>OY754334.1:84979847-87479847 GCA_963573305.1 Pyrrhosoma nymphula | reverse complement strand
ATATGTCTCTCAATTTACCCGCGATTACCGTTCCAGCCACTTTAAAGGCGGTCGCCAAGTCTCTCAATGATTAGTTATCATTACACGGAAGGGCTGGCGTAAGAAGGTAATGCGTTCCTTCTCGCCGAAACAAGCGAAATCCGGATCCTTAATAATGCTTACCATTAGTGGTGGATAAGATTAGTGCGCTTCTGCGAAAATATCCGGTCATGTGTATTGTGTAGCTTTTCGGATCCGAACCAAAAAACAGTCAGTTGCTAATGAATTGAATTTTGTAAATTCGGGCAGAAGCAATGGAAAATTTATCAGTAGGAAGTTACAGAGTAACACAGTTTAAACATACTGTTTAAATGCGGCGTACATCTCGATTTAAAAAAATTCAAATTAAAATCTTAGCGATTCCACAGAGTATGCTATTATATTTTAGCTGATTTTGCCACCCTGTAATGTGTGCAGTGCTACAGTGTAGTGAAATTGGTCGAAATTATAAACAGCATAGTCTGTTGAATCAAATTCTATGGAAGTTTTTCTTTATTTCACAGTGAACAGTCACTAAGTTTTGGCCTCAGCCATCGCTCAAACCAATCTAAAGAATTTCGTGAGCGAAAATATGCATCGACAGTCGAGTTAGCGCCTGCCTAAAGTGTGCAAGCAATATAGACATCAATTTTGATTATTTACTCAATTTCGTTTATTAATTTTGCACGTGTACAATGTACCGTCATCACATTGTATATTCTTGATGTGCTAGATAATTGGAACTAATTTTAATAGCGAGTCCTGTTTAGTTCTGTCACTAAAGATGCGGAACTAGTCGAGAGCAGTAACTGCTAATTACTAACGGCGAACTTAAAAACTGCTAATTTAGACGAAAAAGTAGTTTAGGATAAATATTAAGCTTATATTCTTCCAAGGAGTCTTAGATACCACTGAATTGTAGCTCAAATAAAATGTAATGCTGCCCATATTGGAGCCTGAGTGTCGTTTGCGTTGTGCATTTACGGAACCAAACTTTGATGCTTTGTGGTGACAGGCATTTTTGTGTAGCGAATTTATATTTTTGGATATTGATAAGCAAGGTTAGAGTTACATATGCTATCCGATGAGATATTTTACCTCGTCCAATTACCCGTTTTATCGGAGTGTATATCCGGAATACGCCTGATTTTCGGTAAATTTTCAACACTCAGCCGCAGATAAGCAAGGTAGGGCATATTTTGATTTTTCTGGAATTTGGTATGATCAACTGGCATCCTAAAAGGTGAATTTTCCTCCCTGAGGCGATTGGAAATTAGAAAAAAAGTGAAAGCCAAAACATGCTAAAGTACATCCCCGACTTACTAGATAACGTTGCACGCAATGAGCACTTAGTAGTCTGAGCACGGTAGTGTCGTGAACACTATTTATACCTGTTGGTTTTTTCGGCCCTTTGACGGAAGGGCATCGAGAGGGATGAAAGAAGACGACAGAAAGGGAAAGGGTTCAGTTGGAGGAGAAGGGAGAGGAAGGGCTTCTTCCGAAGTAGGCGGAGGACCGGGACAGGCGGGGAAGGGGTAAAGAGGGTAGAATCGACCGGTCGTTTCAGGAGGGTCTCTACCTCTCCTACCTTTTTAAGTGCTCTTCATTAAACTCCCTCGTGCATTATTTATCAGCACCTCCGCCCGCTCCATCATCCCTCTAGGTTCATTCACGGAGCTCCTTCGCTCTCGTAGCCCTTCGCCGCGAGTCGCGGGTCCACCGAGAATCTTTCGCTCCTCAAACTCGCCCACTCTGTGCTGATGCTGGAAGAGTGTGGGGTGCACGGCGAAGTCTCGTGCAAAGTTTTTGGAACGGTCTATGTATTTTTATTTTTAAGAGACTTCTTTTGACTGCTCCTGCAGAGTTATTCATCTGCGTCCGCACCCACGTAGTGCCTTGTGAGCCGCCGCGTGGGTGTGTGGCGGGGGGTTTCAGGACAAAAGTCATCAAAAATGGGAGGGAAATGGAATAGGATAACCGAAAGGACGAAAGTGAGACTTAAGTTAACAGAGTGTCCTAGTGTATTGCTTTTTTTTGTTCTACTCGTTGATGGTGCGTGGGTAGAAGGAATATTTGTACCTATCGGTTCGGCATTGTTTCTCTCTTGTTTTGTCGCTTCTATCGGTTCTAGAGATATATTGCTGGGTTAAAATAATATCCTCCGTGTTACCATGAAGCTTTTTAAAATATGTTTAATTAAACCTATCACATCGCGTAATCTAAGTCTCTAGTGACTCCCGACGTATTTCTTGTGTTACACTCACTGTTCGCTCGTTGCAGTTTTTTTACGAAGCGTGCTGCTTTCCCTTGTATTCTCTCTATCGTTTTTCATCGAAGGACCTTCCTATTATTCGCTGGATAATTCCACGTCTCTTTAATACAGTGGCAATGCGTTAATGTTTCGTGATGTTGAATATATTTGATCCTTTCGCGTCCTATGCTGGATGCACTCACAAAGTCTTATGGTGTGTTAACTCTGCGTTTATCATCAGCATAGATATTCTATTCATTTAGCGTTGGGGTCTTCGAAAGTCTTGCCTATTAATTCCTCTACTGTGAGGTGTCATCTAACGTTCTATTGAGAAAACTGTGTGCTTCTCCAATACTTAGTTATTTTTTGTCTTCCTTTATACCGTTAAAAATTCGTTTTCTCTGTCATAATAATTCCCTATATTTCGCATATTCTCCCCACTCCCCCCATCAGCCTCTTCAACATGCCGCTCTTGCATTTTGTTACAAAAATCGACTGGAAGAAATACAAGCAGAGCATACATGACCGGAGAACTGAGAATGTGAGCTAGGTTTACGGATGACTGGACGTTTGTCATCCAGTGAGCTAAAGAGTTTCATTGGACTCCCTGTGAAATCAGTGTGTTAGTAACGAAATGAGGAAAAACTGTTTTGAAGTCAAATTAATGAAGTTTGCCCAGAAGAAGTCTGAACAACATTGGAGTAGGAAGGAATAATTAGTGCTGGTGGAGCCATTAGCTACATATTTGTAAGGGATCTTGGGCGAAAAAGATGGTAGTTGTAAATGCATTTAGTTGGGAATGGCGTTTGAAGAAAAATGTGTTCACTAATACGAGAAAACTGATGACGAGAACCCTTGTAAAGTATGCTTAAACTAGTTTTTTAAGATTAAGTATGTCTTTAGGGTTTCTTTCCGCGTCAGTCAAATGTGCTGGGACTACAGTAAATACATCCAAATTACATATAACAGAAGGAAGATGTACTTCTTCAAATTCATTAAGCCGCGGAAGCGTTTTTAAGAATTTGCTACGAAGCATGGCGTTGTTTGAAATCAAAACCTAGATTTGGCGTGAGACGTTGAGAATAAAAGTGCTTGCATTTTGTGTATGGCTCAGGAGAAGGATGAATATAGTTTGATTGACGGAAAGGAAGGAGGCATGCTTATCGTGAAAGGGGAGGAAAGGAAGTGGCTTGAGGAAATTAGGAGGATGATCAGCTTGATGGCTGATAATCAAAGGCGAGGTGATACTGAAAACTATTATTAAAGGAAGTGTGTTGAAGAAAATTAAGGAAAATTTGGGCATTTTAGACTAGATGAAATGTGGTCAGAAGAATGCTCAGCTGAAGAGAAAAATAGGCTGACGAAAGAAACGTTTTAAGTTTGGTAATTACAGTGTGAGGAGTCTAGAAAAAAGTACCTTAATTGGTAATAAACTATTAACTAACTAAGCGTATAATTAACCCATTGCTATTAATTTATCTAAAAAATTAGTCTAATTCAATACAAGCTTAAGGCCGTCCATTGTCTGTCCAGCCCATGTATTTATTTGTCTGTCCAGCCCAGGTAACAGCCCAAATTGGCTGTTATTTCCTTGAATGTTTTCCTGTTTTATTCAGCTTTCGTACTCTCGATTAAAATCGGTTCTGTTATTTTTCAATTTGTCTTCTCTCTGAGTAACACAGGGCAGTTACTACTGACGTTTAGTAATTTCGAAATAGAAATGACAAACACGTTTTGCGACTTTTGACTCGCTTCGCATATGAACAGGCCCTATAATGTGGTAATACATCTCGTCTTTCCTGACGATGTCTCCGGTACAGCACGTGAGAATTGGACACCTGCTCAATAAGTGTAGACAGGAAAACGTGAAAAACCGATTTTCGGGTGTGAACTCAATATTAGAGATTTAATAATAGGTTTAAATTTTTTCCGAAGCCTGTATTGCCCGTAGAAGTGGTATTGCGATTCAGACGGGTTGCTCGTCGCGTTCTTTTCTGAAGCTCCAACAGCCAATTCTCTCCCGGGATTGCAAAAAGCGGATAGGCCGATAGAAAGGTGGTAGGAGGCCGATGGATAGGCTGGTGTATCCCACCATGTAAAGCGATCCCATTCTTTCCTCGGCACTTTCAGCGAAAGAAATTTGACAGAAAAGAGTGATTGATTTTCGCTCGCTACTCCGTGAAAAGCTGCACCGGTGAAGAGTATTAGATTTATTGCCCCAGATATTGATGCCGGAATAAGATGCGTCAAAGTGTCACACGAACAACTACCCGTTTTCCGAAATGAAGACCTAAGGCGGCTTTGGGTAATTCCTTACGACGAACTTGCGGCTTGTAACGTAGCAGAGGTCCTGGATTGGTCGCTTGGTTATAATGGAAGGTGACCAACAACTGAGGTCCTATGGCTATAAAGGCTGGTTCGTTTGTAGGGCAAGGGAAGGAGTAAATGTGGACCGAGCCATCTATTAGAGGGAAAGTGAAATGATTTCCCATAATTTGGAATGTTATGATAAGGACTGTCCAAAAACCTACCAATCAGCTGGTAGAATACCCAAATGAAAAAGAGGTAGGCTGGAGAAAAACCCGGCGTCGGCATTAGCATATTGTCAACGATATACTCCAAGGGGTCTGCTGTTTAATGTCCCACCCAACGGAGTTCTGCACTTGAAGTGCTCTCTACAATACATTCCAATCGAAAATTTCCGCCACTGCCAGTATTCGAATTAAGGCCCTCGATATCGGAAGCCAGTATTCCAGCTTCCAATTTAACCCGATCCTCTGAGATTCCTGATGAGTTTTCGGTCCTTACACTTTGGATCTTCATGTTCAAGAAGTAATAAGAACACCGTAACTTTCCACCATTGGGTTTATTTGGGTACTGACTAGTTTTCTGTGTATAGGCATCATTTTTGGTCACAATTTTCAAATAAAAATGCGAGCGCAATACCTTTCTGAGGATGTAAAGGAAATGGTTCCTCGTAAAGGAAAAGGGTTCGCCTAAAAGGAAATTAAACATAATTTTTATCGTTAGTTTTCTGGCTATTTGTTAGTCTTGGAATGGATTCTGTTTTTTAATGTATGTATGAAGTTGCATCACTTTACTAATTCATTATTTAAGCTGCTCTCTTCATTATTCATTGTGGAAATATTTAAATCCCTTGTTTCAAAGCATATAACGGTTTATCGTAAAAGTTTTTGGGGCTGATGACCTAATTGTGGTGAATTTCATAGATTTTGCTTTATTAACACACGCAGTACCTTAGGGCTGTACTTTGTACTCTCGGCAATGCAGAGTGGCGTTTTCCATTTGGCGTATTACCGATAATGACGTTGCATTTCGGTCGGAATGGATTTCATTGAGTAGAGGCCGTTGCCAACGCTCGCTAGCCAGAATATGCATGTATCACTGACTCCTCTGTTCTCGATTGCGCGTTTCGGCTATCGTCGGTCGGCACGGGCCATTAACCACGGCCTTTGCCACTTGCATAGCTGCAGCGTTTATCAGAAGCCGAGGTCATTGGCGTGTGCGCCAAATGCACTGTTCCGAATTACGAACGCCAAACCGTAAACTCCCAACGTTGATTCTTCACCGTTGCTCTGCAAGTAGGGCCCATTGAAATTCATTCAGGCGATTTTTTTCATTGACATGGAACGGAAATTATCATCTTTCAGTGGGAGCCATCTTTTGAACTTCTTACAAGATGCGTACTTAAGTGTTTTTCACGAAATTCTCTGCTGAGTTATATTGGCAGATCTCGAAATAAGAAGGAAGAGCATCGGGCAGAAGGTGAGACAGAAAAGCATGGGCGTAAAAGAGACGGAATTCATGGCAAATACATAGTTGTTGCAGGGAAGTATAGTGAGGACCTTGCTATTAAATGAATTGGGGCCTGTCTGTCGGTAGTTTGCTAAAGAATGAATGAACCTTTCTCGCTTTCCCTCTTCTATAGTGGTAGCGAAACTTAGTGGCAGTTACGTACAATGCCCTTTTCTGTGGACTAGTCCATCGATTACAAACTAGCTTCTCACGGTGGAGTAAGGTAGTCTCCGCATTTGACTACCAGGATTTCCAAGGTCGAAAACCTTTGCCATCTTCAAAGTGCTCTTAAATGTGCTTCGCATTAACAAAAATGTTCTCTGGTGATGTAAATCCAATTTGTTTGTGCGGGCTTCTCCGATGGTAGCGATCACTACCTGCGTATTTTGATCCAGCTTTGTTTGGATCGTAAATATTGCCGTTAAGCGCTCTGCTGACGCGTTATTACCCTCTCAATTTATAAGCTTAGCGAAACTTGGTGGCACTCGCCAGTGGAGATTTGAGGTCATTAAATACGAAACATGCGATTATGGGCGGACATAGGTACCGAAGGGATCAGTTGGCGACCTCTAGTGAGAAGCGGAACATACCTCCTCACCTTTATTCTCTCCATTTCCTGGCTCCAATTTATACCTCCAAGCAAGCTCCACTTTATACCTCCTCACTGTTATTCTCCCCATTCCATGACGTCATTCTCTGTACAAACGAGTGCCACTAATTCTTCCTCCATCTATAATGCAGTTATGTTTGCAGTCTTGCCTACCATGTGCCTGTCCTCTCTTCTCCTTTGCCGACCCCTTCCACGAGAGCTTTCTCCTCCTTAACGCTACACTTCGCGCAGGCGACTGTCACTATGTTTCGTTTCCACTATAATAGTACCTCGTACAGGTTGGTATAGAAAAACTTAATTACACCCACCAGTGAAGAATTAGAGGTCACGGAGGGTAAATCAATCGTTGATGAGTGACCAAAAGTATCGAAGAATTGACTCGAGGGTTTTGGGATTCTTACCGCGTTAGTTCATCCTTGTGGACGAGTTTCGTCGGCATTCCAGTCGGCTTCGTCTGGTGCGAAGACACCGTAACATCGCTTAAGTTTAGCAAACATGTACACCATCAACTACAACAAAACTACTTACCATTGGTATTTAAAACATATCACATTACATTCCAACTTCAATCAATTTGTTCATAATCCAATATACTCTCGAAACGTTAGGCTTTAAAATTGTATGCATGCATTAAAAACTTAAACACAATGAGATACAACTGAATGATGATAACTAGATGTAGCATCACCTAAAGAGTAGCATGAAATACGAGGTGCTTCCGTACGGAACTCCCTTGACGGCCATCTTACTCCCGGTAGTCTGAAACATAATGCATGGTTTCATACCTTTGGTGGATGTTTAGAGCATGTTCTATTCGTTTGGCCCAAAATGATGTACCTATACAAATTAATTTGGACCGAAAGCTATTAAACAATTCCACCGTGTGACACGGTGTTTATCTGCTGGATCAGATTGGTATACAAAAATTGTGTCCTAATTGGACCGTGGGACATCGGCTTTAAGCACAGAGCTTTTCATCTTAGTGGCCCGATTTATCACGATAAAAATACATACTTAAGTGGTAAATATTTCATTAATCAATCAATATACCAAAAAACTTGTAAATGCAATTTTAAACTACAGTAATCTAAGCACTAGAAAGCTAATATTACCCATAAATACGTTCAACTATTCAGCCAACTACGTAAGCCTTCGTAGGAACTTGTACTGAAGAATTCCCGGATGTACCTTTGGAGGGACACTCAGTTCTGTTACTCACCATTCTAAAATGCTTCTCTCCCTGGCGTTGTGGTCATTGCAAGCGAATGCCGCCAAGTTTCGCTACACCTATACCGAGACGCTCCGAGTTATTTTATTTGAGCTTTTTTGCTGACGCTTCTGTCGGATGCCTCGGGTCCAATTCCTCGTCAACGGCTCTGATATTCCCACGCCATTGAGCATCAGAACACGCGGCTCCTTTTGATGGTGAGTCATGCGTGCGTTATTAGCTATCGTGGAACTTTCAGAGAGACCTCCCACCTCCTCCTATCCTTCGCGGAGCGTCCATTTATCAGGAAAAACTTTTTCTGGCTAATCTGTAACCACCCTCCACCTTGCTTGTGGTAATGTCCTTAGTATAATGTCTGGAAACGACTACTAAATTGTCGATGCTGAGTATGATTTCGTTCAAAAGCCTTTATCGTGCTTACGAAGGTGAATAATTAGGTGTTCGTTAATGATTAACATTTTCTTCCTCTTAAAAAAATGATGTCCTAACTTAATTTTCCCGTCGGTTCTTGCGGGTTTGTGGCTAATGGCCGTTTCATTCGGATAAAACGCTGTATCCTGTGGCGGATCACATTTCAAAGGACCAATATTAATGGGCGATGTGAAAATTAACGCCGACAGTCTGAGGATATAAAACAAGCCACCCGATCGTGCTTTTTATCCGCGTATCGTTAAGAAGGTTATCTGAGAGGTGATATTAACGAAAATTCACTTTTTCAGTAGGTATTCATCGAGCTCGAGGAAGCTGCCCGTAATTATGAAAGGGAGGATATGCCTTTAATAGCGTACTTCGGCTGCTGTAATAGCTCCCCTCAGATAACGCTATAATGATCCCACAAAAAGCCTTTAGAAGCAGGCTGAGATTGCTGATTTTTAACTGGATCATCTGCTTTAGTCTCCGCACTTATTGAACTCGTTTGTTAACATAGTTATAGACATGATTTGTTTTGCGAATATTGATGATGGATGATGTTCTTTCTTGTACATAAAAGTCTATAAAATTTTTCCATAAAATACTCGTGAACCGCCATATCTTCTCCCATGTTTTGTATTTATTGATACCGTTATACTGAATGAATTTTGTGAGATCTCCAGCTTTCGTAGTTTTTGGCAGTGAGTGCTCGGCACTAGTTGAAGAGTTAGTTGATGGTTGATGGGAGGAAATCGAGGTTTACTCTACGTTCTCGATGTATCCTCACGTGGTGGTGTAATTTTTCTAGTACGTAGCCACTTCAGTTTTATAAAATGCAATCATAATTATAAGATTTTTGCTCTATTTTATGTGTGTGTGGAGAAGAATGGTGAGGTTATGCTGTGTAGTGAGGGATTCTAATTAGTGGCAACCGGGAAGAAATGGATGTTTGTGGGCAACATTCGGAGGAGGCTGCAAAAATGAAGCTCGTTTAGATCCGTGGAGCGTATTATTATTCTTTTCCGCACTCAGTAATTTTCGAGATTTTGATCCTACTCTTTTCGGTACTCGGTAAACTTTCTTAATAAAATGCAATACCTTCATTGCCTTGTGCTCATTGATGCCAGAAATGTTTGCCACTCTTTTCCTCCTAGAAGAATGGCAATAATAATATTTACCTTTGGCGGAAAGAAAGAAAGAAAAATGTTTGTTAGCGCTCCATTTTTCTGTCGTGTTATTTCTAATTTATATGGACGTAGTTATTTTCCGATGTTTTCCTTGGGAAGCAAAAATGTAGTGTGCATAAGTGCACTCCTACCCACTTCATCGTATGGTAGTTAAACCTGTGTCTGCCTAGGTAAGCATTGCTGAAGGCTTAATATAGTGAGCATGGGGTATCTGATAAGTGTTAGCAGAAGTAGTGTGGGGGTAGAGTAAAGAATGAGTGGATCATGAAAGAATTTGGAATGGTTGGGGGCTATTCAAGTATTACGTAAGGCGATTTTTACCACTTTTTACCCCCCCCCCATATAAGACGACGTAATATTTCAAAACTCCCTCCCCTCCCAATCTTACGTAAGTTATCAGATATTTTTGAAACCATGGTCAAGGATAGTAAACTATGGGGGATTCCATGTCAAAATGCGCAAAAACTGACCTCATCACGGGTATAGATAACGGTTTTTGATATTTCGCGATTCGATTACGCACAACTCACAAAACGTGTGATCTTTGAAAATGTTACATCTCCAAACTAATGAACGCAACAAATTGGTTGTACACTTTCTATAGTTTAGCATACATTCAGGCGTACCGCCGCGGCGGTGATCCTAAAAAGTAAGATTTTCCTACGAAAATAATTTTAAAAAGTGATAAAAATACGAATTCAGAAGTGACTTATATCTTACGTAAGACTATCTCAGACCCCCTCACCCCTTACGTAAGACAATGTAAGAAAAGGCCAACCCCCCTCCCTCCCCAAAACGTCTTACGTAATACTTGAATGGCCCCTTGCCGCAATAATGGGCGTATATAAAAGGAGTGTGTTTCGTTGGTGTGGCCATGTTGATAGAATTCATGAGAGTAGAATAATGTAGCTGACTTATGATAGAGGAATGGATGTTTTGAGAGAAAGGGGTGAACCGAGAAAGCCATTATGCTGCGATTGTGGTGGAAGAGACTCTTCTCCTTCGAAAGAGAAGAAATGCTATGGATCTAAATGACTAGGGAACGTGCGTGAAGCAAAGCATGAATGTAGCAGAATGGAAAGAGGTATCCTAGGGTATGGCAATGTGGAGGAAATTATTTAAGGAGCCAGTTTCCCAGGTCCAACACTAATAAATGAGCTCTTTAGACTTTCCACACTCCCGAGTACCTATAGTTTACTCCGATGAATTATTTAGTTGTTTTCCATAGTTTTAAAATTGTGTCCGATAAAGAGGTGGAACTGCTGGGAGTGTTTGTTTTAAGCCCAGTAACGGAATTTGATCATTGCTGGATTTTCCTCCCAGTTCTTGAATTGAAACTCTTCAAGCACGCATGTAAGAAAATCCCTCGTCATCGAAATCGTCTTTACCTTTCGTGTCATTCATGTTTATACTCCTCCCGCCCACCTTTATTTCTATGTTCATAATCAATGAGAGGGTAGTGGCCTTTGGCTTAAGTGTGTGTGTTTGTGTGTACGAATTTAGAGGAGAAAATCGTCTCACCTTGGAATACTCTCATTCTCTTTATAAGATGGAAACCTCTTGTAGTGTGGTGAAGGATGGAGGGAGTTCGAGAGAAGTTAATATAAGTTCATAAAGTCCGCCTTTCATTCGGCGGCGTCTTCAAAGTGACCTCAATGCTTTAACGGATCTCGTTTCTTTGTCATTCACAGATTAACCTGCGGCTGATTCTTGTAAGTGGGAAGACGAAAGAGTTCCTCTTCAGTTCTAGTGACTCCGCGGGGGACATAGCACAGCATGTGTTCGACAGCTGGCCCGAAGGTAAGTTCTCCGTGGGTGTTTCCTCCATCGCTTTCTTTTCCCTCCCAAGGATTATCCCCGTCCTTTGAGTCCTTTATCTTCCAGGCTCCTCGGATCTTGCGTCGATCTTCTTTCAAAGGATTCCCTTGCAAGGTTTCCTCGCCAAGTTTCGTCAGCGCAGCAAGAGCGCCTAAAAGGCTCCAGGGGAAGCACTTAGAAATCCATGGCAGACCCTATCCGGGGGCCGCTTTGAAATTTTCGATAAGCCTGGTGGGCGATTTAGGGTGATTTGAAGTACTTGCTCGGGGGATTTATCAATACTGACCCTTGATTTTTTCTCACGTTCCATTTTCATTCCCCAGTGCATGAGTTTTTCGTCTTCGGTATTGTTACCATTCGTTTGCTCGGAGTGTTCTACCCATAAGTAAGGCTTGAACATGTAGTGAATAATCTTTCTCCTATGTTTTGAATGAGCATTCAAACAAACGAACGCTTACTAAACTACCGTTACCCACTCTTTTCCAGCACAATATTTCTTTTTGATAGAGCTGTAGCTGTAGAGCTGTTTTCGGGAATGTGGGAAAAAAATGTCTTTCTCTCTCCACCCACTCCAAACCCACATCCCAAACGGTAGCGTTATATTTTCATTCTCTTCACCAAGAGGGACGAATTTTCGCCCTTTCCGCCCAATTTACGACACTATTTTCGAAAAATCCAACGGAGACAGACAAATTTGCAACATTGTTCCTGTTTTTCGCATTTTATAAAATATATTGTTTATTGTAAGCTAGTAAAGATTGAGTACACGAAATAGTACTGTCGTCGTAGACGTTTTTCTATCTCCGTGCACATCTGCTGTTTGACGTTATTTCTAATTTTACGCGATCTTTTGGTTATGTATTTCGTGCCTTGCAGCGGATGGACCAGATGCGGTGCTCCGGGGTGTCATACTACCCGAAAATCATTTGCATGCACCCGTGACCTACTAGAATAAGCCAGTAGCTGATACAAGAAGGATTATCGTGGCTAAGCATACTCCACGGACATGCATTATTTAAAAAATAAATGAACCAGTATTTTAATGTCAAATTATTTTTGTTGTTAATACGTTATTTATTGGAATTAAATTGGCGTGAGTTTGAAATTTTAGCCCTGAAAACACGCATACTAAGTAACCCCTAAATTGACAGTGATTTAGTGACTCACTCGGTGGATTACTACGTTCCTTGTGGGAGTAAAGAAATCATATTCAGCTTTTGGCTATTTTTAAATAGCTGTGCATGGACATATTCATTAATTGATTGTTAATCATAAATTTTCTCGACAAAATTATGTGCCCGGCACACGCTGCCTTAACTCAGTTGGTCCGCACTGAGGTATTATGTTCCGCTGTCCTTCGCTCTGTCGTGAAATCTCTCCTGTCTTATTCAAAAAACTTATGTCGATATTCAGGCGTTTCTCGTGCATTTTGTGATGTTGTCAGGAGGGAGTGGAGAGCACTACCCTTGAAGACAAAAAAATGAAGTCCAGATGGAAAATTGAGGCGGAGTAATTGAGGAATACTATTGAACGAATCGGGCGGCCCAGTACCTATGCATATGTCATGTGTGAGCGCGGCAGCTCTGTGGAATGTCTCTCCCCTCCTAGCGTCGTGCTGTCGTCGTCTTATTAGTTGTGTTTCGGAAATGAGGAATACGTTCGTGCGCCACGGCCTTTCCCAATCGGCCGCTTTGAGTGGAAAAAAACTTAATTTTTCTCAAAAGTGGAATGCGAAATGAAGGGCACATGCCGGATCCGCTCGCGGCGACTTAATTTCCGTCCGGGAAAGCACGCGTGATTCATTTATGTATCTGTCGTCCTGCCATCCGTGTGATGAATTAGGAATAAGTTCCCTCGGGCACTGGTGCGGTAAAGTTTGGTTCATATAGAGGCATCGGGACCGGCGTTTCGGCTGTACCGTGGCTATAATTTTTGCGGAGAAATAAGTTTTAGGACACTGCTCGTTCTCGCGGACTGCGGGTCCAGCGAGAAGTTCTAAAGGAAGCGCAGACCGGTCTGGTCGGATTATTAATTATCATGGAGTGCTGCATTCATCTATGTCTATTTCAGTGTTTTTTTTCCGGACAGCATCGTGTGTGTAGGTCAATGGTATCACTGCGTAGTTCGGGTTCTAGATTAACATCGCTGTGAATTTTTGTCATCCTCATTATTACGATTGTGTCGGCTGATGTTAGACACCTATCATTTGTTTGCTACTGTGTTAAAAATTATGCGTTGCTGCATTTCCCTTCTCTTTTAAATTTAAGCTCTTCAATTTTTCCCATATTCCCAAACCGTGGAATGTTTATTGTGGAATTTTATTCAACTTGTTTATCACCTCCGTTTTTCATCGCATAGCTGTATAATTGCTATTATGAGTAGGATTTTAAGTCTGTCTTTGACTTTAATGGATGCAAAAGTATTTTCCCACTTTTGGCTTTTCGTCTTTATTTTTAGTAGCAGAGTACATCTCTTATTTCTTGTATGAAAAAAAATGGATGAAGAATGAATTAGTGGAGAATTTGTGGCGTACACTCGGCGATTTCTTAGTTTCTACGGCAACAATAGCAGAGGGGAATTTTTGACTTCCCTTATGCCCTCTGGGTGAGTAAATATCCCTTTGAAAGTAAAGTAAATATCCCTTTGTTTTCCTGATCTACAGATCGGACGGCGGAGACAGGTGTAAGATACCAAACCAACAATCCCATTTCAGCGATGATTTTTGCGAATTCCAAAAATGTATTCTTGAGCTTTAAATGATTTTCCCGGTGTGTGTGTGAAGCTACTAAGCGTTTGAAAACCGTTCGAAAGTGAATTCAATTTGTCAATTTGGCTGTCAATAATTTTTTTAGTCTTCCTTCTCACCATTATCTGAACAGCTAATGCTATTGGGAGTTCGTAAAACTAAATTTGTTACTTTTCCGTGTGGCTTTTAAAGCCACTGTCTTGAAAATGGCGTTTACGTCTCGGTATTTCAATTTTGTGCGCAAAAACCGTGATAATGTTTCTGTATATCTATTTATGGTTTTAATATGATTCTCTGAAAATTCATTATTTTACCGGCCTCGGTGGCGGCGGGGTAAGTCCTGGCATGCCAACCCATGGGTGGCAGGTGTGAATCCCGCTTGGGTAGGATATTCACCTCCCACGGCATGCTTGTATGTGTCCGTTCGTTGTATCCTGTTACAATGCGTGATGTAAAAGGCCATTGAGCCTGTTTTCAAGTTAATGTGAAAAAATATAAATAAATGAAAAGTCCCTTGGTCCGTTACATCTGTCGTTATGCCTTGCATATGTCATTGTTACATCATCTCCTTTTATTAGTGTGGTACAGACCAGATGGCTCGCTGAAATACGAGAAAGTTCTTTGGCACACGTTCGTTCCGTCATCTATCCATCCATCACGGACGTCAATAAATCATTCGGGGTGAGACCATGATCGAGAAATTCTCATAAATATATTGATAACGTGCTCCATAGTCGCTGCTATGCATTATTGGGAGGCTGCGCGCCAACAGTGTTCCAGTATAAGACAAACTGTTGCAGCATTTCAATGGAGAATGATCAGGGATATCGCATGTCTCCCTTTTTTATTCTTTGCCCATGAAAAGTAGTTCACATGATTCGGCCCCATTCTCAGAGGACGTGACTTTCGGCGCCCGTAAGACTGCAATGGGGTTGGCTGGAAGTTTTTCGAAGTGCTCGACTCGAGCATCATCGTTTTTGAACGCCGTCGAGGCATTAGGCCACCACGAAACTCCTTCCTTGCGGGAATTTATGCTAGTCAGCTGCATGTTCGATATATGAGAAAAGTTTCGCGCCTAAGTCTCGCGGAGACGCGTGAAATGACTTCTTTCGGTGGTCTTTCCTCGTCTTCATATGCGAGGAAACGCATCATTCTTATATTCCGCGAAACGCCGCAAAAGTCAAGGAATAAAGTAATGGCATGCTGCTAAACCCCTGCTGGATAAAATACTGCTTTTCGGCGAGATTTGGTCGTATTACAAAACCAGTTCGGGAGATATGGGAGGAAGAACACAAGAAAACCTGAAAGTAATGAGATTTTCGGAGAAAATAATTCTATACTTAGCGTATACGTAGCGCAATGAATAAAGCAGGAGCTGCTATTTTGTTACTCCGGCAACAGTGGACAATTGGGCGTAGTTATATGGATGTATTGTGAGATGAATCGCGTTAGCTTAAGAGGCGTGTACTCATGATGGCTTGAGTTCTAGCTTAATATTTTGACGTTCCAGGTTCGAATCCTGCGAGGGGCTGATATTTGTCATTGGAAATACCGATCCGTGCGTGGATAGCATTTAAAAAGCGCAGTATTTTGTCCCTCGGGTGGGGCGTTGTAACTGTTTCCCTTTGCACCTTTCGTTGAGAGCGGGCGAATGCTGACGTCGAGTCCTCCTCCCATCCATCAAGTTATTTCCCTAACCCACCCATATATCATGGTGAAATTGACATTAATTGTTGGTCACCTCCCCTAATAACCAACCAGAGATTATAGGAAAATGTTTGTAAAGAGTTTCATGTGAAGCTTGGCATTGTATCGTACAAAAATCTGGTCGCTTTGGATATAGTTTGAGAATAGCTTGCTGCCGTTCTAGATGAGGATGTGAAGAATAGAGGAGTTTGTATTCACGGAAAGGAACTCAAAAAAAGAAAAAAATCTTTTGTACGATAGGAGAGGGAAGAAAGTTGTCGGAGACAAGGGGGAAGCACGATAGGTGGTATGAGGAAGTAAATTGAGAAGGGAGAGTGCTGAAGGCCATTATCAAAGTTCAGAAAGCTGGGAAAACGTGGTAGAAGGAGGAATATAAGGCTCTATATAATTGATAAAGGGGTGTTGGACAATTGAAATTTTGTGAGCGATGAATTTGAACATAGAAAATCAGAGTCCATAAAAGGATTCAATGCCTATTTCTAGGTGGTATATTTAAAATAAGCAATCTAGAATGAGTCACACCCCTGATCTACCCTTAGTTTTTAACCATAGATGTCCTTCAGATCATTTTTTCGCTGTAAAGGAGATAATCTGAAGGTCCTTTGCATTTCTTTCGGAAAAGTAGACGTGTGTTTGTCCTCTCCATTATTCAAGAGTTCGAGGTGTTTTGGCCCGCCAGTTGGCGTGACCATCGCCGACCAAGGATGACGCACTAGGTCCGAGCGCGCGCGATTCCTATCTCCCCTGTGTTGTTGTAAATTGTGCTAATAATCTTTCCTCTCGTCGGTGACGCATTTCGTGACTCAACACCCCCGCGTTCAATTTTCGCGGCTCATGGCGAAGGGAAGGGCGTAAAACCTGAGTGGTGCAGTTTGTTCCGGGCTGACATGCGACCCTTCTTTAGATTTACTAAGACTTGAGATGTTCATTTGTGGTATTCAAAGAATTTTACATAATAATTACTCTTTTTGTGCAAATTAAAATTTCGAATTTTATTATCTATAATTACTATTTTATGTAAACTTCAATTTAAAATGGAAGAATTCTTCTGTTGTCGACGATTATAAGGCACTTTGTTCAATTCCTGTTCCTGTAAGCTGTCGAAATAGATCGGTAAATTTGAAAAAGTATGCGGAATAGTAGGAAAATCCTCCTGATCGTCGACTAGGTGAGAGTGATAAATTTTCAAAAAAGTGACAAGCTAATGCCTTATCTGTCATATTCGTTCGTTATTCTTTCTTGCTCTGGATTATTATTATTGTTATTTGGTTCCCTTTAAATGTACTCAAAAGTTACCATTCATTCAATATTTGTAAGTTTTATGCTGAATTAATTAATACTATTTATGATGTAATTGGGCATTTAGTTTTCTCTCTGTTAGGATAGGATTTAATGGACCATTACCCTTCACCTGTCACCGCTCTTAGGCCAGGCTAATGCCTCAGGTGATCTCTCTTTATACTTTTAAATTAGCTGAATTACCGGGTTGACTGGAAAAGTAGAGTAAATTAGCAGTAGAGTAGGTAGCATTACTAAACCAATAGAATGCATGAAGTAATTATAATGGAGTGTATTGAAAAGTATCCGAAATATCTTTCACATAGATGTATTCCGTACACCGTGTATAGTGGTGAAATGCTTTGTCGTACCTGTCGCAAAAATGGAATCGCACTCTCTTATTTTGATAGCTTGCACTTTTTTAAATGGGATTTTCTTGGGATGTGAATCCGATATAGAGTGCAAAATGAGGTGTCTTGTTGCCTTGCGAATACCTGCCTGATAATGGATTGGTAAATAGTGGTGCAGTTCTAAAGTAAACGGCGAGTGGCTGCTGCTTTGAATGATGATGACACACCCCGTGAAATCTGTGGAATTCTGGAGAATTTTGAAACTTAATAAGTACCGGGAAATTCGTACAAATTATCTTAGATGGAGGAATTCGGTGAAAATGGCCCAACGTTCCTCTCTCCCCTTGCGGTGACTCAGATCAAATTAAGGCTTGTTATTTCTGATAACGAATTGCCAACGTTTGAAAATGAATACGTTTTTATTTTCAGGTTTTTACTTTTTCCTCACGTAGTGGATTACTTACCGTGTCATGCGTTGATTTTCGTTGGCGCCTGCAACGCTCGTTCTGGTCGGTAACTCAGTATATATGAAGCCATGTGTGTAAGAAATGAAATAGCTATCGTAGGAACCGAATAAAACAAATCCAAGAAATTCCATAAAAAATCGATGGAATTCGTGGAAATATGAGATAAATTAGCATTATGGTTATGACGATAGAACCCGAAAAACTCCTCAGCGTGGCTAACGTATTTACATGCATGCATGAAACTCATTAGTTTTCGTTGATTGTACTCATATGCATATATTTATTGATTTTTTCCCGGAATAAACTATTTGTATTGCATGCACCGTCAACGCAATAATTGCAACCTTAACGATGTATCTTGGAGGTTGTTTATCAAGGCTACTCGTCGTTGAAATTTGCCTTTAATTTCCACTTAATTTATTGTGTCAAACAAGACCTCCTCCCTAGAAATTATCCTCAGTCTATTAATAAATCTATTCATAGAGCCTGTTATAGTTTTCCACTTGAATTATTTTCATACGACGCGTTTTGTTGATGACATCTTACGCCTAAACACGTCGTGCTATCATAATTCGAGTGTAAAATTGTTCTTGTATTTATTTATTATGGATGATATCTTGTTTAATAAATGATTGTCGAATTTCCTCTCACAGAATTTGGTGATGATGAATTAATGGGGTGCCATCGAAACACGATTTTATTTCTAATGTTTGGAAATTGGAAGTGTTTGTTTACAATTTTAGCCGGTGCCCATAGGAAACAGTAAGAGAAAAGTATGCTGGCATATGAGATATGGGTGTGGAGGGGGATGAAGTTTAAGATGGACGGATAGAAGAAGACACGAACAAGTGCTCGGCAAGGTGGATGAGGAGAGGATATTCGGAGGAGGCAGAGTAGTCGGTAGATTGATCGGGTTATGAGGGACGAGGGGATGCTGAAGGCCGATATGGAAGGGAGGATGCTGGGTATGCAGGGAAGGGGAAGTATACTTTTTTTTTGCTCTCTCGGACGATTCTGGTGGCCCATATGCCCCTGCGATCCTGATAAGCCATTAGCTTGTCAACAGGTTTCTCAGGGGCTGAACCACCAGAACTTTACAGAAACACCCATACCCTAGGTATGCGACAAACCGACCCAGGCGGGACTCGAACCCGCGACCCTCGGATTAGCAGGCAAGGACTTTACCCCGCCGCCACCGGGGCCGGCATTAGATGGATGAAAAGATTTAGGAATTCTCCGTTTACTAGTTTATTTAATAACTTGGCACGAAGTTTCTTCTTTTCTAAGCAACTTTTTCGACTCGAATTATTTTAGCTGTTACATTTACCGGCAAACCTATTGATATTTCAATCGGTACTATTCAGTTAGTGAAAGTGATAATTGGTCAATAGCATACATCATTGGACTGCAGAGACAGCGAACAGCGTTTGATGTCGATAGCAGGATATAAACATTATTTTTCCTTGCATTTTGACACGACTAACTTTTTATTAGGCGTTTTTTTTTCGTCTCATACTCATTAAATATTCATTAAATGTGCATTGATAAAGAGGTTTGGACGTGGCGTGTTGGGCCAACACTCGCGGAGAGGATTACGTCAATTAATGCGATTCAACATTTTGCTTTAGTGACTCGATGCGGTACCCTGCGGGAAGTTTATTTTATGTCCGAGAACAAATCCTGCCACAAGGGAATGGATTATATCAAATTATTGATGTGTTTATTGAAAAAAATAATAATTTTGAAGCCCCCAGTTCAATCGGTAAATTTAACGCTCCCATGTTTGTGGTATTAATAAATGGAAATCTGACTTTGCTTTAAGCTCAAATATCGGTCTATTAAAATAGACTGTGTTGTTATTGATGCGTGGAAATGTGGAGCTTTAATACTATTTTATTATATCTCTACTCGCGAACGTTATAAAATACTTGAAAATGAAATTTATAATATATAGTTCTAAATAATGCGCCCACATTTTGACCGAAATTAATGACCAGCGTTTTGCGGATGTACTGTACATTACTCGGTTAAATGCTTTTATAGTGTGACAGACCTAATGGTGATAGTTTATAACGGAGCCCATTTTCACTGAAACTATCTTAATCTTAGTTGGACAAGACCTGTCACGATGGAAACACCGGTTCCCGCTCAGTTACACTATTATGACATGGTTTGGTTCTGTTCGAATTTGTAGGGGTGATCCTCCCAAGAGAGCTATTGCCCCTTTCTGCAAAGTAAAAAGAAAATCTTGTTTCAAGCATAGTTTAGATTTGAGCACCACCTTGAATTATGATATGGCATTCTTTCCAAACATGCGTTTGACGAAACAAGGCAATTTCCCGTAAGCGTCGCAATAATTTGAAATTCCGCTCCCTGCGTCTTAAAACAAGACGTCTCTTTGCTGCTAGACTCGCACAGGCGCGTAAAACCCATAGACCTTGAATATAGCCTATATTCAAGGTCTATGGTAAAACCAGCACGCACCTAGCGGCGGTTGCGTGAACTACTTGCGCAAGGAATGCTGGGACGGAACACGTGAGAACGTAGCGAGACCGACGCCATTTCCTACATATCCGCGATCGGACCAGAGGGTTCTCGACAAATTTTTAATATACTCATTGGTTTCACTCGTGTTTTGTGCTGGTAAGTTGCCCCTTGGTACGTTATCTTTAAGTACGTGCCTAAGTTACTGTTGCAAAGAGATATTTGTTGCAGGAAAACGAATTAATCTTTGCTGTGTTGGTAGGCTTCCTTTACATTTCGGCAAGCACCCAACTGTCTATCCTGAAGGCATTAGAGTTTATAATGAGGTCTATTTCGTTCTAACAATTGTGCACGTTTGGAAGATTGTATTTGATATTGTTTGTAAAAACTGTTTTATTGCATTTATCTGGAATTGTGTGTAATTAAATTTCTTGCAACTGCATTTTTTGTGGTTTCTATTAAGGGAATTTTATGCTTGTTTCCTGATTTCAAGTCGCTGCTTAGCAGCTGAGCATCGTCTTAAATTAAGGCACTCACTGGCAGTTTAGCAGGGGAGCATCGACTTAAATTAAGACACTCACTGCCTGGTTACCAGGGGAACATTACCTTGAATTAAGGCACTCATTTGCTGGCTGTATTCACATACGCCTTAAAACAAGACAGTTTGTGGCTATATTGTAGCCGTTCTCCTTCCCTTAATTACAGCTCAATCATCTGCTCTGTAATTTAGCGCTAGCTGTCTTAGTAATGTTGCCTCTGAAAACAAGATATTAATTTTGTCATAAAACAAGATCTTCGTTTTTATGTGTGCAGGTGACAGGCAGGACGTTGGTAATGACGTTAGCTGTCGAAGCACGATAAACCAAAGTACTTCTACTGCTATTATCTTAGTCTGACATTAGTTACAGGGCTATTTTGCGATTTTGCATTACCCCTAGCCACGGCCTTCAGCTTCCGATCGCCCCATGCTTCCTTCTCCATGCACTCACTCTTGCCTTTTCCCAAATTTCCTGCAGCAAGCAGCAGCAGCTCACCCGTTACACCAAGATTATCTCTGTTGTAGGTATCGGGCTGGTAGCTAGAACGACACCGAGAGTCTGGGTTGGAATCTCGTCGATTCGTCGGTGGTGGAGGTTTTTCTAAGTGCAGTTTACCGCCCGTGGTATGATGCGTTAAGTTACGTTTTCATGCAATCGTTTTATCGTCGCTTTGCCGCTGCGTTGTACGTCACGGACATACCCCGATTTCATGACAGCGGAAGCATTAGATGAAAACAGAAGGTGGTTGAAAAATTCTGACGCGTTCAGTCTTCCTGATTAATCCTGTTCATTGTGGAGATATAATTTGTTTGCGGTGTTTCTGAAGAAAAATGGAGATATTCACGAGGAGCATTGGCGATGGTCTGCACTGCCCAAGTTCAACTCTTGTCAACAGTCTGGAGATGACCCACAGTTCCTCGGGAAAGAATCGCGTGACCTGTAAACGACAGGCAGAAAGTGTCAGTCCTCACTCCTTGCCTTAGCTCTGGCAGGCTGCATTAAAAGTTGAAAGATTGGTTACTCCGACGGCAACGCAGCCTGCACCGAAGATCTCGCTTCTGATTTACTATGCAGTCTGGCAACGCAAAAACGGCTGTATGAAGACATAGCTTTAAACTGTGGACCCCTTAGCGCCTCTAGTTAAGAGGGTGTTGGCGACGACGCCGGGTTTCTCTTTAATCTTCCTCCGCCCTTGAATTAATTAATTTTACCGTTCTATCTGTCTATCCTTATTGGCGAAAATGACCTCGGGTGTCGTTCGCCTTTGTCAAATAACCAACCAAGACTTAAAACTTATCCTCAGTTAAAAATTGTGTTGAACTTAGCCTTTAATTTGAATAAATTCTTCACGGGTTTCCCACCAGGTGAGTTGTCCAGCCACAGCCGACGTTTCAATGGCTAACTCTGCCATCGTCCTCAGGGCGTCTCAATGGCTAACTCAACGCCCTGAGGACGATGGCAGAGTTAGCCATTGAAACGTCGGCTGTGGCTGAACAACTCACCTGGTGGGAAACCCCTTGAAGAATTTATTCACATTGTGCGCCAGGAAAGCACTAAGTCTTACATTAGCCTTTAATTCATTATGAATATTGTCTACTTTCACCGTGTCCAGTCTGAAGCAGTTTGTATGAATATTTGTATAGATTCCTCTCGTGATTGATCGACATTAAGCGTCCCCCCGCCAAAAAGAAGTGAGCACTGCCCCTTGTCACGGACAGCCCCGTCGTGCCACCCGGAGATCATTCAATTCCGAGCCCCGCCTCAACCGAGACTCGGTTCCTCTCGAGGAACTGGAGAGAACGATCTCGAGTTAGTACTGTTTGGACGCATGGGCGTGTGGCTTTAATCGAGCCGGCTGTCTCTCTCTATCGCTTTCCCTACCCCTATGCACCTGCGCGCCTCCCCTAAGCCGTCGGACGAATTACGCACGCAAGGCAAACAGTCACGCGTCCCCTTAAAGAGGTTCCATGGCCACTACGTTTAGTCGTAATAATTGGTAAATCCCACGTTTTCGTGTGTGCCGTTTAGTGTACTGCCCTCGACTATGACGCACCCTAGCTGCTGGAAAGTAAAAGTATATCACTAAGCATGAAGATTAGTCGACTGATATATTTGTAAATGAACAGATTTTCCATCCCCACGAGCCAATTGCAGTGCCTATATTGGTGAACGTAAGCAAGTTGACTTATATTCCTGCAGTTATTTGCTAGATATTCAAAAACCAACGTGCATTGGTGCCTTTTTACCGCTACAATTTAATAGTCTTGTACCAGTTACTACCTAAATCAATTTTTCGCGGACATCTACAAAATACCCTTCAAGCCACCTCAGGGGTGTGTAGCAGGGGGTGAGTATTCACCAACATGCATTACACTATACCCTAAAGTTAGTGTAACTATGAATAATTAAGCATTAGCTTAAATCGCTAATGCTTGTCACGAGGCGAAGCCTCACAAGCATGCACTACACTGCAGATATTATCACAATGGAGAGGAACCGTTAATATGTATGTATTTTGCAACTACACAAATGGACAGAGACTCAATACTTATGTAGAAAACATGCACGGCGTGCTGCTAGTACTAGGTAACAGATAAGGATTCAAGTATTAGGGAGTACTACTACTACTACTAAGAGCTACACTGCCTATCGACAAACCTTGATAAAAGTCTCATTGGCCGCTGTTATGGTCCCTTATCGTTCGTGGAAAAAATGAAATTTTAAATCTGTCCGTTCTGCAGTCTAGTTCCCTAATTTTATTCTCGTGATCTGATCTACCGTAGTATGTCGGATTTCGCTAAATATTATCAGCATCGTCGGAAAATAGACTGGTTTGGAACTTGCATAATAGGTTGAGTCTAAATTTTAATCTGAAAGCGTTTCCCATCCCATTTGCTGCAAAAGGTCAGTAAAACTAACGAGATTATCATTACGGCCTTTAACGTATCTTGCCGATCTTCGCTGCACGCGTTCTAACTCAGCTTCCAAGCCTATCGCATAAGGATCTCAAATGCTGGCAGCATATTCCAAGTGTGGTCTAACGAGGGAGAAGTAGCTGATTTCCCTAACTTTATCGTCGCACTTGCCAAGTACTCTTTAACAAATCCCAATTTACGATTAGCTTGACCGGTAATTTCTCGAATATGTTTACTCCACGAGAGATCATTAGTCAGTTTAACTCCGAGGTAATTAACCGATTCTACTGTCTCTAATTTTCTGTTGTTTATGCAATAGCTGTTACAAGGAGCGTTTTTCCGTTTCCAAAAATTCATAAGGCATTTTTTCAGGTTTAATTCTAGCTGCCACGCATCGCACCACTCCTGTATTGCCTCGAGGTCCTTAGTTAGCGCTTGCTTATCATTAAGGCTACGAATTTCTCTGTACACCACTGCGTCGTCTGCAAATAATCTAAGCTTACTGTCAACTGTTTCACCGATGTCGTTTATGTACAAAAGGAACAGAAGTGGGCCCATGACACTTCCCTGTGGGACACCCGATGTGACTTTTACTTCATTAGAGATAGCGCCATCTAATACAACCCTTTGCACGCGATTGCTTAAGAATTCTCTTATCTAGGAAATTACGTCGTCGTCTAAACCGTAGGATTTTAATTTCATGAGTAGCTTACTGTGGGAAACTTTATCAAATGCCTTTTTAAAGTCAAGAAAAATTGCGTCAACTAGAACGTTATGTTCACTCGAGACTAAAATATCGTGGACAAAAAGTGCTAATTGAGTTTCGCAAGATCTTCCCTTTCTGAATCCGTGTTGGGTTTTTATTAACAAGTTCTGCATATCGAGGTGTCTCATAACAGAACTTACAATTATATGTTCAAGGACTTTTCAAGAGATAGATGTGAGAGATATCGGTCTGTAGTTCGATGGCTGTTCCTTATCACCGCTATTGAATATGGGAGTGACATTTGCAATTTTCCAGTCCATGGATACTTTGTGTTCGTTGATGGAATTACTAAATATATTCTGCAAGTAGGGTGCTATTTCACAAGGTAATTCTCTATACACGCGGGCAGGAATTTCTTCAGGACCTGGGGATTTGTTTGGACTTGAGGATTTTAACAAGTTTTCTATTCCGTGAGTGCAAATATCGATAGGCGGCATCTTTTGCTGGAAGTGATCATTTACCTTTACGGATGTAATCTGTAATGACTTGGTGAACACACTTTGAAAGTAGGAATTTAATAAGTTGGCTTTGTCCGAACTGCTTGTTAATAATTCGCCCTTTTCGTTTCGTAGTGGAAAAACAGTTGATCTATTGCCTTGGACTTCACTTACGTATGACCAAAATGCTTTTGGGTTATCCTGTAACTGTTCTACTAATGTTCTTCTTTTAAAATCCATGAATGCATTCCGAAATGCTTCCTTTATAGTGGCTTTAGACAATTTGTATTTTCCTATTATTAAATTTTGATCACCAGTGGACAAATCTGTATGGAGTTTTTTCATCTTGGCGTGGCATACTCTCTGACGTCTTAGCGATTTTCTCACTTCTGCATTGGACCATCTTGGTTCGCTGCCCTCTTTTTTTACTTTACTTGGATTATATTTTCTGATCCCCGAATGTACGATCGAAAGAAAAGCTTTCCAACTACCCTCTGTGTCTAACATTACGATTGATTCTTGGAAGTGGGGAAGAGAATTTTTTAGATGACCCTTGAACGTTTTGAAATCGGCTTTTTTTAAATGTAGAACTTTCTTCGTTCAAAACTTTTAATTATATTTAAAGAGAACTTTGCGGTAACTACTCTATGGTCACTAATGCCCTCAACAGTTTTTACCTTAATTACTTGTTGCGGTATATTTGTTGCCAATAAATCAAGAATGTTGTCCCCTCTGTTGGGCATCGTAGCTATCTGGTGTAGGGCATTTGATGTGAACGTGTACAGCAGGGACTCGCATAAATATTTGTCTCTTCCCCCTGATATGTAACTGTAGGTCCTCCAATCTATTGAGGGCGTATTGAAATATCCACCTATGATTAAATTTCTTTCGGTGTTCCTTGATGTGATGTTCTTTATTTGTGTTTCGAGTTCTAAAATTGAGGTGACGTCAGTGTTAGGTGGCCTGTAGTATGCGCACACGAATATTGTTTTTGATTTATGGCATCTAATAGAGCACCATACAGATTCTAGGCTGATATCTGGGACGATTTCCGCTTGGCTGTCAATGGTATTTTTTACAGCTATAAATACTCCGCCTCCGGTTTGGTTGGATCTATCTTTTCTGTAAACGTTGAATGATTTAGGAAAAAATTCACTATCTGAAATATCGTCCGTCAGCCAACTTTCTGTGCCACTTTCTGTGGCCCCAGACATTACGTAGTTAAAAGGCTGATAAATACTACATTGTCCTATTCTTCGCTATTTTTTTGCCTTTAAGTGCGTTAGAGGGTGCCTGGAGTTGTGGCCTAGTGGGTAGAGCGCTTGGATACTGATCGAAGGGTCCCGGGTTCATCCGGGTGAAGCCTCTGGACATCCCCGAACAAGAAAAATCCTCGTGTGCGAGGTGGCCCAGGGAAAGGAACCGGTCCCCCTACCCTGAATGTGTGGAATTTACACGCCTGTGGCATAGTTTGGGGTGAGTTCTATCCTCAACTATCCAAAACAACCTTTAGGTTGAATCACTGAGTGAGTGAGAGAGAGTGCGTTAAATTGTAGGTTCCGACCTTACCAAACCAGTAAGGCACACCCTTTACGGCACATACATAAGAAGCGTGCCTCGTTGGTTTGTCCATGTTGAGAGAAAAGATGATAGTCGAATAATCAAACGTAATTGGTAGTGGAGTGAATGGTGTGAGAGGACGGTTTACACCGAGAAAGTCATGGATGAATGTGGCGGAAGAAGCTCTTAAGAGGAGGTATATTAGGAGTCTAAAAAACCACAGATATATATGAAGTTATAAAAGAATGTAACAGAACCAAATAAGGTTTGCTAGTATGTGTCAGTATGAGGGAAATCATCAAAGAGGAGCCATTTTTCTACGCCTGACACCAATTAGCCAACAAGTAAGCTCTTTTGACTATGCGTACCTCGAAAAAGAACTGCTTGATGGGTATGTAAGATTTTTTTCAAGAAAGGTCGTTCTTAGTCCCAAGGCGTGATAAATCCAAACGTTATGAAGGCAGCTCGTTTAAATGTGCCACCTGCAGTTCCCACGAAAGACATTGTGAAAGAATTCATTGCTTTTCTACCTCACCTGGGTGCGCCGCGAATCACCAAGGATTCGAGTCCTGGACTTGTGATTTCTAAAATTTTGATTCTCATGTTCTGGAAGAGTTATGTGCCAAGGCAATCCCCCTCTATGTACTTTTCCTCAAGTTGACTTTATGTGAATTATACTGTGTAAATGTGTGAACTCTGAAACCGGGGCCTGCGGGGAATTTAAGATTTAACTTGCTGAACATGTTAATGGTTTTGCTATTTTTCGGAAAGACGAACTTTAAGGTGCTAAATTTGGCGATGAATATCTGTTACTAATGCCACTTTTATTTAAATTAAGCGACCCGGGTTTCAGTGAATAATCACCATCATCAGGCATTAATTGGGATCTCATTTAATGTCTGATGATGGTGATTATTCACTGAAACCCGGGTCGCTTAATTTAATTAAAAGTGTTATTAGTAACAGATATTCATCGCCAAACATTATAATGGAATACCACAGAGTTAAAGATGAATTGCTAGTGAATTTTGGAAGAAAGTGTTTTACTGGAGGATATACGGGTTTGGCAGAGCTAGTTGTCGAAGGATGTTGTTCTTAGGTGTTGATCGATGGTATATTATGAAAATAAAAGGAAGAAAAAAGTGAAAGACTTGAGGTAGAAACGAAATATGTATTAGAAGTATCGTGTGAAAATGTGATATAGGAGAAAACCGGCGTCGGCGTTAGCCTGCTGTTAAGGAAAGGTGCCAAGTAGTCCACAGTTTGGCTTGCCATTCAACAGACGGAGAACTACACTTGAAATGATCTCCGCATAACACCCGGATGATCGCTGAAAAATCGCGGATTCGAACTCGGGCTTTTGGGACGGGAAGCCAGCACTCTAGTCATTACACCACACCGATCTACGTATAGACTTTTTTGTTGTGTTTCGAACCCTCGGCTCACTTCGTCAAATTTTGAGGAAATAGCATTGAATTGGTATATTTGAAACGGCAGGTAATTAATGGGTGGTTGGAAAATGGAGCAGATTGTGCTGTTTGGTGTTGATAGTTGAGGCGCTTCGTGCTACACTTTCGGTTCTATTCTAAGATATGTATGGTATCGTCTGACCTCTCATTACATCTTATTTCATCCTTAGGAGATAACCACGAGACTATGTCCTCCCTTGTGCCGGTTGTTACCGGCAACCTTGTTCTCACCACCGTTTCATCGCCTCCAATTGCCCACCTATTCTAAAAGCTGCGAACGCTGCATGTTAATCGCGATAGTATTGCAGGAAGCACTTAAAACCGATGATTATAGTCAAGTAACCCATGGAATTAGTTTTCTGCGAGTCACGTTCGCTGACTCTACAAAGTCATTACTCTTCAGTCATTCGAAATTAGCGCTGATCACCGCTCCGGATTCTAGAGGCCATTTCCTGTGAGGGAATCGATTCTATGGCTTAGTAGTTGGACGACGTGAATCACATGTGGTCGGAAATGCGCTCAATTTCTCCTTTTTTACTTTGTGTTTCATGGAAAACTCATTGAAAAAAAAGGAGGAAATAATACCTTACTGAAATGTGTTATGTTTACAAATTTAGGATAGAGAAATAATGATGGCGCAAAATTTGTTCACAAAGAGGAGCAAATGTATGGAATGAGCGTGGAATAGGTTGGCAAATGAAGGCAATATGAAAGGAATCATGAGAGATAGGAAATTTAAGGTGTCAGAGAAGGTAATCTTCGAGAAAAGGGCTGTTGGTGATGAATCTTGGCCTTTTGGGAGTTGCTCTTTTTTCATTACTGAACTACTCAGTAATGTAATATTGTGATCCACGCCCAAAATTTGAACGCCTTGTGTATCCTCATCCTTTCTCCCTGGGCTCCACGTTTCGTTTCCGTATTACGCCATGTTCCATGTCAAACTCTTCACTAATCCTCTGCTAAAATCTTTGCCTAGGGTTCCTGCCGTAGATTATTTCCTGTATCCTAAATACCCTACCGTAATTTGAACCTCAGTTGCTCTGAACCGTATCCAAACCCCCGTACGTTGTTCCACCTTCGTCGACAGGAAAAGATAACTTGCCCTCGGAATCTCCCCCTCGAGAACGCGACTGGAATGACTTTTTGTGCTCCTCTCTACCGAGGACTCCACGCTGGTTCCTCTTTATCCATCGGACGAGGCTGTAAATTCTTGCAGTGCTGAGTGAGGAGGAGGGGCGAGCGACGATGCTTTCTCCCGAGCTTCGCCCTTTGTCCGACATTGGTTTTTCATCTTCCTCCGCTGGTTCTGCCAGACCTTCCTCCCACGCGCTGTTCGGGCGACTGTCTCCCCCGATCGCCGGAAGACCTCCCTTCGTCTCGGCTTGGGCTGAGGGGAAAGATTGGTTCTGGGGGAGGAAGTGGAAAACCCCAGACTAGGGAGACTGGAGTCTTGGGAATAGTTTTTTTGGGCATGCTGCGTTCCATAGAAGGGCCGCCCAGGAGAGAGTCTTCCCCTAGTGTCCATTGGATTGGGTTTGATTTCTCGGCGCTGCATTCTTCGGGATCAGTGCGGTATCTTATTGCCAAATCGTAATCTCGGTGATGGACAGGTATGGACTTGGCGGGTGTATTTTCACTTCATTTGAAGAATGTAGGAGCATTATTTGCTTTAAAAAATGTAATGAGTAGGTATTTCCACAACGAATCAGTTGATGTTAATAATAGAAGTCGGAGATTATAACATGAAGCTTAGTGAACAGTAGTGCTACTTGGTTAGTAATACGTCTTAAATTAGGTATTGTAGCATATCTTCCGTAAGAATTTTAAGATAAGACTGATGAAGAATCCGTTATTAAACGTAGCATTGTATTGTGCAGAAACACGGATACGGCGGAATGAGGATGAAATGGAGGGCGTTTGAGATGTGGAGGAGATTGGAGAAGGTCCGATGGACGGAGTTTTGGACAGACTGAAAAGTGATAGGCTGCTGAAGGAAATTAGGAGTTGATAGAGCCGGCGCTAAAGGGCTATAGGTTTCTTTACGGAGGATAAGAATGGATATGGGAGGCATGATGTTATGTAAGGGGAGAAAAGGAATAGGATTTTTAGTGTGATTAAGAGAGCTGGGAAATAAGCCTAGCTGATGAAGCAGATAGTGGAAGGAAGTAGGTGCCTTCATTTACCAAAGATCGAGTGAAAGTGCTACTATATCCACCTTAATCGATAAACTGATTCTTATAATAAACATTCTTTAAATGGAGTAAATTAAGAGAATAGGACGAAAATAGGTTACAGGTGCTTAGCATTGGAGAAGAATGTGCGATGGACGAAAAGTAAGACGAACGAGATGCTCGACATGGTGTGTGAGGAGAGGAAACTGCTGGAGGAGATTGAAGAGGGCAGAGTTGGTGGCTGGAACGGGTAATGTGGGGCAAGGAGATGCCGAAGGCCGTGATAAGAGGGAAGGATGTTGGGTACGCGGAGGAGAAAAAGAGAATTGACTTTATGGAAAGGATGAAGAGAGGTGGGACGTGTGACGATCTGAAGAATGAAATCGTATTAGGTGATAGGGGCCGACGCCTGTTAAAGTCTTGTAGATTTTTACCCTTTTTCCTCTAAAACTACCTTAACCGGTAGGTCACCTGTAATAATAATGTGTAAAGCCTCCGGTGCGTAGCTGTGCTCACTATCTTCGCCCAAATTTGTGGACCAAGCCCCCCAATAAGTAAGGACTTGTACCTGCTGCAATACAAGTCCTAATCCTTTGAATCATTGATTATTTCCTCGGCTCTTTTATCGAGAGAATCGTTAGGTTTCCCTTCGGCCAGTACGGTCATCCCCTCGCTGGAGAGGCATTTGGAGAATCCATCCAGGGATTCCTTTTCTTTCTTCCCCACACGGGTCGTGAAATGTCTCGAAGCTAAAGCCCTCCCAGGGAAATTTACGGCTCCCTCTAATTAATGGCCGCTCGTTTTTAATCCCGGGCGCACGATCAGATAAAGTCGCTCCGGTGAATGATCGTGTCGGCAGCGGTTATTTTCGAATGTGATCGCTTGGCGTAAACCCCGAAATGAGTGAGGCACGTACGATCGTAAACTTAGGTCTGATGAGGGAGGCGTTCAAATTGGAGGGGCCCCATGATTTTTTCCCTTCCGTCGTCTTCCTCCTTCCTGTGGATGGCTTCCATTAGGAAGTAGTGTTCAATGTGTAAGGCTTTACAGCCTAAGGGACATTGCTGTAGTCTTGGAAACTAACGTCGCCTGATATTGAATAAGGTTTCTCGCTGTATACGCCCTCGACCAATTTGAGCCGATGGTATTTTCCATAAATTCGCAAAAGATAAAACATGAAAAAAGATCGGGTGCGGCTATGTTGTGGACGCAACATTCGGTTTTACATAAATAAGTTTGCGTTAGCATTTTACGGCCGTCGAGGTCCTTGCGCCATCGTTTTGGCTCGCGCGGCGTCAATTTTCTTACGCTCCTAAGCCATCTCGAAAGTTCAGACACGGGCATAAAGGTACTGATCGATAGGTAATTAGATGCCCTTTCCGATGAGATGTGGTTACATGAATTTTCTCTGGTCTTTTCGGCGCAATTATTTCGTTAGATGACGACCGCGAAGGCCTTGCCGCTTCCCCTGCTGTCGGGTATGACACCCTGATATTTGAGTGGGTGTAGTCTCGTAGTGGCCAGGGCCCAGTGGCCCTGATCGTAAACTTAGGCCATTCACTGCTGTTCCTCCATGTTCAGGGAAATTGATAGTTGGGGAGCTTCCCAACAGTAATTTCGACGTGACATCATCATGTGAACTACCTTTAGTCTGGATCTTACCCTTCGACCTATCTGGCATGTGTGGCCCTGCTAGGAGCAATTATAATTGACATTCCAGCTCTAGAGGTCATTGGAACGTTCAAGCCCGTCCACCGCGTCAAGGTTGTAATTCAAGGGAAGGAGGTTTTGGGCTGTCATCTAATATTTCCTTATGGATTTGGGAATTTCATTAGTTATTTTCTATCAGTCTCCTACAAATGTTGTACAAAGTTAGTTTCTTGACTATGCTAGACAAAATCTTGGCGAGATCTTTCGTTTGGCACTACAATCATGGAAGGTACTCGGGATGAGGTTATGCCTACACTCTTTCTTCCCCTTACCCACGTGGCGGATATCGTTCCCTCTATCACAGCCTTCAGCATTTCTTCACCCTTCATTATCCCTTCCAACCGCCTTTGTGCCTCGTTCGTCTTCCATTCCGTCCACTGCACCTTGTCCATTCTCCTCTACACCCACATCTCAAAATCCAGTAGCCTTATCTCATTCTCTTCGTTCATTCCACGCTTCTGCCTCATACAACGCCACGCTCCATATTTGACCTATTATGGGTGAAAAATTCTGTCAATAATATTTTTGTCTTATGCTAAAGTAATATTCGCGAAAAACTGATGTTGGAATAGTTACAGGGATTCAAATGGTAATAAAATGAAGACACTAACCCCCGTTGGATTTTGAATAATTTGCAAATAACTGCTGGAAAGTGTGTGAAAATACTTAGATTTGCCAATATTGGCGCTGTAGTTGGGAAAAAATATAATCGTTCAATAATCTTCGTATGCCTTAGTTTACTTTCACTCTTCGCCGGTATTTTTTGTCGTTGTTACGTGGTGATAGAAGTTTTTGGGTAAATAACGTAAGCCTCTACTTGTGAATAAAGTAAGTAAGATGTCGCGAATCGCTGCGTGCCGTTCACAGCCGTACCAAGTTTGTGTAAGGCTGGGAGTGTGACTGGAAAGTACATTCGTTTTTTTATCGGATCGTCGGGAAAAGGGGGGAGTTTTCCCCACACTCCGACCCCATTCCCCACTGCGCTGCTGCTCTCCGATTGGATCCATCCAGTCCTTGATATTGACGCGATCGGTTTCCCATCCAACTTGAATTTTTTCGCGCTTCCACGCGCCTTTTATGCCCGGGGAGACGGAAGGATCCGCGGCCCCTTTTGTTAGCACCCACGACGTGTGCCTCCTCCGTCGTTTGATTGTGTCACTCTCCGAGGGGAAAATGAAAAGAATCCCCCCAATAGCATTACTAGGTTCGAGTCGCGTTATTTGTTTACTTTTTATTGTTTCATTGGGGGACCGTTTATCCACTCCTATTTCGTTTCCCCGAGGCGGCGTTTTATTTTTAGCGGATCCAGTCTTGTTTACCCCCGACGACTATCCCAGAATCGACACAGTTGAACTTGGGAGGGAGGGTTTTTTTATCCAGGAAAGAAGTGAGGAGTGGGGGTATGGGTTTGAGGTTCGGAAAAAATCAATCAACTTATCTGTGTCAAGGCTTCCCCATCCCATGTGGTGGATTGGGATTTTATGTCTGTTGGTCACGGGTGGCTCTCACACTGGCGTCATCTCGACGAACCCATTGATTACGTAGTATCTGAAGTTTTGGCGCTTGTTTTCACTGTGGATCTCGTGCTAGCTTCGTTTCCAAGCCAGTTAGTAGCCCTGTGCGAGGGAAAATTATATTAGCCCATTGATTTTTTTGATTTGTTAACCAATGCGTGACTACCAGCACTGCGTGTCTTCATATTGCAAGTGGCAATGGAGGTAATTCACGCAATCTTTCGAGGTTGCATGAATAGTGTTCGTGAATCGTCACTATTTTAATTATCTTCATTGGTCTATTTTCTGGTACTCATTTCTTTTGAAGTACTTCTTAAATTGTTTCAAGATCAATTGGTAGTTGTGGACTTATTTTTTCTCAGTATTTTAAAGCCATTCGACTTAACTTCCATGTCCTTAATATGGTTTTATGGTAAATACATGAGATTAAAATTTAGAGATTCGGTGAATATTCCTTTTGCGGTGTTTCAAAGAAATTGCTAAAATGACCCTAACAATCGTGTATTCATCTTACTGGGAATTGTTTGACCAAGGTCTTCGCTGATATCTTGTTATTTAAACTCATTGAATGTTATGATTATATTTTTTTTGAGAGGGTTGTTATAGTTCATTGGCGTGCCACATAAACTTCAATGAAATAAATGGCTTACTCTGTTTCTAGCAATATTATTTTCGTTGCAATGCTTTCCTGATTTATGGATTGCAGTTTTTTTTTTCATTTTCGGAATCAGTAACTTTCGCTGTCCGGTCCAGGAACCTATGCACTGGGAAAAAGAGTTTGAGAATAGGCCGAAGGCGTTTAAAATTTGGGTGGTGAGGAGAATGGAATAGTGATGAACGGGAGGATATTGGTTAAGCGAGGATGGGGAAGAAGCGAGGATGGGGAAGAAAGAGGATAGGCTTTATACATGGAATGAGATATGGCGTACAGCGAGCTAAAGAATGAAATTGTTTAAGTAGGTAGGTGCCTGCATCTATTGGGTTTTAGTAGATGTAATGATATCTCCATCTAAACCTACTTTGGTTGGGTAACTCAGGTAAGAATGATCATTATAACACCGTCGCGTATTATTTTAAGGGGTATAGTAAAGTGCATGTTGGTGACTACTCACCCCTTGTCACACACCCTTGAGGTGGATTTCAGGGTATTTTGTAGATGTAGATTACAATATTCGTAATAACTTTTCTTGCAGACCCTCGGAAGATAACGTGTTTCTCCCTCCAGAATCGAATACGCAAATGTGTATGCAGCAGTGGTTCAGCATTTTCGTTTGTCGAATCTCTAACATTGCCAAAACCAGCAAGGGAGCTGGTTTTTATTACCTTGATCAAGGAAGTATCTGCGATTGGACGGGTAGGGTGCGTTAATTCTGAGCTGTAATGAGTTTCTTACGTGGATATCGTCCTTGATTCGCGTGGCGCTCAGGAGTTCACATCCCAGCGTTCCGATGGATTCCTGGTCTCCAATTTCACCTTTTTAACCCCCTTGGTTTCCTCAGCACGGTGCGAAGAGAGCCGGCCATTCCTTCGAAATTACTTTTTCCGTCCGGCCTGAGCTCTGGCGTTATTGGATGCACCTGGCGCTCTCGCAACGCAGAGTCATCTCGATGAGTGGGCCCAGCCCAGTGGGCCCACCCGCAGGCAGCCCACGCTCTTTCCCTATGGTCAGCAGAAATCATCCCATTCTGCTAGAGTTGGTGGGGCCGTTGGAAACGTGACCCAACTGTAGCTGGTGCCCTCTGGCCCTTTTCTCACGGATTTGTAAATTTACAACTCCTAGCTCACTCCCTGTTCTCTGGGTAATCTGATCCTTATCATATCGAGAATTTATTTAGGCTAATACCAGGCTTTGGTTGGTGTATCATGTGAAGGGTTGCTGATGTTTGTAGATGCATTAGAAAATAAGTGCGAAAAATATGAATTGAAGATTTATCTTATGAAAACTGAAGTAGTGTGATTTTTCTTTGACAAAGAAAGCGGATTTGGTCATAGAAGTTGGAGGGCAAAACTGAAGAAGTTAGAGCAATTTAGTTACTTGGATAGTACGTTGTAGGAAGATAGGTATTGTGGTAAGGACACTAGAAGGAGAAATGGGTAAGCGGAAGAGGTGTTCAGCGTTAGGAGAGAGCTAATGACGGAGACCTTGTGTGATATTGTCAAGTAACTCTGCGCCCCTCATTAACCCCTCCAACCACCTTCCTAGCCTCTTCCTAATCTCGTCCAGATGTTTCCTTTCCTTGCCGTCTATACCAGCTAGTCTCGCAAAATTGCAATGCGTTCTCGAATGCAAAGTTGACTGGTGTCGTTTGGGAATCTTGATGGATGGAGGGTCTCGTAACAAGTTGTTTTCACCGCGCCGTGAGAGTGGTAATAAATCATAGCGTGCAATGTGATCGCGCCTGTGGTCACGGGGTAGTCTCACGTGAGATTCCGCGCGAGCAGCCAAGTGAGTTTGATTTCTGAGTCTGGAATGCACGTTCGAGTGCCCTCGAAGCATCGAGCGTTCTTCTCCACATAACCGCTGATCTTTTGACGTGGATGCGTCTTTGAAATCGGTGTAACAGTGCGGTACCACGACGAAGACGGCGATGTAACGTTTTCAGGGTGATTGAACCTGATCAATTGCTTAGTAACAAATAACACGATTGATCTTAACGTGGTCCAGTTCGATCGGATATGCGATGGCGATACGAGCATGAACATAAGTTTGCACTGCGTTTGTGCCCTGCGGAGATGGGCCCGCGGCATCTGGCGGCCATTTTCGGCGTGGGCGAAAATTTCCACGTGCTTATTTTGTTGCCTAACCAAATATCTTGTCTAGATCTGTCTGTTTAAGCAAAATAACTACTTTTCTCTCGTATTTGTTGGCGGAAAATAAATAATAACTTACATGAAAATACTCCTCCCAGAAGTCCAGCTGCTTCATTTGGAACACTCCGTGGAAGTCTACATCTACGAAGTACCGTGCAAGCCACCACTAGGGTGTGTGGCACGGGGTGATTCCACACAATGCATGCAGCACTCGTCCCAGCACAAATCAGAACCTTGCACAAATCATGTTGTATTCATGATGAATAGTCCCAGCACAAATCATGATGTATTAATGATGAATAAAACACTTTGTAATCTTCCACAGATTTATATGTATGGCACGACGTATTTCACTACTTTGTGGCATAATCATGTGCGACAGAGTGATGGTTATGCCACTGATTGATGAAACGCGTAGTGCCACATAAATAAATCTGCGGAAGCTTACTAAATGTTTCATTCATCATGAATATCGACAGCTTCCACCATGACCAGCCAGAAACAGTTATATTTACTCCATCATGATTTGATCCGTACTCGTCCGTAACTCATCCTGCATCCTAATTGACTCTGCCTACAGTGCCGAATACTTTTTTTCCTGCCTGCCCACTGAACTTCCTTCATCCTTCTCTAGACACGCATTTCAAACGTCTCATCTATTCTCTGAATACATGCTACGCTTGTGTAATTCTTAACCCAATCATCCCACTTCAGTACCTACTCTTATTCGTAAATTTGGCCTGTATGCAAGTCTCTCACATAAGAAAAATATCAACTCTTACCGTTTCCATCATTCATTACAATCGAACGAGATGCTAATTGAATCGTTTGTTCAGTCGGGCGTTAGCGGAGTAGCGTAACTCGTGTTATTTTTGCCTCTCGGCCGTCTTACATCCATGGGACTCCCCAACCACAATATTGTAAATCGAGCAAGGAGAAAATGAGACAGCTTTTGACCTTGTCAACCGACCTGCGCTGTTGATACCTGCGTAGTTGAATTCCGATGAAAATTCTCGTGAGTGATGTAATTTGTTGGCGTTGGAGAATAGCCAACAATTCCGTGTGGCTCCGTGTATGCACTGCCTTCCTAAACATTCCCCTTAGAGCTCTTAATTCATTCATTACAGTAATCTACCGGTTAGAGGTAGGTTGTGATGAAAGTCAGAGAATATCCAACGAACTCTTACACGTGCTGTGCCCTTTCTACCTCTTGTATTTCTTTCTTCATCTCAGCATAAGTCCTACCTTTCTTCATCCCGTCCATAAAACCGATTCTCTTCCTTCCCCTTCCCCGCTTACCCAACATCCTTCCCTCTATCAAGACCTTCAGCAAACCATCGTCCCTCATTACCCCTTCCAGCCACCTACCCTGCCTTCCCCTAATCTCATCTATAAGTTTCCTCTCCTCGCCCACCATGTCAAGCACTTCCTCATTTGTCTTCCTTTCCGTCCAACGCACCTTCTCCATCCTCCTCCACACCCACATCTCAAAAGCCTTAAGCCTATTTTCGTCTTCCTTTCTCAAGGTCCACGTTTCTGCCCCATACAACGCCACACTCCATATCAAGCTCTTTACTAGCCTCTTTTTTACATCCCTACTTAAGGTCCCCGTCATCAGCTCCCTTCTATTATTGAACGCTTCCTTCGCTAGCGCTATTCTCCTCCTAATGTCTTTGCTACTATGTCCTCTTTCTTCTAGCGTACTACCCAAGTAATTAAATTGTTCTACTTGCTCCAGTTTGTGACTTCCTACTCTTATCACCAGCTTCGCTTTCTTTGTCCTACAGAATCTCATTACTTTTGTTTTCCTATTATTTATCTTCATTCCGTATTTCTCACACTGCTTTTCCAGTGCATCTACTAAAGTTTGCAGTCCTTTCGATGACCGACTCACCAACGCCTGGTCGTCTGCGAATCTAACCGACTTTATCCACTGGCCTCCTACTTTCATTCCCACATCTAGCTCATCCCATGCCTCTCTCATCATTTCCTCAGCATAGATGTTAAAAAGTAAAGGCGACAACGGGCACCCTTGCCGCACCCCGCGACCTATAACTGCCCACCCTGATTCACCGTCCGCTACCCTTACCTGAGCCCTCTGCCCCATATATAAGTTTCGTATGAGTCTCCTATCGCGCCAGTCTATTCCTATTTTCCCCAGTATCTGCATTAGTTTCTCCCAGTTTACTCTGTCAAACGCCTTTTCGAAATCTACAAAACAAGCGAAAACATCCTGATTATGCTGTATGTTTCTATCTATAAGTGTCCTCATTACCGCAATCGCATCTCTGGTTCCCCTCCCCTTCCTAAACCCAAATTGGTCATCGCCTAAATAGCACTTTGCTCTGCTCTCCAACCTTCTATTTAGTATTCTAAGCAACATCTCTTCTCTCATCAGAGCTCTTAATACTGTCATTAAATACCGTGTGCATCTCTTATCTTCATAGAGGGTGAATCGCGTAATTGCACAGTCTAATAATTCTTTCTCGTTGTTTTGAATTTTACTTTTAAGCTTCCCTCTATTCTACTTTAAGTGGAGTGATGCTGAAGCCGGATTCCTATGATTGCGCGTTGTTAATCGTGGCGGTCAAAGTTATCTGTGTTCACGGAAATAGTTTATTTTATCGAAAGTAATCAATGAAGGTTGGCGGAAAAAGAAGTTGGTTACTATACGTGAATTTGTGTGACCCAACTTAATTGAATTTTTGTCGTTTTCTTCTTAAGGGTAAGTAATTGTATTTTTGGCCTGATTTATATCCTCTCTATTAATGCCAAAAATCGTAAGGACTGAATCGTTCAACCCAGGATATCTGATAGAAATAAACATTTTAATTGTTTTTTCTTTCGACATTTACGGGGAAATCAATGAAAATATGTTTATTCCTTCCATTAATGGAATACACACCCAAAACCAATGAGTGAATTCTCCATTAATGTGCATGGGTTGAGAAATTTTTCAGTTTACCTCTTCAACTTTGATTTTCCCTAACTAGATATTAATTTTTCTGCAAAATTTCCGTTGATAAAATACAGGTTTTTTCCTTTAAGAGTGAATCAGTTCCTTTTCATCAAGAGCGCCAGTGGGAGTTTGTGACAGTAGGATGGTGGGTCGGAGGGATTGAATGACCATCGTGGTGTGATTCATGTGAGGAGGATATTTTTTGAAGGGCTGAATTGGAAGAAATGACTGGAAGCAATTATGTAGGGATTCTGAGGTCAGCGAACCTTTGGGTGGAAGGGCGCGAGTTCTGTAATGGGCGAGAATGTATGGGGTGAGACTTAGGACTGTATGCTGGGAATCATTGAACTCGGTTATTTCAAGTGGTTGCTTTTAAATTCAGTGCTGTCAAATCCCGCCTAAAACTTTAATAATGTATATGTTACGCCTTGCTGATACGTCTTGCTCACTGTACTGGTTGTCTATCAGGTTTTTAGATTATCAGAATAAATTATCAGTTTTTTTCACAAAGTAGGATTTTTGGACATCAGCTTTGCGCTCTCATCGTCTTGACTTGATTTTTAAAAACTACTATTTGTTCATCGCCGACATCTCTGCCGTCTCGGTATTTTTATCACGCATGAACAATTGCCAAAAATTTATGCGTGATCTTCTGATAGCATTTTCACTGTTATCGGTTTTCTTAAGCTTTATTCACACCCTTCAATTAAGAATTGTTATATTATTTACTGTTCGGACATTTTGGTGCCTTGCTTCTTTGATTAAGAGCTAGTCTATAATAACACTCCAACGGAATTCAATGATGGCTTAACATAGCGACCACAGATTTGTAAGTTTACTTTATTGTATTTGTATTTGGCAAGCATCATGTGGTGAACTTGAAGTTCTCAATGAGAATGCTTGATAGGAGCGCATAGACCAAACTGAAAATGATTTCATACTTCTCTGCTAGTAGATTTGTATGCTTATTTGGATTAAAATCACCGTTGTACTTGGAAAATATTTGAATATATGTCACTTCCTGCTGGATCATCAAGAATTAGTAAATACTTCGTCTGTTAGGGTTTTGGATACTCAAGAATGAATTAAACATTTTATTTGTGGGATTCGAATACTCTGCTTTAGTGTGATCGTTTTCGAATTTTTATCAGTTAATAAAAAATCAGTTAAGCCTGTAGAAATCGGTTGAAAGTTTCATAGCTACTCGTCGTTGCGTAATTGTACTCCCCCCCCTCCTCTTCAGGAGTTGGTTGAACTCCACCCTATTCCGCCTTCTTCAGCTATTCAAACGCTGTGCGAAATTCTCGTATTGTACTCTCGAATATTGTGTTACAGCGTTGGAAACTTGATTATCACAAGGAGGCTTGCGGGGAACTTTAGAGTGATTCGATCTCATCGCAATGATGGCGTTATTTTGTCTAGCAAAGCCCTATGGAAAGATGGTTTTGAGCGATTCAAAAAACGGGAATGGGTGTATTGTTTCCCAATCGCGTGGCCGTTAGGTACTCGCTTTGTCTGCGGCGCGCTCGTTGAATTATGCCGCGTCGGTACTTTTGCAATAGCTCTCCTCCTTGTTGTCCTAATGGCTCGCGGGGCCTGGCTGCACTTGAGAGATATGGAAGCGAGAGTCGCCATGTGTAAGCATTTACTGCTTTCATTCAATTCCCCATGTCGACCGCTAATTCCTGCCGTCCCCGGCTTTAATGCCGTTTATACCGGCCGTGTCGTCGGCCGTCGCGTGAAATAGAACGCTCGGGCATTCGCCGCGAAACTTTAGTGGAGAGTTCCCTGGCGGCTGCAATTATTCCGTCTGGACGTCGGCAAATACGCTCTTTCGTGGCCGGGATCCTGGGTTCTCTGGAGGGTCTGATGGCGCCACTGTTTTACTTTGGAAGAGCTGGAGGACCAGTGGGAAGAGGATGCGAGACAGATTAGCCGCGAAATCTAGGCCCCCTTCCCTTCAGCCTGGTCATCCGAGCACATAATGTGCGGGTAAATTATTGCATGCGAGATCCCTCCGCGTCAGCGGTTGGCGCCCTCCGAGTCGGCACGTAGACCGCATGGCAGCGGAGGAATCCAACCGTCCACGTAATGATGGCGTGGCGCGTGTAACTACCCCCTTCGGAAAGTCATTTGCCCACTTGGAGAGGCATTTCGATGGCTGTTTTGTTGGCAGTGCGTCGCTTTCCCGTGTTAGTGTTTTCGATGTGCAGTTCCCAGTTTCCGGCCCTCCGCTTAGAAAAATCGAGGTGCTCTCGACCTATCGATGTGGCGATACTCTATTTTTTTATACGGATTTCGATGAGGTAATGATCGAGAGTTAACGGTGGGAAATCGATATTCATGCGTAAAAGGTGCTAAGGCGACCTCAAAATGGGAGAATTCAGGTAGGTAATGTCCAAAATACCTTCGAATCCATTTGTTAAATATCAAATGATGATTATAAAGATGTAGTGGATGAGGAGAGGAGATTTTGTGGGGAAGCTGAGAGAGGAGCAAGTGGATGGATGGGGGAAGGATTTCTAAGACTTCGATTGAAGAGAAAATTCAGGGCAAAAGGGTGAAGGGGGAGTAACGAGGAGACATTTAAACCTAATGAACGAGAATAGAAATTATGAAGAGCTTAGGAAGGGAAGGAGTACTTAGCTGCAGGATTATTGTGGGGTGGAAATGCTTGGGACGCCCTGAAGATATCGTTTTTCATTGGGTTGAGAAGGATCAAAGAACAGAGAAAGAAGAGGAGATGAAGAAAGAAATACTAGAGATAGATAGGGCCCTGTGCGTGTGAATATTTGGAGAATATTCTCTGACTTTTAATTAAACCTACCTCGAACCGGTAAAATTATTTGATGATGATTAGTTCAAATTAGCTTGAACGCCGCCTATAGCCCAAATTTTCTAGTGATGATCAATTTTTTGGCGGTTCTCTCGGTTCAAACTCCACGCACAATAATGATCATCAGTGGGTCGCGCAGCGGTCCCTCTATGTTACGAAGTGTCATCAGTCTAGTCAGTAAACCAGGTCTCCGTCAATGCGCAGAGAGCTGAGGTTTGACAAGGCACGTTTTTCGGCGTGTGCCGTGCCAAATCACTGCGAGAATATGGCTCATAGTCGATTGGGGGGTATGTATACGCCTATGTTGGCGGACCTGGCGGAATCGGTCAGTGTTCGGAAACGGCCATCCGTTTTGGAATCGAGCGCCTAATTTGCCGTCCAATCTTCTCATCACCGCGTCCGGCCGTGTTATCATTAGCGTGGGCCGCACGGAATTCCGCACGGTTCGCGAATCCTCGGGGCGAGATTGGTGGGTTATGCACGGTGAAGGTGTATTTTCGACTCCCTTGTGTCCCACGCTTTGTTAATGGCCTGGGTTTTTTTCGCAATTGGTTTCCATTTAAAGTTCAGCGTCGGTTCCCAATCTATTCATTTGTCGTTATTATCGCCTCTCTCCTGTCGTTGGTTCTCTCGCCATTGTGCTTAATTGCACTCTTTCTTGCTGTCCGACCGGAGTTAGAGCTATATTTTAGGGCCCTGCGTGGGTGACCGTTACTGGTTTCCGTGCAACATCTGCTTGCGTTTTCGGTCTCAATCAGCATCCATGACTGGAACATTTACGCACTTGTTAACATTTAATTCCTGTAATTCTTTCGAGTTTCGTCGGAAGCATATGAAAGTGTTTAGTACGCTTCGTAACAAAAAAATAATCAGTACCATTACTCTGCCTCCAACTGCAGTAATCGATGCTGAGTACTATTTATTTTCTAATATTGCCTTACTTTGCTTAAAAGGGTTTGGAATAAACGACTGTCGACGCGCTCTTTGGCGAGTGGATAGCCATTACTATTCCACCTAACTTAAAGTGAGCAATACTAATGAATGATTGTCTGTCGCGTTCTGGCTCTTCTTGAGGTTGGTACTGGGAATTTTCCCCTGAAATGGAATTTAATTAGTACATTCCCTGTAGTTTTGTTCCAAAAGCTAATGTATGTACATATAAGAATTTATGTTACTTAAGCTTTAACAGTTGATTTTTAATCTGTGAATCTCACCCTTAGGATTCAAACGCTTCTCATTTCCATTGGTTATTTCTGCTAGGAAAAACTACTTAGCCAGTTGCTAGTTACTCAAGTTGGTGTCAGATTCCCAGAAAATCGTTTAGCTTAAACTCTACCCGGAATGTATTAATATAATTGAGATTTTTAGAGAGTACGGCCTATGAAAGGGCATCAAGCTAGTTTGTTACTTTTTGGAGTTTAAATCAGTATGTTTGTCATGAAAAATAAATAAACAAATTTAAATGTTTGTAAATAGTTTTTCTCTAGTATTTGCCCAACGAAATATCATGTGATTGGAAATTAGGGTTGCCAGGAAACATATTGCACTTGAACCACACAATACTATATTAGAATGAAATACGGGAGAAATTTTCTTAAATACGTGAGACGAGTGAATGAAAAAAAAATAAGGTCAAAATACGTGAAAACCCGGGAAATACGGGAGGCCTGGTAGTCCTATTGGAAATGGTGCCGTAAATTGTGTAAACAAGTCCCGCGTAAAATTAAAGCGCCCTTGAGGGAATGCTATCAATTGTGTTTTCGCCGGAGTAAAATATCCAGTGCACGCAGTCATTCGTAGTAACGAACCGCCAGAGAATTGGGACCCAGTCGATAGTCATTTGCGTTGCAGATGCGTAATTAACGTGGGCACGAGTGACTTCTCCCCGCGTTTTGTGAGAAATGTCGCGCGGTGGAAATCGCAGAGGGCGTTAACAACGTGTATTGGTTTTCCCACTTGTATGGCCTTTCCGCGCCTTTATGGCCGCGTAGGGGAGACGGCAGGGTGTTGGATGCGGAGATTTGTTGTGCAGCCGTTGTGGGGCAGGGCTGAAGTGGTATATGAGGCAGGGTTCGGGAGTAGGTAAGGGAATCGTTCTGAATACCTGTACGGATAACTTATTGAGCAACCTGATTGCAGCGTAGCCATGGGGTAGGTAATTAACACCATTTGTGAAGTTGGAAAACTCCTGCTATCTGTGAAATTTGTGAATAAATGGCCAATTTATTTTATTAGAGGTAGTCTACTGATTAAGGTAGGTTTAGATGGATACCTCTATCTTCAAGTCCTGCCATCTGCTTCTTCTTTATACTGTTTCTACCGATCGGTATACTTCGTGCCTCTCTTCATCCCTTCTATGAAGCCTATTCTCTTTCTTCCCCTTGGCTTCTAACCCAACATCCTCCCCTTTAACGCGGGCTTCTGTATCTCCTCATTACCCGTTTCACACATCATTCATCACAAGTTTTTTAACCTCAATACTTAGATATAATTAATGGAATGTCGAAAATATGCTTAAGAAGAAAAGCTGATGGCAATATATGCAGGTCTCAAAAGTTACCCTTAAATTTTTTATACTCAAGAAGGCAGGTAGCTGCAATTATTTTCTCCTTTTTCTCCAAGTGGATAGCTTAAGGACTGATAAGTTTCCCTCACGATCAGTGTGACGTACTTGAAGTATCTATGCCAAACAGGTGCGTGAATTGTTAGGAAATTCGCTTCCGTCTTTCAAGTTTTAATTTGTATTTATTTCTATGATTTGTTTTGTTATATATCTACTAAATATGTGTTCCCAGATATCTTTTAAGGTAACCTTTTAATGTTATTCTTGTCATTCAATTTGGCTTGTGCGTGCAAACCCGCCGTCTTTGTCTTCTGTCTACCACCAGTTGACGCTGTAACCAGGTTGCTTTAATGGCTACTCCATTCCCTGAAACCAGCAGAGGCAGAGGGAGGGATGGAGTCGGGAGTCGCAATAGCGACAGCAGCTTCGCTACTCGCGGAGTTGGTGTTAATGAGGCCCTCTTCAGAGACGCCTGGGTTATTAAGGGGGCTCAGAGTGTGAGTCGGCCCGGCGATGGTGCTGCCAGTGGCGGGGATGGGACTGCGTCCGCTTAGCCATTTTGAACGGGGCAGTTATATTGCGCATTCGAGATGTCGGCTCCAAATGTGCATAAACGTCGACGATGAATGGTCATGAATGAAGAAGTTTTTTTCGCTCGTTATTTCCTCGCCGCGTGCCGCTATAGAGGGAAGAGGACATTAAGCTAATGCTTGATGGTTATTGAGTCTGAAGCTTTGTGTCATAGATCGCGGTTGAGTCAATTTATATGTCGCGCATTATCGTTTCTAGCCCTGACGCAATAGGCCGTCGGTCTTGTTCGACCAGTGGACCCACACAGTTTTTCGTGCAAGTAATGCGTTTTTCGATTCAATATGATCCTTTAGTTGGCTCGCTGACCTAGATTATAGATAAATGATGCCGATCCGAACGCATGGGTCTAGCAATATCCATTCAAAAGCTATGCCGTGTAGCTTTAAATTAACCGTCGACTCGACCGTCGACGAATTAAGTTAATTATGCGCGGCTGTCTGGGTGTTATTTTTATTTTCCTTCCAGCGATCCCCTCTACAATACCCCTGGGAAATGTTTCACAAACGAAGATATATAGGGTATCTATAGTTCCGCGATCATATATGGTTCCGAGAACTGCATGTTTGAATATTTGACCGAAACTCATCGTTATTGAATACCTATCGGCATTGACAATGAGTGACCAAATGCTGATTATAAGCTTAAATTCTTCTTTGGTATATCACCTCATTAGACATTCATGCTTAAAATATGATATCGATGAAAAGTAGTAATTTTGACAACCATGAAAAAGTAGAATATCACGCGCGAAAGTGAAGAAAAATAGTGGTGGCACTGTAAGTGACTCAAGCAAAACTTTCTTATCTTTTAACATCAGAATATAGTGGTCGTGGATTCTCGGACATCTTTGAGTAAACGAGATGTTGAATGGTATAATTTCCTCCTCCTTGAATCTAATTTCGTGGAGATGTGAATTTGTACCTTTTTATTCGTGTTGTTGAAGCGTGGGATCTCAGTGGATGGAACGTTTCGTTGCTAGAACTCAGGCTGTAGATTCGGATCCGGGTGATGCCACTAGCCTCCTTACGCTAAACCCAAGAATTATGAGGAACTTTCTTCTTCGGCTTAACTTTTAACGCCTTCTTGACTTACAAAAGAGTACCTTTCCTTTCTTCTCCATTATTATCACCCGTCGCAGTAGTAGAGAAGGAAATTATGGCACGAATAGTGTTTTTTTTCGTAGCACTCTGTCTTGCCGTCGGCTACCTGTGGTACTGTGAGGGCACAATGAATTTAAAAATTAAGAAATGCTGTTACTCATTGTTTCAGTGTAGTTGTTATCCCTGTTTCGGTTCCAATTCGAAATTACGAGTCACATATTTGATTCGATTCTAATTCGAAAACCGCGTCAGGTATTCGATTCCATCCGACTAGAGAACACCACGAGTCGGACCCGATGAATAGATGCTCGATTCTTTCGTGATATTCGATTCTAATCTTATTCTAAAATCATTTCAGATACGTGATTCCATCCGAAGTGAGAAAAACGTGACACGAATACGAGAAGCAAAAATTATATTCTCTTGGAAAGTTACGGTTCGAAATTACGAAGCACATATTTACTTCGATTCTGATTTTTAAAAAACAATTTCTTCGGCTCAATCAAAATGGAGAACACCGTGCACCGGATCCTGGAAATTATAAGTTCGATTCTCTCGGGAAGGTACTATTCGATTGGAAAGTTCGATTCAAAGAATATGTTAAGAATCCGATGCGGTTCGATTTGTTGCGAGGGAACCATAGTCGCTTATCTCATTGTTTTCAGCGCTCATCCGTGAAACCACGGCGTCAGAAGTCTCCTTTCGATCCTCATCCCTCTCCTCTACTCGAATCATTTTTGTGAGCCCGCTCCCTCCGATATTGTCCCGTCTTATCTGGTCTGAACACCTTAAATAGATTTTCTCTCGCGCTTGAGCCCTAATGGGGGCGTTATCTTTTATTCGACGCCCTCACTTCCCATTTCCACCCTCTCTTCTTTCTCAGCCGAAATTCCAACGCTTCCTTCCCATCCAGCCCCTCCTTCCAAGGAGGCAGCCATATTTCCCCTCCGCAGCAGTGGTCTTGTGTTCAGTATTCTTCAATTTCCAGGGTCGACGCTCGCTGTTCACGGAATGCCGAAATGATACAGAACTTCGATGTGTCACTGCTTAGTAATATATCTTAAAATGTTTTAACTATGTTAATAGTCATTGCCTCGTGACAATGCAAAATATTTCGTGCTACACTATACAGGAGCTTTAGGTATCCCCTAAAGGTTTCAGATCCGTAGGGAAGCTACCTTCAAAGTTCAAGATCAAGTCTTTTAGTTCCGGCCAGTGCAATAAAAATGTAAATCAGTCTTGCATTTTAAATTAATAATAGGATCATAAAATGATTGAAACTATTAAACTATGACCATGTACTGATTCTCTCAAAAAATCCTTTGATTTGGGGTTCTAGACGGGGAGGGGAACTCGGATTGCTATTGCAGTGATGAGGACACTTGCAGAAAGAAACGAAGAGTTTAGTGAGGATTTTTTTGCTTTCTTTGTGGGTTTCGAAAAGGCGTTTGACAGAGTTAATTGGGAAAAACTAGTGCAAATGCTCCGAAAAATGGGAATAAATTGGCGAAATAAGAGACTTCCGAATCTTATACAAGACCCAGAGGACACAGGTGAGGTTGGCTGACGGAGAGTCAGGATGGGCAGCGAAAGATCGCGGGGTGGGGCAAGGGTGCCCGTTTTCGCCTTTGCTTTTTAACATTTATACTGAGGAAATGGTAGGTGGCGTGGGAAGCGGTAGATGTGGGAGTCAAAGTAGTAGGCCAGCTGATAAAGTCAGTTACTTTTACGGACGCCCAAGCGTTGGTTAGTCTATCATCGAAGGGATTGCAAGCTTAAGTATATGTATTAGGAAAGCAGTACAGGAAATACGGAATGAAGATAAGACAAAAAACAAAAACAATTGACAAAGAAAGCAAGGCTTATCATAAAAGTTGGAGGGCCTAAACTGGAGCAAGTAGAACATTTTAATTACTTAGGTAGTGAGCGGGAATAAAGTAAGGATGGTAGCAAAGACATAATGAGGAGAATAGCGTTGGCGAAGAGAGCGTCTAGTAATAGATGGGAACTGATGACGGGGACTTGGGTAAGGATATAATGAAGAGGCTGGTGAAGAGCTTGATATGGAGTGTAGCGTTATATAGATAGTTCCAACCACCATTTCAAATGTCCTCATTTTCTTTTCAAAATCATTGAAAACATTAAGTAATCAATTATTTTATGTTTTTAATGAACAACAAATCTCTGCTTAAGCTCAAATTTAGTTCTTTTGTATGTTTATTTTAATGAATGTGATTCATGGATTTACCCAAACTTAATTAGGTATTGAAGTAGCTCTAAGCTGCTAAATTGTTGCATGGCAACCCAACCCTTTTAATGATTTCTCTACCCTGCCTGTAGGTGGATTTCGATCACGATTTCGATGTATCTTGGAGGCTGCAGAAATATCCACTTCGCTGTTATCGAAATTAACATCGAGCATAGCTTATGTCGAATGAGTTCAGTTTCTGTACTTTTTTTACAATAACGCCTTTTTCCTTCACGGACATCACTAACTACATCGCCCGTATCATTGACTATATCCCGTATCGGCATTAGCGCCCGTATCGTTTTTAGTCAATATCTTGCATGTCGTCATTTCTCCTTTTAAACAAAGCCAACGGTGATCATTTCCCTGCGATGTATCGGTCCATCAGATTCTCCTTATCGTTCGAGTCTTATTCGAAATATAGTGTGTTGATTAAATCACCCGAACGTCCCAAGAGAATCGGTTTGGTGTGTTGGCTGGAGTGCTTACTGGAAGAACTTTCATCCAGGGGGGCTTTTATCAGTTGGCTTTCTGTACTTTGTCAATACAGTTTGAATTTTTTTCTATACATTGAGAGGTCAGCTATACTTGGATATGTTCTCTTTTCCCACAGCTCTTCCCTCTCTCCGGAAATCTCCTTTAGTCTTCCCCTTCGTCCACCACCGACTATGGCAAAAGCTTACGCAGCTCCTTGAGTGCCCGGAGCCACCGGAGTTTTAACCGCCTCCTCCGGGCCGTACCCATCTCCCTCTTTTTCTCGAATTTCTCTTCTCCTTCGGGGGTACTATAGAATGGAAAGAAAATTCAAGGAGCATCCGTGATCTTCGGTTCCCGGGTGACGGTGAACGTTAGCTTGACGATTCCTTTCGACCTCTCTCCGGCAAAGGCCTCAGTGATGTGGTCGTTGGTTCTTATGACACTTTCTATTTCGGATTTCCTCGCCATTCCTGGGGAAGTTTTAGGCCGTCTAAACGGGGCCTGTTCTTTCTTCCCTCGGATGCTTCCGTGAGGATGCTCCACCGCAAGGAAGGGCTGAGATTCATCGATGAGATGTGTGTTTATCGCTGTGAAGCACTGAGGACTCTGCGATTACGTGGCATCGCGCGCCCCCATTCTTATTTTCAGTTCCCAGCATTGGCTTGAGACTGCAATGCCGAGTGTGTAGTTAGGCTCTATCCTAAACGCGAAATAATGTTCACAATGGAATAAGTTTTTTCCAGGTTTAAAACTTACATTAGGTTACTTTTTAAATTTCTTTGGTAATTCATTACATTTCCCTGCCCAATGGATCATTTCGAAATCCTGTTAGAATGAAATGGCTACATTTTCGGAGAACCGCGTTGTTTTGTTGCTGCGACAACAGTTTCGCCAGCGTTACCGCAGTTGGCACCTTCAGGTCGAAATGCCGATGCCTTGGTCTTGTCCGCCCTTATGTACTTGTTTCGTGGTCATTGTCACCCCCTGATAAGTTGGCTGGGGTCCGTCGTTTGGGCGGGAAAGCTGTTAGCGCTCTGTCCGGAACAACTGTTTCCTCGAGTTGCGAATCTGGTACCCGTCTTCTCTGTTGAAGTTGTCTGGATTATTGTTGGAAACTGTTGTTTTGTAGAAACTGTTGTCGCAGCAACTAAACAACGCGGTACTCCCGAAAATGAAGCCATTCCATCTTACGTACCACGGAGGCCTTCGCTCATCCTGTTTGAATGCATAAAATCTTTCAAATAATAAAAATAAAAACTCGTTATGACCTTTTGAAACATCGTACTTCAACAAAGAAATGTTAACGAATTTCCACGGAATGTAGTGACAGGCATTATCACAAGGAAATGTGTAACTCAGATCTCATTTTGAACTTCGTGATATGTGGAGTGATAATGGTGGAGGTTTTAAGATACCACGCATGGTATAATATTTTTGGTGGATACCGCTTCAGTTTTTTCCCGAGAACTTTTCTTTTTGTTAGCCATGAATTGAATTTGCTGAAATTCAACTCGAATTTCATTTACGTTCCCCCTGCTCGTTGGACTATAAATTCTATTCGAAACCCAAAAATTTCTTTTTCGCGGCCTAGGAAAGTAGGCCCACCCAGATGTCAGGAATGAATAACGTCAGAGGGATTTCACGGAAGGCCGGATGATGTATTCGTCCGCGGCTTCTATTTTACAGCGATGCGATCCTCCCGTGCATTTATATATATATCGGCGTCGTCGAATACACGGGGACGCGTTACATCGCTCCCGCCCGAAATTATTTGCGTGCCAAAAACACCGTCCTGGTCCCGTACTCACTCCACCTCCATTTCCCGCCCTCGCGGTTGACAATCCAAAAAAAAATGAACTGGGAGCCACCGCCCTCCGTTAACGTCCGATTCAATTCGCGGCGAATCGCGGGGCCTCATTCTGCAATCCCCACTCTCCGCATCCATTTCGGATGACGTTTTTGTTTTGTTATTTTTCCTCCCACCCTCCAACTGCCTCCGCTCGTGAGCCCCGGCCCGGGCTGAGGATGGTGTTGTGCGTGGGTGGTTTGGAAGTTTTGGTAGGAGTTTTAGGGGGATAAAGCTTCTTTTATGGCGAGAATGAAAACGGAAAGCTCTGATTTATGCATTATATGTTTTATCTCTTCCACCGACTGGAGTCAATTCACGCTGCCTCCTTCGCATACCCCGCTGTTCTCTACACCGCCTTCCACCCCCTCTTTTTTCCCGCCCCACGAGCTTTTCCATTCATTGTTCCTCTCTCCTCCTCTTCCGTCAAATGCCTCATTCTAAGCATCCATTCACCCTTTTTTCATGCTATAAACCCCCTATCCTTGGCATGAATCTCTCGCCCGGTCCCATAGCCACGGCTGCGTGCCGCCAATGTATTTTAATGCTTTTTTATGGTAGGGGTGGGGTAAGAAGTGCATTTACATGTCAGCCCGTCGTATTCTTCCCCAAGTTACATTGGAATGCTTTACTCTATCGCTGGAACAGGGAGAGTTGGCGAGGCGGTGGGTCTATGATTATATTTTTCTTCAGCGGTGGGTCTCATAGCCAGTTATATTTGGAAACGACCGATAACTGAGGTCATTTTCGCCATTCAAGGGAGGTAGGTGGGCATGTTGGTTGGCAAGGGTAGGATTAAGTGGAGGATGAGGAACATGCATTATTTTCAAAAGCTACTTGTTCGTGAAGTTCATATGCTGAAATCTAAATTGCCAAAATTTATTCGACAAAAAACGCTGCTTCTTTAAAAAAATAATGTTTCTTTTAAAAAATTACTTGTGCTCTGCTGCATGAAAACACTACGTCATCACGAGTATGGCGTACGACGTCACGGAACGGTTTCGCTGCCAGGATTCCGACACGTTTTCACGCTAAGTGCTTCGGTTTTAGTCGTATCAGATGGAAATAATCGTTTTCATATACTTTGTGAAAGATAATGAGCTGGTTTATTTGATCCTTCCTTTCGAAATGTGCGTAGAAGCAGAGATACGATACCATGCAGTGACGTAAGACGTTTTGGATCACGTAACTTTTTAAAATTTTTATTTTTTAAAGGCTTTTATTGTCTGCCTTACATATGCATATGCATTACCTATTTTTTTAGCTTGTCGGAACATTTGCTATTATGTGCACTACTCAAATATAAGGAATATTATTAATTTTCTCCATTGAAGAAGAGTGGAGATAAAACCGGCGTCGGCGTCAGCTTAGACCTAGTAAAAGTGCAAAAGATGTTTTATTCTTCAATCCGGCGGACGGTATGCTACATTTCCGTGCTCTCCCAATTGGCACGTACCAAATGGGTGCCACTGGAGGTAGATTCTCAGAAGTAGGGACCGGGAATCCACGTAGGAATCTTCGCCTCCAGCGATACATTTTATTTTTTCAACGGTGAGTACCTGAGATGTTTGCAGGAAAATTAGGATGGATAGGGTTAGAAGTGAGTGTGTGGTAAAAGAATGTGGGTTAGATGCTCCAGTAATGGATATATATGAAAGGAGTGTGCTTCGTTGGTTTGGCAATGACGAGAGAATGGGAGAGAGTCGAATATTGAAATAAATAAGATACTTGAGTGAATGGTGTGAGAGGAAGAGGTAGAATATGAAAGTCAAGGGTGAATGTGGTAGAAGAAACTCTAAAGAGGAGGAATATTAGGAGTATTTAAGAATAGTGTTAAGCAATGCATAAGTGTAAGAGAAGCGAAAGTTGTTTTTAAGGATAGGACATTATCGAGGAAACTAATTAAAAGGGTAGCAGTTTGAAGGTCGAACAGCAATAGCTAAATTCTTTGACTTTGCCTACCTCGAAAGAGAATGGCATGATATGAATGATTTGAAAGATTTTTTTCGCACGTTGATTAAGGGAAAGTGGTCTTTTTGCGTCCACCATCTTGATTTCATTGGCTAGCTGGCAGTGCATAACTGGTTGAAATTCGGCGCTCCGTATCTGTTGAACGCTTCGATGATTTTTACGATCCCGTCTCTTTCCCGGCGGAATTCCTGTTTTTTTTCTTCAACATCGGGAGCGTTTGAGCGCCTACCGCACCCGCGCCTTGTCCTTTGATCGCCAGCCGCGCCGCCGCCGGGAAAACGCGCGTGGTGACGGCAGACATCCGTGAAGTGGGATTTGTAGCTCGTTGGGAGCGGGTGTATCACCACCAGGACGGAATCGAATTATGTTCCCCACCCAACCAATATTAAGTTTAGGGCGGAGCGGTGTGAGGGAGCGTGCTTCGTGGTGTTAGTTGTTCATTTTTGCCTCCGTTCGTCCGTCTAGTTAGTGTTCCCGCATTCCTCGTATAAGGTATTTTTGAGCGAGATATGACTGCGCACAAAATTTGATGATTTAATCCTCATTATAAAGAGAAGATCTTGGGTATTAATAATACCCGAAAATTCGCTACTAACACAGTTGTCCTCGTCATTCTTTCGAAAAAAAGAAGCAATTTTCAATGGGATGTGGTACGGCTCTCCAGAGAGACACCAGGAGTTCCAACGTAATAATAATAATACAATTTTTATTGTTCACAGATTTACATCCGATATGAACAATTTGCATGAATCACATTTGAGCTCAAAATACAGTTAAATGTAGTACGCAAAGCACCTATTTAAGAAAAAAGTATTACAATTAAGTGAATAAAAAAACCAACATGCCATTAGGATGGAATAATCATCAGAAACAAAACACAATATAAAATATGGAATACGAAGCAAGCTTACACAATGAATGAAATATTTTGATATAATAATTTTGAAATAAATAACAATGGAAAATATACAGCAATAGTACAGCCCATACATGATTATAAAGCATTGAAATGAGTAAAAATGGCTTCTGGGGGGCAAGTTAGGTAAGAATATAATTTATTTTTGAATTGGGCCGGCGATGAGGAATCTTTGATTGATTTAGGTAGGTAGTTCCAAGTTTGAGAGGCGGTAAATTATTTCTGAAATGTAGAGGACCGATAATGTGAGACATGTAGGTAGTTAGGGTCGGCTCTAGTAACTATATTTGGCATATGGTTCTTTTGGGATAAAAGTCAATTATGTACTGTTAGCCATCGTGTTTGAGTAGAGAATACATGAAGCAGGGCAATTTGAATGTTCTTCTTGTTTTTATGTCCATCCAGGAAAGCTTGTTTAAATATGGGGTTATGTGCTCATCTTTCCGCAAGTCATGAATCTAACGGAGGAATTCATTAAGCGCTGAAGCTTAGTATTAAGTTCTGCTGTGAGATCATAAAATACAAGATGTACAGATCGCGTCAGAAGTGTATCGGTATGTAGCTCGTACGTTTTCACTATTTTATCAAAATACATTTATTACTCACCGTAGTATTTTTTAAATCGCAATAAAACTTCGGTTATGATGGAATGGATAAAATTCTGTTTACGACGTGAAACAAGCAAGTCAAGTTAAAGCGTCAAATACATATATTTAGTTAATTACTGTGAAGTTCAGTGATTAAAAAGTATTATGTGATTAATATGACCATATCTATTACTCGCTTGCTGCTTAAATTTCGAAATAAAATTTGAAAGTTGTCTCTATCATGACCTGTGAAGAATCTCGCACACACTCGTGCGCACGACGTGATATCTATAAGAAGACGATTTAAGATTTGAACGGAATCTACATTAACTTAAGTTACAACGTTGACGTAGTAATTGTGTAAACCGGTGCTGATGTTCTTTCTCGCTTCTGTATTTCTTGTTGTAACTAGTTCTTCATTAACAGAGTCGTGAAATTAGCTTAAGAAAAATGCACGCTGACGTTGCTAAAATGAAATTCCAGTTGTTTTATTTGGTCGCAACCCGAGTAATATGGCTTAGAAACTCTAACTCTCAAAATTTAATGTTCACCATTGTTCCTGAAGTTAACTTGCCTGTTCAAGGTCCTTACCTTGTGGCTTCCCGTAATTTTGCGATGAAAATGTGTAGAGTTACCATTGCAACGAGTACTATAGTAATAGATGTGCAGAAAATGGTCTCCGTATTCACGTTCTGTAAACCTTCCATATATTAACATTATACTATAACTTATTGTTGTCCCGTCTCAATGTGATGCAGCCGATAACTTTGTCAGAAAGTCACTTTCATTTTCGCAGGCATGCTTCTATTTAAGTTTATTTGTAAAATACTAACAATGGAGTAATTCGAGAGTTTCATTTTAATTAATTGACCGTTTCCTCGGTGTAGCCAGAGGCAATTAGTACCGAGGAATTTGTCATTGAAATCGAAATTAATTCTTTGCGTGGTATGGGAAATCAAGGTAAATTTACCTCGTTCATGTTAGATACCGGGAAATGCCTTCTGTGAAAATTTAGCTGAGGTCCGTGTGGTGCTACTGGGTCAAGTAATAAAGTGGTGAAGTTACATGCGTTTCACTCGAACGAACAAGTTCGGCAGTTTACGAAGTACGAATGTGGGACACTTCTAGAGTTGAAGAACCCCAACGATATGTAGTAACATGGCTCTAGGGGTGAATGAGCTGGGGAAACGCTTTCAAAGGTTAGGTGTGCGATTGTCACCCTTGCGGAGTTTCCGTGTGATAGATGGCTGTTCTGGGTTAAGCCTCATCTCACTCAAGTGGCTCCGACTTCAGAAATTTGATTTTCTAGCTCCGTAGTTCACGCTCTGCGGCGAATCTCAGGGATTCCAGCCGTCTTGCGGAGATCTACATTTTTATAAAGCGTCTGCTGATTAAATGTAGTTTGCTGTTTGCATCAGAAGGTGATTCGCAAGCCTACTCTCCCGCTAAAGATTACCCATTGGCAATCCTCCAGCTCTGAATGAAACCTGTGAATTCAGATCTCTAATTAAAGGGGTTGCATGAGATAGAGTTGTGTGCCTCTTTCCTGTATTCTTTAAGTCCCTTTTTCAATTGTTATTTAACATTTTTCCTCAATCAAGTTCAAGGTCATAAATTTTACAGTCTGCATATGATTAATAAAATATATCAGAGAAAAAGTTGAAGAACTAATTCTCCTACGAATGTCCTACGAAGATTTGGAGAGAAAATAAGTTCATATAATAAAAGCTCTTGAAAAAAATAAGATCTTCGGATTGATGACTACTGATATATTTAACGACATTCAAGTTTAGAGGTTCAACCAATAGTTTTTTTTAGGTGTTCCACCGATTATGTTAGATTTAGTTGGAGGTATCATTTCCTCTAAAAATCTTTCAAATACATCCCCTAGCACGGTTTCATCCAACTCCCCACACGTCCTACGTCTCGTCATCCCATCCGTAAAGCCTATTCTCATTATTCCCCTTCCCGCTTGCTCAACAGCCATCTTACCTATCACTGCCTCCAGTTATCCATCCCCCCCCTCTCAGATTCAAATTTTAATTTAAAAAAGGAATAAATGCGACATTTACTCATATTTAAATGTTAATGATTTATCAATGTGATATTACCAATGTGATATTACCATTCATACCTAAAACATCGCATTGATTTACTTAATAATTGATACCAACGTAATGGTATTACATAGCCGAGTGAGAGCCCCCTTGCTGAGAGCTGCTGGGTTAGGAAGTGTGAAGAGTTTAGGGAGGTGTTACAGTAGGACATAATGGTATTCGTGACGAAAATGAATTGCATCAAGGAATATGAAGGTTTGGACTGAAGACGCGACAGTCCTTGAACTTACCGATATTCATTGGTAGAACACGATGATGATCTTCGGCCGAAAGTAAGAGTGAGAAAAGGTAACCGGCATCCGTGGATTTTCATTTCGTAAAATCCCGCCTTGCGTCCCACGCACGGCCGGGGGCTAACCCTCCTGAACCCTAGTCTCCACATCCCTTCCTCGGCCCACCCTGGCTCGTTTGGTGCCCGGGGGGAGGGCGCGTGATCGATCCTCGGGAAATCCCGGCACCCACCCCTATTCCTTCTGTGTCCACCCCATTTCGCACCGACGAGCACCCCCCTCCACACTTCTTTCCTCCTCATCCCCTCGCAGCCCTCTACAACTGCATCGTCCCCACACCACGGACCCCCTCTGTAATGCGTCCCGCCGTCAGTGAGCCAGTGCGTCTACCCCGGCGTCTACCCCTTTCTCTTCGGCGACTGATCCGGCCGACGTGTGACGCATCGCCGGGGGGGAGGGGGATGACGCCGGACGTCCCGCCGCACCGCACAGTGGGACCGATCGGAAAAAAGCTGGCCAAAAGTATTTACTCAGTCGTTTTCGTGTTTAACTGCGTTTTTTTACCTTCTTATAGTAATTTGAGCTGCCTAACTTGATTTCATCATTTTTTCTGTATCTCTTATCCATTTTGTGCAATGAAGGAAATATAATAACTTAAAACCCGCAAAAAAAACATATTCGTTCGACGGTTCAGAATCCCTGTTGAGCATTTCTTTAAATATAGGTACATTAAGAACTATAAGTATAGCAACTAGAGTAGAATTAGATTTTCCGCTAAAAGTGATACAATGAAAGATTTAAAATTAATGTAAAATAATACACGGAATGGGTAGAATTGAAAACATCTACTTGTTGATGAACATTTAATCATATTACGAGATCTCCTTACGTCAAATATTTCCTTCCTTACGTTATCCAAAATATATTTCCCAAAATTATATAATTATATAATATAATCGATATTTATAATTTAAAAGTTTGTTTAAACATTTTTTATACGCTTATGTACATAAAATTCGCTAAATTCGGGGTACATCGAAGGTATCAGAAACTAGCAAATAAATTTTAACTCCTGGTTAATAAAGTATAGTTAGCTATTATTCAATATTTACTGTGGAAAAACTATTTTTTCATATCCAATTGAGATTAAATTACGCATATGAGCACATTATGAGCAGTGACAATTAATAAATCAATTGTTACTTTTACTCCATTAATTCCTCCTCCAGTGACAATTCATCCCTCTCCAAGTCGTCCTTTTCTTCATTTTCATAGACGAGTAACCTACCTCTGGGTCAAATTTTCTTTCGATTTTCTTCTTCTGAATGAAATGGAGGATATCAAGGGATCGGAAGTAAGGCGCAGCCTCCGAAATAAATCTCCATTTGTGCCTCCCTCGAAGTTTTTCGTGTATGATGCTCCCGGAATTTTCTCATATCCTTATTTCTTTGCTTCTAGGGCCTCTTTCGAAAGCTGTGCGCTGGGAAGTATCGCTTCCTTCGCGATATCTGCGTCATGAATTAATAGCCTGTGCACAGTGGGTGGCATGTAATACCAAGGGTATTGCTGCACGCATAATTTGGCGGTCTGGAGGCAGTATTCGCTAAACTCACAGTGGTTTAGTGTGTCCACTTGAAATAGCTTTCAGAATGTGTGAAAGCCTTGAAATTAATTGTTCATTTATCCCAGAAAATTTGAAAAAAAACAAATTGTCACTACAGTCCCAACAACAGTGAAATGTGTTGACGGAAGAAGTATGAGGGATTGGGCTAGGAATGAGTGGGTCATGAAAGAATGTGGAATCGATGCTCTTGTAATTGACGCAAATGAAAAGAGTGAGGAGAGTAGTGGAGTATGGAAGAAATTATGCAGAAAAGCCAGTTTTTTTTCGGTTTGACGCAAATAATTAAGGTTTATTGAGTGTGCCTACCACGATGGGGAACGGAGTGATAGGCTTTTATTATATATGTATTTGCCGTATACTGGGATTAATAATTGACGAAAGCACTCTCTGTGCAAAGAAAACATTTTTGTAAAGGTACGAGTCGCTTGGTATTGGTAGCCGATGTGGCCGACTCCGTCTAGCAAGGCCGTTCTCGAAGCGCCCCCGCCTTCCCTTCACCGTCTGCCGCTCATGTGGACTCCTCATGTCCTCCTTTTTTGTTTCTCTTATCTCCCGCGCGCAATAAACGGTTTTGCGTGACCGTCCACAGTCAAATGGACCTCCTCTCTCGTCCCTCCCTCCCGTCCAATTTTACCTCCCCACCCGTTGACTCATTCCTTCCCGCCTCTCTCTTCCACTTTTTATTTTATTTTCGTGCCAGTTTGTTATCAACGCCGTTGGGTGTATGGCTCAATCTCAGAAGTTTGTGGCAGAAGGATGCGGAGAACTTTCAAGTACAGAATACTTTGTCCCGGTTCTATAATGCATGGCAGTGGCGTAACTATGGGGGGGGGGGGGGAGATGAGGGGGATAGAACCCCCCCCCAGAACCCTAAAAATAAAATAAAAAATATTCGTATCACAGCAATTCTACTTGTTTGAAATACACTTAATAGAGGTTTTAGTTTTTATTTGGCCTATCTAATGTAGAATTAGAATAGAATTGGCCTATCTAAAATTGGTAGTTTATTTGCATAAATAAAGAAAACATGTGGTGTGCTATTCAATCTGATCTATCCCCCCCCCAAAAGTCAAGTCCTAGTTACACCACTGATGTCTGGTACAGGTTAACCGCTAGATGAAGTAGCCTGTGCATTAAGTGTGAGTTAACTGAGAGCTCAGGTTTTGTATATTACATAGGAAAGTTGGTTAGTTAACCAGAGTGTTACCTATGGGAGAGCGTATTAGCATCTGTTTTCTAAGAATAATTCATATTTCACGATTTTATAGTCGACACAAAGAATACCTACCCCTGCCACATGCCCTTGCACTGAATAAGAACGGTTTTACATAGATGTAGGTGAATGTTACGTCAAGGAAGGGTTTTGCTTGGTGGTAGGGTTAGTGAGAAGAGGCAAGTCGGAAGGTAGCAAATGGAAGTGAAAATATCTTTGCTTCTGTTATTGATCTGCCATTTAGAATGAGAGGTGGGAGTGAAAATGGCTCACACCTAATGAATAATAGCTGTTCTTCTGCTGTGCCCGGTTTTCAAGAGATATAAAAGTGTTCCTATTTGTGTGTGATACTTCCTGGATTTTGGAGAATCAAGAAAATGGAGTATTTCTCTGTGAAATAGAAAAGATCCTTGGTCCGAATCATTTAAAATACCTAATATTCTGGATAACTGTGTACAAATAAATTTCTAAGTCTACCTAAACAATAGTCAATGATTATGTCAATTTCTTTTGAGATTAATTTGAATAAATGACCATTCTGTTTGAATGATAGGTTAATTAGCTGGTCATGATGTGAAAAAATGTGTATGATTTTTTCTAAAGATTTTCTTGCCCATTACTCAAATATAACTTTCCAATATATACCTATTTGTCTCTTTCATTCGATTGGTGATTTCCCAGTTACGCCAGAATTGACTTCTTTTTCCAGCTTTTTTGAAAGTGATTTCTGTGAATAAAACTGATGATATCAGACCTGACCCCGTGGAAATTATGGATATCCATGATGAGAAAACCACCTTTGTTATTTCCACAAAACTTTATTATGCTGGCACGATACTCATTTCACCACACTGTGGCATACTCATGTGCTTTTGAGTGCACATGAGTATGCCACAGTGTGGTGAAACGTGCATCGTGCCAGCGTAATAAATTTTTGTGGAAATAACAAAGGTGGTTTTCTCTCGTGATTTCTGTGTTTTACCAAAGAAGTAATGAATCCATATTGAATGCCAGTGACGTACAAAGGTTATTTATTTATGTTTATTTTTCATTGTTTAATTCTAGACTGGATGGAGGAGGCGGTTGCAAAGGCGGAAATACTCCGTTTGATATACCAGGGGCGCTTTCTGCACAGCAATGTAACACTTGGTGCTTTAGGTCTTCCGCCTGGGAAGACCACAGTCATGCACCTGGTCCCACGAGAGAATCTTCCAGAACCCAATTCACAAGGTAAAAGGAGGATGAAATATATTCTGGTGTACTTGTGTACACTTTTTAACTTAGCATTTGCTCGTTTGAATACTCGACAAATATAAGTATCTTGTAATATCACAAATTTCTCATCATGAAGTGCACATTCAGATAAACAGTAGCTACCTAGGGTAATGCTTCCATCCATCTGCCATCAAACTGTCATAATGTTTACCTTTTTGTCAATCCGTTGTCTACATACCTTAGCTTTTTTGCCTTCCATATACATATATTAGCACTGTGGAGTTCATGCCTGAGAATAGGTCTGGCTGCTTGAAAACACTCAGTATCCCAAGCCAGACCTGCACTCTAACATTTACACAAATATGTCATTGCAAGCTTATTTTTCTCATGCTTGGGCTTTCAAGGCTGTTGCCTTTGCCATCTGAAAATGCTTATTTCGCTAAGGAAGTGTTTTAAGTGACCAGAATGATGATTTATTTAAGGGCAGAGAATGGATTTTTGTAAATTTTTTATTTACTCCAGCAATGAGAGAAAGATTTGAAGAGTTGTTATGGATCCAAGAGGTGTGAACTGTAATCCATTTGCACGTTTTGTACATGTTTTTCTTTCATTGATCTGAAAACAACTAGGTCAGTCAGGACTGGCCCAGGAACTGGGCTTCTTGGATGATATACCAACAAAGCTGTTGGCTGTGAAGGACAGCCTTTTGGAGAATCATTCTTCAGTGTCGATCAAGAATATGCCATTTGTTGTTTGTCCATGGATGTTCTTAATTGGAGATTAGTTTGGGAAACCCCTTGAGTCACAGTGATGTAACAAATATTTTTGTAATTAAATAGCAGTGTAGTTTCTGAATCATTTTATTTCTTCTGGAGGTTAAGGGGAATTTTCTATTCATATTCAGAGTGAGGAGCAGTCAAGTTGTGGCAATGATGGCAATGGTTCATCAATTTTAGTAGACGTAAAGGTTAAATTTGAAATGAAAAGGCTTAATTCCTGGTGACTGTGATTGAGAAAAATTCCTGGGCTAGTACTGTGGCATTTTTAATCTCTCTTGATGAGATTTATTCATTCCAAGTCATTTTTTAATTAAACATTTTCAGCTTTACAATGAAAGGGAATTGGAATCTGTAGGGGTAACTTTAGCTAGATGATTGCTTGCAATTGATTTGATTCTGCTTTCTCACGTTTCTTCTGCTACTTCATTTTACTTTTAAGAATTTTAGGTATCTAATGTTCATAATATATAAAAACACATCTGACATTACTTTCATCACTCAACATATTTGTAGATTTTCACTACGTATTTCTTCATCAATTGTAGCCACTGATGTTCCTTGAAAATTATTTGCAAAAGAGTTTTTTGTCTGGGACATCCATGTCTGTCGGGGTACCCTACCGAAATGAAAATGTCTCATTCTCTCTTCTCTTATTTCCTTTTTTTACTCCAATCACAGTCTTGAATTCATTATTTTTTGAGTTTTAGAGACAGTTTTTATCATCAAAAACTTCAGTCCCCTCTGTTACTGAAATGTGGAGATTCAAAATTTATGAGCTTCTTTCAGCTCATAAATTTTGGTTCTTCTCTACCAATCTTATGATTCCTTCATGCCTCTTAGTTGTGACTCTCCTAAATTTGTTTATCATTATTTGTGCTTGGCCTTCCTCATCAGAGCTCCCCTTCCTCTCCTCACTCAAGTATGATGGCCTGTAAAGTATTGTGCCTCAAAATGTGCTCACTTAATTTGTCCTTTGTATCCTGATGCACAAATGAAAGAGTCAGTAGAAAGCCATTGATCTATTTATTTTTGTTAATAAATTTGTAACATGTATGCTGACTAATACAGAAATAGATGACTGTTTTTAAGGAATATGCGTTTTGTAATCTGACGTCTCAATTCACTCTGTACAAAATGGACAATGTAGTCAGTCAAAAGTTGAACTCGGGTGAAAATTTTAAATTGGTTTATTTGATTTCCTTTTTTTACATTTTTATTAGAAATGCTGTTTGGGCTTGAAATCTCCATCGAGATGGGGTGCTCTTAATTCTCTTCCATTCAACGTCCCATATGTTTGAAATATGTCTTAGATGAAGCTTGTTGACATGGTATCATTATCAATGCAAATCTTTCTCACATTGTGAATGTGACAACGACTCACCTGCAGAGGGTCAGTGAATGAAGGAAAACTCATGCTTAGAGGCTCGATGGTGTTGAAACTAAGCAGTAAACCAATATGTATATGTCTTTACAAAAGTAAATAAGTTTAGTTATGCAAGGTGCCACTATTGCACAATGTCTGATTACCTGCATTGTTTTACATTCTACAGAATGATTTGAGAATATTTAGAATGTAGATTTTTGCTTCAATGTGACTTATCTCCTTTTGGAAGGGCTTCAAGTTGTGTCTGTGCCTTCATTTTTGGGTTCGAACTTTCACTACCATTGCAGGCAGTATCATCAGAAACATTGCCCTCATAATTGTTCCTGTTAATGTTGCCTGCAATGCTGGCTTGACCTAAAGATATCTGAGGTGTAGCTGAAACTAAAATCCCTTCTGAAAGGATTGAATGATTTGCGGGAAACTTTTCCTAGTCTCAATCTCTCCCATTTCTCTTTCAGACCAGAGACAGAAGAGCAAGGGTGGAGGAAGTAGTTGCTGTTCCACCTCGTGCTGCATATTGTAATGGCAATGTGTCCTGAGGGATTGCCCAGCCCCCAGCCAGCATGTCCATATTCCCAGTGCCATCACACGACGACCCCCCACGCCCAACAAGCCTCCCCCTCACGTCTCTGGAAGAAGAACGATCTGTGTGGCTGTGGGACTGTGGGTCAGGATAATGTGGTGCCAGAAAGATGAAGGAAGCTCACATGATAACCACGTGGTGTCATGTGCGGCTGCAGTTTTATCATTGCCATTGCACCCCAGTGGTCCGCGAGAAATGGACGGACTCGCCGTGCAATTAGGTGGGAACGAAAGGAAGGTGGGAGGAATTTTTTCATACCGTTGTGATATTTGGGTTAGCGTGAGATTGAAAAGGAAATGGTTAGGGTGGGAGCGTTTGGCAGAGGGAGGGACGGAGAAGGTGGGGGTCAACACGGGTCGGGAAGTGGGGTAACGGAGGATGGTGTGGGAGGGGAATGACATTGGCCATGGTATTGAGGGGGCCCCATACGCCACCCACAAAAGGAAAAATGGGAAGGGAGGATAAATATAAGAAAATAAGTTTTTGGACCCACCAACAACAACGTGATGTGTTTGTGTGTGAATGTAGCAAGATTCTGTGTGTGTCACATCCAGAGGACTTGTCACTCTCTTTCTCTGCCTCTCTCGTGTCTGGAGTGTGCTGAATTTATTCGGGGAACGTTTTAGTGTGATAGGGATTTAAAAAAAATGGGATCCTAGTGTCCTCACTTGTGTGGAGAAAAAATATTGTTTTTCTGTTGTTTGTGTCAGTTATTGCTAGTTTTATGTTACTGTGCCCAGGTGTGTACTGTCTCCTTACATATGATGGATAATGTGTTTTGACATATTTTGGGAATGGAGAAACACTCCTGCAATTTTCTTCCTTTGATGGAAATTTCCCTATATTTTTCACATATGCCTCAATCCATACTCCAAAACAGGAAAAAAAGAGATATCATTTATATCTTGACTGACGTTTTCAGTGCATAGGAAAATTTTCAGGTTTCAAAAGAAACGGCAGTTGACAGATGCGTAAATAATATGAAGATGATCCTTTTCAAGAAAAAAATAATACTCTTCGTGACTCTTACATTTATGTTTCTGGATTTTGTCAGGACTTATCAGAATTTTGAGACTGGTAAATGGCCCATTACATTATGGAATCTATTTGTAAATTTGGGAAGAAAGCATTGATGGTAAGATGGGTAAAGAAACCATTCTTTCAACGTGTTATAAATGTTTCCAATCGCATTGGTATTGTAGGTGCTTTTTCTGAGCAAAAAAGTTCTCTTTTCACAATTTGGGTGACCATAAGGTAATGTACTAGTGCTAATTAGATTTTGTGTAATTATTTACTAAAAAGAAACTGTGGATGAATGAAATTTGAATTTGGGCTTGATACCACTGTAAAAAAATAATGTTTTTAAATCTCCCTTATTTCTTAATATAAAGTAAGGCACAATTTTTGCTATTGTAGCTTCCAAAATTGAAGAAATTTGGGCTACTTAAGCGTAACTCTTGTGCATGTTGTTTGTTGTTGCAATGTGTTAGGGGGACTTAACTGTTTATTTAAGTCTTCACTAATTACACTTATGCACTAAGAAGAGAGATATCAAAGTAGGCCCACAGATCAATTTTTTCCTCTTTATTCCCCTGAACTCCCTCCCCCCACCCCCTTGGAGATTAAAGTTCCCACAAATTTATTTATATTTTCATCCTGATTGCTGGAAATTTCAGACATAATTTTTGTATGTAAATCAATGGAATGATGTTTAAAAAAAGGATATTTATATGGGCTACTTTTACATATAAAAATGACATGATGTATAAAAAAATCGAGGGTGGCCTACTTAATTTGTGGAAAAAAATTAATCAATCAAGTGTTAATATGTTCATAGAACATCAATAGGCGGAATTATTAAATGGAAAGTTGGTTATGAAAGCAGTTCATATATTATAAATATACAACATATAAAATATATATATTATTGGTTGAAATGTGCTTTTCATCTCCAAGATTACATCTTCTTGCTCTTAATATCAGGGATTTATTATTTGAATTTTATAACTTTTTTTTGCATATTTCTTCATACTTCTGTTTCTAGCCTGAAAGTGTCATTACATATATGAATATATATATACCAATGACTATGTAACACTTTTAATTATGGCTTTGGTATCTAAATTTTGGTACCGCATGTGATAAATTATTCCACCCTTCTCAAGCACAGAACATTTCCCCAGGTATAAAAACTCTCTGTATATCTGGTATAGCAAGTTCTCCTTATATGGAGATATGCTCCCGTGACAACGTACAAAGTGCAGGATATTGGCACATTCAACATTGGGGTTTGGCCTTGGTCAACATTTGCTATTCAGCAACCAAGTGGTTTGAGAATCATAGCTAAGTGAATGTAAGCATTTTGTCATCTGTTTTGTTTTATTTTGATTGTAAATATGGTAATGTATTTTTGTTCCATATGTAATTCCTCTACAAGAGGATTTTACTCTGCAGAGATGGAGTAGTATTAGGTAATAAAGTTGAGATTGAAAATGCACCTGTATATTGTTATTGAGCATGAAAGAAGGTAACATGTGATGATGAGTGTCTCTTATTCCACCGACTATGTGTTGCTAAGAACAAGAATACAATCCTCGAGGATCCATTGGGTGTGGGTGTTGTGTTACAATTCAATGGCCTTAATCCGAGACATTGTTTTAGTGAAAGGGCATTGACTTTTATCAAACACGCTGATGAATGTTGTATATATGAGTTTTAGGTTTGCGTTGTTTCATTGGCAACCAGAGATGCTATCCCAACATTCTTTTCCTCAATTAGCTTTTTACCTAGCTCTATTTTTTTTGGATGTGATTTTTTTAACGAAAATATTTCATGGGAAAGGGAAAGACTTGATTAAGTATTTTAAAAGTTACTTTGTATTCTGTAATATGGAGTGTAGCATTGTATTCTCCTGAAAAATTACTTAGGAAGGAATAACATGGCCACTGTGTGGTTAGAGTACTAAAATTATATCAACTTGAGGCTTCTAAGGTGTGGAAAAGAATGGAAAGAGTAAGCTGAGTAGAGAGGAAAAAATTACTAAGTGTTGGATATGGTATGTTGGCTTCTGGATGTATTGACGGATGAAAACATTTTAATGAGAGTAATGGAGGGGAGAATGTTGGTTAAGAGGAGTAGGAGAGAAATCTTGGATGTAAAAAAGGAGGCAAAAGATTCCCAGAGTTTAAATAGTTATACATATGAAGCATTAGAGAAATATCTCCAGAAGCTGGGGAAATTATAGGTATGACTGTCATTGGACCTTCATTTTACTTTGTCAGTAGAATGCTTTGATTGATGAATTCTATGGATGGCACATTCTGTATATTCTTAGTCAATAACTGTTATAAGAGGTGATCTTCTGGTTAAGGTAGTTTCAGATGGAAGTATGCCTATACCTATCTTTTACAGCCATTGAAAGTTTATTTATCTCTTGATTTTATTTTCAGATGGAAGTATGCTTATATCTATCTTTTACAGCTGCTGGCAGTCTACTTCTCACTTGATTTTATTTTTCAGCATGGAATACCTCTCTTCATCACATTCATAAAGCCTGTCTCTTTCTTCCCCTTCCCCACTTACCCAACATCCTCCCCTCTATAATGGCCTTCAACATCCCCTCACCTCTCATTATCAGTTCCAACCACCTACTTTTGCATTCTTCTAATTCCTCCAACAGATTTCTCTCCTCAATAATCATACTGAGCACTTCTTGATTCATCTTCCTTTCTGTTTGTAGCATATTCTCATTCCTCAGAATCCATGTTTTTGAACGATACAATGCCACACTCTGTGTCACTCCTTAAGAATCTTCGCCAGTCTACTAGTTTCATTCTAATGTGCATACTACTGGGCCAATTTTCCTCCAACAAACTCAATTACTATTTATTAAAGTATCTACCGGTTAAAGGTAAGTTTAAATGGAAGCCAGAAAAAATCTTCCAGATTCCTACATGTGCAGGGTCCTATATACATACCAATAATATTTCCTTCTTCATCTCAGTGTACGTCCTACCCTTATTTTATTGAGGATAATACTCATGCATTCAGTACCAAAGGTATCTTCTTTGTTTCTCATTTGTGTCTTTAATCTTAGAAATAAGTAATTACCACCATCAGTCAATTCTTGAGAGAAGGAAGGATGATAGCTCACTTTGTGGATCTAAGCAGAGTGCCTTGTCAGATAGAATTCCATTGACACTCCCATGGAAACTGTCTACGTATTGTTAATGGTTTTTAATAGGATTACCCATTTTGTATCTTCACTGTTAGTGAAGGTCTCCCCATTATCTTTGACTTCCAAGGGTTCTGCAAATAGAGCCGTTAGGTTATTTCTGCATCTGTTGTTGTTTGTTTAGCTAGTGACATTTGGTTTCTTTTTCTATTCATAATTTACCCATGGAGAATGAGTTTCTCATAATGTCTTCAATGCCTAGATATGGAATGGAATTAATTCTGCCTTAGGGGCTGTATGGTGCTCAAGCTCATGGATTCTATACCCTTTTGTCAGTGATGTCTTTATCATAAGGGTGGTGACTGTGGTAAATTGTGGTGTGGCAAAGGAGGCTCTGAACAAGCCAAATCCAGGTGTTGAGCTGGTTTCCTCTGATGATTTGAGGGCTGATCTGAAGAGCATTGCAGTGAAAAAGTGGTGTGGAAAAGCTACTCCCTGCTGTCATTAGTGCGACATGGTCCCCTCAGTAAAGTGTGTATTACAGAATGCAGTACTCAACCCAATGTCAGTGATCGAATATTGTCAAATGCTCAGCAGTGATTCTTGTTGACAACCCAAATTATTAAATGGAGTTATTGCTTATATTAAAGATACTGGGGTTATATGCCTTTTGTAAGTATGACCCTTTCCTCCTTGATGTCGATCATCTCTTATTATAAGGATACATGATATTATCACGTACCTAAAGCTAATGATTAGTTTTTTCTTTCACTTTAAAAAGTAATAGACATTCTGCATTGAAAAATGACCTCAATGCCAATGCACCCTTATAAATAAAAATCTACTCTATGGTAAATTCTAGGCCATTTGGGCCTAAACCATCTGAGCTCTGCTTTTGCAATTAGGTAAATAGTCTAGTTTACAGGAAAACTCTTTTTGGCTAGGGGCCCATAAATGTTCAGCTCATTTTACCTGCTACATCTATTAATTCTTATTAGTAAGTACCATTGAACTCTAATGCTGATTGATTATACTTTACTATCTATACCATTTGTAGAGCAAAAACCATTTACATTTAAATAGACAATGCATATGCAAATACGCATGAAGTCTCTGTTCCTTTATACAAACCTCAAAGCTGAGACAAGTGCCTCTTGATGCATTAGCTACCATGAACAGATGTATAGGTACTTTTGATTGGAAAGTGTTATTGCTAGAAACTTAACTGCCATGTTATTTCATAATTTGAATATCGGCCTTCATGCATTGAAGGAGATCCATGTCTCCGAGTTACCTGAAAGTTGTTTTTCCTCATTGAATGAATTAGCTTGATGTAGCCCCTGTGAGGTAGTTTAGGAATAGTTTCCAAAGCAACTCTTGTCTTTGCATACCACATCTCTCTTTATTTGCTTTTATATGTTGCTTGTGATAATTGGAGTCACTAGGGAATATGAGTAACAACTGAGGTCATTTGCACTGTTTAGGATAGATTCTATCATACAGATGGAGTATGTAATGAACTTGGTGAGATAAGAGACTCATCTGAAACTTCTACAAACTGGAGTATGTAGAGCCTTTTAATTACTTGGTAGTGCCCTAGAAGAAAATGAGTAAGAGTAGCTAAGACAAGGAAGAGAATAGGATTAGTGAGGGAAGCGTTTAGTAATAGAAGGGAGCTGATGATGGGGACCTTAGGTAAGGATGCAAAGAAGAGGCTAGTGAAGAGCTTAGTATGGAATGGAGCAGAAATGGGGCAGAAATGTAGACTCTGATAAAGGACGACGAGAATAGGCTGCAGGTCTTTGAGATGTGGGTGTGGAGGAGGATGGAGAAGGTGCAGTGGATGGATAGGAAGACAAATGAGGAAGTGCTTGGTATGGTGGGTGAGAAAAGGAAACTCCTGGATGAGATCAGGGTGAGGCAGGGTAGGTGGCTGGAAGAGGTAATGAGGGGGCAATGGGTTGCTCAAGGTCATGATAGAGGGAAGGGGAAGAAAGAGAATGGGTTTTGTGGACAGGATGAAGAAGGGTAGGAAGTAGGCTGAGATGATGACAGAAATACTAGTGGTAAAGAGGGCCCTGCACATGTAAACATCTGGAGGATTTTGTCTGTCTTTCAATAAAACCTACCTTTGACCGGTAAATTACTCAGGCCCATTGGGATAGGAGGCCATTAATTAAGTTACCACACAAACTGATCACCTCAACATATTCTTATTCTAGAAAAACTTTTTCAGTTCCCGCATGTTTTTAAGAAAAAATAAATGGCCTTAGGTACCACAACAGTGAAGTTTATTTTTTTGGCAAAAAATGACCCACCTTATTCATGGTCACCGCATGAAATTTGTGCAGCAATAATGTAAGAATTCTACATTATTGTGAATTATTTTAATTTTATGAATGTCTAGACAAGTCATTGTGGTCCGGTGATAATTTTTGATCCAGTGATAATTGTGAAGATGAAATGGATGGTGAGAATCACTAAAGAAGAAGCCCTTTGAAGAGCTGAAGAGAAATGCTGCTTGATATAAACTCTTTGATTAAGAAATAATACACTTCTTGTATAGCAACCTCCTGTAAAATGTAAAGGAAGGAACAACACATAGGAAGCATTACCAAGGTTGGAATACTTAAATTAAGATGGATATAAAAATGAGGAAATTTGAATAAAAGAATCAGCTGAAAGGTGAATAGAGTAGAGTACAACTAACAAAATGACTGTTGAGTCAGATGGAGAATTTCAGCTTTATGGGTAAATAAAAGGTAAATTTATGATATTTTGGCACAAGGATGTGAAGCTTGTTATTTTGCAACATTTTTGTGTATGAACCATTATATTAATGCTATATTTTTATAAATTATTTTTGGTAATCATGTGGACATGAATCATTATGGTCCTACGTCTGTTCAAACTACACCTCTGTTTTCAGTGTAGGTATTAACAGAATAACTGACATTATCAATGACTTAATGCACATTTTTATGGATTTAGCTAATATCAGCATCTATTCCAGGGAAAGTGAGAGATTTTGTGATGCTGTTCCTAAATCTACACCTGACCATTATGTAGTCCATTTGTTACCTCCTTATATATCCCAGCATTTTCCAAGTACATCTATGAATAGGTTTGAACCAAGCGTTAGTGATGACTATTTATTTCTCCTGCAAAAATCAATCACTTTCTGGCTGAGTTTATTCCTTGTTCATAACCCGTACTATCTCACTTCATTTCCCCTTCTTTCTCCACTGGCTACTGCATTCCCATTCCGTATGACAATCAGATGTTTATTTCCTGGAACCTTCTCATTTATCTTTTCCAGCTGTCAGTATACTTAGTCCACTTTTTCTTCTGCGGCTATTTGCTGGCATGTAAACGTGGACGACAACTAAATTCATTCTTTATCTTTTATGTTAACTAAAGGTATTCTTTTCACTTTTTATGTATTCACCACTCTCCATCAAGTTTAGCAGTCAATACTAATCCTATACCGCATTTACTTTCATCCTCTCCATTACAAATTACCCTACAGCTACAGCTTCATTGGTCCCCACCGTTCCTCCACATCACCTTGTCCCAACGTATCTATAATCCCTCTTCTCCACATCCTCATTAATTTTTACTAGCTTCCCAGCCATAAACATTTTCCTAACATCTACATTCCTATTTTAAGTACTCTTCTGGTTCCTCTTTTCTTCTGATTATTAGCCCTCGCCATTCAAGGATTCCATAGAATGATAACCACAGACGCATTGCTTCACCCACTACTGGGCACAGCACCTGTCCTATTGGGCCATGCCCAGTAGTACTAGTACGCCAACACTTAGGTTGCCCCAATAGGGTCAGACACTTTTCGCAGCATGAGGGAAAGAAACTGAAGAAAAGGCACCACATGGATGGCCCAATCAGAAGTAATTTTCTTCCTTCTACTAGTTCAGCTCTAGGGATCATCAGAATGCACAAGCCCTTCCACCATATCACTGCTGTAGTCCCGGAGGAAGGCTCCCTGAGTGATCAATTAAAAATGTTTTATGAAATTGATTCGAAGATTTCCACGGCGTTTGTTTGAATATGAAGCTGTTTTCGGGCATTTCTCCATGTGATGTCCATTGGTGACAACAGTTTCTCCAGCCATCCTGCTGGCATCTTCAGGTCTGAAGTGCTGATGCAGTTTCTGGTCAGTCTCATATAGCTGTGTTTGAGTTGCAGGAATTGCTCTGATTAACGGGCTAGTTTCCCGTATTCTTCTTTGAAGATTCTTTTCCAGGTACTTGGTATATTGTATCCGTCCTCCTTGTTGTAGTTGCTTGGGTGTTTGATGATTTCAATGGCTTCCTGGATCAATCTGGGGTAGTAGCGGCAATTCCTACACAGAATCCTCGGATTCTCAAAGTCCACCTTGTGGCCAGGTTCCGACCAGACATGTTCCAAGACGGTAGAGTCGGAACTGCGTCTTCTCAGTAGCTCATTCATGTTCTCGTACTCTGCACCAAATGGATCTTCTCATCTGCCCATGTAGAATTGTTTTATGAATAGCTCCAGGCTGTTCAGATTATGACAATAACGGCAATATTACAAAAGTTGTACAAAAGATAATGAGTAACTGTGACTCTAGCTGTAACGGACTCAATTACCAGACATTGTTCATGGTGCAAGGATCACTTTTGAGTTGAGGGATAACCACCTATCCCAGAGTGTGGCAAACAGCAAGTAGGGATTTGAATGTCACAATCACAACTAAGGCCTGCAATGCTAATATTTATCAGCACTCTCTAAAAAATATTTTCCTCTAGCAGTATTGTTGTATAATTAAGCCATTACTATTATGTCTTTTTACTTCCCAGCTATCCTTCATTTTGATGGGAGGGATTTATCATTTAATGTGACGGCTTTGCTTCTCCCAGCTGATGGAGGCAGTGCCTACCCTACTTCCTGCACCACTGGACATTCTGCATCTGGCCCTAAGTGTCTCATTGCATCAACAATGCCACCTTAATGTCAACCCTCAAATTTTGCTTTAGGTTGTGAATGGTAATAGAATGACTGAAAATTATACTTATAAGCTTACCTTTGTAATGATTAGAAATGGTCTTCACCATAATTTCTCATTATAATTAATATTTATTTGATTTTTTCTAATTTGATGATTCATTGAATACCCATTGATCTCATGTGTGGAATCAAATTGTTCATAATACTCAGGGCCGTAAGGTATCACATGACAGAGTTTGTGACTAGTCCAACATATCATAAATGATTATAAAGTGTTCTTCTCTTAAGGTGCATACATATTCCTTCACTATTTTCCTAAACAGCATAAAAATTCAATATTTAAGGGCATGAGATAAGACATCAGGGTCAAGAGGGATACATATCATTTCAATAGATAGCAAATAGGCTTAAATTGATCAACCACAATTCCTTGAAACATCTTCAAAAGAGGAATAAAATGACTGAGCTTCAGATTTATCTCAAGGAAAAGTCTTTCTCCATCAATTCCGTGGGGTTATGGATTGAAAACCAAGGAAAATGGATGAACAATATGGAATGCTTCATTTTTTCCAAAGACTGTGTCACTCAAATCTTCAATCAGTTAAAACTGGTTTAATTCATAAAACTGATTTTACTTATAAATGAATTTATTGAATATGGAATGCATACAAAATATCTACTCCCCTCCCAAAGTATTAAATATCTAATATCACTCTGGCATCGCTCAGGTATCTCAGGCCCAAAATGAACCACAAAGAATAAGAATAACAGTACTTCCTAAAATTAACCATCACAGCATGGAAGCCTTAATCATTAATACATTTTACCTTATGCGTTAACACTTAATGAAACAACTTCAGATCTTGTATTCACATCAGTGAACAACCTTAAGGCCATAAATTATATTTTTCAGCCATCAACCATAAGTGGATCAAAAAATGTAAATTTTTGTTCCGTAAATACGATAAACAACTTGAAACACTATGCCTTTTCACACCTGAATAGCATCAATACATTTGACCTCTTTTACAACCTGTCCAAGGTCTTGGGAAGCAACTGAGTAATGAAATGTGCCAAATCCATTACAGGCAGCACCAAATTTTCCATCCTTATCCACCACCACCATTGCACCCTGGAATTTTGGATAGAATTTGATAATTCGCTGCAATGCATACTTGGCTGATATGTCAGGTATGAAGCCTCTTCTCATGTGCTCCACAGCCAGCAAACTGGAAATAATTAAATTACAAGTGAAAGAGGAAAATTATTGAGGCCATCCTTACCTAAAGGTTAGCCCCTGGATATATGTTAAAAAAAAACTACAATAGGCTTAGATTACTTGAAAATTTAATCTCGGGTGAGTTTCGGTTCTACATGGGGGATATTATTTTGACCCCATATCTCTATAACTGACGTCAGAAAACAAATAAGAGAGATACCTACACTGCCGAACTGACAGGTATAGAAATTCCTTTTTTCCATGCACCATTAGAGATTACAACAAATGCATAGTGACGCTGACATAAGATATCGTTTACACAAAATTCACCTCTGTCGTCTTCCTCTTTCTTTTCCTATTCCTTACCCTTTCATGGCTGGCGCCCCAACACCCCCCTGTCACACAACTCTGCAGTGGCTTACAGGCTGGTACGTAGATTTTGATTATTTTATCACTAATTTAACTGCATGTCTGAAACATTCTGGACATGGCACTCAATTAAGTTTAATAGTGTTGCAAACCAGTAACTAATATTCTGGGGATTATCCCCTCAGTGCCATCCTGCATACCCAGTACCCACTATTAAATCAACGTAGGTCGCCGTCATGCGTACCCAGTACACTCCCCGAACCTCTAAATATAATAATTTTTCTTGATCAGAAATTGCATATTTTAATCAATCAATTTACAGTATTTTGTGAAAAAATGTTTTTATCCACAATTTAATATCCATATAACTTTTAAGCTTTCAGTTTTTTTAAATCTAATATTTATAATTTTACTATGATTTAATAATAATTTAAATCTCCTCCGGCTGCTGGGATGGGATTTAATTAAATGTCCTCCACGTTTGAGGAGTTAAGGTTGTAAATTTAGCAAATTATTAGCAATGAGAGTGCTACGACTTGCAAACACATGCAAAAAAGCAAAATATTTCACTTGACTTCAAGGACATGGCTTTAAGAAAGTGAACTTCATCAGGTTGGAACATATGAAGGCACTATCAGGTTGTGCACACACGTGTGGACACAGATAGCATCGGACTATGCTCTAACATAAGTTGAGGAGGTTTTGTGGGTTTTGCACAAAATTTCCTCCACCCTCGGGCAAATGCAAGGCCATGGCTATCTCTGCTGCGTGATCAGCAGCGATCACACCTTTTCACAATGAACTCCCCTAGGCCCTGAAAGGGGCCATGTTAAGTTTTGTAACATTATATTGAAATTAACTAGGCAATAAACATATTTAACTTGACTGACAGGTTAGGAAACTGCCAATTCAAACATGTAATAATCCATTATCAGAAGTTCATGGTAATGGAGTTCCTAAATTAAGGCAGAAGATTAAATGCTGAAACTGGAGGAATGACAGCAAATTCATAAGTAATATATTGCTATCATAGTATACATTTAAGAAACTATTATGTTAATATAGCTGATACTATGAAAATGATTAGCTCATTTCTTTGAGGTGAAGACCTACCTATTTTGCACACACTGAGAAAAAAGAGAGCTGATGACTAAAATACCTTGCTTCCCTTAATAATCTAAAATTATCCTTCCATAACTTCAGAAGGACCAGAATTGGCATTTTACGAGAAAATGTCATCACCTACCTTGGCAAAAACCTCATCATGACATCTCCATCGCCTGTGGCAACTGCTGCACCAACTTCATTGTCAGCATATGCTCCAGCTCCAGGAATTGGAGAGTCACCCACACGCCTTTAAAAGAAGTTTAATTGCATCAGCATGCATGACAGTTCTCTTTCTTTTCAGTTTGTTCATGCTTTGAAGCATGATTCAGAGTGTATCTCACGCTTGACTCAACATCCTTAATACTAGATAATGATTTTCTACTTTTTGGTAATTGGATTCCCATGCAATAGTAGATTTCAGTTTTTTAGGTGCTCCCAACTGATGAGGTTACATCGCACTATCTGTTCCAAATTCTTAATGCTCAGACCAAGTAGCATTCATTACCAAAGCAGGTTTCAAACCAACCCCATTTGGGTGGACAGGCTGGCAGGTTACCATCTCTCTGTGAACTGTATCAGCTTTCCAATTAAATGTTGAGTGTTCAAATTAAAAGGAAATAAATTGAGGACATCAATAAATTCCTCCTGAATAGTCAAGAAAAAATGAAATGCCCAGGAAGAGCCGTACCCTGCTAATCTGCTGCCCGGGTGCAATCATTATCTTGCCACCCCTAATTTAGTTTCAAAACCATTTTTCTTTCAGCCTTTTAAGCACATGCACATAAATAATTGTAAAACACTGACAAGCCACAGATATCCAACATCCCATCGAGATTTGTAACTAAATTTTACTGATAATTATCATCATGAGGATGAGAAGGTCTAATGAGTGTGAATGATGGATGAGTAGGGTGACCAGACGTCCGGATTTTGCCGGACCTGTCCTGCTTTTTTATTAACACATTCAATGCGGATCGTGAATTTAAGGGAGACGCTAGAAACGGAACCCATTTTTTAAAGGGCCTAAAGTAAAAGGACCACATCTATTGACGTGGTCCTGCCGTTCGGCATAGACGGGACCACATCAATAGACGTGCTCCGCGCTGAATGTGTTAATATGTGAGAATCCAGCCGGCTTTTTTCAATAAAGCCAAATTGTCTGACTTTCAGCCTTTCAAAAACATTATTTACCAAATGCTGAAATACAGCATATAAGATAATCTCCTAGGGCAATTGTATCATTTTGTTTCTGTCTTTATATGAAAAATATGCATTTTAAAGGGAATTTTGCTGTTTTTAAAATGATGAGTTTCGGTCCTGCTTCTGTTTAACGGCTACAACGATCGCAACAGAGTCTGGGTGATCTGGCGTTTAGATCAATTTCCGCTTCCTGCTCTAGTTTATGTATCATTGTTTTAACCCACAATAGCATTCCCTTTTTTTGTTATGCGAGAACATGCGGGGTAGGGAAAAGGCCCAAGGGAGGACTGCAATTAGAATTAGAATAGAAAATTCAAAGAATCATTATTAGACACTTATGGCAGAGAAAATGTTTGGCTTACAAAATATGTTGAACTTGAAGTAACGAAATTGCAAAATGTTTCATGGAAGATGCAAAAAATGCAAAATTTTCTGATTTTCAGTGTGATACATTTCTGTTTAATCGTCTGTATTGACATTTTGGCAAATTGATATACAAGTGAAAAGCAAATGAAAAGGAATTTAATGTATTGTCAGATTTTTTTCAAAATGTCCTGCTTTTTTCCTTCAAATGTCCTGCTTTTGAAAATTTCTGGTCACCCTATGGATGAGCAAGGCTCTACAACTATACTCACTCCAGATTCGGTGCCTGTGGAAGATTGTCTACCTGCCATAACCCAAAAGGAGTTTCTTTAGAGTTCTCTTTGGGGTCTATCCACTTTTTTATTTGTTCAACTTGCAAAAATAGGATATGAATGGCCTATCCTCCTCGGGTCAATCCATATTAAGTGGTCCAGAAAAAGTTAATTTTGTTGCTGGGTGATTTTTAATATTTTTTATATTTTTACCATACAAACTACCATGTATTGAGAATAAAAATATGTCATTATTTTATTTTTTCAAATTTTATTTTCCCGATAGTGGCCATTTTTATGTCAACGAAACACCGATTTAAGGTGATTTCAGTGTTCTGCAGAAAAGCAAATATCTCCAATTCTGTGTATCCTAGAACAATCAAACAAAAACCAATGGATTCAGTAAATAATGAACTTAAATAAGGGGATGGTGATGTATCGACCTAAAATTAAGTCTAAGGGTCCGAATATTGCTTCAAAGTTTTCATCACTTAACTAAAAAAAAATCAATTTTTACAATTTTTTATATAGGAAGGCCAGATATTTAATGTTTTTAATTTTTTTATTTGAAAGTTATTGAGCAATGCTTTATGTTTGCAGAATTTTAAGCTGTGGACTGAAGTGGTTTTTTAATTAAATTTTTTTTTAATTCTTGATTTGTCAAAATTTCCAAAGTTTTATGTCCATTATCTTAGTTGGGCATGAAAATAAAAATTTGAAATTTGGCCCATTTATAGTCCTTTATATGAGAAATAACCAGTAAAAATTTTGTTTTGTGGACTCAGCTATTTATAAAGATATTAAACATTGAAAAGTACCAAAATATCGACGAAGTCGAGATCAACACGGCACATTTAGTATCCTCTTAAGTAATGTTTTATGCCTTTAAAATCATTATCATGACTCATAAATAGTTTTTCACCTCATTTTACCAGTTATTCATCATAAAGTAAAAATTTGGTATAGTAAACTTTAGCTAAAATTTAAATGCAGGCCTTAGAATACAAAGAATATTTGGGATTTCAAAGAAACTTACCCATATATTAAAATTGGTCATTCGAAATTTTGTGAACTTTGACCCAAATGGTGTATTGTAGCAGGCAGTTCGGGAACCCATAGTGTTTGTGTTTGTTCATATCACCAGAATGTAAAACTTATGATAGACGGGTCTAAACTAAATGTTGACTACAAAGACTTGATGCACTAGAGTGAGATTTACAAAGGTATGAGTCCATGCTGAGTGAATGTGAGGAATGTGGAGGTGTTATGGGACTCCTTAATATACTTTTGGAATTGGAATAAAATTTATGAAATGCCATATAATATTGTGTACAAACAGAGAGTCACTGTTGACCGTGCAGAAATGATTACAGTGACAAAGCCAAGGGATGAGTTTCTAGAATCATTAGTGGAAAAATTAAATGAATTAAAAGCTCATCATTATGTGTCCAAAGAGCAGTCTGCTTCATTTAAATATGTGAAGAGTATGCTGACAAAAGAGGAATGTGCTGTTGTTGATGATTTTTCTGAAAATTTTACATTTATAGTGCAAGATGAGATCCAGAGTTACCACTGGGTAAATAAGCAGGCAACCATCCACCCTTTTGTGTATTACTACATTGACGAGTACACAGGGCTAGTTAAAAACTGAAGTCTTTGTATTATAAGTGACCATCAGCAGCACAATATTGCAGTGGTCCATTTATTACAAAAGTATCACATAGAAGATATAAAAAATATTGCTCCTGCTGTTAAAAAGGTAATCTATTTCACTGATGGGTCCAGCATTCATTATAAAAACAAAAAAACTCTCAATCTTTGCCTCCATGAAAGAGACTTAGTAGTAGAGTGGAATTTCTTTGCTACTGGCCATTGCAAGAATGCCTGCAATGGCGAATAATCATATTATGAATGCCAAAGACATGTTTGATTACTGTTCTGAAAACCTGAAAGATATTCAGTACTTAGACATTGAGAGACGAGATACCAAAAAATGAAAGAACTTCAAGATAGGCTCAAAGATTGCTTCAAAATTTCTGGGACTGGGACATTGTGGCAATGCCCGAAAATAAGTTAAAATGTTGTAAAACATCAAAATATTTTAAATTTATGGAGATGATGACAAGATTGCCTCCATATCTTTACACGAAGAGGACGTCATTGCCTGCGCTAAAACAAACAGTGGTGGCATGGAAAAATCATAACAGTTAGCCTAATTACTATTTGGTTCATTATTTTGAAGCATCTGGACCAAGAACTTCGTTCAATTAAAGTAAACAACATAAAGCTTGGGTGCCTTTAGGTAATATCTTGAGGAAGCTCACACATAACAAGCTCAGTGTTTATCATGGGGAGGACAAACACAGTATTATTTAAATTCCCATATATTCTTTGTATTCTAAGGCCTGCATTTACATTTTAGCTAAAGTTTACTATACCAAATTTTTACTTTATTGTCAATTGTCAATATTGTCAATTGCATAATGAATAACTTGTAAAATGATGTGAAAAACTGATTAATGAGTTATGATAATGATTTTAAAGGCATAAAACATAACTTAAGAGAAATGGTGCCGAGTTGATCTTGACTTCTTTGATATTTTGGTACTTTTCAATGTTTAATATCTTTATAAATAGATGAGTCCACAAAACAAAATTTTTACTGGTTATTCCTCATATAAAGGACTATAAATGGGTCAAATTTCAAATTTTTATTTTCATGCCCAACAAAGATAATGGACATTAAACTTTGGAAATTTTGAAAAATCAAGAACTTTAAAAAAATTTAATTAAAAAACCACTTCAGTCCACAGCTTCAAATTCTGCAAACTTAAAGCATGGCTCTATTCCTTCCAAATAAAAAAATTACAAACATTAAATATCTTGCCTTCCTATATAAAAAAATTGTAAAAATGTATTTTTTTAGTTACTGCTGTGACTGTAAACCTTGGTAATTTCAGTTACTTGACCATGACCTTGGCTTCATATTCTCCTCTGTTCTTTTTCTCTAAGGCAAGTTTTAATTGTTGTCGCTAATCACCTATGTAATTAGAGAAAATTAAAGTTCTTCCCCCCAAGGACATTTGTTACCTCGTGGTAATGGCATCACTTAAGTTACCATATCTTCCGTATAAACAAAGATAGAAAAGATATTTTTGCGGCAATGAATAGGCAACAAAATTTACTATAAGTTTGCTAATAACAAATTTTATCGTATCTCCAAAAATAAAATTGCTTTAGTAAAGTATTTGCTTTTGAAGTATGAAACTAACACGAATATTTGAGAGGCATCTTGAAAATAAGAAAATATTAGCATTGATGATAGCAGTAAAAGAACTATACGTCTCTTATGCACTACTGTGACAAGTTTCATATCTCCTCAACCAGTATAAGTCATCGATATTCGGCATTTTCATGGTGACTGCAGAATGCTGGTGACAAAATGTTAGCGTTGCCATTGCTCGGTAACTAAGGAGTTGCGACCCCATGTTCATAGGACAAAGATTGCTTAAAATCACGTCCCCAACCTCCTCCAGAAATATTGCTCTTTCCTCCTGAAACACCCTGTATATGGATTGACCCCCTCTCCTTCCACATTTATAAGGATTAATGGCATGGGTGTCCAACTCAATGTTATTTTTCATTGCAAAAGCATGTGAGGTCAATAATGTTTCATGCCTCACATTTAGGTGGCAGCTAAGTCACGCCCCAGTCGCAGCGCTCAATTCGATTTTTCGATACAAATTTCCTTAGGTACAGTCAAACCTCTTTAAAACGAAATTCTAGGGACCAAGAAAAATTTTTGTTGTATAGAGGTTTTTGTTATACAGATGTTTCCCTTGTGCAGAAGTTATGACCCATTTTAAAATCGGGACCGTAACTTTTTTTCGTTGTATAGAGAACTTGTCTTCTATAGAGGTTTGTTCTAAAGAGGTTTGACTGTACTACGAATGGTAAATGTGGTGAATACCACAATACAAAGCAAGTTATCACTGTAAAATTTTAATTTTTCCTTAAACATTAAAATCAGACTACATAGGAACACTGAAAACTATTGTTGATATGAGTACTGACAAATACTGAGTAAAAAACTTTTGATGAAAGTGGTTTACTAAAATGTGAAAATATTTATAATGTAAAGGGAATTTATCTGAAGTAGATCGATGCCAAGAGATTTTTTCATGATACAAGATTTCCAAAAATGTTTATAATGTATGTTTTCTTATAAATTTATTGTTTAAATACTATGCAATTAAACATTTTGTGTTTTAATTGTAATTTAGCTTTCTGACTTTCATTTCAACGCTTATTTAAGTATATTTACGGGATACTTCAGATAAACGGGACAGCAGCTTAATTGGGACAAAGTATACCGGTCCCGATGTGTCCCAATTTACCGGAATCTACTGTACCTCGATATAAAGGCCAATATGAGCTGTTTTCGGTGGTTATTGAAAATAAATAAATAAATAACAGGGATGACTGAGTGTTTGTTAGTTGACCAACCAAGGGGTTGAAAGCTTTGGTAGATACATTAAAAATTCAGCACGTGAAATATGCAATGAAGATTAATCATAAGAAAAGTAATGAAGTTTTCTAGGACAAAGAAAGTGAGGCTAGTATTAAAGTAGGAGGGAAAAAACTGAAGCTTGGAGTGTAAATCAATTACTTGGGTAGCAAGTTAAATAAGAAAATGGGCACGGAAGTAAAGACATCCAGAGGAAAATTGCACTATCCAAAGAAGTGTTCAATAATAGGAGGTAGTAGATGACGAGGGCCTTGAGTACAGATATAAATAAATGGAAAAAGTGCGGTGGAAGGAAAGGAAGACAAACCAGGAAGTGAAACCAGGAAGTATGGTGGGTGAGGAGAGGAACCTCCTGGAGGAGGCAGAGTACGTGGTCGGAGGAGAAAATGAGAGGTAAAGGGTTGCTGAAGGCCACAATCAAAGGGAGGCTGTTGGGTAAGCTGGGGAGGAGAGGAAGGAGAATATGTTTTATGGATGGGATGAAAAGAGATACATATGATATATGCTGAGATGAAGAAAGAAACTGTGTGTAGGCAGATATGGGTCTGAACCTCTGAAAATCTACTTTTTACTTTCTTCCATTCAACCTACTTAAACCAGTAGATTACCCTAATTGTTATTATTATTAAGAGAGAGAGTCTCAAAAGCATATTACCCAGGAATTTTATGACTAGCACCATTAGTTGAAGTTCCAGCAGCAATGTTACCATCACCATCAATTGCAATCATCCCAATGGTATCATGATTGTGACTGCCAAAAAAGTCACTGGCCTCTCCAACTTCATTATTTTCAATGGATTTCGTTGCCGGTTTGTAGGGACCACATGATGTTTTTGGATCTGGTAAAACATTCTGTGGAATAAGAGTTTCTCATAAATTCGAGCTTCACATGCCATTGTAAGCCACATAAATGTGAAAGAACAACACTAACACTGCCATAATATATCTAGACAAAAAACTAATATTAGTAAATAAATGCCACCGAAATCTACTCACCACCCAAAAGTTCGGTTGGCAATCGTTATGTTCCCATAATCGCCATTTTGCATGAGATTCAGGGGTAAAAATATCCTCCTTTTCGAAGCCCATTGCTTTCGCAAACTCAGATGCTTGATCACCAACCAGGAGTGTGTGCTTCGTGTTTTCTAGGACTTTTCGTGCGACTGAGATAGCACTTTTTACACGCCTCAAAGCTCCTACAGCACCAATGTTCATAGTTTTCCTGAAGGTAAACATTTAAATGAACAATTTAACAATAAATATGATGCAACGTTCGCAATTACAATGAAATTAAGTAAATGCATTTATACCCATCCATTATCATGGCATCTAATGTCGTTTCTCCTTTCTCGTCTGGACTTCCACCATACCCAACGGTTCCGTCACATTGATCAATTTCACACTGCGTGCATCCAGCTTCCACCGCATCCAAAGCAGTTTTGCTATGATTGTAAATGACCTCCCATGCTTGATTAGAGGGGAGATAAAACATTTCACTTGCCATTCTTTTACAAAAGAGAATGCTACAAATAATCACCCAAATACTAATATTACAATAAAAATCTCAATGGTTAAGTAATACCTTTAGCAGTCGCATCCACAAATGGCCAAGTATTCACTACCAGAGGCAAGGGCTTATCCTTGACTATCAAAACATGGTTTACTCCTCGCAATGCACGGACTAAAAGTAGGCTGACCAAAATGGTCATAAAATTCAAGTAAAATCTAGGAGCTTTCATGATGATACAAGCACTGTCTTATGACCAAACTACGACCATTCATCAACGATACATAAAACCCTGGGGAACGAAATTGCGAATCTTTTAAACTGATATGATCCCTATTATTCAATCATTCCAGCACACAGCCAGAAACGTAAGCACACTGGGTTCCTGAGTCACAAGAATATCAAATACCTACGTAAACATCTCATTTCAAACAAATCTCTTCCTCTAATTTCGACTGTCAGCCATTGGGAATGCAGCAGACCGCACAGATGGCGTTGCGTGAATCAAAATAAAAGATGGAGGAGTCAACCTATGGCTCCTTAAAAGTATTGCGTTTTTAGTGTTTTACCCTGTAAAATGGTAAGTATGCATGCAGTACAGCTTTTATTGTGAACAGCGAGAGGTTACTGTAGAAGAATATCCTCAATAAATCGCCATTTCGTGTTCATTGACGCTTTAGAATTTGCATAACACCGGGTTGTTTTGAGCTCTTATCGCTATCATTGAATCTCATGTCTTTCCATTTAAAATCGGGCCTTTCTATTTATTCGTATTTGAATTTTTTTCTTTAATTGACAAGCTTATATCCCTGCAAATAGAATGTGCAGGTTACTGTTGTCCATAAATTTGTTGACAACTTGTTGAATGAATGATATGTTTTGTGTACGTTCTGTTTTTGGAGCATTTGCTTGGTCTGACTTATTTTTGAGTATGTTTGTAATGTCAGTTTTTCAGTAGTTGTCTCTAATTTTATGATAACCTTTCTGTTGTCATCTTTCGTTTAGGGTGCAAACGTGTCTCAGTTGGAGAGAGACATAGGTTCTGATCAGTTTCCTCCAAATGAACACTATTTTGGCCTGGTGAATGTAAGTTTTCTATAATCTTTCGTATTTTTCCTTGTTTTTGAAAGCGTGCAGTTTATTTATGATGTACATTCTTCCTTTTTATCTTTCAGTTTGGAAACACATGCTATAGCAACTCTGTCCTGCAGGCACTGTATTTTTGTCGGCCGTTCAGAGAAAAAGTATTGGAATACAAAGCTAGAAATAAGCGAACGAAAGAAACCCTTTTAACATGTTTAGCAGATCTCTTTTATCGTATTGCAACTCAGAAAAAGAAAGTCGGATCAATTGCACCAAAGAAGTTTATTGCTCGTCTTAGGAAAGAAAAAGGTTGTTTACCGTATTTTTAATGCCCCTGAGTGTTGCATAAAAACCCATACCTTCATACTTGCATACGATCTGTTATGATTACGTCGATTTGTGTAAATTTTGCAATTTTGTTTTCAAGAAGTTCCATTAATATTTTTGTTCTCCCATTTCTAGAGGAATTCGATAACTATATGCAGCAGGATGCTCATGAATTTTTAAATTTTCTTATTAATCGTATTAATGAAATAATATTAGGTAAGTGACTATGTGCATGCAGTAAATTTTTTATGCCAACTTTTGAAATTCTGCATACTTTCTCCACTCGACCTTTAATTTCACAGCCTAGTGATTTGTCCTAAATGTCATGCATTTCTTTCAGCGGAGCGGCATCAAAACTGTTCCAAGCCAAAAAATGGTTGTGGTGAGCAAAACAACTCACAACAAGAGCCTACCTGGGTTCATGAAATATTCCAAGGCATACTCACTAGTGAAACACGCTGCTTAAACTGTGAAACAGTATGTATTTACTTTTTTCTGTATGTTTACGTAAGGAATTTGGAGATTATACCTACAGTTCAATGGATATAAACTGTGTAAAAAGCTGATTAAAAGAGGTGTATGTTATATTTGGTACTTCATTGCTACCAGTCATTTACTTACCATATTTATCTCTGTTTAATTATTTCCTTCTTGAGTGTTCTGCTTTCATAACTAGTGACTACCTGTATTTCAACTGAATAGTGATCTGAAAATTTTTATAACAAAATATACAATATCCTGAGAATGTGTATACATATGTTACATACTGACACATACAGGCAATCTCGAGAAGTAAAAAAATTGATTAAATTTGTGAATTAGTAAATATTTTCTCAGATGTTAGTGTCACAACGCTTGGGAGTGCTCTTCAACGTTGAAAGTTTCCTTAACTTTGTTTTAGGAATGGTGGTCCATTGCCCTGTAATTGTTCACATTGACATATTTTGATTTTGGGTGGATTAGTTTATCAACCATAGAAGTGCTATGATTTAATTTCTACGATTTTATTTTGTGCTAAAGTAATGGGTACTTAAATTTGGTTTGACCTAGGTTTTCATAAGACCATTTGCAAACATTCTATTTATTTACTTTTGAGCTTGATCTTTTATCATGTAAAACAACTTTCCTTTATTTTCAACTGAACCATATGTTTGCTTCGACTGATTTGACAAAATTGTTATGTTGACATGGAATAGGTGTCTAATAGAGTGGAATGGAATTTAGGTTCATAAAATCAGTGTGGGAAGTTCTGAATGAAGATTAACTATAAAAACCAACGAAATTTTTCAGGATGGCATGGCATGAATAATGGTAAAATAAAAGGGCCTAATATGGAGCACGAAGAAATATTTTGTTATCTTGGTTGAATATTAGTGGAAAATGGGCATATTGGAAGGGGGTAAAGAATTGTAGGTTATTTGAGGAGGTGATCTGCTCTTTATTCTGCTCTTAATAAAAGGAGCCTCTGGTTCCTCAGTCTAACGTTCCATCCAATAGATAGAGAGCTACACTTGAAGTGTTCTCCTCATAGCACTATAGTAGGGATTCGGGATTCATCTAAAAAATCTCTGATATGCCCGAACCCAGGCTCTTTGGATGGGAAGCCAGTACTCTGGCCAGCACACCAACCCAATCCCCAGGGATGTTGACGGGAGGCTTCAGTAGAATTCAAATATCTTTGCGACTGAGCTTTATGTGCTTTCATGAGGGTCCAAACATCTTCTAAGATGGGGGAAACAGACCAGTGGGAAAAACAAGTGCTTGGTGGGAAAACAGCATCATATGCAAAAGAACTGCTTGGGGCGAGGAACTGGAGAAGACTGGCAGAGGACAGAGGGGAATGTAGGAAGAAAATCAAAGAGACCAAGGCTTGATTTGGGCTGTAGTGCCATTGGAGAGAGAGAGAGATGTGTTCTAATGTACCTACTAAAGCTTGCAATCCCTTGGCTGATCGACCAACCAATGCCTGGTCGTCCGTGAATCCAGCTGACTTTATTAGCTGGCCTCCTTCTTTGATAATTAGAACTTAAAAGATGCAATTTTCCACATTTTTTGTATTATTTTGTTAGATAGACCCGGGTTTGGATGTACTGCATCATCATCAGGTATATAAATTTGTAAATCAAGGTATATATACAAGAGAACAATGGTGAGGGAGGTTAGGAAAGTGGAGGGAGGGAGTGGTGAAGGGTAAAAATATCAAGGGGGTGGGAGTATTATTTACACAAGAATATCGTCAACATTTGAAATTTGAAAAAACCAAAAGTTCGTTGAGGTGATGTCCCGAGGCATGTCAAGGGGGAGGGGAGTAAGGGGAAAGGAACAAGCATTGGAAAAATAGACACTTTGTCACTGGTTACTGGGGAATTTTGAGGGGTGCTCAACAGTAGTTAACACTATGTACAAAACCAAAAGGGTTCTCGTGGAGTGTCCCACAGCGTGTGGTCAACCTTCGTGCATCTGCATCTTCTAAGTTCTTATTATGTTCATATTCCACAAAATCTCACCTGATACCTCACTTTTTGTCCTTCTTTGATTCCCTCGTCTAACTCTACCCATGCCTCTCTTACCATTTCCACGTCATAAATGTTAAGAGTAAAGGTGACTGCAGACACCCTTGCTTTACCCCGTGACCTATGACTGCCCACCCTGATTCACTGTCAGCCACCGTCCCCTGTGTCTTTTGAGCCATATACGAGGTGTGATAAACCTAACAGGAATTTTCGTTTTTCTTAAAGAATATTTATTTATTAATCGATATCAATTTTTTTCCCTTCAAAGTAATCCCCCTTAGATATAAAACACTTGTGCTAGTGGTTTTTCTAATCTTGGAAGCACTTCTGGAACTCACTTTCAGTATAGAGTTCTGCTCCTTCAGCGATTCGGTTTTTATCTCATCAATGGTATCGGAATGAAAAAAAACGTAAATTTCACATGAGTAAGTTTAATACGACCAGTTTCATCGCTTGAGCGACATCTTCAGGCGATCGCTCAAGCGATGAAACTGGTCGTATTAAACTTACTCATGTGAAATTTACAAAGTTTTTTTCATTCCAATATGAAGCAATTTCACAAAGTTACGCCTCAAACCATTCAATTTATCATCAATGGTAGCAAAACACCATCCTTTCATGGTTCTCTTCAGCCTTGGGAAAAGAAAGAAGCCACAGGGGGCCATTTCCGGCATATACGGTGGCTGAGGTAAAATAATGGTTTGTTTTTTACCAAAAAATCATGAATAAGCAGTGAGGTGTGAGTGGTAGCATTATCGTGGTGCAATTTCCACGAGTTGTTTTACCACAATTCTGGGCATTTTTGTTGAATTGCTTTACGCAAACAGTGCATAACTTCCAGGTAGTATTCCTTATTGACCGTATGGCCATATGGCAAATAAATAAAATTATTAAAATTTGGAGTTATAAAGCCTGCGAAATTTAAAAATTCCCATTATTTTTTTATCGCACCTCGTATGTATAATTTTCGGATGAGTGCCTCATCTCGCCAATCTAATCCTATTTTTCTGAGCATATGCATTAGTTTGTCTCAATTAACCCTGCCGAATGCCTTTCTGAAATCAACAAAGTAAACAAAAACATCCTAATTATACTCATAGAAAGAAGCATCCTAATGTTTCTTTCTATGAGTGTTTGCATCCCAAGTTGCCCTCCCCTTCCTGAACCCAAACTGGTCATCATCACCCAAGTAGTAATTTGCTCTGCTCTCCAACCTTTTGTTAATTATTCTAAGTTAAACTTTTGGCGCATGTGAAATTAAACTAATTCTTCTGTACTCCTTGTATTCTGCTACTTTCTTCTACTTCGGGATTGGTATCAGCACTGTTTTAACGACATCCACTGACCATTCTCCTTCCCCGTAGATTCTACGAATAAGTTATAAAAATTTGTCTATCCCTATCTGGGCTCACATGTGTACAAGCACTGTCATGTAGTTCTTCTGGGTATTCTCTCCACCTTTCCGGGATACCTTCCAGTTTGGCTAATTATATCCCTGTTTTGTGTATAACCTTTGGTATCGTTTTACCACTCTTACTGTCTGATAACATTTTCGTGTCAGAATATAGCACTTATAGTATACCCTCTTCCCTCTCTTTCTGTAGATTTCCCATTGCCTCACATTGTCCTTTCCACCAGTTTTCTTTTGCCTGATTGGTTACTCACCTGAGTTTATTATTTAATTTCTTACTCTTTCTCTTGCCTAGGTCAGTGTTAACATTTTTCCACACCTTTCTCTCCTCAGATTTCCTAATGATTTTCTCTGTGACCCATTGCTTCTTTATCATTCTTGTTTCCATTGATTTCTCTTTTTTTATACTTTTCCATTTTTCCTCGATTGTTCCCATTTACTTTGCTTCTCCTATGTTCCTTTCCACTAGCTCCTGGTATTCCCTCCTATTCAGCCCTTTTAATGCTTCCATGTTCAGACTATTCATCCTCCTACTTTTACCTAGCATTTTGAATCTAACATCACATTTCATCGTTTGACAAACCCAACACAGGTTTTCTTTTACCTCAGGGGTGTCTCTTGTTCCATTAATCAATTGTAAAATTAATGAATTCAAAACAGATATGGTACTTTTTTCACAGATTTTTATTCCAAGTCAACCGGTTTTGACGCATAGGCGACATCATCAGGTACAGCGATCTTTCGGGGTTTACACCTGGTAGTTAGGTCCATGGAGGCCAACGTTTCAATGCTCGGGTCGAGCACCATCCTCAGGGCAGAGGTGAAACGAAATGTTGGCTGCCATGGATCTAACTACCCAGTGTAAACCCCAAAAGATTGCTGACATCTACAAGTACTTGTATATATCTATCTATCATCATTGTCAAATTATGATCGGAGTGTGCATCTGCCCACCATTAGCTGTGCAAGTTTTTGACAATGATCCTAAACCTCTATCTTACTATGATGTAATGAAATTGATGTCTCCTTGTATCCTCTGGCATTTTCCACCTGTACGTGTGCCTGGGATTATGTTTAACCCTTTCGCTGCGGTCAATCTGCGGAGACTTCCCAGCCCCGTGCGCCAAAAAAGTGAATGGTAGGTTGGAATGATCTTGCCTACGGAACGTAGGAGCTATGTTCACAGCAGTCCACCGGGCGAACGTAGCTCCTACGTTCACTGCAGCGAAAGGGTTAAACCAAGTGTTTGTTACTACTAATTTATTTACATACATTGATACCCATCATGCCATTCCAATTCCATTGCCGGGGTAGGCAAAGTCAAAGAATTTATTTAATGCCATTAATCCTAAGCAAGTGGCTCCCTTTTAATAATTTCCTCCACAATTCCCTATCCTTGCAAACCACTTTTTCTTCTCTTACATTCATGCATTGCTTCTTACATGCTCTCCAATTCTTAAGACTCCTAATATTCATCCTCTTTAGAGTCTCTTCTACCACATTCAACCATGACTTTCATGGCCTTCCCCTTCCTCACACCATTCCTTCTATTATCTGACTCTATTTTCTTATTTTACTACTATGTTACTGAAAATGTAACCAACAGTAATAAATTCATTATCTTCCATTCTCTCTACATGACCAATCCAACAAAGCACAATCCTTTCATGTATATCCATTATTGGAGCATCCAACCCACATTCCTTGAAACCCTCTCATTCCTAGCTCTATCCATCCTACTTTTGCCTCAAACAATTCTTAGGTACCTCATTCCCAGAGCATTTAGGCTTCTCTTATGCTTATCCTGACATGCCCAGGTTTTGCTGCTGTACAACAATGCCAGGAGGGAAACACTTTCGTACACTGCGATTTTTGCTTCCTTAGTCAAACACTCATTCATAGATATGTTACACATACTACCTACGGCTTTCCTATGACTTGGCTTGGTTCTAAGGCATTCACATGCCGTAGAACCTCTTATCTATCCTTCCATCTTTCGCAAACATTCAGCCAAGGTACACAAAATAGTCTGCTTGTTCAGTTATTTTATCATTTACCCTCATCATACAATCATTCCTCTTCCCAATATCCCTGTCAAAAAAATACTTTCATCTTTGATGTATTTACCCTCAAATTCATTCTCCTGGCTGCTTCACAGAAGTTATCCCAGAGCCTCTGTAATTCCAGTGGGCTCTCAACTATAGCAAAGCATCATCTGCATACAAAAACACTCACACATTTATATCTCCTACCGTTACTCTGATGTTATCCATAAATGCATCTCTCACATATTTTTCCATAAAAACATTGAACAGCCACGATGACATTATGCATACTGTAACGGTCCCTCTTACCTTTGCAGTTTTCCTCCCTTCCCTCTCAATATGGCGCCACCGGGCAGTGCTGCATCACCACTCAACGAGGCGAAAGGCCAACCCAAACAAGGGGCGACACATCTCAACATTCACAACAAACATAAATCAGTACTATTTTCTTAGGTTCCGGTATATGGATGACTTCTATGGTTAAACACTTCCCAAAACATCAATTATGCGCAATTTGTTCTTTCACACTCACACTCTCCCGTAATATTCGGGAACCACCTTCATTAGTGGGCCTATTTTGAAACACTTAATTCATCGTCACCTTCCAAATCACTCATACACACTTGTAATGAAAGGTATTTTGTTACAATACATTTACGCATTTGGCTTTATGCCTTGTTTTGTCTATGACCAGCCACTAAAGACCCCATTACTCTCACACTTTCCTTGCTATTATCGTACTTTGCCTTCATAGCATTCAATAAATGCTCATGCACACCATAGTCCTTCAAAATCTTCTACAACTAATTTATATTTACCCTGTCATATATGCCTTATCTAAATCTACAACTGCACAATATACTTTCTTTTGGACATCCTTACATTTTTCTAGCATTTGCTTAAGTGCAAACAGCTGATCACTACATCCTCTCCCAAGTATAAACCCAATCTGTACGCCCCACATACTGTCCTTAGTAATCTTTCTCTCTCTTTCGATTAATATTTAACTGAGCACTTTTCCCAGAATATTTCTCCAACTACTCACCCAAGGTATCTTGTTCCTCGCCCAAATCCGATATTTCCCTTCCTGTTTTGGTTTCCTGTTAAATTTATCAGTTACAAACAGCAGCTTTAATTCTTAAATGTATGGTATTCTGAACATGAATGGGAATAAAACTATAAATGGATTAGAATGAAAGTAGGGATCAATTTCATTGATCTATTGAATTTTTTTATCTCCTAAATGTTCTGTGAATGCTTAATGCTTACTTATTTTAATTATTTTTTTTGAAATGATAGTTTCTTGAATGAAAATGATGTTGCTTTTTCTTTTGCCATAAAAATGCTATTTCAGTGGCGTGCCTAGGGATAAATTTCCACATTTGGAGACAATTAACCATATTATGGTGTATTTCCAGGTCAGCAGCAAAGATGAGGATTTTTTTGATCTTCAAGTAGATGTAGACCAGAATACTAGCATAACCCACTGCTTAAAGTGTTTCAGTAATACGGAGACGTTATGCAGTGATAATAAGTTCAAATGTGACAACTGTAGCAGTTACCAAGAAGCACAGGTAGGTGGTATGAATTTATTTGTTCATTTACTGAAGCATAAGATCATACTAAATTAATTTCTCATGGATCGCAAAATTATATGTTAATTAACCCTAAGCTAGGTATTGTTGAAAGTCAGGAGCCAAAGTCTTTCAAAAGAGGAAACGAAAAAAAACTGTATGGAGCCAATTTAACCTTAATTAATAGCCTTAGTATGTTCAAACAACTTCCTTATGACCTTTATTTGTTAAGAAATCTCTTTTGGGACAAAAAATCAGCCTTAGTTTTAGAGATGCAAATAGAATTCTTATACATACAAGCTTAACCTAATATCTTTAAGTAAGGGCTTTAAGCTGTCTGCTATAATTGCTTGGTGGTATAATAAAAAGTCAATATAAGCATCTGTATGACATAGATCCATGATAGAAACAACTTGGTTTTAATGGCATGTTACCAACTTCCACAAAGTTAAGCCTGAAACGATTACTTATGTATGACATAGTATGTACTTGCATTGATAGGCTGAGCATCTCCATTAGATGAACTCATAGCTAAGGTTGAATCATTGACAGTTTTTTTCCTCCTTTTGCTGAAGCCCATGTAAAATATCATGGCATGTTTTTCTTATCTCGATGCTTTGTGTTTCAAGTATTAGAATGGAATCTTGATAGTGGCAGCTGTGCAAGTTTTCCCATTGAAAGTGTGTACAGTCCTGTTCATTAAAAAATTACCACCTCGGAGCCCTGTTCAAAAAAAAGTTACCACCTCGGAGCCGAAAAAGTTCTAAGTCCGCACTTTAGGGAAATGTGTCAACACTGCACCCCTCACCCTGAGGGGGGGGGCGTGAACGAGAACCCCTCCTCCCCGTAGTCGGGCAAGTAGAAAGGCCGACGGAAGGAAGATTTTGGCCCGCGAAAGGATATTTTGTGAGGGGAGGGGTAGGGTTCGGGCTTCCGTTTGCTTTATGAGAGGGCGAACCGACCGCACAAAGACCTCTCGCAGTCGACGACTGATACATGACGGAAAGCCCAACATATCCCCACGGCTCGTTTCGTTCTTTTTAAATACTTTTTTCTTACGCGAATTTATCAGCGTTAAAAATGACTGACGTTTTGACGTATTTTCGTTGTAAGTCATTCATTGTGGTGCCGACATTCCTATTATTATTATTTGTTGAGTTTGTGCTTCTTCAATCCTCTCAATTATTGTGTTTAGCCTTCACCCTATTATCCAGGATCTTTGCATAGAGGCAACACCCTGACGACTCCATCCATTTTTTTCTGGGCGGGCAATAAACTGTACAGCTGTTGAGGATGGTTGAGTTAAATCAGTCTAAGCAAGTATAAGCGAGAGAGAGGAAATATAATTCTAAGTATATGCAAGAGGGAGGAAAATTTAGGTTGTCGTTACACTCACATATGTATGAAATATCGATTAGAATGTCGAAGTAGAATGTTTTCTTTGGAAAACGATGAAGGCACGACAGTCTTTATGCAACGAAAATGGTATTATGAATACCACAGAAGACTATTTAAGGAAGTGGAATAGCATATTTTCCCTTCTTTAATCAGGTAGACCGAGGAGTAAACTGTGGGATGTGGGGGAACCCCCGCCCTCACGAAACTCGGGTGAAAAGACCTACCGACCACGGGACCTCTCCTTCTCTCCCACTCCCAGCAGTATACAATGTCGCCGCCTCATTCCATCCAAATTCCTTCGCAGGTCTCGCTGGGAAGTCCACCCTTTCCGACAAGCTGAGGAGGTGGAAGGGGCTTTCTTTCACTTCTGAGCATTTATTGCCCACCCGGTGTTTAAGTTGGCGAGTGTGCGAATCCAGCACAGCCAGTTGTTAGTCCACGATAGATTTACGCTCGAAATTGAGCAAAACAAGCATTGAAAAACAAATTGGTCGATTTCACCAAACGCATAGGAAGAGTGCGAAAATTCATTTTTAAATCCGCACGTCCCTCCTATTCCTTGCTTTTATATGAAAAGATTCGCAAAATAAATGTGGAAGTCCAACGACCTACCCGCGAAACTGGGACACGTATCATTTCGTATCTGCCACAGCTCTTCCCATTGCGGAGTTGGAGGAACGATGATAATTCCACATGCCATTTTGCCATCAATCGGTATTGCCATATCGAGTTACAGGGGGCATAATGAACTTAGTGAGGCTAGGTAGTAACATAGTGACAAATGTGAATACCTTTTCCCTACCTTTCCCTCGTTTCACCTTTTTTTAATTCTTTACGTTTCCAAACTATACTACGCCAGGTTTATTTCCTTACCATTCTAAACTATTTCAAACCTTTGGAAACAGTATTTCTATAATACGTTTCGTGATAGTTTCATTTTTTTATTTACAGAGAAAGTATGTATTATATGAAATGCAATTGACCGTATTCATAATGGTTCCGCTGCGATGATTCGGCGTGTTTGAATGCGCTTTTGTTTCATTGCAGTTAATTAATAAGAGTCACTTGTATAGTCATTGTAAAAAAATAATAAAGACTATTTGCTACTTTTTTCAAATGCTATGTAAACAACACATAGTCCGACTGTGAAAAGCCCAAGAGTTGATATTTGAAGGGTGTCCTGGGAAATCATTTTGATAAAAGAGTCTCTGCCTCTCGACACAAGTTCAATAAAAATTATGGAGAATTAGGTTGTAGTGTAATATACGCCGGTGAGACGTAGTGGTGCCAAGCTGTTGTGAACGAGGGATATTTACCCCACTGAAATTCGCAGATATTTCCCTCTTTCTTCCTCACTCATAAGCAAACGGAAGCCTAAAACGACCAGATCGAATGGAAGGGGCGATCAGCATAAACACCACTTCTTCCTTCCTTCGGCCTCCAGCCGAAAAAGAAGCCGCAGGCCCCTTTCAGGTCACTTTTTAGAGGGGTACAGCCTTTCCTCAAGCCAGGATGGAGGGGAGGGTTGTTTCGTTTGGAATATTTATTCCCCGCCCAGAAAAGAATGGATGGGGTCGTCAGGGTCTTGCCTCTTTGCAAAGATCCTGGATAATTGAGTGAAAGCTGAACTCACTAATTGAGAGGACTGAAGAAGCATTAGAGATTTTAAGGTGAATTCATAAGAGTCACTGGCAGATTCAAGTTAAAAAAACAAAAACGAGAGAAAACATGCGATGCAAACTCCAGTAGCTAATGCCACGTTTTTCAAATGCGATGTAAGCAACACATAGTCCGACTGTCAAAAGCGCAAGGGTTGATAATTGAAGGGTGTCCTGGGTAATCATTTTGATAAGTCTCTGCCTCTCGATACAAGATCATTAGGAATTATGGAGCATTCGGTCATTAGGTCGCAGTGTAATAAAAGCCGGTGAGACGTAGTGGTGCCAAGTTTTGACATTGCATGGCAATAAGATGTGTCTGTCCGGCAACCAGTAAATTTATTCCCCAGTAATTTCTACCTCAATACAAAAACTGAGCGCAGGCATAATTCAAAGATTTAGTTGTTCGAAATTGGTGTCCAAAGCATTCGATAAGCATTAAGCTATTTTAATCATTATTTGAAGTAAATAAATCTCCTAAGTGAAAGTTTCATTACTATTCGCAGGGAAAAATATCTAATTAAATATCGAAGACGCGTAGTCGCATTATTCCAAACGCGACAAAGGAATAAGAACTGGATATGAAAGAAAAATTCATTGCTTTTTATTGAAACCATTAAGAGGATATTCCTAGCGCATTTATACATCGCCGCTAAAAACATTTTGCCCGTAATTTTCGCGAGAATGGGATGTATTACAATTCGAGCCTGACATCGTCAGCTACAGTTCTGCAGAATCAAGGGATCTGGTTTCGAATCCTAGTCCAGACAATTGATTATTCTCATTAGAAATTTGACATATTCGTGAAGTAAATTGCGTCATCAAATTCCACTCATGCCGCGTATATCCATGCACCAGGCGAGATTGAAGAAGCACTTAAATGCACTATCTAAAATGTTAAACAAACTCAACAAATAATAATAATAATAATAGGAATGTAGGCACCACAATGAAATACATATAACGAAAATACATCAACACTTCAATCATTTTTGACGCTAATAATTTCGCGTAAGAAAAAAGTATGTTAAAAAACGAAACGAGCCGTAGCTTGCTGGGCCGTGTTAGGATTTCCTTCATGTAGCAGTTGTCAACTGCGAGAGATCTTTGAGCGACCGAACCAAGCCATTGCCCTTTCATTCTCGCCCAGTCATAAAGCAAACGGAAGCCCGGACCCTACCCCTCCCCTCACAAAATATCCTTTCGCGGGCCAAAATCTTCCTTCCGTCGGCCTTTCTACTTGCCCGACTACGGGGAGGAGGGGTTCTCGTTCTCGCCCCCCCCCTCACGGAGGGGGGGGGGGGGGCGCAGTGTTGACACATTTCCCCAAAGTGCGGACTTAGAACTTTTTCGGCTCCGAGGTGGTAACTTTTTTTTGAACAGGGCTCCGAGGTGGTAATTTTTTAATGAACAGGACTGTACATAAGCTCTGTTACCATTTTCATTTTCATTGTGTAAGCATATTGATGTTCCTGTTTTGTAAACATCTGTTCTGTGTAAATTTATTTTGAAAAAGAATTTATTGTGACATTGTCTGATATATTTCAAAAACATATTTCAGTATCAGTAAATGTATGCTTTTCAAATTTCATCTTAAAGTTAGCAAATGCTTTTGCTGTACTGGTCTTTTATTTCTGTATATGATTATGTTTCTGAAATATCTTCTGTTAATTAACAAATGTCCATCCTACAATGAAATAATATTGCCCAACTAATAAAATACCAATTCTTTATTATATAGTACTAGATATTAAAAGACGCCCATGGCACCCACTTATTCAAGGAAGATATTGAAATTAAATGACCCTTGGTATCTTAAGTTTATTCCCAACACTAAAAAAATTACTTTCCATTTATTTCTCACATTGTGTGTGAATTGACGATAATCGTTGAGCAGTGGTCCTTCCTGAGGGTTGGGCTCGATAAATACTTTCACCTGGCGGGAATTTCTTGAGCATAAGAGAGCAACATACAGTTGTCCGTTTGAGAATACTGCTGTTTGGAGTTCAAGTCCAACGTGGTCAAACGACTGACCCTGCGACTTGTTGATTTTCATCGCATATGCTGGAATCACTGGAAATTGTCATCTTCACAAGATGAAAGGGAGCGTTGTCTCATTCGGAACCAAATCAAAAATGATTCTTGCATTTATGAAGTTTCTTTTGAGCAGTTGAATGCGGCATATTAAAATTCAAGTGTCTGTGGCTCCATCTAGTAACAGCATGTATCGTGTATACATACATATATATATATATAATCTTTGGAAGTTTTCGCCAATTGGCCACAAATATATAAATTCAAACTTACAGGAGGTAGGAGAAATAGGAAAAGATAAAGAATTCGTTCTTACGGAACGTTTCGAACCAGTTGGTCCTTCGTCAGCTCTAGAAGTCTAGAGCTGACGAAGGACCAACTGGTTCGAAACGTTCCGTAAGAACGAATTCTTTATCTTTTCCTATTTCTCCTACCTCCTGTAAGTTTGAATTTATATATATATATACTGTATCTTTACCACTGTCTGTGTGCCTGATTCAAACTTTGCTTTCCTCTTCTGTGTACGTAATTTCTTCTCTGCCGGTGAGTGAAAATGTCCAGCGCCATCTCTCGGCGACTTTTACGGACTAATCTTGGGGGTGTTTGATTCATATAAACCCCCCGCCGATTCCAGTGTTTCTTTAGTAGTCTAGATAGCTTAGTGGTCAGAGCATCCGGCGCGAAATCGGAAGGTCCGTGGTTCAATTCCCGGTCTAGACGAATTTTTTTCACTTGGAATCGGCCATCATTCCATCTTCACATCACCATTGTGTTGTCCAATTTTATATGTTTCCTATCCTCTTTATTTCACCACCTGTTTGAACGAAATATTTATTATATATATATATATATATATATATATATATATATATATATATATATATAATGTGCCAAGAGGTTGGCCGATAATAATATAGAAACACAAAAAAGGACACTCACAAATTTAAACTTCCGATATTTCGATGGGATCGTGACCATCTTTCTCAGGGTATAGAGTAGAAATGGAGAGATTGAGGTATGGGAGGGGAAAGAGGGGGAGACGAAGGAGTAAGGGGGGAAGGAGGGGAAAGAGGGGGAGAGGAAGGTGTAAGAAGGAAAGGAGGGGCAAGAGGAATAGTGGGGAGAGGGCGAGCGGAGGGGAGAGAGGAATAAAAGGGAAGAAAAAGGAAGAGGAGAATGGAGGAAGCAGGGAGAGATAAGAGGAGGGGGAGGGAGAAACTAGTGTGATTTTATGAGTCCAGGGGGCGAGAAAGCCTGGTGGATCAAAATACAAGAAGATTCAAGATCTTTGAGCTGAAGGGGAGAGGAAGAAGGGGGAAGGTAAGCAAGTAGACCAACTTTAAAAGTGTTATTGAAAGTGGAGTTGTGGGAGGAGACGTGAATGGCGACAGGGAGAGAAACAGAGAGGGAGGGGCAATCGTTACAGGACGAGGGGTGCCCATTCATTCTAATGTTGAGAGGAGTGGTGGATAAGCCAATATAAAAAGAAGGGCACTGTTGGCAGAGGAGGATGTAGACAATGTTAGGTGTGGTGCAAGAGGGTGAGAGGACAGAAGGGAGGGGAAAAGCGAGGAACTTGTCCGGCAAAGGCTGGGTGATGAGGATGGCGCAAGTTTTGCATCGCGGGCGGTTGCACGGGGTGGGAAGGGATTTGGTGGGTTTGAGTGATTTGGACAGGGGTTTGGTGACTTTAAAAATGGCGGATAGATTGGGGGGGCGTCTGAAACTGAGAGAGGGACATTGAGGGAATATTTTAGAAGTGGTTAAGTTGTCTGAAAGGATAGGGTAGGTACCCTATCCTTAATAGAAAGGATAGGGTAGGTACCCTATCCTTTCAGACACAGATCCCTGTGGCGACCACCGAGCTTCAGCTCGGACAGCGAGGTGGCATGGCGACTCTGCCACAACCGGTGGGGAGACGGAGTCTTCCTACAGAAGGCATGCATCAATCGGAAGAGCGACTGCGAGTGGTGCCCGGGGACGATCGGCACGGCCTGGCACATAACATTTGATTGTGTGCAGGCTAGATTGTTATTGGGGGGGCCTTCGTCAGGAGCCCGGGCACTTAGACCTTTCTTGGTCCATTGTGCCAACCCCTTGCCTGTCTGCCACTTGCAGACAGGGGACAAGAGCAACACGGTAGAGGTATGGAGGGTTGGCCTCCCCCTGCCTCACCCCAGTACCAGGTATGGAGGGTGTCCTCCCTCTAACTCTCCCGGTCTGGGTATATCTCCCACCGGCCTCCCGGTGATCTGGAGGGAGTATCGCCTCTCCATCCACGCCTGGTCCAGGTATGGAGGAGGGTCACCCATCCAACCACAGTCCGGGCCCAACGTTGCTTAACTTCGGTGTTCTGATGGGAACCGGTGTTTCAACATGGCTAGGCCCTTGCCCCGTGTGCAGGCTAAGGCCTTATGGAAAACAATAATCCCGACCATTAAAGTGCTGACAAACCGAGGTCAAATAACGCTACATGACCTGTACGGAGGAATTGGACTTCCAAAAATGAAATGGAAGGAGAGTATGATCTCAAACTACCTGCTAACCCTGGCGAAGAGTTGCATCTGTGAGTGCTACACACACGCTGCCAAGGGAAAAAGAACGAAGGCCAAATACGAGTTATATTTCCAGCAAACTCTGAGAAAAAGACTACAGAGAGAATACGAGTACCACTGCCTGCAAGGAGAAGAGGAAAGATTTTTAAAATTTTGGGCATACAACGAACTCCTATGCAAGAAGGTGGGAGAAAAAACAATAAGAATTTTAATTTGAATACACCCATAGCCATGGCTGAGTAAGACGCCGGATCGACTCTTTGGGAAGGGTGGGCGCTTTGGCGGCGGGACTGGGGAGTGGGAGGCTGCGGTAACCAGCCCCTTCTTGCCACTCCTCCTGACACTTTAGCCCGCCCGTACCGGAGGTCACCAGTAGTAAAAAAAATGATGATACGAAAAAAAAGAAGAAGCAATTAATAAATTAAGGCGACGCTGAGAGAAAAACAAACCTCTCTACCGCCCCAAATAATAATAATATTCTATATATATATTTATTTATTTATTGAAGAAATTTATATGTACATATTTGATTTGAAGGCATTTTAGGGAAGTTTGGCATTTCTTCATATTTTGTTTGCTGTTGTATTTAGCAAAACACTATTATGTACTCCTACTTTATTGTTAATCATAATGTACTTAAAATATTTAACTGTATATCTGGAAAATTGTTGCATTAAAAACCGAGCAAATATTTTAATTTACATGTACTTGTAGGGCTTACTTATGGGATTACTTACCGCATTTACTTATAGGGCATGCCCTCGAACAATAAATTTTGTATCCATCCATCTATCATCTAGCACGGAGAATCAAATAGCAGTGTATTCTATCACAAACCCAAAGTTCTCAGCAAAATTTAAAATTGCACTTAACTTTTTAGGAAGATACATTTTTTGCTTTCTGCGGCCATATTTTCATAGAATGGTGGCATATCTTGATGTATTCAAAGATCTTCATCAATTAATAAGCTGTACAAGGAATTTCTGCATGATTTATGCCTTGGGGATAAACTATATTTTTAAAGCTGTTAATGACTTGCATGGCCTGTTGTAATATGCCTTGCTTATAATTCTTCCATTTTTTACTTTTCAGAAAAGAATGCGTGTTAAAAAGTTGCCTATGATCCTAGCCCTACACCTTAAAAGGTTTAAATATATGGAGCAATACAATAGGCACATTAAGGTATCCCACCGAGTTGTTTTCCCATTAGAGCTGCGTTTATTTAATACGGTGAGTTGATATGAAAAAAATTTTAAACTTGTTTATAAATTTGGTTCGCCTGTTTTTAAGTGATTTTAACATCATGGTGTGATTTTAGCTCTTCAATTTCCATCAAAGTGCAATGTTTCTTGGATATTTGTTTCTTCTATTATTTTCATCTTAAATTGTTTTATAAATGTCAGGATTTTCATGTCCAGTCTTAAGTTAAATGTTTTTATGGCTCTAATAACCTAAGTTGAATCCATTATAACTATTGTTTTTATGAATGAATGAATGTTTTTACTATTTAGTAACGAGGGACCTTTTCTGGGTGCTATGCAATGATTAAGTTGGTGTTGGCATTCCTATACACTGTATTAGAAAAAGAGTATCATCGGTAGCTAGTTTTTCTTCCAAATTTATATCACCTCAAAAGATTTACTTTCCAAGTACTACGTTATTGGATCATTCTTGCTATTTCACGCATTGCTCAGTTTCTTTGAATTGATATCGGCAGTTTCTCACTCAGTACACAGAATGTTCTCTGCACATTTCCAGTCACCCGCACAATTACACAAGTCTCTCCTTATCACTCGCTAAAGACAGCCAAGAAACAGCACTGCTAATTGTGTCAGTCATGCCTATTTAATTTATTGTTAAATTAAGTCCTCTTTTGGCACATTATTTATATCAGTCTTCCATTGAAATTGATTTAAAGACTAGTCACTCAATGATTTACAGAGATGACTTCTCATAAAATATAGTTTTGACACAATCGTATAAAGCCACTATAAGTGACATAAATGCGTATGTCTCTATGAAAATAGGATCTACATCCACGTACTACCCTGCAAACCACCTCAGAGGTGTTTGGCAGGGGGTGTCAGGTAACTAGATATGGAAAGGGTTACCTTACTGCTCATGCTTCAAGAATATTCTTAAGTATTTACAGGAGGATGGTACAGAAGATGGAGCAGAATCTTTGGATGATGACCAATTCGGATTCAGGAAAAGTAGGAGTACGAGAGATGCAATTTTAGCCCAAAGAATTAGAATCGTAGAGAAGAGGCTCCAGAGGGAACCAGCCAATGTATAATTTCTTCATTGACCTAGGAAAACCATTTGACAAAGTGGATTGGAACAGAATGTTGACTACACATAACAGCAAAGGAGTGTCATTTTAATGACATTAGAGCACTATGCAGGCTGCATGAGGAACAGCTCTATTTTATGGATATCATCAGAGTGATATCAAAGAAGGATATCTATTACACTTTGTTTGATAATATGATCCCAACTATTCATCCAGTGTCGGTTATTTTCTTTCGCTTGTAATATCATCTTTTACACTTGAAACCTAGTTTCATAGAATTTGCTTAATAAAATATTTATTGCTCATCAGGTACATAAAAGTTTGATAAGTAGGATGAATTTAAACTGCTCATCGAAAAAAACGTTGCTCTTTCATCCTCTAAAAGAGGAAATTTCCTACACCAGCAAAAGGACTATTTTGAAATCGGAATCCCTAGTCTTGAGACAGGCACGAGGAGGTTAATCAGGAAGAGGGTCCGACGTAGAGGAAGGATAGCGTATCGCATATGCTGGAGGGTGTGTGTATTGTACGGAGCGGCCTCGAGTAGGCACCTATGCATGGAGGGGTTTATCGAGGCCGTTGTAAGGGTTCCGGGGTGACGCTTGAAGGGGTTGTGCCTAATTGTGTAATTGGCCTGAGATGAGTTGTTTTATAATGATGTATCTTATGATAGTGACACACTGTTTTTGTATAATCACGAATGGTGTGAGGAAAGAAGGTATTTTTGTACCCATCAGTTTGGCCGTGTATCTCTCTTACTTTGTAACTCTTATCAGTTCTGGAGATACAGCGTGGGAATAAAATTACATCCTCAATGTGGTACTGAAACTCACCCGATCAGAGTTTTTTGAGTAATCTAAGCCTAGTATGTACAGTAATACCTCATTAATTCGAAATTCAAGGGACCAAAAAAATTAGAATTCAAATTATCCAGGTTCGAACTAAACGTACTTTCCAAAAATTGAAGAGAAAGATCCCGTATTTTCCGAGATAATCACCGTACGCCTATATTTTTTTATGAAAAGGAAAAGAAAATGCACTAAAATGAGGAGTAAATGGACGAAATTCTTCACATTTATCAGATTCAAGTTAAAGTTGGAGAAGTATGCTCTATCACGCAGAAAATAAAAACAAAATGGATGATTACGGGCATGTTTCCAGTAATATCACATAAAGTGTATTTTCCAGGTCACATAACTTTTGCCGTAGACCTTTAAATTTACTGTCCTGCTCTTAGCCCATTTCCCCCGAGACTTTTCTACGATGAAGAACTGCTGCATCATCATCTTTGCCCGCCGGAAGTCCCTTATCAGTTACGACAGCGGACCAGAAGTATCACATTTCGCTCATCGCTTTCCCACACCCTAACTTGTCAGGTGGCTTCCAATAGGGGAGGGGCTTGGGAGAGGGGAGAGAAGAGTAGGTGTGGAGTGTCACGTCGAGGTTGGTGACGAAGCTAGAATCCCTTAGCCTTCCAAAAGAAGGTCGAGGGAACCCAAGAAAAAATTGTTATAGGTAAAATATGAAGCTCAGAAATTGTGCCTGGTGCACTAAACAGCAGGCAAGGAAAAACTACTGTGCTAAATTATAGTTACAAAGTTTCTCACATATAATGCCCATGAAGCTAAATACTAACATGAAATGCATGACTATGGTTAAAATCACAACGAGGCAATAAAACAACCTGGGCAATATTTTCTGAAAAGATGGATCTTTATGATTCGTTTTACCCTCCAACGTGCTGTGAGAAGGACGTCGTGTGTCAAGAGGAAACAATGACCTTTCCTGGTGATGGTCAAGTGTTGAATCCTATAGCCATCACTCGAGGAGGGGAGGCTCGGAAGGAAGAGAAGGGAAGGCAATAGTCATGGCCCAAATTGTGCGAATGCCCCGAAAAAAATCTAGGGGCAGAGCGGCCGAGATGTGCATGTACTTGAGGGCTATTATTGGGGGTAAACAGCTGCTGGCGTGCGGCACACCATAAGCAATTGTTCAAAGTAGCTTGGCAACACATAAAAGTAACTTATGCTCAAGAGAGCGATACCAAAATCACAATGCCTTTGAAATAATCACTATCTAACTATCGAAGTGCGCTGCCCCGGTGAATCAGTTCAAAATAAACGATACTTTGGGGCATCACGGGATTAAATTCGACTTTGAATTACATATTAAGCATATTTCAAATTATCCATGCCATCAAGTATGCAAGTTCCTATTCCATTTGCCGGGGACTGCTCACAACTTCGAATTAATCAATATTTCGAATTAGAGGGTTTGAATTAACTGGGGGTTTACTGTAGCCTCCGAGTCTGTAATGGTTCCCAACCTAATCCTTCCATCAATTAAATGACACTTCCTGTATGCTTTTAGCAGTTAACAAAGTATGCAGCTTTCATTTGTATTTTATTTACTCTGTGAATAAAATCTTTCTGTGCAGGGTCCCTAATGCTGGTGGCATATTTGAGATGTGACCTTACCAGAGCAAAGTAGCATCTCTCTTTCACTTTGTCATCGTAGAACCGTCCTACTATTAAATGCAACACCGTGAATGTTTCGTACATGTTTCCCTCATGTTAGGTCTGAAATCAAGGTGATTCCCAGGTATTTGACTTCATCTGAATCTTTGAAATCTAGGGAACTTGAGCTCTATGGCCTCTTAATGTAACTTAACAAGTTATAACATCTCCAAAGGCCATAATAAATTGGCACCACTCGTCTAAATTACTCAACAATTGCTGTGTTGGTTTGCGGGAAAAAGAGAAATTCCACGCCAATGACCAACCACATCCTCTCGAACAAAAAACCCTCCTGTGGTGGTGTATGGGAATGTTACTTCCTAGCCAGTTACAACCACAGACACACGCACACAACTCAAATAGGGATCCTACACTAGTAGTACAGGATAGATAGTGTTATTTTCACCCCAACCCTGAATTTTATAAATACTAAACATTTTCTTGACCAGTATGTTCATACACACCTGGAGGTGTCGTGAAAAAAAGTCCCACTGGTTGCCAGGTGGGATAACTGAAATATCCTGGAATGTCCCTGGAACTTGCATTTTAAGGCTAAAAATGTACCTACATTCATGGTAATTTTTTTGTTTGGCTTAAAATCTGCCTCCGATAATGTTAAAAATAGGTATTTTAGTCCCCTGTGAAATTCAAAATCCCTGGAATTTTAGTATCCTGTCAAAATTCCTGGAATTACCTTAAATTTCCTTGGAATTGCCGTGAAAAATAGGTCTTTATTATTATCAGGCTAATCTTTTTTCCTTTTTCAAAGTTCCAAAAGGAGAAATTGTTTGCCATAAGAACCTTGAGCTCCCATTACCTCTCTATATGGGTTTATCCTGTTATGGATTGAGTAGATGGAAATCAGTGATTGATCAAATGCACAAAGCAGGGCCAAATGTGTCATCCAATCAAGTCGTGGAAATAACTTCACAGCATTGCCGTCTGATTTTAGCCAGGGCGAAAGAAGAAAATATCGGCTGGAAAAGTAGGCCTGTGGTTTTCCTCAAAAATACTTGCAATTTCCTTAAAATTTCAAAATTAAGTGCAAACATTATGATCTTATGTATCCCCGAAAACAGTTGGATTGATCAAAAAGTATATTTTGGTGCTGCAGACGCATTCAGCAACCCCAGAAACCCCGGAAAAGACCCCAAGAATGGGCATGTTGACTACCGGGGGCTTATCACGCATCCAGGCTGCCATTTTCCAATATTGCAGCGATACTTCGATCTCCGGTCGTCGGAGGGATAAATTAAGGCTGCAATTGAATTTATTGGGTCCAAATCATATGAAATCAATACCTAAAACCCATCTCTAGCTCGTTGACACAATTTTCAAAGCTTTTTTTAAACTTTTCCCCCTCTGCCTCCCGTCCCCCTAAAATTTAAGCCACACGGTCAAATCAATGGGTGCTTCACGCCAAATCGACCAAATAGGTCCAAAGAATAATTGCACCAAGCGAATTTCATGTATCACAATTTGCAACATGGTTTAGCGTACCGCTAGCACTATAAGCGTAACAGAAAGGAAAAAAAGATAAGCTTAATAGACCTATTTTTCAATCCTATACAGCGATACCAGGGTAATTTAAGGTAATTCCAGGGATTTTCACAGGGTACTAAAATTCCAGGGATTTTGAATTTGACAGGGGACTACAATACCTATTTTTAACATTATCGGTGGTAGATTTGAAGCCATACAAAAAAATTGTCACGAATGTAGGTACATTTTTAGGCCTAAAATGGAAGTTCCAGGGACATTCCAGGAATTCCAGGATATTTCGGTTATCCCACCTGGGATCGAGTGGGACTTTTTTTCACAACACCTCCAGGGGTGTATGAACATACTGACCAAGAAAATGTTTAGTAATTATAAAATTCCGGGTAAAAACCTATCTATCCTGTACTATAGGGCTGATGGGACCCCGCTAAGGATGTCTGGCTTATGAACACAAACACACTCACAAGCCCTCAAGAAATCACTCACTCACACACTCAAACAGGCCCAACTTCTGGGAGAATCTAGCTTAAATGAGTGTAGTCAAAAAGCTGAACAAAAACTCTAAAGACTCTAAAATAAACTGGAAGCTATTAACAGGTTTTTGTACCAACATTTTCAAGAATTAAATGTACACTGCATAAAGATATGTTGAGACTAGTCCAGTTGTTGTTGTTGGCTATTGTTGGCTATTTACTTCATGTTCATTTTGCGATATACACTGTGGGGACACTGCGAAGGAGGGAAACTAAGTGCTGTTTGTGGTACTGTCAACTTAAATTAAAAATCGTAAGCAAAAAGTAGTTCTTGATGGAATTAGCTCTGATGTAGTTAAAGTGACATCAGGTGTCCCACAAGGAAGCGTAATCGGCCCCCTTTTGTTCATTATATACACAATGACCTATGCTCTCAAATTAGCAGTAAAATACGTTTATTTGCTGACGACGCTGTCATCTATCGTGAAATTAGTGAACATTCTGACTTTGAAATTCTATCGTCGGGTTTAAACAACGTTCATGTGTGGAGCCAAGAGTGGGGATTCGAACTTAATCTGAGCAAATGCATAGCGGTACATTTCTTGCAGAGGTCCAACTATCCCCATGTGTATGCTGTGGATGGTGTTAACATAAAGGCGACAGATGAAGTGAAGTATCTAGGAGTTACGATAACTTCGAACCTATCATGGGGAACACATATAAGAAATATTTGTGGCAGAGCTCTGAAGAAGCTACGATTCGTGAAGCGTATTGTGGGAAGATTTTCGGATGAAAAAGTAAAAGAGAGGTGCTATTTCGCACTCGTCCGGCCACACCTTGAATATGCAGCGAGCATATGGGATTCGGTGCAGAAAGACTTAATCCGGGAACTTAATAAAATACAAAGTAAGCTGCGCGATCCGTCAAAAACTGCTACGGGCGTACAGACAGCGTTACACAGATGTTAAACTAATTAGGCTAGGAGCCGCTAGAGACTCGGAGGCTGCGCGCTAGGCTTAGATTACTTGAGCAGTTGAGAATAGATATCTTTAAGAGCGACACAGAGAACATCATATTAGAACCCCACTATATTTCCAGGTCCGACAGAAACGATAAATTAAGAGAGATATTTTGCCGAGCGAATAGGTATGGGAATTCGTTTTTCCTCCGAAAAATAAGGGACTTTAATAAATGTTAGGCATAATTTCATTAGATCATTTCCTTTTTATATGTAAACGGCTGGTGTCCTAACACCCCCCGCCACATTCCTTTTGAGGGGGCTTGCAGGGTAGTATGTAGTTGTAGATGAAATTCTTTTAACATGGATAATTCAAAAAGTAATGCAGATATGATCTCACATGTAGCTAAAATCTTACGTAAGAAGATCTCGAGCCCACACATTAAGGAGAACACAACTTCCCTCTCTTGCGAAATGCCTCAGAAAATATGAAAGTGAATGGCACCGTACCCCAGGGAGAGGCAGGTTGTGCACCTGAAAATAATACTGAAGTTAATATTGTCGTATTATTGAATTTGGATACAAATAGACAAGTTTATAATGTTTTAGTTCGGTCAATGATGACCATATACTGTCATCAGTGACCGTTGATTAGAACTTTGTAAGCTTCTCCAAACGTTATTCTACTTACTGTACATATATATCCAATTGTATTTCCTATGTGTAAGTGGAACAATAATTTTCTGCATGTAGTGACCTTGATAGCAATTTTTGATGTGTTATGGGTTACAAAAATGCCAGAGAGGAGGGGTTGGATGGAAGGAGTTGGCTGGGATAGTTTTATCTGGCAACCTGATTTTCTCTATGGTGAGATTGCACTAAATGAGTTTGCATTGAAAAAGGCATGACTTCCTATTAATTCCATAGGAAGAGGGTGGTTGTAAGCTGTTTTTGTCAGCGATGACTAGTACTGTGACAGAAGTGTAATAGAACATGATGAAAAATTAGGTATGACTGTGCTTTGTACCTACCGCAGTTGACAAGATTATTAATTTAATAAAATATCATTTCCTTTTTCAGTCTGATGATGCTGTAAACCCTGACCGTTTGTATGATCTGGTGGCTGTTGTAATTCATTGTGGTAGCGGACCTAATAGAGGGCATTATATTAGCATTGTGAAAAGTCATGGGTTTTGGTTGCTGTTCGATGATGATATGGTCGATGTAAGTTGATAATAATACTAGGGTATTGATTGGCCTATTGTCCTTGGAATTATCTAGCATTGTGTTGCATTGCATAGTTATTAATTTTATGTTATTTTAGTTCCTATAATGGAGTAGTATCCTACATGTCATTGATATATATGTGATGGGGAACATCTTTATTGCAGAAAATTGATGCAGCTGCTATTGAAGATTTTTATGGTCTCACTTCTGACATTCAGAAATCATCAGAAACTGGTTATATTTTATTCTATCAATCACGGGATTGTGTTTAGAATAAAATTTTGTGCTAATGTCCCATTTTTATATGAACTGGTAATTGCTATGTGGGTTTAACTACACATACCTTTGGTTCAGTTGTATACATAACAAACTTTGTTTCCTAGTGCTTCAGTTCCATTATAAAATTTTCTATCACATAGAAAATTTTCCTTTATCTTTAATTTAACATTGTTTACCGTCTGGGTATACATGAAATGTACATAATTTGTAAATATTTCTATAGTTAAATATGTATTATCCATATAATTGCTTATAATAAATTGTTTCAATAAATACATTTATTTATATATTTTTTGTATTTAATGCTGATGTTAAATAATCAGTTCCTAGGTTTACATTTAAATGTATATTCTTGCTTATTTCTTTTGCTTATGCTTTGTATATGTTTTTTTCAAACCAAAAATTTCCTGCAAATTGCGGAATGTTATGGTAATAGAAAATATGTTATCTGAAATCTGAACCAAGAAATCAAAAACTGCACAAAGAACACTTTCGTGAAATTTTGTTGGTGCAGCATTGGTTGATTTATGTCATTTCTGTTTTTTTTTTGTGGGGGGGGGGGGGGTATGTAACACCTTACAACCACCATTTTTCCTTTTCAATGAGGACTAATAGGGGGGTTGTTGACGCCACACCTCCGCTACCCCTGTGGAGCAGCCCCCTCTAATATGGTTGTCGTCAGTGTTGTAAAAGAAATTGACTTGCTGAGTCATTTAGTTCATTGAATTTTTCCAATTACCTATGATCAAATGTATCGATTCTTAGGTATTTAACCTTTCAGAGCACAAGAAAATGAAGAAAAAATTCTTTTACACTAACGTACGAGAACTCACTGTTGATTTTCTGAAATTTGGGAGTGTTCCTTGACTTACTTGAGGTTTTTTCATTAACCAGGTAATTAGTATGATTCTTTGTTGCTTTCCATTTTTTATGGACTGCTATTAATGTTTTTTTGAAGTCTTCAAACCTAATCTCCTCATATTTGCTATGAACTAGTCCCAATAATATATTCTCATTTTCCCATAGTGATACACATATATTCATCTAACTGCCCTTATAATTTTACCATTCAGTTCCTCTGTTTAATCTTGCCCACCAACTTTGCCAAACTCCATCTGATGTATCAAAATGTCTTTCATGTGTGGTCATAGCTTCCTGCTTTACCTTATTACCTACCTCCTTCCAACTCCACCACAAGCTCACCTGATTTTCTCTGTCCAGATTTTTTTCAAATGTCTTACTGCTCATTCCATCATATTTCCTTGACCCATTTGGTTTTGCTCTTCAGTTTTCTGTTTAATTTTACACATTATTCTACCTAGTTATTTATGTAACATCTTCTTTTTCCTTATTGCCGGCATACTCCTTATAATTTCCCCCATAAACTATTTTCATTATTCTTTATGCTGATCTAATCATTCATAAATAATATTTTTATGACCAATATTCCACTGCTCCCATTTCATGGACATATCGCCCTCATTCAAAATTTTATCACCTCTCATGTGGTATTCCTAAATGTATATATTTCAAGTTAATGTCTCAGTATTTGGAATTTTCTCTTCTGAATCTAGTATTCCGCTAACTGTATCTTATCCTGAGAAACCTATAGTTCGACAATTTTACCCAAGCTAATTATTCTATTACCTGAATAAACAATTCCATTATCTATTGCAAATTTTACTAAGTAAAATGTTAAGCCCTCTCATTTACTTACGAAAATCTTATTTCTGTTTACGTACGGCGCCTGCATGATTGTAATGCTGATATTCTTGCGTGCATTGCGGGCGGTCGTCATTTTAGGAGATATGTAAGGCCGTTGAACATTGTTGCGGGATTTCGATTACATCACACACATCATAACCTTTAATAGTTTGTCCTGGATTCACAAGACATAATTATGCGTTTTGGTTCGTGAACATTAGCATAATGCTTGAAAAATGCACAAAACGTGCTTGACATGAGGGAATGTTGCTCTCTTCATAGTTCCATAGCCGGCGAGGATTACTTACAGGGAAGTAACCTTTTTGCCCATATTATATAACAGCCAAACAGATATATCAGTTTGGCTGTCATATAGTATGGACTCTTATATCTTTCGCCCGAAAGTCGATCGACTTAATTGATTGAGTACCTACCTAAGTCACCGAAATGATCGAGCGCTATGGTACGTGAAATTCACTCATCAGGGACTGTTCAAGCATTACTAAAAGTGATTTTGGTCCTCTTACTCCACCCTTCCCAATGCAAGATTTCATGAAATCCCCCTCTTTATTTTACACAAGTCGTACAAGGTGTGTCCAGAAAGCAATGTAATATTTTTGTGGTGTACTTCAAATGGCCGCATAGCGTTCATAGTTGTTGGGTTAGGTGGGGAGGACTCTCAGTTTCAAAGCGATGCCTTTGCCATTCTGCTCCGAACAGTTGGAGCATCAGGATCGCGGTCTCCGCGCACCCCTGTTTAGTGCCTGTGTCACGAAACGTGATGGAATCGTCACTCGAGCAACGTTATGTGATAAAGTTTTGTTCTAAACTGAACAAATCTCTTGCGGAGATCCACAAATTGATTGTGCAAGCTTACGGGGACAGTGCTCTATCATATTCGGAAGTTTCGAGGTGATGAAAGCGTTTAAGGAAGGCCGGGAAGAGGTGGTCGATGAACCCCGTGCTGGACGGCCCTCAACCAGCACAACCGACGACAATTTGGCCCGTGTGCACGACCTGTTAAATTCTAACCACTGTCGGTTGAGTGTCCGGATGATTAAAGAAACTCAACATTCCCAAAGCAATTGTACACAAACTGGTGACCAATAAATTGGACATGAGGAAGGTTTGTGCCAAGCTGGTTCCCAAGCTGTTGACAGACGATCAGAAGAATCACCGGGTGACTGTCGTGACAACTTCTTGAACGCGTGGAAATTGAACCTCATTTTTTGGAACGCTGCCCCAACCTCCCTACAGTCCGGACATGGCTCCGGCCAACTTCTTTCTCTTCCTCAGGATCAAGACCGTCCTAAATGGAATCCTTTTTGGGTTGATTGAAGCCATCCAAGATGCCGTGACCAGGGCCCTTGCCGGTCCCCGTTGAAGTACCTATTCCAGGATGCGTACCGTGCGTGGCAGAGTCGCTGGAAAAAGTGTGTGGATGCGCAAGGGAACCACTTCGTAGAATATAAAACTGTTGTAACGATATCTTCAATAGGTAATTATATTGATTTGAAGAAATGCATTACACCTTGTAGTTCTTTTAAATTAGGTATGCGCATTGGGGTGACACTTTTTTTCAAAATTGAGAAAAGTATGAAGTCCACTTTTTTAAATGTTCGTCGTGGAGTATGAATTAAAGTATAGAAATTTAGAGTCTGCACTTCATCGGCATACCCGTTCCCTTGGAAGGCCTAATTACCTTCTTAGGTACCTACCAAAAGTGCAACATTTTGGGGAGTGAAAGCTCTTATCGTACGCTTGATGCAAAAGTTTCTTTCTATAAACAAATGTTTGCCCATGTTTACGTATCTCATAGCGTTTTTGATCCCTGCCAAGATCGATCTACCCTCGCTGTGTGCCGCCCATCTCCGCTGCCCCGCTGAAGGAAACCCACCATTGCATTGTTTTCCTCTTCAATGCTTACCTGCGCAGGCAAACCCCGGGAACAGTGACAGAAAACGTGGCCACAATCCCGGACGTGGCTTCTAATTACTTTTCGACGCATATTTGTCCAGGAAAAAGTGAGAAATATAGGTACTCTGATGGTTATGTACAAGATTTCGCGAACATTAACTACCTACTGGGAAAAGTTGGTTGCTTAAGTGGATGACAGAAAGGAAGACGAACAATGAAGTGCTTGGGATGGTGAGGTGAGGAAATTCTTTGAGGAGATAAGGAGGCAGAGCAGGTAATGAAGGGGTATAGGATGCTTGAGGTCGTGATAGAGGGGAGGATTTTGGATAAGTGGGTAAGGGCAAGAAAGAGAATAGGTTTTTTGGACGGGATGAAGAAGGGTATAGGATGTTGGTATGCTGCGATGAAGAAATGAATCAGGTAAGAAGACAGGGGTCTGCATCTATACAAATCTTGAGGATTTTTAGGTTCTTTCATTGAAACTGTGGTATATACATATATGTTTTGTCAGTTTGTTTTGGTGTCCTTTGCATTTCGTCTCGTATTTGTATTTATTTGCGCCAATAAACAGTGAGTGATGCGAAAGTGTCACTTCAGCTCTTCAACCGGCACTGAGCAAATTTAAGTCATGGATGTGGTCTCGAAACGAGAGTTTCCAATAGTAACCGATAAAAATGGAAATGATATGTAAGGGTTTGATGGTTGACAAATGGGTAGTTCTTTAGACAGTCCCCACCATTACTTCCATAATTCTGGAGCATCTTTCCACTTTCCTGCACATTCCTTGCTCGTCTTAGGTATCTCCTTAGTTCCGAAAACTCCCTGAAAGCTTTGTCATATATCCTCAAAACCACTGTGCCCCGTTCAATTATCCAACTCACAAACAATATCTCTCCATTTTACTTTCACACTGGAGTGGAAAGTTCCCCCGCCACAATCTGTTCCTGTTTACTACTCCTTCCCCTTATTTTGTACTAACTGCACTCCTCCTCCACAAAGTTACCTCCCTTTCGAGGCAAATTTTCAGACAAGCTGTTAGCAATGTGCTTTCACGTTCCCATTTTGTGAGCTGTCTATTTGTGTGTCGCTGTTTCCCAAATTAATAAGTGCTGGGAAGTTAATTTCAATGAATAATTCCCCGATTTTTAATTAAATTTTCATCTACCTCCGTAACGACGGCAGCTTATACGAAGAAGAATTTACCCTCAAAACAACTGGGAATCAGGACTAATGATGGGGATTCAATGGAGGCGCCATGGCTTGTGTAAAGGAAAACATTAGTTAGGCGAAGAGACGCAAATGAGATATTCGGGAGTGTTAAGTGGTTTCAACCCTTTTATCCCGGAGTTGGACGAAGAAAGTTAAATGAAGTTGCCGTTCCATCACTGATCTTCACGCACCAATTTCCACCAAGGTAGGCCATAGATGAATACAGCCAATCGGATGATATATCTGTTCCTGCTCCCAGCAAGTGGTACTTATTCTGGATGTGTGGATCTAGAATGAAACAGCTGACAAAATATGAGTGAGCTATATCAAGTAGGTATCCCAGCTGTGTGATATTTCATTGCATAAATGTGTTGAGTTATGTGCTAATTTTGGTAAGATACCTAAGCATGTAATGAGCCGGAGCATAAGGATAAACGTAGTCTGGTTGCTGATAAACTGATATCTGTAGGATGATATAATAAGTGGATCAGATCAGATATGTGGCAAGTGTTCTGGATGATAATGGTTAAATCCTACATAGATATGATCATCATAAGGGCATTCAACCCTAGCTGATGGGTAGGTTTGAGAACAGTCCTTACTATGCATAGGAAGTGTCCTAACTGTAAATTCTCAAACACAGTTCTACTTCTAATGTCCTCAATTTTTTTCATGACCATTCAACACCAGGCACCAAATATTTGAAGGTGAGTAACAGTGAACGTTCATTAAAACTGAATATGACATTTATAAAGCCTGTCTTTACTTGAGCAGCAATTGTGAGCCAGTGATGTAGCCAGGGTTTTGGTTTGGGTGGGCTTAATCTAAAGCCTGGGAGGTCCTTTCTTGGTACACTTGTATTCGTTATTGCAGTTTATTTATGGCTACTTTTTTATAGAATTCGAGCAGAAATTTTTCCACAAATCATGAACTTGTTCTCATGTAGGACACAATGAGAGTAATAATGCTTGCATTAATTACACCCATGGCGTTACTGGCTTGCTTAATTTATAAGCTGAACACTTAGAGCTAAAACCCCGATCACACATGCATACTGGGGCTGGCCCTACTGCTTTGAAACCCACAACAACACCCTCACTGTGAACCATTATTTAACATTCATTGGGCATTCTACCAGCTAATTGATATGGTTAGATAATCTTATCCCTAACTTTGCCATTTCAGGGACATATTTTCACTTTCCTGCATATTATAACTTACTCCCCATCGGTATCTCTTCAGTTCCTGCAACCCTCTCCATATGTCATCCAAAATTACTATTTTCATCTGTTATCCTCCATGCTTCCCCTGCCTTTGAAAATCACCATGGTGAAAATACATTTTCAGCATGCCCTCACCTCTCCATCCACCTTTTCATAATCTCTGTACCTCTTCCAACCATACCCAAAACTTCTCCACTTGTCCTCTCCATTAGCTAGCTCGCCCTCTTCATGTTTTTAAAAATCCTAATCTAAATGCCTCCAGTCTATGCACATCCTCTTTCCAAAATGACCAAGTATCAGACCCATACAGCTATGCACTCCATATCTGAGTTTTCATTTACATTTCCTTTAGACCCTCTCTTAAATTCCCTTCTCATTGAAAATGTATCCTAGGCTAGATATAGGCAATCTACATCATACTTCCTGCAATTGAAGCCATTTTACTCTAAAATACTGAGTGCGTAAACTTCCCTACAATCTCCATTTTATGCTCTACTATCCTCACCTGTCTACCTCTAGAAAATCTCATTACCTTCATTATCTTATGATTTATCTTGTATCCTTCACACTGTCTCTAACAGCTTCATCACCGACTTTGACCTCCTGGCTGACTGGCTAACCAATAGTTGGTCATCTGCAAATTTCACTGACCTATTATTAATGTTGTCTAATGCACACCATCAAGTGTCTTCTTGAAATCTATGAAGCCAGCAAAAATCTCGACCATATTCAAAGTGGGTTGGGAACCATTTATATGGAGGCTACATGCTAGACTTATATTACTTAAAAAACTCCGATCAGGCAAGTATCTAATAGCATTGGAAATAAAATGTCACGGTGTATATTCCACACACACACTTTATTAATATCGACCATGGTTTCGACATGTAAATTTCACTATCAAGGTCATTTGATAATGACATTTACATGTCAAAACCATGGTCGATATTAATAAAAAGTGTGTGTGGAATGTACAACACGATGTTTTATTTCTGATGTGGTTCCACAAAGTTAAGCCTCAAATGTTAAACTGTCATCTAATAGCATACTCAGAATTCTTGTATCATTGCAGGTTCCTGTACTTCTCCTCAACTCATACTGGTTGTCGCCCTGATTTTAGTTAGCCTTGCTTTGTAGTCTCCTCTTCACTAGGTACTCCTTCAAGTATTAATGTTAAAAAATTACATTTACAATGTAAATGTTTATGGAGAGAAGGAAAATGATGAGAAGTATGACTAAAGAAATTAAGAAAATAATTTTTAAAACCCTAATATGGAGGTTAGTATTTTCAGAAACCTATCTTCACTGCAGAAGGAAGATAAGACAGATTGAATGCTCTTCAGTCTGCGAATCTGACTTCGTCAGCTGCACTCCAACTTATATTCCTTCATCAACCCCTTATTCATTGCCCCTCTTACCATTTCCTTGGCATAAACGTTAAAAAGCAATGGTGATATTGGGCAACCTTGTCTAAACCCTACCATGCAACTGCCCAACCTAATATTCTCCTCTTTACTTCTGCTGTGGCTATATTCAGGTTGTGAATGATTCTTTTATTTCTCTGACCGTCTCCTATTACCAACATTATTTCAATCTTTATTTCCACTCCACTTTGTCAAAAGCCTTTTATAAATTAACAAAAAAAGCTTGATTACTCTCCAGGTTCTTTTCTGGAAGAGTTATCAACACAGCAAACACATCCCCAATTGCCTTCTTCATTCCTAACACAATTAACTAAGTCACCTAAGAAGTCCATTGCTCTTATCTTTAACCTTTTTTGCCTTCATTTCTGGTACTTTCTTCTTCATTTTGCCATCTAGCATCCTTTTTCCATGTTATCTATCTCTATGTTGCTTTTCTTCTAATTTTATATTCCTGTATATATAATCTTTGTTTTATATTCCCTCATCTTTCCTCGATTTTCCCACTTCAAAAGTTGAAAGTTTTACTTGGTGGAAGATCATCAGATTGGTAGTAAAATGAACTTAGTAACTTACTGTTTATTACAGAATGTACAACTGGTTTCGGCAGTTATGCCATCTTCAGGTACATATATTGTACTATTGGCGTAGCCCCCCAAACCGGTTGTACATTCTGTAATAAACTAAGGAAGCTACAAAGTTCGTTTTCGTTCGTCTATCAATAGTTTCTCATTCCCTTATCATCTCTTATTCTTCTCTCCAAGAACTATTGGTATTCCCTCTTTACCCAGGACAAAGCTCTCATCGAACTATTCTTCACCCTGTGAACTTTTTCCCAGCCTTTAGAATTGTACATCACATTTCATCAGTAGAGCATAGTTTTTTTCCGAGTACACATCTGCAACCAGGAAGCTGCACAATTTATTAACACTTTTCCTGAACATCTTCTTGGCCATGTGGTAATCTATTTGACATTTCCCAGTGTTCCTCCTCTTCCCAGTCTTTCCCATGTGTACCTATGCCTTTAGTGACATTTAAACTATGTGTTTGTTTATTATGCATAATTCAGCAGTCATCTTGCCATGTGCATTTCTTGTCCCTAGCCCATGCACCCTTACTACTTTAAAATAAGCACTTGAATTAGGTGATTCCACAAGGTTTATTTAAAAAAACATGACCTGGGTTTTGACATCAGATGTCATCCTCAGATGTAGTTACATGAAGAAATATGCCACTTTTGTCTATATTGCATTGAATAAATGGTTGTGGGAGGAGAAGTGAGGAGGGGAGGGTGTAAGAGAGAGAGTTTAGGTTAGGGAAAAGAGGAACCACAGCAGAGAGAATCCCCACAGGTAGGACTGGTGAGTAAGGATGAAGGAATGCAAGGGAGGGGAGAAGGGTATGAACTCCGTGAGAACATAGAGTAGTTATGGGTGAGGATACAGGATGGATTAAACTGGGCATTAATCAATTAATTAATAACCGTGGCAGCGGGGTGAAGTCCTTGCCTGCTATTCCAAGGGTCATGGGTTCGAGTCCCGCCTAGGTCGGTTTTTCGCATGCCCAGGGCATGGGCGTTTCTGTCAACTCCTGGAGGATCTGATTCCTGAGAAACCTGAACACTGGCGACTACCTTTGGGATCGCAGAGATATGTGGACAACCAGTAATTGTCCGAGAGAGCAAAAAAGAACATAATGGCAATTGAGGAATGGACGGTCTACAGGGGGTGGGAAACCTACAAAAAGTCAAACCACTTCCTTGTCAGAGCGTACAATTGGTAATATTTCCAATAGATTCAACCTGTCAAGTCTATAGCATTTCATTTCAAAATGTAAGATTTCAGGCCCAAAGTCACTGTTATGGCTGTTTTGCTGAGAGAGATGGCACATATTTATTTTTCCTTCTCTAAATGAAGGTCCTCCCACACTTACTGCCAAAATTTCCAATTAATTTGTCCAACTGCAGTAAACTGCTTAGCATTCACATTTTAAATTGAACATTCAACCTTTTCAACACCATAGATTTTGTCATTAGCGTGAGACAGTGGTGAATATGTATAGGTGATAACTTTAGGGGGGGAGGGCCAAGACTGGCTAGCCAGCAGTAACCGGCTGTCGCCTCTCTCCGTGACTACTATGCGGCCTTATTTTGGGGGGTGGGGGGGTATATATTCGCCACTGATAAGAGAAGTTTTGCAGACTTTATTTATTGTAAGAAGATATTCCAATACTTTCTTTTGGCATTTTCTTAGAAATTTTCTCCAGATAAAAAATTCCACACCAAATATTCCAATATAGGTATGTATAATTTATTTCCAATGGTACAATTTGTCAATTAACTACTCTTGGTGACATTATTAAATCAATAAACAGGCTAGTGATTCTTGCAGAGGCTTGAATTTCACAAAGAGGCTTCTGGGAATGAAAAGAAGTGATGATAATCCAGGTGACAGTATGTCGGCTGCCATCAGCAGCTTTGTAGGTATTGCTCCATTGGGATAGATGCTACTTCCAATATTTTATGGATGATCATCATAGGGTCTCTCCCCTTGATCTACAACCTTGTCATTGTGGAAGGGCTTGCACATTCCAATGACCCCTAGAGGTGGACTGGGGAAAGCAATCATTCTTGCTTCCAGTAGGGCCACCCATGCCAGATAGGTCAATGCATAGGAATAAAAACTACAGTAATTGTACTGTCCACTTAAATGTAATGAAAATACACAACTCGTGTTTCAACGCTCCTTAGGGCGTCATCATCAGGTCTGCTATTTTTTTTGCATTATTATTATTATTTATTTTCATCCTTTTCCTTTCACACTGAGCCTCAAGCTCACTCACGTTTGACTACAATCCCTTGACTGACGGACTAACTAATGCTAGGTCATCTATGAATCTCATTGATTTAATCAACTCTCCTCTGTTTATTATCACTTCCCCCTCCAACCACTTATCCTGAATAAATGCTAAAAAGCAATGGCGATAGTGGGCACCCCTACCTCACTCCCCATCTTATCATGGCCCATTCTGATTCTCCATCAGCAACCCTCACCTGTGCTGTCTGGTTGAGATTCTGAATGTGTCTGTATCTATCTACACCTTCCTTTCTTCAGCACTTCCATTAATTTTGTTCAATCCTCTCCATCAAACACCATTTATAATTCTATGAAGCAAGCAAAAAACGTCTTGGCCATACTCTAGGTTTCTTCCTAATTGTGTCCTCATTACTCCTATTGTGTCTTTCTGTCCCTCTCTTACACCCAAAATAGTCTTCATCAAGGTACATATTTGTTAGCCTTGCTTTCCAGCCTCTTATATACAATTCTATCAAGAACTACCTCTAATGCCATCAGCTGCTTTTGCTGCTCTCTCAATCCAACCTTTTCAGAATTCACATTCCACTGATCTCACTCGGTGATCTACACCCTGGATTTATCAGCCTGCTCCTGATACTTCGTCCTCGTGTATCTATATTTCACTTCCATACTCTCCTACATCCTTTCCTTTTGAATTTAAAAAAGCACTTATTTTCTATCAAGTACCTAGTGATTTCAGTCTTCACCAGCTACTGAATAAGTGTATACATGCTTCATACATGACTTTTTAATGTTATTATTTCTGAATCAGTCCAACCATATTACATTCTATATGGAACAACTCTCTCTCATGGTGTTTTCAACTGCACTTTTCCCAGGATGATGTCTTTGTACTATGTGTTCGTTTATTTCACCTTCAAAACTGCAAAGCTTCCTTGCTGTGGCCTTTTCTCCTTACCAGCCCATAATCACCCACTATTATGCTCTTATCTCCCATTACTACCAAGTAGGTACTTACTCCCTCATATACTACCACTTATTACATTTGGCAGATCGTACACATCATCTATTACTTCTTATTTATGATAAGAGGTATGCTTATATAGGTATACCTAGATAATGGCTACATTTGTTGGATCTGCCTTAAAATTAATAAGTACGAGGGGGGACCCAAAAATAATGGAAATTTCATAACTTTTTTTTAATCAATATTTTCACACCAAATTTTGATCACCTTCAAAGTAATCCCCATTGACTGTAACACATTTATCTAATCGTTTCTTCCATTGTTCAAAACAGTTTTTAAATTCGCTTTTTTTTTTAATGTTCTTTAGGCCTTCCAGTGATGTTTATTCACCTCTTCTACAGTCACAAAACGTTTTCCTTTCATGTCCCTTTTGAGTCTAGGAAATAAAAAGAAGTCGCAGGGGGCAAGGTCCGGTGAATATGGGGTTAAAAAAATGGCATCATGCCATTTTTGGTCAAAAACTGCTTCACAGACATCGCGGTGTGCAGTGTGTTGTCATGGTGGAAGAACCAATCACCTGTGCACCAAAGATCCACCCTTTTCTTCTGGATGTTCTCCCTTAACCTCTAGGTAGAATTGCTGGTTGACCGTCTGGCCCGGAGGAACAAATTCCGCGTGCACAACACCTCTGCAATCGAAGAAACAGATGAGCAGTCTTGATGTTGCAACATTGTCGTCCGTACTTGTAGTTGACGGGTGCCCAGAACGAGGTTAGTCTTCAATCGACATCTCTCCATTCTTGAAACACGAAAACCAGTCGTAGACACGAGTTTTACTTAGGGCACTATCCCCATGAACTGTTTTAAGCACCACAAGAGTTTCTGCGGGAGTTTTCCCCAACAGAAAACAAAACTTCACAGCGGGGTGTTGCTCCTGGCAGTCAGCCATTACACGTTTTCGCTACAACAGAAAGAGTTGGTTTACTGAAAAAAATCCCACAGAGGCTATAGTGTTCCCTTTCTTCCAATGTATTTGCCTATGCTAAGGATTTTGCAAGATGAAAATCACAAAAGTCTTGCCCCCTCTGCTGCCATGCATGACACCCAGCCTATGGAACCCAGTCCTGTAGTTGTCAGGATTCAATGCCATTTATCGACTGTCCATAATTTCAAGGTGAAGGAGATAATTCTGTGGCCTTCCTCCATAGTGTTTTATTACATGAAACCATCACAGTGAGAGGCAGTCACATTGGTTCCAGGTGCCTTTTGTAACTGCCTCACAGAGGAACAGATGCTGCAAGGACTACCTTTGATGTCTCTTAACCTTTGATTTATCCAGCACAGGTGACTTTACTAGGAGCAATAATTATTCATAAGTTTAGCTTAAGGGGTCAATGGAGTACACAAGCCCTTCTACCACGTCTAGATTGTAATCCCTGGGAAGGAATTTTATGGATAACACATGTCAAATGTTTATTGTACCCAAATAATGCACGTGTAAAACTAATAGTTCATTGTGATCTACCACTTGATAATTTCAACCAAGTTGCTCTTGGACCCACAAAATTGGAAATAATTATATCTTTACCCGATATTAATCACCCTCAGCATTTTTAATAAATGTCCATCTTCCTTTTGGAACATTATTCTGAATAGGACTCAGAGAAGGCATTTTCAGTTTGCATTTTTAACTATTTAATCATGCTATACATGTAATGCTATTTTTTCTTACAGGCTACTCTTGGCTTTAGATAGAGTAGAATGATTCTGAATATTATTTTTTAATTTATCAGAGTGTCTCCTCTTAAATGCAATGCTTGTGTCACTCCTAGTACATGTAATAATAGCCCCTAGTAAAATCCTCCCCATGCAATGAGTGTACTCATTCAGTCAGGTAAGGTACGTGTAGGTTAAACTAATTACACTACCTAAGGACTTCCATAATTCGAAAATAAACACATGTACAATTACCACACTTTTTATTCTCAGCTACCATCCATGGTTTAAGCACATTGTCATCATCAGGGTCCACCACGTCACTTCATTATGCCACCATCAGGACCCTGATGATGGCATAATGTGCTGAAACCATGGTTGGTGGCAGGGAATAAAAAGTGTGGAAATTATACTGGTGTTTATTTTCAAATTATGGAAGTCCATACTTTCCACGAAGTTGGTGCCGATACACTCTCTTACTCTACCTATGGAATGAAACTGATGGTGGCAGTGGAAAGCTAGCGCTAATGACATGAGACCCAGTAGAAAACATGAAACCATTACAAATTAAGAATCAGATTCAAACATATTGTATGTTTCATGAGAATCCTGTATTCAGTAGAACCTACTTTTTGTCATTTTATCCACCCCAAAGCCTAAGCAAAGGGCTAGGTGTTAAATGTATATTAATTTTTCGGGGGAAATCATGCCATTTACATTAACACATTCAGTGCGGAGCACGTCTATTGACGTGGTCCTGTCTATGCAGAACCACGTCAATAGACGTGGTCCTTGAACTTGCATCCATTAAAAAAATGGGTTCCATTTCTACTGTCTCCCTTAAATTCGCGACCCGCATTGAATGTGTTAAGAGTATGCCTAAAACAGGAAATATTTTTACATAATTTGCACAAAAAATCAAGAAAACAACAGGTGTCATTTGCACATCTTTAAGCTGAATTATGGGGCGGTGGCACAAATTTTCGGAAATATGAGAATCTAAGTTCTTATCCAGTTTCTTTTTGCTGAATAGGTCTACTAAATAGGGGTGCTGACTTATCTTATAACTTTCAGCTCACTTACAGTCCACTATTTGGAAGTATTGGTTGCAATTCATAGCCAGTTTGGCTATTGTGTCATAATAGCATTGGCTTCCGATTCACGGAAAAACATTTTTACCGTTTACAAAAGAAAGTAATTTTCCATTTATCAATTTAGATCACATTCGTCTTGAGAGAGGGTTTTGCCAGAGGCCAAAAGGAATGTTATTTGACACTTTCGAACACAATTTTCAACTTTATAGTTGGTAATATTTTCCCAAGAACATTGACTTTAAATAGCTGTTTATTTATGTAACTTTTCTTGAATCATTCAATTTCATAAATTACCTTAAGAAAACTGACTCCTAAATATCAATGTATGCATTAGAAGACAGAAATTTGGTAAGATTTCATCCATACCCTGCATGTTCTTCTCAACACAAACTGACAATAATTCATGAGGGAGAGCAATTTCACACAATCAGTATCAAGTGCCTAATGGTTAACTATACAGTGACTCTGCAAAATAAATTGGAACCTATTACTATTTCAAGAAATGATATAAACATTCTTCAAATGACACCTTAGCAACAGATAGCTGGGAAAAATTTAGCACCTTGAAAATTAATACAAATGCAAGTGGATTAAAGGGAGCTACAAGGACAATAAGAAACTTGAGCTAGATAAAACACTTCCCAATAACTAATGAGAATAGATAATGTAAAAGACAGTATAATCATGAATTAGACTAATGCAGATAGATTACTGTAGAAGGTGTGACCATGAACATCTTTGTGCAGAGATGTTCTGGAGAGACCTACTTATCACTAAAGGAAGGATACCAGCCATTGAAATAAACATCCCATTTGGAATTGTACATTTTTTTATATAGTCAAAAGGATTTAATACAGGTTTTAAGCAATAAACTCATATGAAATTGGAGCTAGCATTATGGGCTCATCTTTCCCTTTAACAATGTGTGCTTTTCGGGGCTCCTTGGGCTGAAAAGATAAACATAAATCTCATTAATTCAATTCTAAATACAAATTACCAAGAAAATTCAATCTTAAGACATTTTGCTGAATAACAAAACAACTAAGGCCTATTCAACCAAAGTTTAACAGATGAGGATATACCCATGGGAATGCACAATTTACATCTACATAAATTGCACATGCACTATACATCATGAGGTGAAAAGGACAATCTTCATCTTGACAAAAACATACAAATAATGATGTGAACTAGCACAACAATAAGGATGTGCTCATCAGTGAAAAAACATCCTACCCAGCATTCAGATTTGAAATATTATCACAGGAATGCTAATAACATTTAAAAGATAATGCTAATATATACACTCCAAAATGTGCCCTCAACTTTCAAGGGCCAATGGCACCAAGAGTGTCGAACACCATTGTCGTAGAACATTAAGGAGGTTCCGCTGCAACAGTGTGATTCAAAACAAATACTAAATTCCACATTTTTTATGTTACCCATCGTGCATGACAGTGTGTTACCTATAGAAACAAAAAGTGCACTTTTTCCCAGCCATAGGAGCCGACTGCAGCACCATTTCCTAATAATTACCACATTTTGACTTCAATTACAGCATTAATTCTTTAACTAGAAAGATAAGGTGGTAAGATGCCTGCATTTTAGTTTTAATTATTTTCTCTGGATAATTTCCTTCTTAGAGACAGTTTTCCACGTAAATGGCATTTTATATTATGGAAAATACTATTTTCCCAGTGTTTCTCTCATTCCCCCATTGAACACCATGTAATTTAAAGTTCAATTATAGAAGAAAATAGCCTGGAAAGGTATTATTTTGTTGTTCACATCAAATATAGGACAACGTTTTCTACAAGTAGACAGAATATGAATTCAATGACATTTACGTCATTTTACAGTGGAACCACCTTAAATACTTATCATGTACGAATTGAATGTTGTGCACTCATAAAATAAAGCACTGCATACTCGGTGAAAATATTAGTAACAATAATAAAAAACTTTTACAAGTATGTGATAACACTGATAGAGATTAAAGTTATGCTACCATAAGTAAAAACTCCAAAGATTTCGAATAAGTTTAATAATTTTTCAAATCTGAGAAAAAACCGATTTAATAACAGTGCTTCCCACTTTACCCGTAGGATATTTCCAATTAAGTGTAGCACATTTGTATTATTCGATACCTTCATAAAAAGCAATCTGTGAATAACCCTTATACGAAATTGCTAAAAAAATTGAAATAATGTGTTGGCAACTCATGCCTACCGAAGGAAAAAATTGAAGAAAACCAGTCATTGATATTCAGAGATTAGGCGATTTCACCTGGAATGAGCACCGAATACACCACGGCCTAAACAACCACCTAACACTGCCAACGGAAACACTAAGAGCTATGAATGCGGATTAACTAGAAATGAAATATTAGAGGAAATCACCGAAATATACGTAATGAACTACAAATGTGTATACTCAGCCTTCCCGAGATCCCCCTATTCATGCTGTGATATAATTCAAAACTTTCTAACAAAAAACAGAACACAACAGAGTTAAATACCTGTCTTTTGAGAGATACTTTCGCTCCGGTCGTCTGTGATATTTTCCTCAACCTCTCATTCTCCTTTACACGCTTCATGAAATCTTCGCGGCATTTGGAGTGATTGACATGCTCCACTCGGATGTTGATCCTACGAAATGAAGAAATCATGAATGGGAACATTATGTTAAACATGTTACCCCATCAAGACACTAAATCAACTCACCTCTTGGGGATGATGTTTCCTCGGACTCTCTTATTCACAATCACTCCAAGAGCATGAGGAGTAACGTTATAAACACGACCGGTCTTGCCATGGTAAAATTTGTAGGGCATGCCTTTCTGTACAGCACCGTTTCCCTGGAACATGGCAAGATTCCATTTTTTAGTCCGAACAATGGGTACAAAGATTGTATACACGAACGGGTCAGAATAGCACATTCACATAGTACAATGGTAAATTTAATAGCGGCTTACCTTGATATCAACGATGTCCCCTACTTTATACACTTTAAGGTACGTAGACAGAGGAATCGTACCATGTTTACGAAATTTGCGAGAAAACAGATCTCTGGTCCCTCGCCGATAACCCTTGGAGTTAGTCATTTTGACGAACCCTGCAAAAGTAACGACACTTAAAATAACCTCAAAAAGATAAAGAACTGAACTGCACAAATATCACTAATCATCCTCGTTCCCGTGCAAGGATCCCATAAATTTACAAGACAGCAGGTCACTACATACAAAGTTGACACACGTGGCCCGGATAACAAATAATTATTTTGAAAGTGGAACATTTAGTAAGCATGCAGAAATTTATGTACAATTAGTATTTAAATTAAATATTTTACTGCAAAATATTGGAGATATTACCTAAAACAACTCAAAAGTTCAAAAGAATAATTCACAGAACTCACCACACGCAACTCTTCACACCGGAAAGTACGAAACGGAAATGGCAGTGTGAAAGAATGCTAAATTATAGTTTTAATCAATTTTTGTCGTTGTTTGTCGTATAAATTATCAAGAATAATTAATTAATTATGAATTTTATTTTTATTACTTAACTGCGAGTATTATTAATGTAATTATATTTTAAAGTGTATTTATTTGACAAGCGTTGTGCATGGATGAGTTGGAAGAGAAACAATTGAAAAGCGCTTATCTTTCAAGTTATGACTTCTGAAACTTAAGGAATTTTTCCAGGCATAGTGTTCTATTCAAGCCCTGTAAGTGGATTAATTTCCGGGTAGGGTACCCATATGCAGTAGGTTTTTGCTTATTTGTAATTTTGTGAAAGTACGTAAATATTTTCTTTCAAGTTTTGAGTTACATTTATGGGTTAGCTTAAGTACATTTACGCCCCTTTTTTATTCTTTCAATACCATTGCTGCTACCATATTCACTTTATCTTTCTGTGCCCTAGGAACAGTATTAGAATATAATGTGGCGTCTTTGTATTTTTTGTAGGAAATTGAATTGCGTAACAAAATGAGATCTGCAAGTTTTTATTTATTTTTGGTGTATATATTTGCTATAAGTATTAGTTTAGCTATTCCTAAACCAGAGGAAAAAGAGGGTAAGAAGGACCGGACCATAGAAAAGGTTAGGATTGCCTTAATCGTGCCATTTAGATATGTGAATATTTGTTTCAAATTATAATGAAAATTTTCTCATGCAGGAGCTTAGTGATCAAGAGCACTTTGTTAATGAAGAGCACAATCCACAGTATGATCATGAAGCGTTTCTAGGGGAGGAGGCTAAGACTTTTGACCAGCTTACTCCCGAGGAAAGCAAGAACAGGCTTGGGTAAGCATCGCGCCATATTTTAAAGGTCTTTCTTTATTATTCTTGTAATATGTCGCAAAACCTCACTGTTCTAAAGAATTCAAAAAGATATGGTACTTTTTTCACAGATTTTTATTTAAAGTCGACCGGTTTCGTCGCATAGGCGACATCATCAGGTACATGAATATGGCAAGTGGCAGAATATATACAATTTTTAAGAGGGTGGGGGGAGAGGAGGGATAGGGTGGGGGGGAGGGGTTTGGAAGAGGCAGTGGAAAGGGGTGGGGGTTGGTGTGTGAGGGAACGTGGATGACTCGATGGGAGGGGGGTGGTGGTGGATGTAGGCTAAGTGGATGCTTGGTCAGGTACGCTGTTCACAGCGGGGGTTGGGGCGTCAGGTATTGAGAGTCAGGGGAATATCCAAGAGGGGGGAATGGCTCACAAAAATGTTCTCGTTAGCAATTTTTCCTGCCTTTAATTGCTTTCTTATCTCCAGCTCCTCCAAACAGTCCATTCTTCTTCCCTTTTTCTCCAGGTGGAGGACCTCCGGGACAAAGTCACTATTGTGGTCACTTTCCCATAGATGTTTGGCAAAATGGGATCTGTTTAACTCACCGTTTCGTAGATGTCTTCTGTGTTAGTCTGCTCTTACTTTGAACGACCGCCCAGTCTGGCCAACGTAACATATTTCACAGTCACCACATTTGAGCTTATAAATACCGCTTCTATCATTAATGTCAATATCAAAATCAAATCAAATATCAAATAAAAATAATCAAAAACATTGCAGTGAAAAATGGTTACGAAGAAAGTGTCATAAGTAAAATGATCGAGAAAAAACGCTCCCTCAGAGCACAGAAACTCATTTTTAAATCATCCGTCCTTAGTGAAAAGAAAAAACGATGGTGCAAACTAAGTTACTACGGACAGATTACACAGTCAATTGCCAACTTTTTTCCAAAGACAGAATTTAAAATTGCATATTACAACAAGTGTAACTTGAGGGCTGTGTTAAACAAAACCAAGGACAATATTGACATTAATGATAGAAGCGGTATTTATAAGCTCAAATGTGGTGACTGTGAAATATGTTACGTTGGCCAGACTGGGCGGTCGTTCAAAGTAAGAGCAGACGAACACAGAAGACATCTACGAAACGGTGAGTTAAACAGATCCCATTTTGCCAAACATCTATGGGAAAGTGACCACAAGAGCGACTTTGTCCCGGAGATTCTTCACCTAGAGAAAAAGGGAAGAAGAATGGACTGTTTGGAGGAGCTGGAGATAAGAAAGCAATTAAAGGCAGGAAAAATTGCTAACGAGAACATTTTTGTGAGCCATTCCCCCCTCTTGGATATTCCCCTGACTCTCAATACCTGACGCCCCAACCCCCGCTGTGAACAGCGTACCTGACCAAGCGTCCACTTAGCCTACATCCACCACCACCCCCCTCCCATCGAGTCATCCACGTTCCCTCACACACCAACCCCCACCCCTTTCCACTGCCTCTTCCAAACCCCTCCCCCCCACCCTATCCCTCCTCTCCCCCCACCCTCTTAAAAATTGTATATATTCTGCCACTTGCCATATTCATGTACCTGATGATGTCGCCTATGCGACGAAACCGGTCGACTTTAAATAAAAATCTGTGAAAAAAGTACCATATCTTTTTGAATTCTTTAGAATGGATTTTCACAAAGTGAAGCCTGAAACCATCGAGTTTATCTCACTGTTCTAGGTAATCTGGTCATTATATTGTGTCAAGGTTTTTGGGTTGGTATCCCTAATAGATATATACATGTGGGCTACCCATACACAAATGCCCATTGTGTGGTTTGATCTGACTATTTTTCTGATTTTATTAGACTTTTATAAAATTTTGCTTGCTTTAAAATTTTGAAGTATGATTGGCCATAATTTATATTACAGTTTATTTACCGACGTATATGGTTACGTAAGGGCTGCCGTCTGTTAATTTACTTCTTGCAAAGATGTGCCTACTATATATACTATCTGCTTCTTCAGCTTGGCATATTTCCTTCCTTTGTCTTAACCAGGAAGCATAATTATTTTCTCCCCCTTCCCAGCATACCCAATATCCCTCACTTCAGCATCCCTATCACATCCTTCAGCATTCCACTGCCCCTTATTACATGTAAACTTACACTGAATCATTTTCTCCAGCACCTTTGTCTCTTCACCTACCATGACACCCTAATAAATTAATTCTCATCTCTGCCTCTGACACTTTTTCCTCTCTCATACATTGTACTCTCTTTCCTTAACTTTTTTAGGGTATTACTATCGAAGCGTCCAGTCTGCGAATTACTCGAATTCACCTGCTTTCTGCTGGCCTTCAACCACCTATTTAATTTATTTTACTATGTGCATTTATAGTAACCTTTGATTTTCTTCATTAATCCTTTTCTTTTCCAATGCCATTCACTAAAACCTGTGAAGTGCATTTTTTTCTCGATGCCATGTTCGAAAATCAGACCCTTTCCTCCCACTTCTCCGAGATGGTGCAGCGGTCGCGCAGTTACTCCTCTTAGCTTGACACTCCCCACCCATGACTATTCCTGCCTTCAACTTAAAATATCCCCACTTTACGATGCGTTTTCCACAACCTTAACTACCTTTCATACCTTCTCACGACCGGTACATCAAACTTTGTTCATAATAACTCTGTTGCTGACACAACTACACCACCTTTCAATCACTAACCCACTCGGAGGATTTTTTTTCTTTAAAAAAATATGCTACAACATTGATGACACTACAACTATGGAAGTACACCATCACCAACCCACTCGGGGCATATTTTTCTTTAAACAAATATGCTATAACTTTGACGACACTACAACTACACCACCCACCAATCACCAACCCACTCGGGGGATATTTTTAATAAATAACCGTCTCAACTAAAGTCTTTATGTCCATTTTCTCACTTTTTCCCATTCTTTACCGCTGAAAAATGTCATTTTCCATCTTCAAGTTTTCTCAAAACTGTATTTCCATTTTTATCACCACCGATAAATGACTTCTTCGCCTTTGAAAAATGGCCATTTCGAGCCCACGTACCATCCCACCCCAGCACCCCTGTTTTACTCCATATGCCTGCAACATTGTTGTGGGGTGCGGTAAGGCCGTATTTTAGACGTGAAATTTTTCCGTATCCCTATACCAGCACTTCCAAAAACATTGCAATATGGCGTCAAAAAGTCACGAAAATATCTCCAGTTTCATAATTTTCGATCATGATTTACTGCAAAACGAAGTGTCCCACACCTTCCTTTCTTACATTTCCTAAATGCTCATTTCTTTCACTTTTCTCTGCCATTTATCTCTTTTCCCTCAGTTCCTTCCGTTTCTCTCTAAAAAATTTCTCGCTCACTGGGCCTTTCGATAGCTTTACCTTTTTTTATATTCTACCAGCTAATTGATAGGTTTTTGGACAGTTCTTAACCTAGATCCCATTTTCTGAAACATTGTCTTGTTTTCCCTCATTAAGATGTCCCACCATTAGATCCCTCTTAAATTCCTCATATCTTCTACATCTTCTTATTTCATCCAGCATTCCTTTCGTCTTCCTTTCTCTTCACTCTGAGACATGAATCCACTCAGTTCTGCATAAATTGTGCCCAGTGTTACCCACTGACTACTTACTCTTGTCCTGGTTTACTCAAAGGCAAAATCCTGCACAATTCTTGCTGTCATTCCTTTGCCCCTTTCCTCTTTCCTGCGTTGATGATATTTTTGGTTATTTTTTATTTTATTCTCTAAAAATGTGATGCATATAGGTAATTGTGAATAGAGCTTCAGGTTATGAAATTAGCTCAATGTCAAGTGCTCCAAGAATGCACCTTGAGTTAGCATTAATTGAGGGCCTGAGAGTGAAAGTAATATAAGGGACAAACATCGTCCAGTGTCACTTTACTCCGGTAATAAATGACAAAAAGCAAAGTAGCTTGAATGTTTGGGGGCTAGATCGCAGCACCATACGTTCGAACACTTTTATTCCTTTTCCTGTAGCTACCTAACGGTACCTGATGGTACCAACTTAGAATGTATGCACTTATATCGTTTTTCGTGTTTATGTTACTTGTATTACTTTGACTCTCAGGCCCTCAATTATAATCTTGAAGAGTGGTTCTCAATCTGTAGGTTGTCACCCTGTTTGGGCGTCGAACGACCCTTTTATGGGGGTCGCCTAAGACCATCGGAAAACACATTTCCAATGGTCTTATGATGGTATCTTTATTTCTGGGGGTCACCACAATATGAGGAAATGTATTAAAGGGTCTCGGCATTAGGATGTTTGAGAACAACTGATCTAAATTTTCCGTCAGGAGTGAAAGACTTATTGTTAGTGTGAGGTTATCCTCTCCTCACAACCTGTAGAATTGGCTGACTCATGATTACATAGCTACATATATTTCCATGGTAAAAACATTGGGCTATGGATTTTACCTATTTTTGGGTAAAAAAAATCTTGATTGTGAGTTGTATCAGGAGTGTCCTTACATCTTGGTTATTTCAAGAATTATTGTTGGTCTTAAATGAAATGGCATTATAATATCACGAAAAAGTGAAGAATTGTTATAATATTGATAAAGTTTACATTGTTTTATTTTTTTCAGTTTAATTGTTGATAAAATAGATAAGAATAAAGATGGACTTGTGTCACAAGATGAATTGAAAGATTGGATCAGATACACACAAAGCAGGTATCTTCTAGATGATGTGGACAGGCAGTGGAAGTCCTATAATCCTGAGTTGAAAGAGAAAATTACCTGGGAAGAATACAGAAAATTGTTGTATAGCTTTATGGATGGTAAGTGCTTTTCTATCCATGATCTGCTTTTAAAGATTATTTTTTGGAAATGAGATTGTTCAATAGTCCAATTATCATTTCAAATGCTCATGTACACGTCTGCTTTTGCTAGCTCTTGGCTGTATAATGCTTCGAAGCTTATGTCATTGTTTTTGCATGTACATTGGTGGTAATGCCACCATTGCCTTGGGGAACGCTTATCTCCGATACTTCATCAGGACCCAAAAATTACTGTTTACCAACCTGCTTCTTGCTTATACATCACTAGACTGTTAACGAAAGCCTCCTGAAAGCAGAATTTAATCTGATCAGTCTCAAAGTTAAATAAAGTTGTCTCATTTCATGGCTACTTTCTCAAGTGACAGGTATACCTAGAGATGCCAAGAGAGAAAGAGGGAGAGATGCCCATACCTGCTGATGAGAATTCGGTATATGTATCATAGTGTCCAGTCTGGGAGAAAATTAATTTCACCTGCTTCCCGGTCATTTTATACCACCTATTTCACTTATATTGCCACGTTACATCTGCGCATTGGTACTAACCTTTCATTTTCTTCATAAAACCTTTTTATTTCGTAAAGTATTCACTTAAACCTGTGATGTGAATCTCTTCATCGACGCCATATTGGAAAAACTGCCCTTTTCCTCCTATTTCCTCCAGACGGCGCAGCGGTCGAGCAGTTTCTTCATTTTCTATAACCAACACCCATGAGTATACCCGCCAAGGGAGTTGATACCCGCCTTGAACCTAAACCAGCCGCGCTTTACGACGCGTTACAACTTTGAAGAGACTACAACCATAGGCGTGTCCAAGGCAGGTGCCACTGGTGCCGTGGCACCACCACTAGATCGAGATTCTTTTTTAAGTTATACCCTTTTTCCCGACTCTTGGCGGCTGGACGGTAGAGAGCTAGAGACTTCACTTTATGTTTCTACTCCTGGCACCACCACTATTCCTGGCACCACCACTCCTGGACACGCCTATGACTACAACTACAACCCCCTCCAATCATCTACCCTCTCGGGGGATATTTTTCTTTAGAAAAATACGCTACAACTTTGAAGAGACTACAAATACACCCCCCTCCAATCATCTACCCTCTCGGGGGATATTTTTCTTTAGAAAAATACGCTACAACTTTGACACCCCCCTCCAATCGTCTACCCTCTCGGGGGATATTTTTCTTTAGAAAAATACGCTACAACTTTGAAGAGACTACAACTACACCCCCCTCCATTATCTACCCTCTCGGGGGATATTTTTCTTTAGAAAAATACGCTACAACTTTGAAGAGACTACAACTACACCCCCCTCCAATATTCTACCCTCACGGGGGATATTTTTCTTTAGAAAAATACGCTACAACTTTGGCCCGCAACCTTGTTGGGGGGGTGGGTAAAGGCCATATTGTAGACGTGAAATTACTCTCTATCCCTCTAGCGGGACTTCCCAACATCTCGGAATATGGCGTCGAAATATCACGAAAATTACACGATTTTCGTCATCTTCAAACTTTATTTTCTCAAAAACTACGAATCTCACGCCTTTTTTTCTTACATTTTATAACTGTGCAGTCCTTTCACTTTCCTTTCCCATTCATCGAATACCCCTCACTTTTCTACGATTCTCACACAAAAATTTCTCCCAGACTGGACCCTATGATACCTTTACCGAGAATTCTTTTAAGTTTGGCATTTTATGGTGGATTGGCCAGATCGCTGGCTTCCCATGCTTAGAGTTTGAGTTCAGTTGGCTGTTTTAGACTTCAGGTTTCTGTCAACCCTCCAATACATTTTTAATATGTCCCAGTATAGGGAGATAATTGTTTTTGTGACAAGAGTTGAAATTTTTAATTCGTGATGAAATAAATGTTTTTGCAGTCCCCTGAACATGTTTAGGCTATTTAAAATATGTATTTAGTTTTCATAAAATACATGTGAAATGCTTGTATGTATTTGTGATTGCTTTTTGGGTGTATAATGACCGAGAGAGTATTTGTCACGGAAGCATAAAGTTTTATGCGGAAAAGTTTTATTATTTTATAGAAACAAGCTCAAAGCATACGAAATGTATCATTATTTATCAGATTTATTGTTTAGAAACTTAAAATTTGAAACATCATTTATGTATTTGGAAAATTTGAGATTGACTTGCTGTATCTAAAGTTTTTCTCATAGCACTTATTTTGGAGCTACAAAATTCAATTCAAGAACCACTTAAATTTTCCCTCTGACAACCGAAAGTTTAATTCATTTTTGGCAAAGTTCTTGTTCAGCATTATAAACAGAATAATAATAATATAGTTTTATTGTTCACAGATTTACATCCGATCTGAACAATTTGCATTAATCACATTTGAGCTCAAAATACATATAAATTTGGTGCGCAAAGCACGAATTTAAGAAAAAAGTATTACCATGAAGTGAACAACAAAAAACCAACATGCCATATGAATAGAATGAATCTCAGAAACAAAACAATAGAAAATATGGAATAAAAAGCAAGTTCACACAATGATTTAAATATCAACAGGATTAAATATTTTGATATAGTAATTTTGAAATAAATGACAATGGAAAATATACCACAATATACATGATTATAAAGCATTGAAATGAGTAAATACGGCTTATGGGGGGCAAGTTAGGTACGAATATAATTTCTTTTTAAATTGGGGCAGCGATGAGGAATCTTTCATTGATTTAGATAGGTAGTTCCAAGTTTGAGAGGCGGCAACGGTAAATGATTTTTGAAATGTGGAGGACCGATAATGTGAGACATGTAGGTACATAGTTAGGGTCGGCTCTAGTAACTATATTTGGCAATATGGTTCTCTTGGGATAAAAGTTAATTATGTACTGTGGGTCATCGTGTTTGAGTAGGGAATACATGAAACAGGCTAATTTGAATTTCCTTCTTGTTTTTGGCCATCCAGGGGAGCTTGTTAAAATATGGGGTTATGTGCTCATCTTTCCGCAAGTCATAAATTAATCTGACAGAGGAATTCATTAGGCGCTGAAGCTTAGTATTAAGTTGTGCTGTGAGATCATAAAATACAAGACAGCAGTAATCAAAATTAGGAAAAATTAAGGTGGTAGAAGAGGAGAGCAAATGCTTACATGGGTGATGGCTGGTTTGGATTTAGGAAGGGGAATGATACTGGGGATGCAGTGAAAGTGATGTGAACTCTGGTGGAAAGGAACCCATCATATAATGAAAATGTTCTTGCATTGTTGTGATTCTGAATAGGCATTGGACTTATTTGAGAAAAATTATTAAATGCTACATGAAAATAGGTGCAGATTGGAGAGATAGGAGAATCATTAGATGTGTATAGATGGCTCAGAGATCACAAGTGAGGGTGGTTGATGGAGAATCAGGGTGGGCAGTTTTAGGTCACGAGGCAAGGCAATGTTGTCGCCTGTGCTTTTTAACACTTATACCGAGGACATCGTAAAAGAAGGACTGAAAGAGCCAGATATAGGAAAACTAGTAGCATGGCAGCCAATAAAGTCAGATTTGTCGGTGACTAGGCATTGATTAGCTGATCATCCAAGGGATTGCATTGTAGAAGTATTAGATAATCAGTATGTGGAATATGGAATTATGATCAATCATAAGCAAGAAAAGTAATTAGATTATATTGGACAAAGAAAGTGAGCCTGTTCATGAAAGTGGGAAGACAAAGTAGAACAGCTAGAACAAATTAGTTATTGCTCCTTCTATTAATTAATTAGCACCGGGTAGTTAGGTCCATGGCAGCCAACGTTTCGATTCTCGAGTCGAGCATCGAAACTCACTCTCACTCACTCACCTCTGGCACTCACCTCTGCCCTGAGGACGATGTGCGACTCGAGCATCGAAACGTTGGTCGCCATAGTCACCTAACTACCCAGTGCAAACCCCGAAAGATCGCTGACATAAATCTTTGCCGGGAAAGCCTGAAATCCTTCATCACAAATTAATTACTTGGGTAAATAGTAAGCTGGAGGAAAATGGGCATTAGGACAATAGCTTTCGCTAATAATAGAGAATTAATGGCAGGGACATTTTGTAAGAGTAGAAAGAAAAGTCTGGTGAAGAGTTGGATATGGAGTATAGTGTTCAATGGTGCAAAAACATGAATTCTTAGGAAAGAGGATGAGAGTAGGCTGCAGGCATTTGAGATATGGGTATGGAGGAGAACAGAGAATGAGCAATGGACAGAAAGAAAGGTAGTAGCGAGGGAGTGCTCAGCATGGTGGGTTAAGAAAATGCTGGAGGAGGTTAGTAGCAGACAGAGTAGGTTGTTGGAGCAGGTAATGAGAGACAAAGGAGGATGTTGGGTTAGCAGGGGAGGCGGAAAAAAGGGCTTCATGGATGGTATAGTAGAGGTAAGATGTATGCTGAGATGAAGAATGAAATAGTGTATGGAGACAAAGGTTTGTGGCTGTAGAAGATGAGTAGAGGTATTAATACTTCCATCTAAACCTAATTCTACTGATAAATCACATATAATAATAACTTGCTTTTGATAATATTTCAAGATTTTTAAGTTTGAATACTTACATATAGAAGAAAATTACAAAGCACTATTGCAGGAGAAAGTAAAGTGAAGTACCCAATGTTAAAAGCTGTTGAGAAAGAGAAAATGTTCACAAAGATTAAATCAGAAAAATCATTTTTAAATCTTTCCAAAAGCTGTACTGCAAGAATAAAGCTCTCCAGCACTCAGTGAGCAAATGAGTGACATTAAATATGGCCTAGAGGAATGGTTATGCTGGTCCAAAATAAGTAATAAAGTAAAAAGCCTCGGAGAAATTCAGTTTGAATTATCGTAGCCCTTGCACCGTAATTAACAAAAATGTGGCTGAAGTGTTTAGTCAAAGTTGAAATTGTAAGTTTGTTCAGGATATTCCCATCATTGAGATTGAAATGCAAAAGGTCAAGTTTTTCTTACCTATAACACTAACTATGCATGATTGCACAATTGTGGTACAATTTTCGTTTATCTATTGTATGTTTTAAATGAGCCTCCCAAAGTGAAGTCAATTGAAATTGAAGGTGATGTAAAATTTTGATGACATATGACATAACTGCTTCATGTGGTATCTCCTTTTTCATAGCCTTTTATTTCCTTTGGCCATTATCATGTTTCAGGTCTTACATCTTCTAGTAGTTACAAGTCTAGTGGGTTAAATTACTGTTCACGGTACTGCAATACAGGGAATTATTAGAATAAAAGCTGTCCCACTTCTAAGAAAATTAACCTTTGAGTGTACCTTGAGATTTTGAAAGGCCCGTAGTATGTCATGTCATTTTACCCTTGAATAAAGTAGAGAAATTTACTCAAATTCAGATCATTTTATTTTAAGTCGCAATAATAATAAAACTTAGGTTGAATGTTCCAAAAAAAATTATGTCGTGACCTTATTGTCATTATGGTTATACTGTGCCCCTCACCTTACTGCTATCCACAATGTTTATATGCACTTAATGATTCCCCTCATTTACATGAGTGAAGGATGATGTCCGCATAGCTCCTGCTACCACATTCCCTGATGGCTTGCAGGATGTGATATATAGAGATAGGTTGTATGAACGCTGGGTCCTGAAGTGTATTTCTGTATCTTCGTCTTCTCGGTCACTGCAAATTTAACACAGGCATGCCAAGGAGCTTCATATCCACTAATCCATGATGATGATTTGTTCATTGTTAACACTCATGCAGACATGGATGCAAATGATTTAGATAAGAGTGATGATACTCCATCGTACCGAGACATGCTTCAGAGGGATCGGCGACGCTGGAGCGTGGCGGACGAAGATGGTGATGATGCTCTGATTCGAAAAGAATTCATGGCATTTTTGCATCCCGAGGAAATGGGCCATATGAGGGATATTGTTGTCCTGGAAACAATGGAGGACATAGATAAAGACAAGGATGGCAAAGTCTCCTTGGAAGAATACATTGGTAAGTTGCTCATGCCTGGTTATTTTTGTCATTTAGGTTAGCTCCATCTTTGTAACTGTTGTTAGCTACCGAAAAAGGTTTGGGCTCTCGGGAAGGTTCATCAAGGGAAAGAAAACTGAAGCTTGAAGGATTTTCGCTGTTTTATTAACAATTATAACACTAGTGTTACACAAAACAAAACTCCTGTGCTTATACGACACCTCAACACCACCACCTTTCAAAGTGTGCTCTTGTGACCCCTGTCCAGTCCTCCCATTGGACCCTTCAAATCAGGGCCCTCTGCAATGTATGGACTACCTGCTCTTTGACCGACCATTCCTTTTTGGAAATCACTTATTCTGCGATTAGTGTAACAGGGTCATGCTTGACAGGCCCCAGTAGGTCCCTTCAAACCCCCTCCCCTACAAAAACTACCTCTCTCATTAATCAATCGACACTGGATTTTGGTGACAAGGTCCAGAAGCTGTTGTCATTCCAAGGGTGCCAAGCTGAGCAAAGTAAATATGTATGAGACAAAGATATACACCAAAGATGGTGAAATTTACCATGAAAAAATCATTTGACTTGCTCTCGGCTTCTGACATTGTTAAAGATTTGCTCTTGAAATAAATCAACCTTTCCCCAACTTGCCAACATTTCAATTCAACTTTCAATCATCTTCAGGGCTACAAAATACATATAACTGATGAAATAAAAATTACAGTTTTTCACAATATAAATTTACTTTTGATTCAGGTTTCAATGTTGATACATTACCCATACATTTCAGTGTAGAGATGTCACCTGACGATGATGCTTCAACATTGAAACCCGGGTCAAAAGTAAATGTACATTGTGAAAAATTGGTATGATTTTTATTTCTTCATGTTAAAATTCCACTTGTGTGAATCTTCTGATTACAGGTATACTACTGTTTTACGTAATTTGTAGCCCTGAAGATGATTGAATTAAATTTTATTAAAATTAATTTTAAAAGTTCGCATGTGGGTTAAGGGTTGATTTATTTCATGACCAAATTCGGAGCAATTATAGTGATGGAATTAATCATTGTAGTCACCAACCGAAGTGTGTTTTGGATAGCCATTGAATCTGGAAATATTTTTTGTGTTTGAACTAAGTACTTGAATACTGGTCATGGTAGCTGGGTTGGTAATGAATCAGCCACTAAAGTGTCAAGAGTTCAATCAAATTTTGTTTTAGGCATGACTGTTGTGTTTGTCATGCAATTAAAGTTGTTGGTTATAGGGTGTTAGGAGGAGGCTAATGCATATTAATTTGATGGTAGGCGAGGTAACTTAGGGGCTGTCTATAATCCACATAGACACCAAACAGGGGTGTGGGGGTACGAGGGTTGTCAACGAAGGTCCACGTGGGGGGGTTGGAAGGATGTCTATATAGACAATGGTCAACGCAATGCGGCGGGAGTTTAAGTTGGATTTGAGAAAGTTTAACTTAACTGATTTTACCAAATGTAGGTATTTACATTTTCTAATTTTACAGTTTATATTAAATGACAGATTATCATAGCTACAAGAGTAGTTTTTCTTTTACTTACCTTTCTTTAACATCAGCCTTTAATCACAGATAGTACATGACAGTCAAGTAATAACCCGTTTCACAGCTTTTTCCGCAATAAAAAGACACGTGGACCAGAGGAGGGGGACAGGGGGGTCCGGATTAAGTCTACGAGTGTCCACGTGGATTATGGACAGCCCCTTAGTGGAATCCTGACATGTTGAAGAATAAATTACTTTGTAATTTTCCATGCTTTTTTAATAGTCTGACCGGTTTTGATGTTACAACATCATCATCAGGTCACTGACATATGATGATGATGTTGTGACATCAAAACCAGTCAGACTATTAAAAAAGCATGGAAAATTACGAAGTGATTTATTCTTAAACTTTGAGACTAATGCTGATGCCAGGTTTTTCCATATTCTTCCTCTGTCCTCAGTACAGTAAGTCCTTGACTTACATGGTAATTAATTCAAAAAAATTTCATGTACTTAATTCGAAAACCGTGTGCATCAAAAATTTCTTGATTGTCATTCACCTGGTCAAGTACCATACATTCACAGCAGTTCCACAGATGTGATGTTCTCGTTAAGAAAATTTCAGAAAACAAAAGTACATCTGGTGAAATTCTCTTGGGCTTCTGACTTGGTCAGGTTCTCCATCTCTACTGCCGTTTCGGTGGAAGACTTCTCCATCGTCCCCAGGGCTGTTGATGCCGAGTGTCGAAGTTATCGAGTTAATATACTCTGTTTTTCAGGTGAGATCATCTGGGATTGGTAGAGATGCATTACTTTTTTCCGCCATCTTGAGAATGGGATTCCAAGTCCTGCTTAGGTGGAATCCTTCTTTAGGGGTCCTGCCACAAATTCAATCTAATCTAGGTGGAATCCTGGGTCCCTATTGAAATTTGGAGTTCACAGGCAGAATTCTATAGCCTCTTTAATGATTCTGTCCCAATACCCGTGGGAGTGGCAGAGCAGTTTGGTTTTGTCCCATTGGATGGCATAGTCAAGGTAAATGAAGTGTTCCATGATTGCCAACTTTTCGGGCCGGTATAGCCAGAGGTGTTGTTGGTGCCGTGGAGACATGAGTAAAAGAACAGGACCTAAGCAGGACTTGGAATCTCATTCTCAAGTTGGTGGGAAAAATTAATGCATCTCCACCATTCCCAGATGACCTGACCTGAAAACAGAGTATATTAACTCAATAACTGCAACACCCGGCATCAACAGCCCTGAGGATGATGTAGAAGTTCGATTGAAACATCAGAGGAGATAGAGAACCTGGCCCGGTTGGAAGCCTGAGAGAATTTCACTGGAATGATTTGCCGGGAAAGCATCAAAGCCTACAAAAGTACTTCTCAACGCACAGTGAAACCTCTCCTCGGCTTCCCACAATGCAGATTCTAATTTGCGCGGTTTTCAATTTGGCACGAAGCTTCGTCGATGCGGTATGAAGCTTCACTTTTACAAGGTTTACATAAGAGGCCGTTTTCACCATTTTTTCCTGTTAAGATTGAAACCTTGTCAAAATGAGTCACCAGTCTAAGCCATTGGTTTTACTACACAATGGAGAGTCTTTACGCAAGAATTAACCCTCAATCACCGGCACGAAAATAAGTTATGGTTTGCGATCCAGCCTTAATCCGGATGAAATTTCCTTTCCTGCGCTGAAGCAGAATCTTTGTCAGAATCAAATAGTGTGTGTTTCATCATAATGCTTCATCATTTTCATCAGTCTAATGCATTTTATCATAAAATTTGGTGCTACGCTGATTGTTTTGCAGCAAAATTGAATGATGAATTTGGTGTATGTACCTATCTGGTTGGATATATATACAAAGTGCATTTACGCCCTAAGATCTCACTTTGTCATGACGTTAGCAAAATCACAGCGGAGTTGACCGGGGATGAATCTTTGTATTTAACGAAATACATGTATACTTGCCAGAACTCACACACGTCTGTCAGCCAGCTTGCACCCCCGGTCAAGATAACAACCATGTCGAAGTTATCAGATCAGGAGTGGATAATTTTATTCAGGCGAGCTTCTTATTACATAGCTTCATTTAAAACCAGTAAATTATAAACAAAAGAAGGGTCTCATAAAAATCACCGAAAAATGAATGCAAGCACATAACTTTTCAGTTCCAAACCTACTATTGGTATCTATCTACAACCTAACAGTGTACAGAAGCTCAGAAGTCGATTGTTGGATATAACATTGGTGAAAATCAACAAGTTTTTATGGAATTCTTATTTTATTAATTGTAGTATTTTTTCTGTTCTTTGAAGAGAATTAAGTTACTACAGCATATGTTCATTTGTATTTACATGTAACAAAAAATGTTGTACACATTTATGAAAATGAGTTGCCCTGGTGTAAAAATCTTATCAACTCACGAACTTTTGATTCTATGTTATAGTTAAATGTTTTTTGTATCGGAGAAGATACAGAAGGAGTTGTTTAAGTGGTGAACTATTGTTTCTTATAGAAATAACAGCAAACACTTCATATTTTTGGAAAAAGAAAGGTCCTGAAGGAGTATTTTTTTCCACCTTGGAATGGAACCCCCTTATTTCCATAAGACTAATGCCATGTATTCGTGCAACGTGGCATAATCTCAGATGGTCACCCCTGTGTTCGGGGAAGTTTCGCTGTACTACGTGAAGTTATGCTGTCTATGGACCTGATGTACAACTAACTGAATATGCTTGACATGCCTGGTGTTTTTGTTTTTCTACATATTTCAGTAGGTTACATCATATTCCTGTCCAACAGTGTATCTGCGGAATCATGTAATTCAAAATCGTGGAAGTCAGGGACTTACTGTAATCCTTCCCTTACCAACGTACCCACGTAACGTCTATGTCACAAATGGCCTCAGCTGTTGGTCGTCTCATCCAAATGAACAAACTATTGGTCTACTCAGAGAATATATGGTTTGACCCTGCAACTGTGGTAACCTTATTTCTATGCTACCACTTTGTTTGGGAGAAAAGTCAGGGACATATTCCCCTCTTGGGTGAGCTTTGCTGGGGAGGTCATGATGGAACTAAATGAGAAGTAAGTGGGTCTAGGCCTCTTATCATTTATTAAATGATTAACAATTTAAGAATACTCCAAGGCTTGAACTAAAAGAATGTAACACTGAGGGAAAGGAAAGAGATTAAGGAAGGAGAATGTACGGTGATGACACCTCAGGAGCAGGTGGTTGGTGTTGATGTGCATCTGCGTCAGGACATCAGAGAGCTTCTGACTCAGCCTCATAAACGTAGTGGAGTCTTTGCTATCTGTTTTTGGTCCCCACTTAAATAATATAACCCTCATTCATTTCTTATGCTGGACCCCTTTCAGTCTCAGGGTCACAAACTACAACCTTGGAGATGTAGGGGATATCAGAGCACTCATTTGCGCAGTGGGTATATCAAAGCAAGGGTGCAGAGGGTTACCCTTACAATCGAAGAAAGCTCATAAGTTCCTTGATCTAGTGAATAAGTTTTAGAAATGAATCATGTTGATAGAAATTTTCTGAGACTCAAGATAAACATCTTTCCAGAACCCAGCAATGAAGGCTATGACTTTCTGTATTGATAGTTAAATAAGTTGTTTGTATTCCTTTGCAGGACTTGGATTGTGAAGGTTAATCATATTTTGAGTCATAGAGGAAATACGGTATCTCACGCTATATGTATTACTAGCCATATTTTAGGTTTGCTGACAATAGCTCAGCCTTTTAATTACCATTATTTAGGCCTGGTTTTATAATGTCTGGTTAATGTTAACCACAAGGTGATGTAGCCTTTTTGTTAACTTTATGTTAACCAGGAGTTTGGGCTTTGTTTATTACATTACACTGTTAGTTAGTTGGCGTGAATGTTATTGATGGGAGAACATGTTAACTTCAGTTTTTAATCAAGAAAATATTGAACCTGATATTATATAGCTGGGCCTCAGAGTAGTGTAGTAGTGAGAAAGTTGATACTTTTTCACTTGTGGCTGATGTATCATAATTTTTTGTGGTGTGATTGTCAGGTGACATGTACAGAGGCAGTGAGGGTGAAGCAGAGCCTGAATGGGTGAAGAGCGAGCGTGAGCAGTTTTCCAAGTTCCGTGACAAGAATGGAGATGGAGTCATGGACAAGGAAGAGGTAAATATGTGGTCATGTGCTCACTTTTTGATGGTCTTATGGTATTGGGCTCTAACTGTTACATTTACACTCCTGAAAAAATTAATGCTGATGTAGCAGGTTCTTCGGTATAAAATGTGAGAAATTCTCTGCTCAAAATTTTTCAGAATGGAAACTAGTATTTAAGCATGTATTTGATGAATGAAAGACTGCTCATACTCCAGATATTCTGCTTCAACTTTTGCTAATACACTCACACCGTGGTACTATAAACTAAAAGGGGGGAAATCAGTCCGATAAAGCCGGTCCGTCGGTACCAAACACTAAGGCTAGGTTACGTTTGGAGTGGCTAATATCAACAATTACAATACAAAAGATAGTGTAAAAACCATGGAGCATTAAGCTGCACTTGTTGTTACACTGAAGTAAGCAAAGTGACGGCCTGCCAACCAGTGGTTGATTCTCGAAGCAGCAGTTCATGTCCAGTATTGCCACTGCTCCATCCATAGCATGCAGGACTTATAAATTGAATCAGACACTCCAAATTTTGTCCGCTGCTTCCAAAATCCATTAAGGGGAGGTCTGTAGTACCAAGGTATGAGTGTACTTCTGATTTCTCATTTTATTAACCTTTAAATGAATCAGTTTTCCGGTAACACTGTAGGTATCATGCATAGCAGAAAATCAAAGTCAGTTGTTTAGTGTCTTCGAAAACTATTTAGTTGATTTGTTGACATTGAAAAGTTTGAAAAATACCCCCATAATTTGAAATTCCCAGAAATATTGACTTCCAACCTAATATTTCTCTGCCTGCTCGTTGACTAGTGAAGATATAAGGCTGTTTTTAGAAAGTAATTTGGAAACTGGAAAAATTATCATTGATTGGATTGGGAATGGTAGTGATTACCCTGTAATTGTGTTTATGCATATTTTTTTGTCTTGATTTTTGATTCTGAAGTATTAAGTGAGTAAGAATGGCAGGGAGTGAACCCCCTCTTTTCCTGTCCATTAAAATTTCTGTTTGAGATCTGCACATGAAGAAGTTGGCAAAGGTCTGGGTATCCTTTGGAATTTGGCAAAGATCCATGACAGAGTGAGTCTGTGGTACTACATATTCATATGTGGCACAATTGGTGATGCTTTTTAACCATTATTTGAAAGAAATAGTTGGAGGAGTATGGTAGGAGATGAGAGGCTTATAAAAGTTGGAGGGGAGCTGACAAAGTATATTGGATTCACAGATGACCAAACCTTGGTTATCCAGTCAGCCAAGGGGTCGCAGTCAATGATGAGTGCTGTAGGGGTGTCAGTTAAGACATTCAACATCTTCTTAATTTTCATCACTCTTTAATGATGTTGTTTTTCCATTCTTGTGGGATTCCAGTAGTATTATTTTTGATTGATGGGGCAGAATGTGGTAGTATTTCACTTTGCTCCATCCCGTTCTACCCCAAAGCATTTGTTAGGTTAGAAATTCTTACCCATTGCTAAATTCGATCAGTGTAACCAAGCGTTATCATCAAGCTACAGCTAACCACATTCGATTCTTATTCCTAATAACAGGTGGGATATTGATATACCAGTATCGTATGACTATTATTTCAATTCAAGTACTGGATGGAATAAAATAACAAAGACAATTAAGTCATTCAAAAAGTGTATTTAATGACAAATAGCAAATATATCCTCAGCTTATTATAGTCTATGTTTAAAATACAGTAAAACCTTGCTTTTACGCAGTTGGAGGGACCAAAATAAGGGCACTGTGTAAAATCGAAGTGTGTAAAATCAAGACTTTATGAAGAAGTGACAGCAATGAAAGGTCTAGTTATTTAGGATGTCTCTTACATTTTTTTTAATAAACCTTGTCATATATATTATTTTAAGGTATGAATAAGGAATATTCAAACAGAATTTTTGAATATTTATGAAATCACTCACTTAGGGTGAATGTGGTCACTTATTTTAGTTTGTTGCATCCCATTATCAAATATTTGATGTACAACTGTATCTAAAGCATTCAGATTTTCAATGTAGATATGTATGCCTTCAATGTATGAATCAGCATCACATGGTCCACTTGGACTGGATCCCGGCAGGTCACTATTACAAATTTCTGGCAGTTGCCCTTCCCCTGGAATGACCACATTACATCGGAAAAACTATAAGTGCTCAGTAATTTTAAAAGAATCATTCCTATTTCTCATAAGTTTACTTCAATGCTATAAAATTTAGACTTCATGGGTATAGGCATATTATCCATTGGATGAAACTGTTAAAGATTCATCAACTGAGAGTCTATCATCTTATTTCTTGAGTTTTTCAATATTTATGAAACTTATTGCAGAACTGAGTGATAGCATCAAGACAAAAAGGTATAATTAATGATAAAATAGGAATACTATAAGGCCAATACCACGCATATTTCTCTCAACTATTTCCAGATTGTTTAATCTCAGTTCAGTGGACTCCAAAAATGTTTTCTACCACTTTGTTTTAACACTATATAATATAACTATAAAACAAAAATATAATTACAGTACTACAATAGTAACTACGGTTTAAAAGCTGAGATTTTGTGCAGTATCATAATTCCATCAAAGCTTGCGAAAATGTCTAAATTGACAAGCAGCTGCCAGGTCATATCATATTTTGAAACGGCATACTCTTACATTATAAAAAATGTATATCCTCATGTCTCACATGTTGCTCATCCGATAAACTAACGTTTAGAAACATACATCAATGGATAACTTCATATTAACTGACCTTCAGTACTGTGCGCACAAGCATCAGCATCATGCCTTGGCTTCGGAGGTTTTCTTTGGCAGGCCATGGTTGGTGGAGCATTAGGCACATCAAATATATTAGGGACCACATGGCCATGCAATTGTTTTTTTTTATTTCGGAACATTATCCCTCCGAAGTCCACACTACAAATCCTGCAGTTGTTATGCAGATAACTGGGGGTCATGCTTTCCAAATCCAACCGACAACAACGAATCACCCATTCTTTGCATCTGCGTCATAAACACATGTTGTTATCAAACCTTTTCCGCCATTTCAATTCACCAGTGTTTATAAACACAGAAAAATTCAATATGTTTCAATCCAAATGCGTGACCAGTAAACATTTATGAAATAACTTACCTCACAGGGTCTTTCGGGAAACTGAAGAAACTGTTCTTTTCTTCCGCCATTCCCGAGTTCTTGCAATTTATAGCTCAGCACTAAGCAAAACCACTTCTTCTTGTTTTACTCATCTCCTCGTTCATTTTCCTTGAGTCCCTCCAATTCCAGTCACAATGTTAATTTCGTGAAATAGGTGATGAATCCCGATTTATCTATAAAATTTCGTAACTCTCAACCTAGACCTTACCAACGCTCGCTTCGTTTCCTACTACTCAACTGCAATTCACTTATTTAGAACATGGTGAAATGCGCAATGAGCGATTACCGCTTTCAGCTCCATCTGTCCGCTCTATATATCTTTATTCTGTGATATAACTAAAACATATATTTTTTTCTCAATTTTAAAAATAAAACCAAGGCATTTATTAATTATTTTCGACAGAGATACACAAAACTAGAAATTTTTAAAATTTAAATACCGCGAGTAGGGCATAGACATTTAAATTTTTGCTCCAGCTTGAAGGGTTAATTTATTAGTCTTTTACCTCCTCTCTCTTTGATAGTTCCTTTGTGATCTCCCCTCTTTATACGGTGTCCCTCACTTCCGTCTTTGTTGTCTATTTATTTATTAAAGTTTCCCTGGCATTTTATTGTCGTGTTCAAATTGCAACAGTTATTAATTTTTTAAATTATTTATCCATCTATCTTTCGTAGATTTTTCTATCCTTCATAAATTTTGGACGTTCATTTTGTTACATGCTGATGTTTCACCTTTTACATTTGAATGATGAGGACATAAACAAATGAAACCCCAGTGGTTTGGCTATTACTGTGTAATGGTAACCATGTTAACATTTTCCAGATATTGACGCAAACGTGTGAAGCCCTGTCCTGGTAAATAAAATTATCGGGGTTGAAATTCCATCTGAACTCGTTCACATATGGGGATTCTTTCTTATCAATTTTTGGAAATGTCGTTCATTCCAACCCCCCTTTTGCATGTACGGAGACATAAAAGACAGGAAAGTGTAAGGTCCATGCTAGAGGAACTGGGATGGAGTTCCCTACAAGATAGAAGACAATTTAATAGAGCTATAGGGATGTATAAATGCTTTACAAAACATCCAGCTTGGAAGAAAATGGGGAAGAGGTTAGAGTCACCAATGCTGTGGGGAAAACTGACCACTCTCTAAAACTTAAATTAAGATGGCAAAAAATGAATGTAGAAGTACTCCTTCCAACATCAAGGAGTGATCGATTAGGACAAGCTATCAGAGGAACTCCTAAAACGATTACCTAAAAATGTCAGTTGTTTTAAGAAATCTATTTGTAAATACATAACTCATAATGCTTAGAATTATTTTTGTATTGTCTTCAACTTTCAATAGTAATTTATCCTTCAATTAAATGTGACTCCATGCCACCAGACAGTGTGTCTATTTGCATTTACACGAACAAATAAAAAAACAAATTTAGGAACAAAGAGTAATACAGTTAGGACTCTTGGTTTTCATGAGTACTGAGGAATGAAGCAATATCATTGCCATTAAGTTTTTCAAAAGGCATTTCTAGCATACTCAAAGCCATGATTTTCAAATTTATCCCTATTATAGTTCACATATCATCCAGTAGAGGCAGTCATGCACACTCTAAGGCTGTGAATAACTCCTGTGATAATTCTTTGAAAAGACCAGCCTGAATTTTGCTGAACTGTCATGATGGAGGCCTACACCTTGAATATACAATCTCTTATTTGTAGTGCACAACCACGGCATGATGAATTAGCAACATCGGAAAGGTTCAAATTTTGCAACTTTTGCAGTATGAAAAAGGCTGTTTGAAAAGTTGATTTAGATTGAGAAGAATATTTTTCAACAGTAAAAAACTTTGTCTTTCGCAAGCAAAATATCTGATTTTTCTAGTCAAACACACAAAAAAGGCCAAACATAATGGTTTGTAATACATGCGCCACTTTGAAAGTGGCACGTTGGTTGGTTATGAGTGCATTTTGCACTTACACTACTTGCTTCTAATCTACATCTAATGCCCATTTTCTCCCCTTAAATCACAATGAAGAGCCTTAACTATAGACGGAGGTAGGAGAAAAAGTATTTCTTCTGCAACATCATCTATCATTAGAAGTTAATTGTTGCAGAATAAACACTTATTTCCCGACCATATTAATGCTTAGTCCCGAAAATTAGGACTTCCATGGGAATTCATGGCATCTTAAGTTCAGCAGAATGCCCTGAATTCCTCCAGCTACAGTAAAAATAAAGGCTTCAATTGGAAATTAAAGAAAAAGTGTGTACTTTCAACTGTATAGTCATATTTGAGGATACATTGTGGCAGATGATCTAGCTACTGCAGTTTCTGAGAATCAGATGTAGTGATTGCTGTAAATTTTTACAAAATGCCATGAAACTTTTGGAGAGCGTTAAGGTGAGGCATTAGCATCAATGAGAACAAAATGGTACCAAATTTGGAGAGTGTTAATGCAAAACAGCACTAATCGAGTCGGTGCTAATGGGAGACTGGGTCATACAATACATATACATAGTATTTAAGTTTTTGTACTTCATATTTTAATGGAGGGTTTTGCTTGTCAATAAATTCTATTCTATTTCTCCTTGTGGTCTTAATCAAGGATTTTTTTCTTATGATTATAATTTATTTTTTTAAATCAGGTTAAGAACTGGATCATCCCTCCCGACTTCGATCATGCCGAAGCTGAAGCTCGTCACTTGATATACGAATCTGATTCTGATGGGGATCAAAAGCTCACTAAAGATGAAATTCTAAACAAATATGACTTATTTGTTGGGTCACAAGCAACTGATTTTGGAGAAGCATTGTCGAGACATGATGAGTTCTGAAGTGCTCATCTGTCATTTAATGGCCCACGAAACATATGCACAATATAATTTGCCAACATTTTGGCTAGCTGTGGATCAAGGAGCTGTCAAGTTTCATGGTACAGGATTTTGAATTAACTGACTCACAGATAGTGCTCCCCTATTGTCATGAGAAACATCTTCTGCTGATGCCTTACTGAGTATTTACTCCTATTTGGTTACTTCATTGGTAACTCGTAGTACTTAGCAATGATTTATGTATCCTTGTTTTGTGTAGTCATTGTGGTAGTCTCATTGTGTTGATGTTCAATCATTTCAAATGTTTTCATTGGTTTCACAAGTTTTAGGTTTCAGTAAAAGGCTGTTACTTAGGTTTTCAAAGCCCAAGTTACATATTAGGTGGGTGCTTAATTTATCCTTAATAAGCCTTGACACATATATATTTTAATAATCATAAAATTGTCCCACATATGTATTGAGTCTTCTTATTGCATCTACCAAAGTTGTCGTACTTTAATGCTATATTTATACTAAATGAAAAATTACATTATATTCCATTATGGTGCTATTTTTTTGGTATTTACTCTTAAGTTTTGGTCTAACTGGTAAGTTTTACTTACCATAAACATTTTTTGATTTGGCAAAGGCCATGACAATGTTGCATAAGTTTTTTAATTGATAATAACTAGTTTCCTTTTTTTAGGTAGCATAGAATATTAGTTCCTAAAAGTCTTTGACCTTTTTGACCAAATAATGAGCTTTTGTTAGATAATGGTGTTTTGCTTGTATTCATCAACCCACAATGCTTTATTCTAAGTCTAACTGGCAGAAATCTTTGGGAGTCTTCATTTTATTTGAAGGCTGTGGGAGCACAAAATAAGACCCAATTTTGAAATATAGAGTAATAGTTAATAAATGCTACTATTTTTCTGCAGTTTTTGTCTGTAAGTGTAATAGATTATCATATTGTTGATAACTATTAATTAATGAGGCACATGCATCATTTAGTTTAGTGTAATGGAATCATTAGGGGAGAACTTCATATCAATGCAGCTTCCAAAAAATATTGTGATGCAATTCCTAAAGGAGAAAGAATCTCAGTTCACCAAATATACATGTGATTAAAATAAATAGTGGTCACCTTACCTGCCTTTTTGCTTGCCTGAACATAATTGGTTCACAGGAACCAGCAATTTATTTGATGTATCTTGATACGTCCTTCCAATGAGCATACTATTTGATTTTCATTTGAATCTTTTTTGGACAATAATTACAAACACCTGTTTTCCAGTTAAAACTTTAACAAGTTCTGGTTAGTGTTTTGTGGGTCAATGTCCAATGTACAAACGTTATTACCTTCATCTCAATTTGACTGTTTTCCAATTAGCAGTCGTGCTATTTCGACTGGGTACAAAATTTATGCTGATGGAACAGTAAAAAGCATGGTGTTTAGTATATTTCTTAAATGAGTGCTCATTATGTAATATGTAGTTGGTGCAATGCCTGGGTATAATGGTGAACCCTTCTTACCAAAGTATTATTATTTATTTGGCAGTTGAGTTCTTTGGAAATTGATCACTATGATGAATCTCAGTCAGCCTTCATTAAAGGCATCCTTCTTAAAGTTATGAAGGCTTTTTGGTGTTGCTGAATGCAAATAATTCACTCTGTAAGACTTGCTCATAGATTTTTAAATGTATAGGATTACTCATTCCTTATTATCTGTAATGTGCTTGATATGTGACAAATTTGTTCCCGCTCATGTGGCATGAGAGAATCAAGTGCTGCATATTGCGGGGATTGTTTTGTGTTAACAAACTTGAAAGGTTACTAAAAATTAACTTAATTTTATCTTGTTACTTAGTGTTATTTAATAATAAAACCTCTCATGACTGATTTTAATATGAGCCATATTAGTGAGAGGCTGTGGTAAGCTTTTCAGGAAATCATTTAGTTTTGAATTATGTTTTAAAATATGAAGCTAATGACGAAAAGTAAATGCTGATGGGTTTGTCTTACTATTTAGGTATACATATGTAATTGGTACCTATTAACTACAGAAATTATGTATTTTTATTATTCCGGTCATTGATGAATTTTTCAAATTATTTGTATACTGCTTAATCCAATTTTTGGAAGAAGTTGATGAAATGTTAATAAAATACCTTTTCTTACAATCATCATTATATTTTTTATTGTGTTTTGATAATTTTAAGAACTATTTTATGTAATTATCATTGGCTTTGAGCCAAGTCATGAAATTTTAATTACAATAAATGAGAATTTGTAATTACAAAATAGTAATAATTTGTGCTTTGAAAAATGAAGTAAAAATAGAAATAAGTGCACATAATCATTCCTGTACCTAGATTTTGTTTTGTGCATGAGTTGTGTGCGCTTCTAGCTTCATTGTTTTCTGCTAGAAAGCAGAACTTTATAGGGAGGGTTTATATTTTACATACGTTATTTTAATCTTCGTTTGTGGTGTAAGTCAAGAAGTTACATTTTTGACATACACCATTTTTGCTCTCAATGACACATCTAGCAAGCTTATTAATAAGATTCTTCTGCTCTACCTAAATTGTGTACACTCGGTTATATGTTCTGTTCAGTTTTATTTCATAAATTCCATTCCCCTTGGATGTAGACGAAGCTTCACAGTTTTTTTAGTGAACTGTCTGCAGACCAAAATCTATGCTTTGTGGCTAAGGTACCACTCTTAAGACACCTACCAGAATGCTGTTTTGACTGTCTTCATTTTCATTATCCATAGTCAAGTGTTGATCTAGTCTAAGTGTATTTTGTTCTTCATTTTTGTGTGGCATATTACAATTTTCATCTTGATATTTTAGGTCTCATGCACATGCATATGCAGGACCCACCAAATGAATTAGTTGGGCACGATTTTAATTCATACTTTCAAATTTGACACACCTTGTTACTCATAAATATATTTCTTCCAACACTTAACTATTTTCTTCATATATGTAATGTTGTGCACAAAGTTTCCAGCTCTGAGACTTACCTGGAGAGGCATGTAAGTAAATATGTAATGATTTATTTGCCATGAGGGTTCTTAAAAGCTACAGAAACATGTATTTCCATTGCTCTTTGATTATTCAAAAATCAGTCAACTGGAATCTTGTGTCATTCTAATGCACCTTCTAGCATGTATACTCTAGAGAAGCCATTACCAGGGAAAGTTGTCCTCAGAGCAATTCCCAGGTGCATGCCAAACGTGGTAGGGTTGCCAATAATGCCTAAGTTGGTATTTTGTACAATAGCTTCTCCACTACAAATCTTTAATTCTGAGTGATTTTTTTTACATACCACAAGGTATCCAGGCTCCAGGGTGTATACACCTCAAAAGGCTACAGTGTCTAACATCACAGCAACTAGTTTGGTTTGGACCCACTAATGTTTGGTTACAGAGATATTACAAGTCAGGAAATTTGAAACCCACCAGGGAAAATCGTTGAGCTGTCAGGGAAAAATTGGATAAGGACGAAGGGCCTACTATACGTTCATTCGTTGTTGCTGGAGTTGATGTTCCATCTTCTGATTTTGTCTTCGTTTCATAAATTTGATGAGTAAAAGTAACGTTGGCTTGTTTTCTCCACTTTCATTTGCACTTAACATTTTACTGCTCTCTGAACATCATACTGCTTAAGGAAAATGTCAGGGAAAATGACAATTTTTGTCAGGGAATTTCTTTTCCAGAATCTAGTAACAACCCTGGGTTAGTGTTCTCGTATTACTGGGGCAATGGCCCAGCCACATTGACACACCGGTTCCCGTAAGATCACCGAAGTTAAGCAATGTTGGGCCTGGAAAGCGGTTGGATGAGTGACCATACATACCTTCACCGTGGCACTCTTGTCCTGTCTGCATGTGGCAGACAGGCAAGGGGTTGGCATAAAGGACCAAGAAGTAGAAGTGCCCAGGTTCCTGTCGAAGGCCCCCCCTTCAAACAATCTATCTATATAGTGTATTACCCCTTAAGGGTATACATCGTGGAGGAAATTAACATATTATAGATTAAAATTTCTGGCACACTTCAGCAATCATTGTTCTTGGCCAAATATTGTCAACAAAAATCATTATTTAACCAGAAAATAATGCAGTCTTGATAGTGTTGTACGTGAGTTTCTCTCACAATGCTTGGCTCACAGCCCGTGCAGAATATTATTTTGAAAATAAGTGAATAACTCTTCTGATGAAGCCAACAGTATGCCTGAAATTAGGGTGACCAGATCAAAATTTTCAAAAGTAGGGCATTTGAAGGAAAAAAAGCAGGACATGTTATAAGAAAAGCCTGATAACACATTCAATTCAATTTCAGTTGCAAGAACAATTTTTAAAATTCCCCAAATAAAGTTCTACATTGTTATTAATTTAATTTTATTTATTCATACTTATGCAAAGAGGAAATTTCCTTCAGTAGCTTCAGAAATTGCAACAAGTGGGTGTGAAAGTCTTTAAAAGTATAATGCTTCAAATTACATTGTACTGTTACAATACCCTTTACTGCTTCCAGTGATAATTTGTTCCATTCATCTGACCATTGGGTGTTAAAGCATAAACTAGAGCAGGAAACTGAAATTGATCTAAACGCCAGACCAGCCACAGACTCTATTGCGAGCGTTATGGATGTTAACCGGAAGCAGGACCAAAACTTGTCTTTTTACAAACAGAAAAATTCCCTTTAAAATGCATATTTTTCATATAAAGACAAAAAGAAACAAAATAATACTGTTGCCCTCAGATATTATCTTACATGCTGTATTTCAGCATTTGGTACATAACGTTTTTGAAAGGCAGAGAGCATATTTGGTTTTTTTCGAAAAAAGCTGGCCGGACGCTCACATATGAATAAAGAAGCAGCACATGTCCGGTGAAATCCAGATGTCTGGTCACCCTACCTGAAATGTGCACTAAAATTGTTGCCATCGTGAAGCACAGGAGAGGAGAACTCTTCCATATTTCACCTAGTTTGCACTCTATGATTTGGTTGATTCAACTGGGTCTGGAGATTACCCCATTTGATCAGACTTTGCCTTTGAAATGGCACGACTTGCTTGAAATAAAATGGTACTAGATGTTCAAACAAGACTTACTCATTTATTTAAAGCTTTAAAGACATGTACATTTTTTCCTTGCCACACACTCTTCAAGAATCACTCTATTCATAGATACCTATGATCTTTCAAAGTTTTTGCTAAACACAACTAACTAATATTTTTATAAACCAGTGGAAGATATTTACATTCATTAAGAACATTTCTCACCAAGCAGCTTACAGTTACAAGAGCTTTCATTATAGGCTTTAGGTCACTCAGTTTTTCACTGTAGTTTTCCAACCTTCGTATACATGTTCTTGTGATTTACCTACTGCATGGCGAGACTCTCTGTATAGTTAGTTTTAACATTGTTCATTGTCTTCTTTATCTGTTTCAATTTCCACCTCGGCATTTTACCAGTTTATTTAAATTTCAGGATTCATAGTGACTGGTATGTAGGTAAAAATGATACCACTTGCAAGATGTAATTCATTAACAAATTGCAATATGTAGTGTGTGGGAAATGTATACTTTATATAAGTACCCAATTCAGAAATCATAAATAGGTATCGTTAAAATAACACGGCAGAGAGAAATATATAGGCAAGATATTTATCATTGCTTGTTGTGGAACATGCAGAATAATTGGGAACAGAGGCAAGTAAAATTTTCCATCAGGTTAGTGATTTTGCTCATAAAGAGGTTCCTTGTATTTATTTGCAAGGGAAAACTAAACCCATTGACCCATGGCTAAATAATCAAAGAAACACCAGCATGAAGAGGTACATGTTAAAGAAATTGCTAAACATAAGCTTAATTCAAGCATGTATGTCTAAATTTATCATGAGTTGGCATCAGGAGAAGGCAAGTATCCTTAGTGCCAGATAAAATCAAACTGTGTAAGACAAAACATTTAGGTAAATGCTTACTTTTCACTCAAGAAAATAATGAGAAACCATCTATGAAACATCATCCTCGCTTGGGCGAAGTTTAACAGAAAGTTGCCTCTGAGGTGAGACAACACACTTAGTGTAGGTAAATGATGATTATTAAATGCCAATTCTTTAGAGCAATGGACAGATATAAGCAAAAGAATTAGTGGAAGAAATCTTCAAAAGAACAGTCTTGGACATGAAAAGAAAGTGATTGGAGCAGAGGGTATTTCATTTTGAGAATATGGAATTAGAAGCTAGGGGAATGATGTTGAAGAAAATTAGCTCGTACGGTAATCTCATCATATTATGCTCCTTTCTGTTCTTGAAATGAGCTAGAGAATATGACTTGTTATCAATTGTCTGCAGAGGTAACAAATTAGATAAAATTCCCCACCATCAGTGATCACTTTATTATTTTTTCTCAGTATAAGTAACAGGTGCAAGGAGGGTGATGGCGTGATGCTCACAATTTTCCAGTCGGTTCGGTCAAACTAATTATAAATCAGCCAATTTTCTTTGCAGATTGTTTGACGAAATAATATCTAAGTATGTAGTTATCTTTTTTGCAGACTTATATCACAAAGCATTCAATTCGGAAAGTTTGCAGTCAGTTAAATAGAAACGGCCACTCAATGAATTCTTTGTTAGTAAATTTCTCATTGAAAAGCATGTTGAAGGCTGCCATGCATTTTAACTATTCCTCAATTATTTTAAAAATATTTTTTATAAATTCAATAAATAATTAACCACCTCTGCATAGGTTTTGAGTCAAGAAGAATATATCCTGAAAAGGTTATATTTTTGGCTTTCTGAATGGGCTCTGATCTGATGGGGCTAGGTCGATCGGCAGTGAAACCCATTTCTTTCATTCTAACAACCAGCAGCAGATAAAAAAATTTGGAGAAGGTTGACACACATCCAAATCTCTACACAGACATAGTGGAGCACATTCCTTTATTTCCCTTTCTCCATCCAAGGAAGCGGCTTGCGAGCATCTGAAACTCAAATTCTCCCCACTTTTCTTTCATCATCTTCACATTCTTATTCCTCCAGTGGAATGAAGCAGGGCCCATTTACCATTTTCATCCTCCTTACACCCTTCCCATGCCCTAATATGTTAGTGGGAAAGGGGAAGGGAGAATGAAATAGATCCGGCGATCGTGAGTGAAATACATGAGATTTTTTTTGTCTTTCGGTAAGGCACCGTCAAAATATCTTTCAAAAATTCCTCCAAAAAGGGAAGAAAAAAATTGGTGGTCAGGTTGTGCATGGGAGGAGAGGCGAGGGATGACTTCGGAAAGAAATTTCCAGAGATATTAGAAAGTCGGGGAGGAATGGGAAATGTTTGACGCCCTGGAGGTGGACTGAACAGCTGTTTCAAGACCAGCCGTTGATGGGGCGAGGAAGGGGGGCTGAGGTGGCCAAGGTATGAAATAGCGATTTCCTTCTGCCGCTTCTCCCACTTTCCGAAAGCATTTCTTCTTACCCTCTCCCTCCCTTCGGGATCCAGTCGGACTAGCTGGAAGTGATATCCACGAGCCCTTTTCCCGGGAGGAGGGGATCGACGTTCAAATCAGATCTCTGGGTGGGTGCCCTAATGAAAAGCGAGGAACCCTCTGGAAAGGGTGAGGGATGCACGATGCATGGTGGGATGGAAAAGAAGATGTGGAAAATTGAAAAGGGAACGATTTGTGGGGGACTACTACCATTGCAAATGTGCATATGGTGGGGGGGATGAGTCGCAATCCTAATGCGTTACCCTACACGTTTTATTTCTTCAGAAGGAATCGTGGTAACCGTCCCTCTCCACTTTCGTTGTCCCACCGCTCGTCGGTCGTTTTCCCTCCGCGTGAGAAACTGAGGCAATGCTGTGGCTATCACTTGCTCTGTTCTCCACTGTTTTCCCCATTTTTTAGAATAATTACAACAGTTGAGCACTTTTTATTCGAACGAAATCAAGATGATCTAAAATAACAGAGATACCTTCGAGGAACGTCTTGTTGTGTGAATGAAATCGGCACCATGTTCATCGATTTTTTTTGCCGTCGCAATTGACTTTATCACGTCTTCAAGGGCTATAGTTCGCACTTCAACCGAACTGCTCAGTTTCGTATCGAGTCTTCAGTGACAAAACACTTCCGGCGACTAGCAATTACTCGAATTTTTCCTAATTAAAGGTCCCAATCGAACCTCTACACGACACATAAATCTTTTACGGGAACAGCAAAATACGCCTCTTGACAATTCAATGTTCGCAAGTTCCACAGGGTTTCGACAATATTTAAAGGTTACACTTTGGCATCAAGAGATCACACGAATATCATTAACTTCCATTCCAAACCACAAATTTCGAAGGCATATAAGAAATCAGAAACAATAGGGAAGCGGAATGCGACCGCAACGTGTTCGTCCTTTGTTTAATTGTTTTTTTTTGGTGAGATCCTTGCACTTCACGATGTGCCCACTTGACAGTGTATTGGCTGTAGTAAGTGAAGTTATTTTTTCTTGAAACACATCTTTTCCGTTCATTTGGAGGAGAGAGGTCTTGGAGAAAAGTCTCCAAGACCTCTCTCGTGCACGGCCGTGACGTGCACGGCCACCCTATGGTTTCCTATATGACGTTCTTACTGTACATGCGACGCACTTCACGGGAGGAAGACATCTTGGTCCTTCCGAGGTGAGTCCGATCAGCGGGCGTTCCTCCTCATCTGGCCGCGCATGTCACCTCCCGGAGTCGGTCACCGGACTTCCAGACTGTCCGAATCGGGACTCCCGTAGCCGCTCGACGCGTCGTCGGCTCCGCCCCCGGCATGTCTGTGGTTCCCGGACACGGCGAAGTGTCTGTTGTGCGCGTTGGGAAGACCCAGCTGGTGGTGGTGGGGGTTCGTCGCTAGCTGTTTATCGTCGCATAGCTGTTGGGCCTTGGAGAGTGGGTTAGGCATGGCGGCGGCTTGGGGCGGCTGCAGCATGAGGAGTGGGTGCTGGAAGCTCGCACCATCCGCACCTCCGATGCTCAGATTGTTTCCTGGCTGCGGTGGCAGAGGAGGGGGTAGGGGAGCAAAGGAGACGAATGATTAGGTAAGCAACGTAATTGTTAACCTTGTGTTATAAACCTAAAAACCTGTTTACACGGTGCATGTACCCACGCGGTTTCATGTGTAAATGCATGTCACTTCAAAAATGCATCGAGTAACGACAACAACTTGAGCGATTGCAGGGACACACGTCCAGAAAATAGCCCCTGTTCTAATCCGGTGAATGTGTTCGTGCAAGTGTTCACGCATGCACCTGCGCGGGTGCATGAATCGTGTAAACAGGCCTTAAATCCTTTAATGCACTTCAGCTTTTACCACTCATTCATTGTTCTATGCGCAAACGGCGATGACTTAGGGTTAGGAATGCCCCCAAAAATTGTCGCTAAGTTCATGTCAGTCTCTACTGATGAAACGTCACCTCTGGCATCGCGAGGAGTTAGCAGTGAGCAGTATGCTTTAAACATCTTTTCTGACTTGACTCCAGGGACGGTTAATGGCCGTTAAAGTACAGTATTTAAAAAGTTCATTTAAAAAAATAATTTCTCAATTATAGTAATATAATATACCTATATAGAAGTAATATAATTTCATCTGTTTTTAAAAGTGTCGACTAGGAAGACCAAGTTTGGGATGTATTTCACCTTTCTCGCGTGAAAAAGTTTTCCTGAGTCGTCCCTGCTAGCATCCTTACTAGTGATGAGCGATATATAGCTAACTGTGATTGAACCACATATAAGTGGCAGTCACAATCTGCGACTTAATATTTGAAATCACCGTGATTGTGATCACACTGTTACCAACTCCTCTACTGCTACCACTAATGCGAATGCTATGCGAATGCTATGCGAATGCTACAAATGCGAATTTTCTGTGACAACGTGATCGACGTAAGTTACTGTAGCAGTTGGTAGCAGTAGCGTGCGCTTCTCTGACTTCTCTGCATGATTCGTACGATTTGGCGGTGAGATTCTATTCCAAATGGAGAAAAGAAGAAACACTGATTAATGGAGAAATTGCGTCTTGCAAATTATGTAAACACAAAATTTCGTACAAGACGTAGACAACGAACTTGAAAAAACATGATTTCAAAACATCCTACTGTGACTCTGCCAACTGACCTCTAGTGAAAATAACGACGTTGGGGAAAAAAAGTCTGGATGACTACACTTTTACCCTCAGTTTTATCGTCGGTCGACAATCGGTTGGTCGGTCGAGACATCGCCAAAAAAGTCGAGAAAAATGAGGGTTATAGACTTGCCAACTATGATAAATGTCGCAGAGGATACAAATACCTAACGTTTGTCGACGAGGTACAAAAGTTACAATATTATCCCTCTGGAACCTATTATTTCTTTCGTCAAGTTAAAACAATATTTTCCCGTGTTTTACGTGAGGTGTAATAGTCGCGGAGATAAGTTGACATTATTGATATTTAATATCGTACTAATAGACGACATAGACCGATAAGCCTATCATTGGATTCATCGTCACTTGCTTTGCTTTTGTTTCGTCGAGCTCTCCTCGCAATCAGGAAATAGGTACCATATGACGGCTTCTTGAAAATGAGTTCTACCCTACGGGTTTTGATGAGTTTTTTGTAAATCCTCTCTATCACGCTCGTTTTTTTGCGTATGAACCCTCCTGACAGCTGAAATGTAATTACATATTAAACTATGACGTTCAATTTCCTACTTAAATGGATGGATAATTACTAATTGTAAGCTTTAAAAATGGAAAATAATATTTGGACTTGTTGACAGATACTTCATATTGAAATAAGTAACTCGGTATGATTCCACATTTAATTACTATAATTGACCCAGCTTTCGACATATTTTCAATTGAAATTGGTATAATATTCCGAAACCTGGGTCGGTTAGAACAATAAAGTGTGGAATTATACCGAGTTAATTATTTCAATTTGAAGAATATCGAAGATTTCCACAGGGTAATGCCGGAGACAAGTGTCTTTTATTTACGAATCTCTTGAAAGTCAAGCATATGACGCGAAGCGGTGACTATGTGATTGTGACTTAAATATTGCTTGCATAACACCGATATTTTTTTACCAGGTATAATACCTAAATTCTTATTTTATGTATGCGTTGGCTTACAATGCAAGCAAACGTTATCAATTACGGATTCAAATTTTACCAAATAGAGCTGCTAGGTATTGTTATTGTTAGGTATTGGCGATCGGGAAAACGCGCGAGACAACTTTAACAAGGTGTCGATAATGCGCCAGAATGTTTTCTAGTACATGCATTTATGTTATCATGATTTCCCATGGAATTAACGTGTCAAAATTGCTGTATGACTTTGGAAAAAAATACCTTTGAAAATATTTTTCAGTTTTTGTTCACCCCAAAAATTATTTACCATTTCACGAATATTAGTCTACAAACTGTGCATTTAATTTGGAAAATGTAATGACAGAAGTTTTGAAGAGCTAATCAAATAGGGCTTGAATAATAATCATTAATTAATAATTAATGTGTAGGAATACATTTTTAATACCTCTCTTATTTTTTTAAACATTGTATAAAATAAAATAATTTCGATTTACATTTCACCACGTGCAAGAGAATGCAAAACCTTCCTAAGTTGTTTGATTATTTTTTAAATACTATCCTTATAAAAAGCTTCATGCACTGAACTCTTGATCATGCACAAAGTTGACAAGCTACAGCGCGTATAACGAAAAAAGTGAAAGTGATTCAAAAGATTATGTTGATATTTTTGTCAGTGTTAAAAAGCGAAGGACGAAATTGGGCGTAAAACTGAGGGAAAAAAACTAATAAATCAAGCACAAGTAAAATGCGAGAAAAAATAAAATTATATATTACCAGCAGTAAATTGCGAATTTTAATTACTGTGCGCTCTGAAAGAAATCATAAGAAATGAAGATTAAAAGAAAGAAAGAAAAAAAATGCTTTGACCAAAAAAAAAAGAGCGTACACGTGGTAGGGTGCGTAGTGCCTACCTGTAAATTACTGACTTGCCTTCGAATGTGTGCCAAGCTGCTTGGATTGCACGCCATGTTGGCGAACACTAGCCTCTCTTCATAGTCGTACTCGCACAAGATCTTGTTGTCGCACAAGTAAAAGCGGTCTCCCACGCAGAACCTTCCGGAGGAGAGCATCCAGGACAATCGGTGGCACAGGAAAGAGACAGAGAAACGAGAGGAAAAACGTTAGTTACAACGATTAATGAAGTATAAAGTAGTCGGTGGTTATTTCCAAGAGAAATGGCCTTGCAAGAATGGATACAGTAATTAGAGTGAAGTTTCACAATATTAGAGGTGAGAATGTATCTTTCCACATATTTTCTTCTAATTGTGCAACTAGTTTCAACGCTTCAACGTTATTATCAGCATACGAGAATGCAAAAAGCTATGTATTTGATTTAAAAAAAAACAAATAATATCTGCATGAAAAGCGCCATACACTGTACACTGAACGCTTGATCATGAAGACACACTACAGCGCGTCTTACGGAAATGTTGAAGTGATATAAGGAATAATAACTTGGTATTTTGTCATTGCTAAAACTAAGGACGAAATTGGGAGCTAAACTGAGGGTAAGAAATAGCTTTTCAATTAAGTAAATTAAAACTAACCCACACATAAACAAAAAAACATTCCTGCCCCCCTAAATTCCTGCCCCTCCAAGTACCCCCTCCTCCAACCACCCACTGTTTACAGTATATAAAGTCATGCCTTTTCCGCAAAATAATTGTGACTGATGATGAAGCAAAAGTGTTGAAGCTAGTTTTACCATAAGAATACAACATGTAAAAAGATACGTAGCTCTCTTATTGCATCAGAATGAATGTCCTCGTAGTTGAGCCTGAGACCATCGAACTCAGAGCTATTGGCTATTGAATGCATCCCTGGGCTGAAAAAGAAAACATTTGAACCTTATGAAAATAATGGATGCCGTGCGTATTTTTTGACCCAAATACTCCATAACACCGATGTATTCCTGTGCAAAATGCGGAGTGAAAAATAATACAATTAATTTAATTAAATCTGTAAATAGCTTGCAAACTAGTGTGCCTCGATCACAGTACTGTGTGGTTAGCATTGTCAATTCCGAATTCCGATTCCGAAAGAAATCCGTTCCAAGAGTAACAAATTCTCTGAGACTCCAAGCGATTAAGTTTTATCATCATTATCTCAACCGTTGAATGTATGCTCTCCGTAAATGTGCGGCATAAATTCCAATATCTGATTACAGTTATAGTAACTTCCCCATTTACCATTTTTTTACCAAGCATTTGCTTCAGGAATTGTCGAGATATATTTACATATTCTGTATATTAGTAGAAATTAATTTGTGAACAAATATTATTAATATAACTTACTACGAAGCTGAAACACCATTCGGGGAAATTTAGCTAGTTTTGTGCTACTTTCGAAAGCTAATTCATTTACCAAATTCACTCTACATTTTTCCTAAATTATCTTTAGCTTACGTGAATACTTACATGAACGTTTTTGGATAATTTATGAATATTTGGGACAATTAGCGCAATATATTTCCTAAATAAATTCGGCAAAGTATATATATTTAGACGCTATTTAAAGTTAGGAGTCCCATTGCCGATATTTGGTCTAAACTTAATGCAAACTTAAAATTGGCCCAAATTTGGCGCCAACGTTAACATTTTTACGTGGGCTAGCATTCCAAGTTCTTATTTTTACCGCTGCATTCCTCATCTTCTTTTTCTTCTTCTTATTTGTCATAGTTCTTGCATTCTATGTTGATGTGGTTGCGCAAGTATTTCGTGAGTTGACGACCGTGGAAGCCTTGCCTCCCCTGCTACAGGACATGACCCAAGCCCTATGTAGAAGGCCGAGTCCCGTAGTTTCCAGGAGTCAAATATCTGCGATTTACTTCCACGTTCTGGGAAATGATAGTTGGAGGGTAATTCCCATTTCCCTTTCCATCAATATTTTTGACGTGACACCATCACGTAAACTACCTTTCGTCTGAATTATAACCTTCGACCTATTAGGCATGGGTTGGCTCTACCAGGAGCAATTAATATTTCTCCTACCAGTCCTGCTCTAGGGGTCATTGGAACGCGCAAGCCCCTCCACCGCGTCAAGGCTGCAGTACAAGGGAAAGGTATTGCTACAGTGATGATTTGATCTCTAATTATCCATATTTATTTTGTAATAATGACCATGTGTCGTGCCATACGCTAAATAAATGAGAAAATGCTTGGCAAAGCTTGTAATCCTTGGGAAGGGGAATACTGATAAACGTGAATAATTTTACATAAGCTTGTGTGACATAAGTATAGGTAGTGTAACCTGACAACTTCCTTTGAAACATTTTTGGTTGTCGAAATGAAATGTGAATTTATGATGATGTTAATATCCATTCCTTGGGGCTGAGTTGATTATATTCCTGAGCTTTCAGTTTGAAGAGTGATAAAATTTTCAGTTGTTTCGTGATTTCTCCGAAATTAACGACTTCATAAGGAACGTCTTGGAATTTTCATTTCCTCCCGCCACAACTATCGCGACTGCCCCGAACATTTTTTTAAAACACTGGAGAGTGATGTCCCGCTCGGGGACTTATGCATTCTCCCCCCGTTTCAGGATCATCTCATTTACAACGTTATCTCGCATCGTACTCGTTATGGCGATGACATTCGGGATCTCGGAGCCCATTAATTCCCTTGGAGAGAACGTCGCATGTCAAAGCAAGAGAGATAACTCGGCGGAATAACGAGGAAAGCTCTCGGATAGGTGGCGTTCAGGGGGTCGAAGATTGAGTTTTCCAGGCGTGACGTTTCCCTCGCATCAATTTCAGCTCATGGCATCCGCGTTGAATTAAGACGAAGGGACGAAGAGTGCAATTACATGCTCACGGTGACGATCATCCTATGCAAATGAATTCCCTAGTCTTGTGCGTTAGTCCTATCGCGTGAATCTAACGTTTCAGGAATATGCACTAAGTCTTCCCAAATATTCTTAAAAAATGCATTATGTACCGTGCTAATGTGATCTTAGTCATGCTTAAATCTATTCGGAACAATACCGGTTTCATTATTGTATGATTTACACAATACCTTTAACGTGTATACGTCCGATAGAGTCAGGCTCAACTTTGAGAAATCTCATCGTTTCACAAAAGATAAAAACTTTGTAAAATTTCACTCGATTTTTAAAATAACGATTGGTTTTATCCAACAATGGACATCATCAGGAAATCTCTATTTATTCAGGTGAAACTGCGTGTATCAGCGTTTAGGTGACAGCAGTTCCTCCTCCGTTACAAGACGTCTCCGTTCTTCAGGTGGAAGCGGCGATTGCTTGATCGTTGCCGGATTATATTGCATGGCTAGTGGCGTCTGAAAACATACTAAATTTTGTCCTGCGTTTCGATTGAGGGGTTGAACAGCCTTTTCCATGTCGTGGCCTGCGAATACCCATCCTCCATACTAAGGTTTTCTGGGTTCTTCATGATTTCACAGGCCTCGTGATTCACTCATGGTACTCAGGACATATCTGCTTTTCTTAGCGATCACCAGTGTTTTTCAAGTCAACGCTGTGGCCAGGTTCCGACCGGGCCTGTTCAACGATGACTGAGGGTCGGACGTCTTTATTCTTCAGTGCTTTGCGGAAGTCTTCGCTCCAACTATCATAAGGAACATTTTTCTATTAGTTGATGGTTACCTAACCTGATGATGTCCACTGTTAGATGAAACCGGTCGTTAAAAAATGTGAAATTTTACAAAGTGTTTATCTTTTGTGGGTATACGTCTTTAAAATTAGCCGGGAAATGGAATATCGGTAAGTAAGCATCGTTGTAACGCTGATGAGTTGTTCTCGGGTTTCCCACCGGGTTAGGCTTTCCATGATTGCCGACGTTTCGGTAGGAGACTTTCCTGTCATTCTCAAGGCTATGGAGCCAATTTCCACAGCCTTGAGAATGACAGGAAAGTCTCCTACCGAAACGTCGGCAATCATAGAAAGCCTAACCCGGTGGGAAACCCGAGAACAACTCATCAGCATCGTTCGCCGGGAAAGCCTAAAATCATACATCATCGTTGTAACGTTTGCAAGGTGATCCGCTCCCACTCTATAATTTCGAGAATAATAACACGATTCACATGTGAAACTTTCACGGCCTCTTTTTTTATCAATAAATATATCTTCTTCGGGAGAAGGTAGGTTTTTGGCAAATAACAGATCATCATTAGCTCATCACTAACGCTTCGCAATAAATACATATGCTTCTTCAGGGCTATAACGAATTCGCAGCATTTACAAAAAAATTGGCAAGTCACATTAATATACTCTATTGCATTAAAGTTACGCACAGAAAACATTTAAATTTGCGATATTTTTTGGAAAGAGTATTATTTATCTATTATTCCTCAAGGCATAACTTTTCCGGAAGAAAATATGATTTATTAATGACACGGTTGGAATGAATGTGGTCTCGTTCTATTGGTTATAAGCTTGCGATGCATTAATCCATTAACCTCGAGTTTGCGCCGGACGGGCCACGCGGCCACTGGCGGCCATTTTGGCCTTGGACAAATATTTCCTCGGAGTGCATGCATCTTTAATGTCAAATTGGAGGATTATTTTATAGTTCTATGCAATGCATTCGTTTTTTACTTCCTCCCGTTTAAATGCAATAGGAACCGTCTCCATTAAAAAAATAAAATCACCATATGAAAGTAGAAATATGCATGTAACAATACTGACATTCTACATAACATATGGAAGAAAAAGATAAATTGCAAATCGACCAACAATATTTGACGGGTTACCAAAAGAAATAAAAATTAAAATACACATGGACAATTAAATAGAGATTAAAAATGGTTATTGACGTTTAAAATGTAATATAGTCAACATTTCAGATCCAATAGTAATTTGAAAAACCTTGGCACCTGCTGACAAGTACTCAGAAAATTTCACTCACTCAGTACAGGGCTATAAAAATACCAAAGTGTTTCTAAAAAAATAGCGTAAAAACTGTTAAGTACAAATTGAAACAATAAAAATAATATATGCTTCATGATTGTAAACGCATTTTATAAGCACATTAGGAATAAAATGACTGTAATTGAAGTTAATGTAATTAAATTACACATATGACAAAAAATGCCAGAAGCATCGAATCGAAAATTATGGTTGAATGAAACATTCGGGAGACATGATTCCCGGGATGCTCTCACCTGTGGTTGCACTGCTGACAGGCGAAGCACTCCAGGTGATAAACGTTGCTTTTGGCCCTCATGACCATCTCGAAGGCAGGAATGACCTTATTGCAGGCCGCACAGTATCCAGTGGTGCCGAACAATCTGTAACGAAAGTGGGAGCACTCGTATAATCTTTACAAGTTGGAACCAGCTGAGAGCAGAGGAGAAAGAAGAACACACCTGTATATGCTAATGGAGGCTTTACCGCGAAAGTGTGAGTGACAAAAATACTAGCGTCCATATTTTCTTTTGTATTGTTTTAAAAGACTGATTCCACTGAGGACTCATTAGAAGAACACTACTCCGGAGCCATAGTCCTCTGTATGGCATTCTCAACACTACTCCCTCTCCTACTAGTTATTAAATGGCAGTCCATAGGTCTCTGTCCGAAATAACGGAAGCGAAAAAACTGTAACTGTAACCAAGTGGAGAATATTTTGTGTACTGTCATTGAATTTGTTCAAAAAAAGGTATTTAAAAACGTAATTTTTTTTACCGCGAAGTTATTAAAAACTTTTACAATATCCATGTTTGACGACTTAACGGGAAATCAGCTCAATATAAAGTATCTTTAATGATATTATCGACGTTATTTTATTGTCAAGCGCACATAAATTTCCCGATCTGTTTTGAAGTGTGTTATCTAGTGCACAGGGTCTGTAACGAATGGAATGCGAGTGCGCTGTTGTATTGCGAAGTGATTGGTGCACGAGAGCGAATGGAAAGCATCCATATTCATTTCCCCAATCTTAGAGATGGAAGTAAAGGCCACTCACCTCAGGTAGTCCCTCTTACAGAGGATGAGGTTGGCTTTCGTGTAGAGCGTGGACCCGACTTCCCCGAGGCGGCAGTCGCAGCACCCGCACTTGAGGCAGTCCTCGTGCCAGAACATCTCCAGCGCCTTGAGCAAGTACCTCTCCCGTATCGCCTTCCCGCACCCCGCACACTCCCTCGGGCCGCCTCCACCACCGCCGCCCACGCCCCCCGCTCCGCCGCCGCCCCCGGCCGCCGTCGCCCCCGACACGGTGCCAACGGTGGGTCTGCCCCCCATGCCGCCTCCCCCACCGCCTCCTCCAGTCGTGTTCCCGGGGGCCGAGCCCGCGGCCGCCGCCGCCGCTGCTGCGGCAGCCGCCGCCACCGCTGCGGCGACCGTCCCTGCTTCTGGATGACGGGTGCAACAGGTCGCATTTGATGAGATGGGAGAAGAGGAGAAAAAGGAGAGTTAGTTGATGTTGCGGAAGAGATTTCGAGCATTTGTTTAGCGAATGGTACAACACGTGGTAATTATGACGGAAATTTACATGGATAAAATAGATACATCAGTTTTTTAATTAACCAACAATATAACCAATGAGGCACTTTTCTTGACCACATATATGTAATAGTACATGATGTTTGAGTGCTGGCCAAAATAATTCAAGTTTTCATCACCAACGTTTCGCCAAATTTATTGGCATCCTTAGGGTCACTAAATAAATGGAACCGTCTACCAGTTGCTCTACAACAGCCAAAAAATAATATCTCTATACATACTATTCATAGAGACATTATTTTGTGGCTGCTGTACAGCGGCTGGTAGACGGTTCCATGTGTTTAGTGTCCTTGAGGATGCCAATAAATTTGTTGAAACTTTGGTGATGAAAAATTGAATTTCATTTAACCGTCTCTCAAAAATCATATATATATATATATATATATTACTGCAACAACATAACATAAGTACGTAATAAAATGATGTACAAATTATCGTATGTTCGAACTTTTAACCCCTTCAGATCCGGTACATCATATATGTCATGTGTTTTATATGAGTTTTTTGTTCCTTTATATTATTAGCGCCAGTATCATCCAATTCTATACGGAATATATCACTGTAGATTACGATGCAATTAGCGTTGATACCATAAAAGATATTCGTGGATGTACACAAAAGAGGGTGAAATTCGCCATGAAAAATCATTTGACGCAAAATCATAGAAGCCATAAGAATCATATTCTATACACAGGAACTGGAGAGGATAAGGCGCGTTTTTTCCCCTGTAGAAACCCACGGAAAACACTGTGACTCATATGTATGGTATGACCAGTGAAAAAGTTTCGTCGATAATTTGTTGAAATCTGCATGATATGAATCATACAATGAGACGTGAGTAAAAATATTCTCGATGACGCTCCCAATCAATCCATGTCGTCATAATTGTTTCGGTAATCGGTAAAGGATAGCTTTTCTGATTCACCATAAATAATATCAAGGGGAAATAGAAATTATATTATTTTTTCGAATTTTGTGGCCAAAACCAGGGTGCCTCTTACATGCATTTCCCGTGCGTCTCATGAGCTGGGAAATACGGTATATATTCAAGTCAGGTTCAGGGAGAAGGCTTGATAGCTAGGCGTAAAAAACTCATTTTGGCTATCCTGATATACCCTTTCTTCACATTCCTCTACGATATAGTTCATGGCTTGGTTTGGGACGTAAATATCACTGGTTGGAAGTCTGTATTCCTCGCACTTCCACACCCCGCTATGTATGACAATGCAAGAAGAACCCGATCCCCGTTACACTCAAGACATCTTACGTAATACATGAATGGCCTCTAGGGAAGAAGTGTTAGATTTGTACAGGGAAAAAATGGTCTCGGAAATTTGTTGGCGTGAGAACCGGTGAATAGGTAAATATAGTAAAAGGCAGCGGTATTTGTTGAAGGGATAAACTTAGGTAAGTGGAGGCAAAGAAACCAGTTACGGAAGTGGAATTAAGTGGCAGAGTTCCTAAGGAGGACCTCCGGTGAAATAAATCAGGAAAATAACGAGAGATGTATTTGTTAGGAGCTTTGGAACTGAAAAGAGAATGGAGTGGACAGTTGCATCAAGACAATCTTTACGCATTGGTGACAGCTGATATGATGGAGTGGGTATAAATGCGATTTTCTTCCTCTATATTCAACCTGAATTAGTGAACCTTAGTTTATTTCAATTTTCTAAAAAAATAACATATGCACTTACCTACGTATAAAGCTTTTTTCGTCGCGAAGTTAACTGATTATTTCTTACAGTTCGGTGAGCCACCGTGACCAGGAGCGTGTTATCTGCTTGTTCTCGAGATTTTTTATGTTAATTTGCTCTGTTTATTGTAATGATAAAAAAAAAATTGTGCTCCGGAAATAGTTCTTTTCATCCATAAAAAAAGCATTTCACGAGGTCTTTTTTTGGCTCCTGTACACAACACGATGACACACTTTCGTCCAGCAAGTCGATACTAAGAAACACTTCTTAAAAACGCTGATTATGCAGACGAAACTTCCTCACATAACAAAAGAACCGTTGGGTTTTACTGATGTAGGATTTTTCTAACTAATTTTTTTCTGTTTCGTAGCACAGATAACCACAATTGCTGCACTATGAAGAAAATCCCGAAACAAAATATTCGATGACTAGTTCAATCTCCACACTCAAATGGTCCTATAAATAAAAAAATTAAAAATTATTCCGAGATTTTGAAGGTTTTACAATAAATCTATCCGGCGCAGAGGATAGGATGAATTGGGTGCTTTGAAGGCTGTGTTAAATTTCCTTACCATGCATGGAAAAATTTCTCCCAAATGCACAAGTAATATTGGACGGACGGCTGGCAACACTTCATGGTTGAGTATCCATTCCGCGTGTACATAAAATCCAAACCAAGTCGTTACGGCGCAAAACTTTGGATTCTTGCCAATATCAGTTTCGCTCACATTATGAAATCAATGGCTTACTCAGGGAAGTGTGGAAATGTCCGGGGGGCAACTCCTGTTTTACGCTCCACGACTTCTCGTCGCGGCGACCGATATCTGGAAATTATCTTCCCGTTTTGAAGTTTGTTCAAGGAATGACGAAGGGAGAGAAGAAACATGCTTAATGTGTGCGGCTGGGAGGTATCAGTATGGGAAAAACCATATCAGTGGAAGGAGATAATGACGTCCTGAAAAATATCGGTGGAGTCGTATTTTTCGGTCGGGTTGAGAGGTCGGGGTCAAGCGGAGACGATGGCTCCTCACATGTCGACACAGGGAGTATTTTTTCTCGAGGGTATAATAATTAAGTGTCGAAGAATTAATTAGCATGTGGCGTTTGGAAGGAAGAGACTTTATCGGAATCGGAAATCCATGATGCAAGAAAACTTAATTGGCTGCGTTGAGGCTCGGTTTCAAAGTTTGATTTTATTTGCCTCTTAATGAGATTTACGAGTGTTGGCTTTTTTATTAGGTCATATTTTCCCAGAAAAAGACTTCGAGCAACATCCTTTAACCAAACTTTTAAAATTTGCAAACAAATAGCTCTTTGTTCCACTGATTTTTGAATCTCCGTTGCTATAAACAATTTTGATTGAACTACTTAGATATTGATGCTATAGATCATGAGCCTTCCTCATATTATGTGAGTTGTTGCAAAAGAAGGACGCCATAAAATGTGGAAAGACATTACAGTTGTTTACGAGCTTGTCAATTCCTCCTTTTGCCCTCGCGTCAAGTGCGATTAAGCGAAGAGAAGCAACAACATGACCAAGATAATTAAAACTTAGGCTCCAAACGACTCAAGCTGTTCACTTGAATCCGAGTAATTTTTCCCTCCCTTAAAAAAACTTAAAAGTATCATAGTTATTGTAAATTGCTGGTTTGGATGAACCGTATCCGCTCAGCTTTTTCATCGCCAAACGGCTCTTGCCATGCACAGTTTATCATTTTGTTAAAGCCTACTTTCTAACTTTTTTATGCCGTCTAACACGGCCAATGCTTTTCATCGAGCATTTTCCCGCTTTTACCAGCTTTCCTAATGCTTGAATTCTTTATTCGACAACTCCCTTCCATGCTGAGCCGCCTCCTGTTACTTCCTTTATGTGCATACTTGCTTCATCCTTCTCCGAACCATCATCTCGAGTACCGTCAATCTATTCTAATCATGTTCCCCTATCACAGTTCTAAGACACTACGTTAACATAAAATTCAACCTTGTCCACTCCCCATCCCTTTTACCTTCCCCTTACATTACTGGTACCCTAATACCCACTGCCACAAGCCTCTGCGGCAGCTCGCTGGGTAGTACGTAAATATATACTAGATGTAAAGATAATAATAATTGCCACAGTGACTCGTCCACTGCGAGCGACTCGTCCTGTTGAAACCCCTAACCCTCAAACGAAGGTGGCGACGGATCTGAAGCAGCGGAAGGGCGTTATCCTCGCGGGAGGTGGGTAGGTCCTTAGACTAGCGGACCGAATGAGGGGGATGATCTTTTAACGAGAGAGAGGGAAAGGGAGTGGGAGATTTTACGGAAAGCGTGGAAAACACGAAATCAAAAGGAGCGCGAGCGGTGACCTTTCACCTTGCGTCCTCCTCTCCGCCACCACCCTCCCCTTTCGTCGTGTGCCGCCGGGAGGGCAGCTAGCGTCTCGGCGGAAGCCGTCTTTCATACACGTATCTGTCAATATGAGGGGGGAGAGCGGAAGAGAGGGGTGGGCGTGACGGACGAAGGAGAGGAGGAGAATGAATTGAGTGTGGATACTCACCCTGACCTCATCTCTTATCGATTCCCTACCTCCCTTCCAATTTCCAATATCGCTATCCACTTACTTCTGCGGGACACTGGATTCCCGAGAACCTTTTCTCATCGCGGTCCCTCATACCTCTCCCCAAGCACCCTCGTCCTATTCCATATCTTCCACCCCCTCTTTCCCCCAAAATAACCCGTGAATTTCCCTTACTTTCTCCGCTAAGTCCCCTTTCCAGCCACCCGGAGATCTCCCCCACTCTTTACTCGGCCTTACCTTCTTCTCGATCTCTGACCCCTCAACAAGGCTACACGAGGCTAATTTTAATTGTATTGACCCCCGGTGCGTAAAGAATACCTAGCAGTGAGCTGTACATTATTACGACGGTTGTGACGACGGAGCATCTCCGATAATATCGTTCATATATTAATCGTCACGGTGGGGCGTCAATAACTCTTGTCCATATCGTATGACGACGAAAACTATCGGAAATATCGTATTTATCGTCATATGGACGATAATTATCGATAGTTATCGTCAAAAATCAATGCATAGATATTTATCGTATTCATCAGTACGTTCATATTCAGAGTCTACACCGATGTTTCGATATTTATCGTTCATGTTGAGGAGTCTTAAAATATCGTCTCTAATTAGCTAAGCTGATTCTAAAGCTGAGGAAGGACCAACCGGTCCGAAACGTTCTGTAAGAACAACTCTTTTTTATTTCTCTTTCTCTCACCTCCTGTTAGTTTCTAAAATATATATATATATATATATACACACACACACACATGTATATGTCCCGACTCTCTTTCTTTTTATCCCTCCACTCCCCTCCCACCTCCATTCCGCCCTCACTCTATCCATTGCTTCTTTCCTCTCGAGAGAAAAACCATCTAAAACCTTTCAAGAAAAGCCGGTAAGAGAGACTTACCGCCTCTTCTCTTCACTTCCAACTCTCTCCCCCTCACTCCCTCATCCCTCCCCGGTCCAGCACCCTCCTCCCCCCCAAGTCCTCCTTCCTCATCCTTCCACGCCCGTTCGTCGCACACAAACTATCTCGTGGCAAGGATTGCCAACTCTCCCGGAGTCTCCGGGAGACTTCAGGAATGGCACAATGATTTTTCAAATCTCCCGCCTCCCGGATCGAGGCGTTTCCCTCCCGTTTTAAGTTTGAATAAAAGTTTTCACAAATATTTCCGACGAATACATCGTTTGCTTTGATGTATAATCTTTTTTTCAATGAGTTCAACGCTACGAATGTCGAGGAATATGATAATGTATCGCAACATTCCATTGTTTAAATGGTTGGTACGCAAAGGTAAATGGTACAATTTTGATCGCCTTTGGACTAGCTCTTGTAGTGGAACAATAACTTCGTCGGTCACGTGACCATTCGGGTTATGGGAAAAAACGAACAGCAGTTCGCTTGTGCCGGTATTAACGAACAGCGAGTCCATTTGTGCATTGAAATTGTGTTAGTTTAGGTAAATATCTAGGCTAATATGGATGGCTTAGGAGGCAAAGATCTATCGCGGCTCATTAGTGTAATATATTATGAAAAATTGACTATGAAAATGTTGTTTTCTATTCCATAGTGTGTCTGCAAAGTGCTGCCACCATTAATGTTTTTGAAACCTTCTAGATTTATTTAATTGGGCAACGGCCTGTCACGATGGAAACACCGGTTCCCGATCAGTCACCGAAGTTAAGCATCGTTGGGCTCGGCTAGAGTTTGGAGGGGCGATCCTCCGATTCGTCCAAGTGCTGTTGCCTCTGTCTGCGCGTGGCAGACAGTATGTGCGAAATGACCTTAGCCGTCGAAACCCGTTAAACCAAAATACTACTACTAGATTTTTTATTTCATTGCTGACGCTATCCTTCATTTTCTGAAAACTTGGTAAAGATCGCTTGATCACCTATGGCACTAAGTCGTTCATTAAAAAAAGTTTTGCATTTTGTTCCCTATGATGTCATCAATAGTGTTTCCTTCACTCGAATAGTGTTTTCTGGGATTTTTCCCCACAGGAGAGCGCGGAGCAAACGCACGGTAATAAATCGAACCACATTCCCTCCACCGTACTGTTTACATGTCTATTATTATGATCAAACTAGGATTGCATGATTTATGCTGATCATTTATTGATAATGCTGCTGCTGCACTTTCAACATTGAAGTTACGATCAAGCTTTTAACTTAAAATCCCGGAATGCCTTATTCTTGGAGCGGACTTCTTCTGAAATCAAGTCCTCAGGAGTTGGCAACCCTGCTTGTGACGCCCCTTCTCTCTCCCTAACCCTCCTCCCTTCTTTCCCTTGCTTTTATCTGTCCGTCTGCTCAGCGGCGTCCATTTCGCCCAACCTGCCTTCATTTCCTCTTTCTCTGCTTCTCCCTCCCCTCCCCCTTCTCTCTGTCCTACTCTTATTCCCATCCTCTTTTAGTTTTCCTTTCAGTCCCTGGGCTTTTTGTCTCCTTCCTTTCTTTTAATCCACTCCTTCCTCTTCCTCAATTCTCCTCTCTTTTATTTTTACTTCGATTCCCTTTTCTTCGCGTCGGTACTCCCTTTCTCCTCCACCGCTGAAGGAATCCGTCGTCGCTGAAACGCAAACTGTAAAGGGATTAGAGGGGAACGGGGAAAATAATTAAGGGTTTGTAAATACCCTTCCATTCATCTTCCGTCTACTTGTTTATTTCCCGCTTAAAGGTTGCAGAACGGAGAGTGTCACTCAGTTGATGTAAGGACTAGGCTAAAATATCTATGATGAATGCACAGTTAACACACCCTGAAACAGTGCATCCCGCTTAAAACTCGAAAACTTTAAATCTATTAATCATCACGAAACATTAAAAGCATTGGCGCTGCATTAAAAAGACGAAGAATTATTAATGAAATTGACGTTCACGGGCCAACTCTCCTCTCCATTCATTCCCTACCCGTTATGCTCACAAGTAACACTTCACTTACTACACCTCTGACTTGCTAACACCTCTGAAATTTCATGCGAGTACTAGCACAGGCTTTAGCTACTAAGTGTGCATATAAAATTTTGCCCCTTTTCCTATTTTCGTCATAATGAAGCCCCAAACACGCTGAATTCATTTAAGAGCTCGAAAAATGGATAGTTTTTCGGTTATTAACGACTGGATTCAACCAATCTAACGACCAATGAATGAAATTATGTGCCATAATATTTTTTATAATCTCTGGTGAAATGTTTTCGCGGTATGAAAACCGAACTCAATACTCTAATCAATTACGCTCACACCAACCAACTGATAGTTTTATGTAATGTTCAAGACCCGAAATCTCAGTTAACATCGAGATAGCGAAAATGTTATGTCAACTTGCGGTCAACGTTAACCGGACATTAAAAAACCGGGCCTCTGTCTATCAGATGGCATCTAACTTTCCCTGTATAACTCTTGGTGGAAGTATCGAATGCATTGTCCAATTTTAAGTATCTTTAGTAGGTAAAACTATCTTATTTAATTTTAAGTCTAATCTTATAATGGATATTTTTAGTTTCGATAATACATTCAAGCATGCGTATGCAATACTCAGTACAACGCGATTATACACGTAGCTATTTTCAGATTATTCCCAACGAGTGGTTTCTTTTGTCGCTACCGTATCTTGAGCTATCTTAATAACTTATTAACTATACCAATTAACCACAATCTCCGCTCAAACTTACCTTTTGCGGTCTACTATTTACACATTGTATCGAGAAATGCGGGTGATTTTTCACTCCTCGGCTAACTGTGACTTTTTCCGTGTATTTCATTTTGCAGTACATGAAACGACCTCCAGTTCTTTGGAAGAAAGGTGCATATCTTGTATGGTTAGCATTGGAATTTAAGCGGCTATATATTGTCGGTTCGACGAATCAACATTCTTTGCTTTCAGTTACTCTCGACAAGTTTATCATGATTCCTACGATCTCACCGCCGCCCGCTGACAAGGCGTGGGATTTTATGGGATGGTAGAGGTGGGATGGTAAAGGTTTTATGGATGCTTAAAATCACTTAAATCAGCGCGAGATGTTCCGGTCTCATGAGCACGCGTTAAAGGAAGTGCGGCGTTTTCAAAGGTGGTATCACTGATGATTTTATCTCATAGAGTGAGATTAAAAGTACGAGAAAGAGCGCTATCGACTGAGTTAAATGATCAGTAGATGGTCAGCGGCAGTCCTCCTTTGCTGAAATGGGTATTTAATAATTGACGTACGTTGTAAACTTTGAAGGTTGACGGTATTGAGGGTTTTTTTGTAAAATCATTTCATTTCCATTCTTTAAGGCTTACAATATTTCAGTATTTTCTTCCGTATGTGAAAACACAGAACCTTCCCATTTTGTACCAACTTATGCACCTGATGAAAAAGTGGTGTTAAGAATGGGACCTTACATACACTGTGGGAAAATTATATTATTTTCAAAAACGAGTATTTGAAATACCCTAGTTGAGAAGGATGCCAGCAGAGCTCACTTCTTATCTGAAGAATTTTAAGATTCTCCTTTCGCAGATAGAAATCTTTTCTTTAAAAAAAAATCATTGTAAGAAACTAATCCAGTCGTCTCTTTGTGAAAATTCGTCAGATATATTGTGAGTTAAATCTCTCATTTTGTAAATAGGTACGTGCTTGTAAGAGTAGGGACTCAAAATGGCATCGGAGGGCGTTTTACTCATCACCTTGCTCACGAAGTTAAGATCGATATTTACTGCCTGCCATGAAGTAGTGATGAATGATCGCGTCGAAAATTTGAGTGTGAATGAATACATGTTCTACCCCTGTGAATATGCCCACCCTGCGTATTTATTCGACTCGCTACAGCCAGTCGTCCATTTGGATGCATAACTTTAGTTTTTCTTGCTTTGTTTGTTGCCTAAATATGTGATACAAGAGTTTCAATAATTTTCTTTGATTGCATATATAAATTTTCCTACATAAATAAAATATAAATTGGCCTACATAAATTGTCGGCCTTCGGAATAACATTTTCTTTGGTTGTACCTTAGAGTAAATAATACTCTTACTCTATGGTTGTACTTATCATCTTCAGTCGTCATAAATCCGAAGATTGGTTTGCAACAGCTCTCCATTATATTCTCTTTTCTACCAATCGCTTCATTCCTACATAATTATTTCCTTTGTCGTAATTTATGATTTGCTTGATGTATTCAATTCCTGGTCTCCTTCTGTAATTCTTTCTATTTATTTTTCTTTCCAATATTGCTTTCATTAGGCTCTTGTGTCGCAAAATGTGCCCAATAAGTTTGTCTCTCATGCGTAGAGTTAACAATATACTTCTTTTCTCTCCAGATCTTCGTAGGACTTCTTCCTTGGTGATTCTCTCCGTCCATTTTATCTTCATCATCATTCTCCAAATATGTTTTAGTAAAATCCTAAATTACTTCCAGACTTGTGTTAACTGCTGTCAGCAGACTCCTCTTCTGGTAGAATGCCTTCTTTGCTTGGGCTATTCTGCTCACAATGTCTTTCTTGCTTCTTCTATCGCTGGTGATTCTGCTTCCCAGATAACAAAAATTCTTCCACTTGCGCGAGTTTTTGCTGCCCAAGTTAGCCTTCTTGAGTTCTTCCACAAACCATAACCTTGGTTTTCTTAACAATAATCTTCAAGTTGAATTTGTTCAGAGTTTTGTCCATGCAGATCAGTATTCTTGTCAGATCTTGTTTCTTCTCACCAAGAATGACCAACGTAAATTATGGTCATTTAGAATTTGATTTGGTTTGATGGCATTTATACCCTGCACTTTTTTGTATCAATTTCACCTTTTAGTTTTTTTACATTTACATCTACTCTCATACCCAGGTTCTGACGCTTTGTGTACACATGCATTTCAACTGCAGAGCGATATATCTCGCTCGTCTCTTGTGCAAAGTCCTGGTCATTGCAGCAATAAATTTAGTTATGTGACACCTAGATAGCCTGGAATAATCATTGAAAACTCAGTATGTGCTCCAAAAGAGCTGGAAAGTGCTTAATAATGTTGACCTTGAACTGGGACGAGTATTGCATGCCTAGTGTGGAATCGCCCTGTATGCATATTGAAAAATCACTTGGTAAAATTCCACACTTTAATTACGAAAAAACCGACCCAGGTTTCGGCAACTCAGTGCCATTTTCAAGGTATCTGATCGTGTGGTGGCCGAGTATATATACCATATAGGGTGGAGGGGAAGGGAGGTAAAAGGAGTGGGAGGGGGGGGATGGAGTTACAAGGCCGGGAGTTGGGGGGGGGGGGGGGGAGGGGGTTAGGGTAATCCTGGGAAATTGAAAAGAAAGAAGCGGGAGGGATGAGTTAATCTGGGGTTCTTTTTGTGGAGGAGTGAGAACAACAGGGTGAAGGACGATTGTTGGTGACTACGTGGGCAGGAGGTCGTGGGATACTGATTTTTAGGAGAGGAGAATGGATGGAGAACATGTGGTCATTACATAAAATACTTTGGCAGTTAACAATTCCAAATTGCTCTAAAAATCCAGCTTATAGCCTTTGTCAATTGTATGTAAAATTTCATAATCAAAATTGCTAAAATGGTTGTTTAAACATAAGTTTTCTGCAAAGTTTGAATTACCATTCCCATTTATAAAACAGTTTCTGTGTCTTTGAATTTGGGCCTTTGAACTTCTGTGTCTTGGAATTGAACTCGGTCTTTGAATTTGGGTCGAGTTTGACCAATATAACAGATGTCACAATCGTCGCACTTCAGTTTATACACTCCACTTTTGTCTGTTCTCACATATTTGTCTTTGGAGTTAAAAAGCATTTTCTCCATAGCACCTGAGTTGTAAAATGATACTCCATGTTTTTCGTCCGATATAAGTGATTCAAGTTTATATGCCGCACCTTAGAAAAATGGCAATGGGTAACATTTTTTAAAACTGTGATCAGAGGGATGAACAGTTAACAATTGTATAGCTTTTGATTTTTCTACCTGTTTTATCACTTTATCAACACAAGCCTGGGTATGACCGTTTATGTTGGCGATCATGTTAATTATGGACCCTTCTTTGTTGTAATTACACCGAGGCATAGGTAAATTTACCAGTCTATGAGCCATTGCCCTCAAAGAAGCTAGCTTATGCCTATGGTGATGATGAGAATCACTTGGAATTATCAGTAAAGCCGGGCTTACGATAGATAGAAAATTCGTGGCAGCCTTTTGTAACATTAATGGTTAAGTTTAAAATGTTGATCTCACTACCACCAAATTCCATGGTAAAATTAATATTTTTATGTAAAGAATTCGATACAACAAAAAAAAGCGTTTAACTGTCTTTTCGTGCCCGTCCACATACAAATAATATCATCCACGTATCTAAACCAATAATTTACGTTTTTAGTCAGAGAATGTGAGGATTCGAACAGTTGCAATTCTAAATAGTTCATAAATATTTCAGCCAGGATTGGCGATATTGGTAATCCCATGGCGAGGCCCGTCGAATGCTTGAAAAAACGTTCGTTAAAAAGAAATTAATTTTGGCTTATACATAAACCTAAAAGGGATTTGAGTTCATTGGTAATTTTCGGGTCATTGGTAGTCTTATTAACCAATTCAAGGGCAATTTGCATTAGTTAACTGCCAAAGTATTTTATGTAATGACCGTATATTATCCACCCATTCTCCTCTCCTAAAAATCAGTATCCCCCCATCCCACGACCTCCTGCCCTCGTAGTCACCAACAATCGTCCTTCACCCTGTTGTTCTCACTCCTCCACAAAAAGAACCCCAGATTAACTCATCCCTCCCGCTTCTTTCTTTTCAATTGCCCAGGATTACCATAACCCCCTCCCCCCCCCAACTCCCGGCCTTGTAACTCCATCCCCCCCTCCCACTCCTTTTACCTCCCTCCCCCTCCACCCTATAAGGTATATATACTCGGCCACCACACGATCAGATACCTTGAAAATGGCACTGAGTTGCCGAAACCTGGATCGGTTTTTTCATAATTAAAGTGTGGAATTTTACCAAGTGATTTTTCAATATGCATATTAAAAGTTTCCACAGAGTTACGCCGGAAACGTTTTCTCAGAATCGCCCCGTGCCACACACCTTGAAGGTGGCTAGCACGGTACTTCGTAGACATGTAGTCATTGTGAAACATGGTGGCAGTAGCTCAGATGGCCCTTGTCAGTGGAGGAGTTCTTTCCCTACGAACTGGCTCCGCACGGGGGAGTAAGGTAGTTTCCTCAATTGACTACCAGGATTCCCAAAGTCGCAAACCTTCATTGTCAACTTCAAAATTCTCAATCTATGTTGTTCAAATGAACTTCCCAGGTCTCCATGGCTCTAAAATTAAATTATTTAGATGTACCTCTCCGATGGTCCTCGAATAATAACAGCGTATTTTGACCCAACTTTGTTTTGATCGTAAAAATCGTAGTGTAACGCGCTGTGTATATTTTCCCGTCCTCTCAGTTTGAATGGTTATGTTGGTAGAGCTGCCTACCGTGTGCTATCCCCTCCCCTCTGCTCCTTAGCCGACTCTTTCCACACGAGCCTTTCCCCTCCTTAACGTCGTACTTCTGCAGGGGACCGCCACCATGTTTCGCTACCACTATATGTATCAAGGTTTGTAGGTATGCGCCGGTTTGTAAGGTTTAGAGCGGGAAAGAGTGGGTCGAGAGATGAAAAGAGAGAGGAGTTAGGTTTTATAGGCCCATCTCTTTTCTCTAACTCGCCATCCACCGGTCGACTCCTTAGAGAGAGTGTGTTTTTGTGAACGCCTTACGATAGGAAGGGGAGTTCATCTTCTTTCATATGACTCCCTCAGTCTTAGTTCCCTCTCCGTCCCTACTCCAGTTCCCAAGAATACCTTCCACCCCCTCAATATACCCACTCGCCTCCCTTGCATTCCTCTTCCTTTGCTCTCGCCCGAACTTCAAAACTGGAGATCTCTCCTCTCTCTCTTTGGCGCACCTTATGAAACTCCTTCACCTCTCGATCCTCCGCCCCCCCACGCTTCCAGAAATCCTATTCATTGTCGCCCCAACCGAGGGGGGGGCTGAACTTTTTGGGCCATCCATCGCCGCCTCCTCACGGACATTCGCCTCAATATCTCACCTTTCTCGCCTTATTTATTATCTCCTCCGGTTCTAACCCCTCCTCCTTTGGCCTCTTTGTCCTTAGATTCTCCTTCCGATTATCCGCCATCCGAAGTAGGTTTTTTTTTACTGTGGTTGGTTGATGTGTCCTATCTTTTTTCAGCTGAAATTCATTCAGTTTCATCTCGCTGTGCCCTTTTGGGTTAGGAATTGTGAAGAGGGCTTTATTATTGGCGTTAGACCAAGAAAACTGGCTAAGAGTTTAATAATACTGGCCTATCCTTGAAAATCTCCCCTTTTCTGCCAAATTAATGGTCTGCTTCTTGCACGCTCTCCTATTCTGAAGACTCCTAATATTCCTCCTCTTTAGTGCCTCTTCCACCACATTCGCTCATGACTTTCGCGGTATGCCCCTTCTTTTCACGCCATTCACTCCACTATCATCTGTTTTTTTATTCGACTATCGTCCATTTTCTCTAGTATTTGCGCTATAATATTTTTGTTATATTTTTCATTGCATAGAAGTGTTAATTTCTTAAAAAATGTTTATTTATATTTGGTTGATGAAATCGACCGCTGTATGTAAATGTATCGTTAATGATAATATCATATTGTAAACTTTTTATGTCCCTCCTCATTTCACTTTTCTTGGCTTTATAAAGTTTGGCAAGGTTTATTATGCTTCCCATATCACAGAGTCGTTTTATATGTACCTATGTGTGTTATGTTCCACTGGAAACGGTCCTCGAACAATACATTTATATTTGATAGCTTAAATAATCGGGGAACCTTCATTTATGCCCATCTACCTTAGTGCCAATACTCTGTTCATCCTAAAAGCTTAAATCCGATGTTAATTCCTCTATAAATACCTCATGGAGGATTACGTCAAGTTATGTTAATCATTCATTTTTCCTTAGCTTTGAAATCATTCCGAAGCGTGAATTAACGATGAACAACTACTCTGTTTAGCAGTGCCGTAACCATTACCAGTGATATTTATTTGAGTGACTGTGATGAAAGATGGATCAGCGAATTATCAAATTAGAAAAATTAGCATATAATCGCCTTGGAAATTTTCGCAGGAAGAAATCTTGTCAAAAACTATTCCCACAGCATTGGGTTGAAACTTAAATCTCTGGCCTTTGGCTTTTTCAGCCAATTTTCTGGTCAACCTAGCTACATATCGTATTCTGATGATTGAATAGAGTAGAAAAGATTAATCAAAATCTATCCTGGATGGTAGAACGCTAATTATGTATGGCAGGAGGTATAAATGGGGTAATGACTGAATGTCTTTATAATCTAACCAACTAATTTCAGCCCGCCATAGTTTCTCTTTCACTTGTAAATGGGAGTTGTCCCTTGGAATCTAGAATCGGTGAGTTAACTTCTTAAATTTTACGGCCTCTCTTAATTTGTAATTTCGTGAAGAAATGAATGCACTATTCAGTAATACAGTGAAATACAACACAATGACTTCTGCGCATACGCTTGTCAGAAATCATAGCGGAGAGTTGGATTAAATGAAATAGATCATGGGAGACTTTCAGCGCCCAATTGTGAGTATGATAAATTGATTTCGATTTTCAGTTGTGAAATTAGTGTCGTGTAAAACGGCCTCCGGTGTTTTCATCATTAATGACTTTGATGTCATTTTATCCAAATTATGGTCACTTAGAATTAACAATTTATTAGAAAAGCATATCCTTAGTTTCATACGAAGATCAAAATTATATCTCTCCTCGATATTTTTTCACAAATGTCCGTTGAAATGATATGGAGTTAAAGGCGAGAATGGGTTAAACATTGGCGAAAGTAGTGTTTTTAAATATGGTATGTTATTTATGCGAAAAACTGTTGATTAGAATCGAGTTCTCTCAGGAGATTGAATGATAATATAATTGAGGCACCAGTAAGCTTAGTTTTTCAGTTATCATTAAGCAACTTCAGGAACTGAATTAAAAATACGTTAGTTCAATAGAGATGGCGCTGCAGTTGCCTCATATGGATGGAAAAAAGTTGTACATAAGAAAAATATATTCGTAGACTAATCTTCGTATTTGGTAATTTTATTTAATTTATTTGTTTTTGACAGCTAACGCATGTCATTAGTGAAAGCAGTCTTTTTTTTAAACTATGCAAACGAATAGATGGAATTCAGTATCTCTTTTGACTCACACAGTCGCGGCGGAACCTCGTTAACGGAAGTGTTGACGAAAACCTCAGGTTGATTGGAGACTTAGTTGCGTGGAGAGAGAACGAACTGGAGCATGAGGCATGAGAGGACTAATCATGCACTGGCGATGCCCTAAGGGATTCGTATGGATACGTTCTTGCACCCACCCCGGCCCTTCGCCCGAAGGACGTTACCTCCCGCGAAGTTCGAACTTCCCTGCATCTCCTGCTCCCTCTTACTCCTCGTCCGGACCCCTCCCTCCCTGAAACCCCCTCCCCCCCACCACCCCGACCCCCCTCCCTTTTCCTCAACTTCGCTTTCCCTCGCATCTCCCTTCCCTCATCTAATATTCTTCCAATAGGGATTTCTTTTCGAGAAAAAGCTTTTAAAACTACTTCCACCACTTTCTCAGTCTTTTACACGTATATTCAATCTCTCTCCCTTCCTTCTTCCGCGTTCTTCGGGTCTTCTTTCAGTCGTCCATTCGCCTCTCCTCTTTCCCAGCCTCCCTCGTCGCATCACTTTGCTTTCCTCTTTTCCCCCCATCCATTCCACACTTTGTCGCTTTGACGGACTCTTTGCGTAGCTTGAATCCTCCTCTTCCCGGTCAAAACTAGGAATGGAGTGTGATCGTGATCAAAGAATAAAAAAACACAAGGCTGGTCGTAAAAGTGGGAATGCACAAACTGGAGCAAGTAGAGCAATGTAATTATTTCGGTTGTGCGTTGGAGGAAAATGGGCATAGTAGCAAAGAATGAGAATTGCGCTAACGACAGAAGCGTTTAGCAAAAGGAGGGAGCTTATAACGGGGGCCTTGGGTATGAATGTGAAGAAAAGGTTGGTGGATTGTTTAATATGGAATGTAATGATGCATGGTGTAGAAACGTAGACTCTGAGAATAGAATACGAGAAGAGGCTGCAGGCGTTTGAGATGTGGGTGTGGAGGAGAATGAAGAAAGGGTGGTGCACGGAAAGGAAGACAAACGAGGAAGTATTTGTTATGGTGGGGTAGGAGAGGAAACTGCTGGAGGATATTAGGAGGAGGCATAGTAGGTGGTTGAAAGCGGTAATGAGGGGCGAAGGGTTGCTGAAGGCAGTGACTAAGGGTAGGATGTTGGGTAAGTGGGAAAGGGATGGAAAGAGAATGGGCTTTATGGACGGGATGATGAGTAAGACGCGTCCGGACGTATGCTGAGATGAAGAAATAAATTGTAAAAATCTAGAGGATTTTCGCTCACTTCCATTTTAACTACCTATATTGGTAGATTACCCTAATAATAATCACGAGCTGTGATTTGATCACGGTGATCTTTTTTGTCACAACTCGGTGCTGTGATAGGATCGGTAGGATCCACGAACTCTGGCTCTCTTTGGCTCATTAGCCAATTGTGTGGATTAACTTCTCCGATGGGTGGCGAACACTATCAGCGTATTATGCTGCTGTTTAATAGTTGAGCAAAAAACAGTCGTGAAACGCGCTGGTGGCAATCACTCTCGCAAATTAAATGCAGTGACGTTGGCAGCGTTTCCTACTGTGTTGTGTCCTCTCTCCTCCGTTCTTTAGCCAGCTCCTTCCGCTCGAACCTTCCCCTCCTCGACGCCACGCTTCACGCAGGTGATTTCCACCAAGTTTCGCTACCACTGTGTGAGAACTCGTGCGGTTCCTTTGTAACACGAGAAAGTATTCAATAAAGGCCGTCGTCGTATGAGATAAATTTATGCTTGGAACACGTCCTCTGGGATTCGATGCACCCACCATATCATTATTTTCTGCTCGGCATAATATCTTTTAGTATTCGTCAATTAAAAATATTAATAATACGGCTCATGTCCGTTTCGTGGGGCCGCAGAAAAAGTTTTACCTGCTCATGAAGCTTTGTGGAGGGGTCGACCCTCGTTTAGCTTAACCCGCCCGACCCTTATTCCCGAGTCCGAGCCTCGACGTCGAAGGCGACCCAACCCTTCACAGGGCAGGGTAATGGCACCTACTGATCAGTCGCCCTATAGGTAACAACTTCTAAATGTTAACAATGAATCGCAAAATCATGTCCGTCTTTTGAAACGGACTTAAGCTAATAATGCTAATTAGAAGCAGTATGTTCCCCAGTGTATTGCATGTTAGCATGTTTGTCAACGTAGCTTTACATTGGTTTCTGGTTTGGCCTTGCATTGTTCTCTGACAGCTTTTTGGTCCTCGTCTGTCGGCCGGGGAAGTGTGCGAGGTTCCGATTTGAGCACTGCATGCCTGGTGTGGAATCACCCCTGCCACACAATCTGGTGGTGGGTTGCACGGTATTTCGTAGATGTCGATCACTTGCCTAACATCCGTATCCCGACATCATCTCATTTTGCAGGTTACTCTCTCTTCCATTATTTCTCTTCCCCTTACCGCCTTCATCTCATCTTCCGCACTCCCACCACCCCGTACCTTATCTCCCTTTTCCGATTCCTTCTCGTCCATTTGAACCCGTCAGTATCCACTCTCTTCCCCCATTTCCTCCCTCCCGCGTCCCCTCTCTCCTCTTTTCCCATTCCTGGACATACCCTGGAAGTCGAGGGGGAAGAGCCCTTAACTCTTCCTTTGCCTAATGCATTTTTCATTTCCCACCCCACTCTCTCCCGCAATCCTCTACCTTTCTACTCTGCATTTCTTCCCGTTCGTCTTATCCCTTAGTCCATTCCTCGTGTTCTCCTCCGGACTTGAACTTGCAGGACTGTCGAATCTGCTTCATTTTTTTGTGAGAAAATGTATGCTCGGGCCATTATTTTGGATTATAATTTATAATTTATAATAATATTATAATTTATTCGTGACAATAGTTAAATATTGTTAATGCATAATTAGTGGTTAAGTTTTGGTTAAAGTGACGCTATAAATGTATTTAATTGTTTAAATTATGATGACAATTATCCCCTCCATTATGTCATTCCGTGGGACTCAATGTGTAGTTCAATGGAGGAAATTAGCCAGATGGCCCACTATGGCGGTGTTATCTCGTGAAATACTCTATTCTGCTCCACCTATTGAATCATAGCAGAATATTATGGGTGTGAGTGCTATTCTGATCGCATATGGCGATAAAATGTTTTGACATGAATACATCTTTAAAATCAGTCCGACAATTGGTTTTCAGGGTGGAAATTGCGATGTAAATTTCGCACTATTCGCACTTTCTATTCCGACGCTATTACTTCGTCAATAATAACAAGAGTGAAATGTATGTGGTCATGCTCCATCGGCTTTACGGTGAAGAAGCATGACCTCGAGTTGGTTGCAATCATGCGCGAGGCACGGATGGGAGCCGGCGGCGGCTTGTGGTCAATTTGAGTGTGGGTGAAAATTTCCGCGTGGTACATCTCGCGACTCATGTGTGCTACCGTGCTGATTTAGGTGTCAAACGAAAGATCTCCTTCAGGCAAAAATTGAACGTTCTTCGGAATTTTTTGGTGACGAATCAAATATTGATTTTGAAATATTAAGAACGATTTCAAATGTCGGCTCATAATCAATAACAAATTCCAGAGGAAATACAGCAAAACACATCTCAGTAGAATATGTCAGTACCGCTAGGTCCAAGGCGGAACGGTTGTACGGCTTCAGGAACGTCGCAAATTTGGAAAGACGGCCGCTGAATACTACCCACTAAGGGCGGGATACCGATTGACGTCTCATTACATGCGTTTGCCTTCGTCTTCTCGTTAAGAAGAGTATTACGATAGACAGGAGAATCAACGCCAATCGTCAAACGAACATCGTAACGATGCCCAGTAACTGTTTATTTTAATATTTTATAATCAGCGTAGTAATAGACTGGTAAAGTCGTGACGTTTAATTACATAACAACAAATATTTTTCCTTTATATGTAGCATTGACTTGGCGTTTTTTTCGGAAAAAAATAGCTTTTTAACTATTTGTTCGTGATATCATGCTTTTCCATTCCACAATCCGCTAAAATTGCGGACAAATATTTCTTCAAGAAGGTTAATTATGTTTTATTATAAAATTAAAAAGTAAGATGGACAATCTAGAAATAAAATTTTATAAATATTGAAAAAGAAGCTTGCCTCTGATGGGCTGCCTTCGATGTAGCGTGATGGAAAAGTTAGAAATGACACGGCTCGTTCATCATCCGTTGATGGCGTCGTCAACGTCCGGCCACGTTAAAAGTTTCCACTACATCACAATCACAAAGCTTTGAAAACGCTTCCATCCGTTTCCGTCACGCCAGGAAACGTCGATCGTAATCCCGCTCTAACGTTGACATATTCACGTTAAACCCGCGGCCATTTTCCAGCCATAGCTATACCTGAATTTTATTTGGCTGATATTAATTGGGAATGCAGACCAGAAAATGAGGAAATGTTTCAGGATTTCCCGGTGAATAATACAAGTATACACAAAGGCCTCTTGGGATTCCATCCGGGTTATTGGGTCCATGACCGACGTTTCAGCAGCTTACGCTGCTGCTGTCCTCAGGGTGATGAGTTGACATTGACTTGCAATGGCCGCAATAAATGGTTGTCACTGGAGATCTGGTGTCACCTGATTGACTTTGAAATATTTGACAACCATATATTGCGGCCAATTCCTTGTCTACTCATCACCCTGAGGACGGCAGCAGTGCAAGCAGCCGATAACGTCGGTCATGCACCCTATAACCCGGATGGAATCCTGAGAAGCCTTTCTGCAGACCAGAAAAGGTTAGGAGAATTCGAAACCTGGTATTGGAGGCTGAATACCAAATGGACGGATAAAATAAGAAATGAAGAGAGCTGAAGAGTGAAGGAAAATATGGTACGCTGTAAAGAAAAGAAAAACCAGATGGGTTGGGCACACACTGAGGCACAATGGATATTTGAGGGATGTAATTGAAAGAGAACAATGGGGTAAGTCCCAAGAAGAAGGCCAATGGATAAATACATAGACAAAATGAAGAGGGAACTGCATATGAAAAACGACCAGGGAGTAAGGGAACTAGAATCAGATAGGGACGGATGGAGGGTTGCAGTGAACCAATCATAGGATTGAGCGACAAATGAATTTTGAACCTCTCCGCCACATATATTTGGTGGATCACCGCGTGTTACGTTTATTTAGCTGTAGAAATGCCATATTCAACGTTCCCTAAACTATCTCCTCCACATTCTTTCCATCTACGTCTTTCACACCCACATGTGAGTGTACGTAGGAATGCGAATGATCGAGGAGGCGTGGAGGTTTATTCAAGAGAGAGGGAATGGTTTGGGGGAGGGAGAGGGAGAGAGGGGGAGTTTCGGAGGTTGAGGTCGAGGTGGTTGTGGGGGGTGGAACGGGGTAAGGCAAATGGTGTGCGCGTCTGTTTGAACTAAGGAGATTTGTAGCCAATGAGGCATGCACCTTACATCCTCTTTCAATTTCCAACGCCAATCTCTTCTCTGCCAAAGCTCCCTCGAACCCCTCTTCTCTTTTATTTCCTCTCCCTCTCCACGTCATTCCCCTCCTGCTCCCATCTCTTTCTCCTGACCTCAATTTCTGCTTTCTTTCCGTCCTTCCCTCATTTCCCTCTTTCTTCCTTATCTCCTTTCATCCTCACTCACACCTTTGCCCGATGTCCTTACTCTCTTTCCTGCTGTATTTGACCTACACCAGAGGAAGAAAATCAAAAGATTCGGTTAAAACGGATATACATACATGCCGAGGAAAAGATAAGATGGATTAAATGTAGAGGTAAATGTCGACCTCCTCCAGAAACTTGATCACTTCCGCCTCTGCCGCAAGGTTGCCAAATTGAGGCGGCGAAATTTTACCGGATCACGGTAAATCAATTAAATTCATCGTAGAATATCGATCAAAATACGATTTTAATCCTCTTGCAACCAGGATAACGATTAATTACACTATTTTTTGTTGTTTTTATACTTTAAAAAGTTATAACATGGTGGAACTGGTCAAGTTTCCCTACTATCCCCCGCCGCCGCGCGCGGTCGGACTTGTGAGGTTCGGACTCTAGCGCGGATAGGATTCGGAGGGTCGCTCGGGTAGAGCCCGACTAATTACGGTTAACCATCGATAATTCCCCAGGAAATTGGCATTAACCAATGTATACCAAAGTGATGAAAGTCACGACGAAAAAATCATTAAGACTTATCTGGGATTCGTGTGAATAATTCGTGAAAATAGGTTTGAAAATATTAGAGATTTCTCACCATACTTTCGACTTCTAATTACGACATTCAACTGTCTCCCTCCACCCTCGTTTCCGTCTTTCCCTGCTTCCTACTTATTTTCCTCTCCAATCTTCTTTTCCTCTTTTTGTCGTCCTTTTTGTCCAATGCATTTTCTCCTTTCCTCTTATGACGGATGCATCTGGCCTTTTTTCATCTTTTTCAGGTCCAGGGTTTCTCTCTACCCTTCTTCCATTCCCCTGGCAACCCTTTTCTTAGCAGCCCACCCACCTATCCTTGATGGCACAAGTGGCCTTGGTTATCGATCACCTCCCCAAATAACCAACCGACCTATCGTCCGCATAGTTCCATGATAACTGCTCAGGTTCCGGAATCATGCTTTGCGTTACACCTTCCGCAGAGCGCGCTGTTTCTCATATTTTCAAGTCCATGTTTGAAATTTATCATATTCCTTTGATTTTATTCCTATGGTGGAGGTGAAATCGAATGAAGCACTTATCATTTTCTCTTGACCACATAAGGTGTCTGGAACGGTAATCGTGGGCCATTGAGTGCACATTTTTAATAACTTTTCATTGTTAGCAGCTATTATAATAATGTGAAATTTATTATTTCACGTATAGAAAACAACATGTGCACATTCGATCGAATTATTACGAAATATATCTCGTGCCAGTATGGTAAAATAGCATTGAATTGCCAAAAAACCAAATCGGTAAAATCCTATTTCTTTCAACTTTTATCTGTAGATATCACTAATATGAACGTAATTATGCAGTTTCGTGGAAATCTGTTCGCAGGCAAAAATCGCTCCGATCTCATTTATTTCTGCTTTCTTCCCCTCCCACCTTCATATTTGTCTTTTTCCACTCTTCTTCATACTATCACTTGTACATTTACCCCTTTAAGTCTCTACATTCTCTCTCTTTTTCTTTCCTGTTCCCTACCCTCTCTTTCTCTTCTTGTTTCTTTCTTTTTGCTTGTTCATACTTCCCCTCCGTCTCTTCCTTATCACTTTTTTGTTTCATGATTTTTTTCTTTGCTTTCTGCTAACCCCTCTCTCCCTTTTTGAATGGACTTTCTTCTCTTCTCCTTTCATTAATCTCTTCGTCTCTCATTTTGTCCGCTTTCATCTCCTGCGGCCTTATGGGTCACTTTGTTTTTATATTTCCAGTATACTACAGTAAATAATGAGTCAGTTGAGTTTTTTTCCTAGTTTACTGGCTTCCAAGCTCAAAAAGAGTGGCCCGCTCTCAAGCCTTTCCGTGTGGCTGTTAAAATTGACGTCTCGATGGAGTTTACGCGAAATCCTTGAGATGTGTCAGGACCAATCCCGTTTGATATACTCCTTTCGGATGAATAAAAACCCTGTGGGATTTTCTGCGGGAGAAGCCAAGCCATGGGTCGAACAAATTGCTGCTTTCTACTCGCTTGACTCTCGGTGGGTAAGATATATGAGAATATTGGAAATAAAGGTGATTGCTTAGAATTTGAATTGCCTCGGAAGAGGGAGAGCAAAACACGGGACTCCAAATTTGTCAGAACTCTGTCCATCATGCCAGTTGTTTTATATCTCTTGAATTACTTTCGTTTTTCTTCCGTATGATTTGCAATTCCGCTTATTTCTCTCCTGCTAAAACTGTCCCCTCATCTACTGGGCTTGCCATCCATGAGCCCACGTGGTACTCTGAATTGTTGTACAGCTCTTCTTATGACGAGCTTTCAAGTAGATTCCAAATTTTCAGTTGGTTGATCCAATATTCTATGTTAGTTGAACTTAGATTGCATCTAATGAATAAAGTTTGATGCTATATATGTCAATAACGTTCTAAATTGCTTTTGAGAACTTGTAAGACATTCCTTAGAATTGTCTTAAGTAAGCAAAATATAAAGTTTTCGGATAACAAAATAATTAAATATTTAAAAAAAGCAGAATAGTACTACCGAATATAAAATGAGATAGATCTTTCCCGGCAGTGAGATGCAATTCAATAAAGGCGTACTATTCCGTGCGGAAATCCTTTTAAGTGGATTTTGTTGAGGGTCATTTTATAAATTAATGGTGGAATATCAAAAGCTCTAACAGGGTAGAGGGTTGTATTAAAGAAGTAAATGCTAAATGTACCCATATCATTTGTCAAGTGTTTATATATTTTTAACTAATGTATACATAATAATGGAGGGATTTTCTGAGGAAATAAAATTTCCTCCAAGAAGGAAAGATTCAGAAGAAAATATCATTATAGCCATGAAATAATGTAGGTAATGTGCTCGACCTCTTCCCCATCTTATCCAAGTATCGGTTTTCCGCCAATATTATCCAGCTTAGTCATTATTTTGATATGGCTATGCCGTAAAATGTATGCTTTTTCGGATGAAAATACCCTTGTAATTTTCCAACTTCGGAATAATTCCCGGGCCAATAATAGCATGCTCAAAGCCATTCGTGGAAGTCGAACCTTGCATTTTATTTTTCCTTCTCCTTCGTTTCTCTTCATTCATTTTTTTGCGTCTTTCCGTCTTTCTCGCTATATTTTTATTCCTTTCTTCTCCTTCATTTGTATGGATGTATCAATAGTAATGGAAGGGAGTAGTGGGGAAAAGTTTTCGTAGACTGTGGACAGAAACACTAAGATTATTGCAGCGTCTTTGCGAATCAGCGAATATGATATTGTGAATAGTTTCGAAATTGAAAGTGCTCATTTTTCTATTATTGATTGCTCTTCTACATTGATAGACTTTGTTATTAATGGGATCATCCCAATAATAACAAAGAAGAATTATGTTATGCAGCGAAGAATTTAGTTTATGTTAGGAAAAAACACTCTTTGAGAAAACGTAACATATCAGAAGGACGGAGGAATAATGCTTCGAACAGTAGTCGAAACGAAAAGTAACGAAACTTGGCGGAAGTCGCCTGCGCGAAGCGTATCGTCAAGGAGGGGAATGCTTGTGTGGAAGGGGGCGGCTGAGGAGCGGAGGGGCGAGAACAGCGTATGGGGTGCAACTCTGCCAACCATACCTGCCTAACTACACTTAACTCGAGAGCGCGGTAAAGTGTCAGATGCGCGTTTTACGACAAATGTTTTCGAATCAATGGACACAGTAATAATGTTCGCAACAAATCAGAGTTGCCCATATAATCAATTGTATTAAGAGCCAAAGAGAGCTATAAAGTATACATGAATTGCAGATTAAGTATTTGGATGTTGGCAACGAAGGTTTGCGATCCTGAGAGCCCTGGTCGTCAGATGCAAAAACCACCTTACTCCTCCTTGCTGAGCTGGTTAGTAGGAAATAGATTCGTCCTCTAGAAAGGGCCTTCTACGCACTGCCACCATGTATCACTACCACGAGTCCAAAGCCTATTCGTGAAAGTCGAATCTCTCTATTTCATTTTTAATTTTTTTCTCTCCTTCGTTTATTCTTAATTCAATTTGATCTCTTCCTTCCTATCGTTCTTTTACACCTTAATTCGTCTTAACGGCCATCCGCGCTTCTGTCACCATGTTTCACTACCACGTTTCGAAGCCCCTTAGCGAAAGTGGAATCTTTGTATTTAATTTTTTATTTTTCGTTCTCCTTCGTTTGGTCTTCATTCATATTTATAGCTTCCTTCCTACCATCCCTTTATCCTATTATTCGTCTCAAGGACCCTCTGCGCAACTGCCACTATGTTTCGCTACCACATGTATAAACCCCTTTATGAAAGTGAAATCTTTTTTTAAATTTTGATTTTCCCTTCTCCTTTGTTTGGTCTTCATTCATTTTTCCCGCTTCCTTCCATCCTTCTCTTTATCCTCTTATTCGTCTTCTCGTCTTCCAACCCTCTCTCTATCTCCTCCTACACCCTAAAACCCCTTTCCCCACCATATCCTTTCCAATTCCCGATCATTCCACTTCCCCTCCAATCCTCTCTCCTTCCAATTTCTACCTCTTTCCACCAACCCTATGTACTCTTCACCCCCCTCCTCTTACCCTTACCCTTCTTCCCTCCTCATGTGTTCCCGATTCTTCGTTTGAGTTTCGGGAATTATTTTCGGATACGATTTCGCGCTTCATTTGTTTACGAGCCGATTCCCGATTGGATCGAGTGGAAATAATGTTGGCGTCGGAAAGGAACTGTTTAGGAGGATGGGGGGTGGTAGGGGAAGGGGGGAAGAGGGAAGGGTGGGGCTGGAGGAGGAGTTGGGGGTTGAATTGAAATGCAAGCGGGAAGCTTTCTGCGCCGATGTCAACGCTCTTCCTCAACTCGCGGATTCCGCTCATGGTTTCAATCCCTCGCGTTTCCCGCTTTTAATCGCGCGCTCCAGGAGAGCGTCGCAGTCTCGCGGTTCTTTTGTTTCCCCTCCCCTCGCACTTCAAATGAACGTTCGCCTTGAAAAATCTTCAGCTTCTTTTTCATCTTCAGCTTCGATTTCAAGGCTTCCGTCATTTCAACTGCGTCTGCATTACGATGTCGGAAGCCGACGCGATGCTCGTGGCAATGCTCGGTGAATCACGAGGAATCTGCAATACTTAAAGAGGTGGAAGGGGAATTTTTAAAAAGCTTTTTATCCCCAGAACATGTGGTCAAAACTCCTTAGCTACCGAGCCATAGCCACGCAAAGGAATACTTCGTCAGAAGCAATTTCCATGAAAACGCCAAATAGCAATGGATTGCACGGATAGTTATGAATTAAAACTTAACGAAGTTTATTTAAGATTTTTATCTTTCTTTTCCTATCGTCTTTTATCCTCATTGCCTCCTATTTTTAACGTGGTAACCGAAATAGGAAAAAGTTTTATTCTAAAAACAATTACTTTTAAGATAAACGTTTTTGTTTTCAGGGTAACTAAAACATTTTTGAATTCAAAATTTAAGAAACTTAATTTTATTTCTACTTCTGCAAAATCATTTCCCTATCTTAATTTGAAGCGGATATATTGCATCTTGAGTGATACCGTCACATGAACTAACTGGTTGACAGCTCTTCCCCACGCATGGAACTGGCATATATTTACCGAAAAATTAAATTCACTGACTGGAGCCTACGTACTTTCATTTAAATGTATCGAAAGGTAAAAGCAACCCTGAAATCGGGATGAGTCTATTCTAGTGGGGTTTATAAAGTATACAATCAATCTGCCACAAAGTCCTCTAGTGGCGATCATCTGCGTGGATTGATTGTTGATCACATGCGTTGCGTATATACGGGCCCGATATAAGTATTTTTTGAAAAATAATTGGGCGGCTGTTCTGTGGAAAAAGTATGTTTATAGCTTTTTACAGTCGATGAGGTTTAATTTTTTATACAGAAAATCACCTAACGGTTATATATCACTCAATTCTATAAATGTTCAGCTATAATAAAAAACGGTTTACGGATATCGTGATAAGTATGATTAAGTTTTTTCTGGGTCATCAGCACTAAACATCTTGTTGTAAGTATGCTACCGAACTATCAATTTCCCTTCTTACCTTCACTATAAACCTCTCGCTATAAAATGTGCAAACAAATTATTGCTCATGAAGTATTTTGACTCTTCGGTCATGTTTATCTTTCCTTCAATGACACTATTTTGTCTGTTTTTGTTTTTTTTTCTAAATATAGGGGCCTGTTTAGGATTTGCGAAGAAAAACATGGCGATATCCTTCTTCGGTTTTTTTTATTTCACCGATGGATGTTTTGCTGTGCCAAATTTTCTTAGCCCTTCCTTGTTAATCTGTAAACAGTTGGAAATATTTCCTCTAAATCAGAGTTTCAGACCAATTGGATGGGGAAAGATGGTATGTTGCTTGGCGGGTCATAATAATCCTGATGGATGTAATCCTTTCAAAAGAGTTCACCTTTTTTCGCTTTGATAGTTCACTCATCAAAGACTGAAACTATTAGACTGGAGGTTTTGGTCTATTTCGATGATGGCTACAAATTCGTTTGAATAGTTGAAATTGGTTTAAATTTAAATAAAAAAATAAAATAAAAAATTCAAATAGGTTCAAATTGGTTTGTCAGCGTGGTTTAGGTATCCATGTAAATGTACCTAGGTTTTTACTAGTGGTGGGAGTGTGGGACTAACGAAGTGGTTACATCCATTAATATTAATGATGGGACAAGATCCTTCAAAGAAAACCATAAAATAATGCGTTTCAATCACATGAAGCTCATCCATATATTGGCTAACTGCATCTCTTCATCTTTTCTTTTTCAATGCTAATTCACTTACTTCCCTAATGTTAGATAGTTCTTCTTCTCAATATCCTATGTCCTTCTCTTTGTCCTATGCGCTTATCCATTGGTCTTCGTTGTGGAATTCTACCTTTCGTTATTCCTTGCATCATGTTCCCTTCTGGGTCTTAGGATGAGCCCTTTACCAATGTCTTTGTCTTTAAATAAGTAACATTCTTCTTCTGCTCGGTTCTATACTTCTTTGTTTATCATCTTATGTGCCTATTTGGCATTTAACAACGACAGGATTCGAAGATATCTATTCCTCTATGATCATGCTTTTCGATGGCTCATGTCTCCGATCCGGAGGTCCACACTTCACGCGAGTGTTCTGTTGTACCTACTGCTTCCTTGTCCATAAATATATCTCCTTCGTAGATTTTAATACCCTCGTCAACTATAAGTCGCCTTACTAATTTGAGTTTTTTTTTCGCTTGCTAATCGCCTTTCTTGCTCCATCCCATTTTGAACTCCTCCCGTGGCAGTTGTCCTATTCCACTTTATCCAGAATCTGTGACTTATCTTCTTGACTCTCCCGCATGATACAATGTTATTGTTTCCTCTACGTAAAATTGTGAATTTTTTTACCTCACTTTCCAAGGAATAACATATCTAACATTGTTACATCTTAAAAATGGGCGTGATTTAGTTGAATTTTGGCCCTCCCGAGTACCGAGGCCATGCAAAAACGGACTAGAAATCCTACTATGAGGATTACGAAAGAGAATAATTCTGCACGATTCATGTGAGTACTTGAAACCGCGGCCATCACGTCAGCTCTCGAGTTCCTAACCTATCAAAACGAATTAGTTCTTAAGTCATTTTTGAATCAAAGTCACCTATACGATCCACGCGTAGGTACCACAGGATATATAGGGATCACAATTGCTATTGTTGATACCATCAATAATGCTAATTAATTTAATATTTTATGCGTCTGTAACTTGGTGATAATTTTTGTATGTTAGCATGACTGAACTTTTACTAATGGTCCTCGTGGAGCATGAGTACAGTGTCCATCTGTAGTAGGAGTAAATTATTATTATAAACAAGCATTATTGATGCCATCAATAATGCTAATTAATTTAATATTTTATGCGTCTGTAATTTTGTGATAACTTTTAAATTTTACCATAACTTAACTTTAGCTAATGGTCTTCGTGATTTATGAGTACAACTTCCATCCGCAGTATTAGCTAGAAGCCTAATAGTACGTGGAATCTCCTTACATATCCGTTACTTAACAGTATAATTAGTATAAAAGCGCACAGAATTATGACAGAGTGTTTAACGTTTAGTGTTTAATTTCTTATGAGAAATCACCCCCTGCCACACACACTTGAGGTGGGTGGCAGGGTTTCACGTGGATGTAGATATAGGTGAGTTAACTGATACACAAGTTCATACTTCTAAGAGACCAGCATAGCAGGAATCCTTGGAGGGTTTTTTTCTTTAAGGAAGACGAAGTGGGGGAAAGGCAGGAGTAGAAACTAAAAGAAAGGAACAGAAGGAAATATATGTGGGTGTGTTATATATATATATTATAATGGGGAGGGAGGAGGTCAGGAGAAAGGAACCGGACCTTATCCACCTTTTTCATAAGGGTCGCTTCTGCTCTAATGGAATGTTCCCTCCTAGAATCACTAACACGGAAAAAAGTAGGAAAAGATGGGAGGGTTGGGTTGGGGAACTCGGGAAGCATTTGGAATGGGAATATAGAGGATTTTGGGGAGTGGAGAAAGAGAGGGGGAGGGAGAGGAGAACGCGTTTTACGTAATAAAAACGGCAGGGAATTGCGAGGGGCATTATGGGAAAAAATAAGGGGGATTTGAATCTTTATAGACGCAGCTGTATAAGCGGTCCGGGTGTTTTTTTGTGCGGGGGGGGGGGGAGGGGGATGGCGGTAGATGGCGTTATTTCACTTCTAAGGTAGGGGAACGTGAACGGGGTGCCTTTCTGCACCCTCCCGCCCCCTTTATCCCTACCCTCCGCACAGTTACCTCCGCGAAAGTGTCCCTGTTCTATGTCTCCCGCTCACGTCCCTAAACTCCCCACATTTTTCTAACCGTGTGTGCGGTCTCTTCTTGATGCTTTAACCGATATGTCGGTGTGTGTGTGTGAGTATGGGTTCGGAGATGCGGTTTTAATACCACTCCCACAGATGCTATTCCATCTCACCCTCCACTCCCCGTTCTCCCGCTCTCCCCTTTCCTTCCGGTCCTGCAGAACGCATCTCCGTATAACAGATGCTCGATTTCTCCCCCATCCAATATGAAATGCCGCCGCCACCGCATGACGAGGTTTATTTCATTTGCCGAAACGTCTACGATGATGTGGGGGAGGTAGCGGGACGGTCGTCCGGGCGTGGTTTTTATTTTTTCGGTGAATTATGTGAGATGGATGTCGACGTTCGAGAGGTTTCGGACTAGTATCAGATTTTGCATCCAACGAGAGGTTTCGGACTATTATCATATAGATTTTGCATTCAACGCTTCTTTCCTCCCTTCTCTTGGACTTCGATATTGACGAGGGGGAAGAGCTTGCGTGTTCCAATGACCCCCTTGAGCTGGACTGATGGGAGCAATAATAATTCCTCCTGGTAGGGCAACCCATGCCAAATTGTTCTTTGGGTAGGAGTCAGATGGAAGACAGTTCACGATATGGTGACACGTCACCGTTGAGAATGTCATCGGGAATTACCCCCCAAAATATCATTTCCTAGATCACGGAGATTTGAATCCTGGCAAGTACGAGACTCGACCAACTATATTGGGCTGGTGTCTTGCTCAGCACCGGGGGAGGCAAAGTCTCTGCGGTCACCATCTCACGAAATCCTTGCGGAGTAGCAACAGACGATACAAAGACTACGACAAAGGAGAAAACCAGGAAGAAGGAGAGGAAAGCAGCGGTAACAATAGGAAATTTTACTCATTCATGATAGGTCGAATGTTAGGATCTAGACGAAAGGTAGTTCACCTGATGGTGTCACGTTAAAAATACCGTTTGAGAAGCGGGAATGGTGAAGCCCCCCAATTTGAAATTACCCTGAGCATGGGAGTACGTAAGTAATAGGGTTTTGAATCTATCTGAATTTGAATATTGGAGGAGAATGGAGGAAGTGCGATGGACGGAGAGAAAAACGAATGAGGAAGTGCTTGGAATGGTTGGCGAGGGGAGAAAACTTCTGGTGGAGATTAGGACGCAGAGTAAGTGGTGGGGAGAAGCAATGAGGGACGAAGTGTTGCTGAAGAGCGTGATAGAGGGGAGGATGATGGGTAGGCGGGGAAGGGTAAGGAAGAAAATTGTCTTTAAGGGTGGAATGAAGAGAGGTAGGACGTATGCTAAAATGCAGCAAGATATGTTATAAGTAAATATGGGCCCGCGCCTATAAAAAATCTAGAGAATTCGAAATCTATTCCATTTTAACCTACCTTGTCGAAACCTATCTGTCGAAAAATGAGTAAATAGTTATAATAAAATTGGCCTAAGAAACAATACTACTACCAGCCATTATAGTTACTAATGAAGGCTTAATACTGATTGGTAGCTGATGTACTGAGCTAGAGTATGAACTGGGATGAAGAATGAGACGTTTCGCGGAGGTAAATTCGAGTAGAAACGGTGCATAAAAAATCTACCCTTTACCGACAATTTTCTCAGTAATAATGAAAAAAGAATTGCTAAGCTGCAAAGCTTTTAGACTGTATTTTCTACTGACCCAAGAGGTCGCAGTAAAATCTTGGTAATCCGTAATCTCCATAGCAATTCTATGGCCCATTTAGCACTTTCTGGTCAAAATGAATTGCGAGTACCTTTGGTCGACCGCCCCAAAAGATGGAACATTTTGATTTGTACTTAGCTCGGAGTAAACTAAGTTTTTTTCAAATCGAAAAATTGGAATTCCCATGTGCGGTTTCTCCCTCGTTAACACTAACTACATATTTTCAATGTACAGTTCCATGGGATTTACCGCCCATGCCACTCGCTAATGAGAAAAACGTCCTAAATTCCCAACTTTCGCATTCAAGGAAGCCGAATTTTCCGAAAACGCAGGCCCCTCATTGTCTCCCGTGCTTTTTGCCTCCACGTAGATACCTTAAAATGAGCCCGAGAAGCGAGAAATTTCGTGTGCGTATAAGAAATGTAAAGGATAAGTCGTCGCCATTTAGACCCAAGAGAGAAAGGTTCTCTTCTTCATTGTTTTTACAGAGACCCGCGGTGGCGCAGTAATGAAAATAATCGAAATCAAAAGTTTGGGGAGTCGATTGGAATCCCTCCATCTTCCGTGGGAAAAATGAAGGGAAAGTCCCTGGTAAAAGATTTCGCTCACGTACGTGTTTAATATTTTCACCTCTCTCCGCTCCGTGGCGCCACACTTCATTTGCGATTCCGAATCGCCGGCTCGTTTGGTTCCATTATTTTTTCTTTCGCCGTGGAGTTATTCTTTTTTTTTTGGACAGGTCTAGAATCGTGGACGCACGGTTCCAATTAAATCGAGAGTTTTGGAATGTCCCCACCGGAAAGAATATTGTGATTTTTCAGCGGCCCACCGGATAAGGCGAGCTCTTTTTTTGCTCAGAAGAATGAGGACCTTCTGTTGTGGTATGAGAGAGAGAGAGAGCTGTTGTCATTAATCGGACGAATGTGGCTAATTAATTAGATAAACATAAAACTGCTACATGATTTATTTCCTAAATAAAGCACTGAGTTTTTCATGTCAAGTAAGGAATCACGTACGATGGAAATAAAACCGAGTGTTGTATTTTTTAATAACGCAAATTATGTAAAATCAATATAGTAACCATATTTTATCAGAATACTGAATGAAGAAAGGTAATTTTCATCATTATGCATTTGTGTATTATTATTGGGACAGAAGTTGAACGTATTATTATTGAAAGAAAATCTGCCTTAGAAACTTTTTTATAATCTCACGGTTATTAAATAAAATTTTGAGATTTGACGAAAGTGTCATGACGATACTACCGCCTTTGTTTCGCAGATGACGTCTCCTGGTTCTTTCACGTTGGTAGTACCATAAACCAATTGTATGCTCATTTTATATAAAAGGCGCTCATCATATTCTATTTGTGATTAGTAAAGGTACTGTTTTACGAATGAACTGACTCATCAAAACAGGTTGAAAAATTACCTCACAGATTAAAAATAAATAAATTAAACGTTGGTATGTTGGCGAATAACGCTGAAGTTGGAGGATTCGCCACGGTAGAAGGACACAAACTTATGAATATCGTCTTTATGTTGTCAGTTGATCCGTTTAAAGATCTGAGTGAGAGATGTGGGAAAAAAATAAATCACACGAAAATGAAAGGAAAAGATTTCTCTAGAGGCAGGGAAGGTACAATAAATAGTAAAATCGAAGAGAAAATTAGAACAGGCAGAGTACTTCATAAATCTGTACGGCTTTTTATATCTAAACATTAATATAATTAAGGGAAGGAAAAAATAGCATTTTGTTGAAAATAACCTCGACCTTAGCTCAGCACTGCAATTTACCAAAAAGATACACACCTGGTTTAGATTGAGGAATCAAACATCTAGCTTAGACGACGACAATATTATATCTCACCATCCTGTTATTTGAGTTCATACTCTTTAGGGGAGTTCCCTACCGGTAAAAATTGCATCGGAATGCACAGGCTATTCAGACGCTTGTAAAATGACAAAAACGTGAACACTACAACAGCAAGCCGAATTTTTTGCGAATGAATTTCAAGATTCACAGTTAGAATTTAAACAATTTCTTATCTAAAGACAAGGGGTGTATGGCCGATGATTCATTTGCTGAATTCCCTAAATATTTTTGCCATGTTCCAATTCTACTTGAGACGAACTTACGATAGTATTATTGCCTACCAAACACAGACAAAAGTGATATAGTCGGAAATTATCTTAAAATTTTTTCCTTCGCTAATTGCGAACAAAATATATGCTCGAGACTGCGAATGAAAGGCGGAGCATTGTTTATTTTTTATTCTCAGGCGCCATCGACTTTATGTCACTAAAGCGATGCCTTAGCGAGGAATTTCCAGGGCCGATGAGCTGTCCTTTTTCCAGCGTTATTAATTAGCTGCGGTAGGTGGAAGACGCCTGAATAGGTATACAAAGGAACATCGGGAAACAACGAGGATGAAACTCTATATAATTTCCCCGCTAATTAGGCTTTTAAGCTCCTGAGGATGCCACACACGTTGAAGTAGGGATCTCCGACTATCCCATTGTTCTGTTGAGTTTTCTCGAGTTCCCATAAAACCTAAGGTGGCTGTTTTTGATGGTTCAGCAATTATTTCCTCCGCATCATCGTAGCTGTAGATTAGAATATCGCGCGTATAATTAATTACCCGTGTCTCTCTACTCATCAGTGAACTATCTTTGAAGGAATTTAAGGTCCAGCACCTAATTTTAATTAAATTAACGAGCTACGAGAAGGGTTTACAATATGTCCCACTGAGGGCTCCGATAACGAATTTCTTACTGAGGGAAGAAATTACGTAATTAAACTTCGCGGGAAAGTTTTTTGCGCTTGCTGTATTTTTTCGGAATTAATATCCACTTCCTCATTTTGTATCTTTGAAAGATTCTCCTTTGCTAAAGTATGACTTTTTACCAATTGAAAAGTTGCGAATTGGAGTGAAGTAATCAACTACTTAAATTTTTCCCAAAATAGAATTTAATCCTCACGAAAAGTTAAGATGGAAGTAGTTTTGGATAAAGCATGCTGTAAATTTTATACAAAGGCGCATGTACATATAACTTTTAATCCTTATCTACAAAGGTGCATGCAGCCTATGACGCATTTCACTACTTGCCCATATTTCAAACTAATGCATGGAGAGGCAATGTTATTACAGGTAGGAGGAAATTAATTACCGGGATGCCAATTTAACGCATAAAGAAAATGGTGGAATACAATGAAGAGCTTTATGTTTTAAGTCCCTGAAACCTGGAACTTCAATAATGAGGGTGAGATCCATTTCAAATTGTGATCACTGCGTACGTTTTCACACAAGTTTCCAACAAAATTATTTTAATTTAAAATGGATGGAATTTATGTTTTCAACGTTAAACCAAAAACGAATACAACAGGTTTGAAGAGTAATCTGGTGAAATAATATGATGAACCCCGCAGTATAAGGGCGAATGTTGATTGTGTAAAGTTAAGAACGAGAATTGGTGTAAATAAATAGGCCCAATGATATGTAGAGAATATCCCAAATAAGGGATATATGGCTGATATACTTGATAAGGAGTGTTAAATGACGGTAGAGCAAGATCTTGGAAGTCTTTGGTGACTCGCGTAGTTTTCTGAAAATGTCTAGTGCATTCCTCCATTTGGTGCACAACCTAATATGATCACGAAGGGATGCACTAGTTGGAATATTGCGTAGCTACGGTCTATTTTCTGGTATGCAAGCGAAATGCTAACGAATATTGAAGAAGATTGTTTTTCTCTTTACCAAAGTTAAATACTTCCATATTCAGAAGATGCTTTCTCTATGTTGGCCCATAATAAGTAGTATCTAAAGAATATTTATATTTTGATATAATTTTTTAATATTCATGATAGAAGATTTTTCTCGAGCATTGGCATATTATTATTATTTTGCACTCATTGGAACACTAAAATTGATCAACTTCACAGTCAATTTTTACACTGATTATTTTTCAATCCAGTTATGACGGTAACTTCCATTAAGAAATTCCTTCGAAGCTACCTAAAGATCATATTGTAATGGATCACATGCAATTTTACTTATTTCTACGGCATGTTTACAATTGATAACGAGCAATAAACAACTATCTATATATGCACTAAGGAGGTGAATTTTGCCATGAAAAAAATAATTTGACTTGACCGGGATGCGAACCCGGATCTTCCATTTGCCGGTCAAGTGTGTTAGCCAGGTACACCACCAAGCCATCTTAATCCAAGGCGAATTACAGCGTGGGTTTATGCGAACTAGGTGATCTTGTCTCAGACTCTCATTGTAGTGCATATGGTTGAGATTACTAAGTCACTGTCACGGTCGTATATACTGTACACGGTCGTCACTGTCGCGTAGGATAAACCCCACTTTGTCGCTTTACAGTGACTAACTATGACAACTTTCCAATCGCTGCGAAAATGCACAAATGAAGTGGTACGAAGTCACGCGCACGGGTGCAAAGATATATAAGTAATTTGAAATGTTTTTTTCGTGGCGAATTTAATCCTCATGAAGTATATCTTTGCACCCGTGCTCTTGACCGCGTACCACTTCATTTGTGCACTTTCACAGTGGCTGGAAAACTATCTGTCTCTAAGGAGTACGAAATCCTCTTTTAAATCAAAGGATGTTCCTTGCATGCCGCTTCCCATACCACTAAATTTGATAATTGCTACAATGTAGCTGTTCTGGCCTCTCTACCCCCCACAGCCACTCCAATTACTTTGAGAACATTAGAGCAAGCTTGTATATTTTATTTTAACGCTCTCCAGCCACCTGGCCTCAACCGGTCCCATTAATTTGTAAACATCCTCCCCTCCCCCTACCTTCAACATTGTACTTATAATTTTGTAGCATCTTCTCCCCTCCCAACCATCAACATTGTATCTTTCTGTCTCTTAACTTGGTCATGGCAACTTCACCTTTTCGTCTTTTCCATTTCCCTTACCTCCATTCCACCCCTCCTTTACTTTTCACCTTTCCCCTCCTCACTGCTCTCTTCCCCTCACCATCCCATACATTTCCTCTTCATTCTTCCTATACCTTTCGCTGAAGAAGGTGGCGGCGATCCACCGAAAAATTTACAACCCGTGTGAGTGTCTTTTTATGTGTTTTCATTTTAGTCACACTTGTGACAAAGTTTATATATATATATATATATATATATATATATATATATATATATATATATATTTTTTTTTCCACTTGGAATCGGCCATCATTCCATCTTCACATCACCATTGTGTTGTACAATTTTATATGTTTCCTATCCCCTTTCTTTCACCACCTGTTTGAACGAAATATTTATTATATATATATATATAAACTATATATATATATAAACTATATATATATATAAACTATATATATATTGTAATTTTGCTTAACTTCCCATAAAATCCGTGCTTCGGACATTGACATGACGTCAATATCTCGTCGGTTAAATTTAACGGTTCGCCATCTCTACGTCTAAAAACATCGTGACTTCGCGCAATTATTTTAAACGGGGAATAATGACCTTAACCCCCCCCCCCCCTGAGTTGACGCACCTTTCCCATCTTAACCCAAAAACAGTATCGAATTATTTGTTGCGTATCTATCAATTAACTGTAGCACAAAACTTTTTCCGTTCCAATTTCATCACTGTAAACGCCCGACAATGCGGCATTGCTCGAGGTGCATTTTAAAAGTCGTTCCCCCACGATAAAAAAGTGAAAATAAAAAAAATCCCCTACCTTCCTGGTATATATATGTGCCAACATGAACTCGTAAAGAATATTGAAAAAAAATAATAGGAAGGGAAAGAAATTAATCGGCATCTTGCTTATCCTCCCATCCCCCCTTTTTTTGCGTCGCCAGGCAGTAAGGGGAGGTGGCCGGATGCCATCAAATTTTTCGTTCCACTTCCGAAATCAATTCTAGTGAGAGGGGAGATGAGTGTTGGGGGAGGATGTCAACATATCGCAGGCAGTAGAGAGAGTTGAGGGAAAGAGAAATTGAATGGACCGAAGAGTACGGAACGCGAAAGACGAAAGACAAAAGAGTACACACACACGCGAAGCTTTCGCGATCCAAGTTCCACGCTCACACAAACTTCTATTTCCTTCCCTCCTTCTCCTTCCGCCCATCTTTACTGCCACCAATCCCCCGGAAAACAATATATAGCATTGCGCCTAAAATGCGAGAAAGTTTTCCCCTGGGGAGGTAAGAGTTTGTGACCGGCAGTGAAATTTATAGTACCAGAAAATTTCCGCAGCCCCGAACGCGCGGAGGAAAGGGTCTTGGTGGTGCAGCATTAATTAAAACGCTGGGAGAACAATCACACACAAACACGCAGACAATCACGATGATGGCGCGTGATTCGATTCTCTCTCGCGTTCATGCCGTAGCAAGGAATAACGATTTTCGGTGTTTATTTTTTGGCCGAAATCATTCGTCGTATACCCGCGATGTCTTACCCCCCCCCCTCGGATGATGCCAGCCGCGTTTTATGGTCAAAGTCGAAGAGCTGCGGAACTGGCTGCGCAGTGACTTTAAGGCGGCTGGAGTGGTATTCGCGGTTCACTGTCAACAGCTATGATGGGAATCGCTTTCAGACCGTAGGTTAAAATTTTACACTTAATATTTTATGTAAGTTCCAAGCCGACCTATTTTCTGACGACGCCAATAAATTTTCACAAAACCCGACATACTACAGCAGATTAGATTATGAGAATAAAATAAGGGAAATAAACTACAGAACGGAAAGTTGTAAAATGTAATTTTTCCCGCGTACGATAAGAGGCCATAACAGCTGCCAATGAGACTTTGAACTAGTTTTGTCGATGGGTAGTGTAGTTAATAAGTTGGTTTTCTCCCTAATGCTTGTTTCTTAGTCTGCAACGTAGCACTATCCGCCCGTTTCGCATGCTTCCTGCATGACTCTTGTATCTCTGTGGATGTACCTACCTGGTTACAAAATACATTAATTCAAATAGTTTCTGTAACATCATTAGTATACCTATAGTTTAGTACACGTTGGTGTAATTTCACCTTCTCGCAAGTATTAGCAGGTTTTTGCTAATGCAGTAATAGTAATAGTTTCATTAACTTTATTGGCTATTGTGTAGTGTATGTTGGTGATAACTCACCCCCTGTCACACACTCTTGACGTGGCATGCAGGGTAACATGTTGATGTAAATGATTGAGTTTTCAATATTTTTTTCATATTAAATAATCAAGTAATTATTTCATAATATTTTAAGCATGTTTCAATAATTTTTCAATTAAGTCGAGAAAAAGTTCTATGGCCACATTGCATTTAGCTATATCTGCTTATGGGGTGGAACTTACCATACATACAGTAATGAAAATGATATGAAAACTATATTTTTCATTCTATGCATAAATTAAAGTATGTTATGACTTGAGTTTCGGCGTGGTTTTCGTAATTTGGGTGAAAATTATATTAAAATATGTTTTTGGACATGGAAAGCCTATCCCCGTGCCATAACCGAGAAGACTTCATTCGCACCTTGATCTGTGTTAGGAACCATTATATTAAAACGAAATGTATTCTTTCGCGTTAGAAGAAAATATTTATATATTCAAATGAATTATTACGAAATGTATCTCTTAATGTTAAATGTTAATATATCATTGAATTTACAGAAAACAAAATCGGTAAAAATGGAATTTTTTCACTTTTATCTATAGATATCACTGATCTGAACTCGTATGCGAAGTTTCACGAAAATCTCTCCAACCGCCTCAACGGAGTCTAGCGCTAGTGATCACACAAATGTGTGAGACTGGGATTTGAACCCAGGTCCCTCGATATTCACTGAAGGCTCTAACCAGTCAATCACGGGGTCTTGGTCTAGAATCTTGTTCCAGGTGAATTATTTTTTTCACAGTGAATTTCACACATTTGCGTGTTTTAGCCGTTTTCACGAATGGCGATCTTCGCCCGTACTCAAAATCTTCTCTTCACTGAAGAGGAAATTCATCCCCCAGTCTGAGACGTGCGACTCTTCCATCAGACATACCTTCTCGGAATGTGACAAATATCGGGTTTGACGAGAGAGAATGAACATTACGGGGAACATAAGGTACATTTATTAAGGCATATACCATGCACTTCCTAGTTCGTCTTCATTTTCGTCCATCGCACCTTCTCCATTCTCATCCACACCCATATCTCTAACGCCTGCAGCCTGTTCTCATCCTATTTCCTCAGGGTCAATGTTTCTGCGCCAAACAACGCCACCTATTTGATAAAATAACACGGATATGGAAGGACCTGTGGCATATTATCCCCGGAAATAGGTGGGCGGAATATTTTTGGCGATAGGCTGCTAATTGGAAAACAAAACTGCGATAAGTATATTAGCTGTCCACTCTGGCTGATGTTCCCCTCCCTGCGGTCCCCACCCGGAGATCTGATTGGAGGACTGTTTTACTCCTGTAATATTTTCCGGGAGGAATGCCATCACGTCACATATTGGTGAATGCAAGGCTGCATCTTCTAGGGAGACTAATGTGGTGGTTTCCCGTAGCCTTCCACATCGCAATACCCCGGGAGATTCCGTGAATTTCACTCTCACCCGCGAAGCTGTGACAGCTGATTCCGGACCTATCTTCTTGATCTGCATCATCACTGCCTTCTCCTCTATCTGCTGCCCTCTCAGCAATGGAGGCCGGTAGTTTGTGTAGCATGTAAAATAATCTCGTTGCCTCTTCTCAGATTTTTTCCCATCAACATATTATTTCCAAAATAAGGAAAGCATTTGCCGTCACGTGGTCTCGAATCTGCGACCTCAGATTGAAAGTGGAGCATGCTACCCCTGGGCCACCCCAGTCCAATAATAGTAATAATGAAGCATATTAGGTCGAATTTAAAACTAATTTTTACGACCGCACATTACAAATCTCACTGCCTTGGTCTTCTTTCCCTTCCCGTACCTTGCACACTGCTTCTGATACACTCGTAACTGATTACTTCTCCTTGTCTGTCTGACTAACTAATGCTTGGCCAACTGGGAATTTAACTCAGTTTTGTCAGTTATTCTCTTACCTTCCCGCTTCCATCGTCTCTTATGCATTTCCAGTTATTTCATCCTTAAAGAGTATTTTTTTCAAATGGTGTCGATGTCCACGTACACGCGCAACGGCTATTTTGAATTCGAGGCACGAATTCCGAGTAGTCAATGTTGGTTATTTATTTCAGAATTGCCGAGGAAGAGCTTCGTACGGTGGGTGAGGAGAGGAAATGTTTGGAGGAGATTAAAAGGAGGCAGAATAAATTTAAAAAAGCCTCAAAACGTTAAAATGGTGATAAAAACTTTTTGTCTACGCGTGCAAGGAAATATTCTTTTGGCACCACTCGTTATCATCACGTAACTTCGCGCTTCTAATATGTAATTCTTCCCGATTTCATATCACACACCTCCTACTTCCCAATTCTCTTCCATCCATCCCTATATTCTCGCTTCTTTGTCACATTCTCCATTTACCAAACTGCTTTCCCGTAGCTCTTGCTCATTTTTCCATTAATATATCCATCCTCCCCTCCGTCAAAAACGGGATGTTTAAATTTCTGTGGAATTTTGATGTGCTTAACAATGCAGGGGCGTATTATTTTTGGAGTGCATGTTGTATTTTTTCAGGCTCTTGCGGCAACTCGATTATAAAAAATGCAGAGGAATAAAGGTGGGAGGGGAGGATGGGGGAAGTGAACTGTATCATTACTTTTATTTTTTAGTCGAAAGAGGGAGTGGGGGAATGTGAGCTGTAATTTTAGTGGGAAAGGGGACGTTTTCCCATTAAATTACGCTTTCCCTTATTGCTAATTTTCCTCGTGTAGTTAATGGTTTTCGCGAGAAATGAATTTCCTCGCCGACGGGCGAAGCTCCGGTCTTAATTTATTTTTTCTAAAAGATGATTTTCTGGGGTAGTCTGTTTCTAGCTTGACTTATTTATTTTTATTCGAAAATTTTCGCATCGCTAAAGGGAGATACAATTTAGAATTAAAATTGAGTGGAATAGCAGTTCAATATCTTTACCGTTTGCATTAGCGCGGGAGTCAGTGCCTGTCTATTAAAAGCTGAAAAAAGGGTTATGGCGATGATGGTGATGTGAAGTCAAACTGTGTTCAAGAGACAATGTGAAAGGAGAATAATTTTACTAAAAGTTCTTTACACGGTGAAACTTTATGTAGATGGAAGTTGTGTAGTGGCTCAAGTTCTGTCCGTCCATGCCGCAAACACGGGATCATTACTGAGGCGGGAATTTTTCAGTGAACTTGAGTGTCATGTGGTGAGTATTATAAGTTCAGTACAAGGATCAGGCTTTATTTTGTAGAAGTAAATCAAATTTAGGTCTAGTTTCATGATTTCTCGTTAACGGTAACCTCGAGAGCCTTTCCTTAGCCTCTCGGTAGCCTTTTCCTTAAATTGATGTTAGCTGAGAATCGGGATTTGTATACTACATACAACTATCGGTTAGTTGACAAGATCTTTATTTATAGAAGAACTTATTACTTGTGTTTTCGTGCCGAAGTTACATGTAACACAGACATTATAAAACCGGGCTTAAATGATATAAAGCGAGTGAAAAAGTGTGGAAAATTTTAAGTGATTCATTATTTAAGGTAGTTGGAGCGAGATGTCGCTTCACTTAAATTCGATGAATTTGGCCTCACTATGAGGAAAAAGATCTCATCTCTCCAATGATAACAAAATAACAGGCATTTGCATTCATACTTTTCGAGATATTTGCCAAAAAATATCAGCTCTTTTCCTTGGGACCTGGTACAGGTATGCACTCCAGAGAGACTTTATTTAAAAGATAAGGAATTTCTACCGAGTAGATCTCGTCAGAAACTTAACAATTCGTAGTGTGCATGTTTAATCAACTATCTTTAAAATTAAATCAATTACTCACCGCAGTAACGTTTACAGAACCGCAAATATATTTTCGGTTGTGAAGACGTTTTAGTGTACTATGTGAAATAAATGAGTTAAGTTAAAACAGCATGCATATATATTTAGTTAACTACTGGGAATTTTAGTTAGTAAATTAAAACAAAGTGATTTGCGTCCTTAGTGTTGTAATATTTACTTCATTCTTCTTACAGATGCTTAAATTTAAAAATAAAATTTGAAATGGTTTTTATAATGACTAGGTGAAAACCTCGCCTCTACTACCTAAAGTAGGTGCACTTCTCAGTCCATCAAAAGAGCACAATTTGAACTCTTCTATTAAATGATCGATCATGACTTATTTCCCCGAGAAAAATCTCATTAAGTTTATGAATAACGGTGCAGCGATGATTATATTATATCGAGAATTTGTATGATTCGGAAATAAACAAATAAAAAGAAATTTTAGACATTTGTCTCCGGCTCTAATTTGTAGAATTATTTCTATTCGGAACAATGAAAAAAATACTTTGCATTCCCTAATTTTCTTCTAAAATTGGACCGGATTCAGGTGAAGAATCAGGTGAAGATAACTCTGTTACGAAAACGGTCGTTTGTTTTATAATAAAACCGTGGAATTGCAAAGTTTGTTTTCCTTGTTGAAAATTACATGTTTTTACTTTTATGATGCAAAGACTGCCCTAATGAAATTCATACCAAGTTGCTGGTTGTTGAGGACGGCTGGACTAAACAATCCGTTGTCCGAGTGCAGGAAAATTGAGAGATCGTGACGCAAGCAACTCACGTCGAAGATCTTAGTAGTCCAACTTGCATCTTGTAATCATGGGCGTCCCCGACGACGTAACGATCAAACTTTGAAGCATTAATTTCTTAAATGATGCATTAAGTGAACATCCAATGCATTTACGCCCATTGTACGGTAAATTAATTGAAAATACCCTCGCAGGGAAGTAATTAAAGTAATATATCTTTTGGTGGGACTAAATTGATCTTTTTTTTCCAAATGGGGAAAGTTTCTCGTCGAGAAGTTTATCCCCCGAAAAATTGGGTCTGCGAATATTACAGACTCTACGCGTTAAAAACTTTTAAGTGAATGATGCAATAGACTGAAGTTTAAATTACACTGGCTTCTGAGAAGGATTACCTTGAAACGAGGTTGAACTAATGTGAAAACATGGCACAACAACCAATTTTCAGAGGAAGCGACGGATTTCTCGAGTTTCGCCATATGTCTAATCAAAGGCAATGAAATATAATTTACTTTCGTATGAATGGAGACTATGAAATATTATACATATAATTGCTTTTCTTCGGTTATTATTATTAGCATTTATTGAGGATTCAAAGAAAAATTTAATTTAGCGTTCCAATTACGATTAGTCTTGGATTTTCATACGCTCATTGTACTAAAAATGAGCTGCGTGATATATATTTCATTAGTATGCAATTAAATATATAAATTAATGCTTTCTGGTGTATTAAACTCTTAAAATTTCGAATATAAACGGTTCCTCTGGATTTACTAGATTTATATGTAGGCATGTCATTCCTTACTTAAGTGGAAGAAATTTCCCGAATTAAAAGTTTTGTTTAGATTCTTTTTATTTTTACTTATTATTTATTTTAAAATAATAACCAAACATTTGAGAGCTGAATTACTAGTTAGATCGTCAACATATGTGAAATTCATAGCTGGTAACTTAGACATTTGGTAACATTTCTCGCGGGAAAACATTACCTGTTACTAATATTTAGTGGTGATATACATTTATTAGTTTTGTAGTTCTTTTCTTCTTTCGCTAAACATAATCCAATGTTTGGTTCCAAAAAATTTGTTCATCATTGGAATTTACTCCGTTATTTCTAATGGAAGAATTGATATAATGGAATGGGATATTGAGGGCAGTTTAAGAAGGAATAATGCTTGGAAAGAGGGGATGACGGAGGAGAAGGATGGAAAGTATAAGTACTAAGAAGGGAGGTAGCAAGTCTTCTTAACTGAAGAGAGAGAGAGAGAGAGAGAGAGAGAGAGAGAGAGAGAGAGAGAGAGAGTAAGAACAAGGAATACACCCCCTGAAAGTATTATTGGAGAGAAGCATTTATCCATCAAAAGCGTAACCTAATCGTTAGATGATAAAATAATAATGCTGACAAAGTGGTGTTTTAGGGCATTCATATGATAAAGCCATAAGCTCGTATTTATTTAGTCCAGTATCATCAGTATTAACCGTGGGGTCAAAGCTCAGTTTAGGATTTTCGTCTAGGCTCTAATTTAAGAAAAGAATTGTGAAGAATAACACCAATTAAAATTTTCTTTGAAAGTGTCTCTTGGACTGCTGTTTTTGGAAGTATTGGCCTTGGTTCCATTTTCAATATACATATTTGACTGGTAGCCTTTATGAAGAAGGAAGAGGCGGTGCAGCACGAAGACGATTCACTAAATTTTGTGCAATAGCTTTCAAGAGGCATTATAGCTTAATTTCAAAAGAAATAACTGTCATAACTGCCATAATAATATTGCGAATGCGTTTGATAATTTATCATAAATAAATCTTAACAGTCACCGCATAGTGAGAAGCTGAAGTATTCAACCTATCTCCTCGAAGTTTTAAGAGGTAAATCATACCTCACCTCTCAACACGTTTTTTTTTGTCGGTAATTTCAAAGGGATGTACAAACGCATGAAAAAGCGTCGTTGTGCACAAGTTATATTTTGAGACAAATAAGACGGACGGCTCAAAAGTATCCAAAATAACTCCTCGTTAGCGGATATACGCGGCCGTAAACTAGTGAGGTGGGGGAAAGAAATGAAAGCACGTTAGATTTAAATCCTGGAAATAACTGTGGGGGAGAAAAGAAAAAAAAAGAGATATAAACTCGGAATCCCCCTTCGGTGGAGCACGGAGCGAGAGCTTCTAAAACCATTGCAATCCTTTGACCCCCTTTCTCTGTACTGCCTCGTCCCTTCAACCTTGGGGAAAGTCTCGTCTTCTCCCTCCATTTTAACCCTCGCAGTTGTGCACCCCGCCTCTCTTCTCTCCTCCTCTCTACTCCCCTTCTTCTCTACTCTCACTCCCTTTCTCCGCCACCACATCCACCCTCAAACGCCTCTCTCTTCCCCTCCCCCCACCTCCGTCTCCATGCTCGTAAAATAATGGCGGCACTCAACTGAGCCATAACTCTGATCCCAACGGAACCCTCCTCACCTACTCTCATTATCTGCGAAAGCAACCCCTCTCCCATGCACATCCTTATCCTCACCCGTAGAGGTCCCACATCTCTTCCCCTTTCACATCCTTCTCACACGGTTTCTATTCCCATATTCCTCCTCTTCCCTCGGTTCCTTTCCTGTCCTCATATTTATCCTCCCTCTTTAACTATCCATCTTTCTACCACTCCACATTCATTCATTAAGGCAGTATACCGGTTAAGGTAGGTTCAAATGGAGGTCATTGACTGCAACAAAAGCAGAGCGAGATATTAAAATACTTCATTAATATACAAATCATCTTCGTACTTTCTCTTGTTCTAATCCGTGTGTCTATCCTCTCGTCTTTTCTTGAATTTATCCGTTGTTCTAACCCTGAGATATATTGCGAGACGTATTTCATATTTTGGACCGATGTCTTCGGAGGTTACCGTTTCTTTATGTGTTTTGTACCATCGAGAGCAGGTGGCAATTAAATGTGAAGTAAGTTTTGAGATGTTCACTAGGAACGAGGAAACAGCATGTGGAAACATCCCTGTGGAGCGTGGCACTCTTTGGATCGGAAACGTGGGCCATTGGAAAAACAGACCAGAAAAGATTAGAAGCATTGGAAAACTGGTGTTGGAGGAGTATGCTGAAGACCAAGTGGACGGATGTAATGAGAAATGAAGAAGTATGCAGAAGAGTAGAAGAGGAAAGGACCCTATGGGACTCGATGCGGAAAAGAAGGCAAATGGAGTGGGCACACCCTGAGGCGCAATGGGTTTGTGAAGAAAAAAATTGAAGGAAATACTGAGGGAAACTTTTCAAAAGGATGGCCAAGGGATGAATACATGGAACAAATAAAGATTAAAGTATATTAGAAGTATTACCAGTAAGTAAGGGAACTAGCATTTGATGGAGAAGGATGGAGGTCTGCAGTCAACCAATCTTAGGATTGAACGAACATTGATGTTGATGATATATTTGCTAGCTTCAAAATAATGAGTCCTAATATGGGATAAAACAAACCTTTATTATTTATAAATTTATATAAATTTATCTCAACAAATTTTAAGATTGAACGATCAGTGATGATGAATGAGGTCTTAAGAGTGCGAATGAAGTGTCCAGAGAGATTCTCAAGCTCTCATCAAAGGCACTACGGATCCTTGGTTTTACGCTCCATCCATTGAACGGAATTTTGCATCCAATGAATGGATTGTTGCGGAACCTAAGTCCGGACTGAAATATCACTAAAATTTACAGTCGCTTTTGAAAGAAAAAGCGTGGAGTTGAGACGACTATTGAAACTTGTTCTTCTGTGCAATTATAATATGCAATATTCTCTCTTGGTCTTATCGTGGAAAATCTGGAGACTGGGATAACCGGGGAATTGATAAGTATCATTCCAATTCCTATAGATGTTGGCTAGTTCACTTTCGCTGTCCTCCAAGTGAGAGCACGGGAAATAACTTTGTGTTTAAATATATAAAAATATATTTTTAAATTTGCCGTTCATTTGATTTCGATACCTAACTTAAGAGCTACAATTGGTAAATGTGGTGGAAGAGACTCCTAATAAGAGGGATATTGGGAATGTTACGAATAGGAAAGATTGTATGAAGCAGTGCTTGAACCTGACGGAAGAAAAGGAGGTTTGCACGAGTAGGGTGGTATGTAGGAAAATATTAAATTCGAAGTCAATTTTCTAGGTCTGACGCCGGGAATGATGCTCTTTTGACAATGCCTACCCCAAAAGGGAACGGCGTGATGGGTTTGTGTGTATTATTGAGTGTATGTAATTTTGTCTCTCCTCGCTTTACGTTCTTTCTCGCCTCCTTCTCCACTCTTACCTTTTCTTCCTCCTATTCCTCCCCCGCACTCGTCTTCAAAGTCACCGCTGGAGACCCTTCTTTCAAAAACCCCCCTCTTGCCGTACACAACCCTCCTCTCGCCTTCAAAACACCGCCCGCCATTCACCGGGGCCGCCTGTCATGGCGGGGATCACGGGGAGGCAATTAAAGCGGCTAAGCTTTATAAATTCCCGCCCTCTTGTCTCTCCCTACCTCCCTCATTGTTCGCCTAGATTTCGGTGGGAGGCGCTGGCGGCGGTTTACGCTGCCGGGAAAAGGAAGGAGGGGTCGATATTCAGGAGAGTGGGGGAAGTAAGTTGTAGTGGGTGGCTGTCTTCTACGCACGCGATGCAAGGGCGGGTGGGACATTTTCACGGCCCAGGTCCCTCGCCCCGCCGCCAGATGACTCTGGGGAGGTCGATATCTCCGGCTGCCGGACGGAGTAATGCCCTGCTCAGTCGAATACCGTACATCTTGCTCTCGCGAAGTTTCCTGGGGCAGATCTGCGCGGCAAGGAAGGGAGATAGAAGGGGAAGGACTGAGGGGAAGTGAGGGAGGCAACGAGAGAGAGGCAGGGGAACCGAACTACTTTGTGGAAAGTGCACGAGGCAAACACACGCAAGGCTAAAAAGCAAGTGGCTAAAGTCACCCTTCGCTCTGACTTTACCAGGAACCCTATCTTGAGGTCTCATTGTGAGACGAGTCGAAACGGGACGTCTGGTAGTGGTGAGCCATCGCACTTCTCGAAGCGCTTGTGTTGGCTGCAGTTGGAAAGGTTTTCTGATTGACCCTCCTCGTTGGAAACTGGATTTTGAAAGTTCTGTAGCCTGTCCCAAAGTCATCAACAGCGCAGCGCCAGGACCTTTTACGATAGCTACACCAACGTAATCTGTTCTATACGCATTCACAATGGACTATCGTAATGCCCCGTTTTCACTGCTGATGTATAGGTAGGTACGTTCTTCATTTTGAAATAAGTAACTTTGTATGATAACACACTTTATTTCACTAACCGACCCAGATTTCGGCATATTATGCCATTTTCACCTTGAGAATGGCATACTATGCCGAAACCTGGGTCGGTTAGAGAAATAGAGTGGAATCATACGTAGTGTTACGAATTAGGGATTCGTGAAATAAAACACAACTTTGCGACAAAACGAAATCCTTAACTCAACAAAACCTCATCAAAAATCTCATTTATTTACCTCAACACTGCTCAACAGCACTCCCTAACAACCTTAATTACATTTTTCTTAATATTTATTTACCCGGAGCTCTTCGAATCTCCGTAGACGACTCGTTACAGTAGTTACTTATTTCAATATGAAGAACATCAAAGTTTTCCTCAGGTTAACGCCGGAGACAGCGTCTTATATATGATGCATACGAACCGGGGTTCCGACGCCTGTTGGCCAAAATCTCTTTGGGAATGCACGTCCGTTCCGCTGTAGCACGAAGTTCCTAGCTACCTTAAAGCGGTTCCGTTTCCGTAGGGAACCGGAAATATGGACCACGAGAATAAGGAAAGACACAAAATGGATGTCATAATATTAGGTACTCTGTTTCATAAACGGTGTAGGTGTCATTTACTTTTAAAACCATTACGAATATTGCGAAAGGTATCATGGATGCGGGAATTATAATTTCGTTCGAAATTAACCGCTTGCTTTACTCTAGTTCGCTGCATTTCCTGGAGACGACAGCTCAGATTTAATATCTGCGATGCCGGAGTAGTAGGAGTGCATATAGTTTGTTTGTGTCTTCGAGTATATAGTTTAATTTTACTTACGCTCTCTATTATTTACTCCGATCTGGCTCTATTAAGTGGCTCTATTATTTACGCCGATCCGTTCGTCAGTAGTGGTAACGAGGCATAATTTTCTGTTGCCTTCACCAGGAAACATAGCGAAAAAGCAAAAAGCAAGCAAACGGAATTTGGATTCCCGTGTCCCTGTACGTTTTGTAACTTTCGGAATGGTTTTTCTTAAAGCAAATGGCTCTCCACTTTACATATTCATCAAAACAACATTTGACCCTTCTCCATTTTAATAATCTTATTTGACTATCGCGTTTCATCTTTTCTGGCTACCGCCCGCGAAACCAGTGCATAACAGTGGTCAGTTGGCGGCGTTAAGAACTACTAGAAGGACGTTTACCAACGCGCGTTCACACGGCATTTAGCGCCAATACGACTGTGCGCACGACGCTCGTTGAATGAACGGGGCATAAGCGTGGAAAAATATAATAGAAGGTTCTGAGCGCGTGCACAAACTTATCGCGTACCTACCACGTCATGTGTGATGGGTTGTGGCCTCGACTTTCTTACGGCGCAATCCCGGCTGGATATAAAGAAAAGAACAAAAGAAGCGGAAGTCCGTGAGGGCCTTCCGTCGGAGTTCGTTTCATGTTGGTGTTCGTCCCCGTGGATACGGTGGCATCCAAGAAGGAAGCCAGGGATATTTTTTACACTTACTCGAAGGATTTTGGAGCTCACACAGTAGCCTCTTCGCTTTTCTTTGTTCTTTTTTCGTATCGCGAGTGCGTGAATATATTTACGCAAGGACTAATCTGCGTTGGAGTAAATGACGATAATTTTTTTTCGTTCCCCTATTTTGTGGTCTCTGAAGTCAATAAAACTCAACCAATATCTCCGCGAAAAATGCACAAATGACTTGGTTCGCAGTCTCGCACACGGGTGCAAGGATATGCACCGATGGGATGAAATTCATCCTGTAAAAATGATTTGACTTGACCGGCATTTGAACGCTTATCTTCCGATTTAAGGCCTAGTTACGCACCAGACCAGCTAGCAGTGTAACTGGCTTACACTTCTGGCTGGCAATTGGGAGATTCAGGTTCGAATTTTGGTAATTTCAAATATTCTTTACGTGGTGAAATTCATTCCTTTAGTCAATGTGTAGGTACCTGTTTGAATAATTCCACTTTTGTAATTCATTTTTCGTCATTCAACTGAGATAGAGCGGGGTAAGCTAGTCTATGGGGCAACACAAGTAATTTATTATATACGATTTAGGTAATTGCTGCGCGGACTAAAAATGTGGACACCGACGTAGAAGTCTTTAATACATGAAGAATAGGGTGTAAATTCAAATGCCTAATTGAATTGGGTTTTAATTTTGATAAAGGTGAAATGAAGTTTTGATCAACTTTTTATATTTTCGGAGGATTCTTGAGTTTGAATCTCGGCTCTATTCTCTGAGTTCATTCACGGAAATAAAACTCGCACTTGTGCGGGAATCTCGCGGAGATGGATGCCGACCTGTTAATTTTTTTTTTTGCGAAATGATACGTGTATTTTGAAAAATGCATACGCCCACGCCATGTATCAGTTGTTGGAGAACGTAGGTATATGGGAGTTCGCTTGCCATCTATTGGCGCACTGAGTCACTACGCCTAACAACTGAATCATACGTACGTACGCGAAGGCTTGTATAATTAGTAGATTATTAATATTTTCCAGGAGGCGAGATTGGATGTGGTGAAGGGGTTGGAGGTGATGAACGTTTTTTTCACGGAGGAAGTGAGAAAGAGTGGGAATGTTCGTCGGAAAGGGTTGGGGAACACTTTTACAGGGTCGAGGAATTAGTTAAAGGGTTTAGGAGGTGATTTTGATGTAGCCCTAGTCTCAATTTTAGGAAGGACGGAGAGAATCACGAATGAAGTCCTACGAAGAATTGGATAGAAAAAGATTTGGGTGAAAACTCAGAGATGAGGAAGAGACTTTTGGACGCATCGTGCGACACAATAGCCTATTAAAAACCATAATGGAAGGAGAAATTAGTGAAAAAAATCACAGAAGATGACAACACAAGAATGGAATACATCGGGAAAATTGGAATTAAGGACATAAAAGTGTATAATTCTGCAGGAATTTAGTAGGAGAGTGGAGTGGAGAGCTGCAGCAAACTAATCTTCGGACTGATGACTGCTGATGATGATGACGTCGCGTTGAAATTCAACGTGTACCATCTTCAATTTTCAAAATTATAATCGAATGCTGTCTCCGTAATGGCTAGGTAAAAATCTCACTCGAGCTACCAAAGGGCTGTTTACGACCGGAAGGTGGGCATGCGTGGCCGTCGATGTTCTTGGACGTCCTAGGAGCTGGTAGTGGGAGGGGGAGCTTGTTTCCGGAATGGGGGGGGGAGAGGGGGAGGGGGGAGGAGGATGTTTACGGATTGGTGGGAGTGGAATGGGGGCGTAATCGTTTGATAACGCGTGTGAAATTGGAACGCGTCGAAGAAGTCGGGTGTTTCCTTAATGAAAAGCGATCGGGAGGGAATTGGATCGATGCTTGGCGTTTAATAGGACGGGAGATAGCTTTGGGGTGAGGTAGTGGGTGGCACCATGGGGTGCATTCTAAGGGTTCAGGGTGTGGTGTGAGAAGATGAGGGATTTGGATTGGGGGTGAAGGGGAACATCGCTCGCCGATATGTGATATGTCGTGAGAAAAATCGATATTTTAGGCAGGAAATCGATGTTTCCGTAGTAAATCGATATTTTTGTAGGAAATCGATATTTGAATATAAAATCGATATTTAGGCGGAAAATCTAATTTAGCGGGTGACGTTCGATGTTTTTTTAAAGCCTCTATTGCAGACATTCCTCTCGGATTTTCCACTGAGTCAGGTTCTTCATACTGCCCGACGTTTCGACGCTTGACTCGTGCATCGTCCTCAGAGCAGTTGAGTTACTCTAGAGGTGGTGAAACAGATTTAAGATCGTAGAGAGTATGGTGTAAGAGGAATGGGCTGACCAAGAAAGCCATGGGTAAATATATAAGTATGATGGAAGAGACTCTAAAGAGGAGGTATATTGGGAGTCTTAAAATTTGGAAAGTATGTAGCTATGATTAAAGGAAGGGCAGTATGGAGAAAATTATTAAATGAGATTCAGTTCCCTAGGCCTAAGAGCTCTAAATTCTTTAACTGTGCGTACCCCCGAGAGGGAATGGCGTGATGGTACTTACGCATGCATGTAATGATAATAAAAAAAATAAATAACACTTAATTCTCAATGTAGTGATGATCGGTACCCAGTAGTATTAGATTTGTTTTTGGTTCCTTATATACAGCAGCGGATCAGGCCAGCATTAATGTATTCGCTCCATTTCATTTGCTGCCGTGGTAATCCCACCTTGGTGAATGCAGTTGCATTCGCCTGCAATACATCTGCGGCAGGTTGATTGCATGAATGAAATATGTTTTTGATTTTACATATAAACATCTAGTATAACAAAACATCAAATATCTGTCATACTGAGCACTTGTAACATTGTGAAGAAAGTTCTTTATCTTCAATTAAATGAAAATATTAGCCAATAACAATTACAATCAATAAATGAGTCTAATCCCTTTGGCGTAAATACCCGGGATGGGTGAATCTTTGTCAGCCTGCTCAGCCAGTCAGCCTTTGGCTGAGAAGTGTGGAATGAGATATTTTTTATTAATGCAATCTACCGGTTAAGGCACGTTTAAATGGAAGAGAGTAAATATTCTCTAGATTTTACATACTCAGGGCCCTACATAACTATGTATAGTGTTTTTTCCTTATTTCAGCATACTTCCTATCCTTCTTCATCCCGTCCTTAAAACCTATTCCCTTTCTTCCCCTTCCCCGTTTGCCCAACATCCTCCCCTCTACCATGGTCTTAAGAAATCCTTCACCTCCATTACCTCCTCGAACCTCCTACTTTGCCTCCCCCTAATATAATCCAGAAGCTTCCTTTCCTCACCAGACATATCAAGCACTTCTTCTTAAGTACTTCTTAGTTTGTCTTCCTTTCCGTCCACCTCACCTTCCCCGTCCTCCTCCACACCCACATCTCGAACGCCTGCAGCCTATTCCCGTCTTCCTTTCTCAGACTCCACGTTTCTCGGTAATAACAACACCACATTCCTAATTAAACTCTTCGCCAGCCTCTTCTTCATAGTAAGATAGTAACACCAAAGTATTTATTGCTATTTCATCGATGTTTGTTCAATGTAAACTGATTTTTCTTCCGGTGCTCACCCATCGGAAGGAAGTAGTGTGGTGGGGCGTCGACCAACTTCTCCTCTCAGGCGCCTGGAGGATCGTGGAGGGAGGGAGAGAGGTGTGGAGGGAGGTTGAATGTAAACAGGGAAATCAATGCAGTCGAAGGCGACGATGGGATCCATCAGAGAGGGGGTGAGAGGGGAGGGAAGACCGATCGTATTAAATGAGACGAGGGTGGGGGAGGTGTATGGTTAAGCCAAGGAGGCGATCTCCGTGGTGACGTGTAAACGCGTTACGGAGATTGCAGGCTGCGAAAATACGACCGACTTCGTGTTGTTCTTCTCTTGGCCTCATCGACGTTAAAAAAGCTAAACTCTGGGTTGCTACAGGCCTGAAAAACCTGGTAACATCATGGAAATTAAAAACCGGCCTGAAGAACCTGGAAAAATGAGTACATATTCTGGAAATTTGGTTTTCAACGTCAAATATGATTGAGGGCTTGTCCATTATTCGGGTTCCCACCGCGTTCATTGTTGACTTAAGACAACATTTTCGCCCGGTATCCTCCGAGCGTTTTCAGGTCAAAGTGGTTTATATGTAATCCACTTCGACCTGAAGACGCTCGGAGGATACCGGGCGAAACTTGTCTTAAGTCAACAATGAACGCGGTGGGAACCAGAATAATAGACAACCCTTCATTCAAGCCCCGCGGAAACCTACGCCTCAATATGTCATGATTGTTTTCAGTAAGTGAGACGCACCATTTTGGGCACTAGGTATTTTATTACCTTGCCTTGTTGAGGCATTAGAGTTCTTGTTTGGTGTTATCCAAGTAATCATACCACTAAATTAAATTTATGGTTCTATTCTTGAAAGTTATGCTGAGGAAGATAGAATATATGTTTCTCCTCTGATTGTGCACTGGTGGACCTAGTCGCGGCCGAGACCTGATAATAATATACCATCAGAAAGGTAGCTGATTTGATCCCAGAGCGATAGTGGTGGCATTCTGTTTGCGGTAAAATTTTATTCCCTCACATGCGTTGATGTTTTGTGCTCCTATTCGTGCGCCTTTTTAAAAATTCACTGCAAAGAATAGAATTTCACTGGGAAAAATTGAAATTTTGGCCTGGAGAACCTGTAAAAGACCTGGAAATTCATAATCTCTGGTCAGTAGCAGCCCTGAAACTTCTCTCATTCAAAGTGAAAATCAAGGTGCCATGTGTAGAATACCAACCTGCCCATGCAGTGAATAAAAAAAGCCTTCACCAATTGAGAACCCTTGTCTATTATATAGGGATTTTGATGAAATTTTCATCTCTGGGGGTGTTTAGATTAAAAAATTTGATTTCGTGTTTTACTACTTGCGATAGGCTAGTTACATCTTCATAAATCTTTACGCCTCCGCTACCTCTGTGCCTACTCGCTTTGCCCCATATCTCGGTAGTTTATGGCCCTTCGCAAATTGATTGAGGGAATTTTATGAAACTGCTATTAAACGTGATTCCTTGTGAACAATAGGTTACGCTTCTCGTTTCTCGGGGGCAAGCCGTCGTAAACAAACTGAATGACTAAGTACGTGACTCCTATGTAAGAATTAATACAAGAACCTGATGGTTTGGAGCTCTAAAATGCTAGTGATGGAGCGTAAAAGTTATCGGATTTGATGAAACGTTTTCATATTTATTAAATTTAGTTCCTGCCTGGTTAAAGAGCAAATCCTAAGTTTTGCTGAATCCTCGTCCTGAGGCGACCAATGCTGACTCAATTCATTTATGTATTTGCGCTCAATATCTGCTCGTTTTATTACGAAATCTACAGTTTATTTCGAAAACAAATCATAATCAAGATTCGGGATACGCATTTATTTGAGCTCTTTAAGTCCACTGTGGAAGATAAGGAAAATGTGCAGATGTGTGTCTAAAAGCCTTTTATTTATGGTTTTAGGTCACTGCTAAGAAAAATACTGAAAGAAAGAACTTTGTCTCAAGGACACTAATCCACATGTTCGCGGAATAGAGATCGTCCGAGTGTTCATACTTCTGGTGTCAGCATTTTAACCCAGCAGTTCCCAACCCAGACTGTGCGTTCCCTCGTACGTGGTGGTTTATGGGCTCGAAAAAAGTTGAATAATGGCGAATACGAAAAAGAACATTTTTCAATTCTGCGTTATCCAACTATTAGAGGTATATTCTAAGGAAATGGACTAGAAAGGGTTGAGCAATCAAAATAATTGGAAACCACTGCTCTAACTGATGTGCTCATTTTATTTTGTGTCTTTACTAAAATTTGTACTCACCAATGAGTTACAACGTAGAGTTAATTTGTTTCATGTTTCCGGAAAGGTTTTGCCGAATAGGGAAGAACTCTTCATCGGCACAAAAAGATCAAACAACATTGTTTTTCTTGCCTTACGAAAATTGAATTTTTCCTTCGGACGAGTGGAAATGTGAACGATGCGTCAGGAGGTAAGCGCTCTGTGATTAGAAACGATTCAATGAAGGCGTTTCACCAGATGAATGGTTCCACCAAATGACACTGGACACAGTAATTTTCACCAAATGACACAGTAATTTTCTGGACTGCGGGAGTTTTCTCTAGCAATTCGCACGTAAAACTATTTTTCAATATCAAATCTCTTTTCAAACTCGTCTTATTTTTTGCCCCGCCCAATATTCATCCGCCCAAGATTCCTATCATTATTCTCCCTATCCTACGCTTACCGATCATTATTTCCTCTTTTGACCTCTTCGGCATGCTCTTAACCTCTATAGCTGGGGTTCTTAATGGGTCTGTCTCGGTACACTATAAGTGTGCCGCAAAATTGCTGTACTGTGCCGCGAAAAAAAGTAGGTAGTGTGAAAGTAAGAACACATGAATACAAGCTTTTGCATTAAATATTTTAACAGTGTTTTTATTAATTTCACAGAACTTTAAATACGCGCAATGCAAAATAAAAAATCAAGAACGCTCTGTCAATAAAATTATACCAGTTTAGTGTGGTTACTTCTACATTAGGGATGTGCCGCTATATTCCGCACGGCGAAATAGTGTGCCGCGATCCAAAAACTTTCGAGAACCCCTGCTCCATAGGTTGTCTAGCCAACTTTACTGCGTACGAATTATTTTTATTCCAGCCTCCCTTTCCTACCAACCACATCTAGCACTTCTTCGTTTGTTTAGTGCCCGTTCATTATTTTTTCTTTAAACTCTTCTGTGACGACCGGCGATTTATTTACGCTCTTCTCTTTGATGCGTAAACGACGACGGGGTTTTTGCTTCATTATTTTTTTAATATCACCCCACTAATTCATTTTTGTCTGGAATTTCTTCCTCCGCCGCCAGCCCCTCAGAAATATAAGGGATATTCTCTTGGGCATTATGACGGGAGACTAATGAGCCTTTTTTTTTCTATCTCTTCTTCACCCTCTCTCTTCTAGATACCCACCTCCTTTTCACCCCCTCTCGTAAAGGGAAACGCATCTTTCTCTTTATATCACTCATTCCTCCACATCGTGTGTATTCGTTGGAAAACTCGTAATCGTTTTCTTTTTAAGCTTCCTCCCTCTCGTAGGATGCTGCGGTCGTGGCATGGCACAGGGGTGGGATTCGCTCCCCTCCCCCCTCTGGGTGGATTTATTTTTCAACCCGAGCTGTCCGCGCCCGGCTTTGCTGAACTTTTTTCCTTGTTATTTCTCAACGAGGTGGCAGAGGCAAAGAATTGCACGACAGTGAGAGTGGAGGCCAAATTTTCCGATTTTTTATCATTATCTGGGTGTTCATCCGGTAAATGTAGGTGTAGGTGGAAGTAGGAATATCTGCACTTATCTTTTACATCTGCTCCACCTTGTTTCCTTGCACGATGCCATTCTTCGTTCGCTCGGCTTACGTCTTGCCTCTATTCATCCCGTCCGTATACGCACTCCGGAAGGTATGGACAACAGCATGTGGATTTATTGTGAATATTTGCTGTATTCCAGAAAATTTAGTCGGAAGGAATGCCATCTTGTCATATATTGATGAATATATGGCATGATGACATATGGCATGATGGCAATCCTTTCTTCCTTTTTCACGCAAACCAATATCCTCCCTTCGATCGCATTAAGAATCCCTTCATCTCAATTTATCCTTTCCAACCATCTACTCTTTGCTCTTGATTGAGCAATTTTACGCTAAATTTTATTTATAAACTTAATTTCCTGCAAATTATGAAACTAGTTGACAATCCTATCGGCAGCATCAGAATGATGGCGGTTTTTCCTTGATTAATTAATAAAATATTCAAGGACATGTTTTTCAATATATTTGGATATCTAAGTCCTAATGTGAACAGGGAAGCCGTCCTATCTTATATGTAAAAATATTCAAACAAAGACAAAAAATGAGGACAACACGTGCCACTGAAATGTTATGCATGCCATGTAACCGCACTGTCACTCACTCAGTGATTCAACCCGAAGGTTGGTTTGGATGGTTGAGGGTAGAACTCACCCCGGACTAAACCACAGGCGTGTGGATTTCACACATTCAACCGCACTGTAACGTTTATCAAATCATTTCTTGTACAATCATGCAGTTTGTGGAACAAAATACGTAGTAATAGACGTAAAAATGTAAAATCGGTAGGTGTGTTTAAACAACTGTTGTTAGAGTACAAAATTACTATAGAAATTTCTGTATAATTGTTTGATTACACAATAAAAGTTGTAGACAATCATAATTAGATAACTGTAACTGGAAACTGGAGTGGAAAATTATTGTGAAAATTAAATATAAATGCGAGCGGTAGCTTACTGGCTAAAGCAGTCTGCGAGATATCGAGGAATCCTGGTTCTAGTGCCGGTCAAGGCGAATGAGTTTTCTTCTGTGGCATTTTCGCACTATTCCGAAATCGTCCACGCTTCCGAACCATAGGTGGCACAACTGTCTACCAGTGATGGGAGCATTCTTATTTTTTGGATTTATCGCATATATTTGCTATATTCCAAAAAATTTAACCGGAAGGAATGCCATCATGTCATATATTTTTGAATATATGGCATGATGGCATGAGTAATAAGGTATAAGAAATGAGACGAATATACGGGACGCGGTATATCAATACGGATACAGGGATAAAATAAGAAATGTAGAAGTATGCAGAAGAGTAGAAGAGGAAAGGACTATTATGAAGCACTATACAAAAAATAAAAACCTGATGGGTCGGACAAATGCTGTGGCACAATGGGGTTCGTGAAGAATATATTTGAAGGAAAAGTCCCAAGAGGAAGGCCAAGGGATAAATACATAGACCAAATAAAGAGTACACAAGGAGGACCACCAGGGAGTAAGGGAACTAGCATTAAATGAGGAAGGATGGATGGCTGCATTCAACCAATGAATGAAATTGTGCCATTGGCCCGGTTTTATAATCTCTGGTGAAATGTTTTCACGGTATGAAAACCGGAGTCAATACTCTAATCGATTACGCTCACACCAACCAACTGATGGTCAACCAATCTTAGGATTGAACGGCCAACGATGATGATGAGAAATTTGTTAGCTCCAAAGTACTGAGTCCTAATATGGAAAAAAACAAATCTTTTCCTGATTCTAATTCTTTTATCTTCCAATCCGTTTATTCCACTGCCCCCTCCCCTTGGGTTTGTGACGCGGATGGTACTGCACTGGTTTCCTCGGCGTGAATGCGGCGCGTGTGTGGGTGCAATAGCGGGGCTGAAGATGGCGCCAGAAGGGACCTCATCAAACGACTTCCCCGCTCAATGTGGGCCTTGATTACTCCTCCCGGCCAGCCAGAACCCCTCTCCTCAGCCATTCCAATCCTCCCGCCCTTCTCTCACTTCCTTGTAAACCCCATTCCCCATCCACCCTCCCAACCAACCCCCTTCTCTTTTCTTCGCCATTCGGGGCTTTCCGCCGTGATTGCATCATTGTTCTGCCCTCCCCAGAAATTTCTCACGCCCCATCATCCCTCCCCTCATTTTCTGCCCTCATTCATTTGATTTACCCTTTGCTCTCTCCTACTACCCCTTCCCTCTGGACCAGATTACAGTCACGCCCTCGGCTTTCCAAGGCCGCGCGGTGCAAGCAAGGCTTCGGACACTTTGACCCATGTCCGACTTCGTCCAGCAGTCGAGTTAGGCATTTGCCAAGGAAGGTACATTTCTGCCCCGTTTATTAATGTCTAGTTAAGCATTTCCTCGGTGCCATTTCCAACGTGAATACGTTCCACATTTATTGCTCTTTCGGCAGCTAACTGACAATCAAATGATTTTACTGTGACGTCTTCCAGCTATGAATTCTAGGAATATGTATCTATCACTGGCAACAAATATTTATATTGTGAAAATAGTTGTAATTACTATATTCTTCTCTCCAACCTGGGACTGTTGGTTCACAACATTCCTACTCCAATACGTTTCCTGAAGTAACTATGTCTTTTATTTTTTTATTCAACACATAACTAGGGAACCTAGAGTCAATGATAAAAGGCTGACAAATATGTTAACTCATAAATAAAAGTGACAAAATGTGCTGATAAATAAATGAATTAATAAAAGTCATTTCAGTGCAAAAGTTTTTACAACTTTAGTACTTTACCTAATGAAGTAGAAGAATAATCTCAGAAGGTTTTATATGTTTCGAACAGACCCTTTTTCTTCTAAAATCAAACAAAAATGGCTTCGCGCTCAAAATCAGTCATGTTTTGACTTTATTTTCTCCGTTGAGGGAGCTGTTAAAAATATTAGGCTTACAGAATACAAACACATGCAGAAGTACATCATGTAATTTAAACTTGAAGTTGTAAATTCAACTTGTAAGCTATGTATGACTTTTTTAAACGCGTGAAATACAATAATAATTACATGACACACCCGTTTTTGGTTTTTCCATTTGGGTTCCCTTGGGAAAACTATAAGACTATCATTTATCTGTGTAGTTATTCGACTCTCATCCATTCTCTTAGCATGGCCAAACCAACGAGGTACACTCTTTTATGTAAGTAAAGATTCAATACCAGAGCATCCGTTCTACACTACTGAAGCTGCCTATATCGTCTATCCTGTCCAGACGATAAGACTTTTGTAACGAGGGATTAGTGGGGAGTCGGGACGATTTATCTCCGGGCTTGGTATGTAGTGCGCGGACGACTCCGGGAGTTGGTGATGTTTCGGCTCCGGAATTACACCATATTGAGCTCGAGGGCCACGGAATAAATTCCGCCCTTATTTCATCTTTTGTGATGGAATATATCGCGTGAAGTCGTTGATCCGTGCTTCATGAAATAAATGTATGCATGCAGTTGGTTTAGCCGCTGTTTTCCTGCGTCGATAACCTTTTTTCCCAATTCGATTGTTTTTTTTTGGAATTAAGCTCAGATAATGATTTCAACGAAAACAACAATGAAATTTACTTCGGGGTTATTTGAGTTCACATATGTTTTCTACATGATATCTGGGGGGTTATTTTGTAATCTCACCTTTTTAATGACTCTTTGCGGGAAGGCGGAAGGTCCGTTTCGCTCTATTAATGATCGGCTCACGATCGGCCAAGGTCCGATGGTGGCTCCATTTCACGTTCCTTACGACAGATGAGATGGAACTAATGAAATGCGGAGCCAAATGAATCGGATCAACTGTCGAAAGATACGGATCAAGGGTCGAAAGAGCGGATGAATCAAATGAATAGACCGGTAGTTCACCACTTGAGAGCCGAAGATGGTCACGCCGCCGCCTGGGTGGCGGAGTTGAACTACGAAAAATGACGTAATATTTCACATTTTATAACGTATTCTCACTTAAGTAAGATTACAAAATAACTCCCCTGAAATCAATTACTTCTGAATAGGTAGTATCGTCTTTTGAAAAGCATGCGTATATTTTTTAAGTCTTACATTTCCTATTGAGGCCTCATTGATAGTTAGTCTGAAACCATTTTTGTTAATATTATTAAAATTACCATAGTTGTTTTTAGGCAATTATTAAATTTACCTAAGTATTTTGTAAGAAAAATTATCATTGATTTTTATCAAGTATCATAAATGACAGAATTAGTGGGTGGATTTCTTGTGGAAAAAGGAATGTTTTATAAATAAGTGAGAAAAATAATTAGTAGTCACCGCTATGGTTTTAACCTCTTTATGGCTTTCTAAGTGGCACTACTGGCATCTCCGAAGCATAGTGCGAAAACAAGTAATGGGCACATTTCGGCTCACGGGTCCGCAATCATAAAAGGAATAATCATTTCCCTGGCTCCCATGCAGTGAAAAGGATATCACGGTGACGCCTCAAGGCTGGTGGAGACAAAAGCGTGCTTTTTCCATCTGCGCGGAACAGTGCCCTTTTTCGGTGGTTCTTTTCGCTTCAGAGGACGCAACATCGACGCAAATAGTACTAGGGACATCCGTTTTCCTTTCGAAGCTTTTAGTCTCAGCCCTATTGTGAACCAACAAAAGACTTCTTATAAGCAATTGGATACGGGGAGATTATTAAATCGGAGATTAGATGGGTAGAATTAAGAAACATTGCAACTCTGAACTTCCCCTGTCATTCTCATCCAGAGCTTAAGGGGTTGTATTTTAATTGAGTCTCTATTTACCTAGTAATGGTTGCAGGGGCTTGATCATGTTTCTCCATAACACGGACGTTTGCGTTATCATTATTTTTCAATTGGGCTCATAAGAGCGAAAACGTGATTGTTATTCTTACAATTTTGTCAGGTGCTTTATATCACTAGTGTTAATTGATGGAGCATATGTATTTTTATATTGTAATATGGATAAATGAATTATTTTACGTTTTGAAGAAAATCTGAACGTATATAATCAGATAATTACGAAACTAGTTGAAAAGCCTGCTGAAACAGACTAAAATATTGGCGAAGTAGCCAAAAAGTAATGAATTAAGTAAATAATTAAATAGAAAATAATGTGAGGTTTTTTATTTTGAATGAAAGCAATATATGTAACCTTGGTAAACAATATATAAAATATAAATGTCAGAGATTTATTTGTATATAATATTTTTGGTGGAGCAGGTGGTGCTGTTACTAAGCAGTTTCCTATTTTGAAAATACATACTCCCGCGCCATGTGTCAGCTAGTGGAGAACGTATATGGGAGCTTGCTTGCCATCTATTTACGCACATCTGAATCACTTCGCCTAGCAACTGAATCATGCGTACGTACGCGTAGCCGCACATAAACAATTTCTCCAGCTACACTAACTCGGGAGACGAAAACCACCGACCTGAAACATCTTTTTTCATTTGCACGCCGCGGGGTAAACGGAACCCGGGGCTTCGCAGGAATGACCTCGTGTCGAGCGCTCTCCCGAAGAGGCGTCAATGATCCAAGGATTCCACATGGAGGGGGGAAGGGAGAGAGAGCCCAAAAGGAAAGAGAACCTTTTGTTCCGTTCCCCGGAACCGTTCACGCGACAAGAGTCTGCGGAGGATGGATGAGATTTGCTTTTACTTCAAGCTCATCCCTGAATATCCCGTTCATCTCGAGGATGCTCGGGGATGCGTACGCTAAGAAAAGCGGGCCGCGTCTAGAAGTCATTCATCCAACCGTACCACAATTCATCGGGAAAGGGTGTTGGGCCCTGTTTGGAGGGTTTTATTGTATGGGAGCTTTCCATTCGCTTTAGTGGACTGCTCACTTCGCAACACGACAGCGTAATTGCTTTCCATTTCGTTTATGATCCTGCGCATTAGGTAGCGCAGGCTTCAAAGCAGACCGGGAGCAGAGTTGGCAATAAAATAACATCGAAAATCACATCTGCGATTGTTACTTTTGTGCTGATTTTCAGAAAGGGCGTCAAACATGGATAAATCAATTACTTTGCGGGAAAAAGCTTTCCTTTTATTTACATATTTTGAATGGATTTGATTTGATTTATTTTAAATATTCGAAAACAGCCGATGTCGGCCTTTACATTGAACATTTTCAACTTAGAATATTTCGTGAATATTCGATCGTGACTGTTTTATACCTTAAAAATGCTACCTACCGACAGGCTCCCAACACAACAACGCACTTGCTCTCCATTAAGTTTCAGTCCCTGCGCACTAGACAGCCCATTTAAAAACATCGGAAACAGAGTGAAAGTGCTCAGGATAATAAAAGAGCATCGATAATCGTATCTGAGATTGTTACTTTTGTGTTATTTTCAGTATTGACGTATAGCGTAGATAATGTAATGTTTTTAACAACTTATTGGGAAAAAGATTACTTACGTTTTTAAATACGTATTTTGAACGAATTCGATAGCTGCACAAGCAACGTTTGGCTGTCCTACAGAATGCTACACCCAAAAAAATGTTTTCGTAGTTCAACCTGAATTTTACTCTTCATTGCTATTCCTGCGCAATATTCCTACCAGATGAGAAGAATCTCAATTGGAGAGGAAGTACTCTTCTTATTCAAAGTGTATTTTTTCTGGCATGCATCCTCTTGAATGGAGAATATTGTCTATAGGATTTGGCGGACAACCCTCACTATATATGAATATCCTTTTGAATTTAGAAGTGCGTACGTGTATACCCTTGGCTACACGAATATTTTTAGTTTTTTACGTAGCAATAACGTTTAGACATTGTTGTATGCAAGTAAGTACATTCATTGCATAACCTTTTGACAGTATAACACATTCATTTGCACACCTCTCGTGATTACTTCATTAATACAATGAAATCCAGCAGTCCGTCAGTTGAGCGTTCAGTAAGATTGCATATGAGTTAGTTATCGCTCACCATTAGGTTTTAAGGAATTTCTGCTCACTGTTGTATGTTGAATAAGAAATTTACCACTCAGGCGCAATGCTGTATATTTAACACACTCCCATGGATGATTCTATTTGTTTATGTTTTCCTAACAACCTTTTCCTGTTCTGTTGGAATATGCATATGCTGATATGAGAGATATGTAATAAATTCATCTTTTTAAATTCATCAATTGAATACTGAATCAAAGGGTGACGATTGTAGTTTTGGTTACAATTTGGGCCTCAACAGACTCAAATCAGTTTATATATCATCATGGTATATTATGCCTTGGTAATTATTGCCGAATAAAATAAATAATTACTACGTATATACTATGGAAAAATGAGGCTCAATTTATGATGGGTGTGTTGAGAGTTGTCATTTTCATGTAGGACCCATAGCGGGCTCCGAAAGGACAGAGGAAAGGCGAATCTGTCTAAACTTGTTGTTAATTATAGGTGTAGCGAAACTTGGTGGCACTCGCTTGTTTAGATTATGACGCAAAGGAGAGGAAAGCATACTAGTGATGTGGGATAAAGTGGCCGAGTCTTCCTCCAAATGTCGTTTCGGGAGTCCTTCGGTACCTTTGCCCGCTCATCAATGCTTGATTTACCCTCAATGATCTCTGATTCTCCGCTGGTGAGTGCCACCAAGTTGCGCTATACCTATACCGGCAGATTACCGCAGGAGCCTGCGCACATCGTACCATCCATCGTTGTTCGTGTGCGCTGAAGTGCGCAGATGATGTGTTCCGATCTGTGTGCTAACTTCAACGTCTAGAATGGAAAGCTCATAATGCCTGTCTCCGTGTGTGTGCTTGCGAGTGGGAATGATCTCGTTCCCGCTATTATAGTCGGAATAGCCCGCGGAGAATGGACAATGGCTTCGAGTGACGGCACGAGCGAGTTCGGGGGATCGCGGGACGGAAGAATCATTGTCCCGCGAGTCGTGAAGGTCTTTTGTCGCAGCCATCCGGAGTAGATCGGTGGAAAGCTCATCTTTGCATCTCCCTGTCTTTCACAAGCAGTCTTCTCGTCAGAGACCATTCGGTCTTCAGCGCGTCAAGATACTTCCTTTGCCGCTTTCTATTTCACACCCCGATGGGATGCAAACAGCACGCATTTCTTGTCAGTATTGGAGTGGTTAATGAAGTGAAGCGTCTTATGTTTGGGCTCGGGTGGGGATTTGGGACGTTATATCTCAATAATCAATGATAACATTCCAGCGAGATAAATTAGTTTCCCAATGGTTATTTAGTTTTATGCTCCTTATATTCATGGTAGGTACGATATTCGTATTACTAATTAAAGTTAGGTCGTTGCGAATCGTAAGCGATTCGATGTATCGTTTGGGTCGAACGCCGTGACGTAGTTACAAGCGCTAGCTAGGTACGGAGTCCATTGTGTATTTGATAGTTGTGTGGTATTTGGGTTCAACAGCAATGTGAGGAAACAAATGAGGGAAGAGCATCTTTTTATGTACTCCGCTGGGTATTTTTTCGCAAGCAGGATCCACCAATTTACATTAATTACTCTCTTACAAACGACGCCAAAGTCATCATTTATGTCTTATTGTAAACATTAAACTCTATCTTTCATTTTCCTTGTAAATGTTTATCTATGTCTCCATTTTTTTTGCTGATTTTTACTATGGAAAATGACCGACTTTCACACTTTTTCCCAGTATTTCGCCGTCATTTTGACGTATTTCCCAACTCTCCACCAGAGGAATACCTTCTACTTCATGCTATTGCCACGATTATTATCGTGTCCGACGTCACAACAATCAGCTTGTCGTGGGCCCATAAGCAATACATTGTGTAGATAGCCCACGCGCCCTTTAGCGTATGAATGCTCGAAGGGGGTAACTACTACTTACGGCTGGTAACGGTGCAACGATGTTGTATGCACCCTACATTTCTTTATAGCACGCAACGTATGTAAGATTGCCGGACGGGTCGTACGTCATTCGGCATCAGATAAAAGTGTACATTACGGTTATGTAAGCGAAAACGAAACGAAATAGTGTCTTTCGTAGTGGAGGCTTGTACATACCGAGTTAGAATGATCTTTAGGGGATAAACACCGTGTTGGAAATGATAAGTTAAGGTGTGGTCCCCTTCCAAGGGACTCAGCGCCGCCCATAGTGAGAATTCTTTTTTCTCTTCACGCTCCCTCCGCCAACGCCAACCCCTTCTCAGTGGAGCCGCCTCTTTTCCGTCTTTGACGAGTTAACGGAGGGTTGGAAGGTTCTCGGGGGTTAAAAACAAGGGGGTTGGAGCGAAGGACCGTGGGCATCGGTGGTTTCCAAGGGGGACAGACAATACCGAGTTCCGACACACCCTGCCATGCGTCCATCCCCCTCTTCAAACCCTCCCCTAATATTTTTTCCACTTTATGTTATTATTATTTTTTTTAATTTCTCCCCCGTGGGCACGAAATTTTCTCATCATTTTTCTCCCCAGCCTCTCTTTTCTTCACGACCATCCCTCTTCATCTTCCGAGACCTTCTCGAAAAAATATATTTTAATTTTCCTTCCCCCCTCCCTCTCTCCCATGTATAAATTGTGGTCCTCCCGAAAATTCCTTCCACCCCCGTCGCGTTCCGTCTAAATAAAAGAGACCTTTTCCGAGGCGCAAAAGCGTTGATGAGTCGGGGAAACCGCCCTTCGCTGTCGCTATGTATTGCGTCCCCCTCTCGTTTTCACACCATCCACCTCATTTGGAAGCCTTTTCCCCCTCACTTTAATAGTCTTCACTTCAGCCTCCCCGTTCGTCCCCCGGCTGGTTCTCTTAATTCTCGTCACCTTATCTGTGTCTGAATCTGTGGATGAATATAAGAATGAATACTCCATATTAAGATCAGCATTTGATGCTGTAGTAAAGGATTTGAGAGAGAGAAAGGCGTCAGGAGTTGATGAAATTCCGTACGAGTTCCTTTACTATGCAGGAGTGAGGACTCTGAATAAGCTAAACAGATGTGACATTTACTCAAGTGGGCAAATGTCAACGGGATTTTTAAATAGACGGGCTTTAAAAATATTTTAATAATTCCTATCCTAGCCGAGAGATTCCTATCCTAGAAAAGAGCCGAGAGATGCGAAGACTTAAGAACAATTAGCCTTACAGCAAATGTATAGAGAATTCATTTCAGAATCATTTACAGGAGGATGGAACAGAAGATGGAAGAATTCCTGAATAAAGACAAATTCGGATTCAGGAAAAGTGGGGGAACGAGGAAGCTATTATAGCCCTGACTTATCATATGGTAGAGGATTCAAAAGGTCCACCCAACATATATTTGCTTCATCAACCTAGAGAAAGCATGTGATAATGTGAACTGGAACAGAATGGAAGTGGAAGGCAGTGGAACGGAAGAGCATAGTAGTGTCATTTAATGACGGAAGAACCTCATGCAGGCTGTATGAGGAACGCCTAGCAATGGTTGAATGAGGCAGAAATGCAGAGGAAGCAGAAATGAGGAAAGGAGTACGACAAGGATTCGCGATGTCGCCAATGATCTTCAACATATACATTGAAAAAGTCATAAATGAAATAAAGGACAAATAAAAAACAGGAATACAAGTGCATGGAGAAAAAATCAGCATGCTACGCTTTTGGTGATAACATAGAAATTCTTGCCGAGATGAAAGAAGATCTAAAGAGAACGTGGAAGAATTTTATCTGGGAAGCAGAATCACCAGCGATGAAAGAAGCAACAAAAACGTTGTGAGCAGAAAAGTCCAAGAAAATAAGGCATTCTACCAGAGAAGTCCGCTGACAGCGGACAATACAAGCCTGGAAGTGAGGAAGTACTTTATTAAAATATATATTTGGGGCATGCTCTTATGTGACAAGGAATCCTGGAAAATAACGGCTGCAGAGCAAAGGAGATTGGAAGCAATGGAGATGTGGTATTACCAAAGAATGATGAAGATTAAATGGACGGAGAGAATCACTAACGAAGAAGTCCTACGAAAAGCGGAGAGAAAAGAAGCACAATGAACACTGCTAAGGAGAGACAAATTTCCTACACAACAGCCTAATAAAAACAATATTGGAAGGAGAAATAAATGGGAAGAATTATAGAGGAAGACCAAGAGTGGTATACATTAAGCAAATCATGAAGGACGTCAAAGTAATGTATGATTTTAGGCTTTCCCGGCGAATGATGCTGACGAGTTGCTCCCGGGTTTCCCACCGGGTTAGGCTTTCCATGATTGCCGACGTTTCGGCAGGAGACTTTCCTGCCATTTTCAAGGCTGTGGATAAAATCAAATCAAGGCTGTGGATGAAATTTCATCCACAGCCTTGAAAATGGCAGGAAAGTCTCCTGCCGAAACGTCGGAAATCATGGAAAGCCTAATCCGGTGGGAAACCCGAGAACAACTCATCGACGTCAAAGTAAATAATTACGTAGGAATGAGATGTGCAGCTGCGATCATGTGATGATGTGTAAGAAGCATCCATTTGTTTAAAATTTCAGTGCTTACTTTACCTTTATCCTGAAGAAATCCCACGAAGTTAAGCTGAAACTTTCACTTCTAACCGATAACGGTTTTTTTGAGATGCCTTTAAACGCCTGTTAATTTTTAAAGAGATTTTTGAGGTCAAAATTCTTCCGCTTTTATTCAAAATATGCCAAATGATTTTCTTTTTCCCAAATTTTCATAACATATTTAATATTTCAATTAATTTCTTCTGGCTTCCATTGGTTTTATTCTAGCGGAAAACCGAGGGCACTACACAAGTGATAAAAACAAGGCAAATGTAAAAAAGTTCCCTGGATTATCATCAAATGGGCGCTGCTGGGGGAATTAAATTTTGTTTCTCTCATTAAATGGAAAAATATCCTCTCTAAATTTAAATATAATATACATAATAAAACAAGGTAGAAAAGTACAACGTGAGACCCGTAAAAGGTTAAGTACTGTGAAAGTTCAATATTTTAAACGTTTAAGATTTAATGGTGAATCAAATTATAATTTAATCGTTTTTGCGACAGTTTCAGAGTACATAAAAATGTAGATTAGAAATATGCAACTAAAAGTTGTTACCTCGTTTCATCCCTGAGATATTTGATAACGATAATATCGTGAAAGTGAAAATCCGCCATTCTGAAAAATAGCCATTGTTCGGCTTTTCTTTCGATTTTCGCAAAGCACTCCAAATGGAATTGCATATTAGGCGATACAAATGCAGACACAGCGGAAACGTGGAAGAGGAAGGAATATCTTTTTCTGGACGAAATAAGAAAATATTTACGATATGAGGAACTTATGAGATATCTTATGCGAGCCATCTATCGGAGGAAAAGTTACACGATTTCCCAGAATTTGGGATGTTAGAATAAGAACTGACCAAAAACATGCCAATCAGCTGGTAGAATATCCAAATGGAAAAAAATATTACACGTAGTCTAATAGGCTATGCGGAAAGGAAATTGGAAGGAGAATTGATTCAGGAAAGTTGGCGTTCATTGAAAGGATATAGTTTATGACGTGAGCCTTGTGAGGGTATTAAAAGAAAAGACTGGCGATGAGTCTAGCATGGAATAGAGCGTCGTATCGTGTGAAAACGTGCACTCTGTGAGAATTAGACGAGAATGGGCTGTAGGCATTTAAGTTGTGAGTGTGGAGAACTGTGCCTCCTCCTAATCTCCTCCAGAAATTTTCTCTCCTCACCAACCATAAATGGCACTTCCTCGTTTGTGCCCCTTTCTAGGGATTGGAAATTTAAATACAGAATCGATTTTCGATTAATCGACTTTCGATTTTGGTTTTTAAAATCGATTTTCTAAAAACTCGATTTTTTGCCCAAAATAATCGAAAAATCGAAATCGATATTTATACATAGTAAAATAATTTTCTGCTGAAATACGGATGTGTTGTCTTAACTAAATGCAAAATATGGGTTAATGGAAGCACTAGGGATAAGAACTGAATACAGTTAAATTTATTAATACAATATATTATTTTAAAGATATTAATAAGATATACAGGGAAGTAATAATCCATAACAGATACGAATAAACACATAGGTTATATAATAAGCAAATTACATATAGTTTAGTAGCAATAAGAATGATATATTGAAAAGTGGGTATACCACAAAATGAAAAACAGAATTTTATTTATTTCTTGTTTGCAAAGCCGTGGAACCAGTGTTCCTCAGGGATGGACCTTAAGAAAACTAACATATTTAAATGTTCTCCGAATAACCGATTTTGCACCTGAGTTGCAATTAAACCGGCGTGAGAAAATAGTCGCAATGTCATTCTAGGATAGTAGTGGATTAGAGTTGGAATTGCGGTCGACTGGAGGGCGGTTTACGAATTGGCGCAGCTCGATTGGCAAAATTCAAACGCTAGCTTTAGCTAGAAAGCTAAAAATCGAAAATCGATCGGCTAGAATCGATTTTGATCGGTTTTTCAAAACAAAAAGTCGACCTCGATTAAATCGAAAATCGGAGTGTGATAATCGAGTTTCGATTAAAATCGAAATCGAATTTCCAATCCCTACCCCTTTCCATCCAGCGCACCTTATCCATCCTCCTTCACAACCATATCTCGAACTCCCGCAGTCTATTCTCTTCTTCTGTTCTCAGAGTCCACGTCTCCGCTCCACACAGTGAAATCGCGTTTAACTCTTCATCAGCCTCTCAGCTCCCTCCTATTCCTGAACGTTTCTTTCACTCGTGAAATTCTCTAATATGTCTATTTTTCTCCAACGTAATATTCAAGTGAATTGTTAAATATTGTGGAATGTCGTAATATTTGAGGTAGTTAGAGCGAACAATCACTTCTCCTAGAAGTTGATGAATTTGGCCTCATTTTAAAGAAAAAACTCTCAGCTTTCCAATGATATAAAAATATCAACCCCTTGCCGAAATACTTTTCGAGTAATTTGTCGAAAAATATAAGCTGTTTTACATAGCATAGATTGCGGCTTGCGCTCCAGAGGGAGAATATTGAAAAAATTAGGAATTTATAACACTTAGATTTCGTCAAAAACTAACGGTGTATAGTTTGCAAGTTTTCTCAACTATTTATAAAAATTGATCTATTACTCACCGTAGTAATGTTTACAGAATCGCAAAACACCTGGTGTTTTGAAGAGTTTTCAGCCGTACGTCGTGAAAAAATGAGTCAAGTTAGAGACTTATGTAGCTTTATTTATTTAATTAGTGAGAATTTTGGTCATATACATCTCTATATTTGCGCCATTAATACTAAAATATTTATTTCATACTTCTTACAGACGCTGAAGTTAAAACATTAAACTTGAATATGGTCTCCATTATGACTAGGGAACCATCTCGCTCAAACCACCTTAATTGGTGACGAATTTCGAGTTTTGCAAAAACAAATGTTGATACCGGGACTAACCACGGTATTACCTTTACGGAGTCACCCGCAAGTGCACTTAAGTGCGAAATTCCACCGAGGAAACATCATTCGCCTTGACCGGGACTCGAACCACAAAACCCACAGGAGAGGAGGACGCCTCGGTAACTTAACTGGTTTAAGTACTCGGTAATATCGAGGGATCCGGGTTTGAGTTTCAGTCAAGGTGATTTTTCCTTTGTGGAAGTTCACAATTATATTGGTCAATTTTTTCCAGTTTTTGCCCTTCTATTTTTATGGCCAGCTTCACTTTCTTTTCCCTAGAAAATCTCATTAATGTTGTTTTCTTATGAATATTCTTCAATCCGCATTTCCAATACTTTCTCATAAACAAGTTTTAAACTACACCAATTACTGGAAGAGTCTCTCCTCAACGTTTATACCTATGCGTCTCTAAATATCTTTAATGCAAGAAAATCTACTAAATTACGGACGAAGCCTACTGTAATAAATGCGAAAGTTAGTGGAATCACACGTCGATGGAAACTAAAAAAATTCTACTGAATTTCATTCCTTGAAAATATTCTAGGGAGAAGGTTAAAAAGAATGAATGCGCAGTGCTGTCGTAATCGTGCGATTCGGCCCGCCTAGTCCATTGCTAATGACCGAAAACCTCCTCTCGCCACCCCACGGCGTATAATCTGTACGCGCTGGATTCATTAAACCCCATTTCGCTCGTGTGAAAGTGTGTGCACCAATGGAGTTCAATTAAAGCGATAATCTGTCGTAAATTATGCGAATTTCGCTGCGAACGGCATTAGGAGATGAATGTGTACATGTGTGTGCGTGTGTGTGAGTTGCATGTATAAATTGATGACGTCAATGATATTAATCCCTTGGGGGGGTGTCCTCCCCCCCAAGGGATGGCAAACCCCCCCCCTTACCCCCTTAGAAGCACGGGGCTGGAGGCTGCAATTAAACGTGGGGTCCAATAAAGACTAATTGGAACGTTTTGAAATCTCTGCTTTCCATCAGTCGTCCCAATTTTATAGCTCCCCGTCGCGTCCCGCTAGTTACATTATGGCGCGGCTGTACAAATATAATATGTCGGCCGCGGGCAAGGAATGGGTTTGGACGATAACGATGTTTAATCAAACTCCGGAAGGTAATGTTATCTGCCGGCCAAATCAACAAGTTTTATGCCTGCTTGCGAGTCCTGAAAATGGCCCTTTAGTGTGTCGAACAAAAAGTTAACATTTTCCCACGTTGGATGGGAATGTACATCCCTCGCTTTCACCGAGGTAGCATTTCAACGAGAAAAGGATATCGAAATTGCAACGAGTTAGGTGTGTGTTGAATAATATAACTATATATAATAGACCGAGTTGTTCCGTAAGTTGTGACCAAAGTGTGAATTTTATCTTCTCCTTCTTCTCTCTGCTAATATTAGGCATTAATTCTACTAATATTGCAACGACCATCTTCAGCCTTGGTTTTCCACGTCTTACGCCGCCTCCCAGAGATTTTCTGCCTTTCGCTCTATATTTCCATATTTTCTTGTATTCTCCCTTCATCCATTCTTTCTACTTTCTCTCTCCATCTATTTCTGTATACTCGTACTGCTTCGTTGATTCCTTGTACGCCGCGCCGGGTTCTTGTCTTATATCTGTATTTCTTTTTCTGTAAATTCGTGTATAGCCTACCGCTCTTCTTAAACATTTCATCTCAGATGTTTGTAATCTTTTTTCATTGGTTTTTGTAATCGCCCAGTTCTCGCTGACGTATTTTCCTCTGTTTATAGCCATTGTGTTATAAAATTTTCATCAATGTGTCCTTTCTTTCCTTATTTTTTCAAAGTTCGCTGCCTTGTGCCGTTCAAGATAGAAATTTTTATTGTGTATGAGTTTTTCATCGCAGTATGATAATATTGCTACAAGAAATTAAAAGGATTTGACCCGCTCTATACCTTGGTTTAAAAAACATTAATTTCGATCGGACTGGTTCATTGCCTTTGGATGCCATTACTTGGGTCTTTTCGGTCGCGATCTGAAAGTTTGTGGGAACCTGGAACCGGTAGGACCGATCAAACTTATTACGACTTATGTGGATTTTATTCACATCTAAAAGGAAATTTGGGTAGATTTGTTCGGCCTATCAGATTTTTTTTACGTTCGTGGAGAAAGAAATGAGATTCAATGGAGTTGAGTTATTTTTGACATTCCTATTTGATGTGGAGTGATCGATATTTGGAATTCAAATATTTCCCCAGGCATTAACGTATTGGCGGAAGGATATTATAAAAATGCAATAGATTTCAGTTGCAACCGGAGTAGTTTTCTTATCATTTTAGGCATTAAACGCTTTTAAAATTAAGTCCAAATCATGATTTTTATTCTACAGCTTGAAAGGAGGGTTCTTGAAAATATCTTTATAATTTTCCGAACGCGGGGCATTCTAAGACTTTTCCTTGGGCAAGCGCCTAGCCACGTTGAAACACCGGTTTCCGTCAGAACACCGAAGTTAAGCAACGTTGGGTCCGGACGGGTGTTGGATGGGTGGCCCTCCGTGTCTCCCCCGGGCGTGGATGGAGAGGCGATACTCCCTCAGACCACCGGGAGGCCGGAGGGAGACATACCCAGACCGAGAGAGTTAGAGGAAGGACACCGTCCATACCTCTACCGTGGTGCTCTTGTCCCCTGTCTGCAAGTTGCAGACAGGCATGGGGTTGGCGCAATGGACCAATAAAGGTCTAAGTGCCCGTGCTTCTGTCGAAGGCCCCCCCGACAAACAATCTATCTATCTAAGACTTTTCCTTTGCAAAGGTAGATTCTTTCGTAATTTCAAATACCTTTTTAGCTCTTTGGAACGTCTGCCTCATTCATACTGGCCAGTATTTTTAATCATCCCCTCCTTCCACGCTTATCTAACATCCCTTTCTTTTCCCTCATCTTTAACTGGTGTTTTCCCTCACTGCGTACATCCTTCGTCCTTTTTTTGCTGCCTCCTTCGGAATTCTATCATCAGCCTCTTATCCTCTCCCACCACACTAACTTATCATTTTTTCCCACAAAAGTTCCACTTCACGCTGGGACAACAGATCCTTTCACTTTATCTGAGCTGGAGACAACTTCGACGCCAGCGAAATTGTTGCATGATCAATATGGACAAACGTGGAAGTTATCCCGGAATAAGCGAATCTTCAACATTATCACACCGCGGAAGGCTTAACACGGAAGTTTTTCTCGTTGCCTTTGATCAAATTTCCCGCCATGAATAATTTTATTCGTTGCTTTTCTCCTCGTATATTTTCTGCGATTAAGAATAGGTCACTGTGCTTTGGCGCTCTTCCACCCGTTTACTGATGAAAGTATTCCACGACGGTGTGATGGCTGTGAAACACTTTCGGGCGGTTCGCTACACTCTTCATTACGTTGGCGACTTAACGCAAAAACTTACTGATGACGTTTATGTCTAGAGATGGAAGCAATCCAAAGGAGTAGACAATTAAGTACCTACTTCCTACAGAAGTCTAAACTACGATGTCATCCTGTATTTGCTAGAAAATAGAGAGTATCAAAAGCAATAGGAATGATAAATCAGGAGAGAAACCAAATTAAAACAGGTTGAACAAAAGGAAGTGGATTGAAGGATAATCGAAGGAAGGTGGAAGGAGAAAACCAAGAGCAAAAGACAGGAAATTTGATCAATAGTAAATTTTTTCTTGCCGAAAACGAAATTTCAATTTCCACTATCAACCATTTCAGGGTTTTTTGCTGCGTAGAGAATATATTTTTGTAAAACTCGTTCTTTTATTCTTTCTAATGAGAACTCAGGAGACTAAGAATTTGGTTATATTTGTGTCCTCTCTATGCCAAATGACTGAACATTGTTGATAACATTTAAAAAAGGAGTAAAAATGAAAAAGTTAACGGTCGGTTGTCCATTCATATTTGTGGAAATATATCTTTTCCAGACACTGCTTAGGCGGTAGCCATCTACCCGGATAAAATTGATGGACGCTTGGCTATTTCGACTGATTCTCGAATCAACCGGGGATAATATGAAGCAGTTCTTGTCAGGACATCATTTAGGAGGATTTTGTGCCCTGTTCCCGACATAAGAATGGTCGGTGACAGCCGAATTCTGCCACTTCTTTGCCTCAAGAGCTCTCATGATCTTTAAGCCTTGTTTTAATTAGCCATTTGTTTTGCCGTTTCAGTAAAACTCGACAATGGTTGATAGTAGAAATAGTAATCTCTGCGAAAACCTTCTTACGAAATTACAATTGCATAATGCGGTATCTCGTCACGATACACAAGTTCGGCCTGTCAAACTTTTTGTTACACAATCGTGGGTTTAATTCGGTTGTGGGACTTCACTTGTCATGCTGATAGGTTAATCCATGAATGCTTTACGAATTGATTTGATTGAAACAGAGGAAATCGATGAGAGAGGCACTGAGTATAGACGTGAATAAAAGATAGGTTAAAACTCTAAAATGGAGCGTGGCGCCGTTTTGGTCGGAAAATTGATCATTATGGAAAGATTATGTGCTTAGACTGGATACATTTAGACATGTGTTTACGAGATTAATGGAGAGGGTGACCTTGGTAGCGAGGAAGACGAACAAGGTGTTATTGACTATAGTGGGAAAGGAGAGTAAGAGGATAGGAATTTTGCACGACGTAATAGCGTACGAGAACTTAAGATGAGGTTTTCGCTCTTTTTGGCAAATTTCGATGATACTGGGACTAGCCACGGGATTGCGGTTTAAAAGAGAGATTGTTGTGATAAATTCTCAAAATGTGGCTAATTTGTTAGATAAAAGAAAACCCTGCAACTGCAATTATTTCCTAAATATAATAGACAATTTCTAATGGAAAGTAAGGAATCATGGTCTATGGAAATAAAACCGAGTGGATCAATTTTGAATAATGTAAATTGTGCACGATCAAGACCAACCCGGAGCTTCGGTCAAGGTAATTGTTTATCACTGGTCCACAGCCAAAAAGCTTCAAAATCCAAAGTAGCAGAATGTTACTAATTCGAGGGTGCTGAACTAGAATCTTCCTATAAAAATTGCAATTTGGCTCTAGTTTTCAACATTCCAAAAATAAATATTCTCCATCTACGTATAATACTGCTTTTATTTTATTTTTTAATATTTATATTTATTTATGATACATGTGGCACTAAATTTGCTTTTCTTTCTGCTCCTAAGTCATTCACTACGTTTTCCAATCGATCTCAGATCGATCTGACTGGCTCAGCTCGGTATGGTAAACGGAGCGCGCTGGGCAGATCGATCTGAGAAGCGAGCCGAGTCAGCCCGCTTTCCCTAACCGGTCTGAGATCTCAGATCGATCCGAAGAGGCCGGAGCGTGGCGCTCATCGTTCTTCTTTTGGTTGCCGATGGAAAACAAAATATAATCGATATCATTTACGGCGTGACTTGTTGCAAGAAGGGAAAGGAGAGAAGTGTGCGGCTGAAATATGCAAGAAATCTCAAAATAATTCAAACTACTGAAGTCGATAGTTCAATATCGATATTTTCAGACCGTGTTGGTAAACCAGGCGATCAGAGTCAGCTCCGTGCTGAACTTTCAGATCGGTCTGAACTCAGACCGATCTGAGATCGATTGGTAAACGTAGTGATTGTGTCAGTCAAGGCATTTTCCTACCAGCCTCTTCTAGTTCGGGCAGCTGCCGCCAGATGCCAATACTAATCAGCCAGATGTCAATACCGATCAAATATTGCATCATTCTACACTAGTCGCGTCAGTTAATGTTGGAATGTTACGTGTGAAACACCTGTAGATTAATACAAGAGGACAGTGCTATTGAGTTTTTAACTAGTGCAATGTGTTTTTCAGAATGAGGAGAATATCTTGAAAATGCCTGAGCTGCAAGTGGTCTGCCATCATATGCATGTTAGTAGTTTTATTTTAATAAGAGTTAATATATCTGGTAAACCGGAGCTAATCCAAGCTTTTCGTCGTCATTTTCGAACTCAGCATGTCCAAATAATTTTTATTTGGCATACCTACTTCCTTTCTGAAAAAAGAAAACGTTGATATTTGTTGACCAGTGATTCCTCTGTGGAATTTCGCAGTTGCGTGCACTTGCGGGTAATGCCGCAAAGGTTATACCATGGCTAGTCCCGGTACCCTAAAAATTTTACCAAAAGAGCGAAAACCTCACCTTAAGCGCATCATTCTAATGAGTGCAATTTGTCAAAAAGAGCTAAGACCTGATGTCGAGCAGGTAATGCTCCGAAGAGTGAAAATATATCACAGAAATGGAGAAGTCAGATTGAGGACTGCTCAAAAACCTACCTATCACCTGGCAGCATGCTCATTGACGATGCGCGAATTGAGTGATTGAGCATGACCCACACTGATAACGTGAATAACGTATTATTGTTGAAAGAGATGCCGCGCCGGATGCGACCAAATTAACAGCCGCAAGCGGCAACAATTCAGGCGGAAGATCAGACACGGGTTTCACACAGGATGCTCGTCGTTGGTTGGCAAGGATGCTAGAAACAGAAGGGGAAATTGGAGTGAGGCGAGGAAGTACAATGGAACAAGGGTCGAACGAGAGGGAAGTGGGAAGGAGAATGAGATTTGAAGGGGACGTGGAAGTAGAGAGGGTGAAGGAGGAGATGGAGGGAGAAGAGGGGAAACGAAGAAGATAAGTGGGAAGAGGATAAGTAAGAGGAAGTGAACGAGGGAGCGTGTGTTTGTGTGTGAGAGAGAGAGAGACTGGGGATTAATATGATGGCAGTAGATGAAGGTGATTTCAAGCAGTGTGGGGTCTCACAGCGTCCTCCCTCCCACCACGTTGAATGGCGAAAGGCCTTTACATAATATCTGCAAGTTAATGAACTTTCCAGGGTGCGTTAAATAGGACATTTCCTCCGCATTCAGCCACAGATGGCCCATCTTCAGCAGTTGGATGGGTTTGGGGGCCCACGGGGGCGGCGGCGGCGTCGGGAAGTGGGGAGGGGGGCAGAAGAGCGTGGTGAGGAGGATGATGTGGGCGAGTATTAAGGAGGATGGTGGGGGAGATGAAATTCCTAGATGGCGCTGGTGTGCGTTTTGTGTGTGAATGGCGGGGTGGGGGAGTATGGCGGTGTGGAAATTGGCTTGCCCCAGAGCGGAGGCAGCGGAGGAGAGCAAGGTGGTGGTGAGGGCAAGCTGGGGAGGTTTTTAAGGGGATAGGAAGGAAATGTGGGGGTGAGGAAGGAGAGGTTTAAAAGGAGAGGGATGAAGAAAAGGGGAATGGAGAATAAGTAGAGAGAATGGGAGGAGAGAGGGTAATTCTGGGCTCCGAGGTTCTCGCCGGGGGAGAACGTAATAGGAATGGCCATTGCGTCGTACCGTAAAGGGAGTATATATATGTGAAATCTCTTGTTGGCCCTTGAGGTAAGCGAAAAGGGGGATTTTCAGACGGTGAGACAGTTTCTCCTGCGCGTAATGGGGAGGTGGGTATTCTGTTTTCTTTCTTTCCTCTGTTTTTTCTTTTCTTCCCCCCCCCTCTCGTATCAGTTTCTTATTTTTTTTTCATTTTACTCTCGTGGAATGGAAGAGTGTTAGGAATAGGACTTTTTGTAGAAGTTAAGGTAAAAAAAGGATTCTCCCATCGCAATCTGGTGCTCGAGAGGGAAGATGTTTTTGAACTTTTAGCGTTGGGTCTTAACGTCTAATTATCCCGAGTTAGCGCGGCTTAAAAATCCCCCAGCTTCTCCCTTGAGAGAGTCGAGCGTGGATTTTCGTCCGAGGAAATGGAGCGATTTTGCTCAATTTTGATGTCCTGCGGTTGGTAAAATTGGCCGTGTGTCCATTAAGCGAAAATCCGCTTTGATTTTTCAAACGAGCCGGGAACGAGCACGGCGTTTGTGTGCGTAAATGGACCACATAGCAAACAGAAGTCGATTCTGAATGGATGAACCGTGATTTTTGGAAAAGAAAATGATGGCGTGGGCATTTTACACGTTTACACGCGCGAGTGCAATACTCTAATTATGTTACTTTACCTATGGGAGAGGAGTGTACAAATCTTGTCGGTTCATCGAAACCTTTTGAGAAAGCCAGCCATTTTGAACGGTTGAAATTTAAATTGATGTTTTCAGGCGGGATATGTTGGATATTCATATTTATTATGAATGAGCATTTTCCGCAAGCTTTATTTTTAAAACATTCGATTTGTTACGACGTTTTTGCGTAAATCTCAGGGACAGTCTCCTTCTTGATTGAGGCATACCTACTGATTTTACGCTAACATTTAATTAGAGCTTAGAGTGATTGAAGAAGGCTTCAGAGCACATAAAACTCCTTCTTTTAACGATACCAAGGGCAATAACCTACAATACTTCACGTTGGATGAGCGACGCTTAAAACTTGAAAAATAAACTGGTGTCTGTAAAAAGAAATCGATATTCCCGAGTTAGAAATGCTCTATTATCTACGAAGAAACCGAAATTAATACAGTAAAATACAAAATAAAGCTTGTTTGTTTTTCTACGTTTGTTATGCATAATAATATTTGGTGCCTTAAATGTAATTTTAATTAAAATTATTTGCAAGAAGGCACGGTTTTTGGCACTTGAAAACTGATCACCCATGTTTAAGCGCTTGGAATTCTGTTACTTTTCGCCCTGTTAACCTGCGAATTTTGAGTGAAAAAGCCAGGTTTATTCTTAACAGTTTAAGGCCTTTTTACAAATAAAAATAATTAAAAATTAATGTAAGGGGATAAAACTTTTTACAATTTTTATGTACACCATTAAACTGAAATAAAACAATCTTTCAGGTTCATTTTACTTCAGTACATTTGATTTTCTCGTTTAGAAGATATCCTAGAAGAAGTCTTATACTCAGATATTTTTTTAAACACCGTAGTCGCACCCATCCTAAGCCGATGAATATTGGTAGTAAAGGCATAGGAAAAATTTTTGACCGCCTGAGGCGTAACTTAGTGAACATCTTTCATTCTTGGAGCGAAAGGCGAACTTAAAACACTGCAATAACAACTAAATACGAAACACAAACAACGCCCAAACAAATGGGCAGCGCTGCTAACTGAATACTCGTACGCCGCTGCCGCCTACTGGTTGTGTGCTCCACTCTTTTCAAATATTGCAATTGCAGCAATTAAGCATATTTTATTTTATTTTATTTTTTTATTTGAAAGAAAATGGTACACATACAGCAATGTTGCCAATTTAAAGTGCACTTATAAAAATCACAAAGAGACACACGTTAACAACTAAAAATGAAACAATAACAAAAACAACAAAGCCAAGATGCCAAGAAGATGCCAAGAGAAGCCAAGCCATATGAGGAAACTAGAGAAAAAATCAGTCATTTTATGAATATTTTTATGCATATTTTATGCAACTGAGCACGGGTGCCCGAAAGAAGAGGAAAACAATGCTTTTTCTTCGTTCGCACGCGTCAATATTACTTGACGGTGAAACGAATATCAGTCTTGCTTCCCTTTTTATTAGCAATTAAATGCCGTACAGCTATAAAGCTGCATTTTATATTAGCTTCACCGGCACAATTCCGATACGTCAAGGATGATTTTTTTTGGGATATCTAAAGCGGGAAAAGGGCGCCCTAATGCATTTGTCACGTCTTATCGTGTCCGACATCAAAAGAATCAGCTTGCTCAGGCTATATGAGCAACACATAGCACCCGCCGCGCATGTTCACTCTGTTGTATAAATATTCGAAGTTATATGCGTAGCCTCCGAGATCTATAAGCCATGGCACTACCGCCATCAATTTGAATTAGTCTACTACTTCAAAGAACTGCGGAACTGGCCGCGCAGTAACTTTAACGGAGTCACCCGTGAATTTCACGCAATAGTAGTCCTACGAAAATCGCGGGAAATGCGTGTGCTGTGATCGCTGTGATCTACTTTTGGTGGGGTTCGAAAAAGTTAGGTAATTATTTCTATCGATTTAAATAATGAAAATTTGTACTTCTCCACACCATATTAAAATCTGTGACCGGTTTCTCCTTGATAATGCATCTTCTGACGCATCCTGAAGCTTCAACCATTCTATGTATACTGAGAGAAATTTGTTTAAAAAGTGGGGGTGATGAGAAAACATTTCTCGCTGTATATACTTATAGAATGATTGAATATTCAGAATGTGCCGGAAGATGCCTTATAGAGGTAGAACCGGTCTCAGTTTTAAATAAGGTGTGGAAAAGTACTTTGTCTTATTATTAAAATAGAAATATTTAATTTCCATGAAGTCAAGCCTGAAACAATCAAGTTTATTCAATTATTTCTAGCAGCAAATTGCATTTTAACGGCCGTTTTACACGAGGTGCTTTGTGGGTTGATGGTTAGCTAAATAGCCAGCCGGCCCCTCATTAAATCGCAACCTCATTGAAAAACATGAATTTCCTTCTAAAAAACCTGGAATACTTCTAGTTTTGAACATGGAAGCCCAAAAGGTCCCTCCCTGAATGTAGACTGTGGCTCGACTCAAATCCCGAAGATGCGGTGCTCGCAAATGCAACATAACCCACGAAGTCGTCGACAGTACCACTGCTCGTAATCAAAGGCGCGATCTCAACGGTTTGCGGGGCGCGAATGAAAACAAAGTCACCCATTTGTTTGCCTCCGCGCGCACGTTTAAATTCGGTCCCATAATTCATACCTATGTATGCATGCATATATTTTTTTCCGCCCATTCATTTCATTTTTCTACTTTTTGAAAAAAAAATTTGGGAAAAAAGAGGAGAGGGAGGGGGGGGGGGGGAGAGTGAATAAACGTAGGGAACGTTCGCTTTGCAATTATATTTTAAACACTCTGGTGGCACTTGAGATGAAATGCCGGGAGTCCGCGGCGGTTTTTTTTACGAAGGGGGTTTAAATGCAAGGAGGACAGGGGTGTGAGGGAGGTATGAAAAAGGCAGTAAGGGAGGATGGGAGGGGGGGTAAAAAATTGAGGTGTGGTAGGGCGCGCAAGTCGGTATCAGTTTGGTACAACCACCCCAGGTCGCGAATGGGCGAGGGTTAGAGGGATTGCGGTCGACGGGTCAGGGGGAGACCTCAGGGAGGGAGTGGGGACTGGTTGGGGGAGGGAAGGTTAAAGGGCTTGACAAATGAGCGAATGGTTGAACGGGAGGGGGTAAGGGTTTTCGTACGTCGACGGCTCAGGCCTCTGGAAACTTTTGAGAGTGACGAGCAAGCCTCCCTCTCTCCCCATACCTTCCCCCCCGACATTGGGTTAGTTAGTACGTCTCAAAGCCGTTATGAATAAAGAGTGGCGCAAGTGTCAACGAGGGGAGCGTTTTTCTTTTTTGGGTAGCGACATTGAGGTGGGAGGGTGAACGGAGGTGTTTGGCGGGAGGTGGGGGCTGTGAAATGGGAGGGTGCTGTGTGAGGAAGAAGGGGGGGTGGGGAATGTATTTATGGGATTTGGAGGAGAAAGCGAGGGTCGGAAAGAGAGAAAGGTTTTGATGAAAGGGCGTTTCTGGCGTGTTTGGCTCAGCCATTAGTTCCTCCACCACCGCCTCCTGCGCAGGCAGCAAATAATTCTCCGCGTTAAATGTGCGGAAAAACGGGCACATCGGAAATAATGGCGCAGCGACAGCCTTCGTCTGTTCACGCGTTCTCTCCTTGTGCGTACCGCAAGTGGGAAAGGATTGGGGACTAGTGAGCTGTTGGAGGAGAGATTGGATGAAAATGCGTTGCAGCTGATTCGAAGCGGAAAATGTTTGATTTGGTCGGTTTTCGTGAGCGTGCTCTTTCCTTTCGTTTTTTTATGCTGCGATGTCCGTATTCGAGTCCTGATCAAGCCACAATTTCTGTCAAACCTTTGCGATTCCTGATCTATTTCTCTTCTTTGTCCATTTCTCTTCCATTTTCCTATATTACACGTCCAATTTGTGTTCTGTCGAAGCTTCGTCTACCTTGTGTCGGCTTTGTGTATGATAGTGTTTGCCTCCGAGTACGCATTAGCGTATGAATTGAAGTAAATTCACTTTAGTTGTGTGTTAATGTTTTATCTCTATAATTCCTTATTATTTTGCACTTCTTGCCTAAACCATGCATGAAGCTGTTTAATTTATTGATGCATTTGTATAGTGTTTTTGTTTTAAGATAGAGAACATGGCAAATAAATTTTTACTAGCTTTTTTTCTGATTAAATTTACTGAGACTCCAGCGAAGACTTCATTGTCATAGGTTATCATTTCGAAATGCAAACTCATTTGATTTTCATGAATTTCATTTGTTTCGTTGCTAAAAACATTTTTTCTCTTGTGAACACAGGCTCCGTTGCTATGTAAGGTAGTTTGAGTGAGATTTTTCCCTAGTCATAATAGAGGCCATATTGCAATTTTATTTCTAAATTGAAGAAACTGTAAGAAGCAGGAAGTAAATTTGTAACATTAATAACGAAACATTTTGATTTAAATTACTGAAATTCTCCGTAATGAAGTAAGTATAAATATATAAGTTTTTAACTTGACTCATTTTTTTCACGCCGTACGCTGAAAACGTCTTCACAACCGATGATTTTTTGTCATTCTCTAAAAAATAGAAAATTTCTCTTATTCTAGATCGACAACTTCCGGAAGTGACGACAGAGAGAGGAACCAAGTCATTGCGGGCGCACGGAAACAAAGGGTAAGTGATCAAGGGAACGAATACGCTCCCTCGCCCATGTGCAGCACTCTTGCGCTTTTAAGTCTATCGTTGTTTTTAGTTATTTACATTCCCGTTTACACTACATGGCGTAAGTTGACCATGTAAGGGCGAGAGAGAGAATGAAGGTAAAAGGGAACAAGGGAAGAAGTCCATTCTGCGCCAATGGGAAAAATGTATTCTCTTAACAACTATATTCTAGTTAAGTTTATAATCTGTAATATACCTACAGGACACTCATTTTATTGAAAAACAGCGTTGTTTTATGAAAGTATTTCTGGTAAAAAAATTACTAGCGATGGGCGCTGGGGGCGTAAAAACACTACGCCATCAAGAATCGGCGGATGACGTCACAGTACGGTATCGCTTCAAGTGCTATGAAGCGTTTCCATATGAATTTCGGCTGTTATTTTCTAATCTGACGAAATTAATCGTTTTTATTTTGAATATGGGAAGCAATGAACTAGTATGTTTTGATCCTCTAAGTTGAAATATCTGTAGAGCGTAGAAACAATACCGTGCGATGACGTCAAACCGTTGAGGTGGCGTTTAGAATCACGTAACTTCTCAAAATATTTTGGGACTTTTAAGGAACGAGTTTTAATGTCCACGTAATTCAAGGAGAGGGCAATTGACAAGGAAATTCAAATTATATATTAATACAAATTGTCAATGACTGCAAAGGAAATTTGATTCCCATGAATGCATTTTGGTAATCCAGGTGACTGTCGAGGCGTTGAGGGTTGAAATCTCGTAAACCGCTCGTGATATCCGAGGTCCGAGACAAAACTCGGACTTAGAACCTCGGATAAAACCCACGTGATTACGAGATATTTACTCTCTCGGTCGATGGTCACGAGGATGTCTGAAACACATGTATGGAAGTCAAAATTCCGTTGCTCTTTTTTACAATTTGTAATAATATTTAATTTAAATTTAATGTTCACGGTTGACGCATAAAAATACGGATTTGAGTTCGCGAGGAATTTTTTTGTCACGTTCACTACTTAAGTATGAGCAATAAATTACGTGCATAATTCAGATCTTTTGACAACTATGTATCGTGTGCACAACTCAAGTACGAGGAATTAATTATATGCATGTTCCCCTCTAGAAAACACTCAAATACTTCCGAGATACCGCATCACTCTTTTCGTTCTTATTCTGCCCCATTCCTTCTATTCCCTCCCTTTCTCGTGGCCGATGCCCTAATTTCCTCCTGCCGCAAACCATTTGTGACGGCTCGCCAGGTAAGAATGTAGGTGATGTAGATTTCATCTAGTAGTTTCGGGGGTAGGCGCGTCGGGAGAATGGATGTAAGCCGGAGATGGGAGCGGTTTCAAAAACACTTCGACGCTCCCCTTATATATGAGTTCATTCCTACCCCTGCACTCCCTCGTGTGACTCTTAATACGCCGCACCTGCAGCGCCTCGCTCGTTCTCCCTTGGGCTCTGCGGTGCAGGGGATGGGTGCAAGAATGTCTGTCCGTGTGCTAGCGATGAAGGAAGAGGAGAGGGGAAGTGAAGAGAGTTTAAGGAAATGAGTGACGAAGGAGAGATCCGGAGAAAGAAAGGAGTAGAACCCTTTATTAAAGAGGAGAGGAGATGGAACCATTCGTTGCGGCAGCACAGGGTACAGTACATAATGGCAATTGGCTTACCTAGGGTGAAAGTTCGTCAAAAGGTACGAAAACTCTTGTGAAAACATCAACAACACTGACACCCTCTAAAAAGAAACCTTCCAAAATTGTTGCCTAAACGTTTATCGACTGGAATTAGTCCAGCTTCTTTTCTATTAATTTTTTTTCCAATAGCTAAATAATTTCCTTATGGAAAATATATTTTAAATTTCATAAACGAGAAGGTGGAATTTGGTATTTGTTTTGACTCACACATTCGTAGTGGAGCCTTATTAAGGTATTATACAAAACAGCAGTTGGCTTAACTAGAGCGAAAGTTCGTCAAAATTTTCAAGAACACTTGTGAAAAAATAAAAACAACTCTTAACCTATGTACCCTCTAAAAACCTTCCAAATCGAACCAACATGGTTGCCTTAACATCTTCCCGACTTGAAATAGTTCAGCTTCTTTCCGCTAAGTTCCGGTACCACTCAGTGAATATGATAGTGTTATCCCATTGTATCCTGCTATTCTTCTTCCCCAAGTTCCTCTAAGCCATCGGCATTTATGTTCAACGCAACCATTGGTTAGAGAAGAATATAGGTGAAACCACACTGTGCGATAGCGCAGGAGAATTTTGAAGCCGTTTAAATGCGCAATCACCCTTGTGGAATGGATCAGTTGTGTAGTTGATACGCCGAAAGCATAGTTATTAGTAGCGGAATTTTCGATGTATCATAATTATTTATCTAGGAATAAATGGAAAATGGACATGCTTTCATAAAAAATCTCTACATCATTAAGTAATCAAATTTGCGGAAATATTGCGAGCGTTAGCCTTGCGGGGTGGATCGTTTTTCGCAAAATAATAACAGGCTTCAGTTTCGTGCACCAAGACGCATCTTCTTTAATCTATGGAGGAGAAGGTAACAAAAACGTATGCGCGCGAGTGTGGGGGAGAAGTATCACGGAGGAGGAGGAAGACGTATATGGAGGAGGAGCCACGAGAGAGCGGCGCAAAAAAAATGAAAAATTAATTAAAAAAGCTCACATCCGCAGGGGGGAATATATTTACCCCGGGGTCATTATAGTAATGATGACGCCCCAAACGTGGCGTTTCGATCGTCGCCCACATCCCTTGTCTACCTTTCTCCTCACCCTCCCTCCCAACCTCCCCGCCACACCTCCCACCTCCTTCATCCGCAATTTCGTTTTATTTCTTCTTGTTCCTTTTTCTATTTTTTTTAAAGGTGAGGATGAAAATCGGTCGTAGAGGGAGAGAGAGAGAACGAGGGGAGTAGTAGTGCATCCCTCTGTGTTGGGGAAGAGCTGTGTGCAATCGTCAAAGCTGTGGATTGCATTCGCGGTCTCGTTTTCCCTTTTCCCATCGCGCGCGCGAGCAGTGAAAAGATTTTTCCAATTTTTTATTTATTCAGGGTCGGCGGGTCGTAATTAAACTTGAATCATTCGTTCGAGTTGTGCGAATCTTTTGTTTTTAACATTTATTATTTCGCTGGAAAGGACTGCGGTCCGCTTTGTTTATTTTTGATGGTCGGCTGATGTTTCTTCTTAGTTGCACCTTTTGAGGCTAAAACGGTCGATCGCTTCGTTCGAGGAGTTCGTGGGACGATTTTTCCATTGCATTTTCGATGTTCTCATTGGGAGATTAGTTTAAGGGGTGGCTCATGGAAATTCTATCGCCCAAGCGAGTTCGATTTTTGGCGTCTGTCCCCCAATATTTACTTTATAGCCAAATTTAATGCGTGGCTTTCTAATATACAAATTTATTTTTGATAATCACATGTGAATCATATTAATGTTAAATCATAAAATTTATTTATCGTTAAATTATAAATTTGTTTCCAATTAGACCTTATTTGCCGCCCCGAACACTGCATAACCGGAATAAGATCGTCCCTGGACCGATTGCATAAGTATTTTACCTAAACGTCTAAAGAATTAAAGTAATATTTAATCCTACAACAGAGTGTTCAAAAATTTAAACGAGAGTTGATTTAGTCTGTTCTGGTTTTCCTCGCTTGCTGAATTGCAGGAATATTATCAGTTCAGGATCTACAGCTCTCAGCGACTGAAATTTGTTTCTCTTCTTCTTTTGACCTTCACTCATTACTGGTGGATTTTTTTTATTTAAGATTTATTGCAAGGAATGTCTCGAGTTGTTTAGTGGCCAAGTTAATCAGACAAGGGTAGTGCATTCAGATTTTAATGGGAATATCATTTCAAATACGTGTTCACGGGTGTATAAGTGTACGCGTTCCAAAGTTCACCTTTGGTAAGTACGTCGTCGCAGGAAACGGGTAAACACAAGATTTATATCTAGGGAACGTGAGCTCTACTGCCTCTTAAAGTGACAAGTAATAAAAATCACCAATGGCCGTAATAAATTGGCACCACTCGTTAAAATTACACCACAATTGCTGTGTTGGTTTGCAGGAAAAAGGGGCAATTCCACGCCAGTGACCAACCACAACCTCTCGACCAGAAACCCCATTGACTTAAAACCTTGCGTTGCAAGTGATTACTCCCTTCAGTTCGCTGAAGAGGGCCACCTTGTAGCCGAAATACGCGTATCCGACGCATACCCTAGTCTTTTCTTGTTTTTGTGCCATTTTTTCACTACACTCTTTTGAGCTAGATTCTCCCAGAATTTGGGCCCGTCTGAGTGTGTGAGTGAGTGATTTCTTGAGTCCTTGTGAGTGCGTTTGTGTTCATAACCCAGGCATCCTTAGCGGAGTCCCATTAGCCTTAGCGAAGGATCCCTATTTGGGTTGAGTGTGTGTGTCTGTGGTTGTCACTGGCGAGGAAGTAACATTCCCGTAAACCACCACGGGTTTTCTGGTCGAGAGGTTGTGGTTGGTCACTGGCGTGGAATGGCCCCTTTTTCCCGCAAACCAACACAGCAATTGTGGGGTAATTTTGACGAGTGGTGCTGATTTATTACGGCCACTGGAGATTTTTATAACTTGTCACAAGATTTATAGCTATGCGTAGTTTGGTATTGAACTCCAGTAACTTTAGATTTTGAAGTAATTCTTTTACGTTTTCGCGGGGAGCCTTTGTTCCGTGAAGTAACTTTTGGAATAGTCAATGCATGAGCTCTACGACGACTCCACTTGGCTTTCCATTCGAAGAAGCAATTATGAGAAAACAATCTTCAATATAGGGAATTATATTTATGCTATTAGGAGGATAATAATGTTAGTGAAGGAAGCGTTTAATAATAGAAGAGAGCTGATGGCGGGGACGGCAACTAAGGATTTTTAGAAGAAACTGGTTAGGAGCGTGTGGCGTTTTATGGGGCAGAAACATGGACACTGAGAAAGGAGGACGAAAATAGCCTGCAGGCGTTTGAGAAGTGGGTGTGGAGGAGGATGAAAAGGTGGACGAAAAGGAAGACAAAAGGGTAAGTGCTTGACAGGGTTGGTCAGGAGAGGAAACTTCTGGATGAGATTAGGGGGAGGCAAAGTGGTTGGAAGAGGGAATGAGGGGAGATGGATTAGTCAAGGTCGTGATAGAGGGAAGGGAATGAGAAGAAAGAGAATGGGCTTTATGGACGCGATGAAAAAGGAAAAGGCATACGCTGAGATGAAGAGAGAAATACTTGAGGTAGATAAGTCCCTGCACGTATAAAAAATTATGAGGGTTTTCTCTAACTACCTTTAACTGGTAGAATACTCTAATGAATGAATAGCAATGCTGCTTCTCTGTCAGAATATTTTTTATCCTGGGAATTACCTTAGTCCAATATAACCCAGCCACCTGATTTGATTGTGGGACTAGCAGCGTAGTAGCAGGAGGGGCTGGCAATAAAGAATTCGGAAACCTCATCGAACAATACGTGACTACTAATTCACTGATCTGATTACCGTTCCTATTGAACAGTCTATTACAGGTAAACTACATTCATCATGCATTTCGTAATCATTTTAAATACTCTAAAATGCTCTCCGACAGAACAGCCTATTGAAAACTTTACTGGAAGAAGAAATAACTGGGAAGAATTATCGTCAAGGATAGAATACATGGAGTGCATTAGGTGGGATATTAAAATAAGTAACTATGACTTGTAAAGCCTTAAGAATGAGGTATCAACATTGCAACCATGGTCGAAAGCTATGTGTATATTGTGAAAATTGCACGGTTATTTTTTTCAACATGTATTAATTCAACTCAATGTTGTGAGAATTTTCGGGTCACAAGTTTTATAGTGGTTAGGTGAGACGAGAGTGGAGTAGAGACCTTCAGAAAATCAATCTTCGGATAGATGACAGCATATGATGAATCAAAAATGCCGAAGTGATCACGAAAACAGTTTGGATGAATTTTTTTGCTCGGGTTCCATGGGCTTTTTTCATCCTTTGATTATTCAAAATTAATTACTTTGACCAACTTACGTGCGATTTTCAAAGGTGAAATCATACCAAACTTGATTCAGTTTTCACCCAGAAAGATTTTATTACATGAAGTCAATAGAGGAAAGATTACAGAAAGATTTTGCAAGAGCGTGAAACCAAATTTTTAGTACCCAAAGGTGAATTTGGATTGCCTCGTAGTCCATGCTGGATGCCAACATGTACTGTGCAAGCGTTTTGAGTGTAAAGGTATGAGGTATATCATGTGGAAAATAATCAGAAGGCTTGGTACGGCTCGGTAATGTGAGTCATGTTGCAAGAAATGATGACTTCCACCGGGATATTAACTAATTCTTAGGAGTATATATACAGTTGGATGTCTTCCACCTCACAGGTTTTTGTCCTCCAGAATGGTCCTAAATTAAGACGCATGCCTCATTAGGAGCAAGACATTATGAATCCATGATATTTTCAGAGGTTCTTGTAGGGTGGAGTTGTGCCGGGAAGGCACCTGTCCCGTAGAATAACAATGCCTGGGTATCATTATCGCCAGGTTCAAATTTCGGACGCCCTTACTCTCATAAGCTGTGACTCCACCTAATGCACACCGCGCGTTAAATCTTCCACTGTTGTCAGACGTGGGCGATTTCCGTGGAACAGTTTAGCGGGATGGTGTAATGTTTTCGTTCCGGGAAGGGTGTGATAAAGATGGTTGGCGATGCATTATGCATTCCAGTGCTATCATTTCTTCCTCTATCTCCTTTCCGCCATCTTTCTTCCGGGAAATTAGCAAACGGTTATCGAATTGGTGGGCTCATACATTATGGGAAGGGAGATTAACCTTTCCTCATCGCAAGCCTTTCCTAAACGGGATGTCCTCGAGGCACAGATGGTGTTACTCAGACCGATAAATGATTATCTTTTGGTTGCACATGCAATGAACAATAATCATTTCTAGGAAAGCTCTTGGCTAATTTTATATCTAACGCTTTAAACCACTGGATTACATGATTGTTTGCTATACGTAATATTAGTTGATAATTTATTGTAAAATTATGAAGCTATCTGATTTTAGGTCCTCAAAGGGATGAGTATCTTGATAGATTACTGTCAGACAGGAAAATCAAGGAATGGATGGAAGGAATCTCAGGGAAATAAATTATTTTTTTCCTTACAAAATCATGGACGCATTTTTTCCCTTGATTTACCGTGCAACCATATCGTTACATTTCACGGTAAAGTTTAAGAAATAAACGATTTTTCGTAATGTGTAGGGTTCTCTCCTGAAAAAAAAAAGATTTCACGAGCAATCGGAGCAAGGAAATGTTAGATTTATCGGTTCTACGATTTGCTCAGGAAAACCAATTACAGTAGACCACCGCTAATCCGGAAGAGGTTAATTTGCATCTCTCATGAGGGATGATTTGGAATATAAGACTGAGTAAAGATTAAGGCAGTGAATTGTAAGGTTTTGGATTGAAGCGGTTGGAGTCTCGCTGTGAACTGGAATGTCCAGAAAAATAAGAATATTAGTTTAAAATTCAAGAAAATGGTGAAACTTAGCACTCTTCTGATTTAGCGGCTATTAGGCTTGGATTGTTTTTACGGAAATCGGGCCTGAAAGGGTCCAAAAAGAAAAATATAATTCAGTGCCACCGGTTCAGATCTCGGTAAAGCCTAACGTGAGACTTGAATACCGAATAAAAAACGAATCATAAAAAAATAGCATAAAAATTAAAGGAGTTGAAATAAGATATTTTTTTCAGATTAGTCGCAGTTAGGCCTGAATTTTTTAAAAACGGAAATCAGCCCTGAGGAAGCCGTGAAAAAAAAATAATAACCCCGCCAGGAGACCGAGCGGAAATGAGTGATGGTGGGATATTTGCCTTAAAAAGACATTAATTGGTTGAAATCGAGACCGTTGAAGGGGCAGCATCTCTCGTAAGAGGGGAGCTGGGGGTTAAGAGGTATGGGAGGGCAAAATGGAAAGAGGTTGAGAGGGTTGCTCGGAGAGACCCTCCCTTCCCCTTCCCTATTCCTCGAAGCTTGGGGGCGGAGATGGGGAAACTCTCTGCCTAAAAATAATGCCTTAAAGACCCCCACGTCACCACTCGGCGACCGCCGCAGATGTTATGACTCCGTAATGAGCGACCCATTACAGCTTTTTCGAGGAGAGAGAGAGAGATTCTTAATACCCTCAGCATTTTAAAACGCGCCCCCGTTATGCAAATGAAAGTGAAAACTTTTGTCTCTCTCCCCTCGGTCTTACGCACTCCCTCCCCCCCTCAACGCCGTCAAATCCTGCTCCACCATCTCCCCGCCCGGCCCCGGCGCACCGTTGACTTTCCTGTCATCCTCTTCGGCAATGGCGAGACGGCTCACCGCCTTTGTTGCGCGTGTGAAATACGGCTTGCTTCCTCGTTTCTTCCACTGCATCAGCGTGCTTTGAGTCTACTTATGTCTCTGATCGTTTTTTAAAGTTTCTTTGACCGTGTCCCAATTCAGATATATCCCTTGAGTACTTACACACCATGTACTACATTTAGGACTGATATAAACCCAATGCTATGTCAATAAACATTGTCTGCATGGAATTCTAAGTAGTTTTGTAAAAGCTTTTGAATGTAAGCAGGACTGCCGAGGTATGGAGACGAGACAGAATGTTGATTGATAGATTAGACTTTGCACTTGTGTTTAATAACATACCACTATTATATTATTATTTAATATGTCCTCATCTTGCTTGAAATGCTTCGCACGATTTTATTTTCTGAACGTACTAACATCTTGTAGTATAATGAATTAAAATTAAGTTATACTAATCAGTAGTAGTATGTAAACACGTGTACTGCTTGTTAGTATATTTGTCATTATAGCACTTGATTTCTCGGTTGGTCCTGCATTGTTCCTGACTACTCTCTGGTCCTCGCCTAGTGACCAGGGGGAGCGTGCGAGGTTCTGATTTAAACTGGGACGAGCACTGCATGCCTTTTGTGGAATCACCCCGTGTCACACATCCTGGAGGTGGCTTGTACCACACTTCGTATATGTAATACGAGTCTGGGACATGCTTGCGGTGTGGGACGTACAACTAGCGCTTGTACGTAGATGTGGTCATCAAAATGTGTCAAACAAATCGGCGACGGCAGCATTGGCATATCTCGTGAAAACGTTAAGAAATTAATTTTTACTGGCAAAGGGAAGCTAATTAGATCACGTAGTAACATAATAACAGTTCTTAAACTTATTAATGACGGAATAATCGATATTATCATTCAACTTTGCCCTCACGATCTTGCACGACTGCACGACCCTTACCATAGCGGACGCCATGATGAATTAGTACGACTGGTACTGCCGGCTAGTAAGCCTTTTCTAGTACTAGCCAGCCCCCATCCCCATCCCTTTCGCGGTCGTAAAGTTGGTCCAAAGTATGGGATTGTGAGTCACTTCCTGAAATCAGGAAAAATTAAGTACGGCTGGTACTCATTGGCGTGGATTTAAAATCAGCCTTTTATCCCCAGACCGCCTGTTCAAACTTCATTCCACCAGCGGTGGTATCATGGCTACTTCTTTCTCTTTGACGTTATCCAAAATGCAAACCGCTCTTGAATAGCAATACTCACAGCTACTGTCCTAAGAACGCTCTCCGTCAATCAAAACGTGATTTAAAACACTTGACAAAATTTGATGAATAACGATCACGCTTTCCCTTTCATGAGCGAAATTGAAAAATTACGATAAAACGAGCGCACACGTTATGGAGAACCGTGTTCGCACCCCAGGTTATCCATGATGAAATACTTTGGGAAGTTATTAAGCTTTTTCATCATCGTTAATAAAGATGTATTTGGCATCATATTTGTGGAAAGAAAGTTGCAAGAGCAGGTGGTTGGGGCATGGGGGGAGGCGAGATGATTTTAAAGTTTGGTTTGGGAAAAAGAAGGTTAAGTAGCCGGGGTGAAAGAGAATAGCGTTTGGTATGTTAGTTGGGATGAAGGAAGTAGATAAAGTGGGCTGAGTTGAAGAATGTTTTGCTGACGAAGGAAGCGTTTTAAAATGATAAATCAGGAAAGATACCGCATATATACCGTAACAGATGTAATACTCACATTTTAAAAATATGCTACATAATTTTAAGTGAAATTACATGGTAAGTTTCTCACCATTATTTTTAATAACCGGCTAAAATTTCGAGTGCCATTTTCAGGATAAATTGCCTAAAAAATGGCACTGTTTGCTAAAACATGGGTCGATTATTAAAAATAAGTTTGGGGAATTTACCTGCTTCGTTAATATGCTATACTGAACATTCCCGATTTTTTCCGGCTGTCAGCACGTCGGTTACTTGGGGCAGGAGCTGTACCTTGAAGAGCGAGTTTAGAGCGCGGGAAAAACGCTATTTTCAATATAAACTAAGCCATGTAATTTTTGTGAAAAAACTTACGAATGATGCGTTACTGTTCCAATAAATATGTAAAAAGCCTTACGCTGTGAGAACACAAAATGATCTTCGTTTTCGTATCATTAGCGAATGACTGCGATTATTGCTGGCGAAAAGCGTTAAGGTGTGTTTACACTTGCAAGTTTATTGCGCAAGTTAAATTGCAGCAATCTACTTACGACGTTAATTGCAGGTATAAGCGGCTCTGCAAGTCCGCTTGCCGAACTTTTAAAAGTTTTGGCAAGTCGCTTGCAGAATCGATTTGTCGCCGGTGCAAATGGCAACCAATCTGGATCTGCACTAACTTGTGAAAATGTTTTCGTCGGAGTAAAATCCCCATGCAAAGCTCTTGCAGAAGAAACTTACATGGGTAACTTGCCAGTTTACACCCACCATTGGAGATGGCACTTGCAGTACTCGGTTTTCACCGGCTTGTTTTTTTTGTCTCCTCTCGTCTGTCCCGCGGGCCAACATTTTTTCCCGCGTGATTAGTGGCGACACCTGAAGTGAGAACGAGGGATTTCACCCGCCTCCTAGCGGCGGCGTAAGAGAAGGAGAACATAAAAAAAGAAGGCTCGGTTTCGAGAAATGAGGCGAGTCGTGGGTGGGATAGCTGGGTGGTAAGGATAGAAATTTGAATAAAACAAATGAAAGTTTTATGCCGCAGATGATGAAAGGCGTCCTTGCTTTGTCTTTAATCACGCACGGGGGCTCGACATGAAATAAACGCTCGGGATAATTGTCCTCTAGGATTTTATTTTTGATTGATTGCGCGGATGGAATAGGTGACTCGGGCGTGAATTGAAACCGTTTCTTAATGAGCAAGACTTCGCCGGAATTATTTATTTTTTTTAATACATCTTCGCACGGGGATCGTCGCGAGAGAAACACACGCCGATCCCATTAATGGCGGAGCTCTGGCGGGAATCCATCAAACGCTCAATCGCGAGCGAATGTAATTTATTTGAAGCTGTTCATTTAACTTGGGCGTGCTATTTCATCTTATTTTTGTTTTGAAAGTTTTTTAATCGGCGTCTCGACGTTGTTCTCGTTCACAGTAATTGAACGCGTGATTTCATCGCGAAAAAATGAAGACTCGAAAGCTACTACCTGATTATGTATGTATATGATATCCACAAGGATTTGACACCCATGGTGAAATGGGAATTCAAATGACACGGCGTTGTTTCTTCATGGATTGGACTTCGGGTACGTTAGTTAATTTGAGTCCTGGTTCTCTCCTCGATTATGGAGATTCCACCGCGACTGTGAGAGTCAAAACAGATACTACTGAATTCAAAATTTTCCTTTCAATTGTTTAAAAAATACTGATTTCTCTGATGACAAGCATAAGCTATTAGGGAATAGAATTCAGGAGTAAAATATGCAGATTATTCGAAGGATAAATGTTCAATTATTACTTTTACCGGGTGTATCCCATTTTGACTTCAGTTTCTGTAGTTATTTGCTATTAACTCATAACATAAGATGAATTTGTTCCTTTATTTTATTTTTATTCTGTGCCCCGAGATAATTCGCCTATAAATGTACAGTTGTTCGTGAATATGACATTTATATTTGACTGCAAAATACTTCTTTTATCCATGTTTCACCCATTCTTTCATTTAACACCATGTTATTTCAAGCTCATTTTGCGAAAACGTAGCGAGGAAAATAACATTTCGTTGTTCATATCAAACTTACGACACGTATTTATATGAGAAGCCAGAATATTCATTAAATGACATTGAAGTAATTGTCTTCGGATCATCATAATGTAAAATAAAATTTAAAAAAAGTCCATTATTGTGCTCTCTTCGTGGAAATAGTCTACTTAAAATTAAGGTGAGAGAGGCGCCCATGAAAAATTATCATGGCTTATGCTGTCGTCTCGGGTCGTAAGACTAAATGTGTTTCCTCGGAGCGAGAGGGAATGAGTCTGGTAACTATTCCATTTCTGGCCATTTTCATAAAAATGTATATCTTACAACCAAACATTTAACCACTTCTGGTTAAATGCTTGGATAAGGGCAGAATAAAATGCTGCTTTGAGGCGACGAAAATACGGTGAAAAAATCGTGCACGAATAGTATTTATTTTTAAATATTCGGTGGTCATTTAGTATTCCGTTTCGCGATTAAAATAGTTATTTGATAATGAAATCTAATGTTATCCTTCCGTCATCCTTATGATGACTGTAAAGTGTGATAATGATAATTAAATGTAGCCTGGTCACTTTTTTCAAAAACGGATGAAAATCTAGTTTGACATCGAGAGGGGAATACTAGACTCCTCCGGCGAAAATGTCTTTTGGATAAGCTTTTTGCAGTCAAAGGAAGACTCTTGATAACTTTCCCGCCCCCGTAATAGTGTGCGGGTGGATTTAAGAAAAAATAACATTTAGGGAATTGTCTATCGGTCTTTTTGCTTGAATCGCGCCGTAATTAAACCTCCATTTGCTTTCTTTTTAGGTAGTTCATGCGGACAAGTATTTTCGCACAGTTTCGAGCGAGTTCGAAACACGCAGAACTCTAGAACTAATCGAAAAAATCCAATCTATAACATGTAAAATAAAAAAAAAATTGCCCGAACGAATCGACGACGCAATAGTGGTAAAGGTTTCGGCTCCGAGATTCGCATTTTCTAGCAGTCTTTGCGAGAGCGAAAGGGAGAAAGAGACGAAAACAATTGAGGTTGACAACGCGGAGAGAATAAAACAAAATAATAATTTGTCCGTGCCTCTTTTTGTAGCGATATCGTGGGACGCTTTTTCGGGCGCAGAGACACCAATGGAAAGAGTGCGGTACTCAAGGTCGTAGTGTCCGGGAAGGAATCACTTCCCGTCCGTTCCCGGGAATTTCTACTATTCCCCGTATCCCGAAGAAAACTAGTCTGAGCAATCGGTATCATTGCTCCTTGAACCCAAAAATAATAATAATAATAATGATAATTCTTTTTTTACATTATATAAAAACCTCAAATGTAATATAAACCAAACCTATGCAATACTGCTTATCAGAGTCATTGGAAAGCTGAAACTGAATATAATAAGAAATTTTGATACTTGGTGATGTAGGTGGATGCTTAAGATCAAATGGACGAAAGAATCTGAAGCGATGGTGTGAACAGAAGAGCAGAAGACGTAAAAACCCTATGGAACACTAATAGACAGACAAGGCCCAGGTAGACAGGCTATACTTTGAGACTCAGTGAATTAGTAAGTAACATAATTGAAGGGGAAATAGAAGGTCAAGTCCCACGAGAAAGACAAAGGAACTATTGCATTGGCCAGGTATAGCGGGATATGAAACAGAAGAGCTAAAATACTCAGGGTTACCGGGGGAAAGGGTATAGAAGAGAGCTGCAGTCAACCATTTATCTTAGGATTGTATGGCTAATGATGATGTCTAAGCCGATGTAATGCTGATTTCCGTTCTGGGCAAGATGTGCAGTAGTCATGAAATTTCTGTCATTCGTCGTATTTCGTTTTGCGTCATTATCTTTCAGGAGTGTTCTTACCGACAGTCTGATGATACAGAATATAAGCTCAAAACTTAAAACAAGTGAACGAAAAGGCTCCGTTGTATTGTGGTTTATGTTAACCAGGCATCTTAAATACAGTGACGTAGCCAGGATTTCTTTTCGGAAGGGGAGGGGGGTGAAAATATTCGAAAATCAGTAGTAAAATAATGTTTTTGGGCAATTAGGAGTGCAATTGTGACTGCAGTGTAACATCCGATTTAAAAAAAAATATTTGTGCAAATTTCTAAATAGCCACGGTTTTTATGCTTGAAAATAACTAAAATATTAATTGAAAAAAATTGATCAGAACAAAGAAAACGTGAAATCATATTTTGATAAAAATATATATAACTGTTTCCTTTAGAGTTGTTTATTAAAATAATAAACTCAAAATCTCTGGGGGGAACGGGGTCGGGGCTGGGGTCCAGATACCATGGACCCCCCTGACTACGTCACCGCTTAAATTCATTATTACTCACGATGAATGCAAATGGAATAAACGTGATAGTTTCAGGTATTTTCAAGGATTCTCGAAAACAAATACGATTTCCCGATTTCGCTTCCCAAGGGTTCCAACATGCCGGGAATTCGGAAACCTTATCCAAGGCATATCTTCTCCTCCTTGCTTCATTTCCACCCCCACTCATTGTCCTGACTCCCACTCCCAGATACCGTTCCCCCTTTCGTCCCATGCCGGGGGACATCCTAAATACCACCCGCTCCGGGGGACTTTAATGAAACGCCCGTGGATTCGGGAATTCCCTTATTAACCAATGGATTTGAGTTTGCTCCGGTAGGGGCTGGAAAGCTCCCCTCTCCTCGTGATTTATTTTCACACTTTTCTCTTCCGATCGATTTGTCCAGAATATGTGGGACAGAGAAAACGGGGAAGAGTGTCGGGAAAGAGCATGAGATAGCACTCTCTACTCCTTCATGCTATGCATCGGTGAGTCAAAAATGGTTTTACTATTTTTTGTTGTCTAGATCCTTTCAGAAGAGATGAGGGCATGTTGAAGCGGGCGATAGAGGGAATGAACGCTGGGGAAGTTTGAAAGATGTAGAAATGGGATGTTAAAGGACATAAAGGGAGGGTTTGGCAGTGTTAGTTGAGAAAAACCAAAGCAAACACTCATGAAAATAGAAATAGATTGGTGTAATAGGAGACACATCCGAAACTTATATATGACCACGAGGGCACAAGTTAGGGTAGCTTACGGAGAATCGGAGTGGGCAGTTATAGGTCGAAGGGTAAGGCAGAGATGTCCGTTGATATGACATTTATGCCGAGGATATGGTTAAAGGGGCATGGGAAGAGCTAGATGTGGGAATCAAAGTAGGTGGGCAGCTGATAAATTCGATTAGATTCGCGGACGACCAGGTTTTGGTTAGTCGATCATTGAAGGGATTGCATGCTCTAGTAGATGTATTAGAATTTCAGTGCGGGAAATACGGAATGAAGATATATCATAAGATGATAAAAGTCATGAGATTCTCTTGGACAAAGAAAGCGAGGTTGGTCATAGAAGTAGGAGGGCATAAACTGGAGCAAGGAGAGCATTTTCTTTACTTGGGTAGTAAGCGAGAATAAAATAGGCATTGTAACAAAGGCATTAGAAGGATAATAGCGCTAGCGAAAGAAGCGTTTAATAATAGAAGGGAACTGATGACGGGGATCCTGGTAAAGGATATAAAGGAGAGGCTGGTGAAGGTCTTGATATGGAGTGTTTCGCTGTATGGTGCAGGAACGTGGACTCTGAGAAAGGAGAACGAGAATAGGCTGCAAGCGTTCGAGATGCGGGTGTGGAGGAGGATGGAGAAGGTGCGGTGGACGGAAAGGAAAGGAAGCGAGGAAGTGCTTGGTATGGTTGATGAGTAAGGAAACTTCTGGATGAGATTAGGAAGCAAAGTGGGTGGAAGAGGGAGTGAGGGGCGATGGGTTGTTTTAATCCGTGATGGGGGGAATGTTGAGTAAGGGGAGGAGCTGAAGAAAAAGACAGGTTTTATGGATAGGTTAAAACGGGGTAGGACGTTTACTGGGATGAAGAGAGACGTTTTGTGGGTAGATCGGGGTCTGCGATAGATTACCCCAATGATAATAATTGATCAGGGCAATAATTGAGTAATAGTTCCCGTATTATTAATTCCTCTCTTATTCCCATTTAACATTTCATCTCTCTTCATTTCCTCATTTTTTTTCTCTCGTCGTGCATCCAAAATGCCCGCGCATTTCATCTCTTTTTCCACCTCATGTCATATTTTTTTTGTCTAACGGGCTGCAAGTATACCATTGTCTCTCATAACTTTGAGTATAAATCAAGGCAGCATAGGATTTAAGGTCATCGGGTTCAAATGATGTAGGTAGAAGGTTCAATTCCAGTTCAGTTGTTATGTCACTCTTTTTAAAAAGTGAAATATACATGCTATTTTGCTCTGGTTGGGCCAGGTCTCAACAACGCCGCGAGCATTTGGGACCCAACTCGGAAAGATTTAAATTGTGCAATGAAGAGAGTAGAAAGGGGAACCGCACACTTTGTTGAAAACTGCAAAGAGGGAAGAGAATGTGACACAGCTGATGCAAGAATTAGGCTTGGAGCCGCAAGAGACTCGGAGACTAAACGCTATGCTAAGATTACTTTAAAAATCCACATCGAGCCAGTTTGTTTGACACGGATATTATTTTTTAACCCAGTGCTATATCTCTTGAACGGATAGAAGTGATAAAATGAGAGCTTACGCTGTAGCATCACGCAAACGATACGCTGTCGAGCTGATATGCATAAAAACTCATTCTTCCCACGCACCATTGTACACTGTAAAAAAAACAGCGAGACACTAAGACACTTCTTTCACATACAGCTCACTTTCGTCCTCTCCTTGCTAAAAGTTTATATATATTGTAACGAGAACGAATGCAGATTTGTTTAACATTGGTATTCTCACTTAATTTCCACGGATTATCTCTTAAGGATAACTTCAAGAAATATCGTCGTTTCCGGTACCAGGGGGGAAAGTTCACATCATCTCTCTTCGTATAGATTAATTTTACGACTTACCAATAAATATCCTCACTTTGCACCGTCAAAATACGCTGCCTATCGGCAAAACTCACCTGAAAGAAAGGAAAAGTTCATGTTAGTTATGCACATACATATAGTCCACATTTAAGATAAAATGAGCACTGAGAGACATTCACTATTTTACAGAGAAAAGTAACCAATGCCTTATCCTTCCTTATCTCTTCCTTATCCTTATCTCTTCCTTATCCTTATCTGTTTCCTCTCCTCACCCACCATGCCGAAAACTTCCTCGTTTGTCTTTCTATCCGCCCATCGCTCTTTTTCCATTCTCCACGCCCACATCTGAAACGACTGAGGCCTGTTTTCATTCTTTTTCCTCCACGCGCACGTTTTTGCATCATACATCGCTGCACTCTAATATTTGACTCTTCGTCGGCCTTTGCCTTACGCCAGATCCCCGTATTCAAGCCGCGCACCTCCTTAAAAACTGCTACGAGCAAATGTGAGAGTGTAACACTGCTGACGGAAGGAATAGAGACTCACTCACCTATGCCCTGAGGATGATACTCAAGTCGAGTGTCGAAATGACGGAAATTATGGACCTTCTGACCCGGTGGGAAATCCGAGAGAATTTTCAGAAGCTGATACGCCGGGAAAGAACGAGATCCAACATGAAGGACTAGAGGCTGGGAGCCATTAGAGACCCGAAGGGTATTGCTAGACTAGGATTACTTGAAAAATTCAGATAAAGTGGCTTTCAGGATGAAACGGAGATGATAATGTAAGCAACGCTCTACATTTATTTAAGTGATAGAAACGACAAAATAAGAGTGATACACTGCCTACATGATATATTTCAAAAATCGATCTTGAAAATAACAGTTGGACGTAAAACGTTTAACGCCTAATAGGCGCTCATTTGAACTTAAGCAATTATCATGTTGATCCCTAGAAATCGTTTTTCGACTCACGAGTTCGATCCATTGTAAAGTTAGGTGGGAAGGCCCTTATTTATTTATTTACCCATACTTTTTAAAGGAACCTAAATCATTCGTCTTACTTGCTGCAATAGGTTGTTTTAGTTTGCAAGCGGGAGAAATTTCTACTTTAGTCAGAGGAATACAATGTATTTGGGTAAATACATGATTCATTCATTTTGAATTACTCATATTATGGCTCACCAAAGATGACGTATGGAATTTTGATACTTATACGAGGCTGATATGCATGTCCTTCCAAGTTTTCAACTATGTCCTGATTAAGAAAAAACAGGCGCTGAAGAAAGAACAATTTAGAATTAAGAATCTCTGAAAACCCAGTTTTTGTGACAATAAAAGTTTTTCGAACTTACTCATTGAAATATACATAATTTATGGATAATTTGTTGTTTGAATTGCGTTTAGAGCAGTTAATATTAGCTCGGGTTATGTTGCTGAAATGCTCATTAAAATCTGGCCCGGAAGAGCAAAGAAATGAATAGCCTGTTTCACACAACAAATGATCCAGCTCAAGATCTAGTATAATACCCGGTACAAGATATTGAGGACGGAATCCAGTATGATTGGTGCTGTCCTAGAAGGTTTCACACAGTCATTGGACTTCTATTGTTGGGGAAGCGGTATTGCCATTCATATCTTAACGCATGTCTTCTAAAATATTAAATTAACCAATCAATGACAGCAGGCGACTTAAACAGCAGCTGGGACGTTTTTATTTATTGTTCACGTTGCTGATTTCGTAGCTTGAAAATTACTGGCAACCAAAAGGAGGTATAAATGGTGCCGATTTCAGAAAGTGAAGGTTGCACAGCGTCTGTACTAGCTAAAGTAATTGGTCGAAGGCTAGGTCCTACTGAGATCTAGTAGCAAAGTAGTACCACATCAATTACGAAATAAAGTAGCTCAGCCAATATGATAGCTATTATGCTTGTTTACCAGCATGCTGGTTCTATATGACACGATACTGGAAAGTTATCATACTAGCGAGTGCCCTCGAATTTGTGCCGGATCAAGGCTCGTGTGAAACGGGCTTAACTGAATGTAATAAGAACTAAGATATTACAATTTTCCACTGATAAAGTTTTAATCGACCCGGGTTTCGATGCACTGCATCATCATCAGGACCTGACGATGATGCAGTGCATCGAAACCCGGGTCGGTTAAAACTTTATCAGTGGAAAATTGTAATATCTTAGTTCTTATTATGTTCATATTCCACAACATCTCGCCTGAGCCCTCCCTTTTTGTTAACTGAATGTGTACCTGCTCGGTAGAAACTGTGCTTGCACACTGCTAAATGTGCTTGAAACTGCGCACATTGTTTGAAATAAAGACAGATAGTCCTTTGAAATAAGAAGATCGTCAACAGTAGGGATATAAATAAATACTGACTGAATTCTAAGAATATTTTTGCACGCATTTTTGATTTAATTTTTGCATCACTCAGTTGAAGTATGAATACGTTCTGCGTCAAAGACATTATTAATACGTCTCAACTGAGTGAGATGGTGAATTTCGTAGTGGGTTGACTGCTTCATTACAACCGTGCCCCCCATTACCATCCCTCGTGAGTTTACACGGAAGTTTTTCGCTTCGTATTTAAAAGCGAATGCCGAAAATCCTTCCGTACTACTGCACCCTTCTCCGCAAGTGCTGCGCATAAAATTTCCCGTCTCCGAGCTCTGTTTCTATTTCATAGGGTAAGGCGGTTTCGACTTTTGATTCGAGTGAGCGAGTCGCGAAACCCGTTTGTATCAAAATTATGACAAAGGAAAAGTTCTCTCCTCCCTTTTTTATTCGTTTTAAAAACACCCTTAAGAATATAATCAGCGAGGTATTTCGTTTGAAGTCGATGGAGGGAATGATGTGAGGTAAGGCGGGTATACCTTGTGTGTACGTGCATTCTCTTTCTTTCGCTCTCGTTTTGTTCTCTTCCCGTGCTGCGTCTCTCTCAACGCAAGGAAGAGGGAGACGGGGAGACCGGAGGCATTTTAATTATCGTATCTAAAGTCGTCCTGCTGAAGAATGGCGTCATTAAAAAAAGCCCTCATTATTATTCATCACTTTATTTTCAACAAAACGTCCTCCTCCTTATCCTCCCCCCTCCACGTACTTCTCCCCCCCCAACATCCTTCCTTCCCGGCGACCTTAAATGATCTGTGCGCCTCCCCAATGTCCCTCGCCCCAACCCCACTTCTCGCCACAACGGACACCCTCTAAACTTCTCTACTCCTGAAACCCTTTCCCTTCTTTTAAGGTGGTTGGAGCGATTTTTATCTATGTACCGATTTGCGTGCAACTTTGCTTACGTCATGGTACTAGAAATACAAGGTAGGCCGTTGCGCATCGTTCGGGTCGAACGCCGTTAAGCAGTTTGGATTACATCAAGCGCTAGTTATACCCTGTCCAAGGTAATATCGCAGTTGACAGTTAAAAATGCAGCCAATTTGTATACACATCCAATGCCGTTTGGGGAAGGGAATCACGTGACCGAAGAATACATGATTTTGTCCTCGGTTTTAATCATACAATTGTGAAAAAATTGTTTACTTGTCATTTCTTTCCAAGCCAAATCAGTACATTGCAACTGCGCTAATATCTTGGACAGACTCTTAGTACGGAGTGCATTTTGTATTTGATACTTGTGTGGCATTTGGATGCAACAGAAATGCGAGGAAAAGTTTGAAGGAAGGCAATATTTTTAGGCATCTCATTTTAGACACTGGCGAAGCGGATCCAGGTTTTTCTGAGACAAGACAACTCTGATGTTGAAAATGGTTAAGAGTTTCAACCATGTTTCAACTTTCATTTGTAAATAAATTATTGCCAGGGTTATTTCTGGTGTAAACAAGATTGGTTTCCCAAACTACATATTTAACAATTACAACCAATGAAATATGTTGTACATCAGTACTCAAGGAGGCAAATATCTACTTGACTCCAATTTTGTCGTGGAAAAAATAATTAACAGAGCTTTCATCCATTATTCCTATACTAAATCTCGAGTGACAGTTATAGATAGAAGTGAAAAAATTGTATTTTACCGAATGTGGTTTTAGTGGCACCTACCGTCGCTTTCGCCGCTTCTACAATTCCTTTTTTTTAACTTCCCCATTCATCTTCCTCTGATCTCACTCCATGATCCGACCCATGACTTTATCTACCTGCTCACGATACCTCTTCATTTCCCCAGTATTTCCTCCGTATTCCACTTTCGTACCCTCCTTCCCATTCCTATCTTTTTCAGTTTCTTACCTTCTTCTTTCGTACTCTTGTCTTTTTGAGTTTTACGAAATATTTCATGGCCAATCAGTTGTGATCTGAGTCTGCATCAGCTTCTGGATAGGTATGCGAGTTTTTAACACTATTCCTTTATCTGTGACGAACCATAATATGGTCTCTGTGAAACTTGTGTTTCTCGGCTTCTTCCAAGTGTACCTACCTCTAGGATGATATTTGAACCATGTATTTTTAATCACTAAATTATTTCTCCGGCAAAATGTCGAAGCTTTCTTGCCGCAGGCATTTCTCCTTCCTAGCCCATAATCGCCCACCTCCCACTCATCTTTTCCTTCACCCACCACCGAATTACAATCCCTCATTACTTCCAAGTGCTTACTCTCAGGTATATTACCAATTATTTCCTCTTGCTGATCGTATACATCATCTACCTCCTACTCTCTATGATTAGAGGTGGGCATATAAAACTGGATTATATAATCAAATTTGTTGGATCTGCCTTTAGCTCAACGGCTATTATGCTATCACTCACCTGTTCTGTATACACTACTTTTCTACCAAGTTTCCTGTTCATGACAAATGCAGCCCCACGCTAGATTTCTTTCCCTCTGCTATATGTCTATTTATTTCCATCGCTCCAGTAGTCCCCGCTATCTTTATATCTTATTTCGCCCAACGCCATGATGTCTAGACGTTCCCTCTCCATTTATTGTTTTATATTCTATAACTTGTCCGCCCTTAGTGTTGAAACATTTCAAGTCCCTATGCATGCAGTTGCGTCCCTCTTCTGCATCTTCTTTTCCTCTGCTGCTGTATTTACCTCTACTTCCGAACTAGAATTTCGTGTGATGACAACCGCTTGCTCCCACCGCTGCCGGGCACTAAACCCGGCCCACTGGGCTGAGTCCCGTAGTTCCAGGATGCATTTTCATATAAGAACTGTACATAATTTTTAGGTTTTTTAAAAAATTGAGATGTTATTTCGTGGGCTTCCTCAATAGTATTTTTACGTGACACCATCGTGTTAGAGGAATTTTGGCCAGACGCCTTTTGCAGCCGCCTTACTGAGGTACAGACGCTGCACGGACTACCATTCGTCTGTCTCCTAACCTTCGACCTATCTGGTATGGGTGGTCCTCCCATGGGCATTGCTTCCGCTTGTTCAGCTCTGGGGGTCATCGGAGCACGCAAGCCCTTACACCAAAAAAAGGTTGTCGTCCAAGAGAACAGCTGTAGTCCTATAGGAAGTGCATATACTAACCTTCGGGAAATGCGGGTTTAACGATTTGGCATATATGTCTGCGCAGGTCCAACCGGCGAGTTCGGCACTAGATTGTTGTGAGGAGGAAGGCCTCCTGCAGCAATAAAAAAAAGGGAGGTAGGGGTAATCTCTATTGAAACCCAACTTAAACGGCAGGCTACCTCCATCAATAATACAAACCTTATCTTCGCTGTAGTATCACATTTGTCCGTGGCACCGGAATATGATACACAGGATGAAAAATCCATGTTACGTGCAAAGTAGGAATGCTTGTGCGAAAGAGTTGTAAATTGTATGGTAAGGTGTATTCATCACTGTAAAAGTGTATCCAAAAAGGAATTTTCGCGTGAAAAAATCATCACGGTGCTTCTTTTCTTTGCTGATAAGCCATGATTTGATGCTATGCTAATGAGTTACATTTGAAGTGTCTTTGATCGTGCATGTGTGTTTTTATGAACCTGCAGCTTAATGTCTATGCATCTACGTCTGAATATGCATACTTCGTTATTATTGACGCGCTCATTACTAAAAACGTCTATGCAAACTTTTGAACGCGGCAGTAGGCACTTGTGAGTGCATGGGTTAACTGCTAAAGGTCATAGCAGATGCTTTTTAAAATTGTCACTGAGCCGAAGTGCGAATGATATTCGTCAACTCGCGAGGCCTGGTCCTAATTGGCCGCTATACCAAAACGAGAAGGAGACCTCACGCGGCGTAATTAGAGCTTGCATCCGTGTTTATAATTGGAAGACACGCTAATCGACAGTTTTCTATGTTCCTGTGGCAGTCCGTGACATGGTGTTTATCAAGAAATTACCCCTCTCGTAGTTGAAATTCATTGCGTGCCACGAAAGGATGGTTTAATTTTAACAAATGTAAAACAGTATGCTAATGCAGCTGTTTTCTGTGCGCTGATCATACGGGTATAATTTTGAAGCACTCAATCCAGGATAGCAAAGCAGAGTTGGCCTTTTTTAAAGTAAAAATTTTAGGCCAACAGTCAAATAAGGAACGTAGAAGTTTAATGGAGTTCTCTAAGCTACTTGATGTTGTGCCTATTGTAAGCAAGGAGTGTGTATTTCAGTGATGGAAGTTACTTTAACAAATACCGACCTCGGTGGTGGCGGGGTAAAGTCCTCGCCTGCCAATCCGAAGGTCGCGGGTTCGAATCCCGCCTGGGTAGGAAATAAACACATCCTAGGGCATGGTTGTGTGTTCGTTCATATAGTAAATACCTATTAATTGACTTAAACTGCTAGGTGTATGGAGATTATTATTATTATTATTCTCGATTTTCTTGCAATTTATTGAGTTTTCTTCCAATAGATGAGCTAAGACTTGTTTCAGGTGTGTGATTTTTGTACGTCAATAGAATATTATAAAATATTTACAATAATATATATACCTTGTTAGGAGATGATAGGTCTTATAAAAAAATTAATCAATTGATATAATTTCTCCTTTTTCATTTGAGTATTCTACCAGCTGATTGGTAGGATTGTGGACAGTTCTCATCCTAAAATCCCAAATTCTGGTAAATTGTATCGCTTTCCCTCCTAAAGATGTCCCGCCATTAGATCCTTCTTAAATTTATCATATCTTCTACCTTTTCTTATTTCGTCCAGAATTCCTAACCTCTTTTTCCTCTTCTACGTTTCCCTAGTGTTCTCCCCTTTAATACCCTCTTTAGCATGCCCTCTCCTCTCAAAACTTCCTCCATCCATCCCTCCTGCCTTCTCCGAACCTCCACCAGCAGTTTCCTTTCCTCTCCAACCATATCCAATACCTCCTCGTTCGTTTTCCTCGCCACCTAGCTAAATCCTTCTTCAAACCCACATCTAAAACTCCTCAAGTCCACACACATCCTCCCTCGGCAATGACCAAGTTTCCGACTCCTTACAGCGCCATGCTCCATATTTGAGTTAATTTTCTCTACAGTCGACAAAATTAATTTTGCCTTCTCAGCCCTTTTGTTGTTTGTTGTGATTTTGCTCTCGGGGCTCTTGTTATATATTTTAAAAGTATCATGTGTAGTGATGGGTCGGTCGTGAGAGATCGAATTCCGAGAGCAAGTTCTCTTAAAAGAAAGATCGATGAACGACTTCTCTCCAATGACCGAGGCTATCTTCACCGATCGCGACAGGAATGATTGCATGACATCAAATATCGATCACGAGACTTGAGACCGACCAAAAAAATCTTGAGTGAGTTTTATAACGAGAGATTCCAGAGTTACTCGCTCTTTCGTGAGATGTAGGCAGTTATTCGATGCTCCGCTCGGTTGCGCTAACAAAGACGCAGCGTAATAACAGTGAACAATTTACATCACGACATAAATATCTTGCATCGAGAGAGTTTTACCAGTTTTGCTGGCTCGCTTTTTAGTAGAATAATAACATCATTAAAAATGAAGACCGAATCCGTTACACTGTCGGCAAAGAGACAGCTGGGTTAAGATTCAAAAGGAATGCAATGGAAATTAAACATGATCCAGGTACTTATCCGTTTGTTAATTCGCCAAGCAATGCATTATTTGTTACTGCGTTGGCTATGTAGTGCCGTTATTTATTACGTGCAATAGGTTAATCGTCACTTGTAAGTAGTATAGTACAATACTATATCCCTATGAATTGTTTTCCTTTGCCGCGACGAGTCGTAAATTGTGTGATAATTAAATATCTGAGTCTATGACGTGATCGCTTAGAAATCAAACCTGATACCCATGCCGCTGTATTATATATATACCGGCCGTTTATATAAACAACTGTGATTCATATTGCCAATGCATTTTAAAAATTCAACTCCGCTCCTCTCTCTTCAATCACTTTTTCTAGACTTTGATGGTGTTGCTGTCAATCAAGAATGTTTCCAGTGCTTCATTGGATGTCCGTTGGCTTTCCCTTCGTCTGAATTTTCTTCCCATATGTCTTCCGAAGTATTGGCGTGTTAAAATCACCGGTGAATCTATCCAGAATTGTTTGTTTTTGGAATGCAGTTTGCTTTTGGTGTTATTTCAAATATTTTTAACTGCAATCTCATCAGCGAATCCTTTTTTCGGAGAATAAAATTTCGTATGTGCCAATAACTCTCTTTTTCATTTAGAGGAATGGTATTTGAAGAACTTGATTCAGGGAATAATAGCGTGATTCCAGTTAATATAGGTTAGATCCAAACACCGTTCGAGACATGATAACTGCAAATTATGATTACCCACAGGTAATTTGATTCATACTTTCATCATTATACTTTTGTAGTGAATAGTAAGTTAAAAAAATGTACATAGGCTTGATCAGTAAATATCAGTATGAGTTTCCGGAATTTCCTTTGCATTTGCGCTGAGTGTAGCTTCAATAAACGGTACAATGTAAATATCGTAATACTGTAATTGGTTGTAAGCAAAATGAATTACATGAGTGGGCCATTACATCAGCCTTAGGCATCCCATTGAAATCGGCAAGGAGATATTTCAATCAAAATGTACTAACATGTTTAGTAAGGCAATATATGACTTCATACCACCGATACTGTGTCACTTTAAATTGGCAGAAATGCTGTATGTGAGCAATTAAATAAATAAAGACTGTATTTCTGCGTGCAATAGAGCATCATATACTGTAAAATAGTGACAGGAGCTTACAATTAGACCATATTCATTTAAAATTTAATTCCTTGGAAAGGACAAATTAAAATTTCTGATAGTACTAATTACTCATTGTACATCCAAAATCCCTGGTAAATATTTAGCAGGAAAATTTAGAAGGAACCTGCAGGAAGTTAGCAGAACATTCATGAGGATTATTTTGGTTTAAAAACTGATGCCTATCTTAAACATTGGTGGAGTAATGCAATTATAGCATTGGACTGTTATCAACGTCTATTCATTCCACATTCACTTTAATTCTTATATTTGCCTGACCATGACATTTTACCACCATTATAATGGTATACAGATAGCTTAACAGACATATATATTTCAGTGGTCATGACCAGCAGGAAGGGTAGAGTGGTAACTGCAGTTACCACTCCACCCTTCCTGCTTCAAAAATTTCTTTCCTTAAAATGTTTCAATTTAGTTCTGCGCATCACATCCATTCATTTCAATTGCCTATATTTTTCCTACCTCTCCCAATGAAGCAAACCTTTCCCTTCAAAAGTGCCTTTCAGGACCTCATTTCCTCTTAATTACCTACTATCTGACATAAAGTGGACTCCTAAATTTCCTTCACTGTTATATGTAACTTCAATGCCTAGTCAAGTATCTCTTAACTTCTCTTCTATCTTACTTTCATTATCCTTCTCGAGAGCCACTCCTCATATAACTTTAGTCTAATCTCACCCTCTCAACATTAGCCAATGGTTTAGATCCACCGAAGTCCACAACCCTTTATAAAACCTTCCAAACCAACCTTTTGTTTACATCCTATATCAGGACTTGAGGCATTACATATCCCCCATAATTCTTGAATATTGCTGATACAAGACATTTAATATCTTGAGTAGGACACCTCGTTCCACTAAAATTCTGCCCCAGTTACAACTTCATTCCACTATTTGTTTTTTGCTATTTGTCTTAAGCCTCTAATGGTTTCTACTCAATGACCATTCTCAATCTATACTCTGGAGTGAGATGGCAAGCCACTTACCATGAGGAAAAATATCCACAGATGCTGAGTGGACTATGTTCCCTTCGTTCCTGCTCTTCGTCCAATCTGGCATGTGTGAGCCTAACAGCTATAATTACCCTTGTTAATTTCTACTACATGTAAACAATACATCATAGCATGTCCTTTGATAACAGTTGATTAATATTCATAAATTTACCAAAAATCATGACAATAGGAGTCGACTTAAGACTTAATATTGGGGTTTCAAGGAACATATTCAAAATAAGCCAAGTAGTAATTGTAAAAAAACCTACACCAACATTTATTTCACTTATTGATTATTAAAAATAAATGGATCTATGAATGGTTGCACAACCCTTAGTTTTCATCACCCCTGATGACAATGACTGAGTCAGACATCGAAACGTCAGCCTACATGGAGACCATCACCCTGTTGGAAACCCGAGAAAGCTTCTTAGGTTCCTCATATCAGTGAAATAAATAATATTAATAATATGTAACAGCATTCATTAAGCATGAAGCATTATAGACCAAATCCATTTTACACTAAAATTTTGTTATAAGTGAAAAATCATTGATTACCTACCATTGCTTTATTATCCATTCATGACCCTCTTCTCCATTAACTTCTTCAATTTATAAAAGGGTGTTACCAAAACTATGAGTGCATACTTGACTTAAATTATGACAGACATTTAATTTAAATGAGGGCATAAAAAATAATTTTATTCTGATCAAGTTGACTTTAAGTCACACAGGAACGACATCTGTACACTTAAGTTGACTGCTAAGTAATTGAGTACCTGGATAACTTGAGGCACACAACTTATCACATGATATTGTTTGCTCTCTGCTGTTAGTGATGTCTGTTTGGATTTGGAAACTGGCTCTCTTATAATAATTTACTCCATAATACCCTATATTGGCATATATCCTTTTCCTCTATTGCATTCATACATTACTTCATTCACACTCTCTCCTATTCTTAAGACTCCTAATCTTCCTCCTTTAATGTCTCTTCCACCACATCATGAACCCACAATTTTTTCCATCTTCCTCTTACGCTATTCACTCCTCAATCACAATCCTGTTCCAATACTCAACTCTAATCTATTATTTAAACATTGCCAAACCCACAGAGAATAATCCTTTCATAAAGTCCATTACGGTAGCATGAAGGAAGATATATTTTCAAAATGTCAAAAGAAAATTAATAAAAAGATATTAGCTTTAGTTCCCATAAGTATCCAGTAAGTATATCAAGCAAAAATTAACATAAAATACACTCAGAATCTTTACTCTTAATAATCCAAGATGGTATGTATATTGTTCTAGCAAATTCAATGATTGCATGGGGGAAATAAACATTTGTCACAGTATGCACAGCTGATTTTTCTTCTTTGAATCAAAACTAGGTATGACATACAACTGTTATCACTCATATGATATGTAAACACTACTGTTTTCTGATTACAGTTCTATAATATAGAGAGAACTGGCAGAGTGGATATTGGTCTGAAGTTATTGATGGCTATAACCATTGATAAGCACTAAACCATTGTGTAAATTAATAATTGATCAGAGGCTATTCCTTGCAAAGATAATAAACATATATATTGAGGTCAGATATTTAGTAAACATTCTTATAACCTGATTGTTCCATGCATTTCATAAAATCTTCAGAGTAAACTAGTTATAATTTTGCCTAGATATAGTATTCCCTACCTGTTACATGATATAGTCTAGTAAATGGCAACTAGAGTAGCAATCAGATAGCAGAGAAACTAACTGACGCTTACATATTTTATTGCATTGCATTGGTGCTTCTTAATGATAGCAGCAATATCATCTAGAGGAAGAACGAATGTAGTGGGTTTAAAATTAGCACTGTCAGTGCCAAACAATTTAAGAAGATCCCAGATAGCATGTAAGCTTGCCGCAAGCTTAGATATTGGCTTGCCAAAGCTTGCCGTGGCAAGCTTGCCACGGCAAGCTTAATTCAAGTTTGCATCAAGTCTGCCATGGCAAGCTTGCCGCGGCAAGCTTAATTCAAGTTTGCATCAAGTCTGCCATGGCAAGCTTGCCGCGGCAAGCGTAATTCAAGTTTCCATCAAGTCTGCCATGGCAAGCTTAATTCAAGTCTGCATACCTTGAATATTTTTCTCCCTTAGCGCAACGCCACTATCTACGTTTGAACTCAAACAATGCGTGAGCGCCGGTTTATTCCATTTTTCAGTTAGTTAATATTGGACCAGGTACGCCATGGCTACACATGTGAAAATCTTATTTGCATCTTCAGAGATGTGCACATTATGCGATCGCATAATTTTCATAATGCCTAAAAGGGTGTGAGTTCGATACCTGGTACATCACCACACACTTCTGAGCAGAGATTTATATCGCATAATTTGGCCCTCGTTGCAGAATAATACATAAAACGCTATGACATCACTTAAATGGCAAATGAAGTTCTATGCCTGAAATTGAATGCCAATTTAGATCTACTTAATGACCTTAGAAGTGCATTTATTCATGGATAATAAACGTAATAATCTCTTCATTATATAGGTACCTTGATACTTTTAACGGATTATTACCTATTAACATATCTAATGGTCTGTGTAAAATAATCAGTATTTATGTCGTCTGTTCGGGCATATGTTTTGCTGCGCCGTGCTACGTTGTTTTGTATAAAGAATGTGAATGATTATTTATAAGATATAAATACTCATTCTTTAAATATTTACTATGTGTATCCTTTGTTTTATTTCATGAAATATATTCCTTAAATATAGCAACATGTTTAGCCTGTGGTTCATTCTTCGACCGCAAATTTGGCATAAATGGGAAGCTTTGAAACGAATCGGAGAGCCTTGGTTTCTGCCAGTAACAACGCTTCATTGATAACTTTGTGTAATTAAATGCCGCTATATACTAAATTATTGAAATGCTTTTATTGGTACATTCATTAGTTTTCTTATTTCCACGTTCGTAACATTGATAATACATGCATATTCACGTTCATAACATTTCCGCGAGTAAGTTGTCTTCATTGAAATGTAAACAAACGTGTAATAATTGGAAAGCATCTTGTTTATTCTCATTAATATTGACCTTATACTCATTTAATTTGGCAACATAGGTATCAATTAATTAATGACTGAAAACTGTTATCGCGATTGGATGGTACGTTCCCAAAAACTATCACGGCATTGACATTAAAGTTAGTTCTCGCGAACACATTTGCGCACGGTAATGGCCGTATACATACAACTTTTTTGACATTCGTTCTCCAGTGAAGAAATGCATATGTTGCAGGTAGTTGAAAGATAGGTTTCCGCAGGCAAGTAAGAATTGTGAGATGAATTCCGATGTTAGGTTTAAGGGAGCTGTCCAGGGGGTTTATTCACGAAGGACTCGATATTTCCGCATCCTCGACAATTTCGAGGCCGCGACGTCCAAACCTCGACATTTCCGAAAGTTGCGATTCAGGCAGCTTATTGTCGCTGTTTCAACGTCGAGTTTGGCGGAAAAAATATCGAGGCAACGGAGGCCTCGACATTGATTTCGCGTGTTGTTTGAACCCTCGATTTTCAGCGAGAGCAGTAGCAGCTCATAATTTTAAAGATTTATTACCCAGCAACTGACGTACGTACAATGTTGAGTAGTATCTTATTTCTAATATTTTTTATTGCAAAATGCTAATAAGTATCGGTAAAATCGTATACAATTATAATTATGATTATCCTAAAATATCCGTCAGTGTAAACGCTGTCGCAGGCCGATGATTAATATTCGTAAGCTTCATTTCTTGACGAAACTTGTTTCGTCAAGAAATGTTTTTACAAAGCACATTAATTCTTTTAGTTTTATATGTAATAAATTTCCACTCTTTAATAAATTTTGGTTAAACATTTTCATTTGTTAAAGAAGGGAGCTGCCAGTAATCTTTAATACCTATAGCATAGCCGAACAGCAATCTTCAATCAAAAGATTTATTTTTGCCCCTTACATTTGTGAAGTTAGGCAATACTCGTGAAATATTAAAGTTGTTATGTGAGCCTGCCACAAGTTATGCGTTCAATTATTTTGCTTATGTTATACAGATAAAATTTCAGCAGTCGTTTTGTGAATAATTGGCTTCTATAGCGGTGTAGTCTAAAACCATGATTCGAGAGAGTACAATTGGAATTCGTGAATCATCTCTCCTGCTTTTGATTTCATATCTCACGTAAGTCCAACTGCATCGGAACAATTAATCGTCTTCGAGAGAAAGGGGAGTAAAAGTTGGTTAAGTATTTGGAGAGCCATAACGATTTATTGCATTTCAATGTAAATAAGTGGTTTTTTATAGCAGTATAATACTGAAACGTTGAAGTCATGTTGTGTAATAGTCATTTATATCAATGAACACAGCGTTGGCTCTTATAGAGTTAGTATTCGAGTTATGGATGACTATAAAAAATTGCTAATAACATCCCATTACTCAAAACTTTATATTCGTGTTACCGTCGCAGCATACGATGATAGGTTTCCTTTTTAACAAAGAAGTTACATATTTCCTCATATGGACTAGGTATTTTTGATGTTCGTCAGTGTACTGCTCAGTACCTCGTTTGCTTCAAACAACTTATAAGGACTATTTTTTATGTTCATCAGTGTACTGCTCAATACCTCGTTTGCTTCAAACAACATTTAAGGACCATGTATTTACAAATGTTGTCAGAGTACATAGGGTTGTATTGAATAATTATTGTAACTGCTTAGTAAAGGCTGTTCACGTTATAAGTTAGTGGCTCTCTTATGAATTGTTATAGAAGTTTTTCTAACTTTAGCAGGGTGATAATAATTATCAGTAGGTACATATCTATATTCATGAAGAATATTGTGGTGAAATATCATATTGCACACATTTGAAAACTATATTTACATTTATATCTACTGTGTATTTGTTGGTAATATATGTATATTCTGTGCCGTACCTAAATTATAGCCTATCTTTTAAGTAGCATTGGTACACATGGAAAGCAGAACTAAATTAATTAATATTTTAACTGCCCCCAGGATAAAGCAATAGGCTAATATTATTTAGGTGCATTTATTAATTAGTTACTGGTGTCAGTGAAATTATTTAGTCAATGTAAATTGATCCTCTAGTTTGTTTGAAAATTACCAAAATCTATGTTCATGAGAGATAAATCCAGCTGTAGGAGTTGAAATAATTTATACTCTTGTTGATTGATACACAACATGGGTTGGTGAATATTAATAATGTAACCTGGGAAATGCAGGTACATACATACTATATATTGATTGCTTTTATATGCACCTGTCACATTGAAAAATTCTATAATAATTCTAACTCATAGAAATTAAATTAATAAGTGTTTTTATAGTTTATAATGTTTAGTTTTCTCACTGTCCAACCTCTGCAGTTGGTTTGTGTAACAAATAATTGACGAAGATATTGCCATGATATGGTTAAGGAGGAGAAGAGAATTATTAATACAAAATAGAAGGCGGTTAGAAAATTTGAGAACCATTTCAATACTATTTTCAATTCCTGAGGTGGCCTTCATGGGTTTATATAGACTTAAAAAAACAGATGGTTCATAATTTGATAAACGAGTTAAGACCACCTTTACCTCCAGCCTTGAGGAGATCATCTGTTTCGCATGAGCTTAAGGTACAACTGCTTAAGATGGCAAAACATATCAGTACCTATTTGCAAGTGATATTTATACATTACAATGCTCATTAACTAATATATACATTCCTATTCATTGAGGTTCTCTGTGCTCTGCACTTTTATGGCCAAGGGAACTACCAAAAGCCAGCAGGGAGTGACAAAATCTGGGGTTAAGTCAAAGCTCAGTCGCTTCCTTGATGAAGTGATGGAAGCTCTTAATGCCCCAGATGTTGTCGCAAAATGGTTACCATTTCCCATAACAGCAGGGGAAAGAAGGGAGGTTATTCGGAAGTTAGTTTTAACTGATATTATTTTATGGATCTTGAGGAGTTAATTTTATAATCATGTGAATAGTTCCTAGAATTAATTCTTTTTTAGAATTAGTTAATTTACATTAATTAATATCTGATCCTAATGGCTTTAAAAAAATTCTTTCTTGAATTCAATCATCTCATAAGTGTAAAATAAAATGATATTCATATGTAAAATAGATAAGCACCTTGGGAATTGGTTGTTTGTTGATAGAGTATTTATTAGAGCAATTAATGAATTATCAAAGTGATTGTGCCACTGATAATTCAAATGTATAGCGTAAAACATTAGAACTACCATAAGATTCTGGATAAATCATTTAATAGTAAGAATTAGAGTTGTCAGTAATGAAAAATCTCTTTAAAGTTGAAGAAAATTTATTTTCAAGCATGTTTCATTCACTTTCATTTATTATGCTTCAATATTCATGTTGGCCTTCTTCTGGCTATTTATCTGAAAAAACAACCCACTTAATGACAACTATTGCTGAACATATTTTACAGAAATTACAGAGCATTAAGTTCCCTGGAATTATTGGTTTTGTTGATGGTATGCATGTTTCCATCAAGGCTCCTTCTGTCGATGAACACCTATATGTAAATAGAAAGGGAAATCATTCAATCAATGTGCAGATTGTGAGAGCATATTTTGCTAATATGTATTAGAAGACTTGGCATAAAAAATATATCAATTAATTTCCTCCATGATAACTGTTAACCTTTACTTAAAATATCTACTCTCTTCAGATATGTGATAGTGACCTTATAATTTTGAATTGTGTCGCGATTTCCGGGAAGCTCACATGGTTCATATATCTGGAGCTTTAGAGAAGCTCATAATGAAATAAGAAGGGTGTGGGAGGGCAGTGAGCAGTGCTGGCTGTTAGGTCAGTATAAGAGTGTAAAGTGTATTTGCAGAATGAATATACATATCATTTATTTCTTATACAGTGGATAATGTATTTAATTATGCTAACACAACTAACTGTGTTATGATTACAAATTTATTGTAACTGCAAGTTGAACCTTGTGTGATTAAAAAATGAAGTTTTTAACATAATGATATAGAGAATTCAATATCCTTTCTCATTCCTACAATTTACTAACTTATAAATATTATTAAATAGGGGATTCAGGTTACCCTCACCAGCCTTGGTTGCAAACCCCAATTATAAACGCAATTGAGGGTTCCCCAGAAGCCCAATATACATCCCTACACACAAAGGCTACGTGTCCTGTGGAGAGATGCAGTGGTGTTTTTTAAAAATCGATTTAGGTGCCTATTAAGACACCGAGTCCTTGAGTACAGCCCAAGGAAGGCTGGAAAAATGATTATAGCCTGCAGTGTGTTGCACAATATGTTTTTAAGGGGAGGAGTACCTCTTAAAGTACACATGGAGGAAGATGATGTTCCCTTGCCAGCTCCCAACCCTACTTTTCCTCTGGAAGCCATGGGAGAAGTGGTACTGGAGGCACGACGTGTGAGGGAAGAATTGATTCAGCGAATCACAAATTAGGTTGCACACCATTTCATGTTGTTATAGAAAATAGTTCTTACTCATCACTAGCATCCTTTATTGCTTGGCAGGCAATCTTAAAAGACTCTGCCATTACTTTAATACTCTCTGCCATGCTAGTTAAGGCAGTGGCCTTCACTTGGCTGTATGCTGCCCTCTCCTTTGATGCCAAAGCCAATATTTATTCTGGATCATCATCTGTAAAAATAATTGTAGACCTTGTTTAATATAAATATCTATTTTATTTAGTTAAAGCACTACTTCGTAGAATGCCAACATTGTTGAGACAAATTCCTATTATGAGCTAGGTCATTTTTATAGAATTTTGTTGGTATACATTATTCAGTTAATAACGAACATAAATATTACTTAATTAATGACTATAGGTATGTATTACAAGTCTACAACGTGAATATTTTAATGCTGCTATATGAGTTAAATGTGAATTGTTAGTTGAAAGTTTTGGATAGATATATTATACCAAACCTAGTGCTGCTTACTTGGTGGAAATGTCCGCTTCCTCTTTCTGCTCCAATGATGCAATCCGTGAAAGAGATTATGGTGGAAGGGCTGTAAAGGACAGAATGTTTTCTATTGTGTGCTCTGTGATGATTGGTGTTGAAGTAGGGATGTCTGAATTAGTGGTTGAGGGCACTGGAAATATTTGTGTTTGGACAGTGAGTATATTTTTAAGGTGAGTTATTTCATTGGTGACTAATTCGAATGATGAAGGCATTTGAAATGCAAAAGGATGTGATGATGAGGGTGATGAGTTTGGGGAATTTAATGATATAGATTGATGGAAGTACTGTTCAACCGTTACTTTTGTAGTTGGTGGAGGTTGTGGATCAAATGTTGGTTGTGTTATGATCTGAGTTGATGGAGCTAGGTTGCGGCAGTGCTGAGATAAAGTGAAGATTACATTAAATAAATACTTATGAAATTTAACAGATGACTCTTACTCAACTTACTGGCGTTAAGAATGTCGGCTAAGTCTTCCCAAAAACGCTGTTTTAAAGAGCCTTTTTAAAGAGCTGCCTGTGAGCCTTTTCCTTGCCAGCCCTTTTTTTCCCGAATGAATTGCAATAGCAACTCACGTTGTTCATGGGATACCAGTTCCTTTTGGTGACATTCAGAATAATCATCTATTTGAAAATTATAAAATAAGGCATTGAACAATGGCTTATGATAATATTGCCAAAGATTTATTTCATTTTTATGTAATTTTATAGTTTTTCCATTAATTGATATCACTATTTTTTTATAAATCATAAATTATGTAATAAATTGTAAATTGGAGCCACCAATTAACCCAAAAAATTTATGGCAGAACTTAAGTAATTACATTTTTAATAGAAAATCTTTGATTATTTTAAGAAATCTAATCCCAGTCAGTTTCATGAAACATTAGTGTTACAATTACATTTAATACTTCGAAATATATTAAAAAATTGGGAAAAATAATATTTTTGCGCTGAACATTAACTTTTGGTTGGTATATTTTACTTTAACAACAAATTGCCAGAGATCTACCAAAATGCGGTTCAATTGGCGTCCCCATTCATTAATACTCATAGAAAAAGTATTCGAACTTACCTCTCTTATATTTGCGATTTCACGCGAGGGATCATGGGAAAAAGAAGAATGCCGAATATAATTGGTGACGTTACCATCGACAAGTCATGACGTCAACTGCGCAAGCCTCGGCAATCTTCGTAATTTGTCGAAATCCACTTTTCAGCTTCGTGAATCGCGCGGAACGCGATTTCCCGGCCCTCGACATTGTCGCCTCGACGACCTACCATTGTCGAGGCGACATTTCCGAAATGTTCGTGAATAAGCCCCCAGGGTGAAACTATTTTTTTTCGGTTTGAAGCGCAAGCTTGCCAAAAGCTTGCATTTTAAGCTTGCTGCAAGCTTGCATTTTAAGCTTGCTTGCAAGCTTGCCGCGTGGAGACTAGTTAGCTTTTTTTAAGCTTGCCGCAAGCTTAAAGCTTGTTTTTTGCAAGCTTGTTGCAAGCTTACCTGCTTGCAAGAATAAGCTTTCGGCAAGCTTGATTCAAGCTTACATTGCTATCTGGGATTCATCACATCCTGCAATCAGTTTTTAAATCCCTACTCATACACATCATAATAACAAATATTTTGTGTGTATTAGGCATTTCTTATAGGTAGCTTAGAAGCAATATATGTTAACACTTACTGATAAGAATTTGATATGTATAACTGTTGAATACCCTGTAAGACATAACTATAATAATCAAATCGTTTTCGTAACCAATTAACATCTCCAATGTACGGGCAAAAGCATTTTGTGAGGTGGAATTAATATAGCACTAAAGATTCAATACTATAAGAAAGTGCATTTTTACTGAATATACATTTTATTGAAAGGTACGCAGGTACATATACAAACCATCATTTAATAATATGCTCTTTAAACATTTAGAATCTATGTGGCATTGCGAAAAACATATTTACTGAACATCAATATAATTGACTAGTTTGATTAGTTATCTAAGTGACGAAGTGCATGGTGAAACCCCAACGATTTTAATCGATGGCAACAAACGAAGCATGTTTTGTAAGGAGCGTTTTACATTAGATATAAATCACTCAAGTGGCTGAAAACATTCATATATTTCAACAAATATTGAGAATAGTAAACGTGAAGTCCTATTCAGTTCACTTTGGCACAAGAAGTGCTTCACGAGAAGAAAACAACATCACGACAGAAGCAACTTCACAAAAAAGTATTCATCGTAGGACTGATTGTTATTATTAGAATCACAGATATATATATACACAGCGAATGTCTTGGACTCCTGTATTTGCACTAATACTCTGAATTTATGCTTTATATTTACGATGTAAACAATAAACGACGAATATTACGTTAACCTATGAACAAATCTTCGATTTTGGCATTTATTAATATTGTAAGCACTCGACGATCACGAGACAGTATTTCAGAAGCACAGTAACTAAATTATAGATATATAGTACGATGTAAACAAACCTTTACCAAAGTTGAACGTTCGCTTTTTTACATGCAATTCACTCTTAGACAAACACAGCAGCAAACTACGAGATTATTTCAGGGGGTACTGTAACTTAAAAATCTACGACGTAAACAAACGCACCGTAAACAAACCCACCATTAAATTCACTATATAGGATATTTTTGAAGCACTAACTCTTGGTAAATTTACGACATAAACTATAACTTTAGCATAAGTTGAACATACACTTTCTTCGTGTAACTCACGTCCAGAAACACAACGCAATATTATGCCATTTCAGAAGCACAGAAACTTTTATAACCTCCATGGTGTATTTCCTGTCATAACACATCCATTAGGAGCGTAAGTCTACCTAACACAAATAACCTTTAAATATCAAAATATCACCACAAGAACACACGCAATACATCACAGCACATATAACATTTGTAATCACTGAATTTCCATAATTGCATTGTCACTTAAATACACGATAAACCATCGTTTCAATATTCTCGAAAAAAAATTACGTCTCGTGAACAAGTGAAACAGACTGTAATTGAAAATTGAATTTTAGTGCTACAGTCGGATAATTTGCTTTAAATTCTTACAGCCAAAAGAAAACGTTGATCGTTTCGAACTACATACCAAAATAAAATTTCGCTACTAAATTAGTTTTAATTATTGGTTTCTATAATGAGTTGTTAATAATTTGTGGTCGATAAAATGTCACTCTTCAATAGTTTTGTAATCAAGTGGGATATTCCTAATATTCTTCGTACAACTATACTTAAAATCACAAACCAAGAGCATTGTGTAAAAACAAAACAAACCTTCGCACGATTGCACAATTGTGCCTTCGATTGTTTTCAAAGAATTACCCACAACTCCACGGAAACCGGCACTGAACGAGGTAGCTGCACTGAAACTCTGTGCCTGCTCTGTGCTATCAAGAGCAAAGCTGTACACCTCGGTCATGCTTACAGTATGAAACTCACGAACGACCAGATTTTTTATCTATCACGATTTTCCTGAGAGATCATTGATCGTAGGCAACTTGGACTGCTCACTAGCTGGAAAATCGGTCTCTCTGATCGACGATCGAAGATCGAATCACAAGCGGGAGTGACCGACGCGACCGAAATCTCTCAAAAGACCGACTTTGCCCATCACTAATCATGTGTGCTTCTTCCTATATTTGTTGTATGGATAATTTCGTAGCTATTTTTATCAAACAAAAGCAACCAAATTATCAGTTTGACAAACATAAGAGGAAGCACCCGCACATAATACTTGTGAAATATACTCCAAGATTCCTGGGGAGGCCAAATAAATTGTTACTAACGTCGGCTATGCAGTAAATCACATTCATTATTTAATATAAAAAATAAGTCATGTCATCTCCTGACAAGATAAGCATTATTTAACAAGAGGTCGAGAATAACTTAAGGTCTGCATATTTAATTTTTACACGTGTGACGGTAATTTTGGTAATTTGTGCCATCAAGGATAGGTAGAGAGGTTGGCATGGGTATGAGGAATGTAGGAACGGTGGAGAGAAAACCAGCGTCGGCATTATCCTACCCTCATACCCAAGGGGTCCACTGTTTAGCTTCCCATTCGAGTTCCCGGAGTTCTGAATTTTGAATATTCTCCACACTGCACTAAAAAAGGGATCGGGATCCTTCTGGAAAAATATCCGCCAATTCCGAGATTCGAACCCTGGCTATCGGGATGATAAACCGGCTATCTAACCTTCGAATCAGCTATTCACGGCAGTCTGATATTACACAAATGAGAACATGAGGCCTGCATAATTTGATTACCACATCATTAGACTTCACTGCGAGGTACGTAGTTGATTTCATCAAAGGTCTCAGGATCATTGCCTATTTCGGCCGTGAAATCTGCGGCTAGTTAGTGACGGTTTTCCATGAATTGTATCTAGAGCGCTCAATCGCCGCAAATTAGGAAGAAACTAAGACCCTAATATTGCCTTTATTATCTCAGTCATCATGCACGTGTTGGTTGCTGTGAATGATAAGTTAATTTCACTCCACGCTGGTGGGTCATTATGAATAATGAAATTTTCACTGTCCGCGCTTTGGTGAGGATTCAAACACACTCAAATTTTATTAGGGGCTACGTATTATCCCAGGGTGTACGGCAATTTCAACTCATGAATCGTAACGCTTATTTTCAATGACTGCTATCGTAGGTGCGTTGGGAAGCGGGAACGATAATTAGAGATGTATACGCAGAAATTTTGGACTAAAATACTTGGGAGGCAAAAATTCGCTGAGTTCAGAGGGGATTTGGTATTGGATAAGCAGTCACTTTCGTTAACAATGCGGTAAGGAAATTCCACTTCGTAAAAATATTTAGCTGAACTGACAACCGAACCAATTGTTCAAATACCCATAATGATGATTGTCGTTTCTCTTTAATCATGATCATTAAAAATAATTTTCTATTCATATTCAAACTAAGCAATCACTCTGAATATTTTCTCTTGAAAATGACGCTTTAGCAGTGAAACCGCGGTTGAACAATTAAATATTCGTGTGGAAATACCTATTGTTATTTTTTACAGTACTCAAATTCTACACGGTAGAGCCTGAATATTTTAAATATAGGTACTGTGGGTAACGATTTAGAGTTCGAAACTGTAGAATTGATATTCGACTTCAATGCGCATGATCTGTCTTTGGAGTGGGGGTTATGTACCCTATACTGAAGCCTGCGATATAGAAGACTTCACTGCGGAGAAACAATAGGAATGACTCTACGAGGACCACCCGTTTAATAGAAAGAATACCAATGGCAAAATCGATCATAGGTCCTAATCTTGGAATGAAGAATTGGAATAATTTCCATTGCATATTAAAGGGAGATTTATGTTCAAGATGCTGAAGTTAGCGCAAATCGGAAAATATCAGTGCACTTTTGCGCTCATGAATGACGGTAAATGGATTAATATACACAGGCGAAAAAATTTTTACTTGCCGGTGAGTAGTGCGAAGTAGTTACGGCCGGAAGTTTTCTAAATAGTTAGTTTCTAAAAAGTTACCGAATTCATTAAATGCGTATTTAAAAGCGTAAGTTTTCTATCTCAGAGTAATCAAAATTTTACATATTAAATATTAGACGCCTGTGACAAAATCAATGAGTAATCAACAACCACGGATGCGATTCTAGGAGTTCTTTTTTTTATCTAACACACATCCTCTCTGCTCCTGCACCGTTTTGAATTGCACATCCTAGTGCGAAGGATCTTCTACGAATGGAAAGTAAGTGCGCAGTTGTGTTTCCAAGTTAGTAGCGCATTAGAGCGAATGGAAAACTGCTAGTGTGTTTTAAATCCCTTAGAGCTTGACGGGTTATGATTCAGAATGGTTGAAATGGTAAGCAACTTAAAGACATGCAGTGAAATAACTCCTCGTTGAAAATAGCACATTATAGAAACAAAATAACGCCCTTGAGCGTAGGTGAGCGCTATATTTTCCGGCTATAACACGTGATCCGCTAATTTCATACTTGGACGTGGAGTTAGCGTTTCTCTCCGTCACATCGACAGCAGATGCATAGTCTAATTTATACGAATAGATACGACGACATATTTTCTCTCTCTCTCCCGGCATCTCGTTCCCCTCATATTATTTTACACTTCCACCTCTCCTCTTCCTCTCACTCGCTCCAGGCCATACGAGAGCGCAGAACGCGAGGAGTTGAGCGGGGAAGGGAAGGGACCTAAATTTCATAAGGACGCGAGTTGTACATACGCTCCGCGGATGGCGAAATTAATTAAAACGCTAGCGCAACCCGCCGAAAATTTCGCCATGTTTCAATACGCTTCCCTCCACGGATAAAAAAATTAAAAAATATATTTATATAATTTTCTCTTCTTCCAATTCCACCTTCACCCTTCCTCCTTATCTCATCTCTTTCGTCTCTCACTCTCTATGCTCTCGAACAATATTAAGGATAGTAAAATATTTATGTATATATGAACTTGACAGATTTTTATGTCCTATTTATTTTTCGTATCACTAGTTTCTAAGTGTTCCTGGCAAATTTTGATTTATGTCCAGTTGGATAATATTTCCCCGTATATTTTTATTATTGTTAAGATAATGGACGGTATTATCACAGAAACACTCTGTAAATTTTTTCACAGCAAGTGTTATTCTACCGACCTAGGTTTCAGCAAACATTGCCATTATCAAGGGGGCCATGATAATGGCAATGTTTGCTGAAACCAAGGCCGGTAGAATAACACTTGTTGTGGAAATGTTTACAAAGTGTTTCTGTGATAATGCTGTTTGCCACCCATTTTCGCAAATTATCGCCTGATACTTTAAAATCTGTTAAGATAACCTACCAGTCAAGGTAGGCTTAAATGAAAGAGAGCAAAAATCCTCCAGACCCCACCGGAACAGACCCCCTTCTCCCTACACGTTTCTTTCTTAAGCATAAGCATCTCAGCATAAGTTCTACCTCTCTTCACCCCGTCCATAATGGCTATCCTCTTTCTCCGCTTATTCAACATCCTCCCCTCTATCACGGCCTTCCAAAGCATTACTTCGTCCCCCATTACCCCTTCCAAACACCCACTCAGTCTTCTCATAATCTCCTACAAGAAGGTTCTCACCTCACCCACCATATCGCCAGCCCTATCGGCGGTGGGGTTACGTCCTTGCCTATCAAACTATGGGTTGCAGGTTCGAATCCCGCTTGGGTAGGATTGTAAACGCCCAGGGCATGGCTGTATGTGTCCGTTAGAATAGTTATATATAAGAGAGTACTGGATAGTCCTAATATCGCTCTAATAAAGTCACCATTATTATTATTACCAAGCACTTCCTCGTTTGCCTTCCTTTCCGTCCACCTCGCCTTCTCCATCCTCCTCCGCACCCACATCTCAAACGCCTTCAGCCCATTCTCTTCCTCTTTGCTCAGATTTCAGGTTTCTGCGACATACAACGCTACACTCCATATTAAATCGTTCACCAGCCTCTTTTTAAAATCCTTAATCAAGGTTATTATTATCATCTCCCTCCTATTGCTAAACGCTTCTTTCGCTATCGCTATTCTTACAATATCTTTACTACTAGCATTACTACTAGCATTATTACTACTACTACATATAAATGAAAGCAAACAGATGTATAGTCTTAAAAACATAGATACCCGAACATAAAAAAAGGAAAGGCGCAAAAAATAATTCCAGATGTTTCGACGGTCACGCCGCACCGTCTTCTTAGGTTGTGATTGATAAAATAGACACTTTGTGGCTCCACAAATATTTTGACACACATCCGGTTTAGGCTGTTGAGCCATCCTCCGGTACAATGGGTGTCTGTTCTGTGGGAAGATGGCTAAATATGATATGTCATGTTTTGCAAATTTTACAGGAGAGCAATTTTGAAGTGAAGTAGGCTCTGAAAAATCAGAATCTCAAAGTTTAGGTGTTACCTTTTCGTAATAGATGTAAAAAACAGTTGTTTTCATATTTCTTTTAACTTTCCAAATCCAACGGTACTAGCACTACGAATCCAACGGTATGCATGATTCAATTTCGCAAAAAAGAACGGACATCATATTTAGCCATCTTACCACAGAGTTGCAATCAGGTACAAATGATAATTGTATCTTAGGATGTCGTGTGTCAATAAATTTGTGGAAGTTACTAGGTGTCTATTTTATTAATCTTGACGCCCTTCCACCGCGTAGGAGCTTCACCAAGAACTTATGATTTTTCTACTTTGGATTTTAGAGAATTCACACGACCACCGATGAAGACGGACTGACATCCAAAACGTTCAGAATTCGAACCCGGATCCCTCAATTTCGCGCCGAGTGCTTTAACCAGTTAAGCCACCGAGGCGTCCTTCTCCCCTGTGGATAATTTGGTGGCTTTATAGGAGCATGGTGGTCAGAACTGCTACTGAACTGCAAACTGCTCAGAACTGCTACTGACCGAATCACGGTCAAGGCGAATGATTTTTCCTCTGTGGAATATAGCACTTATGTGCACTTGCGGGTGACTCCGTAAAGGTTACTACCGTGGCTAGTCCCGGTATCCTCAAAAATTCGTTTAGAATTGTTTTTTGATTGTCCATTCTTTTTTATTTTCGGGTCTCCGCGTTTTAAAAACTATACATTTATTTGTGTGCATTATCGTCGAGAGCGCTTTCCACCCAGATATCTCTCGGATTAAAAAAATAAAATATATATGCACTGTGATACCTGTATTTAGTGGAATCTCTCGGAGCCATAATTTTTTTCCGGATAAGAAAGTTTTTCGCTTAACCAAGTGTCTGACATTTCAAAATAGAGACCTTGAAAGTCATATCACGCCCATAACATGCGTCGCCTAAAAGGTTGGTTTGACTCAAATTCTAAATGCAGACGCAATTATTATGAAATAATGAAAGAACAGCATCACGTTGTGGGTAAATTTGTGTATTTGACCTAATTAGCATAAAAACCGATCTATAAAACATGCATATAATCCGTCATTTTTGTCTGTTTTTCCTTTTTGTATATTTTTATTTATTTTATATTATAACTTCTACCGCCGAAGGTGACGGTTTGACCGTTGATAAGTCCACAGTTTGTATGTCCTTTATACGTGTTTCTGTGTTTTTCAAGTCTATCAGTATATTGTCTATGCATGTACGTATAACGCTTTTTGTGTCTATCGTGCTTATCTATATCTATGAATATCTAATCTCTTAGTAGAAAACGCTCTCGGCGATGATGCACATGCATAAATAAGATATTGATACATAGTAATATGAAAGTACTTGGTTGATTCCACAATTTATTTTGACTCTAACGGTTCAACCTTTACAGATCATCATCAGGAAACTCATTTACAGGAACTCCTGATGATGACCTGTAAAGGTTGAAACCGGTAGAGTAAAAATAGAATGTGGAATCAACCAAGTATTTTTTCATTACTATGTCTAAATTCCACCAAGTAAACTTGCCGACCATCGATTTTATTTTATTGAAACGCTTTAAAAACACAGAAACACGCAAAGAGGACACTTACAAACGAAAACCTTATGTAGGTATATGTGTGTGTATATAATATTATTGAACACAACCCTCCACCAATCCCTCACATCCCGTACTCCGTATCCCACCTCCCTTTCCCAGGATTCTCCTGCTCACTACTCTTCCTTTCCCCCCTTGCCCACCACCCCATCCAACCAGTCCCCCACCACCCCGTCCCAACTTTCTCACCCCTCCCCGCTCAGTGTATCCACCCCCCCACCCATCCGGGCCCTCTCTCCCTCCCCCAACGTCCCCCTCTCGCTGTTTCCAACCGGAATGTTTAATTAATTCGCATCGTGTTTTTCGGGGATTAAAAAGTTTTGATTGAGAGCATTTGAAGTGTTCACTACCACTACTGCTTCTGCTCTCATACTATACGGCCGCTGCCGCCGCCACCGCTGCCGCCACCCAACTCCATCGCCTGGAACCCCCCCTTCCGCCCCGCGATTCCCAACGCCGCCCTCACCCCCCGCACCGCACCCCCTCATAACCCTCTCCTTCCCCCCCTATTCTCTCCCTACTCCTTTTTTTACCTATTTCACTTCTTTCCCTACTCGTACCCCGGATACTACCCACTCCCTCTCTCCCACCTAAAATTTTCTCCCCTCACGCTCCGTCCCCTCCCCGTAAGAGTACATGACAACTTTTTATTAATGTTTTCATCTTGCTAATGGAATAGAAAGCAAACGATCTCTCCCAATTCCTAAAAATGAAGCGAAAAATAAATAAAGCGAGTAAATAAACAGGCTCGGGTGCCAGGTCGGATGGACGGGCGTGTAAAATGTGCACAGATGTACGGGTATATTTAGGGGAGCGTGGAAATGGGTGGGAATGGGAAGGTTTGGTCGTGCAGGTTTCTTTCGTCACAATATTCTCCCCGAGGGTATGCGGTTGGATTGTTTCTTTTTTGTTAATTTTCGTAGGCACGGGAGGGAGAAGAGAATATCGAAATGTATGATGGAAACTAAATTAAACCCCTTCCTTCCTCGCTCAGTTCATTCGAGTGACCTTCCTCCGTCATCGCAGTCTTCTTATCTCTCGTCTTCTTCCTCTTCCTTTACAGTATATTCCTATGTTCTGTGTCCTCTTCAATTGTAGCTTTCTCTAGTTCAATCCTTCTGCCGCGTCAAAAGGTTTCACGTAGGTTCCATAAATTTGTCTATTATCCGAAAAAAATGTAAATTGTTTTTAGAAACTTCTTCAATATCAACAAAGAAGAACTCAAATGACATTTATTGATTATTAATAGCGTGATATTTTATAATCGAATTTGATCGGCGGTATCGCTTTATCGACAAATAGAACGGGCGTGGAATATCCCCGCATGTCGCACGTAATGGCTGTAATTTTTTTGTTGGTATCCCAGTGTCTTGCAGATAAGGTGTCGAAGGTTAAGGTGTCGCACCATCTTTATCTTGGCCGACCGACTTTTCTTCTCCCTTTGGGCAATTTTTCTCCTGCGACACGTACTTAACTGTCGCACGTCATTCTGTTTGTGTTCCTTCCTTACTTTTTCGTTTACGTACCCAGTCATTTATATTTTCTGTTTTACATAATATACTTACATTTACACTTATTTCTCTGTCTAACTGTATTTTTCCTTCAACTCCTCGAAGTATTTTCATCTCCGTAGTCTCTAATAGTCTTCTAGACTTGGATGTATCTGACCTCGTCTCCGCTGTATATGTCATAATTTGTTTAATACCTGTTGAATAAATTCTGTATTTTGTTTCTTTCTTCTTCTTTACCTCTCTCTCCTATTTATCGTAGGGTGAAAGGATATGGGATAAATAGTCACAATGATTAGGCAAAGGTATTGAGATTTTCTAGAAAAACTGGGCTGAGTAAAATGGTGGGAGGGCTTGGAATGGAACTGGGAAAACAGTTTTATTGATTTGGACAGTATCCTGGACGAGGTGGGGTTTAAACCGGGAGAAAAGGTACAGAGTGACTTCCACTAAGGAGGAGTTTACGAAGAGTGTGAGTTACTGAGGACTCTGAGCAAAGATATGAAGAAAAGATACGGTGAAACCCAAAAATGAAGCAAAACGCTCCAAGGCTCAGAAACCTGGTTGCTGCGAAAGGAAGATTTTGATAGAGTAACCTGGGGACTTTTAAAATGTGGATGTGAATGAGTAAAAGAAGAGCTGGTTGGAGAATAAAACAATGCGGGACTGCTAGATGTGCTTGGGGCGCTCCGTTGTTTGTGCTCCGTTGGTTTGGCCATGTTGAGAGAATGAATGTGAGACAAAAAATATTAAGTGAAATTAGTGTGAATGGTGTGGGAGATGGTAGACCACGAATGGGTGAATGTGGTGTAAGAGACTCTTAGAGGAGGAATATTTGGAGTCGTGAGAATAGAATAGCGTGTGTGAAACAATTCATGAGTGTAATAGAAACGAAAGAGGCATGCAAGGATAGAGCATTACCGGAGAAAATTATTAAAAGAGAGCTAGTTTTGTTGGCCTAACGGGAATGAGTGACTTCTTTGACTCTTCCCATCCCGAAAGGAGATGGTGTGGTATGTATGTGTAGGTATGCATGTAATTTACCTCTTAAATGGGGTTTTAATCAGTTATCATGGCATTCGTCATATCCGTGCAATTTTATTTCCTCACTCTCTTTCTTATTCTCCCTTTCTATCCGCGGTGTAAACCTCTGTGTGTTTGTGCCCGTGTACTCCTCGGCGGCGAGCGCTCGCGTGTAACGGTGGAAAAAGCGGTGGAGTCAAGCGGGGAAAATGGAAAGGAGAGATGTTAAGGATGAGAGGAGGAGGGAGGGAAAGCCGTCAATCATTTTAATCAACAAATATATATTCGCCGGGTGGAAATTAGAAGTTTTCATTAAGCCTGGGCCTCTCTCTTCTCTCCCGCGTGTTTGGATTGAGTTATTTCGTTTCCCGCCAAACCTGGAGGACCTGAGGAGGGGTAAAGGGGGGCAGGATAGGAAAGGTTGGGACGGGTGGTGGAGGGGTCTCGGTAGGGGTCGGGGAAAGCGTGGTAGGGGTGGATTTTTAGAATAGGGAAGGGGTTAAGTTTAAAAAAAAAATGATATCCAGGGTAGGGGGCGAGAGGGAGTGGTATGGTGAAGGCGTTTACGGGTTGGAGGAGTGTAGGTCTCACTGGTATCCTTTCTCCCCACCATATACCCTTCCTCTCCTCTTATATACTTATATATCTCTCCCACTTCTCTCTCTCTCTCCCTTTCTTTGACTCTATCCGAACTTCTTCATTGATTAAAGGGACGGAAAAGCCTTTCTCATTAAAAGTTTAACGCATCATGCGCCATGTATACAATTTTTTTTCTTTCAGTTCCTCCCCACCGCTCTCCCTATCGTTCCCCTACCCTTCCCCCCCTGAAGCCTGCGTTCCCACTCCGCCGCACCCCTCTTTCACAAAAAAAACAGCCACCAACGCGTCTTTCTTTTTCTGCGCTCACCCGCACCCATATCTACTTCAACCCCTTCTTAAACTCCCTGAGCGCGGAGAATTTTCGCCAAGGGATAACGCAAAACTTGAACCGTTCCTCCTCCTCCTCTGTTCCTCCTCCCCATACCCTGTCTCTTCACCAATTTCCCTCACCGCGAAAAATTGAGAAGAGATAACGAAACAGGCGATCCCGAAAGCGAACGCGTTTTGGGATGAGTTACTCACTCTCCCCCATTTTGTCTTGCCAGTTGAACGGAGTCAAAAATGATCCTCCCATCCCTTCTTCTCCAACCACTACCTACCCATGCATCATTTTTGTCGAAAATTATTAACTATCTACAACTCTCTCATTTGATACATTTATTTAGTCACATATTATGGTAGTATTCGTTTTGTAGTGGTGAGCTCGACATCTTAGATAATAGTGCTCTGCTTCAGTGTATTTTGCTTCATTTAACCACATTTCCGTTCAAAATTAAATGAAATATAAAAAAAAAGCCGTTGTAATTGATCCATGCGTCCATTCTTCTCTGACCACCTCCCCATTATATATTTTTGCCGATGATGATTAATGAATGAATGATGATGTAATAATCTGAATTATCCTACTTTCTACATTTATTTAGTAATTGATAGTGGTAGAATTGGTTTTGTAGCAGTGTGCCTGAGAAAGTGATCATCGTATACGTCTTCAAAGTTTAGAATCAAATGTACAACATTTTGGCTCCAAATTCAATTATTGTTATTTGCGTAAGTTACCGGTTAAATTTTAATGGGAGAATATTAATCCTGCAGGTTTTCACAGATGGTGACACCTATCTACCAACACACATTTTACATCTCAGCATGCGTCCTACCTCTGTTCATCCCGTCCACAAAGCCTATTCTTTTTCTTCTCCTTCCTCGCTTACCCAATATCCTCCCCTCTACCAATACTTAATTAATACTTAATAAAAATTTTCGAATACATGGAGCTACTTATCCTTCACTCGGCCAACTATTGAAAAGGTTTGCAAGGGGCAGGTTGATGTGCATAAAAAATGCTGTGCTCTGCGATTATTATTACTGTAATCTATCGGCTTAGGTAGTTTTCAATGGAAGACAGTATTAAGCGTCCATATTTTTACATACGATGGCCCATATCCCCTTCAGCTCGGCATATCTCCTACCTCTTTTCATCCCTTCCATAAGGCCTAATCCCTACCATCCCCTTCCCTATTTACCAAACATCCTCCTCTCTATCACGGCCTTCAGCATCCCTTTACCCCTCGTTACCTCTTCCAACCACCTACTCTGCCTCCTCCTAATCTCTTACACTAGTTTTCTCTCCTCATCCACCATACCAAGTCCTTCCTCGTTCGTCCTCCTTTCCAAAATAAAGAGAACGTTTGTGATTCATTCATAATTGAAAGGAATCGATCATAATTGTTTCGACAATGCTAGATTTTTCAATTTAATTTGCAGATATTAGAAATGGATGGAAAAAGAAATGCGTAGGGAGTACTTACTGAAGGGAAAGTATGAGGCAAGCGTGTAAGAGGAAGGAAGAGGACAGGTGTTTTGGATGATAAAAACTCCCACTCCTATGCTTGCGGCGGCTCACAAGGTACTATATAGATGTACATATTCAATATTATCATTGAATACGAAATAAATGAGTGCTGATAAAGCAATAAAAGAAAATTTTAATCGGGAATACATGTGCATTGAGAAAAAAAATTAGAATGTTACGCTTTGCTGATGATATAGCAATTCTGGCAGAAAAGAAAGAGGATATTACGAGAATGGTGAACTGTATGGACAAAACTACGAATGAATACAAGGTGAAGGTAAATGTTTAGAAAATACATTATTATTTGTGGAAGGAATCAAGAATCTAGTTACACGGTCAAACTTGGACAGTAAAAACTGGCGCTAGCTGAATAGTTTTGTTATTTTGGAAGCAGGGTCACCAGCGTTGGAAGAATCAAGAAAGATATTGTAAGAAGAATAGCCCAACGGAAGTAGGAATTCCACCAGGAGAGAAGTCTGCGAATAGCTAGTAACACAAGCCAGGAAGTAAGGAAGCACTTTATTGAAACATATATATGGTGCATGCTCTTGTATTGCATTGAAGACTGGACAATAGCAGCAACAGAGGAAAGGAAATTGGAAGCAATCGAGATGTGGTGGTATTGGAGAATGATGAAGATCGAAAGGGCAGAGAGAAACACAACGAAAAAGCCCTACAAAGAATTGACGATAAAAGAAGTATGATAAAAACTATAAATAGAAAAAGGGATTAACTTATTACGCAAATTTTGCAAGATAACAGTCTGATAAAAACAATAATGAAAGAGGATTGGGAAGAACAACAGAGAAGACGGATAATGGAATACATCAGGCAAATCATAAAGGATGTCAAAGTGTAAAATTATGTAGGAATGAAGAGGTTGGTGGAGAGGAGAGGGGATTGGAGAGCTGCAGCTATTCAATCTTCGGACTGATTTCTGATGATGAGATATCATAACTCTGTTGGATGTATTCATGTTGTTTCTGCAATTGGCCATTATTCATTCATTATTCGATTTTCATAATCTTCCGTTTATATTGTTATTATTAATATTTTTCAGGAGGTGAGATTGGATGTGGTGATGGGGTTGGAGATGATGAGGGTTGGTTTGTTCTCGGAGGAAGTGAGAAAGAGTGAGAATGTTTAACGGAAAGGGTTGGGGAACACTTTAATAGGCTCAAGGAATTAGTTCCCCCATTCGCACCCGAAGTTCCTTTCAAATTAGTGGTTTTGTTGGGAAACGCATCTTTTGCTCCTCTTTATTTTCTTATCTTCCCCTCGTATCTACGCGCTGCGTATAACCATGGGTGGGCGGGGAATGGGGGTAGGGGGTGGAAGGGGCATACGTGAAAGACCCTGAAGACTACGGGAAGCAATCTGTGCTGGAGGCGGGGTGGTTGGGTTCAGCAGTTGAGACTAAATAGATGGATACAATTCTCATTTTCCTCTGGGAGGCAATGTTTCCCCGGTGCAATTTTTTCAGTACTTCTCACTATGCATATTCATACTCTTCCGTTCTGAAACATTGCCTTGAGGAATTATTGCAATTATCCTCAGAAAAATGTGTTATTTACGTAAGAAAAAAGGCATGCATTATTGAGTGTGCGGGAAATTACAAACAAAGTTAAAAATAATAGTGTAGCTAACGTTTTTAAATTGCCTTTTCCGATAATAGATGCTTGATGCCTAAAGGCAGGATGCATCTAATAGTCGGAAGTAAGGTACGATGAGGGAAAGATACATAATAGTACTCAAAATGGTAAATATGACGTTCTCTGCTTCTAGCAAGGTTGAAACTAAATTCATCGTCATTCTTCCAACTTCCGTCGAAATGGAGGCAATTATGTTTGAGTCGCTTGGTTGGTTTAACACTTAACGCAAAACAGGAGCCGTCGCAATTATTTACGGAAGGAAGAATATCCTTGTAATGACGGAATTGAAGGATACAGTTGACTGTCTAAATTTCATTGTCAAACTGTTCATTTCTAAAGTAGGTGGAATAAAAAATATTTAGAGGCGCTGCGATGAGCAAATTCATGTCCCACCGTGAATTTGCTTTAAGAAAATCTATCAAATGACCACAATTAATCGTTCACGAAGAGACATTCAAACACCGGGATGTGTTGGTGACGTGGAGAGTTGGGTACCCAATCGGTTATGCGGTTGAGACAAAGAATTGCAGTCGTCGCTGTAGCTGACTAGGATCTATGCGAGCACATATCACACTAGCCGTCACAGTATCTTCCCCCGCTCTTACATAAATAGTTATGCAATGAAAATTGCCCTCTACACATATAAATAACGTGAGAGAATATGATTTTTGTATATAGCCTTATTGGAAAAATGGGGAAAATCTGCACAAATATTATGTGCCAATAATAGGAAATAAGCCATTCAGTTCTAAGATTGGTTGACTGCAATCTTATCAATTCCCTATTCATTCTATCCTTTCCCCTTTCGATGTTATTGGAAAAGCATAACATTACTATACCTATAAGATGCAGCGTCGCATTAATAGACGTGAGGGCACTCCACCTAGTAAAAATTATATTCCGGAGAGGAAATATTTGGACGCTAAATGGTAACATATTGTTCGCTCTTATCCATTTAGAGTTTAGCTTCCATTGCATATTTCTTTTGGCAAATACTCGAACGCCATGCTTGGGTAACGTTAATCCATGGGTCATTCCAAATGATTTTTGAATGAATGCCTAGTGAGAGATGATGATGCAGAATCCCCTAACTTAAAAGAGTAATGTTTCTGGCTGGGAATTAACCAGCAAAATTTTCCAGAATTTTTTCCAAGAGTCCACCTAATATCAAAATGGAATATCCATGATGATAAATTAAAGTAATATTGTGTTCCACTTGATAATATCTATATAGTTAAGTTCTAAATAATAATTTATAAAAACATAACAAATCGCACGAAAAATCACATTACTTGTTGGATAAAAATCAATAGGCTGCAAGCGACATGATATAGCCTGAAAAGTTCCGTTCGGCACTTATTATTCCGTACAATATTTGCGAAAGTAAAAAACTTAAAAAAAAGGTTTTTTGTTGCTCTATGCTCAACTGCTCAACTGGTTTGAGTGGTATTTGGCTTTTCGATGCCATTCTCATTGAAATCGGTTTAATTCATTCCGTCTCTTTAACTTAATTCGTGGAGTCTTCATGAAATTTAGTATATGCTCCATATTTAGGCTAATAACAAACTAACAAACGTAGCAATAGTGCTTGACCGTGGCAGGCTTCACTTCGTAGAAGTTACTAATATCAGTAATCATGATTAAGACAGCTTAGTACTTTTCTACAATATTGTAGAAAAGTACAAAGCTGTCTTAATCATGAGTACTGGTAGCAATAGTGACTCATTATATGGAGCAATGAATGGCTAATTTTGCTATATTTCCAAAAGAGGGAGAGTAACGTTGAAGGAATACTAAAAAGAAGACGAGGTTTTTAAAATTGTTGTAACTACATACATACATACCCATAACGCCATTCCCTTTCGGGGTAGGCTCTGTCAAAAAAGTTAAATTCTCGGTGATATGTCTGTAAAGCTGACTCTGCTTCAATAGTTTCCTCAATACTGCCTTGTTCTTGCATATCTCTATTTCTTCAGTTACCCTCAAACTGCTTCATTCAATCCCTCCTGTTCTTTAGACTCCTAATATTTCTTCTCTTAAGAGTATCCTCCACCACCTTCACCCGTTACTTCCGCGGTCTTCCACTTCCTCTCACACCAGTCACTCTGTGATAAATCTGCTTCGTTATTCGTCTCTCATCCTTTCTCTTAACGTGACCAAGCCGAATAAACTCATTTCTTACATACCTGCTCATTAGTGAAGCATCTATTCCACATTCTTTCTTAAACCAGTCACTCCTAACCCCACCCCTTCAGCTTTTGGCGTAAAAACTTTTCAGACACTCAAATTTTCAAGGGTTATTTATAAATTTTATAGATTTTTCTTTAGAAGGATATAGGAGATAGATGGTGAAGAAGGCTAACACCACATTCGCGCATGACTTTCTCGGTCTACCCCTTACTTTCACGCCATTCACTGCGCCATCACATATCCATTTTACCTGACCCGAATTAATCAAAAATTTACGTGACCTCACGCTCTCCTTGTTTGCTCCATTCTACTTGCTTTTTGTAAATTATGACTTAATCATCTATAGCAAAAATTAATGTGGCGTATGGAGGGTTTTCGCTCTCCTTCTCACCAAGTAAAAAGGAGGATACAATTTCATACTAGCTCTGTGTTCCCGAACGGAAATTAACGCATTCGCTCGTTGAAAAGTGAATTTTTTTTGTCTTAATGAGGACTAATTGACGTCTCAAGTTTCCGTTGAAAATCCTCGTTCTCCACTATCCTTAAAAAATTTAACTTTCTTAAGGCCACCAAAGTTGACTCTGTTGCAATTTCTCGCTGCTTTTGTGTTCATCCTCACGTTATTCCTTTCTCTCTCTTGGTCTTTCTACTACCCTCAATTTCCTGTCTCCGCCTCCCTCGTGATGCTCCGTTTTTGATTCTGGCTCATCTTATGCAAATATATCCGTTTGTATCTCCGTCATTCTAGTTCGCGATTGGCGTCAACTGGAAACTTTACCATGAACTGTGGTCGCGTTGTTGTTTTCAGTTTACGATCGCGCTTCTACCAGAACTTGCGCCAGCATTCGTCGCCCGTTTTCGTTAATCATCGGCTTTATGATTTCTACGATAGTACTCTACCGGTAAATATAGGCTGTTAGAGAGTAACATTTACATTTCAAAATTTATATGCCTCCTCGTTTTCTCGTGGGAGACATTTTTCCTACGTGGCACATGCGAATTTCGGAGACTTTTTATGTTTTCTATCCATAATATCTTAAGAAGTAATGATGACAGTGGAGAGATACTGAAACCACACTATTTTACATATTTTTCCTTTTTATTTTACTCTCCTTTTTTGTTAAAATTAAACTGAAAATTAGTATTTTTTCCTGAAAAAACTGGTTTTTGTCTCGAGATGACTGCACGAAGAATGAAATTCTCAAATTTAAGAGATTTTGTTCTCAAATTCATGAAAAAGAATAATTATTTTAGTGTTCTATACGCGTAGCATTTGCCAGTTTTATTCTAGAAGCAAAAAATGGCTTCGCCCTAAAAAACAGCCTTCGGACTTCATTTTCTCCGCTGGGGGAACTGTTAAAAATGTTGCTTAGAGAATATAATGGTATGCAAAAATTCACTGAAGAGTAAAAACTTAGAGTTTGAGATTCTACTCGTAAGGGAAATATGGTAGTTGTTAACTAGTTTTGCGCTCAAAATCAGCCATTTTTGACTGCATTTTCTCAGTTGGGGGAGCTACTAAAGTTTGGCTTTAAGAGACAAAGATATGCTACTAAAAGTCTAAAAGTACAACATATAGTTAAGAATCGAATTTCAAGATTGCACTTGTAATACAAACCAATTTATTTTTCATCGAATCATATGATATGGAATGACCCTGCAGCGTCATCCAAAACTATAATTTTGGTCAATCATGAGAATTAATAATTCCATGGATTTATGCGGTATGTAAATCCATAACGTCCTAATAAGGCACCGTTTTAAAAGGCTAGAGTTTACATTTTTGGACGTAGGTTTTCAATTTAATGCACATGTTAAGGGATTGAGTAATTTATTGCTCCCGAGACTCGCTGAAAAATTGTCGAGATAGGCGTCTTTTTTTCTTTCCGCCGTTCTCAACGGAGGTCATAATACTGGGTAGAATTTAATGAAGTCGGCAAGGAAATACGAATAAAATTGGATACGAGGAGAATTAACGGGTTAGAAACGCATCATAGTAGAACACCAAGACTTGTTCCAAGGACGAAATAAAACTGAATTTAGTAGATACAATCTAAAATCTAAAAGAACAATTGGGGGCCTAAACGTACGCATATTTGAGGTTTACCCACGAAATCCTAGGTTAATTCACGGTTTTTCAAATTCACGGCTTATTAACGGTTTTCGCGGTTTCGTGGTTGAGTGGCCAGCCTGATATTAGAAAAAAGAATAGTTTTGCTATGGAAACTTACGAGAAAACCACCCGCGGTCGGGGAAATTATATTCAGGACCGTCAATGAAACTACCCATTCATTTGGTGGAACACCTTGATAAATTGGAGGCGAGATGGACTGACAGGAGAGGAGAGATAAAAAAAAATGCCAACCGAAACAGAATATCCCGCCGCTCTGGTGCGCCAAGTACACGAGTTAGACGTAAAAATTAATAAAAAAATGTGACGAGACGAAAATGGCGAAAGAGATTGGCTGACGGGGGAGGTGCTTATACTGAGAGGAAGATAGGTGGGTGAACACGAGGATGTAGTAAAGTGGAGGAGAGAAAGAGGGAGAAAGAGAGAGAGGGAGAGAGAGAGTATTAGGGTAGATTGGAAATGAGAGTGACAAGAGAGTTGAAGTGTGGGACGGGAGAGAAAAAGGGACTCTGAACTGTGGCAAGCATTTTTCAGGAGTGAGACCGGTGGGTGGAGAATCGTCTCGTGGTGGAGGTGGAGGAGAACAGCAAGTGGTAGGGGGGCGGTGGTGTAGGGCGGGGAGGGGGGTTGTGGAGGAGGAGGAAGCGCGGAATCCGACAGCAGCGTCGGTGTTACGAGGAGGAGGGACGAAGGAGGTGGGACGGCAGGGAGGCCCGGGATCAATGTTGTACTTTCCTCAGGATCCAATTAAAGGTATTGGAACCTCTGAGAGCTAATTAGTGCGGCTTTCGGAATGTTGAATCGCTAAGGGGTGGGTGGTGGTGAGGGAGAGAGGGGGAGAGGGAGAGAGAGAGAGAGTGAGAGAGAGAGGGAGGGAGGGAGTAGGGTGTGTAAGGGAATGGGGGATGGTTCCGTGTCGGGCAGGGGTACGACGAGAGGGGTTAGAGAGCGTTGATGGGAAAAAGGCACAGGGGAAGGGTGCGTGAGGGAGTTTGAGGGATTTGTGAGGGGCCTTAACAGGCGTGCTGAGCGGGGAAGGAGATAGGAGGGAAGGAGGAGGACAAGAAGGGGTGTGTGGTGGAGAAGTAGGGAGGGAGGCGAATTGGGGGATGTGTGGGGGGAGGACGAGGGGGGGGAGAGAAAAGGGTTTAGGATTTCAGGAGAGAGAGAGAGAACGCTCTGGAGAGTCGGGCGAGGTTACATGGGGGGGAGGTGGGAAATGTGGCCGAAGAGACGAGGAGAGACGCCCAGAGAGTGGAGACGAGGATCGCAGCGAGTAGAGAGAGAGTGTGTGGGGGGGGGGAAGAGAGAGAGAGATTCGCAGTGGGCAAGATGAAAGGTAATACATTTACAAGGACGGGTCCTCGGGTGATAAAAAGACCACAAAGGGCGAAAGGGGGAGGGGAGAGAAAAAAAGAGTGATAGGACACGTAAGTGATGTAATAAGGCATTTAAGGAATCGTCCGGGATAATTCGGAGCGAACACCGGAGGGGTGTATGCGTGTGTGAGGACTGCCTTTTATAGGCAAATCGATGAAATGTCTCATTTACGTGGAATTTTTGTCAAACTAGAGATAGAGAAGGATATGAGAACTATCCTACTGAACGAACGCAAAGGAGTTCACAGTAGGTTTTGCCAAGTTTAAACAGAGACTCACAATGAGATTTACATTCGCTTTAGGGCTCTTCTCGCTTCGCAACACAACAGTGTAGCTGCTTTTCAATCGTTTCACACCCCAAGAACTAGGCGGCACTTGGAAAAACTGATAAAGAAATGAGTTTACGTGTGCTAAACAGAAAAAGAACATCGATAATCCCACTCGTTACTGCATGTAGTGCGTTGATTTTCAGTACGGGATAAAACATGGATAAATTAATTTGTCTATTTTTTACCCCGTACACCCCGTTACCATGTATAAAGATTTGATATCCCTGTGATTAAAGATTGGCTATTTAAGCATTTAGTTTGAACGAATTCTTAGACTATTAACTGATGCTTAATAGTTACTAATTCACATACTTGACAAAAAGTATGATTTTGGATGACCCTGTATTTAACTCGGAAAAAAGCGCAAAATGGTTATATTCGACCTTGAAAAACCGCGAGTAAACATGAATTTGACTTCATTGAATAAGTGGCCACCCAGAATATTGTGAGCTTTCCATTCGCTCTAGTGCCCTGCTCACTTCGCAAAGCACAGCAAACTTGCTTTCCATTCGTTTCAGTCACTGAGCACTAGACGGCACATTTCAAATTATATCAGGAGCAGAGTTGATCTGCGCTAAGCAATAAAAGAACATCGATAATCGCATCCGCTATTGTCGTAGATGTGTTGATTTTCGCGAAAGGCGTCAAGCGTGGATAATGCAAATGTTTCAATTACTCCGTAGTTAAAATCTTACATTTTGAAATACGTACATACTTTGAACGAATTCAATAACTATATACGTTTTGTTCTACCTTGATTATTGTGAGCCTACAGAAGTCTACCTACCGGCAGGTTACCGTAACTTCGTTTCGCCCGCGCACATCGTTCCATTCATTGTTATTTGTGTGCGCTGAAGTGCGCTGATGAATCCAATCTGCGCTAACTTCAGCACATTGAATGGCATGCTCCCATTAAATCCCCATTGTATTTTCCGTATCCATCGCCTCCCTTCACATTGCCCAAAACTCATTATTTTCTCTCTCAAGCTTGTCCAGCGTAGCATTTAATCACCTTCTTCAGCACGTTTTAACCCCTCAACTCTTCCTTCGGGCAATTTTGCTTCCACCTTCTGATTGATATCAACCTTCTTTCCTTCCCTACCATATCTAATACTTCCTAATATGCTTTCCTTTACCCCCCGTTTACTCACTCCATTCTAATCCGTACACACATATCTTATGCCTCCAGTCGACGCTCATCTACCAAGTTTCTGAACCTTGTGACGATACTATCCCTGTTAGGATTTTCACTAGCCTTTACTTAATGTCCTTACTCAAATTCCTACCCATCAATTCCCGTCTTTTCGTTAATGCCCCCTTTGCTCGTGAAATCTTTTCCCTAATGTTTCAACTACTTAACCCGTTCCATTCCTGAAAACTCCCCATTTACATAAACTTTTATACCAACAGTTTATACCTCTCTTATATACATACAATTAACCATTTCTGCCGACATACTTCGTGAAAATCTTATTACCGCTGTAATTTTTTGATAGATCTTCATGCGTAATCTTTCACGCCGTCTGTAGTACGCTCATCATCGACTTCAGGCCCTTGAATAACTGGATATCGAATGTCTGATTGTCTGCAAATACAACTGGCTATCAGCTCCCGTCCAACTTTCACTTTCTCTTCCGAATCTCTTTTCCAATCTACCTGGCACTCTTTCTCCTTCCCTAATATATTATCATGTTCCCCCACGCACCTTCCTCGGCAATAATACCCGCCAATCTTTTTCCCCATCCTGTATCCTCACAGTTTTTAATGTTATCCCTCTAACTCGTGCGTTAGCGCTTCAACAGCGGGAAATTCTATTCCAGCTGGCATTTTTCTCCCCATTCCTCTCTCTCCCTTTCTCTCACTTTCATCCCTGCAATTTACATGACATCGATTCCATTTGGCTTTCGGGAACATCACCAAACGAGTCTTCTCAACTCTGCCTTGTGGTGGACTTGGAAAATTTGTTTGATCGGCCCGTGTGTTTGTCGAGAATGAGCCTTGTCCCACGCGCCTTTGAATTATATTTTTTTGTTTTCATCCAGAGTATAATCCATCGGTGGAAAAAATATGAAATCCCAATAGCGAATAGTCCCCTAGCTTAGCGAATAGTCCCCTACTCAAAGACCACTAGATTGACTTGGTTTAAGTCCTTTAGGTCGGGGCTTGTGCATTCTAGTAATCCTTAGAGCTCGGCGTGGCTAATTTTCCGGGATTTCCTCCGCGTCGATACATCTTCGCATGACAGTTTCGCCGGCCTTTCAGCAGGCGTCTTCAGGTATGAAGTGTGGATGCAGGTTTCTGCCCGTCTTGTATAGGCCTTGGTTTTTCCCGCGCTGCGTTCTGGCTGGCCGGACGGTGAAAGAGTCGCTTCCAGGCATTTGAGAGTTCATAGCCGTCCTCCCTGTTTAATGTAGGTGTTTTTGCTATTTCGATGGCCTCTCGAATGAGTTTTGGATGGTACTTCTTCTCTTAATCAATGAGTTTGGCATTCTCGAAGTCAACGTTGTACGTGGGCCCTTCCCATATGTGTTTGGCGATAGCAGATGAGCGAAACTACCTCTTCTTGGTGGCCCTCTGGTGTTCCTTTTTTCGGAAGGTGCTCTTGTGCTCCAGGACATCCGAAATAATCACAAGAACTCTCGGAAAACACAACATTGTGACACTCCTATTCCACCACTCCGCGGAAGTTTACATCAATATCATTAGAGGTCGTCCGGAGGAAAAAATGATTTTTGGCGCTAGGTTCACAAAAAATAGGCCGAAAGGTAGTTCGCGCAGCTTCTGTACCTCTGTGAGGAAGCTGGAAAAAGGCGTCTGACGCCAGTGGGGCAGCCTCTTAAAAAATAGTGTCACGTAATTAATAAAATTGGAAAGGCAACGGGAATCTCCTACACTACTTTCCCTCGACCATGCAAAATTTTAAAGTGTGATACCGGTTTTCGAGAAAGGTGATGGTCGTATTGTTTTAGGCATAATAAAACTGAAATTGTAAAGTAATTTATCATTGTTACATAATGAAAGAATTTCTCAGAGTAGAGCCTGAGAGTCGGATATTGAGTATCTAAATAGAAGGATGCGTTTGGGATGAACCGTTGATTTAGGGTAGTGGAGCTGGGCAGGAATTGTTCCAGAACCAACCGCCTACATTAAAATCCATCAAAATTCTTCAAATGATTCGTCTACTCCTGGAAAATAAAAATATCTCGCGGTTGAATTCGATTTTTCGAGGGAGTAAATATATCGATCTGTTGAAAATCATGCGATGCATGCATCCTTACGGAACTCCGGTTAAGTTATTATCCCTCCTCTTCCTTTGCACGCCAATTCTGCAATAACGTTTATTACCTTCGGTCAATATTTGCCACTTGTGTGTCTCCCATTTCCTTTATCCTTCCCTCCCCTTACATTTGCCGACTTCTTTGAATATTTTCCAAAACTCTTGCTCAAATATTTTCCGTAATTATCGGGTTTTCTCTTTGGCATACGATCGGGCAAGGAGACGAGTGGTAGGGGTTTTTTCCTCAACGAACATTGAAAATCAACGTGCCTAGCTACTTAACAAGCTAAGGATCCCGTTTTAATTGGATTGAATAACAAAATGTCTGTGGTAGCTCGCTGTCGGGCTCTCGTGGGGGTGAAAACCACTAGTCGAGTAAACCGACGACCGACGTTACCTACGGCAATTTCGCTTCGATATTAATTAATTGCAATCATTTCGTCGAGGATATCATTTTCAAAACATTTCGCTCGGCGAGGAAATAATTGGTTTTATTCCAGGAATTGAGGAGAATCAGGGATTAATATCCTCGCATATCTTTAGTTTTAATTTTCTCCCCATCACCATGGCAATTAAGTGCCTTTGAATGGAGGATGTTGAAAAATAGTTGGCGTGCATAGGTAGATGAATAGTTAGCTTCGTTTGTATTTTAATACTTTGAGGTAAATTTATGATAAATTAGTGAAATTTGACTTGTTCTAGTGATTACCAGAGTCCTTGCTTGGAATCTTTCGCGATTGGATCAACTTTCCTCAGTGTTTCTTTCGACGTGCCAGGCTTTTTATCCTTTAAATTTGGGTAAATATCTGATGAAATCGTGAGATTTTATTTGCCCTTGTGAATACCAGGGTCCTTGTTTGGAATCTTCCGCGATTCGAACAACTTTTTTTCCAAGTGTTTTTTTTGGACATGATTGTTTCTCATTCTCCCGGAAGTTCAATAGCAAGTCAAAAGAAGTGGACCTTTTTGGTACCTACCCTCTACGTCGGGTAATTGTCATAGCTTTCTATCATTATATTATAGTTTGTTTTTCTTGAGGAGGCGATGAACAACTGAGAACACCAATTAAAACCGGTGGGTAAGTTGTAAAGGAAGGGCTATTCTGGGAATGGAAAAAGGGTGGAGGGAAGCCTATCATCGGCATTAGCCCGCTCTCAACGAATAGCGTACTCTAGCCACAAAACCAATCCAATCTCCGCCATCATCATTTAAGTGTTCTTACAATTAATTTGTGGGGTTTGTATTCTCCTGAACTGAACTTCCGCTTTGCTGGATCACTTTTAAACTTTCCCACTTATGTATCAACTATATACTTGTCCGGCAGCATATCTCACTTAAGCTCTTCATACCTTACTAGAGTAAGTGCCCGTTGAATATGAACGGGAAGAATATTATCATTACATTGAGTGTAATAAACCATTCATATCTTATTAAGAGCAAAAAATAATCATTGTGTCAATGGATACACACGGAATCTCGACTTAAACAGTTGTCTTTATGGGGACAATGACTCAAAAACGCAAAAATATTGCGAAAAATCGTTACGTTTTAGCAAATATTTCGGAATTTCGACCGGAATACAAAAAAAAGGAACAAGAAATTTTACTTTATTTTCTTTTTATTGGTACCTTTCCCAGAAACAGAAAACCATTATTTCAAATTTAATTTTGCAAATAAAAAAAGCTCTGCTGCCAAATGAAGATTCAACTTCACGTGTATTCCTTGTGTGAACGTTACTGACGTATTAGTACTGGGGGGTTATTTTGTAATCTCACTTAAGTGAAAATACGTCATAAAATGTGGAAAATTACGTCATTTTTCGTAGTTCAACCCCGCCACCCAGGCGGCGTGACCATCTTCGGCTCTCAAGCGGTGAACTGACGGTCTATTTATTTGATTCATCCACTCTTTTAATTCTTGATCCGTATCTTTCGACTCTTGATCCGTTTCATTTGGCTCCGCATTTCATTAGTTCCATCTCATCTGTCGTAAGGAACGTGAAATGGAGCCACCATCGGACCTGGGGGCCGATTCTATAATTTAACGTTCGAGCGTAAAAGAGTCATTCCCGCTGGATTATGGGAATTCTATCGATAACAATTGCCGATCGCGATTCTGTAACCTACGTTCGAACGTTTTTTGCCTCACGGTCGACTCCTCGGATTTGGCATCTAAATACATGCCGAAGCGGCCATTATCGATCGAAGAACAGTTTATTTTGGTTTATAATTTGAATGATATTTGAAGAAGTATCGCAGTGTGATATATTTTGTGAACTACAAATCATTTAAAACATACTATTCTTAGACTTAAAATGTGAATTGTGGTCTAGAATGCTGTGTATCGTTATATTGGAAGATAATTTGATCGCACGTCTTGTGTTGGGTTTTTAGCTGTGACGATTTAAAGAAAATTATCCCAGTGGTGCATTTAATTTAAAGTTTTAAATTAAGTTTGCATCACTAGGTTTCGATGTGCAAGAAACGACCGTGTCATTTTTTGTGATAACATTTAAACGAATGTTTTTCGTGTGTTTTGATTGTGTACATTGAGGCATGCCAGTGATTACTGGTATTATTTATGTGCTGCGCTGGATAGCGTGTGTCTAAGTGGTGATGTATTTACGTTATTAGCTAGACTTGTTCTCATTAAATAATGTTTTATGACAGGAATGGTATTAAAAGTGTAACAAATACGCAGTAAGTGTCGTAGAAGGCGTAACATCCATCAGTTCGTTGTTTCCACTATTACCTAAATTAAGATGTGGATCTATTTGAATTGAAGTGAAGTTGGCGACTAGGTGAATTGCCCTTGTCTTTTAATTGTGTCTGTCAAAGTCCCAGTGAATGGATAAACAGTGAAGTGTTTTATTATTCCTCATTCAGTGAATCTTGCCTCCCCAAGTGTCATCTCTTAATTAATTTCATTGCATTGTTGTGTTCAACGTGATTTTGTTGAAATAATTAATCCGTCTGCGTTTAAGGCAGGTAATGACCAATTAGCAATATGAATTAGGATTTGTCCTAGGCAGGGATTACTGTGTTATTTTAGAGTATCTTAAATTGTGTGTGTGATTGTTTACGTCCAAGTGAAAGGGTGATGATTGTTTTGTCTACTTATGCATTGTACCTTGCTTCATTATGCTTCATTCAGTAAATTTTACCATCTCATAACTTATCTTTTCATTTACTCGACTTGATATCACTAGCAAGTATTGTTCCGTTATTTGAGTGCCGCTGTGTGTTCCTGGAGAAATAGTGGAAATGATTAAAAGCTGCCTTGTGTATATCTCACGGTAGGTAATCATATACGAGATTCTTCTACAAGAAATACCACGAAAGCTCTTGACAGGCGGTGAACGGTCTTGTAAAAGTGAGTTATATATGTATTTCTATTTGATTTGATGGAGCGAAGGTTGTGTTTAAATTGTAATGGAGGCTGAGGAATACGTTAATGATGGGGAATAGCTAGAGGATAGTATTTAAGTATCAATGAATATCCTAATCAATTCATGTCCGAAGTTATATGCCAAGGTGTCATATACGTCTGAGTGTAGTTTTGGAACATTATCTTAGAAGTGAACCATAGAAAATTAGTTTATTTAGATGACGAGAAGTATCAGGCGTGGTGTCGTGGAATTTCAACATAATAAACGCAGAAATTGCAATTTTCCACTAGTAAAAATGCACTGATCTGCCAGTGGAAAATGGAAATTTCTGTCTTCAGTATTTATATGACTGTTATTTATCTATCAGTCCGTGACAAAGTTTATTTCTGAGCGAAAGTGTTGTTTATTGAGTGGATTACAAGATGTTATGATCGACAGGAGACCGATGACATTCAAATACATTATTTTATTTAGAATTTTGGTGATGATAAGCTTGGAAATTTTGATTACCCGTCTGAAGTAGGTATATAAAGTGTTTTATAATATAATAAAGACGATTGGAGTGTAATTGAAGTACAAGAAACAATTTAAGCAGACGTCTATGCCATTCTAAGCAGACGACATAAGAGTTGAATTCGCAAAAGTCATAGAATGACTAGTAATTAGGAAATAATTAATCCAATGGGAACGCATCGATAAATTTAGCAATTAATTTGCTAAGACTTTACAATGTTATAATAACTCTGTTCATATTAAGCTACTTGAGAATAACCATAAGTGGTTTCCCACTTATCAGGCAATCACCCAACTTTTCCCACAATTGTGCATACCTTTTTACACTCATTTCTGATACTTTATAATGTCGCGTTAATATTATATCTCAATTGTGTTTAGTATAATTTCTTTGATTAATATATTGCTGTGTTTGTCATGTTCACTGTATTAATATACTGACGAGGGGTTTAATGGAAGAAGGTGCTTTTTAAGTCTCAATCTCGCCCCAATAAAGAATCTATCCATCGCAATCTATCTATCTACCCTTCTCTGCCTTCCCATTTCTATTTACAATGGCTTCTCCGAATCCACAATTTAACGATGTTACGGTAGCGGTAGTAACGGTAATGACAGTCATAACGATGTTTATAAGCGCATACTTAAGTAGCTCGGCGCGTAGTTAAGAGATAAACCCTCATTGGACAACGCTTGGATTCATTGTAGTTGAAAGTTGGGCACCGCGTCAATATTATCGTGAGCGGGAGGAATTCTTTCCTTGGGAAAAATTCTTTTTAGGTGAAATCACCCCTCCCTCTGTGCTCTCAAGTCCATTCTCGTCCTATGGTGGGAAGGTTGATTGGGTGGGGCAGAAAAATTCGGCACACTCACCAACAAAAACACTCAGCTTCGCAATCGTAAACTCAAAACTTCATTTCAATTCGCAGTTTTGCTACCAATCTTCGCTTTAATCATCTCTTCAACCCTTTTTCCGACGGAATTTATTGCGGAACAAAACGCCGCCCCTCCCTTTTCCCTCCCCACCTTGCAGCCCTATTAAAAAAACCTTAGTGATGGAGGAAGGAATGGGGTTGGAAAATGTATTCGCTAATTTTTCCCTCCCCCTCATAGTGTTCCTCCGAAAGCCAGTTTAAATAAGACCTAATATTTTTTTAGCCCATCAGCTTCCTTCTCTTCACAGTCCTCTTTCATTACTCCTTACCATTAGTTCTGCTTTCTCCATCATTCATTCATTATCATTCCCCTCATTTTTCCTCTAAAGGCGGAGTTTACTACAGGTAAGAGAAGAGACGTAAGGAAAAGTGTGGTGAAATCTATAATATCGAGCATGGTGCTGTAAGGGTCGAAAACTTGGTCATTACATGGGGAGGATGTACGTACACTTGAGGCGTTTGAGATGTGGGTTTGCGGAAGGATGGAGAGGGTGAGCTGGGTGGCGAGGAAGACGAACGAGGAGGTATTGGATATGGTAGGAGAGGAAAGGAAGCTGGTGGCGGAGGTTCGGGGAAGGCAGAAGAGATGGATGAAGGAAGTTTTGAGAGGAGCAGGCACGTTGAAGAGGGCAATAGAGGGGAGAATACTGGGGAAGCGTTTAGGAAGAAATAAGAGGAGGTAGAAGATATGAGGAATTTAAGAGGGATCTAATGGCTGGATTATTTCTTGCTGGGTGGCTGCTTTAATTTCATTTCTATCATTTGCATAATATAGACAATCTGATAGTTCATCGTTTGGTATAGCACTAGGTGATGGTTAGGCGTTTTAATAGCATAAAATTAGTTTTTTCCCACGCTTTATCAATGTCTACCACCGGTTTCACCTTGGTAAGGGATATTCTCGTAGATTCTAGGGCTTCAACTGGTCTATGCATACAGACAGGAATTTGTTCACAAGCGGGAGTGGTTTGGGGTGGGATAGAGAAGGGAAGGGGGCAGCGGTGTTGTGGAGGTGGGGGATTAAGGAAGATGGTGAAAAGTACACATTTCCTGTTATTATAATGGATATCTGTCACTTCCACGATGTACCTAACTCCGTAATAAATCATATTTACTGATCGGTAGGTGTTTGGACAGCCATATTACTAATTGATCCATTTCTGGAACTTCTTTTCACTTTCTTACACATAACTTGCTCGCCATCAGGTCTCTCTTAGTTTCCTTATACCCTCTGCCTCTCCTTAGGTCGTCTGGGATTCTTTCTTCTTCCTTTATCCTTCCTTTTCACTGCGTTCTTTCCTTCATCACCCTCTTCAACATGCCCTCACCTCTCATCATGTCCATCGTTCATCTTTTTTGCCTTCACAGAATCTCCGCCGCGGTTCCTTTCCTCTCTCATCACATCTTGCACTTTTTCGTTCTTATTCCTCCCTACCCAGGTCAGCCCATCCATTCTTCGCTAAACCTACATTACCTCGGAATGCCTCCAACTCAGCTGATGCTGAGAGGCTTTGATGGGCATAAAAGTAATATCACACACTCACCCTCAGTGCCCTGTTGCGTCGTGTTATTTCGCCGTTCATTTCGGTGTACGTTCCATCTCTCTTCATCCCCATCAGAATTGCATTCCTTCCCCTTCCTTGCTTACCTAGTATTTTTATATCTCGGATTTTATCATCCTGTTACTCCTGTTAAGTTGCTCCATTAATACGCTCCATCACAATACCCTCTCGCTACCTCCTCTTTCCCTGTAAAAAACGGAGCAAATTCTTGTTTGCATTTCCTTTTGCACATTGTAATTTCTTCATCTTCCAGAAGATCCAAGTTTCAGAGCCCGTTGCATTACTTTAAAGTTTAGAACTCCATTTTTATATTTTCCTAATTCATTCTCTTGCTATCTGTCCACCTTATATTTTTCTTCGTCCTTTCGACGCACCTTGTAAACGCATTTAGACGTTTTTAATCCCATATGCTTAAGATCCAGGTTTCTTAGCTTGTAATATTGCTTAGAAATTTTGAAGTACATAATTCCATCGCTATATTTTGTTATTTTTTCTATTTCTTATTGTCCATCGTACTCTCTTCTTCAACCTTTTGACACGCGTCGTAAGCGCTTGTGGTAGTTTTTTATTCTCCCTCCTAAATATCCATGTTTCAGAGCCCCCTTCATTGTCCAGCAATTTCAAATTAATTGCATATTTTTGCTGAGTAATAACTTTCAGTTGCCATTAGTGTAATTCATATACAGATGCAAAATATGCTTAAACTTCCTATATTACGTCGTCTCCGTTCATTAAGCTTTGATGTACCAATAAATTTCTATCTTCTCTCCCTCTCTCCGTTCTGTCTCCCCTCTTATACTTTCAACTTCCCCTTCTCCGCGCTCCCGAAACGTTGTCCTTTCATTTCCATCTTTTCTCTCTTTTTTATTTCCATCTCATTCTGCTCGCCGTGAACAAAATAGCCAATTCACCCCATCTCCGCCTTTCTCCCCACACATAACACTTCCCCTCTTCGTTCCCTCCCTCTCTCCTCCGCAACACCTTTTCTCACCTGCACCCCACCTATCGCCACCTTATGCTTCTCCTTAAAAGCGCTCGCCAGGATTCCTCGCAAAAAATTCTTCACTTCCCCCAACCTCACGAGCTTAACCCCTCCCATCTCTCCCCGTTCATTCCTTGGCACAATGTCCCTCAACCACCTCTCCTCTGAAGCCCGAGTTATTGGATAAATTAACGCCAAATTAACGTAAACGTAGAATTAAAGTGAGCATCTAGTGCCTTACCGGCAATGACATTCTTTCAAGGCCCAGTTTTATTAATGTTTTCCTCTAGCCTTCTCAGACAAAAGCTGGAAACGTTAATCTATTCCGGGTATTCATGTAAAGGGGATTAGGGTAATTTACTCTTAATGTCGTTGGCTTGTATTTTAATTTGTTGGTTGATTCAAATATTTCCTCACCATGTTACTTGTGTTCCATATGACATTTTTGCACTCCTGTAATGGCAAATGATTTAATATTTATTGTAAGTATTTAGGTTTTGGGTGAGAAATTTCGGTACTACTCCTATCGAGAAGATAATAAGAGGAAGGATTGCTTTGCTTTTGCTTCATTTTTCTTATTATCTCCACTAAATCCAAGTGTTTTTACTTCATGACTGTTTCACGTGATGTTTAATTGGTACATACTTTTACATCTCTTATGAACGTTTTTTATTTTCTCGAGGAAACATAATATCTGTTTTCTCTCCTTACAAAGAATTTCTTCATTCAGATTCTTTTCTATCCTCCGCCCGCTGGGTCTTTTTATAACTTAGCATGAAACTTTTAAGTTATGCGAGAAAATTAGCACAGGATTTGGTGGAGTTTTAATTAACGTGAAAATTACTTTAGGGAACAATTGTATTAGTATTTTTTCCAGTTCTATCTGTCATTCATTATGTTTTTGAGTGCAGGATGGGAGGGAAGCATCATAAGGGTAAAACCTTACAAAAAATGTTATTTACATGTAGGGATTTTGCAATGCCTGTCATCTGACTACTGTACAGAAGATCAAAAAAACACGGATGATACACGCCTAGCATTTGCCTCTCATATTTTATTTTAATTCAAACAGATAAGATTTAGTCCGCGCTAATATTTTTTACGAAAGCTAAGTTTGTTACGTTAATTTTACGCTAAGTATCAAAATTAGGTTCTACAGAGGGGCATTTTAAAATTTTCCAGATAATGGGCTTTCCTCACCATTTGGAATTATTTGCCTCCCGATCGCGGGGCAAACCTAATTTCGTTGTTATCAAGACGCTATTGTCGATTGATAATGACGCGAAAGTATTGAAACAGTGCTCGTAATAATAGAAAAAAAAACGTGAAAATTACAAGTTTGTAATAAAAAAAGTTCACGTTAAGTTAATTATGCGTTAATTTTTCCGTAACCCCGGCTTCAACCCATTTTCCTCCTCTTCCACTTATATTATTTCCTCTTCCTTTCTTCTTCCCTCTCCCTATTCCCGTTACTTTCCAACTTTAATATTTCTCTCTCCCCCCAACCCCTCAGCCCCGTTCCCGACTCCCCGAAACACAATTTCCTTAATCATGTCCAAAAATATAATTTGATTATTAAAAATGTAGCCTCTGAATGCCATGTTAATTAAATTGAGTATAGGAAGGAGGCTAATGAAATGTCAGGCTTGGTTGAGTGTGATTAATTGCGGGCGTTCTCGTTTTCGTCCCGAGCTACAAAATGGGGCCGCCGAGGGTGGGTGGGTGGAAGGAGGTTGAGGGGGGGTGAGACGAAGTGGAGTGGAGGGGGTGTGTTTGGTGGGGAGGGTTGAGGAAGTGGGCGAGGGAGGCTAGGCAGGGGAGTAAGGAAGAGATTTGAGGGTGGGGATAAAGTCAGAGGTGTGAGAGGTAGGTAAGACATTATAGCCCCTGGGAATGGCAGCGGCTAGTGTTGAGTTTCGATCTGTATGTAAAGGCCGCTTTACACGTGACATTTTATTGCACAATCTGATGTATATACGCATTGATGTGTATTGAAAATTGCGTTGTGTAAAGTGGTGAATTGCTAGAATGCATGCGCAAATGCATAAACGAGAGATGGGTAAACAGCCCTTGCTGTAAATCTGAGCCTACATTCTTGCATTGCGAAAACAGATGCTACTTCAAATTGTGCATTAGAGTACCTCGTGTAAAACGGCCTTAACGACACGGAAATATGAAATTCTGGTCTATTCTGGTCTGCGGTGTCCCATTTGACTACGGCGTTGTTATTATTAGCAGTGGTTCTTGATTCGTTATCAGAATTATACTATATTCGAAAATCGAGAGGTATTTTACAAACTCAAAAATAGACATTTTTATGATTTATTATGCGTTATCGGGCATCAACATTTATGTCATATTGGGTGGGATTCGATTGCTAGGAGCTAGTTACACGGTAATATGACTTACAATACCGATCATTTACAGGGTTGCGATTCCCCATTTGACTCTTGATTTGTTTTTATTTAATAATTTGAGAGGTATGTAAATGGCTCAAAAGTGAGGAAACTGTTTCAGGCTTGAATTTTTGTGTTTACCCATTACGGAGGAAATGAATAATAAGCTGTGAATACCAATTTCAAGATTTTATTGACATGACCCGGGTTTCTACCCTTCATTTCATCTTCGTGTTCTTAAGACCTGACCTGAAGTGATGACACGAAGTGTCGAACCCCGGGTCGTGTCAATATAATCTTAAAAGTGGTATTCACAAAGTTATTTTTCATTTTATCCTTGGCAATTTTAAAGTGGATATTTTTCTGATTTAATATACGTTTAACAGTTCGCATCGCATCAATATTCACGTAATACAGGGTGACTTTAGATGGATACGAAACGAAAGGGTAATGTGACATATTAACCGCTGATGCCGATTGGTTACCGGTCTGCCATGTCCAGTTTCACTCCGGCTGTCGTTATATTTATTTCAATAGGCATTTAAATAACTCAAAAGTGGATTCTTTCCTGGTTTATTATGCGTTTACCGACCACTATGGCACATTGTTATCTATATAATATAGTCTGAAGTATTCTTCTGTTTTTCTACTTCCTTGAATGCTCGTAATTCTCGGTGTCACACGACTCACCTCCGGAATACACATATATAATTTTGTTCTTAGCTTCGTGTCTTAAATAACTATCCCAGAATTGTTTCAAACTTTTAGTTCGCGAACTTTTTAGCAGGACATTAGAATAATAATTTCAATCTGTAAACACTGCTGCAACGGAAGACCTTTGTCAGGCGCGCTGGGTACTGATGCCATCGGTAATCGTCGAGAAAGTGAAAGGCGCGTATTTTCGATACTCTCGTCTACCGCCGTTAAGGATATATGATCGAGAAATGAAAGATGTCATTTTTTTGTTCAAATTTGGGGTACTAATAGAAAAAAATGTCCTCCATCTATATCAGTCAAAAGATACCCCTCATGCTACACTACTTTTTCCATAAATTGCAGTTGAAATTACATACGATTTATGGACAGAATGGGAGTCACCTTGGAAAAAGCTCCGTTTTCATATCGCAAAAATATGTCATTTTTAAAAAAAACTGATATTATGTGGGTTTTTTTTCCGAGAAATGAAATGGTAACCTTACAAAGGCACTGACTTATCTTAGTTTTTAAGATATTTGCCTTCTTTTGTAGTTATTGCGGACGAAATTCGTTGGTGAGTTTAAAATGGCGCTGCAGTCGGCTGAGGCTTTAGCAACGCTGCAATCCGCGGTTAGTTTGAAATACTCGGTTCCCTTAATATATTTTCACCGACTTTAATTATAAGTTATCTCACTTTAAACTTACTTGAATAAGTAAAACTCAAAAATAGTTACTTGAATGTTAATTTCATATGTTAATATTACCGAAGGTTAAGGGTGAATTGCAAGAACGATTGATGAAGCGCATATTGCTATATTTGCATTGCATTTCATTCAGAGGCTCCAAAAGAAATCTTAGCAGTGTTTGAAACGGGTATGGCAATGACGAAGGCGTGCATCATGTATATTAATTTCAGTTCTTTCTCGAACTGCAGACGAGGGATCCCGTATCATTTACCTAGAATCGCTGAGACAAGTTTCACCTTAAAGCATGTTCGAAACTAGAGAAATAAAGTTTTTTTCAGACCCGCCGACAGTGTTTTTTAAAATATTTCAAATACCGAGCGTAAAAAAAAACGTGACTAAAAAAAATAGTATTCGATGAAGACCCAAACCAGCACACATTTCGCTCGAGGACGAGAATGCTATCAACTAGTCTACGAACAACTCAAGTCGTGAAGGGGAAACATGGCATTATGTTATCTGATTCTGGCGTGGCCGCGGCATGGCACTACAATCTTGCCTCCGATTTGAGTTATTTTTGGCGCATAAGAAGCTTTATTGTGTTCCTGAGGGTCTTATTTATACGCAAAAACTATCATTGTTTATATATATCAAGTCAGGCTTCATAGTTTGGGAGGACACTGGCACATGAATCGCAAATTATGATATATACTTGGAACGCGTTCGAGTGTCCTCTTCGCCTGGGAAGTTTGTGAAGGAAATTTGTACATTCATTTCCTATTATGCGAGCAATTGACGTAAGATAAATATCAAGCTCGGTATCAATGATTTACTGGAATACTAAAATCATCAATGTACGCCAAAATACCCCGTTGAAAGTTATTTAGAAAATACGAAGTGAGGGATTTCCATTCCATCACTAGATATTTATTTCACTTTCATCACATCGGCGTTGCCAGATTATTTTACAAATGAAAAAGTAATAATGAAAGACATTTTAAGGTGGATCCGAAGGAATATTCCACTTTAATTTTAATTTGTAATATTTACATAATTACTGGCAGTGTCAGCATTATATAAACTCATTTAAACCTGAATTAATCATAATCACTATTTTGACTCCATTTCCAGGCTGAGAAAAGTATTTTTTTTAAACTTTTCCATGATTACTGTGGATTTTTAGTGCATATTTATTTCTTTTCGTTAGCTTAGGCATTTTTTTTTTGTTTAACTGCGTAAAAACGTGTCAAAAGAAATAAAGTTACTCATCGGTTTTGACTCACGGTCGCGAGTCAACCTCCTTAAGTATTGTCTGCTTTGACATAGCTCTACGTAGCGGAAGGGACGGGTGAGAATTAGTGGTGCAAGGAGTTACGTAGAAGGGGGAGGGTTTGGGTGGGTACTTGGGACGAGTGGCCAGGGAAGAAGGTTATGGGTGAGGCTTCGGGGTTTGTCTGAGGGTTTTGAAACATTCGGTTGGATTAGGGTTGCCATACGTCTTGTAAAAGTTACATATCCTACATTTTTGAATCCTGAAAAAGCATTTTTATAGAATTTTTTAAAATGTCCTGAATTTTTCATTAATTTTTTCCGAAATTCGATTACGTTTAATGCTAACAGTTGACGTCAAATACCCGCTTAATTTCGATTTCTCAATGCTTAATTCGTTACATCAGTGGTACCTTGTGTCATTGGCAAAAATTGTATGAATACCACAGTTATTGTACATATTTTATTCTTTTACTCTCTTTGTAGACAAGAATAGAACGAAAGTTGAATCCATACGGGGAACCATAATGATTCAGTATGATTTGAAATACATGCCATTTCTACACAAGTAAAAAATGCATATACTTAAGCATGTTATTTCACTCAAAATGTATTATGTAGGCTGACAAGTTTGCTAAGTCTGTTTCATTTTTTATTTGAATGTACTAATATCAAATAATTGAAAACATCTTCGTGTCGTTATTATGAAATTACGACGCTTATTATTGTCCTATAATTTAGGCCTCACCTGTAAGGCAACCCTGGTTTGGACGGAAATGGAGAAATCTGTAACCATCCATTCGATGGAGAAATTCGGGCATTTCGTTGGCATCGGTGGGGGCAGGGTGGGGACAGGGTAGGGTAAACAAGGCAGGGGGCGGGTTTAATTTTTACTGCCCAGGGCGCAATGGAAATTTTACTACCCTGAGCTTTAGAAATGATAATAAAAGGAATTAAGGCGAATGGAGTAGAAATAAAAATGCTTCGTTTTGCTAATGATATCGCAGTCACAGCAGTGAAACCAGAAGAAGGGCATGTATCTTTGAACATAATGGATCGAGTACTACAAGGGTCCAACTTGAAGATTATTGGGAAGAAAACAAACAACCTACCGAGAACGTTGAAGAGAGACAATAGAGGCACATATTATGCTACCCTTCACCGACCTTAGTGTATATTCGTTAGTGTCTTTGGTTCACTTCGGAATATTGTCTGAGACAATTAGAGTCTTACGATAAGTAGCCATTTACCAGAATCAAACATGAAGATATACGAATAGTGTGTGTTTGCTTTGTAATTTCTTTGGTAGTGAAATATATTTAAACGTTGAAAACTTCCCATTCAATTACAGAAAGACTTGAACCGCAAAGAAATGCTACCAAAAGTTTCGCCTGTTAATTTATAATGATGAAAGCTAGCTGCGGTGGAGAGAGAGAGACAAAAATTTAGCGGTTCAAAACTTTACTTATTACGTTTCCGTAGCGTAAACTTAATTTAGTAACTTCGTCGTCCGTCTTTTGTCTTAGGGGAATAATAATTAAAGACCCCTATTCTATGCCAACTATGAAGTTGTAATTAGTCCTCGGGAAGAAGGGGAAGATCACTTTTAATTTCGGAAGAGAAAAAAAATGCCGCTGACGAACCTTATTTTTTTGATTAATCTGGGACGGAGAAGAAGCGAAGAGTTTGGGAGAAGTATTACCTTCTAAGGTGCAGTAGCGATTTTGTGAGCCGTAAACTTTGAGACGCATGGAATTCAATTTGGCTCCCAAAAGGAAAAATCACTTCCTTCGCTTGGCTGGAGTGATTAAAAATAAAATGGGCGAGATAGGTGCAGTGGCAGAGTTGGGGATTGGAAATGTATTTTTCCGTGGTAAGTAAACAGGTGTGGTTTTTCTAGTTAGTACCTCGTTGATGCTTCGCAGTTGGCAACCGTTCAATAATATTTGCTATATTTTAAAATTACGATTATCAACAAAAAGAGGAAGTTGGTATGGCTGATTAGGAAACTTCTTGTTGAGATCAGGGGGAGGCAAAGTAGGTGGTTGGAAGAGGTAAACAAAGGGTTGCTTAAGGCTGTGTTAGAGGGGATGATGTTGGGTCATCGGGGGAAGGGGAATAAGGAGAATATGTTTTATGGACGGGATGAAGAAGCAGAGGACGTACGCTGAGAGGAAGAAAGAATTATTATCAGACATGTCCCTGCGCATGTCCAAAACTAGTGATAGACAGGGCCCTGCACATATAAATCTGATTTCCGTTAAACCTTCCTGGACAGGTAGCTAACTTTAATGAAAATATCAAACAGAAGAGACTCCTAGCTATATATTTTTTCTTTCCTGTCATCCCTGGGTATTCAAGGTGATCGGTATAGTGGTAACAAAACGTGGTAGTAGTTACGCAGAAGGCTCTTTTCAGTGGAAGAGTCCATTACCTACGAACTGAATCCCCACGGGGGAGTAAAGTAGTCGCCGCGTTTGATTACCAGGATGCCCAAGATCGCTCACCTTTGTTGCCAGCATCAAAATTCTTTGTCTCTTATTCAATTCAACTTTATAATTCTCTGTGGCTCGGAATCCAGTTGCTTAGATGAGTATCTCAGATAGGTTCACGTTTTATGCACTCTTTTAATCGTCATCTCTAATTTCCTTTCCTCAGCCACCACACGCAATTTTTCCTCTTTCGTTTTCCTCGCTACCCAACGAACCCGCTCTTCATTCTTCGCCACACCTACATATCATAAAGCTCTAGCCAGCGCAGAACCTCTTTCCGCTGAGACCTGGTTTCCGATATATGCAATGCTACGTTCCGTATTTGGGTCTTCAATTGTCTTTTCTTTATGCTTCTTTTAAATACTTTGAAAAACATTTTGCTTCTTCAAAATTGATTTAATGGATTGATTCATTCGACTCCTCTGCACGTTAAACGGTAAGAAGTTATTGATAATGGTTGAGGATGATGAACCAGATGCCAAGCTAATTTACTCAGGGATGCATCTGATCCCGTGACCACCTAGCCAACGAGTGATATTTATTCCGAGTTTGGAGGAACTAGGAGTTCTTAACATACTAAATTTGTTGATAAACACGGCGTTCTTCATGTAACAACTAAAAGGTCAAAGTTTGGCTATTATGACATAAAGAGGGTTCCATTCATTTTTCATTCATCGCTGCTGTTTAATTTTAATTCCTTTTTTTTAATTGTTGCTGTAAAATAGTTTTTCGCCATCACTTTCAATTATTTTAAATATCGGATCACAAGACTTCTGACTCAAACTACATACATGCGCCCGAATTTTTATTCAACTTTCATAACAGCAAGGCTTTGTACATGCTTGGCGACTTGAGTCGTACCATGGAACGACTTTTCAGTCGTTCGTGGATACGACTGTAGTCGTACATGAACACGACTGCAGATGTTAGTAATGCGATCACAGCCGCATGCCCCGCAATGTGCCGCAACCAGTCAAACAAGTCGTACAACCTCACGACCAGTCGTAGAGGGGCACGACTGACGAACGAGTCGAGCACCTTCACGACCGATGTCGTAGTAATGTGTAAGCTCCCATTGAAATCAAAACTTCACTACAAATCGTGTTCTAATGCGATTTTGAATGTCGTGCCACGGTACGACTCAATTCGCGTAGCATGTAAAGGCTAATTATTAATAAGCTAGGTAGCTATTAAATAGCTAGTTAGAAATAATTCGCGAGCATTTGTTTTGTGCTCGGTTGCTAAGTGTAGTCCCGGTACTACTTGGTAATAAGGAATTCTAATGAAAAGAGAATAACTCTTATGAATCTAAAATTCGGACAAAATGAGAATAATTGAGAAAAGTGTACAATTCGAATTTAAATTATTATAGCTGTCTTGGAAATCGTTGGGCCTGGTTGTCAAATCTATAAGCTACTGTTTGCCATTTGGTTTGGATTAGATGGAGGATATAGGAGTCCCAGTACTTACCACGTGGCTCTATATTCCGAGAACTTTAAGAGGTACTTCTTTTTTTTAGCTTACCTGTGAAGAAAAAGAGAGTATTATTTAAAAAAAGTTTAAGAAATAACCCACGTTCCCTCCATAAAGTGGCATTAATATAATAGTCCTTCACTAGACTTATAGCAGGGGAATCAATGTGCCAAAAACATCTCACCGACATTAGAAATAAATGATCCGGAATCTTTGAACAGTACATCAGGTATGGGGTAATTTATGTTAATTTTCACTTCCGCAGTAGGCTGTCATTTAATTGGCTCTGGGAGTATGCAAATTAAGTTAAATACCTGCCCGCCCCGAAATTCCATCCCAATACTTTTGACCAAGGCAGAGAACTATCGCTGAAATCAACTTAAGAAGTAATTTGACCTTATGGTTAAGTTAAATTGACATTACCAATCTCGTTCGCCAGGCGAATAAGCTCGCGAAAAAGTGTAGTTAGTGAATGTGAGCAGTCTCGACGAAAGAAATGACAGCTTCATTTATTGCAAAAAACAAAAAAATGATATATGAGCAGTAAGGCGCATGAATGCAAAGATACATACCAAAATGAACAATTTGCTATGAAAAAATAATTTTTTGTGATCAAGAATCGAACGCGGATATCCCAATTGCTACTTGTTGTTCAACTCCTGGTTCGTGCAAATCCCCGCGGAAATTTTCCCCGCATCAAGAATGCTTGAAGGTATACTTTGGTAACAAATTTGACCGGAAATTGGGGCATCCATTATCTTGTTAAGGCCTTGTGATTTATGGCGAATTTCCTCATTTTGGCGTAATTTGAGTTTATAAATGCGTGTATAGGTATTGTTCCCTAGAGCATTGCAAGAAGAATGTTGGCCTTGAGGTTTAAATTCACTTTGACCAGGAATAAAACCACGATTTTTGGCTTACTGGGCCAATGCGCCGGTTAATACGCTACCCAAGCTTCCTAATGCTCTTGCCAATAATGTTTTTCGATTCGAGAGAATCCTCGAAATTTCACCTTTGAAATCCCTTGAAAACATCGCAAAGATAATGAGGAGGCTTGGTTAATGTTGTAGTTTGCGCATAGTCCCGGTAAATCAAAGGCCCGTGGGTCAATTCTTCTTCAATGTGGATTTTTTTCTCGTGGCAATAATCTACGCATTCCATCGGCGTAACCTGAAGAAAGTGAAAACCATCTCATGCCTTGTAAGTAGCGATGCAGAATCTTCCATTTCCCACTCCTAGACATATCGCGGCCTTTCATCGAACTAACTTGAAAAAAGACTTGCCCATCTCCAATACAACCCTCCCCCACTCCCAACATCCCCAACAGGGGACCCTCTCCGGACCCTGTCCTCAGGATAACCCGGATAACCTCTCTGTCCATCCCCTCTATCCTCTGCACAAAACTCCCCCAGCCCTCTTTCCCTTCCCCCACTCATGTAACATGTACCATGAGAATCTGAATGTATATGGGCTTATCTAACCCTAAATGGCTCATTCCTATGATGACTAATTCCTGAAAATGATGCAGTTTAGTGAAACTAATCGCAATAAATATGTCTAAAGCAGCGGATTGCCAAGTTTCAATTATCGCATTCCTCTTCAAGCGAAAAATCTGTTAAAACATGTTCTTGTGTAGATTTCAGAATATTAGCTTTTGGCATGATTTTCTCAGGACTTTGCGTTGTTTTGGAGGACTTAAATGCAAATTGCTGTTTTGTAGGAGTGATGGGAAATAGGCGAGTGAAGTGAGCCACTTTATATTGTTTGATCGAATACAATTCAATGCATTTGTTTTCTTAATGGAAAATATCTCATCTTTTAAATGATACCAATATATTTTCCACTAATGCACTATTTTCGGAATATTTGCTAAAATAAAGAAGCTGGTTTCAATGGGATATGGTACGTCTGTGGGTTCCAGAGAGAGGGAATGATTAAAAAAATGAGGAAGTGACGCTCAAATTGCGTCAGATATGCAACGGTGTGTAGTTCGTATGTGATCTCAATTATTTAAAAAAATAATTATATCTCTCACCGTAAGTAAAGAGAATTAAGAATAAGGTAATTTAAAGAATTAAAAAGAATTATTCAAAACTTCGGTTGTTAAGATGTTTTCAGCGTATGGCGTACGACAATTAAGTCAAGTGAAAGCATTAAACACGTATGTTTATTTAATATAAGTGAGAAGTTGCCATATTTAACAATTTTTTTTGTCATTAATGTTACTATAAACACTTCATGCTTTTTATACTGCTTAGGTTTCAAAATAAAATTCTAATACGCCGTCTATTATGACTAGGGAAGAATCTTGAACGCCGACTCATTTTTACGAAAGCTGTTTTCTGCATATGTGTGTATAGTTTTTTTTTGAAAGGTACATTTTATTCGGAACACTCCCGTGATTTCTTTACCTCTATTCATTCCCCCGTCGTCTTTGCATCGTCCTTGAAAGTGGCGCATCGTCTTCACTCGTGAAACACTTCGGACGAGCGAACGTCTTCAGGGCACTCGAAACCCACACACACGCGCGCCCGAACTCCGAACCGTTTCAGATGTCTCCGTCGGTTGAAGGGGGGGCACGTGGCGCCCTCAACGCGGCTCACTTTCCCAACGGATACTCCTCCTTCCGAGAGCAACTCTTTTGCGTGAGCGTCTCCTTTTCTCTCTCTCATTCTCCTCCCTCCCACGTTTTTTTCTTTCTCTCACGTTTCCACTCCCCGGGCTGAAAATGTCTCCGTCTTAACCTCCACGCGCCTCTTCAAATTCCTTCGCATTCAGCGTGGCGAGTGCCAATTATCCCGTGGAATGTGGACGGTTAATGTTTTTGCTTCTCATCCTCGAGTGTTTCAGAAGTCCGTTCCGTTTTTTCAGCATTTCTTTTTAGCCTTTTAGGAGATGATAATACCTATTTCTCCCACGCGTGAATAATCGTTGTATATAGTAGGCTTTTCTCAACTCGCATAAGCTTTCTCACGTTTCCAAAACTAACTGTCATGCGTCAATAAAGAATTTGTTTACGATTTCCGTATCATGTATCGCCACTGATCGATAGATGAGTGATAGATGTTATTGATGTGGGCATGCCCGTTGGTTAAGTTATACCCTTGGTAGCGTAAATTTTTCCATGCACATCAAGAATGTGTATGTAGTTGCAAAATAATTAAATAATAACAGTCCCTCTAACATTGGTAGCATATCTATAGTGTAGTGCATGCTTGTGAGGCTTTGCCTCCTGGCAAGCCTTACCAATTTATGCTAATGCATCATTAGTCGTGGTTACACTAACTTTAGGGTATAGTATAATGCATGTTGGTGACCACTCCCCCCTGCCATATACCCTTGAGGTGGCTTGCCGGGTATTTTCTACATATCGATGTAGATGAGACTATTGCAAAGCTAGTGGCTTGGCAACTCCAAAAACAAAGATTTTAAAACTCGTACTACAACTAAGAAAATGCAAATGGTGTCCAATATACTACGCGATGAACGTCTTTCATCATTTATTCGTAGTGGTAACATTGTGAAACATATTATATAGAAATATTGGTTGGTACCGCAGTTATTTATGCTATTATTTTTCATGTACTCCTTGTTGAGGGAAGGCTTAGATGGAATTATACTTGAATGCCGTGTTTTAACCTTCAATTACATTTGACCTCGCACTTATTTCACCGGCCAACTTCATAGGCGTATTATGCGGGTGAAGCATCCCTTGTGAAGGATCGCTTAAAAAGTTCCGGAATTTTCTTTTAAACCTTAGGAATGTTATCTTGTTGGATAAATAGTTGTTGATATTAATTTCCAAAATAGTGGTCAACAGTCTTATGTATTTCATAATATCCTTTCTTCTCATCTTTTCAAAAATCATAAATCATAGTAAAATGTTAAATCATGACTCGATAAACTCATCCCATTCATGATGGAGGTCGATATTGTGAATACAGATCTGTTACTATATCATTATAAATTAACCTTTATTATCAATCATTATAAAAAAACCTTGTGCGTTGAAACAATATCTATAAGTCTGCAAATAATTGCCGTAAAAATGCTTAAAATCTTCAAGAGTTGAGAGACAGCTCTAAGAAATTTTTACGCTAAACTTTTCTCCACAATCCTCAGAATTTTTTCCCGGATCCATCATTGACCGAAAAGCCGAAATAAAATTAATAAGGCACTGTTTATTGCAAAGGTATCACCTTCGGTCTCCGCAAAGCATAATGTCGCCGATGTTCTTAGGAACTATTCTTCCTTTTTTATAGCACCCAAATACTTGAGGTGTACCTGCGTATGATGTGCTAAACAGCCGTGAGGCGATCCTGTTCCGAGGCAGAGATACGAGTAAACGTCCAGAATAACAGATTAAGTCCCGTCACAAGGGATCTTTAAGCTTCGTTAGACAGCTCTTTATCCGCCCAGAATTCTTTGCACCTTGTTAACTCGTTCCGGTTTCTTAATTTCTTTAACTACTGCTTTGTGCCGGGGGAACTGTAGGTAAGAGCTCTTCCAGTCAGCGCGTTCTTTTGAAGACTCGTATCTTTTGAACGGAGTAAAGTTGTACCTTAAAGTGGGTGTACACTGTACAGTGTACAGCTGTACACTAGCAAGTTCATTGCGCAAGTTACTTGCAGCATGCGACGTTTGACATAAATTACACGTTTTATCGGCTCGGCAAGTTATTCTTGCAGAACTTTTAAAAGTTTGGACAAGTTGCTTGCAGAACCTTTACATAGATGTAGAATTACATAGATGTAAAAAGGAACCAATCTGCGTCTATACTAACTCGTGAAAACATTTTCATTAGAGTAAAATTCCCCGAAAGCTCTTTCAGAAGAAACTTCGGAGTAACTTGCCAGTGTAAACCCACCCTTAGGGTCATATCCAGAAACCTCGCTATAGCATTATCTCCTCTATATACGTCATCCACGTCTGCCAAAGCGGCGAAGGCGCGCTACAGCATGACCCAAACGCGCGCTGCAAGAAGTAGCGAACCCAAGGAGGTTAGAAAAGAATGTTACTACTGTCGATGGAACAGTACAGTAGGAATACTTTTGCGTCCTCACACCATATCTTGTGATATTCATCTCATAATGAATGTCACGTAACTATTTGGGCGTTAAAACACACATTATGTTTGAAGGGTTGTGCTCATAACCCTTTCATGAAAAACTGCTATCAATGGTTTTGTTAAAATTTGAAGTCCACAATAAAGTTGGCGATGCCAACGATTTTAATTGAACAATGATTTCCATTACTGCAAATGAGTGCGCAAAATTTTCTTAGCAGACGTCTTGCAGGGATAGCATTATATTTCAGCAATCATCTCTTAAGTCGTGACACCACTTTTTCACATGAAAAATTGCGTCGGAAGTAGTCAGTGGGTTTTTGTTCCAAACGCGAATATGTATCATCAGGGATTGAAGATAACTTTAGCAACTTTATTAGGAATGCATTGAATGTAGAGCGTATACCTAGACCACGAAGAATTGTGAGAGGCCGAGAAAATCCATGGAAGTTTTGTCAGAAATTGAATTTAGAACCAGATATCGCTTCTCCAAGGAAACTGTGAGAGATGTCATTCTACCCATGGTTTCGCCACAAAAAATCGGTATTTCCGAGGATTGCTTCTGCCTCCAATATTGAAATTACCCCCCTACTTACGATTTTATGCGACAGTCAGTTAGGTAGATACATACCTTTGCAAAATATTGCAGTTTTGAGTGTCTAGTCCCATAGTGTTAGCTAGCCCATAGGATATTAACACACCTGTTGGTTTTTTTTGCTTTACTATCAATGTTAGGTGTCAAGCTGAGTTCTTCACTTATTAGTAGGCCCAGACATTTTAATACTATGTACTCTTCTGATATTGGATGGATTGACTTTGATTACAGTACAACAACATACATGGAAAAATATTTATTTGAAACCTTGGATACTATATGCAGTCATTTTATCATAGGGGTTGGTTGATTATTAGAACCACACAATTGCATTTCCTGGGTAGAAACTTGTATTATAGGTATTAGTTAATTCTGATGTATAATCAGCTCTTTAATGAGCAAGGAAGTACCATCTCCATATATATTTATTAGAGCTAGGCTACTGAATAGATTATTAGGTGAGTCAATGATGAACTTTTCATCACCCAAGTTAAATAATTTTGACAAACAATAGCCAGTGTCCACAAAACTTTAGAATATCAGTTTAATTATTGTTGGGATATCTTGCAACATATTTATATTCTCAAAACTTTACAGGAGGTAAAGGGATTGATTACCAATTGAGTTCCAACTCTTTCGTTGCTTAGGCCAAGTTGCCTTTCAAAGTTCTACAATACTCTACAAAGTAAGAAATTTAAGTATTTACGAATGAGATAGTTAGTAAACCAAATCTCATGAACCAATGAAGCAAAATATATCTTTTAGTAATATTATTTTCAATTCCCAAACACCTTCATCAAGGAACGTATACCAAGCAACAAAAAATGGTTTTTCACTCACGACAAAACTATTATTATAAATTCCACCGTGGATGGTTATAAAAGGGTGTAAGAAAATTACCCAGTAAAGATGAAACTATTTTTTGGCTCGTGCTATTAGTGATTTTTATTTAAATCCAAACGGTACAAGTTATTTAAATCAACGTAGAAACACAGTGAACTAGTATACACAGGGACTGCAATGAAATTCTGATAAAAATGTCATTATCGTTTCATATAAATAATTCACACGGATTATTTAAACACTGATAAGAGCATTTCAAACGAGGCAAAGGGTAAACACGTAAACACCAACTTTAACGAGCAAATGATAGCCATCAAGTCGTCGGCATTACGTGATATCGTATCCTTCGTTCACAAGCTTTGCACAACGCATATGAAACTCAACAAATAGAGCCAAACTTCTCGTATAGTACTTAAAATCAAACAAAAGTAAATAACGTCTAGCCAAAACTTAAATGGTACAGTTTCTTGTCCCTGAAATCACTGACAACTCGAGTTTGCATCGACCTTTTGTGACACTCGGTGCTGGATTCACGGATTTGATCAGTTGGCACAAGTAAATAGATAGATACACGAAAGAGAATGCATAACTTTGCAGGATACAGAAGAAAGGGTGTTCCATCGTGTTCTCTTCATTTTGAAAATCATCCCATTCGCTCCACATAAATTCCGTTATATTCCAATTTAGTTGAATTCAGTTTGCACAATACTCACTTTTTAATGATATCCTATAATAAATTAGTATCACAGACGTTCGATTCAATCAAGAGATAAACAATACATTAACGGTTCAACTTCAATCGACGAACATATCCACAGCAGAAAATCAACTAAATGGTGTGCTTAAGATGAGGTCGACATGACAAAACGAGCTTATTCGCGACTATGAAACCAGTTTAGCTCGTACAGAAATAAGGATAACTTGATGAAGTTCACCTTATTGAAAAATCTTGAGACCGCCTTATTTGACGTTGACGGCTGGAACAGAAGTTGATCCAAGCTCGCGCTTGAGGGTATCTTCATCAAGGAAATGCTTAAGATGCGACTGTGAATAACAGGCCTGAATACTCACGGTAATGACTTCAATAGCCGAAAAGAATTTACGTTCCAGAACGTTCGGCCATTCTTTGTTTACAAGTTGAGAATTTTGTATATTCGTAAGTCAATTGTTACCCGTAGTTTCAACCGATCCCGGCATCAAGGAAGAAATAATGTCGCTGCATATGACTACGTCATACGAAACGTCATCAATGTAATACAAAGCACATGCGGCAACACGGTCGCCCGTAGCCTCCGAGATATACAGGCCGTAACACTACCCCCTCCACTTTTTTTTAGTAGGCCTACGAAAAGCGCGGGAAATGCGCTTCCTGTGTATTTCTTATGGCAAGGTTCAACAAAGTTAAGCAATTATTTCTTACCATATGCCGCATTTCAAGGGCCACGTTAGTTTCATAAAAAAATATTTATGCACTTGGAAAAGCATTCGTCTTATTTTAGCAGGAATTTTTAAGACAATTATTATTCGAAAACTGATAGAAAAATTGTCGACGCGAATTTTAATTCTACTGCGGTTGCGGTAAATATATTTCCCTCACATTCAATTAATCGACAAACACGACCTGAAACCAAATTGAGTAGACTAAGGAGACAATTTGATTCAATGTTATGCAGATAATAAAAGCACAAATGGATACTGATAACTAAACTTGGTTCTGAGTGTTATGCGATCCCAATTCTCAATGGAGGATGAAGACGTCACATACTTCAAATAGCCTTTTAACGCTCCCCTTCGTAACATAACCAACGTCTGTTCTCATGGTATGCAAAATACTATTTGTTTATGGACATAAAATAAATGGCAAATAAAAACCTGTTCTTTTTCTATAGGCCTCCTTAAATTGCGTGTACTTATATTGTGATAAAATCACATTGCAACGATTTATGAACTCCTGCAGCTATCGGTTATGATGCATTATTTCATTTGACAAAAACTTACGGTAATAACCAAGTTTTATCTGCCATAATAACCTTTTATTATAATTTTTTTCAACCATCTCCGTAAGAACACACGCGATTTTAGGCATACTATTTGAAAACAGATGACGATCGAAATTCGATTGTTCAGACCTGTATATCTCGGAGGCTACGACGGTCGCCCACCTAACATTGCGGAGAGTTGCTGTAACGGGATTTCTGGGTACCGTGTATACTGCTATAGCGGAGATTCTGCTATAAGTTTTGCCAGCTATTCTGCCGGCCTCGGTGGCGGCGGGGTAACGTCCTCGCCTGCTATCCCAAAGGTCGCGGGTTCTATGTCCTAGAACAATAAAAATTAATAATATAATAAGTTCAGCGCGGTTTCTGGGTACTAGTCTTGAAAGCATGATGAAACAACTCGTTGTTTCCGGTCTCTGGGAAATGGCCCCTACATATCCACGAAGAGCAGATATTTAGTAAATAAAAATTAACTAACAATAAGTGAAATATAAAAAGAAGTTTTATTGTGACCTAAAATTATTTAACTTGTTATTTCAATCAAACTCGGCGTTGCCCGTGCAATGATAATGGGCGTACTTCCGTGCAGCGGCGTATATTCTGGTAATTGGTTTTCATTTAAATAACGCAGGAAAAGAATTCTTATCATGTCTAGCATGAGTGTAACTGCGTTATTCATCCATTTAATCACTAAATAGGGATCGTTAACGCCACCCATATTCCCCATCCTCCCAATTGAAAAGCTCGAATGGTTTTAAAATACTTATCATCGGTCTAATTTTAATAAAAATGCTAGGAAAATCTTTAATTAGAAAATTCTAACGAGACCACTCTTCCCAACTGCAGAAATAGAACACATTTTAGTAATATGCGTGTGCAACCTCTCATTAATTACGGCTAGTGGTGCGTATTGTAAAAAATCTGGAAACGAGAAGGGGGAAGCAAATTAAAATATGAAATGTTTAGTGCGGGATGTATGCGTAATTAGAGACGCTCACTCCGCTTTTGTGAAATCGAGTATCGCTGAGCTCTGAAAATTTTCCCATAAAATTCCAGATGCAATGAATCCAAATGAAGGTAAATAATAGGGAGCAGCATTTTCAGTTCCCTTCGTGCTTTAAACAGAAAAATCTTTGTAATAGCTCGATTAGTTACGGATTATACTACTATTACTTTTTCAAATTTTTATCTTTTTATTTTAAGTATGATATGAACATTAATAATTATGATTACGATTGATTTTAATATGCGCGTGTGATTTAATAATTGAAATACAGAGTAATAAATGTAATCATCGGGGTTGTATTACTTGGCAATAAAGGACATATGCAAATGGCAAAAGTAGGAAGAATAAAAAACAATACGTACTTGCCCCAACAAGCTGCAACAGCAACAAGTAGCTGCATTAATGATGTTAGGGAAGGAATAGAAATTAATGGTGAATATTCGGGGGAGGCAGAAAAAGTGGATAGAGAACGAACGAAATGAGGATTTTGTGACGGCATCAAATACCCTGGAGGTGTTTTTTCATTTAAGAATTAGACGGTTTGATAGCATAGAAAGATGGTCTGAGCATCCGGCGCGGTATTGGAAGCTCAGTGGTTCGATTCCCGGCCTTATCGAATTTCTTTCACTTTACTACACCATTGTGTTCGTCCAGTTTATGTGTTGCCTATCCCCTTTCTTTCACCTTCTGTCTGATCGGAATATTTATTTATTTGCCCCTCTGGTTATAAAATAAATATAATTGTCAGCAATTATCATACTTATGGAATGGCAGTACTCAGCCAGACATAAAAGTTGCTAGCGAGTGCTATTGAACTGGCTGGATAGCAAAGGGTACACTTCGTGCGATTGGCTACCTTGGAGGGATCGGAGTCCTCCTCTTCGTTGTCGGACCTGCGCGAACTTGACGAAATTGAGTAGGTCCGCGCTCGCCAGAGACATTGGTAATATATCTACTACCTTTTGGGAAACGCGGGCTTAACGACTGCGCATGAAAGTCCGCGCCGCGGCGCGCCGGTCTGACCGGCGAGTACGAGACCACTTCGGAATTCGGGTTGTGTTGAAGGGGCCGGACTTGGGCAAACAGCGAATATACGGGTCGGTAATCGGACTTATACATGGCTCTGCGTCTGCGCCAGCCTAGTTGAGTACACCAGGAAGTAGAACTCTGGCCTTAATGAAGAGAATTCATGATCCGTAAAAATCGTCCTAAATCTCTCGATAATGTAACTGAAAACACAAATTAAGGAAAAATGACGAAATAAGGACTCTTTTTAGGAGAAATTTCGAGTGAGGCAACGTCTCCTTTTAAAAATGAATGTTAAGGAGAAATTTAGAGTGAGGCAACGTCTCCTTTTAAAAATGAAAGCTTACGGCTGAAAGGACACGGCGTAAGACGAAACAATCGATCGATTAGAGAGGCGACGATGCTTTATGACTCGAGAGAGACTCTGCGGAGGGTAAAACCGGTGCAGAGCCCCGGAAAAAAGATCGAGAGAGAGGGGAAAATGGCTTTTTACGGCCGTCAATTTGAGCCCATAATGTACGGGGAGACGTAATAGCGGGGAAAATACCTGAATGGTTGCTTGCCGCAGGGAGTTTGAGGGAAAAAAAGCCCGCCTTTCGAGTTGACTGTCGGCGATAATCCCGGAGGTGGAGAAAGAAAAGAGGGCGGTGTCAAGACTGAGCCTTGTGCGACTCTGAATTGTTTGACGGCTGTTGTGATTCTTTTGTTTCTTTTTATTTTTATTTCCCGCTTACTCCGCTCCGAGTCGCGTCGGGAGTCGAGTCGTTGTCATCTTCAGGATCGTCTTATTCTTTCTCTCGCTCTCAAGCCACCTACGGCATCTTAGGCAGTCGCTGCTGCTCGACTGCCTCCTTTAGTCCTCGCCGTCTTCCATTTTTCATCGCTGCGTCCGCGCCGAGGCGCGATTCCCCGAGAGAACAACGTTGAGTGCATTCAAGTGGGCAATAAATGCAGGAAGTTTTCTATGCGGATTCCAAAGGTTATTGAAGAAGCCCCTTGAAGCAACGTTTTAACGCCAGAGTATCCCCTTTCCTACTATGAATGGCTACCGTGATTGGTCGTTAAAAATTGGCTCTACACTCGTATTCTTTATTTTCTTTACGCTGGGAGTTATTCCTGCCACTATCCCATTCATCCTGATTATTCAGTATCCATTTCTTTGTCATCGTTTCCGCGCTGCTTGGAGGTTGTCTCCGTGGCTTTTATATATGAAGCTAGTTTAACGGATTGGCTTTTCAATCGTGGCAAAGCTGACAATTATCATTTGGACTCATCATCGTCAGCTGTCATAAATCAGAAGATTAGTTTAGCTGCAGCTCTTTAGTCCACTATGCTCTCCGACGACCGCTTCATTCCTACACAATTCTTTTCCTTGATGTCTTTCATTATTTGCCTGATGTATTCCATTAATGGTTTTCCTCTGCAATTTTTCTCATTCATTCTCCTTCCGTTATTGTTTTCAATGTACTACTGTGTCGCAGAATGTGTCCAGTAAGTTATCATTCCTTTTTATTATCAGAGTTTTTTTTCTTAATTGTATTTATTTTCTCTAGAATTATTGGTAGAACTTTGTTGATGGTTCTCTCAACCCTTCCTAAAAGTTAGACTAGGACTACCTAAAAATAACCTCCTTAACCGAATTAAATTTTTAATTGATCAATCTAGCTGTGAAGGTCGTGAGTGTAAGGAGAGATTTCTTTACTAACCAGGAATTAATATAGCCTGGGCGATTTCCTAGTCCGAGTTTTTTTGAACGCTTCCCTCATTATCCATATCACCTTATACACCTTTCAATTCCTTGGAAGATTTCCCTTCATGTAAACTCTTATTCATTTTCTTCTCATCTCCTCGTTCTTCACTTTTCCTCCTTCCCCTCTTACATCCTATTCTCTCTGTTACCCTCTTCCCCCACCTCAAACTGTATCTCTTCTCATTCACCGTCCCCCCGGAGAATGATGATACGACTAATCATAGAAATTTATTGGACTTAACCTGTGAGTGTCTCCTCCTGTGTTTCTATATTTTTATCGGCCACCATTTTAGCATATCTTTTATACATATTAGGCAGAGAATATTAGTCTTTATCCATGCTTCACTAATTCTTGCTATTAGCACTACGTGATTTCAAGTTCCATTTGCGAAAAAAAGAAGCGTTAGAAGGTAGTGTTTTGTTTTTCATTCTAAATAAAGGACCGATTTTTTCAATAAGTAGCCAAAATATATTAAAATATTTTTAGGGTGGTGTTACCTTAATGAAGAGCTCCCTTACTTTCAAGTTAATATCCTAGCCGGTCCCTGTGGCGGCTAGGTAAAGTCCTCGGCTGCAAACTCAAGGGTTGCGAGTTCGGATCCCGCCTTTGTATAATTTTCCCCTCCCTGGGTATGGTTGAGGGTGTTCGCTTATTGTTAACTGTTAAAAATCCCTGAAGCAAAAAGCTTACGGGGCTATTTTCATGATGAATGGAGGTTTCTGAGGACTACAACCTGGTGAGATGTTCCATTTTCTCCGACGTTTCGAGGTCCGACACGGCGCTCGTCATCCGGGATCTTTCATATTTTCATGATTGTGTAAAGAAAAAAAATACATGAAATTTAACGATTCTACTTCTATTCTACTAAAAGTCACTAGTATTGAGATGTTTGTGGCAAAGGGCGTTGGACTGCATTATTGCCTCAACGACTAGCAGTGAACCACTGTTATATCTGTTTAGATTTATAAGAAAGGCGTGATGGAACAGGCACACCCACATATATACGAAATGTTCTATCCACGTGTCTACGGTGGAATGGATGAGGACCTAGGGGAATCTTCCGAGGGTTACTTAAGCCTCACTGAGTACTAGGACGGGAGAGGGATAGGACTAGAAGGGGTGGGGAGGGAGGAAGGGGAGGGGTGGGAGGCAGGGTATAGAGAGGGAGGGGGCCTGAGAGCAGCGACGCCCTCTGTTGTCGACGGGGATAATTAAGGGGATGGGTTGGAGTGAGTTTTTAGTCGAGAGGGAATGGGATTTGAGTGGAGGAGGGGAGGAGGAGGAAGACTTCGGTAGTTCGGCGGACGACCGGGAGAGGACAGGGCGAACCAGGGGGGCGGAGGGAGGGGGTGGAGGAAGTGAGGTTGGGGATCTATCGAGGGAGAAGGCGTCTAAAATGGCAAACCAGGATCAAGCATTAAGGGTACTTCTCCCCTTCCCTCTCCAACCCTCCTTGACACGTACCCTTGAGGAAAAGGTGGGCGGGGTCCGATGCGGGCAGAGAGTGGTGTGGGGTGTTGAGGATTCAGGGAGGACGGAAATAGGGAGGGTGGTGAGAGGGGGGGGGGGTGAGAGATAATGGAAGATGGGTGTTCCCAGGGAGCGAAATAATTGTCCCCGGCTCAAATTTTGGCGACCCGTAAGGATTAAGGGGATCCATTCGTTTTAGACGGGGGAAAAAAACTGCAAGGGAGGGAAGTTATGTGTGTGTGGGTTTTGCGGATTTTTTTCACCCGTTCCGTTCAGTGGTGACAAAATGTAAAAATAGTTTGCCTTGCTCTCTGTGGTTTTATGTATATATTTCCTTTCCGCTAAAGAATTTGAAAAGAAAATAAACTTTTTTAGAGTTTTTTATCCCTCTTGTGTCATTCAGTGGGAATCTTAAGGGTTTATCCTACTCCACCGAACGGTCTAAATGAAGAAAAGGAAAACTTCAGATGGTTCGAATTTAAGTTTCTCGGGAGAAATCATCCGCGCGATAAACCAAAGTCTTATTGTATAGCTCATTGCGGTATCGTATTGACGAGCGAGACAAACACTGAGGTTGCATAGATACTAGGACAAATTTACACGAGCCCATTAGCTTTGTATATGCTTTTAAGGCTTTAACTCTCTCGTAAATGTCTCTGCTAGCGTCAAAGAAGTATTTAAAAGAATTTCTTATTCGTCAACTCTCAGATTATACAAAATTACTAGATAACTTAGGAACCGAGAATTCTATTTCAGAAAAATATTCATTCATAGCAATATCTTTCACTGAAAATTTGCACCGTGCTTTGTTTGGCTCTTGGACTTCGCAGGAAATTTTTTATTGCTGTATAACTTGCCCTCATTTCTTGGCTTTAGAAATTACATAGAGAATATGAACATTTTGGCGAGAAAGGCAATGGCGAAAATATATTTTAAAAAATAGCTGGTGCATGATAGTGGGTTGGAAAGGTTCCTTGAGGGTTGAAAACATGAAAATAACCCATTTTCATCTAAAATAAGAGAAATGAGCTTACGCGTTAAAAAGGTTGGGAAATCGGGGAGTATTGAAATCTAAATGCACAAAATTGTGAAGTCGTCGTCTTCAATGGTTAAAAAACGTAGCTAGAATTAGAAGGATACGTATGACGATGATATGTTTTAAATGTGGATTAATTTTTGATGTCTAAGATTTTTTTTTACATCGTTAGTCAAATAAGCAAGACTGTAAAAATGGAATATGACACTCATTTCAATTGGTGGAAACTTGAGTCTCGGAAGAAAAAAATGCGTATAAGGACTCAAGCTGCAGCGTTGGCGAAGAAAAAACTGGAAGGGTGAGGTGGTTAGCAAGGAAATTAACTGAGGAGTAGTGTAGTAGAGAGGGAAAGGAAACCAGGGGGTGGAGGTACAGAGAAGGAAGAGGAAGTAGATGAAGGGAAAACTGACAGGAGATGGTATGTTTAGAAGGGTTGATAGAGGGGAAAACCCTTGTCAAGCGCAGAAAGGGTGAACGTTTTCGGACGTCACAAAGGGAGGGCAGAAAGTATAAAGATCTTAAGAAACACTTGATTCGACCCAAATAAATATATCTTCAGCTAACTTTAGAGACTGTCTCGCGACTAAGAAAAGTAATCTGACGATAGGTCCCAATACCAACCAATCAATCGGTAGAACATGATATACACACATACATGCTCATCATGTGCACGCGATGGAGGATTTATTCTCGAAGATCTCCCCATCCGCCCCTCAGCCTCTCCATTATCGGAGGAGCCTTCCCGGACATCCGGTCCCTCGACGTCATTTCCGTCCGTTCAGTACTCGGGGTCGACGCGGGGGACGAAAAGTCTTCTTCCTCGGGCGGGCGGGATGATGACGTCTTCGGTCGTCAGGACGACGCGGTATTCTGGGAAGCGACGAAGTAAGTGGCAACGCGGAGAAAGTGAGTCCTCCAATCCCTGTTTGTATCTCCCTTCCCATTTCCCTTGCTTGCGAAAGTGGTAGTATTGTTTTGAGGCGCATTGATTGGTGTGGTCACCCAGCACCTTTACACATATAAGATCCCTGAGAACATTAACCTTTTCACTGCGTTAAATGATTATTGGTTTAATCAAAATGTATGTCAATTATCCTCATAAAGCTTTTCACAATTAATTTGGTGAATAAATGCAAATTTCATGGTTTTACGCAGAAATTGAAAAATTAATTTTAAACCGTTGTTGCTCGGTAGTAAATTTACCACTTCTGATAATATACCTCGGGGGATATACTCGATTTCCGCAGTTGCGCAAAAATATAATTTTTGAGCTTTTGGGTTGAACTTTGCAGTCTGCAGATGAAGTTATTCATTAGGATATACGCGAACTTCACCACAAAAGGGTTAATTAGTTATCTGAACTCATTTAAATACTCACACAATCGCTCCAAAGCAGAAGTAGGTAGCGTGCAAACAGATGGGATAATTATTTTTTTTCTTCTTTCAGGAGATATAGGTCTATAGACCTGTATCTAATGATCCCATTCTGGGTGATCTGACCTGGAGTGGTCTGGGCTGAATCCAAGTGAAAACAATTCGGCTGGACCGGGAATCACATCGCAAACCTTCCAATCGGCTACGTAGACCACTAAGCTATCCATCCGACATGATTAAAATTCAAATTGGCTGGAGATTTATATCACCAAATACCCCCAGAAATAGCCTGTAGAGTAGACCAAGAGATTTCACTATAGGGTGCTGTTCCACCCACCAGCAGGGAAGGAACGACGGACACATCAGAGTAAAGTAAATATTAAAACAGTCAAACGGACAGAACTAATTAATAGAGATATTCTGCTGGTTAAGGTAGGTTTTTGAATAAAGAGAGTAAAAATCTCCAACAGGTTTACACGCGCAAGCCCCTACCATTGAAAACGATTTCGTTCTTCTGCTCGACATTTCGTTCTTTAAGACAATTATCTGTCTTTTTCTCCCCCGTTTACCCTACATATTCCCCTTTATCCCAACAATCTGCTCTGCCTCCTCCTAATCTCCTCTAGCGGTTTCCTCTTCTCATCCACCATACGGAACACTTATTTGGACGTCTTCCTTTCCAACCACCGCACCTTCTCCATCTTCCTCCGCACTCACATCTGAAACGCCTCCAACCAATTCTCATATTCTTTTCTCGGAGTACACGTTTCTGCCCCATGCAACGCTACACTCCAAATTAAACTCATCACCGGCTTCTATTCATATGTCCGTACCCAACGTCCCCGTCATTAGCATCCTGCTATTTGTGCAAGTGAAAGAGGTGAACACCTCTTTCACTTGCACAATTCTCCTTCTTGTGTCTTCGCTTCTTTACAACTGTTGTGGGAAAAAATTAAGGATTTGTCTCTAACCCTTAACTTAAAAACCCAGTGGTGGAAAACATCCAAACAGGAAGGGTGATAAAACCCTCCGAGACCGATTGATAGAGAAGATAATTGTTAGTTATACCTAGAAATATATGGTACAAAGTGTATAAATATACAGTTTACATTATTGAATACTGCGAGAGAAGAGGGCATTTTTGTGCTTATCTATTCAAATGTGTATTCTCTCTTATTTTGTCGCATCCGTCCGTTCAAGAGATTTGGTGCGGGGTTCAAATTACATCCTCCACGTCGAACCTGAATCTTACGTGATTTGAATTTTTCGATCTCAGCCTAGCGTGTGACCTTTGAATCTATGAAATCGTTTCAGGTTCAATTTCGTATGTGTTTAATTCCATAACGGCGAGAGAAAACTCAGTAGTAAATTTCTACACTTTTTTAATTCGCACCGTCACTTTCAGGGTACAAAATGTGGAATTCCATTTATACCCAGATTCAGAATCATCAATCCATCAATAATCCAGAATTACTATTCGTTTGAGGAAGGGTAAGGGTACGGACCTACCGAGGTGGGGGGGGGGGGGTTATTCATGTTAAAGAGCAGCAAAATGTGAGGAGGAGGGATGGAAGGAAGTAAAGAACCGATAGAGGTGAAAGATAGGAGGAGGAGTGTCGCAGGTTATGACAGAGGCTTAAATTTAGGGGAGGGGATTGTGTGGCCGAAACTAGATCATTATGTAAATTAGCCGGGCTAATAAAAATTTAAAATTGCTCAAAGAAATCCAAATTCGTCTCTTTGCCAATACAATGTAAAACAACAGCGTCAAAATTACTAAAATGATTTAAATTACACAAATGCTTTGCAAAACAAGATTTTTCGTCACTATAAATTAAACTTTTTCTATGTTCCTTTACTCTATCTTAAAACTTTCGGCCCGTTCGACCGAAGCAGGAGATATGTTTTGTTATTTTTATTTTGTTATGTTGCAGGAGATATGTTGGGACCGATGCAAGAGATATATTTAATGTTATTTAATGCCAAAGAAGCAGAAGTTTCTCTTCCTCACAAGGCATTGCGTATCTCTCAATAATTGGTGACATACCACTTTTTTTACCATTATGGAGACCTCTGAGTCTTTTATAGCCCACAACGACTGACTTGCGGATATCGGAGCGAACTCCTTTGATGCGTGTCCTAAGTTCAAGTTCAATTTTGGGACCTGCACCCTGCTCTTTGCACCCTGCGAAGTTGGGCCTCCCGTTGCAAATGGTACTCGCACGAGATTGAGCTAATGCATAATCTCCTCCTATGCGCGCATGAAGACTGGGGGGTTTGGAGAGAGAGGGTACCGCATCACCTTCGCCTCCTGCCTCTGAACCACACACTCCCGTGGCCGCACTCGCGCAGAATACGACTCCAGGACGGTCGGAACCACCGCGCGGTCTGGACCGGAGGATCCAATTTTCGCCTCGACGGAACTTAATCCCGGACGACAATGGGTCGAGGGTTTTGGCGACGTCGGGAGTTGTAAGGGTCCATGAATAAATCCGTCCCTCTTCCCTCGGACATCACTTCTCAAATGGGTTGTGAGGGTCTGGTCTGGGAAGAGGTTTCGGGAGCGGCGAGGGTGGGCAGGGCAAGGAGGTGATGGGATTCTTGGGTAAGAGCGTTGGGTAAGATGGGGGTGACTTCTGACGTAAAGGAGATTATTGCACGGGTAACGTGTGTGGGTTACCGTGCGGAGAGGTACGAGCCGGAAAGGCAGCGTACAGTGCGGGGAATCTAGAAGGAGAGGTCGAATCATGTGGGCCTGTCCCACCTTTTAGACACCCCTGACACATGAGAGTGGAGACGGGAGAGGTTTATGTATTGCTTTTACCGGGGATGACCTTCGCGGTCACCGATTCCAATATTCGGACCGGTGAGGAGGATTCGATTCGCGGTTCAAAAAAAGTATTCGGTCGTTCATAAATTATGCTTAAAGTTTTTTTTGCTCAATGGGTGCTGTAATCATTTCAACGTCAAATTTTTCAACGCCCCAATTGCCTGCATGCTCAATTACTCGAACCCACACAAACAAAATGACAAAATATTAGCTAAAACCCTTATAATTTGGAACCCTTATAATTAATTTGGATGGAATATTAACGTAAAATTGGAAAATTTAGATTTATTTGTTTGAACCACATTCATATGCATTGGTTACATAAATGGTATAGTTTCATTGCACACGTTTTGCCATTATTTTCGCCGATATCCGAGGGTTGAGTTAAAATTTTCTTCGCAAATAATCATACTTTAATCTTTAAAAATGATAGGCTCATTGTATCGTACATTATACGCCGCAATATGCCGCATGCTCAGTAATTTACCCAAAAAAACGTAACGACATCAAGAAAATATTAGCTGAAACTGAATATAGAGCTTTGATCTATGTGGTTGAGAAATTTTGCCGCTATGGAAGGAAGATGAACGTCAACTTTAAATTTTTGAATTTATTTGTTCGAACTACAATATTATGCAATGGTGAAATGAATATTTAAGTAATGTTGCTCAAAATTTGGTATTGTGTTGGTGGATAGACTAGGGATGAATGTAAACTTTCTCTGCCCATTTTCTTATTTGCGTCATTGAAAATAAGAAGGCTAACCATAATTTTTTACGCTGAAACAATTCCTAAAATGAAAAGATATGTTTAACGTTCTTTAATGCCAAATAAGCAGAAGTTTCACTTCCTCAGAAGGTATTGCGTATCTCTCAATAATGGGTGGCATACTTTCTACGAAAGCAGAAAAGCATTATGGGACTGTGAAATATTCTAGAATTTCCATGTCTTCCCCAATATTCAATCGCGTATTACTCCAAAGCAACTCTTAATTTTCTGTGTGCGACAGAATTTAATTACTAACTTTTACCGTTCGATATTGGAAAAAAAAATTTAAATAAACTTTATGAAACGCACGAGGAAATATCTATGAGGGGTTACGGTAAAATTGAGAGCAATCAAGCTCCTCCCCTTGAAAAAATATCTGCAAATTTGTAGCGAGACTATTAACGAGAAATTTTGAAATGGCACCCGAGAAACTCCCTCTCTCTCTCCCTATACGTATACATAATCACGAAAACCATTCGGAGTAATTAAATCTGCGCAGTTTCATGTGCGGGACCGAACATGTTATTGCCTAACTTGGATATACGGGTGAGTAAAGGTGGAGAGAGAGGGTTGGTACTTTTAATTAGTCGAGTTCTTTTATTTTGTCGCCGTCTCAGTCTCTCTCTCTCTCTCTTACTGTGCATTCTGCTCCATTTTGTTTCATTAAGAAGGAATCACGGGGCGCTGCGCTATGGGCGCAGTGGTGCGCGTGCGAATCAAGAATATTCTAGAGAGTCAAGTCTCTCCCTACAGAATATATATGCCTTTTTAATTAGTTCTTCCTGGGGCGGGGGGGTAAGAGAGTAAAAATGAAATTTAGTCCAAAGTTTTATTCATTCCTTTTTAAAAGATTTTTCTTCCCTCCACTACCGCTTTCTCTTTCTTCTCCTCCATTCTTCCTTTTCCTCACGCTCCTCCATCTCCCCACCTTCTTCTTCCACTCTCCTCTCTCCAACCTCCTTCCTCTTTTTCGCACTGGCTCGGGGTAAAACCTAAAGAAGTTTTTAATGAGGATCCGACTACGATGAAAGTCATTAGCAAAAGTTACGCCACACTATATATATATATGTATGTATTTTTGCCTCTTTTTTCTAATGGAGAAAAAGAGAGAGAGAGAATAAAAAGAAATCCGACTGTTTTCACCCACCAAACTGCAATATAGAAAATCTCTTGTCATTAAAAAAAAGAAGAGAAAGAAAAGAGCTTGACATTATGGTACAAGGTAAAGAGACCGGTGAGAGACTCTGGGTAGGGGAATGGGATAAGGTTTTTCTTTTGAGGGAGGAAATAATGGAAAGAAATGAGTGCATTTATAAAAAAAATCTCGCAAAGAAAAGAAGAAAGTCCACCATTGCCCTATAGTCTATTCAAACAAGCGAGGAGGGTTTTTCATACCCAGTTTCATTTATATTACGATTTCCACGGTGCGAGGCGTCTAATTAATTGTCGGTGGGGAAAGAGAAATACTAATTTTATTTTAAAATAATTATTTATTAATTACTTTATCTTTTCTCCTATGTATTCCACCTGAGCTTCGCTCATTAAAGTTACTGAATACACCTTAGTGACTGGAATGTCGCTCTTTTTGTCTGTTCGCTCTGCGTTAATTTGTTTTTACGAAAAACTCACGTAAATATTTTTTCGGGGGAGCAAATAATGTCTACTACGTGAGCCTGGATTTGCTTTGCGCTCCTCACCCGTCGATGCCGCCATATTATAGAAACAGTTCCAGAGTTTCGAGAGGCGGGATGGTTTTGAAGAAGCCTGAGAGGAGTTGAACGCAAATGCGATAATTAACCCCAGCGGTTACTCAGAATTCAGGTTTGCTACGGCAGAACATTTTAATTGAACAAAGCTCTCCTTAAAAGAGGCAATCGATAGCTCTGGCGCTAATTATTGCAATTAGAACTGCCGTCTCTTCACAAAGACTCAACAAATTTCATTCATTCAGCTCAGTGTCGTTGAAACATTAGTCGATCATAATTATGTTTTTTTTTCGTTCCCTTTCCCTGGGTGGTAAGTCGACGTGGCTCGCGAAAAAAGTACTCCTGCACGCATACTCCTGCTTAAAGAAATTCTGTTTAATAATTTTGCGAAGGATATTTTTAGCAGTAGTGTGCATGAGTTTCGGATTACAATTACGGTAGAAATTAATGTGTTCATAATAACTTTTTCACTCTTTTTAAATAACTGTGAGGATTGTAAGATCCTGTGCTTTTCTCGGCGCACTTGATGTATGCATTCTTCTCGAGTTCTCCACCAGGTTAGGCTCTCCATACTGGCCGACGTTTCGATGCCCGACTCGAGCATCGTCCTTGCTCAACAGCCCTCAGAACGCTCTCACTCAGCAGCCCCTGCAGACGATGCACGAGTCGGGCATCGGAACTTCAGTCAGGATTACTTTATAACTTCAGACTACTGTGACGATTAATCATATGGGAATGTTACTATGTAACGTTTATCCGAGAGATATGTTCGTGAACGCCGCAAAAAGTGTAATTAAACTGAAACATTTCTTCCAAGAACTAAAGAACTCCAAAAATATCGCGGGAGAGCTACTCTTGAACCAATGTATATATTTAGAGTAATCTACTAATGAGGTATATTTAAAAAGAAAGTGAGCTAAAATCCGTAAGGTTTTTACGTATGCAGGCTCTATCTACCAATAGTATTTTTTTCTTAGTTTTAGCATACACCTTACCTCTTTTCACCCCATCTATAAATACTCTTCTCATTCTCCCGATTACCCGCTAAACTAACATCTTACCCACCATCACAGCAACCCTACACCTCCAACCACCTACTCTGCCTTCTCCTAATATTCTCAAGAATCTTTTCGTTACACACCATTCCAAGCACCCCCTCGTTTGTCATTCTTTGCGTCCACTGCAACTCCTTCGTCCTCATCCAGACCCACATCTCGAAGGCCTGCGGCCAATTCTCGTCCTCATTTCTCTGAGTCCATACAAAGCTACATTCCATATCAATCTCTTCACCAGCCTCTTCTTTATATCCTTAAAATATCAAAATAAACAACTTCTTCGCAACGACCGTCTACGCAACCCTTTGATAAAAATTATTTGCGCTGACACTCCCGTCAGTCGTAATACACACATCCTATACGGGGTGGCCGTAAAACTGAACGCAAGCGTCTGTCCGATTCCGTATCGTCAGGATACGTAGATCGTAATCACGGCCTTATAATGGCGTATCAACGCCAAAACTCCGATAAAAATGCCATCAGTTCCCATATTAGGCAGTCGGTCCACTCCCCCGGATAACCAAGCAACCAGAAGGAATGGAAATGGCTCAAGGGGACCGTGGAAAGGAAAGAGATGGAGTTATTTTCGGTAGAAGAGGCGCATCATGGCTGACTCTTTACACCTCCATCCTCGTTCTCCCCTTTTAAAGGAGCTTCCACCATGACTCTGTGAGTCAAAACAAATAATAAATTCCACTTTTTGGTTTAATTTGTTCGAAAACCCCGCTCTCGGTAATGACCTACGCTACCCATTAAAAACAAAAATTAAGGTACAATATATGCAGATTATTCCGCGAATATATTTTAAATTAGCACTTTTTTCCAGCCTTAGGACCCGACTGCAGTACCATTTCGATGGAATCGCCGCATTTTCGCGGATTTCAAATGTAACAGAAATCGACTAATAACTCTCAAAATAAGCTTGTGAGATGCCCATATTTTGTTTTTATTCGATTTCTCGGGATTTTTTCCTTCTCTTAAATAGTTTTCCGTGAGAATGGCGTTTGAATTACCTATGAGGAAAACTATTTAAGAGAAGGAAAAAATCTATTTTTCCGTGTTTTTTCTAATTCTCTCATGGCCAATAACACAAAATTTGGTGGGTAAATGTCTATATTTAATTTTTACTCGATTTCTCGGGATTTTTACCATATAATAAACAGTTTTATGAGAAAATTGCATTTATATTTTGGGGAAAACATTTTTTTACCGTATTTATTCCCTTCTTCCATTGAAAACCAGGTAAAATTAAGTTCTATTTGCAAGAAAAGTAGCATGGAAAGGTAACATTTTGTTGGAACAGTTTTTCTACAAGTGAACAGCATATGAATTAAATGACATTTAAGTCGCTATCTCGGTGGAACCACCTTACCCTTACTTAAGCCACGAAGGAGTCGCTGTTCTCCATCCCTTCAGTTAAAACACCTTCCCCCTCTCCCCCGGCTTTTTTAATGACCTGAGGGGCGCCCGCCGCGGGGCGGAGGACGTATTGATGGGGGTCATCTGCGGAGAAATACCAAAGTTTTATTCTCCTCGGTCATTGTCTGGCAGAGTGAGCCCATTATTTTTTCCAACTCACCCTTCTCTTAAAAAAATGTAATGATTTTTTTCTTCTTCTTTATCCCATTTGCCCCCCTAATCTTCCATTCCTTTTGTCTCTCTCTCTCCTCCTTAAGACTACCCTTATATTTTAGTTTCTCCTTTAGGTGGTTTTCGCCAAATGTTATTTCATTACTAGTCTCAATGCCGTCACTCTTTTTCCTTATTTTTAGTATTTATTATTATTATTGTGACAGTTATAACACTTCCCTCCAAGTCCCCGGCAAGCATCAGGTTTCCCATCGGATGAGTGGCTACGCTGCTGTCGGGTCATGCGCTCGCAGTATACGGAGTGACCCCAGGATGACGGCCTTCTGCATGCGTGCAATTAGTGATTCCGCCTGTGCCACGCAGGACGGAATGCACTTGATGTTATTTATCAGCGAGTCCTTGACTCCACCGAGCACACCTATGATGAGGACCACTAGTTTCACAGAGTGTCCGGGGTACATTTGTCGAAGTTCGAAAAGCAGGTCTTGATATTTCGTCGGTTTTTTCACCTCCTTCGCATCCATGTTCGTTTCAGCCGGAGCCGAAAACTCGATCACGAACATGGAGCGTGTGGGGTGGTTGAGGAGAACGATATCAGGCTTGGTCGCCTCCAACTGCCTGGTTGTGGAGAAGGAGTAATTCCACCAGATTGAACATTTATCGTTCTCCACGACGGACTCAATATCTACTGGGGCGTAGGGCAGCACAGGTGTTTCGTCGATGCTATAATGGTGTCGAAGGTGAGTGTATAACACCCGCAGGGCCGCGTTGTGCCTAGCTCGATACGCTGACCTGGCGTAATAACTACAGCCGGAGAGAAGGTGAGTCAAAGTCTCCGGCTGGGCTCGGCACGCCCTGCATCTCGTGTCCGCGACCTCCGCATTGAATATAATGCGGCAGTACACGAGTGTGTTTATGACACCATCCTGGCACGCGAGGACAAAACCCTCGGTCTCGGACTTCAGACCGGCGCGGCGGAGCGTAGGAAGGCAAACGTCAGCTCCTTCGATAACCCATGCTTTTCGATGTTGCGGTAGAAACATCCATGCATGGGTTTATCGGTATTCAGCTTGAACAAGACCTGCTCGGCTTTTTTATTTCGAGATTGAGGACGTCTGCCTTCAATGACGAGATGGTCGTGTCATTGTCGCTTCCGTCGGATGACGGGTCGAAGTTTCGTCCGCTGCCCTCTTTGCCTCCAGGAAGAGAAACGCCCTAACTCCCGCACTCTCGTGCTGTCTCACGAGATTGAGCAGGGGGTCCCTGCTTCTCAGCACTCGGCATGCTGTACCCAAGACAACTATACTGTGGAGACACTCCAGACTCAATAGTCCTCTACTACCTACATTGTGAGGGAGACGACGGCGATGCCCGACGGGAGACGATCTGGCGACGGAAGATTTCGGATGGAGACTTCTGTAGATGGTCATTATCTTCCTCGTTCCCCTATCGAGGTTCTGCAACTCGTTGACGTTCCACTTCATGCATCCGAAGGTATACAGCAGTGTAGGAACCGCGAACATGTTCGTGGCAAGAACCTTGTTCTTTCCAGACAGCTCAGAACTCCAGATGTTCCTGAGAGTCTGTCTGTATTTAGCGGTGAGCCTTTCCTTCACTGCTGCAACCTCCTGCATTCGGCGCTGGGGGACGCCGAGGTATTCATACCTATCATCGCCCTCGAGGTGACGTATGACGATCCCGTCAACAAGTTGCGCGTCTTCCTTGATTTCCGAAAATCTTCCTCTCGCCAGGTGGATGGATGCACACTTGTCCAATCCGAACTCCATCCCTATAGCCTCACGGTATTGAAGTACGGTGTCTAGGGCAGTGCGACGGTCTTTCGCATTTGAAGCATAATGTAAAATAAATGGATGACCTTATACTTCCTGTCACCTGGAACAACGCACGTGTATCCTCTACCTTGTCGCAGCCGAAAGGACAGGGTAGGAGGGAAATACAGAACAGTAAGGGGCTCAAGCTGTCGCCTTGAAAAACGCCACGATGGTATGTTACCAACTCTGTGGTAACTGACCGCTTGCCTGAATTCAGAACGAAGCGCGTTTTACAGAGTGGTAACAGGCGTTGGATGCAGAACACTACCTCTGGGTGGACTTTCATCAACTTCAGCATAGTAATCAAAAGCTCATGCGAAGTGGACTCGTTAAGATACAACTTCTGGTTAGTATTAATAATACTTTAACTTAGGAATTCTGCGAGATACTACTTCATGAAGAAAACAAAATAATGTAGACTCTCCTTGAAGCCCGGGTTCTTAGATGGAGGCGTCCGCGCATGCGCCTTTGACAGAGCATAGAATGAAAAAAAGAAACTCATCCTGGAGCGTTATGCAGTATGAATCGACGTTTACGGTAAGCGGGTTGCCACTAAAACAAGGATACAAGGGATATTTTAAAGCATTGTTATTTTTTTTAACTCCTCCCACCCCTAAAACAACACCTTGGGACGGTAGAGGGCGAACACCCTTTACGATATGAGTGTATGTGGGTATGTATGCTTGTATTTTTATATTCATTTAATCACACCTGTATTTTCCCACCCCGCACCCCTACCTCCCCCTTATAACCGAGGTAAAGAAGGAACGCCGCTAAAAACCTCCTTCTCCTTTCTCATTAGTGAAGAGTGGGGGAGAAGAGAGGATTTAGGGGAGCGGCGCGTGTTTTATTTAATATTTTTTTTCGGCGCCCAGAGCAAGGAGGAAATCGTTAGGACCCCCTTTGTGAGTTTGTTTTATCGCTGCCTACCCCTGCTTTTTCCAACTCCTCTTTCTCTATGTTTCTCTCTCTCTCTCCTTTGCGATCCCCCCTGCATTCACACAAGCATTCCAACCTCTTCTCTCCCCGGGACATTACCCCACACTCTCTCCCATTCCCGTCACACTTTCACTTCTCTCGCAACCTTACCTCACCTTCCTCGAACCCCCACGTTATTTATGCCGCATTTTCCCCAGCATCGTCTGCATCTCACCGTGTCTTTGTTTACGGTCCTCTCCAGGAGTCGAAACGGGGTCTAGATCCGCGAATGCCCTCAGAAAAGTCAGCTTTGTCTGGAGTGTGACGGCTGGATAGTTTCAGATCACAGGTTAAGGGAAGAAATATGCTGCATTTTCCCCGTCGACCATTCTCGTAACATGCCACCTTTTCTCCATATGTCGCAAGAATATGCAACTATGGGATCTTTCCATTCAGGAAGTTGTAGCTTGCGCCAATCGGAACACGCCAGAGCAATTTGTCTCATATGAGCGACAACGAACGGAATGATGTGCGCTGGCGAAACGTTTGGTAACCTGCCGGTTAGAGCGTTCTTTGGGTGCGCAAGAGCCGAATGTTTTTCGCGTAGTTATAGGATTCGTTTAAAACAAATTAAGTATTTAAAAAGTAAGCTTTTTTCCATAAAATAATTACATTATCCACGTTTGACGCCTTTTATGGCAATCAGCGCACAATCAACAATCACGGATGCGATTATCGAAGTTCTTTTGCTGGTTAGCGCACGTAGGCTCTTTTCCCGATCTGTTTCGAAGTGCGCTGCCTAACGTTCAGAGTCTGTTGTTGCTGTTGTGTGACAAAGTGATTTAGCACTTAGATATATATATATATATATATATATATATATATATTTTATTAATTTTCTGGGACATTCTGTCCCCTGGAATATTTACTGAATGTCATGAAACAATAATTCACAGTCTCATTGTTCACTATAATTAACAATAGATGGTGACAGTTACATAGTTTTAACCATAAGCATAAGCCCCAGCTGTTGACAGTCAAACACATGTTAAATAATTACATGAAGTAAAAATGAGGCTTGGTGAGATACAAAACTTAAATGTACCTAACTAAAAAAATTATACAAACTAAGCCAAGTATATCATCTGCGTTAAATTACATATGCATTGTTTTTTATATTTAATTAATTTACATTATTTTATATTACATTCGATTTGTATACAGCCGCTTCTTAAAAAAAATTAATATTTAAAATTAATATTTATAAAAGTCCACAGCCAACAAGATGTTACGTAAATTTTGCGTGGTTAAGTTAAAAGCTAATGGCGCGTGGAAGAAGGAATTTTTGTACCTATCAGTTTGGGAGTGTATCCCTCTCATTAATCTTCTTCCATCAGTTCTTTAGATGTAGTGCGGGAGAAAATAATATCCTCCGTGCCATACTCGCTCGATCTGATTTTTAAAAGTCACCTTAGCCTAGCGTGTAGTAGACTCATGAGTCTTCAGCGGCTCCCAATCTATTCCTTCCCATCAGGTATGCCATTTTCTATGCGCACTCGTTGCAGTGTTTAACGAAGAGTAGATACGTCTTTCCTTTTTGTTTTATTAACTTCGCTAATTAAATGTTTTTGTAAACGTTCTAAAAAGTTGCTTTTAGTCATGTAAAGTTTACAGTTGCACTTGTTTCCTATAGGCAAAGCTCAAGAGTCCCTACTTCGTGCGATATCCCACACTCCCGTACTCCTCATTCTCTTCATCCGCAATCTTCTCCTCTTCGTACCAGCAGCCTCGGCTTCAATTTATTTTTGTCTTGTTTACGTCTTCAACCCTCCTGTAGCGATCAGTTCGCTCTTACGCGATGAAAACATCGAGTCTCCTTTTTAGGTGACTCGAGGTTTTCGTCGTAGCTCCTTCTTTGGTAGTTGTCCTCCCTAAGAGTTGAAACGTCGTCTGGCTGCGTAAAAACTACGGAAAGGGAAACTTTGTCAAAACCCTGCAGTTAAATAGTTTTAAGTCGAGGTTTTTGGAGAAAAGTGTACGTTCTATGTGGACTGGTTCCAGAACTTGCGATTCTCCCAATGCAGAAAAATCCATGATTCATCTTTCTTAGTTGATATTACATGCCGTAAAACGGCTCTTATTTTAAAGTAAATATAAAAACGCAAAAAAACAACGTATTAACGTAAAATAATTCCTCATATGCTGATCACAGCATTGGTCTTGGATTTTTTGGACCAAACTCTTCCTATTGGCGCGAATCGCTAAAACATAAATGACTGTCACCGACAAAATGCACATGTTTGCCAATTAATTCCCACTAAGGACTTAAATAATTAAGATAAGAAGAATTGATTTTCTATACTCAGTGATCGATCTCCGGTCGTACTGTCGATAAAATTAACGGTGAAAGACGCAACAATTAGAATTTGACTTAATAAGCATATATTTTAGTAATTATCGTAATAAAATTGATGTAATTCACACTATTACTGTTTTTAGGGAACGACCTTTGAAATGTAGTACAAATAAATGTCTCATTCTAACAGTGTATGATTATAACCGGTGATTATTTTCATAATTAAAGCTCCGTATCGTTAGAAGTCACATCGTTTAAAATTTTTATCCTGAACGGACTCCCGCGTGAGGAAAAATTGTTTATGGACTCTTCTGGTTAGCTCTGGTATGCGTTATGTTTAGCTCTAGGTTTAATGACTCTCTTCATTTTTCCTCTCTGCCATTGTCTAATGGAAGTCAAAAGAGTGAGGACTGCGTCGGAGAATATAGACACGAATTCGAGTTTTGTCGAGGAGGAAATATAATTTAGAATACCGTGATATTCAGTGTATCGTGAGGTATTTTGTCAAGAACTTGAAACCACGAATGTGTGGGTGTATATATATATAAACGTCGTTTTCTTCTTATTTTTCTTTAGAAAAGAAGAAGAGGAGGAAAAAACCTTAATTTTTTCCTTACCACCGGCCTTTAAGACGCCTTCATTTTCTCAAAAGACGTCGTTAATGCCGAGTTCCGTCTAATGGACCGCATTTTCCGCGGCATTTCGTAATTTAGTCCCCCGCGAGGATGATGTGCCAGGGAATGAGGGGGAGGGCAAGCAGCAAGCGGCAAAGTAAGGTCTAACGAGCGACGTCGCCATTAGGAGCGGAGAGAAGAGAAGGGACTCCTCCTTCTCCACGGAGGAATCAACGCTCTTGCCGTAAATGATTCTAACCCGGAGAGAGTGCGTCTCTCTTTCCCTCCTCCTCCTTTGATGACGTGAAATACGATCGTCACGGCTTGCCCCGTGGAAACATTTTTTCTCCGAGAATTATTTCGTTAAGATTTTGTTTTTTTAATTCTCGCGGTGTTGCATGTGCTCGCCAACCCTCGTTTAGGTATTCCGCGATGCACCTCAGCGACTGCGAGTTTTCTCACCCAAGGTGTTGGGACGAGTAAAGAAAGAATGAGGAGATCCAATTTGAATGGCGTCTGGGACATTAAGGGTATTGACGTAGTCGTTAGTCTCGACGTGCAGGATTCTCCAACTGAGGGGCTTGGGTAAAATTTGTTCAGCAATACTTTGACTGAGGTGATGCAACTCCATGAACCAAAATGTCGAAAAATTGTAACGGAGAGGAACCTGTTTTCAATCAGTAACGAGCGGAAGAAATGTAGATAATACGTTTACAGCATATTCATAGGACCCCGTATGAAAGTATAACCAGAACAATTTACACTATTGAGAAAAACATTTCTGTATTATCATTAAGTGCTCAGCGTGCACCATATCAATCGATGATGTGTAAAAACTGATAGAGTATCGAGGATAGTATGGTGTAATTTTACTATGATTTTGAATAAAGAATACGCAGTTTTCTACGTAAATATAACATACCTCATTGGAAAATTTTTATTCATCAATAATGCTGTCCCTGAAAATGATTTGTGGAAGGTTTGGGATTTAAATAAGGTCTTGTACGAACATTAGGTCGGTGATTGTGCCCCATATCATTGACCCGCACTTCATAAAATGTTCTTCAAGGAACATTGTGGGGAATTTCACACATCCTACTCCAATTCATGGTGGTTACACTATAAGTGATTCAGTTTTAAGAGAAAGCCCTGTTAAGATTTGGCCAGGAAATAGTGGAAGTGATGTTGACAAATTAGTTTTTGATCTTTAATTCTGAAACGTGTAACTACATTAGGTATATATATATTTAAATATTGAAATTTTATTCTAGTACATGCTAATAGCCTGGTATTTTTTAAGCGGCAGTGGCTCTTGCAGCTTTGTATGAAGTAATTTCATCAGTTAGAAAACATGTTTTTTTTTAACTCTACCGTTTGGATGCACTGACTATTAATGCCAAGGAAATGGGCAAATAAACCTCGAGAGTGGATTTAGACTATATTTATAATTAGGAAGAACGACAGCGATTTAGCGGCCAACTGTAAAAGAAAAGCGAAGAAAGTGGCCTACGAAAAATTGGCGATGATCACACGATTACCTGGTACGAGCGAGACAACACTGTTAACTCGGGCTCATGCCCAAATGTTCCGCCATGTGATATAGTTCCCCTTTTTCTCCCTTTCCCATCCATCCGAAATGAATGCGTCCGATATGAATGATGTGTGAGGCACAAGCGTTGTTGCACTCTAAAGAAACAAATAAGTTATCTTTCTCCATTGAGGAATATGGTCCAAAATGATACTAAAGATGGAATCTCGAAGAAATGTTTCTTCTTTCCGCCTTTTTCTTTTATCCCCCGCACTTCGTAGACGTGACTTTCTTGGATGTAACCCCCTCCCTTCTTCCCGGTCCTTTGCATGTCGAAGGGTTGTCATAATTTTTTTCTTTTTGACGTGGATACGTCTTTAACATCAGTCTGACAATGGAGTATCAGGACAGAAACGGCAATGTAACGTTTGCTGGGTGATTCATCCAGACGCTCTAACTTCGAGAACAACTGTACGATTGAAATATGTGTGATTTCATTCCATCAGGTGTACTATTACGATGCGAGAACGATATTGAATCATCGCTACCCATACGCGAAGCGCAAGTGTGGTCCCGTGTCCCCTGGTGGCAACTTTGCGCATGGGAAAAATTTTCCGCGCAGGACAGTTCGTGACTAGGATGCACTTGCGCGCTGATTTCGGTGTTAATCAAAATATCTCGTATAAAAATGTAAAATTCAACCAAAAACGGACTTTGTACACTATTTGTTCGTGAGACATCAATAAATAAGCAAGGGTCCTAGCAAGCAAGCGTCCTATTAGAATTTCAATTGACGACCCATTCTTGCTGAAAAGTTCAGATGAAAATCTAGAAAATACATTCAATGTGAAAGGGCGCTTAGTTCACTATCGATCAGTACCGTTAATTTTTTTTTCAATGTGAGAGAGACGATGGAAGGAAAGAGATAGCAGGATGTCATAGGGGGGTAAGTAGAACGAAAATACATTCGCTATTTTTCTTCTTTTGGACACCCGTACTTAGTTGCATAGGAAATCCCTGGGACGCAAATCATAGACCCATATACATGACACCTAAACCGAGGCTTTTCGGGCTGTATTCCTGTGTCTGACGCCTAATGCCTCGTAGTTGCTGAGCAGAAAACGATCTCCGCTAATGTGGTATATAGGCTATGCACGTTCTAAAAATACGTACGAAACATTTTTTCTCTGGACTACATCTCCCATTCTTCCACGAAATAAGATAGTTGAGAGATTATTTAATGCGAATGCAGTTTCTAATTTGTTTTTTTTTCGCAAAACTTAAAATGTTTTGTTATTTATGAATTCTGCTTTCTCATTCTTTCTCCCAGTGGCTCATTCATTTACTTTTCTTCCTTCGCCGATCCCCTCGTCTAACCCCCTCTGTCTTTCCTTTACAGATCAAGCGCTGCTGTTAATTGGAGGCGCCAGGATGCACGGGAAAGAAGAGGGAGAAAGATGGGGCTACAGCTTCGGTGTTGTCCTCTTCGCGACGTTTTCGGGTGATTACCATCGTTATTATCCCTTTTTAACCTAAAGCCTTTTTATTAAGGGATTTATCTCTCACGGGACAAGAACTTTCGCTTATCTGCAAGAGTGATAATATGTTAAATAACGACGTTTTGATCGCGAGTGAGCATACTTTGGATGAGAGGGAAAACTATGCAATCAGGGCAGTGTATTTGGACGAAAATTGACGGAGGTCTGAGCATACTTGGATGAAAAATGCTTGAGCGTATTTCAACTTGTCATAAAAATTGCACCCACCTCCTTATGTATCGAGAGACATAATTTCGACGTATTAAAAAAATCAATTGTTATTAGACTGATCTACCGGTAGAGGTTGTTTTTGATGGAAGAGATCAAGATTTGTCTAGACTTTTTCTACGGTGGGCCAATCTCTTTCGATCTTCTTTAGCTCAGCTTAAGTCCTACCTCTCTTCATCCCCTCCATTAAGTCTTATTTTCTTTCTTGCCCTTCCCCGCTTACCCAACATCCTCCCCCTCTGTCACGCCCTTCAGTATCCCATTGCCCGTCATAACCCGTTCCTACCACCTACTCTCTCTTCTCCTAATCTTATCCAGACGTTTCCTTTTCTCATACAACATATCAAAAACTTCTTCTCGTTGGACGGAATCGTTTTCCTTCCTTGTTGGACCTTAACTCCACCGCTCTTTCTCCATTCTCCTCCACACCCACTTCCACAAACTCCTGCAGCATACCCTCTTCCTCTTTCCTCAGAGTCCACGTTTTTCCACCATGCAACGCTACACTCCATGTTGGACTTTTCACCAGGTTTTCTTTGCATACCTACTTACAAAATGCATCCTTCTATAATGCTTTCCTATCAATGGACACCTCCTTTGCTAACGCTATTGTCCATCTAATATATTTACAAAAATGCCCTTTTTCTTCCAACGTAATACCTAAGTCATCGAATTGTTGTGCCTAGTCCAGAACGTCAACTTATCCCTATCAAGAGTGTACAAATCACAAGTGCCTAGTGTTAGACTGATTTGTGAAAGCTGATTTCGTGCTTCGTTTCATTTAATTTTAAACCTTTTTTGGACAAGAGGGTGAAAGAGATTTTTGGGAACTGCAGGTTTCAGGAGGTTGGAGAAAATAAGGTGACTGGATTTATTTGGTTTTAGTGAAATGAAAATGAATTTAAGGCGTATTTAAATTGATAAAAGCTGCTCTCTAAGCATTTTCCCAAAATAATTATGCATAGTCTTTGCTGGCGTATTATTGTGTGATTACCCAAAAAATATAATATTTCAGCCCTTAATGTATCAAGGAAAGAGCGCTTAGAGTATTACAGTGCAAGAGTAATAGATTACATGGACGTTCCTTCTGCTTGCATGTATTTTTTGAGGATGATATTTCGTGGGTTATGCTGGAAACCCTTGGTATATGCGCAAAATCTTTGGAAAACTCCGACAAAAAAATAAGCCGCTGTGGTGGATAGTATGAGGCGGTAAACGCAGAGAATAACCTTGCTACGAGTTATCAACAGTAGGATTGAGAAATGTTAGTTTAGGTGCAGTGCCTACCTAAACGGTCTCAAAATTGGTCGATAACACCACCTGGGGTCGGAATAATATGAAGATGAGTCAATCGATGGGATCGGGGATCGATTGGGGTTGATGGAAAAAAGGTCATAAAAATGACTGCCATGATAATTAGTGAAATATGTATTATTGGATTCATTATATCTTACATTTCAAGGGGGAAATGTTTGGTTTTGTGGGTGAGGTGAGGAAACGTCTGGTGGAAATGAGGAGGAGGCAGAGTGGGTTGGAACAGGCAATGAGGGGCGTAGAGTTGCTGAAGTCTGTGATAGAGGGTAGGATGTTGTTAAGCGGGTAAAGGGAAGGAAGATAATAGATTTATGGGTGAAATGATGAGAAGTAGGACAAAGCTGAGATAAAGAAAGACATTGTATCGGTAGATATAGGTATACGCCTGTAAGAACCTAGAGGATGTTTATTCACTTCCATTATAAACTATCGTAAACGTTAGATTACCCTAATATTCATAATAATCTTAAGTGTCGACACGCCATTTATCAACCAAGTTGATAGATGGACCAACTGCTAATACCAAATCGCTAATACACTGCTTTGGTTTCATTATAGAATATGACCTACAAGACGTCTTTTTTAAATAATGAAATCTGTGAAATTAAAAATCTATAAGTCAGTCACATAAGCGTCATTTTTGCTTGCCATTTTATACGATGAAATACGTTATATTTAAGATGAGAGGGTCGATAAATTGTCACACAATTCTTGAAGTGGTCCACGGTCAAACACATTAGGGACCACAGGTCTACGCTATGTTTATAAGGATCATTCCTTTGGCCTTAAAATATTTTGTCCTCCTTCTGAGGCACTTAAAGACTTTCATTTTAGAAGTTTTTCAAAACCAATTAAACATCAAAACAAGATTCTCTATTCACTCCGCACCTCGTTATGGTTGATGCCGTTTCCGCGCAGAGGCACAGGCGACGTGTTTCTTTATAATGAGAAGGCTCGGTATTAATGAAAAATGGTGGCAGGGTAATATGTTTCTCTTCATTTAACGCTTTCATTACGGGGAAAAGTACATCGGTGTAAGAGGAGGGAACAAGAGGAGTGAGTGAAAGATAAGGATATATCGACGGATGGATCCTTAGATGGAACGTATGGCAAGGAGATTACGAAGGTGAAAGAAATATGGACACCGCGCGCAATACACTTCGAAGGAAAAGGTGGGGGTGTAGGTGGGGTGGGGGGAGGGGACAGGTCATTACTGCGGTGACCAAATTAGACGAAGGCGATAATGACGGAAAAGCCGCGTCTTTTTTTTATCTGAACGTCAAAGCAAAAAGCTCCGAAAATATCTGCCATAATTATCGCCCGGATCTTCGTTCCCCTTTTCTTCTTCACGAGAGTTTTCGCTGTGAAGTATTGCTTTTAAGAAGCGCAAGGGGAACAAAAATTTGAGAAAAATAAAATGAATCGGTTTTGAGAGGAGAGGTGGTGGAGTGGGGGGTGGAGAACTTTAACCTACCCTACCTTGCGTGCCCATCCCCTTCTTCTTTTACCACTTCCTGTCCTTTGATAGCGGAGAAAAGACTTTTTTCATCCAGCCAAACCCCTCCCCTCCGTACGATACTCCCTGCTATCCCTTTTCTTCCTCGTTCGTATCTCTCTCTCTCACGTGGAGAGAAAAAAATATGAGAACGCGAGTGTGTGGAAGAGAGAGACAGCGTTGGAGAGAGAATGGTTATTAGCGAAGTTTTTCTTCGGTCGTTACATTTATACCCCCTGCCTCTCCTTCCCCCGTCCACCCCTACCCTCCGTTCCCATCTCCCCCCTCCCTCAAAAAATGTCCCTCTTTCTCGAGAAATTAAATTCTTTTGATAGCGCCGTTATGCACGGGAGGGAGCACTTTCATTAGGAGGAGGAAATCATTAATTTCTGGAGATGCGCGCACCGGGTTTCTCGATGGTTCTCGGCCTCTCTCTCTCTATCTCTCTCTCCTGACTGAAGCATGTTCTCTCTCCCCCCGAACAAAACGATCTTTTTGGTGGTCTGCCGTTTATCCAGGAAAATAAATCACGAGCCAAAGATATTTAAGATGACACTCCAACGGGTCAAAAATTGAACTTTCCTCCGCGTTACTTTCTTATTCAAGATGAACAGGTCTTAAGCAATACATACGTATATCGACGTACATAGACTTAATTTACTTTTCTAACCATTTATTAATGTGTTGCGTGGTAGCCTGTTCCTGATTCAAGAAGGTTAAAGAAAAATAGGTCTTCAATTGTACACTAAAGGCTATAATTATACTAAAAAAAGGTATAATATTAAAATTATACCTTTGCCGTGTTATTTTTTCAATTTTTAGATGGAAAGATCGTATTGGATGCATATATGTTGTCGATGAAGCTTAGTTTTCCACCTTTTATATTGTAAAGTACGAGATGGTCTGCTGCAAATCCAAAGGAAGCATAAGAAAAGAGGTTATAAATTACATTTAAACGGTCAAAAGTTCTACTTTTCTCCGTGTTATTCTCTCATTCATGGTGGACAGATCCTAAACGATACGTACGCTTATGGACGGCCATCAACTTTACTTACTTTTTAACTTTTTTTTAAATATTATGCGTTGTGGCCTGTCGGTAATCCAATAAATGTCAGGGAAAATAGGTTTCGAATAGTACTTCAAATTAAATAATTATGCTTTTCTCCAATTATTTAAACTGGACATAGTAATGTATACATACTATTATTTAAACTGGACATAGTAATGTATACATAATGTATGCATTTTTTATCGAAGTCGCCGTTAATTAATTTTCAAACTTTTTCTTTATGCGATCCATGGTGACCTGCCGCCAATCGTAGAAAAGTTCAGAAACATTGGTTTGAAGTAACGTTTCATCGGTCAAATCTCTGCTTTTCTCTGCGTTGTTTTTATATTTAAGCTGGACAGATCGTAAGGGATGCATGAACATGTCGATGATCGTCTCCTTAGCTTAGATATATTTCAACCTCTTTATCATCGTATTGCGTTGTGGCCTGACGCAAATCCAATAATACAAAAGGAAATAGGTTTTCAAATAATCATCAAAGGGATTAAATTCGTAATTCAAAATTATTTTAACTTGACCGAGATTCGAACCTGGATCTCCCAATTCCCGGGACCACTGGCTAAAACACCTGATTGGCAAACGGAAAATGTCTCTTCAAATTCCGTTCAAAAGTCAAATGATTTTTGCATGGCGAATTTCATACTATTGGTGTGTACCTTTGCGTGGCTGCGTATCAAACCATTTGCACATTTTTCGCGATAATATTGCTTTTAAAATATCTGTGTCCGTTTTTATGAGGCTCGTCAAACATTTTCTCCTTATCCCATACGCCTTCTCAATTTCAATGACAACAAGTCAGTCTAATGTACTTCACATAATTTTAATTCTCACTTTATTTATTATTAACATAAAGGTTATATCATCTTGTGGTTAAGGTTTACCAGATATTAAAAAACCGGGCCAAAGACTGTAACAAGTTCGCTTTACTCTGCCAAATTTTTCGTTCCAGCTGGACAGGTATTTGGCGATACATGAATATGTATATCGATGATCGACGACTTTACTTTCTTTTAAATGTTTTTATTAGTGTGTGGCGTGGTTCTTTGTCGCTAATTCAAAAACAGTTAAGGAAAATAGGGTTTAAATGACACCTCTATGGTCAACAATTGTAGTTGCCTCTGTGTTATTTTTTATGTAAGTCGGTGGTGGTAAGCACTTCATAAATATATTGATGATCGTCGCACTCACATATTTTTTCCATTTTTTTACTAGTCTAATAAAACAAAATACATGCTGACAACACAAAAACATTTTGACCAAAACATTTAAGATCACCTTTCAACGGTCAAACAGAGTTCTCAACCCCGGGTTTTTTTGTGCTGTTATTGTCGTTTGATGGACAAAAACATATCGGTAATAACTGTATTTACTTCATCTGTCCGTGTATAAATGTGATAGTGTTGGTCTGCTATACATGCGAAAAATTAAGGAAAAAGTTCAATAAATACTCTTGAATGGTCAAGAAGTGTACTTTCTTCGTGCTTATTTCTTTGTGATGCGGACACGTTACGTCGTTTGGTTGGCATTAAAATATAATTTATCCTCATCTTTACATATTTTTCAACCTTTTTATTAAAATTGTGGTGGCCTGCCGTCAGGGCAAGAAAAGTTTTAGGGGAAGACATAAAGATAAATACTTCAGTGGTCAAAAAAGAGTGCTTTAAACCGTTTTGGCATTTTTTTTATTAGAGCTGGACACGTCATTTAGGAAGGCAACAAAAATATCGATTACTGTCACACTTATTTACTTTTCATCCTTTTCATAAAAAAATGTATAGTTAGGCTTTTTAGTGTTGTAGGGTTGCAAAATGCTTCTCGCCATCATTCGAAGAAGCGGGTCACGCCTCCTGTCCCTGAAACATTTTCCTACCCCTTTCAAGATGAAAATTGAAGACTGACTGCGAGTTCCTTGTTAACTGTTTCAAGCGCGTTGCCCACGTTACAGTCGGCTCTCGCTAACGACATGCGCAATTAAAATCTTGCTGCTCGTTTCTTAAGAAATAATTATCGGGTACTTCATTATAAGTTTTCACCTATGGAAAAGAGACTAGGTATACGGATGTTTTATTTTTAGCGGAGGTTTTACAAAGGGCCAAGGATTCTCTATTCACCTGGCAGCTTGCGAGGTGAATTTCAATAAAAATTAATTCTTTACATTTTTATTACTCGAGAAATCTTTGAAAAAAAATGTTCACTGAGTTTTTCGCAGCTTCAAGGGCCTCTTTAGTGTTCGAGTTCTTCTGTTTAATATTTTCGTAGCTAATGCCATTATTCATATGTGTTATACCCTGCGGACCGCCAGTAAATTGTTGAGGTATTGACTTTTTGTTTTTTAGAGTGAAAAGTGTCGATATTTTAGTAATTATGTTGCATTTAAGTAAATGAGTGGCTGAAAAAGCTTCCACAGCAATCATAACCCGTAAAAGCTCAGGTAAAATGAGTGCTTTGCATGGATTTTGTTGGGCTTACGAATTGTATTAGGTTAAGTGTCAGAGCCTGTCTATCCGCGTTATTTACTTACGATTTAATCCAATCGGTCAAATTTTCTGTTGTTGTGTGTTCACCTCAGGATTTCTTGTTAATGGTATACCATTCTGTTGATAAAGCTATGCACTTCACTTAAATATGCTCCAGCGCCCCTGGCATCCTCCCACTGAACTTATAGAGTGAACCAAACAGTATACAAGTAATTAAGCTACAGATGCACTGCCCTGGGGTAAAAACTGGTACTCTTTCCGGAAATATTATTCTATTTACCTGCTATTATAGTGTTACTTATCAATTTTCCTCCAATTAATCAGTTCGATTGTATTTTTAAACATATTTGTAGATGGGAATCCAAAGGAGTTTGGCGTTGCCATTTGTAATGGCAGTGTTTTATTCAGGTATCGTATTAAGGCAGATTTCCTTGGCGATATGGAGTAAAACTTTTTTATTTCCTTTTCGTGATATTTCCAATCCACTTTGCCGGCAGGAATGGCTATTTATGAATTAAATAAAAAAAGAAAAGAACTTAAAAACTCGCCAGGTATCTACCAAGCCACATACGTTGGATATTTATACATGTCACGCGATTTGATATTGCTCATACATATTTAAACTTGTTTCACGATACGATCACATAGTAAAACCTCCAGCCTCAAACTTTTCGTACACGCCCATCATTTCTCTGCCCTGCCGCTTCGCATTCACCAAGAAGTTTGGTTCATGTGAAACTCAACTGATTCCCTTATGGATTTGAAGTCGATTTCCCTAGTGTGTGATGAGATTCACCAAACTTGGTGGTGCCCTGACGTCACAAGATTCTTATGTGCACTTCGTGGGCCGTATACATTTGAAAAAGTTATACCAAATAAAGCATTTAACATTGAAAATAAGTTAAAGCTATACTGAGAACAGAAATTACTTCATACTTGCCCATTCATTTGATTCAACTTTGAGTTTCGGACCAGTCGTAATATCGCGGCCCTAACAGGGTCATCTTTCTTCACCTTCAGCGATGGAGAGGGCAACTAAAGCCTACATACGATCCCGAAATAATTACGGGAGGACTTAAGATTTCCACCCCAAAAATATATCAGACACGCTGATTTTAGGTAATGCATGGGTAAACGGGGAAGGGGAAGAAAGAAATAAGGCTTAATGAAAGGGGTGAAGAGAGATGGGATGTATGTTGAGATTAAGAAAGAAATCGTATACGGGAATAGAAACCTTCAACTGCAGAAAATGTGAAGGATATTTACATTCTTCCATTTAAACGTAAGTTAACCGGTAGATTACTCTAATAATAATAATCTAATTATGCGAGCTGTAAATTAAAACAATTTGATTTTGGAATCAATGCATTACCTGTCGAGATAGGGCATGAGACTGCATGTATGAGGAAATATTTTAAGTATCACCTTAAGAATTACAAGACCGGAGAAAGTGGGACTTGATTAAAAATATTCAATTTACACGGAACTATTGATCTTGCAGTGAATGAAGGCATCATGAGCAACCTGTTAGGAATTGGTGATCACATTTACAGTATCATTTTTTATCATTAACTGGCTATTGAAAGTATCTGCCGAGAATACCAATCAACGGTCTTTCAGCCGAAATACGTATTGCTTGGTTCGGATAGAGCTCATGTAGCATTGACCCCTGAGGCATTTGGAATTCACTCATCCTGGGTAGGGATAGCTCCTTTCACTCTGCCATATGCGGGTGCTCAGGAAATTCTAGACCACCGCACGTCTTGAATTCAGCCGGGAGCATCCGAAGACTAGCTCGAACGCAACCTTGGACTCAACGGCCATTATGTAAACTCCAACACTCGGCTAAATCTCACCTGTTGGTGCGTGAATTGTAAAAATAAACTTCCTCTTTCGCATTTCATAGGGTGATTAAGGTCAGTAAAACTGAAATATTTTAATGAAAACAAAATTTTGGTTATTCCACAAAACTTGTTATACTTGTTAGTTAAAATGATGACCTGCGTTACGACGAAAGGCAACATTATCAGGGAAATATCTTAGTAAATTTGGAACTATAGTAATCATGGAACTTATGTGGAGCAGTAGTCATTTAAAGAGACGCAGAGCGGAGAACAAATTACCAAAATTAGCGCAACGCGGTATCGTCATCATTAGTCATGCAGTCCTAAGACTGTTTGACTGGAGCCTTCCATTCTACCCTGTATTTTAATAGCACCTTTAAGTCCTTGTAACTCTTCTGTTTCATATTCCGTTTTGGTTGGCTTATGTAGTTATCCCTCGGTCTTTCTCATGGAGTTATTCCTTCTATTACGTTCCTTATCAAATAAAGAGGAAAGTTAATATGAAGAAATACGAGGGAGTGAGGGAACTAGCATTAGATAGGGAAGGATGAAGGGCTGCAGTCAACCGATCTTAGAATTTAACGATCTATGATTATGTTCCTTGAGAATTCGTTGTGTCTCAAAGTTTGGTGCATCCATCTGGACCGTGTTTTCCTGATAGTTTTCCGTAAGACTTTCTCCTCCTATACTCATCTGTTCACCTCGTTTTTAATTCGATCCGTTCGTCTAATCTCCAGAATTCGCCCTCAGCACCATGTTTCAAAAGCCTCCATTCTCTTCTGTTACAGCCTTCCAATGGTCCATTTATCTGAGTCATAGAGTCCAAACTTTTTCAGGTACTACTTTCTAATTGATACTCCAGAGTTCTTTGAACACACGGCGAATGGTAAAAGTCCCATTAATGACGCCGGATTTTGTGAGAAATGAGGACATCTACATCTACAAAATACCCTGCAAGCCACCTCAGGGGTGTGTGGCAGGGGGTGAGTATTCACCAACATGCATTACACTATACCCTAAAGTTAGTGTAACTACGACTAATTATGCATTAGCATAAATCGCTAATGCTTGTCATGAGGCGAAGCCTCACAAGCATGCAACACTACACTACAGATGTCATCAAAATGGAGTGACCTCAATATACATGCATTCTACAACTACACAGATGGACAGGGACTCAAGACCCATGTAGAAAACATGCTAGGCGTGCTGTTAGTATGTACTAGGTAACAGATAAGGATTCAAGTATTAGGAGTACTACCACTACTAAGAGCTACACTACCTAACGACAAACCTAGATAAAAGTCTCATGGCAGCTATTATGGTCCCTTATCGTTCGTGGGAAAAATGACATCTTAAATCTATCCGTTCTGCAGTCTAGTTCCCTAATTTTACTCTCATGATCTGATCTACCGTAGTATGTCGGATTTCGTAAAATATTGTCAACGTCGTCAGAGAATAGACCGGTTTGGAACTTACATAATAGATTTAGTCTAAATTTTAATCGACGGTCTGAAAGCTTTTCCCATCCCAGTTGCTGCAAAAGGTCAGTAACACTAACGAGATTATCATAACGGCCTTTAACATATCTTGCCGATCTTCGCTGCACGCGTTCTAACTCAGTTTCCAAGCCTATCTCATAAGGATCCTAAATACTGGCGGCATATTCTAAGTGGGGTCTAACGAGGGAGGAGTAGCTGATTTCCCTAACTTTATCGTCGCACTTGCCAAGTACTCTTTTAACAAATCCCAATTTACGATTAGCTTGACCGGTAATTTCTCGAATATGTTTACTCCACGATAGATCATTAGTCAGTTTAACTCCGAGGTACTTAACCGATTCTACGGTGTCTAGTTTTATGTTGTTAATGCAATAGCTGTTACAAGGAGCGTTTTTCCGTTTCCAAAAATTTACAACAACGCATTTTGACCTTACGAGGACAAGTGCTTCGGGTTGCACGAGTCTGAAGGCTGAAGAATAGGGTGGTTTTCCCGCGAGGGAGGAAAGCAGGTAGGCACGCGTAAATTTTGACGAGGGCTGGCCGGCCTACACTACACATAAGATACGGACTAAGGCGCTTCCCACATCCAAATGCCCGATTATCCATCACGAGCAGCAAGGGATGAGCAGGAAATATGGCAGGATGTAAGGAAATAATGGTGAAAAAGGCTCACTTCATATTTTTTCTAGAAAAAAATCATCTTTCACACGCGTGAGAAATGATAGCAATCCGTGCGAGATGTGGATTTTGGGTCTGCTTCGCTCCTGATCTAGTTCATAAGGTAATCATTGCAAATATTAATCGAGCAGAGGAGGGAAAGGATGTCCGAAGTTTTTTTATTCACGCATCCCGTGATCATAAAAAAGACTCCATACGCAAGAGTAGACGGGTTTTTGAGTGCTTTAGGTGCTAAGGTTATAACGCAAAGGTCAAGTAAATATCTTCAGCCTGATACACTTACGACATCGATGTCCGACACAGGATGAAAACCTATGTGTTTGAGTTCCCAAGTTGAAGAGTTACAGACATGGCCACCACGGTCGACTTTTTATTAATCTTATCTTTTCTTTATTCAATTTTACTCCATAGGTTAGATTCGAGGACAACCAGGCGTTGTTTTTGTCGGTTATCGAAGCGATTTCAAGCTGCAGACAGACAGTAGATGCATTAGAAAATTAGTGCGGAATATACCTACGGAATGAAGCTAAATTATAGGAAAGCAAAAGTAGTGAGATTCTCCTAGGACAAATCGAGGCTGGTCATAAAAGTAGGAGGGCGCAAGCTGCATCATATAGAGCAACTTAATTACTTGGGCAGTACGCCACAAGAAAGTGGGGGTAGTAGCAAAGACATGAGGAGGAGAATAACACGCGAAATAAGCGTTCATTAATAGAAGAAAGGTGATGACGGTGACCATTGGGTAAGGGTATAAAGAAGAACTTGATGATGGTGAAGAGCTTGATTTTCAATTTAGCATTGCATGGGTTAGAAACGTGGACTCTGAGAAAGAAAGACGAGAATAGGCTACAGGCGCTCGAGATGTGGGTGTGGAGGTGGACGGAAAGGAAGACAAACAAGGAAGTGCTTAGAGTGGTGGGTTAGGGAAGGAAACTTTTGAATGACCTTAGAAAGAGGCAGAGTAGGTGGTTGGAGGAGGTAATGAGGGGCGAAAGTTTGCTCAAGGCAGTGATGGACGGAAGGATGTTGGGTAAGCGGAGAAGGGGAAGGGGAATACGTATTATGGACGGAATGAGGAATGGTTGGGCGTATGCTGAGATGAAGGCAGACATTATTGGTAATAAGGGCCCTGCTTGCGGTGGATAACAATAATTATACTCCATCGCGTTTGTCGCGTGGTAGACTTCGTTTCGCCTTACTTTCAGGAGGCATTTTCAGACCCCTTCACGCCTTAATGCTAGGTCAGGCGACTGCCATTATTTCTCTCTACCACTATACACTGTAAAGCTACGTTTTCATGATTTTTTTTCAGTACCGGATACTGCGTAGCCAATCAGAAGCGAGGTCCTCAACGCAGGCTGCATTGCCGTTGTAGTGGCCCATCTTTTAACTTTTGACGCAGCCTGTATCGCCGGAGCTGCGACAGGGAGTTAGGACCGACGCTTTCTGTCTTTTGTTGGTCACGCGATTCTTTTCCGAGGACTTTTCATCTTCAGATCGTTGACATACGTATAACTTCGGCGGCGCAGTCCATCACCAGTATTCCTGGTGAACATCCATTTTTCTTCAGAAACTCATCAACAAAGTTAGTATCTTCACAGTGAACAGTAATAATTAGGAAGATCGAACCAACTGAACGCGTCACTGTTTTCTACCATCCTCTTTATTCGTCCGATAGCATCCGAAACGTAGCTTACGGCCATGAATACTGCATATACTACATGAATACATACAACCATGAATACTAAGTATGTAGACTCTTTGCTAACAGCATAAGTGAAAGTAACTTCTGACGCAGGTGACGCTCACTGAGTGGAACGCCGATGTACGAGAAAAAAATATCCCAGGTAGAAAAAATCCCGCGTGACGTTGGCCTAAACTCACCCTCTCACCCTGGTACCCTCCCACACCCTTAATCCCTCTCTCCCTCCTTCCCGGAACCCTAAACCACCCACCCGCCCATCTCCTTTGCCTCGCAAGACAAATTAGCATTGGGACCTTGGACTAGTAGCTCCACTTGTCCCAGAGGCCATCTCGCTAATACGCCAGAGATGCGATGTTTGGGCAGGAGGGTGGGTGGGTAGAGATGGGGAGGGATCAGTGTTCGTAGGGGATGGGGGCGGAAGGGGAGAGGAGGCGACTCCCACTCTCGGGGTGGTTTCCCCTAGGGTAAGGAGTGTGGAGGAGGGTGTGCAGGGGTTCCGAAGGAGACGGTCTGCGTTTGTCTGTGTGTATAAGAGGGAGGGAGAGATAGAGGTGTTGGTGTTGGGAGAGGTGGAAATGTGAAAGGGGCTCTTCGGGATATTAGGTCCCCGCACCGCTGCCGTCTCTCGGCCATCCACTCAACTACTCCCCCACTCACTCTCTCACGGCCGGCACCGCGTGTGTCTCTCTCTCTATATCACTTTCCCATTTCCCCCTTTCTCACTCACCATGTCTTCCTCTATTATACATCTAGTTTTTCACGGATATTATTTTACTTCCACCCAGTGTCGCTCCAAGGTGTTTTACAAGTGTTAACAAAATTTTACTTTGTCCGCTCGTCATTATTATTAAGATAATATACCGGTTAATGTAGGTTTAAATGGAGGTGAGTGTGTGAATGAGAGAGAGGGAGTGAGATTTTACATGTGCAGGGTCCCGTCTACCAATTTTATTTATTTCTTATTCTCAGCGTATGTCCTGCCCTTCTGCATCCCGTCAGTTTAACATATTCCCTTTCTTCCCCTTCCCCTCTTGCCCTACATTCCTCTCTATATTACGGCCTTAAGCAACCATTCGCCCCTCATTACCTCTTGCCACCGCCTACTCTGCCTCCTCCAGAAATTTCCCTTCCTCACTCACCTCGTTTTCCTTCCTTTCCGTCCACCGCACCTTCTCCATCCTCCTCCACACCCATGTATCGAACGGCTATAGCCTATTCTCGTCCCCTTTTCTCAGAGTCCACGTTAAGTCCGGAATTGCGTCTCAGAGTCCACGTAAAGAATTTACTTTACAGCTCTAATTTGGTGAACCGCACGTTAATTTGAAAGATACCCTGGGGTTTAGGAACGATCCTCTTAACATTTATGTTTCCTTTCCCGCCACGAACCCAATTTTATATCATACTAGCAGAAGGTGCCCGTTGAAATTCAACGGGTGTGATAAACATTGAACTTATTTGATAAGAAAATCACAAAGCTTGGAGAATACTGTTGGCGTGGTCATTTGAGGAGTTTGTATCCTATCTTGTACGTTGTGTTCGATGTAGTAGACATGCTGACCGTTTTCCAGGTGCACGGAGAGATGGTCCTCTTTCATGCACGGGAAACCCAAAAATGAGTTAATGTAAGTTAACTGCACTTTAACACCTTTAAAAATTTATGTAAATAACTCGAAACGTTTATGATGTGGAAATTGGTCTAAAAACCATTCGCAATCGTAATGAGAGACAGACGGTTCCACAACGTGTAATACATCTGAGTATTAAACGATAATAAACAACGATATGTTTGTTGTAGCAACATAGGTATTATTACCATTATTATTCGCTTCACCTAAGTATTCTGGCTCATTTAATTAAGTGTGCAGTATATTTAATTCCTTTATGTGTATCGTTCACTACGTAAGTGTTCTCTCATTTACATGCAGTGCCTCTATGAGAGCTACTATGAGAATATACATCGAAGCCTATACTTGTTGTAAATATGCATTGAATTTATCGATTACCCCTCGAAGAAATCTATAATAGGGCCCTTGGGACTCTGGGCCCTTCTTATACAGATTTTCTTTCTACGTGCCATCATGAGCCTGCAGGAAAACGTGATAATTAAATGCTAGAGGCGTGAATATCCTTTAAAAATCAAATCTCTGGTTGTCAAGGAAATATGCTATTGTTGATTTCAGAAAAAATGTTAGATTTTTCAGCTAAAAACATGATATTCAGACAAATGTGAAGCGCAAAAGAAAATCGAATGAAAGAGTAAGAGACTTCATTTATTCAGCCATCCGATTGAAAAAATGTCAACCCTCTATCTTGAGCGGAAGTAATATTAAAAAGCGAAAAATTATACCACTGCACAAAACCCAATATGTAGCGTACCAAAGGGCCGGCACCTTTTTGGGACATTTTGGGGCCCTGAGATCTTTTTGGCCCTTGAGATCTTTTTAAAATAACTTACAATTTTCCTCATGTCTTGAACTATTAGTCTGCAAAATTTCAGCACGATCAAAGTAAAACTGTAGATTTGTATAAAAACCAAACAGACAGACAGACAAACGACTGACAAGCATCCTTATTTATATGTATAGAAGTTGTCTCCAAGCTTCGAGTTTTTTGAGGAAATGTGTTTATATGAGTTATTTAAATAAAAACTACTTCTTGTGAGTGGATATAACTTTAACCTGTTGCTTTAGTGCAATTTTAACCTCAGTTTATTTATATTGGCCGTTGACAAGAATGATAACGAAGGAAATCGTTTGTTTTAAGTTTCAGTGTGCTTTTTATTGACTTTAATTGAGTTCCCGTCACTTATACGATGTACTGAAGAAAGTAATTTCGTATGGAAGTACAAGCAAGAAGTTGGTAAAATGTTCCGATTTTCAAACTTTCTGTACCAATTTCACTGACATTAATAAGTCGCTGACTGGCCGCCCGTACGAACGCCTGTGGCTTTTGTCCACGTCGACCACGCATTGGGTCGGCACTGCTTCCACTGTATATCTTGTTTTGGGAAATGAAATTTGGGGAGATTGAGGTGGCTATCATTGATTGAGGTGGCTATCGTGGTATCACATAGACGTAGATGTTTTGATGTATAACTGTCACCCCTCATCCAGTCGCCCCCAGCTCTTCCCCACTCTTGCCGTCACTTCCACCCGAGTGTCTCTCCATTTGGGTAACAGCGGGTTACACAGGGTTCAAGCAGTGTGCCTTAAGGCTTAAAACACTGAGCACCTGGCCAAGAATGATATTCGTAAGGCAATGAAGTGAGAGTGCTTTTGGGAGGCTTGGGGGACATTATCTTCTGGGCCTAATTTCTAGTCTTTGCGTAGCCAAATTTGGTCCACTTAAACAGGATTATTGTAACAAGTAGTTAACTCAATGGGACTCTCACCTACGCTATGATGCCTGTGGTGCGTATCCATTTGCTTGGACTGTTCTTTTCACCCGCGAATAAATGAAGAAATTTTCATGGGAAAAATGTTTTTTTGTTGATGCATGACGGCTATTAGGCGGTTATATTTATGCGGTGTTTGGAGTTGCTCACTGAATTTTCTCTACGCACCGATTGTCATCCTTGGAATTGTTGCGAAGATTTATAATAGTGAGGTTCTGCGGTAAAATAAAAATTGGCGAGGATTTTTTTTATATTCACCTTGCGGTAAAAGAAGTTATTCTTAATCTGCTACATTCAGTCATATTCTACCTTTCCACGTAATATCTGCCACAAATTTTACTTGAAACTATATGGCCTTAAAGGCGAGGTTGATGAAACACGAAATATTATTCATCTATCGTTCTCAAATGATATTTTTGCAAAAGCTTGTAAATTAGCGCATTTTCTAGGAAATTTATTGGCAATAAAATGACTGTGCCGATCCATCTTGGTTTTCCTCCGAGTTAGCGTCTCCTTGCTGGCCCTGAAGACGATTCCGAAGTTGGAAACAGAAACATCGACCTGGTATAGGAATTACTGCGTGAATCACGCCGGTAAAGCACCTAATCTTATGTATGTGGAATGAATTTTTCACTTAAAAATATTCTGTTCTTTTCTACATGATGACACAGTTTATCTTTTTGTATTTCATCACATATCATTGCGTGATCGAAGACCTCTTGGAATGTGAAACATGCTTTGCAAGAACAAAGTATCTGGAAAGGTTTCAGGGTTTCCCAGGGAATAGTTCTGGTGAACACTCCTCGGGTTTCACACTGGGTAAATATCTGCATGATGGTCGACGTTTCGACGGAAGACTTTCCCGCCAATCTCTTGCCTGGGAAATTCTTCCATCGAAACTTCGGCCATTTACCCACCCGAGACGAATTATTCAGAACAAAGCATCTGCATGAAGTTATTCTCTTTTAGACCGGTTTAAATGTCCTACTTACAATTTTTTTGCATTCGCAGTCACTGGGGTTAGGGTAGGGACAAATGCCGGGCAAAACAAAGTATTTACAGATAAAGCCGGTAAAAAACAAAGTATAACCGGAATCGTAGTTATTCTACCAAGTAAGTGGTAGGTCCAGCTTTACCAATAATTTCCTTTACTGTGTGGAGTTTTTTGTTTCTTTCACAAAACTATAGCTTTCCTGGTATTAAATCCCTTTCTCAACTCTTCGTATAATTTGCCTCCATTCATACCGTCCAACATTTTTATTCGTCTCCCTCTCCCAAGCTTACCCAACATTGTTTCCTCCATCATCCTCTTTAGCATATATGAGTGGAGGTAATTATTAAATAAGGACTGGTAAAGGGCAAAGTTGTATGGATTGCTTGCGGGCGGGAAAGAAGGGATGCTAATGTACAATTCGTAGAACTAAGTCCGGGAAATAGCGGACTCCTAGGTTCCTGCTCTTTTCGGGATTCTTACGCTGTCGGCTTTCTCCTGTCAAACAACGGAAAATGAACAGTGTGCGATGTTGGTATTTAGTACTGTGCCCTATGTTTTGATTTTTAAAAAACCCTTACCCTGTTTATAATACGAACACTAGTTTGGTTCGAAGAACCAAAAACCTTATCTTAAGAAATTTAATGTGCTGATCACATATCCGATCGTTGTTTGACTACAAATTGCGTTATTTATGAGTCAAATGTAATTGAAGTGGAGAAAACTAATTTTTCGGTGTGGGTAGTGAGAATAGACAAATTCTGGGGTAATTTTAGATAATTATAAAACAAACAGAATATTTACAAAGTAAATTTTGAAAATAATTTTTTAAAAGCTTTTACCGTTATTGGCACATAGAATCATAGATCAGTAAAAATTATTTTCTAACTTCAACTGCATTTATCACAAAACAACTCGGTTTGCGGATGAACAAAAATCAGATTCATGATCCGCATATGTAATGCATTAAGCTAAAGTACTTTTCCTTTCATTTGGTTCTTCTCACCAAAATAGTGTCCATTGTAAGTGCTTCAGTTTATGAAAAATAAATATAGCCCAGATTTTTTAATTTGCGTTTCACGCCATTGATGGAAAATTGATACCTTTTTTGATTGGCGTACCTCTTCGTCGCCCATTTCTCGAATATGCCCCCTTCTATAAGAAAATTCTCATTATCATGATCTTTATGGTCATTTTTAACTAAACCTCGGCCATTAGTGAACTTTTTTTTCTCGATACATACCCCTTAGGACATGCTCCACTCGGGATGGGCACAGACAGCTTTTTGTTATATATCGAAGCCGCTCAAGTTTAGCTTACGAAGAAGAATTATGTGACCATTATAATGTTTGAGGAATACTTCCACGTTGCATCAACCGTAATCATGCCGAATGTAAACTCTTCGTATGTGTGCAAAGTCAGAACCATATTATTTCTTTTCATCATCAGTAGTCATCAATCCGATGATTGGTTTGCTGCAGCTCTCCACTCCACTCTCTTCTCCGCCAACCGCTTCATTCCTACATGATTCTTCTATTTGACGTCCTACATGAAATGCCTGATATATTTCATTCTTACTCTTCCTCTGTAATTTTTCCCAGGGATTCCCCCTTCCAACATTGTCTTCAATTGCATATGGTGTCGCAAAATGTGCCCTATAAGTTTGACTCACCTTAGAGTTTTCGTTACACTTCTTGTCTCTACAGCTCTTCGTAAGATTTCTTCAGTAGTGATTCCCTCCATCCATTTGATCTTAATCATTCTTCTGAAACATTACATCTGCATTGATTTCAATCTCTTTTCCTGCAGCTGTTATTTTTTCAGTCTTCGTTACCATATATGAACGTGCTCCAAATATATGTTTTTAATGTAGCGCTTCCTTACTTCCAGGCTTGTGTTACCAGCTGTCAGCAGACTTCTCTTCTGTTAGCATGCCTTCCTTGCTTCGGCTAATCTGATGACAATATCTCTCTAGCTTCTTCCAACGCTGGTGATCTTGCTTCCCGGTTAGATAAATTTCCACAATTGCTCAAGTTTTGCTGTCCACGTTTGACATTGATTCTGTCGTCTTACTTTCTTCCAAAAACATGACTTAGGCTTTTCTTATAAGTAATTAATATTCCAGGTATATTTTTCATGATTTTATTCATCCCGTATGGAGATATGGTATTGTGCTTCAGTATAACTAATATTCGAGATCTGCGCTGTCGGCGCGTTATTAATCAAATATAACTGCTATTAATTATTTTTTTATTACATGAATAATTTCATTGCTGTCGAATGTGAGGTCACTGCTGTTAATGAACATGATGGGGGCGAACGGATTTTGATACATTTTATAGCAATACCAATTGCCTTATTTTGGTAAAGATTGCGTTAGCGCATAGTGTAACACTTGAAATCAGGTGGAAGTAATTGCGCTGCAGTCGTGTTGTTTCTTTTATGGCCCTGTTTGAAGTGGAAATTTTTGCACGGGATAAGATTTTCACGGCGTCGCAGCGTGTCCAAAAATGTTAAGCTGAATAAAGCGCAGGTGTTGACCTCTGGCGGCCACATGTTACGTCACATGCAATTGAGCTCTACAGCTCGGGAGTTCTCTCTACTCGGTATACAAGAAAAATAATCAAGAATGAAAATAAAGCGAAAAATAGAAATAAAAAGGTAGGAGGAGAAAGGTTTTGTGGCATGAGGGAAAGTCGCGGAGGTCGTTGCAATTTGGATTCCGGGTTTGAGTTGAGTGAGAGAGGACGAGGTGAAAAAAAATATGTGAAAAGATTTAGCGTGCAACTTTTTTCTTGTCGCTAAACGGAACGAAGTTTTGTGAATTAATGACGAGAGAGGAGAGACCAACCATCTCGCTTTCTCCTGCCCAATCCTCCTCCTCCCTAACGGCATCCGTATTAAAAGACCAGCTTGTCTTTCTTACTAACATGAGAGGTCATTAAGAAGGAGACATCTGTGAAGGAGGTGGGACCAAGTAAAGGTCTGTATGCTCCTCTTTTTATATAAACCCCCTCTCCTCCACTCACGGTGCTGCGTCTCATTTCTTCCTTTTTCCTTCTCTTTCTCTCTCTCTCTTTGCTCATTAACCCTCTTCCCCTTTTCTTGTCCCTCCCCCTACTTCACCTCTAACCCCACCCTCCCGTAAGGTTTCCCGACCACGTTCAAAAACCTTAAAAACTTTAGTCGTGCCGTCACGACGCGTCGGTGAGAATACCATCTTTTTTTTAAAACTCATCCCTGCTCGGTTGACGGAGAGGGGTTCTGGCCCATTGAGCTCGGTTGATACAACGCTGTTGTATCAGGCCGTGCAACAAACGTTATTTGTTACAACGGAGTTGCTACTACAAAGACCTTGATTTTAAATTCAGGTTAGAAATAGGGTTAGCACCTTTACATATGTAAGGCTCAACTTTTTAATATTCCTTCATTATGTACCATGAAAAAATACTTTGCAATTCCACAGTTTTATTATGCTATACTCTATGTTTATAATAAACGACTGGTTTCGTGATAGAGTTAACTGTAATAGGGAATACTGTTCTGTGCTTAATCTTTGGTATCGTTGTATGAAATCCTTCAGGATGCACCTGAAGATGAAACTTTGTTAAGAAACAGGTAATTTTTTATTATAAAATAGTTGAATTTAAAAGATTTTTTCATCATTTCATTAAATGTGTCATATTAGGATAGGTTGCCTTTTATAGCCTCCTCTGGTTGAGCCCATAATTATTTTCTGAAGATATTCTGTACGCTCGAGTATGAAGAATATCCAATATTTGATTTATTATACTTTGAGAGAAAATGGATAAAAATGTGTTCAAAGATGCTGGGTACGTAGCTGCGGTCCTCTCAAAGAAGTTCGGAAAGAAATCAGAAGGAATTATGTAAATACAAGCTTTAGTTCCAACATAGACTTCATGCGGCCCTACTCCAAGACTTAATGAGCCATATAAGTTTGAGTTCTTATCAATTCTAATATAAGGTCGGAAACCTTGGCACCACGAATGTTGTCACGTATAACGCCACAGTGGGAAACTTGCATTTTTTTAAAACTAAAAATGTACATGAAGTTCATATCCATAAAAGTACATGGCATAAAATGTGTCGACAAACAACGTCGTTTTTTAAGAAAACATTTCTTGTTCAAATTTACGCGCGCTTCGCGGCGTGAAAACACTACGTCATCGGGAGCTCGGTGCGTTACGTCACCCTAATTTCATTTCGATACTCTGTTCACCCTGTATTTCTCGTTTCGTTCATCATTGGTGATCCTACATCCCAGTTAGCTGATTAATAAGCGATACCTACTCATTCATGCAGAAGCCCAATAATGGGGGCTGATGTTGCAGGATACAGCGTTTAACATAAAACGTACTAACCACCTAAGGCCTAGTTGTATAATATCTGGTTAATTTAAACAGGCAGATGATGCAAGCATTGTGTTGATTAGATGTATAATACTAATTTGCGTTTTGTAAATTAAATCAGACTATGGGTCAGCTGACAGTAATGTTATTGGCGTGAAAGCTTATCCACATGGGTGATCATGCCAATAAAATGTTTAACCAGAGCCTAAGTGTTTGAAAATTGAGCCTAAGTGTTCTTATCTCCCGGCAAGACTCATAGTGTCCCAGTTTTACCTCTTGGGATTAGATGACTGCCCTCTTGAGAAAGAAAGGTGTCTCGGGAGAACACCACGCCTTCTTCCAGGCAGTGATATAGTAGGTACCGGAGGGGCGAGATCCGAAGGAAAAAGAGAGAATGCGGGAAGATGCAGTACGTGATGCTTCCCATCCAGACCGTCCGAACCACCTCCTTCATAGGCATCCTCCACCTCCCTCTCCAATTCCATTTAAACGCCCTTGCCCATCCCGGAGTGGAAGGCTGGTTTATTTTCGGTTAACCCGCCGGGGTTAGACAGACAGAAGTGACTTCACGTTCAGAGCCCACCCATACCAAGCACCTATCTATCTACTCTTCTCCCTCATAGCACATTCATGTTTTTTAAGGAACCCGTCTTTCTCATCCCAGGGGATTGTCCCGGCCCAGTCACGTGTCGCTCGCCGGGAGATTCTGAGGCTCGCGGGTTGCCAGGGGAACCGCCGCCACCGTACTCGGATGCCGTGTTTCTGATGCCCAGCGCGAGAGTTGGGACGAGAAGGTGGCACGACACATGCCTCTTCTTTCAAGATGGCGTTACCTTTGGCACTCCCCGCCATAAATTGAACTCGGATCCCACCCCCTCCGCGTTAACGAGTGCGCTCTCCCAGAGATGGCGCCAGCGGAATGCAAACTAGGCATATTCCCCTGATGTTTTCTACCTCTCCTTTTTTTCCCTCTAGGGGTTCAAACCGCATTTTCTCCTACCATCGTGCGGTAGCTGATTGCCGTGTGCCACATGCCAGCTGCATGCCACATCGGCAAGTTGTATGTGTAAAGTTCATACGGCGCGAGGATGAGTGGAGGTGGGAGAATTAAGGTGGGTGGTAATAGGAAGAGGGGTGAGATAGGGTTGCTCGTTACAACGCCTTTCTCCTAGCGGAATAGTAGGTTTTTTTTAAAGAAGCGACCGACAACGGATTTCACTTGCTCCATTTATGGAAGGTGGGGAGGACGGTAACGATAGATTAACCCTATATGTGTGGGAAGTTATTGGTGGAGTAAACCTTTTCTCATTAATTTCTGGGTTAAGATAATAATAGAAATCAGAGTAGAACGTGGTTCAGTGTGGTTAGACTTGTTATAAAAACCGACCCTTTTATTATTATAATCGATACAAACGGTACATATAGAGTGGTGTCAATATAAAGACAAACATTTTAAAATTGGGATGTTCCAAAAGAAGTGTATCCATGCGTTTTCTCGGAAGATACTTTTCTGCAACGAAGACCGTGAGTTCGAAATCGAATTTGAAATGGGGTTAGCACATTTAAACTTATTGCCTTGGTTATTTTGCGACGCCACATAGAAGAGAGTTTCCAGTCTTATGTAAAAAGACACTGCATTGTTGTTGTATAGGGTAGGCTGAAATTAAAAACGTGTTCCGCTGGCGCCCATAATTATTTTCGATAGAAATTCTCTATACTCGAGCGTAAATTCCTAATGTTGTGTTTTTTTTGCAGTAGCGCAAAGAATAAAACATTCATGTCGATTTTACAGTTACCTTTATCCCTCTCCTACCGCCTTTCCAAGTTTTATGGCATATTTCTTCCCAAGAAAGGTTAGAATATTCACACTTTCTTATGATTCCGGAGTAGGGTCTTCCATTTCTGGATAATTTGGGAAGTGCGCTTGGCCCTCGGGCGAGACAATCATACATTTTATTATGTGAGGTGCTCTATGGGATAAGATAGGTTTTATATAAGAGAAATAATACCTGTATTAACCTTTTAAAGCCGAAAGCCCCTGGGTCCTGAAAATATTTGATTTTTTTAGCTCAGCATCCGTTCTACCTCTTTTAACTCCATGCAACGCTTCATTTTGAATTAGAATAATTAATAAAAACGATAGCTTAGTAATATCTAGACCAAAAATTATTATCGACCATGATTTCAGCATTTCATTGCCATCATCAAGTTTGGATGGCAACATGACACGGTATTATTGGCCTTGGCTTATTAAATTGCTTATTCCTAATAATGCATTGATAATGGCAATGAATGGCTAAAACTATGGCCATTAGAAACATTTAGGGTATATAACACTATGCTATCGTTTACCAGCGATTTAAGAATAAACAAAGCCATAGCGAGCGGAATAGACCTAGCAAAGCAAGCGTTCTACCGGATGAGGAGTCTTCTGACAGTGGGTAACCCATACCTAGAAGTTAGTTAGCACTTTATTAAAACATGTATTTGGAGCATGCTCTTATATGGCAGTAAAGTCTGGAAAATAATAGCAGCAGAGCCAATAAGATTGGAAGCAATGGAGATGTGGTGTTACCGAAGGGTGATGAAGATCAAATGGACGGAGAGAATCACTAACGAAGAAGTCCTACGAAGAGCTGTAGAGAAAAGAAGTATGCGTAGGAGAGAGAAACTTATTGGATAAATCTTGCAACACCACATCCAAATGAAAACGATATTTGAAGGAGAAATAAATAAGAAGATTCATAGTGGAAGACCAATAATTGAATTCATCAATAAAATCATGAAGAACGTCGAAGTAAAACATTATGTAGGAATGTTGCAGTTGGTAGAGAGGTGAGTGGAATGGAGAGCTGCTGCAAACCAATTTATGGATTGATGAAAACTAATGATGACGGTTTTTATCGATTATGACTTGATTCCATAAAGTTAAGCCCGAATCAGTGTCAAGTTAGAGTCTTCGCCAGTCTTTTCTTTGATTTCTTACACAAAGTCCTTCTATAAGCCATCTCTAATTAGTAAACGCCCTGTTTTCTGTCGGTACTTTTGAATATCGGATATGTATAGAGGTTAGAAATTCGTGAAACTGTCACCGGTGGGAGAGGCAGGGTCTTAAATATACAAAAATGCATGCGGCTAAAAATACGGACAGTCCTTAAGAGGGGTTGTACGAAAATTTTCTTCCGGTATCTCCGCGGGGTGGAATCCCACGCCAAGGCGGAGGGTTAAAGGGTACACATCCCTCCTGTGTGTCCCTAGGGTGTCTTGAAATGGGAGTTTTTTCCGTTGCCAGGGAAGTAACAGCCAGGGGCGAGGGGTTGGCCTCGAGAAGAAGCGCGCCCAAATTTTTTTTTCATACTGCAAGAGAGAGCTTTTTATTTCGTCGGATACTCTCAGTGGGGAAAAATGCGTGGGTGTGGATGACTTTATCTTTCTAGGTGCGCGAATGGTTTCTGTTTTTAGCGTTGATTCCTTTTATTTCTTGCCAAAAAAAAATGGAGTACTATTTTTTCTCTCTCTTTATTTTCGGAAGCGTCACTCCCGCGGCCCAGGCGGATGTAACGCATTTTTATTTCAGTCGGGGGTTAGGTGGGTGGCTTTCTTGCCGTAAGGGGGTTGTTTTAGGAGTGCGAATGGAGTCACGTCCGAAACCCAATGGAAAAAGGAGCAGGGGGGAAAACAAACTTCACGGCGGACGGTATGAATTTCAAGCGGGCCAGAGTAAAGATTAAATGGAAAATCTTCCCTTTTTTTTATCAGAAATTGCATCCTCGTAGAGGAATTTGTATTTTTTTGAAGAGGCTTGGACGGAGTTGGACGGGCGTAGAAATGAGTTGCATCGAAGAGATATGCGAAGTGGCGTCCCGTATGCTTGCCATCGTTTATGGCTTGGCGCGAGATATTCGCATTCAGTGGGGATTTGCCTGGATGTGTGTGTTCACCCTCTTAGTGCCGCGAGCAGATGGAGGTATCGGTGTCAGTTTATCAAAGTACCGAGGGCCGATATATCAGCTCATGTATAAAGAAATTTATATATATAAAGATAAGTTAATCATCGTTACTAGTTGCTTTTCTTTTGTCCACTAACGAATGAACAGGAACCTTCTCACAATGGGAATCAGAGATACATCGAGTTCTCGATTGAGCAAGGAGGACGAGAAAACCAAATCGGATCCCAAATCAAGTCTACGTTATACCTCACAAAAAATATCGATTTTTAATCATTTATAAGTACATCGTGGAAGTATTTATCATTTAATGGAAAAGAAACAAAATTTTCTTTCACTACTTTAGGTACTATTTCTGTACTATACTATTGCAATTAAAGAAAAAAATCCAATGGACATTTATTGGAGAAACTTTATCAATTGTTTACCAAATTGATAGAGCTGGTGGTAAAAGGCCCCCGCACGTTGTGCTTGCACATATTGGAGATCAGAAGACTATTCATAGCTGTTTGTCGCGCGAAAATATCTTCATGCAACTATATGTATATATATGTATCTTTTTTCTCCTAGTTATGGACTAGCTTTACTAACTTTAGGATGTGTTAGACTACCACGTAAGAGTGGATTTGAAATTCAAATTACTTGCTCACTGTATAATTTGGGTGTTATTTCATTTCCGCACATTGGATCACTTTGAGGTCACCAAAATCAAATACAATCATAGCCAAAGGGCTCTTCAAAAATGTTATGAAACAAGGTATAGAAATGGGTGTTTTCAATGTTGCGTTCTTAAAAAATCTGTTATCATGATGATAAATCCTTATGTACGGGGTGAGAATTGATATGATGGGATATCATCAGCTAGAATAAAAGCTAGTAAAGATACAACATTCTTTCGTGTATTTTTTGACACAATTACCTAATTATTCCGTCTCTAGTTACTACTTTAACTCTTTTGTCCATAATCCGGGACGAACAATTGAGTTAATTCGGTGCGTCACCGTAATTATTGAGTCACCACGAGTGTGGCGGATGGTGCACCAGGAACGGAGGGTCGTTCACAGTAATGGTCACGTGACAACGATGTTTTGAATAAAATTTGAAACCTCATGAGCGCCCGTACTCGTGGACAATGGCCGGATTTGAATTTAAATCAAGCGGTCAGTTTAGTAGCTCTCGAGGGTGTAGAAACAATAGGCGCCACCTAATGGGCGTTTTGGATTCAAAGAAAATCGCGCCTTCAACATCATCACTGTTGAATACAGTCACATTCATAGTAATTTCAATGCTGAAATTGGACGTGAGCGCAATTTGTAAGGGTTCTAACGACGTACGTGTAGACAGAATTTAATGCCAACATCTGCTTGCCGTAATTACGCGAATATTATATATAAATCGCTCGACGGAGCGCTCAATCGTGAAGCTTAATGTTATAATTAGTACTCCAAGACTTGGCTGACGGCCAAAAATCAATGGCCCCATTCACTAAATGTTTAAGCGCCATTATATTTCATAAAATATGAAGTAATGGCAAGTGGCCTTAGTATAATGAGTGGCAAATACTGAAAATGTGATGAAATCCTATACCGGAGGATATTATCTTCATATAGATGGTGTATTGTTAGGATACGCTATAAAATGTTAAGAATAAATGCTTGGTGAGGGTGTAGGTGTTATTTTGTGTTAGTGTTCTCAATTTAATTATTTAAATTTATGCCCTCTATTTTGAGGGCTTTGAACAAACTTTATTTAAAAAATTTACAAGATTGAGGGGTCCTGCTAATAAGTGTGCCCCTCTTGAATTACTTAGTGTGATTTACATGTATAAGGGAAATATAACAATTATTTGTATAGCAATGGTAATTATACAATTTTTGAAATCTCCTCATTCAACAAGGAACAGAATATTTAAAAGGAAAATATGATGGGTACACGGCATTGCATCATTTTGGACTAAAAAATGTACAGATTACCAGCGATGATATACGTACCCATATTACGTTACTTTTAAAATTCTCGTTCATTCAGAATATATCAGATTATTTATTAGGATTATGTGCTCAAGAAGCAACAGATAACCACTGAGAAAATACATACATATACAGAATTTCGTTAGCTTGTTTACAGATTGTTTCGAAGGAAAATGTAACTATTGCACATTGAATTGTTATGATCTCGAGAATCAACACGTACGATCGGAGAAAATGCAACACAATAGACATTTAAATTTACTATACTATGTCAAGGATGTGCGAGGTCTTGAGCTTCATGACCACGAGTGTTCTGTGTTATGTTTCGCATTTTGGGACATAGAAATTTAAAATTTTCCAAGGTTGCTACCGAAGCAGATTGATCCATCATGAATGTTGACACAGAAGTGAAAGGTTTCTTAAAAAAATATAAATTCATTATCTTCAGTACTCATTTGTCCAAAAACTGATTTTCAGAACTCTCTACTCCACTATCCTCTCAGGTAACCGCTTCATTCCTACATAATATATTCACCTTGGCGCCCATCACGATTTGCCTAATGTAGTCTGTTCTTGGCCTTCTCTAATTCCTTTCACTAATTTCTGCTTCTCCTATTTTTTCCAATGGACTATTGTCATGGAAATTTTTCCAATAATTTTCTCTCTTCTTAGAGTTTTCATTATGGTTCTTTTCTCTACATCTCTTCGTAAGACTTCTTCGTTTGAGATTCTCCCCGTCCATTTTATCTTCATCATTAGTTGATAACACACCACATCTCCATTGCTTTAAACATCTTTTGCTCGGCAGCTTTTATTGTCCAGGCTTCACTGCTATATTAGGGCATGCTCGAAATAGGTATATGTTAAAAAAGAAGTGCTACCTTACTTCCAGATGGGTTGCTCAAGGCCGTGATAGAGAGAAGGATATTAGACAAGCGGGGAAGGGGAAGGAAGAGAATAGGTTTTATGGACGAGATGAATAAGGGTAGGAAGTACGCGGAGATGAAAAAAGAAAGACTTGAGGTAGATTGGGCCCGTGTGTGAGCGGAAGCGAAGAATACGTGTAAAAACGAGTTAAAATCAGGAGGATTTTTTCTGCCTTTCAATAAAACGCAACTTTAACCGGTAGATTACTTTGACCACTCTGAATGACACTCTGAAACCTTCGATTTCTAGAAAATCCCTGATCGCACGGCAACGAGTTTAAGCTTCGCGACAAAATAACTGGATTACAATATAGTGGATGCCCGTAACAATCATCAGTACATAAAATAGCATTCGTAGCAGTCAATTTGACCTCTCAGTAGATTTTTACTCTGCGTTTTAGACGAGTTTACGATAGGCACTGCCAAATTCCGCCATTGTCGAGACTCGAAAAGTCAGACGGCTTCTTGAATTAGACCTTAACTACGCCACGGAACTTTCATTATCTTTTGATGTTAATTTTTTTTCTACTCGCTGGTGAAACAATCGCGACTCTTCATCTCACCGTCGGTTAAAGGAGCGAGTGGGATGGATAATCTACAAGTGAGCGAGCGAGCGTCCAAGCCCTTATTGAGTATCTTCCATCCACCCCACACCGCCCGCCTCCGCTGTCGATAATGAAATCCATAGAGATAGCAAATTAGCCGGACTAATTGTTCGCTAACTCCTCTAACACCGTCGTCATACTACCGTATATCCCGTGGACAAACATAATTAACCGATAATTACGGTTTAGCATTCACGGCGCCTAGTATACGGGAAAGATGAATCCCCTCTCCCGTATTCATGTGGAAAGCCATCGCTTCGGGATGACGTTGTTGAGACGGAATACAACGGGGAGGAGGAAAAAGAACTTGATATTTAAACGCCAGTCGCTGGGGGTGCCCATTGGTCTTTTTAATAGGGGTGGTTTAAGGTATTTTTTCCATCTCTTACTCTATTTATTTTCAATATCAGTTTTTCGTCATAATTTTTTCATACGTATTTAGAACCAGGGGGCTCCGCGTACCCGGGAGGGGGGGGTCTGCCGAAGAGGCAGGCTACTGTAGCCTTAGACTCTTTCCCTTTGCACGTAAGGTACCCCTTTCCGCTTTATTATTTTTTATTTTTAGAGTAACCTACCGGTTAAGAAATCATAAGATGAAGATAAAACTTTGTGATATATTTCCATAATGTATTTAACTCAATTTTGTGTTTTCACAGTTTTATTTTTCTTTAGACGACCGATTTTGACTGTTACGCCATAATCAGGTACTAAATAATCACAAAAAAAAGTTGCGTTTATTTAACTACTGGTTGAGATAGGTTTAAATGGAAGATTATAAAACTTCTGTAGATTTTTATAGGCGCAGAACTCTACTCAATTTTTCCTTCATCTAAGTTTGCCTCCTGCGTCTCTTTATCCCGTACGTAAAACTTATTTTCTTCCTTCTCCGCTAACTCAACATGCTCCCCTCTGTAACAGCTTCAGCAACCCTCTGCCTCTCATTATTTCTTCCAACCACCCACTCTGCGTCCTCCTAATCTCCTCCAGAAGCTTCCTCTATTCACCCACCATATATGTCATGTCACCAAAAGTCACCGACGACGTCTGCTGTTTCATAAAATGATCGCGTTTGTCCCTTCATGGAGAGGTTGTGAAAAGCGGGAGTATGGAACAGTGGAGCATCTGTATCTATTTTGAGCGAACTAATCGGAAGTTTTAATCTTGAACGTGAGAGAGGCAACCTCGAATGTGAAAAGTGATGCAGATATCGGTGTAGCGAAACTTGGTGGCACTCGCTTGTGAAGATCATGACGCAAAGGAGAGGAAATCATGCGTGAGATGTGGGTTGAAGCGGCCGAGCCTTTTTCCAGAGGACACTGCGGGAGTTCTTCGATAACTTTTTCCGCTCATCAACCCTTGGTTTATGTGTCATCTAATCCTCAGCTGGTGAGTGCCACCAAGTTTCGCTATACCTATATTTCCTTTCAGTTTTCCTTATTACCTATAGATTTTGGACATTTTTCTTTTGTAAGGGAAGCAATTATCGGAAATGGTAAAGATCATTGAAATGAGATGGGAATTTGTTACAAACTGCCTCATGAAAGGCGAGAGAAGTTTTTCTCGTTTAGAATCGTATGAAAGAGATAAAAAATCGATAGTTTGGGAACTGTGTGCTGCGCTCGAGTGAATCTTTACTGGCAGTGTTCCTCATTTGTTTTACTGAAGGTGATCTTCCAACCAAGGTAGGAGGTTGGATGGAGAAAAGGGCCACTTTTATATCCACAGGCCATTATTTCCTTACACTACTTCATTCTTCAATTCGGCGAACGAATTACTTGTCTTCATGCCATATATAAAGACTATTCTCTTTCTTCCTCTTCACCACTTACCTAATATCCTCCCCTCAACCACGGCCTTCAGCATCCTCTCACCCCTCGTTACCCGTTAGGTTGCCTACCCAACCTGTGTAATAATTTAGAATGAGCATAGTATACTTGAGTGATACTCATGACCAGCAGGGTTTCATATCAATGCGTTATGACAAACACGAATGAGTCATTTCATCATTGAAGCTTTCACGGCTCATAATGACTAATAAAATTTTAATAATACGTGTGTATGCCGCGTATTGTTTCCGTTGGCCTGACGTTTCGTGACCCACTGCTGGTCATTTCATCATGGGAATGACGGTTGCTGCCGCTGTTTCCTCTTACATACCAATTTCCACTAAGTTGGTTCAAGTGGGAGAGTCGGAAGGGGGGAGGGAGTTTGGACAGGGGGGGAAGGGGGAGGTAGATAATTTTTGCAGAGACTGGGTTCCATGCGCTGCTGATCTTTAGGATTTTAGAGTTATTTCAGTTAAATTCACTATACTCACGAATAAGTTTTTGTGGATTTAATCTTAGAACCCTTCATAAGGCATCAATGCAAACTTCGAATTCTCGCGTTCTTTTGCGATTTAAAATGGGGTATTAGCCTGCCCGTTTGTGTATGCAGTATTGCTCCAGGGAATAGTGTATGGGGATAGGAAGCGAGCAAACAAACTGCTCCGTTTAATCCTAATGTAGTATGAAATGGGGAGTAAGGGATAGGATAGTGTACTTGTGTGTGCTAGTGTAGGCGCGCGCGCTTATTTGTGTGTGTAATCGGTACATGACTCTCTATCTCTCTCTCCCATCCCTATTCGGTGGTGGCAAACGGACACATGTTGGTGGATCCAATAGCCGGTAACTAAGGCAGAAGTGGAGTGAGGTGGGTTGGGGTTGGGGGGACGGGAGGTAGCCATCGGGGCTGGCGCCATCTGCGAGGGAGATTGAGGCGACCTCTGGAGCTAATATGCATTGCCGTGCTGCGAGAATATTGACGGAAGCTAATGTTTCCGGTAACCACCAATCGGATTCGAGTCATTTGATTCGCTCAGGAATTCAGGAAACGTTCAACGTTGCACCCACAAGGGTATCACCTCGCGCCGTGCTATATTACCTGCTATAGTACCCACCCTTCCAAACGCCATCCCTCCCATATACCTATCCCAAATTGACTCTAAATCTCTCTCTTTCTCTGTATCCCTTTACGTCCCTAAATTCAATCCCATTTATGTTACAATCAGTGAGTCTCAGTTGAAATTGTCCACAAATGTGTTTTTTCTTTAAATTCGACGCGTTTCGACGTCGTGGCGTGAAAATGTCGAGACGCGTCGAGGTTTTAGAATAAATTTGTGGAAAACTTACGACTGGGGGTCATAGATTAGGTACATGATGACTTTCCAATATACGCCACCTGAAAACGTCGATTTCCCTTTATCTCAGATTCTGATCTCATCCTTTATAAAGGTTCACTAAAACGGAGGAGCGATTAAATTCCTGATACATATCTCTTGTGGATAATGACTAGTTACTCGAGTGATGATTAGTACGTAATTAGAGAGAAAAGGAAAAGCGGTTCACTCAAAGTGAAGAGGCTAGAAAAAAGGTTAAAAATTGAACGATAGTAGCCCGATGCACTGAACGAGATTAGTTTTAGAAGTTTACGCACAGCAGTAGTATTTTGTAGGAAAATGGATTTCGCCGCAGGAATGCCAAATATGATTATCCTAGCTCCATCTGCCACTCGCTTATGTGATGGCAGTATGCATATGTAGGGGAGAGTTGTACAAAACGGGGAACCTTATTATCTTTTACTATAAATAATTTAAAAAATAAATATTTCAAGATTCTTTGTGCTTCCCAATGTTTTTACACTTCTTAAGTTACTGTTCCAAGCATAATTTTTAAATTTTTCGTTTTAGTTTTAATCCTATACCGCAATTTAAAAGCAAACCCATAATCCCTTTTTATACAACTAGTCGTATAAAATGGGGTACTTATAAAAACCATGAAAAACATACGTATTTTAAAAACATTTAATTACAAAGCAAAGAACAAACATTTGAAAAAATTGAGTAAAGCAATTGAGACTAAACATGAATGAACGAAAAAATATAAATTGCTTCTTATAGCACATTTAGCCTACAAATCCACAATAGTCACAAATAAATGTGTCGTCTTCTTATTCAACATTGGAGCTAGCTTCATGAGCCCAGCCTCTGCAACCAGAACACTGGATCCTTTCCTTTTGAATTGACATAGTTCATTGTAAAAAATGCAGGCTGCATCAGCGTCTTCGTCTGATGATGATGATAATACATCCTTGTAGTCAGTTGTAGTGGCGATACGCAGAGAATCGCCACACGGTAAAACCGGTAATGGTAATATGTGAAACACCTCTAATTCTCTACAAAAGAAGTGTCAAGTAACGTGTAGTGGCAGTATGCATAGCCATTTTGGCACTGGATAAGCTCAAAATGTCTTGAGACTAGTGAAAAAAATTCTAGCTTTAAAACCCTTATGCGGTGTACAAAACGGGGATGTCCCCGTTTTAGACTACCTTCATTGTCCCCATTTTATCCGCCAGTGCATCTTATGAATAAAAATGGCGTATCTTAAACTATGTGTGAGATATCTCTACAACTAAAACATTAAAATGTTGCCTAAATGCTAGTAAATACAACTGCAAACTTATAAAATGTTATTATATATCAATTACGGACTTATATAAGTTGTTATTACATGACAAACTTGTAAAAAAAAGTCAAAAAGACTTACTTGACTCATAACAACGCAAGAAACAGCCTACCGCAGGCACAACTAGACTCAAACTGCCATTATACTTGCTGTGGACATTAGTACTGTGGTTTGCCGTGAGTAGAAGCACAGGTCAGGGAAAACCCAACTGTCCCCATTTAAGCCGCCGTCCCCGTTTTGGACGTCCGTCCCCTACATAAAAACCGATATATCTTATTTTTTGAGGCTAAATACCGTAAGTTACCCTCGGTATTTCCCACAATTCCCGGCTGCTGGACCCTGCTGCGTGAGTTCAAAGGGGTAGGGGAAGAAACGGGCACGAGGAAGGATTTAAAATTTACAATTAACAGCAAATGAGGTTCGAAAGGCTAAATTGGCTAAGAAAGATGGACCACTTCTTGAGAAGATTTGTATTCTATTTCGAAGAAATACTTTGTGCGTAAATAGAACGATAGAGGAGTTACAAAAGGCAAATGTGAACAATCACCCGAAAGGGATAAGAATCCGAAGCTAATCATGGGAGCTTTGGAAATCAACATTATACAACGGAAGGATGGAAGTCCGATGCTAATTAGTCTTTGTTTCGGAGTAATGATATGCAGAAATGAGGAAATTATACGCCGATCAATTATCAATTAATATTAAGTTAAGCCAAACAGTAATGGTCGTCAAAGTAAATGTTTGAAAGCGTAATGAGCCCAATCAATGAGGAGCATTAATTAACTCCGTCCTTCGCTGTGCTGCAAACAAGATGGAGCATTGTGTTATTTAAAAAAAGTGTTTTGTTTAATGTTTGGAAAATCCTCATTATGGAATATAATTTCTAAAACTCATTATTAAACTAATATTTACCAAATGATTTTTTTTTAATTCCTAGAGCTTTCGTCCATCTGGAGATTGGCTTTTGTGCGATACCTCAAGATGATCCTGTTTCATGTTACTACCAATTACCATTGAGTTAAAATTATTGAAAATTCATAATAATTATTATTAGAGGTGATTTACCTGTTAAAGTAGGCTTATAGGAAAGTACCTAAAGATCCATGTAAGCCTACTGTACTTAACTGGTAAATTACCCTTTATAATAATAATAATCATCCGGAGGACGTTCTTCGATCGAATTCTTAGCCAGGTGAAATAACGAAGAAATTCACGCATGCTGAGCAAATTAAATTTTGGAACGGCGTTGAAAACTACGTAGTCGCAAGTCCTTAAATTGATCACTTCTCCGGCTACGGCATGTGTCATACTTTTTCGTCAATAAACAAACGGTAACGGCTGTAACCATGGTGCTAATCTTGAAAAGGGCGATAAAACATCAAAATCATGGCACTACTTATATTAGTTATGACGTTCCCGTGGCCAAAATGAGTCCGTTCTGCACATGACGTCATGTGGATGACGCGAGCAGTAGACGACTCAATATTTAGCATAAGAAAAATGGATGGAAGCTCCGATAATTTACTTTTACCTGCGACAGAATGGAACCAAGTAGATATGTGCATCCTTAAGTACTGTGTAGCATCGGACTGTGTCTATTCATCAACAACACTTATTTTCTATTTTTTATTAGGAAATACTTCTATCTGGTACAGAGCAGCTCTTCCAGGTTCCAGTCTTTTTTCATTCCCCATCCAACCATCCTCTCTTTTTTCAACCATCTCATAACTAAAACATTTAAAAAATCCATCAAACATTTCAACACTAAAATAAATAAAATAAACAAAAATTATACCAAATTTTAAAAAATCCTAATAAAAGTAAAGTAAGCTTCAAACGTTACAACTGATATCAAACATATTTAATCGGTAATGTGTAGTCTGAGAAAACAATCTTGTTTACAGCAAAAGTAACCCTAGCAACAATTAATTTACAAATGAAAGTTTAAAATCTTACCGTTTTCAACATTTGTCTTGTTTCCGGCAAACCTGGACCCGCTTCGCCTGTGTGGATGTATCGGTGGGATATCTAAAAATTTCTCTTCCCTCATATGCATCCTCGCATTGCTGTTGTATTCAAATACCACACAAGTATCAAATGCACCATGCACTCTGTACAAATCCAGCGCTTGATGTAATCCAAACTACGTCACAGAGTTCGACCCAAATAATGCGCATCGTCATACCTTGTATTAGTAGCACAGAATAGAGATCTACGGAATCAGAATGCTCACTTACGGGAAATAACATGCAAGTTGCTGTGGCCAAGATTCCACCTCGCAAGTAAAAGTGGAACTACGGCCGCCATATTCCTGGAGAATATAGCAGACGACTTATAGCTAATTACACCGTAAAGTTTTAATATCTATGGTCATGAGTTCGCTGTACTCCAGAAAGCATCTTAGTCCTTCATTATGCTCAAAACATTACTTTATCAACGATTAGTTGAGGCAAACATTCTACTTACTGGCAAGCGAAGCGTAATTCGAAGATTACATTGGAAAGTTATTTACTACACTGGGTTCCGTACGTACCCAGATAGCACGGCAAACTTGCTGCAAACTTGATATAATTGATACAATTATCTACAATATTACCTACCGTGAGATGTATAAGGCAGCTTTTAATCATTTCCACTATTTCTCCAGGCACACACTGCGGCACTCAAAAAAACAATACTTTCTAATGACATCAAGTAGAGTAAACGAAAAGATAACTTTTGAGATGGTAACATTTACTGAATGAAGCATAATGAAACAACAAACATTGCATAAGTAGACAACAAATATTACCTTTTCACTTGGACATAAACAACCACACTCATACAATCTAAGATACTCTGAAATAACACAATAATCCCTGCCAATTACAAATCCCAATGCCAAATCAATCTCAGTTGATGGAGTAGGTGGCAGATAATGGATTTAAAGTTCAACTAAACGATTCACTGTCTGAGATGGTGAATATTTCACTAAAGTTCAAATTGTTCCTTTTGAATCGTTCTTTCGCGAACTCCCCATCTCTATGTTGAGTCTCTTCACGCTCAAATTCATTGTCGTAGTTGCTTGTTTCCTTTCATTTTGCTTCATGTCGTTACATGACATTCATTCCCCAATGACCCAAAATATCCAATCTGAATTTGGCATAGCTTAATCTAATCTAGTCTTGTCAAAATATGTTCAATTGAGTGATCCACGTTTACTTTCCATATCTGAATAACTTTTATATTTCATTTGCGGCGGTAAATGGAACATTAACGAGTAATAATTAGCACGCATGAATAGCTAAGCATGCTAAGATCTGTATGGGACAGAGGGAAATATTGTTACATTTATTTTCTCTATTAGAGATTAAATCACCGAGAAAAGTAACCGATCCAGTTTTTGCGTTGAAGCGGCACCTTTAATTCCCATTAATTGCCAATTAACGTAATTGCAAGTCTTCTATGCATAAAAAAATGGCTCTTCAAAACGAGGTTTATTTTTTAAATATTCCTCATCCCTGTAGCGGGAGCTAATTACACGGATAGGTGATTATAATACGTACTTGGGTAGCAAGCAATATGGAGTGAATTACCATTTAAATTCATCGCTAATTAATTCAATTAATAATATCGCTGGTATTATTATCCAAAGTGATCATTTGCGCGTGAATTTTATCCACTGAAATGTAAGACTAATGGCGATTACATCGAACAATTAATCCTACCGCTTGTTTTCTTTTTCAAAAATGCACAGAATTTAGGTTGCATTTCTTTGATGTTTGAATTCATTTTCGGCTGTGGCTATTGCCTATACTTTTTTTTAAGTAGACCAAATGTCCTCCCCATTTTTTCATTTCTTCCGCATGGCATTAATTACTGAATTGAACTGTAGATACATTTTCGAGACCGCCAATTTTAATCATTGCAATCTTAACGCTGTTGAAATGCATATTTTTCAGAATCCATCCGAATTAGTGGTGTAAAATATCTGCAATTAGTTTTCCATCCGCGTAATTACTTGTCAAAGTATTGAAAAGGAATGGAAACATATCGTGGAACTGGGAGACAGGACTTTAATGAATGAATCAATCCAAATTATGGTACTGCAAAATATGGCACAAAAATAAGAGGTGGTAGTTTATAATTTTTATCAGAAACTACAAGAGTTACGTAATAAAATATTTTCTCTAGAACATCATACTCTTATACTGCTCTGTGTAAAATGACACTAAGCACTGTAAATTAGATGTTTAAATAGGTTTGGGATTCGTTCTTGCTTAACGTGCTCTTTTCAATCGATGTGTATGCAACTACGGATGAGGTACTATTGTTATATTAATGCCGACTCTTTCTCGTGTAAATTTCTAAGCATTTTTGCCCTGCTACCGGCAGATATGAATATCTCCATATTGCTAGCTAAGCGCGGACTTATTGCTGGTGCAGAATACAACCTCAGGAGTTGAGGCTTCTTTGAAGTCCTCTTCTCCCCTACGTTGTCATCTTTGATGGACCGCAAGAGGATTATATCTAGTTCCCTGGTGTCCTCCAAAATTGCTATGAAAATTAGGAAGCTTAGCTAGCGTGGTAGTCTGCGCATTGGCCCGGCATGTCAAAGGTCCGTGGTTCTAATTCCGGACCAGGCCGATTTTTGTTCGTGGCATTTTACTACGTATTTCATCGCCGTACTTTTGTCATATATGAATATATTCATAAAAGACCGGATCAATTTCGTGCTCTCCATCTACTCAGTACAACGAACGTAGGTGTCTCATTTTATCAGAAAAGGGGTTGCAGCTGAGTCAGGCTAGACCTGGTGGAGGTTTTTTGACATTCGTGATAAATGTCGAAAAGGACTACCGTCTTAGTGCTCTTCCATAAATGTATTTAACCGGCATGACGCGTTTAGCCACTCCGACCCATACAACTAAATACACCACTAGTTTAATAATGACTGGCTAAATATGTTTTTTGTTATGTAAGCCGAAGTTAATACTTTGTTGATGATATCGGTCACGTCGACTTACTAAGAGTCTGGTGTAATGTGCAAAATCCCAACTTTATTATCATAAAGTTAATTAAAAGCCTTCTTCATCTTGCGGTTAACGTTTACCAGTAAACCGGACATGTTTTATTCATCTGTGGCTGGGTCACAAATGGAGTTTTGACGAAAAATTCGTCGCATACCACCCCGGCAATATTCTTTTCCTCTCCCGAGTAGAAGGGAAAGACAGAATTTTTGGATGTGTAGGAGAATAAAAGCTACTTGTGGAAAGAGCAGGGACACAAATTGGAAAGAGAGAGAAAAGTTCGTGCGCAAGAAATCGTCAATTCATGATGAAATGTTAGAATTTGAGGTCCGATGGTGCTAGACGATGAGAGAGGCGAGGAATTCCCAGGGAAGACAGAATGAATTCACGGGTTGATTTAGTGTATAACATGTGTCCTCTTTCATGCACGGGAAACCCAAAAATGAGTGAATGTAAGTTAACTGCACTTAAACACCTTTAAACATATGTAAATAACTCGCAACGTTTATGATGTGGAAAATGGTCTAAAAAACAATTCGCAATCGTAATTAGAGGCAGACGGTTCCACTACGTGTAATACATCTGAGTATTAAACGATAATAAACAAGGATGTGTTTTTTGTAGCAACATAGGCATTCTTACCATTACTATTCGCTGAACCTTTGTATTCTTGCTCATTTAATTAAGTGTGCAGTATATTTAATTCCTTTATGTGTATCGTTTACTACGTAAGTGTTCTCTCATATACATGCAGTGCCTCTAGGAGAGCTACTATGAGAGTAGACATCGAAGACTATACGGGCCGTATTTTTAAACCATACTCTTCCTCTTACTCTTCGCCGGAGGAGGAAGAGTGCGAGTTGTGACTCTACCCACTATTCGTATTCTAGAACGTTCCTACAGAGAAACCAAACTCTTCCTCTTCGATGGAGGGGCTTGGAGGGACTGTTGAGTAGATCGCTGAAATTCTCATAACTACGTAATGCTTCGATGACGTTTCGTGTGACGTTTGCTGCCCACAGTTCATTGCGGCTTTAACGAAACAGCAAGAAGAAGAAGAATAATTAAAGATGGAAAAAGATATTTTGATCGCTCGTCGGCCTCGGTGGCGGCGGGGTAACGTCCTCGCCTGCCAACCCAAAGGTCGCGGGTTCGAGTCCCGCCACTGGAGGATTTTTCTCCTCCCTGGACATGGTTGTGTGTGTTGTCCTTTGTTATTGTTACAACGCCTGATGTAAAATGGCCCTCGACGCTGTATTCAGGTTGATGAAATAAATAAAATAAAATATTGCTTGATGTGTCTGGAAAAAAATGCCTAAATCCGGAGGTAATCGACGCATTCCGCCATATTAGGCCTTGGAACTGTTCCTTCTATTTTGGAAGATGGTCTGAGCCATGCTACTAATAGGATCAAGAGATTCGTTTGTTTGTAGAGAGCGTTGAGCCTACAACCGAAGAGGTACGTTTAAAAAACGCTTGGAGGTTGAGTTGTCACCACAAACGCGTCATAGAGGAAGAGTCGTTCCTCTAGGAACGTCTTAGAATACGGCCCTACTTGTTGTAAATATGCATTGAATTTATCGATTACCCCACGAAGCAATCTAAAATGGGGCCCTTGGGACTCTGGGCCCTTCTTATACAGATTTTCATTCTACGTCCTATCATGGGCCTGCAGGAAAACGTGATATTTAAATGCTAGAAGCGTTAATATCCTTTGAAAATAAAATCTCTGGTTGTCAAGGTCTGGTTATTCTATTGTTGATTTCAGAAAAAATGTGAGATTTTTCTGCTAAAAACATGATATTCTGACAAATATTAAGCGCAAAAGAAAATCGAATGAAAGAATAAGAAACGTCATTTATTCAGCCATCCGATTAAAAAAATGTATGTCAACCCTCTGTCTTGAGCGGAAGTAATTTTAAAAAGCAAAAAGTATACTACTGCACAAAACCAAATCCGTAGCATACCAAAGGGCCGGCCCCTTTTTTGGACCTTGTGGGCCCTGAGATCTTTTTAAAATAGCCTATAATGTTCCTCATGTCTTGAACTATGTCTGCAAAATTTCAGCACGATCAGAATAGAAATGTAGTTTTGTAGAAAAACCAAACAGACAGACAAACGACAGAAAAACATTCTTCTTTATATACATAGATTATATTGTTATGACTTTAAAGAGTTGTTGTTTTCATATCCATAATAAATATTATACTTTGTAATTTTTCACAAAAATTATTATAAGGTACAACGCGTTTCTCCGACCTACGGAATCATTAGGTACAAATTCAAAGTTGGTTTTCTTTATTGACGTTGTTTCAGTCTATTCAGTATCTTTTTTCAGTGTAATTACCCTGATTTTTGATAACCATGTTATAGGTGTAGCGAAACTTGGTGGCACTCGCTGGTGAAGAACATGACGCAAAGAAGAGGAAAGCACATATGAGATGTGGGATGAAGCGGCCGAGTCTTTTTCCAGAGGACCCTGCGGGAGTCCTTCGATAATTTTGCCCGCTCATCAACGCTTGGTTTACGGTCAGTGTCCTCTTATCCTCCGCTGGTGAGTGCCACCAAGTTTCGCTATACCTATACACTGTTTACAGAATGGCTCTGGTCTTAAGTTTGTATATGGTGAATATTTTAACTCATACTTGGAAATAATAAAGGATTTGACGCGGAATGCGTCTTTGAGATTCGTTCCCACGCCTGCCAAACTCGCCGACCGTCCTTCGAGGACCGTACTCCCGCAAGTACATATATGCCTAGGCCGGCCATATTGACTCGCCTCATGTATAAATGCGCGGGTGTACGACCATGAGTTCGTGCCTGATGATGTCGTAGATCGGCGAAACGTATTGTACCATTTGATAAATTCTGTGGAAAAGTATAAAGTATATTATTTAGTATGGATACTAAATATTTCCGCGAAGTGAAGCCTGAAACTATAGTGTAGTTGTTTTCTTAATTGCTGAAACGTTTTTTTTTGGCTGGTTGGTTGTGAGGGGTTGGTTGACGGAGGAAAGGAGAGGGGAATGTTGGGAAGGCTGGGAGTGAGATGGGATATGCTGCGGATTCCCGTAAGAAAACTGCTTTTTATTGTAAAGAAAATAAAGAAATCGCTGCGTAGATAATTGGAGAGCTTATTGGAAGTGATCGGACGTTAAAGGTGTCATTGGTTTATGCGTATAATAATTATAATAAGTGTGCTCATCACTGACTGACTGACTCTGTAACGCTGTAAGATGGAGTCACAGTCAGGAAAACGCATTTAACTCCTGTGAAAACTCACAAGGAAGTGGTAGACCGGTGGTAAGGTGGTGGATTTTGCAGCGGAAGGTATGGAGTTCGATGATCTGGTGTGGTCAATATTGTTTTTTTTTAATAGATTTTTTCGCTTCTCTTTTTATATATTGTGCTTTCTTCACGGTAAATTCCATTAAAAATATTTTCACGCAATTTCTTACGAGCGCCTTAGGCGCTGTACAACTAACTAGTTTCTTGATATGGGTGGTGGATTGGGGAAAAAGGAATGTGTTCCGGGCTCGCTGCATCGTCAGTCAGCGGGAGAAGTGCACGTGCGTTTGCATGGAGTGGAAATCGTTTCGTGGGATAAGAGAAAGAGAGAGAGAAGAGGTGTGTCTCCCTCGTGATTAAAAGTGCTTTTATTTTATTCATTACAACGGGGCACAACGGGGTTTAATGGTGCGAAGAAGGGAAACGGGCACGTTATATATCTATCGGGGCAAATTCACTGGATTGAACTAATTGTCGCCCCGTATCGCTGGCTTCCCCCTGCCCGGAACGCGCGTGTTTGTATGCTAGAGAGCGAAGCCCTTCCGTCCGTGCTTTTTTGTGTGGAGAGCCCCGCGTCATTTCGTGCCGCTCATCCGCGCACACGTGCCTTTGTGTGGTATGCGCGCATATCTCTCTCTCTCCCTCCCCTTGCGCGCGACGGAGGAGAGACTGCGGTGCGCAGTTGTGTGTGTGGGTTTCAACGATTGGATGTGATACGGCTCCCAATAACGATGATGCCAATTAAAACCGATACAGTCTCATACTCGCCGAGTGATGAAACAAAATAAAATGAATGCATTAGGTTGAGCGGTAATGAGTCGTTCACTCCCGTTTTTCAAGAACAAATATACATATACATATAGAGCGTTGCTCCCGTCCGTTTGTATGTATGCGCTCTTATATATATTTTTTTCCAACGGATTCTTTGGGACAAAGCAGAACTATGTTTCAATTATGGTGGCAGTGTATTGATGGAGAATGTTTTTCGCAGGATTTTTATTAAATTTATTTTTCGTGGATAATTTTTGTTGTCTAATTAGTGTTCATTATGTCGAGATGGGTTGTGGTTATCGGGTAGCGGGGGGATTCGATACAGTAAACATGCATTTACCAACGCGCTCAGCAAAAAAAGTTTGGTGACCAATAGTTAAAGTTTGTTTTTGTTTTTTAATTTACTTCGCACATTTATATGTTTTTATTCCCGATTTGGAAAAAAGTTCAACCCACCCCGCCACCGTCCGTGTTAATCCCAGCTGACACTGGGACACAAATACGGACACAAATACCCGATTTTAATTCGATTTGCCGGGGACAACGACGGTTTTGCAACGAAAGCGTTTGAAATGATTCCTTTTGACCGGAAAAAAGAATCCGGTTCATCCCAGCATTTAATTAGTTTTATTTTTGAAACTATTTTTTCCCCACATTTTAGCGTTTCAGATATTTTTTGTTCAATTTCCTGTTCTCAAAACCCGATGTTTGCGGATCGACATGCAAGTTTTTAAAAATAATTATTTCGCTTCCAAATATTAATTTTATTTGCACGGTCAACGATGCAATTTCGATGAGCTCCGTTGCATTGTACCTCTCTTTATTGCATAGCGGTGTGGGTTAGCTCATTTGGAAAACGAGCAAGGTAAACAATTAATCAATTCCACATTTAAGTAATGATACTCGTTAGCCCGCGAAATTAATTCATATTCATTGTTTGATTTATTGTTCAAGGCTTAATAAAAAATAATTGATGCTCGTAATGTGTATGTGTGTATATATATAGTTTCTTTATTATTCATTGCTGGTTATTTCACGCAATTTGGTCGCGGAAATTCATTATGCGGCCCTATTTAATTTGAGTAGTTATTCATCTGCATTTCATTATGCACACATGGATTGTATTCTGAAAATTTATCTATGCTCCGCCCAAACAACTGCTGTGTTAATTGAATTAAAATTTCACTCCAAAAATAAAAATGATCTCCTGCATTGCTGGTCAGTAATAACATGGATTTCTATCCTTTGATGAATCGAATGTCAGCTATTTAGTTATATTTTCCAAATTGGTATAGCGGACGAAGTTATGCTGCTTTAGCAGCTCTACTGTGACAAAATTTACGACGGAACACGCGATTAATTGAATTTATATTGAAATTAAATTTTATTTATTTCATTTAAACGCGATGTAGTAGACTTTTGCTGCGCTACATTGGATTTTGAAAAACTAAGTTGAATTTAAATTGTTATGTGACATTTAAATTTCTTTATAATGTTTGCAAATACATTTTATGTAACTTAAGTGCGGTGGATGGAAAGAAAGACAAACGACGAAGTTCTTATTATGAAGGGTAAGCAAATAAAATGTCTAGAGGAGATTAGGAGGAGGTGCTGAGATAAAGAAAGAAACTATGTTGGTAGATAAAGGTCTGCAGCTGTAAATATCTAAAGGATTTTTACTCTTTTCCCTTTAAATCAACCGAACCGTAAAATTAGCCTAATGTTAATTGTACACAAAGCGTACATGTACAACGTATTATGTTGATTCCGCATTTAAAAAAAGTATCTTAATCTGGAGGAAAAGGTGTCTGCAACGCGCCAAGCTAACAATGAAGGAGGTGGTTCGCTTAGTGCTTGGAAATCCATAGCGATGGTTTCTCGCTAGTATTTTCCAAACCAAATGTCGATTAGTTTTAATTTCCTGAGCTAATAAACAACCTTTTCATGTTTCCTTTGCTTTTAGTTGCTATTTCACCGCGGCATAACAGAGGTGTTGAGTTTAATCTAAGATGATAAAACTTTTTATCATAAGAACTTAACAGATAATTATTTCAGAACGATTTATATGCTCCAATGCTTCTGTGTTCGTGCTACTACTACTGGTAAACCAGTATGAGCTGGTGACTAGTTGAGTTGAAAATAATTGGAAGATGGCGTAGAAAGAATTGGCAACTAACTTTGATGGCGGTTGAAGATTTTTACTTTTTACGTTTACGCATGGTGTGCGATATTGGAAACTCCATCCTCCAATGTGGTCCATTGACGTCACTGCTCCTATTTTAAATCTTAGATCCCTTGATCCGAGTGTTCGTATGCCAAACATTTCCTCCAAATCCAAATGAATCAGCTTTCCATTAGCGGCTCTCGCCAAGTGCCTTCCTTTTCCGGTGATTTATCTCTTAAGCTCCTGGGAGAGTTCCTTTGCCCTTAGACTCTATATACCGGCATCAATTGATAATGAAGGTCAAATTGATTTGGATCAAATTTTTGGAAAGTACATCGTCTCGTTTCCTTCTACTTTCACATAACCTTTTTCTTCCCAGAGTTTTGGAAATATCCGTCACAAATATTTGTGCCTCTAAGCGTTGTAATGTAATGTTTTTAATAAATATATAATCTCGATTTTGGAGATCATGGTACATATTTTACTCATTTTTGTTTCGCAATCGCAGTCAATTATTAAACAGGAAAAAAAACGAATATGCAGTTTCATTACAAAGACTTGAAGCATCACCGCGGTTAAGGCATCGTTGAGACCCTCGAAATGTTGTAATAATTTTCGCGTACGATTATAACAGATTATCACATGACTTTGTTAAGATATCGTATGGCGCATTACCACTAGATATTTTTTCATGCAATAATTATCACTTGTGGGCAAGATGTGACAACTCAACAATGCTGAATCGACGAAACCATGCAGTAGCGTAGTTATTTTCGCGTATTATAATTATTATCACAGGTTTTTAGAATAGAATACGAGGTATGCTGATAGCCAATATGATATAGGAGCCCGAAAAGAATGCATTTATGGAAGCAGTTTTCTCTCAAAAATGTTTTATAATGGCTGTTTAAAGTCAGACATGATGACTTAGCCACTTTTTTGCCTATATTTACTGAGTGTAACTCTCATTTGGTAGGGAAGAACAGAAATTTGCCGGAGAAACGAAGAGAAGGTGGAAATGGCTCCACATACCTTAACGTTTGCCATAATAAATAGAACGATCGCACCACTGAAAATTTCTATTAGTGCCACTTGAGTATCATTCCATTTTGCGTCTGTAAATAATACTCAGGACCCGGTATTACAGTGTCTGGTGAACCTTAACTAAAAGTTGACGTAACCCTTACATTAACTAAATGTTAAATGAGAGTTTGGGTCCTGTATTTTTCATTAAACTGTCGGTTAGTTGAAGTGAGCGCTATCGACGGAAGAACATATTATGGTGGCTATAGCTACAATCGTGGGTCTTTGAATGCACAATTTCATAATTTGTTCAAGTAATTCGAAAAAAATTTCAGGACCACATTTCATTTAGGTAAGTACATCTCTTTATGCGATGGAACTAATCGTATATGCAGCAATAGAATTGGCACAAATAATATGCTTTGTATTTTTTGGGTTACCTAATTAAAGAACGTTACGACTTGAGTTTTCGGCGCGGAATACGAATTTAACCATAATTTTTCGAACCTTTTACTCCGCGTGACCCTTTGATATTTGTTAGTAACCATTACAATAATATGAAATGTATTATTTCGCGTTTAGCAGAAATTCTGTACGTATGTAAACGAATAATTACGAAATATATATCTGTATATGTGTCGTAATGTGTGTGTATATATCTGTATATATGTGCCGTAAGACTCCTTGTTAAAACGTATTGAGTTGTAAAAAAAACAAAATCGGTAAATTGCAATTGTTTGGCCTTAATTGTCAGATATTAATTTTAAGGACATATGCAAAGTTTCACACAAACGTGTGTATAGACGAACATCGCTTCGACACCTTAATAATCGGTTTGCACTCCGTTAAAATATTTAGCTACAGATCATAAAATTGGTTGTAAGATGTTCGCCAAAATATTTCAAAAATTTTAAATTCTCCGGTTAAAACTGTATAGCGTAGGGTTGTACGCAATTTGACCGCGAACTCAGAGCAAAATTGGATGGAATCCTCTTTACTCCCACCGCTATAAATGCGCTGCCAGGGAAGTCTGGAGAGAATCTCTGCAGAGATAATTTGCAACGATCTCTTTTGCTTGTGGGAGAGACTCTTTTATGCGCCCCGAGATACTTGGGGAAAAGCCCTTTTTTGAGATAAGGTTTTTTTTCTCTCTCCGTATTTTCTTTCGGGGAAGGAGAAATATTCTTTGAGCCGGAAAAGAAAGAAAGGGAAAGTTATGGAAATTTCGGTGAAAGGGGTTCTGTGGTCCGAAAAAAATCATGTATAATGAGCTGGGTGAGTCTGCGTTTCACACTTTTTTCTTCTCTTTCTATCCAGTCACTTCTTTACAGGGATTTGTGATTTTTCCCGAGATTTTTTTTCCGGAAAAACTTCACCCAACAATTTGACTCCGGATAGAAATGTTTGCTTCTCAATGCCAATTCATATTCCGTATTCAATTTATAAACACCGATCTGTACCTCTTAAGATATACTTGTTTGGCATCTATTTCGTGAAAAAGCTGTAATATAACATTAAAAATGAATATAATTGCGCATATATTGTGGCGTCTTAGGTCATGCTAGTGGTGGCTAAATGAAGAAACAATGGATATTTTCACAGATTAATTTGGCGTACGACCGGTTTCGTCACGTAAGTGACATCACATGATTTGTGACAAAAGCGGTCGTATATTTAATAAATCTGTGAAAATGTGCATACTTCATTTGATGATCATGAAGTTTCGCGAAGTTGTGCCATAAAAACAGAGATCTCTTATTAGCAATGGTTGATCACCCTGGGTTCATTAAGTTGCTTTATTGCTGATGGGATAGTTAACATCCAAAATAGATTCTCTGCTAACGGTTATAGGTTAACGGATAAAGGTTTTTAGCCCTGTTGATGTCAATAAAAGTTGACGAAACATAGTCCGATACGCTATTCTTATTTTAATTGACCAACACTCGAAATTTTTACCAATAACGGTTATAGTTTTAATATTATTACAGCTCACTCTATTGTAATAATGATGAAGTCAGTCCTGAATTCCAGTATTAAAAGATTATGAATAGCAGAACTTGTATAAATATATTTTAATTATAATGTATTTAATCACATTATCTCTATTTAATACTTTTGTCTATAATTGTATATAATAATTGGTAGGTAGGTTTGTGTCTATTAGGTGAATCAAAATCAAGGTTATTTAGCATCTCTTACGCAATTTTATCGAGAAATGCGTTTTTATATTCTACGCAGTGTTATCAAGGAAATAAAAATACTATTTCATCACGATTTTTGTTACTCAACTCCATGCATGTGAAAAACCTAAAACTTACCTAAACCTGATGAAAACTGTTATTTTCCCTTTGGAAGTCCAGTGTTTTTTGTACCCTTCGTTGATCGCTCCCTAAAATGCAGACCATGTCCCCAGGTATTATATATATTTGTGTCGTATGTAATGTTTTTTATTAATAAAATAAATATTATTTACTAAAAATAGTAGTTGTAGTAAAATAATGACCCCAGCGTTTAAAATATTTTAATATTTTAAGTTACATAATTTATACGGGTGTACATAAGATTGTAAAACGTTTCCGGAGAATTCTCTCCATGACTGGGAAGATCTAATGGCAAGACACCAAGTAAATGCGACAAGAAAATGTGACGAGTATGCGAGAGTTGCGTTTTATGATTCCAGGGGAATGAAAACCTGGAAGGCGAGGGAATAGATGGGATGTGTTTGAAGTGTTACATTAAAAATGGATGGGTTTGAACGGAAGGATATGATGGGCAGATAGGAAAGCAGAGGTAGACGCAAAGAGAATGGGGAAGGAAGCTGTGGGAGATAATTAGATAGAGACTTAAGGTACCTTAAAAAGGACGTTTGGATGATGATGGCGTCGATGGGAAATGTTTATAATGAAATGTAAAAAACACATTCTTCTTTATATATTTTTAAAACATAATATTTGAATATTTAATAAAAATATAATAAGTTTCTTTGCTTACCCAGTTTTTGTAATTTTTCAGTTTATTCATGATTTTCAATTCATATATAATTGGGATCAATTATGTAAACCTTGATAAGACCTTTGAAGATAAATATTTCCCCTTGTTGTTAAAAAATGTGTTCTAATGTAATAATCATTATTTTACATCCATTATGATTATATTATTGCTACAGATAATGAATATCTCGAAGTGCTAACGCCTTTAATAAATTAGATCTATCTTGTTTTGTAGGATATATTGAGTCCTAAATAAGAAATATTTCCTATTCCATTATATTTTTAATCTTATTTCGGTATACACCTATAATGATGAAGTAGCCATGCCGCCACATGTAGAGCATTGCTTATGTTTCACCATCGTGGGAGCATTGTTTCAAGCATGATCCGTTCCGAATGACTGCGCGGAGCGATCTCCAGTCACCAGAATCCACCCAAAGATACACCTCGCAATCAATCGGAGCAGAGAAACAAAAGAATTCACTAAAACGAAAGGAATGTCTGGGGTAGAGGTGGGAGGGGGCTTGTGTGTGTTTGTGTTGGAGCGGCTTGGTCGTGGACGAGCAAGGGCGAACAAAAACTCGATATATATTACCCGCCGCGCACTTGGGGAACATCTCCTCCGGTCCGTAAGTAAGGATGATCTATCATTCTTAAGAGCCGCTGGACCAAATCCCCAACCCCCTCCCCTCTCCTCCCCCTCACCTCCCCTAGCCCCACCGCCACCGGACGATGTCCTCTTCGGCTCTTACCCCTACCTCTCCCACTGGCCGTATCCTTAATCCTACCCCTGCATCCCTCATCCCCTCTCCCACACACATCACTCCCCATCCTATATAATCCCTCCCGTGAGTACAGACTCCGCATCCAGTTCCTCCCAGTGGGGTTCGGAGGAGAAAGAATACCGGTCAGTGGACGTAAAGCAGAAAGAGTGTGCATGTCAGACGGCAGCAGCCAAGGGCTTTTAACCTCATCGCCTCCTCCCATCCAAACGGCCAACCCAGGCAAGACGTACCACTTCCCCCCCACCAATAGGGTGGGGATACTGGGGGTGGTATCTGAGGTCAAGGGTGGGGAAACTTATAAAGAGGACACGGGATAGGAGACTGGGGATGTTAGAGGATGGAGGTTTCGCCTTTGAGGTTTTTTTTGGTCCGAGCGATTTTTTTTCTTTGGGGTGGACTTCGGTGACGGTGGGAAATCCGGTAAACCAGGAGTAGTGAGGGAAATTTAAACCTGACCGGGAAAAGATCTCGCGCGACGGGCAGGGGTACTTCGTTAAAATGATTGGAGGGACCGAGATTGGGTAGATAAATTCTCCAAGGGAAAAAGGATTGGAGAATATGGATTCCTGTGGACCGGACGGAAAAAATTAGCGTCATCTATCATCATCACCGGTTGGCAGGCCGATATTTTTAGGGATGGTTGGCCATTGTTTTCCACTTCACTGTCTGATAGGGTGAGCCTCTTCTTATATTTGTGCGACCCTGCTTTCTTATTTGTCATCTACCTTCTACTCTGTATAAAATTTGATATTTCTGTTGCAAATGACGGAGCTGATATAAGAATAGGAGCCTAAATAAATTGCCGCAAGAAAAAATCTGCCTGTATCGGGAATCTAAACACAGAGTTTTGACATTTGAAATTTCTCTACTGTCAATGTTTTCGTATATCACTGCTGTAATTTGCGACAGATGTAAAAACCTTAATACGCAGTCTATCCCGGCATTAGGGCTAGTATAGGATTAAACCTAATAGGCAGTGGCTTCTTTGAAGCTCTTATTCCTTTACGTTACTATCCTTGATGGACTTTAAGGGTAAAACATTGAGTTTCCTAAAATCGTATTAAAATTTCCGTGACAATTATGAAGCATGGGTTTCTTGGTGGTCAGAGCATTGACCTGATCAGCCAAAGTTCCGTTGTTTGATTTCATACTGTCTAGGCGGGTTGTATGGCTTGGAAAATCTTTCATATTTCAGCGCGTTTTTCATTGATAGTTTCCTGCGTTGCTTTCCGCGATGATACGTAATTGTATTACTGTCTAGATTTTTTATGAATATCTTGAAGTTTGAGCGCTTTTCATCAACGTACCTGCTTGATGATTATCATCAATGCCAATCTGTTTAGTATTTGGTACTTGACTCATAAACTTCACGGGTATAGATTCGGTGAAAGCACTATGTTGCTGTGCCATTTTTTATTTCCTTAGTAATATCAATGCTATAAGCGCATCTAAGACTTCGGTTTAGGGTTCTCTAAGTGATGTTACTTACTTTTTGTTTGCACAGGAAATTGTTTTGCGGCATAATCGGACTTGAAGTGTAGCAAAACTAGATGCGAGCACAAAGACTTAGAACTAGTGTATTGGGAAATAGTTTGGCAATATAACACTCATGGTCACTGGTAATTTCTCATCAAATGCATGCAATTGCCAGTAACGGAACAGGACGCAAATAACTCTTGCCTCACAGAATGAATGGCATCTGGTGCTGGTTCATGGCTGAGTTACTTCGCAGTGGATTAGGAGATCTTTTTCTCTCTTTTTTTAGGCAGCAAAGTTATGTGAGGAGCTGGCTATAACTTTGCTTTTAGCAGCCAATATACTCCCGTCTGCGAAAGGAACAAGGAGTGCTCTGTCCTTCGTTCAGATATGAGTCGAGAAACTCGCGCTCAAGTTGCCGATGTAATATTTAACACTTGCACACTTAATCTTAAGAAACACTTGCATGTCAGGGAATTTGAAATGCAAAAGAAGTCGAAAGTACTGGTTAAGGAGGTTCCGCTGCGACTGTGTGAGTCAAAAGAAATACTGAGTTCTAAACTTTTCGTTTATATTCTAGAAAAATAATGCCTTCACTGGAATTGAAGAATTATCTATTTTGAGACCATATTAAGGGACACAATTTTAGGAATAATTAACGAACGTATTTTAATTAACCTTTTTTTCCAGCCATAGGAGCATTGCAGCGCCATTTCTATTGAACAAACGCATTATTACTTCAATTTTTATTGTATTGCAGTTACTCGGATTAAATAAATCGAGTGGTGCGTTGATGTTATTACCATTTTTGTCCTGGAAAAATGGGCTTCTTGTTAACAGTTATGGTGAGAATGGCATTTATATTTGAAAGAAAAATAATATTTTTACCCGTTTCACTCATTCTTGCATTGAGCACCATGATGTTTCAAATTGATTTGAGAAAAGAGTACTGTGGAAAGGGAAAATGTTTTTGTTCGTATCAAACAGAGAACACGTTTATCTACAAGAAGGGAGAATAATCAATGTATGAAATAGAAGTCATTTTCCGTAGGAACCACGTAAATTATTTTCTATTTATGGTGAAATTATCTGAGCCATCTCTAGGGCATAGGCATATCCACTGAAGTGGAGGTTCCAGAATCTTCAGGGGATCAAGTTGGTAGGGTAGTTAGAGCACAGGGTTCCCATTCCGAAGGTCCGGGTTCAAATCCCTGCGGTGGTTTAGATTTACTTTAGTGAAATTCCGATCCCTTCTTCTTGTCATGTGGAGAGCACTTCAAGTACAGTACTTACTCCGTACGTTGGATGGGACATTAAACCGTTGCTCCCTTGGCGCCTTCAGTTAAGACCAGGGTAATGCCGATGCCGGGGTTCTCTCCACTCTTCCTCCATTCCCCAAGAGCCCTTCAGAAACCTACCCACCTGTCCATAATGGCGAAAATGAACTCGGTTGTCGGTCGCCCTATCAAAATAACCGTACCAGAAGCTTCAGGTATATTAAGTACTATTGACTCTCATCATATAGGAGACATTTTGTTAGCCCTAACGTTAGCTTTATCTCATTAGTGTGTATTTGAGGCACATCGACAGTATAGTTGTTCGCGCTAGTTTTACCTAAGGCCAGCGGAACCTGTCCAACGGACAGTTATCGTGTCTGGGGTAAAGGTGAAGGCCCTCAATATCCTCTGTACTTCACGCCTAAATTCTCTATACCAAAGACCCTTTCCTCTAAATTACTCCAGTCTTTATCCTTGTTCCTCATGGGAGTGCTGAAATTTCACTCAGGAATTCCTCTGTGAAATTTTCGCACTTCTATGCACCCGCGGGTGACGCCTTAAAAAGTTATACGGCAGCTAGTCCGCAGTATGCTAATAATTCTTCCCCTTATTCTAAAAATGGTCCCAAATACAATAAAAATCCTTCTCACTTACATTTCAAAAGATGATTCTTGATTATTGTTGTAACGTGTTACAATTTTTCTTTATGACTCAAGGAATGCGCAGATTACTAGAGTTTGTAAACTGATGATTGACTTTTGGGATATAAAGCTGCCCTCACGCTACATTTATTAGTCACGCACTAGCGACAAATTAAGGTTGCTTTGCAATCACGCATATGTGCTAAACTGTTGCAATCAGTGTATCGCAGAGCGTGCTACAACCACTTATGTGGCGTCATCGGCGCTTAGCAGATTCAAACACATTTCCAACATTGCTTGTCTGCTTTGGCATGTGCGCCAGCTGGCGGAATTGCGATAGGGATGATATATGTAACAGTAGAAACGGGAAAACCTCAATAGATAATTGTGATGATTACTTGAAAATATTGATAATAATTCGGATTTTTATCTTTCAAGAGATGAGTTTAACCACTTCAAAAAGATATTGAATACGGTCCCAGAATTTTGTCAACACTTCGGCATAGATCATTCCGTTCATCGACTTGAATGTGCGCTCGTGTGTCTCCATCTGTTACGATGTGCGCCTTTCTGCAATAGGTGACTTGAAAGCACTGTAAGGGTGAGATTGCTCTAGATAGTTACTTATGCTAGTTTATTCTGCAAGAGCTTGCGGGGGATTTCACCATGTTTCACTAATTATGTGACGCAAAAGGTTTCACTAGTTAGTGCAGAGTCAGATTGGTGCAGTTTACATTGGAAACAATACGCTTCTGCAAGCGACTTGGTGAAACTTTTGAAAGTTTTGCGAGTGGACTTTCATAGCCTTGTTCAGCTGCAATCTGCGTCGAAAATCAGTTTCTGCTAGTAAGTTGTGGATTAAACTTACCACTGTAAACCCAACTTAAGACAGTAAGGAAAGAAGAATTCTATTGAGATTTCCATTTGTTGTTTTACGTCATTGAAAACTCAAAAATGATGTGAAACATCGAAGCTGCATTCACTTGCAATCCCATTAAACATTTCTCTGGGGAAAACTGCAAAGAGTTCTTTCGTCATGTATAAGTTCCACCGCATCAATCCTGAGACAACATTACTAAGACAGACTGTAGATCAAAAATACATTTTTCTCAAGTGCTATTCACGACCACTACAAAAGCAGAGCTAAACACATATTCTTCGAACTACAATTTCCATTTCACTTCCCTATATTCGTGTTTCCATTTTGTTTTACCCCTAGCCGAGCACCAGCTCCCATACTTCCGTGGAGAGATCAGGAAAGTAATGTTGCTCCTATACATTCATGCGAGTTTTGCATTATGCACCTTTCAAATTTAACCCCTAGCGCTGAAACGTGAATCTCATGACGGTTCGTATTCTCCTGACTAGACTAGATACAAAGTACCCGATGGAATGGGGTAAACGTCAGTTACACACACATTTGTCAGTTACACACTAAAATGCATTATCACGAAATGGAACGGCTGCATTTCATTGGGGTATTTTTGTAGAAGCAAATAAAATAGATGAATCAACAACGGCCAGCGAAGGAAACGTAAGGGAGACAAATTTATAGCAAGGAATGTAATTGTCGTCAATCTTCGAGAAAGTAACGGAAAGTCTTTGAAAAAAATAACGGGAGTTTCCAAAGTTTTCCAAGTAAATTGGGGAGTTTTTTGAGCATTAATCCATATTCCTCCCAATTCCGCTGAATTATTGGAAACATTTCCATAAAAGCCCGGGATTCGCCAACAAATATCGGCGTGATTCATTTTCGAGGCTGGGGAAGCGGGTGCACTTGATTGAGGAGGCTAAGTTGTTTGTGCCGGGGTCGTAAGGAGTGTTGTGGAGACTTGGTAACAGTTAATTATACTCTCTTTGGCCCGGTTTTTATCATATCTGGTTTAATATTTTTGCGGTATAAAAACCGAAGTTAATACGTTCTTCCATCGATAACGCTCACGTTAACTTAATCGAGTCTGATGAAATCCATGGAACCAAAACTCTTACCTGACGTAAAGTTAACTCAAGTTAACGTAAAGGCTTCGTCATATTGCGGTTAATGCTTGCCAAACACTGTAAAACCGGGCGTTAGAGTTATTTATGGAACTAAAATGGAATGAAACTCATGTGTCATTCGTAGAATATTTCAGTGGCGCGACCATTCTTGTTTTAGGCAAAAGTTCACTTAGTAGATTTGTGAATTAATCTCCACATTTTCTTCATTTAAGATGAACAATTGAGGGCCTGAGAGTCAAAGTAATACAAGTAACAAACATCGTCCAGTGTCACCTGTATCACTTTACTCCGGTAAGATCTAACCTACAGCAATGTAGCTTGAGTGTTCGGCGGCTAGATCGCAGTACCATACGTTCGAACGCTTGTATTCCTTTTCCTGTAGCTATCTGACGGTACCCGACGGTACCAACTTAGAACGTATGAACATATCGTTTTTCGTGTTTATGTAACTTGTATTACTTTGACTCTCAGGCCCTCAATTAGTAACTTAGTAGATACTATTTTCACACATTTTTTCACCGAACGAGGTTTCAACACATTAGAGTCATTATTATGACAAAACATTATTACAGTCGCTCACAAAAAAATTAAAAGATATGTTAAAAAACTAAAGACAAAAATACAAAAAAAAAACAAAAAAATGTATTCCCATATATGCTATAAAATAAAAATAGCGTTATGACAAATTATTGCTCTTCTTTTGGTTGCATGCCTCACCCTCTTGTTTTGTTTTGAGGCTGCCCTATATATTGTTCATTATCATATCTTGTAATCTCATAGCCTATAATCCATATTTTCTGCTGTGTATTTACATTATTACTTAGTTATTAAGTTTCCTCTTTCACACAAACACGACATACACGACAATACACTCTTCTCATGTCAAGAGCGCCACTTGTCAATTGACCGGTAGGGGTGAGTCTCGCACTCACCGGAACGGAATAATCTACGCGCCTTCGGCGCGATCAGAACTGTGTTTGTTATTACAGTCGGTCTGTTCACATGTATTATTACCTTAATAATAACAATGAAATGTTGAAACCTAAGTATGTCTATAAAAGAAGTGTGCATATTGTACAAAGTTACTAATAATTACTCATCATGAATGTTAGTCATTTTCAGAAAATGAAAATTCTTAACTTGAGTATTCAGTATAACTTGAGTACCTATATAGACACTGTATTTCCTTCGTTTATCTTACAATTCCCTATTCTTTCCTGCCTTAGATATGCGCCTTAGATATGAGGGGGAGAATGAAATTTACAGGCCACGGTATTGAGGGGCAAAAGTTTAGAGAAGCTTAAAAGTTAGCGCAATTAGAAAAGTTTAGAGACGACTCTGCCATGGAGTAACCAGTACACGAATTAGTAGAACCGGTAGAACCAGTCCAGATGCCTAGCAGTCATTTTGTGTAGCCCCAAATGTATGACTTCAGGCTTTCCCGATGAATTGAATACCCTTTTGGGCTTTCATCCGGATTAGTGGCTCCATGACCGACGTTTCAACAGCTTACTCTGCAGTCAACCTCATGGTGAACTACCCCTAATGTGTTAAGTTCTAATTAGTTTTTAGATTGTCTTCTTCTCCTTCCATCAAATCTTCCCTATACTTCTCCAAAACAATATGTAAAATTTATAAATAAAAATTGAAAAATAGTGCATCTGAGAAGTGTTTGCGGTAAAATTGGAAGGGATATCGTTATGAATGAGAGATGAAAGAATGTGGAATTGATGCTCCAGTGATTGACGTTTACGAAAGAAGCGAGCTTTGTTGGCTTGGCTACGTCCAAAGAACGGAAGAGAGTCGGATATCCAAGCAGATTTAATATAGACAAGTGTATGACAGGAATGTAAAATGACAAAAATGGGAATACCGCGGAAGTCATGGGTGAATGTGGTGGTAGATACTATGAAGAGAAGGAAAATTAGGATTCTTAAGAACAAAGGAGCAAGGCTAGGGCAGTGTGGAAGAAATTATTGAAACTGTTTTACTGGCATAATACCGAAATTTGTCTTTTGATTTTGCCTACTCCCAAAGGGAACGGCATGATGCGCATTTATGTATGTTTGAATGTATGTATATCATCATCATCAGTAGTCATCAATCCGATGATTGGATGGCTGCAGCTTTACTTTTCACTCTCCCACCAGTCAACTGCTTCATTCCCATATAAAGTTTCACTTAGATGTCCTTCATAATTTGCCTGGTATAAGACTGGTGAAAACGCTAATTTGGAGTGAGTCGGAAACTTGGTCATCGTAAAGGGAGGATGAACGTAGACTTGAGAAATTTGAGATGGGGGTTTGGAGTAGGATGGAGAGGGTGAGCTGGGTGGCGAGGAGGACGAACGAGGAGGTATTGGATATGGTTGGAGAGGAGAGGAAGCTGCTTCCGGAGGTTCGGAGAAGGAAAAACGGATGGATGGGGGACTTTTTGAAAGAAGAGGGCATGTTGAAGAGGGTAATAGAGGGGAGAACAGTGGAGAAGCGTGGAAAAGGATAGAAATTTTGGACGGAATAAGAAGAGATTAACGATATGAGGAATTTAAGAGGGAGCTTATGGCGAGACATCTATTGGAGGGAAGCGAGAATTTGGGATGTTAGGATAACGACTAAAGACGACCAAAATCTACCAAAATTCTGGTGGAATACTCAAATGAATGAATGAATTCCATTTTTGGTCTTCCTTTGTAATTCTTCCCATTTATTTATTCTTCCATCATCGTTTTCAACAGACTATTGTGTCGCAAAATGCGTCAAATAAGTTTGTCTCTTCTTCTTCTCTCCAACATTTTCATTATATTTCTTTCCAACTCCAAATCCAATGTTTGTATGTTTGATAATTATTAGCACGGGCGCTGACAGTATTTAAGTTATCTTTCTAGCCACAGTTCTGAATTAAAATAATCCATGCTTATTAGAACTCTGAATTTCGGTAGCGGGAAATCATTTTGGCCGAACTAAATTCGACCCATTCACTCTGAAACCGCGTACGCCGGAGCCAAGACAAATGACCGGCGGGGACGCCGTGCATTGGCGACTGCATGTCGAACAGACGACCGGGAGGAATAGTTGGGCAGGCGGAGGAACTGCGGAGGGGGCGTATATGTGGAGTCGCACACAAGTCGGTTCGCATAAGCAGTTGGCAGAGAGGTGGGGTTGGAACGAACATGAGGGGGATTGTTTGGGGGTGGGATTACCAGGGAACGGAAGTATGTGTGGATGGTGGAAGTGTTGGTCCATATCTCCTTCGCCTGCCAAGCTCTTCTGCTCTCCGTTCATTCCCAAGCAGCCTCGCTCGTTCATCACGAATTCTTCCCAAAAGTTCTCATTTCACGGAATCTCGGACGAAATGATAAAAGCCTTCCCATTCATCCATTTAAAGATGTAAGACGGGATTGGTTAGGGGAGGTTCCACAGGGATATATTCTTGCCATTGTGTGTGTCTGTATTTGCCGGTCATGCTCCTGGAGGAAGGATAACGGAATACTGCCCTCCCTGCAAAACTCCTCTTCTTTTTATTCCGAAAGGGGTATCAAAGCGCTTTATTCCTGTTTATTTTCTTTCTCTATTCGTTCTCTAAAGGAGTTTTTCGGACTTTGGGGCTGTGAGAGCAGGAGGAGGAAAGGGTAGGGGTACAAAAAGGCTGTTGTCGTTGAGTAGTGTATGTGTATTAGAGTTGGGCGCCGGATTTGTCATCGGCGGCCTACGGCGCTCAGCTCGTAGTCGGCATACACCTACTGATAAGTCCTTTTGCGCATTTGGGTCCTTAAGAATTAGAAAAAAAGTTAAATAGTAATTCAATAAAGTTTGAGAAACTGAAAAAGACGATTAGGGATGAAATTTTTGATCACTACGAAACGGTATTGCTTGTAATGTAACACTTTATCCCAGAGAAATTAAATTAACCATGAAACATTCATTTGACTTCACTGGGTTTCGGACCCATAGCTGCGAATTGACGGTGAAGTGTGCTCGCCAGCTACACTTTCAAGCCATTTTAACTTAATAGCAAGAGAATAACTCAGGCGGAACTAATTTATATGTAGTAATAGAACAAATAGGCTTGTAAGTATCTGTATGAATAAGTGCTATGCTATTGGTTTTATTGTCATCAATTCAATTAACACCCGGGAGGGCTCAAGCGAAGTAGGCTTAGAATCCCGGTCAAGCCAAATGAATTTCTCCCGACGAGCTCCCCCACGCTGGTGTATATCACCGGGTACTTGCGCAGAATTGCGGACCAAATCATTGGTGTGTAAGCCGCTTTGAGCGTGGTTTTGTAATGTTTCTAATTTTTGGTGCTAGTTTTACTTTTTCTATGTGCACATCAGAGTGAGTGGAGGGTGAGGAGATAACGCTCTATGACTTACGCCGATTCTATGCGCAATGACGTATGCCACCTAATGGGAGGGGGGGGGGGAGAGCTACCACGAAAATTCAGTGGCGTATATAGAATTTGACTCCTTGGGGGGAGGGGGGGAATAGTACAGAATATTTTGAAAAGGATACCGGGGGGTTTGGGCGCAGCCTAATAGGGGGCCATCCCCCAAAACATTTTTGAACACGATAACAACAAAACTGCATTTATAGCCCTTTTTGAAGTATTCAAATGCATTTAGTTTGTTGATTTATTTATTTATTAATAATGGTACCCCTAACAAAATTGCTTCGGAGGGTGGTTCCGGTCCCGTTCGTCCCCCCCGTAAATACGCCCATGTACGTCATTTGACAAATGTGGTTTACTTTATAGAATGCTATATCAATATTAGCAGCGTAGTGTATATCCAAAAATAATCCAGTTAAAGTGGGATTACTATCGACGTTTCTTGACGTGGTGGAAACGTAGGGTAGCGTTCGAGGAGCGTGGTGGTTTGGATGTAGTTGAAACTATTACGATGGTCAGTGCGTCAGCAGACTATAAGCGAACCGTGTCACTCAACGTCAACGGCTGGAAGTGAGAGCAGGGCTGTTTTTATCTCGTATATTTTCAAATTTTCCAAATTGTCCATTTGGATTACAGTGAAACAAAATGAGCCTTTCTGAAGCAATATTTAGCAGTAATTTTGCGGGTAATTTATAATTTTTTACGAGGCTGGACATAAAAGTAGGAGGGCACAAATTGGAGCAAGTAGCGCAATTTAAGTACTTGGGTAGTACTCAATTAGGAAATGGGCACAGTAGCAGAGACATTATGAGAATAATAGCGTTAGCGAAGGTAGCGTTTAGTAATACAAGGGAGCTGATGACATCGCCATGTGGCTGAAATAAAAATAGACAACGGACGCCGAAGAAGTAGTCGGCGGCGTCGGCGTGCCGAAAATGGCCAGCGGCTCGGCGGCGCCCACCTCTTAATGCGTGGTGGGACAGCCAAGGAGTCTTCGACGACGTATTTCATCACCACTTTTGAATGCCCGCATCTTCCTTCCGCGTATACTATAGGCGATTCGAAAGCGGAAGTAGGGGGAAGTTGCCACAGAGGAGACACCGATCTTCGTTTCATTTCACCCGTTTAGTCGAAGAACGTCGCTACTTCACCCTCCCCTGAGGAATGGAGGATATTTTCTGAAGGGGTTTTTTTCCGAGTGAAATATACCCGACCAGGACTTTTCTTAAGGTAGTAAATACCATCCCAATGGCTAAAGGGAAAAAATTATAAATGGCAGGCCAGGGAGAGGATGAATGGGGAACGATAAGTTATTCTATCGAATTCACGGTTCGGTTCCTACTACCGAGAATTCCGTATTTATTCCTTAATTATTTTTATGTCCATTATAAATCTCGATGAGAAAAGTCCAGTGCTGTCGGACAAATTGTGTAAAAGATCCTCCGGTATTTAATTTTTTTATTTCCGTGGAATTTATCGTTATCTGCTCTCTTTATACATTTCTGTTCGTTCGCGCTGCTTTCGACATCAATCTCCAAATAATAGGTGCTTTTGCGGAATGTTCCTGCTCTGTGCGAAGATTTATATCGTCCCGTTATGCATTTTTACTTTATCGGCGGAGAATTCCCTATTCTTACGAGTTTCGTAATGGATATATGTGCTGTCTTTTTATGAATTGGTCTGGGGAAATTAATTCCGCGCAGACTCCTCTGGAAGGTACTTTTAGAAGCATGAAGTCGCGTTTCTTCTTGCGTGCTTGAGAGGAAATACTTCCGTGTCATCCATTTTTTAAGTTTTTGCTTGCCCCTGTATGTGATTCATTTCTTTGTCTGCAGAATATTGAACGCGGTTAATGACTAATAACCTTGAGCACGAATTTTCCCAAAATAATGTTGGCCTTTTCATGCACGCTCTCCTATTCTTGAGACTATTAATATTCCTCCTCTTAAGTCTCTTCTACCACATCCACCCATGGATTTCTCCTTCTAACCCATCCTCTAGTGCTATTCACTCCTATATCGTAAATGTGTGTGAAGCAATGCATGAATGCAGTAGCAGCGGAAGGTGTATGAAAGGATAAGGCATTAGGGAGAAAGTTATTTAAGGAGAGCAATTTTTCTAGGCGTAACAGCAATAAGTAAGTTCTTTTACGGCGCCCACCCCGAAAGGAATGGTATGATGGATGTGTGTAATGTTGGCCTTTTCATATGTCCCATCGCTGCGTAGAGCAGGTTCCTCTCTGTGGTTTCCAAGTACCTGCTACCAAATTTGCACACCAAGGCTTCTATGAAAAACAATGTTCTAGTCATCCACATTCGTAAAATATAGCATTTATCATTTCAACTCTGTGGATTACTCGTCTTCAAAGAAGATGCAAAATTCTTCATCATAACTATAATAAGAAAAGGAATATTTTCTGTTCAGTGTGGTGAGGAAATCATGGAATTTACTCTTGAATCAAATGTTGAGGAGTTTCAAAAAGTTCAATTTTTGTGTGCACTGGGACTAAATTTGCCCTTCTAGTTCATTTATGAATGCTCAACATTCCCGTAGCGAGTCGCTCTAATTTTAGACTGGCTTGAACACAAGGATTGCATTAAAATCTTCGTTTCGGGCGCAGGGCGAATTCACACGGAAGACGAAGATCTTAAGCATCTTTCTGCCTACATGTTTATCCTGAGCTAGCAGTCATCACTGCACTTTCCAAAGGCAGATACGACAAAGAGATACGGATTAGATATGATGATGGAGGTTTCACTTCGACTATATGAGTCAAAACAAATGCTAAATTTAACCATTTCGTTTTTAAAAAATACTACATTTCTGATCGCATGCCTTGGCTATTAGGAAATTAAGTTAAAGTGTAAAATGCGCAGATTCAATGTCAGACTGTCACCCAATGACTGCAGCGTCATTTTGACGAATTTTGACTACAATTATTGCAGTAGTTTACGAGATTATTAATATATTAATATTAATCGTATTAATAACTCAAAATATAAGATGAGCAGGTGTTAAAATTTAATAACTATTCAGTTTTGTGCTTTTCAGTTTTCTCATTAACAGTATTTTTTGCGAAAATGGAATTAATATTAGAAGCGGAAAAACTATTTTTATCCCATTTTTATCCCATTCTCGCTTTGAAAACACTGTCATCGCAAGTGTAATTTGCGAATAAACAGCGTTGAAAAGTAGGATTTCCTTGTTCATACTAAACTGAGGACCTTTTTTACTAGTAGACTGAATATGAAAAAAATGAAATGCCTGTCATTTTACATTGGATGAACCTTTAGGAGACTTTTGCTATCAGGCCTCTCGTTGTGAGGTTGACTACTTACGGTGGACGAGGTATGGCTAGGTCCATCATAACCATCTCTGTATCCCTAAGAGAATCGAAAGATTTTTCAAGATCCTTTCACTCACCTGTAAAGGAGAAGGAGAGTATGAATCAGTAAATACATTCTTAGAAGTTCGTTGAAATAAATAGCAATTAGAGTGGCGGGGACAAAAATTATTGATTGTGCAACACCCATTAAATAAATCCTCTGGGTGATCACACCTTTTTGGGACAAAGGTTAATATATGTTGCTGTAGGCTTAGTCATTTATTGAAATCAGGCATATTAAGCGTTGAAAAGAGGACACTTTTAAGTTAAAAATTTAATTTTTACAATCCGATCGGTTTTGATTCATTTCGACTATCCTTCATGAATGTTTGTGAGAATGTCAACTATTTGTATCAAAACTTCAGTAAGCCGAGAATACCGTAGCCATTTTTATGCTGAGATAATCAACAAGATCTTGAGAAAATTTCTGCTTGACAAGCTATTCAACGCATTGCGGGACATTTTCAGCATTTGTTTTCATCCTACACTATGTTTGCCTAACACTTTGACTCTTTATGCGTAATATAACTTTCCGTAACTTGAAAATATCCTTTCTTCCCGTCCATTTTAACTCTTTATTCCCCTTCTATCGTACCCTGACATCTCTTACTTCCTCTTCTACATAAGTGTAATTTAGGCTATGATTTAAGGAAGGCTATTGTTTAGTTAGAGGTTAGGGAAGGAAATTAGATATTTTTGAATTTGTGTGATAAAATAACTATTTGGCTGAGTTCTTCGTCTATGTAAGAATTTCTTAAGAGCCAGGTTCGATAAAATCGAGAAATATAAAGCAATGTAGCAATGTTAGATTTTTTTAAAAGATAAAATTGTAAAAACAATTAAGTGCGATAAATTTTCCATGATGTAAGATTATGGTAATGTGTTATTCACGAAATTTGCTTTAAAATGAAAGTTTTCGGAGTGTAATAGTAATTTAGTATGTTTTACTTAAGCAATCAGACCAACATTTTTGGTCTCAGTAATGCAAATCTTTGTCTGCCGTTTCAAATAAATCGGCCTTTTAATGGATATGGCGTTGGCTTCATTACCCAGTGTCACATTAAGGTTTTTTTGCAGGGAGACTATTTGTATTGCTTCCCTCCATTATCACGTCATTTCATCTGCCTCTGCCAAAGAACTATCGAGCAATTTCGTGGCCAAATAAGCAAGTTCGTTCTGTTCCGTCGGGCCAAATCTTGGCGATAGAAAAAATGTGCACCAAAAAGCGAAAGACTCTTTAAGAAAAGTATTTAGGACGAGTCAAAAAGTAGCACAATTTCGTCTGAACTTTTGGATGAGTTCCTATTTGCTTAATGAGTGCTGCAGTATGCCAGAGAACAATAGCGAATAGGTTTTCCAATTCCAAAAAAGTGCACTTAACTTAAACTTAGTTCAAGAAATCACTGAGGAATTGAAGACAGTACATGGAATTTGAACATTTTTGCAATTTACTGGAGTACATCTACTAAGAAAATAGTAAAAATTCAGTTTAAATCGTGTCTGCGTTAGTCAAAGTTAATCCTTTCATAGGGCATAGGGAGTTGAATTTGACGTTGGAAATTCTGCAGATTAAGCAGTTTTTTTTAAATTGACGGAGAAGTGATTTTTTTCCTTAAGTGCCACTGGCACACTCTGAGCACCCCGTCCATTTTATGTATGAACTTTTGATCAGAAACGTTTGAATGAGCGTTAGAGAATGCAGCCATCAGTAGTGAAAATAGTCTGTTTCTAACAGTTATTGACTAAAAATTATCGTGATATAATGTAAGGATCCATATTTCTGACATTTTGCTCAAAAAACTTAGTTAATAGTTTTCAGTGACTCCGCAAATTTAAATGTAAAAACTAAAATTTGGTTTCGAATTCACAATACGTCAATATCTCTCTATCTCTCTCTCTCTTAATGACAAGATTTTCTTTGGAGCAACAAAGCTATTGAATTATTTTGACCAAATCTTACCACCTAAATCAAAGCAGAGAGAGGTTGGACTATGAAAACTGTCGCCTTTACTTGTGATCCCTGTATTGAGTCAACTTATAGTTGCCAAGGGATTAATTAGCCCCGGGGGAATCCGTATTGAGTACTTGGATTTTAGCCGTTTTAAATAAGATGTTTCAGAGGCAGGGGAAACGTTGATTCCTCGCAATGAACTGTAAAAGGAGAAATATCCGCATCATAATAGGAGGGGACGGACGCTGAGTGGCGTACAATCGTAGAAGGATCATCGTGTGTATTGTATTCGGAGCCCGGAAAGAGGGGAAGCATCCAGAGTATTTCGTTGGCAAGAAAGGAGAGAAACAGAATAAAGAGAGGCTGGGGTTATTTATTTTTTGTTCGACGCAAAAAAATGAGTAAAAAGAGGGTAAGGCGACGGAATAAAACTAAAAAGAGAGGATTAAAAAAATAACGGAAAAACCGCGTTTCGTCGCGGAAAAGTGCCTTGGTGAAAAAAAGAAGGTCCCTAAATATGTGCCTTGTTTTTTTTTCATTTTTTAAAATTTTCTTTTTCAAGTGCCTCATTCTATTTTATTTCTTCAATTGCTTGATTTACTGCATCGTTGAGCCACTTGTTTTTCTCTCTCAGATCGTGGAATCCCCTCCACCACCTGAGAACCCATTACTTTCCTTCACCAAGTCTCCTCAAATACCCCCGATTCAACCCGTAAACCCCCTCGCCCTCCTATCCCCGTAACCATTTGCCTTTTTTTATTTTTTTAATATGTATTTTATTTTTTTCCACCTTGGATATAATAGCCTTCTTTTTTCCCTCTTTTGAACCAAAAAGAGCAAAGACATAGACAACAAAGGGAATGGAGGCTTTGGCGAGATTTCCTCAACTTTTTATGATTTCTGTACATATTGTTTTTGTTAATGAATAGGTATTTATTTATTGGCCACTCAGTTTTTCGCTGGCTTTATTTAGTGTTTTAGTGGGTTTAATGAGTTGGAAATGCAGCTGTGATAAATACGATGAGGAAAATATGTATTCCATCGTTATTAATGCTTTATTACCGCAGCACAGGATAGAATCAATACAATATCGTTTCTTTTATCACAAATATTGTCAGTGTCAATTCTTCAGTTGTCAATTACGTATTAGCAACCCGCATTACTCTTACGAAAAAATTTAATATCTCATAATTAAACAAGAAAACTTTAATTTCTTGAGACGTTCTTAATGACCTTGGTGAAACTGTTACGCAGTACAGGGGAGTATAACATGTGATGTGCCTTTTTTCCGTTTTGTGTCTCTGCCAAAAATAAGGCCATTTTAATAAATACGATTTACTTCATTTCGCATTTTAGGCATGCTTTTTGCCCGAAAAAGCTTGGTTTAATGACATAATATACGAGAAATATAGTTCCCATGCTCATTTTGATTGAATAATTGAGAGGTTTCATCCGACGCATTTCCATTAAAGGAGAAGTTAGTCTTGGTAGGCTTATGTCAAGAGGATTTGCTTATTACACCAGAGCTAGCACTTCTGCTATGTATAATTATCAGCGTGATACACAATCAAGAGTTAATTTATGATTCTACCTGCAGACCACAAGTCCCGGAGTAATTTGAGCGAAATATAATTTAAGGGATTAGAAATAGCCCATAAAATCGATTCACTCTGCACTTATTGTGCAGTATTGTAAGAATTCCGTGTCATTCGCTCTTGCATAAGATTTGTTTGTAAAGCAGTCTCGTTAGACGTCAACTTCTTCCACCTTCACTACTTAATGGAGAAAACCTAAATTCTAAGCCTCCAATGTCTTGGTACAGGGTTTATATTCTTGTGTGTTGGATTCCAAATACTTGCGGCACTTCCTTGCTCTCACTTTTGATAATCGTGCTGCCTTTTGTTCCATTTGGACGGAGTTTACAATTTGAGTGGAGCACATTCCACTTGGTGAAATTTAAGCTCCCCTTAGGAAATCCTATTTTAGGTAAATCGGCAATTGCAAAGGTAATAGACGGTGGAGACAGAGGCTGGTACAAATACTTATATTATGTGTGGATCGTTAAAAAATTGGTTGGCATTTTTGCATTTTTAAAACATTGGTTTTTGAAAGGGCAGTTTTGGTCACATCTGCAGAGGCAACACCCTCACTGCTCGAGTTTTCTTGATAGCTAGGTAGTGTCGAGAGTATTTATGGGTTTTGTACTATGAAATTATTGAATGAATAGCTTTAGTATGTACAGTAGGCTGATACAAATACTTGCTATGGGTTTGTATCGTTAAAACGCCGGTCAGTATTGTGTCATTTTTAAAACATTTGTCTTTTTTTGGTGGCAGTTTTGGTCCTGTCCGCATAGACACCGCCCTCACTGTTTCATTTTTAATAGCTTTAGTATGTACAGTAGGCTGATACAAATACTTGCTATGGATTTGTATCGTTAAAACGCCGGTCAGTATTGTGTCATTTTTAAAACATTTGTCTTTTTTTGGTGGCAGTTTTGGTCCTGTCCGCATAGACACCGCCCTCACTGTTTCATTTTTCTATCTATTTCAAATGAAAAAACAATAGTAACTTTCCACACTCAATATATTTTAACAAGTTAAGTATATTTTAACTAGTTAACCACCGATGGTTTCAGCACCTAATGCCATTATCAAGGTACAAATTTTCACAAACCTCCACCTATACCTAGGAGTGGAGGCACGGGGCCATGGGAAACACGGGGCGGGGGAGGGGCGGAGGGGGGGGGAGTGAAACAATGAGATGCCGTTGGTGGTGAAGGTCATGCGATCATGGGATTGTCGGACGGAAGGGAGACCAAGGTTTAAAAGAGGTGATCTATAGTGAAAAACAACGTCATTACATAACTTAGCCGGGCTATGAGCAATCTCATATTGCTGAAAGAAATCCAACTTCACCCCTTTGCCAAAATGGTGTAAAACAGCCGCGTCAAAATTACTAAAACGGTTAAATTCACACAGATGTTTAGCAAACCAGGATTTATCGTCAACATTGATAAAACTTGACCTATGCTCCTTCACTCTGTCCTTAAATCTTCTGCCTATCTGGCCAATACAACAAATACCACGTTACTATTATTTTTCATTTAAAACGGATGTCAAGTATTTCCTCAAAGTTCAGCCTGATACGCTTTTATATGTAGGTCAATTTTCTAGATGGAAAATGAGTATTGAGAGAATGCCATGGCTATGGACTGTGTAGGAGGAATCATTACAGCTTTTATAGTCACAGTAGTCTGATATAAATATATGTTCTGCATGCAGCGTAGCTTACTAATTGATTTGCTCCTTAATGCTTGTTTCCTGAGCCTGCTATGTGATACTGATAGCTCGTCCCTCACAGTTTTTATAACATTGGTGGCGTACCTATAGTGTAGTGCATGTTGGTGAGATTCCACATTCTCTTACGTATTTTCAGGTTATTGCAAATGTATCATTGTCATTTCATTAACTTTGTCACTTAATTAACTTTAAAAGAATACAGTGTAGCGCATGCTGCATAACACTCACCCTTGAGGCGGCTTGCAGGGTATAATGTAGATGTATGCGTTTGCATTGTTAAAAATCGGTCAGTTTTTTTTGCATCCTTAAGATTATGGTTATAGAGCGGGCAGTTTAGGTCCCCGCCGCCAAGGCAACACCGTCACTGGTTGCATTATTTTTCTATAGCATGAAAATCGATAGAGCAAGCCGTGGCTGTTGGTTTTATGACAGGAGCCACGCTGGAGTTCGGAGCGATAGATGGTGTTGCGGGGCGAAAGAGGAGGAAGCCGATATTTAAAATTCGGCGGGACGAGGGCGAGGAGGACGAGAGGCGAAGCGGGCAACGGGTGCGGCACGGCGCCGCCCCGCCGGTTTTCGGTCGCCCTCGAGGGCTCAAACGAGAGTGCTACGTGGTTAGGAGTAGTATTAGGGAATGGTGGAGAGAGGACCCACTAAAGAGACGGCAATCTACCGGGGATCTCATTGTGTGTGCGTGAGGATTCTCTTCTCCTGCTTCCTTTCCCTATAGAATTGTGAAGAGCTCACTTCTCTCATTCGGAACGGACTCGAGTTTCTGCTGTCCCCAGGAGTGGGAATGCGGTATAATGTGTATTTTCACATATTTACCGTCAATGATATACATATCGTAATGTCATACTAAATAATAGTGTAACCTTCCACAATTTTACGGGAATGTTATTCTTTTACCAGGCAGTTCACCAATTAGGGTAGGATGAGGTGTTGATTGGGGTACTACGCACGATTTTAAATCTGCAACCCTGCGATATTACGCGTGTTTTCCACATGTTGGCCGTCAAAGATACCCGTATCTTAATGTCTTAATATGCTTCCTATTAGTTTAACTACCCTTACCTTTACGGGAAAATTACTTTTTTAGCAGTCAGTTCACCGATTAGGGAAGGCTGTAATGGTGATTGGTGCTACCTACTCTTTTAAAGCTTCAGAACTATACTTCCTTCCACGACAGATTTCAGGGTAGTTGAGTGTTCGAATGCTAGAAGATGATTATTATTATTTATTGATTTAGAGGTAATATGACAGCTAAGGTAAGTTTAACATGGAGAAAATGTTATTTTTGTAGACATTTACGGGCATAGGCTCCTATTTACTTAAACGATTTCATTCGTCAGTACGACGTACGTCCTACCCCTATTCATCGTGGCTATTAATCCTATTCTTTTTCTTCCCCTTTCCCGCATACCCAACATACTCCCCATCACGGCTTTCAGCATCCCTTCGCTCCAGATTACTATTATTCCTACCAACCAACTACTGTGTCTCTTGTGAATCTCCAGTTTGTCTAAAATCATTATAATTGAGAAACTTAAGGCAGGATTGTGCTAAAACAACCTCAGCTGATAAAATGTCCAAAATTGATGATGACCGTTATAAAACCCGTTGTTTGTGGCTTAACTTTGTGGAATCGGATATTCATTGGCTAGTAAGATAAACTTGGTAACGTATACCGAGAGCCTCCACCCCTCCTACCTTCCCTTTGCGTCCACTCTACCGTTAAGAGGTGGAAACTTACGGACTGTCGCGAAAACGCCCGATGCTGAAGCATGAAGATATTTGGAATAGACTATACTAGAATTCAAATATCTTTGCAACTCGGGTGGAAAGGAAGCTCTACGGCACGTGACTAGAGAATGACCAATAAGATGTGAGTGGGTGGAGCATAGCCTCGGAAAATATCAGTTTGCCTTCAAGCCTCAGTCGCGTACACAATTTGTGTACTGTGTTGCCAACAATCTCTCCCTCACTATCACTCTCTATCTCCATCTGCGCAGTAAATTTGGCAACCTCTACATGAAGCCCCCTCCACCGTAAGGACCTCCCCATCCTCGACCAACGAAGGCACTCGGATCGTCACGAGTGCACACGAAGCTCAGACGCAAAGATATTTGAATTATAGTATATATGACCATTATTCCGCCCTTTTCTGGGACTGTAACGACTGACGGCTGTCCCAGTTGCTCCATCTACCCTATCACTCTTATCATGGCTGTGGTTTACTCGTGGCGTCGCTACAGGAATGGCGTGTGGGATTCGAAGGAATGAGACTACGGCTGTGGGGTTAGTGTTCTTATGCAGCGGAGGCTCGTGTCGTCTGGGATGAGGAAGAGTGGGAGTAGGCGTGGAGGTGGGAAATATGACGTGGGGAAGTAAGCAAGAGGCTGAAGGAGGAATAGGAAGCGTGTAGAGAGATATAGAGAGAGATTTCCTTTCCTCTACTCCCTTTCACTCGCTCAAATCCAGTAGTAGTAGTCTTGGGTGGCACTCAAAGTGAATTGGATAGCGAAGTGTGGGGATGGGGGGGAAGTGGAGGAGGAGGAAGCCTTTAGACGTCTTAATGCAAGCGAAGTTAATTAAGATTTTCGTCGAGAGACCCTCCCGACGTTCAGAAGGGCTCCATACAAACCGCCCACGCCCCTCATCTCCCTCGCCTTTACTCCACCCTCAACGCAACCAGGGCCACTCTATCTGCTAAAACCTCCCCTACTCTGCACCCAACCACCCCCCTGGTTTCATTCCCATGCCCCCTTTGCCCCTTAACTCCCCATTCCCCCCTGTCCGGGCCCTCTGACCCCAAAACGCGTTCTCCATCCAATCCTCGATGACATTCACACCTCTTTCCTCGATTACTCTTTCATAAATACATCGCTTCGTGCACGCCGCTTTTGCCATTCCGTCGCCGCACAGTGGGGTAAAAGAGCTTTTCATAATCGATGTTATTTTCTGGAAGATATAGATAGAGAGTTCTACATTTAGGTGACAGTATGGACCTCATGGAGAACATTGTTGCCAAGCTTCAGTCTCGTGTGCACAACTCTGGGCCACGTAGGCAACGATTTACAGCGCCGCGCTAAATTTAAGTAAGTTGCTTAAGGAAATCATATTGGGAGACTGCTAGATGTACATTTGTTTACTGCGTAGCACAATGCTGATTTTCCTTTATCTATTGTCCAAATCAATAGCATTTTTAAAATTATATCCATATAGCGTTCCTCATTTAGATGACCGTGTGGGACTAATCGAGAACACCGTTGCCAAACTTACTGACTTCAAGGCCTCGTAGGTAGATATTTCCAACACCGCGATAAATTTAAGAAAGTTACTTTTGGGAATAGTTTCCCATATTAGAATACTCCTAGATGTGCAATTAATAAACTACATAACTCTATTTTAATTTTCCTGATGCTATTTGCTGCATCGAACTTACGGCCACAGGGAGAAAATCTCCAAAGAGTCCACACTATAAACTAATTGAGGAACTCGCTAAAGCGCCATATTATTTTGGTCCATTCATTATGAGGATGAGCATTGACTCTAGATTATTGATATGTGGATTCGAAAAATGATGGAAAGAGTTAGCTCGGTTAGGAGGAAGAAAAATGATTAAGTTCGTGTGTGTGTTAATAGAGGAGAGGAAGCTGGTTAGTGAAATTTGGTATCAGTAAAATTGGAAGGAGGATAAGATATGGGATGAAAACATGTAGAAGATTGTGGTGGAGGAAAAATGTTGGGTGAGCATAGGTGAGGGAGGAGAAGAAAATAAATCGTCGATATGAACAAAAGTAAAAGATAAGAAGCGTTAAATATGGTATTGAAAAAGCGATTGTTTTGTGAAGGCAACGCAAGAGAAAAGTTATCTTAGTGAGAGAAATGTGTGCAAGACTGTCCTTGGACCAGCCCTCTAAAACTTCCTATGCTACCCTGTGGGAGCCCATGTTCTCTTATTGAAGTCGTTTCCTCAAGCCGCAGCTTGATTTTCGGGGAGGCGCCACGGGTTCGAGAGGGCCAGAATCAGGGGGTATTTCCTATTACTGAAGGCAGTTTGCGTGTGTCGGGTGAGAAGAAAATGAAAGAACCAAGATAGCCAAGATGCCAAGGTAGATTCAAAATCTACCTTGGCATTGAATGGCTGTAAGTATCGACTGTGCTATAGATCTTAATCTCTGACAAATGTGCGCTAACGCCATCAACATTGGGATTATGATAATCCTTCAAGGGAGGGGTGATTCATGCCAGCAAATCCTACAGGGAATATGAGGATATTGTCTTTGATATTTTTCTCTTACCACGATTGCCAAAAATGTGCGTCAAATGAAACGTGAAACTTTCTCTTAAGCGTAGATTTAGCCCACATTCATCAATTTACCAACATTTAGCTGTGTATTCGTTCATTAATATATTTTAAACATTGACCTCTCTGTTTAAACTTTAGAAGCAGAGAACATAGGAAGATCCGACATGGCGCGTCAAAAAAACTTTGTTGGATATGTTTTCGTCAGAGATTTTTCATAAACAAAGGCCCGCCTTTTGCCTGCTTCTATAAAGGTTACCAATTTTAATCCAGTGCGTGTTACTTCCTCCAAAGGACTGAAACGGCGTTAAAATTACAGGTATTATGTCATTACATTCATTATTAACCGATCAATTACGCGTTTCTACTAATGTGTGATTAGTTGAAAAATTAGGCGTACTGCGTTGGGTGCACGATCAGCGAATAGTTACGCCCCCGTGTCCTTCACATTTCTAGTCGAGCCGGGGGATCTTGCCCTCTGGGATAGGTGGCGTCTCTATCGGTCTCCGCAGGAAACGACTTCATTAAGAGAACATGCCGGGGCGGCAAGTGTCCAGACCTTCCCTATTCTACGACCGTGCCTTGGACTTACTATTTAATTGGTAGACTGGTAATGGTGACGATCTGGTTCCAGTATATTGACGATCACTGTATCATTTTAGTTCCCTATTTGAGTTTTTACAATTGCTTTGTTAATAGTAGTTACGCATTTTGAGCTATACTATTATTACAAGCACTGAAAATTTATTATGGATTTTGACGTAAGCAGTTATACTCAAGGTTATTATTCCTGGATTTGACATAAAATTTAATACAATGGATAAATATTAGGTTTCAAAAACCTATCACCACTGAATATCTTGGTGTTTTTTATGCTGAAATAATGTATTCATCGTAATGCTGTCAGTTAAAACGGTTGCTATAAATTAAAACGGGACTGGCAAGTTAACATTATCTAGTGGCCTGACAACTAGTGAAATTGAAAGGATTTGGAAATGATTGAAAGGACTAGGGTTTACTTTCCTCTTACCCTATCTTTGGCCTCGTCTCCTCTTTCATGTCATCGTTACACTTCCTCAAAACCCGTTACGACTTCCATTAGATCTCTTTCATCGGTTGCCCCCGTCCTGACTAAATATGGTATTAATTCATTTTCCCCGCCATATCTCTTTCTATCCCGGCGAAATAGAACTATACTCGATAATAGTGGTATCCGTAATAGCCACAAGATGAAATAACGCATTTAGGCTTCAGGTCATGTTCTTATTTCCTAATAACTTAAGACGAATATGTATGTGTTCCTTACTTTCGTCACCTTGAAATTCTCTAAAATAATTTGCTTTTATATAACTTTTTTCGTAAAAATGGCATGTAAAATTGCATGAATCTGGCTTCATTAAAAATAAAAGATTTACATCTTTCCAATGATAAAAAATATCTGCCACTTCCCACTTGGAGTTATTTTCCAAATAATACCTGCCATTTCCATAGAAAATATTGTGGGTATGCACTCCAGAGAGAAACTATTGTAAAAAAATTTGGAGTTACTAACCCATAGATCTTGTCAGAAATACAACAGTTTGTAGTCTGTATTGATTCTCAACTGTTTAAAAAAATAAATCAACCAAGCAGTTGTTTTTCAGAATCGCAAAAAAAAACCTGTTGTAAAGGTGTTTTCATCGAAAAGCGTGAAATAAATGAGGGAAGTTTAAGACTTATGCCTGCATATTTAGTTAATAAATTACTGAAATTTTTAACCATTTTGTAGAATATTTTTGGTTTATTAATATTACGGTATTTACGTCATGCTTCTTACAGCTACTGAAATTTAAAAAATAAAATTCGAATATGTTCTCTATTATGACTAGGGAAAAATCTCGTTCAAACAGTCTTAGGGTAGTATTAGGGTAGTATGTACTTGTAGTTTTGGAATTCCCTTACATTTCCCCACCATCGGTTCTTCCACACTCGAACCTGACTCCAACACTCGGGGGAAGTTTCTTCCTCCTCTCTCCCACACCCTCGTTTTCGTATCCGCACTATAAGCGGCACGCGCGGCCCACTCCACCCCACTCAACTTCCCTCGGCACACCCTCTACCCTCCCCCTCCCTCCCCGCCCCCACGCCATTCCTCCCCACCGCCCCACTCTCAATTGTCGAAATGGTTACGCAGAGAGAGGCCCGCCCCGAAAAGCCCGGATTTCACGAAAGAGTGGGAGAGAGAGAGAGGGAGGGAGAGTTGGGTGTTCGGGGAAAAACGTTTTAGAGCGGTTTCCCTCGAATATCGTTCTCGAAGTGTGAGAGTTGGTGTGTGTGGTATGGGCAGGGGGGTGAGGAGAAATGCACGGTGGATGGGAGGTTGAAGCTAGGAGGGCGTTTATAGTGGTGAAGAGAGGTGGTTTCTTTATCTGGTGGCGGGCGTCGCTTTTCTTCTGTTTTTCATTCGGAATTTCGAGCATGCATACAGCAGAGGGCGCGCGTCCTGTCCGTACAACGCATAGATTTATGAAAATACCCGAGATGGCACTGCGTATACTCGTCCATGAGTGAAGGTGAAGCCGCCTCCGCCATATTGAGTGTCCGTGATATACCATTAGCGTAACTAGGCCGGAACATATTTGTCTACACATTTGCTGCACATAAAATGTTTTCTTAAGAAGAAATACGGAAGTAGGAGTAATGAAAAGCATATCATCTGCTCTTGTGTGCCTATGCTATATATACACAGCGTGTTTCAAATTAACAAGAATGAAATACCGGAAGTGATCGGGAAATAGAACAAACAAGACCATTTCTGTTTGATTTATATAAACAGCGCAGGCGACGACCTATGAAATTAGCATTTTTTTCCAAATTTTTGTTCACATTACTCTTTACCATACATTGAATTTAAAAATAAGTTAACTTTTTACGTGCGTCAAGTATTTCACTTTAAAGCTGGAAACACAAGAACTCGTCGTTAGAATATCCGTCCGGCTTCACGATCTCATGATAACGGCAATAAGATTATTTATTCTGGGGACTCTCATTATGGAGGAGATGGCTTCACCTTAAGTTCATCGCGCCACCTCTGTTTAACTATATACTCTAAGGTGCAACGTATATTACTTGAGCAGCCTGTAACTTGGTATTATAAAACCGGTCCTAAAACTCTATCAAGACTTGATGCTTTTGCTGGAAGAGAAATTGCGCTCTACATCTATTGCGTCAAAACGTCGCTGCCAACTCGTAAACATTAGGCATTTTGCAGAAAATTAACCCTTTATAGTTGCAAATATACGTACTTGCTCCAGCCACGAGTTTCCAACTTCAACTAATGGTGGTAAAATGACGAAGGACACCAGAGAAAACAGCTCGCTTACTCATCACCTAAGTGACACTGTGTTCGCCAAAATACTTTCACTCGCGACTCCCAGGGAATGGGTTTTCCCTGCAAATGACAATTTTCCGATATTAATGAGAATTATACACGAAGATTTACTTATTCTTTCTAAAACCTTTGCTCATGTGAATATAAATCCCGGAAAGGGGAAGAATTTTAGCCAAAAAAGATTACGGATTCTTTCTTAGCGGGCTATATCGACTGGCATTCCATATCTGACGCCACGTGTCTCGTAGTTGCTGCGGAGACAACTTTATCCAGTGAGGGTTTATTTCCAGAGTCCAAATGTGTGTGTAATGATTAGTGATTTTTGCGCGGGCACGTGTGGTCTCGGTGATTTTTTCATCCTTAACGTCGTTTATTTATGTACTATTCACTTGCTCCTTTTTCCGAGAAGAAATATCCACTTCCAGTCGTACCCCGTGACGAGGGATTTTTTTTCGGGAATCAGAGTATTTGGAAGATGGATGAAATAAAAATTAGGGAATAAGATAAGAGTTGTGTAGAAGTCGCCGTGAATAATAATCCATCTGGACCGGGGTTCGAGCATCGGACCTTTGTCTTGCCGGGCCAATGTGCCGGCGAAGAACGCCACCCAGGCTTAATAATTATCCTGCCAATTTTGAAAGATTCTAGGGAACTAGATTTTGTGCCCTTGCGGTCTGTTCAACGAGAAAAAAATCCACGAGGGTCAGGAATGGAACTATGGACCATTATCTTTCCGGGTCACAAAATATAGTGACATCAAATTTTCCAAAATTTTCCTGGGAGTTTCGTGGCCAGCTAGTGACGGCTAGCCAAAGGTCTGTAATTCGGGTCCCGCTCGGAGTGGACTTTATCTTGCGGCAATTTTGGTGCATTTCATCGAAATTCAGCGTGGCAGGAAGGAAATCTTGATAATAGTTGTACCTACCTGGCATTTCCAAATTCCCCTTGAAAAATCTTAGATGATCCTTAACTTTTCTGATTCAATTAGAGTCGCAAGCAAAAGATGAAGGTATTGAGGTGGAAAAAAAGTGGCGAGAGTTGGTAGTAAATATCATTGTCCTTTTAATCACTTAGCCACTCACACTATGTTCTCAAAAGGGAGTTTATCAATGTCATTCCGGAGCAGGCAGCGATAAGGGATTTTATCGGCTTTGGGAATGCTGTGACGGAACTTGATAAGACTTTTCCTCTACTTATTCGATTACGTTTCCATCAACCTAATTTTCCTCAAAATTCCATCCTTGTTTTGGTTCCCTGTAGGGAGTAACTGGCGTTCCAACAAGTGATTTTATGATAGAGACGCGAATGAGGAAGGGGACTTTTAAGATGGGCAATCAGAAAGGTAACGATGTAGGAAAAACCCAACCAAAATGGCAGAACAGAAAATTGTGGGATGAAGATAATAATAATTAATTTTAGAACACTTTGGTGGACTTGGTCACCCATTGACGTGGATTTTAAGATACTACTTTTCAAGTGAAAAAAAATACTGGCCAAGTGAGAAAGTTGCCGAGGGCTTCGGTATTTCTGAGTGCGAATTGTTATTAACGATTGTACACGCATGTTAATAACAACTCGCGCTCACAAAAACCGAAACCTTTGGTGACAAAACACCCACCTAGGAGGAGGTGGAACCTAAAACCTCTGGATTTCTAGTTAAGGACGTAACCTTGCCGCTACCATTGCCGACAATTCTTATACCTTTTACGATATTCAGTTAATAATAAAAAAAGAATAGGTTCGCTTAAGACCACACGGGGGAAATATAAACTTCTATGGGGATATTCTGATAAATATAGTACATAAAAATATTTCATGTATTAGGAATCGATCCTGTGACCTTCGGTTACGTGGGATGACGATTTTAGCCACTACGCTATCTTACTCTGTTACATAGAGCGTTCTCTTGAGTTTACATTCGGCATGCTAACCGTGACGTGAGAAAAAGAGCGTGACGTCCAGAAACCGATTTACCGCCTGCACAATTTTCTGTGCGTGGTGCGCCTATAGAAGTTTACGCTTCAAAAATATTTGAGTCTATTGGTGTAAAAGGAGAATCGGCCCCAATGGCGACGGGGTATAGTCTTCGCCTGCTAAACTGAGGGTCGCGGGTTCGAGTACCGCCTGAGTAGATTTTTCACCACTCAGGACATGGGTTTTGCGTTGGTCCATTGTCACATATTAAAACATCCGATGTAAAAAGCCGTTAGTGCTGTTGTCGGAGATGTGGAAATAAATAAAAACAAATAAATATATTTTCTTGAATACAGATTTTTTCGTGCATTGCTTCTTTTGCTGAAGTTACTTGTGACCGATCAGACTCGATTGCTAAAAATACCAAACACGAAAAAAAATGAAATTCAATCTAAATTTACGGAGAGCAAAACATTTTGTGTGCGTTGCTTGAAGTTAATGCTGGCGATCATTCAATATTAAATCTCATGCTAATGAGATTTTAAGGCCGGAAGTCTATTTATCACTTGATCGCCTGCTTATAAATATGCTAAAAGAGGGTGGGATCCTTTTACCGGGAGAGGGACCCCACCCTCTCCTCCTCCTTCTCCCTGTCTTTCACTTTCCTCTTATTCTCTCGCTCTCGCTCTCTCTCTGCTTCTTTCGTTCGCTCCAACCCCTCACGAGTTACATCCCCCCTTATCTCCAGGGGTAACATGGAACTGTCATCCCTTGGCGGCGCCCACCTCCCGCTCTTTTCCTCATCACCCTCCTCCCACCTCAACCGTCTCCTTCCTTTCCTACGCATTCTCTCTCTCTCTCTCTCTCCGTCCTCATGGCTCTCCTTTCTACACTTCCCACGGTCTCCCATTTCCACTCTCGTCTTTCCTCCTCACGCCCACCCTTGTGCCGAAATCTCTTCTTCGCGCCGTCAAAAACCTAATTACGACGCCGCTACGGTTTCCTTCCTTTCCCCCCTCCCCCCCCTCCCATTCAGCGTTGCAGGACAAACACGGTTCCACGAAAGGTCCACCACCTCCAAATTCCTCCTTTTCTCCTCACGAATACTCACCGTGTTTGTGTGTATCACTCCCTCCTTCACTTCTCTCCTCGTTCCGAATTCTATGTCTGTGTGTGTGTGTGTCTCCTTTTTTTTCCCAATTCCGCTCCTTTATTTTTTGTTCCTTCTTTTCTTCTCTACTCCCCCCCCCCACTTCCGCTTATTCCATCCTCTTTCTAATCCCATCATCGTTTGTTGCATTTTCCCGTTCTCCCCTATCTGTTTTCAAGGTTTGGATTTTATAACCTCATATTTCAATTTGCCCGAAAATCGTTTCCTGAGTTTACACCGTAATTTTTGTCTCAGTTGGTTTATGTATCTGTGATAATCTTTTACATTGAATAAAAATAAGTAAGACTGCAGAACGGACAGATTTAAAATGTCATATTTCCCGCAAACGATAAGAGACCATAGCAGCTACTAATCAGACATTTGACAAGGTTTGTCGATAGGTAAATAATTCTAGTTAATTTATTTACTACCTAATACTTGTATCCTTATCTGATACCTATTACTAACATCACACCGTGCATGTTTTCAGCATAAGTCTTGTATCTCTGTCCATTTATATAGTTGTTAAAGGCATTAATACGAACGGTCCCTCAGACATTGTTAGCATGCCTATACTGCAGTTGATGCTTGTGAGGCTTCACCTCCTGACAAGCATCAGCAATTTATGCTAATGAATCAATAGTCGTTATTACATTAAATTTAATAGGGTAAAGTGTAATGTATGTTGGTGATAACTTACGCCCTCGAGGTGGCTTGCAGGGAGTATTGGAGATGTAGATATTTATCTCGTATTAAGGTCCGAGGCTATTCTTTGACGTTAGCAGTAAGTTTGAATGGTGTATGCAAGTTTACTAACCTGTGTAAGACCTGCGCCACGTGCAGCTTTCTCTGCTAACGTTAACGGCGCTCTACCAGTCAAGTTTGTAACATATCCGCAAGCATGCCACCAGAGAAAACAAAGTATAGTAATTACCTAGGCCCGCCTTCACTCTTCAACTCGTGCTAGGATCACTTATAAAAAGACTACCTTGGGAGCCAGCATATCGTTTTCAGCGACCCACAACTGCGAGGTATATACGGTGTAATAACAAACCGGGACGCTAAAAGCAGTGGGTACCTGAGAAGTGTTTGCGGCAAAAGTAGGACGGATAGGGTAAGGAATGAGTGGGTCATGAAAGAATGTGGGCTCCTGTAATAGACATATATGAAAGGATTGTTCCTCATTCCTTTGGTAATTCCCCGAGTCAAATAACTAAATTATGGTAGTGGAATAAATGGTGTGAGAGGGCGGGGTAGACCGCGAATGTCATGGGTGAATGTGGTGGAAAATATCGATAGAGCAGGAATATTAGTAGTCCTAATAATAGGTGAGCGTGTATGAAGCAAGATAAGCGAAATAGGTATGCCTGGGTATTATGAAGGAATGATATAGTGCCTCATGGAGGAACTTATTTAAAGAGAGCCAATTCAAGTGGCCTTACATTAATAACTAATCAATTCAGACTTTTCTTGACCTACATATAATTTCTTTTTGTTTTTTTGTGAGGTTTGGTTTTGTGAGTTTTGGGACCAAAAACATAGAATTGTCACTAATATTAATAACTACGTTCTTTGGCTATGCCAACTCGAAAGCGAATGGCGTATGTATGCTTAATGCATACACACGCCATTCCCTTTCGGTTGTTGTAGGTCCCTCGGCGCCATGGTTATTTTGAGTTTTCCATTTTCGTGCATTGAAGTGCCCTCTTGCCGTGGATAGAAGATAATTTCACTCTTCCGATCGCTTTATACCGACGGAAAGTTAGATATTTAAGCATCTTCTATCGTAATGAAATTCAGTCACTCCCTGAAGTGACGAAAATACTCAACTAAGGGAAAAAACGCGTGGCCGTGATTAAGGCAGTTGGAGTGAGATTTTTCTCAAGGAATTGAGAGAGACGATATCATAATTTTATGTTTAAATTTAAGCTCTTGTAATAAGCATGAAGTTAAAATAGTAATATTAAGGAAGTAAAAACTTTGTCTTAAATGACTGAAATTTTCAGTAATCAACTAAATATGCATATCCAAGGCTTTTAATTGACTCTGTTTCACGTCGTACGCTGAAAACGTCTTCTCAACCGAAGGTTTTATTTGCGATTTCGTAATAAGTTTCATGGTGTATAATAAACTCATTTTTCTATAAATTGTTGAGGTAACACCCGAAATACTCATCGTTAAATTACTTGACGCGATACATACGTCAGAACGTCCTCAATTTCTTTAAACAATGTCTCTAGAGCGCATAGCAACACTATATCCCACGGGAAAACGGCTTGTATATTTTTGGAAAAATATATCTAAAAGTAGTGCGGTAAATTGCTGATTATTTTTCATAATTGGAAAAATGAGATCTTTTGAAAAAATAGCTGTCGCCGACTTCATTGAATATTATGTGAAGCGATGTCTCACTCAAACTACCTTGGAAGTGAAGGTTGGTTTGTTATTTACAAGAGGCGGCCAACAACTGTGGTCATTTGCGTCCAAGGGATAGCTGGATAGGTGATAAGAGAAAGAGCAGGGAGAAACCCAGCGTCGGCAGCAGCCTACTCGTAGTGCGAGGTCCCAAATGGTCAACAGTTTATCGCACTTATCCGACTCACCGCTCTAAAATCTGTTGGGAATCATAGGTTGCGGTTCAGTGAAGCTATGGAGTTTGAACTAGTTTAAAAAAAGTGTTATCTAAATTATACACCTAAGAAGGTGAAATTGGCCATAAAAAAACATTTGACTTGACCGGGATTCGAACCAGGATCTTCCAATTTTCGGTCAGGTGTGTTATTAGAAATTTGTGTTATTTAACGTTTATATGGGGAAGTACGAAGTGGCCTCAATTTGGTCATTTACGTCTCTAATTTTTCTGTCTTGAGACATTTTTTCTGCAAATCATTGGGATATTCTTCGCACAAAATCTATTTCTTTAACCAAATCTCTCTCTAAAGTGTACCAAATACTTGTTGCACATTCAAAATGCAAGTATACTAATTGGAAATAAATTATTTCTTTATCATAGAAATTACCCACCAACCGTCTGATTAAGTTTTTAAAAGACTCGCTGAGAGACTAGTGGGGGGGACTTCTAAGCACTTGTTTTGGCTTATTTATTCTTATTTCGTCTACTTTGTGTGCTGAAGCACGTTCTCGGTTTACCTTTGTTTCAGAATTCCATGCTTGTATTTTATTATCATGGTTTAATTCTAACCCCCAGTCTTTAGATTACGTTGGAATGTTGTCCTTAAACCTAACATAACCCGGAAGTGAGGAAATTATCAGAGAAAAAAATAATTTCACCTCCCTGGAATTCGAACCCAGATCTCCCGAGTCAGTCAGATGTTTGTTTTTTTGCCAATTTGGAGATCCGCATTAGAATACCGGAAAAATCGACGGACTTTTCAAGGCGAATTTCCTCCATTTGGCATTATATCTTGGTCTCGTGCGTGTTGCCAATTTTTTTACGGAGAGATAATACTTTTAGAATCATACAATGTTCAATGTAAAATTAAAAAAAAATATACAGTACAAAGAGATTATAAAAAGGTTAATTTTGAACTAATTACTTTCGGGTCCCAATAAGTCATCAACTTGACATGTCAGTGGGCGCCATGGTTTAGTTGAATTAAATTATTGGGTAGAGATCATTTTATAACAATATCCTTATGTATCTTAACAATATCTTAGGTCATGTACATACATTATAATCAAATAGTATTAATATCATGCTATATTATATAAATCAGGGATTAAAATATTTAAAATAGATATGTATTAGTTTTCTTTTGTTTACAACAGAGTGTACAAATTGAAGGAGCCAAAATAAAAAAGTGTAATTTTCGCTATGATTATGGTTAAAATACCTAATCATGAGTGACATTGTACAAGTAGAAATCTGTGGCAATATTAAATAATCACCTTAAAGTGTTAAATGTTTCCATTCCATTGTTTTCTCCTCGAAGACTTAATTATTCAACACCAGTCCCGCCGTATTTGCCTCCATTCTCACCTCCATTTGAAGCAAACTATTCCGGTTGTTCATTCTAGACTTGCCGAGTTACCGTGACGCTCAGACCTTCCCCAACCGCGTTCCATTTTTTTTGCCGTCTTCATTTCTCACCACGCACTTCAAGATTAATATATTTCCCTCCAGTTGTCACCGAACTGTCGCGAACAACTCATGGCGGTCGTGACATAAAACAAATCTCAAGCTTGGGTTTTCCCCTTTTCATTCTTCCTCCATTATTTTCGCCGAGTCGCTAACTTTCCCGGATGTCTTTAAATTAGTGCTGTATCTCTGGATATCTCACTCCCCCCCTTAGGCTCCCTTTCACTTATGCTAGAGACCCTTTCCCCCCTAATGTCCTCGAATGGCCTCAAGTGTCAGCGCTTGTTTGGACGGAACCACGAGAAGTCTTGTAATCTGCGTCTCTTCCACCTCATCTGCGAATCTATACCGACACATCTAGCCTTCTCTTCGAGTTATACATCTCACATAAATCTATCTTAGACACTTCCTTTCTGGTTTTCTCTTTCTTTGAAATATTATTGGTAGATATGGTCCTACTTTTGTAGAAATCTAGGGGATTTTCACTACCATTTAAATCTACCTTAACTTAAATTACTTAATAATAATACATTATTAATCTGCGTCTTTTCTACTCTATCTGTAAATCTGTACCGACACATCTAGTTTTCTCTCCAAGTTATTAGTCGAGCAAAAAAATCTGTTCCAGGCATTTTCCGTCTGCGATCCTCAAAATTGTGTCGCAAAAGATCCCAAGTTACCAGTTTTTTCTCCTGATAATGAATGCATGATGGCTCTGTTTATTCCATTAACCTGAGGTTAGTATGCATAACTAATATGCAACCTCTGCTAGTAGCCCAGGGAAAGGTTATAAGAATTCTGCTAAGGTCACCAAATACAGCACACTCCTTTCCTCTTTAAAAAATAATATTTTCTTTCTAGGCATTTATTTGTATACTAAGTCCTTAGTATTTTTAACGATCGTGGGGGTGAAAGCGAAATGCCAATAGTTCATGAGCTACGTTTACATACCCAGACTGAAAAAAGAAATTTTCAGATAGAGTTATTACAAAATATTTTAGACAGAGTTACACAGAGTATTTATTCTTAGAGCCCCAATTATATTGTTCACTAGCCAAAAACATTGCTAATGCTAAGAATAATTGTAAGTTCAGTAGAATTTAAAACAGTGGTTATTCACTTATGAGGATATATGACAATTATTGAATTGTATTTTTGACAGTTTTATACTTTTTTGCTGAGTTAACAATATTCATGAATACTTACATAAAGAGTTGCTTTGGTACCTTTTGCACATTGTAAGTATATAACATTGTAAAATCTCTGCCAGCATAAAAAATATGTAATTTAAGTGACAAGGCCAACGGAGGTTTTCCTAAGGGGTACTTATTTTCGTCTAGTACACAAAATTGTACTTAATGATTTTGTTTTATTAATTGAGGAATAAGTTGAAAAATGTTTAGGATAACGGGACTGCCTCGAAGTTTACGAAGTCACCCGCAAGGAAAAAACAAATCCACAGGCGTGGAGTACGTCTCGGTAGCTCAACTGGATGAAGCATTCGGACCATATCGAGGTATCTGGGTTCGAGACCCGGTGAAGGCGAATGATTTTTATCTGTGGAATTTCGCACTGAGGAATACATTCTTTATAATTATTATTCCACACGAAGCGGCACTTCACACCGGGAGGAGGAGGATGTTAGGACTTCTAAGTAGCGGTAGGTATCTGAATGGAAGGTGGGATGGAAGGCAAGTTTAAAACCAGGTCCCGGTATTAGCGAGCTCTGAACGTATGACGCGGAGGGGTACACGGTCTAATACCCCACCGAAAGGACTAATGCCATTTTATTTCTCGAATAATTACGTCTCTTAGATCACTCTTGCCAATATGAGGTTTTGTCACGCTACTAAAAATACCTTTTTCGAGAAATTGCGGTGTATTAAGAAGAAAAAACGAGGAATGGTGGGTGAGGAAAGAAAACTTCTGAAGGATGTATTAGGAGGAGGCAGAGTTGGTGGTTGGAGAGGGTAATGAAAGGTGAAGGGTTGCTGAGGGCCGTGAAAGGGATGAGGATGCTAGCTAAGCGCGGAAGTGGAAGGAATAAATTAGATTTTAGAGATCTTGGGTAAGGATATAAATAAGAGGCTGGTTAAGTTTCATAGCTTTATTGAGGAATGTAGCGTTGTATGGGGCATTAGTGTGGAAATAGGAGAAAGGAAGACGAGAATAGACTGTAGGCGTTCGAGATGTGGGTGTGGGGGAGGATGGAGAGGGTGCGGTGAACGGAAAGGAAGACAAACGAGGAAGTGCATGATATGGTGGCTGAAGATAGGAAACTTCTGGGTGAGATTAGGGGGAGGCTGGGTAGGTTTCTGGAAGAGGTAACGAGGGGCGATGTGTGACTTAAGGCCGTGGTAGAGGGAAGGATGTTCGACAAGCGGGGAAGGGGAAGAAAGAGGATAGGTGTTATGGACGGGGAGAGGATCGGTAGGACGTATGCTGAGATGAAGAGGGAAATGTTTAAGGTGAATAGGGTCCTGCTTATGTAAAAATCGGGAGGATTTTTATTTACTTTCATTGAAATCTACCTTAACCGGTGTATTAGTGTATTACTCAATAATTGTATCAAAGTTCCATATGGAGGTTCCACCGCGACTCTGTGAGACGAAAAAATACTTAATTCCAGTGATAACTCGCTTCTAATCAAGTTTTTTTATTGGCTTTTTTCTTGGATAAATGCTATATCCTCATGTGTCACCCATCTTCGTATTGACTTGGAATCCTTTGAAGTTCAATTTGGGAAAGAGTAGCGTGGAAAGGTAGAATTTGGTTGATGATTCAAAAATCTATCGAATAAAATATTTGGAGGAGGAATGAATGGATGAATTACGGAGAAAGACCCAAGGACATCCATCAGGCAAATTCTGAAGGACGTGAAGGTGAATAGTTATGTAGGAATGAAGCGGTTGACGGAGAGGAGAGTGGAGTTGACAACTGATCCTGCTGCAAAACAATCTTCGGATTGATCACTACTGATGATGATACTGAAGGGACAGTACTCGTTTTTCTATCAGTAGTCAGGATACGCATAAGATGACATTTTAAGTCGTTTCACGGTGGTACCACCATAATTGCACAGGTAGATCTCGTTTCCAGTTGAAGTCGGAGAGAGAGAGAGTGGGAAACATTCCCCTGAGTAGTCTGGTCCAGGAGCCAAGGACCCTCAACCTACCCTGAACTCCTGCTCTCGCAAATAGGTGGCCTCTTCCTATAGGGACTCCCCGTGACCTCAGTTGCCCATTTACAAGCACTGAAATCGCTTTCGCTAAACCATTACAACTGCTATCTCCGTTTTCTTTCCTGCCGTGATCCCAAAACCTTTTGGCTTTTTCTTTCCTCCTCCCTCTTATCTCGATGTCGGATTCCCGTGGCTATCTATCTCTTTGTCGTTTATCTACATTCACTTACCCTTCCCTTCCTCCACCGTAGAGTTAAGAGTTCCTCTCAAATCCCTTTAACGAGATACTATTTCTCTCTCGCCTTTAAATCCTGTCCCCTTTACTTGGCCCGATGTCTCCCTATTGCCCACATCGCTTGCCTCAAGCCTGCGTTAGGCTCTCGCTTTTCTTCTTCCGTTTAGTTGCTTTTTTAACTTTCTTCTCTCTTTCGTGTCTAGGGAGCTTGCCCGATACCCATCTCATTCAAATCACGATTTCTTCTCATCGGACGACCATCCCTCTCCACTCTGTACTCTTTCTTTACAGACTCTTTTTAACGCGCGATCTCCTTTTTAAGAAGCTCATTCTCGCTCGTTGTTTTCTGATATTTTTAAATTTTTCTTCAGTAACGCTGAGGGTGGGAAAATTCTTGGAGGATTTCAAAACTACTTTTTAAGGTAATATTTGAGCTTCTGAAGTGAGTCAGGCTCACAACTTGGGAAGATTAAAATAATCGAAGTGATTTAATAAAAATATATAAAGAAGAAGATAGTAGTATATCTCCTTTATAACACCTTTCTCTAAAGAGTCATAAAGGATATAAATAAAATAATCTCAAAGTTGCATATATTTAAACATTTAAATGCTTGATTCAATTATTTAAACACTATTTCCGTCATTCTTTTGACTAGTTTTTCAGTGTTCGGAAACCCAAAATGTACATAGAATAGCGTTAAAAGCTAGGGTTGAAAAAGGCTCATGTTCATCATACACAATAAAATAACGTTATTAGGCAATTAATATCTTCTTTACACCTAACATTTTGCCAATATAAAGTTATTTTTGGAGATATTTCGAATTTGTTATTCTTCAATATTTATTTTAAAAGTGGTTTACGAATGGCCTGAGACTTGGCAACTATATTCAATATTTACTGTAGGCACTAAAATATTCGACATCCTCTGCTCTCGTGCATCTGCTGTATCTCATCGGTATGGTGCTGCTGGTGTTTTTTTCCTTGTTGATTTGATTTACATGCTGCCATTTCCAGAGTCTATCGCTATTATATTACATTACTTATTTGTTTATATCCGATTGAGTAGATTCTTTTATGTAGATTGAATAGATGAATAGACGAGAGAAAAAAGATGACTGAAAAGTTGTCGTGTTTGTCTGGCATATTGGTTAGAGCATTCATTGTTACATAGTGTTCGTTTTTCGCTAATAATAATTTAAATTGTGGATAGATTTTTACAATACCTTCAGAAAAGTTTTAAAAAAGTTTCAGTATAGCTCTAGCCATTCTCATCTTGAAATTGTATGGTTAGAATTAGTAAAAATTAAAAGTATTTGTGCCTGTCATGCTCACTTCGAATATCACCAACTAGTTGAAAAGCCTGCTGAAACAGGCTAAAATATTAACTTGTATTAAAATATAAAAAAATAACTTTAAAATAGTATATGGCTTGACACATCTAAAAAATAAATTAAAAATCTTCTTGAAAGTTGGTGGGAACTATTAAAAATGTATTTTGTTTTGAAAAATGACGTGTATTTTGAAAAATGAACACTTCCTCGCCATTTTCAGTTGGTGATGAACGTATATGGGAGCTCGCTTGCTATGTATTGGCGCACATTTGAATCAATACGCCTAGTGACGGAATCATACGTACGTACGCGTAGCCTTATATATGATAGATGTAAATAAAAATACTCGAGCATTGAATGGTCGTATTTCTGTTAAGTGGGCTTGAAAAATTTACTGCGATGATGTCTAAGATAAATTAAGAGCTGTACATTAATTTTTGATGCCTTATCGCCACTGATATTGAAATGAAAGATTTAAGCCAAAACAGTAATACTACTGTGGCAGCAAATGTTTTTGGCAGTTTTAGATAGATAATTAATTTTTTGTAATTTATATAAAATTTATAGTGGCAAAAAGCATGAAAAATAACGAGAAGCCACATGACAACCAAGGGTGATATTTGGGTTGTTTAAAAGAGAAAAAATGGATCCTCATTCATCCTCATTGCCCTTCGATAACACCTCATTTACATTCCTTATGACCTTCTTTCATCTACATATGCGAAGTACCGTGCAAGCAACTACTAGGGTGTGTGGCAATTCTACTCTTCCTAGTTAGGGTGGGAATTTCATATGATTGATCTATCGCAACTATTATGATCCCTTATTGTACGCAGAAAAAATGACATTCTAAATCCATCGGTTTTGCGGTCAATTTTCTTTATCTTATTCCTGTGATCGCTTCTACCGTAGTAAGTTGGCTCTAGCAATATATGTTGAACGTCCGGCAAAAAATTGTCCGCTTCGAACTTGCGCAAAAGATTAAACCTGTATGTCTCCCTTCGATCAGTTAGAGATTCTCACCCTAATTCCTTCAACAACTCGGTAACACTGCTAAGTTTATCGTAACAAATTTTCAAAAATCTTGCTGCTCTTCGTTGTATTCCATCTATTTCTGAGATTAATCCAACTTCGTAAGGGTCCCATATGCTAGCGGAAAACTCCCAAGTGAGGTCTCACGAGTGGATAATAACATCGCTCTTTAACCTTCTCGTCGCATTTTCCTAATATTCTTTTAATAAATCCCAATTTGCGACTAGCCTGTCTGCAGATTTCCCGGACGTGTTTCCCCCAAGACAGGTCCTGAGTAAGGGTTACAGCTAAGTATTTAACTGACTCTACATTTGAGAAGTTGGTTTGATCAATTGTATACGTTTCGTTGACCGATTTATTCTTTTTCCAAAAGTTCATAACAAAGCACTTTTTAAAATTCAATTCTAACTGCCAAGTATTGTACCATTCATTTATAGCATCTAGGTCCTTTTGTAACGTAATCCTGTCAGACTCATTGCTTATATCCCTGTACAACACTGCGTCATCTGCGAAGAGGCGAATTTGGCTGGTAACAACGGTAGTGATGTCATTAATATACTAAAGGAATAATAAGGGACAGATGACACTACCCTGGGGTACACCTGATGTTATTTTCACTACATCTGAACTAACGCCATCTAGAACTACCTCTGTTCGCGGTCGGCTAAGAACTCTTTTATCCAACATATTACGTCGTCGTGTATTCCGTAAGATTCCAACTTAACGAGTAACTTTGAATGAGTGACTTTATCGAAAGTTTTTTTTTTAATCTAGAAATATTGCGTCTAACTGGACAAGTTTTTCTCCCGAGGAAAGAATATCGTGAAGAAAGAGGGCCAACTGGGTTTCGCAAGACCTGCCTTTCCGGAATCCGTGCTGATTTTGCGTTAACAAGTTTTCACTAACCAAGTACCTCATAATCGAACTGACAATTATGTGCTCCAATATCTTGCACGAGATAGATGTAAGGGAAATCGGTCTATAGTTACTGGGCCCTTCCTTATCACCGCTCTTAAATATTGGTGTAACATTCGCGATTTTCCAATCTTTAGGATCACGATGTTGTGTTAGAGATTTTTCAAATATTATTTTCAGGTACGGTGCTATTTCTGATGCTAATACTTAGTAAACACGGGCGGGAATTTGATCTTTGTTCTGTTACAGATATCGTATCAGCTTTACAGCCATATAAGTACATTTTCCGAGTATGTTTCATGTTATAATGATGATTCTTCAAACTCGAGCTCCCTACTTTGTGCTACTGACTATAAATAGAGTCTTCTGGAATATTTTACAGGTTTTTTTCTAATACAAAATCTGAATTTTTTCAGGGTAGTGATGGAAAGGGTTGCTGCATAACGTGGGGCTAGAGTGGCGGAAGGTTTCGACGTGTTGCTGCATCATTAGGTGAGTACACAACTTTGGGCGACTAAGAACGGTATAAAAGTAATGACAATTATTTTGAATGCTGATATAATACCATGGTATGCATTCACATTGGACCATAAACTTCTGTATTTATAACTGTTGGTGCGCTTGATGTTTTACCTCGCGACTCATAGGTTGTGTAATAAATTGTATTTGTTTCTTTCTTTCGTGAAACCAATTGGAGCGCACTAATATTTACATTAGTTGTTTCTTTTTACGCTTGTCATTCAATTCTTACACACATGCATGCTTAAAGCGCCTATCCCTTTCGGGATAGGCATAATCAAAAGAGCTTCATTATTGATATTAGGCCTAGTAAACTCTTGAGAACTCTGGCTCCATTTTAGCAATACCTTCCATACTCTCGTAACTTAGAATTCTTTTTTGCTTCTGATTCACTCCTGGATTGCCTCATACATACTCTCTTGTCCTTTAGACTCACAATATTCCCCCTCTTAAGAGTTTATTCTGCCACATTTACTCATGACTTCCTCGGTCTACGCCTTCCTCCCACACCATTCACTCCATCATTATGTATCTGTTTCGTTATTCAACTCTGATTCATTCTCTCAGTATAACCAAACCAACGAAGCACGCTCATTTCCTATGTATCCATTTCCGGAACATTCATTTTACATTCTGTCATCACACCTAGCGCTATCCCTCCTCCTTTTACCGCAAATATTTCTCAGATACCCTATACCCACTCATTTAGCCTATGTTTATGCTTTTAATTTACTGATTGCACTAACCGCGAAGCATTAAATTCCAAGCTTTGCGGCAGTTGATGAGCGCCAATTAAGAAAGAAAATGTCGAGTTTCGGCATAATCTCTTCCCTAGTTGTTAAAATTACTTAACTTTCCTCTCGCTCTATGCTTATCGTTTTGTTACCTGTTCTCTTTACGTTTCCAACTTTTTTCCTTGAGCGTTATTATGGTAGTTATTACTTTCTCTTGAACTGTCTGGGTATTTTGACGTTAGCCGAAGCCTCTATTACGTGGCTCTGACGAAGCATGGATTGCAATGCTCGCAGAAGTCCCCGAAAAACTCTTGAGTTAATTAATAAACGCTGCGGAAACCATAGTTTTAAATTAGTTCCACCATTATTCTGAGTGGCGATTATTCAGTTACCCAGTTGTTAATCAGGCGCAGCTAATTTTTATGATGTCCTCCGCGTCGATTCATCTTCGTGACGACAGTTTCGACAGAGTTTCAGTAGGCATCTTCAGGTGTTAATCAGTTCTGAAGTCGTCATGAACTTCTATCCTCTGCACGTTTTCTAGAATATTTTGAAATGTGTGCCGACTAAGAATCTTTGGAACCACAAGGACTGTATTTTCTTGAGTAAATGAGGTGGTATTCTTGAAACTGCTGGATTGAAAGTGCTCCATATGGTGTATAGCTTATACTATTGTATGACAGTGGAACTTTAGCGATAATAGTAAGATCAGAAGCAATGGATATGCCGTGTTACAGAAGAATGATGAAAATAAAATGGACGGAGAGAATCACCCTTGGAGATTACTATGAAGAGTTCGAGAGAAAAGAAGTTTTAACGAAAAATCTGAGACAAAGAGGAAGAGATGAATTTATTGGACACATTTTTTGACTCAACTGTCTACTCCAAGGCTTGGTTTCTCAGGGTAAATATGTTTAAGACATACAAACTAAAGTAAATATATTCTGCCACCGAAAACTCTCACGTCAACTAAACGAAGGTCTGATATCACACGTGAGACGTGAACTCTCAGTTAACTTCAAGTTAATGGAAAGACTAAGTTGTCGAACGATTAACTTTACTCATACTTAATAGTTGGCTGTTTCAGGTGTAACATTATGGGATCGAATCATGTTAGAATGACAAACTAAAGCTTTATGATTCCTCATTATTTTATTTAGATGCAACCCAGGTTTCGACGTTAAAAGTCACCTTCAGGTCCGTTTTCAGGAAGCCTTGGAGAACTGCAGATGACGTTGAACTTCGAAACCCGGGTTGTATTTAAATAAAATAATGTGGAATCACAAGGTTATAGTTTTTCATTTTAAAGGACTTTATAGAACTTGGCCCTAGAGTAGTGAATGGAAAGAATTGTTGAGTAAGACCAAATATTGAATGCATAATGCAAACTATTGAGGACGGCAAAGTGTAGACCTATCTAGGTATAAAATAGTTAACTGATGGGAGAATGTGGTTGACAAGTGCAGTAAACTATTCCTCAGATTGAAGAATGCCAATGATAAAAAGTGTCTGGATTCATGTTTTTTTCGGGTTGCTACATTCAACTCAGTAAGACACTGTTTGATATTTTATTAAGCGATTCATTGGAATGCAATCAATATCATGACCTTGGCTCAAAAATATTTGTCGGTGGCTTCATTGCATTTAGAAAAACCTTGATAGAAGTCACTGTGTCGCCTTGGAATAATGAATGTTGACGTTCATCCGGCGAAGAGACTTGGTAATCCAATGCGATTCGTTTTTTAGTCTCCATCGTCGGCATCTGCTTGTTCCTTCGCCTTTTTTGGCTGACGAGATAGCGTGGACGATTTATCATCCATCTCACTTGGACGCATCAAAGCATGTCGGGCGAAGTGGCTGCCTAGCATATTTACGACCCATCGCCTTTCTCGGCTCATTTCTCCCAAGTGGCGGGACTTAAATCGTGTATTGCAAAGAAGTGAAGCCTCTTCTTGTCGATTGACCAAAAAAAAGCATTTTTATGATGTTACAGACTCGGGTTCCTGTTCTATTAAGACAAGTCACATCTCAGAACTGAATATACGAATTGGTCGTCGTGTTAATTCATTACTTCCTGGTGTTTCCTGTGGATTACCAGACTTGAATCGCTGTAGTGTATCTATGGAAACCATCTTCGAATAAATAAATGCTGGTGATGCTTACCTGCTGATACTTGATATGGTTGGTAATGAGAGAAAATTAATGGAGAAGATTAGGAGGAGGCAAAGTAGTTGATTAGAAGAGGTAGTGAGGGGCGTAGAATTGCTTAAAGCTGTAATAGAGGGGAAAATGTTGGGTAATCGGGGAAGTGGAAGAAAGAGAATATGCATTATGGACAGGATAAAGAAGTGTAGGACGTACGCTGGGATGAAAAAAAAATATTATTGGAAGATAGGGCCCTGCACATGTAAAACTCGAAAGGATTTTTACTCATTAATTTAAACGATTAGACCTTAACCCTTCCTGCGTTAACAGTTAGAATGCCTTAATAAATGAATGCATTTTTTTCAGGGAAATTTAAGTCTTTTTCTTAAGTCTGTTATCGAAATTAATATTTACGTGGACTACTCTTTGCGTCCTGAAGGAATCTTAACGATTAAGACATGGGGGTGGTTGGTGCAGTTAGTTGGGTGGGTGATGTACACAACTAATGGGTATAAGTTTTTCGGGTCTCGTCTAACCCCAAGCGTTGGTGTTGCCTCCAATCATGTATCTAATGTAATTGGTAACCTGGTGCTAGGCCTACCATATTAAATTAAACTGAGTAAACAGGCCATTAAGCACTTCAAATATAAAAGAAATAGCATCGAATTTCCCAGAAGTTGCTTTAAAGGCTTGCTTTTAATACTCCATAGTTTTGTACATTGTTTCTCTAACGTTTTTATTTCCGTATATATTATTGTCAATATTTAGGAACTTATACTATGGAAACTATAATTCTCATGGAAATGTTTTCCTCAAAACTCCTTTTACGAAAACTAGTTTACCCAACATAATACCGGCTTTTTTTGTGGAAATAATCTCATAGAGAATGGTTGTTATCGGAAGACTGCTAGTTTATTCCCCTTTCAATATCTATTCCCCTCAGTTCAGATTACAAACTTTCTCACTTCAACTAGTCCAAAACTTCCATAGTTTTCGACAATTTAACCGCCTTACCTGCATTTCCCACTTATTAAAACGACCATCAGCAATCCATTTCTATGTTTACTTGCTACTTCTGCCGACCTTGGTTCCTCCTGATTTCCTGCGGCAATGATCTTCCTTTCCCACTTTTCAAATCTATTTATAGTTGGAAAATGATTCATATTTGTTCAGGATCATACGTTATCTCTGTTTGTGTAATAAAGCGACGACACAACGCTTAATTGCGACGAGTAAATCGAGGTAATGCGTCAAGTACTTTATGCTGTCGTAAAACTACATTGAGTATCATATAGAGCGTTCATAGTTTAATAGATAGAATGTGCCTAAAGAAATTTGTTGCTAAAATTACACTCTCTGTTGAATTTAGTATATCACATGGCACTATTTCAGGCCAATTTTGAGGATCCTGGGACTAGCCACGGTGTTTCCTTTACGGAGTCACCCGCAGGTGTACGCAAGTGCGAAATTCCACAGAAGAAAAAGCACTTGGCGCGATATAGAGGGATCCGGGTTCGAGTCCCGGTCTAGGTGAACTATTTTTCCTCTGTGGAATTTCGCGCTTCTTCAAAGGAGCGAGCACTTCACTATGTTCTATGTTCGGCTTTAACCTCGCGGACGATAGTGCTATGCGCACGCTTTGGCCTACTTCCATGACATCATATGTCCGGCAGCCCTCAGTTTGTTTTACTTGTACCGCACGCAATATATACTCTTAGGCATATGGAAGTGCACAGTATTGAATAAAAATAAATTTTCAGCGATTGTTCTCAACCTCTTGTCCCATGGTAAATATTTTCGTAAATTTATTCATGAAATCACATTCATGTAACAAGTTTCATCTACATGGATCTATATTACATGAGCATGAAAAATTCAAGAATTTGGCGCTGAATGTGGCTGACGGGCTGAAAGAGAGATTTATTATGCTGACATCTACTGCGTATTATCGGTATGAAAATAAGAAATAGCGATGACATCCGCAGATTCTATAACCATAGCAATGGTTATTGCACGAAAGCTATTATATTGCGACGTAGGTATGTATAGAGTGAATTGAACATGCCAGCTATGAACAAACTTTCTGTTTCACGATAATGCACGTAAAAATGGAGACGTATCTTTTCCCTGGTTTATTGCGTGATTTGTTGATCTAATTAGAATGGCTGATTTAAAAACAGATGTTGGCTCAAAATTATCCTGCTTCGGCCCTAAAATGGAACTTTATCACCAATTCACTCTACTAGAATATAATACTAACTCCTTATCTTATTTCGACTGGTGGTAAAGATGGTTGACTTCAGTCACGTATTCTTCTCAAGTGGTCTTGCATGGGAATGGTCTTTCCGCATGCACGCAGAAAAGCCAATCATTCGTCTCGTTTTTTTTCAAGAATTTACATAGTCGGGAATCCAATTTGCAGACATTAACAGAATATTGCCACGCACATGCGTTGAGCGATTCTGAAAATTTTGATTAATGAATCATTGATAAGTTTACGACAAAAGTTACCGCGGAACACCGACTAAAGGGGTTTAGTTGAAAAAAAAAATGAATTGGATTATGTTTGTGCACCATCAGCTAGCGTCGTTTTCTTCCTTTCTTTCGATCGCATGATTTTGGCGTTGCTAAGAGCGTAAATTAGACTATCCTCCGCACCATCTCCAATCGCTCCGTGTAACAGCAAGCCATTCACTGGTACCTACCCACTCGTTAGCGGACTGGAAAGGAGAGAGGGGATCATGGGGTGAGTCTGGGATTTTTTTCCGCAAGATGTCGCTCTGGGGATCACGAATGCAAAACCGTCTCACTCTCTCTCTCCTGTAGGAGTCCTTAGGGATGCCTATAAAAGGTAAAAAGGACGTTTTTAAAAAGATTGATCGTCTCATTACGAAGTCGGAGGCCGATTGCTGCTGACTGATAGTGGCCCATGGGATGGGGGTGGGCACCCACAAAGTCTGTTGTCGGTGACGCAATTAACACATGCGCGCCACTGGAGGCAGTGGCGTCACACTCTCTTTGCGTGGTGAAAGCGTGAATCTTGCTCGCTCATTCTCTGAATTCACATTGTGGGAGGTGGGAGGAGGTGATGTGAAACGTCTTAGATTAGCTTGGTTTGACATGAAAAAATTGAAGCTGATATGCAGTATGTTTCGGATCGGAAAATATTTTAGAGAATGAGGATAGGTCAATTTGTCTGTCCATAGATGACACTGCGATAGGTTGAACATCTGGGAATACCTGTGGAAAGTCCCGGTTGAGAACTCGGAGGATGCCATCCTGTTTAATTTTACTTGGCTTGAAACTGAGCTATCGAAAATATTGTGTTTTTATAGTACACTTTTTATTGTCCCACAATCCATTTAGTCTCGGTTTCACTTCTATAGATTGAGCACGAAATGGATGCTTCATGTAGAAAAATGGGCCAAGTTGCTGATGCATTTCGAGAATCCATATTTTGGTGCATAGTTGTTCTCACTTTGAAGTTTGATCTCGCATAGCTGATGATTATCGTTCTATAATATCATTTTGAGGTTATCTAAAGTGTAAACATCTTAATTGGTGCTTCACCAATATTTGTATGCTCTTAATCAGTTTCTACGAAGCTTCCCACCACCAAATCATTGTCTTTTCTACCCTAATCTGATCTTTCTGCGAATGAGTTATGTATGTACCCTGTAATATCCCATTATCATTCTTCATATTTTTCATCTTCTTTCAAGGTGTCCATAATCCTAATTCTTGTCTTACCTCTTCCCTTCCTACTCGATATTTTCCACACCATCGCCCCTATAACAACCCAATGTCTCTGACTATACCCTCCAATCCTACTACTTCTGACATATTTAAATACCTTTGCCGCTTTCTATCTTCCTCAGCCTTATTCAGCACCTATTTATTCAATTTTATGTCAACACAATTTACCATTTCCTTCTTTGATGAGTCAAAAGCCTCTGAGCATGGTGTTGCATAGTTTCTAATCTTGGTTAGTTAGGAAAAAATATAAGCAGTCTTTAGGAGTGCACTCATATAGATATTTAATAGGGTTTTTTCTTTTATAAGTGGTACAGATACTCTTCTTGTATCTTTGAATTAAATAATGATAAAAAAGTCAAGGCATTTGTTGGGATTTTTATCATGTTTAAATTTTGCATTTTGGTTGTTTATATTGGTTGGTTTGTATAAAAAATAGAAACACCATAAATTTCCATAGCTACGTTGAAAACCATCCAGAATTCATTAGGATTTGAGATTCTTAATGCATCGGAACTTGGAAAGCCGTAGATGGGTTGGCCTAGTGCGAAATAAATGACCTTCTGGGAGAGAAACGCTTATTTTTTCCATCAAAATGGCATCACTATAATTGATATGCTACTCGCCGATATGAAGCTCGTAAATCTTTCGTGCGCTCGCCTTGCGAAGGAGGACGCCATGGAGAGTAATTCATCCTTCGGCATTTCTTTATGAATCGCTTCTTCTTTTTTCCGTCCACGCCCTTCCATCGTATCCTTCCCCTTGATGAGAAAATGGCTCCATTGTGCGGAGTGCATAGATATCCATTCATTGACTCGGGGATAGGAAGGCAGGTCCAGGAAGGAGAGAGTGGAGGAAAAAGCGTAAATTACTTTCGCAACTCCTTTTAGCGTCCTAAAAAAAGTGGAAGGGAGGGTAGCAGCGCTGTGTCGCGTTGTAGGGGTCGGAGGGAAAGAGAAACGGTTTGGGGGAGTATGAGATGCGTAAGGAAAAGGAGGAGAGGTTGAGAGGAAAAAAAACAAGAATGGTGACAGAATTTAAGAGGAGAAAAAAAAACGGCTCAAGTAGAGTGCCTCTTTTTAGCGGAATAAGAATTGGTCCGATATTACATACTTTCGCTGTCATTCGATGAATCTTAAGTAATATTTCTGGCACAAATAAAGCGATACAAGTGATAAAAGTAGGAGGACACAAATTAGAGCAGGGGGAACGATTTACTTAGCCTCTAGGGTAGCACGCAGGAAGAAAATGGGCTAGGGTGCTACCCTACTTAAAACTTTACAAGGATAATTGCGCTAGTGAAAGTAGCGTTCAGCAATGGGAGAGAACTAATGAAGGGATCTTAGTGTACGAACGTAAAGAAATGGTTGGCGAAGAATTTAACGTGGATTGGCGCGTTGCGTGGTGCAAAACGTGGACTCAGAGAAAAAAGAACGAGAATAGGCTTCAGGCGTTTTTGATGTGGGCGTGGAGGAGGATGGAGATGTTGCGGCGTATGAAAAGCAAGACAAACGAGGAAGTGCTAGGCATGGTGGGTGAGGAGAGGAAGCTTCTTGAGGAGATTAGGAGGAGGCAGAGTAGGTGGCTGGAAGAGGTAATTAGGGGCGAGTTTACTTTACCGAGGGTAATTTAACCTTGAAGGTATTACCGGTAGATCATATCCATTATACTCGTAATAAATGCGGAAGTAGGTGACGAAAAAAGTGTTGAGACATTAACACCTATCGTTCAGTTTCCCGCCAAAAATTGCAAAATAGCGTTAGATGGTAGATATTGATAAGGAGAGGCTGGTTTAAAAAAAGTGAATATTACTCAGCGACAGTAAACTCAAGCGTGATATACCGTCATCTACTAAACCCTAATCGGAGCGAGTGACAAAATTGTCCCTGTATCCAATATACTATAACTATATTGAACCATGATAATTTATCTGCAATTTAATTTAGAAAAGTTACCGCGAGCATCTAAAAACATTACAACTGAAAGCATAGACCTCCAATAAGTGGATACCTGAAACAGGCAAAACATAGATACATTATTTAATTAATATTTAAATGAAGGAGGAAAGCTAAAATATTCTGATGTATTGTTTCTTGATGGATGGATTGTATTACCGTAATGAAATAGACGTTGAAAAAGGTAATTGCTTGCTTGTCATTCTATCAAATTACAGAAACATGGATTTCACCTCACCTTTTGCGAAACACCTACTTAATAACAATCATACGAGCGATTTTATACCAGAGATTTTACACGTTCTTCCCAAAGGCCAGAAAATGGACGCACTTGAACAAATAGAAATTATCAGACAATCCAATAACCTTTGTAACGAATTATTATTTCTGTATCCCACTCCTTTCCGATAAAATTAACCTTTCCCGCCTCACCAGCCCTTAATCGACGTGTTTTTTTCCTTCCTCAACCCTGCCTGAATATTTGTTTTTCTCCTTCCTCCCCCGTAATTACTACAACAATTAACACAAAAAACAAACTTCTGTACCCGACGATGCCGTAAATAGGTGAAACGCGTCGTACCATAAATATTGTATGAAAGTACTAAGTATTATCTTTAATCTCGAGTACTACTATAAAGTTTGGCCTGAAGAATAAATTTTTTCAAGATCGTGCTCGTTGACCAATTCACTGTTGCACGGTACCAGAAAGCTATTATGCTAGCGGGCATTCTCGAACTTGTGTGCTTTACCGAGCATCGTGTGATACGGGCGTAGGGGCAGAAGAGTGGTAGTGGTGTTGGAGAGAAAAAAATGAAGGATGATGCAAAAAAAAGTAAAAAGAGCAGGGAGGAGAGAGGCTGGAGAAGGAGAGTGCCTCTTTTTAGCGGAATGACTTCGCGCGCACCCCCTCTTGATAATGAAGAATTAGCGAGAGCGCCACTTCAGCAGGGCCGTTACCTCGCTGCTATATATTTTTTGTTCCCATCTTTCCCCCGTTCCCTTGAACGGAGGTGGAACGAGGTGAGAGTGCACATGGTGAGGGAGGTCCCGGGCGGGTGGGGAGGTGGGAACGGGATACACTTTCCATTTAAGAATAAGTTCTCCTCTGCTCATCCATTAACTCTTTCATCTGTTTCCCTGCCTGCCTGCCTTACCCTGGCCTCTCCTTCTCTCTCCCCCCCCTTCCCGACATTTTTCTCCCACCCTCTTCCTCCCCTCCCTTCCTCCCTCTCCTCCCCCGTCCATTTCCCCATGACCACTTTCATCACGGCGCCCATTTTATCTCATACCTTGTCTGTCACCCTCCATGGCTCACGATGTCAACTTCTCCCCCTTTCCATTTCCCTCCCTTCACTTCCCGTTCAATTTCTCCCAGCCACTTCCAATTCCCCGCCCCCATTCTTCCCGGTTTTCTCTCCCACATCCCTTTTCTTTCTCGTTCGGATCCTTCTCTTTTACCGCACCGCTCTTTTTCCTTCCTTCATTACCTCCCGTTTTTCTTCCCCTTGTTTTCTCGCGAAACCCCCTGCTTTGACACAATATTTATTGAAACAATTAAGGTACTATAGACTATTGATGCGACATGTCTTCCGGGTTTTCTTCCGCGTGAGTTTATTATTGCTGACGACACGTTTCGCAAACGTTCCAGTTTGCTTCTTTAGGTTGTGAAATGAAGGTCTTTCCGCAGCAAAATCATTCAATACACTTGCTCCATGAATACTGACAGTAGAATAATGAGATAAATTTCTGAGTTACATTCATAGAGTTCGTAGAGCGTCTTAAGGTCCCTTCATGACCTGAAAATGCTGACTGGGACGTTTGCGAAACGTCGTCAGCGATGATGAAATCGCGCGGAAGATAACTCGGAAGTCCTGTCGCATCAATGGCACTCCACGGAAGCTTTCTTTCCATTGTGGACTATTGGTCTATAGTGAAGAAAACAACTCAAGGAGACATTTCCAACGTTTCGTCAAATTCATTGAATTCTTCAGGGCTCTGACTTATTTTTAACCTTAGCTACTATTAATGTCAATGGAGGCAGGCGATACTTTGTGGAATTTAGTTGCACTGAACATGTTAAATGAAAAACTTTGTACTATTCCACAATATGATGTATTTTTTCCCAATCGATTTCATCGTCTTAGCGTCATTGTCAAGGTATACCTTGACAATGACACTAAGACGTTGAAATCGATTGGGAAAAAATACATCATATTGTGGAATAGTATAAAGTTTTTCATTTAACATGTTCAGCACTTAGCTAATATGTTGAATGATTTGCTGTTAAATTGTTTTCTTATGCTCCTCTATAAATTTAAGACAGTTATTTCATACACACACAGAATAAGTCTAAAAGTCAAAGCCTCGAGTAAGTAAAACAAAATTGCCGAATTTGGGTGATGTGTGCTTGAGTCGATTTCATAATTATTGACCAATACTCCATGCCACCTTAATTACATTATTCGTGGTGAAAAAGAAGTTCTTATGAATAAATTTATCGATAAAATAAGGTTTAAAAACTCCAATTAATTTTAATTTATAACTGTGAATTTAACTAAATATTTTAATTTAACTATTCCTCAGTCAGTTCTTATAGAGCTTATCTATCGAATTATTTTGTTATGGAAAATAATTTCACAGCATTAAATCATGAACTGTTGCATATTGGTTTTAATGTGTTGGTTAATTCCATAAATGAGGGTATAATATATTAAATAAATGAAGGATAGTACAGTTTATGTTTATGTACAGTACAGTATAATCAGAGGGTCGCAGAGAAATCAGATCGGCAAATATTTTTCTGATTTTGTCTGGAATTAGACAGCGATAATTTTAGTCGCAAGCTACTCCCTACTACCCGGCTCTATTGTTGAGAGGCAACAGTCCCAGCAGAAGGCATTATGACGCAGATCAAGAAGATTAGTACGTTATCAACTGCCGCAGCCTCGGGCGAGAGTGAAGTTCTCGAATCGGCCGAGATTACTTCGATGTGGAAGGCAACGGGAAAACACTTCATAAGCCTCCCTAAAAGGTGCAGCCTTGCATTCATCATGCTATAGAGGTGACAGCGAATAGGAAATAATGCAGTACTCTGCTATGAACCAATATTATCATGGAAACAATTATGACAATGGTGAGGAGTTGCTAAGGCATGCCATCAGTTAATTTCAAGGCAAAGTCCAACGGAGGTTTATATGAACGTGATGTTCTCGTATCCAGTCTACGTTATGGCACAGGAGACGTACTGAGCTACAGTGCTGACCGCCGCTGAAATTCGCCTATAGTTATGATGGCTTGGTGATGTAACTAGCTTAGACACATGAAATGCAATAGTGGAATCTGGGTTCGAATTCCGGCCGGGTCAAATGATTTTTTCATGTCGAATTTCACCCTGTTTTTTGTGTATATTTTTGCCACGTTTGCATGACATTCTGCATCATTTAGGCAGCCGCAATTGTTGGAAATTTTGTCCTAGTCTGTAATTTTTAAAAATATTGGCGAAATGGGGTACTCAGTGTTTGTTTTGACTCACACAGTAGAGGGGGAACTTCCTTAACTCCCTCCATTCTTCCCCTACTCCTTTCCCCCCACCCTCCCCTCCATCGCCCCTCCCACCTAACCCTTTCTTCCCGTCACATTTTCCATTGGCCTTTGACCTTACGTCTCCATCTTTCCTCATGATTCAGGACTTCCATTACTGAGCTTTTTTAAAACCTCTTCCCCTTCCCCCCTCCTCGCCGCCTTTTTTTTTTCACCCCCTCTTCCTGTTAGGGGTACACCCTTTTATCCCCCGTCGCAACTCTCCCCCTTTCATCGTCTCTCATCTTCCTTTTTCCTCCCTCTTCACTCCCACCTTCGGCTCTCATATTTTCTTCAAGTCTTCTCCTCTCCCTCCTTTGTCGCGTGAATCTTTTACTACAAGAAGAATGAGTCTACCGCCGCATCGGTAATGGAAGAAGAGGAATCCCTTGTACGTTAAGTGAAGAAGAGTGCCTGAGAGTGAGAATCACCAGGGTAACTGTTTCCGACAAACATGAGTGACCATTATTATTATTAGTATAATCTAACGATTAAGGTAGGTTTAAATGGGAGAGAGTAAAGGTGCTCTAAATTTGGTTTTGATTTTAGCTCTTCAGTGTGTTGCATGAAAAACTGAAATGGGAACGGTTAGCGGTCTCCATTGTTGCGACGGCCAAAAATATCTATACATATATATTCATGATCAAGCAGATCAAGACAGTCGAAGCCGGCAGAATGGTCGCGATATATTAAAATACAATCAGTTTTACCGAAAGCAAGAACGTGAAATCATGCTCTAGATTTTTTCATTCGCATACAAAAATCCTATCTACATCTCATCATACGTTCTACCTCTCTTTATGATATCCATAAATCCTATTCTCTTCCTTCCCCCTCTCCGCTTACCCAACATTCTCTCCTACATCAATACCATCGGCAACCCTTTGCCTCTCACTACCTGCTCCAACCACTAACTCTGCGTCCTCCTAATTTCCTCTCCTCAACAACCATACTCTTCCTCGTTTGCATTCCTTTCCCTCCAACGCACTTTCTCTATTCTCCTCCGCGCCCACGTTTCAAAAGCCTGAAACTTATTCTCTTCCTCTTTTCTCATGTGATCAGAGAATACATCGAGATCACCAAAACAAAAAAGTTATTTCAATATTGAAGTAGCCTAACGTCTGTTAGGCCCTAGGAATGGGATTTTGTGGGAACTGGGAAGGCGAGAGGCAGTCATAAAAAAGGAAGGAATTGGATACCCTCTATTAATTTATTCATTGAAGTAATCTACCGGTGAGAGGTAGGTTGTATTGAATGTCAGAGAAAATCCTCCGGATATTTACAGGTGCAGGACCCTATCTTCCTCTAGTGTTTCCTTCTTCATCTCCGCGTACGTCCTACCCTTCTTCATCACGTCCTTTTTCTTCCTCTTCTCTGCTTTACAAACATCCTACCCTCTATCACGGCCTTGAACAACCCATCGCCCGTCATTACCTCTTCCAGCCACCTACCCTGCATCCCCCTCATCTCATCCAGAAGCTTCCTTTCTTCAGCCACCAAGCACTTCCTCGTTTGACTTTCTTTCCTTCCACCTTCTTAATCCTCCGCACCCACATCTCGAATGCCTACATCCTATTCTCGTATTTCTTTGTCAGAGTCCACTTTTCTATCCTATACAACGCTTTACTCCATACCAAGCTCTTCACCAGCCTCTTCGTTACATCCTTTCCCAAGGTTCCCGTCATAATCTCCTTTCTTTTACTAAAGGCTTCCTTTACCAACGCTAAGCTCCCCCTAATTTCTTTAACGTGGCCAGAATGCAGTCGCGTCACTTCGGGCTGAAGACGCCTGTTAAATTACGAGCGAAACTGTTGTCTTAGGAAAAAAAACCTACGTGTTGAACACTCGAGAATGAAGGAACGGCGTGATTCATATGTTTGTATGTACGTATGACTGTTGACCTTCCTTCCTCACCTTCTTTAGCCTCCCTTAAAAAATATGGCCTTTTGAGATTCTTCACCTTCCATTGCGTGCATCTCCTGCATCTTCCTTTCTCTCGCTCTTCCTCGCTCTCCGTCCCATCTTGCCCCTTCTACCTCTTCCGACCCTCCCTCCCCCACCTCTTTCGCATCATTACCTACCCCTCCATCCTTCTCTCTTAAGAGCAAAATAATTAATTTCCTCTTTTTTTCACTCCTCCCCCCAAGTTCTTTCTCCAAACCCCTCCCAGTCCGCATTATTTTTTTCTTCCCCTCCTTGCTTCTCTTATGTATTCTCTCACCCCATGAGCCATGTCTCTCCTCCATCCCCACCCTCCTCCACACCTTCCTTTCTTTCCCCCTTCTCCACCTCTTCCACCACCCCTCTTTTTACCCTTTCTCGCCATCTTAAAAGCTTGATTCTCATCAAGATGGATCTTTTTACGTGTTCACGCCTGTGTTAAGTGACTATCTCGGCCTTCTCCTCCTTTCCCCCATCTCGCGCCCTCTCTCCTTCCTGTCTCTTTTCACTCCATCCTTCTCTCTTTCTTTTTAAGGATTTTATTTTTGTAATCCGCCGGCGTGAGGTCGCTCCGAGTGGGCGGAAGATGGAAGGTTCCGTGAAGCGGAATGGAGTGAGGGAGGGGAATGAAAAAGGTTAACATATGTATGCGTGCGTATACAGAAAAGAAGAGACCAGGCTACATGGAGAGGCGACCCCTTCCGCGGCAGAAAGCACTGCTTTACTTGCGTACGGTCTTGAATGGCGTGTGTGGGTGGAAATAATTTTTTAAACTCGAGATCGGCTTCTTTTGTTGTTAATGCGCTTGTTGCGATTTAGCTTCGACTAAACTGATGGATGAAGGGGACACTTTGTGGAATTTTGCTTCCTTTTTTTACTTGGTAATCTACCGCTACAGGTAGGTTTTAATGAAAGTGAGTAAAAATCCTCGACATTTATTATAAGAGATTCATTATTATAAGTGGTATCTATCAGTTATATCGTATTTATATCGTTATCGCAGCATACCCGTCTTCGTCCTGTCCATTAATATTTTGAACGTGACACCAACAAGTAATCTACCTTTCGTCTGGCTCATACCTTTCGACCTATCTGCCACGAGTGGTCCTACCGTGAGCAATTACGATTGCTACCGCCAGCCACTCTAGGGGTCATTGGAATGCGCAAGCTCGTCAACCGCTTCAAGGCTGTGGTACAAGTGAAAGGTTTGCTGCGTTTAGCATAGTGAAAGAAATCACTTGGTTCTGTTCAACTTAGTTTCTTTATTCCCGATCGGTTTCAACTTCTGTGCCTCATTATCATTTACTTCAATCACCGTTACATTGATAATGACGCATAGACGTTGAAAGAGATCGAGAATAAAGAGCCAAAGTGGAATAGCACCAAGTGATTCCTAATTGTTTCGACGTGTGGTCATATAAAAAGAGAAGATTTCTAGGAAGAGTAGAGTTTCATTTATAAGATTGCATCTACGTTTAGGTCATTTTTCACCGCAAAATTTCCTCACTTCTCATAGTGAAAGAAAAAAGTAATCATTATCTATGTGTACGTTTAACGAGATCGTGTATCCTTCCCGTAGGAGATAGTTGACAGCAGGGAGGAAAAGTTAGTACTTACAGAAGGCTTATAATTTCTGTCTTAAATATAAGAAATAACTCTATTTAATACAATCGGGTTGTCTCCTAGAATCAATGCTAAGCGTTCACCAATATTCGATCCCCGACGTTGGGCCGAGTACTGTGAGTCATTCTGTTAATGTGTGTGAGTAACCAACATGAGCGAGTCGCACTCATGACTGCGGGGTGTATTTTTTTTCTTCTGTGAACAGGTAGGAATGATTCAATGATGAGTGCCTGATTCTCAATGGAGTAATCGCAACAACTAGGAAGAGAAGGTAATTTGTGATTCAAAGACGTGGCGACCATTTGAACAGTAAACATTGAGCAACGTGGTGTACATGGTACAATTACATGGTTCGGAAAGAGTGTTTGCGGGAAGGTCACGGAGGGAAGATGAAAGACCTTCGAGATGTGGGTGTGTAGAAGACTCATATGTGTGGATTATTAATGTATACCAATATCGGTTTCTGTGCCAAGTTAACACGCTTTTATTTTTCGTGCTTCAAGTTACGGCAAAATTAGAGTGAGGTTAGGAAATTGTTATCAGGGACTCTTTAGCTAAGACGTGAAGGAATGCTTAGTTCAAACTTAAATGCAAGGGCAGTGCTACGCGAGCTGCAGTTTGGGAAACTTAATTTTCGTGCATGAGGATGAGAGAAGATTGGAGGTGTTTGAAATGCAAGAGTGGAGAAGAATGGATTGGATTGGCTAATTAATTGGGAATGTCAATGATTAAAGAAGGGAATAGAATGAACCACACGGCACGACGGCAAAGAGGGAATATTGAAGATAACAAATTGCGCTATCGGCAATATTGAATTGGTCAGTTGTGTAGTTAGTGGGTCGAGAAGATAGGTGCTAATAGCGGAATAGTCGCTATACCGTGATGATTGACCCAGAAAAATACCAAAGAAAATGATAAAAAAAGAGCAGCATTTTCATGAAATTCGTGGAGATATTGCGCCCAGCAGTCGTATTAGGCGGATCATTTTTTGCGAGAAAATATGATTCATTTTAGTGAGTCAAGAGGCCATATACTCTTCTCTTTAACCAATGGGAAAAACCGCATTATAAACGTGGGTTGAGTAGATATAGTTCAGCTACTGGGAGAGTGATTTCATTCATCTGTGAGCCTACCTGCTCGACCTTGGAGCAATTTACAAACGTAAATGAATACCATTAATTTTTCTCACCAGCAACTCACCACTCAAAAATTAAATAATAGGTTGCTGTAGTGCAGCAATGCGATGTATCAGGAGAAAATAATGGTAAAAGTTGATGAACAAAGCGTAATTGACGAAACAAAACGATATGCAAATTTGCTGCCGGAAGTGGTCATATTGAGAGGATCAGTTTTTCAGTTGATGTGCCGAAAATAGATGTATTGGTGGCAGAGTTGTTGCGGTACTGTAATAATGTTTAATGCGAAATTGAAATAAATTCTAAAAAAGCTATAGGTAATTCATGAAATGTATGGACAAATGTTGGGCGATATCCATGTTAGGTGGATAATTTTCCGCAAAAAAACAGCCTTCACTTCAGTGCTACAAAATGCCCTCTAATCATCTTCTTTAACTTATGAGTAAGGCAAGCAAATAAGGGCTAAATGTGGTGAGCTAGTAAAGTGGTAGAGACTCGGAGGTTATGAGACGAAGATAGCTGGTGTTGGAGTTTTGGAAGTATGGGTGGATGGTGATGGAGCGGTGGATGAAGTTATGCTCTGAAAAGAGAGGAAGGGATAGGTAGGAACTATGGTCAGTGTAAGGGAAAGTAGAAATTATGAAAAGCTGTAGAAAGACTTCATAGCGGACAAATAAATGATTGTGTGTAGATATGTTTGAAATGGCCCAAAAATGGGAAAGTAGGAAGGGTAGGGCTGTTCAAAAAACCTACAAATCAAGTGGTAAAATAGCGAACGATGTTGTATCCAAATAAATTGTCGAATCAATAGCGTGTTTGATTTTTTAATATATTTTTCAGACGAACAGTTTGAAGGCATTTCAGTGAGAGCAGTCAAACTGGATAGGTTTAATTATACGTGATGAACATCACCTAATGAAATTCCGCACCAGGTACTGCCTTGCTAAAGACACAAATAGTTTTTACCCTACTGGACATATTGTCATGCATTGTTATGAGCTATTAATTGTAAATACGTTCTTAAACATATATAATTTCTAAAATACTTTTATATCGCTAAAATTTTTATGCAACCATAAATTTGACCTTTAAATGCCCTTCATTAAACATAAATGGAGGAGTCCAACTCTGCATGCTTATTTCAGAGAGGTAAAGCACTAATTAATTTTTGTTCTGCTAAGATTCCTCTTGGAAAAACTCTCACCCTTCCTTTTATATTATTATATTAAGTTTGTTTTCAAGTCAATTCCTTTGAGAGGTACTTATTCAGTTTAAATGCTCGCTACATGTTAAGTGAAATTTATATCCTTACTTTCTCAAACTCCATTTATATTCATTATATAAGCATTAAAATGCAACATATTTCGCTTTCGTTAATGCCTTAATGATTATTTCGGCTGTAAATTCAGCAGTTCTTCTTGAAGGAGAAGCACAAGAAGCTGTTATAGATGGATGTTTTTATGCGCATAAACTCACATTACACGTAGGTATATGCACATCCCGAGGGGAGATATATTTTCACTCTTCCAAAGCTCAGAATTCCAGACGGGTGAAAAACGCGAGCACTTTTCGCCATCTTCTTTCACTCGCCTCTGGGCCCATCCATTATTTAAGTATTTTTTTATGGCTCAGCTCTTAGGGACGTCCTCATTCATGGATTCATGACAACTCCTGGGCATCGTAAACACCCGTCTCTTTTCTTAAACACTGTCCAACCCCCTCGAGCTGTCCCCCGACCCTTCACCCCGAACCCCTTCCTCTAAAAGATATCTTTCTTTCTCCTCCACCTCCTTCACGCTCTTCCCGTATATATATATATTTCTCTTCCCTCTCTAACATCCCTCCTCCCGTTTCCTTTTGCCGTGAATATGTCTTTGAAATCCATCCGTCAACGGGGTTCCTGGTTGGAGATGGAGATGTAACGTTTGCCTTCCTGAAGCTATAGCTTCGTGACTAATTAATCGATTGAATTGGACGCACTTTCCTTTGATCTGTTTTACGAATACGATGAGAGGATAACCTTAATTTGGCAACGTGGATGCGCCAGGCGCAGCTGGGGCCCCAATACCATCGGAGGCCATTTTTGACGCGGGATTTATCACGTGACTACGATGTGCTAGCCCGTTGATTTTCGTTCCGAACGAAATATCTCGTCTTTATTTATCTGTTTGATTATAAATTTATCAGATCCTTCTATACAGACCACTCTTGCTGTATTTGTGATAGAACACTCGTCGTGATTTATTTCCTGTCGGTCGATGGGGTTTCAGGACGGACGTGGCGATGTAACGCGTTCAATGATCATCTATTTTAGCCCTATAACTGTGACAATCGATTGAATTGACCTTATTCTCTTCCTATCTAGTTTACGAATATGATTCGAACATAGCCTTAAGTTTACATCGTGTATGCACAAGGCGTAGCTACGGGCTCATAGCTACTGGCGGCCATTTATGACGCGGGCGAAAAGATACGCGCGGTACATCTCGCGACGACAGAGTGATAGCGCGCTGATTTTTGAGCCTATGAACAAATATCACATATGTCTGCCTAGCTGTTCTTTTATTCGGCCCCTCCACCTCGATCACTCTTGCTGTTCATCTGGTAAAACATTTATCTTACTTTATTTCTTGTGCATGTTGAAGCAGACTGGTTGTGGTAGGCCTTCAAAACATTATTGACGCATGTAATTTAATTTATCTTGCTAGTATTTTCTTTATGACGTGATTTCTTGAAATATACAAACAGGAATTCTATTACAGGGATAAAATCAGGAATGATATTAGAACTCATGTTTGGTTTTTAGAATTCAAGTCGTTAAATTTGCTTGCTTAAGTCATCACTTGCGATTTTAATTCATCACCATTGATATTAACCCAATATTGGTATGTTTTTGGTCTGCCATTCCCAAAATACTCGGTGCTTTCTAAACCGATCCTACCAGGAAACAGCTACATGTGTCCAATAACCATCTCTAGTTACGATTACATTTACCGTCTACGTATTGCTATGTCCTTCCACATTCTTTTACTACCTCTTTCATATTTCTGTCTCATTGACTCACCACTTTCTCTATTCACTCACTCTTCCTCATTCACTTTTCTTTGAGTAACTTTTTAAATGTGAAAAAGTTGTGACTAGTTTTTATTTCTCGTTGAGAATTTAAGACATCGCTGACATCCTAAACGTTATCACCAAATATCATCGTCAGTTTCGAATATGAATGGAATTAATCTAAAAGTTTATCAATAGCGATTTCACTCCGTCCATCGTATACACCTCCCTTACGAGGCTTTCCCCGTACTAGAGAATAGAACTCCTCCAAGTTCATGAGAAACCCTCTGCAATTTTTCTTTGTTTTCCCGGTCATTAAGAAAGTTCCACTGTGACTGTGAGCTAAAAAATACATAGGCTCTGAATTAAACCTTTTCGTTTGTGCAGTTTAAAAACACTGCTATTACTCATCACATGCCTTGGCTGTTAGAAAGTAACATTAAGGTACTAAATATGCAAATTATCCGGCAAATATATTTTTTAAGTGGGGCACTTATTTTGGATGGGAGTAATCTCTCGAAAGCCTAACGTCACGGGACTCCCCGACGGATAGTCGTTTCGTGGTTACGTATTTGCAAGTGCTTTGTATTAATTCACAATACTGTCACTAGAGGTATATGGGGTTATTTCATATGTATATTTTAAGTCTATGTATATTTCCTGTAATTATCATTAATGTATAAATATAATTTTAATATTCATATTTTCAGAAGTATCAATTTAATTATTTATGCTTATTTATATATAAAACTGAGAAATCCCCACTACAAGTCATCCGTATTCAGTATTCCACTTCTGTCGGTCGTGCCGCGATGGCCGCACCGTTTCTTTTTAGGGAATACTTCTTCCCACCTTGGGAGCCGACTGTAGGACTATTTTTTATTGAAATGTCGCATTTTGACTTCAATTATTGCAGTATAGTTTACTAAAAACTCAAAAATTAAGATGTTTAGGTGCCTTAATGTTTACAAATGCAATTCCGCGGGAGAATCATTTTCTGATAAAGTTTTTTTCGCGACAATGACATAAAGATGGCGAAAAACTATTTTCCCCCATTTTTCACAATTTTCGCATTTATCACCATGTCATATCTCAAGTCTAGCGGATAGTATAGCGCGGAAAGGTAGGATTTCGTTCTTCATTTTTAACGCAGGATACGTTGTTCTGTAAGAAACCAAGTGACTTTTTGGAATTCAAATAATTGTATAGTGAAACCACCTTAAGAAGACGCGGGCCAATTTTTTAAATCAGCCCTTCTTTTCGTAGTGGGGGTGGCTACTTACAGCAGACGAGGTATACGACGCGGTACATCATCACCATGGCTGGATGACTGACAGAATTGAAGGCTTTGTTTCACTCACCTGTGAAGGAGAGTGAACAGTAAATTATCAGTAAAGACGAAAATAATAGGAGCGAAGAAAAATTCTAAGGTACAAAAATTGCAGTTGAGTAGAAAAACATCTTAATGAACAATTTTTTCCAGCCATAGAAGTCGACTGCACCCCATTTCTATGGAATAAATGGATTTTTACTTTAACAATAGGTAGTAATTAACTATTAATTAAAAAAAATACGATGAAAAGGAACATGTATTTTAATACCACTCAGTTCTTATGAACGGAATTTAACGAAAATGGCAATTATATTTGGTAGACAAATATTATTTTCCCTATCACCCTTTGCTTTTGTTTGTTCATATCAACCAAATGAGACGTTTATCTATAAGTGGCCAGAATATGAATTAAATGACATTTCAATAATTTTTACCTTGGAAAATTAGCATTGGAACCACCTTGAACGAAAACGCATCTTCCCAATGCGTTCGTATTGTACCTCCGAGAGAAAGCGAGTAAAGCTGCGTTTGCATGCAGCCATTTCTAAGTTTTCGGACGCTCCTTGCTAACACTAATTTTTATTCTGGGACTCCACAACAAATACTCCAGGAATAGTTAGGAAGACTGGACGCGTCACGTTTTTCCACTGTCTTCTGTTGTAATGCAATGCTGCCAAGGAAGCTATCTGGAGAAGCCATGGTCATGGCTCATGGGCAAAGCTGAAGCAGGGTGCATGGGAAGGACTTTGTGCTGAGCAGGCATGGCCTACCAGTCACAAAACATCGTTTTGTATATGGATTTTTTCTTACACTTGGCGAAAATAAAATGCGACTACCGGAAATATTAGCCAGAGTAAGACCTTAACTGTGCCGACTGTAATGGCGGAATTTGCATCAAGAATTAAGCTAAATGTCGCCTCCATTTTATTCTTACCTCCTTGGATGCTGCCGCGGCCATGAATACGGGGTGTGACGGGAAGCGACAAAACGACGCAAAAACGGTGGCATTGAAACGAAACTTAAAATCCGACTCATGCAAGTAGACCTTCCGTGGCGATTGCCTCTACCTCCACTCCAACTTCTATTTATTACTTTCTCGTGAACCCGTTCATGTCGTCCAAAGGTGTCAGACATACGCCTTCCTCCCCAGGCCTGATCGCAGCTGCGTGCCTCCACGGGCGACGCAGACTAAACATGGCACAAACCGATATAAATTCCTGCCGTTCGCAAAAGACCTCGCTTATATGTATTGTCCCTTCGAGGGAATGAACTGAGGCAATCAACTCGAAGCATTTGCATCGTTTTTCTCTCTGAACGTTTTGGACCCAGGCTAGAAAGAGTCAGTTCGCAAAATATGTAAAATACAAAGGAAATCTGCCTTTGTTAAAATAGTTAATAAAAAAATGCTTTGAGCAGACAGAGTTTGACATTGTTGATGGGAGAGCCAGAGTCCATCCAAGATAATAACGGAGTTGAAATACACTGATCTGGCTCATAAATAAATGAATACTAAACAATATTTTCACGATCGTTTGATTTAAACAAAGGTTTTCGTCATGGATGCTTCGATCACGTGATTTCCTTCCCCAAACGGCATTGGACATGTTTACAAATTGGCTGTATTTCTGTCAACTGCGCTGTTATCTTGGACACACTCTAGGTTGGGAGCCGCTGGAGACTCGGAGGTTACACGCTAGGATTAGATTACTTAAAAAGCTCATATCAAGCAAGTTTCAAGGCGACACTGCTTCCGTATTGGTAACCCTTTTTTTCTTGGAACTTTGCCGAGTTAAAGAAAGAAGGAATAAATAGGGTGAGCTAGTGACGTAATGAAATATTTAAAACCTTCCGTTAATGACCTTCTCTGGCCCGTAATAAACTACTGATAGTTAATATCGCTCATGTGGCATGGTAGCCTCGTGAAGTTTAGGGCATTTCAGAGACTAGAAGCGGTTTTAGTACTTAATTTTAATGTCCTTAGATGAAAAAGGTCATTTTGCTCTCGCTACCTTCCACAAGCAGGCTGAGACAAGAGCACTCCGACGAACAGGAGTACCACCCCTGCGAATTAGAGCCGTGCCCAACTATGCTTCAGTATCGTGATTGAGCGAGAATCGATATTTCAATTTATTCTACAAACCGGAGCCTAGAGGCACCAAGTGCAGATCCTGAAGAGGCCTCATTTAACTCGCCTATCTAAACCCAAGCTGTGTGATGTTCTGGGTTATTGATCGTTCTAAGAAATAATATGCGGCTCTGGGGAAGGCTTTCATAATTTTGTAATATAAGTGGTCTCAATTTATTCTATCATCTAATATAAACTGAAATTGTGAATTTTGAGATAACTCATCTACAGGCAATGCTTAAAGAGGATATCGGATTAGATATATTCTCGAACATTGTAAAGAGCTGTGATTTCTTTGTTTGATTGGATTAGTACGTATTATACTGTGCCTACTTTTATATTATATCCATATGAGTGATTCTTTCACCCCTCGCCGTTGTGCTATTTACTGAAAGGAGCTCTGCCCTCACTGATTGAATCGGCTTTAAGTTTTAGTGATAGATTTTTACTCTCGAATTCGGCTCGGTAATATGTATTAATTAATTCAGAAATCCAAATGCATAGAGCAGGCCAGAGACGTACAATAGTCTAGCAATTAGTGGCTAGAACCAAATGATCTGAGAAACAGTGAATGGGCTATAGGAAGATTACTGCCCATCTGTTTACGAACCACACACCATCTAGTCAGACTTATCTAAGACGCTTTTCATGACATGATAAGTCCTTCTAGAAGTTAGATTAGGAGAAACTGTGAAAAACAGCCTCAACTTCTTTTGCATTGCTTCGGCGAGAATTGATGATTTCTCAGACACGGTTGATACTACTTTCAGTGTTTTCCATTGATACTCATCACTTTAAATTCCCTCTTTTGCTTGTATTCAATTTCAACGGTGGTACTCAAAGCAATGGAATGTCAGTTATTTTATTACTCAGAAACCGGAAAACATTTCTATTTGAAAGGCACAAATATAGCGGATAGGTGATACGCAGAAACATTTCGTCGAAACTCTTTATTTAGATTTAAATTTGACTTCATTCCTTGAGTTTATCTTTGACCAACTGATTTGACAATTGAAGTGATTTTTAGACCGCTGAAATGTATATGATTGGCACATCATTCGCATGCGGCATCAATATAGTAGACCTTTCACGCCTTTGTTGCAGCTTGCTAAATTATTGTACCCATATTGATGCAGAGTAATGGATAAAGTATTATAAAATGATAAACAGTTCTTGGCTAGATATCGTGGAATAGTTTCAACATTGTAGAAATAAAAGAATACGTTTTTACCTTGTATTTGAAATTAACATAGATTTTTTTATATTTTAAATAAACGGTGGACAGCGCAAAAACTTCTTTCGTTTCAACAATATATTCCTAGCATATGACCGTGACTTAGAGTTGATAAAGTTAGACGATAATAACCTATTATGGGGTTGGCTTTGGCTAACGATATTGCTATCAGCTGAGTATATGCAGTTCATATTACTGTCGTGAGGTCTAGATAATTATCGCATTGCATGCGTTTCGATGGAATCCCTTTGATCTAAAGGCATGCAATGTGCAATCACTCGTGATTAGGCACAGTGATGCTTCAGTACGCGTCAACGCATTCTGCACCTCGCATCGTAATTATGATGTTACACTGTGCGCCTATAGGTAATGATGGCATTGCTGAAGAAAATCTTTGCTGACTTTTTTTAATTATCCCACAGGGCTTCTTTATCAGGCTGCCTGTATATGTCAAAACCTAAAGATTGCGGTTAATAATTTATCCTACCTTCTTTATAAAATGACGGCTTTGAGCTTCACATCCGGTATTGTGAGAACAGGGTGAAAAGGAAGTATGAAAGGTTTTTCACTAGTGATTATGAAAATGCTCAACAATCTCATTATAACTTTTTAACGACAACATGGCTACAATAACACCGTGCTACAAAGGCGTCTGGAAAAATACCAACTCCAAAGAAATCTCCGGATTACTTAAAAATGTGTGGCTTTGAATTCGTGGCTGCGGAGATGAATGCCCTCAACTTCATTTTTCATAAGAATCAGGATTTATGATTTTAGTTTGTTCTTTTCGAACTTTTAGGGTTCGTTCTGCATGAAAGCAGGTTATTCAAATTATCGAATTTGTTTGATTAAACGATAACAAAAGCACAGAAAAGAGTTTCCCCTCGAGAGAAATCGTTAGCATTACACATACTTTAGTCCTCATTTTGATGTTCATAAATAGACGCAAATAAGCAACTTTCTCAAGTTTTTCGATGCTAACTTATAACCTACGATTTATTAATTGAAAGTTAGCTATTTTAAAACACTCCAATATAGATAATCTCATGTTCTAATTTGGCTATTTCAGCTCCCGACGCTATCCCAGTTGGAATGCTTTGATTAATGGTCTAATCTATGATCGAAATGGTCTAATGGTCTAATGTTTGATCGAAAGGAATGCAGGAAATAATCGAATTGTTAAAGTGTATTTTCTCAACTTAAAACTGGTTGCCGTATTAATGGAGTCTTTAATAGGTACTAACGGCTTGGTAATGCACTAACTATTAGCGTATTATCAAAACGATATTCATAGAGCGCTGCTCAATGTGAGCTTAAGACTCTCTAGGGTATGAAGCTATCATGGTAGCTGGTTCTTAAACACTCACCTGCTTTGGAGCTATGAAACAACTATGTATTTCTTCCTCATTTGTTTTATTTTATTGACAATTTTCTTTCGTTTATTTCTGTAAATTATGGTTTAAAAAGTTTTTAATCCAACATGATTAATGCATATCGAATAAATTCCTATTTTTAGCGCGCTCAGGAAGCCAGTAGTATCAAAGCATTCTAGGTTAGTAGATCTAAGTGGATTTTTTAAAAGGGTCCATGAATACTATTTCTTAGTGCTCTTTCAGTTGGTATCTGGCTGAGTTATTCACCTTATTTACACGTTTTAGCGGAAATCTATGAATACAGCTTCACTCTCACTCAGTGATTCAACCCGAAGGTTGGTTTGGATAGTTGAGGGTAGAGCTGAACCCGGACTTAGCCACAGGCGTGTGAATTTTACAAATTCAGGGTAGGGGGGCCAGTTCCTTTTCCTGGGCCACCTCGCACTCCGAGGATTTTTGTTCGGGGGCGTCACCCGGATTCACCCGGATTTGAACCCGGGACCCTTCGATCAGTAGCCAAGCGCTCTACCCACTAGGGCACCACGCTCCCCCACTCATCCATTCCAAGGAATACTGCTTAGGATCCTTAAAAGATTACTACCTTGCCCCAAGTATGAGATGGGTTCGGGGTGAAAAACACTGTTAATGCTTGGGATTTATTTAATCGGCAAACATCCTAACTACCTAAGTACTCCACCTGCTTCATTTGCGTTCTCTTACTTTAATGCTTAGCCTCTCTTCTCCAACTCTTGTGAATATCATTACTTTTGTTTTCTTGTAGTCGATCTTCAGTTCGTGCATGACAAATTGTTCAGCAATGAATGCTTTACGTGGACCTGATGCTGAACAGCGCTCAGTTGTATCATACTTAGAATTTAGAGTTAATCTTATTCAGCGTCAAGCCGATCAAACGGAACGAGGTCAAAAACATTTTGCGAAACCTGGCATACTACGGTAGATTAGATCATGAGACTAAAATTACGGAAAGTGACTGCAGACGGGAGAGGTTCACGTCATTTTACCGCGAACGACAAGAGACCATGCTAAATAGCTACCACTGAGATTTCGTAATTAGTTTTGTAACAAGGTAATGGAGCTAATTAGTTCATTTGCTCCTAATGCTTGTATCTTAACCTGATACATATTAGTAACAGCACGTATTGAATGTATTTTCCTCTCTGTGCAAATATATACTTGTAAAATATATAAATACTCATATCCTTCTATGTCATTGGTTGCATGTGGTAAAGTGCGTGTTCGTGAAGTGTACCCCTCGAGACCCCCAGCCTCACACCACGTTGCCATATTTCTTCTTAAAATCGCCTCTCCATCCAAAATGCACCCGACTGTGTGACTGTGCACTGGCATTCTTTCCTTTTTGCCTCCCGAAGCGACAAGCAGTGAAGTAATACTAAATGAGCAATGGTGCCGTGCTCGGTTTCTGGGATAAAACTATGATTCCTCGTGCCAAGTGTTATAACCCGATTTTCATCGCAGTAATGCCAACGCAGGAATCTACTTATCTACCACTCCATTCCCTAAATCCAAACGGAATTTTACCTAAGAATTTACTATTCTCCCGGCCGTTTCCCAATAATTTTAGTCAAAATCTCAGGCACAGACGAAATAGAATTTATCGTCCTACTCCCTCAAACAACCAATGGATGTATTCCACAAAGTTTTGCTTTATTTAGTAATAGTCTCTTTAGTGTCTATGCTGATTTATTATTTCTGCCTTTATCGTAGTAGTATTGTAGTTTAATGTGCTTCGTCGGCTAAGGTCCTTCCACAAATACTATCTGCCGCGTGTGGACGGGTATTGGCACTCGGACGAATACGAGGATCACCTTCAAATTCGAGCCGAGTCCAACGAAGTTCTACTTCGGTGACTGATCGGTAACCAGTGTTTCCATTGGGCCAGTCTGTTTCCCTTACTCTATCGCTTTTATTCCGAAAACGCTTTCTATTTCTCTCAAGCTATTCCATTTTATGGTTCATGATATCCCTCAGGTTGAAAATCATCGAGAAGGTTTGAGCTCTTCGAGCATAAATTTATTGTTTATAGATCTAGTTTTAAAAAGTTTATATTTTAGTACGTGGGAGCAACCCGTTCTGTGGGTCGTTGAGCGAGGGTTCATCTTAGGCCTCGGAGATGGAAGAAGAGTCTGGATCAGGGTCCCGAGGTAGCTCCATCTCTCTCAATGACTTCCTACCTGAGCTATGTCCCACATAACCAGACGGTATTTATTTTATAATTATCTACGCAATATAACTTTTCCATACATGTGAGCTTACGGGCCTCTTCATCAGAAAGTTGACGTTGACGGTGTCGACAACGGGCAATGAGTGAAACTTTTCAAAGTCTAACTCTTCCGTTACGCCAGGTCACCGGCAGCCAATCAGAGGAGAGAGCCTTTTTTCAACTAACCTAACTTTCATTTCCAGATTTCTCATATTACTTTATAACTTGACAACGAAACATAATTTACCTTCTTGAAGTAGGTATTATTTGTCGGGATTGTTAGGGGATTATTTATACATATTTTGTTTTCAAAATATGAAAATAAAGTCACTTCGCAACCGTTTACGACTCCGTCTGCAAAAACGGTAAACAACGGTACGCTTTGTATGAATATTTTGGAACCTTCTGACAAGCCATGTGGCTTAGAAGGACCAAGACTGTAAATATGCTATAAAGGTATATTACTATTTTAAAAAAATGCCGCGGATACTCCTGTCAATCGTAATGCAATCCGCTTTGACAAAAAAGATGACGGAAACTGAAAGCCACCGTCCGTTAACGTCACGTAAGAAAACGTCGATCGTAATCACCCTCCTATATCTTCCACTCGTTCCGCTAACTGACGTTCACCTAAATTCGAAAATGTCATTACCCGTTTCCGTAATGTCGGACAACGTCGATCGTAATCCAGCCCTTATAGCTTCCACTCGTCCCGCTACCTGATGTTCACTTGATGATGCACAAGTTCACGAATGTCACTGCCCGTTTCCGTCACGTCGTACAACGTCGATCATTATCCCTCCCTTATCACAACATTGCACGTATGGAGTTCACGCACTCCACTGCTCAAAGGTATTGAGCTGACTATTGACTGCGTCGGAGGGCGTTGGCGGCGCAAGCTAACTCTCAAAGCCAAAACCTCATGCATTCACGCCAAAACTCCCTCCCTCCATCCTCCAGATCCGACGGTCCCTCCACATCACACACACAAGGCTTAAAGCCTCTTGCCCCCTTTCTGCTTAACTAGGCGTGATTGAATTAGTCTTCGAAGGGCTTACATGTCACGGCAAAAAGGAAAACCGAGTCCGAACTCAATGTAACGCTCGGGGAGCTTGGAGAGAATGGATGGGCTGACCGTGACATGGGTGTGGGATGTAGGTATATATATATATATATATATATATATATATATATATATATATATATGTATATATGTGTGTGTGAGTATAGGGGAACGCGGCGGAGGGCAGACTTGGAAATGGATGTTCGATGGTGGGGAGTGAGGAAGATAAGAGTTCTCGAATGGCACGTGGAGGGAGGTCGGCGAAGGATATGGGGGTGGCGTGGAAGGTAAGGAAGTGGAGTGAGGTCGGGGAAAGGACACATGTAATACCAAAGTCTTGGATAGAGAAATACATTAGGTTGGGTGGAAGTAATTCAAAAATAGAGCAATTGGCAAACAAATTTTAATTAAATATTTATCCAAACTGTCAATAAAAGCAAAGGAAATTGACTCCAATGCTTGCTTTTCAGTCATACAGGTGACCATCGACTGGGAGCTCAAATCTCGTTCACAACACGCACGTGTTAACGAGATTTAAACTCTCCCTTTCGATGATTACCTGGGTGACCGAAATGCATGTTAAGGAGTCCATTTGCTTTGCTTTTATTGACAATTTGGAGTAACCTTTAATTTTGGTGGGTCTTGATTATCTGGCCGAGCCTGTGATTATCAAGCTCCAATCTGCTGTGAGATCTACGTATTATTATCTTCACTAGTCATCACGAGGTCTAGCATAAGGAATGTGTGTTTGTGATGCATGCTGACTTTTATGAGTGAGTCACACGTGACAGTATTGATACAAGCATAGTTACTAGCTGTGAGCACTTTGATATACTCGTTTTTAAAATAAAAAAGAACAAACATTTGTCAAGTGGTGGGGTAAAATTTAAGAGAAAAAATTGATACTTTCCTAGTTGTGTTGAGCTATTATTCAAAAGGAAATAGGGAAATAAGGACGTGAGTGAAAGCAGTTCTAGATTATTCTTCGCTTCTTTAGAATTAGTGCATTTTACCTTCTAAAAATTAGTAATTTATGATTTTCTTTGTCATCCGTTCGACTCCATTGAAATATAAATTTTTGATAAGGTATTGAAAACTTCTCAGTGTCTAGTGGTATTTTTTTAAAACTATTCGTAATGAAATTGAATTGTGGCAACGTTTTACTCCAAGCTATGTATTTCAATCTAGTTTACAATAACCATTTCCGATTCTTCTCTATCTTGTAGGTATCAGGTGACAGTGGATTTAATACGACTTTTAACTTGGAATATATTTCAGACCGTGACTTCAAGTGGAAAAGACAGGGGGAAACTTCAAGCAAGACCAAGTTGCAGGAGCAGGATAAAGCAGGATAATAGGAAAAAGAGGTGAGTAGATACGGGAAAGGGATTTACTAATAGAAATAGCGTTAACTGGACCAGAGATCTGGACGCTGGTAGGGAGACGAAAATAGACCTAGTGGCCCACACATCGATTACCATGTGGCGAATATTTCGCATTGCCTATCGCGGTTGTAAGAAAGCGAACACTTTGATTCCTGATGGTCTTTTTACATTAATTTAGCAAGATCAAAATTGATCTTCGACTAGAAAACAGCTGTTATTTTAAGACTAAATCCAGCCGTGCTAGTCCAGCAGAATACCAGCGTGGCATTCAACTGCATTTTTATTTAGTCTTTATTCCAGCCTTGCTAGTCCAACTGGATTCAAGCTCCCTAATCCCAGTTAGATTACTCAAGCCTATGTTCAGCCTGGTATTCAGTTTGTAATCTATCTGGGTAAGAAATTATGAGGTAAAAACAAGAATGTGAAGGATGAAGGATAAATGCGATGTTTTAATGAAGAAATCCGTAAAAAAGAATATGAAGGTTCATCACTCCAGTGTGCTAATCACTTCGCAACACAACAGCGCACTCACTTTCATTTATTTCGGACCAAGCGCACTAGGTAGCGCGCTTCAAAACAGATCGGGAGCTGAGTTGACGTGCGCTAGACAATGAAGAACTTCAATAATGGCATTCACGATTGTTGTTTTTTTGTTGATTTTCATTGAAGGCGTCAAACATGGGTTATGTAGAGTTTTTAATTACTTTAGGAAAAATCTTGTTGGACAAAAACTTATCTTGATCGAATTCGATCTCTATGCGCAAAACATTCGGCCGTGACTACTGTGAGCCTACAGAATGCCTCCTACCGGTAGATTACCGAACGTTTCGCGTGCACACATCGTTCCATTCATCGTCGTTCGAGCGTTCTGAAGTGCTTTGATGTGTTCCGATCTGCGCTAACTTTAATACACTCAATGGAAAGCTCCTAAAGAAACGAAGTGAATCGAGCAAATATAAGATAATGAAATAGAAGAGGTAGTTTTAGGATATCAAACCATGATAGGGAAAAGAGGAGTCTGATTCAGTCCCAAAGAGGAGAGGGGAATGGCTTCTTCGGTCAGCCCCGGATAAAGAGATCGGAATGGAAAGAGGTTGTAGTTATATAGGTTTCTGAACAGGTGGCTTCGAAGGCGCTAAGGGGGGGGGGAGGGTTTGTTGGAGGAGGCAGGGGAGTTGGGAGGGAAGGGAAGGAAGGGTGGATTTAAAGGTGGTGGGGGAGGGGACTCTGGCTGGAGAGAGAGAGAGGAAAGGTGTGTTTAGTGCGTGTATCCACGTGAGAGTGGAAGGACCCCCACGACCTCATCCCCCGCCACACCCCCTTTAACCATTTCTCCATCAGGCTCAAATCAAATCCCGACGCTCTCTCACCACTTTCCCCTCCTTTTTCCGCTGCGGCGCCACAGAGGACGGGCGGCGACGTACTCTGCTCCCCCGCAAGTCCATCCCTCCACGTCCTATTAAGTTTAATGGATAATGGAGCACCGCTGCACCACCTTTTGGGACTCCAAGCATACCTGCTGCTTATATATCGAGCATTGATCCACACCCCGTACATATCTATGTACCACTACGTGAATGTACACATGTGATAGGTATTACGACATATAGCTAATTTACTATGGATGGGTCAATTATTACTATTATAAATGGAGCATTACTAATTTATCTTTTACTTTTATCAATTATATAATGCCCTATCCTTGCAACATGCAATTCATAGTAAGAGGGGATATAGATAGAGGGGAGTAATTTTCTTTTAAGCTAAATTTATTCGTATTTCCATCATTATGCTGCAGGTGAAATCAATTCTGATACTACGTACAATATGGTTCCCGTTTGTGAAAAAACAGCAGTTTTCTTGCTGTAAATTTTTAAACTTTCGCCGTGGTATTTAAGTTAGATTTCGCATACTTTTTTTCGCATACTATGCCGCAGAATTCGCATACTATACCGCATAATGTTATTCAATAAACTACTTAAAAGGTATTTTTGACTATGCCATATGTTCCACCATACTATTGTTTAAAGATATTATTTTTCTGTTTTTGTGTACTCCATGAGAAAATAGTCGAATTTTAATGTTGTAGGCAATGTTCATCTTTATGCCTCACGACATGGGATATGGTGTACTGAGAAATATTATGTTATTCTTGCTTCTAATTTTGTCTGCAGCTGAACTCATATTCGTCTGCAGTATTTTATCGAATATTGCTTTTTAGTTTTTTTTCATGAATGATTTAAGGTATCTGTAGGCATGGTGTCCATTAGCAATACCGTGTAAGAAATATTGGTGGATAATTCCAGGAACAGGATGCTGTTATACTTGTTTGTGAAAAACGTCTCTATGAGTAGTTACTCTCATTCCCCTTTCACCATTGTGTACGGTTCACTAACCGCTTTGTTTCGACCACCTGATAAACCCAAATGATAATGTGCCTAAGAATTTTAGTAGCGCCCTGGGGTTTGATGCCAGTGTTTATTTTCCTTCTCGAGGTGATTCTCTTGAACATTTGACCCGTGACATGGAAGTCTCCTCTCATTACTCTCCCGATTCATTTGCTGATGTGCTTATTCTCTCTACCTCCGAGTGTTCTCATTTGCAGAAGGGTTTTTTGTGCTCTTATTAATTATGTTAATGATAAGTTGATGTAACCGAGCGCTCAGCATAAACCTATTCTACTCACCTCATCTCCGATATGCCAGGGGTGTATTCACACAATATTATCCTCACCAAAAAAATGTACATGATGACATTATATTTATTATTAGGTGATCTACCGACCAAGATAGGTTTGAATGGAAATGGGTAAAATTGCTCCAGACTTTTTACAAGTGCATGGCCCTATTCACCAACAATATTTCTTTCTTCATCTGAGCGTGCGTTCTACTCCTCTTCATCTCGTCCCTAAAGCCTATTCTCTTTCTTCCCCGCTTACCTAACATCCTCCCCTTTATTACAGCCCTAAGCAAACCTTCGCCCCTCATTACCTCCTCTAACCACTCACTTTACGTCCTCCTAATCTCATCGAGAAGCTTCCTCTTCTCACCCATTATCCCAAGCACTTCCTCGTTTATCTTCCTACGTCAGGGCTTTGGAGCTGGAGTTGGGGCCGTAGATTCAAATTTTTTTCTGGAGCCAGAGCTGGAGCCACAGTCTGAAACTGTATAATTCCCCTTCTCTGGCTCCGACCACCGATTCTAAAATAACCTAGTCAACGATGCTGGTATCTGTGTCACAGTGCATTGAAATATATATGTTTGTTCAATGTATAAGTATTGCATTTTGTAAATTATTGCAATTATTCTAAAAGAAACGGTTGCAAGTTAGTTACCACAGGGAAGAGACTTTGAATTATTATTTGAACACGCTTGGAAATATTTTAATATGAAAACAATAATCAACAATTGGAATGAAAAGTTAGACCGGAGCCAGAGCGGAGCTGGAGCCGGAGGTAAGAAGTAGCCTGGAGCTGGAGCCGGAGCGGGAGCCACTCCCCAAGATCTCGGCTCCAAAGCCGTCCTATGTAATGGGATACGATATTGAAATTCAACGTATAACAACGCATAAAAAGGAACGTACAACTTATTAGTCACGAAAAAATAGAAATATGAGTTTAGTTACAAAATGAAGCATAATTTTAAGAAATTTCATATCTATGTTGACTAGGCATATTACCCGGCTTCGCACGAATTCATTCCATCATATATTGTATTTTTTTATAATATGGTCCAAATTGTTGTTGTTCCATCTGTTCGTTTCCGTCACTGACGGGGAGAAAAAAAACTTATCGACAATGTGGGAAACCGTAACTCTTTCCATGGGCAACCGATAGGACGGATGAAATAAGCCGCGCATGCGCAGAAAAGGTCGATAATACCGTCTCGGTGGGTCAGAATGAATTTTAAAATACTACATTAAATAACTCGGAGCCTAATTGCGCTATTGGAACGATTCTAAACGAATTTTTCTGGTAATATATGAGCTTTTTGAATATTTCTATGGTCGATTTTCTCTCAGATTTGATTCCAATTCGTGAAAAAAAGCAAATATTGACGTTTACATTTTGCTTGAGGAGGTGGAAAACACCCCAAGATATTCTAAAAGTGGGTTTGCTCAAACAAGTTTATTGCGCAAGTTACTTGCAGCAAGCAACTAGTGATGTAAATTGCAGGGTTAAACGGCTCTGCAAGTCCATTTGTGAACCTTTAAAAGTTTTGAAAAATCGCTTGCAGGTGCTTATTTTTGCCAGTGTAAACAGAAACCAGTCTGGCTTTTCCCTAGATTGCAAAAATATGTCGACAGTTGTAACCCTCCCGCAAGCTCATGCAGAGGTAACTTGCGAAATTAACTTACCAGAGTAAACCCACCTTTTACTAACCTTCTACTCCCTTCACTGCTTAACTCAGTAATTAAACGTAATTTTTTTATAAATCACCATGACGACACTCGGCAGCTTCTTCCTGGAGATATTTCATTAATAGCCTTTGAAATCAAGAATCCTGGGTGGCATAGAGGTTTGGCAAATTAAAATCTCAATTATTGAGCATCTTCTAGTTTTTTGTGGTGGAAATTCATTTGTTAAGGAGCAATACGCTGCAGTTGAATACTAGCCGACCGCTGTAGCGAATGCGGTAATGCGCTGCCCTGGAATCACTCTGTTCGCAGGTTCGAATGGATGTTGCGTTCTTCTTATGATTAAAGTCTTAGGATAGACGTTGCAATATAGCCTTATCCTTTGGAGCGCACTATATCCGTCGTCTAACACGTAAATAGCAAATAAATAAACTCATTATTAAGAGTTACCTAGTACCTATGTAGGCTCTATATCGAGGACGTGGTGTACCAGGGTCTCATTCTAGGCCCGTTTTATTTTTAACCTCCCCACCCTGCCTTTTTCGCCGCCTTATTCAGTCGTCTCCCTTATTTCTTAACTCCACCCAAATGCCACATCCCTCTTCCTTTTGTTCGGTGGGCCCGTTGAGTGTTTGCGAGGGCTCCTGTGAGTGTGTGTCTGTGTGAAAGCTATGTTGTGGAGCACTCACTTCGCCGTCCCATGCCAGCGCCCTCCCCATTCCAACTCCACTCCGTCTTTCCCGAAATGCCTTAGCGCCGCGCGCCTCTTGGTTCCTCGGCTCTCTCTTCCTCTCTATATCGTTCTTCTTTTCCTCTATCTCTCTGTTGCCTCTTCCATTTCTCTTCCCTCCTCCACGGTTTCTCACTTCCTTACTACTTCCGCGAAACCTCTTACGGGATTTTTCCCTCCCGACTTCTTTGACCGTCGAGGGCCTTGCGATATTTATGTTTGCGATATTTATATGACGTTGCGATCTGAATTTTGCGTCGCAAGAGAATGCGATGAATCACATAACGGTCGATGTGATATCGCATTGAATTGCTCATCGTATTGCATCTGATTGTACCACATGCGGCATCTCATTATGTCATTCAAAATCGCACAGTGCGTTGCATCGCATAAAATTGCACTTTTGAATTGAATCGGATGACGAATCGCATATCGAATTAGTTTGCATTACGCATCGCGTATCGTGTAGCATCGCATCGCTTAACCTCACATATCGAACTGCATCGTATGACATCACCTGTAGAATTGCATGGTGTATCGCACCGTGACATCACTCTGCGGGGAGGAACGATATCGAAATGCCATATATTCGAGATATCGATGAATTACGATATTTCACGGCCCTACCCGTCTTACTCTTGAGGAGCCTCCCTCCTTGGCTCTCTTTGCCTCTTTGTCTTTCTCCCTCCATCTCCTTCTCACTTCCTCCGAAACTCTCTTAGGTATCCCCTCTACCCGCTATATACTACCTCTTATCCCGCGCATTCCTTCCCCGCTTCTTAACACAGACACACAATCCTCTCTCTCTCTCTCCTTCTATACGGCCTCCTCCTTTTCTTCCTTCCCCTCTCTCCTCGACCACTTCCTACCCGCGGAGAGAGAGAGAGACGGCGACGGTCTGAGAGTGCATTCTCAGATTCTGTTTACCATATCTATCTTTCTTCCTTGAAAATAATAGCGAATTCATGTACCAGTCTATTAGCAAAAGGATTTATTTTCATTTCGCTCAGGGAGAAGGAGGTATCGTTGGCGGAAGGGGAGTGGGGTGGAACCCTGGGAAGAGAGAGGGGAATGAGGGGTTTAGGGGAATGATAGGGGAGGGAGGGGAGTAAGGGCTTTTTCTCAGGGTGTTTGATGGGGGTAGGGGAAGGGAAATGCCGAGTGGAACTGTGTAAAGGGAAGAAAAAGGGGGCGGGCAGAAGCGGAATAAGGAAGTTGAAAATGGAGGTGGGGAGTTTTATGAGGAAGGGGAGGGAGTTTTCGGGAAGGAAAACTCAGGGTGCGTGAGTAGAGAGTTTAAGGGAAGGGGGAGGGGATCCACGGGCAAAGGAAGGTTGTCACTCTTTGGTATTCGGGACCATAAGCCGTGCGACCATTGGATTTCATGACTCAGATTTGCACTGGAAATGTACCGTATTTTACCTCGAATATTAGGCAATAATTTTTGCGAAATTATGCCTCGATGAAATCATCTTTCATCTAAAATTCGTGCCGTGCACTAATATTCGGGACCAGAAGCCATAAGTCAATGAGATATCATAACTAGAAGCCGAACTGGAAAAGTATGGTATTTTCCCGCGTTTACGCTAATTGTTTATGTCAAATTATACCACGATGAAATAATGTTTCCCTAAAATTAGTGCCGTTCTCGGGTATTCCGGAACATAGGCCATACAAATATGAGATCTCGCTACTCGGAGTCGAAATAGAAAGGCCTAAGGTTAATGCCTAAATATAAGTCAATAGGTTGCATCGAATAACATCCCAAAGAAATAGTCTTTGGCCTAAAATTCGCGCCTTTAAATGAGGAAATGACTGTCTTGTATGGAAGTAACTCTTCGTCCTTTTCGAATCAAAGTTAAATATATTTCTGACGAAGGTAACTACTTGACGTTTGATTTAATTTTCACAAACTCACAGGTAAGTTAGAACGTCAAATTGAAAATTACCAGAGTTTTACCTATGAATAGCTATTTTATTACTTTTCCATAACTTTGGAAAACTTTCGAAAACTTTCTAAGAGTCGGCTTGTATTACAGCGAATATGGTACATCACCGCTTGCTTATTGTTACAGATGACGACCGATAAAGATGGTGGGAATTTGGGAAACTCTTGACCAAATGACGTAAAATAATTCTGCCCAAGCCACTATTCCCGTCTACTAAGTGATTGGCATGGAGACAGCCCTCCGTGGTAATTTGTATTTTTGGAGAAGGGTGAATGATTTTACGGGTAGGGAGTTTAGGGAGCAGTGCCTAAAGTTTAGGGAAGCACAACGTCTTGTAAAGCCTACTCCTGATAAGCTTCATGGTGGTGGACATTGTTGAAGGCACTTTGTTAATATTTGCGATATCGAAACGTCTAAATTCAGATCGTAATCCCAAGACTTCCACAACATCCATACCTAGGCTGAGATATAGACCCGCGACAGTTAGGTTACCTGGATGACATGACACCAGCCTGTCCACCGCGGCCGGCAGCCTTCATGATTTTTACAGCTTTAAGTTATCTCCGATTGACGAAGTAGTCTACTCATCAATTCTCTCAATAGAATAGCCTCATAAAAATGAGGAGGAGAATAACGTTAGCGAAGGAAGCGTTTAGTAGTTAAAAGGATCTGATGACGGGGACCTTGGGTGAGGATCTAAAGAAGAGGCTGGATGAGCTTGACATGGAGTGTAGCGTTGTAAGGGGCAGAAACGTGGACTCTGAGAAAGGAGGAACGAGAATAGCTTGCAGGCGTTCGAGATGTGGGTGTGGAGGAGAATGGAGAAGGTCCGGTGGACGGAATGGAAGACTAACGAACAAGTGCTTGGTATGGTGGGTGAGGAAAGAAAACTTCCGAATGGGATTAAGAGGAGGCTGGGTAGGTGACTGGAAGGGGTAATGAGGGGTGATGATTTTTTCAAGGCCTTGACAGAAGGAAGTATATAGGGCAAGCGAAAAATCGATACGCTTTTAAATGGATCTATTGTCGAACATCCTATCTCGATTTCACTTCAGGCTGTGCTAATTTTACGCTGGTGCTGACACGTGATTTTGCACCCATACTTGGCAGCCATTTCCTTTTGCTCGATGACATAATAAAATCTTGAGTTGCCAATAAGTATAGCCTTTTAATAATCTTCTTATTTCGAATGTCACATTACCCGTTCGGATACCGCATATACCTTCCGAGCTTTAAAGAGTAGTGTTTGGCAGACACATTTGTTCTGCATCATCGCGAACCATTAGTACAACCATCCATAAGTACATTTTCGCAAGATGTCTCACGTCAAAACGAAGCGGGTCTATGAAGGGGAAAAGGGAAATGAAGGGCGTAGAGTCCTCACAAAAGGGGATGTCGTAAATGGATCGTAGGGCGAGAAGGATGGTTGGAGAAGGGATTGGGGAATGTCGAAAAGGGCCGTTGAGGTGTGGAGGATGAATGTTTTTTTTCTCTCGGGTGTGGTTCGAGGGAGGGTGGGTTGGTTTATGTAAGGGGAAGGGTTGGGGATCAAGGAAGAGGAATACGGAGGGGGAGATGTTGGTTAGGCTGATACGACAGCGAAGGCGAAAGGTAGGAGGGGGAGGGAGGGAAGAAGGAAGCTTTTGGGTGGAAGAAGATTGGATAAAGCTCTGCGGTAATGGAAAAAGGGGTCGGTGGAAGAGATATGTATTGGCGGAAAGGGTTTTTGTAAGGCCAAGTTTGATGATTAGGGCGAGAGCAGGAGCCGTGCCACTAGGGGCGTGGTGTCGTTTTCATGGGGAGGAGAAGTGCCAAGAGGGGCTGGGTGCTAAGGGTGTTACGAGGAGACACGAGGAAGGCGTTTGGGATCAAAGGGGAAGGGATCGCGGGATAAGGGTTTTTCAAAAGAGCTGAAGGTTTTCGGAACGAAGCGAACGGAAGCCATCGGGAAGGTTAATTCAGTGGAAGATGCATATGAGTCCCAATAGATTTGGATTTTTTAGCACACCAACTGCAAATTATGAATTCCGGCTTTCGGGATTCCATCGGCTTTGCGTTTTTTTTGTCAACGACAATTTCTCCAGCCATCCTTCGGCATCTTCAGGCCCACTTCTGACCTGAAGACGCCAGCAGGACGGCGGGAGAAACTGTCGCCAACAAAAGACAACGCTTCGCGGAGAGAATCCCGAAAGCCGAGGTGTATTTTTCGCGCGGAAACCGCGGAAACCAGTGAACCAACACCAACGGCAAATGCTATATCGCATCGTCCAGCCTTTTAGACCTTACTCCTGAAACAAACATACCATCCGTGTCGATGCGGGATTACTAGCTAGATTAAAACTAAGGTTTTCGGTGTAACTTAAGGCCCTTCGTAATGACACTGTTTTGTTGAAATCATGGTCTTAGATAAAAAAGTGTGGAAAACACCAAATAGAAATTTAATTAGTGACTGATGCGATCATGGATCTATCCTGAGCGTTGTCCCTGTTCATATCCAAAACGAGAACACCAATTTTTGCTAACTTTTCACAGTCACAGCTCGTTCGACTCATTCTACAAATGCAAGAGGAGCGATTTTAAAGAACAGACAGTTAAAAGAACGCTCATCACATTTTTCTCATTCATTTAAGTGGTATTTTAACTACGATAAAGCGGGTGAACATACCTACTATATAGATCCGCAATCACGCCCCAGTGGTGTTATTGCCATCGAGGCATCGCCATTGATTTAACCTCGATGTAGCCTCGACAATGATTAATCTTGACGTCATTCTACCTTGGAAGATTCGCATAATGCCGCTTAAAATATGAGATTTTTCGAGGCTGTGAAATAACCTCCACGACATTGGGTGGGTAAAGCTCTTCCTGGATAAGGCCGCTGAATGCCGCGACCCTTGGGTTCTTGGCTAATGCGTGGCCATCCTGGCTTCCAAGGCTATGCTAGCGTTGAAGTACGTGGTACTGGTTATTATCATTAGAGTTGACCTACCGGCAAACATTTGCTTGGATGAGAAAATGGTATCTACTCATTTACATCCGCAGGCGCTTGTCTCTTCATTCTTCAGCTTGACATGCGTCTTATCTCTCTTCATCCCATCAATTAAGCCTTTTCTTTAATCCCCTTTCCCGCTTACCGAACATTCTCTCCTCTACTACGCTTTTCAATATCCCATCGCCCGTCATTGCCTGTGACAACTATCTACTCTGTCTCCCCCTAATATTTCCCCTCCTCCATTACCATATGACCATAAAAATCGTCTCAAGCGCTGTATCAATATTAGTAGATATTCCACTCTTATCTTCCATTCTCCTTCGTTAGGACCAGGTTTCGCAACCTTAGCATACCACGCTCTAATTTGTACTCTTCACTAAGCTTTTCTTAACCTTCTTACCCAGGACCCATGTCATGCCCGTCGTGTCAATTAACGACTGTTTAGGACTTGAAATAATCATTTATTACAAGACAATAAACAAAGATATGCCCATTACTTAGTGTAATAACTTTGTTGGGGTTGAAATATCACGTTCATTATGATTTAGTACAAGTAGGCGCCTAGGCGAATAGGCGTCAAATAGGGAATAGGCGTCTTGGATTTATTAGCGGTAATATTCCAATTTCAAGTGGATCAAAAAACACCAAAAAACGTATTTCCAGTGCATATTGTCAATAGTGATAGTTACCAGAGGGAATGCCTGGGTAGTGAGCATACCAGGGGCGCGATCACTGTTCTCCATAACGTGTGCGCTGGCGTTATTGTTATTTTTCAATTGTGTTCATGGGAGTGAAAGCACGATCGTCATTCTTCAAATTTGGTCAGATGCTTCAAGTCACTAGTTTAATTTATGGAGTGCGTTCTTAGAACAGCAGCTGTAAGCATTACCCTTATAAATCGGTTTACGTTTTGAATAAAAGTAACGAAAATGAGAAAAAAAATCCAACCCTGGAGCATGATTACGGATCTAGGCACGTAGCTCTTTCGCGTTATCGTTATTCTTTCGCAGCTCTTAAGGATAGAGATAATGCGATTGAAGTTCTTCACATTACACTTGCTCTTAAAAATCACAGTTCTCAGATTTTCGAGCGAGTGGCAGGAGCTGTGGCTGCTAACAGCCCTCATCAAATAAAGTTCGTGGAAGTGATAACGATAGCGAAAAACGCTCAGGAAAGATGCTTGATCCCGCCACTCCTTATACTGACCTCCCAATCAAATCATTGGATTCGATTCCGTTTTAGATATTCGAAGGTTGCGACATTAGCAGCCTAGTAGGGAAGCGAAGTCTGTAGGCACCACCATAAAGGATTTCCACCGCGACTGTGTGAGTCAAAATAAATACTAAATTCCAACTTTTTGTTTCATTAATTTAAAAAAAATCCTGCTTTCACTGATTACATGCGTTAGCTATTGAAAACCAAAATTAAGGTACAAAATATGCTGATTATTTCACGAATAAATTTTAAATGAACACTATTTTATGTCCGTGGACGCCGGATGCAACGTCATTTCTTTGGAGTTAACACATTTTGACCTCAGTGACCGAATAAATTAGCTAATAATTAAAACATACATGCTGAGATACATCTATTTTATTTTTTATTTCCTGGGGGTTTTCACTTCTTGTAAACAGTTTTCCATGGAAGAGCATAAACATTACGTGGAAAAAGTGATATTTTCCACCGTGTTTTTTCCAGTGTCGAATTTAACTTGAAGTAAATTCAAGTTCCGTTTGCGATAAGAATAGAATGGAAGGGTAAGATTCTGCTGTTCACATCAAATGTAGGACATTATTTTCTATAAGTGTCCAGAATATGAATAAAATTACATTTATGTCCTTTTTTGGTGGAATCACCCTAAGTCGTCGGAGTTGCTGAAATCCTTGCCCTTCTTCCGCTAGGAGAAGTGATGCGGGGCGGGAGCGCAAGCCACACTTAATGGCATTAAGTGCGGCTCGGAAAAGAGAGAGCACGGTGGAAGTTTCAAGGGAGAAAGAACAGAGACTTCGGAGGGGGAGTTCTTTTTCATTCAGGGGGTGGAAAGAGTAGAAAGGGCCTGATGCGTTAAGTGGGGAGTTTTCACAAAGGATCGCAGCCCGGGGGATGATGGGCTCGGGAAGAAGCGTGGCTGGATTTGCGGCGAAACGGGAGGGGGTGTACTTATGAAGGTCTTCAGACTGGAGAGTCGTCTTGGAGAATGTACCGCGATGTGTAACATGAGGATGATCTCTGCCTTTCGCGTGCGGAGTTAATTCATAATTTGACCAGCGCGGTGCGTTATATAATTATAAAATTTGTAGTTATGTCGTATTATATATTATTCTCTCCATTTTTCATGGATTATGAAAAAGAGCTATGCATATGCTTACCAAATGCCTGTAGTTTCTTTTGGAAATCCGTTGTCTTTTGTGTCAACGTTTTGTGATTTAATTTTAGTGTCATTAGCTACTTCGACATCTAAGGTTGTTTCGCTCATTCTGTCTGCAAAGCACCGTGGAAGAAGTGAACGTTCGGTCTTTAATTATCATTTAGTTCCCGTACCATTGCGACATCGGCTACCTTGTGATAGTTGTCTTTCTTTTGTGGTCTTGAACAACTCAGGGGTACGAGGGAGCTCCAATGTGCCGAGTAACTACGTAAATCAAAATACTTCTCGGATCGTAATTGGATTTTCTACCAGAATTCTTATCGATTCTTCTAACCTGTTGCCATCCCTTAATTTGACTCCAATTTTTTTCTGAAATACTGTGCAACTTATAATTGCAAAACTGATAGCTTTACTGTAAAATATATGAAATGGAACTTCAATTTTTATATGCATGCTTTGAACTGCTTGATTTTCCTTATCGCTGAAAGACCTCCTTACTCAACCAAATGAAGCCTCGCCAAAAACAAATCGGCTTACAACCTGTATTTGAGTAAATTATTGGATACATCTTGAATCATTTGAATGAATTCAACAACAAAGTCGCTAGGAATCAACAGAATGTTTTCGAACATAAGTAGTATTCTCGTTCTCTTTCATTTTGGCCTAATGAGCACATAGGTGTCCCAAGAGTTTTTAGGTAGTTTGAGCATGATAAAATTTCATATTAAATTCAAAGAATTTGGCATCATTGTGATGAAAGAGATCTCATCTTTCGCATGTTACAAAAATATCAGCCTGTCACTTTACTTCTTTTAGAAATATTTGCAAAAAATATATGCCGTTTTACACGGTACTTGGTACGGCTTTGGCCACAGGAGAAACATTATTAAAATCATTAGGAAGTACTGACGAACAATTCGCGTTATAAATTCAAAGGTATGAAGTTCGTATGTTTTCTCAATTATTTTAAAGACTGAATTCATTACTCGCTGCATTAATATTTCTGAAATCTTAAAAAAAACATTAGATTGTAGACGAGTTTTCATCGTGCTATGGCATGAACACAACATGTCAAGTGAAAGACTCAACACTATTGAACCAAACTTTTCACGTTATTCAAGTTTCCATATTTACTTTACACCTATTGCAACGGCCTTCACTTTAAAAAAAATCGAATATGGCCTCTATTATGCTTTTAAGGATACTATCTCGGAGATTTAGTGAGAGATTTAAGAATGCAACTCAATCAGACACAGCCAACGCAAACGACACGTCAAACTTAATGACTGCCCCAGGGTTAAAAGATGTAACAGTAAACTGAACCAATATAATATAGATAACTAATGTTGATTTATATAAATTACGAGCGGAAGATACCCGTTGAAATTCAACGGGTGTGAAAAACGTTAAACTTATTGTATAAGAAAACCGCAAAGCCTGAAGAAAAACTGTATGCGTGGTCATTGGAGGAGTTCGAAATCTATTTGTATGTTGTGTTCCTTGTAGTAGACACGCTGACCGTTCTCCACGTGCACGGAGATATGAGTTACTATTGGTCCTCTTTCATGCACGGGAAACCCAAAAATCGGCCATACAGACTTTTTACTACTTAAATAGCAAAGGTTGATAGATGGTCACCTCGTCCCTACGTTTCTCTTGGGCCATCTTGTGAGTGATTAACAGCTTGATCGCTTCCCTTGTTTACATACATATATTTACATTCCATGACTTAATTCAGTTGCACTATTCAACGCTGATGTCTGCGTGGAGTATCTTAATCAGGATTTGACAAAGGGGTACAATCCAGCGGTTGACAACGTCAAGAGGAGTAATGGCAGCAGAAGCCATGTTTATTTGACCTATGAATCCTCCATCACCCGGACTGCGCCTTCGGCATAGCCATAATCGTTGGTTTCGGTTGCTAAATAAAAAATATATGGTGATTCTTAGTGCACATGTTGATTTTCATGCACGGATGTCGTTAATTGCGCAGGATCTCCGTTCTTCTTTCGGGTTTGAAACATGTAGTGACGTCATTATAATTTCCACCATCTTAATACAGATTAAAGGTTCGAAACAGATGGGTCTGATTTTTGAACCAGATTTAGAGCTGGTTACCCGTCCGTATGTTGGGTAAGGATGAAAGTTGTGCGGATCTTAGCGTAACCCGAGAAACACCACGGGGAGAATCTCATGAGATCGCTGGTGGGCATGTCTTTGACCATCCAAGTCAAACCTTTGTCGTTTTTCTTTCAAGGGCTCATTTTCTCGCAATTAAGACATTCATTTTGCTTTAGAAGAGCTTTTCGAAAGGTTACTCTTTTTTATATTAGGCATGTTGATGGATATATTTTTAAGTCCAAGGAACGGAAACACAGCGGCAAGTGAGAGTCTAGAATAGGCAACGCGATGATTGAGTGAATGTACCTAAGTTAACAGCACTTTAACACTTTTAAACGTATAAATAACTCGTGACGTTAATGATGTAGTAATTGGTCTAAAAAACAGTTCGCAATCGCATTGAGAAGCAGACGGTTTCACTACGTGTAATACATCTGAGAATTAAACGATAATAAACAACGCCGTGTTTGTTGTAGCAACAGAGGCATTATTACCATTGATATTCGCTCCACGTAAATATTCTTGCACATTTAATTAAGTGTGTAATCTATTAAATTCCTTTATGTGTATCGTTTACTACGTAGATAAGTGTTATCTCATATACCTACATGCAGTGCCCCTTTGAGAGCTACTTTGAGAATAGACGTTGAAGAGTATACTTGTTGTAAATATGCATTGAATTTATCGATTACCCCCCGTAGCAATCTATCATGGGGATCTTGGGACTCTGGGCCCTTCTTATACCGATTTTCTTTCTACGTACTAACATTGGCCTTCAGGAAAGAGTGATATTTATATGCTAGAGGCGTGAATATTCTCTGAAAATCAAATCTCTGGTTGTCAAGGAAATATGTTATTGTTGATTTCAGAGAAAAAGGTGAGAATCTTCAGTTGAAAACATAAAGTTCAGACAAATACGGAGCGTAGAAGGATATCGATTGATAAAATTAGAAACTTCATTTATTCAGCTATCTGATAGAAAAAATTCCAGCCCTATATCTTGAGTGAAAGTACTTTTAAAAAGTAAAACATTAAACTACTGCACCGAACCCAATGCTTGCCATTGACCACCAGGGGGGACCTTCAGGGGGCCTTTGGGGGCCCTGATGGCTTTTTGATATAGCATATGTTACAACCAGATATGTCTTCAATCTGCATGCCAAATTGTAGCTCAATCGGTCCAGTAGTTTTTGCGTGATGGAGCAACAGACAGACAGGGACCATTACATTTTTATACATATTAGTAAGGATCACACCCTTAACCCTGAAAAAATAGGGATTCGGTTAATTGAACCCTACAGTGTTTGTTGTCTATCAGTGACAAACTCGTGTTCCAAATTTCATCAAAATCGGTCCTGTGGTTTAGAAGGAGATGTGGAACATACATACATACATACATACATACATACATACATTGACTTTTATATATATAAAGATCAACAAGGAAAATTTTGAATACCTTTAATTTGTTCTGTGTGTGAAATAACTGTTTTAAATTATCAAGCAGCATGCATCAACAAAATATTTAGCATAGAAACCGAAAATTTATTTAAAATTCCAGATATCCTTATCTAAAAATCCAAAATAATTTCCTTAAATACATTATGCGTGGTCAAAAAAGCAGAGTATTTATTACAATTAGGGAAATGTCGCTCTAACTACCTTAAAAGTGAATGAAATAAAATTGTTGCATTGAAAAAGAAGGAGAGCTAATTTTTTTATTCTTATATGGTAGGTTGAAAGCACATGCGCATTCCTCGATTAACCATTAAATAAAAACGCCGATATTTTTTTAAAAAAATCGATGCATTTTAAGTTTATCGATTGTTTGGATATCGAAGCTATTTCCCGAAATTGGAAGAGTTATGTCTGAAGGTAGGAATGGAGGAGGGTCGTGGAAAATGGGTGTGGCAGCGGAATCGATACTTTGAATTTTAATAGGTTCAAGTCGACGTGAAAGTTCAGGAATGGTTGGGTGGTGATGGGTGGGTTACCTCGTGGGGAACTCATGAATTAAAATGGCGGAGGGCATTGAGGGGCACTCGATTTAATTAATTGCATGCCTCCCACTGCCACCCCACGAGGGATTCGTTTGGTGGTTTGCTTTCAATACTCTCCACTACGCCTCTTCACTGTTTCCCTTGCGAGGAACTTTTTTAATTGAAACTATACTCCCCGATCTCGTCAGCTGGCTTTCACTTGAGTCGAATGTAGAAATTACGGTGGCGCCATATTCTAAAGATAAGGATGTTTTGTTTCAGTATGGAGTTGGTTTTAGTTCATAATTTTAATTCTCAACACTTAAGCTCATTATTAATTATTATCCTAAATCCTTGTTAAGTTTTTCATATACCTAGGTAACTGGTGTGAACAGTTGCTGTAACTGTTCGTACATTGTTTAGTTATCTTTATGCTTCCTGTAATGTGATTGGGTAACTATTTATAACTAAGAGATTGTTATTCATCAGGTTAGTCTACCGGTTAATGTAGAGTTAATTGGATGTGAGTAAAAATCTAGAGGACTTTTACAGGCGAGGCCCTTTCTCCTTACACAATTTCTTTCTTCATGTTATTGTCAGAATGCATACTACCTGCCCTACTCTCCATCTCGTCCATAAAATCTATTCTCTTTCTTCACCTTCACCGCTTTTATCAGGCTGCTATGGGTACTTTGCGGATATTCCTGGAGTTTCGCAACTCTATGAACCGTTCACATAATCAGAGACACACGATATATATATGAATTGTTTAATTTCATTGTTTACTTGCGTATGGGTTCCCTATTCAAAGTAATGCTGGACTAGCACGTCACCTTCAGGAAGCACTCAAATGTGCGAAAGTTCAAGATGAAACTTCACTTGACCGTTATGACGAAGATTCACCTGACCGTTATGTTAGCTAGAAAAATACCATTTCTCTCCATTATTCTACAATTTTTGCTTTTGGAAAAATTTAATTTAAAGTTCCATTTGCAGATAAAATGACGTGAATAGACATGATTTTGTTGTTCATATCGAACAATGGACACGTTTTAAAAATAAATAGACAATATTTATTAATTATTAACATATAAGTAAAACATCAGTGGATTTGCCTTAACTTCGCGTGGTTATCATGCCGATCCGCTCACAGATCCCGAGAATTCGGAGTAAACATCGAAACGGTATTAGCAAGACACAATTGCTCACTCGCGATGCAGAGCTTTTTGAAGTGATCAGATCGCAAGAGCGAAGCTACTGTTACTGGCTTCCACCCGATAAATATTTTCCGCAACCTATCCTCCCAGCTCCTCGCTGGAAATCGCCTCATCTCGTGTGCGTCGCCTGCATTTAGGACCCTGCTGATGGAGGTGAAATGTGTGAAATAAAAAAAATAACTCCAATTTCAACCGTGCTATTCGTTTAAAAGTGTTTCGAGCTAACAGAGAGTGTAACAAAGTTAATAGAGAGTTAACAAAGCTGACGGTAGGATTTTGCTGGAAGCCGCTTGAGACTCGGTGGCCAACACGCTAGGCTAAGGTTATTTGCAAAATAAATCAGGCGATCAGGCGAGTTTCGGGAAGACACGGAGGATATTTTTTTAATAGTTATGATTTCTTGAGTCTTGTTCAATTAATGAAACTTTATTTTTCATCGACAATGTTTCACCAAATTTATTGGTATCATTAGGGCTATAACAGACTAGCCAATACCTAAACATTTTCAACAATTATATTGATTGAAAAAAATGGATATATTTTTACGACAAAATTCTGGCATATAATATATACGTAACTTTTACCAAGCTATCAAATAAACCGAATTTATACGTTAAATATAATGAACTGCCAACCTATCGCTCTAAAGAAATAAAAAACTAGGTCTATACTGACCAAAAAGAAGCATTATAAATAGACAAAATAATAAACTATACTTGCAAAAATGAACAAATTCAATTACAATTTAAATAAAAATGAAGAAATTATTTTTTAAAAATCAAGTGAACATAATTATTTGCATAATTATTTGAACAACACTCAAGAATTCATAAACTATTACATATATGTGGTAAAAAAGTTCCTAATTGATATTTGTAATGCCGTACTATATCTCTAGAGCTACAGAAATCCTACCTCGTACTTTTCGTTGGCGATAAAGAAAAATCAGATTAATTCTTCACTCACATTCGATCCAGAATCTAACTGGGAATGAAGTGCCTAGGTTTGTGGCACCAGGAGTGAAAATGCTCGAAGGGAAACGCCTGTGTAGGAAGTAGAGGAATGCGCAGAGATTGGAGGGATGTGCTGGAGGAGAAAAAACCTTGATGCGAAAGTAATGAAATTACTTGGTGAAAACAAAATATAGAGAGATACAAAGGAGTGCACGTAAAAGAAGGGAAATATATTGGGCTGATGCGAAGTTCGTCACGTTTTTTGGCGTAACAAACTTGGCTTGACGGCTTCTTCGATTCCAAACCAGCAGATTTCTTCAGTTGTTGAATCGAGAAACTACCCAAGCGTTCGGAGGGAGTCACATGTAATGGATGAGGATATAAAACTGATTCATTTCTGCATTCTGTTCATCTCGATTAAAAACATTTATCACATCCATAAAAAGCTGCGGCTGGAGGTAACTCATTTTGTCCTCAGTGCAATTAGATCTATGAATAATCATAGAGAATTCCCGCTTAAGTGGTGCCAGGGTAAGGTCCTCGCTTGCCAGGCCGGTTAACGTCCAGTATGGATGGATTCATCATCCTTGATGTATTTTGTTTTAGGTTAAAAAACCCCTTATTTGACCCTCCTATGTTAGTGCTGTTTTTAGTGATATTTTACAACGAATACAATAAATGGAAAACAATTATCTCATTATTAAAACCGACATCTCGTGAGTTTGGACTAATTGCTCACGACGGCAAATTAGGTGATAATTGTTTATAATAGCTTACCGAGTTCTTCAAAAGTGGAATGGTTGCTTGCTTTCATTGCATTGTATAGCAAATATATAGTGCAAAGTATCAGGAAAATTTCGCATCACAAAACAAATGAAATAGAGATCATGCGTACACAATAATGGCATGTGACAGTTTTAGGTGAGGTGGACATTTAAAATAGCTGTCAAGATTGGTGACGATGTAATGAAAGACCAGAGAAAAAATTGAGAGGAATGGAAACGCCTAGAAAAGCAAAGGAAGCCACGGAATCAGCAGAAGAAAGCCTGTAGAAATCTAGAGGGATGAGACACGCAAAGAAAATTAGGAGGAAATATGGATTGGACTAAAAAACAGACGAGGATAATACCTATATAAAGTTTGAGGTATGGATAAAGATGTCTTGCATTCGGTGGGAGGCATTATCTTTATTTTTCCACAAGAGAAAGTTTACCTAGCTAAGGAAAAAATTATCCCATAAATACCACCGATAATCATCACTTCGATTTTGACTGAATAGGTATGACGGAAAAAATGTTGGTAAGAATGTAAAAAAACGAGTCTTTTAAAAATTAAAAAAAAATAAGCTGCAGCGGATTTATATGAGAAAGCTCTTTCTTCTGCTTTATCACGTGACATTTTTACCTTACCGGAGACATAGTAAAAGTTTGCATAAAAAATTCGTAAAATAGATAATTCTGCGCACATCTAATCCTGAATCAAATGGGAATAAGGTGTGAAGATGGCGTTGAAAAGAATATGAGGGAATGGAACGCTTGGAAAAAAACAAAAAGAGAGCGAAGGAATTGGCAGGTGAAAAAGAAGTAGAAAAACCTAGATGGGTAAGAAATATTAAGAAATTATACGCGCCAAGGAACAGACAGAAAGAGGCAGACGGAGTTTGGAGAGGAATAAAAGAAATCTTATCTAAGAAAACTATCATCTCGTGCATTGCATCGCTACTAATATTAATCTCCTGATGTTTTACGAATTGTGCATTTAGATAAAAACTGGCGAAATCAGTGAAATTGGGTATGAACGAATTAATTCCATAAATGGAGGAACATTAACCCTAATTTGTTAGCGCTGCGTAACTAAAATCGAAATCATGTGCTAAAGCTCGTATACGAATCGTTAAAATATTCTATGACTCGTTGTTATAACTCTTTAACACTATACATATGGTTTTAATGTCATAATATTCGTTAATATTCAACTCGTTTATACTATATTATCCGCTAAAATAATCACAGGTGACATTTAAACCTTTTAGACAGCTTGATAAAAACCGGCAGTATTAGTAAAGTAGGAACTCAAAAATTTACAAAATAGAAACGCACATGCAGAGATGAAGACAGAGAGAGATGGAGGTTGAGTAGACTTTGAAAAATAATATCTAAGAAAATTAAGGCCTCGTGAATTGCGGCGCTCGTAATGGTGATCTGAACTATCATGAATTGGGTTGAAATAATAACGGTTGGTTTAACAAAAATCATACAACACTTTATGCCTCTAATGAAGGAGCAGTACTACTTTTAGCGCTACATAAATTTTTACAGAAACTGAATGGTTAAGCTCTCATTCGTTAGAATAATCACGAGTGAATTTATTTTACCTTGCCGGGGACATTGTAGAAAAAATCGGCTCTAAAAATCCACGAAATAGAAAATTCCGCTCACACCCAATCCTGAATCAGATGAGAATGAGGTGTCAAGATGGCTGGGTTGAAAAGAATTGGGAGGAATTGGACGTATGGGTAAAAGCAAAGAGAGAGCATAGGAATCGGCACGGAAAGAAGAAGAAGGAGAAAAAGCCTTGATGTGCAAAAAAATAAAGAAAATGACACACTCGCAAAGAAAAAGACAGAGAGGGAAACGGAGGATGGAGTGGACTTCAAAGCAAGACGAGAGTGAGTGAAAGAGAGAGAAAGAGGTAGAGGAGTAGAAGAAGAGAGAGAGGTGGGTGTGTATAAAAAAAGCATAAAGAAGAACGTAGTGGGGAATGGAAGGTGTGGGAGGGGGTAAAATAAATAAAGAAATAAATATAAAGCATCGCGGCAAAGTGTCTTCTCCCGGCTAATGCTCTCTCAGGAAATTTGGGATGGGCGGAGGAGGGAGAGAGGTAGGGAGAGAGGTAGGAGGAGGTGGGCAAAGGAGGGAACGGGAGGAAAGGAGGCGGTGGTTGGAGAACTCCCTCGCGAGAGACTGGGCGAAAGAGATATTAAGAGCGAGTGCTGAGTGTGGGGGAGACGGGGGGGCGGGTAGGGTGGCTAAAAGGACTCTGGGAGGAGGCGGGGAGGTAGGAGGGGTAGAGGAGGTTGGGGAGAGATAGTAGAGGGCTTTGGAACTCTTGTGCGAGAGGGGAGGTAGGTAGGAGAGGGGAGGGAGAAGAGTAGGCGGGTCCGTTATAATGGGATTGTCTTGTATGGATGATTACAATAGGGCACTCACAGCAATCACTTTTAAGGAAGAAGTGGATGGCTTGGTGGGCCGTTGGAGGGTAGGGGGTGGGTGGGTTCAGGGGAGGGAGATAGAGAGGGTGTGGGGAAGGTGTGGTAGGCGAGTGGACTCGTGGGATGGGGTTGGCGTTATCAGGACGGAGGGGAGAGGAAGTGTAGTGGAGGGGTTGGTTGAGCGTCGCTGGTGGTGGTGGTGGGGCAGAGAGGTGGTGATGGAGCTAAGGCTTTCAGACAAGAGAATTCCCGGATTGGAATCGACAGCCTTAGCGGAGCGGGGAAGGGAGAGAGAGGACTTAGCGGAAGAAAGGGAGGGAGGAAGAGGTGGAAGGGAGGTTTAAAAGGATGGAGATGGAAGTGAGAGGTGCGAGATGGTTTGGAGACAAGGGTTGAGTGTTATTTCGGGTTGGAGAAATGTTTGTTTGTGTGTATTCTCGCAGGTTCGCCTAATGCGTGTTGTGTTGGTGCTGATGCTCGCGTGATAACGCTCTCTTCGATGTCGTGCTTCATCATAGGTGTTGTACAAAATAGTAGGTTGTTCTTTCCAGCTTAACGCTCCTCAAATAAATTACCTATTTAAGTGTTAATTATTGATGTTGGGAGTGATTTTCCGGTTGTGGTAGGTTAAGATTGAAGGAGTATAACTACTATATTAACCGAATTAGAGCCGAAGTACCTCGACACCTAAAACAACTTCATTCTTCAGGACGGCAGACGTCTTACCTCTCTTAGCCCTATTCATGAAGCCTGTTCTCTTTCTTCCTCTCTTCCTCTTACTCAACATTCTCCCCTCTATGAGGGCCTTTAGCATCTCTTCAACCCTCATCACCAGTTCCAACCACCTACTCTGCCTTCTCCTAATCAACTCTAGGAGTTTACTCCTCTCATCCACCATTTCGAGCTCTCCTTCGTTTGTATTTATTTCCTTTCATGGCGCCTTATCCATTCTTGTCCACCCTATGACAAAATATGATCCCGAACAGGGAGATTTAATGCAGGGAATATAAAAAAAACTAGGAATATCCTCAAATCGATTGCTCTCAATCTCAAAATGCTTACGAGGTTTTTAAACGAATGTTAGTCCTTAACCTTCGCACCTTAGGGTCGTTATTGCTGATTTATTACCTTTATGATGGCATTAATGCGTTGAAAACTTGGTTGGTTAATAAAAAAGTGAAAAAAGTACTCGATTAGTTTATTCTTCATCATGAGCATTGGCTATTTTCACCAAATGACGCCTCAAGCTACTTCTTATATATGTAAGCATTCTTGCGTATAGTTTTTCAAATTCTAGGTATTTTCCCTTGCGTTTCCTCTAAGAAAAGGTTTTATTATATTAAATCATCATTCGGTTTTCTCTTACGTCTACCTCACTTGAAATGTTCCAATATTCCTATTTTTCTCCTCTCTCTTCTACAGTAACCTTTCACTCTTCCCTTTATGGCATAATGATCTGAAAAGGGTTTTTGTTTCTAATAGTTGAAAATACATCAGTACAAGATATAGTTTATTTTTCGTATGGGATAAGGTTTTTCAACATATGATAGTCTTTAAATCGTCAAGGTTTAAGTAGGTTGAACAAACAGCCTGATGTAAGTTCATCAGGAAGTCTCATATTAATCACGTCTTACATAAAATTTTGAGAATTTATTTAATATGCAATCATCCTTAGCCTCTATTCAAACTTTTTATGTTCAAGCCAATCGTTATTTGAAGTCAAAACGATATTCATACGATTCCTTTTTAGATACTAAAACGTTTGAATCTCTCTTCAGTCGTGGATGCTGTGGTCTTTGTAAATGCTGAGTGATCAGTCAGTTCTTGCTTCATGACATTGCATTTCCATGATGGTAAAAATACATATTATTAGCAGCTCTACCGAGTTTTTGTGATTGATATTTCACCACTTAATATAAGATAAAAATTAGTGATTTAATGTTTCTGTTATACATACGTCTGTGTACGCCTAAATTGATTTTCAGGCAAATAGCACCGGCTCTCTGCGCAACGTTGAAATTAGGTTAGTTATCGTTGGCTGGATGTTAATTCCAGGGATTCGGTACTAATTGAGTTAAATTTATACCTATCGTAAATCATAAGTTTTATGTAAGGTTTGAACCTTCATTTGACGTTATTTTACTATATATTACATTAATTAAATTATGAAAGTTATGCATGGCAAAAACAAATACATATTTCATTTTGGGAGTTCATCCACGATAAATTTCCCAATTATAAAGCTCGCTATTTATCGTAGGAAAAACTTAACGAGTAATGAATTTGTGCTGGTGCTATCTCAAACCAAGGTATTAATTTTAACATTCACGCTCATTATAACGGGAATAATTTCCTATTAGCTCATTACGTGAGGAGGTAAAATAATTTCATATCTCTAAATTTCGATGGATTTCAGGAATTGAGTTGAAATAGATTTATATCAATGTAACATACGTTTATTACCTTACTGCTTCGTTGCTCTTTTAATTATATGTTTATTTGTCATCAATGCTAGAATTAAAGCTTATAAATGACGGGAATTGTTGATTTTACACCGAGTTGCTTTGCGTTATGGTGTGTTGTGTCATATACTGGAATGTGTAATAGAAGGGATTTGAGTAGACTAACGTTTCTCTGAATATGTTTAAAAAATTTGAATCCGAACTGAAAATTACTTCTCACTTCGCATGTTTTCAGCAATCACGAGTCTCCCAGCTTGTCACCCTCTCATCCTGGGTAAGCTAAGTACAATGTATTATATTAGATGCTCTATTTCGTAGAATTAAATTGTTGACTTAGTTCGTTTTTTAATTTTATCGAAATATTATTATCTTTTAACAAACAATTTTCAAGCGTTAACATGAAATTATGGTCATCTTAGTCCACAGTGTTAATTCTTCTAATCTACAAAAGGATAGCGATGGGAAAATGTTTTGGGGTATGTACGATGATGAACGAGAAATACGTAATCTATTTCATCGTAAAGTAGTTCCCTTTCCTCTGAACACTGGAGAAACCCATCAATTTCTAATGAACATCTTTTCCCATAGCGTTACATGTTTATCATTGGAGAGCTTTGTTTTTCTTATTTTACGAAGATTGGGAAAGTTAAGATGTTCCAGATGAAGTAAATAATGTTTTGCCTAATCTCTCCTCGAAATTAGAACAAAATACTTTCCCCAGTTGCATGGTTTTATGTAAAAACTGATGTGAGTACTTTAGAAATGTATGAGCTGAAAAGGAAAAGATTAGGTTCTACTGGTGGTATGAAGAGAGTTAGGATGCATACAGAGTTGAAGGAGGAAATCTCGTAAGGAGACAGGGTGGCTCTTTGGAAAAGAAGTGGAGGTAATCAGATCTCAATGTTATCCTACCACAATCGGAGTCCACCTCTAATTTAACAAGTTTATGCATTCGCCGTTCGTCATCGGTGTTGATTTAGTTAAAAGAACTTAATTCTAGGTGCTAGGTGTGTAAAACTACCTCTGTTTTCATTATTTCTTCCATATTGCCATATCCTTGTATTCCTGTTCAACGTAATTGACATTCATAAAATACTTCGCACACGCTCCCTTGCTCTCATAACTACTTATATTTTTCCTCTTATGATTTCTTCCACCGTATTCATCAATTAACCTTCTCGGTCTAGCCCCTCCTCTCACACCATTCGCTGCTCTGCCTTAAATATATTTCATAATAAGTCGAAAAAGAATCAGTCGATCCAACTATATTTCAAGCTTATATTACTTGAAGAACTCAAATCAGGCGAGTTTCATTACGACACGGAGAATATTATTGTGACCCGCGCTATGTCTCTATAACCTATTGGAGAGACAAAATAGGAGAGATACGCTGCCGAACTCGGTACAAAAATTCCTACTTTCCGCGCAAAATTGATGATTTTAACAAAAAACAGTGTGACACTAACATCGTTTATAGGTATAGCAAAACTTGATGGCACTCACCAGGGGAGAATTAGAAGTCACTGAGGGTAAATAAGGCGTTGATCAGGGGGCAAAGGTATGTAAGGACTTTCGGAGAGACCTCCGGAGGAAGATTTGGACCATTAATACTACATCTCCTGTATGCTTTCCCATTCTTTGCGATATGCTTTTTATAAGTTTCGCTACACCTATACATACCTCTGCCCTCTCCCCCCTCATTTTCCCTATTTCCTCCCCTTCCCTGGCTGTTATCCTAACACCCCATGCAGCACACCTCTGCGGCGGCTAGCGGGGTTGTTTTTAGACGTAGATTATTGTTAAATCACTTTAACCTCCCAAAGTTGTTAACCTGACTCTCCTCGTTGGTGCTAGTACTACATACATCGAAGAACTTTGAAAACTCTCACGCAGCAGATTGCACTGGAGACAGAAGGAGTCAATTGGCAACGGTAGTCGAACGAATGGTTATGTGACTGCCGCCGGCAGGGTCAATAAGCTGCTGGAGTTCGGCACTGCCGAGGGCCGAAAGTGGAGGTCAATGCGGGAAGGAGACGAGAAGCAAGCGGGGAACGGGTCGTGAAGTATCTCCGTGTGTTTGAGGCGGGATTTGTGTGTGTGAGTGGGGGGGAGGAGGAAAGGGAACTGAGTGGGTACTTGTGTTGCGGAGTTACGAGATGGGCCCATTCGTGGGCATAGATGTCGGAGAGAGGGTGGAAGCAGTAAGTGGTGAGGGACCTGAGGACAAGGAACTTCTTAACGTGAAGAGATTTCGGGGGAGAATGGGAGGAGATTTTCATGACATCATGATTTTTTCACTCACGCTTGTATTCATGAGGAAAAAATACGTTGTTGTCATAGCCTCAAATGGACTTGACGAAGTCTAATTATTTTCTTGTCTTCTTGCTCCGAAATTTCTTCTCGATGGAAGAAGGAAGTAAGAAGGAAAGAAACGAGCGAAAAAAAGTGATTTGAGGGAAAATGTTTGTGCAAAATATACTTCAAAATGTTACCAATGAAAGCTAATGTCTGTAGTAGGGGGTATGCTAATCATGCAGAAAACGGATAAACCGATTTAGTTGGTTTTAGTGTCATTTTTTTTCTAAGCATCTCATAGTATATCTAAAAAAAACCGGAATTACCATTTTTGATCCTTAGAAATTGCAAATAGAAAAAATAAACGAGCCTTAACTCAAAATGATAAGAATCTCGCCAAATTTGCCACGTAGCGACGATCAAAAACAGCAATTGAGCACAAAAATATATTTATTTTGTAAACATTAGTAGCAGGTTTCAGATATTAGACTATTTACAGTGACATAACCTACACAAATCATGTTTCAAAGATCCAGGCTAATTATGTTTGCATGACTAGGTATTTTGATCGTCATTTTTGAAAGATTATCAGCAAGTGTTTTATAAACTGCGAAGATGGCGGCGGGTTAACGTCTTCACGTGGTTGTCCGTAAGTCGCTGGTTCAAATCCCTTTTGCGTGGTATTTAACGAACGAGAATGGCTGTTTGTGCTGGTCAAATTTATTTTATTAAATTGGTCGTAAATGTCGTATGCTGTGATCAGTGTAGAAATTACTATTATTTTATTTCGATTTATAGTATATTTTATTCATATTTATATATTATATATTTGTCCCCCTTCCCTTGGACTACAACCTTGTCGTGGTGGAAGGGCTTGCGTTATCCAATGACCCCTAGAGCTGCACTGGCGGGAGCAATGTTCCTGGTAGGGTCACCCAGATTGCCAGATTGGTCGAAGGTTAGGAGACAGACGAATGGTAGTCCGCGCAGCGTCTATACCTCAGTGAGGCGGCTGCAAAAGGCGTCTGACTCCAGTGGGGCGGCCTCTGAAGTGATGGTGTCACGTAAAAAACACTATTGAGTAAGGCCACGGAATACTATCTCAATTAAAACAAAAACCTTGAAATTATGGACAGTTCTCAAATGATAATGAATCCTAGCAACTACGGGACTCGACCCAGAACGGGCGTCGTGCCCGGAACCGGTGGGAGCAAGGCCCCTGCGGTCGTCATCAGACGAAATCCTTGCTCAGACGTAGTAGCAGCAGAGGAAAAGAAGATAAAGAAGAGGAACGAAACTATCAGAATAGGCGTGTGCAATGTTAGGACTATGCTGAGGGCGGGGAAGCTAGAGAATGTAAAACAAGAAATGGAGAGGGTGGGTGCAGACATCATGGGTCTGGGTGAAGTAAGATGGAAGGATGACGGGGACTACTGCAGCGACAACTATAGAGTATTTTATAGTGGAGGGAATGAAAGTCAACGCGGGGTTGCATTCGTAATGAATATGAAACTAGGTAGAAAAGTAGTGTATGCAGAACAGGTGAGTGATAGGATTATAGTCGTGGAACTAAAGGCAGATCCAACGAATTAAGTTATAATCCAGGTTTATATGCCTACCTCTAATCATAAAGAGGAGGAAGTAGATGGGGTATACGATCAGCTAGAGGAAATAATTGGTAGGATACCTGGGAATAAGCACTTAGTAGTAATGGGGGATTGGAACGCGGTGGTGGGTGAAGGAAGAGATGGGCGGGAGGTGGGCGATTACGGGCTAGGAAGGAGAAACGACGGGGGCGATAAAGCTGTGGAGTTTTGCCGTAGAAATAACCTGGTAATTACAAATACATGGTTCAGACATCATCCTCGACGTAGGTACTCTTGGAAGAAGCCGGGAGGCACAGATAGGTTCCAGATAGATTATATAATGGTTCATCACAGATACAGGAATAGTGTTAAAAACTCGCATACTTATGCAGGAGCTGATGCAGGCACATACCACAACTTATTAGTCATAAAATGTCGGGAAAACTGAAAAAGATAAGAATGGGAAGGAGGATACGAAATTGGGATACGGAGGCATTAACTGTGGCAATGAAGAAGTATCGAGAGAAGGTGGATAAGATAATGGGTGAGGAACATGGAGTTAGATCAGTGGAAAATGAATGGGGAAGTTTGAAAAATGGAATTGTAGAAGCGGCGAAAGCAACGGTAGGCGTATTCAGTGCAACTGAAATTAGAAAACCGTGGATCACGAAGGAGATGGTAAGGGAGATGGAGGAGAGAAGGAAATGGAAGAGCGTAAACTCAGTGCTAGGTAAGAGAAAATACGGAGAATTAAATAACAGGCTTAAAAGAGAAACAAAGAAAGCAAGAGAGGCGTGGTGGAGAGAACAGATTGACTCGTTAGAGAAATACCAAAAAGAGGAAAGAGCAGATGTATTATATAGGAAAGTAAAGGAACTGACGGGTGGTAATAAGGGAAGGGGAATTACAACGATAACTGACAAGACGGGAAAGGTGATCGTAGAACCGAAAGAGATCCAGGAGAGGTGGAAGGAGTATGTTGAAGAACTATATGGTAAAGAAATAAGGCCCAATAGGCTAGATATAGAAAGGGAAAACGATATCGACAGAGTAGGCTTCGGACCAAGTATCCTAGATAGCGAAATCGAAAGAGCTCTACGAGACATGAAAAGGAATAAAGCGTTGGGAATATATGTCATACCTACCGAGTTTTTAAAGAGGATGGGGAAGAACGGAAGAGGAAAACATTTTGCGCTTATTCGTAGGATGTATGAGGATGGAGTGTGGCCGGAAGACTTCGCGAAGACTGTACTAATTCCTATACCGAAAAAGAGTAAGGCAAAAACTTGCGAAGACTATAGGACAATAAGCTTAATATCCCACGCGGCCAAAGTAGTTCTGAGAATTATCAACAGAAGGCTAGAGAAGAAGGCAAATGAATACCTGGGTGACGACCAGTTCGGGTTTAGGAGAGGGACAGGAACGCGAGACGCTCCAGCGGTGATGAGGACGCTAGTAGAAAGAAACCTACAGTATGGGCAGGATGTTTTTGCATGCTTCGTAGGTTTCGAGAAGGCGTTTGATCGGGTGGAATGGACGAAATTAATGGGAGTGTTGAAGAAATTAGGGGTCGATTGGAGGGAAAGGCGTCTGATTCGGAATTTGTATATGAACCAGACGGCTCAGGTTAGGGTAGCCAATGGAGGATCGGGATGGGCCACGATAGGACGGGGAGTGCGGCAGGGGTGCCCACTATCGCCGTTGCATTTTAGCGTGTATTCAGGAGAAATGGTAAGGGAGGCATGGGGGAGGAGGAGGTAGAAATAAAGGTAGGAGGGGAGCTGATATAGTTGGTGAGATTTGCAGATGATCAAGCATTGGTTAGTCAGTCGGCCAAGGGGTTACAGTCAATGGTGAATGCATTAGAGGTGCAGTGCGAAAAGTATGGGATGAAGATCAATCACAAGAAAACTAAAGTAATGAGATTTTCTAGAAGTAAGAAGGCGGGGCTGAATATAAGGGTAGGAAGGCAGAAGATAGAGCAGGTCGAGCAGTTTACGTATCTGGGTAGTATTTTAGAGCCGAATGGGTTTAGTGGTAAGAACATCAGATGCAGAATTGCGCTCGCTAAAGAAGCATTTTCGAAGAGAAGGGAATTGATGAATGGGGGTCTGAGAAGAGACGTAAAGAAAAGGCTGGTGAAACTTTAATAAGGAGCGTGGCGCTATATTGGTCGAAAACTTGGTCATTGCGAAGGGAGGATGTGCGTAGACTTAAGGCGTTTCAGATGTGGGTTTGGAGAAGAATGAAGAGGTTGAGCTGGGTGGCGAGAAAGACGAACGAGGAGGTATTGGATATGGCTGGAGATGAGAGGAAGCTTGTGGCAGAGGTTCGGAGAAGGCAGAAGAGATGGATGGATGAGGTTTTGAGATGCGAGGGCATGTTGAAGAGAGTGATAGAGGGGAGAACACTGGGGCAGCGTGGAAGAGGAAGGAAGAGGGTAGGAATTATGGACGAAATAAGAGGAGGTAGAAGATATGAAGAATTGAAGAGGGATCTAATAACGGGCCCTCCTTAGGAGGGAAAGGGAGACTAAGTCCATGAGGTTGGGATGCAGAATGGGGACTGTCCAAGAACCTACAAATCAGCTGGTAGAGTACTTGAATGAAAATGAAATAGTATATTTGTGTATGCCATTATTACTCGCTATCACTCATTAGAGCATAGAATTTAAGCCGAGTTTGAATCCATAATCCAAATATCGTGAAAATAAAACCTTGATTTTTATAATACAAAGTACCAGCTAATTTTATTTTAGCTCTAGCCGTTAGTAGATACATTTGTCACCAATTCATGATTACCTACATTATTAAAAGTAATGAACGATGTTTAACTGAAGATGTTTAGATATTTTATAATGACACCAAGGAAGACTAAATCCTGTTAATGGACTCTGCATATTAATACTTAGGTATTAAATTTATTTTACTTACTTTTCGAAGAAGATAAAGCTGTCTGGTAGTTCTTATGGTGAGCTAACCACGTAAATTCCCGAGAGTTGTAACTCTTTTGCAATATTGATGTTCTTAAGCGACTTTTATTAGCCTAGCATAATGTTATCATCAAAGTGAAAAATTATGTAGGAATGAAACGGTTTGCTGATAGGAGAGTCAAGTGGAGAGCTGCAGCAAACCAATCTTCGGATTGATGACTGCTGATGATGATGTTATGCTATCGCAAACGTATGTAAATACAATTGCAAGATGAGCCGTTATGACTTGAGTTCAGCTTGTATTTACCGACTGAAATCAATGCGAGTGCGGAGTAAAAAAATAACATAACATGGTATCGTATTAATGCAATTGCAATGCGCATTAATGCAATGCAATGCAATGCAATACTTGCAATTCCGATGCAAAATTGAATTCACTAGTTTGAAGCTCGCGTCGTATTAAACTGTGCAGTTTTAATTTCCTGTCAAAGCATCTCATTCGTAACGCATTCCGAAGCCCCGGACATCAAATTTTTTTTGTCAGGGGAGTGGATGGAATATGAGAGGAATGCTCTCGCGCGCACGAAGACAAAACGTTTCGCTCAAGAATTCTCATTAACGGAACGCAAGCAGCACTATCCCGAATGAGCGAGGAGCACGGACAGACATTTCAGTGACAATCCCTTCCCCCCTCTCCCCCATTTGGCGCTGAGCGGGGGAAGCGGTTCCGCCAGCCATCTCGGTAATTACGTTCCCGCGGAAAGGAAGCGATAAATTAACCAAAAAACCGCCGGCAGCTCCACACCGCCACACATTTTCCATTAGCGGGCTCTGCCGGGCGGGCATGCGGGGACAGCAGATGTAATGCAACTAGAAGGGATATATCCGAGAGCTGCTTTCGTTTGGTCGATTAAGTGGCCGGGTAGTGTTGGAAGGGGACTGGAGTGAGTGGTGTGTGTTATAGTGGTGTGGGGTAGCCAGAAAAAGGCGGAAAAGAGTGTTAGGAGGAGAATATATTTTCGCGGTAAGGTTAGCAAACTGGAGTGGTAAGGGGAAGACGTGGAGAAAGGGTTATTTGGGTCGCTGATGAAACACGTGGGAAAAAGAAGACAGGCAGGAGTAGCTTCACTCCTATTCGGGTGGATTCACGTTGGAGGTCTTTGGGACTGTTTCTCGCCAAAGACAGGCTACATGCAGTGCCAGTCCAAGGCGTGTGGGCTACGTGATCAAAAGGCGGCCTGACGTAGGGGCGGTCAGTCTGCGACGTATTAATGAGATAAGGGTACTAAGTGTGAAAAACGGAAAATTTTGCTAACTTACAGCATGTGTATCTACTCAAATAGCCTTCCTTATGTACCGTAAAAAATACTGGAACTTATTAGTGACTTCAACTAAGAGCACAATAAACCTACGAACTAACAATTTTCTTTCGCTGAAGGACGTTTTGAAAGAGAGGGCATGCTGAAGATGATAATAGAGGGGAGAACACTGAGAAAGCGTGGAAGAGTAAAGAAGAGGATAGGCATTCTTGACGACATAAGAAGAGGTAGACGATATGTGGAATTTAAGAGAGATCTAATGGCGAGACATCTATAGGAGGGAGAGCGGGACGATGTACCAGGAGCCTGGAGACAACCAATGGATTCAAAATATAGTTCCTGGCGAGAAAGGAAGCTACGATGCTAAGAGGATGGTTCTGATACCACAGATAGTCCCTCAAATTTACGTTTGGCTTAAGAAATCTCAATCGGTGAATTAATCTTTGATAGGGGTGGAAAAATTAAATTTTCCACGCACAGGTGAAATAGCTTGTATTGGCACTGCCTACACGTTCATCGTGTTTTTTATCAAATAATTTTAATCTTGGCATTACTAATACGAGGTAGGACGTTCCCTTGGCCAAAATGAATCCGTTCTGCGCATGTCCGCATCCGGATGACACGAGCAGCAAACGACTCTAGAAGTAGCATGGGAATAATGGATGAACGCTACGGTAATTTATTTTTTTAGCAACGATAGAATGGGATGGGTTCAGTAGATATTTGCATCCTTAGGAACGTTTTAGAGATACATTGTACACGTACAGCCATACATACCCGTATGAGATTGAAGGATAGGATGTTAACAATCAGACGCGGTACTACCCTGTGATGTCAGACCCGGTATAACGACCCGTTGCGATAACCCCTACCATTTCGTGCGCTACTGATATTGTACGATATCTCCTCTCAACGAAAGTTTATTAACAGACACCCAGGTGTACTTATTCAGGAAGAACTCGACCTTGGCAATTTCTTGGACGTAGCATCACGCCTTGATTAATCTCGATTTAAATGGTATTATTTGAAATTTTCGAGGTTTTTAAGGCAACATTATGTCATTGCCGAGGCTGGAAAATTCCTAGGCCTTCTTGGGGCCTTATTCATTAAGGACGCCAACGTCACGGACGTAACGTCACAGCCTCGGAGAGTCAAGACTTATAAATGGCACCCTTTGAAATTTTCTAGGTTGTGACGTCAAAATGACGTTATTATTGAGACTCGTAAATTCGAAGGTATTATTCAGTAAGAACTCGACCACGACTATGTCGTGGAGGTGACGCCACAGCCTCAATTAATCTCAATTTTTACGTGGTATAATTTGAAATTTTCGAGGTTGTGACGTCAAAACTAAGTTATTGTAATGGATTGAAAATTACAGGATATTATTCCGTAATGGCTCTGCCGTGACAATGTCATGAAGGTTACGTCACAGCGTTGGTAAATTTCGACTTTTAATTGGCATATTAAACTTTAGCGGTTGTGACGTCAACAAAACGTCATTTGCTGAGGCTCGAATATCTAGTGGACTTCCTGGGACCTTATTTAGGGAAGACTGGACCTCGACAACGTCATGGGCGTGACGACAAAGCCTCGATCACTCACAACTTTTTAATGGAATTATTCGAAACTTTATAGGTTGTGACGACAGAATTACGTCATTGTCGAGGCTTGGAAATCCCGCGGCTTTCCTTCCTGAATAGAGGGTGTTTTTGAGGAGAGAGGTGGGATGATGGGAGGAGGTCCTGCTTCCGAGGGAATCAAGGAGAGTGCGAGGATTGAGATAAGTGGGTGGGATAGACGGGAGGGGGAAAGCGGGTTAAGGGGGGGGGGGGCGTAGGGAGAGGGTGTGAGAATGGCCTGTCCACGGGGGAAGATGAATAAACGCGGCAGGTGTGGGAGCCGTCGACGTTGGAAATGTGTGCTATAAAAATGGGGAATGGAGGAGTAAGAGAGACAGTTGGAAGGGAGACGGAGGGAAAGTAGGAGGGGGATCATGGAGGTGAGGTGCGTTGTGACGAAGCTTCGAACATACATGTATACTGTAGAGAGCGCTGGAGCTAATCATGCAATGCATTGCTAATGGGTGAGATAAACTGCCGTAATTCTCCGTCGTGATCACCCTACCAGATAGTCGAAATATTTTTGATCAACTAGGTAATGTGAGGTGAATGCCGCTTCTTAATTTAAGTATCGGACTTTAATATATTAGAATCTCACACGTCATTTACGAGATTCTTGCTAGGTACAGAATTAGTAATGCAACGCACTGTTATTCTTCTACCCATAACACGAACCCCAATTTTTTGTCAGGCTGTCGTAATTCGCACTGGTGGGGGTATTTCGTTTTACCAATCATGATAATGGAGTGAGGGTTTACTGTTAATTCTTCTTGGAAAATCCACCGGGTTGAACTTACAAAGAATTCCGACGTTTCATTAAACGACTCGTTCATCGTCTTTAGGGTTATTGTCGTGGAATTCAAGTACTGTTGGCTTATAAGCCGGGTCCAACAACCAGGAGATTTCTAATTGGTCGGAGGGTGAAAAGTGTAATTTGGGCACAAATGTTACCTTTCTACCCTCCGACCAATCAAGAGTCACCTGATTATTGGACCCAGCTTATCAGCCAACAGTACTTGAATTCCACGACATTATCCGTGGAGACGAAGGACGGGTCGTGTGTTGAAACGTCGGTATTTTTTTGTAAGTTTAACCCGGAGGTACCCACTCCAGAGAAAAATTTACTCCAAGCATTCGCCGGGAAAGCATTAAATCTTATTTCAAATAAGGCATTGCTCATAAGTGTTTTTAAAGCTCAATGGAGTGAGAGGTTTAATATTTGCACTCCATTTCAGTTTGCGTCATCCATTAGGAGGTTAAATGGGGTAGCCACGTGCACCCGCGCGCACAAGCGCAACTCCTTTATTTTAATATCCACTCTCGATGATATATCACTTAGAATGTGAACGTTCCTTTTCACGGAAGAGACAATCACTCTTACACACCTTTCCCCATATCCATTCTCTTCCCACGCTCCTGTTTAGCGGCGTCACTGACCTGATCCCCATCCACGGGTCATCAGATCTAGGGGGGTAAGGACTGTAACTTTTTTGGATCGACGACAAACGCCAATTGTATCCCATGTGGCCCAAATGGACATTGGCGAATATAAAATAAACCCACCGTAGACAACATGGCGGCCACCGCTAAGCTCACCGTACACTTTTACAACTTTTTTAACGCAGTGAGTATTGACGTATTTTAAATTTCCTAGCCGTGAAAATGTGCCCGTAGTGTGAGAAAGTGGCTAATCAAAATTTCGCTGGCCTCGAGTGAAACAAAAAAGCAGCTAGAGCAAAAAGTCTTGTGTTCACTTAATTTACACTTTACTCTCATCTTTATCAGCAGTCGACAATTTTAGGACCGGGCGTTGTGCGCGAGAAAAGCATCCTAAGTCACTTACGTAATTTTTGACATCGGCACAACTGTCGAACGTCGATAGAAATTAGGGTAGAAGTGCGTATTGGAAGTACGCAGACTTTTTGCTTTAGCGGCGTTAGTTTTCTGTTGAGATTTCCGAATATTTTTATATTTTCTCTTTTATGCTAGAGGCCCATTTTTACAATGGTGAAATAGAAACAATGCTAATTTAACACTGCACAAAAGTTTGTATAAATGTGATTTGAGCTCAGCGGCGGCCGCCATGATGACGAAAATATGATTTAATAAACTCGCCAATGTCCATAAAGCCGCAAAGGAGACGATTGACGTTTGTCGACGGTTGATAACAGTTACAGACTTATTACCACCAGATATTGAAACAGGTAGAAGGACAGAATATGGTGGGTGGTGGGTGTATGAGCTATTTCCCCTGCCTCCCCCGGCTGTGGCTGTGGACAGTGGACTAAGAGTTTCTAGTTGTAGCCGCCATTAGCTCAGGTGCAATTAACGGATATGTTGACGAACGAGGAAGTGCTTAATACGGTGGGCGAAATGAGAAAACACCTGGAGGAGATTAAGGGCATACAGAGTGGAGGTTGTTGGAACATGTACTAAAAGGGTGAGGAAATGATGATAAGGCCGTGATGCAGCAGAGGATAAGGTAGGCCTGCTGGATGTAGTCCTGACATGAGTTTAAAATATTATTATTGGGTGATCTACCGGTTAAGGTAGATTAAAATGGATGGCATTAAATATCCTCTAAATTTTTTCACGGACGAGAAATTTCACGGACGAAATAAGAGGATGTAGAAGATATGAAGAATAGAAGAGGGATCTAATAACGGGCCATCCTTAGGAGAGAAAGCGAGACAATTTCTATGAGGTTGGGATGCAGAATGGGGACTGTCCAAGAACCTACCAATCAGCTGGTAGAATACTTGAATGTAAAGAATTTTTCACAGGTGCGGGATCCTATGCCCTTACACGATTTCTTTCTTCATCTCAACATGCGTCTTACCCTTCTTCATCCCGTCCATAAATCTATCTATCATCTTTCTTCCCCTTCCCTGCTCACGCAACATTCTCTTCTCTATTACGACCTTCATCATCCCTTCGCCCCCCATTAACTGTTCCAATTACCTACTCTGCCTCCTCCTAAAGTCTTCTAGGAGTTTCCTCTCCTCACATGCCATGCTGATTACTTCCTCGATTGTCTTTCTTTCTGTATACCACACCTTCGAGTAACTCAAATGGTTAGTGCCTGCCGGAGACATGCATTAGTCTAGCAATTATCCCCAAATGATCTGAGAAAATGTTGGTGGGTTGTAGGACGTTTACAGTCCATATGTTCAGGTGCCACGAGATATGTAGTCAGACTTAACTAAGAACCTCTTTATTACACGTTATATCCGGTTTAGAAGTGAACATGATTAAATTTTGGTGAAATTACGTGGAAAGGCATCGAGAAAGTATCCACCATGCCAAACATCTCCACGCTTGTCTTCCTTCCCATCGCACTTTCTCCATCCTCCTCCACACCTATTCTCAAACGCCTGCAACCTATTCTCGTGTTCTTGACTCAGAGTGTACGTTACTGCACAATACAACGCAATCGTAAGCTCACTTTCTATAGTTAAATGCCCCCTCCGTCATGTCCATCTACTATGCACATTTTCCTCTAACACAGTACCCAAGTAATAAAATAGTTCTACTTACTTAAGTATGTGCTCTCCTCCATTTTATGAGAATCCTCGCTTTTTTGTCCAAAAAGCCTCATCAATTATGTTTTCTTAAAGATTATTCTACATTCCGTATTTCTCACGTTGATTTTGAATGCGTCTATTAATGCTTACAATCCCTTACGTGATCAAATAACCAACGCCTGGTTGTCCGGGAGTCGCTAGACTTCACCAGCTGGCCTCCGACTTTTATAACCACATATATCCCTATTCCCCTCCAAATTTTCCTCGTTAAGAATTTTATAAAGGAAGAAGTCTTTTACTTGTTTAAATTACGTGTATTAAAACAAAATAAGCGTTATGAACTTTATTCGATGTGATTGTTGAGAATTGCAAAATACGATTAATACTACCATTAGCGGTAGTACTTTAATAACACACTTGAGAGACTTAAGATATAAAAAAATTTTTTCTTTAAATTTGTGTTGGAAATCCCTCACAAAATCTTGCTATAACCGGACTTCAAACCCGGACCCTCAGAACGAAAACAGCAGTTTAGCTCTAGCCACCACAATAACCCAATCCCTGTAGACACATATGCTACTGGTGAGGCGGAAAGGGGTTTTAGCAGATGTAGGGAAAGACACCATTGTGTGGAAGGAATATGGGATGGATTGGTAGGGTGCGGGAGGAAAAGAGGTAGTTGTGGAGCGGTCGAAATGGCGCGGGAAAACTGAGGATGGGGTGTAGGGGGAGAGTAAATGGGCTTTTTATGGGACTAGGGGGTAATTGCTCGGGCTGCCAAATTGGCAATTTATCGCTGACGTGGAAAAAATAATGTGTATAAACCCACCTCGCATACGGGAAATTTATGTTGAGTTTGCCGATTTAGGTGACACACAGGGACAAAGAATTGCCTGAGATATTTGAAGTTAATCGAATATATTCGAGGATTGATCGGTGAAGATATTTCCACGGTGGTGTATCACAGCCTCTCAATGTGCCGATGTTTCATTGAATTTGGGAACGAGGTAATGTGCGCTTCAGGACACGGTTAATCATCGCATTATTTACGGAGGTATATCTCGGGAGACAAAAATGGTTTCATCAGAACGTTTCGGAAGCCTTACGAAGAAGAAGGATTTAGTAAATCGTCAGTAATGGTCGATAAAACCCGTATTCAATATTGGGAGGATATTCGTTTATCATCTTCGAAGCGTAGTCTTTAAAAGTTTTGTAATGCCATAATTTAGATAACTGGAAAGGTATCATTCATGGAAATCGAGATTCGGACGTGAAATGATGCGTACTTATATATCAATGAAAGCAATGAATATTCAAAAAATCTATACACGAGAGCTGTGATAATTCACCATAATAATAGTTCTGGTGCCAGCTGTGTCGCTATTGTTCTTTAGACTATCTAAACCACTGGTTTTGAATATATTCACGTTAACTTCCGGTCCTGACTGCTACAGCAGAAATATCAGTGATATGACCTCAATGATTTTTATCTTTAATATTTGACAACGACTGTCGTGATTTCTTTCATCGTGGAGCACTTTTGGTTGTCCACTGCTAGCAACCATTATAGTAATATAAAATGTATAATTTCGCGTTAAGAATAAATCTGTACACAAGTTATCGAATTCTTAAGAAATATATCTCATGCACATGTCTCAAGGCTAAGTGTTAAAAATAGCATTTATTATTATTTTAGGTAACCGACCGGTTAAGGAAGGTTTAAATGGAATTATGTGAAAATCCGCTGAATTTTTACATTTGCAGGACCCTGTCTATCAATATTTCTTTTTCATCTCAGCGTACTTCCTACCATTCTTCATCTCGTCCATAATGCCTATTCTCAATCTTCCCTTCCCCTCTTACCCAACATTGTCACCTCTATTACATCATTAAGTAACCCTTTGCTTCTCCTTATCCCCTTCAAGGACATGCCCTGCATCTCCCTAATCTCATCCAGTTATAGTTTCCTTTACTCGCTCATCACTTCACCGCACATTTTCCATCCTCCTTTGCACCCACATCTCGAACGCCTGCTGCCCATTATCGTCCTCCTTTCTCAGAGCCCACGTTTCTGACCCATACAACGCGACACTCCATGTCAAACTCTTCACCAATTGCGAAAAAAACCAATTGGGTGAAATTCAATTTTTTCAGTTTTCACCATGGATATGACTAATGAGAAAAAGTATGGAAAGTTTTGCGCATATCTGCTTATAGAAAAAAAAATCGCTCCAGCCACCTTAAAGATGAATCCACGTAAAAAATGAACGGGACGAATTGGCTGGCACGTGTCATTCAGCCGTGGACGCGGTTAATATTGCGTCCCGTCCTGCGACAAGCCGGCTGTCGCGATGGAAGACCCGTGACGGAGCGATAATGGCAAAACTGTCGGGATAGTCCACGTAGCTTGGTGTATGGGTGGAGGGGGGCAGAGATATGAGGTGCTGGTAATAGGACGGTGGAAATGCCATCCCCCCTTCACCCACAGGGCCGTGCACCCCTCCAACACCACCTCTCGTGGATGTGTGTGTTTGTCTCGTCGTGTTATTGACGTGCGCTGATAGCGTGCCACGCGCGGAGTATAAGTGACGAGGATTTCTGTCGGGTATTGGGCATCGGACTCCCCGTAGTAATTACGTGCGAGACCTATGAGATATAAGCTCTGAAAGGGGGTGGTGATGCGTGAGTGAAATAGGGGAAAGAATTTGTAGGAGGGGAAAGCTCAGGCGAGACAGCGGACCGCCGGGAGAAACTACTACATAGAATGTGTAAGGGATATGGTTGGGGATCGCCCCCATTGTTACGTTGACAAAAGTAAGGGGCTCTGTTGGTACTTCCTTGCTTGCTTCGCTCCGATGACGGCAGATGGCATCGTCGCGGCGTTCCCGAAGTTCGCGCTGACTCGCGGGTTGATAGGAAACTTAAACGGAGATATTATGACGTCGTTTTCATCGTTCCCGAACGATGGGTACAATTTTTTTTCGGTCTTTCATGTTCTTCGTCCCTCGTCCGTATATTGGCTCTCCTCGAGTCTGATAGCAGGCTATTTTCAGCCTCACGAAGAAAAATAAATTAAACGCATCCGTTGTCGGTTATTCGCTTGTTCCTCCATCAAGTGCCATTTCGGGAAGAAGAATGTTGGGCAGATAGACCCTGGAGACAAGTGACAAGAGTTAAACTTGCTCGCTCGTAAAATGTTTTTTCCACCAATAGGGTAGTTTATCTCGGACAATTCTGGATAGCGAAGAAAGAGTACCCTGCATCGAATAAGTCTCTTTTACTCAGAAATCTGCAGATTTCTTTTGAATAATTATATGCTTTTTTCACTATGTTTTTATGGCTGTTGTTGTAGCTATCTTTTATTGGCAGTAAAATTTCTAGTTGCCGATCTTTAATTTATTTAAAACAGCATATTCATAGTAATTTTATGGTTACGACTACATATACGTATTCATGATTTCATCATTATTAGTCAGTCAATCCTAAGATGTGTTGACTGAATCCTTTCAATCTACCTTATTCCCTGCAACCTCCTTTATGTCCTGTAAATCTAGTTTCATATCCTTTTTTAGGTGGCCTATGCATTTGCCCCTCGCTATTCCTCGTGGGGCTTTCCCTTCTATTACACTCCTTACAAATTCGTTGTCTCAATGTGTGGCTTATATATCTGGAACTTTTCTTTCGTATGGGTTTCTTCTCTTCATCGCCTGTGTACATATCGTCGTTTCTGAACGAATCGGCCCATTTTATATTAAAAATTTACCACCAGCACCAAGGGCTCTTTGTCTTTTATTTGAGTTTTATGATTCTGTGTGGAGGGTTCAGAAAAAATAAGACTTGTTTTCCTTTTCGATTGAACTAGCTACCGTATACCCTCTTCACCAACTTCTATTTCTTGATGCATTACCATTTATTAACTCCTATAAGGGTCATAGCACTGAGCAGAACGGGGCGAATTAATTAGGCTCACGGGAGAAAATAAACGGAAGCGGCTGAAGTAGCGGTAGCATTTTAGTTTAACGAGTTTCGACGGCTGAGGTTTCTCTATTATTGTCTGCCACTTGCATTGGATTCACTATTAATTTTGCTGGTCACCAATGACTATAATGGACACAAACGTGAAAAGAAATTAAAATTGGACCAAGTTTTGACAAATAAAAATTTTGTTTCCGTAAAAATGCGAGTATCAGCATCGCAATCAGCGAGGTCAGATAATCTCCATGAAATTGGTAGAACACTGATGTTTAAGATGGTTTAGGCGACGTATAAAGAATATTGTATCAATCTTTGAGGGCAATTATATCCCGCTGAAACTCCCTTCGGAAAAATCAACCAGGACCAAGAATCTAGCCACAGACCTTAGGCTTGCCGGGCCAGTGCACAAACTATCACGCTACCCACGATTTCTAATTTTTAGAGCAACTTTAGAAAGATGAAATGGAACTGTATATCTCTCTATCTAGTTCCTTTAAATCCTTCTAAAATTGCCTCAGCAATTTGGAATCCCGGCTAGCGTACTGGTCTTAGCATTAACCCGGCAATCCATAGGTCCGTGGCTCGATTCTGGTTATAATGAATTTTTTCGTTAGGAATTTTCTATGCTACTTGACGGAGATATAAAACATACGAAACCGGTATTAATAAAGTAAACACTGCAAAGTGGAAAACTGCAAAACGTTAGAGAGACGATTAAATAAATTGAATCGAATCGAGAGACAATAGTGATAAGTGTTATCAGGGGATATAAAATCAGTTATTTTTGATAAGGAAGTATTTCACGAGACTTCCCGATTAAGAGAAAATTATTAGCGGGGATTTCCATTCAATTGGCAGGACACCTACACCGAAGGAGATATTGAAGTGTGAAAAATACAACATAACACTAATTCTATCCGTTTCTTTTCATATCCCCCGCCTCATCCGACGTCAATTAGTCCGGTGTCATTTTATTTTGATGTCATAGAGCGTCATCCGTGTAACTTACTTGATGGCTACGTCAAGCGACGAAAGTGGTTGTATCACACTATATAATTACCTAGGTATATCTGTCAGTTACGCTTCTAGGGGCGCTGTGACCGAGAATAAAATTTTATTTAAAATGAACCTGTTTGAAGAAATTTCAGGAGACCTAAAAAGTTGAACTTTGGCATGCACACAAGCCGTGACCTAAAACGGACGGGAAAAATAATAATAACCTCGAGCAACAATTTAATGGGGTTGTTTTCCTTTTTCAGATTACTAGAACTCAAAATACAGGGTTGAAAGTTAGATTATTGGATGGCTGAACTGATTCTTGCACACTGTTTTCCTTAACGCTTCGCTTTTGCCTGAAATTTGAGTTTTTTGCACCCAAATAGTCCATTTCATTATTATTTAAGGTGGTTCCACCGTAAAATGCCTTAAATGTCATTTTATTCATAGTATGTCTACTTGTAGAAAAAGTTGTCCTCTATCTGATATCAACAACAAAATAATACCTTTCCGCGCGAAATTACATGGTATTCGATGGGCGGTTGCAATAAACACGGGGAAAAAAAGTATTTTTCCATTAAATATAAATGACATTTTCGCGGAAAACTATTTATAAGAAGGAAATAATCTAGATAAATTGAATGAAAATAAAATATAGGCATCTTACCACCTTATATTTTTAGTTATTAAGGAATTACTGCCGTAATTGAAGGTAAAAAGCGGTAATTCGCAGGCAATGGCGCTGCAGTCGGCTCCTATGGCTGGAAAAAAGTGCTCATTTAAAATACATTCGTGGAATAATCCGCATTTTTTCTACCTTACTTTTGGGTTTCTATAGGTTTCGCATTTCATCAGCGAAAGCAGGATTTTTTGGACGAAATATAAAAAATGTGGAATTTAGTATTTGTTTTGACTCACACAGTCGCGGCGGAACCTCCTTAAAAAATATAAACGTTTTGTAATTTCCTTGGCAACCGCAGCAACGGTTTCAAATGGGAATTTATGCCTTAGATCTTAACGACTTAGGTTATGTTGTCAACATGAGAATTCAAGTGAGGTTTTTGTGGGTGTTTTTTCACCCCACTCACGGAGAGGTTTTTGTGGGGGTTTTTTCACCCCACCCTCTCCTTGGGTGGTTATGATATCATTAATGGTATATGCATTTTGCACGATATGTCCTGGTAATTCTTTTAATTCTATGATACAGTTGTAATTTTTCTTTTTCCCATTGAATTTCAACGGGCACCCTCTACTAGTAAAGTAAATAATTCATAGTTGAAAACTGGCAAAATGGTTTGCGTGACGATGAATAAAATGGAGTACATTGAGAGAGAAGAGTCTAAAGTGCTACCTGGGGAAGCGGATGCTTTCGCCAAGGATTTATGAGACACTCCGCAAAAGAGCAAATCACAAAGAGCAAATTTTAATTCAACTGGTAGGACACTCAAGGTGATATTGAAGTGTGAAAAAATACCATCCAGCTCTAATTCCATCCGTTTCCCTTCGTATCACTCGCCATCTCTTCCGACGACATCACATAGTCTGACGTCATCTTACCTTGACCCGACGTCACAAATGTCATCCGCGTGTCTTGCTGGTCGGAGATGTTTAAATATCGAAACCGATCGTAATAAATTTATAATTTTAAAGTTGAAAACTGCGATGAGGTTAGCGAGATGAATAAAATGGAGAAAATCGAGAGAAACTGGTAGGTAAAAAGTACTAGTGGGATGATAGTAGGTTGGGTAAAGCAGATACTTTTCCTAAGGAAACATTCTTTTAGAGGCTACTTGCGAAAGAGAAAATCGTAGGCGCAAGGGTTTTTCAATCAATTGGTCGGACACCCGATGGTGATGGTGAAGTGTGAAAAAAATACCATCCAGCACTAATCCCATCCGTATCCCTTCATATCACCCGCCATCTCGTCCGACGACGTCACATTGCCGTGTCTTACGTCGACGTCACAGAGCGTCGTCCGCGCGGAGAGGAGAAGAGGGGTGGGACAGCGAAGCATTTCGGCTCTTTCACACACTCCTCCTCCCAACTCGTCCCCCCTCCCCGCGCACTCTCTCCACCTCCCCCGGGAAGCTTCCCCTCTCCCGACGCTAGATGTCCCTTCCATCTAGAAGGGTGGACTCAAGACCTCGGGAGGCCATTAGGTTAATGGCATTCCGCGCTCCTGTCGCTCCTTTGGAAACCGTTGACGGGAAAGGGGTGGGAGTGGGTGGGGAAGTGGGGGAGGGCGGGGAGGAGAGGCAGAGGAAGGGAGGGGAGGGGACGTGGAGAAAAGGGGATTGGTTGGTCGGCGGAGTGGTGCCAAGGATAGTAGTGGAACGAGGTGAAGTTGGTACAGTGAGTGGTGGTGGAAGGATTGGGGAATCTCTCTCTTGAGGGAAGGATGAGAGTGGACCGGCTGTAGTGAAAGGAGAGAGAGAGAATATGGAAGGGGATGAAGGGGAAAGGTACCCTTATAGGGTTCGGGGAGGAAAGGCAGGAACCGTTGAGGATAAACGGATGGAAAGAAATTCTTTAGGGGTCGTCCCTACGTATTGCGTCACGCCTGTGCCGCGGAGGGAAGGGTTGAGAGTAGGTTCAGCCTCAAGCGACCGAATGTGGTGCGGAGATTCGACATTTGACGTTTTTTTATTTAGAAATAAAATAGCAAAACAGATTATTATTATCAGGGTTAACTACTGGTGAAGGTAGATTTCAATGGGAAAGAGTAAAAAATCCTCAAGATTTTAAAAATCGCTGACCCGTATGTACCAACGTAGTATCTTTCTTCATCTCAGCATACGTTCTACCTCTACTTATACTACATCCCGTCCATAAAATCTATTGTCTCTCTTCCCCTTCTTCGCTTACTCAACATCCTCCTCTCTATCACGGTCTTCAGCAACCCATTGTCCCTCATCACCTGTTATAACCTCCCCTGATCTCCTCCAAAAGATTCCTTTCCTCACCCACCATACTAAGCCCTTCTCCATTCGTCTCTTTTTCCACCGCGATGTCTTACCGCATTTCCTCAATTCTGCTCAGCACTCTTTTATTGTTATTAAACAATAAAATTCTCCAACTGGTTGGTAATTAATTTATAAACATTCGTGTAGAGTGATGTTAGGGTGGGATTTAGAGGTGTGTGTGTTCATGTGTGAAGATATTCGCAATAAAGGAATTCGATGTTGGGAGGTTTCTGGATGTCGTCGAGGGGAAATGAAATACCAAAAGGTGGAGAAGAGGGAGGGCTCGATAGGAACATGGAAAATGAAGGAGACGGGGAAACGTGAAGAGAGACAAGGAAATAAGATAAGGTGCCCTACACAGGAACTCCTTTGGATTATTCGAACCTAGACTGACGGAATTTCGTCGTCACAACCTCAAAAATCTCGAATAATGCCATTTATAAGTCGACATTTTCCGTGCCTGTAACGTCGTTTCTGCGACGTTGTCTAGGTTGATTCCTTCCTGAATATGCTCCCATGATAATGAATTATAAAACGCAGTGAAGGATAGATATCGAGGGTCATTGCACCTGATGTTTCCACATATATACTATAATTACATGGGCCTCAAGCCGAAGTTAGCGGATATGAATTGTGGTAACAATGGACTTCATACCGAACGATACTCAGCGATCAAGAATTTCCATAATGGACACGTATATTCGGAGAGGCCAAATCGGTTGCTCCGTATGCCATTTTATGTCATGATTGTGGTGCGTATCCACCATATTGTTAGCGTTCCTTTGGCGCGAAGTTTAAAACCATTGGAGTGAGCCCAGTGGTGCTGCTCGAAGTGTTGGAGTCCATAATTTTTTTTTAATTAAACTAAAAAAATGAATCAAAATTAGACATTTTGATCGCGTTGGGAGGTATTTTCTATTTACCTTTTCTCTTTAAGGAAGCAATTTCCTTTCACTAATTACCACTGCTTTATTGGCGACAGGCCTGGTTGAGGCTTGCTATGAACATGGTGGATGGTGCTAATATTTATTACAGTCATTTACGCTTTTGGCTTCTCCTTATGTTCTCTCTAAGTCCAGGGGTAGGTCTGACTCACCCATCTCTTTTCCTCGAGGGAGTCCTGAGTACAACGGTGGCTATTTAAGAAGGAGTGTGGTCGGCCATTCGCGCGGAACAGAGTGGGACCAGGGCTGATGGGTTGGATACATAGGAAATGTCTCCCTCCTTCAGAAGTTAAACCAAAATGGCAGAGATGGAGCGGAGGGCACCAGAATTTGTGTGTGTAGGTCGTAAAACCCTCTACTGCCTTGTGTCGCCTCCTATTACGCTTCTGCGAGATCGCTCACAAGCATCTTACGGTGCAATAACCTGATAATGTTTTACTACAACGAAACCTCAGTCGTGAAAAAAGTATTTTATTTGGAAAAAGCAGGTTATTTGCTGTAATTAATCTAACAATGGCGTTTGGCGCTAACATTTTTTAATTTTGCAACCGACAGTTCATATCAGGGAAGAAATATTGATGATACTAATTGGTATTATTCAATACATCAAGGGTTCTGTCGAACGCTTTAAAAGGACATTTTGCGAATGACACGCTGCGAAGAAAAAGGCATGCATCCATGTTGGCGTTGATTTTGACTTCGTTTGGCTGTGAGCGCCATATAGCACTTTTCATCACAAAAATGTTTAATCTTGTACTCTATGCTGTATATATTTGTAGGCTACATTAATAATTTATTACTTGCGAGTTTTCCTCTATCTCTCTTATGTAAATTTGAGGAAAAGAAAAGGAAATATGTAAGGGAGTATGTGCTCGTGGTAAAATTGAATGGGCAGTAAGAAAACTAATTTAAGAATTATTTATGGAAAAAGACTAAAGTTATTTGCTAGAGAATTTTCGAATTGTAAGAGCAGGTGAATGGAAGACCCAGATGCGAGAGGATTTTGAAGCCCGTTATCGATGTTAGAGTGCTCGGAAATATCAGGATAACTAATGTCGTGCCAAGTTTAGATGACACCTTGACGTCAAATGGCAGACCAAATAATTTGGAGGGAAATGAAGAGTTTCCCATTGAAATTATAAAAACATTTGGTCACATTTTCACAAGTTTTAATTATTGGGCAAATTATTGTTTCAGTGAAAATCTTTAATTGAACACTGTTTCGCGAAAAGGGATTGGTATCCTTGTTTTGTTTTTTCCTCTTCTTAGTCTGAGCCTTAGCAAGAATCTTCTATTAAGGTGAAGCTTCTTGGAAGTGATGCTTGATGTACGCACTCAAATGATCCCCAAGTCAACAGTAAAAGCTTTTAGAAAGGTTTACCTAATCTGCATATTTTGCGTAGGTTCCATTGAAGGCGGGGCTTACTCTGATGAATGTGCTTCTTTTTTCACATTGAGAGTGTTCGATCGCTCAAGCGCACGTAATTAATCGAGAAAAAAATTAAATTCTGACTCCTTTTATTGATGGAACTATTAACAGTTCTCTCCGCACAACATTCAGACATTAATGATTGAAGCTGGTTTCCTCTTCCTCGTTCCTCATGCTATCATTTGCGACGTATGGAGGGACTCATAACGTTTGAGCTAAGTTGTTTAGGAGCTCTATCGGCCTTCACGATGGTGGCGCTTGCGGGGTGACTGTAAAGGTAATACCGTGGTTAGTCCCGGTATCCTTAATATTCGTTTGAGCTTAAACTATTACAGGAGCGGAAGAGTATCTTGCACGCGTGCTCGAGGAGTGAGCTTCAATCATCGCTCCATTTCTGTACCTCAAGGCTAGAAATTAGCCAATGTCATTACAGTGTTAAAAATCGGAAGCAAACAAGACTGAGGATATTTCCGTTCTATATCTTTGACATCAATTTCATCCAAAATTCTCGAGCATATACCTAATAGTTGTAATGTCATTTCTTTCCTGGATAATCATAATTTCTTCCACGGTAGTCATCGTAGTCAGTGCGTCTCCTAGAAGAATAGATACAGCGAGACCCAGCTTAAACTCTTCATCCATGATATTCTTGAATGAGGTGAAGAGAAGTAGCAAGTTAGCACGTTTTTCTTTGGTTTCATGATAGCATCTGACAAGGTACCTCACAAAAGCTAATATTCAAATTTCAATCATGCGAATTGAACAAAATATAGTGAACTGGATACGTGAGTTTTCAACTGATCACAAACAAAAAGTAGTCCTCGACGGGAATAGTTTCAACATGGTTAGGTTAGCAACCGTTGTCCCTCAAGGAATCGTGATCGGCCCTGTGTTATTCGTATTTTTATGTAGGCACAGTAAGTCCAGAGTTAACGGAAAAGTTTTATTTTTTGATGATGATGCTGTCATCTACTGAGTGATTGCCTCAAATGCAGACCTACAAGTTTCTGTACTGAGGGACAAGACATAAGGCAGTAAAATAGAATCTGACTCTGTACCTGTCTACCCTGTGGAGAGCCACTTTAATGGTTGTCCGTAAGATCCGTCTGTCAGATGGGGTGTTAAACTGTGGTCCTTTTGACGCATTTCATTATGAGCAGGCGATCGCCAATCACGGGCGGATTCCTTCACCAATCTACCCACTTGTCTTCAATGGTGGAAATGTCCTTAGTTGTCGGTCGCTCCCCCCAAACAACCAGTAAAACGACTCCGAAACTTAGCTCAGAAATTCGATTCGATGGTGTGATCACCAATGCGTACACGTAAAGCTACTTAGAAAGCCTACTGCTTTTCAAGTCCCAGAAATAAGTATGTAATTGTGACTACAGGTCTATCGGATGCTTTTCTTTCCAGTGGCCATGTATAACAAATTCAGTGAACTTTCAATGCTGGAAACGGCTGTTGAGTTGGTTACTGGGGAGGGGGTTTAGTTGTAGGGGGATCAAATATTTATGCGTTTTCCCGGGCAATCATCACGTTCGTTCTATTTTCTGATAACGGTATTGCCCGTGTTCCAACGGGCACCTTCATGTCGTAAATGTAGTCAGTAAATATGGCGAATGCGGTGAATGACCGGAAAAAAAACTTAGGAATACTCGCATCAACGCCGCTGAAACCAACCATTGGAGAGGTGGGAAGGTTGGGAAGGAAAGGATTATTTGGAGAATGGAGGAAGAGTGGAGAGAAACCCTGAGTCGGCATGAGACGAAAGACGTCGAGGGTTCCCAGGGTAAATTTTCCACCTGACGGGAAGAGTCGAACAATCGAAGTGCTCTACACGTGAAACCCGAGTAGAGATCTGGATTTTAAAGACAAATCACCACCACAACAAGGATTCGAAATTGGACCCTCGAGATGGAAAAATGTAGTGTCGCATTTGAGAAATCCACTCAATAGAAGATGAAATCGCCATCAAAGATTCCAATTTAGCTTCTAACTCTTAATTACTGTGTATATAAAAATGAGATTAACACAGGGCCGAGCACGCTTCCTTGTGGGACTCCGGATGTCAAAATAACCATGTCGAAATTATTGCTACTGGACTGGATTATGGAGGACTACTTTTTGTTTGGGATCGGTTGGACTGGCAGACGCCAAGGGGATCATGGTTTTACGTCCCATCAGACGGACAGAGTAGGTACTGTATTTGAAGTTTTCTCCGTGAAGCTCCCAAGTAGGGATTTGTTTTTACTTGAAAGTTTCTTTATTTCTGAGTGTGTATACAATTTTGCTTACTGATGTACATATTCATTAATGTATTTGAAGGTTTTCATTTTACATACATAAAAGGTGTAGAATTTTACATTGGGTACGGTTTTGTATAGTTTTTTTTACACGTTTCATATTCCTATCAAAATGATCACAATTAGGAATTTGAAAGTGAGAATTTACATATAGTTATTGGAGATCCTCTGAAAAATTCCCCTCCACTGCCAGGAATCAAACCCGTTTACTTCGAGATGGGAAGCCACGATACTAGACCAGTCGGCCGCTGGGAACTGTATCGCCTTAAACTTCTCTGCCAAAGGACTGTATGCGTTACGCGTGGATGGTTTTGAAATAGAGTAAGGAGGGTGGGAAATGGGCACTTAAGGCTGCAGAGCGAGGAATAAGGATATGGAGCGGTTGGGGGAGGCGTGAGGGGAAAATATGGAGTTTAGTCGCGAGGGTACGGAAATGGAGGATTTGTGTGGTAGAGATGGATATGGAATTCGAGGGTAAGTCATAAGAGGTGAAAGAGTCGTTGGATAGTATGGGGGGAGAGGAGGGGAGAGACGGGATAAGTTAAGATTGATACAACCGGAGGAGTCGTTAGTCGTGTCGTGGTGGGAAATCATATGAAATTTGAAAGGGCCACAAATTGAATTGGTTTCTCTTCCCTCCGTAGGAGATATTCGGGAGATGCTGCCGGCAGGACGATGGAGGAAAAAAATGATTTATATGAGGCGCAGGTTATGGGGGAAGCCCGTACGTTTTCCCAGAGATATGCGTCATTTTCCCTTCGGTTTTCATACTCTGAAGGATGTTCCTCCCTTCCCAGACGTAATTGGTTGTTTCGTGGCTCTCATGGGCCATCAAGTGGGGATCTTATTGATATATACAGCCTGCACCTTGATCATGATGCATTTATTTCTAAAATAATATTTTAATGCATTACAGCGAGTGACTATTTGTGACCACAAATACTGAGACAGCAGTTCATAAAAGTGGGGGGGGGAACAAACCTGAATGAGTGGAATCATTCAACCTCCTAGGTTGGACGTTGGAGGAAAATGGAAATACTAGCTAAGACATGGGAAAGAGAAATGTGATAGCAAAAGAAGCGTTCAGCATTAGAAACGAGCTCATGATGGGTACCTTGTGTGAGAAGGTGAAGAAAAAGTCAGCCAACAGTTTAATGTGCAGTGTTGAATGGTGCAGAAACGTGGGCTCTGAGTAAGGAAAACAAAAATAGGCTGTAGGTGTTTGAGATGTGGGTGTGGAAGAGGATGGAGAAAGTGCGAATTGATAATTAGCGATGTTGATTCTTAGTATGCAGAGCTAGTAGCCTAACCACCTTACCACACCCATCCTCCACTTGTGTTTTCACGGGAATTATTTGAAAAAAAGTGTTGTACTAGATTAAGTGAAATGAGAGTCTCTCTTTCTACTGCCAAGAATTTTCAGTAACATAATTTATGTTTTTTATGGTATTGTAGAGGGTGCCCATTGAAATATAACGGGAAGAAGAAAAATAATTAAACTGTTTCATAAGGTAAAAAGAATCCACATGATGTGAGGTTCAAATTGCAAATACCGTTAAGGATAGCATATACCATTCATTAACCACCCATGGAGAGGATGAGGTGAAACATTACCCTACTAAAATCTCACTGCAGTTCTCATATTGATCACGTAAACTACGTCATGAAGGACATAAGTACCCATTAAAAGCCCATGCTGCGGTTGCCAAGGAAATTAGAAAATTGATTAAGAATTAAAAAAGCGAAAAAATTGATTATTTATTTCCAAATGCACCAATTTCAGTCAAAAGTGAAGCGTATGGGAAAATAAAATGAAGTAATGTAAATCTCAATTTTTTTTAGCTTTCCGAGAGTGAAAGTTTAAACCTTATGTCTCGAGTGCAAGTGATTTTAAAAAGCAAGTAAAAAAACCCTTGTAACAAGTTCAATGCTAGTCTTATAGTGCTAATATTTACCCGATTCGGGGTAAAAACAACACCTTATAAATTGTTATTTGTTTTTTTAACTATTTTCCGGCTGGTTTTAGGTCATGCCCAATACTCCTGCCAAATTTCAACTTCCTCGGTTTCCAGGAAGCCCTGAGGAACTATATGCATTGGATCATTAATATGTGGTTTCATGTAAGATATTGAAAAGGTTTTCACACATTGTGCTTTCACAGAGAATGGGACACCACACGGCGAGAAGTTTTGTATCAACTGGGCTTACTGGGTAAAAATAAACACGAATCGCGCCCTGAATTTGTATTTATTTTTAGTGATTCCATGATTCAATATGAGGATCATTGCGAATCGCGAATCGAATCGAATTGCGAAAGTACAAGAAATATTTCAAACTCGAACTGTATTGATTCGATGTCACATCAAACCATCTTGATTCAATTTAGAATCGAAGAGGACATTTTTAGATTCGATTAAAACATCAATGCTTCACACATCTCTCGTGCTGGTTACATAGAATTTATGAAACTGCCCTTCTTCTTAAATTTCTTAGACATTGCAGTTTCTTTTCATTAACTTTTACACTTGTCTCAATTCATCGTTTTAATGATTTCTACGATATGAATTATTTTTTTTCTCTGCAGCGACTGTTCAGAGACTAATCTACATTCGCAGAATGCCTTGATAGTTCAAGTCTATACTTCGGTATGAGGCTTATATTAGCGAACTCATTGTGTTTACTCGATCGACAGTGAAAATCATGGCGCCATTGCGGAAATTGATTTTTGATTCCTTTAATGGTAGTTTCAAGCCTGCTGTTTAAATGTGCTCATTCTGTCTAGAACAGGTAGGATTGGGTGAAATAATATATGCATGCGTATTACATTTTCAAGCCATTGCCCTGAATTGATTTAATTTATAGGTAGACTTACGTTTGATCGATTTAAAAAATATTTAATATTTTTAGTCGCCTGCTTGTTAACTTAAGTCACCTATAACTTAAGCTAACAAAAACAATTGTGAGTCCACAGGGTACTATAACTATACTGGATCTACTCTTTCGACTCAATATAAAATAAATTGAAAGAAAATGGGGATGAAGTCATTATTATTTCTTTTCTTTTATTATTTTTCCCAATTTTATTGTGATTATCGTTTAGTTTAGCAGTAGTAAAACATCCATTTATTCCAGCGGCGTAGATAGAGACATTCAGTGCGCAGAAATTTACAGTACTATAGCCTGCTTTGTGCCTTCCATTATTTCAAGAACTGCTCGTGTCCCATTTTTCCTCGGGTCATCTGCATCTCCTGCACGAAGCTATGTTAAACGATCAGCCTATTTCCAGGGGCAGCTACCACGGTTTCGTCGAGGTAACATGACGCCACTTTTAAAAATAATTTCGACGTTCCTTGAACAGTACTGCTGAAGACTGGTAAGATAGTAATATAAAAATATTTAATCGGTCGATGTATAGCCTTGAAAATTATATATTTTTAACTGATTATTTTTCATGTTTTAAATTCATGGGACATAATAAGACATTAAGTCGCTAGAAAACAGTACGTACCATCCTCCCCTATAAGCTCTATTGTTCACGTATCCGAGGCTTATGCCATACATTTTTTCAGGTTTTCTCCAAATGAGAAGAAGTCATTATATTCAGCTAACGCCCTTTGAAGAGGAAGTATATGGATATTTTGTACGACGAAAGTATTTTCATCCATGAAAATATCCTGAACGATTGCATTGGCTTTCAGTTGTTGTCCGAAAATACACATCTGACGATGTAAGTAACATAGGAAAGCGATTTAGAGCTTACAATTAGCTTCGGAAAGCATTCTGTTGCTAATACTGCCAAAGAAAGAAGCCTATCCAGGCCTTTTAATGTCACTTGAGGCGAAATCAGATTAATTTGTGCTCAAGGTGTGGAGGTCTGGAAAACAGTTTTGCACGAGTTGCATGTATTGCATTATTAGGAGCATCTTTTTTTAAAATATACCTGGGGTGGAGATATTAAAATAAGTCGAAAAATCTTTTTTTTGTTGCAATTTTCGAGGTTGAAATAATCCCTTTATCACGACTGGTTTCAATGCTTTCATAATGTACAGATGAAAGTGATATGGAATTGATAATGACGTTAAAAATGAAACCAGTTGTAAAAAATAGCCATTTTAGAGGGGGAACTGCTAAAAAATGTTCTTCTTTCGCAATTTTTGTCTCACCATATCAGTTGAGAGGTGAGATCATGGATTTTTTTCGCACGTTTTCACTATTCATATCCAAAACGCGAACACTATTGTTGCGAACTATTCGCAGTCACAGTTCGTGGGATTCGCTCTCCAAATGCGAGAACAGCGATTTTTGAAGAAAAGTCGCAGTTAAAAGGACGTCCATCGCATTTTTAGCATTCATTTTTGCTGTAACAAAGTTGTAATAACGCAGCCGCACGCGCTATTAATATCCGTTATCATTCCCGGAAGCAGCATTGTTAAAAATGACTCCTTTGTCCGATAGGTATTTACAACAGACGAAGCTTGACATATCTTTTAAAAGCATCGCTGAAGTGTCCTACCAAGGGGATACCATCAGAAATAACTCACCTGGGCCGCTGTCCGTGTTGTGCATCGCTGCTAACAATGCTGACTCCACTTTCGTAGATTCAGGAACTTGACGTCACAGCGAAGAGATCCTCTTAACGCACAGCCACGCACTGCTTCAGCGTCCAACGCCTTCACTGTCCACTCGCTCTCAAAGCGCGTTTAACTGGCCTGAATTAATCCCGTGGTCTCACCTGCCCCGTCCTCTCAAGCTGCTTAGACAGCGCCAAGACACTGACCAGTCCAGCATTGCTGAAAAGAGAATACATTTGAAATTATATATCAATTCTCATGGTTAATCGGGTCACCATTACGGTGATTAATGAAATCGAAATTCAACATACACTAATCACTAACTTTTTTTCTCCTTCGTTTTAAACACGAATGTAATCAACAAACTTACAGTAACCTTTATTATTTAGCCTTTCATTTAGATCATTTCTATAATGAGAACTCAATGCACTATGTGAAAGTTATAACTGATGATGGTAAGATAAATATTTCAGTGTACAATTTATTCAATGGAAACGTGAGTTCTCTATCAAATTTTTCCCTCTAGCGTCTTCAAATTATTGTTATTATTATGGAAATCTGCGGGTTAAGTTAGGTTTCAAAGGAAGCAAATAACAATCTTCTGGATTTTTACATATACAGAGCACTATAAAATTTCTTTCTTCATCTCAGCTTACGTCCTACCCTTATGCATCTCGTCCATAAACATAAAACCTATTCCCTTTCTCCTCCCTCTCCGCTTAACCCACCATCCTCCCCTCTGTCACATTCTTAAGTAACCCTTCGCCTCTCATGACCTCCTCCAAGCACTTAATTGCCTCTTACAATTCTCAGCCAGACGTATCCTTTCCTCCCCCACCATATCAAGCAGTTTCTACTGCGAAAACAGCAGATCATCGCTATATTTATCATCCTGATTTTCATGCGGTAGACATTTTTTTTCAAAATTCTTGGCTTTCCTTTGTGGCTAATAACCTTTGTGTGCGGAATCTTTCGACGCGGGTCTCCAAACACTTGTGAAGAGGCCTAGAAGGTTAACTTCCTTTTTTCAGTTAGCAGTTTTTCCTATCATTTCCATTTATATCGCAAATTCCAGTCTCTTTATTGGGGTCTAACTTATGCTTCGAATGTCTTTTACTTCCGACATTTTCAACACGATTTTACCATCTTGATGTATGCTTTCTCAACGCAAAACATGTGTCGCTGGTGCTATTTAATTTAAAAAAAAAGTAGATTGTCGTGCATTTATCGAGGCTAACGTCGATCCCTCGTTCAAGACACAAACAATTAGCTTCGTAAAAGTCAAATGGAAGCCCAATTTGGTGATAATTTCTCAGCTAATTATAGCGTTGTCAGTAATACATTTTTTTCAATTTTTATTCAAATATGGGTTTTATATGGTTTAATTTTTCAAGTGGTGTAAGAAATCATTCAACTGTAAGGACGCATTTAAAATGTGCAAATTGAGAGCGGTAAAGGATCCTTCCTCTATTCCTTTCTCGGCAAACCGGCGGAACAAAGCAAAACGCCGCTCGATCCTCAATTTTCGAGCGATATGGGCGTTTTATCGTCACCGCCACACCGAAACACACACACATTCTCGTTCTCTCCCGTGCAGAAGCCCGTGCCCTCCTGCATCCCGAATCGTCGACGTACGGAGCGACGGCGACGCGGCCGATTAATGGAGTCATTAGAAAAAGCAGACGTTGATTAAGGTGGTCGCTGATGGGATGGTCGCTTGGTCGGCGACCTGTGTCGCCGTGTGGATGTCGAGGAGCGTCTGCAGCGGAGAGAGCGGGAGGGAATGGGTATGGGTAGGGGTGCGGGCGATGCCAGTGGATGGGATTGGAGTAAAAGCCTCGTGTGCACGGGTAGTGGATGTAGACGATACGTGTTCGGTAGGAGCCCGCATCGATATTTCTCACTCGATAACTCTTTAGCCACGATCGTGCCGTCCGTTTACAGATTTTCGAGATTTTTGGTCGTTTTATTTTGGTGATCGATTGATAATGGTGATAGGTGTATGAAAGAAATCCAAGAGAGAAAATCCCCGAAAATATTTTTTTCCCGGGGTGATAATTAGAAGTGACGTCAATAGACCAACCACTTATCTGGTCGAATGCCAATGATGATTGAATACGATAGAGTCAGGATCAACTTTGTGAAATATTTTCATTGTACAAAACATAAAAATTCTGAAAATATCACAGATTTTTCAACAGGACCACAGCAGTTTCATCCAATATGATGATGACGCCCATTATAACCGGTCGTCTTATGAAAAAAATCTAAATTAAACATAGTTTTTATGTAATGTAACATCTTTCAATGCCATTTTCCCAAAATGTATGTATTGAAAATGGACTGTCATTTCAACAGCCAATAATCAGATAGTGACAACGGCGAGAGCAAGTGGCGAGGTGATAGGAGAATTGGTTTCGTGGATGGGATGGTACGGTTACGGTACACGGAGATGAAGAAAGAAATACTAGCGGTAGTGAAGGCCCTGCACGCGTAAAAATCTGGAGGATTTTCTCTGACTTTCCCTAAAACCTTTCTTTAGCCGGTAGATTAATATAATAATGACTATGCTGGTTATTGATTAGCAATATTATCAGGTCGATCTACCGGTTAAGTTAGGTTCATTCTTCGGATTGATAACTAGCGTTGACGTATCGAATGACTGGCGATGTGTTGATACAGCGTCATCGAATAATGTCGATTCGATGGTCCACCCCTAGCGGAAGGATGCGGGGAGTAGAATGCCCGGTGAATCCAGTGGGTGGGACCGGAGTAATAGTCTTGTGTTCCAGGGGGGGGGGGGGGGGGGCTGTAGGCCGAGGGTATGGGGGTCACGAAGCGGCAGTGGTGCGGTGCCAGGTGTGTGATGTATGGGCGACCACCCTCCCTGGATGAGGTCGGCTCGGACGGACGGCTTGACGTGGGCGGGGGCAGGGGGATAATCGAGTGCGGCGGGGGTGGCCGTGTGGTTGGTTGGGGGTGTTTGGTGGAGTAATTGGCACCCGACGGGTGGAACTGCTGAGGCGACGCTTAATGCGGGTAATAACTTACTCCGATCGAATTGCTTCCTACTATTGTACGAGGTGAGGGTAGAGCGGGGGAAGAGTGCGGAGTGTAGAGGGAAAAGGGGTAGATGAAAACCGTAAGGTAGATAAAGGAATGGGGAATGGTTTTATTTCTATCAAGTACACGTAGACTTAATCTACATCTACATACTACCATGTCAGCCGTCGTGTCGTAAAGAGCGTGTGGTGGTGGATATTATAAAATTCCTTTGCGATGAATGACACGGCTAGTGTAATAGAATACCCGGACCAATAGAATTAAACATCCTCGTACTATTTTCAAACTAACTTAACTTTAGGATGAGTAAACTCTTCTTGAGCTCTCCACCGGTTTAAACTATTCATAATTGGCAATTATGAATAATATAAACCAATGGAGAGCCCGAGAAGGGTTTACACATATTATTCGCCGGGAAAGCGTTAGATCCTTCTTAGCTCGAGGATGTTTGGCATATCTGAATTAATATGCTTCAAGTAGAATATTAAAGTTTTATATGTGAAAATCTTTGCCCCTGGTTCAGGTTACTGATTTTAAAATAATCAATTCTCTGACTTATGGCGAGATAACGATTAATGATGCCCTTTTATATTCAGATAACTATAAAAACAAAGTTGCCGGTAAGTGCTGGTAAGGCGTTTTTGTGTTTTTAAGGATCGACGAATATTTTATGCCAGTAGTCGAAATATGCCTGATGTCGAAGGCAAATGTCAATTTATCTTAAGGAAGGAATTTGATTATATGATTCCCAAACCAAGAATAATCTTGCATAAAAGATAAATTATGTATATGGGGCCTAAAATATTCAATTTATAGCCTAAAATAATATAAAAATGTTATACAAATATTTGAAATGGTTGAAGAATGGCTTCTACGAGTATCTAATGAAAATACTTTTTTTCTTTTTTTTTGTTAATTAAATATATACAAGTATTGTACTGCAACACAAATTTAAACGGCATATATTAAGGAAAAGTATAAATTACTTTGCACTATTCCACTGGAGAAATCATATTTCTCCAGTGGAAAAGTGTAAAGTAATTTATCCTTTTCCTACAATGGAATTCCACAAAGTATCGGCCGCCACCAATAACTTCGGCATATATTAAATACTGATGACCGGAAAACTCTATTCCGGTCATAAAATTTGGAGCCCACTTAAAGCTTCCTCAGATAATATTTAAATTATATGCATGTAATGCACTAGAGGTGGAAGAAAATAAATTATAATTATTAAGATATCATCCGCATCATCCTGAAACTCGACTTATCTGAATGTTTCAATTAATCTTAGCCAGGTGTGTTGTCTTCGAGCTCCAAACCTAGTGCTTCCTTCAGCTATGTTAGCTATGATTTGCCTAGCTTCAGCTATGTCTATGTTCGCTCATAATGAAGTAAAATACGACGGTGTTTTAATAAAAGTTTGTCTTTCATAAATATAAAGGCCGGTTTTCGGGCTGTCTCTGTTGACTCTCAGGTATAATATCGCTTAAGTTATCTTGCATCAATTCCAGTTCAACTGATACTTGAGAAAGTGTGCTGAAAAACGGCTGTTAAGATGTCAAAGAGACCAGTATACACGGAATTGTCTCCTATAATGTCGTGAACATTAAGCAAGCGTTCATGTTGATGGCCGTAAGAATTTTATCCCGGTTTCATGAGAATGAGAAATTGCAGAGTGTCCTCTTACCTAAGGCCGTAATAAAGGGGAAAAGGAAGGAAGAGAATAGGCTTTACAGATGGAAAGAGGAAGAAATAGAATAGACTTTACGGAGGGGATGAGGAGGGTTAAAAAAATGCTGAGATGAATTATGAAATCGTGCATGGAGAAAAAAGAAAAAGGCTGTAAAAGATGAGTAAAGGTATTATACCTATTTTCATATTAACCTAAATTAACTGTTAGATCACCTCCAGTAATTATAATTTTCTTCTTGTTTTTATACTCATCCATCCTTGTGACTGATGTTTAAAAACAAAGAGTAAATCTTGAAATAAATTGACCCCCACGAGCGAAAACAACCAGAAGTCATCGGAAAAAGGGTTGGTGTCATTGAATCATCCATCAAGGACATGACTTTGATCGGTGTTCATGCTAAATATACTGAAATGAAAGTAAAATAATTGTCCATCTACATAAATGTTACTCTAGGTATTTACGAAGTAATTTCCGTCTTGCACGTCAGCATGACCTGAGTATGACGTTCAACGTTGAAGCCTAGGTCATATGCATACATAACTTATTTGGAACCAAAAAATATACTTTCAATTAAATGTTTGCAGAAAATACCATGAAGTCAATTTTCAAGAAAACAAATTTATTATTTTCTGAATAAAATCATTAACAGTCGAGGAAACGATCGAACACAATGCGAAACTTTCTGTCAGGACGACGTAGTTAGTGTTCCCCTCACTTCATTCTTTAAATCCACGAAATTTAAAGACCTCCCTCTTGCCTTAGCAAAGAATCGGGCTTAATTGTTCCTGTGTTGGATAATGAAACTCAGTGGGGCTCAAAATTTCACATGATTGAGTGACTTCTTGCTTAACGTTTGCTTAAGCTTTTTTGTAAAAGATTGAGATTATTTTACAAGAAATTAATGAAAGCTGATTTACAGGTGGAACAATTTTTTTATTTTTATGTGAAAACACTGAAAAATCTTTTAATATCGAAATATTAAAATAATAATCGTTATTTGCAACCGTAAATGTTGACCGGAGCCGGAGCCATTCTCCAAGACTTCGGCTCCAAAGCCCTAATTATAATAGTTTCTAACAAATATTAAGATGTCACGCCGAGTCTAATAATCGAAAAAAAATGTTTTAATATAATTTCGTCGACATTTAGAATACTGCGCCGAAAACTAGTCATAACATGCTTTAATTAAGGAAACAAATTATAATAAAATTCTTGCATCTTTTCCATTACTATCATATGGTGCGTTCCAACGCATAAATAGATGCACTTCAATGAAATGTGGTCCATGAATTTTTTTTCAACTCTATTAAAAAAATATTCAAATGTGCACTCAATGACCCACGATTACCGCTCCAGCCAACTTAAAATTCGTCGCGCCCTGAGAGATAGAGAAAGCAAAGGGATTGCGATGTGGGTAAGTGGGGGATTCTATATAAAAACATTTAAAAATGTAAAAAAAACATGAGAGAGTGTATGCGGGGAGGTGGGTGGACGAAAGGAGATCGGTGTGTGGTGGGGGTATTGGAGGTTGGGGCAGGAGCCGATGTTGGGGGAGTGGGGGTCGCGGGAGATAGAGGACCCCTTGCGCGGGGGGTCGCGACAAACGAGGCGCATTAACCCAATCCGCACCCCCCAGAATACTCCCTTTCCTCCTCCTCTCTTCACGACCGACCCGTCGCCCTTCAAACTCACACAACCCCCTCCACGCACCCTTTCATCCACCTCCATCCCCCAACCCCTCTTCTCCAGTCCACTCACACACCGCAATCCAAACCCATCCACATCCACACACACACGCAACCGACCAACTCCACCCAAACACCCGCAAGTTGACTCCCGCGGAGCGAAACCCGCAGACTGTGGAGGAGGAAGCGGTGGTGGTGGTGGTAATCAGGACATCACCTACACACTATACTTCCACGTGACTTGATATATGTGGCAAACGGGTGGGTTTGATTCTCCTCTTTTTCTCCCTCTGTACCTACTCTCTCTTCTCTTGCACTACTGCTTCTCTTCTTCCCGTTCACAGCCTCGCACTTGCGTCCCTCCTCCTCCATTTTCCTCCCTCCTTCCTCCCTCCCAAACACCTTCCTCCCCCACACTCTTCCGCCTCTCCCTATTAATCTTTTCCGTTCAATTATCCGCGCCCGGTCCCCTTTTCCGGCCGGCGGCGGCGCTGCCCGATTAAAAGAATCGATGGCCGGACCGTGGTATTGTGAGGGCTTGGAGTTGGTCTCCGTTCCAGGTGATTGTCGTCTGAGTTTTTTTTTAACTTTCATTTTTTTAATTCATTTTTTACATTTATTCAATTCGTCCCCCTCACTCCCCTTTCTCATCCCTCGCGGCGGAGTCCAATCAGCGCGGAGAAAGTTCGCCCCACGAAAAAGGGGAGTCCGGATGCAAAATTATCGAAATAAACTCTGCTGTCGCGGCGTGGAGTATTTAAAAAGGAGGGTTTATCATCGCCTGAGTCCTCGTCAAATGTTTTTCTAGCTTTGCTTCGGAATTAATGGGTGGCTGGACGGCAGCTACATTAGGCGGCGAATTTATCATTTTTATTTTCATTCATTCATTAAAGTAATCTACCGATTAAAGGTATGTTTTATTGAAGGTCAGAGAAAATCTTCCAGGTTCTTACAATTAGAGGACCCTATCTATCTCTGGTATTTCTCTCTTCATCTCAGCATGCGTCCTACACCTCTTCATCCCGTACATTACACCCTGTCTCTTTCTTCCCTTTTCCCGCTTGCCCAAAATCCTTCCCTCTATCACGGCCTTGAGCAACCCATCCTTACCTCTTTCAGTCACCTTTCTGGCTTCCCCCTGATCTCATCCAGAAGTATCCTTTCCTCACTCACCGTACCAAGCACTTCCTCGTTTGCATTCCTTTCCGTCACCACACCTTCATCATCCTTCTCAACCACATCTCGAACGCCTGCAGCCTATTTTCGTCCTCCTTTCTCTGAGTCCACGTTTCTGCCTCATTCAACGCTACGCTCCATATCAAGCTCTTCACCAGCCTCTTCTTCCATATCCTTAACCAAGGTCCTTTTCATCAACTCCCTTCTATTTCTAAATGCTTGCTTCGCAAACGCTATTCTCCTCCTAATGCCTTCACTACTATGCCTATTTTTTCTACTACATATGTAATTTAAAATTATCTTTAGCAATTAAAAATCTAGTGCTTTCGGAAAGTATAGCAAAGTAATACACATCATCAGAGGCATTTGAATCAATTTCTCCCGAATTAAATTCCGTACATTTCTAATTTAATTTAAAGTCCAACTGTATACGTTCTCTCAAATGAAAATCATCATCATAAGTCAATCAATCAATCAATCGTTCAATCCTACGGCTAGTTGACTGCATCCCTCCATTTTACCTTGTGCCTCTCTGATAGTGCTACGTATGGCAAATGTCCAATCTCTACGAAATGCACAAATTATATGGTAGGTACGCAGTCACGAGCACGGGTGCAAAGTTATACACCATATAGGATGAAGAGTCGCCCTGAAAACATCTTGTGACTTGACAGGGATTCGAACTCGGATCTCTCAATTGCTGGTCAGGAATGTTAGCCACTTAGGAGGTGTAACTGTCTAACATACCTGACCGGCATTTGTGAGATCCGGGTTTGAATCCTGGTCTATTGAGTTTGTATACATTTTTCTGTGCTTTTTCTATGACTCTTATGTTGAAAAAGCGTTTTGAAAGGATAATGACGGAGGAAATCCGTTCTTTCATTTGATTTGGTGTCACTTCAATGCTAGTTTTTCGAACATGCCTGAACTTAATTAATCTGTGGCGGGGTTACATTTCAGTTATCATTACATAAATATTTATCTCTCGTGAGTTTAGTGTCTTTTAAACTCCTCAAACTTTCCACCTTTTCAACAAGCTGTTCCTTCATAACGTCAACCACCTATACTGCTTCCTCCGTATTCCTGCATCCAACTTCCGTACCTCACCTACCCTATCGAACACGTCACCGCTACCTAATAGGCCATTTACTTTAATCTCAGGAAACTGTTAAGATTAATCGATGGATGATTATGTCAACTATTTTTATAGGAGGCCTATTATGGCGATCCGATTGGGAGTACTGGGTTCCCAACCCGAGTTCCCGGGTTCGTATTCCTGCGGTGGCGGAGCATGTCGTGCTTGAGCTGTGCTGTCGTGGAACCTACTCGAGTGCATTTAGGCGAGTACCTACTTCAAATACAGCGCCCCGTAAATTGGATACGAACTGAAAGCTCGGATCCCTTGGAACCATTTCCTTCAGGGTAAGCTGACGGCAGCGACGGGCACCCATCCAGAGCTCCAATAACATTGCTTTATATTCTTTTACTTTTATTTACCTTTGTGATGCTTTTTATTTTTTTTCTCTTTCTCTCATTGACATTTTTTATGTTAATTGTGTAAAAATGTGTAAATTTGCTTTGCCTCACGTTTGGTTTTCACGCACCCCTTCCTCTGAGGGTATATTCCTGATCAGGAATTTTTCTTCAAGGATGACAGCCTGTCACCCCTAAGTTCTTACCATACGTGTATGTATCTTCGACACGATTAATTTATAGTTAGTTGGAAGAGGGGGCTAGATCTAGTTTCAATCTCACTTCGATAAAGCTGTTGATCCAGGAAATGAAGAGAAGGCAGAGTGGATGGTTGGAACAGGTGATGAGAGGCAAAGCGATGCTGAAGGCTATGGTAGAGGAAGGATGCTGGGCTGGCGGGGAAGGAGGAAAAGTAGAATCGGTTCTATGGAGAGGTAGGATGTAGGCTGGGATGAAGTAAGAAGTTAAGCGGGTTGATTGGTGTCTGCGCCTGTAAAAATCTGGAAAATATCTTTTATAAAATTGGCTGTAATGATGGGATGGAGTGAGGTAGAACGTATGGCGAGACGAAGAAAGAAATCAGATGTGGAGATAGCGGTCTTCTCCTGTAAAAATCTATAGGATTTTTACTCTCTTCCATTTAAATCAACCGAAGCTGGTAGATTGATCAAATAATAATTTTGATTTATGTACCATTTCCTATTTTATCCATCTATCCCAAATGACGCGAACAAGTTCTTTTAACTGTCGCCTCCCGTAGTTACAACCGGCAACCTTTTACTCGCTCTTCGTTATAACTGCGCCGCCCATAAGATACTGCCGTTCCTCTGTAGCGTATCTGCTATTCCGTGCTATGCATATGCGTGCTTTTGAACTAAAAGGACTCCTTTACCCCTCGTCGCCTCGGTCGTTAGTGTAACAATGCTCACACGCATGTGGCCGCGGCTTCCTTCTGGTTTGCAGAGAGAATCCTTATCCTCACATTTACCCCCCCCCCCCCCGACCGAGCCTTGCTCCCCCACATACCCTGCCCAACCCGCACTCGAACGTCTTAAAGGTTTCCTTCTCGTTATATTTCCAACCTCAATTTCTTTTCCTCGACGTGCCGCCCTCTCTATCGTCGTCCAATTTCTTTGCGTCAGTGTCGGCTTCGGGTTAGGTTATATGCGTCTTCGCCGCTGGCGAATCCTAACTGGGATAGAAGTCGGGGGATCTGCATTTTGTCGACCAAATCGTGGCAGTTTGGGCTCTTCTTGAGCCTCACAAGGACCGCGTTCGACAAAAGATCCATCTCTTCCGCTAGTTTTGCGGCTCCTAAGCGTGTATGATGGGAGACACTGACAAGAAGGGCCAGCATGGAGGGGGCAGGAAATGAATGGGGATCAGCTAATAGTTGAGTCACATGGAAAATCCTGGCGAAGAGTTTAATTAGAAGAAGGGTTAAGCAATAGGAAGTAACTGATAACGGAGATTTTATGCATGAATGTAAAGAGAAGGTAGGAGGAGAGTATAATTGGAGTAAAGGTGCAGGAACCTTGAATCACAGAGAAAAAAGGAATAAAATTGTATGATCGCGTTTGAGATGAGGATGGGGAGGAGAAAGTTCGATGATCAGTGAGGAAGACGAACGAGGAAGTGCTCGGCGTAGTGAAGGATGAGAGTAAACTGCTGGATGAGATTAGGAGAAGGCAGAGTAGGTGCTTGTAACTGGTAATGAGGGGCGAGGGGATAAAGTTGATGGTAGATGAATAATTTTTGTGGGAGAGTAATCAGTTTCATGATAAAAGTCACAATTTAATTTTTTTTGTTTGTATTACGTGCCTCTACAACCGGTATCGATGTGTTCCACGTTATTTTCAACTAGTTCAATGAAGATGGTGGTGGTGTTCGAGTCATATAGGCTGTGAGGAAGCGGGTCAGCGGAAGGGAGGGGGGCGAGGGGATGCTGAAGGCTGTAGTTAATGAGAAGATGTTCGACACGATCTCAGAATACGTGATGTTTGGTAAGCGGAGAAGGGGAACGGCGAGAAAGGGACTTACAGATTGGATGAAGTGGGGATGTTGAGTGTGCTGAGATTAAGAAAGAAATCGTGTAAGAAGATAGGGGCTAGGGAATAGGGCATCTGTGTATGGCTAGAAGATATTTACTCTGTTCAATCAAAACCTACCTTAACCGGTAGATCTCTCTTGCAATAATAGATGAACCAAAGTAATGTCGAATATTTAATTGACGCATATAGACAGGTTTTATGAGAAGAATAGTAAGGTAACTATCCTAATATGTGGAAAAATAATTGATTTTCGTAATGCATTTTCAATTTGGGAAACTTTACCTAGCTAAGTCGGGGTATATCCGACCCTGCGTTGAAAACCCTGATATAAGAGGATTTGTGGAATTTTTTGTTATTGTTGGATTTTCACCGATACAAAGGGGAGCAGATGAATAGTATAGTGAAGAGTAGGCTGGAAATGGTACTTAGATGTAAATAAAACTAGGGACTGTGGAAATATATGCACGACAATTATCAGAATGTCAATGTCACCGATTGAATGTCACTTATGACTTATGATAGGTATGTTAATACTAAACCATGGAGACGAGATCCTCCTCCAAATTGAAATCGATTCTGGGTTTTTATCATTTACAATTACGTACTCTTGCAACTGCTAACCTTTACGTTGTTTAAAAATATTCGGGCAACACTTATGATTCCCCTGCAAAAACCATCGGTTCAACTGGTCAATCTCTCACTAAAGAGTTGTGTTATTTTTATACGTTGACAACTCTTTTGATCCTTATCCCTATCTGAACATGCCGCTTAACTTTATTTACCGAATACTCACAGGTTGAGATATCCTTGTGTATACCAGTTTCATTTTCTCTTTTCGAGGCATTTGTACGATCATTCATATTATTCTTGTTCCTTATCGGTTCTTCTAGTCTGTTTAGACAATGTTATCTTTTTTGTCTTTTCTTATATTCGTCGTTATTACCATTTAGTTGTTTAACAAAAACCACTTTTGAGCCTTCGCGGGCGTACTGGACCGTATTAAAAGACGAGTTTAAAAAATTTACTTAAAAATCACCCTTACAAGAACCTGTTATACCAAAGAAATCACTCATATTTGAGGACTTTGGGAGTAAAAGGGTCCAAAATAATTCCATTATCGTGTTGAAGGGTGGCCAATTCTCCGTATAGTAGCGTGTAACTGCAACGAAGGGCTAATCCATGTGGTTTGTTCGCAAAAAAAAACGTATAACTAATCGAGAGAATGAACCCATTTCGGTTTCTGAAGCTCATCGTTCCAAATTAATCCCTACTAGCCCTTTCAAAGGGTGCCTTGAGACCGTGGGACGGGCACACAATACGGGGATAACAAGCGACCTCACTAGGCAGCGCCTAGCGACGTAGTTAGGGAGCCTGGTGGCTACGTAAGCGAACCTTGACTACTTGGGGTTAAGCGCGGTCTGGGAGCAGGAGGAGGGCTGTAAATTGGAAAGGAATGGTGTGAAGGCAAAAGGAAACAACTGCATGGGAAAATGTGTCCTTGTATGAATCGTAACGATGCACCAAAAGTGATGAGCGCTCATCTGAGATTTAATTCCTTGCATGTGTGCAGACTTTATTCCAGTGCGGGGAAAATTTACGTAGGTAAGTTGTTTAGCGGCTTCATCGTCCTTTCAATGAGTTTGTATTTTCACTTTCACCAGTTTAATTCGCTTTAATGAGTTACCAATTGTTTGGTTTCTAAAATCTACTTTTATAAGATAGAAAATTTATGTAAAATAAATAAATTTAACGCTTAGGTTACAACCTTCCGTAACAACTTACAAAAACAGAACGATTGACAGATGCCGAACTACAACGCACTATGCAATATCGAAGGAAGGTTTTTTCTTAATTTTAAAAATATGGTTTTTATGGTTTATGATTTTCCTCACTGGTACACGCTCGGATATAATCTTTAAAAAAATAAGACCAGGAGAGTCTCAGGGTGGCACCGAGGTTATATTTTAATCCTGCACTATCTATCTATCGTAATAATTAAGGTCGTGTATATATTTGTCATTAACTCCGATAAGACATACCTAAGTACTCGTAAATCAGATTTTTCGTTTCGTTGCTGACCTTTTTTCTTTTGCAAAGTTAAATTAGAAATAATGGTGTAACGAAATCGGGAGGGTTACCAATAGAAAGTATATTTAATAGAGTTTCTTTTTGATAACCCAATTCTGTTTTCCAGTCGAAATTGCGAAAACGTAATTAAATGTATCGATTTTTTTCAAAATGTTACCTTTTATGATAACTCGTTCCCATCACGTTCCCATGCTGAAGTCGAGATTCCGTAAATTTCTATTTACACTGAACTAAATAAGGAATAAATAAATTATTACGCATATCTAAATCAATTATAAATCATAAATAAATAAATTGTAAACATGTAAAAAATATATATGATGATAATGTTTTTAGTCGTTTCAGTTGTTGTTTAATAGTTTTGTAGGGTTGGAGCTACTGTTGTAGCAACAGAAATTTTGTAGATGCAATGTAAATATTAACAGACGATTCATCTTTTAAATCCGTATGAACATTGCGATTAAACAATGTGAAAACAAGGTAAGTGTGATCCACTAATTTAAATTGTCTTAATGGTAAACATGTTTTACTCCTTTAACATGCAAATCAATTTTGTCCCCTTCCTTTTCCCGATTCCCTCTCCGCTACATGCTGAAGTCCAAACACCACCTCCCACTGTTTAGTATGTAGATGTAGGTGAAAGAAAGAGCCATGTCTTAATGGGTTGGACCACGTGGCCCTCCTCGTCAATCTCTTCCTTCTGAACCTACTTCCTCGCCTAGGGCAGTTTTACATCTGATGTCTATACTACTTAAGTCATTTTCCTCCTGTATACTACGTAGGTAAATGAACTATTCTACGTGCTCTATTTCATGCCCTCACAAACTTATGTTGAGCCCCACCTTCTTACTCCTACAAAATCCCAATACTTTCCTCTTCTTATGATCAACGTAGCGTTTATTTCAAACATCTATGTGCTTTATCAATGGCCATTATCTGCCACTTTCGGGAATTGACACCGGGTCCTTTAGTATGGGATGACAATACTCTATCCGCCACACCAACCTGAAGTTTTGAAGGAATGTGTACGGGGAAAGTAGGCTGAGAGCGTTCTCATGCAAAGTGGGGTGATTTGAGTGGAATTGGCGGATATAGGAGTTTGGAAGGAGGGGAGGAAAGATGAGGAGAGGGTCTTCGCAGTGGGAGAAGGTGGAGATGAAGGAGAGGGTAGAACAAATGTGGAGGTATGAGGAGGAGGGAAGACAAAGACAAGAGGGGGTGAGAGGTAGATATGCTGGGAGGAAATGAGATAGTGAGGAGGGGAAATGAGAGAAGGGCCGTGGGTTGGGGGAGGAAGAGGTTGGGCGGGGTAGGGTGCAGAAAGGGCAAAGGGATGGTCGGTAGTGTAGGGGTAGCGGGATGGGGAGGTATGTGGGGAGGGTACAACTGTCTCCCCACTCATGAATATGTCTGTATTTCATATATTACATGAAATACATTCAAATAAATGTATGCACCACGTATATATGCATCTGTGTGATCGCTTTTGTTCGACCGAAGATTACGGCCTGACTGCCGAAGCGTCTCCATTTTTCGTACTCAAGTTTTTTTGTTATTTCTGTTTTGGATTAATCTATAACGTAGACTTTCGCAGCTCCTGACAGATCCTGATTCGGCTTTAGAATTACACTGCGGTCGGAGTATTTTTAGCTCAACGTTTATTTATCGTTGCAGCGAGCCTCTTCAGGAGCGAAGGTGATACGAGAAACTTTGCTCATGAAGACGTTCGCTGCAACGCAAGTGAAACGTTGAGCTAAAAATGCTCCGACCGCGGCACAACTCAAAAGACGCATCAGCATCTGCTTTGGATTCTCTGTGTTAATATTTATTGCATAACTATAAAGGACTGAGGAACGTTAGTGGTGCAAATCATGTGCACAGAAAATACTAATGCTTTCAGAAATTACACTTGCTTATGTTTTTATTTATGAAAAAGTCATCAATCTGGTTGAATTAATTTAGAAGGATCTTTAAGGACAACGAAATATTGTAATAATTAATATCAAATATCCATAATCTAAGATTAGGACACTACTTTTCGTGCGAGGTTTATACAATTCAGAAAATTTCAGAAAATTAAATCAGATTCAAGCTTATTTTTAACATTCGGGCGGGTGAAATTTCTTCAGCGTTTGAGAAACTATATACGGATGGAAAAGCTCTCAGTGATTGAAGTGCAAAGAATTTATTGACAGCAAATAGAAAACTTATAGACAAATAGGTCACTCAGGTGATATGCAGTTGGATGTGTAAAAATCTCATATATATCGACACAAATAAGAATACTTTCATTACTGAGCCACTGGTAAAAAAATACAAAATAACACGAATTTGAACGATGTGGAATGAGGTATAGATAAAGAAAGAAAATCTTACTAGAATCGGAAAGAGCTGTGAGGCCATCCTCAGCAGTAGAAGACAAGAATGTCACTCTCGCTCATGGAGTATATTTTATGTACATATGTATTTGTATGTACGTGGAGGGAGGGATAGTGGGAGTAGCGGAGTCAGGAAGCGGTGTAGGGATTCACAGGGGAGTGAGTATATATGGGGATTGGAAAGGCAGGGGGTGGTGGGGGAGGGGCTAAAGGGTCGCAGGAGGGGAGGAGGGGGTTGGGAGTGGATAGGGACGTAGGAGGGAGGGGGAACTCCGGCGCACTATGCGGGCTCGTTACCCCCGAAGCTCCTGGGCCCGGAAATAAGCTGTCCTGGACACCCGGATTAATCAGTGACAATAGCACTCAATCAACCAAGCATACACTAATTTACCGACCGCCGTGTAACGAGGCGGGCACAATTCGGCTAATTATCCAGACTTTGCTCGGGAGGGAGAGAGAGAGGGAGGAGATGGGGATGGAGGAAGCGAAGGGTGTGGGTGAGGAGGGAGGAGAAAGGCAAGAGGAAGGGCAGGGAGGATGAAGAGATAGAGAAAAGGAAGAGACTGGGAGAAGGGAATCAAAGCTGCGTTGAGAGGACGAAGAAGTTGAAGAAGAGACCGGAGATTTGGATGGATGAGATTGGAGCGGAGCAGGGCAAGGAATAGGCGGAGAGGAAAGCGGTATACGGTGGAGAGAAAAATCTAGAATGACGGCTTAATAACTCATTTCAGTACTCAAGATATTTTCTGGGACACTCATGATGTATTCAATTCACTCAATTGAAAATGTTGTAATATACTTTTTGAGTCAAGTTTAAAATTATTGCTACTTCCTCGGAAGTGGATTTCTCCTTTCATGATAAATTCATACATCAACAAAAGTTTTCAATTTCATGTGCAGTTAAATTATTTCAAATCATTATAAAAAGCCCCTTACTTTCCACTCAAACCAAATCGCGTTGTTGTACAAAATACTCTTAACTCGAGTGCATACTCCGGGTTTTAGCTGAATAGGTTGAAGCAAAAGTAGGAATGGCTGGCGAAAGGTCAGTGTAACATTGGCGGATCCCTCGTTTCCCCGTATCGGAGCTTGTAAATTAATTTCGGTTCCTAATTTATTTCAAGCATCGCTTTCAAAAACATGTGTTTTGCTATTCTTGCTCATCCGATGAGTATGAAATGCTATTCCTGTCGCAATTATATATTTGTAAATACCATTTACTTTAAATGTATCTGTCTTTTATCTTATCTCATCACGCATGACTCGAAAACGTGTAATGGAATTGTATAATTACCTGAGGTTATCCCAACTGATCTTTGTAGAGGTTTTTAAAAATAACTTAATGCGACGTTTCACACTTCTTAAATTTCCATTAATAAAAGTGCTATTCATTTATAAACATCTCGCGTTTGAAGGGTATATCAGGACACGTAGGCTTAATGAGGGCTGCAAGTATCCAGCGTGACAAAAAAGGCAAGATTTGTTTTAAGAAAATCCAATGCTGGATCTCAATTCCAGACGTATAATGGGATAAAAAATCTTTTATGCAAAGCGAGAGCCAAGACAAAACAGACATGAAACTTATTTTTCGATTGATTGAGAGAAAAATGTAAAAATGTTTAAATTATCAATATTAAGAAAATAATTATTATTTTTCTGCAACAACTACTCGTTCTAATACTTAAGCTGACGTATTTCCTAAAGCGGAATTTCATTGAGATGATACGATTATTAAATAACATTACTGCAATATTCATCCGTGAATTTGCTTTATTCTCACAAAGAGGGACAGCGATGAAATGGCCTTTGCTATCTAGATTTCCTCCTTTTGTATATCCGTTTGGGGAACATGGAAAAAGCATGGGGAGTCGTGGGAGCGTGGGAAGGATAGGATGGTAGAAGCGAGAGGGAAGAGAATTAGGAGGAGCAGAAGACAGAGAGAAAGTAATAAGGATTCGGGGGAAGGGAAGTTGTCAAAATGAGGGAAGGTTAATGGTATGTCAGACAGAAATTGAGGACAGAGGTGGATGGGGGAATGAAAGGTGGTAGCTAGGGGGGAGGATAGGGTTAGAATTGGCGTTGGAAGCTGGAAATGTAATCCCGAGGATAAAGATTATGAGCAGGGGTAGCGTTACGGGGTGATGGGAGAGCGTGTTAAGCGAGGTAGTTAGGAATGGGTTTGGGAAACTAGGTTTAACATTTTGGACGGATATAATACTGGGGGAGAGAATTTTATTGACACAATTAACGGCCGTTAAAATTTAAAGGTGCTCTTCGGCTCTGCTGTTTTTTATTCACCTCGCTTCTGCTACTCCCTATCTCTCCTCTGTTCACGTACACGATAGCGTGCTCGTTAAGGCTGCTGAAATTAAAATGATAAATGCTGATTGAGCCTGCTAAAGGGTATGTGGCAGAGACACCTAATTAATTGAACGTTCTTTTATGATGTTGCTATTTTGTTCCTTTTCAGGTTAGGATGGTTTAGACCGTGTGCATGCGCTCAGGACATTTGCGTGTGTGTCCTCGTGTGTATTCCCGCATGCGCTTTCGTTAGTTTTTTTTTGTTCTCCGATCGTTTGCGCTTTCGTTCATTTTTTGTTTGTCGAACCAATCGTCAATGCAGCCGGAAAAGTCACTCGTTTTCAGTGTCGGTGCCTGCCGCAGAATTGTTATCAAAAGGAGGGAGCGCGGATGGGGTGCATTAACATTCAATTTGGTGGTGACGTGAAACGTTTCGGAGACTAACGTTTCGGACGAGTTGGGGAATTTCTTTTTTTAATTCCCGTTGCGAAGCGTACTGCCGGGGTCAGTGCGTTTTATCCCGGACTAAAAACCCCACCCGTTTTCCCGGCGATTTACTACTAATTTGCTATTTGTTGTCGTTGCGTCGCAAATCGAGCGTATAAATTTGCACATGCGACCGCCTATTAAAGTCTATGTTAATTTTTCGCCCGTGATATAGGTAAATGAGTTTTATTGAAAACAGTCGGGCGTGCATGCGCCACCGGTTCTTTTTCAATCCGCTAAATTAGGGGCCATAGTGTTTTATCTCGTTCAAATTCAAAACAATATGATGTCGTTAATTATCAACGGAAGGGCGCATATTGTAATAGGATAATGATTATTGATGCCAGCTCCAGTGGACGAAATTGCTTAGTTGACGGTGAAAATGACTGTCATTGTCTAATTGGAGCCCTCGTTTTTAATTATACACAGGGAAGCTTCTGCCAGTAATGAATAACTCTTTGAAGATAAGAGCTGTTGTACTCCGTACTACTCAGTATTTTGCTATTTAATGAAACGATGTCCGCTCTGAATTTGCAGTGACGCATTCAATTAGGATTTATATTGTCAATCATCATTAATGTTTGAGCGAAGTGTTACATTGAAATTAATTGTATTTTCACGCAGTTCAATGGAAAAACTTTGCCAAGTTGTAGGAGACTTTGAAAGATGCCTAAATTATGCAAATAATAGATCTATTTACCCATGGCTGGTATGAAATCCCGCGGAAATAATACAGTATAATTGAAAAGCTTGCTGAGCAGGCTAAAATACTGGCGCAAATATAGCAAAACATTAATGAATTATGTTAATAACTATATAGAAATGAATGTGTGGTTTCTTATTTTAAATTAAAACAATATATGTAGCTGTGGTAAACAGTATATAATATATAAATGTTAGAGATTTATTTGCATGCAATATTTTTTTGAAACAGGCTACGTCGTAACTAAGCAGTTTCCCTTGTGTGTGCTTAAAATAATGCATACGCCCGCGCCATATGTCAGCTCATGGAGAATGTATATAGTAGCTCGCTTGTCATCTATTGGCGCTCACCTGAATCACTTCGCCCAGCAGCTGAATCATACGTACGTACGCTTAGTCTTTTATATAGTAGATACCCTCAGCATCTCCGAATGTACAATGGGAATCCGGGGATTCTAACGCTGATGCTGAATCTAATTGCAGAGCAATTAGAATTTCAAAGTTAAGTTGTAGCGATGCCGTACCCAAGAAAAAACCAAAATACCATGAAGTATTTGTTTGGAAGCTCATATTAATCCTTTTAGTGAAGGCATGAAGTCTTCGCGTTATGCCAATAAAATATTACTTGATGTGTTCTTAAAGAATTTTTAGAATGGAATTCATAAAAAAATGAAGCATTATTGACGTCGTGCTTTTACAGATACAGTGAAACGATTTACAGTAGAAGACTTAAAAAAAGATAATGCCGTATTTACTTCATTAAGCCCTTCTGGTAGTCCCTTGATATTTTGATTCGTGACATTACGTTTGACGAGTATTTAAAAAAAAAGAAAGATTTATTAAAAGCCATTCCATAACGGCTCCCCAGTGCTTTGGCGCTCGCGCTGGTTCTAAAAATAATTTCCATATAAACGGTACTTCTGCGTGTGATTTTCCAGACTCCCGCACTACTCCCTACCTCGTCTGCTTTCTTCTTCAGCTCCCGTTTTATGCGGAGCTATTTTGATTTCCGTTAAGTGGGCAGCGGAACAGATAACAGGAGACGAGCTCTCGGAGAGCCAATACACCTACTTTGGCGCTGATGAAATATGGCAACACGGAAGATAAAGCTCTCCGAGAGCATTATATCTCCACCGGAGTTGAGGCCTTGAAATTGAGAAAAAATATATAAGGAATGGACCCTTTAGGGCGGAATCTGGTTTACAAAAGGCGCCCCCTCCACCATTTCCGCTTATTCTGGAGGGGTCCAGCGGCCGTAATGGCGACACAAAGACCCCTTACCTCGAGATAATTAACCGACACGACACGACCATCTCCTCCAGGCATCAAATTTCCACCAACCTCTCCCCTTAACCCCTCCATCCCCTCTCTCATCTCCGCAGTCGAGAAAAACCAATCGTATTCCAGAGTTGGATTGTCCTCAGCACTTAAAAGGAAGCACTTTTTTCCTTCCTTTCCTTCCTTGCTTGCTTGCTCCCTTAGGATATCTGAGGGAGGGGGCGAATAAAGGGGGGAAGAGATGAGGAGGGTTAAAAAGGAGTGTAGAAGGAGCTTTATAAGGGATGGAGGCAGGCAGGCGATCTCCTCTGCGAAAAAGCAGTGCGATAAGATCTCTTCCAAGGATTATGAGAGAGTGGCGGGGAGGGGAAAGATGGGACATGGTGAAGGCATTGAGAGGGGAAAGACGAAAGGTTAAAGGGAAACGGTTGGGGATGGGAGAGAGTAAGTGGAAAAGGTGAAGGCGGAGATAAAGGAGAAGGGAAGAAGAAACACGTGACATTCGAGAGATAGATAGGACAGTAGATGGAGGAATTGGAAGCGTTGGGGAAGAATGAGGGATTACAGGATACTGAGCAGCCTCGAATTTCTTTTTGGTTTCAAAGCTGCTGCGATATTGGCACTCGTCACTGCGATTCCACCGTCAACGATTGCGTCAATAGTTAATTGGTTGGTTATTTGGACAACTAAAGTTATTTGCGCCATTGAGGGCAGGTGGGTTGTTGATTATTATTAGTATATTTTACGTTATATATTATATTAAACTGCGGCAGAGTTTGGAATCAGGCTTGTTCAACGAGGCTGGACTGCTGAGTGCAAAGCAGAGCATAGGTGCAAGTACCTTCACCGTGAGTACGCCCAAGTCCGCCTACTTCAACAACGCGCAAGCACCGAAGTGGTCTCATACTCTTCGGCCGGACCTGCGCGGACTCACATGCGCGATCGGTAAGACTGCGTATCTGGATAGGTATTACAATCATCTGACTACGGTATGCGCGGACTTACTCAATTTCGTCAAGTCCTTGCAGGTCCAATTCCGAAGGAAACACCGATTCCTCCGCGGTAGTCAGGCGTGCAAATTGCATTCGTGTGACTACTTCTTTGCTAGCCAGCCAGTCCGGTAGCGCAAGCGTTCGCGTGCGACTTTAAGATACAACTGAGTACGCCTGATGCCGAACTCTGATCTACCAGTTAAGATGGATTTAGATGGAAGTGAGTTACATCTTCTAGACATTAGCACGCGAAGGCCCTCATCTCCGCATTTACAATTCATCCCATATATGAAGCTCTCTTTCTTCTCCTTTTGCGCTGAACTAGTCTTCCGCATATACCTTGACCTTCACCATCCCCTCGTTCCTCGTTCCAACAACCCACTCTCTTTCTTCCTAATTTCCTCCTGAAATTTCTTCTCCTCACACACCATGCCGAGCACTTCCCTGTTTGTTTTCCTGCCTGTCCCTTGCTCTATCTCCATTCTCCTTCACATCCACATCAAAAAAGTCATCAGCCTTTTCTCGTCCTCTTCACTCAGAGTTTAGGTTTTCAAAACATTTTCCAACAGGAATTTTAACATTTTGGGAAAGGAACTTAAGATACACACCAGTTCAGCATTTAATTCTCATAATTTATGAAAATAAGGATGAAAAAATATTTATTCCAGTATTAAAAGACGCGAACGCCAAGAAGGACTTCTTATGTACTTCTATTTAACCATTTATATGCCATTGGTTCATTTCATTCATAATACTGTCGCATCCCTCTGGCGACTAGGACCCTCAAAAATGGGATCGAGGGCCGTACGTACTACAACCGGGTGGGTCGAGTGAAGTCAAAGAGCTGTATCAAGTTCATAACGGGTTTATTACCGTCAATAGTACAAGACACAGAGTGCTCTTGGTCTCTCTAGGGCAGAGTTCCCTCTACTCGAATGGCTAGTGCATTCGAGGGTTAGTTCCAACGTTGGGCCAAAGACTGACAATTGTGTGGAGCGAAGCTCCAGTATTTATACCCAGAGTGCATCCTGTTTGTGTCGATAATGAACATCTGCCATTTGCGTCATTTGTTTGTGTCCTAAGTGGACACCTGCTATGTGCGTAAGAGTTTAACCGCGTTTTGCGTCGGTGGAAACCAAGTTTCCTGTTATGCCACTAGGCAGCTGCGCCTGCTCTGCTCTGCGGTGGCAACCCTTCCGACGGGGCGTCTCCTTGAGCTCAGAGGGCAAGTGAAGGAGGCTACCTGCGTACTCTTTCTCGAGTCCGCACGTGCCAACGAGTTCGACCTGGGTGCGGTCGTACTTTAGTACGAGCGCACGCAGGAAGGACATTTATTACGAAAATAAAAGAAGAGTCGCGAACCGCGAGTCGCGCGCGAAGATTTGAAAGGCGTTAAATAGCTTGGACACAAAAGGGATACAACAATACAAATAGTTCGCTTGTTCCCCGGTCTTTGGGTAAATTTATATTTTTTAATGTATATCTGCATGTAGGGTTTGATTTTCTCCCGGCGAATAGCTGATGTAAATTGTTCACGGGTTTCCGTCCGGGTTAGTGGCTCCATCTGCTCCTCTGCTGACGTTTCGAAGGATGACTTATCCTTCATCATCAGGGCCGATGATACCGGGTGTCGAGGTGCCGTGTTTATATAGGAAGTCCCTCAGGTCACTTTTCCCGCCATTTTCAGGATTGGGTTCCAGGTCCTGCTCAAGTGGAACTCTTCGTCTTTGTTGAAGTTATGACTCTCAAGTCGGATTTCTATTGCCTCCTTGGTAAGGCGGCCCCAATATCCTTTTGAGTGTCCGAGCAGTGCCGTCTCTTTCCATTGGATGGCATGTTCGAGGTTAATGGCATTTTCTGCGACTGCTGACTTCGCAGGTTGACACAACTGGAGGTGCCGTTGGTTTTCCTTAATTCTGGTTTCGATGATTCGACCAGTCTCGCCATTCTGACACCTGTCCGCACGCACAGGGTATCCGGTAAACACCAGGCACCTTTAGGCCGGCTGGGTCCATTACCTGTACCATTCCTCAGTTTGTTGGGCGGTAAATGTACAGTCCGTATATCTGCATGATGGTGAAGCGCAGAAGTCAGGAATAGAATTATGAGTTGGGTTGAGTTTGGAAAACTGCTATTGGATGACATTTCCACAGTGCTAAAAGTGGTAATAATTGGTGCTTTGCTTACGGCTCTATTGGAGTACGGACAGATCAGACAAAAAATTTCGTGGTGAAAGAAAATATATGAAAAGTAGGCTCAGGCTAGAGGGCAGACGGAAGATGATTGGTTGGAGAAAAGAAAGATGACACCAGTAAAGAAGAATGGAACGCAGGACAAAGGACTTAATCAATAAGAGAGAGAAAAAGTATGGGAAAGGTGGGAAAAAAAGAAAGGTAGGGTGGGGATATAGATTTTAAGATTGATTTCTAACGCAATTATATCCGAGTCCTCAGTGACAACTCCCGACGACCCGTCAGCCAATAAGAGAAACCATCATGAGATAGACGGAAATAGAAGTGTTGGTATGAGAGTGGGTGGTGGAGGGGTGTGAGGGAAGGATAGAGGGTGAAGCATAGAAGGATAGACATAATTAAATACCTTGAATTATTGAAAAATCGGGAATTGTGAGTCAATGCTAAATAAATTTAAAGACATATGATTTTTAGATGTTTATTTTTGTTTTAATTATCCATATTCAATCTTCAAAAGCCCGGCATTCCTCACACCCGGTCCGGCATTCCTTCATACCTTCGTCACATCGCAAGCTCGAATTGAACTTGTCACCGGGAGAAGGCATTTCGCGCGATTTAATTTACCGTCATGGCATCAAATTCTACTCCACAGATGTCTCTAATTCGTCTCCATTTGCATTGCTCGCGGAATTATTGCTTTTTATTTCAGAAAAACAGTCGTTTTTTTCTAATTACGGCCGTTTTTATGGCTGGCTTGTTAATTTCGTCTTTGCCTGTGTGCGCAGCGCCGGAGTTTTATCACTCCTGGTTTTTATTAATTTGTTTGGACAAGATTTAATTTAGAGAGAAGTGGAGAGGGGGGCGTAGGACAAGAGAAATTATTGAAGTCGAAAATATATATTACTCGCGATGAAATAATTACTTTGAATGTTTATTTTCAATTACATGCTGTTTAGAAAACGAATTTTTAAAAATAACAGCTTTTGGATGCCGACTGAAATGAGTTAACTTATATCTTTGTTTTTTATATCAGCTGAGACCGTTTTCCAAGCTAAAAATCATGCAATGAAAAGGTGAAACATAATTATGCCGAAGCAATTATCTCTGTGCTCATTTGCGATCGGATGTTGGAGAGAATTAGATTATTGATCGTGCATAATGAAAGACAACGCGAAGGAGGTAGTTTGGAAAGGAAATAAAGTTAATGGAAAAATCTACGTGGAACTGAATTGTTTGTAAACGGTTTATTCACGTCCATTAGATGCCTCAGAGTAAATTTGTGTGGTAACAGAGTGATTTTAGAGAATGCATTCTAACCTTCATTGTTTTCATTAGGTGTCTTTTAATGCACTTATACAAGGATTATATGTTATGTATATATTTGCATTTCGCACAGTCGTTTCATTGCCTGTAGAAATTCAAATAATTGCGGAAGAAGAGAGCATTATTGCGAATGAAAAACAGCCTTCTAGCTTGGAGTAGACTAAAGGAAATATCCAACCGTCGCCTACATTATTTCTTACATTTAAAACCGTGTTCATTGCGAAAACTATACATAGGCGAAAACTATACGTTCGCCATTAAATGCTCGGATGTCACCGTAATGTGGAAATTCACGACGAAAAAATATTTTTATCCAACCGGTATTCGAATTTGGTGAACTCAAGTAATTTTTTTCCATGATAAATTTTCAGACATTGGTAACACATCATTTTATAGTATTATCTCGTCGTCGACGTTTCTGAAAAGGCCAGGTATTCTCGCTATAGCCATTTGTCTCTTTCGGAAGCTGTTGTTTACATCTCCCCATAGAAGTTGCAGTCCGTGATTGATATCACACTGTGAAGTAAGGATATTCTAGATCCTCCTCTTGTCTTCTTTCCCAACACTTTTCCTGCCACTTTGTGTTTAATGAACTACTATATATCTTAGATAGTAGTTCATTGCCGGGAACTTTACCGTGGTTTTACGTGAATTCGTCTGCGTTACGGCCAGATTACGATTAACTTTTTCTGACGTGATGATAACGGACGGTGGCGTTCAGTTTTCTGTTGTCTTTCCGTCCGAGATTATTCTTTGACTCTTAGTAGTAAGTTGGAGTATAGTATACAAGGTTACCAGCCTTTGCAGAACCCACACCTCGTGCAACTTTCCCTGCTTACAGTTACGGTGCTCTACCGGTCAGTTTTAGAATATTTTCGCCAGTATGCCACAAGAGAAACCAAAGTCTAGTAATACCCTAGGCCCGCTTTCATTATTCAATTCTGAACCCTTCTGAAACATTGAGAGCCAGCATTCCGTTGCCCGCGACCAACCATTTGGGAGTATATGCGGTTTACTAACGTACCCGAACCCCTTTCTGATTCGTTACCAATAAATGATGAACGAAGAAGGTTTTATTGGCTTAAATAGACAGGTAATTTCAATATTTTACATTTTGCACCAAAATCGGCACGCTGGCACAACGGAATCGCGATATGTAACGCGCAGAAAGTTTTATCCTCGCCCAAAATGGCTGACAGTCATCGCTATCTTTCATCAGTGCCTCAAGCGTGTGCTGCACCAAGACAAGTAATGCGTGCATTGTAGTCGTATTCCCAATCAAACGAAGCCCCGTTTATTTCAATCGCGTTATCAACCACGAGGCTATAGGATCGGAATGGATCACTCTGCGAACGTTACATCGCCGTTTGCGTCCTAGCCCCAATTATCCAATGTTAGACTGAAACGTTGGGTCGAAAACATTAAAATTCCAAAAACCGTCACTGAGCATCATTGCAGAGCCCTTCGTTAGCAAAAAATGCAATATCTTTCTAGTATCTCGGAGTGATTCATATCTGTGTCCTCCTCTCGCATTACCTTCGATTCCCAGTGCATCCTCTTCGCCTGTAAATCTCTAAAATAGGGAGAGTTTGCATACATTTATTTCTCCACGCCAAGCTGCCAGAAGTGGCTTTTAAACGCGATATTGTTAATGATAACAATGCGCGACGAAGCTGGTGACGCAGACACAATGGCTTTGATTAAGCGTTACCCTTTCTCTCCAGGCTATTGCTCCCTCCCTTTACCGCCTAACTTCCTCTTATCAAAGTCTCCTTCCCGCTTCCACTTCGACCCACACTCCACTCCCTTCCTTCAAACTCTTAAGCGAGGGAGCACTTTGATACAACACTCTATATACTCTCTCTCAGCCAAGGTTGCCAAGAGAGAAGAGTTGATCCCCTGAAATTTCTGTTCCAAGAGCAGGAAATTCCGAGAGAAAATATTTTTTCCACTAATTCACAACAAACACGTGATATACATATGTATTCAATTCCGATGAACAGCATGCATATGAAAATTTATAACAGTTTTTAAAATTTTAACTACTAAGCAAACTGAAATTCATGTTCCAAATTTCACCTGTAATATATATAAGATTGCAATGAATTTTTATTTAATACGGTCAAATATTGTTGGGGATCGGGTTGGTGGGATGGCGAGAGTACTAGCGTCACATCCCGAGGGCCGAGGTTCGTATCACGGTGGTGAGAAAAGAGTTTTTACAGCAGAAATCCCGATACATACTTGAGTGTCATGTACCATTTCTAGGGCAGTAACCTGTCCGTCGGATTGGACGTTAAACCGAGGGCAGAATATTGTAGACGCCGAGTTTTTCTCCACCTTCCCTGCTCTTCCCAATAATCCATCCCTACTCACCTGTCATCGGTGCCCAAAATAACCAACCAGTCGAATATTCATTTATTATTGGCATATCGTTGGTAGAAGAGTGTTGTCATTTACTTGAAAATTTAAGTAAAATGCTTATCCATAAAAAAGTATTTACTTCAATCTGACGGAAAGCATAGTAAATTTGGAATAGTCAATACACAATGAACCATTTGGGGAGATTCACATTTTTCAATGTGAATTAAGGGTTAACTAATACTCTCAATGGATTCACATGATCGTCTTCATCTAAATTCAAAGCCTTGTCGCCGCCACCAGGAGCCCTGTCTTCTGCCATTTTTTTAATTATGTATAGCTACCGCCATCCTTTCTTGGATATCATGTAAACATATTCTCCAAGGTCGTCCCGTTCCTTTCTTTTCTTAAACTTTTCCTTTTTAAAGGAGAACTATTTAAATCACTAATATTCGGTGTGAATTTGCATTTGCTGTAACAGTAGTAGCCGATAAAAGATAAAAAATGATACAAATAGTAATCAGTGTATTGTGAGTTACTTTGTATTTATTTCTGTTTAAAATTAATGGGTGAAAAGTATGCCTTTATCCGGGAGGCGGGCGATTCAAAAAGGCCTTGTCCAATTCCGCGGGTGTCCTGGAGAATTCGAGAGGGTTGGTAACCCTACTCTCACCCCTTCCTTCCCTTCGCTCAGACCAACTCCTCCCTCTCTTCTAAAGTGAGGTTTTCGAGCTCATGAAAGCACTGATACCGCCGTTGCTGCTGCTCTACTTCTCGGGCATACTCAAACTAAGAGACCGAGCTTAATGAGGTTGGCATCGCTTCATGAATAAATGGATGAATCTTTTATATCTTCCCTTAGTCATCTTCCTAGTGAGTCGACAGAGAGAGAGAGAGAGGGTGGTTGGCTGTATGTTAGGGGGGGTTGGGTGATGCTTGGGAGAGGCCAAGGGAAAGGCTCTGTGTGTGTGTGTCTGCAAGGGTCTAGTAAACTGGAAAACTTGGGAAGGTCAAACTATCTCGAAAGGAAAACAAAACTCCCACTTAATTGATACACGCGAAAATCGTGATGGACTGAGGACGAGCTTAAGGGATTAACGTGCTCTTTTTTTGTCTCTCGCCGTTCTATTTTCCGGGACTTGGGAGAATTCGGCATAAAACAGTCGCGATGGTGGACGAAAACTCTCTCCAAATCTGGAGAGAGGGCGCAGGAATAAAGTGATTATCCCGCGTTTGCTTAAGGGGGCTCCGGCAAAAAGAGGAAACGACCGGCCGAAACACCAGATGGAGCTGTGTGTGTGTTTCCTCTGTAAACAGCCGCGACATGGAAGTGTTTCGCCGCTGCGGCGCCGGCGTTGGATGAATCATGCTAAAACAAGGGTTAATATCGCATTCACCTTGTTGCCTCAGCGCCAATCACGTTGAAGCAGCCCGAGGGAGAATTACCGGAGTCGAGGCTTCCAAAAGTAGGACGGATGCTTAGGCATATGATTTCGGGCAGATCTGCGAATCACTTATTTCAAAATTAGCGTGAATCAAAGGGTGTGAACTAGTGGTACCTTTGATTCGTGAATGAGGAGGTCGTAATTTGAGTCAGCCAAAAAATAACTCTAAAGCTCTACTCTTTGGATGTTAGTGAACGAATTAAATGATTCCATATTTATAGCAAAAACTTTCGCTTACACATAACTTTAGGCAGGTCTATCAAATTTCAATAATTTTATATCAATAAAAATGAAGGCGATGTGGTGTCTCAGTGTATACTTCTATGGAATTGAGGGACATGTAATAATATCGTTGTGATATACTTCCTCTCCAGAAATCAAAGCAGGTCCGGAAAATAAATTTCCGCAGGTGATGCATAAAAACAAGGAACTGGCTACTCTTTCTCAAATGCATCAATTTCAGTTGCTTGTGAGATATTTGGGCTCATTTATTTGGCTTTTGGTGAGAAGGAAGAGGTTAGGAATAGAAAATTTTGGATGGAGAGGCCAAAAGTTGGATTGGGAGACTCTCCTTATCGAAGTCTTTCTAAACCTTGTTTTAAAGTTGCTACATAGAACCCCCGTCATACTTAGTGTCCTACTCCTAAGCTATGAATCTAAACTAAAAGGGTAATGAAAATGTACTGCTAATTTATTTTTTTATATTTTAAAGTATTTTTCGTCTGAATATATCGGAATATAATCCAAAAATGATAGAAAAATGTTAAAAGACCGGTTTCCTAGAAGGTGAAGGTTTTGTACCCATCGGTGTTCAATCCCTCTTATTTGGCCCCATATATGTCCAGAAATGTAATATGGGATTCAAAACGGCACCTTGCTCCAGTCGAGATGGGATTCATCGAAAAAAATTTAAACCACCTACCCGATGATATTTTTATCCTGATATTTACGTCCTTCGTTGGGCTTTGGACGTAGATATGAGGTTGACGAAACGGCATTGTTGGTGGTGCTTTCCTGTAATATTCTTTATCTTCATTAGAGGGGCCAATATCTTGGCGAACATATTTTTCACCTATTAATACTGGATGGTATAATGCGTTTCATATTCGGGGGAAATCAGGAGCCTAATGAATTTGAAACACGTGTACAGACAATAATCGTTGGAAGATTTGACTACTATATAAGCTTACTAGCTTGGTATGATTAGGCGAAAAGTCAGTGGTTGTGGGATTGGAGCTAAAGCGGCTGGGTAAAATATTGAGATTTTTTTTATGCTGATGCTATCGCATAAATAGTCTGGGGAAAATTTAACTAAATCTATTAGTACGGTTATTTATGTCTCTAATTTTATATTCGCGGCCCGATATATAACCTGAGCGAATTCCTGATTGCACTTTAGATACGATCACGCCCACTTTTAATTTGAAAAAACCTCTAATCTAGAGCCCAATCTCTTTTCCCTAATTATTCCCTGGACAAACAACAAGTTGAGAGACCTTTGATTATCATGTGTCCTTTTACCAAAGGATGCTATTTTGGCTTTCTTTGTCAAGGCTCACCTGACCACGCAACACTCGCATTGCTTGCCGATTTAATTTCGATAAAACCGTTGAGGACATTGGGTGACTGACCGTAGCGAATAATTCCCATTCGTAATGGGAGGGTTGAAAGCCTTTGCTATTAAGAAATGCACGCAAATTACTTTTCAGTTCTTGGAGCGGAATAAAAAAAAGCTCTTGGGGCGTTGTAATTAATATTTCGTCAAAATAAGATAATCTGCACCCATTTCATGAGCATTTCATGTAAAGAGACATGGACTTCGAAGTCTCCGATCATTGTTTCACTATTTAAGCGTAACGAGAGAAAATGATGATGCTTAATCCTTACACTGAATAATGCCTTTTATACGAGTAATCTTTTTTATAGTTCTTAATTTACTTATTTTAAACGTGTCCCAAAAGACATAAAAGAATAGGTTTTATGAAGATGAAAACCTGAATGGAGAAGGACGATCAGGTGCCAAAATGTCATTGATGCGGTATTCGAAGACAGATTTTGTGTTATACGCTTGTAATAATTGATTTTTTCTTGAAAATTTGGTCCATCAGTCTAAAGAAAAGGTCATGGAGTAGGTTTATGTCATTGATAATGGGTTTTATCATCAATTACCCTTCCATTTCTTCCTTCACGTTGGGAACAGAGATTGTAGCAAATGATTATTTTTGTCACTTTCTCAACCATTACAATACCATTAATGAAACCTAAGGAATGGGAAGTAAAGTCTGAATTTATTTTCAAAAATGTGTCCCAATTTTGTGTTATAATCTTCTCGAAGGAGTAAGCACGATACGCTTGTTTCAACTGCCCAATATTTCAATGACTGGGTTTTTGTTGATTTTTTTACCTCTGTTAAGCATTGAAGTTCAATGGTTTCCGGAAGTTACTTAAATATTAACGAAATACGCAACTTAAACTTTGGTTAATTTTTATATACTAATTTTGTCCAATAAAAGTTGATTTTCTTAATTCAAATTTTTTCAACGCGAGTGAGTTGTCAATGAGCAGGGAGAAGAACTGGCCGATTTATCGAAGGTAAGTGTGGAGAATAGGCGTCCGGTGTCGGGCCGGTGATTTTAGATACTTTGTCGCTATTTTGGTCGATTTTAGCCCAGTTATATTTGGTGTTACTTGTCAATTGACCGGTAAAGGGGAGTCTCGCACTCACCGGAACGGTATAATCTACGCGCCTTCGGCGCGATCAGAACTGCGTGGATGACGCATTCCAAAATATCTTTTGTACTTTCTTTCAAAAATTCAGCTAATCACGCGCTTGGCTCTTATCATTTGTTTTAATATTCTTCTTCGGTAGTGCTGCCTTCAGTTTAAAGTACAGATATTGACGCCATTTTTACTTAAGTGTTAAGAAAGGACTGACGCTTTCCCTTCGTATGCTGTTAGTGAAGACTTCGGGTTTTCCACCGTGTCAAACTCTTCATTTCTGCCGATGTTTCCATGTACGAGTCGTTAGTCGGCAGAAATGCAGAGTTTGACCCCACCACGAACAGAGTTCAATTACGTAAGTGTAGATCGATCATATGCTCTGCCCCAATGGTTGATCAAGGATCGCACTCGTAAGGGAGTATTGACTTCCAAGAAGTCACTAACCACGAGGATAAATCCTGTAACATTACTTATGCTGTGATTAATTACGTTTGAAAATATCTCTCCTCTACCGGAACCTGCGATGAGAATACGTAGAAATTTCCTTAAGAAAAAAATCCATGGACATCTAGTTCCCTTTAATCCTTCTCAAATTACCTACGGAATCAGGAGGCCTGGGTAACATGGTGGTCTGCGCATTGGCCCGGTGGGTCCATGGTTTGATTCCCGGTACAGGTTCCTTAGGGAACTTCTACGTACTTAAATGTATTTTTAAATGAAGTGTTCCCTTAAATAAAGCACTAATGTAGACCAGGTAACTGATCGATTGATGCAAGTGCATTGAAGTCCGATGAAGAACTGCGGTCGCTGCTTCCTTCCACCGCTCATGGCACCTTTCCTTGCGAGCTTCGCTTTCCTCACCGCACAAATTCCTTTCACCGATTCTTCCATCCCTTTTCCGCCGTCTCTTATCCCGGCGCGTTCTCCCAATCATCCCCCGCGTCGGTTTTGGCTGGGATGCTCCCCAAACCCCCCCACCCGCACAAAACTCCCTTTTACCGCATTCCCATCACCCACATTTGCCACAACCCACGCCTAAAAACTCACCTCTCGCTCCTCCACCACCTCCCCCCCACACTATCCCTCCTCCCGATCCCGTAGCGTCGGCCGCACCGCACCACGTTCCCGAACCAGCGTAATGTACTTTCTCCCCTCCCACATCTCTCCTTTTCCTCACTCCTCTCCCCTTCCCCTCAGGACCTCCCTCCCTCTCCTCCCCCTACTTCCACTACCCCTTTCTCCCTTGGCCCTCCTGACGAGCTTGTTAGGAGGCATCAGCACGATTCGTTAGCTCTGAAAGCGACGCCGTTCTCCAACACTTTTGCATCCAATTGGGACAGCAGTTCGTCAAGCGTTGGGGTGGCGTTGGGGGGTGGATGGAAGTGGGGAGGTGGGAGAGGGTAGGGCAGGTAGATGAGGGTGGGAAGAGTTCGGGTGGTTATAGAAGGGGAGGATAAGTTTAAGTTTAGGTGAAGGAATGTGCGGTTGGAGTTTGAGATAGACGGAGAGACAAGCATAGAGGAATACTGGGAGACTGAAAAGCTGGAACATAAGAAAATAGAGGCTTTAAAGAATAGAGAGGAAACTAGGTCCTGAAGGCGGATGCTGAAGAGCAAATGGACAGATAGATCGCAGACGAGGAAGTGTTCAGAAGAATAATAGAGGAGAAAGAAATCTCGAGCGCTATAAGGAAGGAAAGGTCCAGATGGGAAGGTCAAACTGACATTCTCCATGCTGTACGATGGGAGGTGCGAGGGCAAGTGGTATGCTTCACCTATCTTGGAAGCTGAGAGACGTGGTGAATTCAGGGGACATCAAGAGAAGAGTATTATCCAATTATACATGCACATTGAAAAAAATAACGGTTCTGTTAAAAGAATTTAGGATTGTCAACACGGAAGTAGTGCGTGAGAACATTTGTGTGGAGTGTTACGATATATGGCTCGGAAACATGAAGGAATGGAAAGTTTGAACAGGAGAGATTACAGGCTTTCGAAAATTGGTGTTGGAGGGGGATGCCCATGATCAAATGTTCAGGTTAGATCAGAAAATAGAATGCGTAAAGAAGAGGAGAAAACCATCTGGAGCGTTACCAGTAAGGAAAGGTCCAGATGAATAGGCAACGCTTTGAGACAGCAAATTTATAAGAAGCGTAATAAAAGGAAAAAACATGTGGAAGACTGAGGAACACGTACAAAGGCTAGTTTAAACGGGATATGTTACAGAAAAGCTACAATAACATAAAGGTGTTAGCCAGGAGCAGGGTAGGATGAATGGCTTTAGTGGAATAATCATAGAATTGAGTTATTTATAATGATGCTGATCCGTAATTTTGGCGATATGTCTGGCGATCTATGATTTCCTCGAAGTTATCTTCATGTACATTTTACCGTTGAACAAAAATTCAAGAAAATTTATCTCTGATTTGGATAAAATGAAAACATGTATCGCACTCATGATCAAAGAGAGGCATGGAAAGAACTAGATGTAGGAATACAGATACGAAGATAGCTGATAACGCTGGATAGAGTCATTCAGAGTATAGCAGGTATTGGTAGGCACCTCAAACCTTAGCGTGGGAAATACAAAATGAAGATCAATTTAAAGAAAACTCAAATAAAGATTTGTAATTTATCTATGTAAAATTAGTTTTTTGATGCGTCCTAATGCACATTTTTATTAAGAAGTGGTCGCATTAAACGGCGTTTTTATGGCAAATCTTTTGGCCTGTATACAGCAGTTGAACCACGTTGCGGATTTAAAGGGTGGAGGCAAGCGTTTTGGCGCCCCCGCGTTCAATAACTTCCAATCCCCCTTTCCAAAAACTTTTTTGCCGAACTTTAAAACAATCCTTCTTAAATAGCCTCGTCTCTTTGGGGAGTCGTATAAAATGACGGCGCTTAATGCGCTTTGAGCTGTTGGCCCCCTATTGAGAGCACCTTCGGCGTCCTCCGCAACATTTTAGATGGGGGGGGGGTAATGTAGTCTTGCCCCACCCCCTCATGTTTCGCCACTACCTGTATATTTAGGAATACGAACTTTCGTATGATTTTTAAAAAATTCGCAATTACCCATTTACGGTATCACAAACATTTGAGGAGCCGGCACGTACTTCCTCGGGGCTACTACTTCTTCTAGACGTGACGTTTACCCGCTCACCCCCTTTCCTCGTAATCACGCAAGAGACGGTAAAGATGACACGTGGTATATTATTTAAATCCCACTCTATTTCTCTGTAACTGACGGAAGCGGCAAAATAAGAGAAATACTCCTCCGGACAGACAAATACCATCATTTTCTTCTTCCCAAGCACCATAAGTGAGTAAATTGAAAAAAATCGCAAATAATGGATGATTTCAAAAGGTAGATTCATGTTTCTACGAATGGTATAGTAATACTGATACGAGAGTGGAGTGGAGAATTGAAGAGATTTTCGGATATATTACAGCTGATGATGGAGCACTAACACTAATGTGTGAAGCACCCTTTTGGCGGCTCCAAGGGTAATATACAAGACTCTGGCAAGGCTTTTTCCCTGGTTCTTAATAGTGTATTATCAAACCTGAGGTTAAGAGTAACCCAAAACCCCATGTAACCTTTAAAGTAAATGCAAAGAGAGGTAGGTACATTCTCATAAAAGTTGATTCGCGAAATACCTTAATTCTATTCACGGAAAAGTATTGAGAGAAATTTTTTCGAGAAGATGAAAATTTCAACAGCATTTGTTGAAAAATAACAAATTTTTCACGCTTGTTAACCGTTCACATGTTCAAATAATATATAAATTTGCTTCCAATGAACGGAGTATTTGCATGGATGCTTGGCAAAATTCTTGCATTTTCCCGACTCTATAATACTTGTAAGCCTTTCCGTTTGTTCAAAGTTCCTCCGGAATTCGCGGCATTCTGAGCAATCCTCAATTTCGCGACTGCACTGGAGGATTATCATTCGAAAGCTCTCGGAAAATGAGTCGTGATTGAATTAGGCCTCGCAAACATACTGTCAGGAATATTCCTTTGATTGCCCCTCCAAGAAATTTGCACCACGAGCAAATAAAAAGTCATCACTCGCGCGCAAATATTCTACGCGAGCTGTAAAATTGCAGTAATGTAATAATGTGCTCGGTGCAGTTTCTGAGATTTTCGAACGAGGCGTCTAATGATCAGCAGAACTCAATATTTGAACTAGTATTACTGTTTCTGCCTTCCTAGAGTTGATTAGCGTAGTTGCGTTATGGGCGAGAGATGCTCAAGTTTTGTGCAATTAGAAATTTTTTTTTTCAAATTTTTTCAACCTTAGCTCAAAGACCATGGGAACGAATTTTTTTACTAATTCCCCCTCGGGTCGTATATTGGCGCAAAATATTTTTATACTCTTAATACAATATTCCATTTAAAACAGTTTTCCTCTGAACTTAACAAATATTTTAACATTGAAATGTGCAATTCCACCGTGACTTAGCGAGTCAAAGAAAATACTATACATATTTCACCTTTTTGTTCGTCCGGTTTTAAAAATTACTGCTTGCCCTTAAAAGATGGCTTAGGTATTAAAAACAAATTAAGATGCCAAATATGCAGATTATTTCACGAATATATTTTAATAAACAATTTTTCCCAGCCGTAGCAGCCGACTGGATGGCCATTTGTACACAATTACAGAATTTTGTCGTCAATTTCTGTATAAGTTCGTTAATAACTCAAAAAATAAAATAGTAAGGCGCCTATGCTTTGTTTTTATCCATTTTTCTACTAGTTATCGCTTCTAATTAACAGTTTATTGTGAACGCGGCATTGATATTAGATTGGTAAACAATAATTTTCTCCAAGTTTGATACATTCTTTCATTTTTCAACGTCTAATTTCAAAGAGTTTTGGGGATACCATGCATATTCACTGTATTACCTTTTCGGAGTTACCCGCAACTGCAATATAGCCGTCACAGAGGAAAAAACACACACCGAGACTCGAACTCTGGATCCCTCGATACGGAGCTAAGTGCTTTAGCCTTTAGTTATGCCACTGAGGCTACCTTCGGATTTTTATTGGATTTAAAGGAACAAGTTTTCAAGACCGCGGGACATATGACGTCACAGAAGCAGTCTAAAGCGTGCACTTAGCGTCACCGTACTTGAGGTGCCAAACAAGAAACACAATGAAGTTTTTGCTCTTTTGAAGAATTTTGAGGATTCCAGACCTTCACGGAGTCACCCGCAAGTGCATATGAGGGCGAAATTCCAGAGAGGAAAAGTCGAAGGATCTGTGTTCGAGCCCCGGTCAAGGTGAATGAATTTTCCTTTTTGGAATTTCGCACTTTCATGTAATTTCAAGTTCCATAGACGAGAAATTAGCGAGGAAAGGGATATTGGTTGCTCATATCAGATAAAGGACACGTTTTTATATAGGTTGCCAGAATATGAATTAAACGGCACTTAAGTATTAGGATGAGAATTTCCCAAGCAAAAATTAGCGTTTTGCAATAGAAGGGAGCTGATGAGGGACCTTGGGTATGGATATAAAGTTGAGGTTGGTGAAGAACTTGATTTGGAGGTAGCGTTGTATGGGGCTGAAACGTGGACTCTGAGAAAGGAAGAAGAGATTAGGCTGCAGGCGTTCGAGATATGGGTGTGGAGGAGGATGGAGAAGGTGCGGCGGACGAACATGAGGACCTACGAGGAAGTGCTTGGCATGGTTGGTGGCAGGAGGAAACTTATGGCGGAGATTTGAAGGAGGCTTAGTAGGTGGTCGGAAGAGACATTGATGGATTTAGAGTTGCTGAAGACCGTGATAGAGGGGATGACGTTGGATAAGAGGGGAAGGTGAAGATGGTAAATACAAGGGATGAAGAAGACTAGGGCGTATGCTTAGATGAAGAAAGAAATTCTGTTTAAACTTACGTCAATCGGTATATAGCTCCAATATCATTAAAAATTCATTTTCTACTGAAAGGGCAGAAGATGAACACTCTTTCTCATCAGTTGGTGGCAATGTGAAGTAGGTGTTTGGAAGAGGTTATGAGGGACGAAGAGTTGCTTAAGACCATGAAAGAGGTGATGATATTGGGTGTGCGGGGGAGGGTAAGAGAATAGGCTCTCTGAGAAGAAAGAGAATAGGCTCTCTGGACGGGATGAATATAGGGAATTCTGAGAAGTAGAAATAATTTTTAAATGTAGATAGGGCCCTGCGCATGTACAAATCTTGATGATTTTCACTCAAGTCCTTTTGGACCCACATCAATCAGTGAAATTATCACCTTAAATTGAATTAAGTCAATCTACAGTAGAACTACCTTCACAGTGGTCGTATTTTCCAACTGAAGTCGACGGGGAGAGACTTGAGAGAATGATGGCAAAAGAAAGGAAAATGGAAGAAGTAGTCGATGGATAGAATGTTGCTTCTGGAGTGGTAGATGAAGAAAGTGTAACCGCTGGGAAAAGATGCGAGACGTGAGTCAAGGAGTCGATCTCTTTAGTTTGCGGAAAAGGGTTCGGGAGTGTGAAGGGATTAGAGCAAGGGGTAGAGGGGAGTGTTGGGGTGTTCTTTGGGTGCTGCCGATGGGTGGGGTGGGTGCTGCGGAGGGGAGACCGCGTTTTCAGAGAGGGGATAGGGATAACCTCGCAATCAACCTGTTAATGGTGCCTCCTATCGGTTGCGTTTTGAACCGCGGGTAACCAGGCGCCTCATCTTGGTTATTTATTGAACTGCGAGTAATCTCTTCAAGCAACCTGCTAGACAGTGCATTGGGATGATAGATTTGATTTAACTAGTCCAAACGTAGGTATTAATTATACAAAATATAAATAAATACGTTAGCCCATGTTGCCTCAAGCGCTCTTTTTATATATACAGAAGAGACGAATTAATTCTTTATTTTTCGTAGGGTATACTTTAAATAAACATAGACTGGGCCCAAGTTTATTGTATCTCGTATTGAGAAAGTGTTCCCGTCGTTATACAATTTTTGGTGAATTTTGCGGTTAAATTTAACTTGTTTTTTTTTCGAAAACTATGACTAATGAAAGACATTGATCTAAGATTTTTGTTATATTTTCAAAATCACTACCGTATATTTATTTAAGGTGCATGCCGCCAATGAAGATCTTTTCTAAACGTTTTCACTTCCAGAACGGCTTTAAATAATTTATACTACTCCTTTATTCTTTTACCTACCGTTTGTTTTACGATTACTGGTGTATTTTGAAATTTAATTAAAATAGTTTTCATGTTTCCAACTCTGACCTACGACCGAAATTGACCTAACGTTACCAGTCCGTCAATGATCTTTGTAATATTTTTTAAGTGGTCGCTGGTCGCTTTTTAATAAGGTGGCTGGAGTGGTAATCGTGGGTCATTGAGTGCACATTTTAACGTTTTTTTTAAGTAAGTCGAAAAACATTCTTCGATCACATTTCATTTAAGTGCATCTGTTAATGTGATGAAACTCACCATACAGGCAGTAATGGCAATGATACAAGAATTATATTTTATATGTTTTCCTTAATAAAAACATGTTGTGTGTAAAGTTTTCGGCGCAAAATTCGAAATTTTAATGACATTATATTGAAATATGTTTTTTTTAATATTGGACTCGACGTGACACCTTGATATTTTTTAGCAGTAATGATTATAAAAGGGAATACATTATTTCGCGTTTAGAAGAAAATGTCTGCATATGTAATCGAATAATTACGAAATCTACATCATGTGCCATATGGCTACGCGTTAAAATAGCATTGGATTGCCATTAAACCAAATCGGTATGGCACAATTTTCCCGTTTTTATCTACAGATATCACTAATGAGATCACGTATGAAACGTTTCACGCAAATCTGTACACAAACAAAAAATGTTCCAACCACCTTACTGCGCATGCCGCCATGACCGGTTGCTTTTGAGGTTATCCTTCTCTCCATTCGGAACGACGAACAGAGAGAACCAGGAGTTAAGGGAACCGGTTAAGGCCGCACTAAAGGCGGGAAGAAGGAAGGAAGGAAGATCGGTGGGAGGGTGAGGGAGTGGAGGTTGGTGGGAGGGATGGAGGTAGTTATGATGACGCAGGGACCTCAGGGTCGGTGGTGGACTCGGGAAAGGGGATAACAAGGGCCGTGGTGGGAGAGTGGGGGGTGGGTGGATGTGGTTGGGATAAAGAGGATAACGATGTGCATTGGGGAGATTTAAGGGGAGAAAGGAGAGGGATACATATGTATATGTAATATACAAGGTGGATTGGTGAGGGGGTGGAGGAGCTAGAGAGGTTAAGAGTATTAGGTGGTCTCGGGTCTCGTGCAGGATATATTCTTGGGACGGCGACTTTGAAGGAGAATAACGAGAGAAGGACGGAATGCGGAGATGGTAGAGGAAAGGATTTCACAGAAGAAGAAAGAGATTACGATAGAGGGTACTGAGTTCTTATACTATGTTAGGGCGTTCCACATTTAGCTGACAGCAGAAGTCTTATGAAGACTGTAAAATCTCCATGAGTCCAGGAGTGCAATGTTGCTAACTACAGTAGGAGAATTAATTGAGTGCCTCGCAGTACACATCTAGGAATCTTCCAGTTCTGAAATTAGTATTAGGGCAATCTGCGGGTTAACGTAAGTTTAAATTAAAAATAGTAAAATTCCTCAAGATTTTTACAGGGGCGTGCCCCAGTCTCATTGCACTGTAGCTTTCTTCATTTCTGCATACACCTTTCTTCTCTTCAACCCGTATATAAAACCTGTTCTCTTTCTTCCCATTCCCCTTTTACCCTGCCCTCTATCACGGCCTTCAGCAACCCTTCGTCCCTCATTACTTTTTTCTACCACCTACCCAGCCTTCCCAAATCTCATTCAGAAGTTTCTTCTCCTCACCAACCATGTCAAAAATGCTTTTATTTTTGTACTATATCTTTTTTAAATATATTCTGTCAGTAAACAGTATTTTTTCAGTAAAAATAATCTTCTTTTTTCATTTAATTATTGATAATACTTCACACCACAAGTAACGTGTGGACCAGTAACGTATTCGACATGGATGCCGAAATATGCATTTCAGATTGTGAGGTTGAATCTGAGCCTTGAGGCAGGCTTTGGCTACAGAACTGGGTGGATAACGATGAAAGCTTTGAGAGAATATGATAAGGGATCCTAGGGAAACGTACGTGAGGGCATGCCAAAGAGTTCTGCCATCGGTAATGGGACAGCAAGGTGGGGAGAATGGGGAAATCTTGGCTCCTAGGCGGACGGAGACTCCCTGTGTGGTCGTCAGTTTCGAAAAGTGACGAGATGTAATGGCGGTCGGCGTTGTTAGTTCGGAGAATGTGCGAAACCAGAGTGAGGAAAGAGAAAACTGGTATAATATGAGAAATTTCCATCCGCCATTCCCTTACCCTTCAGAATATTTATTAGTTTATCGTACAAATGGTTGTGTGAGCCTGTGATTGACTGCGGCCTAAGTGGGAAACTTTATGAAAACATTGGAGGATTGTCATAAAAAAAGGGCAAACTCCTCTTGATTACTTTTTTAAGTCTTACGATTTCAATTATACATGACTACACCTTATGATGTGGAGAGGAGTGGTGGGAATTGAGCTGAAAATCCGTTCTAATGTTTCCGGACATGTCTTCATTCATCATGCATTGTCCAGGAAAAATTTGCATGGCCTAATTTTGGGTTTCAAAACGTGAAACCTCCGAATCATTAATTAAATTCGGCAATCGCCGTAATTGCATTTTCTTATACTGGAATCGTGATGGGAACACGCCAGCGATGCGACCTCCAAGTTCGCTGTTTGGAGTCTCGAATATCTAGTTTTATTGCTGTTGCGTTTTTTGTCTCAAGTCTTCGGTTAACACGAAACACTGTAAGTAGTCAGGGCACCTAAAAATAGAAATTTACATCTATTTGGAAACCCGAACGCTATTATCACTGGATATTCTACCTGCTGATTGTTAGGTGTTTTGGAAAAACATCTCCTTTACTTCCCCATTTTTGTGAAATATTTTCGCTTTCCTGCTCAAATCTTTTGAAGTATGTAAGTGTATTACGAATATTCAGAATACGGGGACTATTAATGATATTTTTTTACGGGATCACCTATTAGTGCACACAAGTGTGAAATTCCACAGAGGAAAAATCATCGCCTTGACCGGGACTCGAACTCTTAACCCTTGCGGGTGACTTTATAAAGTTGGCTACTCCCGGTAGCCTCAAAATTTGTCAAAAGAGGGAACACCTTACTGAATTTCATGTTCAACTTTAACCTCGCGTACGGTGGCGCTAAGCGCACGCTTTAGACTAATTGTGACATCTTATGTCCGGCAGTCCTGAACGACTTATTTCTTTTAAGCCTTCCGCAGGTAAGTAGGACACCCCAGAAGCTAACTGGCTAAAGCCCACGGCGCGATGTCGATGGATCAGGGTTCGAGTCCCGGTCAAGGTGAATGATTTTTCGTCTGTGGAATTTCGCCCAAGGAAATGTATTGCTTTTATCTGCAACAATATTGGTACATTGGATACATTCAATCTAATTGTAAAACTTTTAGTTTGCCTCTTAGGATGGAGAGTTAAGATTGCTAAGGATTTTCATAGTCACAGCACACATTTCACATTATATCGTTGTAAATAATTTTTTTATTACATAGCTACATGATTGAGGCATACAGTTACTTTAGTTTGTAGTAATGAATGCCAATTATATTTTTTTAACTATATTTTCTTCTCCTTGTACAGCTACCATGGGTTGGCAGATTGCAAACGTTTTTTTTACAAAGATTTACACTTCTATTTTCTTCGGGTAGCTTTTTCAAAATCATTGGTGCCATATAAACGAACATTCGTTTGATGTTTTTAAATTCTGGTTTAATTTAAGCTGCATTTCTTCTTAAACGGGCTTGCCACCAGGTCTCCAAGCGGTAAACGTTCTTAGTTTCCCGAATGTCCTCAATTCCAGCGGAAGACAGTTCGCAGAAATAAGGTGGAAGAAGCTGTGGCGAAGGTAGAGTTTGAACCGCTTGGGGCGGTCTGTCAGTTGCCGCCCTTCCTTTGGGTAACATTATAAGTGCCACGTATTTTCGAATCAATCTAAAATTAAGTTCAAGAAGATATAACTCTATTCCTTTTCTTACTAATTGAATTTTATATCTATTGATTCTTTATAGCAAAATCATTTAGTTTACTATCAAATCTTTGTCGTTTTTTAGTTGTTACTCCACAGATAATTCCTAGTGAAAGATTCCCTAATCGTTATTTGTAATGAATTGTAATTGTAAACTCTCGGTGAACCTGGTCCTTAGGTTTCCGCCGCACTAATTTGTAGATGTTCAATCCAATCTTCCGAGTCTTCAACGCATGTATGGACTTGGTTAGAGATCAGTTTAACTAGTGTTTAACCAGCGTCTTCAGATCGATAGTGATTGGAGTAAGGCGCTGTTTGGAACATGAGCGAAATTGTTCTCCTACCATGTCAACACACGCGGTGAAGACCCGGAAGAATAGAGAGATCATATCGGGATAGCTGGTAGTTTTACTCTTCTTACTATGATGAAAGTGTTTAAAAAATAGTGTTTCAAGCCGAAAATGCCGACCCGAAAAATGTACCGCCTCCTCCGCCTATCCTTAGTTAAGTCACTCGGAATAAGGGTTCATGAAGAAAGTAGTGGGGTATAGGCTGAAGCCTTGGATACCCAAGTACATATCCTTCTTCCCCGTGTATATCCCCCATTCATTTCCCTCTTGCACCCTTCACCACCAACCCCTTTGCGCATTCTATCGATTTCCCCCCATTGGTGAGCCACAGCGATGGGGGCGGGGGAGAAGCAAAGATATCTCTCTCTCTCCTTATTCCGAGAGTCAAGAGGATTTTTTTCATTTCACCTCTTTTTTTCTTTTAAGGACTAATAAAAATCATTCTCGTAGCCTCATCAGTTGGAATGCAGTGGTCCCCTCGCTCGCTCGCTAACGCTCAAAGGGAGGGGAAAAAGAACAGAAGAGCGTTGCGTGTTGGTGTGTGTGCGTTTACTCTCGTTTTCTGTGAAGTTTTATCATATTTTTTTGGCGTGCCTTAAGTGGACAAATCATAAAGTTTACAAATATGGTTCCGCCTTTTTTTTTACGACGAATTCACTTTATCTTTCCGTGGTACGTCAGTATATTACTATCGGATACTCTCTCTGATTATTCCCTTTAGTCCCAGTGAATCATATATATTATGTGATGAGTTAAAAAAAACTGATGTTGTGATCCTTTACAGCAATAGCACCAATAAAGCGCAAAAGGGAATTTATCATTATCGAATGCAATATAATTGACGTTGAAGTTATATAAGACATTCGTGCATTACAAAATCATAGAGATTATATTTATACGATACACAGGATCTGGAGGATATGGGAGGCTGAGTCGTGGCCGAGAGCAAAAAAACGTGCTTATACCTTTGAGAATCCTCATCTTTTATACATATCTTTTGACGTGCATGTATAACTTTCTCCGACGACATATCTGAGCCTAGATGTAAGCTCATAAAGATGCAGTTTAGTTGATTATTATTTACAAAAATACTTTTGGAAGCCCAAGGAGCCATTTCTCTATTGCTTCACATTTTGTCTGCATAGAATTATTTTAATCAGTTGACATCATTAACTTTTAAAAATTACTTTTTCCAATATGTTGGGGTAGTTAATTGGGTGACAGAATATGTTCTATTTACATAGACAAACAATGGATGATTCCTTATATGCAAATACCGCTATGGTAACAATCACATCTCTTTCATTTGACGATACGCCATACCTTTTAAAACTACTATATTAATTATTTATTACTTTTGAAAACATACCTCCGGAAAATGAATTTTAGCAAGTGTACTTGAGTTTTTAGTATCAAGGCGGCCGCGAACCTTTTACAGCTTACTGTTTCTAAAATGTGACCATAGTGACATTATATAGCAACATGATTAAATTAATTTTTTAAAGTCTAATGAAACTCAGTCGTTCCAGCTAACTTATTATTTGCCTTTTAGTTACCATCTTTTCGAATTTTATTTTTACCATAATATCAGAAAAATCAATTTCTCAGAATTTCAATTAAAAGCAAAAAAAATCGGCATTGCGTTAAAATACGTCTCATGTGTTTAAACCATTGGTGGAATAGTGTTCTAATTCCCACTGCAATGGAAAATTACCATGTTAAAGATTTATCTGGGAGTGATTATATTTTCCAAGGACTCATTACCCGTGCAAGGCTTCTTGAATTTCATGGCTTCACGGAATGCATTATTAAATGAGATGTATCCTCACGCTTGCTTTTGGGCATCTACAATAGGCAGTTTTTTCATTTAGTGCAAATGGTGACGGGAAATAAAATGCGGCCTCGTTTACAAATTAGTACCGAGTCTCTACTTCGGATTGTGTCATTGTTGGCTCGTGTGCATAAATTGGTTGATTAAATTTTATGAAAACTTCAAAATTCCTGTGAATTTTGGTGCGCACAAAAGACTTTTTTTATGTTTCCGTGAAGGAATAACAAAACAATAATTGAAAACAGTTCTGTCTGTCACGATTTTTGTATTTAGCCATCGGTCCTCGGTAAATGATTTGGAAACCGTCGCTGAAAATGAAACAAAAAAAATGACATGAGTGCGCATCACGCGGTTTGAAATTTCGATTCGCGGGGACGGCTATCTAATTTGCCAATTCATTAGCGTTATGTTCATTATCCACGGTGCCAAAAAGTGTTCATCGACGTAATCAAGTCATTCTATATTCGTCCACATGGGAAATTCAACTCCGTTGACACATTTTCATCCTTCACCCGAACTATCGGATTCGTGATTAACAATGTATAAGAACGCGGAGTTGGCAATGTGTTTATGTTTCTATCTTTTTTTCTGGCGCGATACATATCGGCCGATCCGCTCGTTGAAGCATCGGGAAGACCATAGCTATTGTCTACTAGATTCGCGGGCGATCAGGCGTAGATTAGTCGATCAAACTAGGGATTTCAGGGATTGATAGAAACATTGGAGAATAAGTACGGGAAGTACGGAGTGATAATATTAATTAAAAGAAACTAAAGTAAAGAAAAAAAAGCCCGACGAAGCCTGGAGCATAGCACGGCGAAACTGTCGCATAATATTAAATAATTTAATCGCAGAACCAGAAACCTGAATACCATAATCAGACTTTCTTGGACCAAGAAAGTGAGGCTGCTCATAAAAGTAGGAGGACACGAACTGGAGCAAGTTGAGAAAAATTAATTGCTGGAAGGAAATAAGAGGAGTTATGTTGGAGGAAAATGGGCGTAGTAGCAAAGAAATTAGGAGAATTGTGCCAGCTAAGAAGGCGTTCAGTAATAGGAAGGAGCTGATTAGGGGAACTTTGTGTAAATATGTAAATAAAATATTGACTATAAGTAAGTATGGGTTGTAGCGTTGCATACTGCAGATACGTGGACTGTGACGAAAAGAGAGCGAGATAAGCTGCAGGCGTTTGAGATCACGAATCGGATCAGAATTTTTCATGTATCGGAAATTAAATAATGGGTATCGAATTATAACGGTAAGTAAAATATCGGCATTGAATAATACTGAATAGTAATTTATTGGTATCGGAAAACAAGTATCGCGCCATTTATTTTTTTATGTATCTCGTAATTTTTATTTGCATTTATTTATTCTAACTTTCTTTTTTCTGTTCAATTGAATATTCTCCATCTCTCCACAAAACACGTCCATGCCATTTCAGATTTGAAAACAGGTATGGAAGATAGAAATAGTAACGCAGCTATGCCAAGCGGAAACAGCTAACGGTCCATGATGAGATTTTTTCGAAAATCTCTGGGATAAAGGGAATGGCGGAATTGAATTATATCGGAAAGTATATTATCGGTATCGGTTTGCATCGGAAAGTAAAGTATCGATCGCATTTTATCGGAAAGCTAGTATCGGGACAGAAATATTTATTTTTTCATTTATCTCATTGTATTTTTTAAAACTTATTTCTTTCTCTCTGCAATTGTATATTCTCCTCCTTTACCCAAAAACGCGTCCATGCCATTTCAGATTTGAAAGCGGGTAGTATGGAAGATAAAAATAACTCGGCGATAAAACGCGGAAACAACTGACGGCCCATAATGAGATTTTTTTCAAAATCACGCGGATAACGAGATTGGCGAACGCGAAAGCTTCAGCGGGACATACGCGACGAGCCCCGCTAACACACACACAAACGCACATGCAGAGCGAGCGCAAGCGACGTGCCGTTAAACTACTCACACGAGCGAATGAGCGCCCCCCCCCACCTGTCGTATCTCTTCCCACCCCCCCCAACCCTGCTCTCATGAACACATACACTCACTCAAACGGCCCGCGGATTCCCTCCACGTGAGAACACATCGACGCGCGCCTTGTTATTAGCGAGTATTGGACGAACGTTCGCTCCCCCTTCTCGTTTTCGACGCCGCGTATTGGATTATATAAAACATCGCGCGATTTTGCGCCGTTAATTAATTTCATTAGTTAACGACTCCCCTTAATGAAGCCCCTTTTCCCTCGTCCTCCTCTTGCTAAACTCTGTCTCTCGCTCTTTATACGTATATCTCTCACGCCCTCTCTGCGTATATCGGCTACGCTACGTTATATACGAAACAAACTCACTCGTTTCAGTACGTGTGAGTGAGTTACTCCTCATTACTTCTCCCCTGAACCTCCCCCCCCCCGAAAACGGTCGATAGCATAGCATGGAACGAGTTGGGATTAGCGTTGAGGGCTCCTTCTTCCCCAAACCCTTACCCCCTTCCCCCTTACTCTTTCTCACACCCTGATTTTCTAACCCTGATTCCTCCATCCCCACCCTACGTACCTACCCTTTCGCCCCCCTTCTCGTAATACGGAATCGTTCAATGCGTTTCCATCCTCAATAATTCCGTGAGAAATTGTAACAACGGACTCAGTTTTGGTGCGAAGGACTAAATGAAAGGAAAGGCACCTTACCTTAATAAATTCAATATGCTGATCGCGAATCTTAACGCTCGTTTATCTGGGAATAACGTAATTTCTGAGATAAAAGTGTAGTTGAATTTGAGATTAACAGTTTTTGGAAATATTTTATGGCGCTTTGGTTTTACATGCTGGTGAAAGTGGTAGCGCTAATCCTTACTGCTGCAGATGTTTATTCCAGGATGTATATTGTGGGTAAAGTATTCTCCAGTTGATGGTGCGAGTGAGGGTAGATAAAGCTCGTATTAAATTATTAATGCATTAACTAATCAGCAGTACGAGTGTATTGGGTAATATTATTTTGTAGATTTTGCTGTTGTCGACATGTGAAATCATAGCAAAAAACTATGATGTTCTCAATTTCATTTCCGAAAGCCCTTTAAATGGATAAAGCAGAGGATTGCATAGGAAACTGCTTTATCTGAGCAGGGGACAAATTTAATTTTGCGCATTATATAAGAAGTCAATTACGTGCACTGTGTAACGTGTAGAAAATTATCATCATGATCATTATTTAAAACAATGGTCTACCGCTTAAGATCGGTTTAAATGGAAGAGGTTAAGAATACTTTTACTTTTGGAGGTTCCTATTATCTAACACGATTTCTTTTTTCGTCTCAGCATACATCTAACCTCTTACCTCTCTTCATTCCATCCAAAAGCATATATGAAGGCTGCAGATATGTCCAAATGGACTAAATGCTTGCCCAAAAGGGTCGCAACTCGGCAAAATCCATGGGGAACCGCTATAAAAACATGATTTTTTCCATTTTCAGCCCCAACCCCATAAATGGCCACGGCGCGAGGGTGTAGGGTTGACCCAGAGGTCCAAATTTTTCTGGCCTTATTTTGAATCACTTCGACAACTTTTTCGAGAGGGCCAAGTTTTTCCGCGAAAAATCGTTTTTTGCGATCCGCCCTACTGCACGTGTGGTCAACGAACTGGCCCCAAACATTGCACCATATCTAGAAATCGTATTTAATAATTCATTATCCTAAGGTAAAGCTCTACCAGACAGGACGATAGCCAATGTCAACTTCTTCTTTCAATGGGATTAGGCAAGGCTTCCGGAATAATAGATCTAGCGAAAACCAACCTAGACTCTTCCATCATAATATTCTAAAATCAGGAGAAGCGAAAAAGCAAGTTTAGGAAGAATGGCAACTCTAACCTTAAGGGTTTCCAATGAAGCGTTTGTCCGCGGTAGGAAGGCAGGGTTTGGGGTTACGTCGGGCTGGAACTAATATCCGCACATCCCCTTCGAATGAGAGAGGATGCTTTCCAGGAAGGCGGGTGTGGGGGCAGGAAGGGGGGTGTGATTGGAGAGGGGATGGCAAAAGAAGAGAGATGATGATATTCGGTTGTTTTATTGAGAATTAACGCGCTATCAATCATGTTCCATGATATAATGAACGTGATGAAAGCGTGTTTTGTGTAGGCTGTGCGAATATTCGTGTCAACCAGATGAGTTCAGCCTATGATGTGCTCTCCGTCGTCTTCCCATCTTCTGCCGTTCTCACCTACACATCCCGAATGTGTTCCCTCGTTGAGTGGAACCCGTTCTTTTAAACGCCATATCCCCTTGTATTGTCGGAAACGTTGTTTTAATTAGTGTTCGCATGAGATACTTAATCGATGGAATCAGCTAGGGAGGGAGACAAAGCCACACCGGTTTCATTAAATAGGTTTATGACACAAGAAGGGGGTAGGAGAGGGATGTGAAAGGGGGAGTTGTTGTTGGCTGCGGTGACGGTGGATGGGCTGGGATAAAAAAGCAATTACGCGCGACCTAAAGGGAGGAAGCGATTGATGGAATAGATGTCATCTCAGCTGATGTCTCCCCCCCCACTCGCCCCGAACTGGAATTTGGTCCGTAGTTTAAAGAAAAAATAAAGAAACTTGCAACAAACACGTTCTTCAATTAATTTCCCCGGAGCACAATTTCACCTAGTAATATCCAGAGAAGGATGAAATCAAAATCCTCGTCTACGTTGATTCGTTGCCGAAAGTCGGCCAGTAAAGGCATTAAAACTCGTAATATTATGAAACCTCAGCATCGAGAAAATGTACGAGACACCAGAAACTTACTCTCCAAACATTGTCAGTTTCTTAACTTTTTATGCCATATTCAGCAGTATATCAAAATTCAAACAGGAATCATTTCTTTCGCGAAACTGAAGCAAAAATCTCAATAAACTAATTTACAAAACAATTATTACCATCAAAACACATGAACTAGACTTCAATAAATGTCTAAATAAAGGTGCTTTAAAACTATCAGTCAAGTATCACCTTTATCACCCCTTTTTTAGGACTCATCAGTTTCAAAATTCGGAGAATAAACATAAAGAATTGGATGTTTTAGGTTCCTAATTCATTGAATCACAAATGACTGCCGATTGTGATAGGGCCCAAGATATCTCTAATTGTTTCCGAGAGATACTACCAGTAGTGACATTTGTGATAACGTAATAGTTCAGACCCTCACGTGAAGGAAAATCTAAGAGCGATAATACTAAAACTTTAATAAATCATTTATCAAGATCCAGAACTAAAATTACTTCTGAAGAATCTACTGTCTATCATAAGTGATTAGCAGAATGAAGTGCAGTGGGCGTAAATGATGATGAACGAGGAAAATCTCTGCATAGTGGGTGAGAAGAGGAAATTAGGAGAGGGCAGAGTAGCTGGTTGGAAGCGAAGAGATGCTGAAGGCCCAGATTGAGAGGTGGATGTTTGGTAAGCGGGGAAAGGGAAGAAAGAGAATATATTCCTCAAAATAGACAATTTGTGGCTTAACGGCTACAGATACGTCCATATGGGCGAAATGTTTGTCCAAAAGGGTCGCAACTCGGCAAAATCCATGGGGAACCGCTATAAAAACATGACTTTTTCCATTTTCAGCCCCCCTCCCCATAAATGGTCACGGCGCGAGGGTCTAGGGCTGACCTAGAGGTCCCACATTTTTCTGGCCTTATTTTGAGTCACTTTGACAACTTTTTCCAGAGGGCCATGTTTCTCTGCAAAAATCGATTTTTCCGATCCGCCCTAACGTGCAGGTATCTCTTCCTGGCCTGGGGATTAGTTACACTTAATCGAGTATAATGGTTCAGTTAACCCATCATGCTATATAAGTATGCCTCCTTCGGTTTTCAAATGCAGGTATGTCTGCGTCATGCAAGGTGTCGTCCTTTGTGTATGCACTTTCAGAGAAGTAGTTTAATGAGTTGGCTCTGCCGATATTGTTAGTGACTACTTTGGCATTTTCATCTGTCAAAGATTCTACAGTTGAACCTTTACCCTGAAGTTCTCTTGCTTAAGACCGTAATGATTCAGTGTTTTCATATAATAATTCACCTAGTCCTTTTTTATCTACCTGAATTGAATGTTTATTGAGTTTAAGCATTAAAATACATTTTGTGGCAAAGAATCTCTGTTCCGAGGCTTTATGTGAAGCATTTGGGTAAGTAAGATTTTTACTTAGGTTAGTTACCGGCCATCCTCAAAACCCCCTACCAGGAGGACCAGGATTTTCTTTCGGGGTTTACTCCCTTAGCCAACTTGATCCAGTTTTAGACGACAGATACTCGCCCCGCACCCTCCACATTCAGCATTGTCCAGGGTGCACGACAAGGACGTATGTGGTGGGATTCGTTGGCAGAGCCTATATGAGATGGTCAGTATTTCTCAGTATTTACTAGGGTTTTGGGGTTGCTACCCTTCACCCCACTGATACCGTTTACAAGCATAGCAACAAATTAAAAAGATAGATGGAGAGAACATGTTGAGCGCATTCCTCTAGAAAGGATTCCCAGAAAGGTTTTAGAGAATAAGTCTTTAGGGAGAAGAAGTGTTAGGAGGCCGAGATTACGATGGTGAAGCCGGAACAGGCAAATTGCCTAAACCTGGAAAGGAGTAAGAAGAAGAAGAACCTCTCTTGCCATACGATAAATCAAGTAGTCATTTTTGTATATTTAACTGAGTGCTACAAAACAAATATGCGTAGAATTATCAGAATTCTGATTTTTGTTAGTGATTTTGTCTGTTCCAGAGTTGGAAAGAAATTGGATAGTAAAGCGTGTGGGGCGAAGATTTTTTATCCTATTGTGAGCTTACTGCGCGGTAATTAATCGTATTCTTACATCCATTAGTGATATGAAATGTTTCCTTAAGTATGGTCATGCATGCATGCCTTTGTAGGTTCCTTTCCAGAACAGCTGAGGACGTAACTCATTGCGTTGAAGAATATTTACCTTCCGCTGTGCAACAGCAGTCTCAACCTATGGCAGAAAAAGGTAGCTATAGTCTTCTATTTAGCAAAAGGCAAATGAAGAGGGAAAGGTGAAGGTCAGCTACTAAAAACAGAGATTTTATCTTGCAATACTTATCCTAAAATCTGAACTTCATGTAAGCTGAAAATGCATTTGAAAGTTCTTTGGACAGAGAAAGAACATTACGGTGAGCAGTTTTCAAAAAAGAGTTAATGTAGGGATTCCTAAAGCCATTTCCCGAATTCGGTACACACTACATTAAAGGATTAAATATAAAACTCTCGGCCGTGGCTATTTTGTATCTGCAGAATGGTACCTATCGGTTGGCTACAGAACGTTTCGCATGCACACAATTTCCCATTCATCGTCGTTCGTGTGCACTGATATACATCTACATAATACCCTTCAAGCTATCTCAAGGATGTGTGGCAGGGGGTAAGTTATCACCAACATGTTGGTGATATACACTGTATCCCAATTAAGTTAATGAAACTACGACTGTTAGTGCATTAACAAACACTGCAGACACATGTCGGGATGTCAAATTTCACTAACTTGCCCCACACTATAGGTATGCCTCCAATTATAGAGAAACTATTAGTATTAATGTATTTTTCAACTACAGCAATGCACCGATATACAAGAGTTAAACAGGAAGCATGCACGATCTGCTATTAGTACTAGGTTGGAGGTAAGGATACAAACATTAGGAAGCTAATCAACTAATTAGCTACACTACCTAATGGCACACCTTGTTAAAAGTCTCATTGGCAGCTGTTATGGTCTCTTATCGTTCGCGGGAAAAATGAAATTTTAACTGATGCGTGCCGATCTGAACTAAATCTGACACTTTGAATGGAAAACTCCCGTTATTGTTACCTATGGAGATTTTTGATATTACCTGGATATTGTATGGATATTAGTTGCTGCTAGGGAACCCATCAAACCTGACCAATCTAACGGCATGCTCATTTTGCACGGTTTTCAACGAGGGAAACACCCAGGCGAGATTCGAACCCACGACCGCAAGGACTTGTCTCCGACGCCTCCGGGGCCGGTAAGAGCTCAGCTTGTTTTCCCATTCTTAGCACATTACACCTCGTCCCATCTCTTCTTCCCCTCAAATGTATGTCCTTCCTCATTCCACACCCATCACATAGCGTACTACAGCACCGCCTGACGTGACAATGGGCGTCATCGCAATCACTTATTCAGCCTCACACGCGAACGTCTCCCCCCTGGTTCGGCAAACACAGCCCATCTCGTGTGCATTAGCCCACGCAACATGCACGGTCACACGGCCGTGAATGCAAACACGCGGTCCCATCACTATACGCTCGCGACCCTCGTATCCTGACGCCCGTACCCTTTCCCATTGCCCATGAAGCACTCTTACCACTTGGCGTCCGAGGGATGGTATGTTCCGGCAGTATGCCGCATCACGTCCACTCCATACAGCGACGTTTTTTTCCATACTTTACCCACCCCGCGTTCGCAAACCGCTCGTGATTTTTGTAAGCGTGCTTGAAAAGGTGTCGTCTGAGAGAGGATATACGGACAAGCGAAAAGGCGAGCCGTTATGGACTGAACAGTTTCGTGGACGATCTGTGATGTGATCTCGAAAAGGACTACCGACGGAATGTTGATTTCTGTTTAAACTTATGTGGCTTGCGAATTTAAATTGCTGGATGATTTCTGGATCTTATGGATCCTGCCAGAATCAGGTTTTTTTACCAAATGAATGACATAAAATAGCGTAAACTTTGAATGGCCTTTGAAAAGCGACTGACTTGAAATTAATTTCTTAGTGTGAAATTTGATGTTGTCTTTCAATTATTCTAGTTTACTCTTTAAAAAGACATCCCGTTGAATGGCAGCTCACTGAGAGTGTAGAAAAATTCACCTTTTTAGTAGCTGAAGTAACTAATGATGGTAAAATAGAGTATAAAATTGCAAAAGGATTAGAAAAAGGAGGACTGTTTTTGCACAGTGTGAGACAGGGAAGAACTCAGAAAGGTAAAAATGGCGATGTGTAAAATTTATTATGTACCGACGGAATGTTCATTTCCGTTTAATAATTCCATGATTTACGTATGTATCAGAAATATGGGTGATGGATGAGGGAATAGCTCATAAACGATGGATAGGTGAAGTGGAAATAGACTTACAGATGAGAGATGTAACCTGGGATGATGTCAGTAAAGAAGAATGGAATGACAGAATAATATGGAAAAGATTGGCTAATACTTATTGTTAGACCCACACATGGTAGAACGGGATCAGCAATGGACAATGACATCTTACGAGCGTGCGTGGAGAATGCATACAATGTCCGACATGTCAAATAAAAGGAAAATTTAGAATATAGAAATTAAATGTGTGGAAATAACATAGTCTTCTCTTTTTTAAAATGTTGGACGCTAAACGGTTCCACCACGTGACGCGTGCAACATTCTCTAATGACATAATATGACATGCATTGCAGCAAAATGGTTTTTTCACAGTTTTTACCATATGGGTAATTCGATTTCCTGGTGATTCTTCGAGCATCTGGTCATATTTTCACGAACCTCGCTTAACACAAGGAATGACAATATATCAAGCTCTGTGGATAAAGCAGATAATAGCGCCGGTAAGACGTGTATCTTCATCTCCATTTTTATGGTCATTCCTCAGAATGACATCTTAGACTTCTCTTTTGTAATAAGAAAGTAAAATTATTCTATAATTATGTCGTGAATGATATTTTGGGTGAAATTTGTTCGCTAAAATAAACTTTTTTTTGACAATTTAATAATCGTAATTAAATTGCTATACTTGCTACTTTAGTGCCCTCCTACGTTTATGACAAGGCCCACTTTCTTTGTTCTAGAAAATCATATTAATTTTGTATCCTGATTATTTATCTTCATTCATTATTTCCGGCGCTGAGTATCTTATGCATATACCAAAGTTTGCAATTCGTAGATAATTCAAATAATTTAAAAATCATATCAAAAATTTCGGATCAACTTTGAATATTAAATATCAATATTCACTCAATCGAGTACCTTTTCGTTCGATCTGTTTGCCTATCGTGCATGAAATTACTTGCAGCACCGATGATGTCTCAGTCGCCTCTCAATGACTCGCCGAAGACCGAAGGCGTCGATGACAAAAGTGTCGAATCACGTTTTCCATTCGCGCCGAATCGAACCGTTTGGCTTTCGCGACGATCGCGATAATGATTTGAAGTGCACATCGTTAATGGGTTGGCATCCGTCATTAGCGAGTGACGCCTGTCTTGCCCGCTTCGCGCGGGCGCTAATCGATTGGCAAAACATATCACAGGCTCACGCGCAGGTCGTATGTTTCCCGAGATGTCGTGAACAAAGAGGATATCGCCGTTTTGAAACGTTTCTCTTGAAAGTCAAACCAGCAACTAACTTTGAGTGTATAGTTTTTATTTTTTAAAGTGTTTGAGGAATTTTCAGTGGCAAACGTTCGCGCAGGAATAGTATGGATTATAAACGTCATTGAGCAGTCGTTGCTGGTTAATGCTCACCTCACAACTACGTCAACCGTCAATCTCAACTATAGTTCACCCCATAGATCGCGGTAGGAGGCATACTATGAACCTCTTGATATTAACAAGTTTAGGCACCTGATGCTGTTGTTACACCAACCATTGATATCGTGTTCTCCAACATCAGTTTCTTTACGGTGCAGGCAAAAAAGAAAACATATAAATTTAGAGTGTATTAGCCGGTCGCGCCCGAAGAATTACGGAACTGCCCGAAGAGCCTACATTGTCAGCTATAATCGAGGACCCCTTTGAAGGATTACAGGAGGAAACCTCTGTTTGAAGCTTGAAGTTGACGATCAGTTTTGGAATAGGCATAATTGCCAATGTAGAGAGACAGATAACATAAATATTTTTTTATAATATGATCGTCACCGTAGGTATTCATCCAATCGAATGATTAGACTAGCTGTATCACTATGCGTCATTTTCATATGAATACGTATTATAATCTTCTGTTGTATTTCATGGCTTTAAAGGCACAGAGAACAATACCGAATGAATTTATATTCACCGATGACACAAATATTTCTTAATGCCCTACGCATGCATGCATGAATGATAATCTACATAATGGACCTATCTGAACGGAGTGGGATACTGCCTGCTCAGTTCCTATTGTCAAGCCCTGTAACAATGAATTTAATGCTCTGTCATAAAACCTGCCGCTTTTACGGTCTTTTGAACTCTTTAACAAGCCAAAGCCACGGTTATTGAATACGTTCTGATTTGCATGCAAATGATTCGAAGAATTCTTTGAAGTTCGCGCTCCGCTTATTGAAAGATATCAATGAAGTGAAAGGCTGGCATGTAACGAGTTTTCGGAAAGGCAAGGAAGTATCAATATAGTCCGGGCCACAAAACCTGTAGCGAAATATTAGCGTATCTGGGAGTTAAGAGTTCTGATCCAAGCGTCGATATGAGAAAGCGAATGCAGTTGGGAGGGAAGGAGTAGCCGAATTAATTGTTCGATTTGAAGGGAAACTCGCCGCCTTAAGGTGGCTCTGGCCTCAGGGTGACTAATTCCAGAAATTCTGAAAGCTTAAATATAGCATTTTTGAGGTGCGTTTTATCAACTGAGATGAAAAAAGAGGGTTTTCAGGCTAGTTTTACTGTAATTCAGATTGAAATAGGATATTTTAACATTGGTTCTTAAGGAGATTGCTCAGATTACAGCATAAAAACGTCAATTTTAACGAGAAAACATATATATTTAAGCTTTTAACTATAGATGTTTATAAGAAGCGATAAGTTCGGGGAAATTGAATAAAATATAGGTATCTTACTACCCATTTCTCAAAGTTATTGGCGAATTATTGCATTAATTGAAGTCAAATGCGGCAGTTCCATACGATTGGCGCTGCAGTCGGCTCCTAAGGCTGGACAAATGTGTTAATTAAAAATATATTGGCGGAATAATCTGCATATTTTTTAGCTTACTTTTGATTTTCAATAGGTATCCCAATCCATCAGCGAGAGCAGGATTTTTTATTTAATATTATATAGTATTTGTTTATGACTCAAATTGTCGGTGTAGATATTAACCTTAAGATATTAGTAAAATCTTCTCGGGTTTGCCACCGGGTAAGGCTTTTAAAGGCCAACGTTTCGACGAGTGACTCCCTCATCGTCACCAGGGAAATTAATTTGTAGTGAGTACGAGAGTAGTTTGAGTGAAATATCACTTCACTAATCTCTCTAATGTAATCAGTCTCAGCCCTGATGACGATGAGGGAGTCACTCGTCGAAACGTTGGCCTTTAAAAGCCTTACCCGGTGGCAAACCCGAGAAGATTTTACTAATATTATTCGCCGGGAAAGGATAAGATCTTTTATCACCTTAAGATAGTTTGAGCGAGATAGTTCCCCAGTCATAATGGAGACCATATTCGAATTTTATTTTTCGATTTAAGCGTCTGTAATAAGTATGAAATAAATATTGTAGTATTAATGGCGCAAAGATATAGTTATATATGACAAAAATTCTCAGTTATTAAATAAATAAAGCCTCATAAGTCTATAACTTGACTCTTTTTTTCACGCCGTACGGCTGAAAACCCTTCAAAACAGCAGGTTTTTTGTGATTCTGTAAATATTACTTCGGTGAATAATGTTTTATTTTATATAAATAGTTGAGAAAAGATGCGAAATATACACTGTTAGTTTTTTGACGAAATCTAGGGGCTACAAGTTCCTAATTTTTAAAAATATTTTCCCTCTGGAGCGCACAGCCGTAATCTATCCCATGTAAAACAGCTTATATTTTCAGGCAAATTGCTCGAAAAGTAGTTCGACAAGGGATTAATATTTTGATATCATTGGAAAGATGGGAGTTTTTTCTTTGAAGTGAGACAAAATTCTAGGTGAAGTGATATTTCACTCAAACTACTCTCGTACTCACTACAAAAAGAAACTCACCTCGTGGATGTAAATGTATATAGCCTGCGCAAGCTGGAATGCGATGGCACCGATCATCCGCTTTGATTCAGGCCGCAGATTTGTTTTATTCTCCGAGCGAGGCGGCTACATTAGGCTGGGAACGGTTGTGTTGGAATTAAATTTGCGCCCGTTGCTTGCTGTTCTGTTCTATCGGGGCTGGGAGCCGCGGCCTTGGTGTTAGTTAACGGGCGTGCTTATCAACGACAACTACATCGCTCAAAGTAAACTCATGCGATTGGTCGAAAAATTGGGTTGAGCCGATCTGATGCTCGTTCAAGTATTAACAAGTATTTAAACCCTGATGATGATGTTTTAACATCAGTATCAGAGTTCAAACACTGGAGAGTTCAAATATCTGAGTTTAACCGGTTAGTTGTGTTAAAAAAAAGGGTTGAAAGTTAGCATTTGATACGTTCTTTAACAACTCAAAATTCCACAAAATGACTTCACCTACAATCACGTTGATCTTCTTCTCGGTTATGTATAGTGGTAACGAAACATAATGGCAGTTTCGCAGAAGATGATATTATACTCGGCATGGTAGAGTGGTAGCGAAACATGGTGGCAGTTGCGCTGAAGAATTTTTAAGTAGATGAGTCCATTGTCTACAAACTAGCTCTGCACGGGGGAGTAGAGTTGTCTGTACTTTTTCTGAAATTCGCATAATTTTTCTACATTCTATGGCTCTTAATCTAGTTGCTTAGATGGTCTTCTCCGATTTCTCCGTTTGCGAACAATATCAACATATTTTGATGCAGCTTTGTTTGGATCGTACATTTTGCCGTGAAATGTGCTGCTGACACTTTCCCGCCCTTTCGAGTTTAATGCAGTCATGTTGGTAGCGTTTCCTACCGAGTGCTGTTCTCTCCCCTCCGCTCCTTTGCTACCCCTTCCACCCGAGCCTTCCCCTCCTTAACGTCACACTTCGCGAAATGCCTTACGTGTAATACTTGAATGGCCCTTTTTCTTTGGAGGGTCCCAAATGCATCATGTGTACTCGATTTGAGTCGTAGCTGGAAGAAGAAGCATCGCCTATTTCCTCTTTCTTCCGAGGATCTTTCTTCTCTAGACTTGATCAAACTCACCCTGCATTCCCTCATTTCCCTTTCTTAGATTTACTTCCCTCTTTCGACAAAAAATATTCCTTAACTAATGTTCCTCAATTCCTTGGTTCCCCACTCAGTAATAATCTTGATTGGACCCTTGATATAAATATGTTCATGAAGAAAGTTTCCACTGACTATTCATAATCATAAAAATTCGTAATATAGTACCCATAGAAACTTTACAAATTGTTTATCATGCTAAGGACTAACCATCCTAACATAGGAAATCTAATTCTGGGGTAATTCTACAGTGGTAATAAACTTTCTTCTATCTAGAAAAACTAATTAAATCCACGTTTTGTGTGCCTATTAGGTCTCAAAGGAAACGCATATTTCTGGCTCTGAAGATTTTAAATGTCCTCTGTATATTTCATGGTGCTATATTCGTGAAGAAGGATCCCCTTTTTCTCTCTACGAATTCTAAATATCATGATTACGAAACCAGGGGGAGGGACGCCCATTTTAACGCCCATTACCTCTCCCAGTGCCAACGTGGTTTCTTATATTCCATTAAAAAAATAAATAACCATCTCCCTCATCATGCCAAAGAATTGCCTTGGTCAAGTTCTATTCGCTAGTTAACAACTATTATTTAACATAAAAAGTACTATGATGTGAAAGAATTCATCAGCGAAACACTTGACCAACTTTGGTTTATTGCGTTTTATTATATGGTAGCCAATATTGCTGCATCTTTGTATATGCATTGATCGTGCCTCGACATGATCTGTCTCATGACCATCTAACGAATAATGAATTATTATTGAAATGGAACACTGACGGTATTTCGATGTAGAACATTTTTCTGTCATTCATTTAAATGTGAAATATTTAAGGTAAAAGTTTGGCTGGTGGTTTAAACGTGGCTAAAGCATCATTAACTTTAACTTTTCCAATCGCATTCTCTCTATCTATTGATAAAGTGGAAATTCTGAATTGAAGGCAAATTATTTAGCAAAATAAGAACTTTTTTCACTTTCGTTTCTAAAGAATTTTTACAACTTGTTAACAAGGCTTGTCTTAAACTTTGCAGGATATAAAAGCTGCATTAAAGGGAAATTAAATTTTGTGACGCATACTTAATGGCTTTAACAACATTATTCCTTCTCTTTTCATGATTTACGATGTACCTATTATGGTACTTTATGTACTATCAAAAATATGTAGTTAAGAGTTTGGAGGTACACAAAATTTGTAGATAGGGACGAGCATTATAGACACAAAAAAGAGAAAGATACACATCGTGAAAATGACGGTTTTTGCAACCATCGCTACCGGCGACGGTCGCAAAAACAGAAAATTGTGTTATGTGTGTTTTTTTTTCTTTTTTTGTCTATCGTGCTCGTCTCAATCGACGAATATTATGTATGTACCTATGTATATATATATACTGATTCACTTAAAAACAAAGAAACACGTAAGAAGGACGCTTAGAAATAAACTCGGACGTTTCGACGATCTAGCCGTCAAAGTTTATTTTTAAGGGTCCTTTTTACGTGTTTCTGTGGTTTTTAATTTTATCTGTATATTGTCTATGCATGTGCCTCATCGCCGAGAGCGTTTTCTTCCAAAAGATTATAACCCTTTCCCCTTGCGCTTTGTGAATAATTTTCTAATGCATATTTTCAAAAAATGTTAATGGAATTGTTTATACACAGATTTTTCACGGGTATTAAGCCGTGTTTACACGATGCATTTACCCGTGCAAGTACGTGGCTGGACAGATGCGTGAACACATTCACCAAATTAGAACAGGGGCTATTTTATGTCCACGCATTCACGCATTTGCGCAATTTTGAGTGTTTACACGGTGAAATTTTGATGGTGATTGTGTTCACGCATCTACCCGCGCGGGTAAATGCATCGTGTAAACACGGCTTTACACCAAGGAATATCTGCCAACGTTTCGACGAACGACTTGCTCGTCATCATCAGGGCTTTTGAATGCCGCATGAGTCAAAATTGGTCGTCATTTATAGTATAATATTTATTCTTCCATACATATGTTCATACAGGTAATTATTTCCATTCAGGGAAGTAAGATAGCCTATTAGGCAATAAGCCTGTAATTAGGCTAACATCAAAATTCTTAAATGCGGAAATGAAAAAAACATAGAACCAAAAATACTCATTACATAAAGAAAAATATTGAAAGGAATTCTGTGCGTAAAAATAAATTCACAACTGTAGTGACTGTAAAATATGAATTACAACATAGAATGTACAAGACATATGATGTTAGCATAATATACGCAATATACGGACCCTTTACGATAACGTTTCAATATCATCAAAAGTTACTATCCATTTTTTTATCAACCTTATGTTTTTTTCCAAAACAATTAGTTTCTTTAATTATATTAGGCAGAATGTTATACAATTTTGGTCCCATATACAAGAAACTCCTTTTGTACATAGTTAATTAGGTTTGGGGACAGGGATACAGAAACCCCTACGAACTTTTATATCCCACAATAGGCCATTGAGATCCGCCCAGAACAAAGAAATTTTAACCGAGACTCTGGTTTTCAATTAAGTAGGGCCTGGAAACCTATCATCAATTGCATTAAAAATTAAAGGGAAGGTGAGAGAACCAGTCAACGGTCAATGAGACAAACGAACCAATGAGGATCAGGCCAATCAGTCACCTGATCCGGATTGCTGGAGTCGTAAATAACCAATTTTGACTCATGCGGTATTCAGAAGCCCTGATGATGACGAGCAAGTCGTTCGTCGAAACTTTGGCAGATATGAATCCTATTACTTGGTGTAACACCCGTGAAAAGTGTATGCATCAGATTCTCCGTGAAAATCTTAGATAATTTGAATTATTTATGTTTATTTTCATATAATACTGAGTAAACCCCACTGCGAGTCATATCCATGCTCAGTGTTCCCCACACCTTTTTTTTTTAATACTATTTATGAGTCGTGGGAAAGCAAATATCATTCGCTACGAGCGCTCGAGGGGCCGCTCTTTCTCGCATCGGAGGAATCTTGCATTTGGCAGGCGCATAAATGGGGAGATATGGCAGCTTGCGGAGGAAAGCGAGAAGGGAGTGATATGCCACCCCGCATTAATTACGTCTCGCCTCCTAATGCATCCACACAGCATCTGCGGCCCCCGCTGATGTAACCCCCCCCCCCCCCCCCCCCCCCGCACTTAACAGACCGGACGATTAAGCGTATTAGATTCGCGCAAAAAAATTAACGGCTCACGGATATACCAGTCGGAGTAAATGGAAAGTGTAAAGTGGTGATTAATAATGTTAAATCGAGTGTCAAGTGTTAACACATTTAAGACCGGGCATGTTTTTTTAACCTTCCCCTGAGGCTAGGTATTTTCCCGTCTTTTTTGCAGTCACATGTTAAATATTTTATACTATCAATTGTTTATAATGTTCATCTAAAGCTTTCAACGTTTGTAAATAGGAGATACATAGTGATACAATAAGTATCAATGCATATATAAAATTAATTCTTTTACAAAATGTAATCCCAAGAAATTTTTAAACTACATGCAAAAATAATCAATGAATAGAACACGAGTATATTCGTGATCCGTCTATAGCTAGTGGCGCACAAAACACGACTAAACTCGTAAGCCGTCTGCGATGAATTAAATGCTCTTCGAGCATGATTTCTATTTGGCTTCACCTTCAGCGAAAGACAGCTCGATTATTCCAAACGAAATTCGCACTTTCTTCATTGCTGTGCATATTTACTCCGGATCGAGGTACTGTGGTGGATACGGTACTGGCTTCCCATCCCAAGGGCCCGGGCTCGAATCCCAGCATAGGTGGAGATTCATCAGTGGGAATCCCGATACCTGCTTGAGTGCTTTGTGGAGATACTTCAAACCGTCCTTCTGTCAAATAGGACGTTAAATTGTGGTCTCCTTATCGCCGCTCGTTAAGGTGGTGGCAGCGAATTTGTTTATGTACAGATTTTCGAGACAATTTACATACGTGTGCTCATTAGTAAAAGCTATATAGATAATAGTGGAAATAATTGCATCATTCCGAATTGTTTTTGTTTGTAATTCAATGTCTGTTTTGACGCGTAGTCTTATGGCATATGTCATATTTTTCGTAATAATTCGATTAATCATGCGCAGATTGTATTTTAAACGCGAAATAATACGTTTCATATTATTATAATGGTTGATGACAAATATCAAGGTATCATTCTGAGTAAAAAACACTTATTTAGATATAATTTTCAGTTGTATATCTTGGTACTACAAACATTCTCCATTTTATTTATTGTTGGCCAACTTTCCAAAAACATCCTTTTATAATTTAGTGATCAATAACCAGCTCTCATCATGTTTTCGCCTACATTTCGAAAACGGCGCTAAAAACATTGCTTTAAAACATGATTTTAAATAAAAAGTCAAAGCATGCTTTAATTAAGGCAAAAATTTCAAAATGCCTGCTTGCGTTTTGTCTTGCATGCTTTAAATTACTGGCTGTATGGTGACTTTCCCCTGCATAATCAGATGTACTTAAACGTAATGCGACCACAGATCCAATAGAGTACGCGACTAAAAATACCACAACAAGGACTAGCTATTGTCCCTTCCCTCTACTTAATCTATTTTCACAGACGATGCATGTACAGCCCCTGCCGCACGCCATTCAATGTGACTTTCAAAGTGTATACACTATGTGGCAGTCATAAACCACTCATGAAAAGTTCGGGTCTGTAAAATACCCCAACACGTTTTGGAGAATCGTGATCGCTTCTAGATACTTTTTCATAGATGATGCATAAGCAACCCTTTCCACAAGCCATGAAAGCGGCTCTCGTGGCAGTACGTACGTGGATGCAGATGTAGAAATTCTGAGATAGAAAGAGAGTGAGACTCAGGGGGAAAGCCCTTGGAGAAGTAAGGAGACGAAACGGTCCAATCTAGCGTATGCATGTGTGTGTTATTTGGGGAAAGGGAAGGTTTTGGTTTGGTAAGGGGGTGGCGGAGAGAGGAGGCGGGGGCCAAGGCGGGGCCGAACGGGGGCGGAGAGGGGGGCGGTGGGCGGCCTTGTGGAGTGATGCCGCGGAGGATCCGAGTTTTAAGGGGGCAGGGTAAAGAGGGGAGTGAGGGGTGGAGGAGGGAGGGGTTAGCGTCTGGCGGTGAGGCGGCTTCATCCCTCTCCCCCCTGCACCCCGCCCCGCCCGCCTCCCCTGTTTCACGATGCCTCGTTAAGTTCTCCTCGAGAATCCTTCTCCATGATTTACGCGGGATTTAATTGGATGTCAGAGTCTCCCAAGCCGACGTTTTCCCTTGCAGATTCCTTATGTCCTCTCCTCTTCGCTCTCCCGGCTCGGGAGAAGACGGAGCCGACTACCAAGCTCGGAGGTGGGAAGAGCCAAAAGGGAGTAAGGTTGAAGAGTTTGCGCATGCTTCAAAGGTACATACATGTATACACTACAATGTCCCATCTTACGCTCTCTCTCTCTGAGAGAGCAAAGGAGCAGGGAGGACGTAGACTTGGGAGGAGAGAGGGAGAGCTAAGAGACACACTAGCACTGCGCAGGCGAACACGTAAGTCTGGCTACCGTTCCTTCCTTCCTTATCTGCCTGCCGGCTCGTTCGTATGTTCGCTCGGGATCTTATCCGGCACATCTGCGTCAATGTTAACGTCGTGGTTCTCCTCTGGAAATTCACGGACAGTTTCTTCTACTTGAGGGAAGTGTTGAGGTAAAGGTTCTCAACGTATATGTATGTATACGTGGATACGAGTCGTTAACTTAGGGAAATGAGCTTAGTTAATCGGTGCACGGCCATACATGCGTTGTATGCAAATCGGAGCGAGGATGTGACGTGACGTAGCGGAATGACTTGGATGGAAATGGAACTCAGTTTCAGTACCACATGGGCACATTTCTGTACATTTTTTCCATGTGTTACTCTTATGCAAAATAGGTTGCGAACTCTTTGAGGCACAATGATTTGGTAATAAGTATAATAACCAGTGCGGGAAATACGGAATGATGATTAGCCATGAGAAAACAAAAGTAATGATATTTTCTAGGACAAAACATGTAGGCTGGTCATAATAATAGTAGGGCAAAAAATGTTGCATATATACCGTTTTAATTATTTTGGATAGTACGTTAGAATAGGATGGACGTGATTGTAAGGACATAACGAGGAGAATTGCGCTAGCGAAGGGAGCGATTAGAAATAGAAAGGGGCTGATGACGGGGACCTTGCGTAATGATATAAGGAAGAAGCTGGATAAATGAATTTTATATTAAGTGGATTGATGTGTGGTGCAGAAACCTGGGTCAGTGGAAAGGGGAAATGAATAGGCTGCAGTCATGCGGACGTGATGTGAAGGTGCGGTGGACGGGAAGGTAGACAAACGAGGAAGTGCTTGGTATGGTGGATGAGGAAAGGAAACTTCAGGAGGAGATTGGGAGGAGGAAGGTTAGGTGACTGAAAGAGGTAATGAGGGGTGATGGGTTACTCAAAGCCGTGATAGAGGGAAGGGTGTTGGGCAAGCGGGGAAGGGAAAGAAAGAAAAGACTTTGTGGACGCGATAAAAAAGATTTAGAATGTATGCTGAGATGAAGAAAGAAATTGTGCAGCGGGATAGGGACTGTACATTTCTAGAGGATCTGTACTCTCATTCATTTAAATCTACCTTAAGCGGTAGATTACCCTAATAATGGAGTTGATAATAGATGGGAGAAAAGTATGAGAATCCCATTATGGAGGATCAAGTTACAGTTGAATGGACCGAATTACGAGGAATGTCGCAAGGAGTAGAGGGAGTATGATTTGGCATAAAGTATGAAATGGTGGGCTTCACGGATCCAATCTTCGGATTGATAGACTCATGCTAGGTGCCCAGATTGGATGGACCGTCGGGAATAATTTTCTAGTTTTTAAGCAGACGCTCTCAAGGCTGGTTACACTCCAACCCAACATCATTTTGCCTCATTGTAGTTTCCATCTTAGTTTATGTAGGCTATAGAGTACAATATAACATTAGCTAATTGCAGCTTCCGTGACCGAACTTAACTACTTCTACTGCCCCCCTATTCTGTAACTCGTTAAGACATCCTAACGACATATGTCGGTTCATTATCTTCCCTAACGACTAGTTAGCGAGAATCAGTATTCTGTAACTCATAATTAACGACTTTCGTCGGTAAAATCGTCCGTATGTCGCGAAATTCTTCGATAACCCGTCGCTTCGATGCGAGATGTCCAGATACCCCCGGTAAGGCAGAGAGAAATTCGTTATGGATACGTCGGAACACTTTGTATTTGGATTGAAGGCAAAGAGTAAATTTGAAGTCGTTTAAGATTGAATTCAATGGAAATAAAGGTCACGAACCTACTAATGTGCTAACTGATGTCGGTTTCGAAACCATGAAATTACTCCAAACTTAAACTAGGTCATTACTATGAATACTAGTATATTTTCTATACTCAGTGGGCAATGCACAAGAAAAAACAAAGTTAAATTTTGCAGAATGCTCAGAATCTATTGAGCTACCTTTACGTGAATGTAAAAGATAATTACCCGTTGATTAATGTTACATCAACCTATAGTACTATAATATATGTAAAACCTATGTATACATAGTTTGATGAAATCTCGATTAACCCAGTTAACTACCTTTACCCAGATAATTACCCTAAACTCGTTATTATTCACGATTTTGTATCAGAAAAGTAATAAGCATGAATATATTTTCACTTTACCTCCTAACACGCTTATAAACACAAGTATCTAACGGCAAATATTATATACACTGATACTGAGCGTCCTGGATGGATAAATTCAGTGACGAAAACAATGCTCAATGTACTGTTTAATGAAATAGGCAAAGTTAGGTGCTAATAACGCGAATATATAATATTATAGATACACAATTTACCATATAGAATAGATTTTGAGTCAATCTCACATTCATCCAAACACTATTATATCGGCCTCTACCTGAGAAATCCTCAGAAATATAAAAATTGGTGATTGTGAGGAAACGGCATAATGTTAAAGTGTAACCTCAATTGTGTTAGTATAACACTCATAGCTTGGAGATCATCAGGAAATACACGACATTGCTAGACATAATTACATATAGGTAATGCAAAAAAACTAGCAGCAATTATTAAGGTAAATAGAAGGGAAATCATCTAATCAAATACCCACACTTCGCAGCTCCAAGCAAATTCACTTGTTTATATTCAGAAATTCTTTATAAAAATGCGTGAGAAATTATGAGGACTCACACTATATTTATCTACTTAAATTATAATATACCGCCCGTAATAAATTTGTAAGACTAAAGTCACGCTCTTTGATCTTAAGTCAGTTCAGTGTAGATGTTCAAGCATATAACACTTTTCTCGGCAATTTTTCGGCGATAAGGCATGACCGTCGTCTCAATATTTAAGTTCAAGTTCACAACACTGACATGTTTTGACATATTTATTAATTGAAACGCCAAACTATATAATTAAAAACAGATAGTCCCTTCCCTGCTACACACGGCAAACATCACGAAAACTATTCAATAACAGACCATTTAGACTTATAAATAATAATTAGCCACGCACAAATCAATTACCCAGAGGGAAACCAAAAGATAATGACAAATTAGCGTCGGACAAAACATTTCTCGACTATTATATTTGAATACGTATTTACAAACTACTGAATAGCCTGCAGCTCGTAACTAATTGTAAGAACAACAATTCCACTCGTTACCTTGGCCCACAGCCCTACGAACGTCAGACTTTATTACTACAGAGTCCTCTCTTGGGCATTCTTAACACTGCCACACTACTTCCTCACCTAATAGTTCTAAAATTGCAAACCAGAGGCCTCTGAATTCCTAGGCTTTAGCTTCATCTAATTGGTGGAAAATCGTAGCCTCCATGCGAGGTGATTTATGTTTTGAAGGTAGGAACCGAAACTTCGCTACCGAAAATTTAACGATTGCCTGGCGTTAAGCAATGTTACAGAATGGCGTTGTCGGTAGGAAAGGTTCGTTGCATCCGAGGATTTTCGTTACGGGCGTGCTAACGACGAATTCTTAAAGAGTCATAGAATAGGGGGGCTAAGGGGAAAGTTCGATATTTTACGCGGGTTCCTTGCTATCAAACTGATTTACTTGGGGGAAGCATTCTATTGTAAAACACTTTATGCAATTAAATTGGCCAATATCGAAACTGGATTTCCACGGCTGTAATTATACACTCAATTAAGAAAGGCGGCTAACAGTGGTTCGATGTTTTCTCATTAAGGATAATTCCTTTACAAAGCAGCCTTGAGGGAACTTAATGGAGGTTCTTGGAAATGAAGATTAATATTAATCGGAGCCAAGAGATTCCGCTATTTGAGAAAGAACGAAGGAAGGACCGTGTCCCAGAACGACTATGCGCACAATATGGGTTATTGCTCACAATTAAATCCATGCGCAATAGCCATTCAAAAACTCGTTACGAAGCGGAACTAATTTTGCGATTTTGCCAAAAAACCTCAGAAATAAAATTAAAACTTATTTTGCTGCTGAGAATATTTATATAAGCAATTAATCATTGCAATAAATATTTTGTTTACTTTCTTCAATTTGTTTACCATTATTATACATCAAAACCCTTGAATACGGAGATTGGTTTGCTGAAGCTATCCACTCAATCCACGCAATTCACCGGCCTTGCAGGTGAATTACAATAAACCTTACCAAAACAGGAATAAATATTCAACTAATTGAATGAAGAAAGAGCGACGGATGGGAAGGTGGAAGAAAGAGGAAGTGCTTGTGAGGAGAGGAAACTTTTGGAAGACATTAGAAGGAGGCAGAGTAGGTGGTTAGAAGAGATAATGTAGTACAAAAGAATACTGAAGGCTATGGTGGAGGGGAGGAGGTATATTAAGCGGGGTAAGAAGAGAACAGGCTTTATAGACATGATGGAAAGAGGTGGACATATGCTGAGATGGAGAAAGAAATTGTATGAGGGACCTGAAAAAAACGTAGAGGATTTTTACTCTCATCCTTTTAAACATTACTTAACTATTATATTCATATCTTTTGTGATAGAGCAGCTTTTCTCGATGCAGCTAAGTACTTTGGTCTGCACCATTCTTGTTTCCGGAAAAATTCTGAAAGGAGGGATATATCTACCCTTAGACCAACTTAAATGGTCATGTCTTTTTGTTCGAGGCTTATGTTTACAAAAAAAATGGCCTTACCCAAACCAGTGACGTCTTAATGCTAACCAGCGTAAGATTTTCAACGCAGTTCAACCAGAAATATCTTTTGAAAATATATTTTCTAACGTGCCACGACAGAATACCTCCCTTGGCTGATTTAGGAATTTTAAATCATATTTTAATGTCTGTTTCCGATGAATATTATTTATGTTCAAGTGAAAATGTAAAGAGTTTTGGAATTATGTCCAAATATATTTCTCCAAAATTATATTAATGGGGACTTGAGTCAATCAATTTTGTGAATTTTGAGAAAGCAGAAGGCCGAAGAGATACAACCGTAAGCATCCGTTTGTGAATATTTTTGCTCGATGGCTGCGGGGAACGGTCTTCATTTGTTATTTTTTTCACATATTTATAATTGCCTCGTGTTATATTTACGCGCGAACCCAGAGCAGTTGGAGCGGGTAGCGGGGAGTTAACGGGATGGATAGAGGACGCGCAGGAAACGACAGGAGGCCACCTACCTACCAGTACGCACGTGCTGCTTGTTATTGCTTGAAATATGACGCGCGGTGGGCGTGCCAAAGGAGTTTGGCTGATTGGAGGGGAGGGGAGTGAGGGGAGGGAGAGGGGGGAAGGGAGGGTGGGAATCATGTATACTTCGGTTGATAGTGCATGCTCGCTGCAGCTGTAACCAAATTGCCGTACCAGAGCGTCGGCTCGTTAAAATTCTGATACGCTGAAGTCATCGCGGTGGAGAAAATTGTTTCGTTTCCCTCTCTCTCTTTTTTTTACCGTGGGCAATTAAATAAATTAATCTTCTTCTTCTGCTCGATGTTAAATGCCAGCCCGGCCATACCTTTGGAATGAGATCTCCATTTTATTTCCACTGTTCCATCTTTACTATGTTTTTCTTGCTCCTTTCATTCTTTTTTCCACAGCTGTGATATTATCTTCAATTTGACCGTAGAGCTTGAGGTGGTTCCACCATAAAATGACTTAGGCAAATGCAAGTATAATTCATATTCTGGATACGCATGGAAAATGTCCCCTAGTTAGTATGAACATCAAAATTATACTTTTGTCGCGCTAATTTATTTATACGTTGTTTTAAATGCTAGGAGGGGTGAAAAATGGGGGAAAATGTATTCTAATATATTATTGTTATTATTTGATGAACACGTTTTCTAAGGATCATCATCTTGATCGAAAACCCTTGGGAAATTTAATAAACATAATTTTAGGCATCGTATCGCTTATTATTTAAGTTATTAGCAAATTACTACTATGATTGAAGTCAAAATACGGCAATTCAATAGAATTGGCGCTGCAGTAGGTTCTTACGGTTGGAAAAAGGATCATTAAAATATATTTGACGGATAATTAGCATATATAGTACCTTAGTTTTTTTTAAATGCTCAGTGAACGCATAATTTACTAAACATTCATTCATTCATTACAGTAATCTACCGGTTAAAGGTAGGTTGTGATGAAAGTCAGAGAATATCCGACGAACTCTTACACGTGCCGTGCCCTTTCTACCTCTAGTATTTCTTTCTTCATCTCAGCATAAGTCCTACCTTTCTTCATCCCGTCCATAAAACCGATTCTCTTCCTTCCCCTTCCCCGCTTACCCAACATCCTACCCTCTATCACGGCCTTCAGCAAACCATCGTCCTTCATTACCCCTTCCAGCCACCTACCCTGTCGTCCCCTAATCTCATCTATAAGTTTCCTCTCCTCGCCCACCATGTCAAGCACAATTTACTAAACAAATACATTAAAAATTGGCGGGATTTTGCTTTTGTTTTGACTTCCACAGTCGTGGTGGACCTCCTTAAGCGGGCTGTAGAGGAGAATGGACGCACATTTGCAGGCAGCATTTGGTACTGCTTAAACGGATGAAAGAATTAATTTAATTTAAATCTGTTTTGGATTGCTCTTGGTTCTATTGCGAAACCCATACGCTTCTAATGAATATATTATTTTTACGAAAAAAAGAATAATGTGGTAGCTGACTGAGAATAAAAGAGTTTTTCATTATATTTAACTGCTGCTATTTTCAATTAATAAGATTTAAAAATACTCTAAATTCACGCTCATAAAAACTTGTAGACATTCATAAAAAACGAACTGATGAAGAAGGAATATGTTTATTTGACTTCTTGTGATAAAAGTAGCCGTGTCTCATCTATAAAAAGTATCTCAGCCGTGGATCAGGATAAGAATGTGGTTGTGATGCTCCTGAAATGGAGGGGATAGAAGAAATGTTCTTTTTTTGCTTGGTCATTTTGAAGGATTGAGTAATATAGAATATAGTTGTACATGTGTAACACAAAACACGAGAGGGGAGGGAAAATGGTCGAAGTAGTTGTGCCAAGATATCATTTTGTAATGGCTAGAATATTTTCATGTTAATTTACATTTAATAATACAGGAAGTAACGTTGTATCGATAATACTCTATGTGATGTGCTTGAAATGCCGGTGTTAACAGTGTAATTTCAATTTTCCGGTTTTGATTAATACTCATCGGCTATAATGGCTTAAACAAGAATTGTTTTTTCAAAACTCTTGTTGAGTTGTAAATTATGTTGGCCCAGGAAAAATACGCCACATTTGGTACTTTTTCGTTGAAGTAATACGTGCTCAAGCGCTTTTCAGCTCGAAACGCACTTATTTTTTTACCGCGTTCGTGCTCAATCTAGCTTCATAGCAAGAGACTTCGGCAATGTGCAGAAGCGGGAAGGACGTGAGTTTAGTTACGCTGCGTTTAAACGAGGACTGAATTCCGTGAATGTACGTGTAATGCGAGTGCGTAATAAGAAAATCGTGATCGGATTAGGATCTTTCGAACCAAAATATTAGATTTTATTAGGGACATCCTCAATGAAAACAGGTTCGACTTACGTTAGTAGACACACTTTAGGAAAGCATGAACAGAGTATGTGAATTATTTTCACTCGTAACTTCATTCATTACCGTTCAATTTTCTGCAATCTTCATCTTAATCTACATCCCTGAAAGCCACATCAGGGGTATGTGGCAGGGGGTGATTTTTCCACCAGTATGCGCTACAAAATGCACTAAAATATTTAGTGAAACTAAGGATATTAATGCATTAGCAAAAACATGAAGATTCTTGTCAGGTGGTGACATTTCACCAACATGCGCTACACTCTAGAACTGAGGAAGAGACTGGTGAAATGTTATGTGTGGAATGTTATGTTGTGTGGATGCGGAACGTGGACCTTGGGAAGAAAAGAGAAGGATAGGATCAATCCTTTTGAGATTTGGGTGTGGAAGAGACTAGAGAGAGTGAAATGGGTGGATAGAGTAAGAAATGAAGAGGTGCTGGGAAGAGTTACGGAGGAAAGAACACTACTGAAAACAATACAGAAGAGAAAGGGAAACTGAATTGGACATATTGTAAGAGGGAAGGGGATTTTAAATACAGCAGTCGAGGGAACAGTGGAGGGAGAAATGAGAAGAGGAAGAAGAAGGTTGAAAATGGTAGACGGAAGTGAAAAAAATTTACAAGGAAAAGGTGGAAGAGGCCCGGGACAGGACGAATTGGAGACAGCTTTGGTGCTTGGAACCTGCCAGTTAGCAGAATACCAGTTGATGGTGATGCTCTACACTATAAGTATGCCACCAATCATAGCGGAACTAATGATATTAACGTATTTAGCAACTGCATAAATGTATGCACAGGTATGCAAAAGTTATATAGGAAACGTGCAAGAGGTTCTGTTAATACTAAATAGCAGATTTAGAAATAGGAAATAGGGAGCAAATCAACTAAAAAATATTCCACGCTCATATTTTTCTTAAAACTTGTTCACTTAATTCTTTGAAACACACCCAAAGAGAGAGTGCACTCACATAACGCCTCAACATGCTAATTAGTCACATCGTTAATTACTAACTATACTCACGCACTGATTACTATCGCGACGCAAGCGGAAGATGGAATCTTTCTCAAACACTCCTACACACACACACGCGCGGGTATAATACATCATTTATCTCTTCAGGGCTTCGTGTCCCGCTTTATTTAACTAGAGCTCAGGCAGAAACCTAAAGAGTGTAAGGACTTTCGGCGGGGTGATGTGATGGGAGATGTGATGTATATTCTTAAGCGCGCAGGAAGCGTCATGAAGAATTAAACCCCACACGGGTGAGGACTGCGTGTGTCGGGAAGGGGAGAGGGAGAGAGAGGGGGTGGGGGGTAGGAAAAATGTATTAAACTTAAACCATGCTCGTTATGCCGAACCTTGCGCAAATTGCGATTCTGTTTGAATTAGTGCCTAATTGGATGAGAGACTTGGGCAGGGTCAACAGAGCTAGGGGAAGGAGAGGGCAGAAAGTTCTCAAACTACACACACCCTCACTCAATCCGTTAGACTCCTTCCTTCCCAGAGTTCTCCACTTCTCTTCACTTCCCAACCCACCCCCGTGCTTCCTCGTACCCCCCTCCCCAAACCCACCCACACCCGTACATATATCCCCCACCCCTCCCCTCCCACACCCCGCAGAATAAGGACAGTAAAGAGGATATTCAAATTTCATCCTTATTTACCCTTCCACTCTGGCAAATGTCCCTCCTCTCTTTCTCTCCCGCCATGCAAAGTACCCTTTTTTACGGAAAAGGATCGCAGCTTTTGTGTCCTTCATTTGAGACGAGCTTCTCTCGTGTGTTTGGTTAACTCCCTCGCCGCCGCGTGTCGTCGCAGTGAGAAATATGAAAGGGGGGTAGGAAGAAAAAAAACAAAAAATCGCCAGACTTCGCGAGGGGGCTTGTTGGCCGGCTCATTTCCTTGCCTTTCGTCCCCTCTCGGTGACCTGGGGTGGGAGGAATGCCTCTTCAAAGGAGGGCCATGGAATATTTTGCCGGAAAGGAAGGGATTTCTGCATTCGAGGGAAAAGGAGCTCGTGGAGGTGATTGCAACACTGGATCCATTTATCACTTTCTCCGTCTGTAACTTAAATTGTATTTCAACTATATAATGTGAATCACTGGCGATGAGGAACCGTCGAATCCTGGTGAATCGAATAAATTAAGGTCTCTCGGGTTCCACCCGGGTTAGCTGCTCCATGGTCAACGTTTTGACAGCTTTCTCCGCTGTCTTCCTCAGGTTGATATTGAAGAGCATTGTGCCACTTTTTTAATCCTTGGTTGGTAGGTCCGTAGTAACCTGATAGGTTCAATTCTCCTGCGCTTCCTTGAGATTTGTGACAATCGATTTCCAGATCGGTTTCAAGGATCTGAGGACGACAGTGGAGTTATCTGTCGAAACGTAGGCCATGGATTCACTTGCGTGGATGAAAACTTGAGAGATCTTCGTCTATTATAGGAGACCGAATTACGATCAATTCATATGAATTTTCTATCCTCCGTTTTTCAGGTTCACAGCTGCATCGTTGCTTTTCGTGGACATCATTTCGCCGGCTGTCCTGCAGATGACGACTGAAAAATCATGCAAAGTAGCCGTAAAAATGTTTTCGAGGAAGTGGAACGGCGTGACAGAAAATCCTAACCGGAAGAAACCAGGTCTCATCTAACAATACTCGTAAGTACCAAAGAAACCTACATCAAAAGTTGTGTGTTCGAAAACTTATGGAGGCTCCACCGCGACTGTGTAAATAAAAAATGCCGTAGCCCACCTTTTCGTTTGTGTTGTTAAAAAATATAGCTTACGCCGATAGCATGTTTAGCTATTAGAAATCAAATTTAAGACACAAAATACATAGGAGAGTTGACGATTATATTTTTAATGAACACTTTCCAGCCATATGAGCCGACTGCCGAGCATTTCTACTAAACGCATTTTGACTTTTAAACATTCCTGTGTAATCTATTCGTGTTGCAAGAATGAGAAATGCATGGAAAGAATTACTGTGGAAGACCAAGGATGGAATAAATCAGTTAAATTAATAAGGACGTAAAGATGAAGAACTATGCAGTAATGAAACTTTTAATTGATTGGAGAGTGGAGTTGAGGGCTTCAGCAAACCAATTGTCGGACTGATCACTGATGATGATGAAAAATTTTAAAGAAAAAAAGTTTTTTTTTTACCGTAAATGATTGGAGAAAGAATTTTTCAACGAACTCTTTTTCGCGTTTCCACCATTCTCTAAGCGGTATCATGTCGCAGGCCAGTTTAAGAATGCTACAAAACTCCTTCCGATCTCATTAACGTCGGTTCGATTTCTGCGAAAGGGGAGAGACACTGTGTGCACGACTCCATTTGTGGAAAACGAACCAATGGGAAGACTTCAGGAATGGACTCCCTACGGTGAAGAAGTGCGCCGAAAACTCTCTCCCGAGAATGCGATATGGGCACTTGGAAAGGAAAAAGGCACGGGCGGACTCGCGCGCTCAGTCTCTTTACGGAGTTAAGACTGCATTCCTTCGAAACTCCCGGACAAGTCTTGCGGCGGGATGAGGAGAGACCTCTCAACTCACCCTCCCCTCCTTTTTTATTTACTTCCTTAACTCGTCCGCGATCGAGAACCAGCGGCCCTCCTTCTTAAGTCCTTCTCCCTTTTCTCGAAGTCCCTCGTCGTTTACCTTATTAGCGTCTACCAAAAAAAACCGCCAATACAAAAGCGATCGGCGTTTGTTTCCTTGCGCGGAACGCCATCTGTGCGCGGATGCTCGGCGAGTTGCGGTTACTCCCCCGCGCATATCGGTTGTAGTGAGCGAGAATGGAGTTTATGATTGTTTTAGAATGGAGGAAGAAACAGACTTATGACTCATAGGCAGCGCAGAACTTGGTGGCTCTCTTGAGTGAAGGCTTAGATGTCGGAAAGTATTTTCTTGGTCAATTGTTTTCTTCAGCCTACAGGAAGGGAATGTCAATACAAAGACCCCTACTTCTGTGGTAATTGTGAATGTCATTCCTCCTGTTGCCACTTAAAACATTTGTCTTATTATAAACCAAGTAGTCTAATACACACATTTTTATTTCACTGTTAATGAATAAATAAGATATGACAGTGTTCATCTGGTTTGGCCTCAGCCCAAATCCTTACAACCCTTTTATATCAAATTCTTGCTTTCGGTAAAAATCGATAGAATTTGATTTAAGCGCACGCTTCCGCCAACCCTTAAGAAAGCTTTGTCAGGCAATAATTATTATTCTTCGGCAAAAGCTTGTCCTTTAAATAAATGCTAGAGGTTTTTACCAAAAGGAGGAATTTGATATAGAAAGTGCAAGATATTGAAAAATTATGATAAAATACTTCAAATACCCCTTTTCTCTACCCTCAAAAATGTTCCTATATTATGACCATGACCCCAGACACAAGTACATAGGGCCTGCTATGGAAGAATGCAAAATTCATACAACGAGGGATATTCTTCGCCCATGCCAGTGTTCGAACTCAGTCCTTCGGGATGCAAGCGCTATAGCCAATACAACGACCCGATCCCCATCTGGAGCAAAGGTGGGGTTGTAGGCTTAGCTAGGGGTATGGGCAAGGAAGGGCAGAGAGAGTGGGAGGGATTGGGTCTCTCCGTGACGACCAAATATGGAGCCATTAATGGACCGTAATTAGGTTCGAAGCGAGTGCGAGGGAAGCCACGGAAGGAATCTATCGAGCCGAGGGCGAAGACGGACAAAAAAGGACTCCTTCTCTCCGCTGCTGTTATTACTAAAGGCTGGTTCACATAGAACATAAAACATAACTTATAATCATCTCGTAACTTAAGCTTAAACATTTATAAAAATGTACACTCGGTGACTCACGGTTACCACTCCAGCCATCTTAAGTTACGTGCTTAAGTTATGTCCATGCATACACTCCAAAACTCTGCCTCATCCGTGGAAAGTCGCTAGGTCTTCCCCCCTCTCACCCACCTTATCCCGCAAAACTCTCTCTTTGCGTGCAAAATTTAAAACGGCGTCATTAGGAACTTGGGTCCGCCAGGATCGCTTTTTTAATTGTCTCCGGCCGTCGCCATAATTGGACGAGAAGGGAATAGGGGGTGGTAGATGGGTAGTGGGGAAGACATAAGCCACTGCTGCTATCTGCCGGCCTCAAAAATGTTTTTTCCAATCGCGCTCTGTGAGGCAGAGAATGAGGAATCGTTAAATATATCCAATACTAACGATTTGAAGCAGAAAACAAGAGGACGTGATGGAAAATATAGAAAGAAGAGAGAATTGGAGCCATGGTACTGCATCGCTCGTACTCAGCCGTTCCGTGCTAGTTGCTAGCAAATGCTGTCGGACTGGCTGGCTTGCAACGCAGTATTCACACGGGCACACTTCGCGCGCTAGACTACCGCAGAAAGAGATCGGTGTCCTCGTTCGGAGTCGGACTTAGCAACATTAAGTTTAGGTTTGTGCAAGCCGGAGTGAGATAGGTAATGTATGTATGTACTTCCTTTACATAGGATTATCTACCGCGCATATCAGTCGAATCAGGTTCAATCAGCGATTATGAGACCACTTCGGTATTGGGGCGTTGTGCAAGCGGGCGTACTCACAGCGAAGATGCAATACGGGACACGGACTTAAACTCTGGTTTGAGCTCGGCAGTCCAGCCTCGCTGGGTACGCCCGATGTAGAACTCTGATGGATACCTGATAACGATGACATTGACAATGTTGTAATTCTCTTCGTTTCTTTTAGATTGGTTTGTGCTGGTAGGGAATGCTAAGCAAAGAAGGACAGAGGAGAGCTTATCGACTGCTTTTGTTCGTTTACGGATCATGAGCAAATCGAAACGATGCTGTGCCAAACACGTTCGCACTGGAATGATTGAGTGGATAATTCGCGTATTCGTTCCGCGAAAATCACCTTGGTTTTGCTTGGCTAGTTGCTTTTGAATTTGTTTCGGTCTGTGGCGTCGTCAACTCGCGAGAAAATTATGCTATTATGCGTCCTCTTATCTGCGTTTTCGAGGGTCGGGATTAAACTCAGTAAGTACGTTCTCCGGCAAAAAGACAAGAGAGGAGGGAGGTCGATTAGATATTTCAACAAAGAAAATGTTGCCGTTAGTTTCTGTGGTAGTGGTACTTTCTCCACAAATTTAGTGGTATTTATCGATGGCTACTATTATGCCCTTTCCGTTGAGATACATTATTTGGAAATTACTTAGGACTTTTAACCGAGTTTTGGCCGACATCTGAAATTTTGAATCCGCTCATGAGAAATATTTTGTTTTTGTTTCTTGAAGATATTGTGGACATGTAAAAGATTGACACATCAAATTTACAGATAATGACGAGTTCTTTTTTGCTACAAAATCAGCAAGCTAGCACATCAGAGGCACGAGAAAATACTATGTGGAAATCTTACACCCACTGCCAAAATGGCTGGCAGTCGCATTGGGTCACGCCCGCGTCTTGCGCATGCGTGTCGTCAACATAGGGTCTCCCTCGCGTCGTAAGAGAACAACCAGTTGAACGATGGCACATTTATTTCAATCATGCCGTAAGCACGACGTTATAGCGTCAGAATGAATCACCCTGCAAGCGTTACATCGTCGTTTCTGTCCGGGTACTTCATGCGTCCCACAGTGGGCTGAAATCGAAAAAAGCTGGCCAAAAGTCAAAAAGTGATTTTTTCAAGCCAGGAAGCTGAAATTTTGCATATATATTTTCAAAAGACCAGTGCATGCGATGACGTAAAGCATTTCCCTTAGTACTCTACATATAACAATTTGCATGAGGTTAAAGTTGCACAAATTTCGCAAAAATGTTCTACACCCAGGATAAATTTTTTTTGAAAAAATCACGTATTGACTTTTGGCCAGCTTTTTTTGATTTCAGCCCACTGTGCGTCGGTCTGATTTTAATGTGGGTCCATCGTAAAATGACTCAAATTATATGTGATTCATATCCTGGCTTCTTACTTGTAAAAGTGTCCCCATTTTGGCTTGGACAACAAAATCCTACTTTTCCACGTTGCGGTTTTTTATTCAAATTAAACTTGAAATTACATGGTGTTAAATGCGAGATCGCGAGTTATCTGGTTTTCTGATTTAATTGCCATTTTCACGAATGACTGTGCGTAGGAAGCGAATTCGCCTCATCCACGGGTATTTCTGGATTGTATTTTGCATGTCATATTGAAAGCATTCCTTTAATTCTTTGCAGAAAAATTAATGATTTCCTCTTCCAGTTGAATTTCAACGAACTACCTCTCCAAGTGCAATTGTATAAAGATGAGAGAATATTTTCAACAGGGTATTGACGTATCGCCTGTACTGACTAAAAGGCCGATTTAAAATCCAATTCGGAACTGCTTTAATGTTATCTCTTTATTCCCTCCGTTTTCGTTTGGAGTTTATGTATAAGACCATGAGATGGGATGCTCGTAAGTGCATTTCGTCCATGCTTAGCTAATACGCTGTCCGGGTTCCTCCTGCACGCTTCCCTTTCACTGCTTTAAATCCCTCGCTCCCATTATTACCCCCTATCCTTAATGGCGGAAATGACATCAGCCCTTGGTCACACTCCATAATAACTAGTAATGCGCATGGCGCGAAGTGGTGCATGGAGCGATCGTATCATTTAATGGTGAAGTAGTGGTCACTGTAATTCGCCGAAGGTGACCAACTGCTGAAGTAGTTTCAGGGGCATGTAAGTTGGCGATTGGTTGGATAAAATTTTATTAGCGTCTACCGGTTAAGGTAAAATGGTTAAATGTGAGAGCATACATCTCAGCATACGTCCTGCCTCTCTTTATACAGTTCACAAAACCCATTTTCTTTATTTCACTTCCCCGCATACGCAACATCCTCCCCTTTATCAAGGCTTTCAGCATCCCTTCGCCCCTCATCACCTATTTCAGCCACCTTCTCTACCATATCCTGATATCCTACAGAAGTTTCCTCTCCACACCAGCCATACCAAGCACTTCTTTATTTGTCGTCCTTTCTGTCCACCGCACCTCTTCCATCCTCCTCCACACCCACATCTCGGACAACAGCACCATGGTCTCCTTTTCCTTTCTCAGAGTCCTCGTTCCGGCACCATGCAACTCTACACTCCATACAAAACTCTTGGGTAGCCTCTTTTTAATATAATGTAAGAGAAACAATTGCACTTTTCCACAAAATGGTTTATTGCGTACAACGCGTTTCGGCTCACAGAGCCATCATCAGGTACAAGACATCTTTTTAATATCCTTGCCCAAGGTCACCTTCATAGTCTCCTACCTATTGCTGGACGCTGCTTTCACATAATTTATTTATTTATTTAAAAATAGACCACATACATCATGATGCCATTTATAGTGATACAAGTAACAACATACGCATAAACATTAACAAGAAGAAGATATAGACAAATAATATAACAACATGGCAAGCCAGAAATTATTATTTTATTTGGGAATGAGACATGGCTTGGTTAGCGAAGGCGTTGGAAGATAAGGAGAAAGGGTCAATGTTGACAGGAAGGGAATTCAGGAGAGACGAGAGTCGAACAATAAGGGAGCGCTTGGTGAGTGATAATATGGGAGTAGGGATATGGAGCAATGAGTGGGTCACTCTTATATATAATAATACGATAATCCTTACGATATAGATTAATTTTACGGATACAGTGGGTACTGAATGGAATTTTCAAATTATAAAATGGGGTCAACTTATTACAGACCAAAATAGCGTTTTCATGGCATATGTCATACCTCGCCGTGCCGCCTGAAAACAAGTTGAGTAACATTCCATAAAAATCTAAGTCATCGTAAGTCCCGACGATGGCGGTGGAGGGGGAAGGTTTAGGGAAAGCAGTGGTTAGTGGGGTGAGGAAACGGCGTCAGAAGGTTATCGTTGTGTCTGCATGCTGGGATGCAAAACATTTCAAGAAAGTCAAAGCTAGAGGTTTTAATCTCCGCGCGTGGAGAATTTCTGAAACAAAATCACTCCTTTGGTTTTCTTCGATTAAATGATTAGAAGTGTACGGAACTTGTGTTACCTTTTTCAATGTTCGTAATAACGTTAGCTTGAAAACGACACTTTAGGTTTGTCGAAATCGATCGGCGCAATAAAAAACCTATTGCTTCCATTTTATCAAGTTTATCTCTAGGAAATAGGCTGCACAGAATGACTGAGGAAGTCATAATTCTATTTTATCACGTTTTCACGTTTTTATTAGTTCGGTTTCCGTCATGTCTGTCTTTCCGGCTGGAATATTGCAACCGAGTTAAAACTAACTTTTCGATCAGCTAGAGACTTGAACCAGAAACCATAGCTCAGATGTGGATGACAATGCAATATTAGCTATTTATTATAACAATTAATTGATTAATTAATTAACAATTAATTAATAAACATATTTCTTGATTTGCTAGTAGAGGCTTGTAATTTTAACCATAACTAAGAACTGGATGAAAATACAATGTTATCTGCATGTTATGAAAATTAATTAATTAATTAACGATTAATTAATTAACAAATTTCCTGATGTGCTTGGAGAGGCTCGAAACTTTAATCGTCGCTCGGGACTGGATGCCAATGCATCATCTGCCATATGTTACAATAATTAATTGAATAATTAATTAACACATTTCCTGATTTTCTAGTAGAGCCTTGAAACTTTAGCCATAGCTCCTTCGCTCTCGGACGACCCCTGCTGAATGTATTCGTCTCGAACGAAATCATGTGCCATAACGGCCAAGGTGCAGAAATAACTATTTCACTACAGTCACACGCATTCGGAGTATTACTGACCCAGTTCTCAGTATGGTCTGAATATGTGCTAGTCTCTCGCTCGACAGATATTCATACTCAGCCGATAAAGAAGTACTTCTGAACATAATAAGGACGACGTATAGAGCCGTATACGCCTCGCTTTTACTAGAACGTATAGAGTATTAACAGTTGACAGTTCCTCATGTGCATGACTCATGGTAAAACATTCTATATGCAACTTGGTCGTGTATGTCACATGGTTAACTAATAAATACCTATACCTAGCTGAGTGTGACGCGCCTCACCGGCTCCTTTGGTTTAGTTTTCAGGGTAATAAGAGTTACAGAGTTTGAAATATTATAGGTAGGGAGAGGTAATATTTTTAAATTCCACACACTGTCAGCTGAACAGAATCTGAAATACATCGGGAATTTCCTATGTGTCCCTGTCAGAGTCTCATCAAGATGTATAAAATCGATTGGAGACTTTCACCCGGGCATAAGATTAAAAAGCATAAAATAATTAATTAAATAAAAACACTTTTTTAATATGCCACGTTTTTAAACAGACTAATAAGTATAAAATAATTTTCCTTGGGTCCTTCTAAATTTTTGAGGGTCAATTTTTAGTGGCTATGGAGATATTTGTAAGACTTGAGGAGAAAAACGTGGGACGCGGGCAACCCATGATAACTAAGGAGGATTAAAGGCACTAGGTGTCGTTGAGCAAACTCCCACAGTTAATACCATTTGAAATGCACTGAAATTGATTGTGAATTCATCCGGATTATCTACTTCTATTATCTACTGCCTGCGCCCCACGTTTTTCTCTGCAAGCCTTACAAATATCTCCATAGTCACTAAAAACACACCCTCAAAAATTTAGAAGGGCCCAGGGAAAATTATTTTAAACTTTTTAGTTTTTTAAAAACGTGGTATATTAAAAAATTGTTTTCATTTAATTAATTATTTACTCTATTTTCTATGAAATTTGCTGAGATGTAAACAGTTTAACGTCCCATACCTAAGTTATAGTAACCATACATTCATTTTCCGCTCACTCCAGGTTTACCTAGCATTATCTATCCATTCTATCTACTTCCTAGTATCCCCATCATCATTTGTCATTTAATCCTGGAATTTACTGTTTGCAACCCTAAATTCTAACACTTCCCTTTGTGGCCTACTAGATCTTCATTCTGTATTCCCAGCACTGTTGATAAAAGCAGACTTCTACGAATAATGACCTTCCTCTAGACAACACCTGGTCATCAGCAAATCTAACCGACTTTATCAACTGTCTTCCTACTTGTATTCCTACATCTAGCTCAAATTGTGGCCTATCAATCTGGGCATTTTCATCCTGATAGTGTCCCATATGGCTTTACCCTCTTCTGTTCTTCTATAAACTTCTTCTATTTCTAATCCTATTCGTCTATTTAATTTGCAGCATTTGCCTCCAGCACCATGGTTTGAAAGTTTCTATTCTCGTCTGTGAAAGCTTCCCAATCGTCCATCGTATTGGCAGCCCATTTTCTCTATCTACCTCCTCCATCAACCCGTTCTACCTCCATAATAAACCTAATTTTTGAGATTACAGTACCTATGTGGAACTATTTTCATTGAAGTATGTTTTAAATGCTCACGTGGACTAATTAATCGCAGTCCAACGCAGGACAGTTTAACATGCCTTGTGCAGCGAATTTTCTTTCATTTTATTTCAAAGGAAGGTCCTAAGACCAGATGGTTGTTTTGTCAAGCAGCTAAAGGAATCCAGCGCTCTTAACCATAACGCAAAAATGGAGATTGTTCACTTTCACTCACTCACGTACATTGATATCCACGTCCAGGCAATCACAGGCAGCATAGAACCACAGCACTACTCACCTGAAACAAGAGAAAAATGCTTTTAGCGCAATACATGCATTTATATTGTGACGGACATCACAGATTAAAATTTTGTTTCATTTCTTGGCGCGATGTTTACGGCGACGCACGGGGCCAAACGGTGTCATTTCCCCTTCGCCCCGGTCGTTCAGAATTGCGCTGTACGAACTAATGACTCACCTTGGTCAAATATGTACTATTACCGTATAATGGAGTAGTGGCGTGATATTATCACACCACTCATGTTGTTCCACGATTGGCTAAGGCCATTCATTCCCAACGGTCAAGTGTTTTAAAGTGATTGGTGAATGGAAGTGGTGGCCAGGTGACCACAAGTGTAGAGGATATTGGGAGACAAGGTACTAGGGCGGTCGACCACGAGGTCGAGCTCAGAGTGTGTGGTTGTGACTGCAGACGAGAGAGTGGACGGAGAGAGAGAGGCGATAGTTGGAGACGGAGATCACCACGACGGCCGCGAGGAATAGACAGAGAAAGTCGTTCCTTAGCGGTTTTTCCTGCGTTCTGCCCCAGAAGAGGAACGAGACGTAGCGGACCTCGATCCCGGCACCCAAAGAGGTGCGGTTTCGGGTGGACGAGGGCGACAGACCGCGAAAGATATCGGACCTCCGCATCCCCGAAATAAAGGTTGGACGAGTTCCATTCAGTCGGAAGGTGCATCCTTTCAACAGGAGTTGTTGAATTCCATTCTCCTCGTAAACATTTCGAAAACTCAACGGTGCAGTCTCTCCGCGCTGGATTTCGCCGTCCTGCTCCGCACCATCTCGCACATAAGTATCGCCACACCCATATTTCCCCAATGTTAAGTTATTTCAAGCCTCTTGTTCACGCTTCCCCACAGTGAAACACATGTGTGCCAGAAGAAGTGATTTACGAAATATTCAAACAGAGTTAGGGTCCATTCAGGTTAAAAGAGAAGAGACCCTGTCAAACTAATCCCAAGAGTGGACAATTCTAGTCCTACGGGATCATAACTTATGTATTACTCACTCCCGTCCTTACCAGTAATAATAAAAGGACGAGGAGCATGTAATTCTCTTCATTTTTTAGTTTGTGTTGTCATACTTGGTTATTTATTTTGTTCATTGTAGAGTTAAGTGTAAGAATGATTATTTTTTACTGTTGATTTCGTTCCATTTATGTCTCGCCATTCATTCACCTTTCATCCGTCATTAGGTTTATAAAGGGCTTGTTGCTGTGTGTTTTTTGCTATTAATAGTTTTATTTTTGCTTGGGAGTGCTATATTTTTGGCTTTAACTATTGCCCGACCGATGTCAGTTAAATGTTAATTTAAAAATAAAATTTTGAGACATTACTTCCTGCGTACCATAAGTCCTTCTGTTCGCCCTTGCACGCTATTCTTGGAAAAGCTTTCTCTGGTATAGTGCTCACGCCCCCTGAAGATTCGCTCGGTCCTTGCTTTGCCGACCTGTGCTAGCTGTTCCACGGTCCTGAGTGGCGCCCTTTGAGTTTTCGTTCTGGTTTCTTCCGAAATTTACTTTGTCTCGGGATCAACTTTTACGGAGGAGGGACTGAAGTGGGCAGAGGGAGGGTAGTCACCCATGCCGGAGATGTGATGGTGCGTCCCTCGTGTAGTCCGCGACGTAAGTTCTGTCACAATATATTTAAACGCACGCTATATTTAAAGTATCCCACCTTCAAATGACTTAAATGTTATTTAATTTATACCGTGGCTACTAATTAAAAATAGTTATCCCTACTTCATATGAACAAGTGACGGTATAGCGATAATAGACGACTTTGCAAACGCATATCGTTTATACAACATGTAAATTAGATATTTTTGCTCACTTATCTTAAAGGTGGTTTAAATCATTAGGGCATTTTTATGCACTGTGTGATGCATGAATGAATGCGCAGCGAAAAGTTCGTGGTTTAAAGTGAGATTTCCTAGAGTGACAGGGCGAATGCATCAGCAAATGACAGGAAAAATTCCCTTGCTCTATCAATGCCCGCGTTCTCTCAATTTCTGTACAATTACTGAGCAATTAAGTGTATTATTTAAGAATAAAATCATGTACTTGTCCACAGAATTTTATTTAAACTTGGAACAACGCATTTCACTGCCTTGCGGCATCATCAGGTATATCATCAACATCGGTTCCGGATGATGCTGATGATATACCTGATGGTGCTGCAAGTCGGTGAAATGCTTTGCACCAAGTTGAAATAAAATTCTGTGGCAAATTACAAGTCTTTATTCTTTAGTATGGATACTAAATACTTCCGCGACATTAAGCCTGAAGTGGTAGAGTAAATTAAATACCTTTTGTAGAACGGCATTTATGACACCGAAAAGGGTGAAATTCGCCATGAAAAAGCTATTTGACTTGACCGAGATTCGAACCCGTATCTTCCAATTACCGTTCAGGTATTTAGCCAGCTACACCACTATTTTTTAGTCTGGTCCGTTGCACCAATTGGGCGAATTTCAGCTAGTCTATGTTGGTGTCGGAGTCGGTGGTGTAACTAACGCACCTGACTGGCAGTCGGGAGATCAGAGTTCGCAATCCCGGTCAAGTCAAGTGATTTAACCACGTCGAATTTCACCCTCCTTTTTTCTATCTATCTTTGCACCCTTGCGCGTGTCTGCGTACCACATCATTTGTGCTACCGCGACGATTAGAAATTCTAAGGACAGATGTAACTTGCAAGTCTCATCGAGTTACAGAATACGGTTGCAGCCCCGAACACACCTTTTCGCTCCAGTCAACCGACATACCTCGTCCCGCGTGCCGGGTCCCTTGTGTTGGCTGCCTCCCGCGTTGGCTTTCGGGTTTGCCCACCGGTATTGCATTTCGTCCTCGGTGCAACGCCGGTCGCACGGGCGGAACCATTGAAAGTATTTTTGGCTCATTGACTGTAAACGAGTCGCGAGACAGAGATAGGCAGGCGATGGGTTACAGGCATTGGGAAAGGGGAAGGATTGAAGGGAGAGTAGGGGTAGCTGGACAAAGGGAGGAGAGTAGGAAGGGGTGGCGGTATAGGGCTTGTGAGTGGGTTGAAAGGGGGAAGGGTTAGGCGCGTATAAAAGGGAGGTGATGGGGGAGGGGGAAGGTGGATCGGCTGAGTAGTCAGCCCTCTGGGGCAACTGTCCAATTAAGCATCGCGCAGCCAAGCCATTAAGACCAGTCACGTTGGTGAACGTAATTGGGAGGGCCCCTGAAGCGTAGGGAGGGATGGGGGTGAGAGGGTGAGGTAGGGGTGTGGTGTGATAAAGGGAACGGAGGGGAGGGGAGGTGGACCGTGGTGGTAGGGTGAGGGTATGTGAGAATGTTGAGGGTTTCGGGGAAGGGATGCTTTTTCGGGGGGATGAAATGTGAGACGAACGGGTGATCGAGTCGAGGGAGAGGGGTGAAAAAAAGAGACTTTCGGGATGAAAGTCGGATTAACTCCTCGATAATTCGGTGTTCTTTCTCGCTCTCTCCGAAGAAATCGGTCGGCTCAAGTCGTTTGTGTAAAGGTTGCCTCCCAAAATATAGCGTTCACGAGGAATTAATTGGAGAAAGAAACTTCAGAATGCCAGGGTGTTGGGCCCCTTTGTTAACAACAACAGTTGGTGAAATTACATTCTAAGTGAACGGTTTATTATTAGGTTAATCTCCCGGTCAAGGTACAAGGTGGACAGTAAAAAACCTATGGATTTTAACAGGCGCACACCTCTATCTACGTACACAGTTTCTTTGTTCATCTCAGCATACGTCCTGCCACTCTTCATTCCATCCATAAAACCTATTCTCTTTCACAAGGGAAAGCACTGGCAAGGTTCCACAGATATTTTATTTGGCGAACGGTTTCGATGCAAGGTATCATCATCAGGTTCGCCTGTCATGTACCAAATATCAGGCCTGATGATGATACCTTGTATCGAAAAAATCGTAAATGTATCGAAAGACAAATAAAATAACTGGAACCTTGCCAGTACGTTTCCTTGTGAATCATCATGAAGGAGTTACATCATGTTTCGCCTGATACTATTGAGTCTATTCTCTTTCTTTCTATTCCCCGCTTACCCCACATCCTCCCCTCTATCACGACCTTCAGCATCTCTTCGCCCCTCATTACATCTTCCAACCACCTACTCTGCCTCCTTCTAATCTCCTCCAGAGGTTTCCTTTCCTCACGTACCGTGTTACTTGCTCGTTGATGACGGGTTAATGTATAAAAATATTTCTCGTCATTTATCATTGTGAGCATTTGATTGGATAAAATTGATGGAATCAAAAGACAATAACATTTTATAATGATTAATAAACTTGATGAATTCGGCCTCATTATAAGGAAAATGATCTCATATTTCCAATGATGGCAAAATATTAGCCGCTAGCCATCATACCTTTCGAGATATTTGCAAAAAAAATACCATCCATTTTACATGGGAAATGGTACGGGTTTTGACTCCAGATAGAATTCATTAATAAAATCACGGATTTCTAACGCATATACATCGTTATGAATTTAAATGTTTAGTTTATACGCTTTTGCAATTGTTTAAAAAAAATAAATCTATTACTCACCGCAGTAATTCTTATAGAATCCCAAAAAAACGTCTTCGGTAGTGAAGGCGTTTTCACTATATGGCGTTAAAAAAATGATTTCAGCTCATACCTTATAGATTTATGCTGATGAGACTTGCGAGTTATGCATCGGTCGGAGCATTATTTTTAGCTCGACGTTTCACTCGCGTTGCAGCGAGCGTCTTCATCCTCCACCGATATCCATCCTCCACAATTTAATTTCATATAGATTCATTCAATACCTACATACCTAGTAGAAATTGACACTAGAGGAAGTAGGCATGGACCAGGAATGGAACCGCGGGCCTTTCTTTGTCTTACCGGGCCAATGCACAAACCTCTGCGCTACCCAGACTTCCTAGTAATTCCAGGCTTTCCGTGGCAATTTAAGGAGAATACGAGGGAAATGAATGTTTAGCCCTTGCGGTCCATCTATACCTCGCATTGTTTGATAGGCACCCGATCAGACATACTTATTTGAACTCCGCATCAGTTAAGGTCTAGGTTTTTAGGAGGGGAAAGAAAGATACCGGAGATAAGAATACCTTCATTGCGGATTTCAGTATTTTTTAAATTTCGAAAGAAAAATTAAAGCGGCCAGTTAATGCAGACCTTAATATTCCTTGGATATCCGCAACTATTTACGACAGTCTTTTTTTAATGAAAAGGAGTTTGGGTTAAAAGATAGGGTCTGAAAGAAATGTGATGATTATTTTTTTACCCCACCTCTTACCCTTTTTCATTTGGCCTCTTTTAACAGAAGCTAAGAATATGCAATATTAATTGAGGAAGGTAATTAGAAAAGTTTTTAATCTTGGCCCCTTTTCGGGCCCAACTCATTCGATCAAGGAGTAAAGGCGAAGACTTCATATTTTACTCCCTTGTTATATTCCGCCAGGCGCTTTTCCCTTTTTTTGTGTTCTTTACCTTTCTTTGCCTCCACAGTTCCCTAATTCCCTTCGCCTGCATTGCCGACCTCTGCTCTAACCAATTTCATTAATTCCCGAAGGTTCAATTTATGGAACTATTCTATCTCTGTTTTTGCAACACATCAGCTTATTTTCGATCCTACCCGCTTTCATTAGTGGTCACAATTTAATGAATGCTTTATACACGTTCAGGTGTCCTATACGGTGTTACTAGGTGTGTACAATTGGTCATACATGTACATAAAATGCTTCAGTGAGATGTTAGTCGTTGCGTTTAGCTGAGGGAGATTGAAGCCAGCTAGAAATTAAGGGAATTGGTCCGGCGAAGTAATTAGAACGGCATATATAAAGCAATGAATCATCGACGGCCGATGCTATTTGTCGCTAATCTAAATGCTATCTTGTGTTTATGGCTAATGTTAACGTATTACTGAACGGTAATTGACGTAGAATGACTGTGTTTCTTATCTAGATATTTTGCTGTGTTTACGATAGGTTTTCTTGAGACCAATTAGCTAAAAGTAGGAAGTTCGTGTAGTGTGTATGTCGAGTATTCGCTAATCATTTTTTCTTTTAGTAATTTTATTATTCTGTTGAATACTGATCCCAATATATCATGTGTGAATCATTTATTTATAACTTTGGCCACGTAGAGGCGGTCTCGTATTTTCTTCGCAGAAAGGTGTTCACCTTTCTGCTTCAAAGTTAAAGCCGGGAACCGTTGATTATAACAAAATTGTTGACAGTTTTTTGTAACAATTTGATAATACGTGTGAATTACAAAACGTTCATTATTTAACTAATATTCAATGCTGAGAATTCTTGAAATGTTAAAAAAGGGAGGAAATATGAGAAAAAATGGAGTATTGGAATGAACACTTTTATTATTAAAGACATGAACGAGAATATCGAAGAAATTTACTCTCGACAGACACCTTGAATAACCAAGAAAATACTTTAGGTCGTCCGTATCAGCTATATTTATAATTCAGGGCTAGAGTTGGAAAAAAAACCCTGGATAGAATTTCATATGTCAGTAATTATCGGCATCGGGCTCTTGTTCACCCTTTAACTTGTTTCAGGACTGAAAACTGTTATTTTTTTAATTAGAAGGAAAATTGCCTCGGCGTAATTCTGCTTGTGTTCAGACAATTGCTTCGGGGAACATGGTGCGCGAATATCTCGTCAATTATCGTCGAAAAAAATATCGGGGCTCCGAGCAAAGAAGATTTTTAACTAATGGGGAAGAATTACATTCGCTCAAATATGGATGCTTAAAATGGGGAAGAATAAAATTTCATCGGCAATGAAAAAAACGAGCGATTCACAAGTATATCCATCTGAACAATTACAATAGAAAGGGGAAGGGAAAAATGTTTCGCGGAACAGCGGGAAGGGAATATAATTTTATTCCTCAAAAGTAGCAGCAGGCAGCAGTAATTCGAGGCAGCAGCGCATTGCTCCATAATTTCGTCATTCATTTTTTTCGGTGGAATTTTTCATTAAGCGCGCAAGCATGTCCCGTTAATGGCCGAGAATTTATTAATGAAATTCTGCACTTGTTGTCGAAATGGCGGTATATCTTTCGCGACGCGGGGCAAGCACTCTGAAAATGAGGTCCTTGGTGCTTTCATTTTTTCGTTTCTTTTTTGCTTCATTTTTTCCCGCAGTTTCTGCCAAGCTGATCGGGCGCCGTAGGAGAAGGCCAGTTGAAATTGTTTGAGCAATTAGAGAAGGGAGATATTTGACCTTTCACTGCGCAAAAATTAGCGACTGTATCCGGTTCAATAAAAGTTTTTTAATTATATTGTTATGGATACGCCAGAAATACCTCGGGGTATGATTAGCTTATGTTATGTTTTTCGCGACTGAGCGTTATCCATGTGCAGTGCATATCGTTCCAGGAAATACCTCGGAGACCAGTTATTCTAAATAAGTCATATATTTTTTGGTGTAAAGGATTTTTCGGATTTGTATAATAAACAATAGAGGGATGATTTAGTCCAGGAAGTTTTTGCTGAGTCGAAGGGTATATGAATAGAATTTTGTGCAAAACAACGTATGCAAGAAGTAGAGAACTGGATTAATTTTTTTACATCGGTTTTATTTCCTTACCAACAGTTTCGCAATATGGATCTTCAATGTACGTTTTAAGTGCTTTGGATTTGCGATATCAGGCGATGAAGTAGGGGTGGAAAAATTCAGTGAATTCACTGTTATTTTTTTAACTTAGAAAGGTATACATAATTAAAGCAGAATTCTCCTTCAATAAGCATGAAATGAAATCGGCCTTCAGTATGAACTAAATAATTGTCTCGTGAAAAAAAAGGTGAATGGTATTGGATCAAAGCGGAAAATATTAAAATACCTCACATAGCGGAAAGTGTTAAAACTACATTGTTGTAGCTACGTCGAAACTGTTGTCGATAAGGTCGTAAGCAGAGGTGAACTTAAAATATTACTCCTATCTCTCATTCTTCTTTCTTGAATATAGACATATAAAACAAGAGCATAATAAAAGAGAATCTTCTCCACCTGAAGATGTCACCTAAGCGATGAAACCGGTCGCATTAAATAAAATTCATTGTGTAATTTACAAAGTTTGTATTGATTCTGTTAATATGAATTTTCACAAAATTACACCTGAGAACATCGAGTTCTACCCACTTATCTCTAATGCCACCGACAACATCATCTTTCGGTCGTCTTTTCTAATGGCCTCGAACCAATTCGATCCTACCTTTCCACTAAAGTGAGCATGACCGGTGGAATTGCTGCTCCTAAAATTTTGTTACCTAGAGGATTCACTTACATGTAGGTATACATTACGGATGTGTGTGAAGGCCTGAGGGGTGTGAGTATAATCATATGCAGTGGGACGTGTGCAAAACGAACCGTGTGGGAGGCGGTGAAATGCGAGCGTCGTAGGTAGGGGAAGGTGGAGGCGAATGGAAACGAAGTGGCAGAAGGAAGTGCGTGGCTCCAGTTGGGATAACGATGCGCACAGGGGTGTGTGGGAATAGGGGGAGGTTTTGGTGCGTGGTGGGCATTTGCAGGGTGTGGTAAGCGAGTAGGTGTAGAGGGCCTGTCGAGTGAAGAGGAAGGTGTATTATTGCCAGTATCGTTACAAGCTGGCGACAAGTCAGGTTCAAATTAAAGATTAATCCAAATTGTCAATGAAAGCCAAGGAATTATGACTCCTAAGCATGCATTTCGGTCATCCAGGTGACCATCGACAGGGAAAGTTTTTAAGTATCGTAAACACGTGCGTGTTGTTCGCGGTTCAAAGTCCACGTGTTCTGAATGTGGGTTTATCGTTGTTGGCATGGTGACGTAATTGTGTACCGTATTGTCATGCTCAACTCGGAGTGGTCCTGACTCTTGTATTGGGCCCTGAACTTGGGCTTAGAACATTCTCGACTCTTCGTGAAGTCTCCGATCACGCCTTTTGGACTTTGAGCGCTCGTGATTAACTACTATTTCAAAGTGTTGACTTTTAACGATGCCCAACTCATTATTAATAATAGTATTCTGACTTAAGTGTGTGAATAGGCTCGCGTATGCGTATAATTTGTGGTTTAAAGAGGATTGTAACAGTATGAGATTTTCTTCAGTGATTTGGTGTCCTGTTTCAAATTTATGTTGCGCGACTGCTGATTTATTAAATTAGTGCTGGTAGAAGAGAGGCAGAAGAGAAATTTGAGAGGTGCAGTAGAGGTGGGTCGGGAGAGGGGTAGCTGAGAAGCAAGCAGAGGCACAGGATAGGGTGTAGTGGATAGATATTTTAGGGGTACTGGAGAGACTGAAGGAAGAGATGGGGAGTTTTGTTGTAGGAGAGCCGTGGAGGGGTTGAAAGCTGGGTAGTGGAGGGCGAGGTGAAGGCGTGAGATGACGGACGGGTGGGTGGCTGGCACTCCTGCTTATTAGCGGTGTGAGCGGCCTCTCTCTCTCCCTCCCGGTTAGCCAGGGGAGAGAGGGAGAGGGCATAACCGATAACGAGGACGGCCATTAAACGGAGGGAAAAGATGGGCCGAGTCGAGAGAGAGAGAGTGAAAGTATGACGGAGAGGGTGTATGACGGTGGAGGAAGAGATGCTGAAGTCGCTCCCGTATTGAGGGGGGGCAACTCATGAAGAATTGACTCCCGGAGAGGTCGGTTCCATAACTGAGAAATTCCAGTAGACGATGGGATCACGAGCAGTCGTCAATCTGAAGATTGGTTTGCTGCAGCTACTGCATTCCTACCGGCCAACTGCTTCTTTATTACTGAATCCGTCAATTACTAGTAAAAGTTTCAGGCTTTATGTTTTGGAACTGAGTCATATTAAGATATAATTTCTCTCTGCATACATTTCATACTTTTTTATTCTGGAATAAATAAGTGCGGTATGTACGGAGTGAGACATTATTTCATTAATCCTCCACTTTGATCTACTAATTTACCTGATGCATTCCCTTCTTGGTATTCTTCTCAAGAATTTCTTCCCCTATTATTTTTTTCAATCGGCTATTGGGTTGCAAAATCTGTACAGTAAGTTTGTTTCTTCTGCTTCTCAGAGTTTACATCTCTCAAACTCCTTCTAGGAGTTTTTAGTTGGCGATTATCTCCGTCCATTTGTCCCATCATTCTTGGATAAGTGCGAAATTCCACAGAGGAAAAATCATTCACCATGACCAGGACTCGAACCCGGATCCCTCAATATCTCGCCAAGTGCTATAACCTGTTAAGATACCGAGGCGTTCTCTTCCTCTGTGGATTTTTGTGGGCTTTAAAGGAACAAGATGTTCCAGACTGCCGGACATACAATGTAACGAAGCAGTACAAAGTGTGCTGTTGGCGCCACAGTCCGCGATGCTAATACCAAACTTTGAACACAATGAGGTGTTCGCTCTTTTTGAGGATACTGGACTAGCCAGGGTATTGTCATTACGGAGTCACCCGCAAGTAAACTAACACCATTCTTTTGCAATGCAGCTGCTACTGTGCGGATATCTCTGCCATATAAGAGCATGCTCCTAATATCTGTTTTTGTAATAGTGCGTCTTTCACCCTATCTCTTTCTCCGTATTGAATAAATATTAATCTAAGTTAAAAGTGGGGGAAAACTCCTTGATCTGGGATGCCGTGGATTTGTAAAAAATATTGTTTCATTCTGAGAGTATCCTGGAGAATCCGGGAAAGTTGGCCACCATCCCCATATCCCGTGAGAAATTAAGGGATGGTGGTACGATGCTTCCCATACAGACCAGGGATACTCGTTTTTATCGAAATGTCCTATAAGGCTAAAACTGGTATATTTCTGGCATAAATGCCGGTACGACTCGACGTGTGTCACTCATACATATTTACATTGAGTATAAATTTTAGCATAAGGTGAGTAGAAACGTCGTTGAATAAATTCCATTTTCTCACGCTACACGTCACCGATACATTCAAATTACCGTTTATAAGATTTTAAATTATCTGTATATATGATCATATTTGTAACTACGAGTGCTTACACGATAAACCTCGGCTAATAGACCAGATATACACCACTTTTCAACCAGTTTGACTCGTTGATCAGCTTTTCAACGTGATAAATCTCGTGTCGTACTCGGCATTCACGCCAATTGTGTAGAGCTTGTGCTGTTTGGGTTTTGGTTACCGGGAGGGCTGGTGGGGGATTGTTGGCGGGTGGATGTTCCTGATGGTGGAGGAAAACAGATTTATTAAGGCACAGAGGTGGCGCTGCGTAAGCGAAGGTGGAGCCGCTTACGCCGTATTGAGTGCCCCTGATTTACCACTAGCACAATAGTTCTAAACATATCTATTTACACGTTTGCGTACATAATATGTTAAATTAGAGAGAAATAGGTAAGAAGGAACAATGAAGAGCACATCATGTGCTCTTTGACTGCAAATGCTATTATGTAGCTAGCGTCTTCCAAATTAAAAATAATGAAATACCTGAAGTGATCAGGGAATACAACTAGCGTCACCACTTCAGTATAATTTTTATAAAGAGCACAGACAGTCATCTACGTTAAAAGAATGGTCTTCAAATTAATGCACGCATTACCGTTTGCAATTGATTGTGCAGTTAAGTTAAAAAGAAACGAAGTTTTAACGTAGGTACCTTAAATACACCAAAGACAGTGAAATTTGCCATGAAAAAATCATTTGACTTGACCGGGATTCGGATGTCAAATGATTTTTTCATGGCGAATTTCACCGTCTTTGGAGTATATCTTCGCACCCGTGCGCGTGACTGCTTGCCATATCATTTGTGCAATTGCAATGATTGGAAAATAGTACCTTAAATCATTCTCTTTGAAGCAAGAAACACAAGACCTCGTCGTTAGAATATCCGTCCCGTCCCGTCTCACAATGCTGTACGGCGGAAACGGCCTCACCTGAAGTCCGTCACGCCACCTCTAATGAAACATACTCTAAGGAGGAAGAGAATGAATCCCGGAATGTGATAGCGGGAGTGCGGCGGTTTTAAACGCCCTCTGGTGGCGTGGGGATGGAGGATCGTGGAGGTGCGGAGAGGTTTAATTGGGTGAGCGGCTGGGATTGCTTGGCATGCGTGGTTCTGGGGGTGGTGGTTGGATCGGTCGTTGATCGCAAGGTATGAGGAATGCAGAGAGTGCACGTTGTTAAGAATCGATTCCGTAGCGAGAGTATGTTAATGGCGTTTGCGTGAATGAGTGTGGATGGTACAGCCTGATCGTTGATTTCAGGGGGTGGTTAAGCGTTGCGGATTTACCTAATTAGAAATTTTTCGCGCTCGAAGGTCTCTTTGGTTTATACTGAGAGAAAATATTTTATTTTTATCTTATAATGTGAGATTTTTTTTCTCCTTTCATAAAATATAGGTCTTTTCATTTGTAAATGATTTATTCTCTTTTCGGACGTTTCGCATTTTAATACATGCATCTTCAGGGCTACAATGGACATTATTGGGCGTATTGTACATCAATTAATTATGGTTTACAATTTTGGTACATAGTTATGTTAAAAAGTATACATAATAATAGTATGGTATAGTATTTATAATTTTCATTGTAGCCCTGAAGAAGCATGCATAAAAATGCCTTTATATATATTTATAATATATATTATATATAATATTTATTTTATTTTTGCCTTTATTCAGGGAAAAATTAGGGCTCTGCAGGGTCCTCTATTACATTTAACCCTGTCACAACACATTAACACCCATGCCGTGGGTGGAAGATAACCCACCCGGGCGGGACTCGAACCCGCGACCTTTGGATTAGCAGGTGAGGACTCTAGATCACCGCCACCGAGGCCGGAATGTAAGAAGATGGTATCCGTTGATTCCAACGGTTAGAAAATATAATGAAATTGGAGCGTTGGATTAAATCAATCTACCTGTATGACTTAACCACCCATGGGGAGGTTGAGGTGTAAATTAACCCTGTTCAAATTTCGCTGTAATTCTGCTAAATAGATCATTAAACCTAAGTTATATGTGCCTCGGGCATAAGTTCTCATTTATTTCCATGCTGCGGTTACCAATTAAATGAAACTTTATTACTGAAATAGTTCAAAAATTAACGATTTTGGAACCGAAGTAAAATAATAAGCAAAACCGAAGTGAATACGAAAATCAAATTCCACAATTAAAAACTCAATATTTTCAGTAATCCGAAGCTTACAAGCCTATGTGCCATCAATGCAAGTAATTCAGAAAAGGAAAAAAAATAACAGAAAATTAAAGTTACCTACAGCGTGATTACTTCCACTTCGTAACAAGCTGCACGATTTGAAAACATATTAGTCTGTAAATGCAATAATTTACCATCTTGAACAGTAAAACAAAGGCTTGGCTCTTAACCTGTTTAACACTCTTTGTTAAATTCATGCAGAGCAATATCTGAACCGTGCCAGGGAGGGTGAATAAATGTTTGGCCATTCTTGAAGAGTTAAACTACAATTGACTCGCTGTTATCATTCCTAGGCTCGACGAATTCATTGTGCCAGGTGTTAGCTTAATCCTTGCGTCTTCTTCCGTTTTCTAGAGGAAATCTCTTTTTTTGAGAATGGCGTCTTTCCATAAAGAATCTGAGCGATACCCGAGGTAAAATGTTATCCTATGTGTCGGGCGATGCCGTTAATTTCATCTTTACAAAATAGCTTCTCAACTTTCCTTTGTGAGATTACTGCCTATTTATTCCTTCGCTTAAGACGTTTACTAAGGTATATGCTTCTCTCGCTGAAGAAGGTGGTGGCGCCAACGAAATACTCCACGCAGTGTGTTTTTTTCTGCGTTTTCATTTTTAAATATTATTACACTTGTAACGCACTTATGTGTTCACGTTGGTGAGTATATGTTATTATAATCCACTAGGGTTGAAAGTTGGTGCAAACTATGAATAAATTCATATTTTTTTTATTTGATCACGCTTTATAATTCATCTGTTGACCAATAGATACGTGAAAATTTTCAAACTTTTTTCTCGAGCCGGGATATGTAAATTTATTCATCACAAGTTTGACAACTCATAAACAACAAAGAGAAAAAGACGCAATGACGTTGAATATTTTAGTGGCGCAAGCACCTTCTTCAATGAAAGAAAGGTATATAAATCACCAATACTAGTCTTTCGCTAAAAAAAAGGTGGCCACGCAACCGAAATATTTAACATTAATGTCTCTTAGTCTGTGTTTTTTAAATATATACTCACACTTGTGACGATTGTATTTATACAAAAATGTACGTAGGTATATTTCCACCTTCTGTGATCCTCCAGGTATTAAGGGGGAAGAATTAAATGAATATAAGCTTGCTTGGTCTTCCTCTCACTCTCTCTCCTTGCAAAGCTCGTTATTTCTTCTTTCTTCTCATTCTTCTCCTTCCACCCCTCCCCATTGCAAAAATAATTCATCATTCCTTTCTCTCCAAGCCGCCCTTCTCCCGTCCGACTCATTTCCTTCATTTTTGTACCTTACTTCTTTTCATTGTGACGATGTTTGCTCTTCATTACGTTAACGACCGGGGCCTTTTCCTCCTCCTTCTCCCCCCTTGAAAACTTCTTCAAGTCCATCTCATCTTTATTTTTTCTCATCTGTATCTCCCTTTCTTTCTCCTTCTCTCTTCTTCACACGCACACACACTGTTCCCACCTTAATTATTGCTTTCTTTCACTCCGCTGTCATATTTCTTTCTTTCTCTACGGGGAAGAGTGATAAAATTTTTACCCATTCGTAGAAGCCTTTTAGAAAGAAAATTATGATAAAAATGTTAATAATAATGAAAAATAAAATGTCTTACCCATTAATTATTTCCTCTCTTGTTATTTTTTTCATTTCTTTAGTTTTCCTTTTGTATAACCCTCCCTCCCCTACCCTCTTCTCCCCCACAAGTTTCGGATAATTATTTTAATGGCCGCCGCGTGCGCACGTTTTATATATATTTTATCTGAAAAATACTTTTAATCTCCCGCACTTCTTCCTTCTCCTCGCTTGTCCCATTCCCTCACCACACTCCCACCCTCCTCCTCCCCAACGATACGGTCGTTTTCTTTTCCTCTTACCGAGCTCATAACTTAATCCCCTAAATGCATCCTCACCAGCGAGAGACAAAAAATAATAATTAGGATGTGTGTGTATGAGAAATAGGGTAGGGAAGAACAGAGGAAAAAAATGGCAAGGCGTAACAGAGAGAATATTTCTCGAAAATTTAATTGATCGCGTTGCGTAATGTGCATAGTAGTTTTTCTCTCTCCTCTCCGTCTCTCTCGGCCCTAATGAAAAGTACCGCATTAGTGCTGAGTAATTACACCATTCCATGAGCTCGAGCACTAAATGTTTTTTTTATATTTCAGTTAAGGGTGAGAATGCGAGCCGTGGGAGTCGCATTAGTCTAAAAAGTTGACGCATTTCTTTCCGGAGGGATAACAGTGGGGTAAGGGGAGGGTTAGAAGGGAAAGGGAAGGGTGAGGGCTCCGCTACGGGTTAGGGATAAGGGGGGAGATGGAGGTTTATTTTTTTAAGGGGAAAGGGCAGGGCATATAAGAGGAGGGCATAGGACTACTGTGGTTTAGTGTGGGAGGGAGGAAAGGGTGGGTAGGTGCAGGTGGAGCCGAGTTGCATTGCAGTTTAATTAGATGAGATTTACATCATCAAATGTTCCGCTTTGCAATTAACGGATTTAATTAACGAATTTATTAATTGATGATTTGTTTTTAGTATATATATTTAAAGCTGTTAATTTTTCGTTAGTATTTTTCCTCGGTTTCTTCCTTTGAAGGTTTGATATACATATATCCTCTTTCTCTCTGCGTCTCTCCCTTTTTTCACGTGCGCAAACCATTCACGTTTTCACGGACGGCTGGAATGGTTCCGCTTGATTAAAAAGCTGATTAATTTATTGGGGATGACAGTAAACCCGATATTTCGCAGAATCGGGTGAGCTCGGGGGACGGATACAATTAGTTAAAAGGCACTTTTTTCGCCGTGCAGTCCACCTCGGAGCTGCTTGGCATAATGAACTGTATTCATTTTGCATTGCGCCGATTTTTTTTTATCCTCGGGTCTGTGAAATAGACATATCTGGCTGAAATTATTATTACCACCAGCTGAATTTAGCATATAATTTTAATCAAAGTTTGACGGAAAATAAACCGAATGGTGGACGAGGATCCGATGCAGGTTGTGTCGCTCTTAGAGAGACGCTGATTTAAGTCGTTTTTTAGAGGGTTGGATTGATACTTTCCGGAGATCTAGGGGGTATGGAATCCCTTATGATTGATATTTTTCCTATTTTACCTGAAATAACGCACCTCCATTAATGCGCCCCAGCGCGTAGGTGACCAATCCTTTTCTGTATTTCATCGTGTCCGTGATCCTTCACGGAAACCAGAAATTTTTTCACGCACCGCTCATTGTTCTATTTCACGTTCTTCCAGGTCATTGGTAGTAGGCCTTGGGAGAGTCTCTGCATAAATATGTTCCATTACGATGTCGTGTCCGAACATTTGTCGCAAAATTATCATTTTTCATGTGATTTAGGTCTTATGCTGACCGAGATCCAGTTGAATGACAATGGATATTCCGGTGGATTGGTTATTTGGGGGGGGGGATGGAGAGGGAAGGATTAGTGAAAAAAATGAAGGCAGAGACCTTCCGAATTTGGAGAAGGCACTTTGGGGAGATATTTGACAAATGAAGTCAATGCGACATAAACAAATCGGTGGGTAGGATGGTAGGAAAAGGAATATTGCATTTTTTAAAGTAAGACGGCAGATAGGAATTTTAGTGCTAGATCGAATGAGCATTATTTTATCGACAGGAAGTTTATTGTATCACAAATTTGAGGATGCATGAACTAGCCACGGTATAACCTTATACGGAGTCTCCCGCAAGTGCACATTAGTGCGATATTCCACAGAGGAAAAATCATTCGCCTTGACCGGGATTCAAACGAGGGATCCGGGTTCGAATCCCGGTCAAGGCGAATGATTTTTCCTCTATGGAATACCGCAGTTTGTTATATATCTTCAGTAGTCTTCACGGCTCAGGATTTGAACTCAGCCTTTACGAATGGAAAGCCTGGTTATTAGCTAACCCATCTATTTTTATATTGTGTTGCCGTTTTCCCTTTTAGCTGCTGTGTCCAGCGCTTGCTCTGTCCGTCCCTCGACTTGCCAAATTCGTTAATTACGCCGGTCTTTCATTTTCCACCCCGGGCCGGCGAGCGCTCGTTCTCCGGTCCGACGGCTCATCTTTTGGGCGTGTGAAGGTTTAAGAGGTGGACGAGGTGCGAAAAAGGGCAGGATGAAAGGGTGAAAAAGGGTTTGAATGGGGTTTCGGCATAGGGAAGAAAAACTCATAAAAGAAGCGGAGCGCCTTCCGTTAATGACGCCATAGCAATTTGTGCAAGAGGAGTAGTTATGGAGTTCGACTCAGAGTCTCAACGTAAGGTGAGGCGTTTGTGGGGCTTAAGTGTTTGCCTTGCATGTGCCTTGTGGTAGGTATCATGGAGGTATGATAAAGATGGGTCGACATTTCTTCAGGGGGAATAGCTGTATCTTTCGTTCTCACGATTGTATAGCATGTTGAAAGCCAATCGCAATGAGCGATTTTTAAGTTAGAGACTTGTGTGATTAAATCGTCATTGATAAGCGATTTTTATATTTATCGTAAAGCTGAAAGTCGTAAATTCAATGGTATCAATATGGTATCAGTATGGTAAATGGTACCAGTATGTCGAAATATGATGGAACTCCTTCATGATTGTTCAAAAAGGATAGACAATGGCACGGTTTCACAGATATTTTAATGGCGACTGGTTTCGATATAAGGTATCATCACCAGGCACTTCAAAACATAGTTCACATCGTTTATATAGGTAGTCTCGGTAGAGTGGGGGTGGGAGGTTTAAGGGGGGGGGCTCTAACCCTCTCCCTAAATTTCCCACCCCCACTCTACCGAGACTACCTATATAAACGATGTGAACTATGTTTTGAAGGGCCTGATGATGATACATTGTATCGAAACCGGTCGCCAATAAAATATCATTGAAACGTTGTCATTGTCTTTCCTTTTTGAACAATCTTAAAGTAGTAGTTTAACCAAGAGGATAGCAATTACCTGTGTTCATTTCACCCAGAGTGTTGGGTGATATTGAAATCATTGACGGCTACAAAATATAGCATGGAGATCTCAGTCCTCGAGATTGCTGATTTGTAAATATGTTAAATAAGCACAATAATTAAATAAGAGGAGAAAATTTCTTACATGCATGTGTTTGGGCAGTGTTTTGGGTAAACTGCTATTTTTGGCAATGGCATGACGATGGGAAATTTGCTAGAAGAAGGGTAGATGACATCATCTGATTTCGAATGGAACTAAATGATTATTAAGTATTTTTCTATTAAACTGCTGCTTGAATCTAAAGAAAAAGACAAAAAATACAGCGACATGACGTCATAGGTTGTCGGCACCTTGCGGAAGGTGCGAATCATAACGAATATCAGTGGCGTTCCCGCGTGAAAACAAAATAATACCGAAATGCAAAAAGTGCAAAGATGGCAGGCGGGCGAACAGCTTTGGCGGCAGGAAACGGCGATGGCGCGATCAGTGAGGAATGGCAGAGTTGCTAGTGTGGTTGAATTTAAGGGAAGTAAATGAATGGGAGGAGAGAAGAATGGGTGGATGCTAAAAAAACAAAGACCATGACGGAGAGGGCATCGGTGGAGAACGGTCTGAATGAACGGAGGCGTGGGGATGGGTTGGAAGTAAGTGGCCGCGAGGATTCTGGCGGAAAAAGGGTGAGGATCATGGGACATGCTTTTGGAGGATTGGGTTGAAAGAGGCAGGAGTTCGCTCGTGCCCCGCATTCACCTGTCTTTCATTTATGCCAATTAAATTTGCATTCGGTGTTCCCGTGGGAATAAATGAAAAGGTTTAAAAGGCGACCATTAAGGAAGGGTGGAAAAGGGTAATGATATAGGGGGTAAATATACTTTGGTCGCGCTTCTTTCAAAGTGGTGAGGTGTCTTCACTGGTGGGTGCAACTGCGGCGGAATCGGCAAGCCAATGGCTTCCTATCGATTCCGTTTCAATTTATTCTATCCTTTATTTTCTAACCGGAGAAAATCGGTTCTAAAGTTTGATTTTTTATGACGGATGGATGGGGAACTGAAAGGAGACAGGTGTAAAATATAGCGATGAGAAAAGCTTTGGATACTAAGCTCACAATGAACGATTGTTATAATACGGTAACCTACTGGTTAAAGTAGGTCTAACTGAAAGTAAAAGAATAGTTTCTAGATATGTACAGTATCAGACCCCTTTCTTTCTCGATTATAGCATACGCCCTACGTCTCTCTTCATCCTGTCCATCAAGCCTTCTCTTTCACGCTGATCTAACATCCTCCCCCTATCGTGGCCTTGAACAACCCTTCTCCTTTTATAGCCTCTTCCAACCACAAAACTCTGCCTCCTCCTTAACTTCCCCCAAAGTTTTCTCTCTTCACCCACTATGAGAAGCAACTTCCTCGTTTGAATTCCTTTCCGTTCACCACTCGTACTCCCATTTTCCGAAAGCTGCTTTTGTCGCCCGCTGCCACAGATTGGTTATTTTTAAATTATAATTGACACGAGCAACTACATGAATTAAAATACCGCTTCCTCGCTAGTTCAAATTCAGTGATATTGTAAAAACTTATGAGACGACTCCAATCATCCTAGATTCCGTACCCAATTCCAATTACTGGGGCTAGTATACTGTGTTTTGCTGGATCAATTACAGTGTGAAACGGGCGTAAGGAGGTGCCAGCGTGAATGTGTGAGTCAAACAAATACTAAATATCAACTTTTTGTTTAATTGATTAAAAATATTCTTTTGCTGATGACATGCGCTAACTATTGAAATACATTAATAATGTACAAAATGCGTAGATCATTTCAGGAATATTTTTTAACGAACACCTCTTTGTAGCCAAAGTCGCCGACTGCAACGCTATTTCTATGGAATTACCCCATTTTGACATCAATTAACTCAGTCGATTAGCTGTTTAACACAATTAACACAGCTGGTAGCTCAAAAAATAGGAGGAAAGATGCCAATTTTTTAAAATTTTATTTAGTTTCCCGGGCATTTTCGCTCCCTTTAATCAGTTTTCCACGAAAATGGAATTTACATTGAAGAGATAAATGCTATTTTCCTCCTGTTTATCCCATTCTCGCATTTGACACCACGTAATTTCAAGTTTAATTTTCGAGAAAAATAGCTTGGAAAGGAAATATTTTGTTATTGAAATCACACAGAGGACATGTTTTTCTACAAGCACCCAATATGAATTTAATGGCATTTACTATAACTAACGTTTTACGATGGGACTTCCTTCATCAAGTTATGGAAACGTTACGTTCTACTTTTAAATACAAATTACCTCATTGCACTTTCTGCTTATTGATGAGTAAGTTCTTGCTCTCCAATTCTCACATAGTTTCCGTCTTTATCCACAATCCGTACTATGAAGTCTCGCACAATCGTGTTGGCGGGGCCGATGGAGAAGTTCGTAAATCCATCAAAGCTGTTTCCGAATCGCGCCCGTAGTCCCATAAAAACCTTGCGCAAGTCTATATAGCACTCTTGGTGGAATGATAATGCAGGAAGCGTGTCATACGTGATACGGTAGGGCAGTAAATTGCACACTCAGTTGCTCCGTCGCGAGCGGGAGATGTTTGGGAGAGAAATGCAAGCGTCGCGTCGCGTCCATTATCCCTCCAACGCGATCATGGCACGCACTACTTCTATAGTAGTTTCGAATTCCCTTGTAAGTGATAGGTTCCTGCTCAGGAAAAATTTTTCAAAATGTAAGGGACACCTAGAAAGAAATTTTCATCCTCAGCAATAAATTTTTAAAAAACAGTTTTACAAATTTTGTTTCTTTCTCCTCTAAGCCCCCCGGGGCTTAAGCTACAATATCAGTTTGTGTGTAGGTTTTACGAAACTCAACCATCTCCCTTCGATAATCTTGGCAACAAATAAGTTTTACAATCCATTCCATGCATTTATTGTTGCTGTCGCTGGAGCTTAAGTTAAAATCTGTGTGACAAACCCTACTGAATGAATTTCATTGAAACGTCCTGGGTTTCAACACTTTATATCATCTTTATGTTTCAATAAGATTTATTAAGTGGAGTTCACCAAGTTGTCCTTGATTGATAACTACCACTAAATAAAGCCTGAAACAGTTTCCTTCTTAAATTTAATTAGATTAGCTAAATATATTAGATTAGTGGGAAAGGAATGACACTGAAACACTGTGAATAATGGTAGTGAAAAAGGGAGCTATTTCATGAGATGGTGGAGGACAAAAGAAAAACGGGAGAGACGAAGAAAGAGGTGCATTAATGAAATGATATTACGTGGTGACTCCCAGAAAGAATTTTTGCTCACCGAGCTTAAAATGTCCCCACTGCGTAAATTATGGGGGCGATATAAAATTTTAATTATGAGGGAGAAGTTGACACATTAAAGCTGTCTTGGGGCTCTTTTCAGATGCAGGTTGTTACGTGATCGTAAGTTCTTTGTCATTTAAGTTTCCAGAGTAACGAAAATTTCCGCCGCCGTCATCAGGTCGGTTTTTTTTTCTTATCGTTAAGTTAACGGATTCAAACGAAATCAGTTGATGGAAAAGTTAAATTTTTGGCATTAGATTATGCTAGAGAAAATTTAACTGGGGTGGACTGCAGGAGAAACTTTAGACTGGTATTATCGAAGAAAATTATATGACAAGTTAGCACAAAAATATGAGGTCAAATTGAGGAAGAGCGTAGAAAGAAACTTGCGCAGCCAGTTGAGGCTTCCACAGTGAACTACATGACAAGGAAAATATGGGTAGGTACGCGCCTTGTCTCGGGCATAAATATATGCTCTATGAAGCCCTTTGTGTGATTTGGGCATTTTTACTGTGAGTAATTTCTATTGCGGGCACGTGAGATACTGTTAGCGTAAATTATTTGTTCAGTTTCGGGTTCCATTAGCTCTCTAAAGATGGGTTTCCACTGGCAAGTTACTTCCGCAAGTTTCCTCTGCAACAGCTTGCGTGGGATTTTCATCATCAGTAGTCATCAATCCGAAGATTGGCTTGCAGCAGCACTCCATTCCACTCTAATCTTCCACACGCTTCATTCCTACATAATTATTTACTTTGACGCCCTTCATGCCCCATGGAAAGAAAGAGAATATATGTCATGAATGGGGTGAAGAGAAGTTGGGCGAATGCTAAGTTTGAGAAAGAAATCTTGTGTGGTGATAGGCGCGTAATGAAAAACCTATAGAACTTAAAACCTCTTTCATAAAAGCCTACCTTAACTGGTAGATTACCCAAATTATAAATTCGTTATTCGCGTGGGGGTTAAACTTGCACTCAGGGCTGGAGGTAAGTTTTTCATCTACCCTGCAACAGGGAGTGGGTGTTTTTTATTACTTCCTTTTCTCCCCTTGGGTTCCTTATGAAAGTGAGTCGAGGCGGGTCGGTAGCCATTTCTGGGATGTGTATAACGTACTCGTGGTATGAGAGACTTCACGAGCATTTCGGTGAATGTAAATGTGTGAATGCGCCGAAAAAATATCTATATAAAAACACACAGTGGCGCGTCCTCTACTAATTAAGGCAGACCACGAGGACGTGGCCGTATATGTGAGCGGGGTCCAATGGAATGGTTGGTTTTGTGACCAAGGTTGGGCACTTTTTTCTTTTTTTTTAAACGGGCTAATGTGCGGTGGTAATGAAGAGTTTGTGCATTCTTGCATGTGTGTGTGTGTATGCAAGTCTTTTTTTTAGATTCACAAGCGTGTGTGGTTTGTTCAGCGTGTGGTTTTCGTGGAGTTCGGAAAGGGGTTAACCTTCGTTCACCCTTTTTTCTTCCCATCTTTTGCACTCTTTTCGAATGCAGCGAGGGATAGAGGTAGGAAAAGCAGTGAGCTGTGGGGGCTGCATGTTTTGAGCTCGGCCCGATACAAGGCGATGCCGATGCTTCACCTACCGATACTGCGGTTTCGATACAGAGGTTCTTCGAATTGTTCAGCATTGATAAGCGTTGTAAAATGATTTTTGTATTATTTCTAATCATCGGGAATGTGATTGTTGTGATTCTCCAGTTTACTCTCGTATTACCTATCATTCATCCCTTGCATTTCTGTGACTTTTCCGCTTCAATACCTTCATAACTGCCGCACTCAAATGCGAGATATCTCAAATATATTAGCGCCTATAATATTAATTGCAAATAAAACGTCGGTCAAACTCTAAAAAGTTTTTTTTTTTAGTAAGTTTCAAATTATTGATCTTAAAATTCAGTTTTCGAAGTGAAACCACCCCAACACCTTTTCCTCTCAAATGTCTCAACAATCCACCATTTTCCTTTTTAATAACCCCCTGACAACCAATAAACAAAGTCACAAGAAAATAATACATAAATTTAACAAATGATGTAAACAAAAATTTTTTAATCAAATAAATATAAAAGTAACAAGAATAAGTTAATAAGTGCCAGAATAAAATGTTTACTACGATCATAGCTTACGCGAAGAATGTGTTGGGAAATATCGAGTGAAGGCGAAGTTAGAAATAAGACCACCGTCAACAAAAATAAAGGAGTAAAACTTGGTAATATAATATTTATTTATTCATTTAAAAAGATATACTACACAATTTAAACTGCACTTAATAGTCAGAGTTGATACAACTGCACAGATGTGACGTCTTATATTTAGCAATGGACTTTTAAATGACTTTGTCCCTGATATATTGTACCCCTTTTTAACCGTAGATATCTATCCCCGTCACTACTTTTCATATGATGGACATTTTTTTTACTCAGAGTATGCTGACCTTGAGAAGGATTTACAACCTTTACCCTCCTAAAATTTCCTTTACAATCTCCCAGCTCCCCCTTAATCCACATCCACTCCCATTCATGTAGAAGCTACTGTACTAGTATTTTACCTCTGATGACGATTTGTTAATTAATGAAATCCTTTGAGGGAATGATACAGGATTGATAATGGATTTAACATTTATTAGGAAGAATACCGTTGGTGAAGTTGTTAAAATTGGGATTTAATTTAAGGCCAGAAAAAAATGATTTTGTTCAGGCAAGAGAGAGCAAAGGAAAGGGTAGTTTTGTTGGAAAGTAGGGTAATTATCAGAAGTTATCAATCCGAACATTGGTTTGCTTCAACTCTCTACTCTACTCCCCTCTCAGCCAAACGTTTCATTCTTACTTACTTAAGTCCTTTTTTCAAAGTCCCTCATACTTTGCCTCATATATTCCATCCTTGATCTTCCTTAGTAATTCTTCCCATTCATTTTTCATTCTTCCGTTATTGTTTTAAAGAGGCATTACATGTTCAAAGCATTTTAAGAGGCTCTTAAAATGCTTGGAACATGCTTTTCGTTCTAATTGTTGGTGCTATTTATCCTTGGATGCATACAAATTATTTTTCTCTATTTATCTGATTTGCACTCCGAAATTCATCAAATTATATAATCTTTTAATCATCTCCTTAGCAAGATTCTCGCTCTCAAATGCTAATTTCAAGTTGTAAACATCGTTAGAAGGCGTAATTGAAGACCAAAAACATTAAAAGCTACGTGAATGACAGAATACTACCTTGGAAAATTAAAAACAATCCATTGTCTTACAAGTACCACCTTCGAAGAAAGTCAATGGAATTTGACGACTCCGTTTTATAGTTCCACCATAAATAGCTCTTGGAATCAGGAGTTCTAAGTTGTGTAGCTGTCTTCACATGAGGTCGAAAATTTGCAATGTTTCACCTCTTCGTAATGATAAAGAATACCAATCAATATATTTGACAACGATAGTGGATAGAACAACGAATGGTAAGAATCTCCGGGGATGAAATTCTTAAAATAGAATATTAAGAATATAAAAATGAGATACCTTGAAGGGGTTGAGTGGTTATCCAGAAATAAAATGGTGTTGAGAGCTGCATTTAACCAATGCTTCGATTGATTACCGTAGCCAATGATAATATAGTTCCTATCCGAGTTTGATATCGTAAATTATCGGTAGTATCGACATAGGTTGGCACAAACGGAGGTATCGGAAGCATCGATATCGGTGGAGAACATCAATTACCGGCAGTATCGACATCGTCCTACACGTATCGGGCCAGCCCCTGTCTCTATAGACACATTTATATGTTTTTCGGAAGGGGTTGCGGTAACTGTTGCGGTTTTTCCGGCGTCTGCGGTTGGTGTGGGCGGTGGTTCCCCACAAACGAACTTTTTCTTTTTTTCTATTTTACCAAAGTATAGCCGGGTTTTTAGAGGAGAAAGAGGAAAGGAGAGAGGGGGGTAGGAGGAAGATGTGTAGGGGTTAAATTGGGGGTGTGGAGAAGAAGAAAGATGAAAATTGGGAGAGAGAGGGAGAGGAACGTTTTAGTTTTATATTTTTTTCCAGTTTTGGGTGGACGATCCAGGAGTTGATGTTTCGTGATGCCACTAATTAATTTCGGTGCACGTGTGGCGGCCGAAGTGCCCGGGACTAGCGCGGCCGTCCATAGACAGAGGCAATGGTGGGATAATGTATGAGCGGGACATGGCGGGATTATGCGAGGCTTTTTAAATAGGGTCCGTGCTAGCGGAAAAAAGTACTTTAACTCAACCCCTTAAAAACCCCTCCACATCCTGTCCCTTACTCGTAGATGTACCTTGAACCCCTAAAGCTGTGTTCCTGGGCCTTCTATCACCCCTCCCCCTCGTTACCAAGACCTGCCGTATCCCTTATTTCAACACTTAACCCCTATTCCACCGCAGGTTGGTTAATGGCTTTTATTGGATATAATTAATTTTTTCCCAAATTATTTTTTTACATTTCGGCTTTCATACAAAATTCTTCCCGCACGTATTTTTTCTTCCTTGGGTGTCGCCTGCATGCGTGCTCCTTTATGACGGAGGGCTTGTCTAAATTGTAATTTTACTCCTCCTCGCTCCGTTTTGTGTGCGTATGGGCTGGTGTGTTTTTCTGCTCTTGTGTTTAAGGAATGTGTGTTAGTGTATTTGTGTGCGGGAGTACGTAATTTTATCCCCTCTTTCTTTTCGAATGAAATTAGATTCCATTTCTCCTCTCACCTCTCTTCATTTTCGTCCGCTCTCCATGTTATATTTTTTTGCATTTAATGAAAACGTCGCGTTGACGAATAGTTATGGTTTTTGTTCGGAGCAGAAAGCGGAAAAATATATTTAATTTTATTATCATTTTTAATTTTTTCCACCCTGGCCGGCTTTCGTCGCATTATTTCTCTTTCTCATATTTTTTCATACTTGTATGTATATTCTCCGAGCAGGTTATGACCCATTTAAGTGACTCGTTTGTTTATTTTTTTCAGTTTTTCGTTTTCATTAAAATTACTTAAAAGAGTTTGATGTGCAATTCTGGCCTCCTGTTTTCCTCTCTCTCATTTCTCCTTTGCAGTCGGAGAGAGACAGAGAGTATGGGAAGGGTTTTAAAAGAGCGGCAGGGAAGAAGTGCTCATTAAAAATATTGAGATTTTTTTTTAGGATCTATGGGCGCGACCCACCCATACTAAAGTCTACTAGGCCTCACCCAACCGCCCACATGCCCCTCATCCACAAGGCTTCCTCGTTGACGGAGTGAGGTACGTATATATGAGAGGGGTCCACCGAATTAATTTCGACTCTGCATGTGTGTTCCCCCAGCGAGTATGCTCTGTTTAATCGCATCCTTTCGCCCTTATTTTTGATCAAGAGCCTGTTTTCCCTAGGTTACAGCATTCACGTTTTTGTGAGGAAAAGAGCGCCAGGGATCCTTACCCTATATATGTACGTATATTAACTTGCCGCTGTTTCAAATTTCGCATGCCGTCCACTCTCGTTATGTTTGGAGTGCGAGAGTGTGGTGGAAAAGAGCGGGAGGCTTAAGCGGCAGCGAGTAATGTGGCCGTGACGCAGAGTAAATCCTGCATTTAGCGTCTAATGCGAGCGATTTCGTGCAAAATTTGCACTCTTTCAAAGGTGTGCTGCTATTGGTGTATTTTTTATTACTCTTTAATTTGATGCTATTTCTTCCGGAATCATCGACATCAGCAAGGTTCTTTGTTTATCCGTGAAATTTACCATGCATGCCTACCTATTTGGGTTACTGTAATCATCCATATAAAATATGCTCCTACCCGTACCTATCTGGCATGAGTTCCCCTAGCAGGAGCAATTATCATTTCTTCTACCGGTTCAGCCCTAGGGGCCATTGGATCGAGCAAGTCCTGCTGCTGTGTCATGGTTGTAGTCCAAGGAAAGAGCTAAAAGATTAATTTTTTTAAGAAAAAGTAACTTTTCAGCAGGGGTTCTCAGCCAGTGGGGAATTCCCCCCGAGGAAAATTAAGGGGATGTAGGGGGGTTTATGAGACCAACATTCAGCTAAATGTGATGGTCTGTAGATTATGTAAAATCTGTAAAAATTGTATTTTGTTTTAGTTTATTCTGTGGTGCTCATCGTCATCAGTGGTCATCAGTCCGCAGATTGGTTTGCTGGAGCTCTACATTCCACTCTCCTCTCCTCCAATCACTTCATTCCCACATTGTTTTTCACTTTGACGTCCTTCATGATTTGCCTTATGTATTCCATTTTTTAGTCTTCCTCTTTCATTATTCCCATTCCTTTCTTATTATTTTCATCCGGCTCTTGCACCGCAAAATGTGCTCCATAAGTTTTCCTCTCCTCCTTCGAAGAGTTTTAATTATGCTTCTTTTTCCTCCAATTCTTCGATGGGATTTCTTCGCTAGTGATTCTTATCCGTCAGTTTGATTCTCATCATTCTTGGGCTACACAGCATCCCCATGGCCTTCAATCTCTGTGGCGCTCAATTAAGTTTACTTAATTCCAGACATTTAAAATCGATTTCGATATGCACATATTGTTTTATATGCAATTTTTTTAATTAGACTGCCTTCGTAGAGGGAAATGATATTCTGGACTGTGGCGAAAGAGGAGAGTAAAGCAAAAAAAATGTTTCAAGCTGTTATTGACCGTTATTGATCTTTTTTGGAATAATTCCCTTTTGAAAACATCATCAGACGACGCTTAGGATTTAAATGTGACTAGGCACATCTACTGATTATGATTCTGGTACTAAAACATTGCTTCAGTCAATAGATGGTTAAGTTGGTGCTTACGGAGGTGTGGACATGTCAATATATACTTGTCTCAATATAAAATGCCAAGAAATGTGGTCCCAACACAATTTTTGTTCATGAAAATAATGTGCTTACTTTGGTACCTTTAATAACTGCTTTACTGTAGTATAACTAGGAATACCATATTACCCATGTTTTACCGATTCTCGCATTGAAGCGAGCTTCAGTACCTGTGACATGAAAGGAACGATTTTTACGCCGAACTATATCTCTATAACTGATAGAAGCGACAAAATGAGAGATAAATTACAATTCCGAACTAAAAGGTAGTAAAATTCCTTCTTTCCATGAACCATTAGTGAAAAATGCAGAGTGACACTAATACACACCTTTAACATGCAGTTCACTTTTATCCTCTCTCCCCCCTTCCATGATTGGTGTCCAAACACCCCCTTCCACACGCCTCTGCGGTGGCTTGCAGGGTAGTATGTAGATGTAGATCGCTAGGCTAGATTGCCCAAGTATTCGCTCTCGCAGCGACTAATGTCTCTTTCCAATTCAATGGGTTAAGTGAATTCTCCGAAAGATATCGAAGCATTACTTAATTTGTGTTTGAAAATGAGGGGATGATAGTTTCGGACCTTACTTGGTGGAAAACCTTGATATCAGGGGTAGAAGAATTATCACTGAAATTCCACATGGTAATTACCGGGTATAAGGAGGGGGTTTGATTAACTATCATCATGCTCTCAACCACATTCTTGCATTGGAGCTGTAACTGACAGGTGAGTTACTTTTGTTTTCAAGATGAAAGTTGCCACACGGTTCATTGATTTCCAGAACTGTGAGTCAGATTTATCTGTAGCTCAGTACGCCACAGATCATAGCGTCAGTTACACGGCTAGACCAATAAAGCCAGAATTTCCTTTCTGTGTGAGATGGCCCAGTCCTCAATAAATGTACAACTGTTTGCAATTCGGGTTCATCAGACTAGGCGATTAGTTCTAATGTGCGTGAAAATCCGTGAATATTAAACTTCATCATTTGTACTTTGCATCCATTGGAATATGAGAGTTGTTTTTCCTGTACAATTTTATGGATGGGTGTTTTTGAGGTCTCTTGATTAACGTTGTTCGCTGAACAATGTAGATGTACATGAATAAAATGTTAGTTATGTCATTTTTGGGAGAACCAGCTGAAAGCATTCTTCTTCTTTCTTCGTCATTTACGCTCCCTTTACCCTCCGCCATTTTTCCATTACTCCGCCCGGAGCACTCACTGTCGGAGACTTCTCTTTCCCAATCGCGTTTGCCCACGGTGGAAATCGCGCACCCCTCCGACCCACCTACCCCCGCCTCCCTCAAGTCCCATGCCCGCCTTCAATTTTGCTGGTGGAACTCTCAGAAAACTCACTTTCTCCTTCATTCTGTTCCAAGCACCTTTTGAATCTGCTCTTTAATTTCTTTGTTAAATAGCCCACCATCGTATTTATATTAACGGGGCGAATTCGCCTCACTGATTATTCACATCCTCATACCTCGGTAACTGAGGTGGTCGTAGAAATATTAATAGGTTTTTATGAATCAACTGCGTTTTCGTGTAAAGAATAGCATCAGTTTACATTTTCTCCTCGTGTTCAAATACTTTTATTATATTTGTATATACTTCTTTTGTATTAGATATTTTTGCAAAATGTGACTACTTAACTGTTTGAGCTGTACATTGGAGGAGTTTCGATGCAGTAGTGAGGATGTTAGAGGAAGAGTTTGAGTTTGCGAAGGAGCCGTCAGCCAATTGGAGAGGGCTTATGATAGGGACATTATGCTAGAATGCTATGAACGCCTAAAGAAGACTCAAATATGGATTTTGGCACTGTATGGCACAAAAACGTGGACTACTAAGAAATAAAATGAGAATGGACTATTGACTGGCTTTAGAGATGCGGGTGTGGAGGAGAATGGAGAGGTTGCGATATGCGGAAAAGAATACGAACGAAGAAATGCTCGACATGATGGGTGAGGAGAGGAAACGTCTGGAGAAGATTAGGGGTGGCAGCGTAGGAGGCTGGAACGGGCGATGAGTGGGTGAGAGGATGTCGAAGGTCATGATAGAGGTGAGGATGTTGGTTAAGCGGGGAAAGGGAAGAGAGGGAATAGACTTTATGGATGGGATGAAGAGAGGGAGGTGTGTCTAGCAGACGAATGAAACGGTGCTAGAAGATGAGACCTGTGCCAGCAAGATTCATGGAGAATATTTCTCTCTTCCATCTTAATCCTACATTAACCGGTTGATCACCTCTAATAGTGAAAATTATTACTTCCTTCATACCGGGGCGAGTTTGATCGGCGAGTAAATATTTTTAGAGGAAATATTCGTTTTTTGAAGTTCTTGCAAGGGATTGCATCTTTCCACTCTTCTCCCAGTTGTATTATGGTTATGAATAATTTGTGTACACTCTTTTTGAATGAATACTTACTATTAGTTTATATTTAAAGAAATTATGTCTACTGAATTTTCTATTTTACTAATTTCTACTCTACTTTTCTACTATTTCTAGTGTACATTACTATTGTGAGTAGTGTAAGCAGTGGAAATATTACTTTATCTTCTACATCGCTGAATCGACGTGAACACTGCCCCTTTATCCATAGCTGCTAGCGGTTAGTTCATTATCAGCTTTAGATTGTGTTATAGTAGGTGCATGAAAAGTAACCTTTTGTCTAGAACTTAATAATTATACCTGTCGCACGAGGAACTTCACATGCGCATATATTGTTCCCCTCTTCAATTCCTTGATTTTAATTTATGTTCGAAGTACTCGCGGTCTGAGACTTCTTCCCCTCCGCTCCTTTCCATCCCTCTCAACCAACCCTCCCCTTTCATCCACAATGAGCCCATAAACCTGTCTGCCCCACCCTCCAACCGCGAAACCTCCTTCACGCCAATTTTGAGGATATCGCTAATTAACCACCATATTACCTTTAGGGAGTCACCCCTAATTGTTCATAAGCACGACAATTTTACGGATATTGAGAGTAGAATAGCTAAGTAAAGAAGACGTTCATGATGAGGACACCTTTACTATGTTCAAAGACGATACAGTTAAAAATAAGGAAGCAGTTAGTAAAGAAATTCGTATGGAGTGTTGCATTCTATGGGTCAGAGACTTGGAACATCGGAAAATATGACCAGAAAAGAATAAAAACCTTCGAGACCTGGTGTTGGAGACGGATGCTAAAGGTAAAATGAACTGATTAAATGAAGAACTATGCAGAAGAGCGGAAGAAGAAAGGCGTGAATGAAGCTTATTAAGACAAAGAAGGGCTGGGAGAATTCGACAAACCCTGAGACGTAGTGAATTGGTCAAGAAAATAAACGAGGAAAAACTAGAGAGGAGGATTCCACGATGAAGGCGAAGAAAAAAGTGCATAGGCCAAATGAAGTAGGATGTGGGAAAGACGAAATATAAGGATGTAATACAGTTAAAAATGAGTAGGGGCGAATGGAGAGCTGCACCAGTCGTTGAATTTAAACAGATATGGTGATGACGTGATGCCCCTCGGGAAGCATTCGAAGACATGAACTACCCTGACATTGCAAATGCTTTTCTAAGTCAATAGATAAACTGCTTCTTACTCTTCAGGCTGCGTGATGAATGTTTTTAATACATGATTAAAAACAACTTCCAGTTTTGTCATGACCTTTACTTTATTCATCATCATTTAAAGTGATTGCATACTATGGATATGCCTATGTACATAGAGTACATCGAGTGCAAATAAATACTACTAATTATTACGAGACTAAACATCGTAGGAAAAGGAATCTTAATTTGAAATTTTAAAAAAATCGGTTAGAACCCATTACTATTTCCTACTTCCCTTAATTTTCACTTAGCCCTCGAGTACTTGTGTTTCTGCTTTTATATTGCCGCCATATTTTACCGCTAAGTGAGCAGTGAGCTAGGATTTCTTCCGCTCACCAAGATGGCCGACCGCTTGCACTGAACGATCACAGTGTTACCGAAAGTGAGAATGTAAAATTTCCTTTGTTTGTTAACTGCAAAGCATGTTTCACTAGTCTACTTACATTCTGGCACTCTTCTCTCATCCCAAAGAGGCGGTAACGAGAAGAATAAGAGAGGAGAGAAGAAAGAGCAAAAGGACCGACATTTCCTCCCCTCCACTGCGAACTCGCCACCCCCATCCTCCCCCTCCACTTTTCACTCTCACTCAAGCTTTCAAGACTCGCCCCTCCTCCCCGTCAGCCCCCCTCAACACACAACACCTTTGCGTCCTCCCTCCCTCTCCCCTCCGTTTCCGAAAACCTCCCCGTGCCCCCACCCTCCTGACTACTCCTCCAAGAGCGCCGCTAAGTGCTTTTTCTGTCTGCGAAAAAAAATAAAATAAGAGGGAGTTGGGTGTGACTGAGTAAGGGAGGTACCCCCTTCCCCCGTATACGTAATCCAAACTTCTGTCGAAATGGCGTTGGAAAGAAGTGTAAGGCGGTGGGAGGGTGGGAGTGTACGAGGATTTATTTTTTTTCTATGTGAAGGGTTGGGGTTTTCTTTTACGCCAAAGGGGTTGGGATACGGGAAGGGGATAAGGGGATGTTAGCGTGAGGTGAGAGTTTGGGTATTTTGATGTCCTCTTCGGCTCATGACCTTCGTGCCTGTTGCAAATATGCTTGCTGCTCCTATATTCGTGTTAGAACTCTGACCGCGGTTGGTAAATCGGCGGCCTGAGGGCTTGTTTTATATCTCTCCTACCGATTGTCTTTAGGGTACAAAATTATCGAGATATCTAGATGATTCCTCTTCATGACCTTTTTTTTATTATGTATTTTTTTCTTCTAATATATCTAAATGATTATTTAAGGAAATGGTGCACATCACAAAAAAACAAAACATCCTGCAATATAAAAGCAGACATCGCCAAATTAACTAAAATTTATTATTTTTATTATTTATATAATTCGATGTTATAACAACACTATTTTATTTTGATTTTTGAAAGCACCTAAATTTACTACAATTGAATTACAAAAAATAATACAGCAACGAAAGTATCATCAAACAATTAATTCAGAAGGAACTCTCATTGAGGTAACTTGAAAAATTATATGTATGCCTACTTTTTAACATAACTATGTTCCAAAATTGTAAACCAATTGATCTACAATATGCCCAATGATTCTCATGGTATCCCTGAAGAAGCATGTATAAGAATGCGAAACGTCGGCAAAGAGAATAAATAATAAATTAATAGACTTATATCTCATAGTTTATGTAATAGAAAAATACATAGTAATCGAGATGCACGTCACAGCCGAGTAGATTGTCCAACCCTTGCTATTTTTGTAACGTTTTTGATGAAATCTCATTGTCTCCACCCTAATGTTTGGAATCTAATCCGTCAGCCATGAAATTTGTTTCTCGATTCCGATCTGAAAAGTAATTGATCAACCCAATTGACAACCCAAAGGGCGAGAGTTTAAATGCCTTTTGTAACATTACCTTTAAAACCTTTTCCTTACGATTAAGGTATTATTTTTAATGTAACGATATATAGGGTTAGCTGCTTGAGCACCTGAAGTCCTTATGTATGACTGCAAGTGATGAACGCCTTAGTATTTTTTAAGGTGACAGGACACGGGTACTTGTCTCATGGAAATTGCTTCGCACGGTATGGAGGAGTAATAACAGGTGTATTCCTTGCTTGAAAAACGATGTTGAACTTATATTGTACTTACGATACGTTGGCATATCAGTTGAATGAAAATATTTTCAAGATAAAACAGCTTTTAATGATGCATACTTACCCATCACGCCGTTCCCTTTCGGGGTACTTAAGATACCCAATTCCCACTGAATTTACCTGGCTCTTACGCTTATTCTGACATACTTAGGTTTAGCTACCAGTTAATGACGTCGAGAGGTTATTTCATCATTAACTAGTTATCTATTGGAAAGTAAAAAAATACCTAAGTATGAAATGGAGATTTATATGAGTAAGCCGCACAGTGAAACGAAATGAACCCGCCACCACCGCCAGCAATTTTCCACTGCCCGCCGCTGCCGATATCTTCGTCGGCGCGAAATCGGCGCATCTTTCAGCCGATTTTTTTAAAGATTGTTACATCGATAGTACGCTATTAAGTAGCACATTTCGTTGCATTTGTTATATCCTACAGTCTTCCATATGAAGTGCTCTGTTCATTTCCATTTCCGTTCTTATCGCGGGCCGTTTAATACGAGGCCAAACTCTGGCAACTAATTACTGTGTTACGAAAAATCATAAGTCATACGGCCATTTTCTCATTGTTCACCTTAATCCTTTAACATCTTTGAGAAATGTCTTAAGCATATATAGCGGTTTATGATGATTACTCAAATTTTAATAAAAAATAGTATAATTACTTCGGTATTACGTTGGAGGAAAACGGTCATATTAGTGAAGATGCGAGAAGGAGAATTGCGTTCAATAAGTGAAAAAAATCATTGACTATATACTGTGTGAGGATGTAAAGAAAATACTGGCGAATAGTGAGGAGGTAATATATAGTGCAGAGTTGTGTAGTGCGGAAACGTGGACTATGGGGAAAGAGGATGATAATAGGTTGCAAGCGCTTAAGATGTAGGTTTGGAGGAGGATGGAGAATGTGCGATGGTCGGAAAGGAAGACTAACGATGAAGTTATTTGCGTGGTGGGTGAGGAGAGGAAACTGCTGGAAGATATTAGGAGGCCGATTAGGGGGTTGGAACAGGTGATGAGGGGTGAGGAGATGCTAAAGGCGGTGATACCTTCATAAACAAGCTGTCATCAACTCTCTCGTATTGGTAAATGCCTCTTTTGCCAAAGCAATTTTTCTTCTAATGTTCTTACTACTATGCGCATTTTCCTCCTCCATACTCTCGAGTAACTAGGTAAGTTGTTCCGCCAACTCCAGTTGGTGCTCTTTCACCTTTATGATCAGTCTTAGTTTATTTGTCTTTGAAAAATTCTTTACTTTAAGGAGGGTAATGAGCACCAAATATCTAGATTCAACTAAATGGTGGTGATATTCCTCTTTGATGGATCGATTCTATATTGTTAAGTCTGGAACAGTTCATTTCACGCACTTTGCTTTTGTTTTCGTTTGATTAAATTTCATTCCGTATGTCGTAATAATACTAATTTTCTTATGCATTTACCCATGCCTGTAGTTTTTTGTGTGATTGACTGACTATAATACCAGAATTATTACTAAGTACTATAAGTCTTTGTTTCTTGCAACATGATTTTAACGGTGGTGAGGAAACCTCAATTCAGTACTCGTGAATAAATTTTAAATTTGCTCTCATATTAAATTCAATCAATGGAGCGTTATGGAGGAAAATATTAAAGGAGAGCAGGTTTCCTATGCCTAACAAAAGCAACTTAATTCTTTGACATTCTACCTTGAAAGACATTATGGGTTAGTATGTATGTATGAATGTATGTTCAATTTTATATCAACCTCCGACTGCAGTTTTCAGCTACCCACCTGCAAACACTGCGCGGGGACTCAGTCGAACGTGCTCGTGCCATTCCTGGGAGGAGGTGGAGTTGGAATTCGGGACGGGTTATGGGATCCTCTGGGAGCAATGACAATATCCCGGAAGGTTCCACACACGGAAGTCTTTCGCGTAAGGGGTGGTGAGGGGATAGCGTAGGGGGGGGATGAATTCTTTTCCACCCACACCCAACCCGTGTACAATTCTTACGGGAAGAATGAAGTTAGATTTTCTTCAGAGGATCGTGTTATTCTTCGGGGAGGAGGAAATGAAAGGGGCCTCCTGCAGTATTCATGATAGGGCCCGTGTTTATCCAGAGAGAATTGAAAAGTAGAGCGACGAAAAGGGAAGGACGCTAAGAATTGGTTCCCAATGTTTGAGTTGGGATTAGTTTTGAATCGGCTCCGTATTCCGACTCAGATAAGCATAATGGCCTTATTTCCCTATGCCTGTATGCTGAAACATCCAAAGGGAGAAAAGAGGGTTTCTTAGGGTGACTAAGCTAACATACTTTTGTCGTGTTACTTTCCATACCCTAGCCAGGGGCCTTCTAATTCATAACCTCGCGGGTACTTGAGTGAACGCTCGTGTATAAGTAATAAGGGTTATTTCTTTCGGTTCAAAAAATTGCATTCCTGATCGCAAGGGAACTTTCTGGGTCGATTTGATGTTACCATTGAGTGGGGTAGCTTTCGGCTAACCCGGAGTCTTGTAGTACATTGGCGTTTTTAGATCCTGTCAGTGTAATGCAGTAAAATGTATTAGGATGAACTCCTCGGCCATAGCAATTGCGCCTCTATTCGAATGATTGGGTTGATTCAAGGGTTCGCTGCAATTGTTGGCTGTTCAATCTCCGATTGAGGACTTCTTAAACTCCAAACCAGTGGATTTCTTCGGACGTGGAGTCGAAAAAATACCCCAGCGTTGACAGAGAGTCATAGACAATGTGAAAAATTATGTTACTGATATGTTTGTGGAAAATTCGTCTCAAATTAAAACTTTTATCACTCCCGAAAAACGATGCATACTTATTCATCAACCTAATATTCGAATGCTCGAAGTAGAGACTTTAGCCTTGAGGTCATGACCTCGTGCATATTCATTCATTCTGAATACTACGTGACAGATACAACTCCGTTAAATTTTTTTCTTCAAAAAACCTGCTCCTTGCTACAATTCTTACTCTCTTTGCATAAAAAATAGTTTTTCACATTGTTTCATTGCGTTTACAAACTTCACAATAATTCAGTTCTCTTCACTTCAATTTTAAGGTCTTCTGTGCAACATGCATAGTTATAAATGATTTTGAAAATAGAATACCAGAAATAACCTTGATGTTATCGTCATTGGGCATATGTAATTATACGCCTATTGGACCATCATCGTTTAGTTGTAAAAACTAAGATGTCTTTTGAAGTACATATACAACTTCGATTTGAGTGTTAAAACCTGTGTAAGTGCTATATCTTCATTCGCTATTAATCGGTGTGGATATCACCTTTTCTACCATTTTGTATTGAATATTTGACAAACAGCTTCTTGGCTGGCCTTGGTAATAGTAAGGTTATTGCCTACTAACTCTAGGGTGACGGTCTCGGGTCCCGCCTGGGTTGATTTGTGGCTACCCAGGGTATAGATGTGTGTATTCGTCCTTGTTTGAGTACCCCATATAAAAGGCCTTTGAAGCTCCTTTCGGTGGTTGTGGAAAAGGAAGAAATAAAATATAAAAATGTAGTAAAGATTAAATTTCGATTGGTCATGATAGTATTCGGATCGTCTTCCATTTACCAAGGTTGAGGGATTTTGAATTTTCTCAACAATTACTTCGGTGCCTGTTAATTCCACGCTTACAGTAACACGTTGTTATTACACGGATCCTAAATAGATCTGAAGGAAAAAACGTCAACATTCCTCAATTATTCATCATTGTTAAGTCTTTATTTGTTTGCGTTACTTGTGTCGGTCTAATCTTGATCGCGATGCGCGTGTTTAGTGGTAGCGAAACATGGCAATAGTTACGGTGAAGACGCTTTTAATTGGAAGAGTCAATTGCCTAGAAACTAACTCCGCTTGGGGAAGGTGGCAGTATCTGCGTTGGTCTACTAGGGTTCCCAAAGTCACGAACCTTTTCTGTCAATTTCTTTCATTTAGCCACTTTTAACAAACAATTTATTTAAGATGATGTTTTAAATTCTATCTAAACAGGCGATAAAATACATAGAAATAGTCTTGAAAAAAATCTTCCTGGACCGGGAATCGAATTAGATACCTTTTGCTTACCGAGCCAATGCGCATATCACCCCGCTACCCAGACTTCCTAATTCCATAGGCAATTATTTACCGATTGTGATAGAATTTATTTACGATTTGTGATTTCTTAAACTGCACGGTATAATATGCTATGAGGGTTTAGAATATTTTTAACCGAAGTTATGGAATAGTTTTATGAGGAATATAATACTATGGGATTTTAGAACATTCCTCCTCATATTCTCGCTTCTTTTCCCGCCGGGAACTCAATTTTTTTTCAATTGAAAACGGTCTCCTGCGCAACTACCACCATGTTTTGGTTGGTTTGGTTACTTGGAGAGGTGACCGACGACTTAAGTCATTTGTGCCAGGTTGGTAGGGGGAGGATAGATTGGGATCGAAGGAAGCGTGGAGAGAAACCTGGCGTCGGCGTTAGCCTGTTCATAACGAAAGGAACTAAGGGTACCGCGGTTTAGCGTCCCATCCGACGGACTGAGTACTGAACTTGAAGTGCTCTCCACGAGGCAACCAAGTATTGATTAAGGATCTCCGCCGCCGGCGGGATTCTAACTCAAGCCCTTCAAGATGGGAAGCCGGTACTCTAGCTCCCACACCACCCCGATCTCCTACCACCATGTTCCGCTTCCACTGCAGGCTGAGATGAGCCCTTGTACTGGTATTTGGAAATAGCCTTGGCTAGGGAGTCGCGTTCCTGGTTTGACAAGCGGCGGTGCGCCAGCTCGCAGAGGAAGTTTGACGCCGCCTGTTTTGCGGACTGACGGGAGGACGGGCGCGTTGTGAGCGTGGAAGAGCGTGGTGGTAAGGATGAAGGAAAAGTGGATGTATTCATTACTTTTTTATTTCCTTTTCCATCTCTTCGAGAGAGAAAGTGAAAAGGGTTTTGGGGGAATATGGCGCGTGAGTTGAGGGGGTTACAGTGGGGGTTGGGCATTGTTTGGGTAGGGGAGGAACTTATCCACTGCTAACACCTCCCTCTCTCTTATTTCATTTTACATCATCATCGCGGAGAAGAAAGAGGATGTGACGCGAAGAATGCTGAACTGTTTGGACAGAACTGTGGAGAAATACATCTTGATGATTTATATGAAGAATACAAACATTATAGTTGGTCGGAGAAATCAAGAAGGCAATGTCAGTATGAGGCTTAGAAAGCTAAAACGAGCAAGAAGAAGAATTTAGCTATCAGTGAAGGGAGAAGCGAGAAAGATATTGTGAGCAGAATATCCCAAGCAAAGTGAAGGTTCTATCCGGAAAAGATTCTACCACTAGGCAGCAACACAAGCTTGGTAGTTAGAAAACCCTTCATTGAAACTTATATTTGTACCTTACTCTTCTATGGCAATTAGGCCTGGAAAATAACAGATGCAGAGCAAAGAAGGTAAGAAGCAATGGGAATGTGGTGTTATCGAAAAATGATTAAGATCAAATAGACGGAGAGAATTGGCAATCGAGAAGTCCAACGAAGTGTTGGAAATAAGTAACTTTTAACGAAAACACTGTTCAGAAACAGAGAAAAACTTTATCGACATACTTCATGGACATAATAGCCTTATGGAAAAAGAACGGAAGGAGAAATGAACGGGAATAATTACTGAGGAAGATCAAAGGTATCCAATATCGACACCTCTATGCCAGTGGCGCAGCGGGTGAGACGGATTGGGAATGTACCGTGCTAGCGCCTCCTCTCGGGCGAATATGAGGATCACCCCCTCCGAATTCCAGCTGAGCCCAACGATGCTTAACTTTGGTGACCGAGCGAGTACTGGTGTTTAATCAGTCGTGACTGGCCGTTCCCCCTTTTTTCATAAGTGGTGTACTAGCACCTCCTGCCACACTCCCTTCAAACGTCTCTCAGAATACTCCATGGGTGTACGTGTACCCGGTGCCGGCCCGAGGCTTGACAACGTGGGAAAAACCCATAGGCGGAAGCCAAAGCCACACATAGGGGCAGCCTTGAAAATCAACAAATGTTACCTTCTTCCAGCATATAATTCCATCCAAAATGAACATTTTAGTATATCGGAAAAGTGACTGACATTCTTGTAATAGCATCAAAAGTATCTCAATGAAATAATTATAGTAATTGCGACAACACATTTATTCCATTCCAGCATTTATTCAGAAAATAAATATGCAATAAGAGTGAAACTAAGCACCCCAGAAGTAAAGTTCTCATGTTGGGGTTGCCATTCTTTGGATATGGCTGTGATCGGCAGTTACAAGAAAATATAAACATACAAAAGACTATTCAACTTATATATACCAAGCGTGTCCGTACACAGTATGGCTATATCATCTTAACGCACAGATATACTCTTTATTACAATTACAAGTTATAGAATACAAAAAACATCATGAACATGGTCAATCCAAATCTACGGTCAATTTTCTCCAATAGTATTTTTGTCACCAAATTGAAAGGAACTGCGGTTGAAATTGCCCTACATCTTACGGTTGGAATAACACCCACCCAAAAGAGGTAGGCAAAACGCAAATAGTCCCTTTAAACACTTTTCCTCGTAAAACTCTATGCTTGAGACTACTTATAGATAAAAAATAGAGTTCCTGGCGGAAAAGGAAACTGGAAAGTTAAGTGGATCGTACTGATAACTCGGAGCACCCCTCAGATAAACGCGCGGTATAGAAATCGCAATCGGTTAATGCATTCTTTCCTTTACCAGCGATAGAAAAAGCATGGAGTGTATTGTGAGTGGGGTAAACCAAGCAAAGAAGGCATTCTACCAGAATAGGAGTCTGTTAACACTTAATTAAAACATATATTTTGAGTATGGTCGTATATGAAAGTGAAGCCTGGACTATAGCATCCACCGAGCAAAAGAGATTAGAGGCAATTGAGATGTGGGGTTACTAAAGAATGATGAAGGTTAAATGGACGGAGAGAATCACCAATGAAGAAGTACTACGAATATTTGGATAGAATAAACTATGAGAAGGAGAAGAGACGAACTTATTGGACACATTTGGTGACACAGTAGCCTGTTGAAAACAATAACGGAAGGAGAAATGAATGGGAAGAATTACAGAGGAAGACCAAGAATGGAATACATCAGGCTAATTATGGAGAACATCCAAGTGAAGAACTTCGTTTGAATGAAGCAGTTGGCTGATAGGAGAGGTTGGAGAGCTGCTGCGAAACAATCATCGAATTGTTAACTGCTCATGAGTGGCAAAATATTATTTTGCCCACACTTTTAAAATAGTATGGGCCGACACTGCGTACATGTATGTTCTCTACCTTTCCTCTTCCACTTTCCAATTTCTTTCCGGTATATTTTTCCACCCCATTTTTGCACCCCCTTTTCTTTCTGTCTGTAGGTATCTCTCTCCCCGTCTTTTTGCGTGGAGCGATGTGTCATCTCGGAGCGGCGTCTATGGTGGAGCTCGTGGATATTTTATGCATTCGCGGAAGAATTATATTTTTTATTTCCTTCACCTTCCCCCTCCCTCTCTCTCTCTTCATCTGTTTTATTTTTCTTCCCCTACTTCTGCCTCCTCCACTCTTTCCGCCAGCAACTCACCCCTTGAAAAGTCCTCTTTCCACGAGTCTCCTTTCATACTGCTACTCACCCCACACACAAAACCAGGGCCCCACACTTCTCTTTCTTACCCCCCCCCCCTCCTTCCCTCTCCTGCCATCTTTCCGATTCGATCGTTTTAAGTGCTTTTTACGTCTCTCCTCCCTTCCCTCTCCTATCCTCCTCCTCTTCTTAACCCTCCCATCACCTCTCATTCCTTTTCCCTTTCCCCCGTCCGTCCGAAAAGGAAAGTGAGCATAAAGAGCCGTCAATCTTTCTTAAGGCACCACCGACGCGAGTTTTTTTCGCGGGAAAGTGTCAGTCGTATTCCAAGAGTGGAATAAGTTCGAGTGGGAGTGAAAAAAATGAAAGTAATAAATAAATAAATATATACACTTGAGCGTAACAGCCAATGCGCGGGAGTAGTCGGATGGAGAATGAGTGGAGGATGGGATATAATCCGTGTCCGAACGACCTGACGGAGTTCCACCTCTTTTGCGGAATTTGGAGAATTGTTTGATCGTAATGAGAGCTGGGCGAAGTAACTTCAAAGTGACGTGATAATGATATCACGTGGCTATGAAAAAAATTCTTCGTAACTTTCCACACTTTTTTATTTTGTCTAACCTTATGGGGTTTGATGATTTTGCATGATAATCAAAAGTAGATAATACTGAAGAATTTCCACTTAAAGTCACCTTAGGTAGATTCGTGAGGTATGATGGTGCCCGTTGATTGGGGGCTCAAACGTAACTTTAGTCAGTGCACCGCAGTACACTTCTTACGAACTAATTCGAAAGCGTTATCAACAGTAGTTATCAATCGAAGATTAGTTTGCAGCAGCTCTCTATTCCACTCTCCTCTCTGCCATCCTCTTCTTTCCTGAATAATTATTTACTTTGATGTATTCCATTCTTGTTTTCCTTTATAACGCTTTCCATTTAGTTGTCCATTCTATATTTTTTTCATTAGGTTGTGCCGCAAAAAATGTGTTCCATAAGTTTGTCTCTCCTTCTTCGCAGTATACATTATGCTCCTTTTCTCTCCAGCTCTTCGGAGGACTTCGTTAGTGATTCTCTCCGCCCATTTAATCTTTATCATTCTTCGGCAACATCCTATCTCTATTGCTTCCAATCTCCTTTGCTCAGTTGCTGTTATTTTTCAGGCCTCACTGCCACAAAAGAGCATGCTCCAAATATATGTTTTAATAAAGGGCTTCCCAACTTCCAGTCTTGTGTTACCAGCTGTCAGCAGACTCCTCATCGGGTAGAATGCCTTATTTGCGTGGGAAATTCTATTCACAATGTCTTTCTTGCTTCAAGGAAGCCGCACGCATCGTCAAAAACAGCTACGAGCGAATATAAAGTGTTACACTGCTGATGGAAGGACTAAGCTGGGAGCCGTTAGAGACTGGTAGGCCACGCGATAGGATGTGATTATTTGAAAAATTCAGATCAATAGAGTTTTAGTTCGACGCGAAGGATATTATTTAGACCCAGCGGAATATCTCTAGAATTGATAGAAGCGACGCAATAAGAGAGATACGCTACCGAACGGATATGTACAAACATTCCTTCTTTTCGCGCAAAATTAGTGATTATAGCTAAAATACAGAGTGACACTAGCGTAAGACAAATATTTTTAGGTACAATTGACCTCTTATTCACCTCCCTCCCTTACCCTATTTCCTCACCTTTCATGACTAGTGTCCTAACACCCCCTGCCACACACCTTTGCTGCGGATTCCAGGGTAATACGTAGATGTGCATGGAAAAATTTTAATAGTAAAATGTCGATGGAAAGCGAAGTAAATTACTGAAGTAAACCAATCTTAGGATTGAAAGGCTGTTGATGACCTGAATGATGATGATTAGCCATCGCTAGTGTCGGGTTTGGTTTTGTCGGGGATTAGGCCGTGAGTTATGCGTGAATATGATTCATAGAAGAAATCTACCGGTTAAAACTAAGTTTTATTGAAAGTCATAAGAAATTCTCCAGAGTTTTACGCGCGCAGGGCCCTATCTACCTCTAGTATTCCTTTCTTCATCTCCGGGTACGTCCTACGCAGCTCGGTACACGTCCTACCTCTATCGCATCGATAAAAGCCTATTTACTTTTTTCCCTTTCCCGCTTACCCAACATCTTCCCCTCCATCTTCTCACCCACCATGTCGAGAATTTATTTGTTCATCTTCTTTTCTGTTCATCGTCATTTCGATAGCGGTCATTATTATGCGGCCGTTGAGGGACTTTCGCTGACATTGCCGACGCATACCACGACGACCTTCCAATATTCTCGAAGCGTATCAGCTGTTGCGCTAATTGTTGGGCTCTGCTCGAATTAGGTAAGGTGATCCTCCTATTTGTATCGAGTGATTTCGTACCTGTCACCAAACGGCAGAGAGAATAAGTGCGATGAAATGACCTTAGTCGTCCAGTTTTTTTATAATTATTGGTACGTGTGCATTAGAAAAAATCGGTGCAGGAAATACGGTGGGGAGATGGGAGGGGATGATGTTGGGTACTAGGGAGAGGGAAGGAAATAGAATAGGCCTTCATTTACGGGTTGGAGAGAAGTAGGACGTACGCCGAGCTGAAGAATGTAACCATGCAAAAAGACTATGACCTGTGGCTGTAAGAGATCCGTAGATGATAAAAAAGTTGCCGGGTTTTCCATCGGGTAAGGTTATCTATTACTTCAAACGTTTCTACAGGCGAGTCGCCCATCATCTTAAGGGTTTCTGGAATGCATTTGGATTCCTGAATGTAGAATATTGATCTTGGATCATCCTGGAATATTTGGAATCCAGGATCCCTGATGATGATGGGCGAGTCAATTGTCGAAACGTTGAAAGTAATATAGAACCTTAGCCTGTGGAAAACTCGATAACTTTTCAATCATCATATTCACCGGGAAAGCTTGAAGTAATGCAGGGTTAATAGCTGTATTCCTCTTCTTCTATTTAAACCTACCTTAACCGGCAGATTACCTCTAATAATAGTAATGTTGCGCGTGAAGAAGGGATCCTCTTACCTTTTCTGCGAATGGGAAAGAACAAGGGAAGTGATGTAGAAGAACAAGTCGATCTTTTCAGCGGTAATAGGATTTTTTTCCATTTCATATGCACTCCGACATTCCGCACCCATTTTCACTGTTCTTTTGCACTGTCTCCCGCCGAAGTATTTTAAGGCTGCTCGCAAATCCTGGATCATTGCTTTATTTTTGTAAAAGGTGTCTCTTTTCTTGGGAGCATTTTACGTTCTCTCTCGCAGTCAGGGTAGGTATTTCCTCGCGAGAAAGAATTGCGCGCGTGTCTTAATGAATGTGCGCTAAATCTGCCGCCGAAAGCTTTGTGGCGGTGTTAAAATATTCATTCCACCTCGTAAAGCGGCTGTCAAAAAGGTGGAGGAAATTATCGTTGCAGGAATTCTCTTGAGCTACTAATTTACAGCAGTTTATGTGGGCTTTGCTTCACAAAAGTATGCAGTGGTGGCGGAATTAGAAAGCGGCAAAAGCGTTGGGCTTTTAGCATTCTGGACAAGGGGACTTTTTTTAAAGGAGGCGAACGAAATTAACTGGGCGATCAAATACGACAAAGCATTTGGTAACGTGTTTTATGGGGCTTAAGTTTTGTTCAAGCTGCATTTAACGATGCATATCAGGAGGGAAGTTATTCGCAATTAGGCATGAGGACTGCTATAGTTTCAACAAAATAATCTTTAAGAAGTAGACGGTAAAACGCCATCTAGGTATTTTGGTCACGATTTGAAAAATTGAGGTATGCTTTATCACGTGTTGAGCTGCAAGCATTCTATTAAAACTTTAAATTAGTGCTTGGCAAACTTTCAGATTAATCTCCATCGAACTATAACCTAGGTGGCTAAAAATTGAGCGTCTGGATGGATATAATATTTTGAACGACCCGTTGTAATATAATTTTCCGCTGGTTTAAGTTTTTCTTTTCATCATCCATCGTAATTTGCAACACGACAGCAGTGAAATGAGTTACATGGGACAAATAATGTCTACCTGGCTCGTAAAGTTCATTAATTGAATATAATGAACTCCTTATGATGAACAATTTTACAATAATTTCAATAAATACTTTTAACGAAAGAATCGGCCGTAAACTTGGACGAATAATTTACCGCCGCACTTCCCATGATATCTATCATCCGCAATTTGTCACCACTGGTTACTGCTTAAGACTCTGAATAAAAGAAATCGGTAGATTGCGTGAACTGCTTCCTCGAATCTTAGCCTATACGTCCTTTCGGAATTTTTTAATGGTTCACTTTGAAACGCAAAATAGTATATGAAAACGTTTTCAGAATATCCAGTTTTGTGGACCTTTTGGCAAAATCACTTGTCAGTTAAGGAGTTTTCTACACGAATTTTAGGAAATGCTAAATAAAAACAAAATTATTATCTAAAATCCTTTTATATTTGATATAAAAAAACTTTTCCCGAATTAACTAATAGAATGTGCCACCCATTCGTGAATTTAGCAATAAATTCGGCTAAACATAGCAATTTGGAGAAGTAAAATATTAAAGGGAAAGATAACCATTCCGCAGAAATGGTCGTGTAATTAGTGACAGAAAATTAGGATTTTTAGAATTCTGCTATCGGCTCTAAATGGCCATTTATCCCCGATTATTGCTTCACAGTTTGACGAAACATTTTTTATTATTATAGAACATATACAAATATAGTGGAATGCTATTGAATGTACGAATAAAAGTTCTTTCACCGGATGGGACCTGGGATATGGCCCAAAATCTGGGAGAATTCTTTGTAGAGGTAGCACCCGCTACGTGAAAGGGGTAGTTTGGGAAGATAAGGTACTTTGAGCGAGATATCATATTGAATTCAATTCAATGAATTTGACATAATTATAAAGAAATATATCTCATATTTCTAACGATATCATAATATCATCCACTGACCAGGATACTTTTCGAGACATTTTTTTTTAAATAACAGCTATTTTCCATGGGAAATAGTACGCGTATGCCACCCAGAGACTTTATTTAAAAAATGAGGAATTTCTAGCATATTGATCTCTTCAAAATTTTAAATGTGCAGTTTGTATGTTTCCTCGAATAATAAAAATTAAATCTATTACTTATCGCAGTAATTTGTAGAGAATCGCAAACACCTAATCTTCGTTTTTAAAGGCGTTTTCAGCATACGGAGTGAAAAAAATGAGTCAAGTTTAAACTTTATAAAAGTATGTTTAGTCAATTACTGATAATGTCAGTAATTTAAGATAAAACATCTGCGTATTTAATGCTAAAGTATTTACTTCACGATTTGTACAGTTGCTAAAATAAAAAAAATAAAATTTGAACATGGTCTCTATTACGGCTCGGGAAAAATCTTGCTGAAACTACCCGTAGGCCATGGGGTCTATTCTTGAAACGCCGTGATAATCATTGCATGCAAAAACACTAGTATTTTCACATGATCTCGTTGATTTAGCATCTTAGAGTCCTCGCATCATGTCCGCATGCGATAGTCATCGATTGAAAAGTATCGAGTGGTTGTGTGGCACGCGATACTTCTATGAAATCACACGACAGTTTGCTATTTTCGCATGCGTTAATTATCTCGCAATATCGGAAATCGACCCCAATGCGCCTTTGGCTCCTACCGATTCCTTCCTGTGGTTTTTTAACGTTCGCTCTTTTCGTCTCTGCCACGCTTCTATTGTAAGTGGGGACGAAGGCAAAGGAGGGGGGAGGAGAGAAAAAGGGAGTGGGGACTCGAGTGCTTATTTCAGACAGAGGAGGCGAAGTCGTTTCGCCGAAAACCAACTTTTCAGTACCTCCCATTCTCCCTCATACCTCTCTCACCCTTGTTTTTTCACTTACTACATCCATTACCTTTCTTCCATTTTATGTATCCACCTTTCCTTGTGCTATTCACTGCAAGCATTAGTCTTTTCCCTTTCTTCGTAATTCCATCACGATTTACGAAAATTATCGTTGTATCATGCGTCATTGATGCTCTCTTTGGGTGCTATTTATAGCACCGAATACCTGTGATTTGAGTACCCTTATACTAAATTGTACCTTTTTTACGATCGGAAATCATTTCGCAGCGTTCTAAAATTTTCAATTGCCTGAAAGTATTTACTCACTCTTACAATGAGGCAAATTCGTTTGATTTAAAACACTTTTCAGCCAATGCCATTCCGCCGTATACCTATCTTACTCGGTACACTTCCTACATCCATTAACTTTATTCCATTTTATCTCTCTACCATTCTTTCATTTTATTTATTGCATCCATACGTCTTTTCCATTTATTGTTACTTCAGTCGCGTTTTTCGAAAATCGTAGTTGCATGTTGTTGCATGGCGCTGTATCTGGGTGCTATTTACAGCTCCATATGTCTATGCGTTCAATGAATTTATACAAAATTGCGCCTTTATCTAAGATCGAAAACATTGCGCTGTGTTCTAAAATATACCGTAGTATGAAAATAGCTTTTCACTCTTCCTACGAGGAAAATTTGTTTTATTTAAAGGTCTTTTCAGGCTGTTCTATTCCATAACTGGATCATTCCATAGTCATCTCTGACTATGTCATCGTCACTGTCCCAACCTTCTCCTATTTCCCTTTACCCGTTCGCAACCTATGCACCTTTTCTTTTATATACCCAACCCAATACTTTTTTCGTACCTCAATTAGCCTATAACGAAAACTTTCGTTTCGTGTTATTGTTTTCGTTGAGTTAATTTGAGTTCGAGATACTGCTTCTGCATTAATTTCAACATCTTATTTATCATATTATTTTGCAATATATTTGTTATTGGTGTGTAGCGGAATGCGTTACTTTTGTACGGGGTGTGTTTTTTGATACTTTGGATTCATGGTTACGCAGTGTATAGATAACAGAAATTATTTTGCCGCATTCAATAATAATTTTTATTTGTAGTTTGGTATTGTATATGTCTAGTTGTATGTAGTCAGAAGGTAACTTATTTATTGGCTTGGCTATTACCCAGGAGGAGGTTTAAAAATGTGTAAAAGTCTCCGGACGAATGACTTCTGCCTGGGAGCCTGACTAAAGGGATAAGTAATTAAACGATTCAGTACCACAAAGGTAGGAATACGTCAAATCGATTCTTCTCTTCGGAGGGGAACTGTAGCTCAGCAGTCCTATAATGCAGGCTGCCCATCAACTGTCAATCGGGCTAACGTCTTTCTTTCAAGCTGTGCTTTTGTGCATTGGTCGACTACATAAGGAGATCTTAGTGGTGAAATGAGTGGCAATCTGGCTTCCCACGCTTTGATCGACGGCCATAAACTAGAGAAGGTCTTCGCTATTACGACTCTCGTTTCCTGATTACCTGATTGAAATATAAAGAGCCTGTGGTGATATATCCTCGTTGCTGGCGGTGTAACGTTCTCCCCTGCTAACTCAGAGGTCGCGGGTTCGAATCCCGTCGACGTGGCTTTTCAATATGCAGGATATGGTTGTGCTTTTTCATTTTAATGTACGAGAGTGGTGGTAATTGGCGAAGGCACTACAATAAATAAATCATGATAATAATATTACCTGCTCAACTAGGGTAGTTAACAACGGGGTCCGACAACTTCGCATTCCGACGTTTCTGTTTCCGTATACGGTAGTTTCAGTGAGATTTTCCACAGTAATAATTGAGACAATATTAGGATTTTATTTTTAAACTTTAGCATTGTAATTAGCATGAATTAAATATTGTTACATTAATGATTCAAAACATTTAATCTGAAAACGCCTTTATACCCGAATATTTTTTTGCGATTCTGTAAGAATTATTGCGGTGAGTAATTGATAAATTTTTAAAAATAGCTACGAAAGCATGAAAAATACACTATTTTCTGTCATTTTTGTTACGATTTATGCGTTAAAAATTCCTTTTTCTTTTAGTAAAATCTCTCTTGAGTGCATAACCGCATCTTTCCCATGGATAACGGCTAGAATATTTGGGCAAATATCTCGAAAATCGGGGTGGCAATTGGCTGATATTTTGTATGCCTTTAATATTTTATATCTTTTTCTTTATAATGAGGACAATTTCATGGGATTTTATATGAAATAATATATCGCTGAAACTGTCTTAATTTCTTGTGAACGCTGTATTTCGAATGTCGAACTCAACAAAAATGACTTGAACTAATCGAATTCTTCGGAGAAAGCGAGAAAAAACGTTGCATTTTGATCTTAATATATGATTTGGTGGTAGTCATCCGCGAAATATGTTAGCTTTGGGGAAATAATAAAAAAACCGTCTTCTTGAAAATCTTACCGCAGTGCCTGGCTGAAACCCGTCTGGAATCACAAGGTTTGGATAACGGTCGTTGAAGAGGCAATACATCTTCTCGTAGAGGGGGGACGTTCGGAAAAAAAGACCCAAGAGGCCAAAGCGTCACTGCCGCGTCCGAGAATGATGTAAGTGACTTGGCTTGAGAATAAGACGCGTAATCTCCCTCGGTGGGGGAAAGGGTTTCGTTGAATGCGAGATCAAAAGGACTTGTCTTTTCCTTTTGATGAGGCCTGTCCCCCTCGTCCTCACGTGTTTCTTGTAAGGCGTCTTCATTTATTTACGATCTTCTAGGCGAGGGAGGAGTAGCAAGATGCTGAGTGTAAAGTGTTCTGTAGTGTCCCGTATCGGACCGGGGAAACCCGCGTTTCCAGAGAGTGAATTCATGAACTGTCAAACGGCTTTAAAATGTTTAGTAGTGACTCATGAGGTCTACCAACCTCTCTTCTCTCTGAGTGAGGAAGGTAGTTTCCCTCAAATTTGAACAAATTGTGACCCCTGAGACGAATTCACACCTGGTGCCTGTGAATGACAAGTTAACGTGATAAATATTATGTTTCGTAAATAAAGCCTAATAAAAAAAAAACCTTTTTTAAAAGATGTTTTTATTCATGAGGTTAAAAGTGAATAACTTGCTACTAGTGAATATAAAGGTGAATCGCACTAATTTACCTTCTTCAAATGGAATGGCTGAAGGCTGGAGGAAAAAGGATGGAATGGCTGTGGAATGTCTATTTACTCAGCCAGATGGTGAATATTTATTTAATATTTTAGTGTTAAGTTGTTCTTGTTTCTATTTTGGCTCAAAAGTCATTTTAATTTTTTAAATTTGTGCATTATTCTTTTTTTCTTTAAAGATATATGCAGCAATGCACTCTAGTGAAGGTAACCTTGAATCAGTTTATTCTTAAAGGCTACCTAAAGCTTTCCCAGCTCATGTATGAAGATACTGTTATTTGATGAATATGATTTTTGGAAAGTAATAAATTATTATTATAACTCTATATTACGGTCATGGCACATGTTCCTTTGCAAATACGAGTATGGTCATTCACGGTGCATTTAGGGAGACGGATTATTCAGAGTACTTCTACGGTTCGTATGTGCTATAAGATTGGACAAGTTTTTTTTTACTTGCTGAATTAATCAGTATATTCTGATACAATATTTTCCCATACAATTTCAATTTACAAAGTCAATTCACCAATTTACAAAGTAAATTTACAAAGTCCAATTTATTAGTAGTTACGCAATAACGTATTTCTATTTATGTCCAGCTAAGCCATGACATAGCTTGTCAGCAGGCTCCTTTCTGTAACTTATAAATACGTACCTACTGTTTTCTTTATCATTACTATATAATTTGATATAAATTGAGCGGTTGAAAATACTCCAAAATCCATATATTTAACATTCTAAAAGTAAATTTTTATTTCTTTTTTAACTTCACTTCTTTTATTTAGATTTTTTAAGTTATTGGGCATATTGTTAAATATGGTGGGTACTTTAATCTTCAGATGTCTCTCTCCATGCAAAGTGAGACACTTTTTTACTATATATCTCATGTTACCCCCGAGTGCTGATTAATTTTTAACCTTTTCCAAAACCTTGTATTTGTCGCTAAAATAATTCTTAATAACAATCACATACATGAATAACTTATCAACTGGGAGTATACCCAGTCTTTTATATGTAGCCTCAACTGACCAATTTTTAGAATTGAATTTAATTATTTTAAAAATGATTTTACTTTCCTTTCGTTTTAGGGTGTTCGTAGATAATGGTTATCCCACTTGATCCCCAAACCTTGATTCCATGTCTCAATATACTTTCCACAAATGCAAAATATAAGACAGCCATGTTCTTTACATTTAATAAAAATGATAAATAGTGAAATTGGCATATAATACGATTAAAAGTGTTATTTATTTTAGTAATATGTGCTTTTGAGTTTATATTCTGCTCTATAATTATGCGTAGGTATTTATATTTCTCAACCTGTCCAATTCTGAGAGATTTTTGAGTTAATGTTAAATCTTTAAATATTCCTGGAGTTTGAAAATTTCGTCATATTATAATTGCCTCCATAACATATGTATGGACTAATGGCTTTATGGAAATTCCATTTTTGGTGTACTTTTTCTTTTTGGTTTCAGTTTCTTGCAGAAATGAGGCAGGTGACTACGTATATCATCAATACTTACTGTTATTGGCTTAACTTTGAAATAGTTTTGACAGTTAGTATTAATAATTAAATAAGATACTGAGAACTTTAATTCAGTTTTATATTTTAATTGCGCGATGCGTTTGGCTGACTAAACGAATCATCAGGTACAAAGTCAGAGTATTTTAATGACTTTATACCTAATGATAGCGTGAGTATGCGAAACGCTATGTGCTGTTAGAAGATAAAAACTTAGAAAAATAAAAAATATTTTAATTAATTTTGAATTCTTACTTCAATACCTTACTTTTGAACCACGCCCAATCGCGGCTTCGATACGTAGTAAATTCACATTTGAATAAACATGGAATTCAGTCATCAAATTGTTATTAGATACGATATCAATTGTTTCATCAAATTGTTAGAATTGAAAGATTTTCTACATTTTTATGTTGGCTATTTTCCAGTGAATAAGGATTGTACGTATCACACATTTGGGGAGCGTGGTGGCCTAGTGGGTAGAGCGCTTGACTGCTGAACGAAGGGTCCCGGGTTCAAATCCGAGTGAAGCCTTTGGACGCCCCTGAACAAAACAAAATCCTCGGAGTGCGAGGTGGCCCAGGGAAAGGAACTGGCCTCCCTGCCCTGAATGTGTGAAATTCACATCCTCAACTATCCAAACCAACTTCGGGTTGAATCACTGAGTAACACATTAAATATTTCACCAGAAAAATGGAAGTGGACCACTAATTAGTTATGTTTATTCCAAATTAAGAATGAATGATGGGGATTTCGTAATGTTACCGATGTTGCGTGAATCCGTGCAATGAAAGAATGTAATCGATGCAATCTAGGTACTCGAAAACTTAAAAACGTACTCGAATTTCATATTCCCAATGTGAAAAACGAGTGCAACGAGCCAAATTTTCGTTTCGTAATGGGTCGTATCCACCACTAAGATACCATTTTTATTAACATCGATCGCAACCCATACTGTGAGGGGTTACATTAAAGGGGGGGAAATTGTCCAGCACTTGGAATTCGATTGAGCTTCTAAGGTGCTCTTCACTTGAATTCTGAGATAAGTGAACGTGGAAATGGCTTTTTAAGATTTCCCATTCCCGGAGGTAAGAAAAGCGATATTATTCAAGTCGGAGAGAAACTTAAAACCATTCCGCTACTACCCCTTACTCCCTTTCTCTCTCGGAGAATGTTAAATCGGTAGAAAATGAGGCACTATGGGAGGTCATTAAGATGAGAACTCATAGAATTTGAGTGCCTTTAAGAATCCGAATCGGGTTTTTTTTATGGACCCACCAGCATCACCCCCCTGAGCTCCAGCCTCGAGAGTCAATTCCAAATGCCGGCACGATTAGGGTGAGTGAGTAGAGAGATAGAGAGTAGGAGGGAGAGAAGAAATAAAAAGATGCAATCATCTGATCGATTCTCGGCCATTACGCGAGTTTTTTTTCGTAAGGCGACCATTTGCGATCGAGGAAATTGAAATTCGCGCCCGCGTGAAAATTCAACCTCCCATCTAACTTCCAGGGCACGTACGGAACGTATCGGATATTTCCTCCCACCGGAGAGTCTCCTCTTCTCTATTCGATCTGCTCCTCCTCTCTCCAAAGCCCCTCTGCTCTCCTCTCTTGCAACCGGCCGAGCAACAAATCCCCTTTTCATACACCTCTAACCATCTGGTTGCTTTTTTATTGCGCATTCTGGAGTAAAAGTTAACCCTATTAGCGAAAAACTAAACTTAGTGCTGGTGCACGCAAATTTATTTCGATGCTTGAATTTTCATTTTCAAGGTATTAACCGTTGAAATCGAGCGATGAAATAACTTTGCGTGGAAAGGTGCAAATTTTATTTTTTGACATTATGTTTTACATAAATTACTACCACAAATTTACGCCTAATTCAGTCATCATCATCGTCATCATAGTATTACAATCCTAGGATTGGTATACTGCATCCCTCCATTTCACTCTATCCCATGCCAGTTCCTTCACTTCCCTATGGTCCTTCTTCCCCGTATCCCTCTTGACTTGCCCCAATTGCTTGTCTCTTGGCCTTCCTCTGGGGACTTTACCTACAATTTTCCCCTCCATTATGCTTCTTATGTAATCGTTGTGCCTCATAACATGGACAACCCACCGTGTTCTTCTTTGGCGTATGGTGCTCCGAAGTGGCCTTTCTTCTCCAATTCTTCTGTATACCTCCTCGTTTCTCACCCTATCCGTCAATTTTATCTTTAGCATCCTCCTCCAGCACCAGGTCTCGAAGGCTTCTATTCTTTTGTGGTCAGTTTTTCGAATGGTCCATGCTTCTGATCCGTAGAGTGCCACTGCCCACACGAATGTTTTCCCGCATTGTTTCCTTGTCTCCAGTCTTATGCTCTTCGAGCAGAATAGCGGCCTTTTGACCATGAATGCCGGATGATATTGCAAATATGATGATAACATGGATGATATTGCAAATAATTATTGCTGACATAATGATACAGATGACATTTTCGTCAGCACTAGATTCACGCCAACAAGTCCACGCAGGTCAATATGCCAGTGCATCATCGTCACGTCGGTTAATCGTCAATATTTTAATTTATCGTAGGTACTTCGATTAACTATTTGCAAATCGATTTTTCATCGATAATTTTATTTATTGATTATAGTTCGATTTATCGTTCATTACGCGATTTACAGGCGATACTTCGATGTTTTTCTCATCTAGTTCCCACCCACACGAATGTTTTCACGAACTGTTTCCTTGTCTCCAGCCTTATGCTCTTCGAGCAGAGTAGCGGGCTTTTGGCCATGAATGCCGTCTTAGCTTGGGCTATTCGACGCTTGATGCCTGTCGTGCTTCTTCCATTCCAGGTAATGGTGCTCCCGAGATAGGTGAATGATTCCACTTGATCCAATCTTTCTCCTTTGAGGCGGACGTCGGCCACTACTTTCTCTCTTCCGCACACAAGTATCTTGGTTTTCTTCTTATTGACATTTCATTCACTTCTTATGGCTGAAGTAAAACTATACGTGAATTTAAAATAATTCTCATTTTCATTTTCGTCTTACCGTTGTAATGAAGATACGTCACCTCACCTTTTAAGGGTTTGTTTCTAAGGATAAGAACGTGACAAAAGCCCGGTCCATTATTTTGGAAGAAAGTTTATGCGTAGCAAGAGTTCAAATATTTTAAATATTGTGTTTGATCGTAGACTTATGCAGCGTTGAAGCAAATGATCCTGAATTCTCGGGTATACACCGAAGATATTGATTTTATAGAGAACAGTTTCGCCCCATATTCCAACGGGCGTCTTTAGGTCGACCTACGAGGTGAACACCCGAGAATGTTGAATAGCATATTCGACCGGCTAAGGATGGTTTAAATGGAAGAGAGGAAGAATTGTCTAGATTTGTACAGGCCTCGCAGTCCTCTATCACCTTACAGGATTTTTTTCTCCGTCCCAGAATACGTATCCTGACCAGAAACCTACTATTTCTTCCTCTTTCCTTCTTTTCCAACATCCTCTATATCACTGCTTTCAACATCCCTTTGCCCCTTATTACCTGCTCCAAACACCCTCTCTGTCCCCTTCTAATCTCCTCCGGAAGTTTCCTCTCCTCCACCGCCATACCAAGCTCTTCCTTGTTCGTTTTCCTTTCCGTCCACCACCACATTCTCCATTCTCCTCCATACCCTCGTATCAAATGCCTGCAGCCTCCTCTCTTCCTCTTTTCTCAGAGTCTACGATTCTGAACCATCACTTTTTGTTAAACTCTTGAATCTATATTTAACTATTTTAAAACCTTTTCTCTAAATTCTTACGCAAGATGCCTTCCTAATGCGGAAAACTTATTTCGCTGGCGCTGGCTGAAATGTCGTCACAAAATGAATCAATTTAGTCTATTAGTGATGCAAATATCCCCTGTAGTTGGTAGCTTTGCAAGAAATTTCCATTCCATGACTGCATTGACTGAAGAAGGTAAAGTGACGCAAAGATACCTTCGTACGCTTCCATTGTTTCAGGCTGTGGGACTTGTGGTGTAGTTCAGAAGAGGAACTCAGCCAGATGGCGCTGCAGTTCTCACAACATGGGGTGTTGTATTATGTGCCATCAATTGAAACATTCCAGTTTTTTGCGCATGCAATTCCCTCACCCACAGAGTACAGATTCTTTTTTAAGTCGATATCCTTAAGAAGTACTCCTTCAATATACAAATGCCTCATCTTACGGTTCAGAATTAATGTCCCCTCTCTCTGGTTGCGTCAGCAGAATCATACCCACCCTCATAACATTTCTCTCGGTCGAGATTCGGAGAAGGCAAAAAACGTCGATGGAGGACGTGTTGAAAGGTGAGGTTATGTTGTAAGAGGATGATATTTCACTCGGTCTAGATTCGTAGAAGGCAGAAAAAGTGGATGATGGACGTGTTGTGAGGCGAGGGTAAGATGTAAGCGGGTGATTGGATAGGGAAAACACTTGCCATGCACGGAAGAGAAAGGAAGAGGATAGGAATTTTGGGACGACGTAAAGAGCCAGAGGGTATGAAAATTCTGAGGAGAATTTATGAGGGGCTAGTTATTATTGGCTGGATCTAAAATGGAGATAAATAGGGCGGTTATTAGGGACGAGAAAACTACTGTAGGGGTAAAATGGAAGGAGAGTGAAATTGAGAGTGAAAGCCGGTATGGACAGTAAGTGGTGTAATCTTGGCGGGAACGAGATAAGGGAAGCTGCACTCGGAGAATCGGAAGCGACGAGGGTGCGAGAGAAAATGGGAAGGGTGTTGAAAGTGGATCTTGAATTAAAAAAAAACTCGAGTCCTTGCGTCTGGGACATGGCCGTGTATTTTAGGTGAATACGTATGCGGGTAATGAAAAGGTACCTTGGAGTTGCTTGCATTCCTCATTTTCGGCGCGTGCAGCGTAGATTTTCCAAAATTCCGCAGCCGAATCACCCGTTCCGACACGGACATTCCTCTGTGCTGATCAAATTGTTGGGGGTAGGCGACACTTAGCGGAATTTTTCCATGCTGAATATTGGTAGATAGGGTCCTGCACTATGTAAATATCTAGAGGATATTCACTCACTTCCATTTAAACCTGCCATAATCGGTGGATTCCCAAGTGATAATAAGCATTGTGACAAGAAATCACCTCGTCCTATTCCACTTCGGTTCTTTATTCCGATCAATCTCATAGTCTATGCGTCATTACCAAGGTAAACTGACTCATTGACGCTGTAATTTAGTGACGAAGGTAGGTGTGTGAAATAGTGAAGTGATTTCTTTTCACCCTGTCAATCATAGTTATGCCGATCGATGCTTATACAGCGCTATTTCCAAAGAGATGATTTTTATTTCATGTCCACCGGGCTTTTGGGTGAGTATGGGTCGAATCCTAAATATTCACGTCAAATATCATAACCTACTTATAGTGAGAGCGAAACTTGGTGGCAGTGGCCTGCGCGAAAAGTGTTGTAAAAGAGGGGAAGGCTCGTGTGGAAGGGGTCGGGCAAGGGGTGGAGGGGAAGAAGACAGCATACGGTAGGCAACACTGTCAACATAACTGTATTTAACTCGAGAGAGGGCGGGTAAGAGTCAGAAGAGTGTTTCACGACAATGCTAACCGCCCGAACAATGTTGGTTCCTAATACGCTGATAAGACGCTGTTCCAAATATGCTAATAAGCTTGAGTAATAGAGAGCTAGAAATTTATTGTGAATGACAGATTGAGCATTATGAAGTCAGTAACAAATTTTGCGACGTCGCCACCGCGTTAGTCTGCCGCTAGTCAGAACATCTTAAATGACGTTATTGAAGTGGCTTAAATTAAATTTATTAAAATTTAATTATTAAAAAAATTATAAAATTGGCTTTACACGCGAAAGTCACTTCTGTAATAGTAGCCTTGAGAGTTGCTTACAAATGGCTTTTCGATGTTAAACGTACGTCTAAGGCAGTAGGGGTCGATATCCTTAGGATTCGATTGGGGTTCGCACTCGCAAAAAAATAGCCTGGCTTCCATTTTGCTAGCGAGTAGCATTTCGATTCTGCGATAAAGTCGCATTGCATCCGCTGAAATCCTGGTACCATGGCTGCAAATGGGGATCAAAATAAAAATGTAAACAACGAATAAATTATGAGGAGGATTCATTGTTACAATATCTAGGTATTTAAATGTACCTGTAAAGATTTTTTTATGTTAAAGAAAACACGAACGACGTTGAATGGAACGATGTCTGCTATCGAAACGTTTGGTAACTGACCATCATGCGGCATTCTGCAAGTGCAAAACAGTCGCGGACGAATTTTGTATGTTTTGTTATCGAATTCTTTCAAAATTAAAAACGTAAGCTTTTTTTAATCAAAGAGTAATTAAAAACTTTACAATATCCATTATTGGAGCAGCATATTAGGGATATCAAAATGAGATGCAATGAAGGGATTTATCAGTCATACGTAAAGATGCATTCAGAGCTGCACCAAACTAATCCTATGATTGATAATTGCAGATAATGTGAGCTTTCCATTCAAGGTTGAGCTGATTGGAACTCATCAGCGCACTTTTGAGCACACGCACAACGTTGAATGGAGCGATGTACAGGGTCCGTTCAATAAGTATCGGGACTGGTTCGCTGTAGCCTCAGCCATTTTGGTGTATGGGGGTCCGACCGATCAGCTCGGTAAAGGGGTCCCCCACCACTCAGGCGCACTTTAGTTCAGTCGCCTCCGGGCATGCGTTGAGACAGGAGGTGGATTTTTGTGACGTGTGATTTTTTGTGGTGTCGTCGCGCCAGCATGGAGCGCACCGTCGAGCAACGCTACGCTGTGAAGTTTTGCGTTAAACTCGGGAAATCCGCATCAGAGACCTTTGAACTCATTAAACAGGCTTATTGGGATGATGCCTTAAGCCGCACAAGAGTTTTTGAGTGGCACAAAATGTTAAAGGAAGGCCGGGAGCTCGTCGAAGACGAGCACCGCGTCGGACGCCCGACGACCGCTCGAACCGATGCTCAGGTGGCCAAAGTGAAAACCTTTTGGACTCTGACAGGCGTTTTACCATCGCCCTTATCAGTAAGGAGACCGGCCTTTCAGTCGGAACCGTCCACACCATTGTAACAGAGATCTTGCGATGAGGAAAGTGTGCGCGAAGCTGGTGCCGAAAGTCTTGAGCGAGGAACAAAAACTGTCGCGGGTGGAAATGCCGCGGATCGCGGGTGGCGCCGTGCCACGGTGCGATTGTTGTGCGGCAGCTTCTGACGAAATTCGGCGTGGCAACGTTGCCTCACCCCCCCTAAAGCCCCGACCTGGCTCCACCTGACTTTTTCTTGTTTCCGCGAATAAAAAGGGAGCTCAAAGGATATCGGTTCGACTCCATCGAGGCGGTTCAAGCGGCGACGACAAAGGCTCTAAACAGTATTCCGGAAACCGACTTCCAGCGGGCTTTTGACGAGTGGCAGACGCGCCGAACTAAGTGTATCGATGCAGGAGGAATGTATTTTGAAGATTATCAAGTAATTGTAATGAAAACTGCAATAAATTTTGATTTTTGAAACCAGTCCCGATACTTACTGAACGGAGCCTGTATGCTGGCGAAACATTTGGTAACCAGCCAGTAGGTAGCATTCTTTGGGCGCACAACAGACATGACCCAATGGTTTGCGTATACTTATTGAATTCGTTCAAATATTTTTTTTACGTGATCTTTTTACCACGTAGTAATTAAAAGTTTTAAAAAATATTTATGATTCTTACCTTTACGGAAAGTGAACACAAAAACAATAGCGGATGCGATTATCGATGTTCTTTTGAAATTGAAAACAATCTTTATTGTTCTGGGACTTAAAGTCCCCTTGAAAATTGAAACATGATTACATGCCTCAACAAATGGCATCACTGGTGACAACAAAACATACTAACTTCAATAAGTAGCACCACATGTAAACCAACAATAATGAATGAATAAGCTAATGCATAACATGTGAATATCAGGGCAACAGTACACAGATTTATGATCACAAATTAGGGGTTGAGAAATTAAAACAGGTAGTATAGATAATCAATCGCATTACTTACGCATCATCCAGTAAGCATTAAGCATAATGGACTATTAAGTAATAGACACGGCATCAAACAGTATGATAATACGATAGAGCATAAGGAATCTCGTTCAACATTGCAATACGCAGATATGAAATCACATTTCAATATTTTTCATATCTCTTTGATATGAGAAGATTAAGCAAAGTTACATAAATTAGGAGTCATATTTCTCTTGAACGTCATTAATAATTGAACGTCATAATTAAATAATATAATAAACAGTCATTAAAAAGAAATATACATAGACATCTTCAAGATCACTTTAACTTTTAAGTTTGTTGATATTTTATTTAAATTTGTAATTTCGTTGTTGTTTTATTTATTTGAGGAACAATTGTTTCATTTATTAAATTATAGTAAATTTTACTTATATTGGAGATGTCTGCCCTTTTATTACAACTTTTGTTCATTTTGGAAATATGGAACATTTCTTTGAATAATCTTTGATAGATTTTTTTCGCAATGCATAATTTTAGTTTCATCGAAATTAAATTTGTGACTATTGTTAATGGCATGATTTACTAATGCACTAAGTTGAACTTTAGTTTTAATCGATGTTTTGTGTCGGAAATCCTGTTTTTTTTTAAATATTGGGATGTTTGGCCTAAATAGCTATTGTCACAATCGTTACATGGTATGGAATAAATCATATTATTTCTTTGCTGTATAGGGGTTTCCGACATAAGTTTTGAATATGTGAGTTTATGCTGAGTTTTATGGTTTTCAAAAAAGGATTCTAGACAAAAGAATTTTCATTATGTAACTTAATTCATTATAGCCCTGAGAATGGATGTATAATATATTGGAAACGTTGGCGGAAGTTTTCCATTTTTATTTGACCTAAACTCCCGATATTTATACCACATAATAAAAGAGGTCAAGAAATCACATTATACAACTGCTCTAGCTCCGCAATGGATCTTGCTCCATGCGTCGCAACGCCGTTTCCGTTCGGGCACCACGACGTCGGAGTGATTTCAAAGACGTATTTTCCACTCAAAATGCCGAGTAGGCGAGGAGGTTTGAAGAATGGCGGTGGCGAGAGTAGAAAGCTGTGAAGCAGGCACGACAGGACGGAAACGGGTGGCGTGGGAAGAGAGGGGAGACGAGATTGACAAGATCGGAGAAATTGGATAAAGGATTCTGCGGGTCCGGAAAGAATATAAGGGATTGTCGGGAAAGGGTAAAGGACGGCTGTATGGGAGAAAGGAGCGTTATGGTTGGGGTAAGGGGAAGATGTGGGGTGGGGCTGAGGGGTTAGTATTTTTGGCGGCCAAAGGTTACCCGCCAAAAGAGGTGTGAGTGAGGATAGTCTAGATGCTTCGTTACGAGCAGGCATCGATATTTCTCAATCGATAACGATTTCTACGCCTACGTAATACCCCGCCAGCCTCCTCAAGAGTGAGTGGCTATGGGTGAGATTTGTTTACCTACATGCACTACACTTCAGCCTTCAAATTTTGAAGAAACTACGACTATTATTAGCAAAAAACTGTAAATATTCACCTAGGGAATGGAATTAATTAAAAAATAATTTGACTTGATCGGGATTCGAACGCGGATGTCCCATTTGCCGGTCAGGTGCGTTAGCCAATTAGACCAGAGAGCCAGAGAATTTCTTTAAGTATATCTTTGCGCCCGTGTGCGTGACTGCGTACCACATTATTTGTTCAATACAATTATTGGAAAATTAAAATAAAACTGCAAATATCCAATACAGGAAGTGAAATATTTCCTATGCACTCTACAAAATATGCTAGCAATGTTAAAGAAACTATGACTATTAACGTACACATTTTTCAACCACATAAACGTGCAGAGGTTAAAGTTATTTGATAACTAAAGTTAGGTAATTTTCCTGATTCGGTATTTTATCTACAGTTTTTCGTTAATTTTCAAACTTTAATTTATGAAAAATCTTTCGGCCCTTAACTAAAAGTGTGTATTGAAAATTAAAAAGGATTGAATAAATATTAGGTTCACTCCGGCACCACTCACGCTATGGAAGTAATAAATAACAGTTTAATGATACTGAACGGTGTTTTATTTAAATAACTACGATTTCGGAGGACTATTCTTTCAAATTTATTTATTGCTGGGAAAGAAATTCTGCTGGCAATAAAATTGATTTCTCCATTGAATCCTTCAGGACGTTTTCCCCATTAAATCTGTCAGCATATTTTTTTGTTTGCGGATTGCTAAGTTCGTCTAACATAATAGCGCAGTTTAAAGTTATATAAACAGCCAATCAGTAAAAACGAGCAATGCTGACTTGGAAGGTGAATCAAATGACCGAATAATCCAAGGTGGTAGTCTTTGTTTACATCATGGAATCGTGAAAATAATTGTTTACTTTTCATTATTTTACAATCCAAATTCGTATATTTCATCGCATTACAGTATTCAAATATTCTTTGATGTTGCCATTTGGTGTTGCTATGCAGAGGAAATGGTACGAGAGGCAAGGGAAGATCTAGATGTGGGAATCAAAGTAGGAGGTCAGCTGATAAAGCCTGTTAGGTTCGCGGACGACCAGGCGTTGGTCCGTCGGTCATCGAAAGGATTGCAAACTTTAGTAGATGCATTGAAAAAGCAGTGCGACAAATACGGAATGAAGAATAATCCTAAGGAAACAAAAGTAATGAGATCATCTTGGAGAAAGAAAGCGAGGCTGGTCATAAGAGTAGGAAAACACAAACTGGAGAAAGTGGAACAATGAAATTACTTTGGTATTACGCTCGAAGAAACAGGGCATAGTAGCAAAGAGATTAGGAGGAAAATAGCGCTAGCGAAGGAAGCGTTCTATAATAGAAGGGAGCTGACGACGGGGACTTTAAATAAGGATGTAAAAAGATGAGCTTGATATGGAGTATAGGGTAGAAACGTGGACCTTGAGAAAGATCGACTATAAAAAAAAGCTGAAGGTGTTCAAGATGTGGGCGTGTAGGAGGATGGAGAAGGTGCGGTGGACGGAAAGGAAGACAAATGTAGTTTTTGACCTAGTTGGTGAGGAGAGGAAACCTCTGGTTGAGATTAGGGGAAGACAGGGTAGGTGGCTGGAAGGGGTAATGAGGGGTGATGGTTTTCTGAAGGCCGTGATAGAGGGGAGGATACGGGGCAAGCGAGGAACGGGAAGAAGGAGAATAGTTTTTATGGTTGGAATGAAGATAAGTGGGGCTTACGCTGAGATGAAGAAAGAAATACTAGAGGTAGATAAGGCACTGCAGGTGTTAGATTCTGTTGGGTTTTCTCTGACTTTCATAATAACCTACCTCTAACTGGTAGATTACTCAGATAATGATGGTGTTGCCATTTGTAATTAGGCGTATTTTAGCCGCCATGATGAAACTGCTTTGATGTTTTCATGCACAGTACACATCGGTCGAACTGGGATTTTAACTCCTCACTAATAATTTCCGTATAAGTTTTGATAAGCGAGTTTAGATAATTTAGAATGTTTCGCTCATAAAAAAGCACTGACTTTTAGGAAGTTGTGTAATATGAAACTTACCACAATTACGAATAAAAAATTAAATTCGTTGATAAAAATAAGATAGGCCATAGAATTTTACTGACGATGACACTTATTTTGAGCTTGTACTACCCTTACTTCTAATTTAATTTTGCAATATAAACAAAACCTGCAAGCGATAAAAATGTGCTTGACATGAATTTTTTATGGAAGGCCAATGTGAATGATTGATAGTGGAACCGGAGATTTTGGGTGTTCTGAAAGCACTATATTCCATTGAGGAAAAATCATTCACCTTGACCGGAATGACCGGGCGAATGATTTTCCTCTGTGATATATCTTACTTCTGTGCACTTGCGAGTGACTCCGTAAAGGTATTACCTTGGCTAGTCCCGGTATTCTCAAAATTCGTGTTCTAAACGTAGCCTATTGTCTACAGAGTGGCGATAATTCATACCGTGCAAAGTTTGGAAGTTGTTCAACATCTGGTATTTGAAAAAAGGAGAGCGTTCATGAAAAGGTAGCAGTTTAAGGTCTATCTTTTTATATAGTATAGGAGATATGGATATAGTATTAGGAACATCAAACAAAGGCCTGGAACAACTCAGGGAACCATTGGTTAGAGATTAGTGTAAGAGCTGAAGAGGAGGACTCTAAATTTAACTGTAAGATTGTTCAAAAAGGAAATGCGCTGGTTCCACAGATATTTATTTGGCGACCGGTTTCCATTCAAGTTATCATCATCAGGCGACCTGGTACCCTGCGTCGAAGCCTGTCACCAAATAAATAGCTGTGGAACCTTGCCAGTGCATTCCGTTTTCAAACAACCATGAAGGATTTTTATCACGTTTCGCCCGATGCCCTTGAATCTATTATTTGCAAGACTTTTGAGGAAGTTTCCTTTTTTTAAATATGCATTTTTAATTTTTTGGCAAGCCTTTGATTCGATTCCTTATGCTATCTATAATTTCATTACGTTACTTTTGTGCTATCACCTCGACATTCTTCCGATTCATGGATGCAAGTGCATCGATATTTTTTATTTGACTCTCCACCCCTAGGTGTGTGTTTGGGGGGGGGGAAACAGCTTTACCTTGGACCCTCACCCGCTAGATGGGGTTACGGGGAGAGAAAACGGCCGGACGAAGGTCCAGAATTAAGGAGTTTTGTGGAACGAGAATGAGGAAGGGAAGTGAGTGCTCTTGGTTGTGTGGGGGGAGGAATATAGGGGAAGTAGGAGAGGGGGTGTGGGGGGAGGGAGGGGGGTGTTGGGTGAGTGGATAAGAGTGGGGAAAGGGAAAATCCGTGGGAGGAGGAGAATGGGAAATGAAAGCTATTTCGTGTCTGGAACTGTCCGATTTGGTCAAGATGTCAGAAAGGCTTTTAAAACACACTTATGCTCCGCTCTCCGTGGCTGGGACGACCGAGTGAGTGCCTTGGTCTGCCTTTTCCCTTTCCCTATCCGTTCTCACTTCTCTCCTTACTCCCCATCTCTTTCTCTTCCTCTTTCGTCTCGTTCTTCCTCTTCCAACACCTCGACCAGTTCTCCAAATCTCACCGATACGAAGCTTTTTCTTGCACTCACACTTCGAAGCTAGAGAGACAAACTTAACAGGACAAAAATGTTTAGACAGAGCAGAATCCGGAAAACAATAAAGGACGCCAAAACGAATGGGAAGCTAGTGATGAAGACTGAGAATGATATTCATGAAGAAAATTATGAAAGAGTAAAGTGGTTAGTGGATAAGAGAATTGAGTTGAGAGCAAACCAATCTTCGGTGTGTTGACTGCTGGTGATGATGAATTTCCTAGTAGGTATGTAATGTCAACACCCAAGTGCAGACTCAAACAAAACATACGTATCTAACTTCATAACTCACTGTCAAATTAAGGTAGTTAATCATAAGTAAAATACTTGATATGGTATAACACACTCTTTTGGCTTCCGGCCGTGGATGCCAGGCGCTGGCATTACGCCAACCTGGCAGTCTAGGATGTTGAATGTGTTTTAGCATTAAGGTCTTAGGGCAGAAAGTAGGTGAAATATGACATTAGCAGTTGGAGCACCGAAACGTTAACTCCTACTATTCCACTTTTAGGGTATATACGCGTGTAATGATGGTAATCCGTTTCCACTCCTAATGGCTGATACGAAGAGTTCAAATCTCCTTCCAAATTTCCTTCTCTTTCTTCCTATTTCGCCCTCTTCCCCATTCCTCCTTTTCCAACACCTAAACGATTCTCTACCTCTCTCTCATACGGAGGTTTTTCGCTCCTTTGCTCCATGCCTGCCGTCCTACGATCTTCTTCTTCCCATCTGCTAAGTGTGTGCTTTCTACATTCATTTATTACTTTCATTCAATAGCTCTTTTTGCTCATCTTGTTCCAAATTGCACGGGAGAAGTTCATGAAAAAAATTGGGGGCCCCCCAAGTGATATGAATGGACTGATTTACTTCTCGATTCCTTGTGAAAAGCTTGATTACCAAGTACCAAAAATTTCCCGAAGTAAGTGGAGAGGTTACGTGAATGATGGACATTAATTCATTCAAAGTAATCTACCGGTTAAAGGTGGGTTTAAATAAAATTCAGATAAAATCCTCTAGATTTTTACATCCGCAGGGCCCTATTATGTACCTCTAGTATTTTTTTATTAATTTCAGCGTACGTTCTCCCCTTTTTCATCCCATCCATGAAACCTATTCTCTTTCTTCCCCTTCCCCGCTTGCCCAACATCCTTCCCTCTATCACGACGTTGAGCAACCCGTCGCCCAACATTATCTCTTCAAGCCACTTACCCTGCCTCCCCCTAATCTCATCCAGTAGTTTCTTCTCCTCACCAACCATGTCAAGCACTATACAAATATTTATTATTCCTCTGGTTTCCACTAGGTCTGATTAATTACTTCATTCTATTATCTGGTATGCCATTCCGTTTTGCTGCATCACAGGCTACATTTCGCCTTTCATCCAGGGAGGGTTTAAACCGTCGACCTGAATGCGCACCCTGGGTGAGAGGTGGAGCGTTGTCAATGAAGTAACAAAACGCGGCGAAACCCGATAGTCGAATGAAGTCTTAAAATATTTTTCGTTTATGACCTTACACCGATAGAAAACTGGTATTAGTGAAAGAATAAGGGAGTGAAAAATACTGGCGCAGGACTACAGTTAACTTCAGTTGGAAGTAACTGAATTCTGTTCCTGGTTTTTAATTTTATCATTAAGTGAGTCCACAAAATCTATTTCTTTAATTTATTACCGTCTGAAATATCTGCTCAGGTGACCCCGTGGTTGATTGATCCACGAGGGTATATGCTAAGTGAGCTAAAATTGTCATATTATAACCTCCACCAATTTTATGCTAAAGAGCTGTGTATAAACGAACCCGTTGTTGTATTCTCTTGCTTATTGGTTGTCAAAAGTCAACTTTTACTCATTTGAATCCGAATGTGCTCGAAAACCGCCATGTGTTTTAATTTCGCTCGCCATGAAAAAAATGACCAATTCACGTAGGATGTATCTATTTTTTGACCTAAGTTTTTCATTTTTTAAGGGTAACACTTCTTATAGATGGGGGGTAATCCCATGAAAGCCTAGCGTCACGTGACACCCAACTCCCGGACGGATCGACTGTTTGGTCTTTGCTTGGTCACGTAGATACAAGCGCTTCGAAATACTTCACACGAGGGATATAGTGTAATTTCATATGAATATTTTAAGTCTCTATGTATTTATGTCATTAATGTATAAATATACTTTTCATATTTCAGAAATATTAATTTAATTATTTACGTTTATTTATGTATAATACTGAGTGCTCCCCACCTCCGGCCCATACTTAATGTTCCAAAAATGTCGGTCGTCCCACGACGGCCAAACCTTTTTTTACTCTTTGAGTATGTTATTTCAGCCTTTGACGTCTTTGGCTTAACATTGATCAGCCTTGATCAAAAACTCAGCATCAGACATCTCGCATTCCAAACGGGAGAGAATTTTCATTCAGATATGAAAAACCAGTTCAATGAAGCCTTTAATTGAATTTCAGTTTAAGTAATATAGCTATTCCTTATCTCTCTGCGGATTTGAATGTATTTTCTGCTCCCCGTCAACAACGCATCCATTTGCCGAGTTTGCTATCTCATCTCGGGCTAAGTAGGGAGACACATTCGAACACTCAAGAGGACATAAGGATAAAGGATTCCTTGTACCATCCGTCGAAGTCCTCTTTTTAAAAAGAGACCGCAGCGCCAGCTGTCGTGCAACCGGTTATTTCTCGGCCGCACTTATCGCAAAGGAGTGCCGGGGAGAAGACTTGTTGACGTTGAAAAACACTTTTCACTACCCTCCTTCGTTGTCTTAATTTAGTGTATCTGAAAGGAGACAAGTCATATTTTTGAGATTTATTTTTCGTTGTGGTCGAAGATATAGGTTTCATTTTTAGGTTGCCATCGGGTTTAATCTGTTCCCTCTGGTTTCAACCGAAAAGGTCACGCAAAGAAACGCGTCAACTCCTTTCCTTTGATGTGTTCCCTTGAAGAAGAAGTACTCCGTTCACTCCCTCGTCTCAAATAAGTCGTGAAATACAAGCGAGCGCTGTCGTAAATGCCGCTCAAGTGAGCCTGGCTTTCGTCCATCGAACAATTCATCATAAGAATTTAGACTTGTGTCACAGTTAATTGGAGGATAACACTTGTAAGAAATGTTTAATATGCGTCGAAAATATACTTCAATTTATTGTTCGAAGGAAGTTATTACTTTTAATTATTCCCAAATCTTGTCGGTTTAAATTGAAGTTTCTGTCAAAAATGTGAAATCACAGCTGTTACAAAACGGATGCTGAAGAGGTTCTCATGAAAAAGTACTCTTTTCAGTCTATTGACTCCAATTAGCCGTGAGATATTAGCTAACGCTGTCATAAACGCTGCTTTAGCAAACCTGGCATCCATCCATCAAACAATTTATCATAAGAATTTAGACTCAGTGAATGAGAGAATGAAATTAGTAAGAGATTTTCAATGGAACTCAAAGATGCATATAGATTTCAATAATTTATTCGAAGGAAGTTCTTTCTTTTTATTATCTCCAAACCTGATAGGTTGACATTAATTTTTATGAAAGATATATGGATTCACAGCCGTTACAAACCCATTTTGTCATGTAATTTTATACGAATAAACTTATAATTGTAGATTTAATTATAACCGTTTTTATACCAGTTTATCATTTTTATAAACAAAGAACGTTTCTTACACTTGTTGTCATTTTCAGTTTTTCTATCTTTGTGCCACAAATAAGCATTGTGGACAATTCAAGCCACAAAAATGATATGATTTATATGCAAATAATTATTTCTTATTGAGGGCGATATTTTTTTATCAATGATGTGTAAGTAAGATATGCAGTGCGAAATGTATGGGATGAAAATATATCATTAGAAGATATGTTTCGAAGAAGATACATTGCGAATCATATTATATGAGAAGCTAATGGAATTTTCTAGAAGTGAGAAGGCGGGGCTGAATGTAAGGTTGAGAGGTCATTAGCTAGAGGAGGTGGAACCGCTTTGTATCTTGGTAGTTAATGGGAAGGAAATGGAGTTATTTGTAAGGTTATCAGATGTAGAACTGCCTTAGCAAATGAAGCATTTTCTAAGAGAAGTGACTTGATGAAGGGGGCTCTAAGCAGGGGAGTGAAGAAGAAAATGGTGGAACCTGTAATATGGAGCGTGGCCTTGCATAGGCAGAAAAAGTGATCATTTTGGAGAAGGGGTTTAAGTAGACTGGAGGTATTGGAGATGTGGGTTTGAAGAAAAATGGAGATGGTAAGCTGGGTGGCGGGGAAGACGAACGATAAAATGTTGGATTTGGAGTAGGAGGAAACGAAGTCAGTGGCCAAGGTTCTGAGAAGGCAGACGGTAGGAAATTTAAACGATATAAGGATAGGCAGAGGGTATCAGATACTTGAGAGAGACATGATGGCGAGAAAATTATGAGCAGAATAATGATAAGATGTCTTAGGAGTAGGGAAGTTAGGATGAAGAGTGTAGTAAAACCTAGAAATCAGCTGGTGGAATACTCAATGTTGAGAGGTGATCTAGCGGTTGATGTTGGTTTAGATGGGGAAGGTTAATTCTGCAAATCTTTAAATAACCACTGGGCTCAACCTTCATGCTCAACATTTTTCTTCAGCTCGGTGTTTCCTTTCATTACCCCATCCACAAAGTCTATTCTGTATCCTTCCTGTCCCCGTTTATGTTATGCTTTCTCATTTGCCCACAACGTATCCATTCATGACGCCAGAGATCCTGAGTCATTCCACGAGCAGAAAAAGGTATTCCTGCGGAACCTCTCTCGGCTGTGCCATTCTCTGCTCCCGACTGCGAGTTGAAAATGACAACAATTGTCGGAACGGGCGTCAAAGATCACCATAGATGCGGTTTACGAACTCTTCCCTGCGTGTAGAGAGACCATTCCCACAATTTTTTTTAGAGGTTGATGAGCTCTAGGATAGTCGTGTCTTCAGTTCCGCTCGAGAAGGAATGGGGGGAAATGGGAGCGGTAGAACCTTTTTTTATGACTTCTCGTCTCTCTACGGTCGCCGCACCAATGCGATTCGGTCAGCGACACCGAGTGCCGTCGCTTGATTGATTTTTCTAACCTCGCCGAGAAATGAGAAAATATTTCCTCGTGACAAAAAAAAAGGTTCCGATTCCTGAGGCGGGTAGAAAGGGATTGAAAAAAAAACTTCTCTTTCGGTCTCTTTATGGGGAGAAGAGTGAAGAAAAACTCTTTTCTCTCCATCTCTCTCACTCAAAGAGTCAACAAAAAAATCTCCCAGGAAGAGAAGAACTCTCCGTTGTAAGAGAGCAATTATTGAATGGCTTTGGTCACGGTTCGGGGAAATTTTATTAGCGGTGGCGGAGATAACGAATGACAAAAACTTATCCGGATTCATCATTGTATATTATGCCAGCTAATTGGTAGGTTTTTTGGGCAGTCCTTACGATAACATCGCCGTTTCTCGGACACTTTCAACTTCCGTGTTGCATTACTTGCTCGTCATCCAGCGATTTATTCAGTAAGGACTCGACCTCAAAAATGCCTTCGAAGTGCCATCATAGCCTCGATGAATCTCAAATTAAAAAGATTTATGAGTATTTTCCGAGAATGGGACGTCTAAATTCCGTAATATTGAGGATCAAAAATCCTGAAGGCCTTCCATAATAAGTTACTACTCTCGGCGCAAATATTGTGCAAGCCTGAGTTCGAGGTCGAATATAAAGAGAACGCCTGGGCCGATTGTAATGAAACAAACGTCGACACGTAGCTCATTTCATTTTCCGTTAATTGTTATTATGATTTTTTTCACAGTTGTAGGAATGATGTTTCTTGTGCGAGAATGCTGAACGGTTTTCTTTTTGAGCATCTAGTAAAAATGCCGAAATTTTCCGAAAAAAAACTGCATACTTACTCTTGGTTTAATCGCCGTCAAATTTCAACATACCATAGTGTTTTCTGAAAGTTAAGATTTTTTCACTTAATTTTTTACAGATCTTTTGTTAATTTTGCGGAAAAATTTCATCTCCGTTTGTAGGGGTCGTAAGAACATAAGCGTGAAACCGTTGCCTTCGTCTTGAATCCAGTATTTCGATCCCAGTACTTTTTAAAACATGAAACCAAAGGAATAATTTATAGCGATTTTTATTTCTATCATATTTGAGCAAGGCCTATGCGCGAGTTCTGCCAGCGACGCGGGCTCGCAGGGCGCACTTTCACTACCAGTAAGCCATTTAGTTGATGCAGCCCCGTTTATGTATGGTAGCTACATATATTACAAAACTTGGCTTGGATTTTCGATAGGTATTGATGTGATTTACAGCTCCAAAGCAACTGAATTGTGGTGAGACATTATATTCAGCTCAAAAGATTGCCAGTAAAAGACATCATTAATTTCAAAGTAAATAGCTGAAATATTGTGAAGTGTTGCGTTATAAGCGCCCACAGAGACGGTCCATTGAGAATCTGGAACTGAAGAGAATGGAGGTTTTTGAAAAAAAAACTTGGTGGTGCTTAGAGCAAATTTTAAAGATAAAATGGATGGATAGGATCAGAAACGATAAAGTGTACAATAGAAAAGGAAAGGAGAAAACAATTTGGAGCACAATCAGGCAGAAAAAGGTCCAGATGATGGGCCACATTTTGAGGCACACGGAATTTGTAAAGAACATAATAGAAGTGGCAGCCCCACGAGGAAGATCAAGGGACAGTTACATCTAGGTCGACTGATAAAATGGAATATGAAATAGAAAATCTAAATAGGATTTAAAGAAGTTAGCTAAGAGACAGGGTAGAATGGAGGATTGCAGTCAACCAATCTTAGGATTGAATGAATAATAGTGATCAGGATGCTCAAGGGCGTGAAATAGGGATACGTAATTTCAAATACTTTTTCCGGGTCTCTCAAAATCAGTGGCTTCCTCTTTATCGATCCTTTAAAGCTTCGAAGTTCTTCTTCTAATTCCTTCGACCGAAATTTAGTAATTCGACAGGAGTAATCCAATCACGTTCGACAAGTTTGCGGGAGTCGTTTAATGCGCCAATAATTACATTTGAATATCTGTTTCGTGCCTAACTCCCGTCGAAAACACGATTATAACTCTGTTAATTATTGCAGGTGATTTTTGGGCGGGATTCTAAATCATATTTTTCTGAAACTCTTGATTGGACGAATCCCTCAAAGTTCAAAGACCAGGTGTGAGTGAGGAAATATTATTCCCATTTTAAATTCTGCACTGGAAGTTATTTTATCATTATCCTCAATTGTATGCATGCTATCGAGGAAAAAGTTAAAATAATTTACAGTGCAGAATTTAAAATAAAATCTTAAAATAGACAGCTGTAATACCTGAGTATTTTAAGAATAGAAGATGCCTCAAAAGATCTGGATATAATTCAAGTCAAGCATGTATTTTATCGAGGAAAAAGATAAAATAATTTCCAGGGCAGAATTTAAAATCGTTATAATATTTCTATAGAATTCAATTTTAATAATATTGGATATAAATTTAATAATTACAATGCAATAATAACTTTTCTATAGGGTAGCTGTGAAAATTTTAAGGCAATTAAAAATTGCTTTGAAATTAGGTGACAAATATCTTTTAGATTGTTAATTATTCCTAGGGTCTTGTGACCTAATTATCGAAGAATTGTCTGTTTATGAGGCAAAGCTGACTATTGTCCCTCCCAGGTGGGACGGAGTGAGAATTATGTTATTATATATCATACGCATATTATTTCTGTTGTTAGCATCCCTTTTTCTCAAGTAATAGAAAGTGCACGTCAATAAATAAGCTGTCACCAGTATCACTGAATAGGGTTTAAAAAAAAACTATATCTGACGTATCAGACTATCGTTGAGTTAAGAGATAATGTTCGTGTGAAGTTTTGTTAAAAACCATTAGTATACTGTGGATACACTTACCAATAGTAAAACATCTACTAGGGGTGCGCTTATCGTTAGTCATATGCCTGCTACGGAAACGCTTTACATGTGATGTTTTTCGAAATGACAAGAGCCGCTCTGAAAAATGGTATTCTTGCATTAGAGGCTCATAAGAACGTTTCAGATGTTTTTATAATTTCCCTTAATGTAATAACATACTTAAAACATTCAAAATTTCACTGAAAGGAGAACGTTTTACGTAATGTTTTTGAAAAACTCGCGCGTATTTAATTAGCATGGTGAAGCATAAGGCTAAAAAATAAGAGTTGGGTGTGGCTATGTGGTGCAATGGCCGTATGTTTTTTTTGCGAATAAGAGTGCGTTAGAAGGTAGTATTTGGCGGTTAGCACCAACGGGAACCTTGGGCAAGGATATAAAGAAGAGGCTTGTGAAGAGTTAAACGTGGAATGTAGTTTTTTTGGGGGCGGAAACGTGGACTTGGGGGAAGAATAATGGCATGTTTGGTAATTCGTAACCGGCCGGGGGCCGGTTAAGATGAGAAGCACTCGAGGATTGGTAAAAACTGTGTAGGGATCACCGGAATGCTACTTTCTCTTTCATCGCTTCTGTGAGCCGCAGATCATTTCACGCCATTAACTGCCACTCCTCTCCTAGTCAACATCCTCGCGCGCCTTTTTTTCCTTCTCGTCATCCCCACTTCCGGTCCTCGCTTCAAACTGCTCACGAATCGACGGAGGGGACGAATCACGGGTGACTCCAATAAAGGTTGTATGTTTTTGGGAGTGATCGGCGGAGATTGTCGAAACGACGGGAAGCAAAGTTTGGGCGACAGAATTTCCTGTGAATGAGCAAGCTACCAGTCACCGGCTATCGGCAATCATTAATTAAAAAGCATATTTTAGTGGTGTTTCACAATTCTCAGCGCTGAAGTGTAATTATTGAACTATTAGGCATTTTTCTTACTGAAGCCAATTGTGATAATAATCCTCTTCACCCAGTGGGGAATGCAAAGTTGTATTATCCTGTTTTATTTACTTGTTCATATTCTGAGTAATTGATAATTTTAAGGGTGAGGATGGAGAGAAGAAGCTGGTGAAGAGCGGAATTTAATGAAAAACGGAAGGGGACGTCATTTTTGACTGGTTATGGCTGGAATTTCTAATAATCCTATTAACAATTTGAGATTTTCCCGATATTGTAACGTAACTTCCGCGATATTTTGCGAGATCAAGTCCTTTCTGAATGAGGCCTCAGAGGTCCATTTAGACCTCCTCACCGTACGGTACTCGGAATCCCTCGTCTCCATCTCAATCTCTAACCGATAACGCCTATACGTCCCCCTTATATCCCTATCTATTTCTTCGTCGTCCTCCTCCTCCTCTTAACCTTCGCCCTTATGTCTTTCTCTCTCTCTCTCACCTTCCTTCCCTTCTCTCATTCTCCACCTCTTTGTCTCAGCGACCAAACCCCCTACCAAACTCCCTGAGTCCAACAACTTATTTTTCGCCTCATTTGTAGCGAAAATCCCGTCGGGGCGTGCGTGGGACTTTCTTCCCCACACCCTTGCTGCCCCCCTCTCCCTTCCAAGTCCTTGACTCCTCCTATTTCTTCTTTTCCACCTCATACCCTTGCTTCGGTTTCTTATCAACTTCAGTTTCCTTTCCTCCAGTATCACTCCTGAACCTCCGACCACTTTCCTTCCCAACGATCTCATATAATACCCTTTTTCGATTCTTCACTCCCGTTTTTCCCATTTCATTCACAAACAGGGGTCGCATTCGGGTTATTCGTACACATCGGTGTCGATATCGAAATATGCGATTTATCGATATGTTACAATATAAACCGACCTGTTATTTCAATGAATATTAACCATTTCCATAATAACCGTGTGACTTCTCAAAGGGCAACTCCCGCTTAAGATTTCGCTTCTGTTAATCAATATTGATTCGGAAAACGTAGATGCTATACAATTTAGCGGCAATCGCCCCTCATTACCGCTTCAAGCCATCTACCCTAACTCACTCTGATCTCATCCAGAAGTTTCTTTTCCTCCCTCATCATACCAAGAATTTCCTCGTTTGTCATCCACCACTCCTTCTCCATCCTCCTTCACACCCGCATTTAAAACGCCTGCAGCCTATTCTCGTCCTCCTTGCTCTATGCAACGCTGAATAGTTTATATACATATAAAAAAAGGTTTTTGCAATAAAAATATTTGTTTCATATGCTCAATATTATTTTTTAATATTTTATTTTTTTTACGAAGAAAGTTCCCATTAAGATTTTTAGCACTTATAAATATTCCGTGAAAATGGAAAAGTTCGATGGACTCAGCTTTAATATTTTGTTATTTTCCGACCCCCAAAGCCCCGATAATGGTTTTACTTTCGCCCCAGCTTTCGCTTCGCCGAGGCGGTTCGAGACGCAGCGCTCCTTACAGACTCCTTAGTTTTGTGTATCGCTTCTCCTCGACCTCCACTACCCCTCTCGGTCCCATTCCCCTTCTTCCCTTTCTCCTCCCGTACAGCCCCTTGCGTCCTCATCCCCCCCTGACCAGAATTCTCCACCCCACCCACCCAACCGTCCCCTCTCCCCTGCCCCGCGCACTCACTTGCCTGCCTTCCCGTATCCATTGTCACACTCGCTCGACCGGCAAATGAGGTCGTCCGTCTTTGAAAATTCATTTCGGGAGATTCACGCTTCACTTGGTGCTCTCGGTAGGAGGGTAGGTGGGTGGGGAGACCTAACGGGGGTGGAGGAAAGGGGGTTCCTTCACACACACCCCTCCTCCTCCTTCTACCCTTTCTTCTTCAATCCTCAGGTTCCTTTTTAACCCTCCGCCACTAACTCCAACCCCATACATAACACTTCCCCTCTTTTAACTCCACTCCTTCCACCCCAAAGCACCACCTTCGAGATGTGTACCCAATCAATGCTCCCGCCGGAAAAAAACACTCTTTTCCCCTTCTCTTAGCGTTTTTGGACCCATTTTTGTTTTTGAATAGATTTATATGAAACTTCGAATACGTGTTCTCATTAGAGATAATTATAGATAAAAGTGAAAAAATTAAATGATGCCGATTTTTTTCCAATTCAATTTTATTTGAACACGTAGCATTATGACACATGAGATAAATTTTGTAATTATTCGATTACATACGTACATATTCTCTTCTGAACGTGAAGTATTACATTTCTCATCATTATAATCCGTGATAAAAATATCAAGGTGTGACGCCAATACTCAGTAAAAAACAGCATGTTTCAATATAAATTCATCTCAATTTCGAATACCGCGCCGAAACCCATAACAATCTTCGGAGGAATTGTGGAAACTGCAATTGAGAAAATGAGAGACTCTCTTGAGACTTGAAGAGCTGGCTTACTGGATCTTGATTAGAATATTTTGTGATCGATATAGTACACATGTGAAATGAATATGGCGCAGTTTATTTAAGTACTGAAATTCAGCAAATAACTGGACAGCACTACTGCGCACTGAAATTCGCATCGTGTAAACGCAGGCTCTGAGGCATCGATATCGCTTTATTGTGAAATTCTTTCGAGTTTTCGGCGCTGACTTCAGTGTTGACCAAAGTGTGGTGGAAAATAGCCTTTAGTCTTTTGTCCTCTTTCCCACCTTTCCTCTGCATTTATCTCATTATTTCCGTCCTTTTTCTCCGATTCTTGGCTCTTCTCTTTTCTTAATGTTTCTCTCTCTCTTTCTCAATTTTGTCTTTCGTCATTTTCTCATCCTCCTCAATCTGGTCTTTGCAATGTCTCCTTATACAGCTTGCCCATTTGAGGTTTTTATCTTCCCCATTGGCTAAAATGTGGTGCCTCAAGGCTCATTTTCCCCTGCCTTTTCTGCCTCTTTCTTCTCTGTTTTCGAATTATTTCTCTTCTCAATGTTTGGCACGCCTACTAACCCATGGTACAGTTAAAATTCATTTTGCAGCTGAAAGTAATACAGTTAGAATTTTAGTTATTGGCTTTCAATTACCTTTGTAATTGTTTTACAATCGTACTTACCCTATTGATCATTTCAACTATCATTCGGAAGCTTAGCTTTAGAATCATTGTCTTCTAATTCAATGCTCCCCAAAGCGCCGCTTTGAAATTAATACCCAGTCAATACTTCACCTAAAAATAGACCTCTCTTCCTTATCTAATGGTTCTTTTGTCTTCCTAATTCCCTCCACCGCAGACTACAAGTTCCTGTTTATCTTTTTTTTCCTTTATCCGATTCCTCGCGATTCTCTTTCTCCCATTCTGTTTCATTTTCCTTCCAACTCTCTTACGTTTATTCTCAATCTGATCTTCACGTTTTCTCCTTTATTGGCTTATCCTTTTGTGGTATTTATCTTTCACATTTTCTTAAAATTTTCCTATTAATTTTCCCAAAGGCTCTTTCTCTCTTTCCTATGTTCTTTCCCCACTTTTTCAATTGCTACTCTGATTCTTTGCTGCCCTTGCCCCCCTTACCCAATTATATATCGATGATATCGAAAGTACGTTGAGGGAAAAATTGTCATATTTTGCCGTCACATTAATTTTTGTTCCATTCATGGTCACCTCCGTAATGTATTCGATTATCAGACGGAGTCCATAAGATAAAAATATGTAATTCTTCCAAAGTCAGGCAACGCTCTCTAGATTCGGAGTTGATACTGCGGAATGAAGCCGTCTTATTCAGGTGATACATTGCGGAGCAATCGGGATACCCTCTTGATTTAAGTTGAAGAATAAAGTGTATTTCATTCTTCTCTTTGTTCACTGCTCTCATACCAAGCGTTACAAAATTTGCTCCTGACGATGACGCCCCACGGGTCGAAACGAATTGTATTACTGCGGGTGACTCCATGAAAGTAATACCGTGGCTAGGTCAGATATCCTCAAAATTAATCAAGCTATTGAAAGATCTGGTCTTTAGAGTACTCTAACCGCGATCGTCCATATTTTGCAGAAGCCGAAGACGCCGACTGCAACGCCGGCGAAACTGTTGTCCCAAAAATATGGACGTTCGCGGTAGAATACCCGAAAGACCAGAGGTGGGATCACGATTCCTTCTTTCACGTTGTCGTTATCCAAAACGTAAACCGCTCTAGAAGGGGATTGCTCTCATTCACTGTTTTGGGAACGCACTCCACCAATTATAAATAGCGCTCTAAAGCACCTAACCAAATTTGAAGAGTGAAGATCATGATTGTGATCTGACTGGCGCTATTGTAAAATCACGATAACGCGAGCGTACGCGTTACGGGGAACTATGATCGCGACCCTGATCTTTCAAGTAAAATACACCATGGAAGCCTTCACAAGGATTTCATCAACCTGTATGTTTTACAATTTATAAGGCGCTGGCTGTAGCTCGTTTTACCTGGTTGAGTAGCGCGTTATGTTTCTTTAAGTCTGGCCACACTCTTTCCTTCTACTACGGCGTCCCGAACGAAGAACTGTCCTCTCCTCCTCCTTCGAGTTTTATTCCTACCCTCGACGAAATGAGTTTTATTCCTAGCTCAACCACGCCCCTTACCCTCCGTCCCCCTCATAAGGACTCGTTCCTTCGTATTGTCTCCTCATTCCGTCACGCTCCATCTGCACCCCTGATTTCTTCGTCGCCCCCCGCCAGCATCACCTCCGCTCTTCCCACAACCTCCCTCTCTCCACTTTCTGCCCCCTCTTCTCTTCCCACTCTTCGCCGATTCCTCGTCGTCTCTTTCATTACTTTACTCCTTCCCTTTCGGTCTTCCCATTTTCCCCCTCGTGTTTCCATCTGCTCCTTTTACTTCCTCGAAACAAAGAAGGACGCACAAGTGGATCATTGTTTATAGCTATTATTAATAGAGTAGTAACAAGTTGACTATGTGGTCGGGTGTTAACATGAATTTTCTAAAATATAGTTCTTAAAAATTTGGTACAAACTATTTTTTTTAAGTTTACAAGGCAAATGGGAAAAATGGCAAAATATAGGGAAAATTCCTTTTATATTTTGTCATATTTCTTTCTTTCTTGTAAACTTTTGTTTTTAATTGTTGGCACTAAATTTTTGTAAGTTCTACATTTAAGCCAATTTATTTTACCACCCGACCACATTGTTAACTTGCAATTAGTTTATTAATAATAATTATAAAAAATGATCCCCCTGTGTATCCTCAAAGATTTAATCATACAATGTAATTTATTTACCCGACTGATAAAATATATAAAAAATGTATTCTATATTAGGGTAGGTTAATCACTGGCAAGTTACTTCCGAAATTTTCCTCTGTAAAAGCTTCCTATATGTGTTTATCCTAGAGATAATGTTGCCATTCACTTTTGGACTGAATGGAGTGCATTCATTTAAAAGTCAAAGGTTGCCAACTGAGGAATTTTGACCCGGAGACTCCGGGTGGAGCGATGTTTCTCCGGCTCAGGGATTAAGAACAACTTCTCCGGGCAAGTGTCATGTGTGAGATATCAAACTGTAAATATTTCACTCACTCGGATCGGTTAATGCGGTATTCTCTCAAAAAATGTTAACTTAAATAATTATAATAATTATAAATATTTACTTTGTGATTTTCCATACAATGTATTTTTACCTCGACTAGGTTCAACGTTTACACGTCATTTTCAAGAGGCTAATTCTCTCTAATCGGCTATTCTGTTGTTAATGTAGTGTGTGTAGCTAATTAGTGGCCTCTTGAAAATGACGTGTAAACGTTGAAACCGGTAGAGGTAAAAATAAATGTTGTGGAGATTGCAGAGTAAGTATTTCTTATTGCATTGGATGATGTCCACAATTTTTGCTTGTCGGCAATTAGTTTAAAATAAATGAATCAAATTTTACACGTTCTAACTGAAAAAAAGAGATATTTTCAAAATATTCCATTTCTTTCTGACTTTTAGGGATAAGGACTCTTTGTAACATGAAAAATAATATAGTTCATTCTTTAGAAATTGAATGGTCAAATTAAAATTTCCCCTGTTGAAGAACGGACCCTTCGGAGCATGTTAAATATACATAACAACCTACTGGTATGCTTTTATTCCAAAAATAAACCAAAAGAATTGATGTTAAGTGTTTATCCGTAACTAAGGAATGATATTTTATGACATTTAAAAAATTCATCTATTAAGTCATCATCTTAAACAATCTGTTACTACATGAATAACAGCTGAAGCTTCATAATGACGAAAGGCTGTCTATTCGGATTCTCGGAGTTGCCGACCAAATTTCTAGGATCAAGTAGATCTTACAGTTGGTTTACTCTATTTAGGACGAATATATTAGTTTACTCACCGCACTAGCTCTGCGTTGAAATCGACTATCGAACGGAGCAGCTTCTTTCACGAATGGTTCTCATTCTGAGTTGATTCAGTCCCCCTGCAAGAAGAAAAAATATAGCTTTTAAAAAAATAGCTCACGGTAATAATCGATTCGCTGCATTCATCGACTAAAATAAATCGTCGGCAATCTACCTTTGTGGATCTTAAAATTCTTAAAAAGGGTAATCACAACGTTATTTTTAATTTTCTCCGTGGAGAATAAATACCACCAAATCAAACCTAAAATCGTTTATTCCGTTAAATTTGTGAAAGTTATCCATAGTAATAAGTAATTACTTTGTAATTTTCACCCCCATTCACCACCAATTCTTTACCAAGAGAATTTTAATTTTTGTTTTTACAACTCGCTGACTTTTGGGAAATTACTATTTTATTCCATATATTGTATAAATTATAATTAAAAAAGTATTATCGATTTGTTAAAATGTACAAAACCTGATTGTAATTTTTATTTTATTGGGCATACCTCTTTAGCAATGCCTGTGTATGGTCACAGTTATAGTTTACATTAGGTAGAAAAATAAACAGAGACTAGTTAAATCAAGAACAGAAATATATTTAGGCTTTTTAATCTCCTTAAGAATTTTGTAATACCTGCTATTAGTACGTGTGATATTAATGGATCAACGACTTCATACTCTGTTTTCTTCAACCTAGGAGAGGAAGCTTGTGGCAGAGGTTCGGAGAAGGCAGAAGAGATGGATGGAGGAGGTTTTGAGAGGAGAGGGCATGCTGAAGAGAGTGATAGAGGGGAGAACACTGGGGAAGCGTGGGAGAGGAAGGAAAAGGATAGGAATTCTGGACGAAATAAGAGGAGGTAGAAGATATGAAGAATTGAAGAGGGATCTAATAACTTAGGAGGGAAAGCGAGACAATTTCTATTAGGTTGGGATACAAAATGGGGACTGTCCAAGAACCTACCAATCAGCTGGTAGAATACTTGAATGGATCCTCTTTTCATCCCTAATCCTTCAAGTATTTCTTTGAAAGTAGGTATCTATTTTTTGCTGTACGAAATTTCTTCATCCTTCTACACAAAATATCGACCACGAGGACTCTTGAATTCTCATCCTCTATCCTCACAGTCAGGGTTTCGGAGACATGCAACTCCCCCCTTCGTTTCAAACTCTCTTCCAAACCTCTACTTCCTAACCTTTACGTCCAACCTCTGAATCTCAGTCATTAGTTCTCTCTTGGGGGTAGTTCTTACTCACAAAACACCATTTCCCATAAAATCTTTGTTTTCTTCTCGCTGACGTCCATGCAGATTCCCATTGAACTAAATTAACTAATGTAACTCAGCATACGCTCTTCGCCTTAAATAAGCAATCGTAAATTGAAGGGAAATAACCGCCAGGATCTTAGGTTAGGAGTCTAAGATAAGGCTGATGGCGATTATGATGTGTACGCGTGGCTGTGCGCGGTACAGAAACGTGGACTCCGAGGATAAAGGATGAGAGAGGATTAAAAGTGAATTTGAGATATGGGTGTGTATGAGAATGGAAAAAAGTGCGGTGGACGGAATGGAAGGCAAACGACGGAGTGCTCGATATGGTTGGTGAGAAAAGGAAACTGCTGGGGGAAATCAAGGAAAAGGCAGAGTAGCTGGATGGATCAGATGATTAGGGATGAGAGGAGATGCTGGATAACAATGATAAAAATGGGATATCGGGCAAGCGGGTAAGTGATTTATTATATTTGGCGAGCCTATAACCCTAATTTTTCTCGACAGTAAACATTTTTTGTGGTGTCGGCTCCGCTTTAATAAGCGAGAATTAACGCTTATTTTTACGTTCAACCGCTTTCCCAGCTTCGGATGAAATGAGTTGGGACGACCCTTTGCTTGGGATGAAATGAGGTAGGATGTATGTCGAATTAAAGAAAGAGATAATATGAAGATACAAGTTTTAGTGGTTACATAGTCAGACGGCAGTGATGCTACATCCATTCAAACCTTCTTAAAGCAGTTGAGTAGGTATCTAATTTTCGATAATAATTGGAATATCGATTTTCTTTTTTTAAGAAATAATTTATACATTGGTCAGCTGTGAGACTATTGATGAGATCCGCTAAATTACGTTCAAATTGACTGCATCCTAAGCAACATATTTACTTCTTATCATGTACCATCTTGAACAGCAATCATCAATCCGACGATTGGTTTGCTGCGGCTTTCCACTCCTCTCTGCCAACTGTTTTATTCCTTCATAAGTATTCATTCTTACACCCGTCAGGGAGACCCTTCTGAGGCATGGATTTTAGATTAATTTGTGCTGCGGGGTGTGATAGGGACGAAAAAGGTGCGATGGCCGAAAATGAAGATGAGCGAGGGAGTGCTAGTTATGGTGGGTGTGGAGAGGAAACTTATGGAGTAGATAAGAAGGGGACAGAGAAGGTGGTTGTGCGGGATATGAGGGGCTAGAAGAAGTCCAAGATAGGTAAGCGGGGAAGGGGAAGAATGAGAATAGGCTTTCATAAATGGGATGAAGAAGGGTAGGAAGTACACTGTGATGAAGGAAGAAATAACGTCGGGTGATAGGGCCCTGCGCCAAAATCTAAAGGATGTTTACTCTCTTCAATTTAATCCTACCATAACCAGTAGATTAATCTAATCATGGCAGTAAATAATAAACGGCTGGAGACCAGGGAAAATTACTACTTACGAGATGACCAGTTTAGGTCTAGGAAAGAGAAGGCTACTCTGGATGCGGTAGTGGTGATGATGAGAACACTTACAGAAAGGAAGCTTAAGTATAATCTGAATGTTTTCTCTGGATTTTTAGATTTCTAAATGGCGTTTGACATAGCTTATTGAAAAAAGTTATGAGGATATTCATTAAAGTAGGAATAAACTGGCAAGATGGTAGACGCATCCAAAAATTATGTACCTAAGGCCCAAAGCGACAGGTGAGGGCGGATGACGGAGAATCGGGGTGGGCAGTTATAGTTCACGGGGTAGGTAAAGGATGCCCGTTGTCGGGGAGGGGGTGGTGGAGATCGTGAAAAGTAGATTGATAAACGTGTTTATTGGGGTGAGATTGAGCCATAAAAAGTCCTTTCTTCCATCTAATCCCTCGTCAGTACATGAAAACGACAAACACTTCAATATATAAATCAAAGAAATAATACTAAAAATAATAGAAATAGAATAGTAACGCGACATAATGAACTATCAGAAATAAGTGTAAAAAGATATTGTGAGAAAAGTGAAAATTGTGAGAAAAACGTGAGGATTTTGATAGAGGTAGGATGTGGAAGCATACTCTATTTTCTCATAGTATGGTAGTTAAAATCAGGAGCAATAGTGACATTCCGAAGGCTTTTGTACCTCAAAGCGGCCGGCTCGGTCACTTGTATCTTTAGTTGTCTGGAGGCCGGAAAATGAGCTGGAGAGGGCGTGGGATGTTAAAGCAAAGTCGCGGAACTTGAACGAATCGGACTCTTCTTTGTATCCCTCATCCTTCCATTCACTTCAATCACACCTTTCCCGGTGGGAATCAATTCTCTCAAGTCGCCGCATCGAGAGACGGCCACTGTTTTTTTCACTTTACCGAAGATCTAAAAGGGAAGCAAAAAAAGGAAGAACGGGGTGAAAATGAACGAGTGGAAAAGAGTTTTTCCACTTTCCCACCCCTAATCCTTCCTCCTTTCCGGCTTTGCCCCCGACTTCGCCCGGCATTTCAACTCGTTTGTGTGGCCTTTTTCCCTCCTTTCCAAAATCCTTCTCTTTCTCCGTGGCACGCTCTACAATGCCGACACTGAGTGGAAAAGTAAGGGAGGAGAGTCATAATGACCTTTTATCACGTTGCTTACATGTTCAATTCGGCTTGAAAACTAGTCTAGGTATTCAACTCTTAATTCTCTGAACATTTCCAGGGTGTCCACGGACCCTTGAAAACCTGGAAATATTCGGGAATTTTCCGAACCTTGAAATTTCCGTGAATTATGCGGGAATTTCTGGTTAAATCCGGGAATTTTTAAAATTATCATTTCAAGGCAAAAAAAATCCTTATTTTATAATTCAAATCTGCCGCGAAGCCCATAAAATATTTGTTGTTTGATAACTGTACATAATGTAATGGACTTAGCGTAGGTCAGGGTGTCTACCGGTCGGGAGAAGTCGGGATTCCGGGAAAAAGTCAGGAATTTAATAATGGGAAAAAATCTGGAAAATTCAGGAATTCGCTGAAAAATAATCAAAATTTGGGAAAAGGATAAGTGATGGTTGCTTTCAAATCGTCTCGTTAAAAATTGGAACGGCAGACATAATATTATGAAATGAGATATTCTATTTCCCTTTTTGTTTATCCGTCAGTGTCAATGAGGTGTTCTTTTAAACCTCTCTGATCGGTATGTGTGAGTTTGCGACTTTCGTCGTTCGATTATCAATCTGTACTAGACGTGGGCACCGTCTCCTGCATGCCGCCGCGAGACAAATCGGCTCGGTCGATTGCAGGCTGAAGATGGTATACTTCCCTCCTGCTCATGAATGATTATTTCGAAACAATGACCTTGACCGCGGTTATTACACCGCTACCAAAGATTCAAGTGATCTATAGATCGTATACAATTCGGCTCGAAAACTATTCTAGGTATTCAACTCTTAATTCTCTGAACATTTCCAGGGTGTCCACGGACCCTTGAAAACCTGGAAACATTCGGGAATTTTCCGAACCTTGAAATTTCCGTGAATTATGCGGGAATTTCTGGTTAAATCCGGGAATTTTTAAAATTTTTAAATTTATAAAGTACGATAGTGGCATTTTGCGTTTTGCCATGCCTCTGAGGGTGCAACTCTGTAGAATTCCACTAGATATATTGTATTTAACCGTCACGTCCTAAATTTCTATGCTGCGCATCATCATCGGGTGTTAATCGCTGATGTGGAACTCTCTAGCTCGAAAGCCGCCGGAAAGACTAGTTCATCTGTCGGGATGTGCGAGTTTTCAACAAAATCGTTCGTTTGTGCTAGAATACTCGCGATTTGCCAGCTTATTGCGGTGGAATGTCTTTGTTATTCGTCTTATGGGGAACTCTCTAGCTCTAAAGAAGCCGGAAAGTCTAGTTCATCTGTCGGGATGTGCGAGTTTGCACCTAAATCGTTCGTTTGTACTGGAGAACTCACCATTTGCCAGCTAGTGCGATGGAATGTCTTTGTTATTCGTTTGATGGGGAACTCACTAGCTCTAAAGCCGCCGGAAAGTCCATTTCATCTTTCGGCATGTGCCAGTTTTAAACAAAGTCGTTCGTTTGTACTGGAGAAATCGCTATTTACCAGCTAGTGCGGTGAAATATCTTTGTTATTCGTCTTATGGGGAACTCGCTAGCTCGAAAGCCGCCGGAAAGTCTAGTTCATCTGTCGTGATGTGCGAGTTTGCAACAAAATCGTTCGTTTGTACTGGAGAACTTGCTATTCGCCTGCTCGAGTTGAGTTGGTGCATCAGTCGTTGAGTTGGTGTGTGCTCAAGAGGTGCCTTTGATTGGACTGGAGATGGACATAATTTCGTCAGACTTAGATAAGAATTGTTAATACAGTAACTGCAGTCAGCATTCTGTGAGTGTGACCTGTGTAACTGTGACTGAACGAAATCTCGTTTCCAGATGTAATTAAACAGGACTGCGAATTAAAAAAAATAGACAGGACTGCGAATCAAACTATTGACCTTCACAATAGCGCATTAAAAAATGAGGCTTTTTGGTCTAGAATTTTTAAATTTTTTTTGCTTAAAAAGTCCTGAAAAAGTCATTAATTTCTTTTTCATATATTGGGCAAGGGCCTAGCCATGTTGAAACACCGGTTCCCATGAGAACACCGAAGGTAAGCAACGTTGGGCCCGGACGGTGGTTGGATGGGTGACTCTCCTCCATACCTCAACCAGGCATGGATGGAGAGATGATACTCCCTCCATACCTATACCGGCAGGCCTGAGAGGCCAGGCCAAACCGGGCCGGTTGGAGGGAGTACATCCTCTATACCTGGTACTGGGGTGAGGCAGGGGGAGGGCAATCCTCCATACCTCTACCGAGGTGCTCTTGTCCCCTGTCTGCAAGTGGCAGACAGGCATGGGGTTGGCACAATGGACCAAGAAAGGTCTAAGTTCCCGGGCTCCTGACGAAGGCCCCCCCAACAACAATCTAATCTAATTTAATTTTCATGTATTAGCAGATACCATGGTAGGTATGAATAAAGAAATCGAAGACCTGAACTTACTTAGGCTCATTGTAACGTCAGCGTCACGTTGTGTCCTTTTACCCTCGTTAGCTGATCATCGAATAATAAGACCTGTTCACCGGCTGTAGTATTCATCATTGGCGGCGTCGTGACGTATTTTTTTGCGGCGTGCGGCGATATTCCGGCACCCACGCCGTTGATAACTACGGCGCTAATTGATCCCTGACGACTGACATTCGACTCCAAGAAATATGAGGTTCAAAACAAAGATTAAAGATTGAGTATGCGTCCTAGTACTAAGTAAAATTTGTGAGCTTCACGATCTGAATTAGACTACGACAGAGCGGCGGCAGTCACCCCGACGAGCAGACTCGGTGGCGCTGCGTGGACTAGCTGTCGGTGGCGCGGCGGCGCAGTCTAAAATTGGGCTAAGGCACGGGCACAATTCATAAACAAATACCTTAAGCATTGGCGAATATAGGTTATAACTTTACGGGGGGACCTGGCCCCCCCATATAAAATCGTCGTTCGATCTTCCTTCTGGTTTAGTCTTCTAAAAATGCCATTTTGTAATGTATTGTCAATATAACAACGTATTTTATTACTTTGTTTTTTCCACTTATTTATTTTTTAATTATTTATATTTATTTAATGCGTATATTTTTATTCGGTTGTGTTCTACTAGGAAAATCCGTATTCTTCTTAAAACGTGAAAAATATCACTTTGGCTCGAATATAAACCGCGATAAAATAACCTGGAAATTTTTCAAAATTTAGCCTTGAAAACCTGGAATTATGCTTGAAATTTTTATTTTGACTTTTGTGGACACCCTGATTTCGTTCCACAGGATAATAATGTTATTTCTACCCATTGATAAAATAATGGAGTCGATATTCGAAAGAGGAGACTCTTTTGTTCAAAATAATGATCCACCTAATATGGCTAATACGCACTAAAATTTAGCAAATTTATGATTGTTGCGGTGCTTTCCAAAAATTATTTCTATTTTGCATTTTTATAAATAAAATATCACGGCAACGCAACAATTCTTCTCCTGAACCTATGTCCTTTCGGCGTATTAGCTGCACAAGTAATCCATTCAATATGGTCGAATGCGTATTTTAATGGATTCGGTATTCTCCTGTGCTATCTTACCGTCGGGTTCCATCTGTTATCTTCTTTAATTTACGAAAAAAAACTAGTTTTACTTCATTATAGCATCTTCAGGAAACATATCTGCATCTATCTTCATTATATAAATACTTTATGAATCGACTAGTGAAGATGCAATATGAAGCGAATCTAGTTGAATAAATATATTATTCTGTTGAAAGAAAAGCTCTCAATTGAATGTTTAATTAATTCAGACGTTTGACTCAATTGAAATGGAGAGAACCACGTGCAGCACATCTGTGTCATACTGGTCCGTTAACAATATTATAAAAACGGCTTTATTTGATTAACGAAGTTTCGACAAATGATTAATCATCAAAGAAATACATTGAATGTCTTCTTTTAACTTCCAGAGAAATGTTTAACTTTGGACACGTCCGAATAACTTTACCTTTTCATGTGTCTCAAATACACTATACTTGCAGTAGTAGTGAAATACGGTGGCTGATTTGCAGTGGAACAGTCCATTGCCAACGAACTAGCTACGCGCGAGGGGGTTAGGCCGTTTCAGCGTTTGGCCATCAGGGTTCCCAAGTTCGCACACCTTCGTTTCCGACTTCAAAATGCTCAGAATTTCACATTATTTTTCTAGCTCATTATGGCTCTAATTAATCCAATTTTTAGTTGGAATTTTCCGATAGGTTACGAGCAATATTATATATTTTGATCCAGCTTTGTTTGGATCGTAAATATTATCTTAAAACGCGCTGGTGATACTTTACCGTCCTCTCAAGTTAAATTAGTTATGTCGGCAGCGTTGAATACCACTTGCTGCCCTCTCTCCTCAGCTTGTAAGCCTTCCATACGAGCCTTCCCCTCCTTGACGTTTGAATTCGCGCAGGCGACTGTCGCCAAGTTTTGCTACCGCCACACCATACAGCTCTGTCGGAAACTCTCCAAAAATCGAGCAAGGTGCGCGCGAACGCCGGCATAATTTCTCTCGGCACTTCTGATCTCACGTCTGATTTCACGGTCTCGCCGTTTCACTTATAGTTCTCATCCAGCCAGGTGGATCGCCGACGTTGACGTCTAAATTTCACACGTCGACATTTTCGCTCCGACTGGATTGAGAAGAGAGGGGAAAGAGAATGTGGATTGGGCGACCTTTCGAGTAAGTACAAAGGGAAACGTGATTGGTGGAAGCTTTGGTCGTGGGCATCGGAGATTAGCAGGGGATTGGGGGGTTTGCGACCATCCCGACTGGTGGAAATGTCATATCGATTAGAAGCGTGGAGATGTCGTGCTCCGGAGATTTGGTCACGCAGTCCAGTGTATCGGTGGGCTCATTCACCGCCGGTTTTTTTTTTAATTTCTTACTAAGATCTTGGGATGGAAGCGGTCGAGTTTTCGCGATTCGGCTCGGCGGGGAGATGCTTCGAGGTTGAGTGGTCGATCGAAGGTAATAGAGACGTTGAACCTCACAAATATAAACGTATTTTCGGCGGAAATATTAAGATAAGGTTAAGTGGCTGCTTACCTATTTTGGTACTTAATCTGATACAGCTGAGGCAAGCTTTATTTTCTCCCTTTGGAGCGACTGAATGGCAAATAAGAAAACGTGTACGTAATAAATTATAGCTGCAAGCACCTGCACTCACGGGTCAGAAACTTGAGAAATAAGAAAGAGAGACAAGGAAAGATACCATTCATGGAAATCGACTTCTAGAGAGATAACGCCAGGAGATCCAGAAAGGAACGCGTAAAAAATGAACAAATCAGATGAATATTGAATGTATAGTAAGAAAATATAATAGACACGATTGAAAAAAATCGTTTGAGGTAGTGTGGCCACCTTGAACGTGTGGAGGATAACTGATATGGAACTGAACCTCTCAAGGAAAGAGAATGCGCGGCAGGCCAACAAGAAACTAGAAAACGGAAACCCATGGAAGCAAGTGGACTATGACAAAATTACTGAAACAATTGAGAGCTTTGGATGTTGAGAAGCGAGAAACGGCGTAGGCCTTACATACCGACGCGTCGGTATGTAAGGCCTACGTTCCTTTGATAATGAAAAATGACGCTTTGCCTTTATTTTCTAAGTCAAAAGATACAAAAGAAATACTGATGTAATAAAAAGTTATTGCACTTGCTAAAACTATTTGGTCAGCATAGGGCTAGGTGCCACCTTATATTGGTTACAACGACTTGTGAAAAAAGGGTTTGTATGTCCTTCAGGTTTGAAGGGTAGAAAAAAATAACTTTTTATTGTAAACGAGGAATAACTGAGGTACATAATGGTAATCGTTCGGCGCTAGTATAATGTATTCGCGCGGAACTTTTTATTTTTCGGAAAATCATGGCGGGAAAATGAGCGTTTCGTTACCTCCTCGCCACGCTCTTCACATGTCTGTTTTTGCGCAAGCCCTCGTAGTAAAAAGGACCTTGTTCCCTTTCCCGGTGATGCTTTCCCCTCCGCCGTGTCCCCATTCACCGCACGGAACCAATCCTTATATTTTTTCCTCAACCTTTTCGTCTCTCTCCCGAGAAAAATACCATTTTTTTTACTCCCAAAGATCGTTTTACCTCCAGCCTTCTCTCGTCTCCTATCCACCAACTTCCATCTTACGCTCAATTTCCAACACTTTTTTCACCGAGCCCCATCCATTTTTCGCTTTGTTACATCCTTCTCAAAGTGTGTCTAATCTAAAAACTCATGCCCATCACTGTTGCAATGCCACGGCATCGGTACAAGTAGCGATATAATTGGACTACTCCTTTTTACGATCATTTCGTCATCATCAGAAGTCTTGATGAATAAAAAGATTGCTTTGCTTCTCCCCTCCACTCCACCCTGCTGACCGCTTTAATCCTTCAAATTTTTGTATTTTAACGTCCAACATGATTTGCTTGATGTATTACATCCTTGGTCTTCCTCGCAAACTCTTCCCATTCATTCCCTTTTCCAGTACTGTTTTCAATTGGCTGTCGTGTCGCAGAATTACTCTCTTCCATATATAGGTTCCATAAGGTTGCTACTGCCCCATAAGTTTGTTTCTTCTCCGTTACAGATTTTTTAAATTAAATTTCTTTTATCCACAACTCTTCGTTAAAATTTTTCATATAAACGATAAATTAGTACTTAGCTACACTAATACTGTATTATCAATCATGGTTTCAAGAGTTAGTTACCATTTTCAAGGTGAATGTTCACGTTGGTTAAATTTTCACCTCTAAAATGGGAAGTGTGGAGGTTTAAACTACCGTTTTTAATAAAGTGACTTAGTTCTACAAGGTCATGCCTGAATCAGTCTTTTGTAAGACATCATCATTCGAGATTTTCTCCATTCACTTGACCTTCATCATTTATCGACGGCTCAACATTTCCATCGCTTCAAACGGTCTTTGATCCTGTTCTTCTGACAGTTCGAGGTACACCGGTATGAATGAGGTGCTTTCTCTTTTCCAAGCTCGTGTTACTGGCAATTTGTATATTTTTCTTCTTGTAAATGCCTTCTTGGGCTGCTCTACCATGCTCACAATGTCTTTCTTGCTTCTTCCATCCTTGGAGATACTCATTCCCTGTCAGTAGGTGTGGCCTCACCATTGTAGAAATTCATCTACATCTACGCGTTACCCTGCCAGCCACCTCAAGGGTATGTGGCGATGGGTGATTCCACATCAGACATTCAGTATCGCACTCCCCGGATAACAAAATCTGTTCAAATTGTTTTTTGTGTTATGTAGTTGTTAAAGTTTTCACCAGTATCTTCCCATTTCTCTTGGCCACCGCACCGCCTCGGGTGATGCAGTTTGTTTACGCAAATATGGCGTCGATTAGGCAAAAAAGCACAATGGCGGCCATTGTTTTCAGAGTTTAAGCCTGTCCTGAGGTTGCGAAGGAGATTTCGACGTGTTTTTATGATCGCTTCGATGGATTTCTTTTTGTGGGACTACGTTAAGGACACAGTTTATGTCACGAATGTGCGAGGCCTTAATGACCCTCGTGCCAGGATTATGGAAGCAATCCCTGAAGACATTTTTTTCAGTATAGTGGACAGTACAAAATCAGTCTTTTATCCATTACCTCTTCGTTTGTCTACCGCGGCGGGTGAAAAAAATGAGAAGCGTGAATGCGTAGACACGTTCGTGTTGGCGTGCGAGTTTAATTGCTTCCTCACTTTGCGGAAGTGCTCTCTCCTTGTCGACGAAAGAAAACTTTTGAACTTATCCGCTCGCTGGCCGAGATTTTTAATTGAAAACTTTTCCGTGCAACGTTGTGTTGTTTCTCGAGACATCAATATGGAATGGCAGACTTCTCCTCTCTCTGATCATCCAATGCTCTTCTTTATCTTCTTGCTCACTTCGTTCTCTCACTTCCTTACTTCCTTAATTTGTCTCACACCCTATTGACCTCATAATGCAACTAATCCATGCCAACGTTCGATTTTCCCTCCCATTAAATTAAAACCGAGCATAAGCCTCCCTTTCTCTCCCGACCATCGGGAACATTTTTCGCCCTTTTGTTTTTATGTAGTGACGGGCAGGGTTTACGGAACCTCCAGGATAACTTCGAATCAACAAAGAGAATTGAATTGAGGGTAGGTACATCAAAGACCAAGTGAATGATTTTTGATAAGGATAATAGGAAATGATTGCATTATGTTGGTGAATGATGAAAAAATTGTACATGCGGACGATTTTGTGCACCTTGGCAGAATGCTTGCGAAAGATGGAAAGATAGATGAAGAAATTATGAGGATTGAGAACGCTGCGCTGGTCGGAGAGTTGTAGAAAGTACGTGGAGCATATCGAGGAATAATTGTTCGGTTAAGGAAGCGATAATCACAGTATTCAGAATTGTTTTCTTCACCACTTAATTGTTCTTAAAACCTCCTTATCATTGTCACTGGTTAAATTGGCAAACCGAGTCGACGTCTGAAGACAAGAAATGCCTTCCGCGGCTGATATATGGGATCGTGCAGCCCAGTAAACCCAAATATGAAATATGTTTGAAACCCAGCCTCGGACGTGGATGATGCCTTGTCCTATCACGAAGTCCTTCAAACAGGCAGTCTGATGAAACCATAGGAGTTGGAGCACCTATAAAACGAAATCTACTCCCAACTGGAAATCCGCTCGCCAAAAAATCAACAGTTATGAGGTAGTATTGACACGTAATGTTTGCTTCTCTGGGGTAAAAATCACGGTACACAAGAGTGTGCTCCTTACCAATGAATTGCACAGAAGCGAAAGTTGGGTACGCCAAGATGAGCACAAGAGTAGCATAAATGCAGTGGGAATGGGGTACCGAAGAGGTGTTTGCGGTAGAACCAGAAGGGATTGGATTAGGAAAGAGTGATGAAAAGGGATTAGGAAAGAGTGAAAAAGATGAAAAAATGTAAAATGGACGCGTATAAAAAGACCGTGCTTTATTGTTTGGCCACGTTGAGAGAATAGTGATTAATTAAATATTGAAACAGATTATTGATAGAATATTGAATGATGAGAGAGGAAGTGATCGATCGCGAAACTCATGCGTGAACGAGGTGGAAGAAACTCTTTAAAGGAGTAATGTTAGGAGTCTTCAGGAAAATGGGGAGTAAATAGAACAATGCATGATTGTGACTGAAACCAAAGAGTAGTCGGTGATAGGCACTATGAACGATAGAGTACTACGAAGGACATTATAAAAGCAGAGTAGACCATACAGGCCGATCACCGATAAATTTTCTTTCCGATCTTTTTACAACATAACCGTTTGCGTGACTGTGGTATTTTAGTGAAACACGTCCTAAAAATGACTGAAATATTCTCATTTTCCTAAAAAAATCAAATTGGCAACCCTACTCTGTATCCCCCTCTATTCTATTCTCCACGGTTTCCACACCAGTTACCTCGTGACCTCCGTTTCCCCATGGACAACCGCCGAACCCCTTTTTTCCAAGCCTTCCACGCCCTCCCGTACCCCTTCTCCCAATATCCAACACTTCCTTCCAAACCCTTACCTCTCCCGTCTACGGAAGATCGGGGAAGTGGAAGAAGAAACCTTTTAATTAAACATCACGGCTCTCCGACAGCGGTAATCCTTAGTGCGGGTTTTCAGGGAGAGCGTCGAAGAGGAAGGGGGCTGGGTGTTGGTGGGGGGAGGAGGAAAGGAGGGGTGAATTTTTCGGGATTGGGTTGAAAGGAAAGGAGGGGGCGGAGGTAATGGGAGGTTATGGGGTAGGGCTCTTGTGTGATGAGGCCGAGGAAGGCAGGAGGGAGAATAGAGTGCGATGAGGGGGTTGATGGGAAATAGGTCGAAGGTAAGAGTGCTGTTACGCAGTGACAAAGAGTGGGATTTAAGGTAGAGGTATGAATTAAAAATAGTTTGAGCGAGATCTCACTTTACATGAAATTCGATGTTTTCGGACTCGTCATAAAGAAAAAGATCTTACATGACCAATGATGACAAAATATCAGGAATATACTATTATACTTTTCCATATATTTTCAAAAAAATACCATCAATTTCACATGGGGGTACTGGTATGCACTCCAGACAGACTTTATGTGAAAAATGAGGAATTTCTAACCAATAGATCTCGTCAGAAATTTTACCGCATGTGATTTGTGTACTCCCACAACTATTTTAAAAAATAAGTAAATTAGTCACCCCAATAATTTTTCAGCCATTCCATTGGTTCCGGGTGTGACTTATGAGCGTTTAATTTTAAATCTTAGCGTCAAATACTTCAACTAAAATATAATGGAGTACATCTTGTTAGCTACAAAAGAAGGTAATTTACAACTTAAATTGCAATTTAAAAAATTAACTAGCACCGTTGTAATTGGAATAAAACTGTGGTTCCGGGTTTGACTCACACAAATGGCACTCAATAATATAGACTTCTTTAACCTATAAACGCTGTGAATAGCTTAATCATTAAATATTGATATTAATATCAGTAAGATAAGAGTAGTTGTTCTTTAGTTTAAACTAATGGAGAAATTTCGAAATGCATTATTTTTCTAGTTATGGATTTTTTAATAAGTTCCGGGTGTGACATGGTAAATTTCTGGGGGTGACCTAATTATTCCATTATGAGTAGAATTCAATTTTTTTCTTCAAATTTTGGTAATGGCTCAGTGTATTTGATTAATTAAGTTCAATTTAACCTGTCTCAGTCGAAATTTAAAATTGTAGAACAAAAACACTTTTTTTTCATTTTTTCCATATATGGGGTCACTTTAAATGGAATGGCTGTTTTACAGAATCGCAAAAACATCCTCGGTTGTAATGGCGTTTTTAGCGTACGGTGTGAAAAAAATGAGTCACGTTGAAACTTGTAGATATATATTTATTTAATTACTGAGTATTTGCGTGATTTAAAAGAAAAATCCAAACCCTTGAACTTGAACAAAGCGATGCATGAACGCACTGAATTGCAGAATTTCACCAATTTTCAAATTTGACGTGCTAATTGTTTACTTCTGACATTCATTTCTTTGGGAATACACCGGAAGTTATGTGGAATCAGAACGATGCCTTGCAAGTATCGATACAGAGCGAGACAGCGCTGCACTCACTACTTCCATAGAAGCCTACACCCGCCTTAAAGCATTATCGTGATACAACGCGTTAACATCGCATATCGTGTTCGATTCACTGCAGCATCGCTAGCCCTGTAAGGGGGGTGGGCGGAGGGTGAGTGTTTCGGAGAGTGCCGTTGGATTAACTATGGGATGGGCGCAGGGGAAGGGATTTTAAGTGTATTTGGGTGTCTGCGTGCGAATGCGTTGAGCTGGTGTGAGAGGTCGCTTTAAGCCGTTGAAAGCGTGTGTATATATATACATGTATAGTAAACGCCCTCTGGGTATAAATTACGTCGGCGGCTGATTTCGTTTGGACGGCTTCCCCCTGCACCCCTCCCCGCCCCGTGGATTAATGCACTTGCTTTTAATGAGAGAGTCGTTTTTGTTCATTAGGTCGCATGCCGGCTGGGAGTGGCTGCGGAAACGAATCCACTCTCGCCGCAACGAGGATATTTCTGTACCCGGCAGCACCTGAGTGGGGATCGGATGAGAAAGTTGAGAGGAAAAGAAATCCAAGTCCTATCCAACTCCTCCCTACCCAAAGGAACAAGCGCGTGACGAAAATATATTCCCCACATAACATTCAGATAAATCGCAGAGCTGTGTTAGGTTAGCGGTTCACTCTTAAGATTTAATGGTTCCTTCGTATTGTCCGGACGATGACAAAAATCACCTCGGAGCGATTGAGTTTTAAATAAATATTGAACTTTCACGATTTTATCGCAATCATCATCGTCATTAGCAGTATATAAATTCTAAGATGGTTTAACTACAGCTCTCCACTTCGCTCCGTTACCATTCGACCGCTTTATTCCTGTATAATCCTTCATTTTTGACGTATTTCATAATTAGCCTGATGTAGTCTATTCTTGGTCCTCCACCGTAATATGTCCCATTAACTTTCATTGCATTACTGTTTTCAATGGGGGTGCGTGGTGGTCTAGTGGGTAGAGCGCTTGGCTACTGATCGAAGGGTCCCGGGTTCAATTCCAAAAATAGATAGGGTGAATCCTTTGAACGCCCCCGAACAAAAAAACAAAAATAAATCCTCGGAGTACGAGGTGGCCCAGGAAAAGGAACTGGTCCCCCTACCCTGAATGTGTAAAATACACACGCCTGTGTATTAGCCCGAGTTGAGCTCTACCATCAACTATCCAAACCAACCTTCGGGTTGAATCGGGTTTTCAATAGTTCATTGGGTAGAAAAATGTGTCCAATAAGTTTGTCCCGTCTTTTTCTCATACTTTTCATTACACTTCTTGTCTCTCCAGCTCTTCGTAGGAATCCTTCTTTCTTGATTCTCTCCATCCACTTGCTCTTTATCATTCTTCTATAACACCGTATCTACATTGCTTCAAATCTCTTCTACTCTACAAACTGTTACAGTCAAGGCTTCCCTACTGTACGTGATCATGCTGCAAATATCTGCTTTGATAAAGGGCTTTCTTACCTCCAATTGATGATAAATTAATGCTAGATAATTTTAGACACTACTTTACCGCTGATAAGGTACCTTAGATGATATTGTAAGTAACGGAAACCGGTTAGGTTACCAGCAATAGAAGAGTGTGGCAAAATACCGAGTACATTTTTCATCCTCGTTTTAAGCGAATTCCACACAAGTTATGTGGTCTACGATTGTTTCTATGTTGCAATGTTACTTCCTTTCACTGCATGGAAATCAGAACTCCTTAAAAATATCCGAGTTTATGAAAATCTTTCTATATCCGATATGCCATTTTCGCAAAACCTAAGAAAGGAGTTCATTTTCTTAGTCACTCAGATGGAGAACGATTGATTAATGAAATGAAAAATTTGCACTTATGGTAAAGAATTATAAATTGTATTGTAATAATTTTCTTATTGTAGTTATTACACGTAGCATGCCCATTTTAACTTTTTTCACTTTAAAAACCCGCAAGAAAACGTTTTTCTTGGTGAAATCGGAATCATTATTTAGATCAAACGTCTTCTTGTATGATAAATCACTTTTGGCTTATGCACCCGAGGGATATCGAGGGATTTAGATTAGTAATCCAGTGTCCGGTAATAGTTGCCTAAGTGTATGCATTTGTAAAAGATTGTAAAAAAGTTTCTTAAGTGGTTACTCTTCTCCTTCTTCTCGTCTTGTAACTAATTAAAGTTTCTGTCGCGAATTGTCCATTGGACATAAAGCTTTGTCAATGGTTGAGAGAACAGATCAACTCGATGGAGAGTTTCAAGAAGAGGGAAGAGAAGCCGCATTCCTTATGCGGGAAAGTAAAGGAACTGATGGGCGGTAGTACGGGAAGGTGTATTCCAATGATAACAAATAATATAGTTTTCCGGAATAAGATTTCCACGCCGATGAACTGAAACCTCACACAAGGCCATCGTGCCCATAGATGTGATGACCAATATGATGTTCAGTATGGAATTAAACTATTCAGGATGAAGGGCGTGCATTGTAACGGGAAATGCTGTGGCTGCGAAATAAATGTAAGTTGGCAGAGGTCGGTTGGATGGGGGAAGACGCACTCCGTCTATTTATAAGGCCGCGTATTCGTTAAGGGGAGCTCAGGGAGACGGCTCGGGTGAGGGATGGGGACATTAATTGAAGGGAAAGGCAACCGACGCATTAAAAAGAGAAGCGATTCGAGCGATATCGGATTTCCGTGACGCAGATGTATCCACCATGAGCGCGCGAAGAGTGTGTTCCCCGTGACTCAGCAGCGCCTTCCTCTTCTTCTTTAATTGATTCGAATGACGTCCCTCCGCTCCTGGACATCTCCTATCCTCCCCCCTTGCTCCACTTATAAGTCACTTCTTCTGCCGCGCGACATCCGACACTAACCCTCTCAAATGAACACCCATTCATCCTCATTAAGCAAAGGCGCTCCTCCCTCGTCTCTTCGCAGTGAGCTCGTCCTTCCTCTTCTTTTCTCCTTCTTATTATTTTCTCCCCTTCAGTCTACGACTGCGGGATCGGGATGAAAGCAACTCCTTCGCCGATTTTCAACACGTAGGACTACGCCACTAGAAATAAAGGCAAACATTTATTTAACCTTTTTAGACCTGCAGACCTCTCCAGCCTGGGGAGGTCTTTCAAGGAGAGGTGCCTTGGTCAAAATCGAGCTAAACAAAAGAAAATGTATTCGATCCATTTTTAAAGTTACAAGGTGGGCGAAAAAATCAGTCACATATAAAATGTTAGGTAGGATCACCTGTCACACCAGTAAAATCAATTACGAAAACGGCGCAATAGAAATATTAAAAAAATATCGATAGCAGTGAAATCAACCAAATAGCAGAACTGATTCTGTTAGGAAAACGAGGGAAGAAGATGAATGCACAAGATCCGTCATCAAAATCTGTGAAGATTAAGACTATCTAGAACCTAGATGATGGAAACCAAAACTGAGTTCAACTTCACCATGAAGTAACCTGAAAAAAATCAGCAGCGAGCACAACTCGAGGGGATCGCAGCTTACGGCGATGACTGCAGGATTTCGTTTTTGACCACGGAAGTTTCCAAATATCAGTCAATATTATCTCGAGTCTCGAGAAAGCTGGTGGCAGATGGATGCGTAAGGTTACGGAGGGAGGTGCTAAAGTGGAAGGCTTAGCGAGGTGGCACAAAACCATTCTCCCTTTCACTCATCATCCTCGCTTTTCTTATCAAATTAATCGATTGTGGCGATACTTTAAGGAAATTGAAGAAATAATTCATTATTACAAAAACACGGTACCGGTCGACAGCAATAAAATAATTAGTGGAATTTTGTACCGTGTTTTTGTAACAATGAATTCTCACTTTTCAAGTTTATTTTTTGCAATTTCACAGAAGTATTTGGAGGGAGTGATAAATTTCCTTTTTTTTTAATTGTTAGGAAAACTTACGAACTATAGGGCCTTATTCAGTGAGGACTGGAACCTCGGGAAATCCGTGGACGTGACATCACAACCCCCGACAAATCCAAATTTTTTGAATGACTCAATTTGAAATTTTCGGTTGTGACATCATAATTTCGTCACTGTCAAGGCTAAAAAAGTCCAATGCCGAACAAAATAGAGAACCAGGGGCCTTGTTTAGTAAAGACTCCACACTGTGAAACCTCGGAAAAAACGCTGGTGGGACGTCACAGTCCCTGACAAATCTCAACTTCGGAATGAACTATTTGAAATTTTCGAGACTGTGACGTCAAAATTTCGTCACTGTCGAAGCTTGGAAATTCCGAGGCCATACCCTCCAGGCTTCATATTCTGTTTTGTGACGTCAAATCCACCGATTTCCTGAGGTTCCAACGCGTTCAGTCCTTATTGAATAAGGCCCACAGCCAGTGCCGGATTAATACACTTGGGGGCCTGTAGGCAGTACATTTTCATTCAAGTATTCTACCAGCTGATTGGTAGGTTCTTGGACAGTCCCCATTCTGTATCCCAATCTGATAGAAATTGTCTCTCTTTCCCTCCTAAGGATGGCCCGTTATTAGATCCCTCTTCAATTCTTCATATCTTCTACCTCCTCCTATTTCGTCCAGAATTCCTATCCTCCTCCTTCCTCTTCCACGCTTCCCCAGGGTTCTCCCCTCTATCACTCTTTTCAACATGCCCTCTCCTATCAAAACCTCCTCCATCCATCTATTCTACCTACTCCGAACCTCTTCCACAAGCTTCCTCTCCTCTCCGACCATATCCAATACCTCCTCGTTCGTCTTTCTCGCCATCCAGCTAACCCTCTTCATCCTTCTCCAAACCCACATCTCAAACGCCTCAAGTCTACGCACATCCTCCCTTCGCAATGACCAAGTTTCCGACCCATATAGCGCCACGCTCCATATTAAAGTTTTCACCAGCCTCTTCTTTACGTCTCTTCTCAGACCCCCCCTCATCAATTCCCTTCTCTTCGAAAATGCTTCTTTAGCAAGCGCAATTTTGCATCTGATGTCCTTACCACTAAACCCATTCTCCTCCAAAATACTACCCAGATACGTAAACTGCTCGACCTGCTCTATCTTCTGCCCTCCCACCCTTATATTCAGCCCCGCCTTCTTACTTCTACAAAATCTCATTACTTTCGTTTTCTTGTGATTGATCTTCATCCCATACTTTTCGCACTGCACCTCTAATGCATTCACCATTGACTGTAACCCCTTGGCCGACTGACTAACTAATGCTTGATCATCTGCAAATCTCACTGATTTTATCAGCTCCCCTCCTACCTTTATTCCTACCTCCTCCTCCCCCCATGCCTCCCTTACCATTTCTTCTGAATACACGTTAAAAAGCAACGGCGATAGTGGGCACCCTTGCCGCACTCCCCGTCCTATCGTGGCCCATCCCGATTCTCCATTGGCTACCCTAACCTGCGCCGTCTGGTTCATATACAAATTCCGAATCAGACGCCTGTCCCTCCAATCGACTCCTAATTTCTTCAACACTCCCATTAATTTCGTCCATTCCACCCGATCAAACGCCTTCTCGAAATCTACGAAGCATGCAAAAACATCCTGCCCATACTCTAGGTTTCTTTCTACTAGCGTCCTCATCACCGCTATGGCGTCTCGCGTTCCCGTCCCTCTCCTAAACCCGAACTGGTCGTCACCCAGGTATTCATTTGCCTTCTTCTCTAGCCTTCTGTTTAGAATCCTCAGAACTACTTTGGCCGCGTGGGATATTAAGCTTATTGTCCTATACTCTTCGCAAGTTTTGCCTTACTCTTCTTCGGTATAGGAATTAGTACAGCCTTCGCGAAGTCTTCCGGCCACACTCCATCCTCATAAATCCTACGAATAAGCGCAAAAAGTTTTCCTCTTCCGTTCTTCCCCATGCTCTTTAAAAACTCTGCAGGTATGTCATCTATTCCCACCGCCTTATTCCTTTTCATGTCTCGTAGAGCTCTTTCGATTTCGCTATCTAGGATACTTGGTCCGATGCCATATCTGTCTATATCGTCTTCCCTTTCTATATCTAACATATTGGGCCTTATTTCTTTACCATACAGCTCTTCAACATACTCCTTCCACCTCTCGTGGATCTCTCTCGGTTCTACGATCACCTTTACCGTCTTGTCTGTTATCGTTGTAATTCCCCTTCCCTTGTTACCACCCGTCAGTTCCTTTACTTTCCGATATAATGCATCTGCTCTTCCCTCTTTTTGGTATTTCTCTAACGCGTCGATTTGTTCTCTCCACCACGCCTCTCTTGCTTTCTTTGTTTCTCTTCTAAGCCTGTTATTAAATTCTCGGTATTTTCTCTTCCCTAGCTCTGAGTTTACGCTCTTCCATTTCCTTCTCTCCTCCATCTCCCTGATCATCTCCTTCGTGATCCACGGTTTTCTAATTTTAGTTGCACTCACTACGCCTACCGTTGCTTTCGCCGCTTCTATAATTCCATTTTTCAAACTTCCCCATTCATCTTCCACTGATCTAACTCCATGGTCCTCACCCATTCTCTCATCCACCTTCTCCCGATACTTTTTCTTCATTGCCCCAGTTAATGCCTCCGTATTCCACTTTCGTACCCTCCTTCCCATTCTTATCTTTTTCAGTTTTACCCGACATTCCATGACTAATAAGTTGTTGTCTGTGTCTGCATCAGCTCCTGGATAAGTATGCGAGTTTTTAACACTATTCCTGTATCTGTGACGTACCATTATATAATCTATCTGGAACCTATCTGTGTCTCCCGGCTTCTTCCAAGTGTACCTACGTCGAGGATGATGTCTGAACCATGTATTTGTAATTACTAGGTTATTTCTGCGGCAAAACTCCACAGCTTTCTCGCCGTGGAATAGGTATAGGAATTTCTTGTAGGCAGTACAAACAACGGTAAAAACAAGTTTCAAGAGAAGAAAGGGGAAAAAGATTTTCGGGCCCCCCAAAGCCTCGGGGCCCATAGGCACCTGCCTTCTTTGCCTTATTGGTAATCCGGCACTGCCCACAGCCGTACTATATCCCATAGAGTAGTTTAAAATAATTCGTTAAGAGATTAATGCTTCGCATATTCAGAAAGGTGAGATATTTTTCTTCGCGATGTGGTGAATTTTTTAAAATTATGTGCGCAGTGATATCTCGCTCAAACTTTCTAAACCTCCTTGTGCCCGATAGTCGGAGCGGTTTATTGCAGCGTGCTGGTTTTGGGCCGTGTACTTCAGAAGTGCTGCTTCATTTCCAAGTCTATTAGCCATTTAAGGTTACTCTACAGATCTCTCTTTTTTTGTTAAATCCTTACGTTACCATTTTACCCATTTTCAGCTTCAGACCCCTTCGACAGGACGTGTTTGCCGTCGGATCCCGCATCGTCGAGTGTTGACTGCAGCGGAGGATGCGGCGAGGACTCAAAAGGCGCCGCGAATTTCGGGGAGGAAGGAGGTGTGAGGTGGAGGGTGAGTTCTTACTTGAACTTTACGTTTTACGTTACCCATCTGTTTCTAACTTCGAAAAAATTTGTTACATTCCTTGTGTTTGATTTTGCGTTAATAAGATGAATGATAAGTGCTTCTAGAAGGAGATGAATGATATACACATGCTGGGCACATTTTGCTTTGACACTTCACCATCTAGAGAACCATGCTCGAAGGATAGACCGACAGCCCTGGTGCAGTGGGGTAGAGTCCTTTCTTTCTAAACCTAGGTTCGTGGGTTCAAAATGGGCCCTAGGTGGATTCATCACTCTAGGAATTTTTATATATGTTCACCCTTTGTCGTTCGCGAAATACCCTGGGGCCTTATTCAGTAAGGACTCGACACCTCGGTCGAACCTCGGATAATCCGTGGATGTGACGTCAAAGCCTCCGAGAAGTCTCAACTTTTGAATGGCCCCATTAGAAATTTTCGAGGGTGTGACGTTAAACTTTCGTCACTGTCAAGGCTCGGGAAGTCCGAGGCCATACAGAATAGGGCCTTATGTAAAAGGCCCAAGGAGCTGTTTCCGACGTTTGTGGGAAATAAATAAATGAATGAGAAGAATATACGAGGAGGGCTAATGGTGATGCCCCGTTCAGACTACTATCGTACCAACCATCGCCCTGACGATAGTTGCCGGAAATAGTCGTGTGAACGCAAGTCCGGACAGCGGTACACGTAGTTCCTAACACTGCCACTTTTACGATGGTAAGCGCTGGTATCACGACCGGAAACCGGAAATGATGAATGACGATAATCAAAAAAGTCAATCATTATATTGAATTAGATGGTGGTGCTTTGATGAATAAACAAAGATAGGTGTCATTTGCTTTTAAAAAACCATGTCGAAAGTCTTAAAAACGCCACTGGGACGCGGGAATCCTTATTTTGTTCGCTTGCTCTTTACTTGTTCGTCGCGATTCCTGGTGAGGGCAGCACTGAGTTACGATAGCAGTGTGAATGCGTGCAGGGTTGCTACGACGGTACGTACGGTAGTAGTAAGAACGGGGCATGTGTTTACACCAGCGAGAAAAATCGAGCCAGCTGCTCCCCGGTAGCTACTGTCCCGGTGTAAACACCCTAGCGAGCTGTCTCTCGGGAAGTCGGGGGGATTGCAGGTAGCGCTCCCTTCTGCGAGAGCGAGGCCAGTGTAGACACTCCCATAACGACTCGAGGGAGCCGCTCTCTGCACTCATACGACGCTGGAAGTTTTTCGGCTCTCTCTGGGAAGATTGGAATATGCCAGGCAAATGATGAAGGGTGATGATGAAGCGAAGATTTGGATCGGAATGAAACGGTTTGCTAATAGGAGAGTGATGTGGAGAGGTGCAGCAAAGCAAACTTCAGATTAATGGTTGTCTACGATGATGACTAAAGGCAGCTTTTCATTGTTTTGCACACGTTTGACTTGTTATGAATAGTTTTTCATATTAGTGAGGAGACAACTTTGGTAGTTTGAGCGGAAAATAAGGAATGTGTGATGCTGCACGACGTGGTGTAGGGGAAGTTTTTGGGAAAGCGGGGAAGGGAAGAAAGTGGCTTGGATGAATGACATGGGATGGAGAAGAAAAATTAAAGGACAAATCATTGAAAAAGGCTGAACTGCGTCTTGTAAAAGATTTGCTGAAGAAATATTTTGTCCACTTAAACCTACGTTTATCGGTAGATCACTTCTAATGATATACAGTGGAATGAATCTGAATTGGAGGGCTTGGCATAGTATTCAGTGGTTTTCATAAAATGACTTATGCTCCTGATGTTAATATTAGTGGTTCGGAATTGAAATTTTCGTAAGCATTAATGCATATTATTACGCTAATAGTATAAAACAGTGGTAGAAAGCCAGTCGATGATATAAAATATGTAGTGGCTACCAAACTTAACTTCAGACTGTTATTAATTATTTTTAACACGCTTTTATTAGCTTCACCTGTATGTTTGTTTGTTTGTAACCGACTCCTTTGGACTCGATTTTGACCCACTCTGAACGATCACATTTCCTTTAAACTTTGTAGACTCATCAAGGACCGATGACAATACAATAATTTGATAAGATTTTCTCAATATTCTAATCAGGATCGCCAAGATTAATAATTTTCTTCAATTGAACAGATCCTTTGCGTGAGAATTACAGGGATAGAGTAAGCACCATCAGTGTGTTGATCGGATGGTGTAGTGGATTGCGTGGTCAACTCTCAGGGCCAGAGTTCGCGGCTCAATGAAGGACGTTTTTCTTTGTTGTCTTTAATTTGATCGTTTAACGGCCAGTTATAATTTAATTTTAATTGCAGCAAGCTTAGACGGGAGAAGAATTTTTTATCGTCGTATTCGCTTTTCGTATTTGCTAAATTTGTTTGTATGTTCTTTTGTAACCGACTCCTTAACACTCAGCTTCGAAATAATTCTTAACAATTTCACTCCGGAACTAAAAAACACTCTTTAATGATAACTCAAACTAAAAAGTGAAAAATAAATATAGTTAAAAAAACTAAAAAACACGCTTTAATGATAACTCAAACTAAAAAGTGAAAAATAATTCTTAATATAGAAATAAAAATATTAATGAAAAATATTAATATTATCGTGAAAAAAGCGTGGGGTGCTCGATATATCAATTCTTGAAAATATTCAATCGGTACGATTAGAAGAAAAAATGGTACTAAAAATATGGCCCAAAGCATAATCTTTTCCCGCATTTTCTATTCAGTAATTTGGGTAAACAATTACAAAAGGCACAAATTAACTAAGCAACGGAGCATCCCACGCTTTTTTCACGATAATATTAATATTTTTCATTAATTTTTTTATTTCTATATTTAGAATTATTTTTCACTTTTTAGTTTTAGTTATCATTAAAGCGTGTTTTTTAGTTTTTTTTAACTATATTTATTTAGTGAATGCTTAAGTGGTTTTACGGGAAACATTCTGTAAGTACTTCTGTATAAATGGAAATGTTTAAATGTGTACTATTGATGTTTTGGAAGGAAAAACATATAAGCATAGGTTATGCGTATATTTTTACATATGCGGAATTCCAGAAAGGTCAACCGAAAAAAATGTGATCACCATTCAACGATATTAACGCTCTTACTTATCTGTAATGGCCAAAATGCTGTATCTCTTAATGCACAGAAAAATTATGGTCTTCTACAAGTACCTAAAATGGTAAAAATACTTCGTAACCAGACGATGAAAACATAAGTACCCATCTTATTTGAAGGCGTGGCCTCTGATAAAGCAGTCGTCCGTGTAGTTCAACGGAATACTAAACTGTTATCTCATGCACTTTGCGGTGTTAGTTCTAAGAAATTGGTCGATATTGAGAATTTATTATTATCTAGTTATCTTTCATTAATTTTCCTCACGTTTAAGCGAGTAATCTTCAATCACTGGGAAGTTTTTCTCGGAAGACATCTATCCATAGGCGTCTTACTAAATACCTTTTAGGAAAGAGTAGTTATTTCTTATGATCTAGAAAATCCGCTGCTTACTTGTCACGCATACAAATCAACCTGCTTCGGTTGCATCTGAAAACATTTCTGAGTAAAGATACGCAGTTCCAAGAATTTCTCCCTGCTCCGGACGCTTCTTTTAGCTGTTCCGTTGTCTTTAATTTTGCTTCGGGTGGGAAATGGAGCGTACTCCATTTCACGTGAGGCAAATGTTGTCATTATGCTATCGTTCTCGCGTCATTTGAGTTGGCACAGAAAAATTAAGCAGTTTTTTTACGTATTTATCGCTCGCTCGTGACCAATTAATATACAGTCAAACGCCATTTTTTCCCTTAAAAATACTGACCCGCTGTCCTAAAAACTACGCATTTAAAACCAATGCCAATCCAGCGCTTCCAATGAGTAGAAGGAGGGATAACTACTGGAGGAATATAAAAATTGCATTATTCAGTACAGTTAAAGATTACCGCTATCTAACATACTTCAGTTGTGAGCCACTACTTGAAAGATCCTTGCTAGTATGACGCGGTAAACCTTTCACGCGGTGATTGCGAGAGTTTTTGTGGTTCTAGCACGTATGATGGTGGTGAAAAAATTACCTAAGCGATGATATATCTAACGGGGCATGTTAGATTTCCTTAGCTGTTCCCAGGCATTCACGCGGCTACTTTGGGCATTACATCACATTTCCCTGCCATTTAGTAGACAGCGTTTAAATTACAGAGGTTCGTTACTCTAATTAGGACCAAGAACGTACTGTCATCTAAAATATCCCTGCTAACAACAATATATAATCGTTTAAAAAACTACGGATGACTTAAATGATTTGTTTGAACATAACCCATTTTGAGTGTAAATAATAACTAAAAAAATTAATAAAATAGTTTTTCTTTTCACTGAACTATCCTGCGTATTTCTCTTTATTGTATTGTATTATCGGTGGTGGTGGGTTAACGTTCTCGCCTAACCCAAAGGTCGCCGGTTCGAGTCCCGCCTGGGTGGTTTTTCCCCATCTAGGGCATGGTTGTGTGTGTTGTCGAAATTGTAATAAGTGGGTAGTAATTGGCGAAAGCTGTTACCTATATAGAAATTTTTATTATTATTCAGGATCTAAAAACAGCCTTCAAAATCATAATAAAAATTGAGAAAATGTCAGGTCGTGATCTTATACTGCACGAATTAATTTTTAAGAACTCGGAATTAGAAATTTTATTAATAAAAATGTCCCTAAAGTTCACTCAAATTCTAAAAGATCTTCATGTTACATGATATTTCGGGTGTCTCGTTACGGGTAATCTTCAATATGGAGTCAAGTCAACGCCCTCATCAAGTGTGAGAAGTATTTCCGCCAAGGGTACTTACCACTCCTCCCCCTCCTCTCCACCCCCTCCACTCCTCCCGAGTCTTTTGATTGGGTAGAGCGCGTTTCAAATTCCATTTCAAGTTTGATATATCGGAAGGAGCGAAGTGTAACCGATATAAACACAGATCAGATCCGAATGGCGCTTTTCTAATCACGGAAGTCATCCAATTTACGACGGCTTGCCTCCTCGAAACACTCGCCCTAAACCCCCCGCTTCCACACTCCCTCCCTCATATAGATCCCCGAAACGTGAAAACCTGCCGCGTCATCCCGAAGATAGAAAATCACATCCCGGACGGGACGCACCCTCGCCGTGTGCACACAGGCAGACACATCGCCCTACATTCATTCTCCCTCTGTTCTACTCATCCTGTCTTCCCTTCTCCTCCCTTGCATTACCCTCGTCTCATGTAGGATAACCGGTTGATCATCACGAAGTATCGACTGTGGTAAGTTCATTTTATTTTTCATTAATTTTGGGGTCATTTTTTATTTATTATCAGGATATTTTTTATTCATTTTTAGGAAATATTTCATTAATTTTTGATTTTAATTCCAGAGAATTTTTGTGTATTTTAAGTTATTTTTTTATTTCTTTTGAATCCATTTTCAGGTTTTACTTATTTTATTTTTAAATTTATTTTCATTCACTTTAGGTTACTTTTAATTTAATTAAGAATAAAAATTAGTTCTCAAGGTGTGAAGACTCTTGATTAAATTTGTAAACATTTCCGATTGAAATTATTCAGTCATAATTTTTACTTGATCCTAATTAACAGATCGTCACCTTGGCCATTTTATGTAGATTAGCTACATCTCAGACGAATTAAGGATAAAGTGCGTATTAGCTTTTAGTGCGGGTGATTCGAAACATGTCATAGGAATATTTAAGGAATTAAATATAAAATACGATTAGTCTTATCCAAACTTTCTTTTCCATTTAGCATGGAAGTTGACTCAGTGAAATTAGCTTCTTTGTCGATAATAGATGTAAATGGCGCTTTTGAACCAGGGATGTGATCTGTAAAGGCACTTTACGTTTCGTGCCGTACCTGGGAGGAACCCGAACTCGGAGTCCGAGCCTTGGCGTTGATGGAAACCCAACCCTTCACCGCGGGTGGTTTATAGCACCAACTGACCAGTCATACTATAGTTTATAAATTCTTAAAGTTATACATAAATCGCACAATTATGTTCGCATTTGTGTTGCACTAGTCACGTTGATGAAAATGGTTTTTTCATCGCAGTTATATGATATATATATATATATATATATATATATATATATATATATATATATATATATATATTGTGACGGTCTCGGCCCGTCCTGATCTTAATCGTCACCCCCTCTCCTTTCCCCTCCCCCCCTTCCTTCACTCCTCTCCTTTCCCTTCCCCCCCTTTAACCAACGCGATGTGGGAAGAATGCAAGGGTGAGTGAGCGTGCGTAAATGTGTGTGTGTTTCGCTGGTCAGCCAGGCGAGTGTATTTGACGCTCGCTGAATAAGTGTTTTCCCCCAACCCCAGTTCACGAGTGCATCGATAACCCCCTCTTCCACCTGGGGCATATAAAGCCGGGTGAAACCCAGGGAGGTTCTTCTTCTTCTTCTTCTTCCTATGTTTCGGCTCGTGCGGCTGTTATGCTGCGATTACGAGTGCAAAGAAAGACAGTCGTGCGAAATAAGACTCGAGAGGACAACGCTAACAGTTGGCGCAGAGAGGACTACGAGACAAGCCGGACAATCATCTCCTGCATCCTGAAGTGGTCGCCAGGGAGGTTATAGAGGCAGCCAGGCCGCAGAAATTGCCGTTTCCGTGAATAAGGAACCGCACCCAAATAAGACGAGCCTGTGTCCCGCCCGAACCTCGGCGCCAAGGAGCGGAGTCATCCAGTGGTCATCCAGGTCACGTAACGTTATATCGCCCTGACCCTAGTGTGATACCACCCCTGTCCGAGTACTTTGTCCCAGCCCGCAGCAATACGCAACTGTTAGGCGGCTTGAGTACCGCAGTGACGCCTCAGTGATTTGCCTCCAATATCATTATTTATGTAATCAGCGTTAACAAGAAGCAATCAATCACCTGTGTTATAGGGACGGACTTTATTACCTCCCAAAGTTCAAAAGTGTGCCTAATTGCATAATTGAGATAAGTCCGCTTGACGGCACGAATATTGTTTTCTGTTCTGATATTTTGTTTCTAATATTTTGTCAGTTAAATTGTAAATTTCATGATCAATTCATCCTTTATTTGCTCATCACTAACCCTATCATCTCGCTCATCAGGGTAAATGATATGTAAATTGTTCGTGAGTTTTGAATATAGTTTAATTGATTGTTGAATGAATGATGTCCTTGGTATTCTTTGGTGTCCCTACAAAACCTGTTTCCCCACCCTCACCTGTCGTCGAGTCGTCACTCGCCTTATTCTAACTCATAGTCTCTTCACCACGAGATAAACTGCAAACGGGAATCCCCCACATTTTATATTATCAAGAAAAATCTTTGGTAAATCGTCCTCGGTGGCAGCTGGTCAAGAGGGTAGTTTATCGTTTATGTGTGGTTTCTGCGGTTTCATCCGGGTGACCGACAGTGAACCATTACATAATGGCGCCCGAACAGGGACCACTTGTTTGCAAAGTTTGAATCTCTCGAATGAGACCTTGTGCCTTAGTTTCATTTTTTTTTCGTTGGATAAGGTGTTGTTTAATTTGTCGTGGGGTTTGAAAAAAGAGCATTATTTGCCGAGAGTTTTGTGGGATTCTAAGATTACAGGTGTTATTATTTACGTAATAACGGTGAAACTAAATCGTAGGAGTGATTTTTTTTTATACGTGTAGTGTGATTAGTTGTGTTTCGTTCGCGGTAATAAGAAATAAAAATGGTCAGTCGGAGCGATATATTTATGCTTGGGCGTGACATGAGTGGGTTGAATGACTCGGACGAAGGAGATGAGGTACAAATCATAGAAGTAGTATCCCAACCTATTCCCGCTGACGTGTTCAAACGGAGCCTTTTGAGACGCCCCCCGCGCAAGAAGTGTTAAACATGGGAGACACGTGGGTCATTGATTGGCTGAAAAAGGAGAAGGAAGAACGGGAGGAAAGAGATAAAAGGGAGAAGGAAAAACGGGAAAGAAAGGAATTAGAACGGGAGGAAAAAGATAAACGGGAGAAGGAAGAACGGGAAAGAAAGGAAATAGAACGGGAAAGAAAGGAATTAGAACGGGAGGAAAGAGATAAAAAGGAGAAGGAGGAACGGGAAAGAAAGGAATTAGAACGGGAGGAAAGAAGGGACGAGCGATTTAGCGAAATTATGCGATTGGTAATGGGACGTGTGGATGTCGTGAAGAATGAGTTTAAGAAAGAAACGGGAGAGATACAGGCCAACGTAGATATTTTGGATAGGAAGGTCGAACATTTAATTGAAGCGGAGAGGGAGGAAGCTTGCCGTCGCGAGGAGAGTTTGTCTGAAAAAATTGACAAGAGTGTCGAAGAAGCTCGCCGTCGTGAGGAGAGCCTTTCAAATAAAATTGAGCAAGTTTCGAAACGCGTAATGTATGGGGAACAAATGGGAACGGGATTCCACCCGATAGTCCTTCCCAGTACATGCGTCAGCAAGCCCATTTTTAAAGGTAGCGCATATCAAAACCCGGTTGAGTTTGTAAACGAAGCCGAGGACTATTTTAAATTGTTAGGAATTGCGCCGTCTATGTGGCCACTGACATTTTTGAGTTTAATGGAAGGAACGGCCAGGTTATGGAGGAACACCATTAGACCCGTCCCCATCCAATACGAGGAGGTGCGAGAGAAATTTTTAAAGGAGTATTGGAGTGTTCATGCTCGGTACGAATACCGCGCGCGTGTGACACATGGATTTTACTCACGAGCAGCTGACGGAACATTAAAAGAATATGCCCTAAGAAAAATAGCAGCGGCCAAATCATGCGATCCGCCGATAAGTGACGAGGAGCTTAGCTATTGCTTACTTCGCCAATTTCCTCCCTGGGTTCAAAATTTACTCAAAAGCGCGGAGCCGGAAACATTAGATAAACTAGTTAGGCTGTTAGGTTATTACGATGATACCAATGAAGGTAATCGGAGACAGAACCCTAGCTTCCGAGATCAGCCGCCGCAGGTAAATACCATGAATGTGTGTAGAGGGAGGGGAATGGCAAGAGGTGGGTCGCCACGAGCGAACATGAGAGGTAGATTAGGAAGAGGGGAGCCCCCCGTTTTGCCTCTACTTCGTGAGGAACCTTCTGACAATTTTAATGCGTCGTGCGAAGGCCCACAAGGTAGGAGTCATATTGAGATCGCGCAAAACGACGTCCCCGCTGCGAACAATGCGTCTTCCTCCACCATAACTGACAATTCTTTAAACTGGTAGAGTCCGCATCGAGTGGTCCCCGCGAGGCGGACAGGGGAGGAGATTTGACGTTGGGGATGAGTTCATTTAAAAGCAAGAGTGAGAGTCAAGTGGCGGGAAGTCTCATCGACGCGGAATGCCAGGAGGAGGGGACGATTCCGATACTAGCCACTTTTACTTAAGAAGGGAATCCTCTGGACGACTTACTTATGGAGGAGGCGAAGGTCGCGAGAGGGAGGGTGAGCCCTCAAATACAGGTGAATTGTCTAGGGATCGATGTGCAGGCATTAGTAGACTCAGGAAGCGAAATATCTGCCATTGAGGAAATTTTTTTTAAAACGTTATGCAGTCGTGAACCAAAAATTCCGATCTTACCTTTAAACAAATCCTTTTTGTTATGTGCTAATAATAAGAAGTCGTGTCCGATAACTAGGCAAGCCCTAATTCCGATTACTGCAAACGGCCGGCAAAACGAAGTTGTGTGTGTAGTAGTAAAGAACCTAGTTAGGAAATTAATTCTAGGAGCTGATTGGCTATCGGAAAATGGGGCAATAATAGACTTTGCGCAGAACAAAATTAAGTTAAAAAGTGCTGATTCCGAGATAGTAGAGAATGAATTTTATATGCTCTCACAATCGAGACTGCAGCAGGAAAGCAAAGAGACCGAGGTGACGAAGGAAAAGGTGGAAGTATTGGTAAATGGTTTGGCACGGCTAGCATCAAGTCAAAAGAATAGACTCAAAACGGTGTTGCTCGGATGCGGGAAGGTTTTTTCTAAGACGCCTGGTTTGGCAAGGGGATTCACCCACCGTATTAAGCTCACGGATGAGACTCCATTTGCCCAAAAATCCTATCCCATACCCCAAGCATGTGTTGCGAAAGTAGATGAGGAAATAAAGGCCATGGTCGAAGGGGGTATAATAGAAAAATCACCCAGTCCATTTCTAAACCCGTTAGTAGTGGTAAGAAAAAGGGACGGGCGCGTGCGTTTGTGCGTGGATGCACGTAAATTAAATAGCGTAACCATCCCGGAACGGGACGAGCCTCCTAGGATAGAGGAGCTCCTCTCAAAATTCGCCGGTATGAAATATTTTTCGATCACTGATTTTACTTCCGCCTATTGGCAGATGATATTGCACCCCGAAGATCGTAAATATACGGCGTTCTTGTATAAGTCGAGGACATACGTATTTAAGCGCGTGCCTTATGGATTGCGTAACAGCGGGGCAGCAATGATAAGATGCCTCGATAAAGTACTGGGGGATGACGTAAGTTCGTTCGCGACCGCATATGTGGATGATTTGATAATTGCTTCCCCGAGTTTCGAGGAACACCTAGAGCATTTGCAGGTCGTATTTAGGAAAGTAATTAGCGCAGGTATGACGCTAAATTGGGAAAAATCAAGATTTTGTTGCATGGAAGTGCCGTTTTTGGGACACATATTAACACCTGAGGGAATCAAAGTGGACCCGGAAAGGATAAAAGTAATTCAAGAAGCCAAACCACCACGGAATATACGACAATTACGAGCTTTTTTAGGAACGTGTAACTATTTCTCGAGATTCTGTGAGGGATACGCACATTTAACCATCCCATTGTTAAGATTATTGAAAAAGGGAGAAAAATGGGTATGGAATTCTCAATATCAGAAATGCTTTGAGGAAATCAAGCAAGCTTTCCTCAATGTAGTCATGCTTAAACATCCGGATCTCAATCGACCTATGTTCTTACAAACCGATAGTTCGGATTATGGGTTAGGGGCGGTCCTTTTTCAGCAAGACGATGAGGGTAAAGAAGCCGTTGTAGCGTTCATCGGTCGTACATTGAAGGGCTCAGAGTTATTCTATACCACGACAGAAAAAGAGGCTCTGGCAATAGTATTTTCTTTACAAAAACTACGCGCGTACGTCTTGGGGAGTGATCTTACGATTATATCAGACCATAAGGCTTTGACGTTTTTAAATAAGTGTAAACTGAGTAATAGTCGCTTAACGCGTTGGATACTTGCGTTGCAGGAGTTTTCGTTTCGGGTTGAACACCGCCCCGGACGGAAAAATCTGGTACCAGATTGGCTGAGTCGAAGCGCGCTGAGACAGGAGGAAAGTACCGAGGGAAACGTTTTCCTTAATGCCATATTGGAATTGAATATTTCCGAATTCCCAAGCGAAGCGATCCGTAAAGTCGGTGAAGCTCAGGAGAGGGACCGTTTACTCAAGAAGATCCGCGATGGAATAATGGGTAGATTAGATCCCGGAGATAACGATTTTAAACGTGTGGATAACTTAATGAAGAGAAGTAAGCTGGTCAATAACGTGTTATATAAAAACGTAGCGAAGGAAGAAAAAAATGAGGAAATTAAGTTATGGGTGCCAAAGGAGATCCATGATCGCCTAGTTTGGTACGTACACACTAAATACGGACACTGTGGTGCAAGAAAAGTCGAAAACTGGCTAAAAGAAAAGTACTATTGGGTCAACATGGGTTGTTGCGTAAGAATGTTATTGCGAAGTTGTGACGTAGGCCAAAAAACGAAACACCCGAATCGTAGCTACGAGGGAATAATGGAGAACATTATACCGCGAGCGCCACGAGAATTAGTCGCGATTGACCTGTACGGGCCCTTACCCAAGGCTAAGTTTAGAAATAAATATGTATTTGTTGTAATCGACGTTTTCTCAAAATACGTAATGGTCTATCCCTTGAATAAACCAACGGCGCCAAATTGCCTAAGAATAATGAAAAATGAGTACTTCCAGAAATGTGGGAAGCCGCAACGGATATTGTCAGACCATGGTACCCAATTTACAAGCAAGGCTTGGAAAACAGAAATGGAGGGCCAGGGAATTAAAGTAGTTTACTCTTCAATTAGGAGACCTCAGTCTAACCCAAGCGAAAGGGTAATGAGAGAGCTGTCTCGGGTCTTCCGTACCTATTGCTCAAATGATCATAAAAGTTGGCCTGAGGTACTTCCATTTATAAATAAGTGGTTTAATGAATTAACGCATGAAAGCACGGGGTTAACGCCCGTGGAAGTTCATTTCGGTAATAAACCCCCAAGAGAAGATTGTATGGTGAAATTACCTGATATGGTACAAAAGGATAGTAAAGAAATACAACGTTCGGCGTTGAGGAGGCTTATATTAGCGGGCCGTCAGAGAAAAAGTAAGCAGAGGGCAAAGGGGTATGATTTCAGAATAGGAGATAAAGTACTCCTGAAAACACCACGACCATCTGATTCAAAATTAAATTTATTTCATAAGTTTTTTCATTTATACACGGGTCCATTCAAGATTTCCAAATATTCGGGACCGAATTCATGTCATTTGGAGGATTCGGAAGGAAAAGAAATCGGGGTGTACAATTTTAATAATCTAAAACCTTATTTTGACCCGGTTGCCACTAGGGATTGAACCGAACGATTTGTCGAGCTTTTGATCTTTTTTTTCCAGTCGTGTTTTAATTTCGTCAATTTTATTAACGCACAGTTATTTATGCTGTTTAAAAAAAGAAAATAAACTCTGGAGACTTTCCTTTGCTAGCAAATCGAAAGTGGCTCCATAGTTTAGGTGGGGGGCTATGTGACGGTCTCGGCCCGTCCTGATCTTAATCGTCACCCCCTCTCCTTTCCCCTCCCCCCCTTCCTTCACTCCTCTCCTTTCCCTTCCCCCCCTTTAACCAACGCGATGTGGGAAGAATGCAAGGGTGAGTGAGCGTGCGTAAATGTGTGTGTGTTTCGCTGGTCAGCCAGGCGAGTGTATTTGACGCTCGCTGAATAAGTGTTTTCCCCCAACCCCAGTTCACGAGTGCATCGATAACCCCCTCTTCCACCTGGGGCATATAAAGCCGGGTGAAACCCAGGGAGGTTCTTCTTCTTCTTCTTCTTCCTATGTTTCGGCTCGTGCGGCTGTTATGCTGCGATTACGAGTGCAAAGAAAGACAGTCGTGCGAAATAAGACTCGAGAGGACAACGCTAACAGTTGGCGCAGAGAGGACTACGAGACAAGCCGGACAATCATCTCCTGCATCCTGAAGTGGTCGCCAGGGAGGTTATAGAGGCAGCCAGGCCGCAGAAATTGCCGTTTCCGTGAATAAGGAACCGCACCCAAATAAGACGAGCCTGTGTCCCGCCCGAACCTCGGCGCCAAGGAGCGGAGTCATCCAGTGGTCATCCAGGTCACGTAACGTTATATCGCCCTGACCCTAGTGTGATACCACCCCTGTCCGAGTACTTTGTCCCAGTCCGCAGCAATACGCAACTGTTAGGCGGCTTGAGTACCGCAGTGACGCCTCAGTGATTTGCCTCCAATATCATTATTTATGTAATCAGCGTTAACAAGAAGCAATCAATCACCTGTGTTATAGGGACGGACTTTATTACCTCCCAAAGTTCAAAAGTGTGCCTAATTGCATAATTGAGATAAGTCCGCTTGACGGCACGAATATTGTTTTCTGTTCTGATATTTTGTTTCTAATATTTTGTCAGTTAAATTGTAAATTTCATGATCAATTCATCCTTTATTTGCTCATCACTAACCCTATCATCTCGCTCATCAGGGTAAATGATATGTAAATTGTTCGTGAGTTTTGAATATAGTTTAATTGATTGTTGAATGAATGATGTCCTTGGTATTCTTTGGTGTCCCTACAAAACCTGTTTCCCCACCCTCACCTGTCGTCGAGTCGTCACTCGCCTTATTCTAACTCATAGTCTCTTCACCACGAGATAAACTGCAAACGGGAATCCCCCACATTTTATATTATCAAGAAAAATCTTTGGTAAATCGTCCTCGGTGGCAGCTGGTCAAGAGGGTAGTTTATCGTTTATGTGTGGTTTCTGCGGTTTCATCCGGGTGACCGACAGTGAACCATTACAATATATATATATATATATATATATATATATATATATAACTGCGATGAAAAAACCATTTTCATCAACGTGACTAGTACAACACAAATGCGAACATAATTGTGCGATTTATGTATAACTTTAAGAATTTATAAACTATTATATATATATATATATATATATATATATATATATATATATATATATATATATGTATAAACCATTTTACGTTGCCAGCCAGTCTAATGTATATTAAATTACTAAAACACGTAAAACGGTTTATATCTATCGTATGACAGATAAAAAAAACCATTTTCATCAGCGTGACTAGTACAACACAAAGACGATCATAAAAGTGTGATTTATGTTTAACTTTAAGAATTTATAAACTATAGTGTGATTAGTGAGTTAGTGCTATAAACCACCCGCAGTGAAGGGTTTATAAGGTGTTCAAAACAGGGATCACATCCCTGTTTTGAACACCTTAGCTTACTTTGATCTTGTTATCGACTGCTTGACCACGGTTCTTTCCCCTCCCTGCATGCCTGATGAAACAACCCTTTCCTCTTTAAAGGCCGGCAGCACAAGAGGCATGTATAAATCCAATATAATTATGAAATCTATATTAATGAAGACATTTGTCAATACTTGTAGCAGAAAAAGTCAATAGCTTAATTGGCTTCGTTTATGGCCTCATAACTTACTGGGTCTGATAGAATGTAGTTTAATAGGAGTTCTTCAAGTAACCAAGATGGTGGATGCGTATTGATCTGTTTGCAGAATTGATTACTTGATAAAATAGTAATTATGTGACGATTGACAAGTTTATTTATTTATGCTGACTAATAACTATATGCCGAATTAATTTGTATGTACTTAAAATAAATGTGCATAAATTTTATGGAGCTGTAGGAGAGTAGACCACATAATTGAAGCATCATAATATTACAACTGTTGAGGGATAAGTAAGGAACGCAATAGTTCCTGCAACCCAAATTTTGTAACGATTGCCACAAATTCATGGATCTCATAATTATCAAACCCATACCTAAATGTTTGTGCCACTGGCCATAAGTGTCTCTCTCCACATATCAGTGCTCTAGTGTCCCATGGACGCTTTTTTCTTCCAGACCCATTTTACTCTCCGTTGCTCATGCGCTCCCCATACACGCCGATGCAATCGAATTGGTCGACTAAGCCTTCCGTGCAATCGTTGGGAAACCCGAGAGAGAGATTGGAATCCTGGCAACGCCGCATTCGACCGTCCTCCCACGTTACCCACAATGCTCTTACTCCCGCGACGGGCCAACTTCCTCAATCAGAACGGATAATTGCGCCAAGTTCAATAGCGAAGGAGAGGCGAAAGAACGTTGGATTTAGGTGGTGTGGTTTTTGATGTGTGAGTGCTTGCTGTGTGAGGGACAAAGAAGAGGTGTGTGGGGAAAATAAGAGAATGATTTTGGAGAGGGGGGGAGAATGATGGTGATCAATGGAAGTGGAATGGTTGGGGGAGTGGGGGGGAGGTCAAAGTTCTTAAGAACGCTGAGGAGTAAGAAAATCGTGATTGGCTCCTCGTGATGGTCGACAGAGTACAGAAAAGGCTGGAGAGATGCATGTGTGGGTAAATGTGAGGTTGGGTCGATTGAAAGTACGGGAGAAAAATACACATAATGGAGTTTAGTTTGGTAGGGGAAAAAATAAAAGATGATTCCTTGCGAAGCCAATGGTAAAATTGAGAAACTAGAGGATTGATTGGATCCGACATAAAGGGCGCATTTCCTACCCCAAACTGTCTTTTTATTTGCCTACATTATTTTTCATTTGTTTCATTCCTTTCCATACCCATCATTGCCTTAATACGGCCCTCGTATCTATAGCCTTTACTTCCCGAAAAGATGAGCGTTGTCGTCTCGTTGAAGTTTTGTTAGTAAGTATATATTTGTTCTTAATGTCACTCGTGACATGGAGAGTATATCGGTTTTAATACAAAATTATGGCTGTAATAGTGTTGTGACCTTTTTATTTGTAATTGGTGTTTTTTTAAATATTTCATAAGTCGTTAGAAGTTATTGCTCCCGGTCATGCATGTGCAAATAAATTATCTTTGGTCGTTAAACGTGACTCTATGGTTCCGAACCACTTCATAATTAACGGTCCTCGGCTAGTGGTGTGGAAGAAATTCTACGGGAAACCGAGAAAAGTGGGGGTGACAAAAATGGATTAACCGGCGACAAGGTAAATCAGCCACATCCTCGATCACCATTCTCACTGGGATCATGCGCACAGAGAGCTATTCAAGCTTGAAATATTTTTCCTCGCTATGGCCTTAATTCAAAATCTTCATCAATAGTTTTTAAGTGTTTATGTAAATAAAAGATCAGTTTTCGCTCTGAATGGATTGAAAATTCTCTTTCCCGATTAAAGCCTTTGAAACTTCCCATGGAATATTACTCAGATTAGGATATTTCGCTATTTTTTATAAAAAGTGAAATCCCCTAATGAGGAAGCTGTTCCATTAATAACAACAAATGATTTTTCATCCACAAAAGGACAATACATCTCGTCTTCAACTATCATGGTAAAATGGCTGCGGGGAAATAACTTAACGTTTGAAACGGGATCAAAACGAGGTGAGATTTCAGAATTTTAGCCCAAGGTTCAGAAGCCCCCATAAATAATTTCTCTTCGTTATGTAACACGTTGTGCGAGTTGTGTTACATTTCTTTGTTGCTAGTGATATTTATATATTTTATCAGTATTCCGTATGTTAATATCTAGCGCCATGTCCTCTTGAATATTAAGGAAGATATTTTTTCAGAGCAATTTGACGTGCAACTGGGTTCAGTGTTACCTGCAGGAAAAAACAAGCCGTCGTCGACTTTTTATGTTTATTGTTGTCGCAGTTACGGAAGGGAGGAGAAATTACAAAGCTGGGGGAAGGTTGAGAAAGGCCGGGACCAGTAGAAACGTTGATCAAGGGCTGGCGAGGCGTCCAAGGTTATTATTTTTCAAGGTAGGTAATTTCGTCGGAAAGGAATGGAGAAGGGGTGCAGGAATAAATGTTCCTTGCATCGGTTTGTAGAGTGTCTGGTAATTTCGATTTGCTCGAGAGCACCCATTTTTTTGTCTTTCGGAAGGACGTGTCAAATATATATGTATAACGAAAGTATATATAATTCCAGGCGTAGAAAAATGGCCGCGGGGTGAATGGATGTATGTGACATTCGACTTTATGGGAGTGCGATATTTGTTTTCGACCCCGCTCATCCTCCCTTTCACGATTTAGAATAAATCCCCGTCTACCTTCTCCATCCCTATCCCCTCTTTCATTAAGACGAGGCATTCCTGGAAGATTTGCCCCTCTCTGCTTCGTTTTATTTTCTGCTCTTTTCCCCCCTTGGCCGGATGAAGTTCTGAAACTTTTTTACGACCCCGCTGTAACTACTTGCGGGCAATTTTAATCACACGATGGGACATTGTACTGAGAATTAAGGTCTGCATTGAGTAAATGAGAGAGGTAAAAGGAAATTCCTTCAATTAAAGAATATCTTTTGCAGAAAAAAATTGTTTTCTGTATTCTTAATCCTAATATACGTCTTACCTCTCTTCATCCCGTCCATAAAACAGTATTTTTCTTCCCCATTCCCACTTACCCAACATCTCCTCTTCTCAACCCAACGTCTCATTCTTCTCTTCCTTTCTCAGAGTCCATATTTCTGCAGCACAAAATGCTACTATACTCCATAGTAAACTCGTCACCAGCTTCTTCATCATATCCTTACCCAAAGTCCCCGTCGTCAGCACCCTCCAATTGCCGAACGCTTCTTTCGCCAGCGAAATTCTCCTTCTGTCTTTAATTCTAAGCCCAGAATCTTTCAGCCTACTACCCAAGTACCTAATTGTAATGCTTTGCTTGCTTCTAATTCTACCCTCATAATTTATTTGATTTTATTGAACTGATTTATCTTCATTCCGTATTCCATAAGATCATAAAGGTAATTAGGTTTTATCGGACAAAGAAAGCGAGGCTATTCTAAAAAGTAGGAGGGCATAAATAAGAAAAGCTCCATGGGTATGAGGGAGTGTTATTAGTGTACAGGGTGGAATGGAAGACTGCATTCCACCAATCTTAGACTATTGATGATGATCACTGTCTCCAATGAACAGGAACCATTCAGTAACAATTTTTATCTATTTAAAATCTCCAGCCAGCTTATCATCTCCATCCTTATCCAAAAACCACAACTTTAAAGCCTCCAATCTACCCTTATCCTCTTAGACAAAGTTTTGGAATCATACAATGCAACGTTACGTATAAGAGTAAATACACTAGTCCTATCTTCATACTTCTACTAAGAGTACTTATCATCAATTACCAGGGTCAGCTAAAACGTGATTTGAAGCAGAAGGGCTGCATGTATATTAAGGGGTCGAATGAAAATGGATTGAGAAAGGAGTAGAATTACATTCAAAGTTGTTCTCGCAAAAAAAAACACCTTCAAGAAAATGTAACTGGTTTTCACTTAAAAATGAATTCAACCGTCGAAGTGTATCTTTTACCAAGTTTAAATAAGCTATGGAAAGTAGTACAAATGTATTATTCATTTAAACTAGATTTAACTGTTCTACAACGAAAACTGGTGCTGGTAGCTGATGGTGAAGATCAAATGGTCCGATAGGATCATAAAAACAAATGAAACCAACAGAAGAGTGCATGAGATGAAAACGACACGTCGAGCTATCAGGATGAAAAGGTCCAGATGTATAGGCCAAACTTTGAGACGAAAAATTTGTCGGGAAAGTAACAGAAGGGAGTAGGGAGAAGTAACAGTAGGGAGAGCTCCTGAAGTAATATCGAGTGACGAACACAGGCCAGCCAGTGTTGCCAGCACTGGCGACAAGTTGCTAAATATAGTTTGACAAAAGAATGATTCAAATATGGATATTTTTGGCAGATTTCAGAATAGATTGCACTCTAGTTTTCTAGTTTAAAACAGTTGAAAATATACTATATTGCAGGCATTCTTTAAAGGGTTTGGTCTACACTTGCTATTCGTACGAACTCTGTGAGATCATTGTGCATAAAATTGGAAATGTATCAGCATATTCAGGATCCTCCGTTGACACATCTCGGGCTTCATAATCAACAGTAGCTGCGGAAGTAGAGGAGAAGTTAGAGGATGTAGAAGAGGAATATTTTTTCTGAGCTGTTATTTATATTAACTATTCAATGTCTTGATTAAACGGAAAACATTTTTGAGCACATATTTATTTACTTATTTGATTGATTTTTATGCCTTTTTTATGACTTATCTTGACATTTTGTTTTGCAAATAAGTAACTTATGAGTAGATTTGGAGAGACTTTAGAGAGATAATATTTGACAACACTGATCATCAGCATCAGTAGACATCAAATCCGAAGATTGGTTTGCAGCAGCTCTCCAACCCACTCTTCCACCAGCCAACAGCTTCATTTATACATAATGGGAGCGTTTACTCGGAACCGAAATTGCTATTTTATACACGAAATCGTTAGATGGAAACAAAAAATGAATTTTAATGAAAAAATCATTCTTCTAACCATAGCCATTCACTCGTAAATTGAAAATTTAAATACGCAAAAGGTGACGCCCATCGAATGAGCTTCGCTGAGAACTTATACGTCATCCACCTCCCTTCATTGGCTGTTTTGGGGAGTGGAGGGGGGGTGTAGTTGGGGAGGAGAGGTCTGCCTACATACCTACTGGCGCAGTAGATTTTGCTTGAAAGAATGACGTAAGAAGTCTCAACACGCCCATTCCAGCGGAAGGGTTAAGAACATCAGTACTTCGTCGCTTATAACTCGAGAACTAGGTGAGGGATTGTAAAACAGAAAAATACGGGTCTTTTTATTTTACAAACTCAATCACATTCAGAAATAAAATAATATGATAAACGCTCCCATTCTTCATTTTGACGTCCTTCATGATTTTCCTGATTTATTCTTCCTATGTAATTCTTCCCATTGATTTCTCCTTCCAATATAATTTACATTGTTTTTTTTGTCACAAAATGTGTCCAATAAGTTGGTCTCACCTTCTTAACAGAACTTTATTAATGTTTCTTTCCGCTCCAGTTATTCGCCGGACTTCTTCGTTGGTGATCCTCTCCCTTTCATTTGATCTCACAATCGTTCAGTAACAAGACATCTCTATTGCATGCAATTTATTTTGATCTCCCTAGGTTTTACTGCGACCAGCTAAAATGGGATATGAAGCAGAAGAGTTACAAGTTCATAGAGGAGTTAGCAAAGGAAGGGTAGAATGGAGCGTTGCCGTCAACCCATCTTAGAATTGAATGTCTAGTGATGATGATGGCGTAAAGAGAAGCGCTAGAATACGAAAAAGATGGATTGGGTTTTTGAAAAACGTTTTCATTAAGGAACACTTTGACGGCTGCACGTCACAATCAAATTTTTCTGCCACGTGCCTTCATTTCCGTCTCCCATTGAAAATTTGCTCATTTCTCCTTAGTCATGCAGAGCGAACACTAGGGGTAGGAGAAGAGGAGGGAATAAAACTTCCTCATCAACTCGGAGAAGCTCAATCTTCGTTCCTACCAACCCCCCCTCTTTTCTCCCATTATTCCATCTTCTTTCTTTTTTTAAATTGCCAAATAAATAACGTCGTAACGGATATAATGAGAAAAGGCAATTTTTTCCGAATTCTCCTTAATTTACCCTCTCCTTTTTCCCTGTTCTCTCCTCCTTACTTGGTCAGTTTTCCTCGCCCCTTCCCCACTCCACCCACAGTTCATTCGCACCCCTTTCATTCTATTAATTTCCAACGCCGAAATGAGGTAATTTCCATCGCAGTTAAAACCACTGCAGGAGCGTACGAGTATAGCGCTAGTGAAACATGGTGTCAGTCGTTTGCGCTAAAGGTATTTTTGAGGAGAGAAACCATCTCACCACTTTTATCCCGTTAATTTCCAAAACAGATAAGAGATAATTTCCATGGCAATTAATACCACAGCAAAAGCGCTCGAGTATAGTAGCGGTGAAACTTGGTGGTAGTCGTCTGCGGGAAACTTAACTTTGAGGAGGGTAAGATTCGTTTGTAAGGGGTCGGCTTAGTAGAGGACAGCATTGGGAAGGCAACGCCATCATAACTACACATAACTTAAAGAGTGAGGGAATGTGTCAGCGACAATGCTTACGATCCAAACCAAGCTGGATAAAAAATACGTTGATATTTTTCGAAGCCCATCGGAGCAGACGATCTCCACAATTGCATCAGGAACCATAAAAAACTATAAATTTGATGTTGCTATCAAAATAAGAATTTTTAAGATTGCAGCAACGATGGCAACAGCATTTTAGTTGATATGACTAACATTCTGCAGTTTGAAATGAATGTTTGCGACCTTAGGAGATCTGGTAGTCTAATGCGGAGACAAACTTATTCTCCCGTGGGTAGCCACTTTGTAGGGAATGGACTCTAAAGCTTCTGCGCAACTACCACAGTACACTTTCGTCGTCTTGGAAATCCTCGCTCGTTCACACAAAACATGCATGCACTGAGAAAACGGGGTGAGGATATCGTGATGCCTAAGTATTGCTTCCTCCGAGTGCGCTTTTCGCATTTCTTATCTAATACCTTTCGATTTTATTCAGAAAATTTCCTCCGATCCTCTTTACTTCAAGGAGAGAACGAGAGGAGGATATATGGAGTGGGTATTGAGTATCTGAGAAGTTATTCTGGTAAAAGCAGAAGGGATAGGATTATGAATGACCAGTTGATGAGAAGCGTGCTTTGCTGGTTTGGCCACGTTGATAGAATCATTGAGAGTCGAATGATAAGGCATATTTATGATTTGGAATGAATGATGTGAGAGAAATGAGTACACTGAGAAAGCCATTGGTGATTGCGGTGGAAGATAAACTTGAGAGAAGGAACGAGTCCTAAGCACAGGGGGTTTTGTACACAGCAGTTTTTAAGTGTAACTGAATTGAAAGAGGTATTCAAGAATTTGGTAGTATGGAGACAATTATTAAATCAATAAGGGACCTTTCTTGAACATAAATATGTATGAGTTAATGATTTCTTAAGTTTTACTCAAAAAATAAAACTCAATTCTTCATCGCCAACGTTTCGCCAAATTTATAGTCTTCATCAAGGCTATAATGCAATATCCAATGAAACAAGATTAAGAACAACCATATTGACTGAAGAAAAAAAATTGTAAAGTTATTTTATGAATTTACAATATAAATAAAAATAAAACAAACATTTAAGCAATCAAGTACACATAAGTATTGATCAGATTTGACTATATTCAAAATCATTCAGAAAACATACTAGGTTTATCTAATCAATCCTACATAAATTGGACTTAGTTTGTCAATGCCTCTTCTCCTATTACAGGATTGTGGTGTTTTATAATTTGAGCCATCTCTTTAAAAAGTATTTCGTGTAAACCATTCAAATATGGGAATTATTAAATCTTATTTTGCTTACAAGTTCAATCTCTAAATCATACAATCAAGTATTTATTTTTTTTACTGTGAGTTCCCCGAAAGTGAGTGGCGTGATGGGTATGTTGGTGCTTTCCGATTCGCACTTGTTCCATTATTGTTATTGCGGAAATGTTTTTTCTATACGTACCCTTTGCAGAGTTGGTGATTTCATCAGGTGATTAGGACGAAGGAATGAAAGGCGCATCGCAGGTGAGGATGTTAGGTGAGCATAGATAGATAGATAAACGTCTTTATTGGGGCGAGATTGAGACTTTAAAAGTCCCGTCTTCCATCTAACCCCTAGGAGGGGAAGAAAACGGAACAGGATTCATGTGTGAGTTGATGAGACGTTGGACGTTATGCCGAGCTAAAGAATGAAATAGTGTAAGGAGTCCAGACCCTGCGACTGTAAAAGATTTGTGTAGATATTTTGAGTTCCATCTAAATCTACCTAAGACTGTTGATCATCTCTGTTAATCAATCCCTTACGATACACTTTATTTTATAATCGCGATTGCCAAATTCGTCCATCGCTTTTAAAAATGGCGTAGTTTCCTATTCTTAGTCGTTGTTTCCTTTGACTTTCATATTTGTGTTTGCATATTTTGAGTTAGGCTGTTCTTCGAATTCATTGATGTAGTTAGGTCGAATTCATTCCTTAGTTTCGTCCCTAATTTTTGCGTTCGTAATCCCTAAGTTAATAAGGCTTCAAGCATAGAAAGATTATTTTTTAAATAGTATATTATGCACCAAGGGAACAAAGTGAGCTATGCTCACCAGCGTATAAGTTTCCGCCCGAGCGAAGCGATATTTTATTATGCCCAACGGAAAGTTCGATTTATAAATATTTATAATGATGCATTAGTCGCAAATAATTAAAAGGTTGGGCTGCAGTAGATATTGGTTGTTTACAGCTGTCGCTATAGAGACTCGCGCATGCGTGTGATGCTGGGAATAAAGTATTTATTATAATATGATATAATTTTCAAAGCATTAGATGAAATAGATATAATTTTCCTAATTCAAACATCATGAATCACTTATTTGCCTCTTCATTTTTAAAACGAATTATACTAATTATCAATTGATGTAATTCACTATAATGGAATATTTCAGATAATAATGAAGCACGGTAATGGCAATTTTCCACTAGATAAAATTTAATACAGTATTATATATATTTATTGTTTAATATTAATTTATTTCATAAATGATTTAATATTAAATTGTATCTAGTAGAAAATTGCCTTTCTGTTCTTCATTATGCTGAAATTCCACCATATCACACCTGATACTTCTCTTTTTGATTGCAGATGATGAATTTAGTGAAACTTGATCGCTGTATGATTCGCTGTCATCAATTTCTGTGAATTCAATTTCTGTGCATCAGAGTTAATGCTCCGAATGCTATCGAAAGGCATTTCATTTAGTGGAAGCATAATGCTAGGTGGCGATGACAGCGGAATGACAGGAGACGTCTGTACATTCTTCGTAGGAAAGCTATTTCTATATTATGATATTTCACTTGGATTCTGTCTACTATTTGATGATGTCTCAGACAATTTTCTAACAACATTGGTTGAAAAGATGCAGAGTAAATAGATAGATTATTGAGCCAAGAATACATTAGTTGCAAATAATCAGCAGTAGATATCAATAGTTTACAGCTGTCGTTGTAGAGGCTCGCACATGCATGTTCACCGGAAATAAAGTAAACTCCGGGAATTATTGTAATACTTTTTTCCCAGTTCAATGGGGAAAGAGTACTAACTTTACGCTAGGGTATGATAAAAAATATGTTTTTTGATTGACGGTGTATTTTTTCTGCCATTGTTTTTTAAACTTCAGTAAATGATGAAGTTCTGGAGGAAATACGGCGACACGAATGAAAGTTGAAAATCATTAAATACTTCTGTTAAGCTTTCATGCCAGTTAAATGATTCTCATAATGACTCTTTAAACCGGTTATACTTTAATTACCCATTTTTAAAATTCTATAATATTAATTTTCCCCATTTTGCCCTTTCATATGCCGTAGGGAAGCAATTTTACTTGAGTTGTTGAAGCTATTTTACTATAAAGATACCCTGGATAATTAATGACATAGAAAAATTATTCATTAAGAGATAGGAAGGGGGTGGAAATAATTACTATAATGAGAGAAATAAATTTTAGATGAAAGGGAAGAAGTGTGGGGGGTGCTTGGTAATTTTGGGGAAATTGTATATACTTTTACAGATTATTCCAACATTTCTTAAAATTCAGCGGTTTTTTTTAAGCGTTCACTTAGCAACTTGTGCCATTGTTGTAAAATGTGTGGTGGAAAAGGCCTAAAGTAATCCATGAAAAAATCAATTTTAGAGCCTCCTGACTTTATTTATGTCGGCACTCTCGTCGATAGACCTATTTTGTATCCTGAACAGTTGTTGTAGCGCTACCACGATTTAGATCAAAGGCTGACATTGAGTACAAAATGCTGACAATGTACATAATATTTTTTTAAAATATGGTTTGGAAAATAGTTCTTTGAATAAAGTACTTCGCCTGAATTCGCCTCCGAAATCCGAAAAAAATACTTCGCTGAAATTCGCCTTGAATTAAGATAGCTTGGTGGTGTAACTGGCTAACACACCTGACTGGTTCGAATCTTCGAATCCTGGTCAAGTCAAATGATTTTTTTCCTGGTGAATTTCACCGTCTTGGTGTATAAAGTACTGTTTGTCCTTATAAAAGTATCAATTTTTTCTATCATAGCAAGAATGGCTGTGGAGCAAGCGCAAAGAGGATAGTAGAGGGTTGAGCCTCGATACGCTGCCCCCTAGTTGTACTATAACGATACTTTGGAAAAAGTAAGATAAACAAAATCGATTGAGACTGAGAGAAAGGCTGGGAAAAGGGGAGTGAAAATAAGTAGCTTAATGAGGGTAAGGGTGGTGAAGTTGAGTGGGGGAAGAGGAGGGAGAGAGAAAGATTTGGGGGTCTGGAGGAGGAGTAATGAAGACTGAGAATAAGGGAATGGTGGAGGATTTAAGCGGAGAGCGGGAAGAGGGGGTGAGAAGGTGGGGTAAACAGCATACCCTGGGGGTAAAGAGACGAGGAGGGGATTAAGCGTCACGGGGGTAGAAGCGAACATATTTAAAGGAAAGAGAGGAGAATCGGTCATGGAACGGGGTGGGTGTAACCCCTAAGGGCTGAGAAGAAACGAGAAAGAGAAGAGAAAAGGATGGGAGTAATTAATTAAATTGCACATTAGTTCTCCATAAAACTCAATTAAAATTTCCAATTAAAATTGTCGCCGAAGTGGTGGTGGTGGTGGTGAGGATGGGGTTTTGGCGGGGGACCGGAAATGGGTTGGGTGGAGGTTGGGAGAGGGCGGCATTTTTTTTTCCTTTATTTTCCAGAGGCTTAAGGATCACGGGGATGGGGTGACGGGAAGTTAAAAAGGAAATTGTGGCTTAGGCACGGGTGAAGAGGAGACGGAGAAACGAGGAAGATGGTGGAGTTGAGAAGAATTTTATTCTATTTCGATATCCTTCCAAGACGTTGTCGCGTTTAAAGCTCTCGCTTAAGTTCGTGGCGAGGAGGGGAGGTCGAGGTGGAGGGAGGTGAAAGGAAACGACGGAGGGGTTGAGAGGGAGACAATGAGAAAAAGAGTGAGGCAGGGAAGCCGAGCTACATGGCGATAAAATGCACGAGACACACACCCAAACACGCAAGGCTAATAGACAAGGGACATCACCCAGCGCTATGACTTTACCACGGATCCGATCTTGTAGTCCCATTGCGAGACGAGTCGAAACAAGGACGGTAGGTAGTGATGAGTCATCCCAATTCTCGAAGTAGCTATTGGAAAGGATTTCTAATCCTTCTCACTAAACAGCCTCCTCCCCTGCTTTTTATTATTTTCGGGATCCATCGCGTTTGGTTGCTTTTTCACGTTTCACCTCTCTTCCTGGAGGTGTTATCAGGTACATACAAAATACGACACCTCTATGAAGAGAGGCAAAACGTTGTGACAAAGCAACCAAATGCAATTGATCCCGAAAAGAATATAAAGAAATTTATTAAAAATCACTGAAACCTGAAGAATAACCTCTCCCCTGTTTTGCAGGATTATGAAAGTTTCTCATGTTGCTAAATCGTACTCTGCGCTAGTGCCAAGAACTTTTTGCTAGAGGTTTACACTGATTGCTCTTTACTTCGAGGCCAGGTTTTATAATCTCTAATAAATGAAACTTGCTAGGAGGTGGTGGTGGTGTTTTAATTTATAATATCTGATTAAATATTATATCGGTATGAAAACCGAAGTTAATGTGGAGCACTGAGAAAAACACAAATAACTAGTTACGCAGACTCGCGCATGGATGCAAAGGTATACACCAAAGGGATGAAATTCGCCAAAAAAATATTTAATCCGGTCAATTAAAATGAAATTTTCAAGGCGTTTTATTCCTTTGGTGCATATCGAAGTTGATCAATTTTCCTACTGTTAACGCTCAAGTATACCAATTGGATGTCTGATGGAATATGCAAAACAAAACTCACAGTAGACATCAATTTAAATAAAAGTACTCGTGATCTTGCAGTTAACGTTAACCAGACATTATATAATGTCAACGAAGGTTAACGACCTTTGGAACTCTGGTCAAAAGGAAGACTGCCATACTCTGACATGCGGTGCCAGTTCGTAGGCTATGGACTCTTACACTAAATAGCATCTTCTGCGCAACTGCCACTATATTTCTCTACCACTATACTGACTGTCAGACCACTGTCAGACTATTTCAAAGACAAATCCGCGTCTCAAATCTGTGTAAAATTGCGGAGTGATTCAAATTCAGGATGTGAAGGCTCTAGCGTGTAGTGATAGGGGTAACTCGAGGGGTTAATGGATAGACCCTGCGGTCGATTTTATACCGTGGAAAGGGCGCTCTTCTCGGGCGAGGAAGGAAGAAGCAGGAAGAAATGAGAAATGGACGAAAAGAATGGGAGTGATGGAGGAGTGTGATTCAAGTCACAATCATTATTACTCCTCCCAAGTCCCAACCCTAACGCTGCCCTCACGTCTCCCGTATTCTACCAATAACCTTCCCCACCTCTCCGTCCCTCCCAGACCCCCTCGTCTCGTCTCTGACCTTCACACAATGCCTTCCCGATATTAAAACTCAACTCTTCCCTTGGAGAAACTGCAATGGAAGAAGTTCCATTTTGGGGGGAAATAATGGGATTTCCGGAGGGCGCCCTGAGTAAGGAGTTTTGGGAGGAATGATGGAAGAAAACTCGTCAAGACATTTGAGTGCATGTGTGAAAAAGAGTTTCTTCGCCGGAACTAATCTAAATAAAAAAAGACAACTCGGGGATGAGAGGGAGGGGGTTGAAAAAATATCGAAAAGGCGGAGACGGAATATTTCACATCCCTTCTTTTTTTTAAAGTTCTTTTTTATTTAGTTTCTCACGAAAAAAAAGCATGCCGACCTACCCACTCCATTTTTTTCCTCAATCTTCCTCCTCACCCCCATTCTCGTGGCTTTTAGACGTTCGATTATTGGGCTCATTCCAGTTTTCATTTCATCCCCCTCGCTTTATCACACCCTCTACCCCCGTCCTGCCCCTCTACATTATCACTCTTCTTGTGACGTTTCTGTAGAATCAATTCCCTCGCAGATAGTGTACTTATGGTAATGGGGAAAATGCTTTTAGTACTAATTATGGCTGCTTGATGAATTAGCCCATCGATTTGGGACGTGGTGAGTTAAACGTGATTAATTTTTTGATTTATTTAATCTGGGTCAGACGAGGCTAACAAGCCCCCTCTTCCCCCAACCGAGAGCCCTCTGAGGTAAATGGCATTGATAAAATAACACAGTTTTAGGGACCTGAGTTGTCACAAAAACAACTTGACGTATATCACATTTTTGGAAAAAGAACATTGTTTTTGAGGTATGACATTAACTGATAAATAGATAAATATGTAGGAAATAAAAATCTATAGAATACATATACACCATAATATTGAAAACATGGTTAAATAAGTCTCAGGGAATTGGTAAAAGACGGCAGTATTTCACAACAGAAATTCAGGGTTAGAGGACTAAAGATGAATACACTTACTAAGCCCACCCCGTATCATGGTTACAAAAGGTTAAGATCATGTTTAGAGGTTTAATCAGGCCTCTCGAATACCGTACATTACACTTGTATCGATAAATAATAATATGGAATATCAAAAAAGGATACCAAGATGATGTTTTGACTAGTAGTTTGAGAAAGAGGGCATATATACCCATTATTAGGTTAAACTGTAGGCGTTTGAGATGTGGGTGTGGAAGAGACTGAAGAAAATGCAGTGGACGGAAAGGAAGACATATGCGGAGGTGCTTGGTAAGATGGTAGAGGAAGAAACTTCTGGAGGATATTAGGAGGCAGAGTTGGTGGTTAGAACAGGTAATGAGGGTCGAAGAGATTCTCAAGTCCATTGTAGAGGAGTGGATGCTGGGTCAAAAGGAAAGGGGAAGAAAGAGAATATACTATCTTGGCAGGATAAAGAGAGGTATGACGTATACTCAGCTGAAGATTCAAATCATGTAAGGGAATGAGAATCTTTACCTGTCAAAATCTAGAGGACTTTTTGTGTCTTCCATTTAAACCTTCCAATCCTGAGTCCTTCCTGTGTAAGACCCCAGATGTGGTATCTTTTTGAGTTTTTATCTCGTGACCTTATGGATGCAGGAGCGACGCTTTACCATCCTGGCTATCTCAGCTGGCTCCTTGGTGGATGTGGAACGTTTAATACTTTGAATCCGGTGGTAAAAATCCTACATTACGATGCTGTTTTGTAAATTATTATGCGTGTTTACGATTTGGACATTGATGGACCTATGCTTGCCGAAGCTTCTAATTTAAAATCCCCTGTTTGGCTTGGGCGACCGTGTGGAGGAGAATATTGGGATCATACCCGTCGAGGAGAGATGTGGAGAAAAAGTGGGGAGAAAAATTATAATACCTCACGCGCTACCTATTTCCGTTTAGAAACTCATTTTCCCATATTTCTCCTCGCTCTCTCTCTCCGTGCCTAAACTTCCTAACCCACACCATCTCCATACACATTTGCTTCCCCCATACCCTCCTCGAACGTCTTCTTAACATAAACCCATCCTCCTCTTCGTTTCTTAAGAAAAAGGAGCCTTTCCCTCCTCCGCCCTCTCCCAAAAGCTCCTTCCTCTCACCCCATACCCTTAGTACCCTCATTCCCACCACCTACTTCCTCTCCCTTCCTCTCTGCCCCCTCCCCTCCCAACATCCATCCATTTCCCGTCTTGCGTTCGCCATCCCGATTTCAATTACAACTTCAAATTACTTTTCTGTTCTTTTAATGGGAGCCAACTTTTCCTTATTCCGATGGCGAGATGGGTGGGGTCTGGAGGTGGGGGGGGGGGTAGAGTTAGGAGGGGAGGAAGACGTGAGTGCAAGGAGGAAGGGTGGGGTGTTGGGAGGTTGAAAGGTTTTTTTGGGGGGGGGTCAGAAGGGAAATTCATGGTAAGGGGGGAAGGGAATCTCCTTCCGTTAAGGGTGTGAGGAAATTGTGAGAAGGGTGGGTGTGGATCGGTTTTTTAAGGGTGGGTGGTCGGTTTTGCTGGGGGACGGGTCAAGGGTGGAGTGCAGCCATTTCATTTCTCTTGAAATCCCCTCCCCTCTTATTTTACACTCCTCCCTCTTGTTCAAACTACTTAATACCTCACGCCGCCCCTTTTAAGCCGCTGTCAGACGGTCCAATTTTTCGTGAAATAAAATTTTGAGCAAATATTTTGACCAATTTTATAAACCAAAGTTTAATCCCAAATATATTTTCGTCTTTTTTATTTACTCAAGCGCGTTCAAGTGCCGTGCGGCATCTTAATTAGAAATAATTGGCTTGTTATCAAGCTATGAGTAGAAATTATTTGATCAAATTTAATATTCACGGATTAAGCGGATGTATGATTCGGTTTCATTGACCGAGCATCAATCTCAGACTGCATGAAGTCCTTAATCAGCAACGTGGAGATTCGAAGGGTTGTTATGTACATTAAGAGGAGACGGAAAGGTTAGAGCATGAGGAGAAATTTGGAGTAGAATGTTCAAATGGGGTAAGGAGATCTCACTCTGTTTTGTGAGTCCGAGGAAAAGGTGAGGGGTAACGAGTCGATTGGTTCTTAAGGGTGGGTATTAGGTTTTGGTAGGGGAGGAGTCAGGATGGAACGTGGTCATTTCTTTTCCCTTAGGTGTCCCCTTCTTTTTAAATGCTTCCTTTCTTTTTTGAACGACTTATCTTACTACTTATTACCTCCGCCACCTCTTTTTAGGCGGTCTCTCACCGTCCAATTTTTCATCAATTTTTGTAAAAAATATTCTACGGAAAATGTCTGCTCAATTTTTAACTCATAATTTTCAACACCCTCTAGTGTCATGCAACCTGTAAAATTCAAACAGATTAGAAAAATAAAAAATCATCCGAATCATTCGATTAAATGTTTTATGAACAGAGTGAATGGATGTAACTGTATTTTGGACGCGAAAAAGTCAATCTATGGCAGCGGTTCCCAAACCTTTTCTTTCCGCGACCCATTTTAGCCCATACGTTTTAGCCACGACCCCCTAAAAATAACAAACAATGTGTACATTCAAATGATATTGTTTTTGAAGTAATTACAATCCTCATCTCGCGACCCCTTTCCGAACGGCCCGCGCCCCCCCTGGGGGTCGCGACCCCCAGTTTGGGAACCACTGATCTATGGCTTAGCGCAGAGTCGAAATAGCTTCACGGAATATTAGTCCGGGAAAATACAAATTATACTGACTTTTAGTTTATAACCTCATTGTAGTTTAATGATTCCTCGACTGGTAGTTAATATTTTTTTTTGTCTGATGGCTGTATAAAATATGCCAAATATTTGTCAATATTAAAATAAACGTAATATTATGTTGTCGGCAGTTCTCGGGAGATTTACAGCCTTATAATGGTGCGTCGTTAGCACTCAAAATTGCTCAAATGTCTCGTTCTTCCAAACGAGCCATTTTTGTGCTTACCCTGTGGTCCTCTGACTCCTATACTCCCGGTAATCCAACTACCGTCCCTATCCAGACAGAGAACTCGACCCAGTTTCCCCACCCCTTTTTACGCGATCGGTTCAGTCACGTGAGGCACGAATGAAAAACACGGGCACTTTCCGTTTTTCACGCGCTCGTGGGAGTGGGCAGACACGCGCCAGTACAAGTGCTCGCAAACGACGCGCTTTTTTCGCTGCTCTTCCTCTCCGTTTTACGACTACTTCGTTAATAAAGAGAGGTACGACTCCTGTTTTGATGTTTATTTACGTCCCCTCCAGGGATGCTCCGAAACGCGATGTCGAGCATCATCCGTGTCCCTCTCCTCTGCAGACGCTTTATGAGGAAGAAGTTATGACGGGAGTGTAGATTTTTTTTGACGACAGTGTCTCACGATGTAACTGTTTCAGGTAGTTCTCCTGCTTGTTGGGGGACTGCCTGGTCCACGAGGAACTTTTTTGTACACTGTACATTATCGGGACTTTTGATGTTGTTGCCCTTTACGCTTGTTAATGCCCAAGAAGGAACGAATAACGTGTTTTAAATGAAGGTTCTACGAGAGTTTACCTTCCAAACTTTGATATGATGAAAAAATACTTGGAGCCAATCATTGTGATCGTTGCTTCCATGAAATGAACACACTCGTGTTACTCTTTTCATTTCCTTAGAACGACTTGCAATACGTGTTTTTCAATATAATTTCGATACATTCACATACACATATAAGTTGTGTTCGGTCAATGGTCGGTTCGGGTTTTGACACAGCTTCATTTGTATATGAGTCAATAGAGTCATGATCATATTTCATGTGTCCCAATGGAATTCATTAGAAAGCTATATTATTTTTTTTAGTTCTAACAAAAAGTTTCAGTCTGATTAAAGTATTATCATAATCATTCCATTCTGGGTATTCAACCAGCTGATTGATATGTTGTTGGACAGTCCCTATCCTAACTTTCTCATTCCGGGGTCATCTTTTCACTTTCCTACGCAATGTCTGCCCGCCATCCAGTCTTTCCTTAAGTTACTCATTCTCTTTCTACGTTTTTATGTCGTCCAAAAGTCGTTGTCCTCTTTCTTCCTGAACTTTGTTTATCAAGTCCACGCCCTTCCATTCGCCTTTTCAACTAATCATCAGCTCTAAACATGTCCTCCTCCTACCTTATTTGGATAGCTTAAAAATGAATAAAAATATTAGCTCTAGTTATCGGCAAAGCTAATTTTTGTGTAATAATCTATTGCCTTTCGTTGGATTATAGTTGAAATATATATCCATTTACTCTAGTTTTTAATTTCCATTATAAGATATTCTACCAGGTGATTGGTAGGTTTTTGGACAGTCCTTTCTGAAATTTCCTGGATTATGGGATATATTTTTACTTTCCTGCACACCACTTGCTCGCCAGTAGGTCTTTCAAAATTTCTTCAAACCCTCTCCTTCTTAATATGTCGTCCTATATTCCTATCCTTTTCCTTAGTACAATTTTTGAAACATCTGGAGACCTTACCGTGATTATTCTTTCACCTTTTAAATTCCGCTGCAAAATAGACTCTCTTGAAGCGCATAGTGACTGCTGTTTTCCACTCATTTTTGGACGATTTTCTCATCTAATCAATATATATTTAGTAAACTGTCAACTAAACTGTGTGTTTAAATTTTGTTCTTACTCCTCCGTTATTGGTTTTAAATATCTTTTTATAGTTTAAAAATATCTCTGTCACTTTGTAAAGGGTGTTTCCTCTGTAAACACATGAAAATTTTGTTTTTATCCAACTGTGTGTTTAAAACATACCGTGCTTACCTCTTCGACTATGCGTATAGGTAAAGCAAAGTATGGTGGCTCTCACTGGCGGAAAATTAGAGGTCACCTAGGGTGAATCAAGCATTTATGAGCAAGAAAAGGTAGCGAAGAACTCTCGGAGGGTTATCTGGAGGAACACTATCCCTTTATACCTCCTCTCGAGTATGTGTCGCACTCTTCCCTCCCTTGCGTCGCACTCCTCACAAACGTGTGCCACCAAATTTCGCTACACCTACACCTGTTGTTAATATAATTAGCCTCCCATAAATTTATTAATATACATTGCAAGGCGTTAATCATAGAATGTAGATTGTTTAAATGAATCGTTCATTCCTTAAATTTTCTTCCATAATATTTTTCACGTCTGAAGAAAAATGTATAGTTGTTTCATTGATATGAGAGTTTATTTTCCTTATTTCTCTGTATTCTCTTGTTCGTACGGAGGACTGCTTCATAGAAATTAATTCTGTTCAGTCATTCATTCATTCCTCTGGAGATTATACCCCGCTCAGACTTCAACGAGAAGTCCTCACTTGGACGACGCATCGACCGGTCTTGTCTCCGGGATCCCCCACTGCCCCGTTCCTCAATGCTGCGCGACACCCTCTCACCCACTTCGTTCCGCGCGACCTCCCGCGTAATATCCAATCTTTCCCGCCATATCGGTGGCGTGTAGAAGGAGAGAGAAAAAAAAGAAGGCCGCTTCCCCGTAGATTGCTCGCACAAAGTCTCCCGCTCGAGTGAATTGCCCGGCAACGCGGAAACCAATTATATGCAAGGCGCGCCCGTTCCAGCCCCTTCCCAAGCCGCGGTGTTTGCCCGCTCCCTCACACATGCGATCACGTGTGCGAGGAGGAGGTCATATCTATCACAAACACACCCTTTCGCGCAGGCGCAAAAGCGAACACGTATTCGTCGGGGTGTTAAGGTAATGGTCGGCCGAGTTTCATTCCGAACGGCGTCCTCCTTGGGGTGGGGAACAACAGGGTGGTTTTATAGAGGGGAAGGGTGTTTGGGGAGAATAATACAGAGTATGGGAAGGGAAGGGATTGGTCTACCTCCTTAACAGCGCCTCCCACGAGTACATTTGGAAGATAATGTATTTGCCCGAATATGAGCCGATATTTTACGCCGTATCATGCATTTACCGTTTTTGCCTTAATCTCAGACCGTAGCTTTTTTACACCACAATGAATTCATCTATTAGAGTGCCTCTAATGAGTACATTAGGAAATTAACGAATTTGCTTTAATATAAGCTGAAATTTTATGCTGAATCAACCCCGCATGAGTTTACCGTTTTTTCCCGAATCTATGGCGACATTTTTAAAATTAACATCACTATGAAATTATCCATCGCATTGAATTCTACCTCTGAATTAACGGATTTATCCTAGTAACGTTCAAAGATAATTGTAACTCTTCTAGTCGAGTTTGAGTTAAGGATGCACATATTTTCGTAAAATAATAATTTGAGGGTTGATTTAATTTTCTTGTATCCATAGCTTACATCACCCATTATCGCCACGTTGTCTGAGAATATCTAATTGTAAGTCATTAATTTTTTCCAAAAGCTTTTGGAAATACTCGGGGTGGGAGGCTTAACTTCTGGGTCGGCTCTTTGGTTCAGGAGAGAGAAGGGCATCAAAGTTAACTAACTCGTGACTGTGCGTGACTGCGTACCACATCATTTGTGCAAATGCAATGATTGGAAATTTTTCCTTTAATTATATTGTGCTCTATATAACATATCATGTGATATACATTAGTTATCAAGATAGTTACAACCCAGAAGGCTTGCTATGCACATCTTATTATCATGAGAGAATGGAAAACTTTTTAAACTCCGAAATGCCTTTTATTGTAATACGAGCGGAAGATACCCGTTGAAATTCAACGGGTGTGAAAAACATTAAACTTATTTTATAAGAAAACTTTAAAGCCTGAAGAAAAACTGTATGCGTGGACATTCGAGCAGTTAGTAACCTATGTTGTATGTTGTGTTTGTTGTAGTAGACACGCTGACCGTTTTCCAGGTGCACGGAGAGATGAGTGACTATTGGTCCACTTTCATGCAAAGGAAACCCAAAAATCGGCCATACAGACTCATTACTACTTAAATAGCAAAAGTTGATAGATGGTCACCTCGTCCCTACGGTTCTCTTGAGCAGTCTTCTGAGTGATTAACAGCTTGATCGCTTCCCTTGTGTACAATACATATATTTGCATTCAATGACTTATTTCATTTGCAATATTCAACGTTGATATGTGCGTTGAGTTATTAATTTATTTGAGATTTATTAATTATATTATAATTCCCGCCATCTTAAAACAGATTGAAGGTTCGAAACAGATGGGTCTGTATTTGAACCAAGTTTATAGCTGGTTACCCGTCCGTACGATGGGTGAGGATAAAATTTGTGCGGATCTTAGCGTAACCCGAGAAACAGCATGGGGAGATTCTCATGAGATCGCTGGTGGGCATGTCTTTGACCATCCAAGTCTAACCTTTGTCGTTTTTCTTTCAAGGGCTCATTTTATCGCAAATAAGACATTCATTTTGCTTTAGAAGATTTTTTCGAAAGGTTACTCTTTTTTCTATTAGGCATGTGGATGGATATATTTTTAAGTCCAAGGGACGGAAACACAGCGGCAAGTGAGAGTCTAGAATAGGCAACTCGATGATTGAGTGAATGTACCTAAGTGAACTGCACTTTAACACTTTTAAACATATAAATAACTCGTGACGTTAATGATGTGGGAATTGGTCTAAAACACTGTTCGCAATCGTAATGAGAGGCAGACGTTTTCACTACGTGTAATACATCGGAGTATTAAACGATAATAAACAACACCGTGTTTGTTGTAGCAACAGAGGCATTATTACCATTGATATTCGCTGCACGTAAATATTCTTGCACATTTAATTAAGTGTGTATCCTATTAATTCCTTTATGTGCAACGTTTACTACATAAGTGTTCTCTCATATACCTCCCGTATCGATTACATCCCGAATCAATCTATTATGGGGTCCTTGGGACTCTGGGCCCTCTTTATTTATACAGATTTTATTTCTACCTGCCATCATGGGCCTGCAGGAAAACGTGATATTTAATAGTTAAGAGGCGTGTATATCCTTTGAAAATCAAATCTATGGTTGTCAAGGAAATATTTTATTGTTGATTTCAGATAAAAACGTGAGATTTTTCAACTAAAAACATGAATTTCAGACAAATAAGGACCGTAGAAGAAAATCGATTGATAAAATTAGAAATTATATTTATTCAGCCATCCGATTAAAAAAATTTCAGCCCTATATCTTGAGTGAAAGTACTTTCTAAAAGTAAAAAACAATACCACTGCACCGAACACAATGCTTAGCATGGAAAACCAGGGGGGGCCTTCGAGGGCCTTTGGGGGCCCTTAGGGCTTTTTAATATAGCATATGATACAACCAGATATTTTTTCTATCTACATGCCAAATTTCAGCTCAATCTGTCCAGTAGTCTTTGCGTGATGGAGCAACAGACAGACAAAGACCATTACATTTTTATATATTACTAAGGATCACACCCTTAACCCTGAAAAAATAGGGTTTCGGTTAATTGAACCCTACAGTGTTTGTTGTCTATCAGTGACAAACTCGTGTTCCCAATTTCATCAAAATCGGTCCTGTGGTTTAGGAGGAGATGTGGAACATACATACATACATACATACATACATACATTGACTTTTATATATATAAAGATGAGAGGAGAAATACCAGTCTGACTGCCCAAGAACTTTTTAATATAAAAATGCAGTGGGACAAAGATTGCGGGTCTTCATAAAATCGTTGTTAAAATACAAGAAAGAGACAACCAAGAAGCCTATCTGAGTGTTTACTCTTTCACACGGGTCTATTTCCGATTGCTCTGTTTATTATTTTTTTCAAAGTCAGTTTTTTCTCACATAGTTTCGTATCTCCACGTGAGATATGTCAATTATGAGGAAGAACTCAGAATTGATTGGAGTATGTTGAAGGGTGAATGGGCCGTTGAAGAGAGTGAAGGAGGTGAGAATATTTGGCCAAAGGGGAAGAGGTAGAAGAAGAGTGGGGATTTTGGATGCCGTGAGGAAGGGTAAGGGGTACGTGCAGAGTTTAATATTGGGACATTTGCGGATATTCAGTGCATCGTGGCGAAAGTGGGACAGGATTTTCTAAAGGAATCTTTGAGTTCTTTGAACAGTCCTTGAACTAAACAATATTCAAAGGTAGATCACCACAGTTGGACATCATCATTGGAAATCTACAAAGATTGATGTATTCGAAGACAGTTCCAGCCTGACCCCGCTGATCCTTTACGTGTGGAATTATTTGTTCTCCCAAAATTACAGCTAAATGATATCCTGCCTGCATCGTGACATTACTATAATACTCCAAAAAATACTTCAAGTGCAACTTCATAACCCTGTACTTCACTTTGTTTACGAGCGCAATAGGCGTCTCTTGAGCTGGACTGATATTTAAATAATGACCCTGTTTTCACACTCTTCCTAATACTAATTGTATGCACACGCAGACGGGAATAGGTAAATGGGTCGAAATAAATGATACGATTGACGGGGGTAGGGCGGGGCGGTAGGGGGGAAACCAACGATGTTGGCAGTTGAAAGTGAGGTGGGGAATGTCCTTGAACCAAGCCGAAAGTGAATTTTGGTCGTCTCAGACTTTACTACTTAAATAGAAATCTTTCTTCGCAGGAATAAAAGGTAGATTTGACAGTGAAATTTCCGCTACGCATTTTATTGTTCACGACCTTGGTTTCGTTGCTGAGCAGCATCATCAGGTGATGATGTCGCTATTCCTGATGGTGATGATGTTGATCTGCCACGAATTCGTGGTTGTGAGCAATAAAATACATATTAGGTTGTCCTTCATGGATACCTAAAGTTACTCCAGTATGTATGTAATTAAGTTCCTATTTTGTACAATTTTGTTGAAGTAATAAAACAAATTATTAATATATAATTATTAAATACATATTAGTAAAATCTTCTCGGGTTTGCCACCGGGTAAGGCTTTTAAAGGCCAACGTTTTGACGAGTGACTCCCTCATCGTCATCAGGGCTGAGACTGATGACGATGAGGGAGTCACTCGTCGAAACGTTGGCCTTTAAAAGCCTTACCCGGTGGCAAACCCGAGAAGATTTTACTAATATTATTCGCCGGGAAAGCCTAAGATCTTTTAATAAAATACATATTGGAAATTGTAGTGTTCTAAATTCACCTTTCATTCATGCAATGAAAGTGATTCGTACTGGATTAACTGGAAAAAATTAACTCAGTATGTGTTTTGCTAATGTTTCGCTTCGGACTTTACGCGATGAGTATTTTAGGTTTGAGCTGAGCCGCCATGATGGCAGGCCTTACAGGTTGCCCCTTTCGGCATTCGGAAACACTCGTCGGGGGGTCCATCTGGCGGGGCGTGGGAGGGTTGGGGGGAAAGGTTTAGGGATGAGGGGCGAGTAAGGGGGGTGGGTAGGGGAAGAAGTAAAGCAGCAAAGCGATAAGAAGGTGATTGGATGACGCCGTGGGTCTACCCCTGGCGCGCGCCGTTTAGATTGCCTCTTGACCTGTGGTGCCCCCATGCGGAAAGCCCTCTCCCTACATCCCCTCCTCGTGAATACACCCTTAACACTCCCCCCCATCCCAATCTATCCGTATACCTCCCCTCGCGGCCCGTGCGAGCCTCTCTCTGCCCGCCCGGCTGCGGCCGAACAGCTGACAGGCAATCTGCGCGGAGCCCATAGGATAAGACGTCCGTTTAATCTTTCCCACACCACCCACCTCTTTACCCGTCCCCCCTTCTCCTCCTTCACTCCCCCACCCCCCGCCAAGCCCTTGCCCTCACGGACTCTCCCCTTACCCATCGTCCTCTCCCAATACAAACGGGGAAGTTGTTGGTGTAGTGGCTAGGGCACTGGTCTCCCAGCCGACAACCTGAGTTCGATGTCCGGCAGTGCCGGTGATTTTTTCAGTGTGGGCGACGGAGCATCAATCAACAGTGGAATCGAACGTCGACAAATTATTGGGAAATGATCCACAAGAGCCACCGGCCGTTGGAAACCATTTTAATTATATCCCACGCAGCACAAAGCTAATAATATGCACGTAATATTTCAATACCATGCACATGTTACGCAATTTGATGCATAGTAATTAAATGTTACGTGCATGTTATCAACTCTGTGCTGAACGGGAAGTGCATGGTACTGGTGGTTGACAATCCATATTTTCTCAGCGCGGGAGCCAAATTACATGATAATAATTTTTCAGCTAGTCGAACAAATACTAGGACAACACATGTCATGGTCACAAGTCATAGTAACATAAGTAATCTTTTGATAGTAAATGCCTCACTTCCTAAATAAACAATCTTTATAATGTGCCTCCAACTGCGCTTGTTGTGGCAAAAATGCTGCGCAGGGAACCAAATTACTCGACCTGCTCTTCTTCATGCTTTTTTTGTATTTGTTTAGGCGGCTGTAGTGATAGTTGGTCATTGAGAGTACAATTTGATCATTTTTCAAGAAATTTGAAAAAATACTAGGACCGCATTTCATTGAAGTACATCTACTTGTGATGGAATTCACCATGCGTGGAGTAATGTAAATTATACAAGAATTGTATTTTCAGCGCGGTGTGTGAAATTTGGGCGGAAACTGTATTAAAATATTTTCCCCATCTTTTTCTCGGAATGACTCCTTCATATTTGCTGGTGACTATTAAAATAATATTTAATGTATTATTCAGCGTTTAGATTAAAATATGTATGTATGTAATCGAATCATTTCGAGATACATCTCGTTTGCCATAAGGCTACGTGTTAACATAGAATTGGATTGCTAAAAATCCAATGGGTAAAATGAAAATTTCTTTAATTTAACCTATAGATATTACTAATAAAAATGCATATGCAATGTTTCACAAAAATCCGTACTCAGACAAAAATAGCTCCAGCCACCTTAATTTTTATCCAAAAAAGGTTTATATGACTGAGGCTTATTCTGGAAAAATATAATTTTTCAAATGAAATTACATAAAATTACGTAGATAGAGTTCGCTATCAACCTGAGCAGTGCATCTACACAATTGTATTATGTTTTGTGGTTCCTTGTCATATCATAAGAGTCATAGAGTGAGAAATGTTACGTGAATGACATGTGGGGCGTTTTTGTTGGGAACGAAGTTGGGAAGTTGGCAGCGAAAGTTTGAGACCTTGGGAACCGTGGTTGTCAAAAGTTGAAATCGCCTTAATCCCCCGTATGGAACTATTTTGTAGACAATGGGCCCTTCCACGGGAAAGGGGTCTTTTGCGCAAACGCCACCATGTTTCGCTACCACAGTATTTACTTGTGGGTGGGCACCCGCCCTAACTCCTTCCTTCCTTCTTACTCTTCATTTCCCTTCCAATCATTTTTCGTCCAACACCACCCTCTCCCACCTCTACGCAACATATATTTTTCTTCCTCGGGGAAATTTTCAAAGAAACAGGCAGCGTGGGGCTCTCCCTCTCTTGGATAGATTCGGTTTTGCGATCCGCAATTTTCTTTTATGGCTGTTTGGGGTCTCTCCTTCAATCTCCATCCCCTGGACTGGAGAGATATTCCTCCCCCCTCCTCTTCCCCCCTCAAAATCCCTCTCTCCCTTCAGGGCACGGCGATAGGGTGGGGACGGGGGTTCAAGGATTCGACGTCTTGGTGGGGTTGGGATTCCGCTGGCCACTTCTGGGGTTTGGTCTCGCGTCGAGTCTCCGCAGTAGAGGGAGTATTTTTTTTTCAAGTTGCTCAAGGTGCTTCCTTCTCTTTCCTCGAAGTGATATGGGTAAAGCTTTAAGGCAGAGGAAAATATTGCGCTATTCTGTGAATCCATAGATTAAAGAAGAGACGAGATGGAAGCGAAAGTGAAGCCGGATTTCGTGCGAGTGAAATTCACAAAAACAACATGTCTATCGCGCGTAATTTCCCATGAATGTTACGAAGAATGCGGCCCTTTTTTGCAATGTATTTCCATTGTGCGTATTCCTAGATAAATAATTACGATACCACAGCATTTTGGCTGTTAGTACATATGTTTACGGCGTTTTGTTTCTATCAAGAACTAACAGTAGGAACTAATCATGGACCAATTTGCTTGATCTCGACCACGGCGATCACTCACAAATGTGAGCCAATGGACAAAAAAGGAGGTATCACGCATTATGTTGTGGAATTTCAACATAGTGTTGACATTTAAATTGAAATTTTCCATATAAATATTTATTATATTTATATCACCAGATGATGATGCAGTGCTTCGAAACCCGGGTCGAGTAAATCTTTATCTGTGGAAAATTGCAATTTTAATTTCTACATTGAGTCAATCGGGATTGACAGCTCACGAATGGATGTTGTTGAAGCTCATGAGCTGTTTGAGCTGCCAACGATCTCACTTCATATTGAACGGTCATAACAAGTGCCTTTGCCGCCCTCCATATAACTCACAATTCGATTATAATTCACTAATAATGTAGCACCTCACGTTAGAACGTCGTTGACGATTAGTATGACTGCTCACATAGCTCATAACCTCATACAAAATCTGCGACTGACATGGGATGTTATATCATTCATTACTGTCGAGACCGGTAAAGATGAGCTACTCGATCATTTGCGACATCCAGTTCGTTAATCACTCTTTTACGAGAGCGGTGTCTCTTGGGTCATCTCACGATCGGCCCATCACTTGTAGGAACTCCCTTGCCAGGTTGGTCAATGGTTAAAAAACGATGACTAAGATGTAACATAGGGAATATATATGAAGTGCACCCAGCGTATGCGGCTAATGCCTGTGTTAGCCTCATGGGTTACAGATTCTCAGGCACCGATCTAGAATGTAGGCTTTCGCCGCTGTTGGCAGATGCTGATGCGGCTTTCGAGTTATACTCCGACCGCAGCATAACTCGAAAGCTGCATCAGCATCTCAGGCATCGATACCGAAATCACGGATGAGATTTTCCTTTCGGAAACTGTTCAATGCATGCAAAGTGAACGTATATTCCCTAATAAGTGAAATTTTCCCCCATTAACTTCCAATTTTCGTATGAGATTTCTTATCGAATATTCACATCCCCATGGACGAAAACCTTGACATTGCCTGCACGATTTTGCGACCCATAGATCTGAACTGAAGGGAGTAATTGCTCCTGGTAGGGCCACCCATGCCAGATAGGTCAAAGTGTAGGAGATAGGCGATCGGTAGTCCGCCAAGCGTCTGTACTATAGTGAGGCGGCTGAAAAAGACGTCTGACTCTAGTGGGGCGGCCTCTAACGTGATAGGGTTACATAAAAAACCCTATTGGGGATGGCAACGGGAAACCACCTCAATTATCATTCACGTTTTTTTTAGATGGATCCTTCGAATAAAAACATGCATCCTAGCAACTAAGGGACTCATATCAGTGTGGTGGGTTCCGTAACCAGCATCACTGGTAATGATGTAACCATCATTGGTTTGCCCATGGTGTAACCAACAGTACCAATTGTTCCATGAATCTCATTGTTACTATAAAATATTAAAGCATGCTTCGAAGAAGGATAAAGAAGGAAATAAGGGTTAATAGAAAGGCGAACGAAGATGTGGTGAATACAGTGGATGACGAAAGGAAGCTTGGAGGGAAAATCTGAGAATGCAGAAGTTGTTGGAGGGCATTTGTTAAATAATATCTCCTAATGTTTTCGGCATCGTGGTGTAGTGACTCGATCCCTGACTTCTCGCCTAAAAGATACACTTGAGAGAATGTCTGTAACTTTTGACATCCGTCGACAAGCGTAAACTGTCTCGGCTGCTGCCTTTATCGGCATTGGAGATTATATAAACGTTTATGATGAGCATATATAGCTTTGGACCATTTTCACTCTTATTTTATTAACCAGCCAAGGTTAAAACACATTATTGTCATTATAAAGGACATAATAGTAATGCTACCCCATTGAAAAAACTTTGGGCCATTTTCACTCTTATTTTATTAACCAACCAATGATAAAACACATAAGTACCGTCATCAAGGACACAAAAATAATTATTACCTCATTGATAGTGGCATTTAAGTGTTGAAATCCTGGTCGGACAGTAAAGTAAGCGTGAAAATGGTTTCAAAGTTATAATTGCTCATCATGGACGTCAGAAATGTTCACAAAGTGACGCATTAAGTTACTTTTTAGATTCTTTAAGCCTCCAATTTTGGGCTATGTCAACCAAACAAACCAAAATTAATTCACCTACGCAATGGGCATTTATTAAAATTTGTTTGTCCTGCTTGCGTTATTACATTATTATATCGTTTCGGCTCCTGACAGCTAATCTGAAGTCTCCCACGACACGAAGACCTCAAATTCTTCATTCCTTTCTGGCTAGTTCCAATACGTACCTATACCATACTTAATAAAAAAATAATGTTTTGTAGGATGAGAAAAGTTGTCTAATTAAATTAATCTATTGATACCGCAAAATATCATTTTCACTTTTTACAATTTTAAATAGTCAACTTTGCGCCTGAAATACAAAATAGTCCTAACTGTAATACTTCCAAATGCGAGGTAATTTTACTGTCGATTAAACTTTTTTTCCATTTTTTCCTTTGGGAACATGGTTTTCATTGAAAGTAGACACAAAACAGATACATTTCTGAATTCATCTTCAAAAGTTTAAAAGCGGATCTAGTAAAACTACCCGTATTTGTTTTTACTTTCTCATCCTTGTGTAGTATTACATGGTGAAGAAAGCAAAGTAAGTTTAGAAAAGATAAATGATGTTTCTGGTACTCCTTCGCAATCAAAGCACACAGGGATCTCTAGGCTTGAAATGTGGTGGCTTAATTTTATCCAAATTATCAAGTCATTAAGCGACTTTGCGATTTTATGTATAACCGCTAATCCAGATCGGGCAGTTTGCGGCCGACATTGCCAAAAATGCTGACTGTCGGGAATGATAAGGTATATAGACTCGCCCAAGTCAATATAAGCAAAATAGGGGACAATTTACCCCTTATACAGGAGACAAAGGTTATAGACTTGCCCCCACTCTGGTTCTAATGCCTGTTGCTCATGCCTGTTGCTCACGGTAAAATTTTCGGTAAAACGTTTTATAAAACCGACTAATTTTATAAAAATGAGCTTGCTAACGATAAAACCGTTTTATAAAACCGAGTTTTATAAAACGTTTTACGGAATAGGACAGGTTCTATTTCCATAAAACCGTTTTATGCAACAACCAATGAGATGTTCCGCTCATCGCGAAGGTGAGCTTTCGTCTCGCACATTTTTTCGCGATTTTCACCCACTTTAAACAGAGATATCGGAACCAAATTCACCTCACTTATTATGCAAACTTTGCAAATTTGTTTAACACTTTCAACACAACAATGCATCAACAACTTTAGAAATGGGAAACTTTCAAACCTGAGAAGTGCGATTTTTCCTCTCCGCCATCTTGTGAAAAAATGCCGTTTCCTCTTATCCACTGTACGTAGCGCAGCGATCGAGCAGTTGGTTCTCTAGCATATACACACCTCTCCTACACAGTTTCTTCCCTCCTTCCACTGAAACTCGCCCCGCAACGAGTGTTAGAGAATGGAGAAAGGATAAACCTCAAGGTATACCCGATGCTAGCGCCATTTACGGCATAGCGGTTCATATTAGTACTGCTTCGATTTTCATCTTATAAGGTTCTTGAGTTTTACCGTGAGCAAGCTAGTACGTTTTACGTACGATTCATAAAACTTTCAATAAAAATTTTTATAAAACTGTTTTATGGAAAATTTTACCGTGAGCAACAGGCATCACGGTAAAATTTTCGGTAAAACGTTTTATAAAACCGACTAATTTTATAAAAATGAGCTTGCTAACGATAAAACCGTTTTATAAAACTGAGTTTTATAAAACGTTTTACGGATTAGGACAGGTTCTGTTTCCATAAAACCGTTTTATGCAACAACCAATGAGATGTTCCGCTCATCGCGAAGGTGAGCTTTCGTCTCGCACATTTTTTCGCGATTTTCACCCACTTTAAACAGAGATATCGAAACCAAATTCACCTCACTTATTATGCAAACTTTGCAAATTTGTTTAACACTTTTAACGCAACAATGCATCAACTACTTTAGAAATGGGAAACTTTCAAACCTGAGTAGTGCGATTTTTCCTCTCCGCCATCTTGTGAAATAATGCCGTTTCCTCTTATCCACTGTACGTGGCGCAGCGATCGAGCAGTTGCTTCTCTAGCATATACACACCTCTCCTACACAGTTTCTTCCCTCCTTCCACTGAAACTCGCCCCGAAACGAGTGTTAAAGAATCGAGAAAGGTTTAACCTCAGGGTATACTCGATGCTAGCGCTATTTAGGGCATAGCGGTTCATATTAGTACTGCTTCGATTTTCCTCTTATAAGGTTCTTGAGTTTTACCGTGAGCAAGCTAGTACGTTTTACGTACGATTCATAAAACTCTAAATAAAAATTTTTATAAAACTGTTTTATGGAAAATTTTACCGTGAGCAACAGGCATAATAGCTGTAGTAGCGGAGATTTTACGATCCGTCCCTAGATGCCACGAGTGAAAATCCTTCATGAACAGGATGAACAGTACTCCATCCGTCGGATGGGACTCTAAACTGGGCACTCTTTAGTGCAAGGTTAGCCCTATGCCTGTTTTTTCTCATACTTCCTCCTTACTTCATTCTCATTATAATTCTTCCCTTTACCTACTTACTCTAAATAGTAGGATGTCGATATATTGCACTGACGAAGGTATCAATTACTCTTGGTGCAAACGCTCCGTAATATAATAATAACTAACAATTAGTGCTTTCCACACAGATTTATTTTGAATAAAAGATTAAGGCTTAGGCTTTATTTGGTAAATGTCATGTTCCAGGTCACATTAAAGATGACGGTTTAAACCTTGGTCGGACCCTTTTTCGATCAAATCAGCCTGGAAATTTTATAGCTATCCTATGATAAGAGGCCCTAAGCAGTCGGCATCCTTCCCTCGTTACTCAGTAGTGCTACACCTAACTAAGTACTGCATATTCCTAATATCTAAAGTACTTCTCCCTGGAATAAAGTGGGAAACGGAAAATTAGGCACCCGACGTAGTTCTCCTTAGTAAATTATTGCGTTAGTGCATGGTGTTAGTGGCCGCTTACAGTGGTAGCGATCATTGATGGCAGTCATCTACTAGTAGTGTGACGTCAAGGAGGGGAAAGCGGAAGGGATCGGGTAAGGAGCGGAGGGGAGACGACAGCATGTGGTAGACCACGCTGCCGAAATAACTATAGTTTCCTTGAAAGAGCGGGAATGTGTCATCAGCATGATTTGCGATAACGGTTGCGTTCCAAACGATGCTGAAACGAAATACACTGTTATTGTTCGCATCCAGTGCGAGGAGCCCATCTAAGCGATTGGCGAAGGAGCCAGAATGTTAAGGTTAAGCTTGAGCGGTAATCGTGGGTCATTGAGTTCAATTTTTAAAATTTTCCAAGTTAGTCGTGAAATAATTCTTGGAACATATTTCCTTTAAGCGCATCTATTTAATGTGTTGTGCGAAACACGTCATACTGGCAGTGATAGAAGTGATGCAAGATTTATATTTTAGATGTTTTTGCATAATTAAAGCATGTTTTGATCTGAGTTTACGGCGCTGTATTCAAAACTTCAACGAAATTACATTCAAATATGTTTTTTTCGAATATTAGACTCAGAGTGACACCTTGATATTTGTTAGAAACAATTATAATAATGAGAAATATATTATTTCACGTTTAGAAGAAAATCTGTAAATATTTAATCGAATTATTACGAGGTATATCTATATCTGCATGACACCCTGTACGCCACCTCAAGGGTGTGTGGAAGGGGGAATATATGTCATGTGTCATAAATCTTCGTGCTAAAATAACATTGAACTACCAGAAAAAAATCGATAAGATTTTATTATATAAGAGTAAGGTAAGAACAATTTATTTCAACTTTATCTATAAATATTACTAATGAGAAAACGTGCAAAATTTCACGAAAATCTGTAAACAAAAATCGCCCCAACCACCTGAATTTTAATAGCAGATGAAGCATTTGAAGTTGGCAATGAAGATTTGCAGCTTAGGGAACCCTGCGGTGGTTGGAGGCATCACTTGACGGACCTCCTATTAGCAATAAATACGTTTGTGGAAAGATGGAAGTTTATCCTTTTATTGATTTACCCCAAAAATCCTGCTAGTCGAACGCGGAGACTACCTAACTCTCTCTTGTGGAGCCAATTCGTAGGGAATGGAGTCTTCTACAGAAAAGGGCCATCTGCTGAGCTACCACTATGTTTCGCTACCACTATAACTTACTGTTCGTAATATCTTTAGTACTGCTCCCGGGAATCATGTGGGAAACACAAAATTAGTCGCCCACCGTAGCTCTCTTCAGTGAATTATTGCATTAATTCATGGCGCCCGCTAAGTCCGCTTTCCTCATTTCCAACCTTCCTTCGGAATCGGTTAAGGAGGGAGTTAAGAACGGTCGCAGGAGTGCAAGAGTGAGAGAGACTTCTCCAGCCTCCGCGCATAATCTGCCGTGTTCCGCGCATCCATCAGCTGGAGGTCTCGAGTTAATCCGACGAAATGAGACGCTTTATGGCGTCGCTCACCTCACATAGTCCATCCCTCCCCCTTTACCGAGCCCCTTATCGTCAGGCGGCGGGGAAAGTTACCGCGAAAACTGCAGCATGGAGAGTAAGTTCTGTGGAGAGGGAGGATACGGATGGAGAAGGTGGTGGTGGTAAAAAACAACTTTTTGTGGGAGAAGTATTGCTTTTCTTTTCGCAGAAGAAAATGGCGGGAGGAGAATAACAAATAAAAAGGCGCGAAATACAGGCGGGGAAGGCCAGTGGCGCCCTCCTGGTGGGAGCGAGACGAACTTGGAGGCCATTAAAGCGCCCCGCGGAATGCGTGCTGGGGACCTCCTAAGGTGAGGAAGAAGCTTGCAAACGCCTCCTCGTCTTCTTTTTCTGTTTTTGTACACTTATACATCCTACACAGCACGACAACACGTGCACCAACGCCACAATCGCCTCTTACGACTACACCATTGAGCCCTCTCACAAGCTCGTTGCTAGCCACCGGCTTCATTCTCATAGCTTTCGTGCCTGACGCTATGAAGCTAGTAACTATTTAATACTAAATCGGCTTTAGGGGTTCTCAACCAGTAGGTAATTCCCCCGCTGTTAAGTATTTATGGGAGATTTAGGGTGGAATTAGCTTCATTATGCAGGAAAATGTGTTATTTAGATTATTATTTATAATTATTAAGTAATCTAGCGGTTAAGGTAGCTTTAAAATGAAAGTGATTAAAAAACCTGCCACAATGGTTGGCGCTGCTACTATAATAGGCTTAATCACATGCGTACAATTAGAAAAATAGTTTTTAGGATGGGCAGGTTTGAAATGTTATGCTTTCCGCGTTCATTTCTGAACCACGAGAACTATGAGCGATAACTCCAATAATGCTCATGGTACCGACAGGTAGTGCTGTTTTATGCTCTTTTTATTTTATTTTAGTTCTAATTTCAATTTCCGGGTGGGATGCTAATTAATTTCATGATTCATGCTTCCGTAATTTTATAATTTTTGTTTCCTAGCGCCACTGTGCTTCCCTGTAATAGTCTCCGTAGGATATGGGATGCGTCCATTTCGCCTGAGTAACATCATAGTTAGACACCATGTTGTATGTGAAATCTGCGAAAACACTCGTTACTTTACAGTTTATACACCTTAATGGCGAATTGCATTACAATAGTGTGATATCAACATTTTTCGGTGATGTTGATATAATGGAAACCTGGAAACCTGTCATCAACAAAATGAAGACTACGCAGGAAAGTACAATGTCCGGGGTGAAAAGGACTCCTCTCGACAACCAATTAGTGACATTCTGACCCAAACTTAAGGTATATTACACGGAATAATTGAAGTCCTGGTATCAATCACCTTGACAACAATGGCAGGGTTTCATCGAAACTTCGGTAGCTAAACCCCTGACCCTGTTGGAAACCCGTGAAGAAATTTCTCATACGACTCATTGGGAAAGCACCAGATCCTTCATCTAGGAAAGTATTATAGTTAGTGGTTAATATTTTGTTGTAATTGAAAATATGAGAACTATTTCTTTATGATGAGGCCAAATTCATCGAATTTTATAGGACTCGGGATTCCACCGAGAACCCTCCGACAAGACCGCCATTCGCACACACAACCTCCGTATCGTAAGCTAGTTTTCTACTACCCATCTACCTCATCTACCGTATCTCCCTTTCCCAATCCTTCCCACCACATTTAGTATGTATCATCGGCCCATCTCCCAGGCCACCATCTCCGCACATGGTTAATGTTCCAGCGGCAAGGGGAGGCATTAAATTATTTTTTATCACCACCCTTGCGAGGCCACTTCCTCCGCTAACTCAATTAAGTTTTTCAGACGAGACAAATGAGCGTCAGGATTCGCGTTTATGTGCGTAAATTAATTGCGCGGAATTTGCGCGCTGCACGCGGCACAGTCTTCGTTTTTTTTCTTCACCCCCAAGTCCCCTCTTCCACATCCTCTTCGCCACGCTTTTTTTTGTTCCCATAGCTCTTCCAGGGAGGTATGTTTCTCTAGACTGACGACGGCGTAGGGTTCAAGGGTGGGTGGGTGGGGAGAGGGGTCGGTAGGATGGCTGTTATGGGCGCAGGGGGTGGTGGGTGGTTGGACTGGGATGTGGGCATCGTTCTAATTAATTTATGCAGCGAATTGGTAATTTTCCGCTCCCAAGTTTAGATGGCGAAATTTTCTCGTGCCCTGGACTCCTTGCGCTAATTCGTTAATCATGTCTGAAACTGTTAATAAAAATTTTAATTGTATTTTTTCCAACATTCTGCTTGAGAAGTTTTTTTATTTATTTAAGAGGATCATGCCTTAAAAAAGAGCACTGAATAACGTGTCTGGAGATTTTTTTGTGGGCACTGAGTTCACTATTTTACTGAAGGATCATCACAAGATCTTCTTCCATTTTAGTAGATATTTGAACCCATCTCTATAGAGATGAATTCCTATCGGTTATAAGTAATTAGCCAATGTCTGAGGGCCATTCTGTTGATGGTGTTCAATACTTGTCTCTTCGGGTGTTTTGGGGCGTGAAGACTGATCATTATAGCGTGTTCACTCGCGTTATCGTATTTTATAACAGATTTAACTAATGAGGAAAGGGCGATGAATTTTCTTCAAACTACACATGTTCCTCGGAAACCACTGTCCTCACATTGTAAGAGTTAGTCGCCCGAGTGGTGACTGCAAACCGTTCGCAAAAATAGACGATAGTGTTTTCGATATCAATTGCTACAGCACGCAGGATAGATCCATCATCGTGTCTCTTAATTCGTTCTCAACATGCCTACCGCGTTTTATTGCTGCCGAGCGCCCCTTGGCATATTTTATTGCAGGTTAATATTTATATAATATAATAGTATTTTTAACTTTCTGTGAGGTGCTATTTGGTTATTTGAATTACTCTTTTTATACAGGCCAAAAGGTGGTGTAACGTAAAGGGTATGCTTTAAGAATTCAGTCAAATAATAGGATAAGCAATTCATTCCTGCTGCGAAGCACTTATAGTGATGCTACAAGGGAGACGACTTAGACCCAGCACATTTATAGTTAGAAATACTACATATTACCAGCAGGAAAACTCGTGGAATAATGCTTCATGCATTCAGTGCTATTCTTCAAATGTCCTACTTTTGTACTCAGTGCAACACCCTCATAAATGATAAATTAAATCGCGTAAAAATACACAACTCCTGTGTAGACATAATTCTAGAATTCTATCCTGCTTGTGACTCAAAAAATTAAATGACTAAAAGTCTCTCTGTTTACCAAATGCTTACTAAAAGCTTACTGCACGATTTCGCGTTGCCCAGCTCGCTCCTAAAAATACGGATTAATATATGCACACATTTGAGAACTCCATTTTTTTGGTAGCAGGCAATCCTTATTCGAAGGCTGCTACCAAAATGAGAAGAGAACCATTTCACCACTTATTTAGGTCGCGAATCGACATGTTTGGACGTGCAGGCGGGAGAGCGTGGAGAATTTCTTTTGTCTAATCAACACACACCTACGTGTGCAGCAAAGAGAGTGACAAAAGAGGAACGAAAATGATACTCAACATACTCCTGCTGTCGTGGCTATGAGGACAACCGATGAGGAACGAAAATGATGTACTATTTGTGTGGGCACATTCGTTTCGTGCATCTTTTATAAGGAGGTAGTCGAGATTTTAGCCTCGTTGTCCCTAATGGTGGGATGCGGTGAGTTAACCTTGAAATGAATGGAAGCAGTTTTTAGAAATAGACGAGACGAGCACTAAAGGATATGCTATAGAGGCAAGATGGAATTGTGTGGTAAAGCGCGGGAGTGTGTATAGACTGTATAGACCGAGTCGACTGCTCAACGCTCCTGCAGCATTAACACTCGGAGTCCCAGTGGGAGTCAAAATGACTCCTTGAGATTTTAAGAATGTTGTATCTTCAATAAAGTGATACATTCGAATATTTCCCTTTGTGACTTTTAGTCATTTTGTGATGAGTGTTGGCTGTCAGATATTCAAAGACATTCATTCATAAACTGTTGAAATATTTCATGATTTACCTCGAAGTCCCAATGAAGTCATAGTGACTCCTTGCACCTTAGAGAGAGTTTGCGCAGTGTAAGTGCCTTACGCATGTTGCTTCACTGTATCACAGTTTTAGTTCAATTCCCAAAAATGCTATTCGAATGTCATGGATATTTTCAAGCTCTTAGTAAAATAGAAGCCGGCGCCGATCCGGCGGGCGACATGTACTTTCTTTCAACGCGGCGAGTCATATTCCAACATTGTTAGTCTACCATTTCATATGAACTGTGGTACGAGGTAGCTTTCAGCAGTCACGGCTTAGTCGGTCGACTAACTGCTCGAGTGGGAAGGGTAATGTTGTCCTGTTTGTGACGTACAAACCAACACGAAAAATGTCCGGAAGAAGGGTAATTCCACCAGAAGAAATAATTGCTCTTCTGAATTACTTAACTGAGGATGTCTGAAGGGGAGGATGAGGAGGAGGAATCCGAGTCGAATAATGAAAAATTCATCTCTGACAGCAGCTCATCAAGCGACTCAGAACCAATTGCGAGAAGATTCCAGGATATAAAAGATTCGAAACATGGTAGGTTATATATATGTATTTATTTTTGATTGAAGCTAGTATTGCGCACCTGCAATAATTTTGTCATAAACATTTGTTTGGCTCTAATAATTTCAATTCACGATTTTGCCAGGTCGAGTGCATGGGAGGTGTATTCGGGCTCGAGGAGGGCGAGTATTCCAGAACTGGTACAAGGAATACCCCAGCAGCGGCAACTATGCGTGAACGACGCAGCACACGAAACTCGGGTAATCCATCGCAGCGCGTGATTACTCTCCATCATCTTATTCCAGAAAGCATCGTTCTGGTGATAATTTAATTTCTCATGAATCAGGGAACCTAGACAAGGCAGATTCTGAGTATTCTAAGGTTCTGAGTGTAAATCTTCAGGCTCCAGACTGGACTATGTGGACTGAGCAAAATGTTGGGGTTCAAAATTCTGGTATACGCGCGCACCAAAACGTCTTGAAGGAAATGCCTGGACCTGAAAGTTATGCTAGGAGAACTGTGGTTACTGGTAATTCGATGAGTGCGTGGTATCTTTTTTTTATTATGTTATGCTGAAACACATGGGGAAATGCACGAATAGTGAGGCCCACAGCGAGCTAAACAATAATGAGTGGAGCCATTGTATTGAGGAACCTGAATCTATTGGTGGTATATATGGTCGCGGGGTTATTGGTAGGAGTGATTTATCACTACGTTATCTGTGGGATAATTCTTGTGGTGTCTCCTTTTGTAAAAAAGCAATATTACGGATTCATTTTTCAATGTTCTGGAATATTTATGTTTTATGAAAAATCAACTCGTTCAGAAAGACTAAAAATGGACAAGTTTGCTCTACTCTCGGTAATTTGGAATCGCTTTATCGACAACTGCATCGCTTGTTATTGTCCTGGCCCTTACATAACAGTTGATGAGCAACTAATCCCAAGTAAAGCCCATTGCCCATTTACTTAATTTATGACTAAGAAACCAGATAAGTATGGCCAAACATACTGCCTGGCAGTGTATAAAGAGAGAAAATACGTCATAAATGGCTCTCCTTACCTGGGAAAGGACGACATTCGTCCATAAGATGAGCGAGTGTCAGATTACGTAGTCGTGAAGCTAAAGGAACCACACTTAGGAAAAGGAAGGAATGTGACTACGGACAATTACTTTTCCAATCTGCAACTTGCAAAAACATTGTTGGGATCATGAATAAGATACGGAGGGAGGTCCCTGCATCTACGAAGACGATGAAGGAGGATATGCACACAACTTAATGTCTATAAGCACGAAGAAATCACTCTGACCATTTACCAAGCAAAGTTAAAGAAAAATGTTGCTCTCTTGAGCTCTCTACATCCCAGTGTGGATGTTGCAAATACTGTCAAGAACAATCCGGAAACTGTAACATTTTACAATGATACAAAATATGGAGATGATATAGTGGATAAAATGACAAGAAGGTACACATTGAGACCTTGCACTCGGCGTTGGCCATTACACCATTTTCAAAACACACTTGATCTTGCTGCCATAAATGCCTGGGTAATTTATAAAGCATTAACTGGGGAAAAATCTAGTAAAAAATAATCCAGTAATTATCCGAGGATACAATAGCTAAAACCGTGCTAGAGAGAGGTAGAATAGGAGTAGAATTTATTGAGGAAGATACATATACCCAACATTAAAGAGAACTAAGTATTGTCAAATTAAGAAAAAATGCAGGAAAAATGCATTGGGTGTACGGCATTTTGTCCTTTGTGAGGCATCCAAGAGAAGTTTAAAAATTAGTCATTAATAGAAATTAAAAATTTCATCAGTCAAATAAATATAGGTATATACTTTGAATCAAACTGTTTTCCCAAAACATTTTTTCTATAATTTATATTTCAACTTTTAAACCTGAAAGAATTATTGATATGACATTTTTCTGAGGCCTTCGTTAAAAAATTATTGATCTGTTCTGAATGTTGTTCAGTAAATATGATGGTTCTCCAAGTATTTGCCCATGTATTAAATCCCTGGAAAACTCTTTTATCATCTCAATAGGCACACCTCTTATGTGCATAGCATATTTTATCTGACAGTGAACCTTAAGGTAAAACAATTATCTATGGAGTCCAAATGACTCCATTGGGTTACTTTGGGTGTACCGAATTCCGGGACTCCGAGTGTTAATCCATTTAGCGACCTAATTCACTACCAGGCCCTCATCGCCTGCCGAGTTTGGGCACATTTTGGGATGCGAAATGCTCCCACGAGAGACGGCTCAGATCTTTGTCCCCGAAAAATCCGTTTGTCCATTCGTCCATGAAAACAACTTTTTCGTAAAGTATATGTACCTCTCACAAAAGTTTCTGAAGTAGACCTGAACGGGAAAGAGGGGAGATAGATGTGGAGTGGGCGAGGGAGTGAACGGGGGGTGAGAGAGGGGGTTAACGAGAGAAGGTGAGGAATGGGAACTAAGCTACTAAGTAATAAAAGGACGAGGTACACACACGCTAGACTAAACGGCAAGTGGTTAAAATCACTACCAGAAACCCTATCTCGAGGTCTCATTGTGATGTGAGTCGAATCGGGACGAAAGGTAGTGGTGACTAATCTCACTAAAATAAGCGCTTGTGTTGGCAGCAATAAGAATGGTTTTCTGACTGCCCCTCATCATTAAACATCCATCTTCGCCCGTTTCGCTAGATTTTGAAAGTTCCGTAGCCCATGTCCCAAAAAAGTCCACTGCGCAGCGCCAAGAACTTTTGAGAGAGCTAACCATGCACTATTTTTCCGCATAGTTACAACCATTATTTAAGTAACTTTCGTAGCGGAGCAACAGTTTCTATTGGGGGATCGGTTTGGTGATGTGTCTAAAGTACTTGAAGTACGCACGAAGTGGACCATGTCATGATATCAACCCCTCGGAAATCGATCAACGTGAAAGTAATCTTATCAATTAAATTTGCCTAATTTCACACCGCAGTCATTTCGCTCGAGTAAACACCTCTTTGTCTGTACCTGTAACATTGCCCGCATTTTCAAAACCTATTTATACCATTCCCTCAGGGTTCTATTATTTACCTTCAATCTTTTCCCAGAAACGTTCAGTAATAGAATGTAGCTGATTACGGGGACCTTGGGTAAGGGTATAAAGGTGAGGCTGGTGAAGAGTTTGATATGGTGGGTAGCGCCGTATGGAGCAGAAACGTGGGCTTTGAGAAAAGCGAGAATTGGCTACAGGCGTGGGTTTGGAGGAGAATGGTGTGCGGTGGACGGAGAGGAAGACAAACAAGGAAGTGCTTGATATGGTGGGTGAGGAGAAAAGGGTTCTTCAGGATGAGATTAGGGAGAGGCAAAGTAGTAGGTTGTGAGGGGCGAAGGGTTGCTTAAGGCTGTGATAGGCGGTAGGATTTAGGGTAAGTGGAGAAGGGGAAGAAAGAGAATAGGTGATAAGGACGGGATAAAGAAGGGTAGGACGTATGCCGAGATGGAGAAAGAAATATCATCAGTAGATTGGGCCTAGCACTTGTAAAAAATGTAGAGGGTTTTTAATTACTTCCAAACCTACCTAACCTGGTAGATTATCTAATAATAATGGAGATTTCGTTTGACCTAAGACCTCTTAGTCTTTACTTCCATTCTCGCCCGCAATCTGAAAACCTATTCCCACCATTCCCTCAGGGTTCTTTACTATGCCCTCAATCTTTCCCCACACACGCTCTCTCTCTCTCGACCAACTCCTCTTGTCCCATCCTCACCTGCCCACATCTCTTCCCCCCATACCCCTTGTCGAAAAGTCCGCCGGAATTCTCCCTGTTAACCACCCTCTCCCTCGGCGGAAAGACGAAACTCCGCACACACTTGCACGGGAGACAAATCTGCCTGAATTTAATTAAGTAATTAGTCTAATTATACAAACATGGCGTGGGTGAGAATAAATGCGCAAACTCACGCCAGGGGATGACTCGGAGAGTGTAGGGGCGACGCGACGGTGGTCGTTAACTGTTCGCTCTTCTCCTACTGCCTACTTCTCCTAATTCAGCGAGTTCTCACTCCTCACTTGAAGTTCCCTCCACTTCCTGCTCACCTGTGAAATACTTCTCCGTATTGTTTAATCCTTCCCCCTTCCTCTTCCACGTCAAAAGCTCCTTCGTGCAATACCTTATGAAAATGATAACGTGATGCGAATAATTGGCTCTCTGACAATGATGGAATTTGTTTCGTTTTATTGTATATATTTCTCGTATTTGTAGTTAGTTTGTCCTAGTCATCTCATCACATGATATGTGATGAATTTGGCGTCACAAAATGAATTTGTGCTTTGTATACTATGCTAAACAATTTTCTTTCCGAACGCGGTTTTCGACAACCATGGAGAGCTAGATGTGTGAATCAAAGTGGGAGGGCAGCTGATAACGTCAGTTAGATTCGCGGATGACTGAGTGACAAGTGAATTTTGAATTACCAAATATACTGAAAAATGAACCAAAAGAATTCATTCAATAATTGTGAGGGTATATACTGGATAGTTATGCTTTTTTAGTTCCACTATTCTTTTGTTTGCTTATAAGCCGGAAGTAATGTGTATGCATAACGATGCCCTGTAAGTAGCGATACGATTCGAGATATCGCTACACTCGTTTCGTCCATCGAAGTCAAATTCAATGTATAAATCCACCTTAATACCTCCAAGCATCAGAGTTGTAGTTGCCTCACATGGACCGGGTCGGAGGTAACAGCGTTCTCTCCAAAAACGACGTTCCCCTACAGTCTTCCCCTACCGCCCGCCCCTCCAAGGCCCAAACCCTCCCCAACGCAGGCGACCTAATCTCCTGCATTCATCCGGTTTCATGCCATTTATCCAATCCCATCTTCTCCACGCCTACTCATCTCATTTCTCGGAAGCAAGGAGGGACGTCTTTGTGTCGTCCTCCCAGTGTCTTTGAAGTGCTTCTTTAAGTTGGTCCTTTTAATTGGCTGCCCCGCGGGTAATCAAGGTATTACTCGACGAGCGAATTGGAGTGTGGTGGAATGTTTATGGAAAAAAATAATTTATACCAGACCGTCTGGGATAATTACGGTGGTGTTAAACTTATGTTTTAGCCTCAACATCTCATTTAATTCCACTACTGACAGAAATAGTGTCCGTACACAGGAGACAAATTCTCTTTTCTCATATCTAGTACGTTTGTAACCTCGTTAGGTATTGACTACAAATGATTCTGTTGGATTAATGGTTAAAAGTTAATTCAGGGTCTTTGTACATCTCTATACCATCTTTCTCCTAGTTGACTGTTGATGAATCAATATCATTGGAACAACAAGCAACGATTCTGGATAAAACCAAGTAATCATTTCCACAACTCACTTGTTAACTGTAAAGTAACATTGAAAACTCCTATTAGCAAGTAACACAAGCCTGGAAATAAGGAAGCCCCTTGTCAAAGCATATACATTGTCCCATTGATCGTGTGTTATTTTTGACCAATAATTTCAGACACTTTCTTTCATGCCACATAGATGAAATTTGGTTCCTGGGTAGAAAAAGGTCGTATGTTTTATTGAGTGTATTGTGGGGCATACTTTTATATGGCTGTGAAACCGGGACGATAAAGCTGCAGAGCAAAGCAGGTCAACGAAGTAGTCCTACGAAGAGTTAAAGAGAAAAGAAGTATAATGTAAACTCTGAGAAGAAGGAATGACAAATTTAATGGACATATTTTGCGGCACAATGACGTATTGCAAAAACTAATGGAAAGGGGAAATGAAAGGGAAGAATGACAGAGGAAGACCAAGAATGGAATACATCAGGCGAATTATGAAGGACGTCAAAGTGAAAAATTATGCATGCATGAAGCGGTTGGTCGATAGGAGAGTGGAGTGGAGAGCTGCAGCTTACCAATCTTCGGATTGATGGCTGCTGATGATGATAACTGATTACGTTGGGCTTTTTCTTCATTTACATTGTTTATTGCAAGAGCCCTCGGACCACAAAAATAAAAAGATATCACTGAGCGAATGAGACTTGGGTGAAAGATGAGATACTTGGTACCAGAACTGTTTCGCAAGTGATGCATTCCGCTTCGAAACTGGAAATTACTGTAACTACTCTAACTTGAAATAAATTCGAGTGGATAAATAATATTTAAAGCCGAAAGTGTAGTATTTTAAATCTAATTGTCAATGTTGAAAATACACGATTTGATTCACAGTCACGGGAGCAAATCTTTCGCAACAGTGTCTTAGTAAGCAAAACAACGCCTCGTAAACTACAGTATAGACTGGAGACTAGAGTATTCTCTTCCCATAATTTTTACTTGGACGTTCTATCATCTTAGGTAGTTTCAATGGAAGAGGAAAAAATTCTCTAGCCTTTTACACGCGCAAGTCTCTATCCCCTTACTTGATGTTTTTTCTTCATCTCAGCTTACGTCCTACCTCCCTTTCATCTCCGTACATTAAGCCTAATCTCTTTCTTCCACTTCCTTGCTTAACCAACATCCTCCGCTCTGTCATGGTTGTAGGAGAGAGCATAAAGCAAAATTTGGTTTACATATTCTCAATTCTCTCTCACGAGTTAGCTCTTCAAGAAAGCTCTGCAAGACTTCAGGAAATGTCCGCGTTTCCAGAACTGTTAAGGGACGTTCTCATCACCTCTATTCGTCTACAATAATGTACATCCTTACTGATTCATATTTTCTCTTTTTACGGTGAATATAAACTGCCTATCGACAAAACTGACCTGCCACAAAGAAAAGGTTGTTTTAGTTGTGCACATGTGTAGTCCATATTTAGAACAAAATGAACACTGAAACACTAATTCACACAAAAAAGTAACCAATGTATCATCCTAATCTACCCTTGTAATTTCCTCTCCTCACCCACCATAACGAGTAATTTCTTAGTCACAGAGGTGAAATGTATGTTAACATATATCTTATCTTAAACTAAAGATTAATTTAAATTGTCAATAGAAGCTGAGGAGAGTTTAGCCTCGGGCAACACGCACGTGTTCATGAGATTAGAAACCTCTCCCAACTGATGGTCACCTGTATGACCGAAATACATGCATAGGAGTATATTTCCTCTGCTTCTATTGACAATATGGATTAATCGTTAATTTAATTTTCTTGTCAATTGCTCTCTTCTTTAATAGTATCTTATCTTAGTGTTAAGCTGTTTTTGTTAACATCGCTATGGTGCGTGGAAAGATGATTTTTTTGTATCTGTCACTTCGGTAGTGTATCCTTCTTATTTTGTCATTTCTATCAGTTCCAGGGACATAGCGCGTAATTTATTTAATATCCTCCGTGTCGTATTTAAACTCGCCTGATCGGTGTTTTTCAAGTAATCTGAGCCTGGCGTGTGGCCTCCGAGTCTCCAACCTAGTCTTTCAATTAGCTGTGTAACACTTCCAGTTCGCTCTTAGTAGTTTTTGACGGAGCGTGCGGCTTTCTTCTGTATTTTATGTCCTCCACGAGTTAAATCTTTCTGTGCAGAGTTCCTAAAGAACTCTTAAATGAGTAAAACTCTTCGCTAACCTATTCTTTACATTCTTACACAGTCTACACGTCATAATCTCCCTCGTATTAAATTTCCCAAAAAAGATGTTTCTGTGAAAAACAATTTATCAGTAGTTATTAAACATAGAGAGCTTTATTTGGACTTACACCGTAGCAAATTTTCTCTATTTAAAAAAAGATAAGTATAACATTTTCTGTGGAATGAATAACTAAGAAGATATGGAGCCAAAACTGAAAAAGGTCACAAAATTTAGTGGATTTTCTCGAAACAAATGGAAGTGTGGTGGCGCGCCGAGGTCGAAAATTTTAATTTATAATGTCAGTCCAAACCCATACAACATATCAAAAAATCAGAACTACCCGACCTTTTGCACCTAAACACTCTTTTTTTTGCTTTATTTCTTGGATTATATTCCTGAATGCTTCTTTCGATCGAGTTCGCATGGGGCCTCCAAAGTTTTGCCTTGCACAAAGATGCATTTGTGTTGTATCTGGCTAGCACAAGTGATCGGTGATAAGGAGATCCGAGTTCAAATCCAGAACAAGGCAAAAAATCTAGTAAATGCGAATTTTCCTTGTTTTGCTGGTGATTTTATGCGTTTATACCTGGGGGTGACGTAAAATTCCCGATAACATTTTCTGCGGGTACTTAATGCATGCTTATTTATTGATAGCAGGATGAAGTGCATGAAATAATCGAAGGGTGCACCGACGCGATGTATTAACTGATTTCCATTCCCCTCGATAAATTCCAGCCTTGCTGCTCACGTAAATATTTATTTATGCGCAGGCGCGGAGAGGTTCATTCATCCTCCGTGTTAAAGGGGTTTTGGAATGAAATGGAACGGCATTAATTAGGCTAATGATCGTGAGGTGTAATCAGGCTGAGAGGGTAATACATGCCCCATAGAAAGATGCAACTTGATTAATTGCCGGCGGCGTGCGCCGAAATCATTCGGGTAAGAGTCCCGGGAAACCTCGAGCGCCCCTAAATTTAGTCAAGCAGCTCTGATGGTCACGGTATCATTGTTTCTGCTACTCGGATGAAGTAGATTGAAGTGGGTTTTAGGAGTGTAAAGATTAGTTGGTTTAAGGCAGTGGTTCCCAAATTGGGCGCTACCGCCCCCTAGGGGGCGGTGCCATAATCTAGGGGGGCGATAAGTAACAAGAGGCGGCATGGAGGCAGGGTCCTGACCTAAAGGTACCGTACATGTCCTGGGATCAATAAAATAGCAATTTATTGTAGTTGAAATATGCATTAATTTAATCATAATTGTTTTATATTTATTTTTATAATCTTCTTGATTTAGCCAGGTAGCCTAGTATGATTTTAGATCCCACGGTTGGTGGGCGTTGGGGGGCGTTTTGTGAAACCAAGTCTCGTGACTCGAAGAAGTTTGGGAAACTCTGGTTTAAGGGGAGATCCTATGCGATGTCTTCAAAGTGGCCTTGGCTAGCAGAGTTCACTTAACGTGTAGGTCGAAACTCGGACGAGTAAGTACTCGGACAATGAACGGACAAGTAAGAGGAAGGGAAATTGGTAAACTTTCTTACCTGAGGGAAACTGATGCCTTCAAAATAACGCAAGTGCATTATAAATTTGGTAGGCATTTTACTGATTTGCTTACATGTTTTTGCGCAGCCTCTGCCTTAGCATGCATGTTCCGGGGTCATCTGGAACCTTGGTTCATGAAAGTATCTTTTCTTAATTCTTAATATTCTTATATTTTTTTCTTTATCTTCCGCGCCTACCTGAAATTATCCCAACTACCAACATACTCAGCTTGCCATTACCCCTCTACATATCCTCCTTCCACTTTTACGGCTTCCTTCTAATGCCCCTCATTAGCCTCCTTCCCTTTTGTACTATATCCAGTGAGTCTTAACTTTGCTTTCCTCTCCACCCAGCTGTTTCTATCCATCTTCTATTCCAAATCTTAAATAACCTCCTGCCCGCGCTGATCTCCTTTCCGTAGCGGCCAAGTTTTTGAGCCATAAAACGTCATGTGCCTCATTAGGGAATTAGTATAATTTCGCATTAGTCAGCATGTGACATTTGCGTGCAATAAATGTTTTTTTTACTAAAGTGGGAGCGAATTTCAAGTGGTAAGTAATAGAAAATTACAGGTAACAGAAAGGAGATTGGAAGCGAATCTGATAGGCATACCGTGCAGGATAGCGGAAGAAATGGTTGACGATAGAGAATGAGTGAGAAATAAAAGAAGAGATGAAAAAGAAATTAGATAAATTCCATCCGTAGCAACCATATTTCTAAACCAGGCAACGCTACCTGCCACATTAGGGAACTGTGTGAATTAGAAGAGATCAGCGTGCTACGTTCCTGTGCGATGTTTGATAATTTTCCAGTGCTGGCGGTAGATCTGAGTGAGCAATAAAGCGAACTTCCATTCGCTGCGACCAAATTTCTAAGCCAGACAACGCTACCAGCCATATTAAGCAACTGATGTGAATCAGCACAGATCAGCGTGCTACATTCTTGCGCAATGCTTGATTAATCTCAAGTGTTGGCGGTAGAGCGGCGGAGGGAAAGGAGGGGGTAGGGATCATAAAGAGAACTTCAATTCTCGGCGACTAAGTTTCTGAGCCATATAACTCTACGCTCCACGGTAGGAACCTAATACAACAGAGCGCTGATTGGCGTATGATATTCACGTGCAATTATTTTTTTTGGGACATGCGGCAATACAGTTGGGGGAGATTTGAGTGAGAAAACTTCCATCCGTTTTGACCAAGTTTCCCATCCATCTAAGGCCACCCGCCTTGCTAGGAAACCAGCAATAATTGACGAGGATTGGCGTGCGCGGTCTCGTGCATAGCGTGTTCATTTTCGGAGTGTTCCGGCAATACCAACGGTGAACGGAGTAAGCAGGTATATGAGAGAAAATAATGAATCCGAAGGGACGATAGGAAGCGTGCCGGAGCGGCGTGTTGTGGCAAAACAGTCCCGGCAGACCTGGGGGAAGGGGGAAGTGGATGGCCGGGAGGGAAAGGTGGGGGTAGGCGAGTGAGTGAGAAAGAGAGGGAAAAGAAATGGAAGGCGAGAACGCTTCTCAAAATTCCACGCAGGCATCGTCTCCCTTCTTCCATCTCTCCTCCTGCCAGCAAAGAGTCCTTCCATTCGGAGTGATGCCGCCACCCGCTCTCCACCCTCACATACAACCCCCCCCCTGTTCTCCCTACGAATAACCCACGCCCCTTCCTCCTTCTCACTCCGATTCCTCCCACCCCACCACCTCCACCCTCCATTTCCGTGCAAAATGAGCATTACTCTTGGCAGTGGAAGGGAAAAAGGCACCCAGGGATGGATCGAAACGAATAGGAAGGGTATTGGTAGGTACTGGAGTGTTGGTTAGGTTGAGAGAGGTAGGGCTTGGGAAAAAAAGTAAGGGGTTGCCGTGTTTTTAAGATCAAGGAAGGTTCTGAGTGGATGGTGAGGCTTAGGGAGGAAGAGGTTTGTCGGGCTGGATGCTCGATTTTCAGATTTCTAATATCGCATCGCCTTATAGATTTGACATCGAAAAAAGATGAGATGCTTTGCAAATCTTCTAAATCTACATAATACCCTGCAAGCTACTTAAGGGTGTGTGGCAGGGTTGAGTTATCACAAACATACACTAAACTATACCCTGATAAAGTTGATGAAACATTTGCGAAAAATTGCTAATACCTGTCACGAGGTGAGTTTTCACCAACATTTTCTACACGGTAGGGATGCTGCCAATAGTATAGAAACTTTCTTTATTGATGTATTTTGCAACTGCATAGAAACACAGGGATACAAGAGTGTTCAGGAAACATGAGAAGACATGCTGTTAGTGTCAGGGGCGGATCCAGGGAGCAATCTTAGGGGGAGGGACTTCGGAAAATTTGTATGAGGGTATGGATCTGTGCAAGTACGCGCGATCCTGCGCTTGAGTTCTTATGTGAATATTATATAACACATTTACTTATCTTCATAACTGTGCCTGAATATCATTACTATTCCTATTGGTGATGTATTTAACATCGTTAACTATGGGTTTTCTAACTCCTCTCCACCAATTCTATCCGCGATCTGGTGATGCCTGTGTATGGTACAAGGAACGCCAGAATGGAAAGAAATCAACGTTCAATGAATTATCTGTCAGTTTACACCTTTTATAATTCTCCCTAAAGCTCTGGATAGGAAATTACGGTCAACCTTTGATCTCGACGTATGCCGACAACCGAGGCTTCTGATTGGTTCCAGCCATTTTTGTCCTATGCGAATGTTTTGTTGGCATCAGTTGCCGGCTAGAAAGCATTGGAGTGATTGTGTTTTTGCTATATAGTTATCAATATGCCTCAGTGTTGTGCAGTTGGTTGTTCAACGCAGGCGAAGAAAGGGACGAAGTTGCATCTTATCCCTTCGGGACCAGGGAATGAAAGAAGAAGAAAATGATGGCTGCAAAGGATATCCAGAGCTGACTGGATTCCAGGAAGGATGACGATAGCACTAAAATTTCATGCTTTTGTATCTCTTATGTGTTTATCGTGCAGTGATTTGGATTTAATATTATTGATAAACATCATTTATGCAGAAACATGCAATTGCAAACGACGTGCGCAATTAATTATTAGGTGTTGTTTTATCTTTGCATAGTTGGTGATAGAATTGTCTGCCTTTATTTCTCTCACGCGTGAATCATACAGTGAATGAATGTTACTATTATTAACACACACAATTTGTGGAGAAAAGTGAATTTACAAACCGCGTGCTTAATTATGAGGTGTCCTCTATGTGGTTAGTGTAATAAATCCATTTAAAATTGATTTTGTTTTGATTATCAGCGGAAATACGCCGTTGTGAAGTTATAGATGAAGTCATAACGAATGATTGATTGATCACGAGTGCTTGTGCTTCATGCTTACAATGCTCTTAATTATAAAATTTACTTTGAATGCTTCAGTCGTTTATCTATATCCCCTTTTTGTTGCGATGTATGTTGAAGGCTGTCTTGACGATTAGTTAAAAACTGGGTGTCAATTTCGTCAGTGACAATGGGGTTTTTATACTTTAGATGATTTCGATTTCCTTAATGATTTACCTAATCATAAAATTAAGCCAATTCGTGTCGTGAACAGCCGGTTTTTGAGACGTACCACGTCATTCGATCACGTTTTATATCGCCTTTCGGTTTATAAGTTTATCATCTTCCATTACGGATTACGTATAACTTTAGTGGCCCTGTATATGACAAAAGAATGTTGTTTAAGCGCTAAGAATGATTGACGTCATTTGTTTGTGAATATTCAATCATAATTCTGATTTATTAAAATACTTGATAATAAAACTAATATCTCTGCAGTGACAACATAAGGTTGGTCACCGTCTCTTCTCTGTGAGAAGTCACTTCATAGTCGAGGAAAAATTGACGTTTTACTCCTATTGCAGACAAATATTCTATACCTAGAGTCGATTTTGATACCTAATTGACAAGTAAGCTAATATTTCTGTTGTGAAATGACATTTTAAAATACGTATGTGTCGGTTATCAACGAGAAGTCACTTTAATAGCGGGGAAAAAATCACGACTTTCCACTCATATTGCAGACGACGTCGTCTACTGCCGTTTGAGGCGTCTGCTGGGCTCGTATTTTACAGGCCGACTCCCACATTTTGGACGATATACTTGATATGAAAATGATGTAGTATAATAGGCAATTAAATCACTGACGAGTTATCATGGCTCAAATTCGCTCAAATATAGTTAATTAATTTTTATCTCGTGAAAACATGTTTATTCCCTATCTCTCCCATGTAAAAATCGGCCAATCATGACCGCGCGCGCAAGGTTGACCGTACTTTCCTAACCAGAGCTTTAATTCTCCCATACCCGTCACCCACTTGTGCTCAAGCCAATCACTACAGTCACTACTCTAAGATAACCTTATTTGCCATTTTCATAGATTTGTTACGGGCAGTAGAATTGTTACTGGCTACGTTACTTTTACATCATACTTTGGAAATTGTGGAAAATTTAACTAAAATCACGGAGTTTACGACCACTGATTAAATAGCGGCCAATGTATATGAAGATGAAATTAGAGAGATGTTACACTAGTTTATGGAAAAGGTAATTCCGTTTTAAAATGTAGTTAAAAAGTATAGATGTGTTCTTCGAAAATCATGTTGTGCTGCTAAAATCCAGAAAGTGTTTCTTTCCCTATTTCACGAGGGAAACCAAGAACTTTTTTTCCTGAAGAAGGAATGCTTTGTACTTTACGCGAAAAACAAGGTAAAATACTTTCTGATTCTGAGTACTCGTCAAAATAAATGCTATTATTAATAAATTTCAGTTTTTATCGGAGATATAAAAGTGTGTAGCTTTTAAAAGTGTGTGGGAGAGGTGAAAATTTGATCAATTAAAAGACACTTGCTTGGCAAACGTACAGGAAAATCATACCAAATTGAATGAGAGAACCAAAAGAAAAGTAGGTCTCACAATGTTTGAGGAATTTTGATCTTTGGAATTCTTAAATACTAGTCGGCGCCTAAGGTGGCACAAAATATGCGTACGCATTATTCTGTACAATTTGGTATTGCCATTTCTTACAGACAAGCTGGGCAGACTATATTTTGGCGACAAGAATAACTAGTGTTATTTTAATGCTAAAGTTATTGAAGGGACTACTTAAAGGAGAACATTTCTTGCAAATGGCCACCAGAGGTGTGTACCATTCGATTTTGAGCGCAGTAGAAATGTCATGCATGATACTCGCAGTGAATACCGAGAACTTAAATGACCGTGCTTGAATGTAATGGCATATATACAGTTAACTCCTGTAGTCTAGTGCAGCCTTGACACTGTTTTTATGGATATTACTTTTCTTGCGAAACAGTTCTGGATATCTTGCAATTAGAGGTGGTGCGTGTGATTTCATTGCTAGCAAATAAAGCGGAGATATGTTATTTTTATTTAAATAAAGGTCACCGTGGTCAATGACTGCTTGTGCTCCAAGATCAATGAATCAAGGCTTTCGTTGGAATGACAGCACAGGCATTATATATCCATGTGCAAGTGTTAGGTGCATACGTCTGGGATAATTCCGTTGAATCGCCATTTGCTCATGTTATTTCTCACTGTCTCTCACTCTAAAATTACTCCTATTTGAAATAAATCTTGTGTGCATTTAAGGCTATGTTCTAAATCTATAAAAAATACTTTACTGCTACCAAACCAGTTAAAGTTAGTACTCCATGGTTAGTACAACAATTAGGTCAATTGATGCTACAGCAAGGACGTAACCAGGAGGGTGCAATCGTCCCCCCCCCCCCCAACGATTTAGAAAAACCTCAATTTTAATATCCTATACTTACTTAAATTTTGATGAATGCAAATGTAATTACCATAGATTTCAATTTTTAATTGTATTTACTATAATTAAGTGTAATAGCTGTAATTATAAGGCTTGTTTTGAATTAAAGTTGTTTTAAACTCTATCAATATTTCTGTTATTTTACATGCCCATACATTTGCATTTACAAATACTAATCGCCCCCCTCCTCCCCCAAGAGCTTTCCCTGGTTATGCCCTTGTACAGTGACGCATTCATATTATGAAAGCATTATTCAGCTCCTCAAAAGGACTTTAGTTAAACCTAATTGACACCTCGTTTAAGGAGAGAGCTGAAAAAGTTAGAAGCAAATCGACCGAATATGATGAGGTTAATGTGTTCGTAGATATATTAAGTGTTAAAATAATCAACAATGACGAGGTTTTGATCGATTCAGCATCCAAATCGCGAGAGCAAATTTTGTCGAAGTTCAAATTTCGTCGAAGTTCAAAGACATCAATGCAACAGCATTGATGCGATTTGGTAATTTCTAATTGTTATTAGTGCAACATCAGCTCTCAGAATTAAAATTATATTTGAGTGTTGTCTATGCTCGCTGATATAAATCCACCGTTCCCCAAGCCTATGCCACAAAACTCAAATGTAAAAAGCGACCATGATCAAAACTACCATCACACAACTTGAAGGATGGATAGCTAAGATACAAATATATACAAAATAGCAAGTTTGAAGAGGTACATGTTGGCAGAAAAACGCGGAAGAAGTTTTCAAAATAAAAATTGATGCTCTAAATTGCAACATTTTAAATAAAGTTTCATTAATCATAATTTTTCATCAATAATAATTTCATTAACCATAATATTATGCACCGTTGGTCTTTATTTCAAAAGAGCAGTTTTTCAGTGATATAAGTATCATACTTCCGGTAATATCGAGAACAATTCAAGTGTATAAACCAAAAAGGGTGAAATTCGCCGTTAAAAAATCATTTGATTCGACCGGGATTCAAACTCGGATCTCCCAATTGCCCGTCAGGTGTGTTATTCTCAGTTACAACCCAGCGCGTGACTGCATACAGCATCATTTTTGCAATTGCAATGAACGGAGAAAAAATAAAACAACTTACGAGCTCAATTTTTCATACTCCCATAACTAAGGTTGCATATTTTGAATGCATATTTTGAAAATCAATTGGGCATGACCAACAATGTGGTAAAACCAAATAGGTCGAAATCGATGAGTCACGGGTAATCTTTGGTCTTTTTGAAATGTAATTACCCAAAAGGGAAATTAAAAAACAGCTGAGGAAGAATTTCCAACTCACCGTCGGAAAGAACCTACGTTCATGTCGTGAATAAGACACAACGTATTCAAATTTACGAAACTCAAAAATAAAACGACAACATTAAATCAAGTCTATTTTTAATTAAAGTAATTTTATTGCAATAAAAATCAGGATCTTGAGAGAAGAAACATCCTTTTTTTGAAAAGCACGAGGACGAAATTCATTTTAACATTTCAACCAATAAATCATTTATTGACTCTGGTTCATTTTTCGACGAACATGCGTGTTCTAAGAGAAGGTATGTTAAAGTCAAGCCGAGGATCAGAACTGAATTTTTTTTACTTGATTGCTGAGAATTTTAAGGAGCATGTTAAAATCAACATTACTTGGTATCTTTTTATTACCAGAATAATGGTTTGCGTCTTAGTGGGATTTAGTAAGCGGTAGTTTTTCTAAAGACAGTGAGTGTTAAAAATTTTAGGAACTTTAGATAGTTAATGAATTATTTTCATGGGAGCCTCTACGGTGATAACCGCGAATGGAAAAGATAACATGCGTCCGAGTTTCACACCATTGGCGTTTCTTTTTCATTATATAATGGTGTATATAATTATGAATTATTTGAGAATTACTGATTCGCACATTTTAGGATCTATACGGAATATTAGGAGTAAAAATAACAGAAGGGATATATTATACAAAGTTAAAATGTAGTTATGCATTGAGTAATGTTTTAAACAGGTGCTTACACTTACCATACTTCATACACGTACTGTAATATTGTCAAAGAAGTCACTGGCCAGTAGAGATCCGTGAATATAGTAGGATGCGACATTTGTGAGAAGTATCAAATCCCGCAAAATAAATCAGTATGCCCAGGCACTTGATCATATTGTTAATTGGAAGAGTTAATCTGGTAAACTCCAGAAAAACAAAAATCCATTTTGTCAACGAAACGAAAATGATTAATCTGTCCGCATAGTAAAATAAAAAAACACGTACCATGCCAAAACGAGGTGTCGAAGGAAACGCCAACGGGACAAAACATTGTGGCACATTCAAGGAACACGATTGCATCTACGCGCGACAAAGAGCGAATGAGACCGCATTAGCACCCAAACGCTCGCAGTCAGTAAGCGACCCACAAACTTAATACAAGGGAAACAAAAACTACAAGAAATATGTGTGACGAAGCATTTCCTGTATGCCTTTCGTTTCTATCCACTGCACTTACTCAATCACACTCACATCTTGAACGCAAAAATATTCATAAGTACAAATAAAAGATACATGCTCCTATTATGAGGATATTTTTCTGTATGGCATCCATAAGAATTCTTTCCTCCATCAGTGCTTATGCCTTTTGCATTCAGGTGCATATGAGGTAACCATTTTCTATTCCACTTTGTCTCCGAACGGCGTAAGTTTTGAGGAAAGGATAGATTGATCAGACAGATAATTATGTCTTTGATTTCTGTTGGTTGGGTGAATATGAGATTGCTTGTCGAGCTCACGAAGTAGCAGAAGCACATTCACATAATTGACATTCCTTGGGATTACTCTGCTCATTGAGGAAATTCATCCAAGAGAGGCTAATGCCGCTATTAGTCACAGAGCACGAGAAAAATAATAAAGTGATGGACCGACGTGATGTTACTTAGGGTGATAAGCTGAAACCGACAATATATTAGTAATGAAATAGAGCAAATCAAGTTGAAAGAAGTATTAGGAGCGACTTTTGAGCAACTTAAGCATAATGTCATTTTTCCCGCGAACGATAAGGGACAGCTGCCAATGAGATTTTGGACTTGGTTTTTCGATAGGTAGCGTAGCTAATCAGTTAAATTTCTTTGTAATGTTTGTATCCTTTACTGCTACCTAGTACTTACATGCTTCCGCTATAAATTTTGAACCCCTGAGCATTTTTGTAGCTGGAAAATTCATTAATACAAATAGCTTTTCTAACTTTGGTGGCATATCTTCAGTGTAGTACATTTTGGTTAAATTTCCCCTCCTGACATGTATTTGTAAGCTTTTGCTAACCAAACAATTGCCCCAGCTTCATTAACTTTACTAGGGTACAGCGAAAAATCATCCCCTTCCACACACCCTTAAGGTTTCTAACAGGGTCTTATGTAGATATAGATGAAAGTGGTAATCAGGAAATGCGGTGTAATCACATATGAGGCACCATTCGACATTTGTTCACTGTCGTTGGATGGCTCGTTGGAACAATAGAATTTGGTAAGTCACATTAAAAGAATGAAAGGAAATGTTGGCCATTTAATTCATCTTATTCTGGCAGAAATAGGAGATCGTTAGGAACAATGAGGGACTTCGCACATCGGCAAAATAATTTTTATATTGAGGTAAATGACTAAATTACGTAAATGAATGAGCCAGATACATCTCCTACGATAAAGTGTTTTGTCTCAATTACAATGCCTTAATAATATAGTGATTACACGTAAAATATATTATTTAACACACTTGAAAATCGCTTTAAAAGGCATTTCAAGAACATTTACACAATGTTGTTCAATTAATTTAAAGCATTTTAATGAATGAATACCACTTTGCATCGCAAGTCTCAGCACACACTCGTGAAAACTTTCCAAGATATGAGCAAAGGAAAAATAAAATTAGGGGCCTGTATCTCGTAAATGTTGATGCCTGGGAAATACTGAAATACATTTATTATCTACAATACATGTTTCTTCTGTTGATAAGCTAAGAATTCGTGAAATTAAAAGAAAATAATTCTCTATGTGAATATAGAATAAAAAGGAGGCAAAAACAGGAATGGAGACAGAACGAGAAATGTACGCGTAAAGAGAGAGCGAAGCGAAGGACGACAGAAGAAATGGGAGGGCTAGAAAGAGCAAAGTGATCGGAGCATAGAATAGTGAAAGAAGTCCAAGAGGAGGTAGGAGCAGGCATTTGAGACAGAGCGAGAAAGGTACGTGTAAAGATAGAGAGCGAAGTAAAGAACGACTGGAGAAACGGGAAGACTATGAGAAGAAGGAAATGTATAGAGAGGAAATAAATTGGGATAAATGAAGAGAAAGAGCAAAGTGATTGGAACATAGAATGGTGAAAGAAGGCCAAGAGGAGGTAGAGGCAGGAAATGGAGCCATAGCGAGAAAGGTGCGTGCTATGAGGAAGGGACATAAGGAACGGCAAGAGAAAAGGGAAGACAGGAAGAAGACGGATAATAAAAGAGAGGAAGGGAATTGGATCAAAAGAAGAAATAAAGCGAAGTGATGGGAACTTGGAATAATGAAAGAAGGAGAGTAGGCGAGAAAGGTACGTGCAAAGAGAGGGCGAAGTTAAGAACGACAGAAGAAAAGGGAACGCAAGGAGAAGATGGAAAATGATAGAGAAAGAGGAAAGGAATTGGGATAAAGGAAAAGAAAGAGGGAGAGAAAGTGCGAGGTGATGGAAAAGGGGTGGGTGGGTGGTAGGGAAGGAGGGGAAACCAAGTGGAAGGTGGGAAAAAAATAAAAGTCTGGATGAGATAGTGGACCCCAGTGGAATGAGAGGCGGCACTCAAATGCTTTTAGACCGAATGAGTTTTATCCCGTAGTCAATAGAAGACCGCCAATAGTAACTAATGCAGGCTAAGTGGCTCTTTCAAGAGATTGCTTGGCTCTGTAAATATTTCATGCGGGGAGGGCGTAGGAACGTATAGCCCAGGCGCGCTTTTTCAGCGTGGAGTGGAAAAGTAAAGAGGAGAGAGCTGGCGGTGGATTGGGTGGTGTGGGAGGGGGTGGGGAAGGTCTCAGAAGGGTGGGAGGGGTGAGGTTTTTATGGCCCCTGGCGGCGGAAAACAGGAGGGGGCGAGGGGGAAGAAGAAGGGAGATGCAGGGGTGGAAAAAGCCTTACGGGAGGGGGTGTTGGAAAGAGGAACCCAGGAAGCGTGCAGTATGGAAGTTGGGTAGAGCGGGGAAGGGGGTTAGTGTGTGTGCCTTTTGCTTGTCAGACCAGTTCCATAGCTGAGAAAAGAGCATACTGTGTGCTGGTGTGAGTGTGTGTACCAGAGCACACCGTCTTTTTTTTCCCTCCCACTCAACTATCTTTCACTTTAGGAGTCCCTCAAGGTTGGGTCCTGGGATCAGGAAATTTCCGCTTCCCGTCCATTTGGGGGAAGGGATATCCTTTTTTGAGTGCGGTTCGTCTCTGGATGCGGGTTCACTCGATTGAGTGCCTTTATCATTGTTTTGCCTTATACATTTCACTCCTCTTCCTTACGTCTTTCCTTCCTCTCTCTCTCCGTACCTCCTCCTCTCCCTGAATCTATTTCCCTCTAGCGAGATTATTCGCACATCCAGGAAACAGGCTGGAAGATTGGCTCATAGTTTACCGAGCTGGTGGTGCGAACGAGTTCGGGGTTTTTCGCGGAGTGCCTTTCAGGAAGCGAAGACCGTTTTGTTCGTAGCGGGTTCAATATCCACGCTCTTCTTGTTTGGGATGATGAATCGACTATGAGGAGCAGCGAGCAGCTCCTTACTCGATTGCCCGCTCCGCTCGGGATGCACTCAAAAATCCAGAGACCCTGATCGCATGCACGTGAGTGGTTTGTTATTTATCTCCCCGAGCCTCTCGGAATCTTTAGAATGAAAGGATTGCGAGGAACCGGAGAGTTCATGCTTGAACGTTTTTTTTGCGCAAGGGAAATCCATGACATGAATGAATCGGCTTGCTTCGGATTGGAATTTGTTTCATTCAATTCTAAAAAGCTAAAATGGACGATGTTTTTGGGTAAATATTTCGTTTTCAAGTGATTCGTTGGAATCTTGAATAAAATCATTATTTTTTCTACTTTTTGTAAAATTAATGCAGTGACATGGGCGCTTGTTAAAGAAGAAATAGATTCCCCCTATTCAGCACCAGAGGATGATACTAGTGATTCTTTGATAAATGTCTCCGAAATCTTTATATTTCGTGAAGTGAATATGAGTCGCCAGGACAACCCCAATTATATTATTTGAAGAAGAGGAGGATTCGAGGATGGAGAGTGTAACAAAAAACTTATGTGACATGGTTGGCAATGCAGCTATATGGTGTATGGCTTTGCGGAAGGAGTTTCTTGAGAGAATTGGAAGGCGGCAGAATTAGATAACAAGGATTATCGGGATGTAAAAGGCCACGACATGAAGTGATGTAAAGTTAATGAGGATGGTGCAAAAGATTGGTGGTATTTTATGTAAGTTTAAGAGGTATATTTAATAATGCTGAGCCGAGAGATGAAATAACTTAATGACTGTCTTTACAATCGGCGTTAATCATTAACCCTCTCAGGGCCATACACTGATGAATCTGCTTCCGTTTCTTAGGCGATAAAACCAAGGGGTGATAGATTGTCCCGATATGTAGCATTAATGAAACATTAATAATTAATAAATATATTTTTGTTGTTACGGTGATTAAATTTGACAGAATTCTTCCTAAATTAACAATTATAAGTTGCTAAAATTAAACAGCGGATTGATATTTTAAAAGATTACTATCTAATGTTGCTACTTTGTGGAAGGTTGCATTTTATTTACAAGTCACCCGCGGAATTTTGGAGAGGTTACACTCAAGGTATATGGCACTAAGCGGGTTAAGACGTACAATTATTAAGTAAATACGAGACTGGAAGTAGTGCTCCAGATAGGCAGAATGAGAACTTAAAGGATGTAATGCGTCAATCCGGATTCGCGTATTATTCTGTAAAATGTTATGGCACTGCGCGAAGGTGGAGTGTATCAAAGGTGAAAGCTGCTCATATCCTTTAATGCAACGGCATTTAAATCAACCCTTACAGTGTGATTTTGAGCGTTCATAGCGTATCTGAATTATGATATTTGAGACTCTGTGTGAACACGGCGTTGTTGAATAGTTCTTTCAAGCCTGCCAAACGTAAAACAAGTGATCAACGAGTCATTTCGTGTATCCTCGAGGAAGGGAAAGGATAGGAATTCAGGACGACATAAGAAGAGATTGACGTTGCAACTGAACAGGAAGTATTAATGGTAGTTGAGTAGAGTTATGTACAGGAAAGTTAAAAAAAAACTACGAAAAGACTACTTAAGGCAGGGACTGTAGAAAATCCACCGATTCATCTCGTAGAATACCCATTTATGGTAATGAAGACCTACCCTAACCGGTTGAATTCTTATAATGATGGGTACTAGCTGATAGTGGCTGCTGCGAGTGTGCTGGGGGTGTAACACAGCTGATTGAAAGACTAGGTTAAGAGCCGCAAGAGAAAACGCTAAGCTACGATTAATTGAAAAATTAAACTCTGGTGAGTTCTAGGGTGACATGGAGGACATCATTTTAACCATATCTATAGACTGATCGAAATGACAAAATAAGCGAATTACACTGCCGAATGAATAAGTGCAAAACTTCCTCACCAACATTTTCTTTCCTCCCCAACATTAATAATTTCAACAAAAGTAGCGAGACAATAGAACAATCCGCTTACATGCAGTCAATTTATATTCTTTCCACTTCCTTTCCCTTTTACCGCCCCCACTTCGTGGCTGGTGTCGCAACCCCTACCACACTTCCCTGCGGTGGCTCGCTGGGTTACTTGTTGATGCAGATAAATTTATCCGTCCATCTCTGGCTGTCCTTAAACGTTTCCTTTGTATATTTATCTGTTCCCTAGTAGCCCAATTTAACTAATATTCCTCAGGAGTTGCTTTATTTTTTTCTTCGTTGGCGGTTACCGTGGGGGTTCACAGGTAATTTCATTATTCCGCATTTCCCGCACTGCTTTTCTTATCCACCCATTAAATCTTGCAGTCCCTTCGATGATCGACTACCTAAACCCAGGTCGTCCGCGAATATAACCTTCTTTATCAACTGTTCTCCTACTTAGACTCCCACATTTAGCTCTATTACCGTTTTCTTGGCATACATTTTGAAATGCAAAGATGGTTACGTTGTCCATTTTATTCCAACCTACTACCAAAGTAATTAAATTGCTCTACTTTCCCAAGTTTGTGCCCTCCTTTTTTATGACCAATTTCGATTTCGATGTCCCTGAACAGTAAGTGGGAACATTATGAAAAAAATCATGTCTAAAATCCATATGATATCCCAAGAATAGAATGACATTTTCTATATGCTTGAAGGCGGAGCTGAATATTAGGGTGAAAGGGCACAAAATAGAGCAGCTCGAGCTGTATACATGACTTGGTATTATATTGAAGGAGAATGGGTTTAGTGATACGGACATAAGATGTAGGATTGCTCTGGCTAAATAATCTAAGATATGGATGAATATTTCTCGGGTTTCCATCCGGGTAATGGTGTTAAACTGCACCAACGCACAGTGGGCTGAAATCGAAAAAATTTGACCAAAAGTTAAAAAGTGATTTTTTCAAGACAGGAAGCTGAAACTTTACGTAAATATTTTCAAGAGACCTGTTCATGCGATGACGCAAAGCATTTTCCTTAGTACTCAACAATTAACAATTTGCATGATGTCAAATTTGCACAAATTTCGCAAAAATGGTCTACACTCAATTTTCTCACGAAATCTTCAAAATCAAGCCCGTGCTAAGCCTTTATGGGTAAAGAATTGGAATAAAAAGTGATGCAGTATAATGAAACAGTTTTTCATCTTTGTTTTAATGTAGTCTACTTACTCTTTTGTCATTATTTACCAAAAATACTAAACAAAATGGCGGACCATTTCTTTGGTCATTTTTTTAATACATGTAGAGAAATAGTTATTTGCATCGCCGAGCATCGCGAAGTAACTTATATGGGGAAACTCTACAAAGCTTCCACAGTGCGAATCCGATGAGTAATGCTGCGACCGTTTGCGACGACGAATTTCACATCAGTTTTTCGATCGCGCGGTCGAGTCTAGTCCAACCCGCCTGCAACGGTGATTAAGGTGGCGCGTCAAGTGTGTGGAATGGATTGTAACCGCATTGACTCCGCTATGGAGATTTTCGAGATACGAACATTGAAAAGAGCCTCTATCTATTATATTTTGGAGGAATCGCGGAAAAAAGTACTCATTTTGTTACATAGTGTAAAGGTTTAGGAGGTACTGAAAGACTGCTTTCTTCAGGTGCACCGCGGGCGTTTATCTTTTTAGCGTTGCAAATAACTATTTCTCTACATGTATTAAAAAAAGGACCAAAAATGAGGGTCCGCCATTTTGTTTAATACATTTGGTAAATAATGACAAAAAATAAGTAGACTACAGTAAAACAAAGATGAAAAACAGTTTCATTTTACTGCACCTCTTTTTATTCCGATTCTTTACCCATAAAGACTTAGCAAGGGCTTGATTTTGAGGATGTCGTGAGAAAATTGAGTGTAGACTATTTTTGCGAAATTTGTGCAACTTTGACCTCATGCAAATTGAAATATGTAGAGTACTAAGGAAAATGCTTTACGTCATCGCACACAGGTCTTTTTAAAATATTTATGCAAAGTGTCAGGTTCCTGGCTTGAAAAAATCACTTTTTGACTTTTGTCCAGCTTATTTCGATTTCAGCCCACTGTGTGACGTTTCAATGGCGTAGTCTGCCATCGTCTTCAGGGTGAATGATTTTTGCCAGAATTGTCATGTATTTATAGGGTCACATTTTTGAAAACCAAAGGTTTACAACTCAGCAGTGCTTGGAAACCTGCTCTGAGAATGCTAAAAGAATGGCGGGAAAAAACTGACGAATCAGGGAAAACCTGACCAAAAATGTGACCCTATAAATATCATGCACCCTGAAGACGATGGCAAACGACGTCATTGAAACGTCGGTGCAGCTCAACACCATAAACCGGCTGGAAACCCGAGAACTATACATTCTAAGCATTCGCCGGGAAAGACTTAGATCCTACACAAGCTATGATATTTTCAAAGAGAAGGGATTTAATGAGGGGGGTCTGAGAAGAGACGTAAAGAAATGGCCTGTGATAACTCTTATTTGGAGCGTGTTGCTGTACGGGTCGGAAACTTGGTCATCGCGAAGGGAGGATGAACGTAGACTTGAGACATTTGAGATTGAGGTTTGAAGAATGGTGGAGAGGGTGAACTGTGTGTCAAGGAGGACGAAGAAGGAGGTATTGGACATAGTTGGAGAGGAGAGGAAGCTTCTGGCGGAGGCTCGTAGAAGGAAAAACGGATGGATGGAGGACGTTTTGAAAGGATAGGGCATGTTGAAGAGGGTAATAGAGGGGAGAACGCTGGGGAGGCGTGGAAGAGGAAGGAAGTGGATAGGAATTCTGGACAAAATAAGAAGAGGTAGACGATATGTGGAATTTAAGAGGGATCTTATGGTGGGACATCTATAGGAGGGTAAGCGAGACGATGTACCAGAATTTGTCATGTCCAAAAACTACCAATCAGCAGGTAGAATACTGAAACAACTCAACAACAGAAGGTAGCATGGTTCACCTCCAACGGCCAATTAGTGTAAGGTGCGCCACCCGCCATATTCCCTGTGGAATTTCCTAAGGGATTTAAGAAAGGTTAAAAGGCTCCAATGTAGGTACTCTTCATTTTCGGCTTTGGGGATTGGCCTTCTGGAAGATGTTTCCGGGATAACGTGCAGCCTTCTTCCCTCTCCACCCACTCAACCACCCTCTCCTCTCCCTCTCTCTTTCTCGTTCCGTCTTCCCCCTTTTACGCCGGAGAATAAATAAAACGGAGAAACCCCTAAATTCGCAGAGACACAGAAAGGGAAGGAAAAAGAGGCATGCGGGTCCACACTCTTGAGGCCGGTCACACACACACACACGTACACACACAAAGGACGACGTTGCCCCAGCTACCTTTCCATCCATCGGGCGAGAGTGGTCCGATGGAATAGGAAAAGGGAAAGAGGGCGAAAAAATACGTATGAGGGGAAAATAAAACACTTCCCCGCTGTCGACCCTCTTCCCTCCTCCTCCAACCTCACTTCTCCACACGAAAAAAACCGAGTTCACCCGGCCACATCACTCGCTCGGTGTCATTTCCAAACAAGAAAGGCAAAAGTAATATAGTATCAAGAACGAAAATTAGTGGGCGCAGTACAGTCCACATTATTTCACAATCGCAACACGTGTTTCTGCGTATGGCATCGCCGTCATCAGGTACAATAATATCATCATCTGAGTAATCTACCAGTTAGAGGTAGGTTATGATGAAAGCCAGAGAATGTCCAACAGACTTACACGTTCAGTGCCCCATCTACCTACTAGTCTTCATCTCAGTGTAAGACCTACCTTTCTTCACCCCGTCCATAAAACCTATTCTCTCTCTTCCCCTTCCCCGCTTGCCCAACATCCTATTCTCTATCGCGGCCTTCAGCAAACTATCTCCCCTCATTACCGCCTCCAGCCACCTGATAAAATCAAATTGGACAGAACTACACCGGTTTTTGTTCATTCTCGACAATCTTGTTCAACCTCATCTCGCCAGATACGGCCGAAACTTAATCGTAATGGTTCATCCTTACTTTTGTTATTCATTAATGTTATCTACAGGTTGAGGTAGGTTTTAATAGAAGTGAGTGAAAATTCTCTACATTTTATTGTTTACTAGCACGGCCGATACTTATACACTTTCATCCTTTTTTATTATTTCTGAGTTAATATACTGGTTAAGGTAGGTTCAAATGAATGTGAGCAAAAATCGTTTAGATTTTTACTTAAACTGGGGCCCTGTATGCAAACTCTTTTTCTTTCTTCATCTCAGAATACTTCCTACCTCTCTTCACCCCGTCCATATATCATTCTTCCTTCCCCTTCCCAATATGCTCCACTCCGTCGCGGACTTCATTATCCCTTTGCCCGTCATTACCCGTTCCAACCACGTATAACAAGCATTGATCTGAATCCTTCTAATCCCCTACAGTAGTTTTCTCTCCTCACCTAACATATTTCACAATATCGCATCTAAAATGTATTCGCTGATTATAGAATAGTATGTCAGCTTTCATCGAATTGTCTCGCACATTGTTTGCATCGTATGTATTAAATTGCATTTTGTATCGAGCTTCATCCTATGCATCGTTTAACGACTCAAAACGAGAGAAATTGACAAGTAAATTTAAATTGAATAATAATAAAAATTGCCAATAAAAGCAATGGAATTTTAACTACTATGCATGCATTTCGGTAATCCAGGTGACCACCGAAAGAGAAGAATTTAAATCTAGTAAACACAAGCGTGTTTAATAGATTTAAACTCTCCCTTTCGATGACCACCTGGATGATGGAAATTCACGCTTAGGAGTTGAAATTCCCTTGCATTTATTGACAAATTTAATTATTTTTAAATTTAAATATCGTTTAGCGAGTTTCATGACAAGCATCGGATTGCATCACAGCTATCTCGTCACATCGCGCATCGAGTTGCATCCGAATGCGATTTCGAGGACGGGACGTCAATAATCGCATCGCAATTTTCCGAAATATCGCATATCGCTGTCGTATCGCATACGGTGTTGCTGTTCACCCATACGATTACATGAAAACTATATTATCGCATCGCATAAGCGTCACATCGCAATGCGATGCATCGTACAGCCGCATCGCGGGACGTTCGACATCAAATAAAGATATTCTGAAATTTTGCATATCGCTTTTATAACACATGTATTGCTTAATGCGTTGCATTGCTCGTTTCGGATTGCATCGCAACTATCTCGCATCGCATGTCGCATCGCGTCCCAACGCGGTACGTGACATAGAAGGGGCGACAATTATGGCATCGCGATATTCCGAAATGTTGCATATTGATTTTACATTGCGTTTCATCGCATGAATCGAAATAAAGTGTAACTATTCTATCGCATCGCGTACACCGCGTAGCATATAAATGCGATGAATCTCACAGTCGGAACGATAAATGTCACATCGCATATCGCTTTCATGTCGCGGTCGTAACACATATCGCGTTGCATCGCACGAATCGGATTGCATCACAGCCGTCACATCGCATCACGTTACATCCCCGTGCGATACATCGCGCATTCGGGACGACTATTATCGCATCGCAATATTCCGAAATATCGTGCGATGAATATCATCGCAATATCGCATTAATCTGTTAGTTCTCATATCGTTCACACATCGAATATCGATTTCATATCGCGCACCGCGCGACCCTTGCTCCGCAAACACGTAGCCGAGAAAACTCCTCCTCCCACAGAGCATCGTGCCCCCTCTCTTTCGACCACCCCTTGGAAACTCTGTTTCCATTCCCCCATCCCCTCCCAAATCCTCTTCCCCTTCTCCCCCTTCCTAGCCTCATCCCCCCCACCAGTGCCAACATAAGAGAAGATTACTGCTTGACAAATGCTTTTATTTCTGAAGGAAATGGGGAGAAGGTTCGGCGAGGGGGTTCTTACAGGCAAGGTGTGTTGGGGGCAGGGGGGTGGAGGAGACTCACCCCCCCCCCCCCCATCCCCCTCAGACCCTCCCCCCGCTTCACACTCCTTGCTCGGGCTGGGCAGATGGGAGGTCGGGACGACGGTGAAGGTGTTGGTGGAACGATGGGGAGGAATGAGGCTGGATATGGAGGCTGTACACGTGGAAGTTTCTTATACAATACAGTAGTCATTAGCGTTGCAAATTCAGAAATATCAGAATGTTGGCAATCAATACGTTCGCAATGATGAAGAATGCTTCATAATTCCACTGTTTTTCTATAAAAAATGATCGACTGGTTTCGTAACGGTGGTACATATTCAGGGGGTCGGAGTCATGTCGTAACAGAGTTACATCTGACAGGACCAGCCGTTACGTGATACGAAACCAGCCGTTCTTTTTTGTGATAAAACTGTGGAATTGCGTGGTATTTTTCATTATTATATTATGAATTAATTCCACAAAGTAGAGCCTGAGACGTCTTAAATGAATGTTATTGTACACTTTATTCATGGAGTTACGTGGACTTTCACGGAATTTATAAGTTTTTATGGACTAATTAATAATAAGTATACATTAAGCGCATTGAATGCCAGAATTGTTATACTTCATATTATTAAAGGCAGGAAATGTCACAAACATTTAATTAGGGTAATATCTGTCTTTGACAGCTATAAACATCTCTATGTGAAAATGAAATATTTTATTTATAAAAATAAGTCCCTCTACTGCAAATAAATTTCTTGTTTCGATGTGTATCCTCCAATAGTATCCAAGTAAACCATATTACAATCGTTCAACCTCCGTCCTAATATGCAAACATTTATCACGACTTTCATCGTTCCTCTACGACCTTATACATGACCCATCTCATTCAATCTTCGAATTTCCCCCAAGAATATCGTATCGTGCCTTATGATTTCGAGTACCTGCTACTAATGATATCCAACGCCGTGACCTCATCTGAGAATCTTTGTTATAGCCCGTTTCTCCTATTTTGAGTAAAAAGGAAGCAATAAGTGGTTACTATCCAAGATAATCCAGAGTGAAAAATATTTCGTAAGCCTCAAAAATATCCCTGATCGAGCTGAAAATACTCAGATTAGAAGCGCGACGGCAATTCTATCGCCGCTCCGAATACCGTCTTCAGAGTCTGTATAACCATTCAAATAACCCAGCATCCAATCAGCCATACCACCGGTAGCACTTAAAACAAACAAGTATTTTTCAAGAATTTGTTGTGATGGATGGTCACCCAAGGCAGACGACCTTTTTCTCTTTGCGTATTATGCGGACCAAGAACCAGGTCTCATGTCTCATTGCGAGCCGTATCGACTACTGGAAACTTGGAAGTTTTCTCTATTACTCTGATTACTCGGGCAATTTCCTCTTCTCACCCACCGTGCCAAGCAATTCCTTGTTTGTCTTCCTTTCCGTCCACCTCACTTTCTCAATTCTCCTCCACACACACATCTTAAAAGCCTGTGACCTCTCATCATCTTCTACAAGCTTTTGAGCTGTGGTTATGGAGAAAAATGAAGAAGGTGTATCCCCTATATTAAGCATTAATCCTTTCGCAATCCTGTATTATTTTCCCATCTCTCCTGAAGTCTCGGTCGAATTACACTCCCCCAACCAGCCAATAACTTGAAAGAGAGCAACGGCTCTAGGAGATGACACCAGGGGGAGGTACGGCGCAGGGTGCCTTGTATATAGTGTTTCCGCGCTACATAAACTCGCTCCCTTTGGATGTTATTCCGCCCGTTCAACTGGCAATGAAAACGCTTGGAATAGCTGGCGGAATTAGCCTTAACGGGCCCTCACGAGACTCTTACAGCACTCTTTTCAAATTGCCTCCACCTCACCACTTCCTCGCCCCTCCCCCTACCTGAAGTTTCCCAGCTATCCGTCTCTTCCTCTTGGGTGAGATCCCAGCTTCCTTTTCTTCCCCTCAGAACCTCTCCGCTCCCTTCACCCCAACCTCAGTTCAAGTGCTTTCGATACGACTCCCCGACTTCCACATAATGCCCCATCCAATCCCTCTGCATCCACATTCACCTCTCCATTAGGTCTCGAGGTTTGCAAGCAGTGTTGTCAAACTGGCAACTTTTGCGTAAGTCTTGTTGCAGCAAAATTTAAATACCCCAAGAAGGGAGGCGCTCTAGCAGAAGAGGAGTCTGCTGACAGCTAGTAACACAAGCCTGGAAGTAAGGAAGTCCTTCGTCTAAACTTATTTTTGGAGCATTCATAAAATTGGCAGTGAAGCCTGGACAACAACAGATGCAGAAGAATGGAGATTGTAAGCAATGGAGGAGTGGTGCTATCGAAAAATGATGAAGATAAGATGGACGGAGATAATCACCAGCGAAGAAGTCCAACGAAGAGTTAGTGCGAAACGAAGTTAGTATAACGAAAACTCTTCAAAGAAGGAGGGGCAAACTTACTGGGCACATTTTGCAACACACCAGCTTATTGGGGATAGTGGGAGTTTCCCATGTAAGGTGGTGAAGTTTCCGCAGATCGGAACACATCAGCGAACATCGCAACACATCAGCACTCGAACGACGTTGAATGGAACGATATGCGCTGGCGAAATGTTTTGTGACTTGCTGGTAGGTACATTTTTATGGGTAAACAACAGCTACAGCCGAATGTTTTGCTTAAAGTCGTTGAATTCGTTCAAAAAAGTATATAAAAATGTAAACTTTTTATCACAGACTAGTTATAAACCTCACAATATGCATGTTTGACGCCTTTACTGAAAATCAACAAACTTGACAACAAACCAGGTTGCCACTATCGACGATCTCTTTTGTTGTTTGGCGCACATCAGCTTTCCTCTCGATCTGTTTTGAAGTGCGCTACCTTTTACACATGGTGTGTAAGACGAATGGAAGTCAAGTGCTATTTGGGTTGCGAAGTGATTGGTACACTAGAGCGAATAGAAGGCACCCAATATTGGAGTGAGGAATGAATGGAAAGAATAACCGAGGAAGGAAATGGAATGCATCAGGCAAATGAGAAAGGACGTCCAAGTTAATAATTTTGTAGGAACGAAGAGGTTGGCAAAGAGGAGAGGTGTGTGGAGAGCTGCAGCAAACCAATTAGGACTACTGATGATGAATAGAAAAATCTGACTACATTTCAGGAGCAATTTTTACATGACAACACAACTAATGACGAAAAGCGGATTGCACAATAATATTGTTTCTTCCAAATATTTTTTTTCATGGCGCATTTCATCCCATTTGGCGAATATCGTTGCTTTTAACATATCGCTGATTTTTTGTTCGTCTCTTGAGGTCTTACTACCCTGACACAACGAAGGGAGACCATCATTTTCGTCCGGACTTCTGACGCAACGAGAGGAAGTTGGAGTGGGAATTCCCTTTAAACACCTTGAGCCGATTTTTTATGCGGGGAATCTTACAGAATACAAACTATTTTATTAATTTTTCTGTAATATTATCAGCAAAATTGAGGATTTATATGTTAGTGAAAAATGACACTAAACACTGAAAGAAATATTCCAAAAATTAATTTAAAATGCTAATACCAGTGGCATATCTTTAAAAAATCGCGAAAAAAACTGTAGCACCAACGCCTTTCTAACGCTCGCTGCTGATGAGTTGTAGATTAAATCAACTATTTATATGTTTAGTGAATTGCCGATTTTATATATTTAGTGAATTCCCATCTAGCGACGAAATTAGCGACTTCTATCATTTTTCATTTGGCAACACACTAGCGAATTATTACTTGAAGTTAGCGACTGAGTCCAATTATTAACATATTTAAAGCCAATAGAATTAAATAATTACTCTATAACTATCAACCCTTCTTTAATTTTCCACATGTCACCAATATTAATACCTTTATTTTCCAGATTGATTTACACTCACAAAACTACAAAAAAATCACCCATTTCTAACTCAATTTAACTACAAACAACTGAATAGCGTTTTTATATAGTTTTCTTTGCACGCCACGATAAAACAAAAACAATAATGAGCAATGATAATAAATGATAGCGATAATAATTAAATATTCGTAACAATAAAAAAAGAATCTGGAAGTGTTCCGAGCTATAAATACCAAACTGCTCCGAGTTCACCACCTGGGCGACTTTATGAGTTGGCAACACTGCCTGCAAGAAAAGAAGGGATTGGGAAAATAAAAAAAAGGGAGGACAAGAACTCTGCTATGCTACATGCACTCATGTACTCTCTTCCTTCCCGCTGCAAAACCAGCTCGAGAACAGACTCTACTCCTTGTTGATTTTCTTTTCCCTTTTCTCGCTCGGAAGAGACGTAATACACGAGAACAAACATAACACACCTCGGGAGCAGCAGTGGAAAGTTGAGTATGAGTTGAGTGTGGCAGTATAAGAATGGTTGGTTCCTCTTTCCGGCTAAAGGGATTGTATGCACAATACGGGTGGAAGGGTAGCCCTTAGGATAGAATGGTAAGCGAGGCAGTAACAGTAATCAGCTCCTTGCCGAAGGAGTCTCTTTTAAAAACACTCATCCGAGGCTTTCGAATAGCCCGTAGTGCAGTGGAAAGGGCAGGGCAGGAAGGTGGGCCATACCAAAATCCTGGTCTTTGGCTAGTTGTTCCCGAAGTCAGGTGTCAGAGCATTTCACCGCGTGGTATATTACCGTTGATCGTGAATCAACATATCAAAAATGTTGTCTCCTTAGTAGCTCTGATGAGGTTTTTTTTAGTAAGACTACGGTGATAAAGACAAGGTGGAATATAGTATTAGCTATGGAAGAATTTTAGAAGAGAAGGAAATTGGTGATTACTACGCTTAGATAGAAAAGAGCAGTTAAAACTTTAATACCGAATTTTCAGAAACTTAGTATTTGCGTAAAGGGGAATTAACATTCATTCTGAGACCTTTTAGACGTGCGTGTATGTGGGCAGAGGAATAGAAATGGTAGCCTATGTAGCAGCAAGTGGGCAAACGGGAATGTTTTTTTACATCACGCTGGGAGGAAGAATACATGAAGAGCTTTAAGAGTTACTAAAAGGGGAGAAAATATCAGTAGTCATGTGTCAGACGGAAATCCGGAAATATCTCAGTACCAGCGATGATTAAGGATTTTTTTATGCAAGAAAGTTAGGATATTTTCCAGGAAAAACAACAAAACATCAGTAAACACAGTGTAAGTAGCCTTAGACTGGACTGTACTAAACTCTTTTCTTCTGGCTAAAATTGGCTTCAAAACCAATTGAATTAAATTATGAACCACATTGAAAGAACTAAAGCTGCTTGCGTCTTTCTTTACTTTTTAATAACCATTAAAACTCTACATATTATGTTTTAATTTTAACTGGAAGAACCCTGTAAAATAACTTAAAGAACAAGCTTTTGACAGAAACACAAAGGATTCACGCGTTGCAATCGAATATGTATTCCAATCATAGTTATCTAATTTCAATTATATTTCTTATTGAGTGCGACGCGATGTGGATTTATTTGATATATTATTGAGCAGCCATTTATATCACCGAAAGAAATTCAATTTCTCGCCCAAACTGGTGGTGCACTCAGTCGAAATGAAATTTCAGGGGACCGAGGAAGTTTCCTTCGACGCGGTCACGCTCCGATACAAAAGCCCTCTGCCCCGGCCCCAACACGGAGCGTTTGACACATCATGAGGGGAGAGCCGGTTGAAATGTATTATACGAACCGCGGGAGCAGTTTCTGGAGGAAATATTTATAAGTGCAAGGAGATAAAGAGTGCGAATCTCCCGAGCGTATTTCTCGCGGCACGCGAGTTAAAGTATAGTTTGTTTTTTTTTCTCTTTCAAGTGTAGTTTGTTTTTTTCACCTTTATCTCTCGGAAGGACCCAACTGGTGTCCAACTAGGCGTTCTTTTCAGCATATTTGCGCAGAATTCAGGCAAGGGACGTTTCGAGTGGTATTTTTTCGCTCTTCTTTCTGTTTCAAACCCGTTCGAAGTGCTTGCATGTTCGATGCTCCTTTCCGGTTTATCATTCTGCCTCAGCGCATGGGAAATATCGCTGCACGTCTTGTCTAACCATTCATGTGCATAAGACCTACCCCCCTCTGTCTAAACACACCTTTCATTTCTTTCAAAATTCAGCTCTACTTTTAGGGATTTTTCAAGATTTGAGGGTTAAGTAACAAAAATGAGTCCAAAACAGATCAGATGGATTTCGACTCGCAATTGAATGATATTATGAACGATTTGGGAACTGGATAACATACCTTCTTACATCTTAACGTAGTTCTTTTGGATTCCACCACTAAGCAATGAAGCAGGATGGAGAAAGTAATGGACGGAGAGAACAGTACTTGGCTGATAATGATGAAATACTTGGATGACGAATGAGGACAGACCCAAGGGGTATTCAGGCAAAAAAAGTCATATCATCATCGCCCAATTTTTCCAACTTTTCCTCGATTACCAACCTCTTACCAGATATGATCCCTCCTCACCGATCAATGTGCACTCTCAGTTTGCCAGTATAATCAAAATAATTAAGATAACATGATCACAATAATACTTTGTATATTTTCACACTAAGGTTATTTAACCGATCTAGGTTTCAGTAAACATTTGCCATTATCAAGTTAATGTTTTCCGAAACATAGGTCGGTTAAATAGACATATTGTGGAAATTTACAAATTATTGTTTGTGTTTATGTTGTCTGTCACTCATTTCCACAAGTTGTCGCCTGACACTTTAAAATTTATTCAACATAATTGAAATTTATTCCGGGATCGTTGAGCATCTTCATGGCCAACGACCAAATTGAAATGTGGCCAAATTTTGAGAGCATATCATCCTGGGGAGGGAAGGTTACATTTGATGTTCTCCCTGCGTGGTATCCATTTGGGATTCGTCGGAAAATCCCCGTTAATGCGGGGATTGAATTGCGAATCTTCAGCCTGTGAAGCCGGTACAGTAGCCACCACACCAACCAGATTTAAGATCCATTGGGTGATAAGTGCCACTTCCTACTGGGAACCCAGAATTGTAAGGACGGATAAAAACACTCCTCGCGAGAGTTTGGGAGGAAAATTTGAGTGCGATATTACACAGAGGAAAAATCATTCGCCTTGACCGGGATTCGAAATCAAGGGATCCGGGTTCTAATCCCTTTCAAGGCGAATGATTTTTCCTCTGTAGAATATCGCACTTATGTGCACTTGCGGGCGACTCCGTAAAGGTAAATACCGTTGCTAGTACCGGTATCCTCAAAATAGGAAAACTTGAATCACAATTCCGCATCTGGCGTATTGGATGAAGTTCTATAAGTTGAATTCAGTTTCATGTGTGACGTCAAGCGGAGAGATATCAGTCTGATAGTCAACTATAGTGTTCGTCCGCCTATGAGGCGTCCAATTTTTATGGCATATTTGTTGCCTGTTAATGTATATATACGTGCGATATCGCAACAGCGGACGTTGTCCCGAATTGGCACGGGGAACGTGTCGTCAGGCAATTTCGCTCTCTTCAGTTAAATAAATAAGTTTCCCTAAATAACTGACTTCTATCTTCATATTATCCGCTCCACGAGGATAGACTACCGAGCGCAAAGCCTAGCATAAGTCCGAGTCCCGCCCCGTACCTTACAATTAGTAGTGAGTTAGCCTGAGTCCACCCGCTTGAAACACGTATGAAAGCTTTTCAGGCTTAACTTAGTGGAAATGTTCAATCTCCATAATGGTAAGGAAAAAACTCAGTAGTTAATTTCCGCACTCATTTTTTAATACGCAGTGACCATCGTTTCAACACATTATTATTTTCAAAGAGTTTTTCTTTGAAAATACTCAGTGCTGAAACTCTGGTGGGAACACATTAAAAACGAGTGGAAATTAACAACTGAGTTATTTTTTCTTACCATTATGGCGCGTAAACCACGTCTGAGTACCAAAGTGGTTTTGTAAACGTCTGTTGGTCCTGCGCGGAGTAACATGTGCGGTCGGAAAGCCCGCGTTTCTCGAAAGGTAGTAAATAAATTACCTATTTTATTTACTACCTTTACGCGCGCGCCTATGCGCGGACCAACTCAATTTTTTCAAGTCCGCGCAGATCCGAATACGGAGGTGGAGACTCCCTCCGCGGTAGCATGGCACACGAAATGCACTCGTGTGACTAAGGAGCCAGTCGTGTGACTACTGATTTGCTAGCCAGCCAGCCTGGCAGCAAATGCTAGCGACAATAAGGTCCGGCTGAGTACGCCCGATACAGGACTCTGCTTTGAATGATAAACCGGTTCGACCGTCACAAAGTGAGGGCTTTAAGAGTGAGTTGGAATCACTCGCGTCAAGTTGGCTGAAGAAAAGTTTCAACCAGTGCTTAAAAAAAGATGGCAAAGGTGTCAGACTCATATTTTTTCTGCGCTAAAAAAGTAAAGTCTGGGGGGGGGGGGAAGAATTGGATTTGAAGGGGACAATAGTAACAGTGAGTGAAAAAAATTATTTTTCGCTCCTTTAAGCGGATCTCTGCTCTGCTGCCTTCACAACTCATTCATCCAAACTTGGCTATTGAAACGTTCGCCGATCCTAACCTGACGTGGAACGCCGTTCAAAGATCGCTTAAGCTTTTGAAACCACCTCTGTCCTGACTCAAGGAGGAAAAATTTGGTAAGGAGCGAAAGTACTGTTGCCTGCCTAATGCAAGAGGTAAAAATAGATTTGTTGGTCGATTAAGCAGTTTTTTTCCTTTTTACCCGCGATATTTTCGCTCCCTTAATAAGAATCTTCACTCTGAAAAATTGTAATTTTACTACATTCCTGCAAATAAAATACGCATAAACTGTTCTTTAGATTATTAGCAACTGTACAGACATTTACCACAAATTGGAATATGAGGTATGATAAGGCTCTCCTCCTATCCTTAGAAATTCAATAAAAATGAGCACCTAGCTTCCCGGCATTCTCAGCGAGTGCTTTCTCTTTCAGAGAAGTTACAGAATAGTAGTGAATGTGGTCAGCTACTTAATTTCTATATAGGAGTTCTCAATGAACTCAATTATGATAGCTATTAATGAAGTAAAATACCTTAGTCAATCAATACGAATTTAAGGAATTCCTTCAGTACTTCCTAAATAATTTCTGGTAAGAATATAATAAAGAGTTTCTACAAAATTTGATAAGGAATCCAACAGAATCTGCAAAGAATTTCTACAGAAAGCGCTAGAGATTTCTGTTGAAATTCCTAAAAAAAACTTTTTCAATATTTTGAGTAGAGTGTACGGAGGAGCCTCGTTAAATTTATAAAATTTCGTTTCAAGTCTTTCGTTTAATAGCGTTTTCAAACAGTTGGCATCAACATCTCGAGCTGTTGGCATCAACATCTCGAAAACCAAAGTCGGCCGCCGTCGGTCAGATATAAGCCCCAGTGGCAGTGGGTTAAAGTCCTTGCGTATTAATCCGAGGGTCGCGGGCTTGGCCCCCACCTGGGTGGATTTTTCACCTCTCAGGGCATCATAGCATGTGCTCGTCTATTATTGCTTGTTGCTCTAATCGTAGTAAAATACTAAATGGGCTGTTTTGGGATTGAGGAACACAAGCATTAAAGTTAAATTTTCTACAGAAAATTAAAATAAGGTCTCAATTATGACTGGAGTAAAGTGCGCGAAAGTTTTCGAGAAGTTGATTTCTCCTTCCTCGTGGAAGGAGAATGAAAGAGGAATAGTATCTACTTGGAGAACTGTAACTCCTCTTCTTTTCTATTCCTTACGTTGAATTGTCGGAAAGTACGGGGATAGTGTAGAAGAAAGGGGCAGGGAAAGGGAGCCTGTCCAAAAGTGCTTGGGTTAAGGAAACGGGGGGAGGGGAGGGGTTACTGCGCTACGCAGTTTAGGGGAGTAGGGTAAGATGGACGGGAGAAAGACGGAGGAAACGGCTGCAGGGGAACAGATAGGGAGACATATCCATTCATATTTTATGCATCCTCCTCCTCCTCGGCTGGTATACACGCACACCAGTCCCAGACGACGTCTCTCCTTCAAGAGTTGAGAGCGGAACGACTGAAGGGGCGGCATCGTCGGAAGAAGGCTGGTGGGTAGCTTCTTGCTCGGATGGGCTTTGTCGGGAGATGAGGTTGGGGTGGATGTGCTGGCAGGCGTCAGGCGTGAAATGTTTGCCAGCCAATGAGAGTATCCCGGCTCTCTTTGTCATCCGATTACCTCCTTTTATGTTGGGATCGCCATGGGTAACTCAGAGGCATGAGGCGGACGATTGAATACTGTCTTCTAAGTTACTGCGACAAAACCCTCGTTGTAGATTGCTATATTTTTGTATTCCGGATAATAATGGGAACAAATGAGGCGTCCAAAAGTGAGCTATACTATTGCCTGAGAGGCACGCTTTCGCGTATTTATATTTCCTATCGTCAGGATCATTGATTAAGGAAGAGATTGAATGGATCAGTTGTGCAGTTAGTAAGCTGAAAACACAGGTATATGTCGCGGAAATGACGAGTTATCGTAAGGATTTATGCATAGGAAAAATGGAAATTAGTTACAATAAAGCTCAGCATTATTATTACAATTTATGGAAAAATTGCGCGCGATAGCCGTGTTAGTTGGAATTTTTTTTTTGCATAAAAACAGTCCCCTTTTCTGCGTCTAGATTCCTTCTTTAATCAGCAATCGCGGAACTTTTCTCCGTATGTACCACGTATTCGAAGATTTTAATGTACCTCATTGTCAATCCACATTGTGTATAAACACATTATAATGCACCATTAATTTTTAACACTTAAAATGGGATTTAATAACTTTGAACGTAGCATGATCAATTAAAGTATGCAGGATTTTAAGTGTACTTTTTCACGAGTGCACAAATATGCTGTATTTTTGCATTTTTTACACGGCTATATCATTATAACCTCTCATACTCAAAGTCTCATACTCAAACTTTACACTGTAAATACCTTTTTGAGGAGTCCTTAATTTTTGCCTATTTCAGATTTTTAAACAATTGCCCACCAGAGATATTCGACCTATCAAGGTAAATTTGGTAAGCAAAAATATAGAATATTTCTAAAATGGTCAAGCAACCAGTACTTGTTATGGATTGGCCCGGAAGAGTTTACATTCCAAAGAATGAGGTGATCTATTCATTCATTGAATCCAAATATAATTGTTTTGGAAATGTTGGAAGAATTTATGAGGGCGAACGAGTAGGAATGAATGAGGGTGAACACATCTGAAACGAATCTGAAATGTGCTGCGAGGACATTCTCCAAAGATATACGTTATATAAAGAAGCATTTACAGTGAGTAGGGCACTGACAACCATGGTTCAAGAAATTGAAACGTAACGAAGGGCTAATGCAGACATGGAAAATAAGCGAGGTAATCGTTGAAGTATTGCTCAAAAATACTTACTTTAGGAAAGAGGCTACTGATATTTGATATTTAGGATTTTAATAAATTTGTGTGAGAGAAAATGATAGTTTTTCCATAGGGTAACGCCGGAAACAGTGTCTTATATCTTAAGAGGAAATTTGGTAAAAGTAAGCTGAGTATTTAGTCAAAGAAGGGTAGGTAAAGTTTCGTTCAAAAATATGTGAGGGTAAGTTTCTGTAATGAATAAGTATAATATTTCTCCTGGAGAATAATATATCTTTTACAGCGTGCGAGATCACACATCCTAATGCGGGAGAATATTATTTCCGATTTATCTAATGCTCAATTAAGTTATGCCTGAACTAATTGTTTTAAAACCACGAAAGGTTTAGCACCAAGGCACTAATATTGACGGGATTAGGTTTCTGAGAGAAAGTTTTGCCTAATTTCTAGGACTCAGCAAGATCTTGAGTATGGCTGGTCGATGTGTTGTTGCAGGTAGAAGCACTAAAACGGATTAGGTCTTCTGTTGTGGTGCAGTATTCCCGAAAATGTTTTGGGACCTTTAAGTGTCGCACCACTAATTCCCGTTGTTGCAAGTGAATTATCGTAACCGTAAATTAAGAATTTCATATTTGGGGCTTATGGCCTGTTATAATGGAGGCGAAGTTTATAAGTACATAAATGTATCTCATTTCCTTTATGAAATACATGGTTTCCAAAATTCAATATTGTATTATGCTTGTTCCTTTTTCGTTATGCCCTGTAGAAATCACTCGTTAACTTCTCTAAGGCGCTTAAATAAAAACACTCCGGGAACATTGGAGAGTTATCTTAAAAAAGAACCACTCTCTTGGAAGTGATTTCGAATAGCTCGCAGGGAGATTTAATTTGAGAAGTGGAAATTTTATTTGTAAAAGCTGGAACAGCACTCATTTTGCAGGAGTCGGTGCATGAATTTCATTTCGGACTGGGGAAGTCGAACCGTTCAAAACTTTTTCGTGAATAGCCGTCGGAAAACAAGTATATCGATGGCTTTTCGAGCGGGTGAATAGAACTTTTGAAATTTTGAATCATGGCGATTAAATGGGCAAACACGGTCGCATTTTCGATATTTTTGGACAAAATTCTATCGGAAACATATTTAAACAACCGTGGGTAACAAAAGTATTGGAAGCGGTATGCAAATCAAACATACGCTGTCCCTCTCTCCCGGATGGTCTTTTATTTTCAGGATTCCCAGGCGAAATACAAAATATTCCATTAAAAAAAATCCGGAATCCGTTAGTATCCAGGGAATATTGGAAAATATTAAAACGATCTCCGAAAACGATAATACATAAGCTGCTTTCCCAATGTACGATGAAGGACGCCATTGCGATAGAATGAAATGGGTGTGTATGCATATTTTTTTAAAATGGGATGCAGGCTTACACTCTCATTCCTTTTTTAGCTGGAGGAAACAAGGAAAATATATGTGCAACGGAAAAAAATGGAGGCGTATATGTACTAAATTTTGAGAAAAATGGCAAAAAACGAAACGAAAGAATGTAATCCAAAGAGCAATTAAGTCTTAAGTGGGGGATGTTATCCGTTATTGTTTTACGATTTCGAAAGTTTTTCAGTGAGTTTCTCCCTTAGGCAATCGCGAGAGAATTAAAAACAAAAAAAAATCCAGCCAAAATGACACTTAAGCTTGAAAAATTGGATTCCGCATTCAATATTCCGGGCCACCTCCTCCCTCTCTTCACTCTTCAGCCTCGGTTTTTAATTGCATCCAATTAAGGCTCAAATAATCCGGAGAAATTTTCGTGTTTTTTTAATCTACCACCCCCACCCGGTCCAAAATTTTTTATGTATTTTTGTGTATTGATTAAGTTTTTGCTTCCATTACTGAAATAAAAAATATACATATATATATACTTTTCTCTCTCTCTCTCTCCCCCCACCCCTCATCTCATCTTGGTCGTATTTTTTTAATGGAGCCTCCTCGGTGCTCTCGGGAGCGTATAAAATGAAAACCTAAATTCAGAGAGTTAATAATGAAAAAATAGAGGTGCCGTTCTTTCTGATAGGCGATCGTTAGCGCCGGTCTTCATTTTCGAGGGGACGCCAGACAATTTATAAAAATGGAGGTCCCCGTACCAATTGGAAGTCGAATTTTGCTTTGATATTGTTATTTTTTTTAATAAATATAATATTTTATAACTTCCACGACCCAGCCGCCGCCGTCTCAATTTTCATTATTTTACTGATCAATCCGCAAGTTCTCTCGTTGGATTGCTTCGTGCGTCTCTCTCACGGTATTATGCTGTTCACTGAGCGGGTATTGCTCACTTCTTAATATCCATCGGTGTGATCCAACAGGGAGATGCGTTCATATTTTCACGTGTAGTCTTTAATAATGACGTCTCTTTACGCAGAATGGAAAAAATAATCGCGAATATTACACGTCTGACCCCGAATGACTATTGCACGGTCGAGGAAGACCTCATGGGATCGGACACCTTCCAAAATTTGCTCCATGATTCATGTCTATTTTCTTCTCTTTATTTCTCAAGTTCGAAAGGCGATTTTTCCAAGTAGTACTAGTAGTACTATCTTTAAATTAGAAACAATTGTAATTTTGATTTCTTGTAATAAAAATCATGCGAAATGGGCAAATGACTAAGAATAAGGGATAAATTTCGTTTTTCCATGAAAACTTCTTCTTCCAGAGGAGATATACATCACATCCCGCCATTGTGGACTAAGCTTAGCATCTTCAAAACTCGAGATAGGAAGATGTAGAGCCACTTAAGCAGAACGCCTTTAAATTTCAATTGGTTTAACTATGTTATATAGATACATTTTTTCTTTGAAGAAAATAAAAAATGTATTTCATATTTTAAAAAATGAAGAAGCTATAAAAGTAACTGAGGCAGGCGAGATTTAGTGGAATGACATCCTGATTAATGAAAAGAGAGATGGCACTTTTCCACAAATTTATTGAAGTACAACGCGTTTCGACCGTTAGGTCATTTTCAAGTACACTGAGTGGTTTTGGAAAATAGGAGCTGTATTTATACAGGTCGGATGAGTGGTGGTGGGAAGTGGAAAAGGGTGGATGAGGAAGGGGGGGGGGATGTGTCATGTGGTTGTGCACTTGGAGAATGGGATGGCAAGGAGTGGGGAGTGGCTCATGAATGTTTGTTCATTCATTAAGTGAATGTCTCCTTCTTGCACAATTTCCAATTTTTCCAGAGCGTCGAGTCTTCGGCCTTTCCTCTCCACGTGGACGATCTCCGGGTCAAAATCACACGAATGATTCTCTATAAGGAGATGTTTCGCCACGAGTGAGGTGGTATCTCCTTTCTCCCAGCATTTTTTGTGTCCTTTCAACCGGGTGGTGAAGCTCCGGCCTGTTTGACCGATGTACACTTTTTCGCAGTCCTTACATTTTATTTTGTATACACCAGACTGTTGAAGGGGATGGATCTTATCTTTCGTTTGACAAAGTAGCTTTTCCAAGGTGACCGGATTGTAAAAACACGTTCTGAGTTTATTTTTTGGGATAAATTTGTCGACTTTGTATGATATATCGCCAATGAACCGAATTTTGCACCACGTTTTGGTTTCGGGTGGGGGCAGCACGAGGGCAGACAAATTGATTAAGGCGACGTCGCGTTGTTTTTTATTTAAAAGTCTGTCTATTAATCCGTCACTGTAGCCATTAGCTAGAGCTATGTGTTTAATTATGTTGAGTTCTTTTGTGAATTCCACCGGTTGAAGGGGTAGCGATATTAGTCTATGAATTAATGAGTGGAATGATGCCATTTTGTGCGCTATGGGATGAACTGAGTCTATTGGAATCACTGTATCATTGTAGCACTTTTTCCTAAACACTCCAAATTCGTGTTTGCCATTTTTTAGGGATATCGTGAGATCTAAAAAATTCAACCGTCCATTTTTGTCTCTCTCCAACTTAAAATTGATGTTAGGGTGTTGACTATTTAAAAGCTTTAAAAAACAGTTCAATTGGCGATCACTACCCGCCCAGCAGCAAATGATGTCGTCGACGTATCTATGCCAATACGTTACATTTCTTAAAAGTTGATTTCCGGAATTAAAAAGATTGTACTCAAAATTTGCCATAAAAATTTCGGCCAGTAACGGAGACAGGGGACTACCCATCGCCAGGCCTTCCGTCTGGTGATAAAAACCGCCATTAAACGTAAAATAGTTTTGGCTAGTGCAGGTTGTCACAAGGGACAGAATTTCCTCTATTAGGACGTCATTAACATGAGAGTCCTGAAGTAGACGACTCGTCAATTCAATAGTTTCGGCGACTGGTACAGAAGTAAAGAGGTTGTCTACATCGAAAGAAACCAATCTGCAGCATTTGGGGGGGTTGTGATTCACAAGGCACTCAGTCAGGTGAATAGAGTTCTTGACACTGAATTTAGAGGTGAAAGAAGTGAAGTTCCTGATTACGTCGTTTAGTTTGGCCGCTAGTCTATGGGTCGGGGCACCTCTATTTGACACCACGGGCCTGATGGGATTGCCGTCTTTGTGAATTTTTGGGAGCCCAAATAGTCTAGGGGGGAGTGGGTTCATTTGGATCAGACTGTATTTCATTCTTTCGTCAAAAAGACCGGTGCACTCCGCCACGGCTCTTTTCACACATCTCTGGAAGCGAGGGGTCGGATCATTGGGAAGGATGGCGAACGTGTTCGTCTACTTCAGGACTCTCATGTTAATGACGTCCTAATAGAGGAAATTCTGTCCCTTGTGACAACCTGCACTAGCCAAAACTATTTTACGTTTAATGGCGGTTTTTATCACCAGACGGAAGGCCTGGCGATGGGTAGTCCCCTGTCTCCGTTACTGGCCGAAATTTTTATGGCAAATTTTGAGTACAATCTTTTTAATTCCGGAAATCAACTTTTAAGAAATGTAACGTATTGGCATAGATACGTCGACGACATCATTTGCTGCTGGGCGGGTAGTGATCGCCAATTGAACTGTTTTTTAAAGCTTTTAAATAGTCAACACCCTAACATCAATTTTAAGTTGGAGAGAGACAAAAATGGACGGTTGAATTTTTTAGATCTCACGATATCCCTAAAAAATGGCAAACACGAATTTGGAGTGTTTAGGAAAAAGTGCTACAATGATACAGTGATTCCAATAGACTCAGTTCATCCCATAGCGCACAAAATGGCATCATTCCACTCATTAATTCATAGACTAATATCGCTACCCCTTCAACCGGTGGAATTCACAAAAGAACTCAACATAATTAAACACATAGCTCTAGCTAATGGCTACAGTGACGGATTAATAGACAGACTTTTAAATAAAAAACAACGCGACGTCGCCTTAATCAATTTGTCTGCCCTCGTGCTGCCCCCACCCGAAACCAAAACGTGGTGCAAAATTCGGTTCATTGGCGATATATCATACAAAGTCGACAAATTTATCCCAAAAAATAAACTCAGAACGTGTTTTTACAATCCGGTCACCTTGGAAAAGCTACTTTGTCAAACGAAAGATAAGATCCATCCCCTTCAACAGTCTGGTGTATACAAAATAAAATGTAAGGACTGCGAAAAAGTGTACATCGGTCAAACAGGCCGGAGCTTCACCACCCGGTTGAAAGGACACAAAAAATGCTGGGAGAAAGGAGATACCACCTCACTCGTGGCGAAACATCTCCTTATAGAGAATCATTCGTGTGATTTTGACCCGGAGATCGTCCACGTGGAGAGGAAAGGCCGAAGACTCGACGCTCTGGAAAAATTGGAAATTGTGCAAGAAGGAGACATTCACTTAATGAATGAACAAACATTCATGAGCCACTCCCCACTCCTTGCCATCCCATTCTCCAAGTGCACAACCACATGACACATCCCCCCCCCCTTCCTCATCCACCCTTTTCCACTTCCCACCCCCACTCATCCGACCTGTATAAATACAGCTCCTATTTTCCAAAACCACTCAGTGTACTTGAAAATGACCTAACGGTCGAAACGCGTTGTACTTCAATAAATTTGTGGAAAAGTGCCATCTCTCTTTTCATTAATCATGAAGAAGCTAGTCGATTGATTACAGTTAGTTGTATTTCCTGTAATAATCATCACTAGGTGTCTATATTTCGGTCTTGAGTCGATCTTACGGCCCTTTTATAATATTTAACAATACAAACAAATTGAATTTATTCATGCTGTCTGTTAAATGTCAGGTAGGACCTATAGTCACAATTTTTTCACAAAATAGAAAAGAGAAAATGGTGGCCAAAAGTAACGTCTTGAGGTGGAGTCCATCCAGGGGGCGTCTTCAGGTCTTTTACCTGAAGACCCCCCTGGATGTGGGATGACATTGTCTTAAAAACTGCCTAAACAATGGAGATTTCCGGAAATGGAATGGAGCCATGGAGTCGACGTATAGTTTAGCACTCTTTACTGGTACGTCAACTTAACACGCCTGTACATTGGGTAAGTACAGATGAAATAATGTATCTGTGACATATTCTTTTAAATAGGGAGAGAGATCTCTTCGATATAACTAACAGCATGTTCTGCACGCTCTTCTTCGATTTTAATTGGCACAACCATACCGGTAGCCATTTAAGAACCTGAGCTGAATTAGTAACCAAGAAGTTGCTATGAAATGGACCCCCATTTGAGAACTTTTCCACCTTCCCCACCGATAGTGAGACATATATCGCACCATAGCTCACAGTGACCTTGAAACAGTATTTAAGATTTCTGTTGATTTTATCAGTACCTAGAACATTGTTGAAATGGTGAATTTTTCTGATGAGCTTAAACATATATGATATTGGAGATGCTAATTGGCATTTTTAAGCCTTGACTGAATCTAGCATGAGAGTAATTAATATACAAATTATGATTTCATAGAATTTTGTTGCAGCCCTCCACTTTTATCCTTTCTCTTTAGGTTTTTCCTCTTATCTTTATTGTTCTCCACTGCTGCTGTTTCACTATATATAATACTATTGTCTTCGATAAGTAGGGAGTTCATATCGGACACATTTTGCTGCTGTCAATAATCGTTGATGAAGGTAAAGTCAACTCATAATTAGCGATTGGTCGATTAAAACGAAGTACGATTGATTGCTGATAGGTGAGAAATCACGGATTTTCCATGGGTATGTATCCCTTAGTCACTATAAGCCTTGAGGTTTAGTGCTGTCATATAATCTGCCCGATTCCGATTGCCAAGGCCGATTCGCCGTTAGCCACTTGCAGACAGAGACAAACATTGAATGCTAAAAATAGATAGATCCAGCTTTATGATTAACACCTTGGGGAGTCCTGTTTCTTGTATAGTTGAGTACCCATCTAGTCCAAGTGAAATTTTTATAATTTTATTTTCACGTCCACTATTTGGAGTACGAACTTACGAACGAAGGGTAGAACGAAGAATGTTTGTTTTTATGCATAGGAACGAAGTTCCTATGCATACGAACAAGTGGAACCACTAGATTTGGCTACACACGGTTTTGGACTAGCCATTCTAATGAATTATGCCTTAAGCGGTCTCTTATTCCCTTTTGTGGTAAAATCGTGTTTGATATAAAGTCAAAATGGTCAATTATACAATGTACCCTCCAATTTATGAATAAATTTCCCTCCAAATTCTTTATTTATTCCTTAAAGTGCGATATGCGCTAAGTTGTAAAATCATTAGCGTCACCATTGCACAAAATGTGATCGAGCCTATGAAACGAATTATTTGAGCGATTATTCACGATATGGTACAAAAACTTATGAGTCAATCCTCGAATACTGGGAATGATATTACTCAACTATTATGATAGAGCCAACGTGCATGATGGCGAAAAATAGAAAAAACTTTATCGATTGTTTCAAATGGATGTAAAATGATTAAATGATAGTCTGCAGCAACATGCGCTGAACATTTCCCTATTTTTATATTTTACTTTGAAAATGTCGTGTGATTTCGTATGCCATTAAATTATATGAAAATAATTATTTATTTTGTAAAATATGCCACGAAGCAAAGACTAGCTTCATTAATACTCACTGATAATAATTAATTTTCAATCTTGGAGAAACAAGTTATAATTTAACACCAAAAATGTAAATCTTTTAAAGTCATGACGTGCATTCTCCATTAAGTTAATTATAAATCATTTCGATAAATTATTAACATTTTCTTTTGCAAAAGCATCACTCTAGTCATTCAATTACAGTGAAAACTCAATAAACAGAATTTGCTTTTCATCTAGGACGTGAGGCATGCTCAGAGATGCATGTACATAGATATATGCTAGGTACTAACGATTTAATTTGTGTATCACTGAACTCTTTCCCCACGTGTAACCATCGTTCTTTTTAGAGCTTTTATTTTTATGAGCAATTAATAAGTTAAATAAATTAAAATGAAGTTGATTAACTATTCCAAGCTTTTAATTTCGGAGATTTAAGGTGTAAATTAATTATTTTTCATGCCGTCAACAGATTGCTTACATTTGTGGTTTTATGCATGTCCCCTCTCCCATCACCCCGCCCCCCCCCCCCCACTCTCCCTAGGGGTAGTGGTGGGGTGGGGGGGGGGGGATTTCAAATTAAAACGCTTCGTAATTAATTCGTACAGTTCATCCAATTCATACCGTTTTGGAGGACGCATTTATATCATACACAAACACGCCAGCGTTTCTTATTTGCAGAATTTATAATTACTTTCGTGAGGACGCGTAAATTTATATTCCAAATTGAGTTTCCCTGCTATGCGGAATGCAGAAAAAGCTGAATTACATGCATTTTGCATAATATCATGCCATTCAAGGAGAGAATTGATTATTTTTCTTCAGGTGAGCGTTTTATTTTATTTTTTTTGAGTTTAGGCAGGGAAAAATTTCCACCCCCCCTTTAATCAGTAATTTTTAAATGAGTTACCCGCGAGCAAAGTAATTTGTGTCGTCCCAGGATAATAAACAAAATATCATGATGTAGTGATTAATAGGATCAGCGTGAAAAAATTTAAAAACCATGCACATCGATGAAAGTAGGTTCGTTTAGGGATAGAAATTCAATAACGCTCGAAAAAAATGTAGGCTAAGCCAAATTAAATCAGCTCGTATGCCTGGGGGGAACAAATTAAGCGGTTGGAATCATTTACGCTGATAATACTCATTGAGGCCGAAAATATTCTCAATTATTCCCCGTTATGATTAATTCACGAAACTGAATGGTTGAATGAACAATTTCATTCCTCATTTACATATTACGAACGCTTGGAACATCAAGCTCCGTGCTAAACGGTGAGGATAAACATTAAGTTAGATTTTTTTCATTTTCCGCGAAGCGAAATTCACTCCGCTTAGAGCTTAATGGTGTTGTTGCCTCAGTCAGGCGGCATCATGGGTTCTATTTCCAGGGAATTGCGCGCGCGCTCCATGAACATAGCAGGAATAAAGTTTAATTCACAATTATGCATAAACATGAGATTTAGCCAAGCTGGAAAAGGACTAAAAGTTTCATATCTTAGCGAATCTACATATCCCTTCCCAAAGTTCTGCTTTTCTTATGGATCCCATCATTGAGACATCTTTAGACTTAAAGAAATTGCTAAAGAACTCTAGCCTTTATTCTACCTATAAATGTTTGCAACAGTGGTTTTTGAATGTCAAAATTGTTACTACAATCTCAGGTGACTATATTTTTGCTAAGAGTGGTTGCTATTCTTATTTTTTTTTGGCAGGTAAGGAAATTGATTTGAGAAGATGTGAACGAAAATAAAACTTCATATTTTTAAGAGGACCTATCAGATTGCTTTGTTTATTTTCTCCCTGCTATAAGGGGTGCAGTCCAAATCAACCTGAGCTATATTGTTTATAATTCCTTACTTTTGAAAAAAGTTAAATTGCTAGTCAAGCTGCCAAAAATCAATTGTTGATCAATGCTTCTCATGGAGATTTTGAATATCATTATGTTTTTAATGCAATTATTATGCTCTTCGATATTTATAAATGGACAAAATCGTTACATATGGAAGTCGAAAATGGGGTAATTTTTGGTAATATTAATTAACTGTTACTTAACTCTCTTTTTCTGTCTCTATTTCTCCCTCTTCTTGCAATCAAAGTACACTCAGATTTGAGTGACTATTTTATTGCCATTGTATCACCCCGTTATTATCTCCAGCTTTGTATCATCTTTGTATATACTGTTTAGTGTATGAATTTTGTATGCAATGCTGAGATTTTTATCTGAAGCATGTTCCGAAGTTTCTGCTTACAAGTATTTGATTATTTTAATTAGTGTGCGCGGCTTTTTTTTTTAAATATAATAGCGAATAGTGAACATTGAATTTTCCGTCATATTCTTACAAAAGGTAACTTTTCAAAATTTGTATTTAAAGAAAAGTTTAGAGTTTTCGTTATTTTTTAGATGTCTGTGGCAAAATTATTGAATATTAGGATGCTGGAGCTTTTTAATGTCTTTGGAACATTTACAAAGAAAGAGAGATTGAGGTGTTGGCCTGAGTTGAGAAACTGGACCGGAGCTTGGATTTTCAATTACTTTTTATGTACAAAGTAAATTTACTAAGAGCTAGAGAATAACCCCATGTGTATGATAGAGGAAACCATACATTCTAATTATTGAAAAGTGCTGCTTATTACATTTTTGCTTCCAATATAGGAGCATGCAGTTTTCCCAGATTTTTGCAGCTTTGTGACGTAGGAAAACGCTTAAAACTAGGTTTTGATCCTGGTTTATGCTACCAATCCAATTTTAGCTATAATCGTTTTAATAGATAGGTTAATAATGGAGTAGCAAACAGCTATGCGTGGAATATACAAATAGAATTTAAAGATACTATTTTAAGGCATATAAAACTACGGAATTGACTGAGAAGAGGATCCTAACAATAAGATCTCTATGCGTTGAACTTAATTTTTTAGTTAACTTTTTCCGCTACTACTTCCCGCAATGTTTGCATTTTGTCTGGACAATTGGCGACCTCGGTAAAGTTTCCTCATCACATAAAACTCGTGGAAAACCTGTAAAAACAACCACTGGGCCAAAATAATCCTGTCTGCATGTCGTTACAGAATGTTAAATGGCCCAGACGAGCTTTCAAAGTAATTTTTCACATTCGCGCCTTTCGAAGTTTTTTCTTCTCACGCAGGCAAAAATGTATGCCACCTTCCCGACGTGTACATAAAATTGTTGCGGACATTTTACGAGGGACAATAAGCACGGCCGGCCGCTATTTTTAAGAGTGTTGGATCTTGCATTTACCGGCTTCGTTGCGTCTCCGCGGGATACTGGGCGAGTGGTTTCCCAGGGTTATAAAAACTAGTTTGCTCGCCGCACGGGGGAGGAACTTCAGGTTTACCTCACCCTTCCCTCTTCCTTTTGTGCGCGAGAGTAAGCCGTCGTCTGCATGCCTACGTGATTTGCGAAATGGTCATTTCTGCACCTCGCACCGAATGTCTGCTCGCCCCAGAAAGTTCCCCAGCCAGTCCGAGCAAGTCGTTCGTGAGTAGCGAATCCGTCTGCGATGTTGGAGTTGAATCGGATTAGCCCAACAATGCAAGACTTCTGGTTCATTCCGAGCTAATGGTGCTTTCCGTTTATGCATCTTTACTAATCTGCGCGGCGCGGATTAGCTCACATCGTGTTCCATTCGCTTATTTCAAACGCAGAGGGCAGCGGACTTCAAAACACGTTTGGGGCTAGTTTCGACAATGCTAGCTTACATGGCGACACTTTCGCTCCAAGTTTTGTTACGAATTTATGCCGGGACTTAAATTGAAACTTGATTGGTTGTTGTCCCTCACAGTCCAAGTTCTTAATTTAGCGAAATAAACTCCAATGTAGTTAGCATTTCGGCATTGTCAGATTGTTTTTAAATGTTTTTAAATTAAATGTTTTTACGTTTTACGTTTTTAAAATGTTTCATTCATATACGCTAGTGTGCGCTAAAGTGGGCTGGTCTACGCTAGCTGAATCGAAAGCTCCCAGTATGGTCCTTGACTATTAGGACAAAATTCATTCGTGTCTTCTTGGGCTTCAGCGTTGTAGTAGATCCTTTTTACACTACATCGTTGTATTATTTAGCCCCTCATGTGTTATTTTTCGGTTGTTTGTAATCACATATTATATACCTATAATTTAGTTACATTAGAATAGTGTACGGGTTTGCATTGTAAAAAGCTTTGGTTAATGAGATACGTGGTGGGTAATTGTAATGATGAAGTCAGAGAAAGATAACAGATTGATGGTGTATTTAACGGTTAAAGCATTCTGGGTGTCGAGTTAACCACGGCCATAAACCTTGAGGTGGCTTCCAAGGTACTACGCAGATGGAGATGGAGAAGATGTAATTCGACAATAGTGAAGGGTGCCACCAAACCAGAAGAAAGCTAGGGATGTTATAACTCCTTATGAAATGCAAAGGACCTGATTTTGACTGGGGCATTAACGAGATACAATCTTGCTATCACCTCGTGGTCTTGTACATGCCAATGTATCTTAATTTTTTGACCAGTCTCTGAGTTTTAGTTGCTCTTGATTGGGTGCCCAACGCGTAACCAGGTTTTAATGCATCTGCCTGCCAACCAACAGGTTCAATGAACGGAGTGGGTCTTCACATATATATTCATCTCTCCTAGACAGAGCACCATATTTTACGTGAAAATCACTAAAAAATGAAAATTCCTTCTCAGGTGATACCTATTTAAGCCAATCATAATGCGCAAAAATGCCATTCAGCAATCTACATTTTGTTGGTTTAGTTTTTGGATGGGCCCCTAATCTGCTTTAATCCCATAATTATTTAGAACAAAGGAACCATTTAAAACTCCCTGCACATATGTACTTACGAGGTGGTGTTCCAAGGCATGCAAGTTGCTCTAGACTTATCGCTTACCTATAAGAAAAATAGAGAGGAGTATTAAAACATTGTACAAAACAAACAGATCATATCTATTTTCACTGTGACAATGAACATAAATTATAACTTTGAAGCATGAACATGGTTCTTAGGTACATGAACGTGTTTCACGAGTACTCCGAAAGATTTTTCCAACCATTTTACGTGAATATTAGTATTTGATGTGTTTTAAACATGTTTCCTTGCATTGGTTAAGTTCAAAGAAGTCAAATCTACGGCTTAAATTGTAATGCACTGCTGAAAATAAATAAAAAATAAATATTTTTTAAAAATGGTCACGCAACCATTTTATTTTTCATTGGGTGATCATTTCATATGGAATGATCTTATGAGACGAAGGTTTTAAATAATATTCGATTGCATATGGAAGGTTTTCATGCATTACTTTTCTTTTCCATCTGAAACTCTCTTTCCTCTCCCTATTTCTCTTCTTGTCATACTTCCGATATCCCGTTATCCCTCGCAGGACACAATGAGCAAGTGTACTTACTAAGATGCCCCTTACTTTCCTCTCTCCTTCTTTACTTTGCCATAATTCTTCCCCCGGTTATATTCCTTCGCTGCCAATTCATCAATATGTATCACGCCAGCTGTCTGTTAGATTTTTGGACAGTCCCTACCTTCTGCGGTGATTATTCCACTTCCCTTCTCATTCCTTCCCCCCTATTAAGTCTCTCTTTGAATTCTTCATAATGGTAGGTTTTTAAACAGTCTTCATCCTACATCCCAATTTTGAATCATTTTCTCGTTATCCCTCCTAAAGATGTCCCGCCACTAGATCCCTCTTAAGTCCTCTTATCTTCTACCTCTTCTTATGTCGTCCAGAATTCTTATCCTCTTCCACGCTTCTCCAAGTGTTGATGAGAAATTCACACCTGACTGGTATTTGCAGGCTTTACATAATGCATACAGCCGTAGTTTCATTGAACTTTGTAGGATATAGTGTAGTGAATGTTGGTAAAAAAAATCACCCCCCGCCACACAAAATTGATGTGTCTTACAGGGAACTGTGTGCATGCGTCTGAATTCATCCCCAGATTCCCTCAATGAAGCAACAAGGACCACTTTGATTATATTTTTTTCTACTTCCCACTCCCGTTCCCCATTCATTCCCTCATTCATTTTTTTTAAACTCGCCGTGCTCTCAACCGCATACAAATACAAACCCTTCTCAACCAACCCCCATTCGTCCCTCTTACCCACCCGCTCCCTCCCGAGTCCTCGAGAAAATCCGTTCTTAACCCCGCCTACTGCAGCTTCCCCCTATCGTGGAGCAGGCCACCTCCTGTTGCTGCACCGCCGAGTCGAGCTCGAGAGGATATTACCTGAAAAAAAGAGTTGGAGAATTCTTCCCTCTCACTTAGCCTCGACGTTGCAGCGAAGGTTTGGGATGCAAAGAAAGAATGGGAAGTCTGCTTTCGTTCATGCCCGTTACGGATTGATAGGCAAGGTTACCATATTCCAATGCTAAAAATTCCTGGACAATCATCTTCTGAAAACTCTAAAACCGGGGGAAAACTCGGAACGTTCCTTATAAAAGTTAAGTTAATGGTGCAATATTATTAAGATGATCTACCGGTTAAGGTAGGTTTAAATGTTTTTGAATAAATATCCCCTAGAATTTTACATATGCAGAACCCACTCTACCAGTAATATTTCTTTCTTCATTTTAGCCTACTTCCTATCCTTTCATAAAAACCGTCTGCTTCCTGTCCATAAAACCTATTCTCTTTCTTCCCCTTCCCTGCTTACCCAACATTCTCCAGCCTATCACAGCCTTAAGCTACCCTTTGCCACTCATAACATGTTCCAATCCCCTAATTTCCCCTTCCGAATCTCATCCTGAAGTTTCCTTTCCTCTCCCGCCATACTAAGCACTTCCTCGTTTGTCTTCCTTTCCATCCACCGCGCCTTCCTCTCCATCCTTTTTCACACCCACACCTCGATAGCCTGCAGCCTATTCGTGTCTTCTTTTCTCTGAGTCCACGTTTTTGCTCCATAAAACGCTACACTCCATATCTCTTCTCTAGCATCTTCTTAATATCCTTGTCCAAGGTCCCCGTCATAAGTTCCTTTCTATTTCTGAATGCCTTTTTCGTTAACATAAGTCACCTCCTAATGTCTTTGCTACTATGCCCATTTTCTGCTAGCGTACTACCCAAGTAATTAAGTTGCTCTAGGAATGGTGCACATCTATTTTATTCTTTGATTGTACTGCATAACAAATTAAATTTTAACTTTCAGCTGAGGCGGCTTGTTATGGCTCCAAACTCCGGAGTATCCAGTTCGAATCTCGTTACTACTGGGGTGCTTTCTTGTCCCCCTCCGAGTAATTCATGTGCTCCTCATGGCCTACATTGATAAATAATGTTGCTAAATTCGGCTTCTAATATAGGGATTCTTCCATTCAATCAAGTGATAAAATAGTCATTATAGAACCTTCGACGATGCGTAATATAATCTTGTACAATGTTTTTTGTTTACACATTCCCCGTCATGCATCTGTCGCTGCGAATTTCTACGTTGAATAGACTGCGGACTTAAAATTAGACATTCCGGGGCATTTCATTGTCATCCGGGACGAATTTACCATACGAGCGGGACACCGGGACAGACCCTTCAAACAGGAACCTCATAATTTTTGGAGTGCTGCAATTAAGGGAGCTTTCCATTCAAGATGTTGAAGCTAGCGCAGAATCGAACACATATTAGCACACTTCAGCGCACAAGAATGACGTTGAATGGAACATTGTGCGCAGGTAAAACAATCGGTAACCTGAAGATACGTAGCATTCTCTAGGCACGCGATATTCACGGGCAAATTATTTTCTTATAGTTATCGGCAACGTTTAAAATACGCATTAAAAAACGTGAGCTCTTTACCACACAATATCTTTAAACTTTACTTATACATCCATGTTTACTATCTATGTATGATTCCTTTACTGAAATTTAAAAAAACGACAAACGCGGACGCAATTGTTGAATCTTGTTTGTTTTTTTTATTGGACGTTAACTCTGATTCCGATTTTTTTAAGTGCGCTACCCAGTGCGCAGGTTGTGCAACGAATGGAAATAATGTGCGCTGCGTATTTAAAAAAGAAAAGCCTATTAGAGCGATGGAATGCTTCCTAAAGCCCTAAATAAAGCGGTGACAGTGTTTTTCAAATGCAATGCCGACCACGAAGCAAGTCCATTGGTTGATCTCTGATCACGTGATGCCATCCGCCGTTTTAGGACTTTCTTGCTAATCCGTCAGCGTAAACGATCATGTGGAAGTGCGAATTGTTGCACGTTTTTTGAATGAATGCAATGAACAGTTGCATCGCATGAGGCTGTCCTAGTTAGAACACAAAAGGTATAAACTTTACCCAACACCCCAGGGTTAGACCACTAATTGTATCTGGGTTCGTATCCCAGGCATGTCAAACGTTTTTTCTTGTGGCGATTTTCACCCTCTTTGGTGTACTACTATAGAATACTACCAACTGGAAAATGACCAAATGTATCGTCTGCATACATCTCTACAGTCATTGTCCTACTTGTGCGCAGAAGTGCGCTAGTGTGTTTCAATGTGCGCAAACTACAGCACCTTGAATGTTTGAAATAATGAACACCTTGCTCCGATTGCCCTGCGAGCCACAGCGGGTGGAAGGGGGTATTAGGACACCAGCCGTGAAAAGGTTAGGGAAAGGGAAAAAATAATTGGAAGAGAGAAAAGACGAAAGTGAGTTGTGTATTTACAGTGTCTTAGCGTCTCGATCTATTTTTGTGCAGTCACCAAAGATGCTACCCGCCATCAGCTCTTTTTATCTTTGGGCATATTTATGTATTTTTTTCAGTTCCATTTCGCCTCCTAATTTTCCTACTGCTATTTTAAGTATGAAACGTTATTGATTGGCCAATCAGATGAAACTCAATAACGAAAGCGAGTGGATAATCTTAACGAGAGGAGATTTCCTCGCCTGAGCGCTATTTTAAAATACCCAACGAGCTAATGAGAAGAGTATATGATCTAAAAAAATTCTCTGTTCGGTCCTTTGGCTCCAGACATTGAAAGGTTTAATTTTACGACGAGAGTGAGGAGGATGGTGGAATTGGACCGAGTTGGTATGTGTTTTCGGCGGCACTGAATGGGTGAGGAGTGGTCATAGGGTGGGGGCGAGAGCAAGCTGGCGAAATGGGGTGTAAGACGAAGGAAAGGAAAAGGCATTAACGTTTCGTTGATTAGGGAAAAGCAATTAATTGATTCGGCTAAATAAATCCAATCGGTCGAGACGTCTAATTATTTCCGGAACCACTGTTAGGGGCCCAATTACTAAATCCGAAATACGTTTCGTTTCGGAGCGTGTTTTAATTGCCTCGCGAGAGAGGTAGGGCGTTGAGTGAAGAGTTGAGTGAAGAAGGCCTCTCTCGTCCTCCTGCTGTAAACCCGACCCCCGGAGCACTGATCGCAAAATTACGCTCGGAAATAAATCGAAATTAAAAAAATATTAACTAAAAATTAATAAAACAAATGAAACTCATCGTCCGCTCAACCTCCGCGGCGTTATGAACCACGCGTGGGAGAGCTTTGCCTCCTCCATACCTCTCTTCACTCCGAGGGAGACCCCGGGTTGAAACAACTGAAGAGCGAAAAACGACGCCGCCGCCGGAGGGAGGGAGAATTAAATTTTGGCGGGATGAAAAAAAGAGAACGATAGCGCGCGGCGTGGGCATTTGTCGATGCACTTTCGTTTTGCGCGCGCGAGTTTTGAGAGGGGGGGTGGGGGAGTGAGCTGTGTCGCGCCCGCCCTCTGTAGGTCTGGGAAATTTTGAAGCGACTCCTCCCTGTCATTAATTTGTTATTTTTGGATTCCCGTCCTGGGCCTTCAATTATGGATTATTGGCTTTTAAAAGCAGTGCAAATATGCCTCCGTCCGTCCTCCAGTTACGCTTTCTCCTTCTCGTCATTCCTGCCTTCCTGTCTCATTCCTTTGGCACTGTAATTCAAGAAGAGGGCAATTGACGAGTAAATTTAAATTAAAGATTTATCCAAATTGTCAATGAAAGCCAAGGAATAATGACTCCTATGCATGCATTTCGGTCATCCAGGTGACCATCGATAAGGAGGGCTTCAATCTCGTGAACGCGTGCGTGTTCACGTCGTTCACTCTTCCTGTCGATGGTCACGTGGGTGACCGAAATGCATGCATAGGAGTCAATATCCCTTTGCTTTTATTCACAATTAGGATTAATCATTAATGTTAACAATTGGTACTGGCTTCCTTTATTTTGTATAGTGATAGCGAAACATGGTGGCAGTTGCGCAGGAGATGAGCTTTTTCAGTGGAAGAATCCGTTGTCTACAAACTAGCTTCACACGGGGAAGGAAGGTGATTTCCGCGTTTGAGCACTGGGGTTTCCAAGGTCGCGAGCCTTCGTTACCATGTTCAAAATGCTCAATTGTTACTAAACATCAACTTTCTACCTATCCGCGGCTCTTGATTTAGTTGTTAAGATGGACTCCTCCGGTGAATTGCGAACAATATCAGCGTATTTTGATCCAGCTTCGTTTTAATCGTAAGCATTGGCTTGAAACGCGCTGCTGACACTTTCCAACCCTTTCAATTTAGATGCAATTTTGTTGGAAGCGTTGATTGTCATGTACGTACTGTCCTCTCCTTAACGCAACGATTCGCAAAACTACTGCCGCTATGTTTCGCTACCGCTATACGTCTCTGCGACCGGGGGAATTAGGAGGGCCGGTCTATGAAGAAAGTAAGAAAAGGGGGTATAACTTTTTGAAGAAAAGATCATTTTGTTTTCCGATCGAATTGTTAATGGTGCTTTTCGAAACAGGACGAAAAAGAGTGGGGGATAGATAGTTTCAATTGAGTGAGTTGGAGGGGCAGTACGCGTGCGGAACATATTAAGCATTCCCGTTTAATGGGTTAATGGAAAACTCTTCTCTCCTCCCTCCCTATTTTTAATCCGATAATGTTCTCTTCGCCCGCTGGGTTCATTCGTTGAATTCCCGAACAGCGACGAGTTGCTGCTATCAATCAACAGCATTGGAAAGACTGTTACTCTGTATCGACCTTAGCTGCAATTCTTCAGACTTAACTTTGGTTCAGTTACATATAATATCGAAGCGTCCATTGGGAAATGCGTTTTGATAAAAATTTTGCTATCAGAATTCTAGATTTTCCAGGAAAACGAAGCATAAATTTATCATTAGACTTAAGAGGCCATGGAGAGGAGCAACTCTTACAATTTATTTTTATTTTTAGAGTATTCTCGTCAAATATTGTCTTAGTTCTGAGGTCATTTGAGTGGTAATTGCGTCAGATAAAGTGCATTAAAAGGAAGTACAATTATTACAGGAACACTGGACAAATATACGAAGAAAAAGTGCAAAGCACGGTATGAACTGTATCAGAGCTAAGCAAAAATTGGACCCTGTAAAGGGAAGAAGATAGAAGATTGTAGAATTACTACATGAAATATCTGCTATGAAGAAGCTTGGGCTTTGAGGATAGAGGACAAGAATGGATGGCAAGTGCTTCACTTATAACCGGAGCGTTAATTAATCGGGTCCTGGAAGTTGACGAAAGTTTGTAGGCAGTTAGTCCTCTGATAGTCATTAACAAATCACCCCCTTTTAGGGTTGTGTATCCAATAGTTTAAATAAAAACCGAGCTTGAATAGTTTCCCCATTAAACATAAACTATTGAAAAGTTTCATTTAGAGAATAGTGGTCGAGGAATAATGTACTTGACTAGTAATCCGAGGGTCACGAGTTCGTGTTTCGTAGGTGGTGATTTTTCTTCGTCCGCTATTTGGTTAATTTACTTAAGCACACGATGCTAACTTTTAAGTTTTCATTCCAAATGCGTTAAAACAATGTTACGTAATTTTTTTACTGGCAAAGCCGACCCTTTATCTCTTTCGCCGCGGAGACCCATGTCTCTTCGTCCCGGCAAGTGTTTCACTAAGATATGGGTGCGGAGAAGAATGGAGAGTATGCGGTGGATGCAAAGGAAAACAAACGAAGAAGTGCTTGGAGCGGTAGGCAAGGAAAAGAAAATTTTGAGAGGAGATTAGGCGGAGGCAGAAAAGGTGATTTGAGGAGGTAATGAGGGGCGAGAAGCTTCTGAAGGCCATGATAGAGGGACGGATGTTGTATAAGCGGGGAAGTGGAAGAAAGAGATAGGGTATGAAGAGAGGCCGGATATTTACGGTACTGACGGATGACATAATGTTGGGAGATGTGGACATACGCTCGTAAATGAGAGTATAGATAGTCCATTATCCATTTAAACCAACATAAACCGAATGGTCACCTATAGTATAGTAAAGATAATATAAATATACCCCTGTGCATTCGTGCCTCACGGTTCCAACCATACCCCCATTTGATACGAAGAAGAAAAACAGAATGGGTGCAGGGTTATGAATCAAATACACGTCTTAAGAATGCGAGGAAAATGCGAGGAAAATATCGCCGGCGGAAGAAGCATGTTCCGCGGGGTCCTCGAAGTTCATCTCTTGTTTTTACCGTCACATCCGCGAAGCCCCTGATTGATTTACTTTAGGACGAAAAGGAGAATGGTTGCTGGAATATTGGGTAAGGGAATTTTCTTTTGGATCCGACAGCATCCTTCGGGTGGTGTCTTGGCCGTTTCTCAGGGAAGGGATCGGGTGGGAAGGGGTGGAGGGAAATCCCCAGGTGACGTCGAAACGATGGAGAAAAATCTCACTCTTACCTTCTCCGGCCGTACGTTTGCAGAGCCGGGATGCCATTGGACACTAATACACACACTCGCTCGCGCAGGTGAGAATTCCCTCACCCACCTTTCCTTATTCCAGTTATTCCCCCCCCCCTGATAAAAAAACGGGAAAAAAATCTCATGCCTCCAGCCTGTTTCCCAGAATACACAATATCCCCTCCCCTCCCCCCCCTCTACCTGTGCGCATGTGGTCCACACCCTTGCTTCCATTTATATATGTATACGGAATCCTTTTTTTCCCGCGTCTTAAATCCAGAGAAGAGCCTGGAGTCTTCTGGGGACGCCCTCCTTCTTTTAAATGTGTCCGGCTCCTCCTCCCTCCCGAGTCTTCCGAGTGGCACTCTTGGGTGCCACTGTTCGTCACGTGACCGAATCTTATCCCGCCCATCTTCCTCTCCAGGCGGGGCTCTCGTCGTTCTTTCTGTGCCGAAAGCCCCAAACCCGGAGAGGTGTGTACCGTTTTCTTGTATATAAGTACATGTATATGTTCCCACCTACATACTGCCGCCCTCTCACTCACTGTTGGAGAGCAACATACTGGCGCTCTATTTCTCTCATTTGTTTAATATTATTTGATAATGAATGTGATTTACAGAGTATAAGTTTCAAGTCCATATCATGAGTGCGAGTAATTTAACAAAAATAACATCTGCCTCAAATAAAATATTTTTCTTATGGAAGTTAAAGCTAATAAATCTAGCGTAAAAACCAACCTATTTGAATGTTTCTTCGTCTATAGCACCAAGAAAGGCCCATATTGCAGTTTATGAGGCTCTGGGGTTTTTCTTTTATGGCCTATGCCCTTTCTAGTGCTAACATGTACATACGTGCAAAATGTCAAGATAATCGGTTCAACCGTTATTAGGTAACACAGAAATCACCGATAGACCTCAGGGCCTATCAGGGCCCCATCCTTATTTTTAAGCTCTAAGACCTTGTTATGGCTTCAAAGGTTTAGCGTTTATATATATCTTCGACAATGTATAAAACTCTAGTATGGCGATGATCTAAAACCCCTGAAGGGCCTACTTTTTGGGCCCTTCTGATTGGGCCCAAAAAGACAGGCTCTAGGGCCCCCGAAGAGTTGGAGGGACAATATACACAATGAAAACTTAGAGAAGAACAAGATACAAACTTTAAGGACTTATGACGTAACAGCCTCTTAAAACAATAATGGAAGTAAAAATAATGGGAATAGTCACAGAGGAAGAAAAAATCAAGTACATCAGGTATTATGTAGTACGTTAAAGCGAAAACATGCGTAGGAATGGAACTGTTAGCTAGGCTGAGATTGGAGTGGAGAGCTGCAGTAAGTCTGCCTACGGATTGATGACCGCTGCTAATGATGATAATGAGATATGTTTTGCTATATTTTTGCAAAGACGCTCTCAATATTTATACTGTGAATGAACCATGACATAGTTGCACTGGCGTCTCGTGGGTTGGTTTTACAATTTTTCCAATAACGTCGGCCGTGGTAATTAAAGTCGTAATTTACCAGATTGTCAAACCGAAGATGGTAAGTGGGAATCTCAACTCAAGGCATTTATTTCCTGTTCGTATTAAGAATAGGCTTCTTTGTTAGACGGTAGAATATAACCTTGGCACAAAAGTTTGGTACACTGTGCCATACCTTTAGCTTAATACTACCTCAATATAAGCCACGGGTCACCGTATTCGAAACCTACCTGCTCTTATTTAAGTCATCGAGGCTTGGAATGTTTAATGAAAAATTAAAATACATCTTATCAAGCCAAAACTCTTCAATCAAGTTCTTCTTCAAATCAAATGTAGATGTAGATGAACTCATGGTTAGAGTCACATAAATATCATGTTTACTTGCTAAATACGGGAAACCTTTACTATCGTTAGAGTATTGCCGGTTAGAGCTACTTACAATTTATTCCGCTTCCCACAAAAGACCTCTGCATCTCTCTTGAGCTTTCCCTACCAACCCCCATTTTTTTCTTCTACAGTGCCATATATACCACCTATTACTCTGCACACACCTGTGCAATGCCCACGGAAGAAAAAGAGGGGCCGGTGGCGAGGCAAGCCTTTAACTTATGGCAGTCCATTCCTGCCCTCATTTTCTGTAGTTCTTCGTCCGCCTCCCTTCTATCACCCCGTAATGCCTCGCGCCCACCTCCTGGGTTCTCCCATTGGCCTTCAAGAGAGCCAGCCGGTAAGTCCGTTTTCTTTCCTGACGCGTCCATCTCGCACGCCTTTTCCCTTAAACCCAATGGATATACATAATATAAGCCCGCGTGCTCGCACGGGAATGTATCTCCCGTGCCCGAGGAACGTACGTCTTCTGTGCGTGTTGGGTATGGGAGTTGGAAGACTGGTTGGGGGGGAGAGAGAGAGAGGTGTTCTTCCCAATGAAACATTTAATCCATTCATATGTTATACCCAGGCTGCTTGCTTCGTCCGCTTTTCCCGTTTTGTCCACGCCCTACGACCCCAGTGGGAAAAGGTGGGTATGGGAACGGATGCAGAAGAAGGAAGGCCCCTTGAGCCTCCCCGTAGGCTTTCCTCGTCGTACGTATTCGTTCGGTGGGGCCGTGGACTTCTGCATTGGTCCCCCTTGGTTTATCCGGTCAAGTATTTTTTTCCCTCTCCTAGAATGGTATTGAGACGAGAAGTGGGCTTCTGTCGGTACCAGCTCGGGCCGCGTCTCAACTAAGTCCGTCGGCTGCCTTTCAAGGGATCTCCGCCCTACTGTGAAGTGTTCGTTTCCACCGAAAGGCCTCGCTGTATGTCGTTCGCGACAAAAAAGTACTAGACTTTGCTCCAGAGATTATATCTTGAAGAAAAATCTTTCAAATACCCGTAAAATATTTAATAAACCGACCCAGGTTTCGGCAACTTGTGCCATTCTCAAGGTTATATTATATGAATACAAGCTCATTAATACCCCGATAATTGTACAAGTTTCCGAAACCTATGTAAGTTCCATAAATATCCTGCGGAAATTTACGAGCTCTTTCTTTAAGGTGTTATCTATCACACATTTTCACAAGTTGACTACTGATACTGCGAAATTTATTTGCTACAGATATTTTAAAATGAACCTTTTTAGGCATTACTTGCAGGAGGATTGCACACTGCATTGTTGAGGACATTACGCTATATACTTTTGAGTGTGTATTTTTTCAATACAGAGATTTTGACGTCTCAATGTCAGTCGTGTACCCCTACTTTCATACAGTAACTTTATTTGCAATGCAATACTTTAAACATCATTCATAATCACATTCCAACTTGTGTCATTACTTCTTGTTCCGACTTTTTTGTTATTTTCTCACATTTGTGATGAGGGCTGCGGTCTGCCACGTTGAAAACATCGGTTTCTGCTCAGCCACCGAAGTTAAGCCTTTCTGTGGGAGGGGTGATTCTTCTATTTTTCTGAGGCTGTGATCCACCTAACATGTATATTCCCTTACTTTGAACATAAATCTTTTTGAATTATGCCGTGTTTTTAAGAAATAATTTCCATTTAATATTTATCACAGAAAAATCATTACGGATTTTTGCTACCGCAAAAGTTCCTGACGAAGACCTGCGCAGCAAAGAGAGGAGATAGAAATAGGAGGGGGAATAGAAAGGACGGAGGGAAGAAAGGGAGGCAACGAGAGGGAGAGAAAAGTAAGGCACGAAGAAACCTAACTATTTCGCGAAAGAGGCACGAGGCACACACGCGCAAGGCAAGTGGTTGAAACCACTCATCACTATGGCTTTACCTGAGGCTTTATCTTGAGGTCTCATTGTGAGAGGAGTCGAAATGGTGAATCATTACATTTCATGAAGCGCCTCCGCTGGAAGCAATTGTTACAGTCCATTCGCGTTAACCTGGCCGATGACAACTCGCGAGAGGGGAAATAAGTTGAGGAGAGGGGGAACATTGGAGGGGTATCTGCCCGCCATACGTCATGCGCAGTAAGCGATTTTGGTTCGGACTAGTCCAAGTTCTAGCCCTGGAAAAATAAACAAAATTTGACCCGAACGTGGAAATAATTAATAACAAAGAACTGGAAAAACCTGGAAATACTGGAGTTTTCCTGGAATTCGTGCTGTTAGGTAACTAGAAGAGCTAGAGAGGCGTTCTTTTTTCCAGCACACCTGTTTTTAGTGCTCTTCATTTGTGAAAGGTGTCCGGTAGCCTCCCAAGGCTCCCGTTCCAATCCTGGTCCACTAGAAGGTCATCAAGTGGTCGAAAGTAGCTTGGGTGAACTCTACCAAACTATTCAATGATGGTTTTAATTCTTTTTTCAAAACGACAGATACGAATGAGAATGCCATGCCAATTACTCGTTGCAAGTTTTGTGACACCTAATAGCGTCCATAAAATTATAAATATTTTAATGCTGTTAATTTTTATTTTTTTAAGAAAAGAGACTTCAAACAAATTTTAACTTACAAAACACTGCAGTAAGTTTTAAAATAAATCAACACACATTCAATGATGAAAATTATTATTTTTTTATCTTTAGCACTGGACCTGAACTTCATTTACCACTGTTTTTGTAGACTATCGGGCACTTCTCGCACCTTGTAGGCGGACAGGATTGGGGTGCTGCTGCAAGTATTGGTTCTCAGAAGGGTTATACGTGTGTCAAGCACCGACAAATGTTCTAGTAATCCGTTTCGCAGCTTATTAGTCCGGCATTTATCGGTTTTAGGCGAGTTTAATACATGATATGGCACCTCATGACCTTCTAGTGGACCAGAATCGGAATGGGAGCAACGGGAGGCTACTGGACACCTTTTACAAATGCTGCATTATAAACAGGTGTGCTGCAAAAAAGAACGCCTCTCTAGCTCTTCTAATTACCGAACAGCACGAATTCCAGGAAAACTCCAGTATTTCAGGGTTTTTCCAGGATATTTCCGTTATCCCACCCAGGAGCACTTGAGACTTTTGATATGTTCATCTCAAAGGGATCCTGAATACATCTCAAAAGGTCCGCCTTTGTTATTAATTATTTCCGGGTTAAAAGTTAATTTCTTGGGCTATTCTTATAATTTCGTCCTTCAAGGGGTAGGGTTTTCAAGCCTGACGTGGTTTATCTCTTCTCTGACACTGTTCTTGCCTTGGCTGACCTGGACAACATGCGGGCGTAAACAAGTCAGCCCATTTGACTTCAGATTTGAAGGGGAACCGTCCTCCCCTACGTTCCCCCTCTCTTTCCACCGCGGGAAAACTGTTCGTGCATGGCTCCCCTCTCAATAAGCGCTGCTTCCCTTATTTTCTGAGTAGGACTAGGCCCATCTGCGCAGTAGACTACTGAGTGTCGGCCAGGTTAACGCGAATGGACTGTACATACAGGTTTTCTGGCTGACCCTCCACACTAAAATAAAGTTTTTACCCTTTTGCTGGTTTTTGAAAGTTCCGTAGCACACGTCCCAAAAAGTTGAAATAAGTTTTACGAGAGCTTTACTCTGGGACTTTTTCCACATGGTTCCAATCATTCATTGAGCAACTATGATAGCGGAGACACTTATGTTTCCACTATACACACATTAGTACTTATGTTTTCGGTGTATATACTGCACAACTTATCCATGCAATATGGCCGAATGCGCATCAAGATTGCTTTAACATTTCCCTTGCTATCGTACTGTATTGTTCTTGTTTATGGAAAGTTCTGCGAAGTTCCACAGTGCTCAAACAAATTTTTATATAGCTCCAGAAAATCATAGTCGTACTACTTGCAAAAGGCATGTAATACTTTAATGCGATTTTAAAGATTTCATTTTGAGGTGAATTAAAAACACTTAACTTAATGAAGCCCTTTCACATAAACTTTGAACAAAATTTCATCTATTCATGTCGCAGGAAATCAATATTTTTAGGAAGTCATAACCCTCGTGCACTAAAGTTATAGTAATGGCAGTAATTGCACTTTTACACTGGTAAAATAGATTTATTGGGAGCAAAGTTTCAATGTACTGCATAATCATCAGGCATAGAATTTTAGAGGACTGATTTCCTAATGATGATATTGTACATTGAAACCTAGGTGGCAATAAATGTATTTGACCAGTCGAAGTCTGCAATGTCTCTTTTAATTATGTTGAAATCCACCACATCACGCCTGATACTTCTTTTTTTTGGTAGGCAAAAATTATGTTATAAGTCATATAAATAAATATGGCCGTCAATGTCACTTAAGAATTACGGTAATAATTTCAGTGGGTTGAAGAGGCAAACTAAGCATATCTTTTAGAATCCTTGCTCGAAAATTCGTTCAATAGGTATCGACTTCATGCTGCTAAATGGACAGTGTTGCGGAGCCTTGTCGGAGCCTTCCCTGAATATGTGGATTGCTAATGTTGTTGGCGCTCAGCAATGCTTTGGTGGAGAATCAAAAAGTGTAATGCGGGACGGGATACTTGCTTGCAGATCTTAATTAAAGTCTACCTACGCTTCGTGATCATTATGATGGGCTATTGCGCCGAATAATCCGGAGCTCATTGAATCGAGTCGCGAAATGGGAATGGGCTTTGGACATTTATTAATGATTTGACGTAAAACGGAATTCGCGGTTAGGGAATGACCCCAGCCAACTGAGCAACGAAAGCGCCAAATGAAACGGCTACTCAAGGGAATCAGTCGGCCATCCCCAGTAATTTAATTAGCATGGCCATCCGACGATTGAGGGGCGGAAGGGGAAAACGAATGATTCGAAATCGTGCGGCGAATGCATTACTGGCAAAATTGAATGTTTGTAATGCAACTGTTATCCCTTCATCAAACTTAATTAGTAAATGTTGGGGTCTTAAGGGTGTTGGTGTCGGAATGTAATAGAAGTTCTTTTTATAGCGATTAAATTTTCTAAAGAGATATCAATTCACTCCGGAAGAAGCTGTAAAAAATGGATAGTTTTGACTCCTCTCAAATCTTTTGGATTTTATTTTCCGACCGGGATAGTAATACTGTCAAACTTTAACGCTCAAAATTCAATCGCTATTCGTGTATCAGGTCGTATTAGAGTCTCATGGTTCATGTGGATGTAGCTCTTGGAAGTTGGACATTTACAGTGCTACGAAAGTTTGCTAGGAATACTTCTGCTCCAGATAAGCTAAACAATATTTGTATTTTTGACTCTTCTTAAATCCCTGGGGTCTCGTGACCGAAAGAGGATCTTGATACTGGCAAAATTGGTTATTTAGAGTGCACCTTTTTATCGTACATGAATCCTAATTTGTTGTGCCTTTGGACTGTAGTTCCCAGATTTAAAACGGTAGTATTGGTAGTTGTAATTTGTGAAAGAGATATCAATCCTGGTCAAAAGGAGCTATGAAATTTTATTATTTACTCTTTTCTGAGTTTTAGTGTCTCTTCACCAACCAGGACCCTGATACTCTCAAAATTTAATGCTTAAAACGCAGCCGCTTACGATTATCTAGCCTTAATTAGAATCTTATTAGGTCGCAATTTTAATGTAAGTGCTGGAGTAACTTGTTAAAGTGACAATTTGTGCTAAATAATTATGGAAATGCATAATTTCACATCAGAAATGTTTGATGTCTCTCGTCCACGTACTATTTTAGTGTAGGCGAAATTAATCAAAACGTCATGAAATTCAAATTTTATTTGTTATTTCAACCTAATAAATGTCCTCTTGGTCTTTTTGTCCCACCTCTGAATTTTATGCTGATGTGTTATCTAACGGTTCTTTTTATAATGTTGTCATTACTGATCCAAAGAAGCTATTTTAATTGTTTTCTACTTTTATGAAATTATTTTGTTTATATTGTAGACCTAGAATATTTATTTTCCTGTGCCTGCTCATCACCGGGTATTTTTTGGGCTCGAAACTCTACAAAATTGCAATATATCCCAGTCCAAGGCCGGAGATTGGCCCACGGAAAATGGATGAGTAGATTAATGCAATACCCGCTAGAAATTTCCGCCAGTAAAATACATGTATCGTTTCATTCAGAAAGTATTTTTATGGAGTCAATATTCATTCACAGAAACATTTGTAAATAACTTCCCAGCAGTATCAATTCAACGCTTTCATGCTGCACACCGGAAGTGCCTATTCTCCATTTATACCTCTCAAAGGTGCCTGTTAACCACCGAATAAGCTTTTACGGCGATCAGTGGTGATTGAAGTACTCCACGCAACAATGTAGCGTAACATTTTGAGTAATTTCCTTGCTATGCCCTCAGTTATCATCGAATTAGATCAATGTAGCTTGGGAAACGAGGAGCACGATGTGAATTAAACCGTGCGTCACAACGTCCACAGCCACATTGACTTGTGGCACCAGCCTATTGCTTGGTAATGATTGGTAGTACTTGATAATTACATAATTTTCCCGATATCGCTCTGGCATTACGCAATTACCCATTCGATATCTATTTCATCTTCCGAGGTAATTAGTGATAGAAGGTTGGTACCTACCACAGCCAATAGCCCTCCAATTGTTTGAGAAAAAAGTTGTCAGTGTTCTGGCGAAAGTAAAAGACCCTGCATTCTTCAGATAAAAGCGGAAAGGAAGAAAAAGAAAAATTTGTCATCAGTTTTATGAATAACTCTGTGCTTTTTTGTAAATTATTTCTATTTTTTATATGAATGATTACGTTACTGATACGGTAATTCCGCTACGAATACCTACATTTCGGCGTTTTAACTGCACAACCGATCCATTTAGCATAGTCATTTGTGTTTTTCTATTTCATTTAATATTTCAAAATTTTAGAATTTTTTGGGCAACGGCCTGCCACGATGGAAACACCGGTTCCCGATCAGTCACCGAAGTTAAGCATCGTTGGGCTCGGCTCGGGTTTGGTGGGGTGATCCTCCGATTCGTCCGAGTACTGTTGCCCCTGTCTGCGCGTGGCAGACAGTAAGTGCGAAATGACCTTAGCCGTCGAAGCACGTTAAAAAAATACTACTACTTTAGAATATTTTCTTATGGTGACCAATTAAACATCCGAAAGATAATGAATTGGAATTTTTAAGTCTGATGCAATTCAAAGGATATTTGTGCATTGCAAGGTTTAGAGAAAAATTAGCTTTCTGAAATTAATACCCAAAATGGCATGACCATGGTTGTCATAATAATTCAATCTGATAAAAAGAATTCCAAAAAAACTTCTCGCTTCCGCATTCTTATTTGTCTCCGTGGATTTTAAGAAGCACAACAGTTGTCAGTCTGGAAGCTGCCGGAGGAAATTACGACATATCTTTGCCTTTTTGAATATTATGGATATTAATAAGCTTTCGCAAAATGCATGCAGCAGTAAATTCTTTTAAAGTGAAGATTTCTCAAAAGATTATCTAAATTAGATTGATGTGTTAGTCTGGGTTTGAATTACCCGACGCGAGCAGTTACGGAATGTTTTCCCACGCGAGTAATGACGCGCGTAATGACACTAAATGACGCGGGTCATTATTACAATAACCCCCTGTACTACGGTACCGTATGGTTCCAAGTATTTTCTTTCCTAATCTGTTCAAAAAGTTTTGAAAAATAACACCCCCCTCCCAGAATTTATATTCTAATTCCGTTACCTCGGTAAGATATTGAAAAAGGGACGGGAAAAACTGTTAGTCTCCAGACAACCATATTTTCAGTGGTCCACTATTGCTGCCCCCCGCCTGCCTGCTCCCTCAAGATAAGTCGCATTGCAATACCTCCTCGAAGCACCGGACGGTTATTCATTATTCAAATTCCAGCCGGACACGTATTTTTCTCCAGACTCTTCTCGTTCTAAAGGGCGGGGTAGGCTTATGTTTGTGGGGGAAGGGGGGTCGAGAAGGGACTTGCGGGTCAGGAAAACCGAACTCCTCCACACGTAAGCGTTCACCGTCTTGGGAACGCAAACTCCCAAGTACTACGCACCCTCATCCCACAACTCGCGTGTGCCGCCCGAGAAGAAATAAAAAGCGATATTTTATCGACATTGCGGAGGTTTTTTTTTCTCCTCTGGGTGGATTTGGGTGTGTGTGTGCATTGGAAGAAGTAAGGCCTCCTCTCCCTCTCACTCCGCTGCCCAGAGTTTTTCCCTTCTTAAGAAACATTCCAGTTTCCCCCAAGAGGGGTCGTAAGGGGGGGAGGGAGGGAGACTGTAGTGAGAGATAGAGAGAGAGTTTGAAGTGTATTAGGGCAGCGGGAAAGAGGCGGGGAAGGGGAGCAGTGGGAGTGATATAGGTGGAGGTCGGGGGGTGGGTGGGGGGGAAACGCCCAATTCCTCGGAAACCCTTGGCGCCCATAGGCACGCATCTAACACAACATTTCTCCCATTTTTTCTCCCGCCTCAAACCCGAACCTTCCCCACCTTTCTTCCACGGCCATTCTCCCCCTACGAAGAACGAGAGATGCCAAATACTCTACAGTCGCTCGTCTCAGAAACCCTCTCCGCACTCTCTCATTCCCGCCTCTCTTTTCCCCATCCCCGTCGTTTCTCCCGACCCTACCGTCTTCAACTCCCTTCTTTTCTCTTTCTCCTTCGTCTCCAAATAAGTACGAAAGGCAGCAGTGGCAATCCTCGCCACGGAATATCATCCAATCTTACACTCAAGTATTCAATCATTCTTCATGCTGGAGCATGTGCGTATAAACAACAAGAACAAAGGACAAAGATCCATAGAACGAAGAAGTGAATATATAGAACCATAAAGGGCGAGGAGGGGAATATTGAATCTCTGCAGTACAATACCGCAAATTGTAAATTTTTTTATGTTGAACACATTAGGAATAAAAAGTTTCTGAATGAAATGACTTTCAACAGCTTTTTAAAGTAACGTCATAATATCTTACTTATTTCGCTATACATTTAAATTCTTTGTGAAAAACTTTGAAATATAAATTTTTCTTCCAAAATTGGTGAATCATATTTGATAACACTCTAAGCTCCTCACCGCTGTTAACCATTCCATAAGCCCTCCGACTTCAGTTCTCTCTCCCTGACCGTGACCTTGTTTCTGTTGACCCTCTTAAGCGATTGCTTATCCCAAGTAGTGAGTTATAATACTCCCTTCTTCCTTCGTAAACAAACTCTCCATCCTTTAATCTGAAGGAAAGCAAGGGTATAATAAATATTGCCAGAAAATTTACTGCAGTAAAACTCTTGATAATGACGCGGGCATAGCGTCAATATCGGTTGAGGTACTCAATAAAGTGTTGAATGTACTAAGTAATCCCCTTTTGACTTTTCAATGTCTGGATTCTGCAAAAAGAATTTACCAGCCTGAATATTGAATTTAGTAAAATGCGCAATGGACCGTATTGAATTGATCAGTTGTGCAATTAATATGCAAAAATATAGATATTGGAATTGTCACAGCAAGGCAGTTATTCATTTAAAAAATTATAAATGGAAACAATTTCCAAAAAAGACTGCGAAATTTATATAACGGATTAATGGAAATATAGCTAAGTTCGCACCAGCTCTGTTTTTACGACTCTATGACTGGAGGAGATTAGGAGGAGGCAGAGTTGGTGGTTAGAACAGGTAATGAGGGACAAAGGAATGCTGAAGGCCGTGGTAGAGAGAAGGGTAAACGGGGAAGGGAAAAAGTAGAATCGGTTCTATGGACGGGATGAAGAGAGGTAGGATGTAGGCTGGGATGAAGAAAGAAGTGAAGCGGGTTGATTGGTGTCTGCGCCTATAAAAATCTAGAAAATGTTCATTCAATTCCATTTAAACCTACATTAACCGGTAAATTACCCTGATAGTATTCTGAGCGTGCACAACTTTTATAATTGTGTATAATCTATATTTTTAACTGTGGTGATAAATTTGTATTAAAACACGACATCCTTGGCCAAACGCACGTACAAGTATGCACATTCCTTCCTGTGAAACACATAACTGTATTAAGCTCCGTTCGTTTTTAATAAAATAGCAACGCGTATAGAGTTTTTTATACCACTCCGAGAGGGTAAAGGCATATGGAAGAGAAGACGGCTAGCGAAAGAAGCCTTCAGCAATTGGATGGAGCTGATGATAGGGACCTTGAGAATGCATATAAAGAAGAGGCTGGTGAAGAGTTTGATATGGAGTGTAGCGTTGCGTGAGGCAGAAATGTGGACAATGAGGAAAGAGGCCTAGAATAGGCTGCAGGCTTTTGAGATATAGGTCTGGAGGAGGATAGAGAAGGCGCGGTGGACGGAAAAGAAGACAAACGAGGAAGTGCGTGGTATTGTGGAGGAGGAAATGAAGCTTCTGGATGGGATAAGGAATAGAAAAAGTAGGTGGCTGGGAGAGAGGTAATGAGGGGCGATGGTGATAGGAGGAAGATGTTGAGAAAGCGGGGAAGGGGAAGGAAGAGAATAGAGAGAAGAGAATGGGTTTCATGACGGGATGAAGAAGAGTAGGACGTTCGTTGAGATGAAGAAAGAAGTACTAATATAGTTAGGGCCATAAACATGTAAAAGATCTAGAGGATTTTTACTGACTTCCTATTAAATCTGCCTTAACCGGCATGTAACTTTAACATAATGAGAGAGTGGCCGTTTAAAATCAACGGAAAGGAGACGAAATTGAAATCGTTGCATCATATTAAAATATCCGTGTAAAATTTACCTAACATATACCACTCATTCCCCTCACATGGAGAATTTTGGATGAAAATTACCCCAGCTTAAATCTTACTGCAGTTCTCATATTGGTCATTTAACTCAAGTCATGAGGCACCAGGCATGAGTACCAACTTCAAGCCTACGCAGTGGTTTTCAAGGAAAGTAAATTCTTTTGTTAATATTGTGAAAAGACGGATGATTTTTGGGCCAAAATGGTATTTTTTAACAAAGCGTATAGGGAGATCAAATGCGTGAATTAAACATTAACTACAGAATAAGAAATAAATAGAGGAGCAACCCATTTGGCCGACTGCATTTAACCACCAATTGTTTTGATAATTTTTTACTATTAACTATCACCCGGTTTATACAGAATTTTCTATGCCTGTCCTGGTAGGTTTTTCCAATTTTGGGCGATTTTTTTATGAAATAACCTTAAATTGTCTCTGCTTTAAAAATTGGAAACCTGTGTGTTGGATCAAGCAATATTACTGTCAGCCGAACTAAGGATAGACATTTTAGAAAGGAAGGGTCGTAATATTTAAGCGTTGACCAATTGCTTCGTGATCACTTGACCGTGAACGCAAATTGGAATGCATGTTAAAATTTATGGCAACATTTGCGTTACGCGATTGCCAATCAAATCATTTCCGTTCCTGATTGACGATTAATTGCTAGTGAAATAGTAGAGGGACTTCATATCAGATCAGTACATTAATCAACTAATTATCAATCAACAATTGGTTGGTGTAACCGATGCTAAGTCATGTACTACAAAAAGCCTCCCCTATATGTACTATTAGATGTATTGGTTGTTCCAGAAAGTGCTTGGCGTGGTGAGTGAGGAGAGGAAAATTCTGGAGGAGATTAGGAGAAGGCAGAGTAGGTGGTTGTAAGTGGTAATTAGGGGCGAAGGAATTCTGAAAGCCTTGATAGAGGGGAGGATGTTGTGTAAGCGGAGTAGCGAAAGAAAGAGAACGGGTTTTATGGACGGGATGAAGGAAATGACGGGAAATAGTACGTAAGCTGAGATTTAGAAATAAATTGCGTACTCAGATAGAGGTCTACGCCAGTAAAAACGTAGATGGTATTACTCTCCACCATTTAAACCTTCGTTAACCGGTGGATTACCTTAGTTAATAAATGTATTAAAGTTCAGAGGTCCGGTATCACATGGTTGGCACTATTTGAACGCCTTTCCTTCATAGTTCTGTGTATCAAATTCCAGGTGTTACTGAGAAGAAAACCTCGACCCGTCCCGTTTTATTTTCCTTTTACCCTAAGGTTAAATATCATACCGGAGAACTAAGTGTGCAACACATTTCGTCGTAGTAATCCGCCACCCGGATATTAAGCCATATGCCGATATTGTGGTTCAACTCATCGTCTGCTAACCACTGTGACTAGACATTTTTTCAGTTTGGGAAAAAGTTAACAGTCACTATGATCCTAAAATAAGGGTACCGTATGGAGGGTTATGAAACATCTTGTTATGTTAAAACTGGCAATGACTGAAACTATGTTAAACTGGCCAATAGGCATCATGCGTTCGCCAACTCCCTGACAACGGAGTAATACAACAAGGGTATTAAATACCGGTATGAAAAATTACCTCAATCTTGAGGAAATAATGTTATAAAGTAAGTGAAAGTTGCAATGTTAAGGTGGTTAAAGCGGTAATCGTGGGTCAAAGAATGCACACTTAAATTATTTTTTAAGTAAATAGAAAAATTTTTTTGGATTCAATTTAATTTAAGTGCATCTGTTTATGCATTAACTCACCGTACAGGCAGTAACGGAAATGATTCAAGAATTATATTATGTATCTTTTCCCTTAATTAAAGTGCGCTATGACTCGAGTATTCGGTGCGGTATTCGAAATTTAGACGAAATTATATTGAAATATGTTTGTTTCCAGTATTGGACTCAGTGCGACACCTTGATATTTGTTAGCAACAAATATAATAATAACAAATATACATTACATCGCGTGTAGAAGAAAATATGTACATATGAAATCGATTTAGTATGAAGCATATGCCATTTGGCATAAGGCTACGTGTTAAACAGTATTGAATTGCCAAAAACCAAATTGGTGCGATGAAATATTTTTATCACTAATGATAACACGCATGCAAAGTTTTATGCGCATCTGTGGATAAACAAAAATCGCTCCAACCACCTTAAGTCGCGTATGATAAGAAAAACCTCTGCTCTATGCATTGACGTTTGTTTTATAACGGAACGGAACATAACTTTCCGAACCGCCTTCGTATTTACCCCAGAGACGAGACAGGGTAAGGGAGGGAACGGAAAGGCCGGGAGACCCTCCCGCCCGTCGAAGCTCCTTTTTTCCCCACCGTATCCACCTTACTCTCCCCTTAAACGACACCCATGTGGTCAACGGGAAAGCCGTCGTGGGAGACGGTATGGCTGAACGTGTTGGAGTGAAAAAAATAGCTCGGAGGCGGGAGCGAGGAATGGATAAAAAAATAAAGGAATGGCCGGTTTGGGAAAGGGGGAAATGGTTGGTAGGTATGTGCCAAAGAAACGAATGCGATGTCCGAGGGGGCAAGTCCATTCGGTGCCGTTACTTCGGGAAACAAACGACTGTCGGAAGGCGCTATATTTGCCACCGGTGGAGGAGGAGTGGGACGGAAGAGGTGTGGGTGAGTGGATGGGTTCTTTTGAGGGTTAAAGGAGGTGTTTTGGGTGCCGAAGTCTTCGAGTACATATATGTAAGGGAAAGGTGCGGCTGAGCCCCGGCTGAGGAGAGAGAGAGATATATAGGGAGAACTATGCCAGGTATGCGTGCCTGTTACAAGGGCTGCGAATATGAATTGAATATGGCGAAGGAGTCAGTCGAGGAAGTTCGAGCGAGATATCTCTTCACCTAGAATTTGATGAATGTGATCTCATGGTAAAGAAAAACCTATCATATATATTCAATTATATTAAAATATTAACCCCTAGCCGAACTAACTTTCGAGCAATTTTCCTAAACATAAAATGTTTTATATGGGATAGATTACGGCTGTGCGCTCCAGAGGGAGAACATGTCGAAAATATTAGCAATTTAAAACACCTAGATGAATTTAAAAAACTAACGGTGTGTAGTTCGTATGTTTTCTCAACTATTTTTTTAAATTAATCAATTACTCACTGCAGTACTTTTTACAAAATCGCAAAAAACCTGTTGTTCTCACCGTACGGCGTGAAAAAATGAGTCAAGTTATAGACTTATGTAGATATATGAATTTAATTACTGAGAATTTTTGTCATTTATAACTATATTTTTGCGCTATTAATGTAATAATATCTTGCTACGAAATTTTCCGCGGGGTTTGATTATTGGAACAGCTTTCGGGCGTTCCTCCGCGTAATGTTCACGCGGAGGAACGCCCGAAAGATGCTCCAATAACAATATCTTAAAGACGCTGATATTAAAAAATGAAATTCGCATATGGTCTCTAGGGTAAAAAAATCTCACTCAAACTACCTCCAAAGAGAGTCCAATGGGATCTCTTGGTAGTTTTTTTGTCAGTGATAAATGAAGAACTTGGTACTTCCCGTAGTGATTAAATCTAAAAAGGATGCAACACAGGTTTTATCAAATGACTGTCATTGAACGCGGCTTCCGGCTTACTGTGTGGACTTAATATACGTCACACAACAAAATCTTACAAGTATTTTCACCTCTTCAATCGCCTCGTTTGAGCGTCATACGAAACTACACAAAATTCTTCATAAGCCTTTTCTTAAAATATATCCTACTCAAGTCCTCGTCATTAGTTATCTTCCACTGCTTCCAGGCTCTATTGCAAGTGAAGTTATCCTTATAATACCAGAAGCAATCTCTCTTTCTTTCTTTTAAATGTATTACACAAGTTGCTATATTATTTCCTCATCCCAACTGGTTAATGTAGGCATCCATCTTTAATGTCAAAATGAAGATATAAGCTCTGGGGTACAAATTAAGTTAATATTATTAATTAAATATATTTGTAGCTGAATTATCACGGTCTCGTGATTATTTATCTTGAAACATGCAAAGTGGCAATCATTTGCAAAAATGCACTGACTTATTCGTAAAATTTAAGGACAAAGTGTGCTCGAAAGCCAGCCATGTTAGGTTGGTAATTGTTTGAGAAATAAAAAAGGTTTTCAATCTCGTGTCAAGACGACATCTGCTCCCTTCTGTAACATACGCCCGATCCCAAATTGACTGCCATGCGTAGAGTGCTGTACATCGTCCGTCGGATGGGAAGTTAACCTTAGTACCCCTCGTGCTCTCCATTAGAGTACCTATGGTGATGACGAATCCGAGTTTCTCTCCATTCTTTGAAAGTACTCCAAATAAAACTTGTTTTACCAAACTACCTTGAGTGCCGCCTTACCATCCTGAGGGCCCGAACTCGAATTCCGGTGGCGGTGGAAATTATTTTCAATTGAACCCCGATCCCTACTTGGATGACCATTGAAGAGCTTATCAAGTTTAGTTCGGAAGGTACGCTAAAGCATGGTCTCCCTGGCGACTTTCGTTAAGAGCGGGCTAACGCAGGCGCTAGGTTTCCATCAAACATTCCTCCATTCTTCCCTTATCAGTAGATTTGGTGATTTTTAGCACTCATTAATTAAGGTTTCAGTATTTTGTAGCATTTACAAATTATGAATGAAGCGTTTTGTGGCATTTTGTTGTTAACCGAAAATAATGGTATGAATAATTTTCAATAATGAATAAATTAGTCCAACAGCATATAATTTATTATAGCTAAATAAATTATAATGCTAAATGTAGAGGTTCCTGTGTTTCTGTGTGAGGTGGTTAGTGAACTGAGGTCGGCCGTGAGTTCACCAATACTCATGCATCTAAAATGCCTGTTCTTTAATCCTCAAAGTGATTTCAATGCTGACACAACAGAAATTGTGAAGTCTCTAGTTTTTGTGCTCTATAGCACATGCCACTGTATATTTTTCTTCAGCGACTCCACTTGCTGTATCGTAATTTAAGTTTGACAGCTCCAGCGAAACAAATGATCTCTGATTACACTCAATCAATCTGAAATAAACTTTTACGTGCATCATAAAAATCTGTCTCGCTGGTGAAAATGCATACAGAGTGGTACGACCTGTGAAGGTTAGAACACAAATAGGTTGCATGAATGCTATCAAACTTAGGCACGGGTTGTATTCGGCACTTTAATAGATCTGTTATACCATCCTATTTATTTCAAATATATCGCATTTATTTCGCGTTTATCGAATATGCTGAAAAACACCATATCTTCCTATCTCCCGAACCCCCTGTCCTAAATGACTTTAGCTGTCAATTGCCGCCCTTTAACCAATGTACTTGCGTTATCCGAAGAAATTAGGCCTCTCCAGTCTATTTTACTCTCCTATAATTAGCAGATTAACCATAATGAAAGAAGTTATGGCCCAATATTTCAGAGGAAACGCACCAATATCAACGACTTATGGTTTTCACGCCGCAAACATCACACTACTTATTTCCACAAAGGAAACCCACTTCCCCAACCCAGTCGTTTGTTATTGCACAAAAACGCGCCCATCCATCGACCCCTTCATTTTGGATTGCTTTTTACCGTTGTCGGGAGGCGGAGAGGGGGGGGGGGGGAATAAATTCCGCGGATATAAATAGCTCATGTCTCCTTCCGGAAAGAGCTCTCATCTGGAGGATCTTTCTTTACGTGGGCCAAGGAGGATTACGGAAATGGAAAGTGTTATTACGGAGAGGAAGGAGGGGAAGGGACTGGCTCCTCCCCCAATACCCTCCAACCTAAGAAGGGAAGGGTGTGGCTGTGAGGGGGAGTTAGTTGGCCGATGGCCCTGTGGGAAATCGATGGGCCGACCTCCTGACCAAACCTCTTTATCTTACCCCCTTTCCATGCTCACCCTCCTTTCATATATATATTGAGTTTGGTGGGTATCCACGATGGTGGTTCCGATACTCCGTTCCAAGATATTATTCGTCCTCTTCTTTTTCCCTTACAGTCGGCTCCTGTGGCCTATTTCTTCTTCAGTAACCGCCACTCTAGGTTGTCACACCACCTTTTTAACGTAGGTAATATAAATAAGTAGTGTAGTGATAAATAAATTAAAGTAGGTGTAGATGAAATAAGTTTACATCTACTAGTCCGTTAAAATCCTAGGCCCCTAATACGTTTTCGCTCATCAGCTCGGCGTGTGTCCTACCTCTCTTCATCACATCCACAAAGCCTATCCTCTTTCTTCCCGAAAGGTTCAAAGCACTTCCTGGTTTGTCCTTATTTTTGGCCTCCGCACTCTCTTCATTCTCCTCCACAACCACATCTCAATCAACTGGAACCTATTCTCATCCTCTCTCCTCAGAGTTTACGTTAGTATACGATACAACGCTAGTTCCCAGTTTCGATTATTGCTTGATATTGTGATGAAAATATTGTTATTATTTGAGATTAGTATTATTATTTGAGAGACTCAGGTAGATTGAGATATAGATATAATTCCCCCATAAATTCTTTTACAACTGTAGACATCTTACTTCCTTACACGATTTTTCATTCCTCAGATCGTTATGCGTCCTACCTCTCTTCATTTCATCCATTAAGTCAATTCTTTTCCTCACCCTTCCCCGCTTTCCCAACATCCTCTATAATGGCGCTCATCATTCCTTCGCTACTCATTATCTCTTCCAACTACCTACACTGCCTTCTCCGGATTTTATCCAACAGATCCCGCTCCTCGTGTACTATACGAAGCACTCTCGTTCACCATCATTTCCTTCCGCCGCACTTTCTCCATTCTCCTCCACACCTACATCTTAAACACCTGGAACCTAATCCCATCCTCTTTCCTCATAGTCCACGTTTCTGCCCCATACAACGCTATTCCCAGGCATTGAATCGAAAATGTTTGTTTACCAATAGTTGGTATTATTTTTTTAAATTTGTATAACTTTATTGTTTATATTGTAATTCTAGGGTATTTTTGGACCATTTTCAAGATAATTTTCTATCTTCCAATGCTCTATACCTTACAAGTTTTGTGGTGAATTTTCTAATACATCAGTACGAAGAGGGCTGCTCGCAAAGCAACAAAATTGTTTCTACCGAGCATTTTTTTATTTATAATTCAGAAAGCACTAGAGATTGCTGAACGCGTGACGGGCCATTCAAAGGAGGTAGATTGAAAGACTAAAATTGAATTACTACTATCTTTTTTTTTTAGGCAGCCGTCATACAAAATGAAATGGCTGCAAAATATAAATGTATTTTTGGTCGTCGCCAGCATAAAATTAATGTAGATGTGGTTAAAATCGTGCGAAGAGCTTGCTTCTCAAGTGGGTTCATTAAAACGTACATCGATTTTTATAAGGAATCAAACAGCGAGGAAAATTTAATTCATAAATTTAAAAATTATATTTTTTGGATTTATTAAATTTTATTGGAAAGCGCTCAAGTCTGTGTAAATGAAACCACTATGAAAACAACTGAAATCACAGAGAGTAAAACATTAGAGGGATTCAAGTTGTCAAATCTGAAAACTATTGTGCATTTCTGGGATACTTGTCCCTTAATGAAAAATGATCGATTCTGAGCGAATTTGGCGATTTATAAAACCTTTTTCCAATGTGATTATTACGGAATTCACAAACAAATTTTCTCCCAGTGCTCCATATGTTGAGCGATGAATGGCGAAAGAAGAATATCTTTACCTTTTGGCATGCAACAGTGGTGAAGCCTTTTTGAGCGCAGTATCCACCCCCATTAAGGGTGACACCCCTTGCACACCTCCCCCCCCCCTTGAGGTCCTCAGGGGATTTGGAGGGTGAGGATTTGTATGGTGGGGGAGGTAAGGGGGGCGTTGTGTTGGAGTGATGTCTTTCGGCCATTAAAGACTTCTTTTCCCAGCGGTGGGTATTAGGGAGGAGGAGAAGAAGGCTTCTAGACCATCACGTCAGATGCGGAGGTGCTGTGTGTGTATAGATATAGGGGTTGTGTGTTAGAGTACGTCTTGGAGTCGTGTTAGGGAGGGAAGATACTTGGGGGAGTTAGGAAGTGAGCGTATACTCATTCCTTCCTACTCGTTGGATGGAAAAGTATTGTTTGGATGTAATTTGAACGAGATTTATCTCTAGTCATAATGGTTGGATTGATTAGATTTTTTTTCCTTTTACCCAGGCCAGAAGGGACTCAATATTGTTCCCTCTTCTCCCAGCCCAGGGTTCGTAGAAACATACATGTAGTTTTCAATCCCAGCATTGCATAGCTTGTCTTTAAAAGCATTTCCAGTTTTTTACCAAATAACGGTATATGAGAATTTAACGAATACGTTGTCTTCGTCAGTGGAAATATAAATTGAGGGATGAATAAAACGGGTGACCGTATTCGAAAATATGTCTTAAAATCCCTAAAGCTTTAATAAACAAGAAGTGAGTATTAGATTGCGAATATAAATCACTTGGCCCAATCCCACTTATGTTCATTATTCCGATCGTTTTCAACGTCTATGCGTCGTAATCAAGGTTACAATAACGAAAATTCGGAGGATATGGATTCGGTTTGGAGGATAAGGGATTAGGTCCCGCATCTAATTAGCTAAAATTTAATAAAACGATAACTACAGTAATATTAAATACGCATAAACCTTATATTTGCTGTGCTGTAATAAAATATCATAATGTTATAATCATCAGTAATGATATCTTGAGGCCAGAGCAAACATGAGATTTTAACGTTATGCACGGTAAGATTCGTGGCTTTTGCATGTTGGAACCCCTTTACTTCGCGGTATATATTAATAAAATCAAACACAGGGTAAAGGAATTGTGGTAGTGAAGCTACATCACTTTTTGCGTGATGCTTGATTCAGCACAAGTTCTAGGATGCTCGCAAGTAGGTAAGTATTAGGTAGTAGCTTTCCAAAATCATTTGATACCGAATCATCACGCTGGCTAACAAGCATGATCTCTATTATACTCGCTGAGCTATTTGATTTCATAACTGATGCGGTTTTAGTTTTCTACCCGCTCCTATTAGGGAAAAGTAGCCAGCCAGCTCTACCAGTCACGTCAACTTTTGGAGCCGCTGTGCGATCTTCACTTACTGAAATAAATGCCGTCGGTACCTCGTCTGGTGACATTTTTATGCTGAAAATATAGTTTGTGACGAAGTGAATAGCAGTTTCTTTGTATTAATTTAAAGCAATTCTTTCAATAATGAGCTGAAATATACTTGATTTGAAAGAATTTCATAATAAATATAATGGTTTTCCAATTATTTTTCGACCTCCGAAAAAAAAGTTTTTCCCTGAACATTATTTTCGATGAAAAAATACGACGCAAATTAAAATGGCTGCCGAAAAATCATAGGAGCTGATACTTTTTTCACTCCTCATTTGAACTCTCAAAATACTGGAAAACCAACCGGCATAAAATTAGGAAAATCAAAAATGTTGAGCGAACTGGCCTGGATGAATTTCAATGAACTGACCCTATTATTATTTCTGAACGAGAAACAAACAATAAATAAAAATGTCCCGACAGTTGTATTGGCCGTCTATATCCCTAGATTGGTTAACTTAAAATTATAATAAACATGCTCTGAGATATGAACGAAAATACTTCCACTTACTCGCCAGCACAAGTTCAAAGAACGTGTGAAACCTTCTCGTATGGCTAAAATCATACCGGATTCCGTCATCAGTAACTAATTCCAAATAGCGTACTAGATCTTGTGCTGCATCTAATATCGCGTAATACGAGCTAACCCGGCCTACTCAATCACTCATGTAAAAATTGTTAATGAAAAATTAATTCATCGCAAAATCTGCATATTTTGCAACTGATTTTTGTTTTCCAATGGCTGAGTCATTACATCATATAAGGCAGATTTTTTTGCAAAAACGGAAAGGGGTGGAAATTACGGTTCCGTACCCCTACGAAAAAAAGGACTGTTCTGCTAAACATTAAGTTAAAGCATATTATCCTTCCAGTTCCTTGGTCTCCAATTGTATGAACACATTTTCTACTACGTTACTTGCAGGCTATCCTGGAAATACTCGTATATTGTTGTATTTTGTAATGTTTTGGCTTCACCAGCTCAAAATGAGATTTCTCCTCTGAAGTACCTATGTCCTTCTACTTCAACGATTATGTAAATGTATGTAAAATACTTTTTACGAAACTTATTGGAATATAATTATTTTTACTATACTTGTATATTTTAGACATACAGAGTCGCTGATGAACATCCTTCAGTGAGAAGATGTAGCATATATTGAGACTTTTGGTGCTCCGTCTTCTATGATCAAATCACGCTCGGTCTAACTATAATGCTTAATCTTAAGACGAGCAGAAAATGCAAATCTAAGCTGAGATTCCCACTCATAGCCCTTGGTTTGACAAGCTTGAAAATGAAAAGCGTGGTTACCGCGGGCAGTTTAAATGATAATGCCGTCAAACCAGACTGCAAAACGTTCAATTTTTTCGAGGTTTATCAATAACCTACCTGTAAGTGAATTTCCTAAAATATTAAAACATATTTCATAATCAGCAGCAGTCATCGATCCAAAGATTGGCTTTCTGCGGCTTTCCACTCAACATTTCACTCAGCTAACCACTTCATTCCTTCACATGCCTTCCCTTTGACGTCCTTCATAATTTTCCTGATGTATTCCATTCAATCTCCTCCTAAGTAATTCTTCCCGTTAATTTTTCCTTTTTCAAGAGGCTGTTTGGTCGACATATGAGATAGTTTTGTTCTCTTAATCTCAGTTTTCATTTTACATATTGCCTTTCCAAATCAAATCTCCGTTAGAACTCTTAATTAGTGGTTCACTTCGTCCATTTTATCTCCATTATTATTCGATAACACATTTCAATTCCAATTTTCCATTTTGTTTCCAATATCCTTAGTTTTGCCTCAGATATCGAAGAAGCATATCCACAATGAAAGAGTAGGCTCCAATAATATATTTAAAGGAAGTATTTCCTTACTTTTTGGCTTTTGTTATTAGCCATGAGTAGATTCTTCTTTTAGTATGATGTCTAACATATATATTTATTTAATTAATAACTTATCTGATTAGTACATATTTAAGGAGCAAATCCTAATTAATATGATCGACCTCGGAAACTATCGGGTTAATTTATTCTAACGCTTCCTATTAGCGTCCTTGCTAATAATTCATGTCTATAGTGACTCAAATCACGTCAGTCTCCCTCCACCTTCCCACCTACTACTCCTCAGTTTGCCAAATATTCAACCCGTCCCACCTTCATTTATATCTTTCCAGCCCCCCTTACCCCTTCCGTCAAATTTCCCTCTCCCTCTCCACTCACCCCATCTATACGGCATCCGAGGAAACCACTCAGCTTCTCCTCAGTCCTCTTAAAACTCCAACCTTGTCTCTTCCCCTCTCCCTCTCTCTTTTTCCTAGGGAAAACTCTCCAAATCCCTTGCCCCATCCTACCTCCTCCCCTCCCCACGCCCCACGTAACCCCTCCACCGCCCCTTTGCCCCCCTTACTCCGTAACTCTCTCAGACCGTAGTGGAAAGCAGGTTGGCGTTGGCGGCAGCGTTCAATCCACTAATGGCCTCTAATGGAGGTCTCCGGTTCACAGATACAACCAATTTCTCCCATTCCACCTCCTCATACCCCTTACCCTCTCCCTCTCACTCAGTCCCATCCCCCTTCTTCACCCCTCTCTCTTCAACCCTCTTTCTCTTACTACCTCCCTTCTATCGGCTCTCCTCTCCTACTGTTCTCTTCTCCTCCCCTTCCCACTCTTTCGTCCCCTATCTCTCCTCTTTCATCTTCCTCAGACCTTGTATTTTCACTGTTTTGGGAACACTCGTGACTCATCTTCACTTTATGGTATCGATTTGTGCGTGACCAGACGTTAGTTAGTTGATCATCCAAAAGGCATCTGGCATAACTAGATGTAGTGCTAGTTAAACAGATGGAGAGTGGCGAAACTTTGTGGAATATGGCCGCGTTTAGCATGGTGAAAAGAAATCACTTTGTTCTCTTCTACTTTAGGTGTTTATTTTCATTCGATTTCAACGTCCAAGCGTCATTCTCAAGGCAACTAAGACCATGTTACCTTGTAAATGTCATCTTAAAAATTACGCTATGATTTTGAAATCGATTAGAAATAAACAACTGAAGTGGAAGAGTACATAGTGATTTCTTTTCTCCAAGCTGAATCAATGCAAAGAATACCGTTATAATATAAATTGCAGGAAAACAAAATTAGAAATCCGATTTAATTAGAAAAAGAAAGCCTTAAAATAATGGTCGACATAATGAAACAAAAAATCAAAATCTTAATCAAATTTATATATGTTAATTCCTCAACTCTACCTGTCACTAAATTTGATCTAACTGATTCTGGTATCAATTTGAGAGCAATAATTCCTCAAAGTTGTGTGACAGTGAGTCACCTCATCAACTTGTCAATGTCTATTTTTAGAGATTGTTCAAAATTGGCTTCGCAAGTCCATGTCATTATAGCGATGAAGAACATGGTGAATGTAAAAATGAGTGGTCACTCTGTTCAGCGTAGTCTCATCCCATAGTTTGTCCTTCATCCACTTTTATTGGATCCTCCGAATCTACGCTAACAAACTTCATTCCATCCCATCACATCCAAAACTTTTTCGTTCGTCATCCTCTCCCTACCGTATAGTAATATACTACGGGCTACTAGTATACTAGTATAGTATGGACTCTAAACACGACTTGCTCTCACGCTCACTTTCGGGGCTGTATCTCAGAAACTACTTGACAGAAATTGAAATTATTTGATATTCAATATGTAAAACGTATAGTGAGTTTCTGGCAATAATAAAAAAACATGTAAAAATGCCGAGTTCTCCGTAATCGTCTGGAATGGTAGGAAAACCCTAAAAAATTGCGAAATTTACAAAACTTTAGGTGCGATACGGCGTCTTTCCCTAACCCAATCGCATTAATATTTCACACACTATATTTTCTGACAAAATGGCACTAATTTTGGGGGTTTCCTAAAAGAAATTCAAGAAATAAAGTTTCTACCAACAAATAAGGACCACCCTCAGTCCATCACCCATACATCATCCCTATCCATCATTCTACATATTTATCTGTAATCACATTTTAAGAGCTTTCAATTTGTGCGTATCCTCTTGCTAACGAAACAACATCTCCGAAACGTATAGCTCTTCGCTCCATCAATTCATTTACTTAAATTCAAGTATTAGCTAATCTATTCCGTATGTATGCCATTGCTGACAGCCGCCACTACTTATTTTTTGCGCCCTAGAGTGAAATAGATAATGGAAGTATGTATTCGAGGTTAATGCCGAGAGTGGGGGCAGGTCAAAGACTGAAAATGTGAGACTGAAAAATTAAGTACTTCTCTTAGTTTGGCCATAGCTAAAATGGTATCCCAAAGTGGAAATGTTAAAGTTACAGAAAGAGGAAAGAGCAACATTTCACAGAGACAAAAGGCAAACGGAGGAATCGTGATAATGGCATATTTTTCCCTTAGGTGCCTTATTTCTCTATGTTATTACTTTTGATAATATGCCATAATTGATACTTGGAGTGGCACCTAAATATGGAAAAACCTTCCTACTATAACTCAGGGTTCTTTTTCATGTCATTAGGTTATGATTTGATACAATGACTTTGTTCAGTTTTTAGTTAAGGCATGCATTTGTAACCAGAGACTAATGTAACATGGTTTTTAAATTGTTGTTTTTGGTAGATAATTAACTGGTTATTCGATTGAACTTGTGTATCGTTAATAATTGTTCTTGGTGATCGTTCTATCGTTTAAGTCTTTTCGTTCTTTTTGATATATTGATTTATAACATATCTACTTACCCTATCTTAAAACTTAATGTTAAATTGGAATTTGTAATGCAATGGCGAGGCTCTGATTTCTAATCGTGTAAGTGTTCTCACGTTGTGATCCGTCCAAGTATTTATGAGTGTTTCCGTCACCAATATTAGAAGGCCGAACCCATATTAGTACGTGTAAAAGTTTTCACATTTTTCGCTGCTGTCGATAGACTCATTTTGAAGTACCTATTTGGAACTAGTTTTTGATCATATACGTTACGGAAAGTTTAAACGTTATTCCTTTAAACGTTATCGGTGTTTTGGTGGATTTTATTCATTAGTCTTAAAACAGGAGAGCGAAAGATAACCGGCTCCAAAGATTAGTCAGATTTTAAGAGAAAAAGCCAATGAGTGTTACGTCAAGTTAGTTTATAAATATTGCGAATATCAATGTTTCCGCGAACAAAAAATGTAGCACGTTGACAGGTGCATGAGAGGATTCCATTTCTCTCTCCAACCGCATAGTTTCATTTTTCATTTTTCCTTTCCATATTTGTCATGGTCAATATTTTTCACTGCATTTGTTTCTTTATTTTCAGGCCTAATTCACCTGCATTAACCTCTTATTTGTTTAAATATATATTCCTCTGATCTTCCAAAGACATCCTTTTGGACTCCTCTCCATTTCCTTCGATTCCAATTCACCTACTACGTTATGATTCTTTGCCAAATTCCTCCTTTCCTTGCATTGCCTCATGTTTCACTAGTGCCTTAAATTTCCTTCGCATTTTTGAATACTTTTTACAAATTCCATCACCAATCTCTCATTATCATGCGTTTTATATTGAGATACGTCCCCCAGGCTCTCTTCTACTCGGCCGGGACATATCTCCTTTTGTAATTTTCCTACTTACTTAAGTAATTCATTTCATAATTTGTGTTTTTATATCCTCTGAAGATAATGCACTTAGCAACGATTGCTTCTCGTTTCATTTCGGAAAGTGCACTCTTAAAAGTGGGTCGTTATTTACATTTATTTTGCATTTTATTTTATACCTTATTTTTCAGCGAGAATGAAATAGTCGTGAGTTACCTACTATCTCAAATGTGCCTGCAGGAGATAATATCTTACATTATAAAATCCTGCTGGGAACAAAAACTATTTTTTCCTACGCATTAAATGATTGTGCCTCTTGTATGAGCGGCGCCTTAGTTCTGTCTAATTTTGCGAAAAGGTCTGAATTGCCTGATTTGCTTTCTGGTAATGGCTTTTATTTCTCATGCCCTAATTTTGATGCGAGAAGGGTGGATGTAATTTCTCATTTGCTTGATGTTACTTCCTCCGAACTAATACCTTTATGCTCTTGATGTATACACGGAAATATTATTCAAATTAAAATCACTCCCCTGAGATAAATTGACTCATGCTCTCATATCTACTTTTATTTATAAGTTTATATACTACTTACTTACTTACTTCCTCGGCACTACAGCCCGGTATGGGCTTTGGCCTTCCTCAAGACGTCTGTCCATTCTCTTCTGTTCTGCACTTTCTCCCACCATCTGACAATCCTCATAGCCTTTATGTCTTCTTCCACATCCTGCATCCATCTTTTCCTTGGTCTTCCTCTTTTTCTCTTTCCATCCATATTTCCATGTAGAAGCTTCTTAGGCATCCTTTCTTCACTCATTCTTTCTACATGACCTAGCCAAGCTAGCCGTTGGGTCTTCACAAATCTCACTATGTCTTCGCCTCGGATAATATTGTCTATTTCCCTGTTTTTTCTTATCCTCCAAGTTACTCCCTCTGTCACGGGGCCATATATCCTTCGCAAAACCTTCCGTTCAAATATCCGCAGAGCTTGCTCATTTCCAGCGGAGATGGCCCACGTTTCTGCTCCGTATGTCACGACCGGTCTGATAAGTGTCTTTATAAGTTTATATATCGTTCATAATTTTATTTTTCAATTATCTAATACCTCCTCAATTTTCCTGCTCCACGTTAGTTCTTTCTAATTCATCTGGCTCTCCTTCTGCATCTTAAGTCTTATGTTATGTAACTTATTTTTATTTTTTTGATTCCTTCCCTTTCATATTCCGTGTCAGTATTTGCTCAAAGAACTGTCTCATTCATGTCCTCTCCTATGTCATATTGGTTCATTTACCATCTCTAGGAGAACAGTAAAAATAGTTTAGTCGGAGTCATTACAGTTACTCTGTTTAAGTAACTTAGGCCACTTCGTGGCAGTATAAAAAAATGCTCTCTAATGTGTTATGTACTTCCATATGATGAGGTAATCTTCCAATCTCCGCTTAGAATTGTATATTCTATGATGAAGCCAATGTCTTAACCAAAATTAGCATTAGGCTGAATGATTCAGCCATCAGACGTCGAAGGAGTATTGAGGCTTAAATTTTGGTTTAGGATTCATGCATTTACTATAAGCATTGTAGTTATTTCTACAAACCTTAAATATTCAGCCATGTGCGGTTGCATGAATTTTAATGTATGTTAATACATTGATCGCCGGTTGCTTTCTTCACATTCCATTAATTTTTTAACATTTAACCACAATTCAGTATCATTGTTGCACTATTTACCTTTGTTCTTGCCTTGAGGAATTCCTTCTATGATCAAAGTTCAACTGTTGCTCCTGGTATTGTTAGGCAAGCATTAAAAAATTTGGTCCCTTTAATATTAGCTCTACAAAATTTTTCTTCTTGTATAATAGCCTGATAAAATATAGGTATTTCAATTTGTTCCACTGGTCATATAAAATAGGTTAGTGAAATATTATCCGGCCCAAAAACCTTGAAATTGGATATTTTTTTATTGTTTAAAATTCAGAGTGTAACTTGATGAACGATAGATACTTGCTTTAAAAAAATGCATTCAAGTAATTTCCATCTTCGTGTACCCCTCATTTTTGCATAATTTAATAGTGCAGTCTTCAGAAACCTGAGATGAATTTTACCATTAAGAGAAATCTCCACCATTGCTGGCATTTGAACTCAGGCTCTCTCGATTAGGAAGCTATTACTCCATCCACCTAATCTACCCGACCGTAAAAGGAAATTAGGATTATAGCTGATGTGAAAGTTGGTGTCAGTGTCCTGCACGAAGCATGTCGTCAAGGGGGGAAAAGCTAGCGTGGAAAGGGTTGACTAAGGAGCAGACGAAAAATGACAGCACATCAGCAAGAAGCGGAAGGCAACGCTATCGACTTAACTGCCGTGAAAGGAAGTGTGATGAAAGCCTTTCACGACAATGCTTACGATTCAAAATAAGCTGGATGATACCACTTTGATGTTGTTCGCAACTCATCAAGTTAATCTAAATAATTGGATCAAAATCTTAATCGGACGAGGCAATCCAAATAATACGATTAAAACCCATTTGAGAGCTAGGAAGTGTATGTGAATATCAGATTGAGCATTTTTGAAATTGGCAAAGGAGGTTTTCGACCCAGGGTACCCTAGTAGTCAAACGAGGAGGCAACCTAGCTTCCACGTGCGGGGTAAGTTTGTAGGGAATGGGCTCATTCGCTGAAAAACGCCTTCTGCGCAACATGCCACCATGTTTGGTTACCACTGTAATCATGGAGAAATATATGCTGTAATAATATTACAAATGTTCATCTTTTTTCTACTGTAGTTCATCCCGTCGCATCGTAGGGTAATAACCAGCATGTGCTTGATTAACTAATAATAATAAACTTTATTTCTTCCAAATAAACTCCCGTAAAAATTGGCTAATTTAATAATGGATGAAAAATCATTCACCAAAGGCAAGTTCATTAAAAACTAAGACTGAATTTTTGATTGGTACTATTGAATGATTAAGTATTAGTAAAATGGTAAACGCTTAACAATAGACACCTTTTGGCTGGCAGAACGTATTGTAAGCGGTGTAAGCAAACCAGTGATAAATCCGATAACTTAATGCGTATACGCTTCGATAACATATTATAAATGTAAACAAGGCTACATTAGCTCCCCTAACGTCAGACTGGTGCTAAGGTTTCGTAACAAAAAAACGCTATTACTTTCTCGACTCGATATATTGAAGTTCTATTGCTCTGTTGAAGAAACTGTATGTAATTTGCGCATATAGAAGATAAAAATTGCTTAAAGACTTTCCACACAATTTAATTATCAACAGACATGTCTTGCGTCATTATCGAAACATTGAAACCTGTTTTCCAAAAATCATCGATTCATAAAATAATCGTTACCTCTTGACTGAACCCCAGTTGCAATTGTTTCTGTATTTATCTGTTGAGTACATTGCCAGTAGGCAATGCGCATTGTGGCAAAGACAAAACTGAACTTTATATTATAAAGTTTGTTTACATACAATTAATAATAAATTAGTCACATTTTCTGAGAAAGGAATACGTTCCTACCTCTTATTACAAAAATGCCACCAGAAAACACTTAAGTATGACAACAATGAAAAAATGAAAAAAATAAACTAAAAAATAAAAAAGTATGTGACTATCATTATAATATACAGATTTAGGTGTGAACTGGTGGAGCCGTTCCATAATGAGAGAAGCAAATCACTTGCAGTTTTCCACTAATAAAGGTAATTTGTTGGTACATCATCCTCAAGTCTTGAAGATGGTGCAGTAACATCGAAATTTGACGTATTTTTTATTTACATGTCGAAAAATACTAGCGTTTTGCTCCTATGATTATGTAACTATCATCAAATCACTCTTAAATAGGAACTGGGATTCAAGTGAAAAATACAATGATTCGAACTGGGGAAGTCCGGATGGGAAGCCAGTACTCTTAAGCCGACGCAGCAATCCTATCCCAGCTTCCCTTTCACGTACTTCCTTTCCATTTAAATGGCATCCAATCCCCTTCCCCGTTCCATCCCACTCTCTCTCTCCTTAGCATCCAATCCCCCACTCCTGTCACCTCCATTTCCTCTGCGTCTTCATCCCTTTTCGTGTCCCTCTCTCCATGCTTACACTTTGGAATATCTTCTCAATCCGTTTCCCCACTCACTCTCGTCCCTTCCCCACCGGAGCCTCCTTACACCCAACCACCTTCCTGTTCCCCGCCTTAAGACCTTCATCATCCCTTCCAACACTCCCTCACCCAAAAACAGGATCCTACGATGCATTTATTCTGCGGTACTACGAATTTTGGGATGGGGCTTGTTTGTTGGGTATGGGAGGGCTTCGCATCTCTAGGGGCCGTGTTCGATTCCTGGGACCTGAGGAGATTTTCACTGCATTCCCTATCCCTAAGTAAGTGCTTCGTGGAGAGAACTGAGGTCCAGAAATGTGTTAAATTTACAGTTTCCGCACAGCGCACTTGCTTTCAATTCTTTTCAGACCTTGTGCAGTAGGCCGCGCATTTAAAAACAGGTCAGGAGCAGAGTTTATGAGCGCTGGGTCATAAATGAACTTCGATAATCGCCTCATCGATTGTTGTTTTCGAACTGATTTTCAGTTAAGGCGTAAAGCATGGATACTGTAAGGTTTTCAATTGCTCTGTGATGAAAAGATCACTTTTTAAATACGTATTTTGAACGCTTTTGAGAACCATACGAAAACAATTCGCCCATATGTATAGTGTACATTCCGAATGCCACCCACTGGAAGATTACCAAACGTTTCGCCTGACCGTTCCATTCGTCATCGTTTGCGTGCGCTTAAGGTAGTTGGAGTGAGATATTTCCGTAGTCATAATGAAGACCATATTCGAATTTTATGTTTTAATTTCAGCGTCTGTAAGAAGAATGAAGTACATATATTAATTCAAAAACAGTTCAGCCGCAATTCATCCATGTTGAACATTCCTTGAACATTCTATGAAGTATTTCAATGAATGTTCTTTGAACTATCTGTGAGTGCCATTTGAACGTTCATTGAATGTCCTTCTTGAATGATCTTAGAACGTTCAAGTAGTCTTCACTGAACGTTCTTTGAACATCTTTTGGACATTAAATTCCCCACTGGGTATGTAACATTAATGGTGCAAAAATATAGTTATATATGACCACAAATCTCAGTAATTAAATAAATATATCATCTTAAGTCTCTAACTTGACTCATTGTTTCACGGCGTACGGCGAAAAAGCCTTAAAATCAGCAGGGTTTTTAAAAGTTATTCTTTAAAAATTACTGCGGTGAGTAATGGATTAATTTTCAAAAATAGTTGAAATAACATACAACCTATACACCATTAGTTTTGGACGAAATCTAGTTGTTATAAATTCCTAATTATTTAAATATTTTCCCTCTGCAGTAGCTAAAATAGCTTGTATTTTTAAGCTACTTGCTCGAAAAGTAGGTCGGTAAGGGGTTAATTTTTTGATATAATTGGAAAGATGGGAGTTTTTCTTTAAATAGAGGTCAAATTCATCAAATTCTGGGCGAAATGATTTTTCGCTGAAACTACCTTTTGTGCGGTGATGTGTTCCGATCCGCGCTAACTTCATCATTTTTTATCGGAAAGCTCCCAAAATATCATTTTCTTGAACAGGGATCCCTTGATATCTACCGAGTGCTCAAACCAGTTAAAAGCAGGCGTCTACTTCCTCTTCTGAATTTGAAGATGACTATAAGAAGGAAGGTTGTCTCTCGAGATACTGTGCTTATGATGCCATTGAATACCCATCCTCGTGGACATAGCGCAATTGTCCACGAGTTAAAGTCAACTTTAAACATATAGGTGATGCTCCTGAGAAATTCAAGAAACTTCGTGGCCAGTTCCACAATCGTTTGAATTTAAGAGCCAGTTATATGATAAATTGTTTAATGTTTTCCTGATATGAAGTACTGATTTCTTTTCTGACCTAAGTGTCATGTTAAACAGCCTTTACTCTCCAACCTTTTTATATTAAACGGCGCAAATTACCTCAGTTGTCAATCACCTCCCCAACTACATTGTTAATCAACAATATCCTATCCGCTCCGTTAAGGCCCCCACGATTACTTCCAATGAATCTCTTGAATAAGAAAACTCGGATGTTATTTAAAACTTCTTTGAGCACATGAAGTGGAAAAAGTTATTGAATGACTGGGCTGCAGGAGACTTCCAGATTCCTATGAAAGCCAAGATTGTGTGAAAATTACTGATCACTCTATTTTCAGGGTCATTTTAAAAATATCAGTATAAAGAACAGCCATATCTGTAAATAAGACAGTGTGGAAAAAATACTGGGTTTTACTGGCGATAAGATAGAAGAATTACTTCCACTGACATTTACAACTGATGATAGGAAATTACAATGAAAACAGAAAGGCCCTGGTCCATCATGACAAGTCATACATTCTGTCTCCTAAGTCCTTTCGGCATGAGTGCGTTTTTATAATAAGGCATACTCACATGAGGTATAGTGGTAGCGAAACATGTTGGCAGTTGCAAAGGAGACCCTTTTCAATTGGAGGGTCCATCGCCTAAAAACTAGCTCCGCTCAAGACATTTAGGCACTTAAGTCATTGTGGCCAACTTCAAAATACTCAATCTGTTATTCGTATAAAAAAAATACTCTCTGATGCTCTAAGCACGATTGTTTCTTTCGGCTTCTCTAATGAGTTACAAATAATAATGGCGCAATTTGATGCAACTTCTTTGGTATCGTTGACATTGTCCTTTAACACGCAGGTGACACTTATCAGTCCTGTCAGGTTAAATGCAATCATGTTGGCAGCGTTGCCTGTCATATTATCTACCTATCCCCTCCGCTTCTTTGCCTGAACCATTCTATGCGTGCCTCCGTTTCCTGAAATCACGCAATGAACAAGCTACTGCCACCAAAATTCAAAGAAGTGTGGAACTGGCTGCGCAGTAACTTTAAAGGAGTCACCCGCTGATGGTCACACAATAGAGTATTTGCGTAAGTGAGGTATTTTGTTGAAATTTATTATAGCGAGTAGCGTTTGATTTCGAAATGCCACGTACGAAATACCAAGGTATAATTCCAACTAATTATTTTAATAAATAGCTTTTAATATGCATTGTTTTAGCATCGAAATTTCCTAGGTCTAAACGCCCAACCATTGATTCTTCGTAGTGTGACGTCATCTCCCATATTAACAGAAGCGAAATAGCCTAGCTGTGCGTTGAGAGTGAAATAGCATTTGCCTTTTCGAAGTTATTTCGATATTTGCTAATTAATAGCTAAAGTTTCGTCCGCACGCTAAGACTACACAGTCACACAATCTCCAAATCAACAAATGGTCGACTATGGGAGATGAAGTCAGAGCCTACAAAACATGGCGGATCAGTGTTTCGGCGCAATAATAGTTTATTAGATTTTATTAGCTAATAAAAAATTAACGAAAAGCCTCTCGAGCGTCAGAATAAAAATTTAGTGTCTGAAGTATCGATAGATTTTTTAGATGACACTTCCCAAAAGTGTGCAAATACTCTATTGTGTGAATTTCACAGGATTTACTCCCACCAAGTTGTGCTACCACCTTACCAGAACGCAAACTTCGATGTAACGTTTGCAGGGTGGTTCATTCCGACACTATGCCTGCGTGCATGAATATACATATGGATCTAAATCTTCGGCTCCACTGTACGGGCAGCAGTGTAGCCTAGCTTTCCGCAAAAGACTGGTCTCGCTGTAGTCGGCATGGTTCCGCTTCTGTGTGTCAAAAATGGCCGGTTTAATTGGGAGGCCAATTCAGGTACCTTTATTTCCAGTATCTCCATTTGAATCACGGCCTTTCCTTATTAGAACCACCTTCTCTAGAGTGGGGGCGCTACAATCTCCTTGGTCCTGATTTTTCGGTGCATGCGGAAGGTTTGGCAACACCCACTGGGGGAAAGTTTAGGACCGAGTGTATGTTCATGCCTTCGTGATTAATTAGACGATTAATTGAAAGGTGGTCTCTTTCGATAGGGTATATGACTTCGATAAGAGCGACCTTTTAGTTGCTCCCTTGCGCATGCACAAGGTTCACTTCGGGGATAACGTTGACTGGCGACCTCTTTGTAAGTTACGCGGATCCTTCCGCCATATGTAACTCGTGACTCATATGTGTTATCGCGATGATCTTGAAGTGAAACGAAAGATATCGTTTGATTCTGTAGATTTGAGCCATAAAACCTGATTTCGGGCGGTATTTTATGAGGGAATGTTAACAATAATTAATGAAATTTCAGATATAATTTTTAAATTCACCAGTACCTATTCATGGTAAAGCCTAAGCGAAATGCCAGAAAATGCATCTCATCGAGATGGGTATCTAATATTACCCGCTGAGGAATTAGGAGGAACAGGAGACACTAAAGTGTAACCCTCCTGAGGCAGCTCTTGGCGGTTTAGGGTGATACTGGGAGGGTAGGGTACCCTGCTCAGCAAAATGTGATGTTCTGTAGATTACGTAAAATCTATAAATTGTTTTTTTAAATATGTTTTGTGACGTTCACTAAAGTTCATCGAATGCTTGTTAAGTATGGGATTGATTCTTCAACGCCTAGCGTGATCATATGATCACATCAAACACCTATTGTTCAAAATATCCCTAATTGCTATATTTTTTCAAATGTAGCTTATGCGGCTTTTGTAACAATATTGAAATATATTTTATCATATAAAAGACAATATATCTGGCCAATTTAATCGAATATTTTTATTATGTTTTTCCCAATATGATGGCCTGAAAAAAATTCCAGGGTTAATGGGTTGTACATGCGGATTCTTAAGCATGCATCTTTTCAGTTAGAATATCTTGTGAAGTGGGAATGATTATGAACTATGATGAAAAGGGCATAATGGACAAAAAAGATTGGGATATACTTCTCTAAAGTCTCATTCTTGCCCCAAATATAAAGATATCTATCTCAGACGTTTCAACGTAAAATTCCTCAGTAGTAGCCCAGACACAGCCACACCTCACTTCTTATTCCCTCCCTTCATCAGGAATTGTGTCCTAACTACCACTGCCACTCTCCCTTTGCGGCCAGCTAGCGGGGTAAGGACGTAGATGTAGAGAGCACTCACAACTCTGGCGACAGTCACACCATTTTCCACTTCTACGTGAAGGGTCTTCCGTCTCTCCTTCACTCTCGTGTGTGCTCTCCTTCCTCCACCCTCCCTCTCAAACCTCCTCCCTCCTCTCAGAGAAGCAACCCCTTCCCTTCCAGCCGAAAATTCTCACCCCCCCCTCTCCTCATCCTCCTCCTACCCCCTCCTTTTCCTCTAAGAACCCCTCCCACCCAATCCGAAGCACCACCTCTCAATTACGCCAGATTAGAGCAGGCTTTCGCTCGTACCTAATCCTGGGGATGTGGAGGGACCCCGGGAGTGAGTGGAGTGGCGTTGGAATGGCGTGGTGGAAAAGTGCGAGGAGGGGGGAAGTGTGTGGTGCCCTAAGTGCGAGGGGGAGAGGGCTGAGAAAAGAAGGACGACGTCGGATAAGGTGTGTGGCGGGGGGTGTGTGTTGGAGTCGGCACGGGGAGTAGAGCTGGTGGGAATACTCTCTTAAGGGATTGCCGGGGAAAGGGGAGAAAGGTTTGTGATTCCTGAGTGGGTGCTACACTTGGGGAGAAATGGTGTTCGTGAGTGGCGGGTGGATGAAGTGAGGTTGATGGATATAAAAGGGTGGGACAGCTTTGATGGGGTAAGGGTAAGGAGTGCGTAGGGATCCGAGCATTGCATGTGGTACTATGCGAACGAAAGTTATCGAGTGATGTTGCACCTAATGTTGCCACATTTACAAGTAATGAAATAAGGTCCTCGATTCGAAGTTGGTGAAGTGTGCAATGCGGCAACAACGGACTTTATATCACTCGAGTGGTATAAAGTCCGTTGATACTTAACGACCAACATCTTCCGCGATAGACCCTCTTGAGTAGTAATACTGGAACTCTGTGAAAAATAGGTTTTGTGTTGCATTGCACCTGATGTTACCACATTCACCGTAATCATTGCCAGGTCCTTCAGCAGAAGTTGTTGAACCGTGAAATTTGGCAACAACGGATTTCATATCTCTCGATACCTACTCAATGAAATCTACCGTAAAAGGCACCCTGAGCAGTAATTATGACACTGTTTGAACGATAGATATCGAGTGATACTGCACTTGATGTTGCTTCATTTATACCGCAATCAAGGCAAGGTCATCGAGCTGAAGGTGGTGAGATGTCAAATATGGCATAAAAGGACTTCACAACACTCGATACTCAACGGTCGAAAAGCCCGTGATATAGATGATGATGCAGTGCATCGAAACCCGGGTCGATTAAAACTTTATCTGTGGAAAATTGTAATATCTTAGTTCTTATTATGTTCATATTCCACAACATCTCGTCTAATTCCTCCCTTTTTGCCCGTGATATAGACTCCCTGAGCAGTAATTATGTAACTATGTTAGCGATAGGCGTCGAGTTAACGCTGCACCAGATGTTACCTCATTTATACTGTAATAAAAACCTCGCCCCGAAGCTGGAATATTGTGAATTGCGGAAGCAAAAGACTTTCTAACGTTCGGCACTTAACAATCGAAAATATCTCTAGTGCGCACCCTGCGCACTCTGTGTCACGGAATCTGGTAGTCTGGTGGTTAGAGTAGGTCCCCGGCCCTAACTTGGGTTTCAAATCTTTCTGAGGGCACAGGTTCGAGTCATCCACAGTGGCAGAGATTTTTCAGTGAGAATTTCGATGGCTTCTTGTTTGTTGTGTAGAGAGTACTTCTGGGGCAGTACTCCGACCATCGGATGGGACGCTACACCGCTAACCCTTGGTGCGTTGGTGGTGGCTTTTGTTGATAGCAGACTGATGCCGACGCCGGTTATCCCTCTTCTCTTCCTACATATCCCATATGGCCCTGCTATTACCGACCTGTCCTTAATGACTCAAATGATCTCAGATGTAGATCGCCTTTCCAAATAACCATCGAACATTAAAGGCACTCTCATATGATAACGAACTAAACGGTAGTTTCTGACTGAGCCACGTTTTGTGCCATACATCTCGCTATAATTTGAGTGTCCTGACTTGGTATTTGATTGCTGAAGTACTCTGTGCTTTAACGCGGTCACTATGTACTACGTTCTCACGGTGTCGGCTCAAGCCTCGCCTAAACTCAGCGAGTGTAACAACCTAACAGTCAAAGTGGTGATGCGATACTTGTTAGGGTAGACACGACGTGAGTTAAGCTTCAATTTCTTTTTTTCTTCGGTAGATAGTGAGGGCTTTTCCCGTAAGCATTCCCAGAACCTGGCGATTTGTTGTAGTGCTTACCTAGCCGAAATTGGCGTGAGGAAGCCTGTGGTTTGATATAAAATATGATAGGAATCCTAAATTCAGTCGAAAATAAAGATGCTATTATTTTTATTATTACCATGCATTGTCATCGGTTTGGCTGGTTGCCTGAACGGGCCTACCTTTATTTACTCCAATGCAGGGTAGACTACAAACGTTCTCGGAAAAAAAACTATTTTCCCGGTGATTACGGAATTATTTCCTCGGTATTTTGGTCCGTATGTGGTTGCCTCAAGTAGAGCATTTCAAAAGCAGTGCTCCACCCTTTGCATGGGATTTTAAATATTTCCATATGAACGGGGTTTTTTCGGCGCTGGGATTCTATTCTCTCTCATTCCTGCTTTACCTTTCACCCAAATCCTAATATTATATTTTCCGTTCAGATGCGCGAGTATGTGTGGAACGTACGAAAATTCGTGACGAGGGACATTTACCACATTGTATCTAATTGAATGAGTGATAAATGATCTATGGCTGAGGTTTTCGATGAATTACGGTGGTAAATGGCGATGGAAAATAGACGGCATTTTCCAGCCACCTGTCCAGCCTCTACAAAGGTATAAGGTTATTCTCTCGAGATATCTGCATTAATAGGTCACCAATTTTAATAAACAGATTTCTCTTTCACACCGATTCATGAAAGTTTTGATGTTATCAGTCAAAGAAATATCGATAACCATCTCCAACTATATTTTTGCGATAGAATAAAGTACGTATGTGCCTCATTGCCCTGTATATTTTGTTTGATCCTTCTATAAAATCAATATTCTATCGCACTGCTTTGAGTTAAGCAGGGTGTACCGAGTGGGTGTGCCTGAATTCCAGTCAGTTGATGTCATTTTGCCTCTAAGGTGAGTTCAATTTCTCTAAATCAAGATAAAATGGTGAAGACGCCTTCATCTGCATCAAAGGCGGCAAAATTATAGCGATAATGGATGTAAATACCTGTCCTATGACTTGGAATGCTGCGGTGATTGAACGGGAAAATAGAATGAAGGTGATGATTGAGTGCTGTGAGTCGGTGATGGAGGGATTTGTGAAATTTTATTGAACTCGTGATTATCTTTCGCCGATTTAGGTTAACGAGTGATGACGGGATTAAATACAAGGACAGAGAAAGGTAATTTATGGTCATGATGAATGCTATGTCGGCCCGTTGGGTGGTTCCGTTTGCGGGTAAGCAGAATGGAAATCTTGTGAACTCCCTTTGGGCGATTAGTAACCACACTACCCAGATTCAAATCTATTCATTAGCGTTGGAAATGGATTTGTTTCTTCCTATATCGCTTGACTCACGTTACGAGTCCTGTGACACAGGAAGCCGTGAGCCAAATATTTGTGATAAGTATTTATTTTTCTGCAGATTTGAGCGAAATCTAAAGTGAGAGCCTAGAAAATGGAGTTATGTATGCAATGTGCTTTATAAAATATTTCTTACGATTTTTTCGGTGGCTTTTAGCTATAGATGCTTGTAATAAAACAGAAAATAAAAGAAAACCTTGCATATACCGACGTACTTGAGTGTCAGGGTGGCATGGCGGCTATCATGTCACCCCCAGACTAGATCTGTTGAGCCGACCAAAGCTATAAAATAGGGGACATACCCTCTAGGATGGATAGGCATAACAATTCCTTCATCCAATTCACGATATCAGCAGAAATAGCGTGAGATACCAATCCACCAAAAGGCGTTTCGATTTAGCATTTTCTAACCCTATCCCTTAATGCTAGTGCCCTAATAACCCCCGCCACACGATGGCACAGTGGTTCACAGGGTGTTGTGTAGAGGAGAATGTCAGCGATCATATGTTAGTGTGGCTATTGTGTAATGTAATGGATACATTTCATACTAATGAATTGAATGGCAAGGATAAGGAATGATAAGCTTACCTTAGAGGTATTTTTCAGAGTTTCTGCGCGAAATGAGGAAATATCACATGGAAACATGATTCTACGTCCGCGAAGATGCTTGCGTCATATTGAAGTAAAAATTTATCTCGATTATAGCTTGATAACATGATTGAACTATTATTTCGATTAATGATCAAAAAGGGAGGTATCAGACGTGATGTTGTGGAATTTCAACATAATGTAGAACTTTAATAATGTAATTTTCCACTAATAAAAATTTTATGTATAAATGTATCATGCACGTTTTATGTATGTATTTTAATACATAGTGTTAAGTTACTATTGTGTACCTCCCAAAATTCCGCGATTAGTAGTGAAAAAGTGTCTATTTTTCCAATGCTTGTCCGTGTCCCCCCCCTGCGACGCACCGCTGGACATCACTCCGACGAAGTTTTGGTTTTTCAAATTTCAAATGTTAACCATATTCTATTCTTGTGTAAATAATACTCAGCCTATCCTCCCTTCTCCCTTGAGACATTTCCCCTCCCCATTCCCTCTCTCAACTTTCCTAACTTTCCCCCCCCCCCACCTTCTCTTGCATATATATCATGATTTGCAAACTTATGTACCTGATGAAGATTCAGTGCATCAAAACCCGGGTCGAATTAAATGTTTATTCGTGGAAAATTGAATTTTTTTATTTCTAAATTTATTGAGTAATGATGTACCGATTTTGGCAGACTTAGATGTAGTTTTACATTTCCCCACTATTCTTTTTAATCCATAGACATCTTAATTCCTCACGCAATTCCTTTCACCATATCCATATACGTCCTACCTGTCTTCATTCCGTCCGTTAAGTTGCACTCATTCTCTTTCTTCCACTTCCCAACAACCACCCCTCCATCACCATCTTCATAATGCCTTCGCCCCTCATCATCCCTTCCAACCACCTACTATGCTTTCTTTCTTTCTTTCTTCTTTGTCTTCGCCTTGTCCCAGTCATGTGGGGTCGGCGTTCTCTTCTTTTAATCTCTTCATCCACCGCTCCCTGTCCAACGCCTGCTCCTCTTCACATCTTCTCTCCCTCAGGTCCTCTCCCACCCTGTCCTTCCATCTCATCTTTGGTCTTCCCTCTTCCTTTCCCCCCTCACCTTCAGCTGCATTACTATCTTCCCTACGTATTTTACTACGTGTACTGGACGTTCCCCAACCATCTTAATCGGCATTCTTGAATCTTCTTCGCTTACGGTCCCACTTATACAGACCCTATTATATAATCATTCCTGACTTTATCCTTCCTTTTCACCCCGCACATTCACCGCAGCATCCTCATTTCTGCGACCTCCATCTTTCTTTCCTGAGTCCTTGTGATTAGCCAGGTCTCTGCGCCATAGAGCAACGCAGGTCTCACCACACTTATAAATGTTTCCCTTCAACCTCCAATTTACCTCCTTATCACAAAGCACTCCACTCATTCTTATCCATACCCCATTCATTCTGTGCTGAATTTAAGCCGCAAGTGCTCTATCGATCGTAACATATTCTTAACCGTTGCTAACTGATCCTCTTGAAGCTTTAATTATGAGATCTTCAGCCCCTGATGTAGTCAAGTACTCCATTTTGATCCTGCTAATTTTCATTCCCCACTCCTCCAGCACCTTTCTCCAAGCTTCCAGCTTCTCTTACACCTACTCTGCCTCCTCCCAATATCCCCCCTCCCATTTTCCTCCCCTCACAAGCCGTGCGGAGAACTTCTTCGTCCGTCTTCCTTTCCGTTGACCACACTTTTTCCTTTTTCCTCCACACCCTCATGTCTACCGCCCCCAATCTACTTGCAATCTCTCTCCGTAGGGTAAAGGATTCTCCTTCTGAAGGATTAAACGCTATGCTCCATGCTATTTTTATCTTAGTCTTTCCTCAACAGGGATAGTCAACGAATAAATTATTTTATTAGTTTAATTTTGGTGGTTGGAGTGATTTTGGACTATGTTCATATTTACGTAAAATTGCTTGCATATTCTCATTCTCGTCTGTAGATAAAAGTGAAAAAAATGAATGGGTACCGATTTGGTTTTTTGGTAATTCAGTACTATTTTTACAAGTTGTCTAATGTCACATGGCATATATATTTCGTAATAATTTGATTACATATGCTCAGATTTCATGCTATACGCGAAATGATACATTTATTATTATTTTTATTGTTTCCAGCAAATATTAAGGTGTCATACCTAGTCCAATCTTCGAAAAAAATATATTTCAATATAATTTCGTCTAAATTTCGAATACCGAGCCGAAACTCTTGTCGTAACATATTTTAGTTTAGGAAATAAATATAAATAAAAATATAATTCTTGCATCATTTCCATTACTGCCTGTATGGTAAGCTCCAACGCATAAACGGATGCACTTTAATGTAATGTGATTTTTTAGACTTAAAAAGTTATTGAAATGTGCACTCAATGACTCGCAATTACCGCTTCAGCAAACTTAAGAAATAATTATTGATTTCAGCGGCGGAAATGGCATTGGTCAAACTTCGGTGACGGATTAAGAGTGCGGAGAGGGTCATGTGGGGGTCGCAAGGATATGCATTGCAGATTGCGATCCTTGTGTAGGCTTCCGCGGGTTGATGAGTATGAAGATATTCTTCGCATCCGCACTTCAATGACCTGAAGAAGCCGACTGCAATGCCGGCGAAACTGTCGTCCGAAAGAAAAATGGACCTACGCGGTGTAAATCCCGGAAGACCTGTATCTTCATTGCAGTTTGCGGTTTGGGGTTGCAGTACGGGGCGCGGAAATGTGGCTCGGTGAGTAAGTAGTTGTGGATAGTTAGCATGGTGTGAGAGATGGAGGTGTTGGGCAAAGGACGGGATGAAGGTGTGTCCATGTTCCTGAGTCCGCTAGTATGTATGAGGGAACGGGAATGTCTTGCGAGTACGGTCGGCAACCGCATTTGGAGTGGCGCCAAGTGGAGACACGTTCCGGATGTTAGACCGAGGAACTTCACTCTGCCGGGACGGGCTATTGAATGGATAATATTCGTTGGAGACCGTGGGGTGGCCGAAGGAGTTGGTCACCTCAACCAACTCCCGAAAATTTTATCTAAGATGCTTGCAGCGATTTTTTTTCCATGCACAGATTTTCGTGAAAGTTTACGTACATACCTACGTACTTATTAGTGGAATCTAATGATAAATTTAAAAAATGCATTGTACATACCGATTTGGTTTTCTGTAAATTCGATTCTTTTTTAACTCGTGGCCTTATATATAACTCGTATTAACTCGATTGTATGACCGATCTTTTATCTAAACTCTTAACGTATCACATTATTACAATGGTTACTATCAAATATCAAGGTGTCACGCCGAGTCAAAAATTCGAGATTTAAATATGATTTTCGCCAAAATTTCGTTTACCGTGCCGAAAACTTGATTTTGCTTTTGCTTGGGCTTGATTTTGAAGATTTCGTGAGAAAATTGAGTGTAGCCCTTTTTTGCAAAATTTGTGCAACTTTGACGTCATGCAAATAGTTAATTGTTGAGTACTAAGGAAAATACTTTGCGTCATCGCATACACAGTTTTTTTGAAAATATTTTTGGAAAGTTTCAGCTTCCTGGCTTGAAAAAATCACTTTTTGACTTTTGGCCAGGTTTGTTCGATTTCAGCCCACTGTGCGTTGGCCAAAAAGAAAAAAAACTCACCCGGGGGGGAAGCCCGGGAAGAATTTACCAGTATTATTTGCTGCAGTAAAATTCTTAGGGAGGGTATCGGTAAGACTGTTGAAGGTTAGGCGGACGGAGAGGAAGACAAACGAGGAAGAGCTTAATAGCTACATCTACATACTACCCTGCGAGCCGCCGCAGTGGCGTGTGGCAGGGGGTGTTAGTACACCAGCCATGGAAAGGGGCGAAGAATAGGGAAAAGAAGGGAGGAGAGCACAGAGGTGAATTGTGTGTTGACGATCTGTCTTACGACAGGCTCACGCTGTTTTGGTAACAATCAAGAATGGTGCGAGGAAAGTAGGAATATTTGTACCCGTCAGTTTGGCAGTGTATCTCTCTTATTTTGTCACTCATAGCAGTTCTATAATAGAGATATAGCGCGGCGATAAAGTAATATTGTCATACTGAAACTCGCCTGATCGGAGTTTTGCAAGTAATATAAGCCTTGCATGTAGTCTCCGAGTCTCTTATGGCTCCCAGCCTAATCCTTCAATCGGCCGTGTGACACTTTCTCCACGCTCGTACCCGTTTGTAACAAAGCGTGTGGATTTACTTTGTATTTTATTTACTTCGAGAATGAAATATTTCCGCTGCTCACTTTCCCACCAATGCTCGCGGCGTAAGCATGGTTAGTGAGGGATGGAAAACCCTGGAGGAAATAAGGGGGCAGCTTAGTAGGTGATTGTAAGAGGTAATGAGGGAGGAAAGGATTCTGGAAGGATGTGATAGAGGGATGATTTCGGTTTACGGGGAAAGGGAAATTATAGAATTGGTTTTATGGGCGGGATGAAGACAGGTAGGACGTGCGCTGAGATGGTGAAAGGAGCGTGCATGAAGATAGGGGCCTGCGCCGGTAAATGCCGATATAATTAGGGTAATCTGCTGGTTAAGATAGGTTAACCTGCTCTAACCGGTAGATTATCCTAATAATAATAATATTTCCTGTATTATTGTTGTATGATTAGTTGTTTTTTGTAACAAAACTACTATTTAAAGTCCACAGCAGTATTAAAACAGCATTTGTAAACGATAAATCTTATGTACTAATATGCAGCACAACAACATATACTGTAGTAAAATTTTTGTTTTGGATCAGTTGTATAAGAGTCGTATTTCAGTTGGATTTTTTGTTTACGTTGATGGTTTATAAAAATTTTTATTTTTATGCTGCTCAGCAATGCGCAGTACACATTCCACCCGGTCGTTTGAAACATTATTTTGCGTATAACATTCCGGAATTTCCTACCGGACAACTCTTGGAATCAACTGTTATGAATGTGTTGACAAATTCAAGCAACTATCAGAGTCTCTTGCGGTATTTCGCGCGCGCGCACACATCTATTCCATCCCACTTAATCACTAGGCTCCCCTCCACACCCTAATCTTGACCCCACATCGAACCCCCCACTCCCCAGTCCTGATCCACACATCCGACGCGAGAGACCCATGCATGCGCCCCATTAGTAATGTTATTTGATTTCGGTCCGTCAAAGGATTAAGGCTACCCCCCCCCTCCTCCCCTACACCACGTCTCGCAGAGTCATCCGGTTTGCCGATGGGAGGGATGACGCAATTACTACGGCGGGTTGTCCGGCTTGCCTCCCTTTGCAAGTTGAACTCGTGGGGCTAGAGAAGGGCTTCGGAGTGGAACAGGAGAGAGAGGACAGTGGAGAGGCTTTTTGAGATGGGAGGTTTGTGGGGATAAGGGGTTAATGCAACGCCAGTGGCAGGAGGACTTCCGTCGAATTGGGCCCCGGAGAATGTTGGTGACCAGTTTAAAAGGAAGATGGCGGGCCCAAATTGAATGGAGGCCATCCAGGGAAAGATCTTGCCAAATGGGTTTATGCGAGCATAAGGCTTAACCGCTCGATTATGCTAGGGCGGCCAAAAGCTTTCATACATACCTACTTGTTATGTCCTAAGAGCTACAGTAGGGGTGTATTGCTTGGGTTGGTTCCATGATGGCAGTTGCGTAGAGGCCCCTTTACAGTGGAAGAGTCAATTGCTTACGGATTGGCTCCGCACGGGGGAGTAAGGTAGTCTCCTCGTTTTTGAAGTTATACTTCTTTGCGCCCGTTGGAGACTTTTGGGATGGGATGTTGGTCGAGAAACCGCGTCACGCTCTTTTTTGGGTGAGAAAAATCCACAATTGTACTCATTGATACGAATTCCTGGGTATTTCTAATCAAGCTAAAAGGATGAAATTTTCAGGGAAGGGTTCAAATTTGGTGTCGAGTCAGGAAAAAATCGAAAATCCCAATATTTTTCATTGGTTTCGAGTCCAGATAGGATTTTGTTTTTTAATGGGTTTAAATGGGAAAAACGAATAATTTACGTGTAGAGTAATTTTCATTCATTCATTAAAATATGAAATAATTTGGATACAAGTTTCATTCTTTGACTGAAATGAGGCCAAAAGATCAATGCATTTACTTCTTGCAACCGATGTTTCTCTATCGATCGATAAATTGAAATATTTGAAGTTTAAACGCAAAATTAATGCAAATTTCGATCTTTTTTCATTTTCGTTGCTAAGCAATTTTTTCATTGTTCCCGAGACTTCCAGTACCTTATACGCGTGCTATAAAGATTAAACTTAAAGGAATATAACATTCTCCGTGCGTATTTCAATCGCTTTTAACGATATTATGCCTTAGAAATATACTTTTTACAGTGTTTTATAATTATATACATAAACTGTTTCGTAGCTTTGACACTCCTCCATTTGCTCATGCCTACGAAATCCGTTGGGATCGCTCCAGATTCCTCCATTTTGCTTCTGAAACACTCTTTACACCTTATTCCGGGTTTCCCTCTCTCTGTTTTTCCAGGAAACATTAATCCTTGCACCTACTTTCTGAAATGTACCTCGAAACTCCATTCTACAAGTCAAAACCATGTAAAATGATAATGTTCTATGATGCATTATCTCTTGGATTTTGAAATTATAATAGAGAAACAGGCCCCAACATTTCAAAGAGAAAATAATGTCTTTTATTTCATTTATATATCCTGTCTGCCTGTGTGTGTGAGCGGGTGTGTGCGACCGGCCAAAGAAGTATAACTTCCACCGTCTGGTCCGACGCAGACCACGTTTTTTTTTACTTCCAGAATTACCAAGGTTGATACACTTCGTCTCCAGCATCAAAATGCTCAGTCTGTTATACATATAACTATGTGCTTATATCTAGCTCTCTATATTTCTTAATTCAGTTCTTTAGATGGCCTTCTCCAAAGGATTGCGAACAATATCAGCGTATTTTCATCGAACTTTGTTTTGATCGTAAAATATGTTGTTATATTAAACGCGCTGCTGAAATTTTCCTCTTAACACACGATGCCGTCCTCTCAAGTTAAATGCAGCTATGTTATCAGTGTTCTCTACCATTTACTGTCCACACCCCTCCGCTCCTTTGCATACCCCATCCACATGAGCCTTTCCCTCCTTCACGTCACGCTTCGCCCAGGTGACTGCCACCACGTTTCGCTACTACTATTCCCAATTTAAGCAAGGGCAAGGAAGTTTAAACTTTTGAAATACATTATTTCGGACTCGTAAATTAAAACTGTCCATGCTGAATCAAGACATGTCCGGGAAAATAAAAACGGTTGACAGCCCTACCAGTCGATAAGTAAGTTATTGTAGAGTCCCAACTCGATTTCACCATTTTGCTTATTTTTCTGTGTTGGTTCATCCGATACTTAATTTTTTATCTCAGACGAAGTTCCTTGAAGTCTTTTTATCTTCTAACTCCTCTTATACCGTATTAATTACCCAAGGGAGGTCGGATTTGTGATAGAAAGATGCATAATGGGGTACTCACAAATATACATGCAATGGGAAATCATTGTTTCATTTTAGGTATTTATATAAGTGATAAATACTGTGTTATAATAAATTACGCGATTTTGGTGTGGGTTGTGAAGAGGAAACCTTAGAAAAGCATCTTCCTGTACATGTTATTTGCTAACTTGAAAATTTGGGTTAGTCCTCTTTTTTCCATCGTTAGCATAGGATTTTTATGCTATGGTTGACTTTCAGTAACGCTCCAGACACTCTTGCCGAATGTTTCGTATCCATTGTCGTTAATCTCCTTCTAGTTTCGTAATCTTCTCACGTATCCGTCTGCAACGCTTACAAAACATGGAAAACGTTTGGGGATCACGGTTTATCAGTAGGTCGGCTTGTTCCGAACTGGGTCGTCATGTTTTTTTTCACATTGCATCACAATAATAATTAGCGTTTTGTCACCAGTTTGGTACAAAATTATTCCTAAAATTTATTGTTAGTGTGATTTATGATTCAGATATGTATTACCGTCAACTCATAATTTTCAATAGTTGGTCATAAATTTATTTTTACCTTTGAAAATGTCATATAACATGCTCATTCACTGAAAATAATCAAATCGATGCCACAAATTCTGCGCCGGAATATGCTTATTTCTCATTTTTCTTGGTTGAAATCTCGGTTCTGCTAACTGTTAGCATTTGAACTTATTTCATGATTATTGAGGGTTTTCGGGCTTCACTTACCATTTGTAATGAAATATACGAGTTGCTACCCAAAAATTCCCGAAATTCGTACGTCACATGTGAAAGAGTGCTAATACGACAGAGCGTCGCCACTGGTCAATTTATGCATCCTTTGTAAACCAGTCGTTTGACATTTTGTTGACAGTATGAGCTCTTAAGGATATTGGTTTCCTTTGTAATTTTTTTGTAAGGCCGGAAATGCGATGATGCCAATGACAGTAGGAAAATAAACATATTGCAGGGCTGTGTACTAACTGCACATGTAGAAGTCTTCCAATATTTTTATATTATTTCCTAAAGTAGCTTACTTAAATATAGCGCGGAGTTAGAAATGGTTTCCAACGTGGATTAGAAGTAAACACACCTAGCATACGTTTGGCAACAGCGTTCCCCATGAGGCCCATGCTGTCGACTAAATGTGGAACGCTCTATAGAACATTAACTTCTTATTTACAAAAGACTATTATTTCTGTCGATACTCGTTCTGTATGTCAGGCTTCATCGCTGTGCTTCATATCATGTGCATTGTGCAGGATTCGGTTTATGAGGGAATGAGGTCAGTTTCCTTACTTTAGGGAAGGCAATCGCTTTACCTACTTCTGATCATAAGTAGTCAGCACCCATCAATCCGAAAATTGGTTTGCAGCAGCTCTGCATTCTACTCTCCTCTCCGCCAGACCGCTTCATTCGTATATAATTATTTACTTTGACGTCCTTCATTATTTTCTTGGTGTCATCCATTCTTGTACTCCCTCTGTAATTATTTCCATTCATTCCTCCTTCCAATATTTTGTTCCCAATAATTAGTTTCAATTGGCTGTGATGTTGCATTATATGCCCAATAAGTTTGTCCCTACTTCTTCACAGAGTTTTCATTACACTTATTCCTTTTCAGCTCTTCGTAGGACTTCTTCGTTAGTGATTCTTTCCGTTCATTTAATCTTCATCATTCTTCGGTAACACCAAGTCTTAATTTCTTCCATTCTCTTTTCCTCTGCTGCTGTTATTGTCCAGGCTTCACTTCCATATAAGAGTTTGCTCCAAATATACGTTTTGATAAAGTGTTTCCTTACTTCCAGGCTCGTGTTACGTCAGTCTCGTACGAAATCGATTTGCTGGTCGATTGCGGTGGGTTTAGTTTTTCAACCGACCGGAGAAGGCGGATGGATATTTATTGACCAATCTGATGCGGGTGGACGCTAATTGAAAGCAGTGTCTGGTGTTTCGCAAGCGCGGAATCCGGCAATCCGCTTACTCCGGTGGGTTTAGTCGAATCTCTTCAGCCGTGACGCAGGACTCTGAGCGATCAGTTGACCAATGGGATGCTGTCGAAAGCAGATGGAGAGGTTGAACTGTGAGTAATCAGTTCACCATGGAAATTGTCTCTTGCGCTCAGGTATTTCGGGAGATATCATAACCCGTAATGGACCTAAACACCTAGGCTTTCGACATCCCCGTCTTTACGGGAAAAGAGATTGACCCTGTTTGCATCTAGTTGAATATCTTCAGTGTAATATGAGGCTTGGTGAAAACTCGAAGTTCAATCGCTAGCTCATCTTTTATCCTCAAGTCGCCCAAAGTTCCTATATTCTTCTTTCCTCTCCCCCGCTTCCCAGAGTTATCCCCCTCTCCATCTATTCAGTATCTGACTCCCTCTATTCCCCTACCTTTATTCAACATACCTTCGCCTCTTAAAACGTTCTCCATCCACCTTTTCTGCCTTCCGCGAACCTCCGTCAATAATTTTCTTTGCACTGACACCATATCCAACACCTCTTTGTTCGTCTTCTTCGCCACCTAGCTCGCCCTTTACATTCTTTTTCAAACGATCACAAATACATCCTCATAAAACTCCCAAATTTAGAAGCAAAGTGTAAATTTAGAGAATGTTTGTGCCTGAATAATGTGCATCTGTAGGAAACGTATCACAAGGTGCCAGTCAATTTCAATTCATTGGTACTCATAATACAGAAGTTCAATTTGAGGTAGGCAACGCACGTTTCATAATAAGGACGTGATACTTCGCCTCATTCCGGTGCTATTCAATTTCATTGCCTAATAATGACAGTATTAACGCAACTGCTGCTCTTATGGCAATAATATTCATCATTAGACACTAGGGTGGTTCGAAAAAAACGAACTTTTATTTTGGAATCGCATTAGCACTCGAAAGTTGCAGTTTGGTATCCTAAATATAGAGAAAATAATAAATAAATTATAATTTGGCATCTTCAGTTCGCGCATATGGCTTTAATTTTGAAAAAAAATTTCAATAACTGAAATTTTGAATAGAATATAGTTAAAATGTTTGGTTCTTTATTTACGCAACAGCCATGAAATGGTAGTTTATGGAATGGTTTCAACCCCAATTAAATTTTATAACTATTGCATACCATCTATAGTTCGCGCATAAGCCCTAAATTTGGCTAAACTAGCAAAAATATAAATTTAATGGTGAGCTTTTAAAACGTCATATTATCATATGTTAGGTAAACTATGTATACTATTGAGCGGGCAAATAATTCTAAGTCTGCCGTTTTAAGTACTAGTAAATGTGCTGTTAAATTTATATCCTAAAACGACAATGCTGCATTGGTCGAGGGCTGAGCCGCAAGCGCTGAGCTGGCGCCATCCCATTGCTCCACCGACTTGACAGGTAGTTAACTAGTCGCTTGTTTTGACATGAAATGATACCGCACGCGCTCTACACTCAATCAGTTGTCACTAGGATTTACTCGAAGCAGCATCGTTTGTTTGTGAGTGAATCTAACAGTGGGGTGTGTTTGGATCTTACATTAGTGTCACACTTCGTAAGATTATTTGAGATTTTTATGCTCAAGGTTTTTATAGTGGTCCCCTAATAATAAAAAATGGGGCCTCCCAAAACTACTAAACGGGTAAGTGTTTTTCCATTTTTTGGTGCATCAAAAGTTTTAAGTCAAAGTGTTATACCCACATGTGAAGATGTATTGTTGGATTCCTTTGAAGAAACATCAAAATATGTGAAAAACGCATCTTTTTCCGAGATTTCTCATTGCGTTGCTACTCAAATAGAGGAAGTTTTCTACAAAGCTTCTATACCAACGGTGAGTCATGAACGTATTGTGAAATTAACTAAGGATTGTCATGATAAGTACTACGCTTTGAGAAAGTCGTTTAGACGTGATAAAGAGAAACTTAACTTAAAGACAAAACTCAATCAGTTTGTCAGTGAAACAAAATCCAAGCTTTTCGGTGTGGCTTTCTGCAAGTGTATAATGGATCTTACGTGTTCGTGTGGTAAGAAGCATATCTCTTGTGACTGTAGGGTAATTATGGAATGTAAATGTGATAACGAAAAGAAGATCCAAGATCAAAGAAGGTGAAAATAAAGAGACACATAAAAAAGAGCACCTGCTGAGAAGCCTGGAAAGGCTTAGGACTTCATTGGCTATTTTTTAAAGGAAGAAAAAAATTGTAATTCATATATTTTTTTGGGAAATTTTTCATTTAAAACTGTTAACATGACTGTAACATGCACTTAAATAATAAGCTACTGTATTAAATCCCTATTATTCAGAGAGAGTTCATGTACGACCAGCGAAATAGCCGGTTGAAATATATTGGCACTTTAGATAGAGCAGAGACTAATAAGATAGTAAAAAGAGATGAAAGAAAAGAAATCATACGAAAAACGAGATCACCTGGGGTGAAAGCTAGTGAAACAGATTCTCTAATAAGTACTGCCCAAAACACCCAAATCGAGAGTCACAAAGCAAATTTGACAGTTCACCGTCAACATCTCAGATGCGTATTAAACTTCCTGCGACTGCGTTCATAAGTGATAGAAACGGATTATCTGATAGAGCCTCAGCCGCTATTGCTTCTTGTGTTTTACAAGGTGTAGACATGATAAATGAAGGAGATTTATCACTATCTATACATAAGAGCAAGGTAAGACGAGAAAAACAGAAAAAACCGAGACTATTTACAAAAGGAAAATCCAAATTCAAAGATACATGGAGTATATTTCGACGGGTGAAATGACAACACTTATTATCAAGAAAGAAATGGTAACAAAATGTATCGAAGATTGAAGAAAGAAGATCATATCAGTATGATTGAAGAGCCTAGTGAAAGGTATATCCCAGTGAGCAAAAGTTAGTGCAAAGTATATGCAAAGTATGTTCTCAAATGCACTACCTTTAGTGCAAAGTACATTCTCAAAGTATATGCAAAGAACATGCTCGGTGGTGCACATAGACAGTGCATAGTACATGCTGGTGCACTAGTGAAAAGAATATGCAAAGAATGTTCTGACCTGCACTAAGTCATTTCCGAATGTTCTTTTAATGTTCTTTAAAGACTAACTATGGACTATCTAAAGTTAGTGTTTACTATGTGCTGCAGAGCATATGCATGTCTGCACATTCTAAGAAGCAACTTTGCATGTTCCTAAACTGGGTGCTACAGAGAAAGTAATACACCTGATATATCAAGAAAATTAGCTGTTTATTTAAACTAATGAACTAAATTATTTACAAATCTTAAGGAAAACTAACAAAATAAAAAAATTCTTAAAGAGTTCAACTTGCAAATAAGGTTGCGTTTCAAAACTCCTGAAACAAATTCAATGGTATTCAATCATATATATTACAAACAAGACAATAAGCGTAGAAATTAGGATTATTTTCCACTCATCGACTAAAAAAGGATTCAATCTCATTTAAAAATTATACAATATAAAACGGGAACAAGACAATAATCCTCTGCACAATGGAACACAACACTTATTCACCATGATGGAACACTAATGATTGTGTAAATATAAATAAACACAGTAAACTCCACTCTAATCACAATATCTCGCTCTTCACTCACTCGCTCAACACCAACAACTTTCGTTCATGCAGTAAGACTGAACCAGAGTTAGGGTGTAACGGGCACGTTGAAACCTTTCAAGCCGATGGTGACACAAGGGATCGCCGGGAGACGGAGTGGACTAGGGAGAGGCCACATGGCGGCGAGCAAGGAAACACAAAACTTCTTGTTGAGCACAGGAAAGTCACAGAAATATGACGATGGATTGTAGTGGAAGAGGGAGGGGGTTCACAAGTATAAAACAGAATAAAACTGGCAGAATACCGCGTTTGCACCAACAAAAAACACAAAAGAAGCGGGACGATAAGCACACTTGTGACTGTGGCGGCGGCCATCTTGCCGAGCATGAGTATCTCGGTGGTCACGGCTACGGGGGCTACACGGGAGTGGCGCACGGACGAAATAAGTGAATTGCCAACCCTCAGAAGAGAGGGCCGCCTAGAAATGCTCGAAAGTATCGTGGCTTGCGATGGGATTTTGCGGTTAAATATTCACCAAAATAAGCCGTGACGAGCAGTGTTTTTCAAATTTACTCTTTTCTAGCTTTCTGACTTATATTCGGCTGACGGAAGATTTCGGAATGTTGGCATGACGTCCTGCAATCGTCATTCCTTTCTAAATACGAGTGATGACCGTCCGAAGCATCCAAACGTCAAAGTAAATTTTCTTTTTCAAAGTATCAGTTTATTACAAACTTTCGCAGAATTATTCGTCAAAATTTCTACTCTACAATAAACTCAAAATAAATAATATTTGTTTTCACGAACAAAAAAAAGCCTGTAATTTTGGTTGTGGATAGAGACTTTAGTTTAAGTAGCCTAAAGAGAGCAACTTTGTTCAACTTGTTAGCGAGAATGTTCGGCGCAGACTGTTCTTTTAATATTGTACGTGGCATATTTTCTGCACTAGTGCAAAACCTTACATTTATTGCATGTGTAAAGAATGTGTACAGGAGCACATATGCATAGTCCGTGCTCTGGAGACTATCTTTTTCCTATTCGTAATTACACATGTGTATTTTTGCACATTCTTTGCACATACTTTAGATATTCTAGAAAACATTAGTGTTTTTAAGAACATTCTTTTCACATGAAAAACATATTTGTTTTGAGATAGTGCACAACGACACTAACTTTGACTTAGTGCAAAATTAATTCTGCACAAACTTTGCTCACTGGGATGGGACATTTGACACCGCAAAATGGTACTGGAAGTGAAATAGCCAAAAGCATTTGGTGCTATTTAGAAAGTAAAAACTTTGAATGTGTTCAGCTTGTTGCAATTGGTTGTGATAGAACAGCGGCAAACACAGGATGGAAAAATGGTGTTAAATGCGATCTTGAGGTTAAACTTGGCCATCCTTTACAATGGTTTATATGCTTACTACATTTTAACGAACTTCCGTTCTGACATTTGTTTTAAAGTGTCGATGGTGAGACTACAGGACCCACAAGTTTCTCAGGAAAAATTGGCAAGTGTCAGGCTGTGAAAAACTCCCAGTTGCTAATTTTGAAACGATTAATAGTGAAGTCATCAATGTGACAAAAACTGACCTAAGCAAGGACCAACAGTACTTACTTGATATTTATCGAGCAGTCAAGACAGGAGAGTGTGCGCCAGATCTCGCTGTGAAAGATCCAGGTCTACTCAGTCATTCTAGGTGGTTGACATGTCCAAATAGGATCTTATGACTCTACATTTCCGAAACTTGAAAAACTTCTAACTAGTGATATTTTACCCGAGTTCGAGCTTATGAACTTTCCTTGCCACACTCAAAGCGTTGAAAGAATCGTAAAGCTCGTAACACAATTTCTACTAAGGTATGTCGAGAAGAGAACAGAGATGGTTTCATAAGGGCAACTTTGCTCTCAAGATCAATTATGCCATCGTTCAACTTTAAAAGTCAATTTAAAACTATGCTTAAGACTGTTGAGTAATCTCAAAAACGCGCACTAATTGGTTGGCTTGTTGGATACAGAGATTATCTACTACAAACTGTAAATAATTAAAATATTGTAAATAACACACTCCTATAATTGGATGGTTGAATGGGTAGGGTGTGGGTGGAACTCGATGTGCAGCCATCTCCCCGTGGTGAGTTCTGGGAAGTTTCAATTAGTTTGAAACGAATTAAGAGCTGCACAACATTTGTATAATATCTCTAGAAAGTCGTACATGCTCGAAATACTGTATCCCGCTATGAGAACAAACAAGAACAATCCAACTTCAATAAAATCCAGACAGTTATAGTAATGATATGTTATCATAGATTTATATTTTTTATATATAATACTCCAGTAATGAGGTATATTTTAACAAATTTGGCCTTTGATAAAATGTAATATATAGTATAATATAATCAAAACCTTAACAATATGACCCATTGCAATTTTAAAAGGTAATTACCACATGTTTAGTACATGAAAAAATCTCAATTTTTAAGTGATTTTAGCAAAATATAGGGCTTATGCGCGAACTAGGGTGGTATGCAACAGTTATAAAATTTAATTGGGGTTGAAACCATGCCATAAACTGCCATTTTATGGCTGTCGCGTAAATAAATAACCAAACATTTTAACATCATTATTTTTACAAAATTTCGGTTAAAAAAAATATTTTTCAAACTTAAAGCCATATGCGCGAACTGAAGATGTCAACTTAGAATTTATTTATTATTTTTTCTGTATTTAGGATACCAAACTACAACTTTCGAGTGCTAATGCGATTCCAAAATAAAAAATTCGTTTTTTTCGAACCACCCTATTAGACAAACAGCAGGTTTCAGAAATTAAATTAATTTAATGTACTAAAACAATTTAAGGAAAATAACAGTCGGGTTCTCAACTCACTTTACAAATTACCCTCCTGATATCATCACGAAACGTGAGTCCGTATATGTTATTAAAGCGATAAAAATTATTTGATAAATAATTTTATCCACTTATACTTTATGCAGTAAATTCTTGTGTATCCTATATAGAATAAATATTAGACATTAGACAATTTTCTTATGTTATACGTCTCCTCCTTCTCCTCTTGCGTTACTCTCCGAAAGTACGTTTTAAATGTTGCTGTCCTCGGTGGCGGCGGGGTTAAGTCCTCGCCTATTAATCATAAGGTCGCGATTTCGAGTCTTGCCTAGGTGAATTTTTCAACACTTAGAGCATGGTCGTATATGTTCCTCCGTTGTTTAATGTAAAATACCCTGATGTAAAAGGCCATAGGAACTAATGATATTGTCTCTGGACAGATGCTGTGGAACTTATTCATGGTGAAAGATAGGACTCAGTAGTTTTCTATTTTGTTTTCAACAAAGTGGAAAACTGCAAAGAATTCTATTCGCCATAGGAACTGTTTTCGGTGGTAGTGGAAAAATTTAAATAAAATAAATACCAAAATTGAAGATAAGATTCGGGGGAATAGCTCTGGAGGAGTGGCAGAGGGTATGATGGATTTTTAGAGAGATCCGATGGCGAATCATTAATGCGAGGGCAAGTGAGAAGAGATCCCAGAAATTGGGAGGCTAGGATAAGTATACTGTCCTAAAACCTGTCAATCAGCTGCTGGAATACCCAAGAAAAAGTAACCAGTAGTAACTTTGAATGTGTAATATGAGTTAGTATGGGAATGTCCGGGAACCATGTGAGACCCTTTCGGACTCCGAATTAAAATTCACCGGGGAAATGTTTCATCTTTTTCCACTTTCTCTTTTTGTTTTGGTACTCCGCTTACCTGGAACGATGAGGTGCGGTGGTCCGCTGCCGGAGGGCTTTTTCACGTCCTTTCCCCGCAAGATGAATTGGATCTCTAGTTCGGCGCGGTTTTATTTGTCGTCGTCCTTTTGTCACTCGGCAGGACGAGTCCCACACGCCCTTTTGAAGTCTCGGCTACCTGTTGAAGAAACAATGGAACTGATTTTAACGCCGGACGTTTTTTTTTTCGCGGCTTCGCATCGGGTGCCAACTGTTCGAACGCCGTGTGGGCGTCCGCTAACTGGTCCCGGATAGCCAATGCTCATGGGCGGCCGACTCAATTCTTTGTGGTCCGCTGATGACCGTTAACTAATGTCACGTGCGTTTTGAAGTAGGCGGATCCCGTAGGTAGTACGAGTTTCATAATAGAGCATACTCGGTCCTTGTATACGCTTCACGCTGGGTTCTTGAGCGGAAATGTTTAAGGTGAGGTCATAAATCATCCTCAAGGCATCCCGAATAAACCGCAGTTCTCTACGCTACCCAGTTCCCCGAACTAATGTTTACCATAAGTCGTTCTTTATACAAATCCAGTCGTTCCAAATATTGTAAATACCTACTACCGATAATTGTTCTCTGGTCTTTAAGGACGTAGCCCAAGAGCTGATACAAAAATAAAAAAGGCAACTAAATTCTTGAGTAAAATTTGTATTTGATCTTAGAAGGGAGGCTCATGTGTCACAGTTAAGGTTCCAAAAAGCGGATATCAGGTTCCCACCGGTTTCACTCTGGCATATCGGGTACCGAACATATTCCCAGGGGCGGCGACGGGTGTGGTTAAGAGGAGAAGGAATTGGCGCCGTCACGACTGATGAGAAATGGGAAGAAATTCCCTCCTAATGTCTCAGTCCGTAGACTTCCTTGCTAATAGCCCATTTAGTAACAAGAAATTAAAATAAAAATCCCCTCATAGAAAAACTCGAACTAATCCGACCGATACTTGGCGACCCGATATATCGGTTTGACAACTGATGCATCGGGCGATACTCGACAAGGTGATAAATTTTACCGCAACACATAGGTGGTTGCGATTCTCAAACGGTAGCGGTATAACGGCCGGTATATTGGTAGATCGGCTTGCGTTGCGTAGGTATTTATTTTATATAACTTTCCAATATAAGTAGAAAATGTGAAATCTTCGACGCATTAATCGTTTAAACCACCATTCATTTCTTTTGCGCGACACGTATACTGCTTTAGGACCGGTTTTTCTAGTATTTTCAATGAGAAACTTTTGTCGAAGAAAAATTAAGTAATTCGCTTAGAATAATAACTGAAGTGTTTCTCTCGATCTGTGGGAAAGCCTTTAATGATCTGCAATACCAACATCCCGACCAGATGTCAGTGGTTTCATACGTTTCTCGGGTTGATTTCTCGATTTTTTTTTCATTTAATGATTCCGTCCGAGTAAAATTGAGCCATTCGCGTAAAATAATTACATACTTAAGTGCTTTCATAGGGGTAGGTGATAATAATAAATGATTCACGGGATTGTGAAGATCACGGTTGCGCTCACCGTGGATTAACCAGCTATTTCTTGAGTTAACTCGCATTGCGCAAAAGTGCCCCTTCGTCGGCGATGGAAGCTGGCCTTTGCAACACGCGGCATGCGCGGAAGAATCGAGAAATGAACGGGCTCTGATGTTCATTTGTTTTTCACCCGGGACAGATCGGTGCCCGTAGAATGTGGCGGCAATGGTGACGGGGTTGTCAGCTTCGGAGGAAGCTGAAAAGGGCATCTCCAAAATCTCTTTCCAAAGCATACTTATGTAATTCACGTGATCTGACCATTGTGCTCACTACGGAACTTAACGACCATAGGGTATCGAGTGCTATTATAATTTGGGTAATCCACCAGTTACGGTAGGTTGAAATGGAAGAGAGTAAAAATCCTGTAGGTTTTTACAGGCGCAGGCCCCAATCCTCCCATGCGATAACCATCTTCATCTCAGCGTACTTCCATTTCCCTGACAACATGGAAACATTTGAGTTGGTTTTGACCGTCAGTTCGTTCACAGCTACGGCGCTTTCCTAAAGTTTCTTACTGGGTTTACTTTGTTTTTTTTTAGGGCTTGGCTGGATTTTAATTAATTTTACCGATTATATCAACATAATGCGAGAAGGCATAATAACCTCCTAGTATTTCTCGGGGTTCATTGGTTAGGGCTCCTATTTTTATTTATTTAATTCCTATACATCCAGGGATTGAGTCGAGTATTTTCGGATGTGCCTAATTCTCGAATTGAGCTGATATTTATATGGCTTTACGTGTCAGAATTGATTAAACCATGGGAAAATTGTTTTTTCATATCTAAAATGAATATTAAAAACTCATTAAAGATAAATCAGTTGTTTAATTCTCCCAATGAAATCAATATTTATAAAATTTTGACACCAATTCATGTTATTTTTCACAGTTTAAGGCTAATTACTGCAATGATTGAAGCTGAAATTCCTTAATTCAATGTAAGTGGCTCCTATTGCTAGAAAGATTATTCATAGAAAACATATTCGCCTAATAATCCACATATTTTTTATAGCTACGGCAAGTCATCATTGAAGCCACCGCTTTTTAAACGATGCGATTGAAAACGTGGAGTAGATTAATTGCTTTGAGTGACACAGTTGCAGCTAAACCGTCTCAAATTATTTTATTCTCATTTTCAAAATTAGTTTATACATATTTTAGATACTGCACAGGTTAAATTTCAACGTAAATTGTATCATAATACCAAATTATTATTACAAAAACTTATCAGTAGACTATAAATGACGCAAAACCCTTTATGCTTTCTGGTTCTCGCATAGCGGCTGGGGGAGCGTGCGAGGTTTTGATTTGAACGGGTTCAAATTTGAGCACTGCGTGCCAGATGTGGAATTACCCCGTGCCACTCACCCTAGAGGTGGATTTTTTTTGCGGAATTTCCAAGATGTAGATGACGTGTAAACAAAAGAGACAGGGGTCATTTTGACCCGCGCGGTAGCTCTAGGCAGGTGGTCAACTCCGTTACTCGTAGAGTGTTCAAGCAGCTCGTGTGCAGCTCCGACTGTTGAGCGTTGCCGGCGAGAGAGATCGTATCCGACTGTGAGTCACTTCCCGCCGCGAATGAATGGGGGCGTCGTCGTCGTTCGGTGTGGGAGGTCTGCGAAAATGGAGGTGGATGCAGAAAAAAATGGTAAAAAGACTGAAATTCGGTGAGTGCTTTCCTTTTCCGTCGCGGTCGTTCCAATCCATTCCGAGGTTGCGGCGCCACCATCCCCGTAACCCTTTTTGCAGTCTATCTCTCATCTCATGGTGGTTTGCCACAGGATTCTCTCTCTCCGGATATGTGGCGAAAAGATTTTTACTCCGTTTATTTCTTTTTCTCCTCTCCTTCTGGAGTCATCTCTCCCCCCCCCGCCCTGTTTATTTTTTCCTCGTATTATTCCGTGCGATGCAGGCTCAGGACTGCGGAGCACAAAAAAGTGTTTTATTTTTCCGAACGATGCCGCTCTGAAGAGCACCGGCAAAATGTGCGCCCATTGTCGTTGTTACGTGTGGAGTGCATATAGGGGATACTGTTGCGCGTGAAGGTGAAGGTGAAGAGTAAGGCATCTACTGTTGCACGGTGGGAATTCATGGGCTGGTGCCATTGTCCCTTGTTTATCATAAACTTACCCCATTGGGTAACCATACCATCGTACGAATCCTGAGCTGCCTCATTTGAGTGCAAGTAATTTTTTTTGCTGTGCATTTCAACAACGACAACATTTTTTCATGAAGGATATATCTTATCTGATTGTAAAAAAACTTCACTTTGTTAGGCTTCTCATCATATGAGTTCTCAGTATATTATAATAAACATAAAATTGTTGTAATTTTCCAAAATTGCATAAATTGTACAAAAATACAATAAATTGTTCAGTGTATAATTGTAGAAAAGTGCAAGTATTTTGATTTCAGTATTGAAAGCTATAGGTTGCCTCTAGAACCTAAGGTGAGACAATCTTCATCGAAAGGTTAGCATTCCTAACAATTTTTTCTGCCGCAACACGCATTTCACACTACATCGTGAGAAATAAAAATCACACACATCATATTAGGCTAATATACAACTATTAAGGCCAAGTAGTTAATAGTGATTATATTTTAAAAATAAAATTTTCATCCCCTAATCATTTTTAAATAATATAATCCAATAAAGGAACGGTAGTACGAATTTATTTGAATTTGTATTAAATTTAATTGCAAACGATTCCATTTTTAACCACTCGATATTTCTTAGATATAGTTTTCATTGTGGTTGTTTTTGTAAAATACTGACAAAGCTCTGTTAATAAAAACTGTCAGGAAATGCCTTAAACGCAGACGGAGACCAGCAGCGGTGGGAAGTTAGTGTGCAATGGACGGCGTGTTTGTTGGTTGAAAGGGAGAGTGGTGGTCATATCATGTTCACCCGGGCATCATCCCCCGTGGTCTGTCGGTCGCCGCAGAGGAGCAATCTCCATCCCGGAAAAGGGGTGACAATGCGGCGGACAATTGCACCGCTCCATGAGCAGAGAGAGTAAGGTCGTTAAATTCACCGTGAAAAATCGTGCAAATCGATGTTTTTCTTCAGTTCGTTCTCACGTCGAGGTAAAAATGGATGAAAAAAAGAGTTCCGGTGGCAAAAACATTGAGGCTCAGTGGAGAGAAATTCACCCGCGGCAGTGAAATATTTTCAGGGTTAAGGGAATTTTCCATTCCTGATCCAAGAAAAGGGAGATCCCTCTTTTAAAGAAACTGCCGGAAAAAAACAGTGAAGTTCAAAAAGTGATTACCTCTTAAGTACGGAGTTACCTCCTTGCATGTTCCATCCCCTAACATACAAAAACGCCACTTTTCTCTTTCTCCTTGTTCCTTGGTAATCTCTATACACACAATGTCGTGCTCCGTACAATTTCCTATGATTGCCGTATGTTCTACGTTGCTTCTCTCTAAAATCTCCTTAGGTTTTACTCCTTTCCCTTATCTTCAATGTGACTAATTGTAACCCTCGTCCTTTACTCTTTGAAGCCTGCTGGGTGCGTTCGCTTTCATCAAAGGCAGTCCTTTGGAAAAACATAACGCTTCATTCCTTGTAAGGTTTAAAAATACCTCTTGTCTTAAACCTAACTTTTCTATTCTCTCCGATTAGATAATCTACAAGATTGGTTGTCCTTCGTTCATCAACAGGTCCTTCATAAAAAAACTCCAAATCGTTTGACAAACTCCCGCTGTTGACTTCTGCAAATGCTATAGCATAGAACAAAAGTATGCCAAAAGGCCTTCACCACCAACATTGCGCGTAATTTGTCCATACATTTTTAGAATAACGCCGTGCTTTTTTAGAAATTGTATTTGTTATGCAATTTTCTATGTAATTTATTACGGTGCGGTGACGATTCCGATACTAATACGTATTCTTTCGGCGTATATCTATACTGCACAAACGATCCATTCAATATGGCCGATTGCGCATTTTAATGGCTTCAATATTCCCCTCTGTGCTATCGTACCGTATTGTTCCGTCTAATATATTCGTAAGTCTATGGGAGGGTATAATGGGATGAAGTGGTTCCTTCGTGGGAGATTTCATTATAAATTCAAAGAACTGCGGAACTGGCCGCACAGTAACTTTAACGGAGTCACCCGCTGAATACAATTGTGATTTCACACAATTTCACAAATTCACACAATTGTGATTTAATTATACCTTCTCCGGACACGCGCCGGCCCTCCCCGCCGAACACTTCCACTTACTCCCTGTCTTCGCACCACCCCCGTCCGGCCCATCTGGCAAATTATCCCCCACCCACGCGGCCTCGATCACCCTCTCGTCCCAAGGCCCCAATTCCGATTCGAGTCGCCGGTCCTTGTCCGACACACCTCGCAGTCCTTCCCACTATGAATCCCAGATCACGTTTTCGCGTCCCCGATAGAAGTCGCACTCGGCCGAATTGGCATGCGGAGGCGGTCACGAACGTGGCATGTCTATCAGAGCCATCACGGGAGGCCTAGAAACAAGGGAGTGATGTTACAGTGGTATCTAAACGTGGTGGCAGTGACGCGGAAGACTTAACTGTGCCATTGCCTAAGAGCTATCTCCACAAGGGGTAGTTAGACAGTCTCTGAGTTTGACCACCGCGGTTACAAATGACTACTGTCGGTATAGTGTGTGTGAAATATGGATATAGTACCGCAGAAGCCCCTTTCAAGCGAAGGAGTCCATTGATTTCATTCTTGCTCCTCACGGGGCACAGGTTAGTCTCCATACTCGACTACCAGGGTTCCGAAGGTCGCTGACCTCCTTCTACACCTACGTAGTAACCTGCGAGCCAGCTCAACGGTTAGTGCTAGCAGGTGAGTTTTACTCGTAGAGTTATGAAAGTAACAGAGGTGGCGCTGCGTATACTCGACCGTGAGCGAAGATGAAGCCGCCTCCGCCATATTGAGAGTCCGTGATATACCACTATCGTAATTAGGCCGGAACATACTTATCTGCATGTTTGCTTTACATAAAATGTTTTATTAAGAAGAAACACGGTAGTAGGAGCAATGAAAGCATAATAATAATCTGCTCTTGAGTGCCTATCCTATATATACGTAGCGTGTTTCAAATTAACAAGAATGAAATACCGGAAGTGATCAGGAAACACAACAAACATTACCATTTCAGTATTATTTATATAAACAGCGCAGGCGATGATATATGAAATAAGCATTTTTTCCAAATTATTGTTCGCATTGCTCTTTGCAATACATTGTAGAATTAATTTAAAAAGAAATAAAGTTTTAGAGCCTCAGGTATTACACTTTAAAGCAGGAAGCACAAGAACTCGTCGTTATTATAGTATTTATTCTGGGGACGCTCTATATGATGGAAATGGCTTCACCTGAAGTTCGTCACGCCACCTCTATTTAGCTATATAATCTAAGGTTTTACCAGCTTTACAGGGCACCTTCGAAACCAACTTAAAAAATGCTCCCTTTGTTATTCACATCAAATAAAATAATCTGTGTAGCTCTGAATCCCTTTGTTCAGATGGGCTTCTCCGATGGGTTGCGAACATTGTGAACGTATTTTGATCCTTCTTTGCATGAATCGTAAACATTGACGTGAAACGCGCTGCTGAAACTTCCCCAATCACTCAGTTAAATGCAGTTGTGTTGGCAGCGTTACCTACCAAATGCTATCCTCTCACATCCTCCCCTTAGCCGATCCCATCCACACACACCCTCACTGCCTTGTGGAACAGCTTTGCGCAGGTGACTGCCGCCATGTTTCGCAACCACAATCCTGATTTCACATCCCTAGGGGCCGGATTCAAACTCTGGAAATTGCGGAGAACTTTCAGGGAAATCACGTTGTGCTTCGATGGGAGGAACCTTCAGGCATAATTTTCTTGTCCGGTAAAATATTTTCTTGGTATGAATTCCATTGCCATAAAAGAGATTCCACAGTGACTGTGAGAGTCAAAACAAATACTGAATTCCAACTTTTTGTTTTATTGGTTTAAAAAATCCTGCTTTCACTGATTACGTTCGAAAGGTATAGAAAACCAAAATTCAGGTACAAAAAATACATAATATACCACGGATATATTTTTAATAATCACTTTTTATAGCGTTAGACGCCGACTGCTGCGCCATTTCTCTGGAATTATCGCATTTTGACTTCATTTATCGCAGTAATTTGCTAATATATCAAAAAATAAGACGTTAAGATGCAATTATTTTCTTTTTTATTACTTTCCCTGGAGTTTTCGCTTTTTGTTTATAGTTTTCCGTGAAAATGACATTTGTATTAGATAGAAAAATACTATTTCCTACGAGTTTCTCCCATTGTCGCATTTAACAACATGCGATTTCAAGTTCAATTTACGAGATAAATTGCGTGGAAAGGTAAAATTTTGCTGTTAATAACAGATAGAGGACATGTTTTCCCATAAGTATCCAGCATATGAATAAAATTACAATATTTCCTTTTACGGTGGAATCACCTTAAGCCATTCGCGCTTTCCGCAGGCGACTTCCACAAAGTTTCGTTACTAATGTGACTCATGATTTGTAGACACAGCACCATCACCTAGGAATTCGAAAAGGGCAAAGAGAGAGAGAGTGGGTGAGGAATTTCACGGGGAATGAGAACGAGCCTAAGAACCACGACACACCTTTCCCGCTCATTTCTCTCAAAGAGACACTTTTAACGAACGTCCACTGAAGACGTATTTCACCTCGCTCCAAATTGTCCTGGCAGTCCTCTCTTAAAAGTCTATCTCCCTCTCTGCTTCCACGTATTCCTCCCCCAGCACGTTAACGAACAAGACGCGTGAAAGCAATTCGAAACGCCTTTTGCATATCTTTTACTTGCCAGTTACGACGGCGCGGAGATGGAAAAAACACCTTCCACCTCAGCAGTCGCCGTGCCAGTTGCGCTTACACCAAATCGAAGAGAACTTATAGACGCAAGCCAAACGTCTCCTTTTCCTATTTTAAGAAAACGGTATCCTTATTTCTACAACCGGTGCAGAGACGTAGACTTCGTGAAAAGAGGACGAGAACAGGCTGCAAGCATTTAAGATTTTGGCGTGGAGGTGAATGGAGAAAGTGTGGTGGACGGAAAGGCAGACGAGGTATTTTTCGATATTGTGAGTAGGGATAGAAAAGTTCTGGATTAGATTTAGTCAAATTTAAGTGTGGCATATGTGTATTTAGTTAATTTTTGAGAACATGTGCGTCATTAATATTACTATATCTACTATATGCTTCTAGAAACTGCGCTCATTTTTAAATGAACTTCGTATTTAGCTGTTTGATTACTGGAGAAAAATTGTACATACCTGAAAAAACTGACTTAACCACGAAGAAAAATTAAGTCTGGCATATATATATTTTTAGTAAATTTGTTCTAAGTACTCATGAGGACAAACGTTTTGCGTCATTAATATTACTCTTTTCTATTTTTAATTTAGTATATGTTCCTAGAAACTGCGCTTATTTTCAAATGAAGTTCGAAGTTGGCGGTATAATGACTGGAAAAAAATCGTGGCTGAAAAAACTGACTCAACGACGAAGAAAAATATGCTACAAGGAAGTTACGCGGGCACTTACAGAATGTCAAACGAAGTCCCCATCCACCTTTAGGACCATCCCAATGAGGTTGAAAGAGAATAGAGATTTATCGGTGCATCAATGGCGGTAGAATATTTTTGAAGCATTCAAAACACTTCGAAGGGAGGATGGTATGAATGGAAAAGTTAAGGAGGACTAGGGTAACAGGGCAAATTAAAAGAAGGACAGTCTGGAGACAAGTTAATACAGTTACAACGCTTACGACAGTGGATTCATACCATGCACTGGGGAGCAGGTAAGAATTCAACGCTAGGAATAGTAAGTTGTCAGTGATGTATAAGGAATACGGACTTCAGCAAATCTTGCTCCTAAAGTTGACATCGTATGTTTATTTAAAACCTCGAAATAATTTCAAAAAATTTACTTCTGGATATTAAAAAAAAAAGATTTTTCTAACTTCTACTGCTTCATTAACGAAAGATGTCGAAAAAGGAAGTCCAAGGAAGACTAAAATTCAGGACGACGGGCTGTTTTAGAGTGCAATTCGGAGACTATCACCATCTTCCGACCTAGATAAAGTTTTCGCTTCCGAAAATTTGTCGCGGAAATGCGGAAAGAGGGAAAGTATGCTGGAAGCAGTCAGGTACTTTGGAAAGATCAAGGGTTCATGGTAGCCATCCCTCCCGTCTGACATAATGGTCTCGAGCTTTCCAGGAAAAGTTTTCACTCGTGGTCTTCCACCTCCCACCCCACCCTTGCCCTGTTCCTCTCTTCTCATTTCCGTTTCACCTTCCTCCCCAACCCCCCCTATCCCCCCCCCCATACTCTCTCGCAACATCCCTTCACGTTAGGCCGTTCTATTTCCGTCAAATAGGAGCCAGAGTGTTCTTGTCATGTCATGTACACCTAATTATCACCGCGTTCCTTTCTTTCAGCGATGACTTTTCGTCATCTCGAGCTCGTCTTAATTTCTGAAGCTATTTATATCGCCATGGATTCCGTAATCAGTGTAGCTTCGGTGTTACTTAAAACTTGCGTAAGAGTTTCGTTGGTAAACCATTATTTAGGGCTGAGCTTTACCTAATCGTCGCTACATTTTCTACTGCTGCTGATTTCTTTTTATACCTCCATTTTTGTTCGTTCATTCTCTTTCTTGGTTGTTAGGTGGGCTGAGAAATTCAGTTGATCTTTAGGTTTTCTGAATTAAAAAATAAGTACATATTTAATTTTAAATAAATATCAATTATAATAATTTATTTCTATTTGAATATCATTTTTAAATCCTTTTCACAAGGCGAACGATGGCTTAGTGATCGAATTTTAGTATGCAGACGATTAACTTTTACCTACTCCTGTTTGAGAACTCCAAAACAACTACTTTGTTATAATTTTTTAAGCTTGACTAGTTATTTCAAGGATGTATGGTGAAGTGGATTTCAGCTTTGAATGACAGAGAGAACTTATCTACGACCGGAAGTGAATGCCGTGAAATGAATAAAATACTGAAAGCCGTAGTCTTAGGAGACCAAAAAATAAAAAAAGGGGAAAACTGAATGTGAAATTGAGACGATAGAACTGGAAGCTCCCATCAATAAAAAGAAACGCAAATACTCCTTCACTCGGGTGTGTGAGTTCATCATGGTGACCCTCGTGAGACCCAGGCACGCATACATTCCGGATTTGCGAGGGATTAACCTCGCTCCAGGGACCCGTCATTCACACAAAAAGTACAAAAATAAATATAATAGAAAAAGTAAAATAAAATAAAGAACTCGCGTACTAATTCACAAAGGTGGATTTTCGCCTTTGGTTAGTTGGGTAATGTGGGATGTGACCCATAATTGAGGTGATTTGCGCCATCGTGGACGACGTTGTAGGTCGGTAAGGAAAGGATAATTCGGAAATGAGGGAAGAAGACTGGAGAGAAAGCCAGCGTCGGCGTTAGCTAGGGTTTTATTTCCTATCCCACGGAAGTAGGAGTTATTTTGAGTCAAACATGATAAATTAGAAGACTAGGTTATATTCCACGGTTTTTATTTCTAATAATCATCCATGGTTTCGGCACTCTGTACTTACCATTTATAAGCCTGTGGTTACGGCACTATGTACAATTTTTGAGGAACTATATAGCATTTTAAGGTAGTTCCGAAACCACTATCTCGAGATTGGTACAGATGTACCAATCTCGAGACCTACCTCGAGTACCTACCACCTAAAAAATGGTATGTGTACTTAGTGGCGAAATCATGGACGGTTGAAAGAAACGAAACCATTAAAAGGTAATAGTGGTTTCGGGTTTACCTTAAAAGTGGTACATAGAGCAAAAACCATGGTCGGTTATTAATAACAAGAAATATAGAATATAATCTAAGACAGAGACATTCTTTAAGGCAGAAGGAGCGATTTTTGCTTGGGTACAGATTTGCGTGAAACATTGCATGCGTGTTCTCATTAGTGATATCTATAGACAAAAAAGATAAAAATGCTTCACACCGATTTGGTTGTTTGGCAATTTAATGCTGTTTTAACACGTAACCTTGTGGCACATGACATTTATTCCGTAATAATTTGATTACATATGTTCACATTTTCTTCTAAACGGAAAATAATACATTTCTTGTTGTTATAATTCTTACTAACAAATATCGAGGAGTCACTCTGAGTCCAACATCCCAAAAAACATTTTTAATATCATTTTGTCTAAATTTCGGATACCGCGCCGAAAACACTAGTCATAATATGCTTAAATTAAGAAAAAAGTTGAAATATAATTATTGTATCATTTCCATCGCTACCTGTATGGTGAGTTGCAACACATAAACAGATGCACTTAAGTGAAATGTCATCAAATTAATTTTTTCGGCTTACTTAAAAAATTATTAAAATGTGCACTCAATGCTACGCGATTACCTCTCCAGCCACCTTAACGACACAGCTGCGCTTGACACCTTGTACTCATGTAACGATTGTGGTTCCCGCCGGGCCACCACCAGGATTCTTTCTCAGGCTCTCAATATGGGAAACCAGTACCCTAGCCACAACACCAACCCGATCTCAACACGAAACGTAACACTATATTCGCTGCCGATAACATTTTTCGTCAATATATTTTCCACGAAAGCTTTGAATACTTCTGTTGAAGGTCACGATATTTTTTTCAGGGCAAATTTTGTGTTCCTTAATCGAGCCAAACGAACAAATGAAGCGTGCTCCGCGGGCTAATTTGTCCCTCCCCCTTCACTTGTCTCCTCCCTAAAACTCAATCTGGTGCACCGCTCGGTCGAAGACTCACACGCTCAGGGCGAGTGGAAGGGGGGAATGGGTGTCTGTAATTTCCGCCCGTGCTTTACTTTTTCACCTTGCCGTGAGCACGCTTTTTTGTAGTCTGCACTCCTCTTCCGTCGATGCACCGGACACTGACTAATGGCCCCCAACCCTCCCCAGTAATAGTTGACGTAGTAGTTACTTCTGGCGCTTAAAGGTCCGCCCCGAGCCGCTGGTTAATTTCCTGTCCACCCGTGCTGCTGCTACTGGCTGGCGGCACGGACATGCACGCCACAAGGTTTTGAGCAGCTGACGTCACGGAGGGTAATAGGAGCGCTTTGCTTCCAAGAGTGTGTGTAGGTATGCGTAGTTTGTTTCCTCGGTCGCGTCGGGTAATAGCTCTTCCTTGGAATGGGGTTGTGAGGTTGGGATGTACCTACAAGGAGGGAGGGGAGAACAAGGGTTTTGAAATGAGTAGTCAACCTTAGTGGTGGAAAAAATATTGTGTTTTTATATATTTTCTGTCGAAACACATTTTTAGCCACCAAAATACCATGGAGATAGTTTAATCTTAGGCGAAGACATGATTTTTTGGCTTCTTGAATCACTAGAAAAATAAATAAAAAAACTTCGCGCAAAAACGCGTAAACATTTTTTTTGCTAGCGAGGAGGATTAGGGACACATTTTTTTTATTTGATTGAAGTGGATAAGGGTAGGCTGCAGGTGTTTAAGATCTGAGTCTAGAGGAGAATGTAGAAAGTGCGGTGGACGGAAAGGAAGACAAACGAGGAAATGCTTAGTATGGTGGATGAGGAGAGGAAAATTCTGGAGGGCAATAGGAGGAGGCAAATTAGGTGGCTGAAAGAGGTAATGAGGAGCGCAGGGCTGTTGAAAGCCTTGACAGAGGGGAAGGATGTTGGGTAGGCGGAGAAGGGGAAAGATGAGAATAGGTTTTATGGACGGGGTGAAGAGAGGTAGGACGTATACTGAGATATAGAAGGAAATTGTGTATGGAGATAGAGGTGTGCGCCGGTAAAAATCTCAAGATTTTTCACTCTCTTACATTTAAACCTTCTTTAACTGGTAGATTATCTTAACATTAATAACCTTCAATACCCAACGGCCTTATTATATCCTCCTATAAGCTTTGCATGGTTGGCGAAGAGAGGAAATAAGGAAAAGGCTGAGTGTGGCTAGAACAGGCAATGAGGGGAGAAGGGTTGCTGAAGGCCGTGATAGAGTGGATAAATTTAGGTAAGCGTGGAATTGGAAGAAAGAGAATAGGTATTTTAGACGAGATGGAAATAGGTAGTATGTACGCTGAGAGAAGAAAAGGAATTGTGTAAACTGCGCATGTAAAAATTTCGGGAATTTTTACCACCTCCCATGCAAACCTTACTTAAACGGTAGATTACCTAATAATTAGGTTAGAGATCCGTCTTCAGTGGTTCTTTTATTTCCCCAACAGTCCCGTCACTAGTTCAACATCATTCCCTCCCTCTCTTCCCGTCTATTCCCTTCGTCCTTCCCGCCATTTCAGCTGTACTCGTGCCATTCTTTTCCTTCACGGAAACTCGGAGAGACGAGCCTACATGGATACACACGCGTGTGTGCATGCATGACGTCTCGGCGCGACGCATAGGTACGCGAGAGATAGAGTGGAGTTGAGTGGCGGAGGCCATTATACGTTTCTGGGGAAGTGGTTCAGCGATGCGCCATCTAACGGAGTAATGGGGCAGGCGGCGACGGTGGCGGTGTGGTGAGCACGCGAGCAATCCGCGAAGCATATCCGATCTCCGACGCCTTCCCCTCTTGTTTTGTGTGTGCGTGCGAGTAAGTTACCTACCAGTCTCAAACTCCGTCGCAAGTTCGCATCACGCGATATACGCCTCAGACTTTTCGACAGTCCTCTCAAGTGGTCTGAATAACGTCCATAACACTCCGAAATAAAATAAAACTTTGAGGAACACTTTTTGCCAGAAAGCTTTTGCATGGTTCGCATTCAATAGGATAGCATTTACTTCCAATTCAATGATTAAGTTTTTCGCATTCTCTTGAAATATCTTCGTATATCCTTAACGATAAACTACCTTCTGTGGCACATATGGCGCAACTAATTCGTTGTGTTTTTCCTTCAATTCCAGCAAAATGATATAAAGACATAAAGCTCAATGTTGTAAAAACAAAAAAAATATTTATTTATATCACAGCATTTTTTAAATTATTTTCCAAGTGACTAAAAAAATTAGAGTAAAATAAAATTGATACATATTCTGGCCAAAACAAAAAAATAAAGCTGGGTTGGGATAACCGCGGCATGCTGCTAAATATGCGATATGCATATTGCATTATCCAATCTTGGGTTTGTTGATTGAGTCAGTGGTTTTTCCTGAGACTGGTTATGATTTCGAAGACGATCTTTATCGATGCAACATTTTTGTTCTGGTAACCTTAGTATATAAGCGTTTAGAGATTTAGTGATAGTGCTGTTCTAAACTTATAAGCTCATCATGTGAGTTCATACAGGGAGTAAGGTGTGAGGAGTGAGCAAGCTTCAAAATATTATTTTGTCCAACACAACTCTTCTTTTTGAAAAGCCTCCATTTTTTAAGTATTGATTTTGGTAAAAAAGATGACATGTACTCTAAGATCTTTCATAAAAATTGCAAAACGCAAAGTTAATCCTCGTTTTTTATATGAAATATATACTTACACCACATCTGAGCAATCCAGCTGATAGTTATGGGACGTTTCTTCATTTATTTTACAATTCAAGGATGACTTTAATTTAGAAATTACAGTTGTTTTGGCCTTTTCTTTATAAGTAAATTTATAACGTGTGTAAATGGTTGTCTGCTAATTCTCGATGAGTATACGTTTGTAATATATGTTTTTTGTGGAGAATGAGGACGATATTTAATGAAGCAGTACTACTAAATAGGAACGATACTATTAAAATTATAGCAATAGCGTATGCAAATATTGGTATCTTTTTCAACACTCGAAGTTTGGATTTCAAAATGTTTGTTACTCGTTTCTCGTTAAATTACCGGTATAATTGAATTTCATAAAAATGATTGGATATGACTCATTACGAATGTTCTTTCTACCATGAATAACCTTATCCCAAGGGCATAGTTTTTTTTTCTTCCGATATCGTCATTCGTGGCCCAAGGTCAAATAAGGTTTCTAGATAAGTCTAGATTCTGCAGACTTTGACGATCTAGTTAAAGACATTTAGTAATATTATTTATTCTTTCAATTTTCCCTGTCGTGCAGTTTATTTGTTTTATATAAAAAAGCCGACAAAATTGAATTTGAGATGCATGTATCTTTAAAACGAAGAAGCCTATAGCCAGGGGAAAATGCCTCTTTTTAAATCGTTTTTTCTGCACTCCTTATCCTGATTGATTTCAAGATGTTCAGCGCTCAAAATTAGGAAAAACAAAAATCAGCATTAGTAATAAATTTGACTCTTTTTTGTATGAATCCGTATTGCTGACATTTTTGAGAACTCAGAGGTCCCACTCCATTTGTAATAATTTTAGCAGAGTTTCACTCTGTAAACAACAACTTCTGCAATTTTGGTTAAAAACATAATATTCTGAAAACAAAACTAAGAATATGCCTGGATTTCCCACGTCAAAATTGCAAGTCAGTATGTTGAAAATTTATAGGATGCAAAGCGCCCTAGTATGGTTGAATATATGAATTCTTCTCGGGCTTCTCGCCAAGCTAGGTTCTTCATGTTGGCCGACGTTTCGACAGGAGACTTTCCTGTGATCTTCAGGGCTGTGTACTTCAGGGCATTGCAGTCCTGAAGATGACAGGAAAGTCTCCTGTCGAAACGTCGGCCAACATGGAGAACCTAACCCGGTGGGAAGCTCGAGTAGAATTCATCAGTATCATTCGCCGGAAATCCTGATGTCTTACATGGGTTAATAGATTTTACGCACTGAAAATCCAAAATTTTCTTATAAATTTAGTAAAATTGCTTATAGAAGGCGACAAATTGCTTAATTCACATCCATAAACATAAAAATATATAATTTTTAAATGCATTTTACGGTATTAAATTCAGTTTCCTCATATTGAATATGCTCACATGTCAAACTTGAGCTTTCCGAATTTTTCTTTCAATGAAGGTCAGTATCGCACTGACACTTCCCTCTCCTCCTCAGCTCAGTGTAACGCTATCCATTCCCTCTGGACGAAATAATGTTATGGGCGGAGGCATTAATTCCGTCTCTTCCAAAAACGAAAGGGTGCAGTTGTGATAAAATCATGTTGAGAGGGATTAGTCGCGGAGGGTGTGAACACGCGAGGGAAAATATTAACAGGGTCGTTTTGAGTTGGGCAGTTGGTCGGTCCTTTAATCATCAGGGTTATCCCCTCCTTCTAATCTCCCTTCTCCACCGCCACCCTCATCCCGCCCTACCTCCCTCGCCCTCCTGCCCCCCCAAACCCAACCTCCCACGCATCCATTCCCGTCTCCCATAGCGACTGAAACAAAGGAAGCGGAGGATTGCTGTGGGGAGCCATGGGATTGTATTTTTTCTGTTATTTTTTTTAAATTAATATCGTTTTCCATGCTTTAAAGCGGTTTGATGGTCTTGGCAGTTGAGCATTCGTTTCCTGCCAAACATTCAGGGGTTCTAACCCGAGTGATACACTGTTCACACCACCAACTTACCGACCATCGGACGTAAGCATTCAGCGAACGATGATTGCCACCGTACTAGTTACACCGAGTACATGCAAAGAGGCCAAATTTATTCTATTTTATGTAATGATTGATACGCGTACTCTCCATATTGTTAGACAGTTCCTTCGGTGCAAAGCTTGAAATAATTGGCGAGCGCTCCGTGATGTTTGACGAATTGTATGTTTGGCAAGTAGGAACTAGTTAATTGTTCATTCAGACCCAACTTAAAGCAATGATATTTGTGCAAGAAAAGGAAAAAATCTCAATCAAATATGAATATCTAAAACCCCGAAAATTTTTAAGGGGGACGCATAATTTTGTCCACGTGAGGGGAATGTGAAGGAAATATTGGAAAAAATACATCAGTTCATTCCAAAGCACTCGTCACATCCAATCGTATGTCATTATCAGGGTTATCTGTCGGTTATTGCAGGAATAAATGGAATAACTCATACAAATAGAATAAAGCATACGTCCTACCTCTCTTCGTCCCGTTCATGAAACCTATTCTCTTTCTTCCTCTTCCCCTCTCACCCAGAATCCTCCCCTCTAACACGGTTTCAGCATCTCTTCGCTCCTCATTACCGTTTCCACCCACCTACTTTGCCTCCTCCTAATCTCATCTAGATGTTTACTCTTCTCACCCACTATACCACTCCAATGAAAAGGTGAAAGTACTTTTCTCTCGTTAGGCCACACCTCGAATACGTGGAGACTATCTGGGACCCTGCACAGAAAGATTTAATTCGCGCAGTAAATAAAATACAAAGGAAAGCCGCACGCTTCTTTAAAAAACTGCTATGAGTGAAACAGAAAGTGTCGCACAGCTGATGGAAAGATGATGTTTGACACCGTTTGAGACTCGGAGGCTACACGTTATGCTTAGATTACTTGAAAAACTCCGACCAGGCGAGTTTCAGTACGACTCGGAGGATATTATTTTAACACCGCGCCATATCTCTAGAACTGATAGGGGTGACAAAATAAGAGAATTACACTACCGAACTCACGGTTACAATACTTCCCTCTTCTTTTTCTTCTTTCCATGCACTATTTGTGCTTATAACAAAAACAGCATGATTCTAACATAAGACGCACAGTTCACATAACATACAATTCACCTCTGTCCTCTCTCACCTCCTTTTCCCTATTCCCTCTCGTTTTCATGCCTGGTGTCCTCCGGCACACGCCTCTGCGGTGGCTCGCAGAGAATATTGTTGGTGTATTTTAAGCACTTCCTCGTTTTTCTTCCATTTACCTTCACCACCTTCTTCATCCTCCTCAATACCCACATCTCAAACGCCTGCAACCTATTTTCATCTTTCTTTCTCAAGAGTCCACGTTTCTGCACCACTAAACGCTACACTATTAAACTCTTCGCCAGCCTCTTCCTCATATCCTTACCCAAGGTCCTCGTTACCAGCTCCCTCATATTGCTGAACGCCTATTTCGATGGCGCCATTCTCCTTCTGATTTTCATACTGCTGCGCCCATTTTCTTACATGTTGAATACCGAGGTGGTGCGCTTGAATTGGAACTCAGCCCTAGTTAAGAGAGTATGAGTGTGCGCAAGACAGGATGGTATAAATGGGCTCATTAGTTGAAGCAATGGGTCAGGCGGAAGTAAAGTGCGGCAATGAATGCTCACCGATTCCCTCCTCGCTAAAAGGGATGACTCCATCTGAACGCTTCCGAAGGCACTCACGAAATAAAACCTCCCCCCCTATTGGAATGGGGCGCAAATATGGATGCTCGTGTCGTTTGCTCCCGCTCGGGTCAATTAGTCCTCTACGAACCGTTCATTTTTCTCTCCCCCGTCTCTCTTGGAATCCCCTTGCCCTCCTCTCGTTGCCACCCCTGCCGGCCCTCGTTCCTCTCCAACCCCTCCTCGTACACACCTCTCCCTCCCCTGGATATAACCAACCACCTCCGACCGTCTCCCTCTCTAACTACCCTCACCACCTCCACTGTTCTTCATTTTTTTATTAAACGGAACGATTTATCATTCCTACCTCCACTTAACCCAGAAATTTCCTCTTCCGGTGACCACTCGCCCGTGGAAAGGACGGTGAATACTGTTAGGAGCATCCCTTCTGCTCTCTTACTTCGATTATATATTTCCAACAAATCCGTCTAGTCCACTTGGTTCTTAGATATCTTATTATGCTCCAGATAGGGCTTATCTCTCATCCACATACACATATTTGTCATTCCCTGTAAGCCACCTGTGGGATGCTTGGAGGTGATTCCTCATCCCGCATGCACTAGCCGTTAAAAACACTTTCATAATGTTAATCACCATTTTAATTAAATTACTGTTGAGTTACACGTGTTTACGGAGATTTTACATTCAACACGCCTTATAATTATCATTTCACTCATACGGGATTGATACTGTACTCTGCTGAAGATGATATTTATTTTTTCAAAAAAGGTTATTCTTCGATTTCATAAGGGGCACTTAAAAAAACATAATTTAGGCGAGAAAGTGTTAGAAATATAAGTAAATGAATGAGTATTATTGGCGTTGACGAGTCGGGGTCATAATCCGTGGTTCAAGCAATAAATCAGTATAAGCCTGAGGATCAGACTATATCAGACGTAAAATCATGAAGAAAATTGTAATTGTAGAGTATTGCTTTGGAAAATTTACGTAGAGGAGGAAACTAAGAAACGGGAATGATATTGAAAAAGAGAGTGAATTTCTTGACACCAATAGTGATGTGAAGGGGATCAGAAACATCAACATTAGACAAAGACATCAACATTGCCGGCCTCGGTTACGGCGGGGTAACGTCCTCGCATGCCAACCCGAAGCTCGCGGGTTCGAGTCCCACCTGGGGATGATTTTTCACCTCGTAGGTTTGGTGTGCTCGTCGATTAAAACCCTGAATATAGAGGCCATATAAAAGCCGTTTTTGGTGGTTGTTGTTAAATAAAAAAATACCAAAAATACCTAGATTGGAAGTGTAGGTACGAAGTAGGTTGAAGTAAATTCGAAGTACCTAATGAAAAGTTAAGTAAATGAATATTAAAAAAATGGGAAAGTATATATGGTAATTTCGGAAAATTAAAATATTCATAAGAAGGGGCACTTGGAGACAAAAATAATGGAATAATGAACAATTTTTGAAACAAATCGAACAGGAATTGATTAAATAACGCCTTTCCTAAAGTGATAAATGTCCTTTAGTCGGTCAAATTCTGAAAATAGAAGATTAATTGGCAAAGAAATTCCAACGAATAGCTGTTAGTCTTTGAAATGTCATTGCATTATCACTTGATTTGAATTCGCCGCCAATATCTTCAACAGATTCATTCCTAGGTGAGTCGTTGTGGCGCATTTTCTGTCTGGATTACGGCATTCATTTTTCGTCATCTGCTTTGTTGTGCAAGTCTGGGGGAGTTCATGTCAGTTCGCCCTTATCGCTTGGTGTGTTCGGCTCTGAGCAACTGGCGTTCACCTTGAACCTGGCTGGGACTATTGAACCTTGGAACGGGTGAGTACAACTTTCCCTATTTCGTGGTGGAATTAGAACGCTGTATTTTTTCTTCAAACGGCCTTTCATACACATAAGCTTAACTAGTATATATTATAAATGAATCCAACTAATGTGAATAATTATTTAGTTTTTTTACTCTGTGGGTATGCGTTATCGTAAATAGAATTGCTAATGGTGTGACATCACCAGTGCGAATTGAATGAGAAGCTCGTCGAAGCAATTTTTTGGCACTACTGAAAACAATACCAAAAAGCAATGACGTCTGAGTGGAGCTAGCTTTTTAGAGATTATTCTAGATTCTTGAGATTATTATTATTTATAGAGGTATCCTAACAATTAAGGTACTTTGAGTGTCGATAATTCTCTCTGCTTACATTTTTATATTATTACATTCTTCAGCTCGGAATTCAATTCTTGTGATACGAGATACATATTTTTGTCTAGAATTTTAGTTTTATGGACGGGATGAAGAAGGATAGGACGTACGCTGTGATTAAGGTAGAAATATTAAGGCTAGGTAAATAGGATCCACCATCTGTAAAAAAAAACATACTTTTACTTTGACAACAACCTATACTTTTTGGATTTTTACTGACTTCCATTTAAACCTAATCTTACCGGTAAATGATTTAATAAATTATATATATCCCTGTAACTTCTTCGCTACATTTTCCCTATTCCATTTTTGTGACGAATGGTCTGTAGTTGTGAGGCCATATGATTCCCAGTTCCGTTCATTAAGTTTTAGTCCCTCGGCCTTTCTGCTTCCGTCTCCACTTCGTCTTGTTCCCTCATGCATACAAACCACCGGCTGCACCCTGTTCACCCTCTCTCAACCTTCTCATTTGTATTAACCCCATTCCCTCCTCCGTATCCGAGACGAAAAATCCCGTCATCGACCTTTAGTCCCACCCAGGCGCGTGTGAAACTACCAGTTAGAAATGCCAACTCATTCCTTCATTCGTTGATCGTTCAATCCCACAGCACCACCTTCTTTCCCTATCCAGTACTTGTTCCCTTACTCCCTGGTAATTCTTCTAATGTCCCTCCCTCCTTATTTGGTCAGTAAGTATATTTATCCTTTGTCCTTCCTCTTGGGTTTTCTATCTATTTTTCTTTCAATTGTGTTACTCACAAACCCATTGTGCCCCAGAGTGTGCCAAAATTATCTGGCTTTCTTTTCTGTTTAAGGTAGTTTGAGCGAAAACTCACTTCACCTAGAATTTGATGAATTTGGCCTCATTTTAAAGAAAAAATTCATCTTTCCAATGGTATAAAAATATCCACCCCTTGACAAACTACTTTTAGAGCAATTTGCCTAAATATATAAGCTGTTTTACATGGGATAGATTATGGCTGTGCGCTCCAGAGGGAGAATATTTAAAAAATTAGGAACTTCTAGCACCTATATTTCGTCAAAAAACTAACGATGTGTAGATTGCGCGTTTTGTCAACTATTTATAAAAATTAATCTATTACTCACCACTGTAATTTTTACAGAATCGCAAAAAAAACCTGCTGCTTTGTAGGGTTTTCAGCCGTACGGCGGGAAAAAATGAGCCAAGTTAGAGACTTATGTAGCTTTATTTATTTAACTACAGAGAATTTTTGTCATATATAACTATATATTTGCGCCATTAATATTACAATATTTATTTCATACTTCTTACGGACGCTGAAATAAAAAAATAAAATTTGAATATGATCTCCATTATGACTAGGGAACTATCTCGCTCAAACCACCTTAATATTCCATTAGGTCTTTTCCTCTTATACACTTCTGTATACTTCTTTGTTTATTGCTTTATCCGTTCATTTGATTTTTAGCATTCTCCTCACACACTAGGTTTCGAAAATTCCTTATCTATTCTGGACTGCTTTTCCAATTGTCCATGTTTTCGAACCATAGAGTGCCACGCTCCGCCTGAATGTTTTCATATACTATTTCCTCGTTCATTGCCCTTCTTCTTTGAACACTGTAGTTATCTTTTCAAGATCAATTTCTTAGCTTCTGTGCTTGATGCCCGTTGTACCTCTTCCGTCTCACGTGATGGTGTATCAGATTCTCTCATCCGCATGCTAGGATTTTAGTCTTCGTCTTATTTAATTTCATCATATTTCGGACTAATGAAGTTCTTTCCCGAAAAGGTGTCTTCCAAGATCGGAAATCCCGGGAGAATAAGTGAAAAGCACAAATAAATATTCCACAGAACCTGATATTCTTCAACACCGTTGATGCTCAATTCGATCACAATTTAATCAGCTCTGAGGTTAATATCGATTGATTGAGTGTGGCCTGGTTTTATAATGTGCCTATGCATGGTTAAAATGTTTTAGTGAAGCAACATATTGCTAAAAAGGTTTCAAATGAAGTCAAATACCTGGGAATTGAGGAAATTCAGACCTAGCCCGGAGGAAACACAAAACACGCTGGCATTGCTTCGCTCGCTCCTCTACCATTCGTACTAAGGAAGAAAAAAGAATTGTTTTGTAATACGAAACACTGCTTTATTAACTGAACTGCAATTTTGTTGGACTTATTTTTTCTATTTTTTGCCAAGTAAATATAGGCAGCAGTCGATGAAATTAATTCCTCCATTGTTTCCATTTGAACGTTTCCACCCATACATTCTTAACGCTGGCACGAGTCGCCAAGGAGACGCTTTACAAAGAGCGCTACATTTCAGAAAATTTGGAATATTTATTAAATTCTAACGAGACTTATCCCGAGTTCGTACGAGCATTTTTTTTAAACTTAATTTTGAAAAATAAACAAAGCCTGCAAAGCTATAAAAATGACATTTACATGCATTTTCTCATGGAAGTTGAACTGACGATTTGGAGTTGAACTTGAGATATAAGGTGTGCAAAACGTAGTCTATTAACTTCTGAGTGGCGACATTCAATAATGTGTTAAGTTTGAAAGTTTATTAAACTCCTCAACCTAGAAAAAAATCTGAGCGTTTCAGAAAAACTTTGCATTTAAACGTTACAGTTTATAGTTTTATGTGATATATGGTTCCTGGAGTCTCTCGGAGAAATTGGAAAAGTTGGCAACCCTGCTCCAAGATGACGCTCCCACGATTCTCATCCCCCTCTTTCTTTCCTCTCATTCCCTCCGTTGTTTCTCACCCCTCATTAATCCTTGCAGCCCCACCGGCGGAGTTCGGGTCCTAATGTTTTCTCTCGCGTACTCGGCGGCATCTGCGTTTTCCACGTGTTACTTCCTCCTCACCCCTTCGTCCACTGCCGTTTCCTGCTTAATCACGGCTTGTCCTCTCTCCGTGGCCTTTCGGGGATGCGCTGAAATCATTCGCGTTCAGTCTTTGTTCGCTATCATCATCATATTTATTGTTAGGGTATTCTACGGGTTTAAATGGAAGACAGTAAAAAATCCTCTAGATTTTTATGGGTGCAGACCTCTATCTCCTTATACAATGTTAACGTTCCATCATTGCTTTCCTACCTATCTTTATCCCATCAATGAATCCTGTTATTTATCTTCCCCTTTGCGGGATGAGTTTTTTAAACTCAAAATCCTTCCCTATATAGCGGTCTTCAGCATCCTTTCGCCGCTCACTATATATTCAAACAACCGACTCTGCCTCTTTTTTATATCCTTCAGATGATTCCTCCCTTCACCCAGTAAGCCAAGTACTTTATCGTTCGTCTTCCTTTCCGTCCACCGCACCTTCCCCATCCTCCTCCACACCCACATATCAAACGCCTTCACCCTTTTCTTTTACCTCTTTTCCCAGGGCCCACGTTTCTGCGCCACACAACGCTACACTCCAAAGTTAAACTCTATGTCAGCCTTTTATTTACATCCTTACAGAAGGTCCCCGTCATCGGCTTCTTTTTATTGTTGAACGCTTCTTTCGGTAGCGCTATTTTTCTTATAACGCCTTCACTACTGTGCTAATTTTCCTCCAACGTACAACCGAAGTAATTAAATCGCTCTGCTTGCTCCAGTTAATGCGCTCTTAGGTCTCATCCAAAGAGCGAGCCATCATCTGTATACCGTGCAGTCACTTCAGTGAGAAACAATTAAGGCCGTTTTACATGAAACCTTTTTCAGTCCTGAAAATTGGACTGCAGACAGCATACATAAAATTGGATCCTATAAGTCGTATTAACCCTTTAATACGATCCAACGCTCTATTTTAACCGGTGTATGCGCGGATGCTATTTTAGCTTACATTTTTCATGCATAAATGATTTAAATTTTTTTAGTATCATATCACGACATAAACTCCGGATTTTCATACTCTTTGGGTCAGTTTTAAGGCAGCTTCCTTGGTCCTAGAGCATACATTTAGGTGTTGTAAAACTTACTGCATTCTATTCAAAACCTCTTCGCGATGAAAACAATCTTCAGATGATTTTAGCTACTTCACAGGTATCTCCTTGAAACGCCCTACTCACCTGTGACATGTGGATGGGAAACTCCGATGAAAAATAGGTATCACACTTATTTCTGTTCTCAGTACTGGAAATCAAATGTGGCGCATTCATAAAATACGATTGGGAATATAATTTAAGTCTAAAAACGACGATTTTCAAAGCTTGTTAATGGCAAAAAATGACCGAGATCGTCAAATTATTTTTCATTACCGATTGATGAATGATTGTTTGTTCTACAACGTGTTAATATCGAGTATGTTATCAAAGGCACTACTTATAGCATAAAATTAACGGTTGGCAAGTTCACTGCGTGGAATATGGACATGATGGCACGAGAGTAAACTTTATTATTATGATATTCCACTCTATTTACTTTAAAAACTCAACCGGTCTCGACATATTCAGGCCATTAACAAGAGATGAAAAATATTCCTTGATAATGTCTTGATGATGTTTTTTTCATGTCTTGATAATGACCTGAAGATGTCGAAGCAGGTTTTGTTTTGTAATAAATCATGTGGAATGTAACAAAGTTATTCTAGTTTCGTCACTAATTGTAGCAGTCGTCCAGCGTTTAGGTTCTCATGCCTCCATATTTCTTGCTGACCTTATCGAACAGGAAATAATTGCCTTTCCTCGATTAGGATTCTTCGCTTCACTCGTCCACACCCATTAACTCGGCCTAGTGACTTTATATAGCGACCGCTGATCGTTCTCCGAGTAAGACGCATCGGACTTGTCTCCGAAGCAGTGGGAGAGAGGCTCAGCAGGTGGGCAAAATGAGATGATGCTCTTGCGTCTCCCGCACTTCCATGCACACCGCTGCACTCGGCCACATGTAAGCGCAGGTGGCCGAGTACTTAACCGTCACTGTCGCTTCATACACATAATAAACGGCTCATTTTATTTATTCATTAGGAGATGGTGCCCATTGAATTTCAATCGGTAGAGGAAAGAAAAATTATTGATAGAGGGTTAAAAATATCTTCCCAAAATGACGTGTTAAATGCATTTGCTATGTAGCAGTCACTAACCAAGCGCGGTGAGGTTGAGGTGAAAAATATCCCAGCTGAAATCTCAATGTAATTCATCTACATCTACATCTACATACTACCCCGCAAGCCGCCTCAATAGGCGTGTGGCGGGGGGTGTTAGGACACCAGCCGTTTACATATAAAAAGGAAACGCTCTATGAAATTACGCCTTGCATTTATTAAAGTCCCTTATTGTTCGGGGGAAAAACGAATTCCCACACCTATCCGTTCGGCAAAATATCTCTCTTAATTTATCGTTTCTGTCGGACCTGGAAATATAGTGGGGTTCTAATATGATGTTCTCCGTGTCGCTCTGAAAGATATCTATTCTCAATTGCTCAAGTAATCTAAGCCTAGCGCGCAGCCTCCGACTCCTAATTCTGTCATATTAACTATTTAAGTTCAGGCATATGGTCCTCGGGAATAAGTTCCCATTTCAAGCATATGCTGCGGCCTACAAGTCGTAAATAAAAATTCTTCTGTCGATGTAGGGCCAAAATTGACGGTTTTGGAGCCAAAAACTCAAATTTTAGGAAAAAAAACGTATCACATGAAAAAATCGAATGCGAGAATTAAAACATTTGTCCTTTTAGTCGTCTCATATAAAAAATTAAAGCATATATCATGGATGCAAGAAATTTAAAAATAAAAAAAAGAGACCACAACACCGAATCCAAAGCTTTTCTTTTGGAAGCGAAAATTGTTTAAAAACGGGGCCCACACGAGAACCCTTGTGTCTTTTTAATATAGCCTCTTCATTATATCAGGTCCTGAGAAACCGAATTTTAGAAGAATCCTTCAAAGAGTTTGAACTCTATTGCGTTCAAAAAAGCATAATTTTATTTTTAATAGGTATAAGTAGATTGTATAATTTTTTTCAATCTATTCCGCGCATGCACACACGGAGCAAACGAGAGCGCACACTCACGGACTCGTAATCGGGTTAATTGGCTGTCCGTTGATCGTCCCATTAAGATGCCGCGAATGAAAACGGCCGTGCGTTTTTCCTTTGATTGAGGGCGCAGTGGAATGACAAGGAAGGGCGCTTAAGTGGCTTTTTTCCCGCGCATATTCATCGCTGGACGGGGGGAGGGAGAAATGACACAAGGGACTGAACGTGTACGTATTTTTTCCTACGTTACCTTCTATCTTTCCCTTTATCTCTCTCTCTCTCTCATATTCACTCTCATACAGCAATAGGAGGTTGCTGATGACAGGGGACCTTGTGTAATAATGTAAAGAAAAGGTTGGTGAAGAGTTAAATGTGGAGGGTAGCGTTGTGTGGTGCAGAAATGTGGACTCAGGGAAAAGATGACGAGATTATGCGGCAGGCGTTTGAGATGTGGGTGTGGAGGAGGATGGAGAGTCTGCGGTTGACGGAAATCAAGGCTAACGAATAAGTGCTTGGTGTGGTGGGTGATGAGAGGAAACTTTTGGAGGAGACTAGGAGGAGGCAGAGTAGGTGGTTAGAACAAGTCATGAGGGGCGAAGGGTTGCTGAAGGCCGTGATAGAGGGGAGGATGTTGGGTAAGCGGGGAAGAAAGATAATAGTGTTTAGAGACCGGATGAAGAGAGGTATAAAGTAAATTGAGATGAAGAAAGATATTGTTTAAGGAGATAGGGGCCTGTGTCTTTTAAAACCTAGTGTATTTGTACCCTCCTCAATGGGTTGAATGGACGGAGAGAGAATTTTTAACTCCCTTCCATTGAAACCTATCTTAACCAGTAGAAAAATTGAATGGTTTGAGGCGTAACTTTGTGAAATTGCTTCATATCGGAATGAAAAAAAAAACTTTGTAAATTTCACTCATGTGAAATTAACCAGTAGATTGATATTTAATTATAATGGTAATATTCACACACTGAACAGCAATTCCTGATGAAAAGTAGATCAGGGCTGTGATAGGATGTGGTTAGGAAGGATGTGGCAAGATGCAAGATAATAACAGCTACGTTGCCACCCAACTCACTCAACGAACGCTTATAATGACACTTAATTGGTAATTTAAGGAGAAAATTTCAGGACAACTTAAGTAATGTACAATATCAAAGACAAGAGGGTACGCTGGTGAGGTATCATTGGGGGAATGAATTAAATGTGGATGGAAACCCGGCGTCGGTTTTATACTTCTCAAGCAATAGGCGTCTAGGGGGTTAAACATTCCATCTAGTACCTCATTCGAAGTGTTCCGATGGAACCCAAAATTATTGACGCCGAAATATGATCACGCACAATGTTTATAATCGAATTTTTTTTAAATCTTTCCAGCATTATTTAATAAACTCTAAAAACAAAAGTTTTCCTCAATACTACGTCATTGAAGTGCAGAATTGATAAAACAGTATGTTTTTATCTACAAGCATACAACCGTGGCGATTGAATCCCACACGGCCTAAAAATGTCTTCTCTGGCGCAGTATCATAACACTTAAAAGATCTAAAGTCTTGATTGTATTTATATATTTATTTAATTAATTTTCCATTACCGCCGAAAACCTATCCCATGGCCTTTTATATCGGTTTATTTAACAGATAACAAACACAAACAACCATGCCCTGAGCGAAGCAAATTCACCCAAGTGGGACTCATTGTACAACCTTACGATTAATATTAATAGGCGAGGACAAAACGCCATTGCCACCGAGCCTAGTAATATTTTAAACAAACTTGCCTAGAGTAACATATGAGTCTAATAATTTAAGAGCCTAATTAAATTGATCACTAATTTTTTGTGATTTTATCATCACGGTAGCGTAAACCAGATGTCAGTGTTATCTGGGACTTATACAATATAGGATTGATAGTAATATCCTGTAACTATAGAAAGGCATTAATTTAATAATTATATTAATTTCCTAACATTTACGGAATAATTTTTTGTGATACTATCAGGAGGATAAATTGTAAATTGAGTTGAGACTGTTATTTTCCTTAAATTGTTTTTTGTGCATTAAATAAATTGAATTTGTGAAACCTGCCGAGTGTCTAGTTATAAATGTGTTTGTCACAAGAGCCTTAGGGTTATAGCAAGTAATCAGCAAGTGAGAACTTTACCCACCGTCACCAAGGCCGGCAATTTCCCTACCAGTTTCTTGTTATAAGTATGAACGCTTGCAGTACATTTTTAATTTCTTCACTCTTCACCTCTTTCTTCTCAAATTCTGGTGAAGGTGCGTCATCAATGTATACCATCCGGGGAAAGGCAACGATGAGGGAATGGAAGAGAGAGGAAGACGCAGAAAAATAATAATTGCACCACCATCGATCGCGCCGATACCATCTCCCCTTGACGACCGCTCATAACGATGCGGTCTTTGACATTTATACAGTCCTCATAATTCTCCGAGTAGGAAATAGATTTACTCGCTACTCTTCCTTCCTCATCTCTTCCTTTCTCGTTCCCCATACCCTTTCGCCGACCACGACGAATTGCGCGTTATTTTTTTCCTCTCGTATTCTCTCCCCCCCCTGTGTTATACGCCGAAGGGGATGGGACAGAACGAGGACTGGTGAGGGAAAAACGGGGAGGGAGGGTTAAGAGGTATTGGGAGTGCGGGAGGGAGAGGGAGGATGGGGAAGGGAGCGTAATTGGCAATTTAGAAGGAATTTTTCGTGTGAGTCTTCATCGCTTAATCAGTCCCCGTCACCACGCTGGGCACGTCTGCCCTCAACCACTCTCCCAAATAACCGTCGTAATTTTGCCGATGGATCGAAGTAGGTACCCACGGTTTTAACCCTCCCTCCTCAACCTCCCCTTCTCTCTCTCTCTTATTTTCCTTTGACCTCCCCTCTTCCCTTCCTACCTGCCCATTCCACCCCTCCCATGATTTCGCGAAAAGTCCCCACCCCAACCATCCATTATCTCATACCTCCATCCCCTTTACCACCAACTATCCCTTTTCCCTCTTATCCTTTTATTTCATTTTCTTTGTTGATTCGTGCGTCGCCTCTCTCTCTCTCTTTCCCTCACTTTATCCCGTCGAATAGCTACGTGATCATCGAGCCTGTTGGGGATCGGGGAGATGAAACGGCGAAAATTATTTTTTTTGCTATCTCGATCTCGTGGTAACAGCACTGGGTGGTTGGTTGGTATCTACTTATGGTAGTATTAGCGCTTCGGAGGTGAATTAGCTTCACAAGCTAGGGTGGTAAAAAAAATTTGAAATGATTTAACAAAAGTCTGGTGTATCATCACACAAACTGCATTCGAAGTAGTATGAATTGATAATTGATACGTTTGGTCATAGTAGAATGGTGTCAGTTTTAGCTTATAATAATTTCAATTGTTGATAGATTTCTACTTCTAAAATAAAAAAGGCGTGGCCAATACGGCAGGGCCAATAGAAGTGGAACACGGAGTATTGATATGATTGGCAGTGTGAAGTGCACAGTATTATGTATGAAGTCTCATAAATAATTTAAGTAATTGTTCTGAAAATATGAATATAAAAATTATATCTATATTTATGATAATTATTTGAAATACTCATAGACTTAAAATATTCATATGAAATCACACTATATCCTTCTGGTGATAATATTGTGAATTAATTCGAAGTGCTTGTATATACGTAACCACGCAACGACTCAACGGTCGATCCGTCCTGGAGTCGGGTGTCGCGTGACGCTAGGCTTTCGCGAGAATACCTTCCAATAGAAGTATTCCACTTCAAAAATGTTTGACTTCATCTTCAGCTAGTTTTTTCTTCGAATTGTGGTGTGGTTTGTATTCGTCAAAAGTAATAGCATGCATGCCTGTCTGGCTCATTACCCAGATGGACAATGTAAACATTCACCGGTAATCAGCTTGTTCCCTATTGCTGAACGCTTCCTTCGCTGGCGCAGTTATCCTTCATACGTCGCTGCTATTATGCTAATTTTATTCCAACGTACAAACAAATTAATTAAGATCGTGACATGTATGATGCATTTTCTGAACTATTACTCACTTAAGAAAAACCCGTTGACATGTGAGATAAAGGAATTCAATGCCGGTGACTAGTAAAACCAGTCAAAAGTAACAATGTAGTCCCTAAATGCATAGAATATTATTTCGATATGATTTATAATACACATGTAGTCATTTTGCCATTTTAGGGTAATATTTTGGTAAGAACAAGTCATTTTAGTTCCAAAATCTGTCCCAAAGTCTACAGGCACATGTTGAAGATGATTAATATACTGAAACGTGATGTAATAGGTGGAATCTCTTCTTATTTTATATCTTCAAATAAAACTATGGACCATGATAATGCACTTTGTGAGATTAATTTCAATACATGGTGCATAACCATTCATTCATAAACATTCATGATTACATCCGTCAAAGCAAATATTAGGGAAGAAATCGTGCCTTACCTAATAATACGTTCCATCATATTTAAATGAATAGGAATATATAAAGGATGAGTCTATTCCTAAAGTCGATTCTCGATTCCACCGATTCTCAGGATTAGAATCGGTATCGAGAATCGATCGCCGAAACTCGTTTCCGATTCCATCGATTCCAGATAGATAAATATTTTAAACATAGACTATGAGCTGAGGATATATTTGCTATTTGTCATTAAATACACTCTATGAGCGACTTAATTGTCTTTGTTATTTTATTCCAGCCAGTACTTTAATTTAACAGAATTTAAATAATAGTTGTACGCTACTGGTATATCAATATCCCACCTGATAATAGCAATAAGAATCGATGGAATCGGAATCGAGAAGCGGGAATCGATTTGAAAGAGTCAGAATCGGAATTGAAAAAAGTGGAATCGACTCATCCCTAGAATATATACTAGAAAACGACTTATTCCCTACCACACAATGAACCGGTCTTCAACACGATTTCTTTCTCCCCGCCCGCAAGTGGGACCCATGGTCTTAAATAACATCACGCCCATCAACAAAGCTATTACAAATACTCCCTTTCTCAAGCTAAACATCTACCCTGCATCAGCCCCCGCCTTTGAGAGTTTACGCAAAGCCGAAAAAAATATATTTTTCTCGGAAAAGTGGACAGAGAACAGAAAAGGTTGAGCGGGCAGTCTCGTCTTCCCACGGCCGCGAACAGTCTCTTGTCCGATGGAGTACTCATTCTTCTCTCGTTTACCGGAGCGCTGGATTTCTTGACCTTCCATCACCGACCGTCCGTCGCGTCGTCTCCACCTCATAACAAGTCACGTCAGTCGTCCCTCTCGACGAACGAACAGGATCGGGAAAAATGCCCTCACCCGTATGGCGATGGGTCGCTGCGTGGATTTCCGACCCCCACCCTGAAATTCCTCGTTCCGCTCCGTCAAATTCGGCAGTGGTTGAATGCATACCTGCCCGTCGCCAGTTTTCTCTCCGTATCGAAGAGGGCGTTTTCAATCCTTAAGGAGGTTCCGCCGCGACTGTGTGAGTCAAATCAAATACTAAATTCCACATTTTTTAAGTGAAAACTTCTCTTGGGAGGGACTACTCTACGACTGCTCTCGGCTTGATTTCCATGGGAGTAAACGCAAAAGCGTGACACTCGAAGCGTTAAATGTTAAGCGTTCCGTTACCACTATCTATAGCACATACGAATATAGTACGGCGAAGAGAAGAGAAAGAGAATGCGCGCCCTATATATATATAGTACATACGAATATGTTAGGCTTAGGAGAGTGTGTGCTATAAATTTGTCAATTGAGGAACAATAAAAAATATAAAAATGAATAAAAAATGAAAAATAACAAATTTTATTCAAAATTAATTATGCTTTTTCATCTTAAATAAACCTGCCATATTTTACTTTAATATACACCATCAATCAAAATTTATTAGTTGAAGTTTTCACTTCTATCTACCGTCCCAATACCATAGCATCTTTTTTTATATTTTGTCCAAAAAATCCTGCTTTCACTGATGAAATGCGTTACCTATAGAAACCCAAAAGTAAGGAACAAAATTTGCAGATTATTCCACGAATGTATTTTAAATGAGCACATTTTTAAGCCATAGGAGCCGACAGCAGCACCATTTCCTACGAAATTTTTGACTTCAATTGGGGCAGTAATTCCTTAATAACTAGAAAAATAAGGTAGTAAGATGCCTGTATTTTATTTTTTTTCAATTTATCTGGATTATGTCCTTTTTATAAATAGTTTTCCACAAAAATGGCATTTATATTTTATGGAAAAATACTATTTTTCCCCGTGTTTCTCTCATACTCCCATTGAACACCATGTAATTTCAAGTTCAATTAGAGAGTAATATAGCGTGGAAAGGTATTATTTTGTTGTTCATATCAGATAAAGGACAACTTTTTCTAAAAGTAGACAGAATATTAATAAAATGACATTTAAGTCATTTAATAGTGGAACCACCTTAATCATTCGAGCGAAATTGCGAAGATGTTTGGTGTAAGAATCAAAAACCACCGAAAACATGTTTCGAAGATTATTTTTGTGACTCTTTGAGCGTATTTCACACCGATTTGTGTTCGGAGAAAATAATGGTCTTTAGAGCATAAAAGTTTCTTTTTGGGACTTAGGAAAATCAATAAAGTCAATTAAAGATAGAAGAAACTTCAAATGTTATTTATCCATACTTTTATTTTCACGACCGACCCAACGGATAACCGTCATTTTCAAATCTTGAAGGAACCTGATAATGACGGCAATCCGTTGAAACCTGGGTCGGTCGTGTAAATAAAAGTGTGGGTAAATAATATTTGAAGTTTATTCTTTCTTTAATTATGAAAGAGCTCCACAAGGTCCGTCCAGCACAATTTCATTATTTTCTGATAACACGGCAATGGGACACGGAATTTTGACTGGGCTGTAGTCGAAACACGCCGTCTCTTTACTCATTGGAGCTTGTGGCTGCATAGCATTACGTTATTAGATTAGATTGTTAGATTAGATTGTTGTTGGGGGGGCCTTTGTCAGGAGCCCGGGCACTTAGACCTTTCTTGGTCCATTGTGCCAACCCCATGCCTGGGTGCCACTTGCAGACAGGGGACAAGAGCACCTCGGTAGAGGTATGGAGGATTGGCCTCCCCCTGCCTCACCCCAGTACCAGGTATAGAGGATGTCCTCCCTCCAACCGGCCCGGTTACGTTATTAACTCTTAGGTGAATATCTCACTCATTTTAATATCGGCGGTAACGAATTCCGAAACTCTTATAAGTACTACTGCGCATTTGTAAATCCGTACTGTGTCAATGAGCAGGGTCACTGTGAGAAGTTGCGATAAATAGATTGTCCAGCAACGCGATATAAGTATTCATTTTCCCCACGCACAATCTGCGATCACAGCAGTAAAGAGCGCAAATACAACTCTGGCATCCCCAGACATTAAACTGTCCATCCTCAATGTCTAGATTTAGTGCCAAATCATCCCCAAACGGCTGGTATCCGGACACCCCCTGCTATACGGTACCAATTCTTCGAAAAAGTTTATTAGATTTTGATAAAGGCACGGGAAACGCTTTCATACTTCTTCACTGTAGAGAGGAAGTTAACTCTTTCATTATTTAAAACATAGAAGCACGTGAGGACGAAAATAAATACGTGATTTTCGTTCTCACTTCATTAGTAATTATGTACTAGACATGTGATTTAATGAGGAGAACGGAATGAAAACCGCGAGATTAATTAGCACTGATTGGCTCAAAATCATACTACTAATAAGAAATCCCCGATACTCGCTATTCTGGAGCTTTCATCGATGACGCAGATGTGTCGTGTTTTGCTTCTTATCTCCGTCAAAGGAACTTTTGTGATGGCCGATAAAAGGTGAAGAACAGTTTCCGCCCGATATCGCATAGGCGACAACGCAATGTGTAAAGACCATGTGACATCGGCCATTCACTGCCCTACGGCTATGACTAGCTATAAAGACTTCCTATTTGGAGTAGATACTTCCTCCAGGCGCATATCTATGTTTGGTGTGCACGATCTTTCTCATGGGAATACATTGAAAAGGAACCAATAACGTATTTTGATCATGCAGGAAAATTTTTCTTATTTCTCTCCAGTTAAACCGATAATAAAATAAATATGTTCGGCATGTGGTCCATTATCGGTATGACGTGATCCATTAAATGTGTTTCAGTTTGCTTAGCGCAGATGAGAGACTTGGTTTTCGGGTCTTCCTCCGCGTCTATCCATATTCTTCTAGACAATATTTAGCCGGCGTTCCAGCTGGCTTCTTCATGTCCGCTGAAGTGAATGTACTCCCACTTCAGTGGACCTGAAGAACCCAGCTGGAACGCCGGTGAAATATTGTCCAGAAGAATACTTATGGACAGACGCGGAGGAAGACCCGAAAACCAAGTCTCTCCAAGCCCAAGACTCCGCGGAAGCCTTCACAGAAACTTTAGCGCAGATGACTTCACAAATATCATTGGAACATGCTCTGAGCGGAAGAGATTGAAACACTTTAGCGCAGATACATGATTAGAAAGCACTCCAAGCTGTCAGTCGCCACCCTTAGGTAACCGACCAACTTATTTGAGCGAAATGTTGACCGTGTGACATCGAATTCGCCTTCAAACATTCAATTTCCTTCCTCGCCCCTTCCTCATTCCTTCCCTTATCCTCTATTTCCCTCTTTCTCTCCTTATACCCCCCCCCCCCACCCAAACAACTCGTCTCCTCGATTTCCTTCCTCCACACTTCGTAACCTTTTAATTATTCTTTCTTACTTTTATTATTATTATTATTTCCGAGCACTCTGACCTTCCATCTCCGGCTCTTTTGTTTCGCTCAATTAAAGGCTCGCAGAAATCTCTCCGGGGCAGGTCTCCCTCTTTTTCTCTCTCCCGTTGTTTTGATAGGGTCCAATTAAACGCGGGTGAGGCCAGCGCTTTAATCTGCAAGGCTGGAGGAGGTTGGAGGGGCGCGAGTTTAATTCGTGGGAGAAGGCGTGGAGTGGGGGTTGAGGAGGGGAGGGAAAGAGGAGAGGGGTCGGGGAGGGGAGAGGAGTGGAGGAGGGGAGGACAGAAGAAATGCGCCAAGAGAATGAGAACCTTATAAAAATGTCTTAATGACGTCGGCCATAAGACGTAAAAACGTCCTAGAGATAGAGAAAACAGAGCACTCATATAAACACAGAAATACGTGCATACGGGGAGAGCGCTTGTCATTTGGCGCAGGTAATTAGCGCGGTACATTTTTACGGTGGCCTTTGAGCGATATATACAACGTCATGGATGCCGTAAATCTTCTTTCTTCCGGCGCAATAAGAAAGTCCGGCGTTCTGCAGTCACGAGTTTAAACTCGTTAAATCATGCCCAGTAGGCCAAGTGAGGCTTCGTGCGAGAGCGGATTAATTATTACTCCCCCCCCTCCATCTTCGGAGACATTATTAGTAATGGAAACAGAGGCCTGGTAGGTAAGTAGGAAAATTTTCTATTCAAATTTATTGTCATTAGTCGCTCATAGAAAAGGCACTGCTGGCGTGAGGGTAAAAATATTTGCTTAAGGAAGTCGGAATCTCGAAGGATTATTACTTCCGCGTCTTTGCTACGTTATTAAATTCTTAATAAAGCTTTTGGTGGCACTCAATCTTATTTTGTACTCATTTGATCAAATGGTTATTCAGTTATTTATCTGCGCTTTGGCTTAATGTACGCATATCACTCTCTCACAGGTTTGGGACTGTGCATGTATTATTGTTGGTAAGCTAACAAAGTAAGTAAGACTTAGAGCATTAAGGTGACTGGATTTATGATCTGCTGAACCGGGACAAACTGTCGGTAATTACGGAGTGTAGGCAATTTTGAAAACATATTTCTCTAGTCATGTCAAGCGTTGGAAAAATCATGTCTTTATGAATCTTATACAACTCAATTCTTTCTAAATCTTAATTAATGACAATTTCTTAGGAACTGAGTATATTATAATTACAGGAAGAAATATGTGTCAAGCATCTATCATGTCAATTCAAGAATAAGAGGAATAAAATATAGAGGAAAAATTATATTATCATGTTAATGTACTTAAATGATACATATTTTTAGTTCCACTTCTAAAGGAGTTTTTCATCAAATGGAAATAGAAAATTTTATGACCACTAAAAATAAGTGTTTTTGTATAATTTTTCGGGAAACCGGGGACAAACACCTTAAGGCCGGTACTATTCCGGGAAAAATAGTACGTATGGTCACATAAACTGACATATTTGTTTAAAAGGCTAAATATTTTAACTCTGCCACTAGTTACTGCATTTTTCGGTGAAAAAATAAAACCCTTTAACCTCTCTGTTTGGCAGTCTTTGTCATCTAACAAGAAGTAGTAGCTATGAACAATTTTACCAGGTCACAATCAGTACCCTATGCAAAAACACTATTGTTGTGATTTCTATTTTTACCCAACTCCGTACAACCTTAGGAGGTTCCTCCACGACTGTGTGAGTCGAAACTAACTTCCAACTCTTTGTTTAATTGGCTTTAAAATCCTGCTTTCCTTTATGGCATAAGTCAGCTATTGAAAACCAGCGTTAAGGTTGTATCAAATAAAAATTGTTGCAAAAAGTGGAATCACTTCAAAGAAGTCCATCTGATACACGTGGGGAACGAAAAGTTACGAGCTAAGGGGAGTTGAAGCGTTAAACAAGCGAGGGTGTATCCACAAAGTGTTAAGAAGGGTACGAAAAGGGGACAATGAGACGTAAGGTGAATGAAAGGAGGGAAGTGTAGCGCAGGGGGGGAGGAAAGGGGTAGTTTTGGGGAGGGAAGGGAAGTTATTTCGGGGTGCGTTGGGGGTGGTCCACTGCATGATGATGAGGGAGATGGATTTTGGGGCAGGGGAGGGTTGAGAGAGCGTGAGGTTGCGGGAGCACGCGAAAGGTTCCAAGGCTCGTCCTCTCCCGTGCGGTTGCATGTGCCCCGTTTAAATGACTATAGTGTGTTCCAAAATTAATTGTCAGCGGGGACCTTACAGAGAGCACTGTTGCCAAACTTGCGCTCCTTGCACTCACCTCTCGGCCACATAAGAAATTATTTCCAATACGCCACTAAATTTACGCAAATAACTTCGGCACAATAGTTGCACATTAGAAGACTCCTAGGCGTGCAGTTGGCGAAATCAATAACATTATTTTAATCTTCCTGCTGCTTTTGGCAGCATCGCTCTTCCGGCCCCATGGAGATGCACTAAGGAAACAAATCTTCATAGAACCCCAAACTGTAAGCTAAATGTTGAACCCCTGTATTGGGTTGATAGTTAACATGGCGGCTCTAACTAACTTACGTTCACCCGAATTCCATTTTACCGTAGTATAGGTGATGGTGAGCTCTGATGAAAAGGAACTGCTATAGAAAATTGAACCTATGAGCCTATTACAGTGGGTACCATCAAGTCACGGAAGAAAGTGGAAGAAATGGGAGTGAACTGATGGAGAGCAAGGATATTTTATTTCTTCAAATATTAACGACTGCCACATAACTATTATTACTGAAATGCATTCGCCGCCATTGCTTACCATATAATATTGTTAATTTATTTCAGGCTATAAGTGGTCATAAATCCAACCAGGCGTGACACCAGACCGCAACCCTAGGGATACAAGGCGAGGACTTTAGACCGCCGCTACCAGGGCCGACAAACCAAGCATAAGGACAAATGGTAATTCAAATTTCATACCTATATGTCTAGATTGTTAATTTCATCCATAATTACTCCTCTGAATGGACTCTCTAGCGTGTAAGTCCAAGAGAACTTCAATATGTCTTTGGTTAGTGCTACCATCTTCTTGCTTGACCCTCCCATTTTCTAACTGGTAATTCAACCTCCCTTCGTACACTTGCATTTCAAATACCAGCTAGCAGCGCCAACGATAGTAACTCTATCGTGGCCACAAAAAAGTTTGCTAGGGTTAGCGTTCACATGACAAACTTTTCACTAGCATCCGGCTTACCGACGTAGAAAGCTAGTAATGTAAACAGAGCATTAGGCAGTCCTCTCTGTTGCTGACTCGTGATGAAGTTATGTGGCGGGGACGATCGCATGAAAGAGGATGAGTGAAGTCCTGCCGTTGATGTAACCGGGCATAGTTTAGAGGGAAAAGGAACAATGGAAGACGACAATGAACGAGAAAAAACTTTTTCGCTGTTTACTAAAAAACATATTTAGTAAAAACAATAATGAATGAATGAATGAATGAATAATTTATTATTGTCCTGGGGATATACCCCTTAAGAACAAAAGCAATTAAGATTTACATTTTTTGAGCAACATAAAGATAAAAATCAACAATTTGGACAGTAACATAATGAAAAATGGGAACATAATGGACAGTAACATAATGGGAATGGTGATATAAAAATATAATTTTTTAAGCGGATACGTTATTTATAATATGAAAAAATCATTTTTTTGCCAGAAAAAGAAAAAATATGTATGAGAAAAAAATATTTTTATCGTTTGAATTTCAATTTCTTTTGAAAAGCCTTTTGGCCGACAAAAAAGGTAAGTGAGGCGGACTAGTTATGACTAATAAGATATTTTCTTTATTTGACGATTTTAATTTAATTCATTTCAATACACATTAGGAGGAGGCAAAATAGGTGGTTGGAACGGGTAATGAGGGGCTAAGTGAAGCTGAAGGCCTTGATTGAGAGGAGAATGTTGGGTTCGCGGGTAAGGGGAAGAAAGAGAATTGATATTAAGAGGGGATAAATGGAGGTTAAACGTATGCTGAAATGAAGAAAGAAAATATTTAGGTAGATGGAGGTGTGTGCCAGTAAGTATCCAGAGGATATTTATTCTCATACATTAAAAACCTATCCTAACCGGTAGAATACCCTAAAAATATAAATCAATTATAGGCACATTTTTCGGCAAGGATCCAGAAAGAATATAAATGACATTGAAGTGATTTTGTGGTGAGCCCACCTTGTAATAATTGTTTAAAACTCTTATTTATTTCAAATCGCCCGTCACTGAGGAGGAGACCAAAAAGAGGTCGGCCTCTTGGTCTACTTCCGGTGATGAGGGGTGCACTCTGTAGGGTAAGGAAGGTTGTGTGTGTTCGACCGTCGTAGAAAGTAGGAGGCGATAGTTGGTCGGTAGAGACAGTGTCCCTTCCGTCTCCTCACCCCTCTCCCTCCTCCTCCACCCCTCCCCCCGAAAGCGTAATCCTTCCACATCCTCATCCTATCGCCCGCTTTCTGACTCAAATTAAATTTCAAGATACCTTGTTCCGGAGAGTTCTCGCAAAATCCATCCAACGGCCTTCTGCTGGGAGGTCTCGGGTTTCCCAAAGTCTCGTCTACTCCCCACCCCCATCCCTCTTCCCCCCTCATACCTTCTTTCTCATCCCCCCCACCCCTCCAGTCCAGTTTCCACCCCCGAGAAACCCCTTACCCCACACACACATACACTTTCTGGACCAGCTAAGGGATGTAAAAGAGGTGGAGGAGGGAGTGAGTTGGGGTGGGCATGGAGAGTTGGAGAGGGTGAGTACCCAAAGCCTCATCCACAAGGGAAGAGTTCTTCCTCCTCTCCCTATCTACCTCTTCCTCCTCCTACACCAACCCTCTGACTGGCTTCTGCTGCGCCAAAGTGAAATTTGTTTCGTGCCCCAACATGAAATATTCACGGGGCCTGCCGCTACATTAGTAAACGGATGTAATTAGAAGGAGCTCAAGAGAGTGTGGGAGGAGGTGGTCGGAGGGTGCAGGGGGAGGTGGTGAGGATGTAAGGTGGTGTCGTGCGGGTGGGGGAGGGTCGGAGGGAGGAATGTGGGAGGGGTGGTTGGAGTTGGTAGCCGAGAATTAAAAGGGGTGTGGGGTGCGGAGGAGACGAGGCCTGTGGGGTGGGGGAGGTAACGGTGTGGGAGGGAGGGGAGTGTTTCGGAGGTCCAGACGAAGGAGGAGGAAGGGCCACCCCCTGTTTAAACTCCTTGCTCCGTCGTCCGAAAGCAAGCTCCCTTCCTCCTCCTTCATACGGTCGGCACACTTCTTCCGCCTACCCCACCCCATTACTGATTTATCAAGGGTCCGGCAAAGGACCGTCCTTAAGGTCTTTCCACGTGCATACTTGCGATCTTGTGTGTGTGTGTATCAGGGCGTCTCAAAGTCCTTATGCCCCCCCACCCATCTTCCCTCTTCGCACTCAGAATTCCTTCACGCTCGCCGTTCCTCCTTCACCACTTTGCCGACCATGAGCGTAGCCAGACTTCGTCGTGGGAGGAGATAATGTGGGACGTGAAATTACCTTCTTGGCGTTGACATTTTAGGGGTGGAAAAATTATAATAGTGTCCGAGCGTTAACACTGAAATATTACAGTAAAGAAAGAGAGTTGAAAATATTCCAGGACAAATTCTCTGATACATCTTTACTTTACACGTTATCAAGAAAAGGATGCATGGTAATTGTTTTTTACCAATGATTTAAAATACCGTAGCGTGTAAAATAATTTCATGAAGTTAATGATTTAGAGGTGTCAACGTTGAAATAGTTAGTGAGCGTTAATATAAAAATATTGCAGCGATATGAGGGAATTAGAAACATTCCAGAACAATGTGGTTGAATCATCTTTATTTTGCGCGCAATCAAAAAGTGTAATTATATTAGTTATTTTTTTTCTTTTAATGTAAAAAATATCGTAATGCGTAAAATTACCTTCTGGACTTTAATGATTTAGAGGTGGCATATATTAAAATAGCGTGTGAGCATTAATATATGAATGTTGCCGCAAAATATGGGAATTGAAAATATTCCAGAACAAAGTACTTGATGCATCTTTATTTAACTCGTAACCAAGAAATTGGACTAAATTGAATATTTTTTCAATATTTATGAAGAGTTACTAATTTAAAATGTGTATTTTAACTATAATAATGTTTGGCAGAGGGTGATTTAAGAAAATAACACTGCAAACGCCTTAGTGATCAAACACAAACTCCAGAAACTGAAATATTGTACTGTTTGAGGTAAGTGAGGCATATGTACCTTTTATTAGGAAGTAAATACTGATTCTGTGGAAAAATTAGAGAATGGGAAATCGGGTGCATTAAAATTTTAATATTTCCCAGTGGTAACAAAAAATGGAATGGCTTTTGATGCATCTTTGCTCCACTCTTAATCAAATATGATCTATGGTGATTATTATTAAAAAGCGAGCTGCGTTAAGCTGCAGTACATGCAAACATTTGTTTACGAAAAAAGATAAAATGAAAGAAAGAAAGATTTTCTTCATCTACTTAGATTCCACCTAGCGATATAATCAATGGAATCAATGGAAGCAATGGAGTCGTGGTCGTTATGAATCATTAAAACTGGCTAATCATGGAATCATCCGGGTGATAGGTTATTAAATATGCATTTATCAAAAACAATTGATACCACTAAGTAGTCTTAGTGATAATTAACGATTTATTTACACATCAGCCATGTGAAATTATTAGCGAACATGTTTTTCGTTTCAAAACTGAATCCTCATCTTTAGGAGAAATACTATTCAATTTAGAATATTAATATGGCCATTCATGATTTATAGAGGTATAAAGGCCTTGAATCCACTGTTGATTTCAGAATTATTTTAATTTAAATCGACTTGTGGCTCTGTCCGTCTGTGTCAGTGGATATCCCCTGCACAGATTTTGTTTCGTGGAACGGTATTGAAATTGGTGAAATTCATCCTTACTGTCTTGTAACTTATGTGAAATATGTGACAGAAATGCATTGGAAGAGTTGAACAGCCTTATTACTTTCCCGTCATTTGATTCAAATTAATTTTTAACATTAAAACGCTTTGTGTTATTATAATTACAATTAAAGTCCTGAATTCAGATTTGTTCTCTTCCTGTAAAAGAGTACATGAATTACTCATGATATTTTCCCGCTTTTTGCCATGCATTTTGAAATAAAAAATGGAAATTATAAAATAGATATTTTGTTAAATGGATGCTTTTAATTTAGTGGTCCTAACAATATGTATATAAGAAAAAACGGCAATTTTTCGTAGTAGAGACAGATAAAATGAATTGAAATTTAAAAAAAGCATTTGAGTTCCGCCAAAAACTAATTGGGTTAATGTGTACTACTTGCTAAAATTCTTGATTGCTCTTTGTGTTACAATCCAGAATATCTTTCTCAGCGATGAAATATAACTTTCTTCATATTTTTTCCCTTTACTAGTACGACTACTTAAGAAGCATTATTTTAAAAATTATTTTTTTTAGTTTCCCCCCATCTACTTCTTATATGGCTATCGCGCGTAACTTGCTCGTATATTTTGTGAAAAAAGCAGTGCCTTCAGTAAATTATTTTATTTTGTGCATTTTTCTAGATAAATCATTACGGTAACACGACAATTCCGCTACTGATCACTATATTTTCAGTACATTAACTGCACAACTGAGCTCTTCAAATATAGCTATTTGAGCAACCATTACATATGTATTTTTATTTTGGCCTACTTTTGGCCCCCCACTTACCCCCTCTGCGCACCTAATTCCCCCTCTCACCAATTGCATCCTCCCCCTCCTTAGCCCTCTCTGCACGCTACCTCCCTCGTCCCCCTTTTGATCTCCTTCACCCTCCAGTGTTCCCATCTTCCAATTTCTCCGCTACACTCACCCAACAATCTTTACGCCTTGACATGAACCTCGCACATCTGGTCGCTCCCATAACTGGAGTTTCTCCGAATTCTGGGACCTTTCCACGCGCAAAGCACTTCGATGTGACATTGTAAGTGGGCAGTGTGTCAGAATGTTGTTTTAGAATCTACATCTATGTTAGGTGTTCTCGGCATTCCCACCGGGTTAGATAATTGGCTGCTGCCGACGTTTCGATAGATAAAACTCCTATCGCCTTCAGAGCATTGAAGCTCAATTCAATGCTGTGAAGACGATGGAAATGTAATCTATCGAAACGTCGGCAGCAGCCAATTATCCAACCCGGTGGGAATCCCGAGAACAACTAACATTTGTCATCCGCCAGGAAAACACCAGATCTATAATGCATCTATGTAGTTCCAACATCATAATTATTAGTAATTTTTGCTTTTGTTATTAATATAGTTTAAAATGTTTTAATGATAAAGGTTTATATTTCACTTTTGCCCTTTAATGCTCGATCTTACTTGCAGAGCCATAAACATATATTTATATGTATTCTAGGTAATGTCTATACATAAAATGCAAATATGAGATGTTTACATGACTCAAACTGAACTTAACCACTTTCACACAGAATGTGATCTAAATATTTGTTTTATTTTCTTTTGTAATTGAATTGTAGTTTTCATTTTTTACATAGTTGAAAAATGTCTCCAATACGTTCTATTAAAACACATCATGGGCTTGGGTGGCCTAGAACTGTAAACAACATTACTATCGTCTCATCTACGTACTACCCAGTAAGCCGTCAGGCTGTGGGGTTAAATGCGGAAAAGCTGGAAAAAATAAATATATATATGCAATGATTACTTAAATAGCTATATTGAAGAGCTCTGTTGTGCAGTTTATGTACTGAAAAATTGTTATCAGTAGCGGGATTGTCGTCTTACCGTAATGATTTGTTTAGAAAATAGCAAAAAGTAAATAATTTATAAATGAACTGCGTTTTTCATAAAATTTATGAGGAAGTTTCGCGCGATAGCCATATAAGACGGATCATTCTTTGCTAAAAAAAACAGGCATCACTTTTGTGAGTAAAGACGCCATATACAGTTCATGCGGTACGAGAAAAAATGGTGCCAGCAGCTGTCTTGATTGGAATATTCCAGTTGGCACCGAGGTAGATATGGTCAAAACAAATCTTGGAATCCATGTAGAACACCTTTACATCCGTCATAATCTAATGTGGCGACTTATACATAAGATTTTGAGAAAATCGGAAATTTCGGGAAATTGCTGTTTATTTCAGTGTATGGTGGTGTACTGTACTCAATACTATTCCCCTCACTATCAACGTTAAATTAACGACCTTTAACGACTTAAACGTTAACGACCGTTAAATTACAGATGGCTCGGAAGTATAGCGCCACCTTAAGAACTTTTCAGTTTTTCATGTCTGCATGGGATGCTAATTGACTTTACGTGTCAGTAATCGTGTAATAATATTGTTGAGGAATGATAGCAGTAAGTGGGCATAATAGCTCAGATATAAAAAGGAGAATAGTCTTAGTGAAGGAAGCGTTTAGTAATGGAAGAGAGCTGATAACATGGATCTTGGGGGGATATAAAAATAAAAGACTTTCTCTGTCTATAAAAAAGAAGCTGGTTAAGTATTATATATAAGTTATAAAAATAAAAGACTTTCTCTGGTTATAAAAAAGAAGCTGGTTTAGAGTTTGTTATTAGTCATGCCAGGCATTCAAAAAGGAGTTTCACGGAAGGTCATGCTTCGTCCAGGTGGCTGCCACCATGTTTTGCTACCGCTACCCCCCCCCCCCCCAACCCTTACACAAGATCCTCGCCATCAATAATGTAAGGGATCTGATGACGGGGACCTTGGGTGAGGGTATAAATAAGAGAATGATGAAGAGCTTGATATGGGGTGTAGCGTTTTATGGGGCAGATACGTGGACGCTGAGAGTGGAGGACTAGATTAAGCTGCAGGCGTTCGAGATGTGGTAGTGGAGGAGGATGGAGAAAGTGGACGGAAAGTAAGAAAAACAAGGAAGTACTACGTGTGGTGGGTGTGGAAGGGAAACTATTGAGAGAGTTTAGAAAAAGGCATGGTAGGTGGTTGGAAGAGGTAATGAGGGGCGATAGGATGTTCAAAAGAGAGAAGGATATTGGGCAAGCGGGAAAGTGGAAAGAGATAAGGTTTTATGGACGGGATGAAGAAGGGTAGGACGGGCGCGGAGATGAAGAAAGAAATACTTGAGACAGATAGGGTCCTGCGCTTGTAAAAATCTGGAGGAAAATTTCTGGCTTCTATGAAAACATACCTTTAACTGGTAACTTACTTAAATGCAATGTAATGAAGACTAGACTGAATGTCGCTTGGTACACCGCACTTGCTGATTTGTGATAAATAACTTATTTATTAACCCCATATCTTTCTAATCGCCTTTAGTCTCACCCCGCTTGAAATGTGGCACGTGGATTTGTTATGCATGAATTTATATCTCGTTGTATCCAAAAACTAATAGTAATAGTGATACTAGGCTGAAGTAGTACGTTAACCGGTGTACTTTACGTTAGCATGTTTGTAAACGTTTCACTCTCTTGGTTTCTGGTATGGGATTGCATTTTCCTCCCCACGGCTTTCTGGTCCTCGCCTAGCGAGCAGGGGAGCATGCGAGTCTCCATCTTGAACTGGAATGAGTATTGCATGTCTGATGTGGACCAGAATTCAAGCTTCTCATCTCCTTTCTGTGCACCTTTCCTCCCTTGAGAAGTTCCCCCTCAGCGCGGTCTCCCTCCACCTCCGTCATCCCCCAAGACTCGGAAACCACCCAGTTTGCCACCCTCGGGCACCATCCCCCCTCATCCACTCTATTATCCTGCGTGAAATAAACCAACCGGCGGATCTCATTAACCTCCTCCACCCACGCCAAGGGTCCCTTCCCCCCTGGCCACAGTTCTGTTCTTCTCCTTCCTCTGTAACCCCTCCCCATACCCCTAACGATCTTCGCCAACCTTAGAAATATCTGTTTTCAGTATCTCTTTTTAGGCATTCCTAATTTATCCCTTCATCTCGTGGTCCGATCATTTTCTTTTTCCCACCTACCCCATTCTTCTGAGCATATGCACCCTAGAGATGAAGCACGGTGCCTTTCAATTTATTGTTTTATGGGATTATAGCAGTCCGAATTTCATGACGTCAGACACGATGAGGTTTGAGGCACATCCTCAGTAGAGCGCTTAGAGCCCTTGCTTAATATCATATGCGTATATTTTTCCCATTTAAACTAGATATTACTTTGACTGAACTTCAATAGTTAGGGTGATCTTCCGGTTAGGGTAGGTTTAAATAGACGAGAGTAAAAATCTTATAGATTTTAACTGGCGAAGGCTACTTTCCTCTTACACGATTTTTTAATTCATCCCAGCATAACGGCCTACTTCTCTTCATCCCGTCCATAAAATCTATTATCTTTCTTCCCCTTCCCCCCTTGCCCAACATCCTCCCTTCTTTCACGGCCTTCTGCATTCCTTCGGCCCTCATTATCCTTTCTAATCGCCTACTATGTTTCTCTCGTATTTTCTGAAAAAATCATGGTTTTCGGTAATAGTTTAGCTACCGTAGAGACAAAATTTCTTCGTTGACGGCGAGGGCCCGTACATGTTCTCGAAGGTCACTCCTTCTTCTCCTGTGTGCTCTTCTTGTTTGCCGCCCTTAAGAAGTATCTGTTCTCCGCATCTCTGTTACGACAAATTTATCCCTTCATCTCGCGGTCCGATTCTCTTCTTTTTTCCCCACTACCCCCTACGTCACCCTGCACGACTTGTTCTCTTCCCCTTTCCCTCTTGTTCTTCCTAACGTTCCTTTTTTCTCCTTTCATCTCTGTCCTCCCCCTGCCTGCTGCGAGAGAAATGATGAGTCAGTGATTAATCAAGCGTTAAATTGCATCCGTGGCTGTTCCAGACCGCTCACCTGGCCTCTCTGGGAGAGTTGTATGTTTGTGTTCGATTCCAGACGCATTCCCGTTCCGACGACTTCGTTCAGTTCTAGAGATGGTCTTGAAAGATCTTTTTGTGGTCTGAAACAACTAAGCGGTTGAACATTCCCCGATACATTGTGAGATACAATTCAGGCTCGTCATCGAAGTAGGAGGGCAAAAAAATGGAGCAAGTGGAACAACGTAATTATTCGGGTAGTGCGTTGGAGGAAAATGGGTATATTGGGAAGGGCATTAGCAGGTGAATTATCCTAGCGAAGAGGCATTCAGCAATAAGGGATAGGTGATGACGGGGACCTTGATCAAGAGTGTGAAGAAATGGTCGGCGAAGAGTTCAGTATGGAGGTGTATGGTGCAGACACTTGAACTCTGAGAAAGGAGGATGAGAATAGGCTGCATGCGGGTGAGATGTGGGTGTGAGAGAGAATGGGGAAAGTGCGGTGGAGTGACAAAGTGGACGAACCTCCTCCCAATCCGAAGATACTGGCTGCAAACCCAGCGAAACCATCTCCCTGCCAGATGGAGCGACGCGGGAGCAACTCGAAAACCTTACTGTCACCTGCACATCACCGAGAAAGCCTACGGATCACGCTCTCTTATGACTCCTAATATTCCTTCTAATTAGAGCATCTTCCAACACATTCAACCATGACTTTCTCGGTCTACACCCTCCTCTCACAGCAGTTACTCTTCTATCATGCATCTATTTCTTGGTCTCAACATGGCCAAACAATTGCATCACCCTCCTATCGTATTTTAATCTTACTTGAGTTAGTCTTCCTGCAATTATCCACTCATTTATAGCTATCCTACTTTATCGCCAGTAGCTATTTCTGCGAAATCCCATACTAACTGCATTTAGCTTGCACTCATGCCACTCCTGGCATACCCAAACGTTACATATGCGTATAAATTTTAAGTTAAAGGGTGAAATAGGTATTCTTGGTTGGTAGTCTCCCAGAAAGCATAATTATAGTTAAACACGCTTTACCAAGTGCTTGATATCTTAAATGAAACTGGAGAAGGTATATATCTCTTATTATTATGATTTATTAATTCTTCCGTGTCTTGTGGAACAATTATGTTCAATTTTTTGCTGAAAGTTTCATTGCTTCTTTCCGAGTTGGATTAATTGCTATAAGTTGATAAAGCGATCAAGTCAATGACCTAATAAGTGATCACAAGTCAGACGAGCTGATATCAGCGGACATTATTTGTCCCTTAGCGTCCTGGTGAAAACACATCTGCATTGGGTCGCTCTGTGTCACGGCTTTTCCTCCAATTTTTATTTTATTTTCTTTTTTCACCATTTAATATCTTGAACTCTCCGTAATTAAAGTTCCCGTCTGGAGAGCTATCTCAATTTGCGTCGTCCCAATAATCCTTTATCGGGAAATGTCAGCAAAGTATAAATGTACATAAATCGTTCGATATCCAATTTTTGAATCCAATGAATTCCAGAAGTGCCGTCTTAATTAGCTTCCTCCCGGATGATATTTTATTTTTTTGTCATTTCCTTACAGGCAGCTCCCTGAACGAATTTTGAAAGAGAGGGGGATGTATTTGAAAACTACGGAATTAATTAATCCATTTAATAAAAAAATATACACGAAAAAAGGCGTCTAAGGGAATGAGTTGGTAGCGGGCTATTGGGGAAACACCTGGCCAACTGATTTCTTTTGCATAAATTCTCTCCCGTGATATTAATCAGCTCAGAGCCCTTCGATGTTCTTCCAATTTATCCTTTTTTTAAAGGCCTTTTCAATCAAGTTCCGCTTACCTCTTTACCAAACTACTCCTTCCTTCCAAATCCTTAACATCCACCCTCTAGCTCTCTCCGCCCTAAACCCTGAGTCTACTAAATCGGCAACTTATATTTTTTTCCCTTTTTCTCATCGGTTATCTTATTCGTAATCAACTAAGTGACTTTGGGGACCCACTTTAGTTAGCTTGAGATCCACCTCAGAGTTTGTCTGTAGCACCTATCAGGATTCAAGTTTCCTTCAATAAAATTGAAAATCAAGCGTAAAATACTTGTACGATTTGCGTGATGGTTAAAAACAATGTAGCACTGTAGTTTTTTATTTAGAAGCTCGTTACCTAAAGCATGTAGGTGGTGACGATGTACCGACGGGCTGATAACATTTGGTGTATCGAGAGTTGTCGATGATTTCGTCTATACCGAGGTTACGATAAGTTTAATCAGGAGTGACACGCCTTTAATTATAGTACATAACGGCGTATGGACGATTTTATCAACACTCATTATATTTTTTAATTTAAAACATTCAAAATGATTCAATCGTATGATAAATATATCGGTGTGAATGTGATACATCGTCCAATAGCATAGTCCTATTGGTTTAGCTGGTTCAACTTTTTCTGAATCCTTAAGAAATCAGAGCAAGTACATAATTCTTTATTCCTATTGTATTGTAATTATGTACATCCTTATTTGCGTCAGTCATAATGCATAAAATGCTCAAATGTTTGTCCGAATACTAATGTGGTTACATAATTTTTATTACTTGAAATTATAAGCACTGAGAAGGGAACTTCATGTTTAATCGTCCTAGGTTTTTGCCAGTTCACTGGGAGTTTTTTTTAATAATACATATATTAATTTACTCCACAATAAAGTGGAAAAATATTGCCACAGTTGAATTTTTGTAAACATTCTTTCTTCCAAGGGAGTCATTCTATATTAAAAACGAAATTTCCACTTCTTTTGGGGCAAAATAAGCTTTTAGGAAAAGTGAAGGTGATAATAATACACTTGCAATGAGATGATAAAGCTTCATAATTGTCAATATTTTTCAAGGACCCTTTGTTCCTTTTTAATTGCCAACATCTCAATTTATTCATATTTTTATTTATTAAATTCAATAAATTTCTAGATGCTCCATAGTTGTTAACATCGTGTCTTAATTATTCCTGAGAGTTTCTGGGAAAAATGCTATTGTGACTTACTATTGTGACTTATACATTTTTTAGAACCAGAAAAAACTCTCGACGGTCTTTTCTGCTCCGTCTCATCGTTCTCATAAAAATGATTTATATCTATTCAAAAAAGTAATTGGATGTCTTCATCCATAAAACCTATTCTCTTTCTTCCCCGAATAGAGTGCATTAATTCCGGGAACTCTTCGCTTTCCTCCTCCGAATCACCCATCCGAGTTCTTAACAAAAGTAGAACGAAGTCCAAGAATTCATATTTTTCGTATTTTTGATTAATTTGTTTACTTAACTTCTCAAATTATTAATATTTTATGCCACCCGCCAGAACGTCGGCGATACTACCATGAGAGAAATGTTTGTTGCATTTATCTTGAGGAAGTTGATCATCCCACAATGTAAACTAAGGAATATCCGTACGTGATTCTAAGGGAGTAAATATACAGTTTTTAAATGGAGAATATACACAGTTTTCTGCCATTTCCTAAATATTTAACAGTACAGTCACTTTAGCTTTCCAAATTGGTGACTTAGTTTGTCATCTAAACAAAATAATAATTAGCGGATTGGTGGTAAGGTAGTGGATTTAGGAGTGGAAGGTATGGAGTTCGATCCCCTGGTGTGATAAATACTTTTTTCTTTTTTTCATAGTTTTTTTCGCTTATCTTTTTATGTGCTTTCTTCATGGTAACTTCCATTAAAAATATTTTCACGCAATTTCTTACTTTCTAAAGTGATACACTCCTTAATGCCGGGGAGTGAAGCGAGTTAGATGGAGCTTCGGTCACTTAAATTGTAAAATGCCGTTATTTTTACCGCAGGGCGTTTTTTCTTGGAAAATTTGCGTACCTCAAACAAAGAATTTTAATAATTTAGCGAACACTGCATGAAACTCATCTATGAGCGCTTTAGGCACCTTAAAACTAACTAGATAGGTATTTTTTTAGACGTGGAACAAATATTGTACTCGGGGTTTTTGAGAATACAATACAACCTCCATTCCTTACGTGACGTACAATCACTCCATCTATTATAGACATAATTGAGCCGGTTAATGCCTTGCTAATAGACTTTTTTCAATTCTTTGTCCTTCGATTGCGCTCTCATTAAGCGACTTAATTCTATTGACTGCATTCCTTTCTTTTCTGGTTGAACGTTTCCCACTCTTCCGTATCCATACTTCTTGTTGGTTTTGTTCAATGTGTATAGGCTTTCAGAATTTTTTACTCGACTTCACAAGTGCTCCGCCCCATTTTGCCTCAAGCACACAACCGTTACTGTGCCGCCTACCTTTACAAGTCCGCGAAGCGTATACTTAATGAATTAACGGGATTCATATTACTCACCCAAGACATAAGGAGTTAGCGATAGTGGCATTTAATTGTATCGCTTGGGTACCCTCACTTTTCTGAATGGGACGGCGGGAGTAATGTGACCCGGGGTGGAAGTAAATGAGGAGTATGTCAACATAATAAAACGTTCATTTGCCGTTTCCTCCTTTGTGATATTGCCGCAGACGAAATTCTGTCGAACTAGTAAGTGTTTGGTGCAGAACCCTTGCGACCGGCCGCTGTGGCTTTTGTTCTCGTTGCCCACGCCTTGGGCCGGCACTGATCTTGTCTAAAATTGTCGCAGCATATTGTGGCCTCTCCTCGAAGCCGAGTCCTCATTCTGAAATGATGCCGCCGCCACCACCACCGCTGGCGCCGCAACGGCGGGTCGCCACATCGCTCAGTGCCGCGGCATATTTTTGCATTTTCTCGTTTCATTCAGAGAAATGCACCTCGACGCAGCTGAACATCGCTGGATAATTATTATTTTTTTTAAATATAGAAATGTTTATTTTACCAAAAAAAATTACAAATTACACACTTTACATCGTAAAATATATGATCTTTTCCCTTTTTTAAATGATTAATGACACAAAAAAAAGTAATCAAAATTACGTCATCATACGTAAAATAGTATTAGTTCCACGATATTTTTATAATAATGGAACATGAAATTTTAAACAAGGAACATCAATGTATAAAAAAATAGAATTACATAGCAGTTTTAGTATAGAATAATAGTCTTTCATCAATAATGAAGAAATGTCGGAGAAAAAAATAATGGTGCAGTTGAGGTCCCGCTAATTGTAAGCCAAAGCGGCTAGTCAGCAGGTGCCTTTAGTTAAAAATATTTTTTGTTTTTTTGCTGTATAGCTTTTTGGACTATAAAGAACTTAAACTTAAAATTCCAACGGTACTCTGAAATAGTACGTAAGGGGTGACCGCAGTGCACACAATGGCACAGAAGTTACGTCAAACCACGGACTCGAGAACAAATGTTTCTCTTGCCATTCAACATTACTTGCCCTGAATTGCTGTTTGGAAAATCTGCTCAATTACTTCCAGTCGAATAAGCATTATAGGCATTAGGAATTGAAAAAAAAAAAAAAAAAAAAAAAAACAGTCATCACAGTCCTTTTGGAGCGATTGAGGTCTGCAGGAGAAATTAGATAAAAATTGACACTGAAAAAGGGCGGAAATGCGCCGGTCGAAATGTATCGTAAATAAACGCTCGTGTGGGTGGATATGATCGCCTGAGTGGCAAAAATCTCATTATTTGTATTAGTCTGGATGTTACTCAGCGGTTGAAATGACCTTTTTAGCCGCAAAAATCTGATTTCGTTAAGTATCGCAGGTCTTTTTGTAATCGATTGCGAGTTGAAGTAAGTACAATATCCAGACTAATGCACCGCCTCCCATCGACCTCTTATTCTCCTCACAAACTTCCACGGTCTGCATCTCCACGAAATAATCCTCCTTTCCCTCACTTCCTCTTGTTCCCCCCCCCCCCCATCTCCTCTCACTCACTCCTCCCCCCCCTCTCCTCCTCTTCATTATAAAGGACTCCATTTTTCATCCTACCCCTCCCCTCCCTCCTCTCTACCCTCATCCTCCTCCTTTGCCGATACAGCTGAAACATTCATTGAGGCCTTAATTGGCTGATAGTCCCAGCGCGCGTAATCAGGAACGCAGTCAGGGAGGGGCAAAGGGGAGGGGGGAAAGTAGTGGGTGGGTGGGTTGTGGTGGAGGGAGGAGGAGGTCAGGAGAGGGGGAAGAGGGTTTGAGCTCGGAGAGGGGGATTGCGTGGGTGTTGGATGAGCCCGGAAAAAGGGGGTGTGGGAGCTTAGATGAACGAACGGGTCGCGAGACAGTAAGAGCCACTCTTTGAAGGTTGCGCGAAAAATTGACTGAAAGGAAGTTCCGCCGCGACTGTGTGTGTCAAAACAAATACCAAATTTCAACTTTTTGTTTGATTGCTATAAGGTGGTACCGCCGAAAAACTGACTTATTTCCAATTGACTTTTGTCATATTTATTCATATCCTGGGTACTAATAGAAAAAAGTGCCTGTTGATTGATATAAAAACTAATAAAAGCTAAGGTTTCGGCATAACTTTATGGAATTTTAACTCGTTACTAAATGAATTTGCAATTTTATAGTACACACTTCTTTGAAATTGTTAACACAGGATGAGTAAACCTTGCGAACGACCAGACTTTAGAAAACCACTCTTCAATTATGCCATCAATGTTACTAAGGAACGTTTTATGCCTCGATTCCCTCTTTGTTCATGTCTCTCTTCTTCTGCCCCTCATTCAACTTGAAATACAGGCAACTTCACCCCTCCGTATCCTCTACAGTAATATTATTCCGTCATTATGCTTCTACTTCCGTCCCTGGTTTTTTTCTTTCCTTCCCACACCTTGACAAACAAACCTTCCCTCCCTCCCCAGTCCTTTGAGTTGTTGTATATAACATATATGACCTGCAAACTGTTGTAACTTGATAATGAAAGTGATTATCGAAACCTTTATCGGAAATATAAAAGTGTGGAGTATAAAATGGACACATTTATACAGTGATGAGAACCAAAGTTATATTCGCACAATTTTATTCACAGATTGAACGTTAAATTACAAATGGGTAAAGGAGAGAATGGATTAAAGAAACATTGTGAAAACTGAGACCTGTAGGAATAGCAGCTGCCAGGGTGAAGGATGGGAATTCACGGAGGAGGAAATAGTTGAGAGGGTATTAGAAATTAGTTATGTGCTGGGGGAGGGGGGAATTATTATTATGGGGTCTACCGGTTTAGGTAGGTTTTAAATGGAAGTAAGTAAAAATTCTGTGGACTTTCACATGTGCAGGATCCCGTCCACAAATAGCATTTCTTCTCTCATCTCAGCGTACGTCCTACCCTTCTTCACCCCGTCCATATAACCTATTATTTTTATTCAATTCCCCGCTTGCCCTACATCCTCCCCTCTACCACAGCCTAAAGCAACGCTTCGCCCCTCGTTTCCCACTCCAACTACATTGCTTCTTCCTAATCTCACCTAAAAGTTTCCTTTCCTCACCCACCATCACCTCACCAAGCACTTCCTCCTTCGTCATTCTTTCCGTCCACATCTCCTTATCCATCCTCCTCCACACTCACATCTCGAAAGCCTACAACCTATTCTCGTCTTCTTTTCTGAGTGCACGTTTACTGATGGCGGGGATCTTGGGTAAGAGGTGGGGTGTAGTGGTAGCGAAACATGGTGGCAGTCACCTGCGCGTTGCATGATGTTCCGTAAAACTCCTTTTTGCATTCCTGGCATGACGCACGTAGCCACGTACGCTCGGGAGGAAAACAGGGCAAAATAGAGTGAATAAAAAATGTCTAGCTGCATACTTCAGCTATTTCATGCACTTCCTGGCCCGTATATGACCCGCTGCAATATGCATCCGTTCATCGCACTCAACCGGCAATTTATTTCCCAATGCATGCCTAACCCAGTCCATTAATTTATTGACGCCGCATAGCCGTTTCTAAAAAAAAGGCTCTCATTATTTCTTAAGTTTCGCGGCGGAGTAGCGAGTTATTCTTTTAACTTCTGCTTCGCCGGACTTTTCTACGGTAAATTTACCCGAGCAGTTCCCACAATTGAAAATCAACTTGGTCTATGACCAAGTTCCTGCCGCCGACATCGAAAGAGTGAGTAGCTGGCAGGCGCTGAAACGCAGCGATGAAGATGCCAAGGATGGATCTAAGAAAAATTAGCCTTTCTTCTCGGAAAATGGAATGGAAAGTGCATGCAAAGAACCGTCTGCTTCGTTTTCTCGTATTTCACTTCCGTACGTAGATTGGTAGAGAAACAGGGTGGCGGTCGCCCGCGCGTAGCGTGATGTCAAGGAAGGGAAGATTAGTTTTGAAGGGCTTTGAAGCTGAGGGGAGAGCTTTCAGGGTAGAGGGTTCAGGGTAGGAAACGCTACCAGCATAGCTGAATTTAACAAGAGAGGGCGAGGAAGTTCAGCAGCGCTTTTCACGGCAACGTTTACGGTCCAAACAAAGCTGGATCCAAATTCGCCGATAATGTTCTCAATCCAACGGAGAAGCCCGTCTAAACAACTAGATTAATAACCATGGATAGCTATAAAGCTGATGTAAATAGCATATAAAGAATTTTGAGGTTGGCAGTGAAGATTTACGACCTTGGGAACCCTGGTATCCGACAGCGAACGCTAAACTCACCCCGCCGTGCGGAGCAAGTTCATAGGGAATGGACTCATCCACTGAAAGAGACCCTCTGCGCAATTACCACCATGTTTCTCTACCACTATAAGCGATGGAAGAGGAGTGGCGGGGGAGAATTGTTGGAGGAGCGGGGCAGGTGAATGGAATGAAAGCGGTCAATTATAAAAGTTTTCCCTTCGTCATCTACCGGATTGGAGGTTTAGCGACGGTGCTATTTTTTCCTCCTCTTTCCATTTCCTGTGCTACCCACCGCGAGGGCAAAGTGAGCGGTGCAATCCGCATTGCTCATTTCAGGCATTGAGATTGCATCGCGAGGCGCTTTCCTTCTCTCTTCCCTCTGCCTCTCGCGTAATTGTGTCCGTGTTCTCGATGTTTTTCTATTCTCCTTCCCATTTATGCCAGCCATTGTACGTACTCGCCCCTTTACTGTAAAAATATCTCTTGAATCAAGGAGGTAAACATGAAGAGTTGCTCTTGGACTCAGCTGTTTATGAATTTAAGACGCTATCGTCGGCTTCATTCATTTAGTTTTAATCAGCGTACGTCGGACGGGATGAAATCATTGTTATTGGGTATTTCATATAGTTTGAGTAGTCTACCAGCTGATTGGTAAGTTTCTGGACAGTCCTTATCCTAAAATCCCAATTCCTGGATCTTCATTTAACTTTCACCTCTATAGATGGCTTGCCATCAGATCTCCCTTAAATTTCTTATATCGTCTACCTCTTCTTGTTTCGTCCACTATTCATATCCTCTTCATTCCTCTTCCACGCTTTCCCAGTATTCTCCCGTATTACCCTCTTCAACATGCCCTCTCCTTTTAAAACGTCCTCCATCCATGCCTTCTGCCTTATCCGAACCTCTACCACCAGCTTCCTCTTCTCTCCAACCATATCCAATACCTATTCGTTCTTCCTCCTCGCCACTCAGCTTACTCTCTTCATCCTTCTCCAATCCAGCATCTCAAACGTTTCAAGTCTACGTACATCCCATCTTCGCAATGACCAATTTTCCGACTCGTACCGTGTCACGTTCCTTGTTCGAGTTCTCTTTGCGTCTCTTCTCAGAGCCCCCCTGATCAGTTCCCTTCTAGCTCATGCAAAAGTTCCTGGCGCAGGCCGACGCGGTAAGTAGGTTGGGTAGAATTGGAGGTAGTGCAAGGAAAGGACGGAGGGGCGGAGAGGGAGGCAACGAGAAAGAGGAAGGCGTGGGAAAAACACTTCTTTGCGAAGAAGGCAGGAGACACTCACGCAAGGCTATTAAATATGGTACATAAATAAATAATAAACAAATATATAAACAAATAAGTTATTTATAATTGGCTAGTGTTTAAAATCATTCATCCCTACGACTTTACTATAGTCTTGAGCTCTTACCGTGAGACGAGTCGAAACACATAACGGCAGGTAAAGGTGAGCCATCCCACTTCTTTAAGTGCTTGTGTTGGAAGAACATCTGACCCTCCACACTAAACAACCCTTATTCCCGTTTCGCTGGATTTTGAAAGTTCCGTAGCCCATGTCCCAAAGTCGTCCATTGCGTAGCGATAGGAACGCGCTCAATTCTACCAAGTGATTGGTAGGATTTTGGATAGCCCTTATCTTAACTTCCCTATTTCTGGGACACATTTTCTATTTCCCTCAAATTACAAAACTACGAAGCAGCTTTTGGTATTGGTACGAATCACATATGTACTTGCTCACTATCAGATCTCTCATAAGTTCCTCACACCAACTTTCAGATTCCCTGGTCAATCCATAACCAACTGCAATAGGAATCAGTACAAATGTCATACATTCTCCCTGTCTTAATCCCCTCAAACCTTCCAAATGGCGTCCACAGTCTCCACTCCGGTTTCACAAGGCGGGAGTGCTAGGAAGAGTACGCAAAATTAATAATTCAGATTCTTAAAATATGGTGTCTTTTAGAAGAATATAAAATGTTTGTCCCACGTATGAAATTAAAAAAAAATAAATTGAGCATAAAGATGTGAAATTGTTGATCTAAACAGCCGGGAAAATGTGTTCGATGAGAGGAAAGAAACGGAGAATTTAATGACTAGGTAGATAAAAAGATAACAATGGAGATAAAAACTGAATCAGAGCGATAGCAGCGTTGTTATCTAATACCACGGGGAAGAAATTGACATAAAAGTGTCAATTTTCTCTGACATGACCCATTGATGGAAACTTTGACATTGCCTGCTAGGGTATTACACCATGCATGAAAAACAAATTGAACTTTTTCTCACAAGCTAGAAAATCGAATTGCAGATTGGCTAATTGATAAATTTGGGACGCATATATTTTATCTCCAGAAGTTCAAAGGCCGTTAAGTCCTTTCTGCTTAGCTTCTTTCCAAAACGACCTACCCATGACCAAAATATTTTTCGTCCTCTGAAAGAAGCGTACCAGGGGTATTAAACCAGTTAATGGAGAATATGATGATTTAATGCGCCTCAATGACTTTCCGTAACAATTTGAAAACGTAGAATTTATGAGTTCCGAAAAAGAAAGGCGGAAATTTCGTGATTGTCTCATTACGTGTGAGGTATGAAAATTCCTGCATGAAAGCCCGAGGAAATTAAATTGCGAATAAAATGATTGCGTTCCTTCGGCAAGAAAAAAGTGTACTTTAGTGAAATGACTAAGATAAAATCATTAATTGAATAGGTGTAGAGGGAGCTTGAATTTTTCGCTCAATTTATCCCAATTCGTGTTGTTTTAAATGAATATTAGACAAGAATATTAGTGGTAATCGCTCATACACGAAAACTAATACATAAATGAATGTCTACAGTGAGTATATTTTTTCTTGGTCGAATAATGGTAACTAGGGCTGTTTTTAAAGATACACTGGCAGCTTTTTTCGAGGTGAAAACTCACTTAAAGTTACAAAGGATGCCTATCAAAACGTGATTTGCGTTAACAAATTACATTTTCATCTTTGAGAGGGAGCTAATGACAAAAACCCTGATTATAAACGTAACACCTTCAATTTCAGGTGTTTCTGATTAGGCACATGTCTCTGGAGTCGATTATGTATTAGCTAACGCCCAGTGTGCTAAATCTGGCACGAAAATAATAGAGAAACGTTCATGAAAACCTAAATATCTTCATGATGAATTCCTGTGGAGCGTGCCATTTCATGGATCTGACCAATGTTTTTGAAAAACAGATCAGAAAAGACTAGAAGCTTTCGAAACCGAGTGCAGTAGAACTCCCACGGAGACAGGGAACTAGCAATAGATAGAGAAGGATAGAGGACTACAGTCAATTAATCTGGGGATAACCCGACCAGCGATGATGATGATAATAAATAAGTGAAAAATACTTTACACACACAATACATTTTAACCTATTATTTTAACTCAAACCTGAACTCTGAAATAACATTCTTCGTTGAAAAATTACTAGAAACGAATTATTCTACTTGAATTATGTTCTGCATGAGTATTATTAGACTAGATTCATTTTTTATCGACTATAACTTTTAACAAATAGTTAAAACATTTAATTATTTTATTTTAAGCATATTTTTAAAAAAGTTACATTTTTGACTTATTCCGTTCTTACGGTAATTGGCGCATATCTCTCGCATCACCTTGATCATAATGACTCAATCTCTATCTTACTAATTATTTTAATTGGAGGAGGCTATCTCACATTCGAATAAAGACTTCAAGGACTCCGCGAGAATCCAACGATACGCATTCCTAACGCGTAGAATACCGACTTCTTCGGAGAATAAGTTGCGTAGTGAAAAGAAAGTAAAAACGTTTGAGGAAACGCTATGTTTTTGGAATGCGGAAAATATGAGAAAAATAGTCATGATACGCGTTTTCCTATCCATTAAAACTAAAAATTTCTTCGCGACGTTTAGTAAAGCAAGTTTTTCGACTTTTTATTCCTTTTCATGAGTGCCGTACTGTTTCTCATGTATTTCATAATGATTTCTGCGCACAGCAGGATGTAATATGTCTATAAACGTCATCTCTTTTGAAATGATAAAGACATAGAAATGGGGCTGCACTAGGAAGTATTTGTTGTACATACTTTGCTATGAATAAATTCGTCCAAATTTAGATTTTTTCCTTCAATCTCTGGATGAGTAATTTGCGGCATAATTATTAATTAAGCTTTTATAACAGGTGCAAAATTATCTTGAAATAATGTGATAATTCTGCTATTTTTAAGCCGATTCCAGGAATGAAATCGCATGCAATGAATGCGTTAAAACATTCATTCATTCAGGATTCAAGCAATCAGCCTCGGATTACCAAGAAATTGACTTGAATTTTATTTTAGGATAACTATGGGCTCTTAATCTGGTTTATCGTTATGGTCATCCAATCGAGGGACGAAAAAAGTTGTTTTTTTTAAATCAAAATTTGAAATTCATTCCGGCAAATTAACGTTAGTTATTTCATATGTGTGTTATGGATGTAATACCATTGTGAATCGTCAGATTTAAAACGAGTTCATTGCTCTCCAGCATCTGAGTTTTGCCCGAATGAATAAAATTTAATGTTCATGCGAGTAGAGATATTCTCTTTTGGGAATGGGCAAGAGCAACTCGAGAGATTTCACGAAATTACTGTTCGAGGAAATATCTTCTATTCCGATTATACTACGCAATTCGGGGCATCAATGGATAAAAAGAAATATTCAATAAAAAATGGAAAATGGGCATATAATACGTTTCCATGTTATTTTGGGTGGGATACATTTACGTAATGGGTTAGCGGAGAAGGGGAAATAAGATCTTAAGGGATGGGATGAAGAAGGAAGGGACGTATACCGAGATGAAGATATAAATCGTATTGGGAGATAGGGGCCTGCGGCTATAAAAGATTGGTAGAGGTAGTCTTTATACCTTCTAAACCTATCATAATCCGTGGGTCGCTGGACGATGATTATTATATATATATATATATATATATATATATATATATATATATATATATATATAATGTCTTGGTAGAAAATCGCTCTCGGCGACGATGCACATGCATAAATAAAACAGTGATACACTAAACAAACACAGAAACACGCAAAAAGGACACTCACAAAAGAAAACTTGTACGTTTCGGCGTCAGGACGCCATCGTCAGCGGTAGATTCCTAGGAATCTACCGCTGACGATGGCGTCCTGACGCCGAAACGTACAAGTTTTCTTTTGTGAGTGTCCTTTTTGCGTGTATCACTGTTTTATTTATGCATATATATATATATATATAATCTGTGGAAGTTTTCGCCAATTGGCCACAAATATATAAATTCAAACTTACAGGAGGTAGGAGAAAGAGGAAAAGATAAAGAATTCGTTCTTACGGGAACGTTTTGAACCAGTTGGTCCTTCGTCAGCTCTAGAAGCTGACGAAGCTGATATCTGACTTCTAGAGCTGACGAAGGACCAACTGGTTCGAAACGTTCCCGTAAGAACGAATTCTTTATCTTTTCCTCTTTCTCCTACCTCCTGTAAGTTTGAATTTATATATATATATATATATATATATATATATATATATATACACCCATTCATTCATTCACTCAAACCGCTCACAGGCGTAAATAATAAATATTTCGTTCAAACAGGTGGTGAAAGAAAGAGGATAGGAAACATATAAAATTGGATAACACAATGGTGATGTGAAGATGGAATGATGGCCGATTCCAAGTGAAAAAAATTCGTCTAGACCGGGAATTGAACCACGGACCTTCCGATTTCGCGCCGGATGCCCTGACCACTAAGCTATCTAGACTACTAAGAAAACACTGGAATCGGCGGGGGGTTTATATGAACAAACACCCCCTAGATTAGTCCGTAAAAGTCGCCGAGAGATGGCGCTGGACATTTTCACTCACCGGCAGAGAAGAAATTACGTACATATATATAAATTCATACATTCATAGGAAATGGAAATGGATAGGAACACATAAAAGGACGAACACAGGGTTTGGTGGGGAAGATGAAAATGAGTCAAATCCAGACAGAAAAAATTTCACCTTAGCCGGGATGGTGAAATTTTTTCTGTCTGGATTTGACTCATTTTCATCTTCCCCACCAAACCCTGTGTTCGTCCTTTTATGTGTTCCTATCCATTTCCATTTCCATTTCCATGTTTTCGAATGATTGTATATATATATATATATATATATATATATATATATATATTTTTTTTTTTTTCTTCTTTTTTTTCTTTTTTTTCTTTCTATAGGAAATGACATGTCTTATTATGTAGGAAAATGGGGAAAGAGTTTATAATCTACTTGTTATGAATTATGTTGTATCACAAGAAAGTAGCATAATCTCCTCCTTTAGCAGGGTTGACATATAAGAAAGAACGAAGAAAAGGTAAATCATATATAGCAGTAGAAGTTCGGCAAATAACTTAATGTTACAGTCGTAAAAGAATTTATTTGGAACGGTTATATGAAATATGCCTGAGTTATTACAATCTTCTCATGGTCAACAATTTCCGAAAACTGTTACGATTATCAAGTAATGACTCCAAACCATGAGACTAAGATGTATGAGGTAGTTTTGCAATCTGTCATTCAAGCGATAGACTTGCTAAAATTATTTGTTTAGCTCTATGCTGCCTTGTGTAAGGATGTAAAGAAAGGGCGATGAGTGAAATACGGAGTGTAGGGTTGTATGGCTCACTAACGTGGACACTCGAGAAATGAGGGCGAGAACAAGCTGGAGGCATTTCAGAGGTGTGTGTGTGGAGGAGAATGGAGAAAGTGGAGAGGATGGAAAGGAAGAATAACAAGTAAGTGCTCGTTATGGTGGTTGAATATAAGAAACTGCTGGAGGAGATTAGGAGGAGGCAGAGTAGGTGGTTGTTACACATGATGAGGGCCGAAGGGTTATGGAATGTCGGTGTGGATGGGAGGATGTTGAGTTAGCGGGGAATGGGAAGAAAAAGATTAGGTTTTATGGATGGGTTGAAGAGAGGTAGGACGTAATTTGATATAAAGAAATGTTTTAGATAGATAGAGCTCTGCGCCAGTAATTATCTGTACGATTTTTACCCTTATCATTTTAACCTAACATAACTAGTAGATTATGGTTAAATAGCTGTGAGATGAGATTTACTGGAAGATGAGACTCAAGTATCAAACTAACCTGATAAATAAAGACACTCACCTATCTTGCTGCGGCTCACGAGGTATTATTTGGAGGTTAAAGTAAGTAATGCTAAGTAAACGTGACATGAACTATGAGTTAATTTTAACCTCTACGCAATAGACGTCTATATGGAGGCAACCCATGCGTTTTAACAACCCAACCAGCGCGAGTAAATTGCCTTCGTCCTTCTGAAAGATTGGCAGCTTGGGAAGTAATAGCCCTCCTGTGTCGACGCTGAGAAACGATAGGAATTGCTTATCTCCCAAAGCCCATGCCAAGAGGAAGAACAATTTCCTCTTGCATGTCACAGACGAGTGCAATCGATAGAATACTCGCATCTGCCAGAAATAAAGGAGAAACTCCCGGATGTTCCATCATTAGCTGCTCTGATGAATCGGATCCGTTTTCCCTCATTAATTGCCCATGGGTCCCCGTTTAAGGACTTCAACTCATCAGGTAATCACGAAGCACTCGAGATATAGGGCGGGCATTGCGACCAGGCATCAATCATTACGTGGACCCGTTTTCGGAAAAGTTCATTGTAGAATGGAGTGATTATTTGGAACGGCGATTCAAGATTGTACTTTGGTATGTCTAAAATATTTCAAAATCGCAGTTCAGTACGGCCTCTTTCTATAGATATCGGGGCATGGCGGAGGAGGAAGAAAATAATTTTTAAAATAATTGGAAATAAACGGGAGAAATAGGGCACAGTTTATGAAAGTTGCTCTCCAAACGGATCTGAATTATTTCGAGGAGCAGCACTTTGAGACATTATCCCAACACTGCTGACATTGAAAACAGGTAAATTTATGATATCTTGCTATAATAAAATTGGCTTATTAGCCTTTTATGAGTGTCCATAGCAAATTGTACTTGGTAGAAAATGTTAATCCAAAATTATTTTGAATGCCATTGACTATCGGTATTCATATATGCTCGATGTGATTTTATAAATGAAATTTTAAATTCACTTTAAGTGACTTGGGACGATTATATATCTGGTAATTTGAACATTGGCATAAGAAGCAAGTATTCGAGGAAAAGAAGATGTACAGTTCCACTAAAAATAATTGCCACATTCACTAACAGAATTATCGAGTAGTTGAAGTGGTTTCTGAGATCGTTTCAGTTGTCGATGCAATATGTAGATACTACAGATTTTTTTTCTAATTCAATTGTTTCCGAACCATGACCATTTACATTTAAAAACGAGAAAACTTTCACTATCAGAATTATCGAGTAGTCGAAGTGGTTTCTGAGATTATTTTCAGTTGTCGATGCAATATGTAGATACTACAGATTTTTTTTCTAATTCAATTGTTTCCGAACCATAACCATTTACTTTTGAAAACGAAAAAACTTAATGACGAAGAACTAATTGAAATTAATCATGCCTTCTCAGGGTTGTTATTGCGGCTACAGAATGTCGCCGAGAGAACTTTTATTATTATGAAGTCCGAGTAAAATTCTTTGTACGGTCTAAGAATCTTCATTTTAAGGTTGCGGACGAGAATTTTGTAATGTAGGTACAGATTTGAGTTAAAGTTTACATGCATGTTCTTATTGATAATATATATGGCTAAACGTAAAAAAAATGCATTTACCGATTTTGCTTCTTGGAAATTCAATACCTCATATTTTAACACGTAACCTTATTGCACATGAGATAGGTACTCTTCGTAGTAATTCGATTACATGTGTACGAATTTTATTTTTAACGCGAATTAATGGTTTTATAATATATCAACGACTGATAACATATGAAAGTGTCTCACCGAGTCATAGGTTTGAAAACATATTTCAATATAACAATCACGTAAATTTTTATTATCGTGCCGAAAACTATGCATATTTCAATATAATAACATGTCTTAATTAATGTAAAATATAATTCTTGTATAATTTCCATGTATTCTGAGTTACAGCGTACACATCGATGTACTTGCGGTCCTAGTATTTTTTTCAAATTGCTTTAAAAATTTGCATTAAAAAAATGTAATATGCACTCAATGACATGCGATAAAAGCTCCAGCCACCTTCGATTCGGAAAATAGTATCTTGGTAAGGTGTAATTTTACGATTCAAATCAAACATCAGTTTTTCTATAAGTAAGCTGAATATGAATTGAATGACATTTAAGTAATTTTACGTTGGAACCACATTGCAACAGAAAGAGGTAATTCATCGTTTTAACGTTCTCGTAACATTTTTAATGGTTGTCGGTACGGTGTATGTTGTAATTAATTCAATCCCTCTGTATGAAGTAATTAACTAGGATTCTTTCTTACTCCCCGTAGTGACTCTGAGACCATCAGGGAGCAGGAGGTTCGAAATTTTAAAGAAGACATGGGTGGTAAGTGCAGCAATATTTTGTTTTTCAATTATCCCTAAAACTTGGTGGTTGAATGAACAATTGCGAATATGCGGCGAGTGTCTCTTCCGGTTTGATCATGTGCTAAAGAACAAAGTAGATGGCGTTTTTGTGCACGAAAATGAAGTCCGTTTTATTGTGACCAATGTTTTACCTAACATGGATATACCGAGCAATCTACAAGCCCATACATTTTATGAATAATGCTTGGTTTTAAAAAAATAATTCCCATTTTGTATTTGATAAATCGTTACGGTACCGCGACTATTCCGCTACTAATTTCTATGATATGATTTACCCCTTTGTTAATTCCACGCTTCCTTTTTTTCGCTGACCATGGTTTCGACAAATAATGAATGACATAATCAAGGAATTGAAACCTGATAAGACATCGAACATTATCGAAAAAATGAACCTTTATATGACATTAAACATTTTCGAGGTATCGGGCCTAATAAAGAATTATTGGCCTTGGTAATGACATGTGTCCTATATGACGACGTATGTCAATGATAACGTGATCGAAGAATAATAATCATGGAATATACTAAGAGTTACTTTAAACCATTTAAGGTGAATCATCTACAGTGGGTAAAGCCATAGCTAATGACTTAAACGACGAATACGTATGTTTTCGGCATGTTAACTGCACCACTAATCCTTTCAATGCAGCCGATGGCGCATTTTAATGGCTGTAATTGAGAAGTCTGTAGCTTACAGGCTCCTTACCTTCAATATTTCCTGGTGCTATCGTACTGCATGGCTCTATTGTTCCTTTCTCTAATGTATGAGTAAGACGAAATGGACTCCGTAAGGGCCGTGAGGTCACCCCACCTCTCCCATGGTCCCTCCCCTAGAAGTTGTAATGCCACGCCTCGGCACGACGGACACTTCCTGAGTGAGAAACGCGCGGAAATTTCGAAACGAAGCTAATAAGGCCGTGCAAACTGTTCTCTTCGTCGCGGTAATGGTCGTCCAGACAACAAACTCGCAGCAGTTGGGCTTCCAACTCCAGAAATGCTTATTCTAGGAGCTGTCCGTTAAATGAGTTGGAAATTCCAAGAGATAATTTGAAAAACATCATTTCAACTGCAAAAGGAAGTTTATTGTGCATTTTTGTATTTAGAGAAGGCATATGACAGGGTAAATACAAATAAGCTGTAGAAGGTTTTGAAGGACTATTGAGTGAATGAGCAGTAATTGAATGTTTTGAAGGTGACGTATGATAATTGTAAGGCAAGTGTGAGATTTTATGGGATCCTGAGTGACTGGTTTGATAATTAAGTGGGCGTAAAGCAGGGATACGTGATGTTACCGTGGCTGTTCAGTGTTTGTATGGATAAACTTGTAAGCTATATGTGTAGGGATAACGTCGGTGAAATGGTTGGTGAAGAAAATGTGCGAGTTCTATTGTACGCAGTTGAAGCAGTGTTGCTGTCTGAGAGCCTGCTGTAACTACAGGGTCACCTGGATTACTTCTATGAAGTAAGAAGGAGAAAGGATTTGAGGATAAATGCTAAAAAGGCCAAAGGAGTAGTTTTTGTTAGGGAGAGTCATGAGAATGGTTGTATAATGACGGTGAGAGATGAAGTAATTGAACACGTAGACAATTTTTTGTATCTTGGCCGAATGTTTGTGAAAGATTGAAGGATGGATGAAGAGATTATAAGGCATGCGAATGCCGGTAGGAGAGTCGCAGGTAGTATGGAGCATATCTCGGAATGAGTGTTTGTCTAGGGAATTGAACATCGCAGTATACAAAAGTGCTCTTCTACCTATGTTAATATATGGCAGCGAAACCTGGGCATGCCAGGATAAGCATGAGAGTAAACTTAATGCAGTGGAAATGGGATACCTGATAAGTGTTTGCGGGAAAAGTAGGATGGATAGGGTTAGAAATAAGTAGGTGATGAAATTATATGGGTTAGATGCTTCAGTAATGGGCATATATGATCGGAGTGTGCTCCTTGGTTTGGCCATGCCGAGAAAATGGGAGGGAGTCGAATAACGAAACAGATATATGACAGTAGAGTGAGTGAGATGAAGAGGTAAACCGCTGAAAGTCATGGATGAATGTGGCAGAACAAGACTCTAAAGAAGTGGATTATTAGGAGTCTTAAGAATAGGAGAGCGTGCATGAAGCAATGCATGAGTGCAAGATCTGAGAAGAGATGTGGTTAACAAGAATAGGGCATTATGGAGGAAATTATTATAAGGGAGCCAATGTTTTTGGGCTAACGGCTATAACTAAATTCTTTATTTTTCCTAACTCATAAGGAAATGGCGTTATGGGTGAATTTATAACAATTTGTAATTTTACCAAAATTTAATTAATTGAACTTTTGGATGATAAAACACGATTTCTTTCCAGAATATTGGAAATTAGATGACAAGCATTTTAAATAAAACGTTTAAAACCCATGAGAGGTTGGTTGGTTGACTATCGGTTGACATGTGACCGACAACTGAGATCATTTTATCCGTTAAGGACTGGTGGATAGGCTAGTTAGGGAGAGATTATTGGGGAATGGAGGATGGTTGGAAAGAAACAGGGCTACGACTTGCCATGATTGAAACACTGTTCCCCGATAAGTCACCGAGGTTAAGTATCGTTATATTAGGCTCGAATTTGGGTGGGTGATCCTCCTATTCGTCCTGTTGCTCCTGTCTGCAAGTGGCAGAGAGTATTTGCGAAATGACCTTAGCCGTAAAAGCAGGTTAAACCAAAATAATACTACTGGAGAGAAACCCGGCGTTGGCCTTAGCCTACTCTTAACGAAGGGCGCCAAGGGGTCCTTGGTTTAACGCTCTACCCGACGGATGGAGTACTGTAACTGTAGTGCTCTCTGCATCCAAATAGTTATCGGGATTCAGAAAAATCTCCACCTCCGCCAAGATTCGAACCAGAAAACCTTATGATGAGATACCGATACAAATCATACGATAGCCATCTCACAAAGCCGACCCTACCCTGAGTAGCTCTTTCGTGTTCATGCTCAGAAAAACTATTTACAATTGAACGATCTAACTGGTAATTAAGGTATTATTTTGGAGCAATGGTCAATATTTTACATTCTTACAATGATTTACAAACAAATCGTTTTACTATGAAAAATTGTTTGCTGATGTATACTACGATCTAAATCTAAGGCAGCTATGTCATACACAATCAGAATAAGTAAAAGGTAATGAAATTTTTTCTTTGTTTATTTACTGTAAACATAGTTATTTATAATATCCTGGTTTTGCTTATTGCTATATTTTTTAGCCCTGAGGAAGTAAATAAATTCACGGAATGGTATCACTAACAGGAGTACGAAGAACTAGAATACGAAGTATTTCCATGTGAAATTCGGCTTGTTTTCCGTAATATGAAGGAAATGTCGTTCTTATTTCCTTACCGGAAGATGATGTATGTACCTCACTAGTATGAAGTGATCCTTTCCTGTTGTAATTCTTTTAAAGCATAGGAGCGAAAACGTACGGTGACGTGAGGCCACCGAGATGCCGCTATGGAGCACGTGACCTTTTATTTTTTTAAGTTTATTTTTTAACCTTCCATAATCCCGAAAATAGCTCTACTGTCCTTGTAAATCGGGTGTTCAACAATTGGTGTTCAACGAATATAAACACTCATGTTCTGAGTGGTGAAACATCGTCTTGGGTGGAACTCGAACCCGTGACCCTCCGATTAGCAAGCGACCCCGAAAACCGAAACTGTAACCCGTCGCCACGGGGACCGAGAAATATTCGAAATTTTATGCACTTTTGAAAGGCAGATATTGATGTCTGAGGATTATACATGTATTTGAGTTCTTGAAGACATTCTAATTCAGTTGAGTTGGCAGCCCTTACTCGCGAGGGCGGAGGACATGGGGAGTGGTTTGAACCCGAGGTTTGAGATTACGCGAGGGCTGTAGTCCTGTGGAAGGGTTAAAAGAGGAGTAGTCGTTGGGGAAGGACTTGTATTTTTTTTAAGGCTGGAAGAATAAGGGCGGAGAACTAAGAGGCTAAGGGGCAAGCAGCCACGCAGTGTTCTTCTCCTGGGAAACAAGGCTCGCCGAGAAAGATAGCATCGAGCCGGTATAAATCTCCCTTCGCTTATAAATGCGCCGGGTCTCTCTTTCCGGAAACAACAATTGAAATCACTGGAGTAAGAACACGATCTTGATACTAGGCGGGGCTGCGCATGTGACGGGAGACTACAAGGGAGCTAACAAGAAAATTGACCCCACGGAAGAGGTGATGCAAGTCGGGCAATTAAAAGCATTATTAAGTAATGAAAGAATCTAAAAAGGACAGGCGTGGGTCTTCTGCTTACGTCTATTGATGGCACTCATGCTCCACGAAGTAATGATGATTTATTTGAAGTTTCAAGAAGGTTGTTGTAACAAGTGCTTTCTATCTCGTTCACAAGGGCGTCTCCTTTTTCTCATTAAGGAAGTTAAACCACGCTGCAGGATGTATACTGAGGTTGTGCTCATATATATTGCTCGTATAATAAACTGCTTATGATGGTGTTAATTTGCCATGGGGAAAATTATGATGAACGTGAAAATGGAGATTTGCAAGAATAAAGCGGTTATCTGATCGGAGAGTGGAGTGAGGAGCTGCAGCGTACCAACCTTCGGATTGATAACTGCTGTTGATGATAATTAGCACACTTCATGTATGGGTCTGTTTCTGACTGTTTATAGTATATTTGAGTTAATAGAACGGTCTGAAAATACCAACTAAACATCAAGTGATTTCATTGATGTTTAGTATAACTCAAGTTTTTCTCAGTTGCCTGTCCAATTTCCTAATACCTGTCCAATAATTTGGGCCAATTCATAATTGTTATCTGAATTTCATCTGGAGTAAATTTTGCTTTCTTTTTCTGAATTAGAGCAACATTTTGTCACGCATAATTCCGATTTCATTTGGAGTTAACCACGGAAATCTTGGTTATCTCGAGATGGATACTATGCTTTATATGGATTCTTAATGTAATTCACATCCTGGCATTGCAAACCTTTAATTTTTCCTGCTGTGTTTTGGTGAGTTGCGTTTCGTGTTTAATAGGCGCTCTTATTATTGTTATTTAATTCACTCTCCTTCTGAGATATTGTTTAAGCGCTCAAGTTTCTCTCTTATAAGTGTGTACGGATAGTATGGATTTTATTATTGACTATCTATTATTTCGGTGTTTTTCTATTAGTTTTTTCATCAGATTACGTATCTGATTTATCTAATTAGGAACTACTACTACTTAAATATCAGTAGTATCATGCTGTGCACTTGGGGAGGAATAAATTAATAGCAATAGTATCAGGCTGTGAACTCGATAAGGAATTAACATTAAAGTATGGATACAAAGACCAAGACTACCCTTTGCTTTTACTCCTGCATAAAAGATCAAGTAAATTGTCAGCTCTTCATAGGGTTGTTCGCAAAAATACATTGTTATATTTTCATTTACTTATGTTATAATGCTGATGCGGAAGATCTAGAGCAAACTTCCCAGTAAATGTGTCTTAATTAATGTGTTTTTGTACCAGGCCAGTGAACAAATGCCACAGAATTAAAAAAAATGTATTCTCTGAATGAATAATGCCCTCCCTAAATATTAATCTGTGGGTAAAGCCAAGATGACTTGCCATAAAAACCAGATAGTGAAAAAAACATTTTACTCTTACTTAATTACAAAATAAAAATGTGACGTTGAATATACTTAATTATTCTCAGTTGATGATTTGATAGTCTCCCTTCTGCGTAGTGTACTGACAGATAAATTTTATTCATCATTAACGACGAAGCTTTTGAGTTTGTCTTGTTTTTAATCGTATATCTTTATAAATTATAACATTTTAATTACTATACATGCACTTTGCGTGAAATATTTGAAATGTATTGAATGTTCTGAGAATGTACACAAGAATCAAGACAGAGTGACTACGAAAACAAGTTTTTATTAATTTTTTTATAAAGTTAGGAAATTAATGAAATCAAGCCAGAACCGGAAGGTCGTACAGTGGAGAACTTGTACGTCATAACGTTAATTCCGGAACATCATCGCGCACCAATCTTGAAAGAAGAAGTTACCCATGATGCTTTTTTTTAAATCACCATGTTATTGCAAACAAACATTCCCTCCCTCCGTCTCCCTTCCTACCGACCTTCCTTCCAGCGGACACACTAATTTCGTTAATCAACCCTAGAGGGAGAGAGATCGCGCGCCAACTAGGAGCCTTCAATCTGCGTCGTCTTCCTCCGCCTCCCAATGTGCAAGATCCATACTTGAATATGCATCAATCGTTACGGCCGTGAAATGCGCCAATCAAGTTCTTTGGAAACTTCAAACCGTCCGGAATTGCTCGCACAAATTGGTTTTGAAGTTTCGGTGGACTCTGTGGAAAATGGAGGAGGGAGGGTAGGGAGAAGGAGGGTGAGCGTATGAGGGAGCGAGAGGTTCATGGGGCAGGGAGGAAGGTCTGGATTGAATAATCGATATCGGATTTCTCGACCGAGTCGTTCGATAATTTAAGCTTTACCTCTGAAAGGAAGGATGTAGTAGTAGTTGGTAATGGTGGTGGTAGTAACAGCGGCCGGCCGGTCGTTCGCTCACAAGACCTTTTCCCCAGCAGTGAGCGAATCACGACGCTTCGCCTAAGTTCCAAGAGTTGGATTGGTTCGAAAGGCCTTCTGACTCATTAAATTGTCAAACACTGTCACCCCAGAACGCCCTCCCCCTCACCCCTCCTCCCTTTCCGAATGGCCTTTCAGAAATTACTTTAGGTTGCCGCCGCTGCAAACTAAACGGAATTTTAGGAAGTTGGGGGGAAATTGTAGGGGCTAACAAGGAAGCCCTACTGTGAGTGGAAACATCCCTCTCACTCACTCCGGCAGGATATTTCTCTTAAGATATTCCTTACTATATATATAAGCATGCTAATATCTATCTTTGCCAAGGGAACGCTCGCTTCTCTTTAGCCTAATCATCCCACGAACGTAGAGGCGGGTCTGCGATCAGTTCACAGTCGTGTTTTTACGCCAACCCGAATGCTCGTCAGCTCTATGAATACGATGCCTCACAATCAAATTCGGATACAATATTTGCATGTAAGTTTGTTGCAACACACACTCTACGTGTGGCATGGTGGAATGGGGAACATGCATTAATTTTAAAAAGTATTTTTGTTATAAGTGGAAGACAAACCACGAACTGCTTGGTATGGTGGGTGAGAAAAGGAAACGTCCGGATGAGATCATGGTGAGGCAGGGTAGGCGGCGGGAAGAGGCAATGAGGGGCTAGAGGTTTCTCAAGGGCGTGATAGAGGGAAGGATGTTGGGCAATGGAGGAAGGGGAAGAAAGAGAATAGCTTTCATGGACGGGATGAAGACGGGTAAAAGTACGCGGAGGTAAAGAAAGAAATACCAGAGGTAGATAGGGCCCTGGACGTGTAAAAACCCGGAGGATTTTCTCTGAATTTCAATGTATGCTTTCATTAATTAGTAGACTACTTTAATGAATGAATGCATCTGAAGTACTTATTCTTATATATACGAATCGCAGTGCACAGTAGTGTTCTCATCCCGAAGTTATTTTAAGGCAGTGAAAATTGTGTGTCTGGATAAGCATAAGGGTTGGTTAAATCCAGTGGGAATGGGGTGGGTACCTTGGAAGTGTTTTCGATAGAAATAGGAGAGGTAGAGTTACGAATGAATGGGTCATTCACAGAATGTGGAATGGATGCTCCAGTAATGGACTTGTGTGAGAGTGGTGTGCTTCGTTAATTTAGTCATGTCGTGAAGATGGATGGGAGTCGAGTAATGCAAGAGTGGACCTAGGTAGTCGTGGAAGGCTGTGGTGTAAGCAACTCTTTAAGAGTAGGAATATTAGAAGTCTTAAGAACAATAGAGCGTATGTAAAGAAATACATGGCTGTAAGATAAGCGAAGGAGGAATATTTGGATGAGGTATTATGGAGGAAACTATTTAAAGAGAGTCAGGTGTCTAGGCCAAGCAGCAATAACTAGGTTCTTTGACTTTACCTATCCCGAAAGTGAATGGCGTGATGGGTATCCATGCATGTGTGCACATTCATTTTATCGGAGTATAATGTTGCACTAATGAAATATTTCTTATTTAAAAGTACACACTCTTGGTGGTGAGGAAATATTACGTCATTGGGAACCAATGACACGGAACGGTATCGCTAACAGATATACCTACGACGTCTTTCCTCGTGAAATTCTGCTTTTTTGTAATATGACGAAATTGTCGTTTTTATTTTCTTAGTGGAATTAAATGAAATGGTATGATTTTATAGTCCATATAGTTAAAATACATGTAGACTAGAGAAGCGATACCGTGCGGTGACGTAAGCCACCAATATGGCTTTTTGGATCACGTGACTTTTTAAATTTTTATACACATTTGAAAGGCATTTATTTATGTCTACGGTTGACGCAATAAAAATGTATTAAATACTTGGGTTATGGATATTTTCGTCACTTACACAGCTTAAATATGGGAAATAAATTTTATTCATTTTCCCCATTGAGGGCAAAATAGCTTTCGGCCCAAATGATTGAAAAGAAAAAACCTTGTTCGTTCCACATAAAATTTTTAAACATTTTATGTGGAACGAACAAAGTTTTTTCTTTTCAATCATGAAGGAGTTCCATAAACTTACTCCTCAAGCCATTGATTTTGGCCCAAATTTTGTCATATGATTCCTCTCGGACCAAACAAATAGAACATGCTCTAAATTTTCATTCATTAGTATGAAACCAACCACTCATAAGCCTCCAAAAAAAGAATAGTGTCACTGCTCACCCTCTAAGAGTAGTTCGATCACAGATGCAGGTGTTAAGAGATTTTGTCAATTTCAAAGATGAATGTCGTCTTCTCAAGGCAGATGTGATGGCACTTATTCATCGTGAATGAAAGAATTATTGCAATTTTACACTCTTTATTAATGGAAAACTGCTAGAATTCCTCCATTCACGAATGCCAAATATCTTAATTAATGAGAACCCGACGACGCCACAGTGGCATTCACGATTACAGGCAAAAGCCACAGGCGACCGGTCATAGGCCATCCAGTCTACGGATTATAAATGAATGTCGAATTGGAACAGAATACTAACTTCACTTACGTATTTCCATTCCATATGACCTTGACCGTGTATCACCTCGTTTTATTCGGCGATAAGTTGCTGATTTGCTGTTTTTAACTTTAATTAGTTTTTTATTTCAAGAGAATACTTTTGTTGCATAATTTTATTTGTTTAATTTTGTACTGCCTCCCTCGGAGGAAAGAGAAGATAACTAAACGAAAGAATAAAGATGAATTCAACGTTGCTGTGTTTCACCGTCGTATCATATCAACTGTCACTGTCACATGGTGTCACTTTATCGCTTAAAATAATTGAAATTGTGGATAGATTTATACAAATCCTTAAGAATTGGTTATGGAGGTTTCAGTATATGTTTAGTTAGTTTTATGTTGCAGCCATATGGTTATTATCGGTGAAAAGAAAAAATATATGTACCAGTTATGCTCTCTTCCCATATGACTGAGGTAAAAAAGGGTGACACGCCATCAATCAATTAGAAACCTAAGTGAAATAAACGGTACGAATTCGGACGAAAAATGCATAGCAGTAGAGCACAGCTGTCGATGTGAATTTTTTCCTGTGTGGACTTCTCGATTGAAATTCCGAATACAACACTGACTTAAATAACAGAGGAGACTGCCCCGAACATAAATTTTTTTTCTGTTTTCGTCTTTTCCTTAATTAATTCCCAAAGGGGATCGCGCCGCACTATACATAGATGCATCGATCGTGAACATCTGGTGGTATTTTTCAGCGAAAAACACTCCTCCGGTAATTGGACACGACCACCTTCTCTCTCCCTCACTCTCTTCGACTACTTTTCTTTTGCCTTCGTCCCATAGATAGTCAAACGGCTCTCGACGTTCCCATAGGAACCAAAAACAGTTTTCGAACCATTTTCTAACGAGCCTCCCTACCTTACGCCGCGCCGTGGCATCCAGAGACAGAGAGACGATAAATAAATAGGCGTTTTACCGACGACTCGGTTCGAGAGACTTGGTGGTGGAGAAAATGAAAACTTTTGTGGGTGGGTAGGGGGTTTGGAGGGGGGGGGGGAAGAAAACGAGCTAGTTTCATGGCCACGTGCTTCGGTTGAAAAAAAATTCGAGGCGGGGAAAAAAAAACAAAAAAGAGAAGGATTGCGCGGGAGAGAGTAAGAGAGTTCCTTTTTGAGCTCATCTGTTGCTTTTAAAAAAGACTCCTTCGGAGCCATCATTGGAAAGATCGGTTGCCTTATGCGGCGAGCGCCGGGAACGGTTACTCCCAAATGCATTACTCTTGCTCTCCGTTCTCCCTCTCCTCTCATTAGAACCCTTCCCCCATTTCCCTCCCTGTTCTCTTCTCTTAAAGCTATGAAAGAGATTTTTGTTTATGCACCGATTTGTGTAAAACTTTGAATACGCGTTCTAATAAGTGGTATCAATAGATAAAAGTGAAACCATTACATCATACTGCATTGGCCTTTGGCAATTCAATGCTAGTTCAACATTTAGTCATAGGGCACATGACATACATTTCGCAATAATTCCATTACATATCTGCAGATTTTCTTCTAAACTCCGCATAATACATTTCATAATATTATAATGATTATTAACGAATATCATGGTGCACGCTGATTTAGGAAAACATATTTAAATATAATATCCGACTGAATTTTGAATACCGCTCCGAAAAATCAAGTGATAAAATGCTTAAATTAAAGGAAAAAAGGTGAACTATAATCATTTCCATTGCTGTGCGTATGGTGAATTCCACCGCATTAACAGATGAGAAAACAGCTATATTAATTAATTTATTATATATTAATTAATTAAAATATAATTAGAAATATTATTTAATTACATCTGAATTACTTATTTTATTAATAATTATTTAAATGTGCACTCAATGATCCACGATTACCGCTCCCACCATCTTAATGAGGTTCCTCTGTGACTGCGTAAGTCAAAATATGCTAGCCACCTTTTCCTATTCATTCTTTGAAAAATAATGTTTTCACTGACGACATTCCTTAGCTACCAGGAGGAAAAATTAAGGTTCAATATATGCAGACTGTGGTATTTTATTTGACACTTCTTCCAACCCTTTAAGAAAACTGTAGCGCCATTAGCAATGCATTAACGCATTGTGAATTCAATTTATGCAGTACTTTGCTAATAACTCCAAAGGCAAGGTTTATATGTGCCTAAAAGTGATAGCCAATCGATTCCCTTGGGGATCAAGCTTTGATAAATGGATTAACACCGTGTTTCCCCACGCATCGCTCACTGTCGCATGCAACACTAAACAATTTCTAATTTATTTTACGAGAGAATATTGCATATATAATAGGTGAAAAATATACCAGTTTCTCATTAAGTACCATGTAATTTCAAGTTCAATTGCGAAACAAGAGTATAATTTTGTTTTCCAAGTGGAAGAGTGGGCACTTTTGTAGAAGTAACTAGAATATGACATAAATGGTATGCCATTTTGTAGTGAATTCTCCTTAATCGAAATGGAGACCCAAAAAAGACCATCTCCCACGGCGGTACTCGGTGAGTTTCTGTCACACGACGTCCTCCATCAAATACCAGCTATTAACTGCGACATCGCTCACCTCTTAATTCCAGGTAGATGTATAGGTTCCACATCTCCATTGGTAATGACCAGGTTTTTGGCTTAGTTCGATGAGAGACAAGTATTCTAGAAGCGCTGGTATACAGTTCTACAAACTGGTAAATCTAGCTAAAATCCCCACTGCTGACAGGAAGTAAGTATGGAATCTCAGGCAATTTACTTCGTATTTTTGGCATCGATAGTATGCTGGTACCTGTTTTCTTGTCATTTAAACAGAAAGAGTTGATTCAACATTAGTATTCTGTATAAAGTACTCGTTAGGTCGGTTTTAGTGGAGGTGTTTAAATTTTGTAAATCAATGCACTCTTAACGTTCGGGTTTAGATGATATTCGTCGATTATAAAAGGTAACATATAAATTTCCATTTTATCCCAAAGAAACCAGTAGAAAATGGAAGTGACTCTGTCAGTTCGTGCAAAAGACGTACATTCGATATTTCAACACACATTAGCGTTGCCGAGCTCAAACTGGAGACAATTGCACCAACTGCACAGCTACTTCGACCTTTCCACCCGTAAAAAATATCTCTGCTAACATTATAATTTTTTTATTTGTGGTGACCTACCGGTAGAGGTAGATGTAAATGGAAGTAGAAATACCTAAACTAATCTTTTACAGCCGCAAGTCCTCCTTGTCCCTTAGCATGATATCATTCCTTAGCTCGGCGAACGTCCTACATCTCTTAACCCCATCCATAGAGCCCATTCTCTGCGCTTGCCCAACGTCTTCCCCTCGATCGCGGATTTCAGCAACCCTTCATTACCTCTTCCAACAACCTGCTCTGCCTCCTCCTAATGTCCTCCAGCATTTTCCTCCCCTCTCAGTACCTTATGTCGTGCACTTTCTCGTTTGTTTTCATTTCCGTCCACCGGACCTTCTCCATTCACTTCTACTCCAACATCTCAAACACCTGCAGTCTATTCTCGCCCTCTTTTCCCAAGTATCTGCATCACGCAACGCTACACTTTGTGTGAAACTTCTTCCAGCCTTTCCTACGCAGTCATATAGGTGAAGCGAAACTTGAATGCAGTCAGGTGGGCGAAGCTTGACGTCTGGTAGAGTAAATTATACGAGAGAGGTAGGACAAAGGGGCTGAGGGTCCCTTCTGAGGTCTCTGCGGATGTCCTTCCGTATATCTGTCCAACCATCAACGCTTGATTAATCCTCAATGACCTCAAACTCTCTGCTGCCGAGTGCCACCAAGTTTCGCTATACCTATAAACATGGTCCCCGTCATCGGATCGCCACTTTCGCTGACCCGTTTTCTCCTTCTTATGAAGACATAAGAAGGCTACCATTTCCATTCTCCTAATTTTGGTAGTTAAATTGTTCTGCCCATTCTGGTTTGTGCCCTCCTGATCCTCCTGGTCCGCCTCGCTTATTCGGACCCGGAAAACCTCGTTACTTTTAGTTTTCTTATGATTCATCACCGTTATGTTTTCCCAACCCTAATTTTCAAATGCATCTCTTTCTACCGTATGACGGCTAAATAAACCCTTCGTTCTCGGGTTACCAAAAAAAAAAGAGAAGCAATTGTTTCCTCACGTGCGAATGGTCATTCCGTTCCTTCTCTTTCTCCACATTTCTTACGCTCGTTCCGCCCACCATCTTCTACTCCCACACTCTTTTTCCTTTATCTCCCTATTCGTTCCCACGTTTTTCTCTCTTGTTTGTCCACGCGAGTCCCTTTGGGCCGTAAATGCGCTCGTTAATGACGTTAATGCTTCCTTGGGTCGCACGGCTGACCGAGTGCAGTGTTGGGTTTATGCTTCGCATCTGCAATGATGGCATCTCGGAGAAATGGATGACGCCAGCCCCCTTCTAGTTTGTTCTCGTCATCAATTAAGGTGGTTCCACTGTCTTAGATGAAGTAAATGTCATTTAATTCATATCCTGGCTACTTATAAAAAAAGTGTCCTATGCTATATATGATCTTCAAGGTCCTACCTTTATCGCGATGTTTTGCTAATCGAACGTGAAATTACGAGGAAATTATCGTGCATATTGTTCAAAAATAGACTTGATCATGGGGAAAACATATGTTTATGTCTAATTCAAATGTCGTTTATGCGAAAAACTGCTCAAAGGAAATAAAGTCTCTCGCTGAATCGAATGGCAATAAAATGCGGGAATATGCACATTCTAATTACTGTGTAGTTGGTAAATTACTGCATAATATGAAGTCAGAGTGGTGTAATTATTCATTGGAGAATGGCTACGTAGTTCGTTCTATGGTTGGAAAAACGTGTTCATCCGAAATGTACTCGCACACTTAGCTCCATATTGAAAGTTTATGTTTTCCCGGAATGTAATTTCAGTGAAGTTATTAAGGGTTACTAGTTGCTGACTGAGGAACTAGTAACCCTTGACCAAGTAAATGTTATCAAGGATCGAAACGTATAAAGTCCTGTTAGCAAACCTGGTGGTAAAGCCGTGAAGACATGTTTATATTTTCTTCATTTTTTTCAGATGGTAAGGCATGTCATCACTGTAGGCAGTATTTTTAAAACAATGCAAACGAAAAGGTAGAATTTAATTTTGGGACCTAAACATTGTCAATGTGCTACCGGAAAACATTCTGAATACTAGTAATGTTAAGTCTTACTCAAGGAGCATTAAAAAATAGTCATTGAAACACGAGAGTTAAGAAATGTTTTTTAAACTTTTGCTGCTAAAAATAAGGTTTTATTTAAGTATTAGGAAACGTCATTCTTTATGATATAGCAATTTGCTTTTGATATATGGTTCTTTTAAAATATTTCTTGGAAATTTATTTATAGTTTTCCTCAATTTTTTTATATTTCTAGTTGAGCAAGTATTTTCTAAGTTGTTAAAATTATTTTTGTGACCAGACGCCCTGCTACATGATGAAATATCCTTATGCTAGCCTTATGGGGCATCTAATGCTCCAGGATCTATTATTAACGTTTTTATTAAGTTCCTCTTATATACCATGAGTCACTTTCCTATTATCTGTGGTGAAAATTTGACGCTTTATTAATTATGTAATGTTTCTTGTTGTAATGTCAATATTACAGCTATGCGTATTCATAAAATAGTTATTCTCTCATTTTGTATTTTACACTGTCACGGTGAAACCTTGATAACGATTCCAAGTGAGGAATAAAATCTTTCTTCTTCCTCCACCTACACAACTACCACATCTTCATTTAAGAGAAAAATGGACAAGGTCTCCCAGGGTGCGCATAGTGTTTTTGTGTGTGTGTGTACATGATAAATATCGCTCGTGGTAACGACCATTCATTTCAGCGACTCCTGAAGTCAGGGGTGATTATCTCGTATTCACTCTTTGGGCGCACACCTCCTCCTGGTAATGTTCATTAACTGACCACGTTTATGATTCCATCACGTGGTCAAAATTAACTTGGTGCGCGTACTATGCACGTGTACCGAGTCAGGTTGTCATATTCTTTATCGCCAAATGGCGTCTTAGGCGGCGTTTATAATCACCTCGTTCTGCCGTCAGGAGAGAAGATTTGTGGGATTTGCTTCTCAAAAGGAAAAAAAAGCAAAATATACGAACTTCTAAAATTAAAATGAGGCCCCGTTAATTGGGTAGTCATCATCTATTTATGCTCGCCTAATTAGCGTTACGCCGTCGCAGTCTTGTTTTTCACTACGAAGGAGATATCTTACGTAATTGACCTTAGCATGAGAAGACTCCGCTAACCTAAGCTCGAGCCTAGAGTAGGTGTAATCATCCAATAATATTTTTTTTTGTGATCCCAAAACAAGAAAAAAATAAAGAGGACTTAGATGATTCCCAAAAGTTTGTTTGGCATTCTTTTACCATCTCATTTTTCGGTTCATGTTGCACAAATGTTCGTCTCACATGGCAAACGGAAAGTTCTCACAGATCAAATACTTTCACTCTTCTTGTTTAGGATCCTTGCCTCCTCCTCGTGGAAGGGAAGTTTTAGCGACCGAGATTTCGTTTGCCAGCTAATTAAAGCCCGGCTAATGATGTTGTTTTTGCGAGGGGAACGTCAACAGATTTTACTGAGCCGGAGGACAAAATTCCTCGTTAAAAGGACCCTTAGGTTATTTTCTAGCGTGCCTCCTGATAAGGTCAACCAGAGTTATTTATTTTAATGAAAATTTGTACCCTTTCAAAAATGGAGGCACATTTTAAGTTAATCATCCGTGTAGCCAACGTCAGAGATCCTCGGAAATTTTTTTTTCAACGCGCTAATGTCTCATCTGCTACCTTGCGTAGTCACTTTGCTGTGAGATTCTCCACTATTTACTCAATCCTAACGAAAGGCAGCGTAGTCCAACTCTGATATTCACTTACCTCGTGTGGAAATCCTCAGCGCAGTCGTTAAATTCCCAAAACCTGAAAAATCAAAAAAGAAAGAACTGTTAACCCATTACCGGCCAATGTCCCATTTTTGGGACGCAGGTTAAAATTGCTACAAAAGTTTTATTTTATGTCCTATTCCCATTTCCTCTGCACTGGATAATCATCATTACTCAATCTATCCACATTGCTGAAAACGTTACATTTAGTTGATAATCTTTTAAACCAGATGGCTCTGAAAATCGATATTTTTTCTAATTTAGCACGCTTCTACCTCTAGTGCTTCATACACTAAGTTACTGGTGTGTGGTGCGAGTTCATCCAACATATATAGTCACTAAGAGTCCTGCTATCGTGTGAATTCATAATATATTGAATACAGCAACAAATATAAGTATAACTCTAGTCAAAATGCTGCGTCCCATTTTTGGGACATTGGCCCCGTGACGAACTTTTGTGAAAAATAGTCCGTCTTTGTCTTTTCTATACAATAATTGAAATATTTCCTCTGCTAATTTATTTATTCTACATACTCTTCGTTTTATCTTTAATTTTAGAAATTATTTTTATATATTTACAACAAAAATTTAATTTTGCAATCCAGACACTAGAACTGGAGATCAAAATGTCCCAGCGCAGGGCCTTGACCTTGCAAGAAGTTACAACTATTCTATTGCAAACAAGCGACGATGAAAACGATGTTGACGATGTGGAAATCGCTATAATGAGGGATTATAGCGATTCTTCGATAGCGATATTCTTCTCCTGACGAACTGACGGATGAAGAAAAAATTGATGAAGGTGAACTTCCAGATACCATAAATCTACAAGATGTAGCAGTCAAGTTAGAAGAATTCCTTCAAAAATCCCGTGATATTGGTAATATTCTTGCTGAAGCGTCAACTTCAACATCTCCTATTCCTAACCGAAGCAAGCCAGACACGTCTTATGTCCCAGAATGGAAAAAGTGTTCACCTAAATATGGTACTGATATGGCTGAACCTTCCAAAAGAACTTTTGACAATCTGCAAGCCTTGGCTTGAGTGTGGTTCAGATTTTTGAAGAATTTTGAGGATGGTTTATTGAATCTTATTGCTACACAGAGTTAATTGAGTTAACATGAACAATTCGGTCCATCCAGCGAAATTGAGGGATCCGGGTTCGAATCCCGGTCAAGGCGAATGATTTTTCCTCTGTGGAATATCGCACTTATGTGCACTTGCGGGTGACTCCGTAAAGGTAACTACGGTGGTATCCTCAAAAAAAAACTTTTTAATTTAGCATTTTTCTCTGTTGATGAGATGATGATAAGTTACCATGGTATGTATTCTGCCAAAATATTTATGCGAAGTTTGCCAATAAAATTCGGCTATAGGTTTTGGTGCCTGTGTAGCTCTAATGGCTATCTTTACAATTTTTCGTCCTACCTAGGGAAAGAGCGTACAAATAATAAAGGTCCCTTAGGATTCAGGGTCATAAATGAACTCACGAGTTTCATTCCTAATAGCGAGTCCACAAATTATGAGTTATTCATCGACAACTTCTTTACAAGACATGAAACGTTAACTGATTTGAAGAATAAGGAAACGAAAGCATCTGGGACAGTTACAGAGAGCCGCATCAAGATATGTCCTTCAAATTCAGGTAGCTAAGTGGCATGACAGCCCCCCAGTATGCGTTGCTACCAACTATAGTCAGATTTATCCCACACTTTGTGTAAAACGTTACTCTCAGAAAGACAAAAAAGAAATCACCGTTCTTATGCCTAGACTTATTTCTGAGTAAAATAATTTTATAGGAGTAGATTTACTGGATAAACAGATCTCACTGTACAGCACAAGAATACGCGGGAAGAAATGATTTTTCCCTATTTTCACTCAAATGGTTGACATTGCCGTGGTAAACAGCTGGAGACTCTATCAGATAAGTATTCTAGAAGAAAATATGTCTTTACTTGATGCAAGAAGGAGAATAGTCTTGGCATATTTGACTAAAAACACTTCTGCTGCACGTAAACGTCCCGGGCCCCAAAGAAACCGTATTTCTGGTGGAAGAGTAAGCGCAGAAATAATATTTGATGATGGAAAACATATAATAGTTCCCTGCGCTGCGCTTTATGTGGAAAGAAAACCACGAGAATTTGTAAACGCTGCAATGTTGTATTGCATGACCGATGTTTTTCCGATTTCCATGATAGATAAACTATTTCAGTGATCTCTTGTGGATATGCGATGAGCATTCGCCAACAGCAAATTCACTTCTTGAAGAGTAATTCTTTTTCATACCATTACAGCCTTTGATGCTTGAACGTCAATTCAAATGTCACGCGATAAACATTTTTACATGGAATTATATATATAGATCAACTCATGGTTTTATCCCTTTCTAGTTGTACAAAATGGCAACTGATACATATTTTTATATGTAATTCTTTGTAATATGCTTGGTTTTATCCCTTTCTATGTGTACCAAAAGTGCACATTTTGTGTGTTTATAGTACATTTATAGTTTGATGCCTTTCTAGTTGTACCAAATGGCATTTGATAAATATTTTTATTTGTTATTCTTTATGATGTACATCTCATAGTTTTAGCCCTTTCTGTTAGTACCAAAATGCACATTCTATGTGTGTTTATTGTTCTATAGACGCTAAATAATATTGTTTATTATAAAATGTTTCATTCCTGCAAAACTGAAAATTTTTTTCATGTAATGCAACATAGTGTAATGTGACATGGTGTAAAATATAGATCAAGTTCAAAACGTTATTGTCAAAATATTGTTAGGAAAGATAATAAATTATGCGAATTTCGCAAAAGTTGGTTTATTCACGACCCGGGTTTCAACACATTATGAAGATGACATAATGTGTTGAAACCCGGGTCGTGAATAAACCAAATTTTATGAAATTCGCATAATTTTTTATCTTTCCTAGCATTGAAAAATTTCACATAATTCTCCCTGAAACCGCAAATTTTCTCTCAAAATATTGAATAAATAAGCACGTATGATTAAACGCAGTCACCTTTCTTCTTTCATAAGTGTTAATTACATTAATTGTAAGCAAAAAAGTATCCGGAAATAGTTATTTTACCAATTACTACTGAAAATCGTATTTTGGAGGGAAAGCTACTGTATTGGGCCAACGTCCCAAAAATGGGACGAAATTTTTTTTGCACTAAATATTTATATTTTTTCGTAAAACTTGGTTTTTGTCATCCTTATGTGATTGTATCTACGAATCAAACTTTAAAAACCAAATTATATTAGTGAAATAATTATGGTCCTTAATGGGTTAATTACGAACGAACGAACTATCTGAGAATCAACGAACATCAAATATCAACGAACTATCTAAGATAGAACTATTTTCTCTATGTAGGATTTTGCTTTAAGAGAAGGGAATGAGTGCGTTTGAGATTGCTAAAAAAAGGATCCTCCATAACGCGTGCGATCGTGTAATCGTTATTTTTCAATTGAGCTCAAGAAATCGATTTCGTGACCGTCAATCTTCAAATTTTGTCAGGTGATTTAAATCCCTAGTTACAATGGATGGAGATTCTTAGGACGTTCACTGTCAGTATTGTCCTTCTGGAGTGATTTGCATTTTGGATAACAATAATGGAAGACTTCAAATTCAAAAGAAGAATTCAAAAGAAGGAACCGTCCTTCTTCCTGGAAAAATATATATCCATGTTAGACGCCTCAATCGAAAATTAACGCAAAAACAACATGAGATGCGACTAATAAAAAGTTTTACGGTGCAATTATCTGGAGATTTTAAGTCAAATAATTTTCTTTTCAAACTTCTGCCAACGTTTCGGATCTTTATTGATCCATCTTCAGGGCTGCAAATAGACGATACATGATGGTGAAAAATGTTTTTTACAATTCTTTTTTTATTACAAATTGGTTAAATTATATAATTTACAGTCATTAAAAAGAAAAATACATGGACATATTCAAGTTTCTTACCTTTGTTTACAAGTTTGACAAGATTGTTACAAGTTTATTGCTGTTTTTATTTACAATTTTAATTTGGTTGCTTGGATTTATTTATTTGTTGATAAATTATATATCATTTATTAAATTATGGCAAATTTTGCTTAGATAAGTAATGTCTGTCCTTGTATTACAACTTTTTTTGTTTCTGGAGATATGGAACATTTCTTTGAATAATCTTTTTGATAAATTTTGTTCAGTCTAAAATTTTGGCTTCTTCGAAAATTAATGAGTGACTATTTATTAATTGTAAGTAAAAACAGCAACAAACTTGAAAGGTAACAGTCTTGAATATGTCCATATATATTTCTTTTTAATGACTGTAAATTATATATATTTTTTGATTTTGTAATAAAAAAAGGATTGTAAAAAACAATTTTCACCATCATGTATCATCTATACTGTCATGTACGTATCATCATGAATACTTGATGAGAATCTCACGACAGTAGCATTAATTTGTTTCAAAAACCCTTTCCTCGCTCGCCCTCGCATAAATGTATAATCGTACATCCTTCTATACAACCCCTTCGTTTCTACTCCCTTCTCATTCTCTCTTGCCGAGAGAAACCCTTCCTTTCCGAGACCAGTCACGTAGATCCATCCCTTCATAGCCAATTCGGAGTGATACGCCATCAAACCTGGGTTTTAACCTCACTACACCATGAGTGGAGAGACGTAAAGAAAAGATTGGTGAAAACTCTCATGTGGAAAGTGGTGGTGTATCGGTCGGAAACTTGGCCATCACGGAGAGAGGATATGTCTAAAATAGAGGCATATGAGTTGTGGATTTGGAAAAGAATGGTGGCGTAGCTGATATAGGAGATTAAGAAGCAGAGCAGGTAGTTGAATTGGGAATTGAGGAGCGAAGGGATGCTGAAGCCTGAGATTGAGAGGAGAATGTTGGGTAAGTGGCAAATGGGTCTGATCTTGGAAGTTGACTGCTGTGGAACAAAGAAGATGAGATGCAGTAGATATGTGGTATTGTGAAAGAAGGATGGAGACCAAATGAAAGGAGAGTATTGTGAATGAAGAAGTCCTACGGAGTCCTACATAGAATAGAATATCACCGAACATTTTAGAAGCAGGAGAGACAAAATTATTGCACACTTTGTGGGGCATAACAGCCACTGGAAAAACTTAAGGAATTTATAAAATAAATATTAATGAAGGAAAGGTGTGGTTAGTTGAAAAGAGAAAGGATTGGATAGTGGGTGAAAACCATCTTTGGCTCAATAATTGCTGCTAACCCAGTAATCATCATCTTCCTTCCACAAAGTTGCTGTCGAAGACATTAATTAGCCTCGTTGCAAGGCGTGCGGTGTATATTTGCGTCACACCTGCACACATTAAGTGCCAGTGAAGATCGAAATTCACTCACCAACGTGGCGTATGCAGCCGGCGCGGCGCCTGTAAAGTTCTTTGACATGTTTGAAGTGTTGAAGATATATGAGTTAACACCCGGCAGGATCTGTAAACAGCCGAAAACTGGGAGAGACGGATGTTGCTCGCAAACTAAGGCCCTAATATCATTTTACGACTTCATGATGCTGTTGATTCTGCCTGCAAAATGTATACTGAGAAAGATTGCACCAAGGGCAAAGGTATAAAAGGAACTCTTAAGAGAGTTCCTTTTAATTATGGTTCCTGACCGAATACCATTTTCTCTTTTATCACTCATTTTTGCCAATTACTGCATCGGTTGATTATTTTGTATCATGCAATCTAGATCATAATAGACGTATTTCGCCTTTATAGCGTCTATGCACTAGACTTGTGAAGGTCTTTCAAACAGTTCCACTGGGCGTGGAATCAAGCTTGGTGGTATTAAATTGCTTGGCGCAGGTTTTTTTTAAATGCATGTGTAAATTTTCACCTTTCCACTTATCATCATTTTCGGAATGAAATGTTAGTAATTATTGCTGAATTGTGAGAGTGTTTTTATCTAATGCTATTGAAAATTGCTAATTCCATGATAAAAAAACACTGCTATTATAGTTTCTGCGACGCGGAGTCATGTGGAAAAGAACTAAAATATCGAAACTTCAAAAAAAAACTTAGGATCTCTTAGGATCGTTCTGAAAACGAACGAGACTACATGCTTGTGATTGAAGACTCAATTAATTGTACTTATACATGGAAAATTATAAAAAATTTCTATCCATTTCTGGTTAGTTTTTAAAATAACAATTCGAAGCCATTGCAGAACTGTAGATAAAATTTAAAAAAAATCATACACGGCCGTAGTGTAATCACTTGCGATTCGCCTAGTTTTTTCACAGAATACTGAGGGTCCACAATGTTGATGAAAGATCATTTGGTACTTAGCTTCTCTAAGCTCTAAAATATTGTATCCGTAATTAGAATAAAAACCATCTTCCTCTTGTATTAGGGCTTCTCAGGTTTCCAGCCGGGTGAGATGGTCCATATTCTCCAACGTTTCGAGGTCCGACACGGCCCTCGTCATCAGGGATGCTGAAGGTAATGCCACTGGATGCCCGCAATATATAGTAGCTCAGGTTGCTCAGTAGCGCAATATATAGTAGCTCAGGTAGAAGTAATTTTTGGGACCGTCTGACGAAGGAAGCTATTGAGATCCGGATGGAGAGAAATAATTTTAATCGTGACGCAGGATTCTCCCTTAGCAACACATGGCTGCCTATACTGAGAGAAGTGCAGACCAATAGGAAAAATTGGCGCCAAAATGACGACACCTGAGTTACTATATATTGCGGGCATCCAGTGGCATTAAAATCAGGATCCCTGATGACGAGGGCCGTGTTGGACCTCGAAACGTTGGAGAATATGGACCATCTCACCCGGCTGGAAACCTGAGAAACCCTAATACAACAGATTCGCCGGGAAAGCACCAGATCTTTCATCATCTTCCTCTTACTTAAAATACTCTTCTACTCTTGTTCTTTTCTTACTCGTACACGCGTTCCGCTGGCTCACGGCATCATCATGTACAAAAAATATAATTTAAATAATGTTTTGCGTATTTCATTGTTGTTTGTTGGCCTTGTTCGCAGAAAGAATGGGAGATATGGGGGGAAGGATGAAGAAGGTAGGGTTCAGTAGAATCGTGGATCAAGGGTCGGGAGCGTCGGATTGGTTGTTATTTTTGGATATTTGTCGGATTGGTTATTGGTCAGGGTTATTTTTTCGGAAAATAGTGATAAGGGGTGCGGTAATAATTGCTCGTTGCATAGGTCTGACTGATAATTTCAATAGGAGAAGACTGATATAGTAGAGTTTATATTTTGGCTTTAGTTTTTATATGGCCTGATGATCAATGAATTGTGAACCACTAAGATAACGCTTAATCTCTGGATTACGTCACATTACATTAAAGTAACCTACTGGCTAAATATATGTATTTATTTCATCAACCTGAATACAGCCTCGAGGACCATTTTACATCAGTCGTTGTAACAGTAGCAAAGGATAACACACACAACCATGTCCTGGGAGGAGAAAAATCCTCCACAGGCGGGATTCGAACCCGCGACCTGTCATTGTTGGCATTAAATTCAGATAAATACTCCATATTTTTACACGTATCTATAACTCATGCATTTCTTTCTCAGCGCACGGCCTTATCTACCTCATATTTTTTTCTTCATCTCGGCGTATATCCTCCCAATCTACCCCTCTTCATCCCGTCCATAAAAAACATTCCCTTTCTTCCCCTTCTCCGCTTACCCAACACCCTTCTCTCTATCACGGTCTTGAGCAACCGTGGAGCGCTAGAGCGTTAAGCGCCACTGTCAACGACGTCAAGCGCAAAATTTTATACAAAAGTTTTATTTTCACTATATTGTGTGGCCATCAGCGTGTCACTCCGTTAAAGTTACTGTGCAGCCAGTTTTGCATTTATTTGTATAAAGTTAACGGCTTTGTGTTTGAAGTTGGGCTTCACCTCGTGAAGGCGCTTGGCGCACGAGCACGGGTACTCCATCACACCTTATGCACGAAACCTGTGCGGATAGCTCGCTCATTCAAGCCTCCACGAAATTCACAGTGTAAGAGGACGTTTGGGTAGCTCACTCACTGGTTAGATCACTCAACGCGATATTGAGGGGTCTGGGTTCGAATCCCAGTCCGAGAGAATGACATTTTTCACAGTGAAAATCACACAATCGCGTGACCAGCAGCGGGCGACTCCGTTTAAGTTAATGCGCGGCCACTTCCACAAATCTTAAAATTCTTATCTAGACTCTGATATATCAATTTCTTAATCATGAGAGATAGGTTGGCGGTTGGGGATCGGTGGTTGGTTCCTTTCGCTCTTCCGTCTCGAACAAAATAATCACAAACCCACCATTTCCCCTCGACTAATTACGTCGAATGAAACGAGCCGACTCCCGCAAGTCAAGTCGACGTTCCCCTCGTCAATAATTTAGCACCATGCGCGAACACACACGCTGCTCCCATCCATGATTCTATTCGAATGCCTGTATGCTCGCGGGAATGTTTGAGGGCTTTTGATGCCGGTGAATTGTGTACATTCCGCCGACATGCATCATGGACAACATTTGTTTTGGCAACCTTGACATCACTTTCATCCATCGCGTGTTTTCGGAAGATGAGTCGTCAGTTTCTCGCCCTCAACTCCCGCGACCGCCTTCCTTACTTCCTTGCCTCTTCTTTACCCGTGAGTGCATACTCTAGCAAGCATTTATTTCCGTGCGTTCTTCTTCGCTTCTGTCTGTTCCATTTCCTAACGAGTTTTCTCTGTATACACACGGTAACATTTCTGGTGCTGTAGCTGGCGCGGTAAGTGGTAACTGTGTGCGTGTGAACAACCAAATCAATTGGCATGCGACAGCATTGATTGCGATTGGTGAGGATTTAAACACGTGCAATATTTATTGCAATCTGGCATCAAAGTTGTGAGCGATTCCACCTTCGTTTGTTTGTGAATAGAAAAATTAAATTGTATGGAGAGGAAGATTCTGACATGGAAGTGTTGAATAATGATAAAACTAATCAGCCAGCAACCTGAAGAAGGTGAACCTGAAGATGACGCTAAAGCGTTGAAACCCGGGTCGTGTGTGTGTGTGTTTTACGTTGTGGTTTTTGTAAAAGTTACCATTAAATCATCTCATATCTCTAGAACTGATAGAAGCGACAGAATAAGAGAGATACCAAGCCGAACTGATGGATGCAAAACTTCCTTTTTCCACGCACCATTAGTATCATAACAAACACAGAGCGTGATGCTAACATAAGGAACGTTGTTAACATACAATTCACCTATGCCCTCTTTCCCCTCCTTTTCCCCATTTCCTCCTCTTTTTGCCACGGTTATTTTTAACTTCACCTGTTTGTTTGTTGTTGGTTGGTTTGCGTGGATGGAATCTTGTAATCGAAATCTCACCCACTCCTCAATGTTCAATCGAGCTGAAATTTGACGCATTTACTTAATCTCAAAATACAATACATGAATCAGTCATTAAATTTACTAATTACCAAGTTAATCTACTAAAATTAAATGGTTTACATTTTATATAGTAAAAAGTCTTTTGCCAGTGGATGGTGCTAGTAGACGTTAGCATATATAGTGAGACGAAATGCTAATAATTTAAATTTCAAAGAACCTTTGCACAATTAGAAAATAATAATATGTAAAAAATAATTTTAAAAAACACGTTTATGTTCAAATGTACTAAAAAGTAAAAAATAATTTTTTCATCACCCGGAAAATAAAAGCGTGGATGCTTTTTGTTAATCAACATCCAACCTCTTGGCATTTATAATCACCTCTATTCCATAAAAGCCCACCTTTTAGTAGGAGAGTGGTGAAAAAATTATTTTTTACCTTTTAGTACACTTGAATATAAACTTGGTTTAAAAAAAAGTATATTTTTAATTGCTGTTGTCTTAACACCCCTGCCACAAGCATCTGCGGAGGCTCGTACGGAAGTATGTAGATGTACGAGTAGATATACCAAAGGGGCGACAGATGCAAAAGACCAATGTGTATAGGCTTCTGTACATCAGCGCCACGACCCCGGCATCGACACGGGGTCGTTCGTCTGCCGCGAGGTTTAAATCGTGATACTAGCGCGGGGTTTGAATCGCTAGTTCAGGATTATCCGTACTCAATGGATTGTTAACCAATATTTGAAATTAAGCTTTGACAAATTAAACTTTATTGAGTACTACAAGAAAATTTAAAAAAAATTATTCCTTCGTATTAACTTGATGATATTCCCGATTGCACAATAAATAACCTTGGGAAACTTTTATGAAACAGGAAAGGTTGAGGTCAGGTTATTATGATAAAACATGGTACAATAATACACCGCTTACCATGTTCACTATAAATTTATTGATTCAAAATAGAATCAAATTACCAGGAGTCAACGGTAGCCCATTGTTAAAAGTTGAACATAGTCATTCAAAACACAGAGTAGGTTGGAGTTACCAATGTTGTTTCGAAACATTGCATTCATCCATTATTATCCATCCATCCAAAAAGTCCAAGTGATGGTGAGGTTAACTGAATATGACATGACAACGTGATTACAGGTCAGGCCATCCAACGCAATACACTTGATCTGGGGAGGGCACCAAAACAAGTCACTGTAATGCACAAGGGTGGTGACTGATGGCGATCCAACCACATCACAGTCCAGGGTACATAATGCACTACACATGGTATAGGGAGTACACCAAATCAAAAGTCACAGTAATGCACAATGGAGAGTTTGATGGCGAGACAACCACATCACAGTTCATGGCACCTAATGCACATCATGTAAACATCACGTATATTCTAACCTTCGATAATGCTCGGTACGGCAGTCGGTGTAATGAGAGTTGAATACTTTCTCACGTAAAAGAAAGAAAGAAATAAATTGATTTATGAACTTCTGTAACCATCAACGAAGGTAATCCGCACGGGGACAGAATCTTGCCCACCTCTCTGCCCTGTGTTGATGCAACATTACCAGAATTCAAAATACTTCCGAACACTCATATCAGTTGCGAAGAATCAAGAAAATCCACGCGTATAGCAGTATTTTTCTGTAGTAAACATATGATCAATACCACCGTAATTCATTGAAAACTTAAATGCAACATACCTGACAGCCTATTTTGAAAAATGAGAAAATAGATCTCCGTCTAAACTACATTCATACACACTGTTGCACCAAATCACCGCATATCGCTTACTATGCACAGGTTTCGCCATATCTAACAATCACTCAGCCCGGTTACAGCAGATATTAATACAGTATTTCATCATCGTGCAGCCAGCCTTGGTGGCGGCGGTTCGAATCCCGCCTGGGTAGGAAATTTACACCTCCCAGGGCACGGTTGTGTGTGTTCGTCCATATAATAAATACTATAATACGTCCATATAATAAAGTAATTGGCTTTGGCTGTTAAGTATATAGAAATTATTATTATTAAAACACATCAAAATTACAAGTAAGCCATACGGTCAACCTCGCAACTACCACTGGTGTCGAGACTAAAATAGATGGTGGCGAGATTACAATAGCTTGAACTCCCTCTTGAATTATACATATTAAAGTTAAAAATATTACACATTGTCGTTAAAATAATGCGAAATGTTGAATTTTATTTAATTACAAATAAATACTATTAATATATTTTAAATTGAAAATGTGCTCTTGAAACTCTCAACGACAGCGCCTCTACCGGCCACGGTCTTTCCTCCCCCTCGGTTTTAACCCCACCCCCTCAGTTTTGCCACTATCGATAAAGTTTTCCATACGATATATGTGCGATACGTCGCCCCTTTGGATGTACTGTCTGCCACTCGCAAACGGGAGACGGGGCAATATCGCTGGGATGTATAGGAAGATCACGCCTCCGAACTCGAGCCGAGACCATCTTGGACCCTTTGCGGTCTCCCCCTCCTCCTCCATGTACCATCGTCTCCTTTTACTCCTCCTCACCCCACCCGAATCCTCCCAACCCAATTCCGCCATCTGATAATTTTCTCCTTTGGTTAATTACTTCCCCTGCTTCTTCTACTCCTCCTCTCAACGAGCGTCCTCTGCTCCAAAGTCGCCACCTTCGGCTTCGTCCTCGTGCCAGGGTGGCCCTTTGCCCTCCCCGCATCAACCTTCTCATTCCAAAGCTCTCCTTTTGAATCCCCTTAACCCTTAGAGTTCTCCCTCACGTTTTCTATCTTCAAGATTATCTGTCAAACCCTCCCTTACTCATCCCAGGGTTGCACGGTCAAGGGGTTAAACTACATCTGTTTAATATTTTAAGGGATGATACCGACCTGTTAGATGCATTACCAAGTCAGTTTGGGAAATACGGAATGATGATTGACCGCAAGAAAACAAAAGTAATGTGTTTCCTAGGAAAAGAATGCGAGGGTGATCATAAAATAAGGGCGACAAAAATTAATCAAGTGAATTAGTTAAATTATTTTAGTGAAAATATTATCCAAACAGTCAATAAAAGTAGATAAGTTAAGACTTTTATGCATGGATTTCGGTTATCCAGGTGACAATCGACTGGGAATGTTTACGTAATTTAAACCCTCCCTGTTGACGGTCTCCTGGATGACCGAAATGCATGGATAGAAGTCTAAATTCTTCTGATTTCATTAACTGTTTGGATTAGTCGTTAATTTTAATTTAATTATCCGTTGCTTTCTTCTTGGGTTGAATTAAATTAAATTATTTCCGCTGTACGTTGGAGAACAATGGGCATCGATATTTGAAGGAGAATTGCACCTGCGGAAGAAGCGTTCAGAAATAGGAAGAATCTGATAAATTTGTGTAAAGGATTTAAAGAAGAGACTGGAGAAGAGTTTGATATAGAGATTAACGGGTTATTGAGGCAAAAACGTGGACTCAATGAAAGGAAAACGTTGAATAGGCTGGAGACGTTTGAGATGTGGGTTTGGAGGAGAATGGAGAACGTGGGATGGACGTAAAGCAAGACGAGCGTGGAAGTGATCGGTACGGTGGGTGCAGAGTATAATAATATGTTAGAGGAGATTGAGAAAAGACCCAAGTTGGTGGTTGTACTGGTAGATGAGGGACTAGAGGATGCTGTAGGCCGTGATATAATGGAGGTTTTGCGTTATCGGGGAAGGAGGCAAAGGGGAATAGATGATGTTCACTGGCCTAAAAAATGAAGGCATGCATGGTGACATGGGCCTGCGGCTGTGAAAGATAGTATATGTATTCCTTCTCCCAGTTAAATATACCTAAACCAGCAGGTCACCACTACTAATTATAAAAATATCCCATCAAAGCACAAAATATCTATTAAGTGAGTGTGCATTTTTTTGCTGTTGTAATATTGCTTATTGCAAAGGCAAAAAAATCAACACTCTCCATAAGATACTTTGTGCATTGACGGGAAATCATTATAATTAGTAGAAGTGATCAACTGGTTAAGGTTACTATCCAAGTCATCAACTGGTTAATGGCTCAGGTTACTACCTAAGTTAGCGTACTACCCGAGCAAATAGATTGCACTACTTTCTCCAGTTTGTGCCCACCTACTTCAATAACGAGCCACATTTTCTTTCTCCTACTGCTTTTCTAATGCATATAATATAAACTTGTAGTAGATGCATTATAAAAGCAGTGTGGGAAATAAGAAACGAAGATAAATCATAAGAAAAAATGTAATGAGAATATCTAAGACAAAGAGAGCGTGAATGTTCATTATAGTAGAAGGGCTCAAACTGGAGAAAGTAGATCAATTTAATTAATTTGGTAGTTTGCTAGAAGAAAATAGGTATTGTAGCAAAGACATTAGGAGGAGAATAGCTTAAGCGAAGGAAGCGCTTAGTAATAGAAGGGAGCTGACGAGGATCTTGGGTAAGAATATAAAGAAAAGTGCGGAGCTGAATATGGAATGCAGCGTTGTACGGAGAAGAGACGGGGACTCTTGAGGAAGGAATATGAGAATAGGCAGCAGGCGTTCGAGATGTGGATGTGGAGGAGGATAAAGAAGGTGGGCGGAAAGGAAGACAAATGAGGAAGTGCTTGGTATGGTGGGTGAGGAAAGGAAACTTCTGGATGGGGCCAGTGGGAGGCAGGGTAGGCGGGTTGAAAGAGGTAATGAGGGGCAATGGGATGTTCAATGCCATGAAAGAGGAAAGGATATTGGGCAATCGAGGAATGGGAAGAAATAAAATGGGTTTTATGGAAGGGCTGATGAAGGGTAAGACGTACGCCGAGATGAAAAAAGAAATACTAGAGGTATTTTGGGCACTGCTCATGTAAAAATCTGGAGAAATTTCTCTGACTTTCAATAAATCCTACCTTTAACCGGTAGATTACTTTGATGAATAAATGATTATAGCTTATGTTCATTAAACCCAAAAAAATCGACGGTGTTTAGAAGGTAGTACTTCGTATTGTATCCAAATATACCTTAATCGTTGGATCTCTGCTGGTAATAACTTCCCCACTTGGAATGACTGTGGGACTGAGGCTGGAGAAAGGAGGCAGAAGGGAAGTAAAACCCCCTCCCTCGTTTTCTCCCCCTTCCAAAACCTTCCTCGCTCCTTCCTCTCCTTCGCTTTTGTTTCCTCCACACTCCCTTCTCCCAGTTTCCAGCACTCCCCCTTCCACCGCTCCAGAATACTCCCCCGGCCACCCCCGTCTCTCCCTTGCGGAGATAATTGGCTCCGTCGCTGCCGTCTTGGTATTCTCGCCTCCATTTATTCACCCTCTATTCTCGTCTCCACAAGCGATGTATGCATTGAAAGTGTTTCTGTTTTTGAGAATACCGCGACCTAGCCACGTCAATACCCTTTACGGTGCAAAGTGTGGCATTTGGATCTTTTTTTTGTGTCAAAACCTAATAACTATTGTTAGAAATGATAAAGAGAGATGAGCTAAATTGCATTATGAAGACGATGTAATACAAAATCTTGGAAAATTAAAGTAACTTACTTATATTGTAATTTTGACCTTGAGATTGAAGGTCAAACCTATAAGTTGTTTTATAGTCAAATATGAACTTTACCGCACTTTTCTTTGCCGCTATGAAAAAATATGTATCCCTATGCAAGATATTAAAAAACTAATATAAACAACTTATTTTCCAAAATTGGACGAGTTGAACTTCATTTTCAAGGTCAAAAGGCAATATTAGTGAGTTGCTTTATTTTTCCGAGATTCTGTATCACATCATCTTCATATTGATTTTAGGTCCATCTCCCTATTTCATTTCTAACAACTGTTATTATGTCCTGGCACAAGAAATATCCAAATGACACCCTGTACGGCGTCACAGACAAGTGCACATTAATTGCAAAAATTTCGCAGAGGCAATATTAGTGTGTTGCATCATTTTTCCGAAATTCTGTATCACATCATCTTCATATTGATTTTAGGTCCATCTCCCTATTTCATTTCTAACAACTGTTATTATGTTCTGGCACAAGAAAGATCCAAATGACACCCTGTGCGGTGTCACAGGCAAGTGCACATTAATTGCAAAGATTTCACAGAGGAAAATGCATCTGTCTTGACACAGACTCAACTCCGGATTTGATTTTTCCTCGGCAGAATTGTCACACTTATGCGTACTTGCTGGTCGTTTTCATTTTAATATCACGGCTTTGTGACAGGGTAATCATCGGAGACGTTTCATTCCAATCAGTAGGCGCAATAAAAAAAAATACGGTGGTCTTTGGATTTTTATTATCAATCAAATCCTCTGCTCCAACTTAAAGAATGAAAGAGCCACTTATTAATATCCCTTATTTGAAGTTTTACCCTCTACCGTTTTCAGTGTGTGTAACATGCCATTTTCAAATGGACAACAGATTTTTAAAAATTCATTTTAAGGTCTCATGTCCTCAATGTTATTTTGCGGACTATCACTGAACTCCCTAAAAAAGTCCATTTATTTGCCGCCAGATGGTATTTGAGAAATAAATATTTTTTATAGGATGCGATAAACGATAACAAATCTCCTTCATATCAACGAATTCACAATATCAGTGTAAATGGGGGTCAGTTTATATTTCTACCGTACAAAATATAAATGTACCTCCGCTTAAAGTTGTTTCAATAATTCTTTCTAATAGCTTTTAGGAATTTTGATCATATTTCATTATGTTCAAGATTTTCTACATCGGTTTCGTCTGAGATAGCCGTCTACTCCGAAACTCAGGTCGTTAAGGAAAAAATTATTTACGCTTAATAGTAGAGGTCATTGTGTTATCACATCTTGTTGATCATCGTTTTTGGCCTAATTTTTGTGAACACATAAAACTATTTTAGAGAACTAAGGCTGCTTGGAAAGCAGTCTGTCATTATAAACCTTACAAATATTTCAAGGCGAGAAGTTACTTTTTTGGAAATGGGAGTTGTAAATTCGAAAGGATTTCGCTGAGGAACCGTCTTGGAGGTGGTGAAAGGGAGGCAGTTATGGTGCGGGGTCATGGCGGGAAAACGGCGTTACTTGCACTGAGGGCAAGCCGAGGTGGGCGCATGGCATCTTCCTCGGTAAACACGGTTGCAAAATGTCATGAAACATGCCTACGTTCTCGAGAAATGACTGAATTCATAGGCGAAGGATTATTTCATTACGCATGCGTTTCTTGGTTTTCGCACAAAGCCCATGTCCAAAGGTTAATTTCTTTGTTAAATAATTCATGAACAATTCAATAAAACTGTCAGAATCTTACCGTAAATGTGTCCGTGCCAATATTTTGTGCATTCCTGTGAATAAGGTAACTCTGTTTGACGGAACGGGACTGCTGATTGGTTATTCTGCGTGCATGGACTTCGACCACACACTTGCCAGAGACTACATACTTCGACCACTTGAGAGTAAAACGTCATTAATGCACGCCATCTTTACCAACAGTTTAAATAAAGTAAAGAGGCCCATATTATTCATATTCTTTTCTTGAGCAAATTTTTGGTATTATTTTAATGTATGGCAAAAGCAGAATTATTTTGTGCAAACATCTGTTGTAAAATTGAGTTTGATTTGATCAATGCATCACGCATTATGTCCCATTGAAAATCGTGTACTTTAGTAAGTATTGTTATTTTTTTCTTTAAAACTTGACAAGTATCAACTTTCCAAACGAAATTTCGTGATATTGCTCCATCTTTCAAGTGCCGGTTGGTGATAACCGGATTCTTTTATCTCCTAGCATGCGACCGAAGCGATGAAAACCTCGGCGGTCTATAAACATCTTTTCTAGGGTATTATCTACCACCGATAATGATGTGGACGACGGGAAAACTGCCCCCTTTACTAAGGGCGCATCGTGCTCCGTAATCGACTAACCTAATCCCGAAGAACCTCAGTCATAATCAGGAGACATTTGTTCGGGGCGCATCTCGATAATATCATTGTCTGCCTGTGTTTAGGCATCCGAACCGGTCGCCGTGAATCTCCCAGCCACATCTCAGAACATATTGCCTGACCCGTAATGGAGTCTCTCCCTTTATAAAACCGAGCACCCTCTTTTTAACGAATCCCCTTGGAAGCGCACGCCCCTCCGAATCAAGGACTCCCGATCCATTCCTCAAGTTGCGAGAGAAAGAAAGAGAACCGTTCCTCTCTTAAGGACTCCCGCATGTTCTGTGCAGCCGTTTTGCGTGGGACCATTCGGGGGAAAGTATGGGCAGCACGCTGCTGCAGTTTGCTTTAATTGGATATCGCAGAAATCGCTGTTTTACCTTTGCTTCTTCCCCAACCGAGATAAAAATTGGCTCGAATTGGCTAGCAGGGTCGCTTCGGCTTCGGCAACGTGAAAGCCAAAAGGGAGCCGGCGGATGGTTACCTGCGTCGATGTGAGACTGGAGACAAAGGGCGTTTCCCTTCGTGATTTCTTCTCAACAACACATCCTTTTCCCTTTGTTGTCGAAGGACTGCATCTCGGACGCGTCCTTCCTCTTGTCCACGTCCGTGTCCCTCGCTTATCTGCCGAGTAGTCTTAGTCCGTGCGAGGAATTGCCTGCCCGCCTGCCTGCCAAAGGGCGGAAGAACGTTTTAAGTTTGTCTACACTACATGTAATATCCGCAGTTTACGATCTCCTTAATCGAGTTCGTGTAAGTACTGCGGGATGGTTCTTGTGTCGGTGCTCTTTCGGATACCGTTAAGTGATCGTTATACCTTTTCGTCGCATGGGTAAATTTGAAATCAATACTATTCGGGGTTTGTCGGATTCCTTATTTAGAAGTACAGATTTAACATAAACATGTAACAGTAATCGAATTTTAATTAATAATCAACTTAAAAGCTAATAAGAACTATGACGATGCAATTTTCCGCAGATAAAAATATTTAATCGACCCGGGTTTCGATGCACTGCATCATCATGAGGTAAATTGCATCGTCATAGTTCTTGTTATGTTCATATTCCACAACATCTCGCCTGATTCCTCCCCTTTTTGAACTTAAAAGCTTTTGTTATACCTTGCCGTGACATTTCTTCATAACTTGAATGCTATAATTGCGTTAATTTGTAAAGTTAAGATTTTATAGAAGTGATTAGATATTTTGAGAATGTATACTATGGTAGCTAAAAGGGAGCGAGAAATATTTGAAAGCTTATTTAAAAGTACTTTGACTCATAATTATGGAAGGCTATATTGCCCAGATGGACTCAGAGAAAGGAAGACGAAAATAGGCTGCAGGAGTTTTAGATGTGGGTGTAAAATAAAATGAGGAAAGTTCGGTGAACGGAAAGGAAGACAAACGAGGAAGTTCTTGGTATGGAAGGTCAGAAGAAGAAACACCTGGGGGAGATTAGGAAGAGGCAAAGTAGGTGTTTGAAAGAGGTAATGGGGGAGAAGGGTGGCTGAAGGCCGTGATAAAGGGGAGGATGGTGGTTATGCAAGGAAGGGAAAAAGGAGAATAGGTTTTATGGAAGGGATTGAGAAGTTTAGGATGCGTGCTGAGATGAAGAAAGAAATTTAGTTGGTAGATGAAAGTGTGCACCTGTAAAAATCTAGAGGATTTTTTTACTTATTTCCATTTAAACCCGCCTAAACTGGTTGATTATCCTATTATAATATTAGCGAAATGTAATACGCTTATGGGAGCTTGCACGTGCGCTCCTTGCTGTATAATCCCTTTGCGTGGATAAGGACGTTTTCTCCTCCATAGAGGATTCGTCCTCCGCACATCTAATTATCGTAGAGTATCCCCGAGAAGATTGAAGATACGAGTGCTGAATCTCGGAGGGTAATCGGGAGAGTGAAGCCATAAAGAGATAAGGTTGGTGGAGAAGGAGAGATGGAGAAAGGTGGACGAGGAATCGCTCAGAAGGTTGAGCTAAGAGAGGAGGTAATGTCGAATAGTGGATGTGGAAATGGAGAGGGATGGGATATGCAGGGGAACAGATGAAAGGGATTTTGACCGTGGGAGTTTATGGAGGACCAGGGAGATGGAGGGAGAGAGAAATAGAGGCAAGGAAAGTACTTAAGGGACCTACCTAGCTTAGATGTCCATTAGTATGGCGCAATCAGCGTTGCGGTCCGGTCGTTCTGTAAAGTGACCTTAGCGACGAGAGTGAAAGGGACTTGCTTACTGGCTCTCTAATCCGTGGACCAGTGCTCTATCGCTGGAGACGGTAATCCTTTGCAGTCTAGTCCAACTATCAACTCGTTTAGCTCAGTGATGTGACTTCTTGATAACCTCAGTAGCATAAAAAGCACTGTCAATACCGAAGTCTGCGAAGGAACTGACTATAGGTAAATAGCGAGCAAGGAATATATTTCAGATGCAGCCGAATAATGTATGTTAGTGTTAATGGAATTAAATTAGAGGTAAGTATAACTATATCCATGAACTATATTTTCGTGCATAACAGGGAGGCTCCGCTTGTTGCTAAAATTTATTTCCCTGAAGAGTATGCGTTAATGTATAGTGCTCCAACTATTCTGACTTCTTTAAAATACACGCTTGCCAAATAAAAGATATTTTCACCTGAAAAAATGAAAATTTTGGCCTGGAAAACCTGGAACAGTCCTGGAATAGTACTGGAATTTCATAACCTCTGGTCTGTAGTAACCCTGTTCTATGCTTCCAATGTTATAAAAACACTGAGTATTATTGTATTTTGCAACTACATATATGTTCTGAGATTAAACAGTGATGCAGAAATCATGCAAGACGTGGTGTAAGAGCTACTTAGCATCTGAAGACAAAAGCATAAGAGACAAAAAAAATTGGCCACTCAACTTATCGAAAATCATAGTTAAAAATTCTTAGTAGCGGCTCTTGTGATCTCTTAATCGTGCGCAATGAAAATGACACGTTAAACTTGTCCGTTCTGCAGTTTTTTCCCATAATTATATTCTTATGATCTAATCTACCGCAGTATGGTAATGGTAATCGTCGGTCGTGGGTGTGGTGGTAATCATGGGTCATTGTGTGCACATTTAAATAAATAATTTTTCAAGTCGAAAATAAATTGTTGAACCACATTTCATTCAAACGCATTTTTTAATGCATTGGCATAAAGGCAGGAGTGAATCATATTTTAATTTTTTTCCTCAATTTAAGCATGTTATGACTAGAGTTTTCTGCACGGAAAGTTAAACGAAGTTATATTGAAATAATGTTCTTCGAATATCGGACCCAAGCATGACACCTTGATATTTCTTAGCAACTATTATAGTAATGTGGAATGTATTATTTCTCGTTTATAATAAAATATTTTCATATGTAATTGAATTATTAGGAAATATATGCTATGTGTTTTAAGGTTGTGTGTTGAAAATAACAATACTTGGTATATTCCTCACAAGTTTTTATTAAAACAACCGACCGTGGTTTCATATATTTGTGTGAACCTTGACAATGACGCTCAGACGTTGAAACTGCTATTGGTTGTTTTAACAAAAATGGTGTGGAATATACCAAGTATTGTTATTTTCAGCATGGGCAATTGTGACGCCTGAAGGAATCTCTTCAATAAGGCTGTGTGCTAAGATAGCATTCAATACCAAAAAAGCCAAATCGGTATGATGATTTTTTCCCCTTTATACTTTAGTCTAAAGCAAATAAATAAATAACTTAATTTATAAATAAATTTAATAAAATATGAAGCAAAGTTTCATGAAAATGTGCATAAACAAAAATCGCTTCAACCACCTTAAGAATTGTTAGTTGGTTACGTTGGTTGGCACGATTGCGTTGGGAACGCGGAACAGTGGAAAGCGCATTGTGATGGTGTCTTGATATAGTAAGGTATGCAAAGCGAGAGGGTTTTCAGGCGGGGGAGGCAAATGGTGATGGCGAGTGAATAAAACTCGTGGCCACTCAAAGAGGAAGATTCAGACGGAAGGAGCAAGCGGGCGTGGCCTCGGTACTCTTCGCCATAGTACACGCGTCCATCTTCCGCGGTCGGCTCTGCGGAGGAGGAGAGGTCAAGGGAGGGAGAGGTAGGGAGGAGCGTATAATCGCTTCAAAGAGACCGCGAGAGATAAGAGTAAGGAATTCCGCGTTTCCTACGTTAAAAAATAACTCTCCTACAACTTCCTTCCTGCAGACCCACGCCACCGCTCGCTCCGACCGTACTAGGCCGACCTTTTTACCCTCATTACCTCTGCATATATCTTTCCGCGTGGGATTGTTTCCACTAGGCTCCCTATGGAGAAGAGCAATTGAATTAAGAACGCCGTGCGGCCACTAGGAGGAGATGCAATCTTTATCTGCATTAAACCGTGCGAGCATCTACAAGGGTGATTGGCAAGGGGTTCCACTTATTGTTTTCCATGAGTTCTCTGGAAATCTGTCTCAGAATAAAAGTCTAAAGGGGGTTGGAGCGATTTTTGTTTGTGAACAGATTTGCGTGAAATTTTGCATGCGTGTTCTCATTAGTGACATCTAGATAGATATATAGATAGATAAACGTCTTTATTGGGGCGAGATTGAGACTTTAAAATCCCTACTTCCATCTAACCCCTCGTCAGTAAATGAATACAGTGAACATGACAATCAATGCGATGTATAAATCAAATAAATAATACTAAAAACAATATAAATGGAATATTAACGCGACATAATGAAAAATCAGAAATTAGTGTAAAAATGTAAGTAAGTGTGAAAGATAGTTATGTACAATTGCGGGCAAAACTTAGGATTTTTTTTGGCATCCATCACGGAAAAAACCCGCTGCAGGAAAACACATGAAGGGGGGTGTGAAACACCTGCGAAAACCTACTGAGAGAAGTGAATGTGACTCATGATAATGAATTATATAAATACACTATAAATACCAATATTGAAATTTGTATGCGCATGTCTTGGAACAGAGATATGGATAAAAGTGAAAAAATTGCTTCTTACCGATTTGATTTTTTGGTAGTTCCATGTTATTTTAACGTGTAGGCTTATGCTACAATATTTCGTAACCATTGGATTATATATGTGTTGATTTACCTCCAAACGAAAAATAACACATTTCGTATTATTATAACTGTTGCTAACAAATATCAATCTGTCACGCCGAGTCTAATATTCGAAAAAAAATGTTTCGATATAATTTCGTCTAAATTTCTAATTTCTCAACGAAAAAGTTAGTTCATAGCATGCTTTGACTAAGAAAAAAATTTGGAGTATCATTTTTGTTTCATTTGCATAAACTGCCTGCATGTTGAGTTGCAACCCATACACAGGTGCACTTAAATGAAAGTGGTCCAAGAGTGTTTTTTGCTAAGCTTTAAAAGTTATTAAAATGTGCAATCAATGGCCAACGATTACCGCTCCAGCCGCCTTAATACTAACACCAACGTTTTGTGGGTATTTATGGTTATCACCATAGATACAAATGAAATTTTAAGGAACATTAGCGAACGAATGTAATGGTTTAAAATACATAGGATTTCTCGAAATTTGAGTAGTAGCCATGATGGTCTATATGTATAGACATCATCATGGCTACTTATAAAATATCGAGGAACATTAGCGGACGAGTATCACAGTTTAAAATGCATCGGGTAATGATAAAGCATGAAAATAATTGCCTTAGGTTGGACTGAATCATTATGAAACAAAAATCTGGATACCAAGAAAACCTAATATAAAATTAAAGATGAAAAAGTGGTAAGTCATCAGACTTCTTTGTTGTTGGCTTGAATATCCACGGTAACTGACAATATGATCAGGAACATATCATTAAGATGACAAAAATAAACCATAAGGAAACAACAGGACTATGATGAAAGTATTACCCTGAGTTGTTTGAAAAGCATCTTCTATCATCTGTTTATGATATTACAATGCATTCTGCTTAACCTATCCTTATCAGGGTTTTGGCTTAATGAGAACTATTGTGTTATGAATGTTGTGAATAAAGTACAGCTGAAAAGCTCATTGGGCGCACTTGGAGATACAGTAGTCGCTTGAAAACTGTACTGGTTGTCCTTAAAGGATATTAATATGGAAAGGTATGTAGGATAACTAGAGAAGAGAGGGTGGAGAGAAACCCGGCGTTGGCCTGCTCTTGACGAAAGGTACCTCTAGGAACACAGTTTTTCCGACGGGACGTGTACTGTACCTACTTGAAGAGCTCCAAATAGCACACACGTGGGGATTGGAATTCCTCTGAAAAATCCCAGCAACTACCGCGGTGCTGTCTTTATGCTTCTCCGCTGCACTTAAAGAGATGAGAAGATCCACCTCCACATTATCCACGTCGCTTCACTATCTTAAGGCTATAATAATCCCGGTGTTCGTCTTTTTTGCGCATTACCTCGAAGCCTTCCGCGCCGAACGCATTGTAAACGCGCTCGTCGCCGGGGAATCGCTTGCTATTGGGGGTAAAAATGGCAACCTATAATTTCCTAACTCGTAATCGCCTTTGAAAGGGATACCACTTTATTGTAGTTTCCCGGAGGTACAGAGTATTCGAGGGGGAAGAAAATTATTTATCTCTTCTCCGTACTTGTGTGTGTGTTTAACGACAATATTTAATGAGCTCCGAAGTATGAGCGGGACGAAGGAGCTTCGGGGGTTGGGGGGGGAGGGGGTTATATGTGTACAAATAGAGAGACGGGAGAGAAATGACGCGACAGAGTTTCATCTGTTTTTCTCTCTTTCTCTCCAAGGAACTCTCACCACCCTCCCCAAGGTATTTTTGAGTGGCTCCGTCCTCTCGTTTCAAACCGTTTGCAGCCCATCCGAACACATTATTTCTCTTTTGCCTCCACTACTCTTCCCGCATTCTTCTCCTTTCCCCCTCCATGCTTTTTTATGAACCGAAACATTTTACTCCCAATCATCGCGACAAGAATGATTAAAAAAGGAAAGAAAAAAATAAACCTGTTCACCTTCTTTCCTCTTGTTAACTCTCCGCTTTTACGATCCATTATTAATAACATCCCCGTGCTACCATTTACCCCGCGAGGATACTGACTTCTCGTTCAAATGATGATGTTGAAGCGTGGTAGGAGCGCAGGGACATCATTCGCAAGTTTCATCGTCCCTTTCCCGAGTGCCGCATTGCATAACCGTCCATGATTTTATTTCCTTCAAAAATCGTTGCGCATCTTTTTTTCTGCTTCCTAAACACTTTGATAGAATTGCCGCATACATGGTTAACTGGAATTTGAGGACTTACTCGGCGGTCTTTTGAGTTGACCGAGCGGGAACAGCTTTGGCAAAGCTTTTTGTGAGAAAACTTACTTATCTCTTCTTCCCCCTCACTTATTAGAATATTTTGAATGGAGTTGAGTGTAGTTTACCTCCTAGGTGATACATGTTGGCGAAAGTTACTGGAACATATCAATGCTTTATATTATTGTAATTTTTATACTTTCTTTACACCTTTCTGAGTTTCTGATGGGCTTGAATTGTCAAGTTACGTGAAGTCATAAGCATATGATTCCCAGAGCGCATTACTAACGTAAGGTAGTGCTCTCTATTGTTTGGATTTGTTATAACTTTATATCAAAGATTTTCCTATTATATATTTAAAGCCTTCGGGAAACTTTTTAAACCAATTATCTAATTACTTATCTGAGAATAGTTTGTGGTCAAAGCGGAATGGATAGGGGAAGGTATGAGCGAGTGATGAAAGAATGTGAAATGGATTCTCCAGTAAAGGACTTATGGGAAAGGTACGTGCTTGGCTGATTTGGCCATGTCGAGCAAATGGAGGAGAGTCGAATAACAGATCAGATTTATGATTGAGGAGTGAGTAGTGGGAGAGGAAGGGGTAGACCAAGAAAGGCTTGGATGAATGTGGTAAGACATACTCTTTATGAGAAGCAATAATAGAAGTCTCAATAACAGAAGGGCGTGTGTGGAGTAATGCATTATTATTCCTGCAGCAAAAGATATATGCAAGGATAGGGCAGTTTAGAGGAGGTTATTAATTTATTTATTCATTAAAGTAGTTCGAACGAAATTGCAAATCACCAAGAATTTGATAAATGTGACCTCTTTTAAGAGAAAAACTCTCATCTTTCCAATAATACCAAAATATTAACCCCTTGCCGAACTACTTTTCGAGCAATTTTCCTGATAATAGAAGCTGTTTTACATAGCGTAGATTACGACTCTTCCCTCCAAAGGGAGAATATTGACAAGATTAGGACTTCATAACACCTAGATTTTATCAAAACAACGAACGGTGTGTAGTTTGTATCTTTTCCCAACTATTTATAAAAATTAATCTATTACTCACCGCAGTAATGTTTACAGAATCGCAAAAAAAACCTTATGTTTTGACGGATTTTTAGCCGCACGGTGTGAAAAAATGATCCTAGTTAGAGATTTATGTAGATATATTTTTTTAATTACTAAGAACTTTTGTCATATATAATTATATTTTTGCACCATTAAGATTACAATATTTACTCTTACCTCTTACAGACGCTGATATTAAAATATAAAATTCGAATATGGTCTCCATTTAGAGTAGGGAGATACCTCCTCAAACCTTAAATCGTTAAGGATGTAGTCCACATGCAGCAATAATGCCAATTTGCAGTGCACTCGTAGCGAAAAAATAAAATGAGACGTGCCCCATGAAACATTAGCAAGAAATAAACAACACAACGAACAAGAAAGGGAGACACACCGATAGTTATTTACGCAAAGATACATTGTTGCCAAGTTGTTAAAGTTTTTAGAGGACGGAGAAAATGGTTCATTATCAATAGCGAAAGAATTTATTAGGGAGGTGAGATGGAGGAATAGGGATCTCTTAATGAGCTATAATCTGGGAGCGGGCGTATAGAGTAATGAAACTGTTTAGGTGGGACATGAAGTAATTCTGAAAATGATGAGCAAAAGAATTTCCTGACATTACTAGAGTTTATGAATTAAGGAAGAACAGTCATTGTTAGAATTAAGGGTGTTGTGAAGGAGTTTTAGATCGGATTTAAATTTATGACGAGAGTAAATGTTAATTAAGAGTGAATAAAAAATGGCATCCGTGTACACATAGGGAACCCTAAATGGGGAACCCTGTGTTTCACGTTTTTCAAACAAACGTGTGACACTGTTTAGGGAGGCAAGAATTGTGGTTGCTGGAAGAGACCATACCGGGGATTTCCTTTATGAAAATAGAGTCAGCTTTGCAGGCCTTCATCACCAGGAGATAAACTATTTTAACTGTACCTGCTATGAAAGGGAAAGGCGTAATACGTATGTATGTCTCTAATCGCTAACAATAATCTGAACCTAGCATGATCTGAATTTTTAAAGAAGTGATCTTATATTCGGTGGATTGTAGAGTTCCAGGTATATTTCTCGCAAAAGTTCATGGCACATACCTGCGCGGCAAGGAAGGGAGGTAGAGGTGAAGGGGGTGAAGGGAAGAGAGGGAGGCAAAGAGAGAGGCAGGGGAACCAAAAGACTTCGAGGCACACACACGTAACGAAAATGGTTAACATCACCTATCATGTTAATCAGGTCTCCTTGTGAGATGAGTCGAAATGGGACGGCGGGTTTTGGTGAGTCATCTTACCTCTCGAAACGCTACTGCTGGGAGCAATTAGAAACATTTTCTGACTTATTCTCCACACCCTGTCCCTTTACCAGTAACCTTATCTTGAAGTCTCATCGTGAAATGAGTCGAAATGGGATGGTAGTTAGTGGTGAGTCGTCCTTACTTTCGAAGCGGTCATATTGACAGCAATTAGAAAGGCTTTCTGACTGATCCTCCGTGCTAACGCCTTAGCCTCATGCCCAAAATCGACCGCTGCGCAGCGCTGGGAACTTTTGGGGGCGCTATACGGAATCGTTTACCGTTTTTCATTCGCAGTCCACTTTTCCCAGAACGTGGCGCTGTCTCGACCGTTTACGAGGAGCATGAAAACACGGGTTCAGTCGCGAGTGTTTTAAAGCGATGAGGTTTTTGAAAAAAAATCTAAAGATTAGATGACTCCTGAGTAAAAAATAGGATAGGACGAAGGTAAAAATTAACAGCACGACGCTTCCCGCAAATTTTTTAGTCGCCAATTCATTTCACCTTTTCTTTTCCCTCCATCTATCTCTTTCGATTAACCATTCCTCCCACCTCCCCCCCTCACACATTTCCCTCTCTCCCTGCTCCAGTCCACTTCTTTTATGTTTTTTTTTGTCTCCCGGGAGACAGAAAAAAATAATAAACACACCCCCGGACAAGTTGATAAAAAAAGACGGCGATGAAACTTTAATTATTCTCGCGGAAAACACCGTCCTCCTACACACACCACCACCACACCACTCCTCCCAGTTCGCTTTAAAAATCCAGAGCAGTTCCCTCGTTGTCGCTATTCGTAGTCTTGTAAATTATTTCCTCGCGCCCCCCAGGCTCGTTGGAAGGGTGTAGTGTGTGTGGCAGAGGGTGGGAGGCAGGAAGGGGTTCGAGTGAGAAAGTGGGGGAAAAAAGGCGTCGAGAAAATCCTGTTCTCAAAACACTTCCCCCCTCTTCCCTTGCTTCCCTTCCCATCCCCCCTTCAAGCACACATATATTAAGCGCTAGGTGGGATTGTTTTGTATGGGAGGTTCGCGCGCACCCCGCCCAGAGGGCACTGGGATGGTGGCGTCGGCGGCGGATGTAACTTTATTTGCAGTTTTTTTTCTGCCCCTGTGAAGGAAAGGGAAAGTTTTCTCCCGTTTTCCCTCCCTTTCTATCTTTTTTCTGTCTCTGGTCTGCCCCGTTCGTTTCCCCGGTGAGGGCTAGTTTAATTATTGTATTGCACCAAATAAATGGTAGGTCCGTGGATACCGCCCAACCTATATCAGATTGCGCAGAGAAGAACCTTTGGAAAATCAACTTTTACGGGGGGGGGGTCATGGTTTATTGCCCCAAGAGGTGCAAATACTGTGATACTCTGCGTCCATTATAAGTGGATTGTTGTAACGTCTGCGTCATCATGTTGGTTTTTTATCATTAGTGGTGATCTAACGGTTTAGGTAGGTTTAAAAGGAAGAAAGAATGCCTTTGCTAACTTCTACAGCCTCAGGCCCCTGTATCCTTGCATGATTTAACTCTTCTTTAGATTGGAATGCGTCCCACCTCTGTTCATCCAGTCCATAAAACCAATTCTTTTTTTACATTTCTCCATGAGATGCCAATATAATTATTAATGTATTAAGCGTCTGTAATTTTGAAATAATTTTCATGTTAACACGACTAAGATTTAACTAACCGATTCATGGAGTTCTGAGTCGATCCTAAATGCCTAGAATGATTGTTATATCCTGGTTATCATTTGAAATCTCCTTATACTTACGTCACCTAATAGTGTAGCAATAGATACTAATATAATGATAAATGTTTAACAGTCGGTTCATTTCTGATTTGGAGTCACCCCCTGCCAGTGGCGTATCTAGAATTTGGCTCTTGAAGTGTCCAGGGTATTTTCGATAGGTGAAGTACCTTTGGTAGTCTGGGCTAAGCCTAATCGGGGTCCTTCCCCGGAAAATGTTGGAAAATTATAGCGACAAAACTGCACTGTCTAGCCCTTTCTGAAGCATTTAAAGAGATGAAGTTTGTTATTTTTTTTAAATATATTAATGCTTTTACCCTTAATAAAGTTGCTTCTGGGGGTTGGGGTCCGGTCCCGTTCGTGCCCCCCCCCACCCCGTAAATACGCCCGTAGCCCCTGCCACAAGAGTCGTCCGTAGAGTTGGGTGGTGAGACGAAGTTGGAAGAGGGGGGATTGTGAAAGCAAGAGCGGAACGGAGAAAATTGCCCATGGGGGGGGAGGTGATTGCGCATGCAAATGCCTCCTCGGAGTGAACTCGTCTCCTGCTCTTGACAGCGGAAATGGCCAAACACTTGTTTTTGACGCATTTCGACCTTATCACCACTCCCTCTACGTGCCCCGATACCTTTTCTAAAAAAAATTCTCTCCCTCGCCTGCAGTCATTCCTCTTTAAATACTCAGTAAATTTGCAGAGTATATTAATATGCATATGCTTTATATCCTCTCTCTCTCTTTGGCATTCCATTCGTATTTTCATCTCCCTTCGGTTGCCAACTCCTGAATACTTGATTCCAGGGGGGAAGTCTCTTCCAAGATAACGTAATTACTGGAGATTAAGTTAAAAGCATGGTTATAACTACCGTTCTCTGCGTTTACTCAATACATGATTAGCATATTTTCCGCTGTTTGTCCATTTTGAACTCTTGCGCAACAGCTTGCAGCATTTATTTTTGTTTTACAAATTTGGCTTGACAACTCCTCCAACTCCAAACCAGGGTGTTTGAACCGTTTGAGAAAATTCCGATCAGGTAACTAAGGAATCACGTGGTACAATCACGAAGGGTTCGCGGTTTTGGTGCATTTGGACCATTCTTAAATTCCCATGCAGCCTATCCGATCGCGTTTTTATTACTGGGATATTGTTGTTGGAGTCGGATGTCTCGATTAGAGTCACTATCATGTCACCAGTCATATGAGATCCTTAACTTAACCATCCGATTGTTTTAAAGACAATTAAATCTTGAACTGTTCGTTAATGTACCATGTGATTGCTTAGTTCTGCAATTGGACTCTTCTCGAACGGTTCAAGCGTACACCCAGCATATGTCCTTATGCGTGGTATGGATGGAACTACCTCAGCGTTGGGAGAGAGTCATAGATATTGGAGGAAAATTGGTACAATACTGACTATTTTCTGTATGCTATTCATCTCTAATAAAAATATTTTATTACAGCCAAATAAAGCCGTTAACTTATTCAACTGCTTTATAGTTTAGCATCAAACATAACGTGAGGAAAACACGAAACATTTACGGCAGTGCATTAAGGTGGGTGGAGCGGCAATCATAAGTAATTGAGTGTACGTTTTAATACATTTTTTTTAAGTAATTTCAAAATTAAATCTAGACAACATTTCAATGAAGTGCATCTGTTTAAGCATTGGAACGCACCGTAAATGCAGGAAAGAACATGATACAAGAATCATATTTGAAAGTTTTTCTAAATTTAAGCATGTTATGATTATTTAAACGAAAACTTATTCGGAGTATGTTTTTTTTTTCGAATATTGGACTCGGCGTGACACCTTCATATTTGTTACCAACAGTTATCATAATAAAATATATATATTTTTGCGTTTAGAATAAAAACTGCACATATGTAATCGAACTATTACGAAGTATATGTCATGTGTCATAAGACTACTTGTTAAAACAGCATTGAAATGCCAAAAAACCGAGTCGGTATAATTCAATGTTTTTCACTTTTATCTAATGATATCTCTAATGAGAACACGTAAGCAAAGTTTAACGTAAATTTGTGCGTAATCAGAAATTACTTCAATCACCTAAAGGGAACTAAGATTTATAAAGGGAATTGTCGGAAGGTCATGTGATTAAAAAGTGAGGGAAGGATGCTAATTCTCATTGGCTAGGCCGCATCTCGAATGATGCTCTTGTAAAAACAAAGGCGTTTAAGAAGTAACATTACCCGCCTCGGACTATTTCTTCATCATTATCCTCTCGCTGCAAACGAATTTGTCCATTAACGCTAACCGTAGCTGTCTGTGTCTCGCCTAAGGCAATCATTTAATTACTGGCACAATATCTATCCAAGCTGAGTGTTCACATTTTTACACTTTCCTTCCCTATTCAAAGTTCCTAATCATTAAGTTGGTTATCCATGACTAACTTATCCTTATCGCATCTGCCGATCATTTAGTTTTCGATGTCGCTCTTCTTATCTGTGACTTTGGACCTTCATTCCTTTTTATTCTGCCGTGTCCACCTCCTTATCCTCCTCATAAATGACTTTGGTTGGCATTAACATTGATTTATATGCTCCACCATGCGTTTAATAATTTCTTATTGCGTACTCGTATTCAAATAAACACACGTGATTGCAATCCGATGCCTGGCACTCAAAACCGCAAAGCTTGGGTTATCTCGTTTGGAGCATACTCTGTCTTTTTTTGAAGTCGGTGAACGCAAATTCGAGCATACCTATCAACTTTACTGTGCAATAGTCTCCTCATTGAAGCAGATTGAGTTCAACGTAAGTGAAAATTAATTAAAAATATAGATCAGTGAATTTCCGACTCATCACTATTAATATTTGTCCTCACTTGAAAAAATTGCCTCGAAATGCTACAAAAATAGTGACAATGGAAGGAAAAAATCATTCTTAGCTCTACTGTTTTGTAGTTTTATAAATAAATTGGAGTACTTTATAAATTTATGGAGATATTTAGCTGAGCAAAAATACTGTAGCGAATCAATCATCTTGGCTATTAAAAAATAATTTAGGCTAATTGATTGCTAGTCAAAGATTGGGTGAAGCCGCTTTGAAATTGTATTATCTGTTGTTTTCAAAACTAATTTGAAAACTCATGATTTCTGGCCAAGCAAAATTACTGGAAATATCAGCCATTAGCAAAAAATTAATTAAATATAAACATTTCGTGATAGTATTTTCCGAATAAGGATTGGGAGACGCGAGGCTTAAAATTATGACAAATGTCAATATCAAGCTTCTTCATTGGCCTTTAATATTAATGGCAAAAGTTGGAAGAGTAAATTTAGTACCTTGACGCCTTGTTGTCGCTGCAACTTCGAAAACGACCCAAGTGGCGATATTTTATGACTCACAGAACAAGATACGGTGTCGAGCAAAACAGAAGAAAACCATTATCTACTTTCATCTTATATTTTCGCATAGGTTTGCGCCTCGGCAAAAGCAGCTCAAGAATTAATGTTTAGCCCGTTCCGTGCCACGGAAACATGCACGTCTCTCTCCCCGCGAAGGTAATAAATGACAAAAAACAACTTTTGAACCCGGGTGACGAGAGATATAGCTTCTTTGAGCACGGAAAACGGCTAAACAATTCCTTAAGTACGATCGCATTTCAAGCGAGCGCAATTATATTCACGTCGTCCTATTTATCTTGGGAGGGGGAAGGGGGGAAGGCAGATGCTATCTGTTACAGTGGCGTATCTTTCTTTACCTCTCCCTGTGTACATACCCACTTCCTCTTTCTATTTTCTCATTCTCCTCCTCCAATCCCATTCCACATGGAAGCATGCATCGCGAGGATTTACGGCATATTAAAATTACTGTTAAGGGCATTGGTCGAGCAAGCCATTAACAACTTGCTCCAAGCATCCCTGGTGCATAATTTCTCGCTCTCACTCCTTCGTGTTTGAGCGCTCTCTCTTGAGTATGGCCGGCGGGATATATTTGCAGTTCTCGTTTTTTTTTGGCGCTCTCAGTCTTCGCTCGCTTTTGTGACGCGTTGTGCAGCTTGAGAAATAATGCCCGGGAAGAATAATGACGGGGATTAAAAAAAAAATCCATTAAATTATTCATTTATTTTATTTTTAAATTTAATGACCGTTGGCATTGCGATTTTTAATAGCCTAATGCGGATTAGTTCCAATGGACACTATTTTGGTGCGAAGAGCGAGATGAAAGTTATGAACAGTATCTCAATGAGTTCGATATGATGAAGACTGGAGTTGCAATTTTCCCCCGTTAAAGTAGATTTATTCCGACCTAGGTTTCGCGGAACTAGATAATCATCTGATGGAAACCTAGGTCGGAGTAAATTAATTTTTACCAATGGAAAATTGCAATGACTGCCATCATTATGCTAAAATTCCACCACATCACGCCTGATACTTGTCTTTTTGAGTTCGATATGTTAATTACGTGCCTGTTTCTACCCTCGTGAGAAAAATTGAAAAATAATGATAACGAGTGCGCACGCGTTATAGGGAACCGTGATCGTGCTCCAGGTCGCCGTTCAATTGCAAATTGCGTTAATTCGGAGATTAACGAATTTTTAGTGGAGAATATAAATTTCTTAAACATTTTATACATTTTCACATGCCGGTAACAGCGGTAGCGCTTTTTTTTTATTGCTGTCGACAGAAAAGTATAATATCTTGAAATTTTTTCACTAGTTTGTAAGAGAGAGAATAAGTAAATTTCTTATGAAATTAATGGCACATACTCCATAAAGCACTGGGGTAGTATTGATAGATTAAATTCGGAAAATATGTATTTTATCCACAGATTTTACTGTTATCGGCATATAAAATCATAACGCAATATAGCACTTTATAAGTTGGTGTTCTCAACTTGAAACTACGATTTATCATAAAAAACGCAAATTGAAGGTGGAAACCTATCAGGTTTGTAATCAGCATATCGGATATTGAGATATAGTGTCTTTTCTATCATTCGGTTCTTCGTAGGTATCTAAATATTGTCCGTAGTGAGAACCAGTGTTGGATAAATTACCCAAAAATGTACAAGGGGCAGATTACAATTTTTCCAGCAAAAATGAATCAATTAAGAGTAAAAAATTCATTTCAATAAAAGTCATCAATAACAATTACAAGTAAATTACAATTAGTTTATATGCAATCGTGAACTCTGGGATTACAAAAAAATTGAATTCTTAGAGCGTTAGGACAGACGAAAACACAGAGTTGCGGACCCGATTTGGATGTACTGAAGGTACTGAAGACAAGAAGTCGAAATAAATGATTGTGAACGAATGCTCTGGCAGTCGATAACATTAAAAAAGGAGTGATTCACATTATTACTGACCGATTAAGCGCCGATATAAATTATCCCGTGAGTAACGATTACACAAGTGTAATGATTACTTTGGGAGTAGAGTACCAGTAAAATTACGAATTGAAAAAAATAATGATTGCGAGTAAAATTAAGTCAAATGTAAATGTTAACGGAAATCGAATACTTGGAAATACTAATTCCTATCAGTGGCTTGACCTGCGCATCTAACCCTTCCTCAAATGTCATTACGTTCAAGTAAAGCTTATTTCCGACCTCTGTAGCCGGAATTTAGCGTGGACGTTGTTGTAAAGAAGAAATAGACTATCTTGATATTCCACACTTTTCGTCACTCGACTTAACTGCTCACACATTTTTTGTGTGTTGGTTGCATAGATAAAGAGGTAAAGTATCGTAAAGAAATCTTTGAAACGATTCATAAATGCGGAAACAAGTCCGTGCTATTGTCGGAATGGGAAAATAAGTTTGAATGTCTCGCCATCTTTCTTTAAAAACGCTCAGGTTCAATGCCCCTCCGGGAACACTGCTTCCTTTTTTGCCTCTGATAATATATCTTTCTGTTGATCATACCCACTTCAACTCGTCGCATTCGTTGTCAGCTTGGTTTCGAAGAAAAGTCATATCGCCCAATGAATTTATTAACAGACGTTCTTCACCTATGCACCTCCCATTGGGATTTTAAATAGACAGAACGGTATGTTGCTGCTTGCGCTGTAATAACTGGTTGTTAGATTCTTTTCCAGTTTTGAAGGATCAATGAGATAAGTATAGCTAGTACAATCTTTCTCATACAATGTTAGTCAGATTTAATTATTATAAGAGCCTCCGGCGTGCATTAAGGCTTGAAACATCTGTGCAATCGTTTAAATCCCAATATTAGGTTACAATAATTCCTTTCCCCTTTACAAATCACAGGGATAGAATACTGGTGGTATTAATTTAGTGAAAAATAATTCCTCATCACAAAAATGTAAGGAATCACTTAGTTTTATGGCTCTTTCGGGCAAAGCTTAATCTCTGGTTTAAAAGGATTATACGTTCTCCCACCGAAGACGCTCACGGCAACAAACCGACAGTCTGATGTACCTAATACTTATACAAAACCTGAACTCTCAGTTAACATAGAGTAAATGAAAAGGGTACGAATACTTGAGGTTAAAGCTAACCGTACATTATAAAACCATGCCTTACTCTAGCCTATTCACTGACCACCAGAATTTGTCAGTGCAGGTCTGCAAATGCCGCGTATGAAAACAGAAGAATACTATAAAACTTCCATTGCGGCTGTACCCCAAAGTTAGGAGTTTACTTGCTGATGAAGTGTTAACCTGTTACTAATTTAATAACAACTTTTTAAATAAAAATTTTCGAAAAACTTTAACTTAGAGCTTGATGAGAGAAATTTACTGCGTAATGAATACTGTGTACCCTGTCCTAAAATATTCGTAAAATGTACGCGTTAACATAAATTTATGAAAATAATGAGGGAACAAAAACATAAATTCACATAGTATAATATACTCAATCTCTTTACACCATATTCATAGACATATTTCATTATATTTATCCCATGACTAGAAAGTGGACTTAATATGACAAGGAAAGAAAACTTTCGGATGAGATTAGGAAGAGGCAAATAGGTGCTTGGAGGGGGTAAGGTTGGGTGAAGGTTTGCTCAAGGCAGTGATGGAGGGTAAGCAGGGAAGGGGAAGAAGGAGAATAGGTTTTATGAACAGGATGAAGAAGGGTAGGACGTATGCTGAGATGAAGTAAGAACTTAAAATGCTTGATAGGGCCATGCATATGCAAACATTTAGAGGATTTTTACTCACTTTCATCTAAACCTACCTTAACCGGTACTTAGATTTCATGATAATTATAATACGTTTTGTAAATTTTGTTGGCAATGGATGGAAAATTCGTTGTATTCAATTGCATTGGATTGGAAGGCGGCTTTGCATTGAAATTTCACTGCTATACATACATATTATTTTTGTTAATTTGTACTTATTTATTTTTGTTATCTTCATTTAAAATTGAACTTCGTTCTTACTGTGCTCAAAGTCTTGAAGGCCAATATTGGTCTACGGCAGTAAACGATTGTAACTCGAAGTACATGGCTTGTGTTCACGATTGAAGTCTGGCTGAACTTTATCCAGGTGAAAGCAAGTCAATTAAGTGTTACGTTTTTAACCCTCATTCGGCCATACCAATTATAACGAAGCGTAAAATACGAGAGGGAAATCCTAAAAGGGACAGGGATAAGGAGAATAGTTTGAATTATGACGTTTGTTATAGGTCATTGGATATTCCCGCTTCTGTGCATGTGCCTGCGGTTTGCGCGTCTCGTTAGCTCCGGGAAGCATTCTAAGCGCCGTGGATGGCTTAATTACCCGAGAGAATGCTCATGGGTACACTTCCATGAGGGGTAGGGTAAAAAATACCCAATTGTTTCTATATCCCCGTTATACCTCTCGTCCATTTGTCGCAATTTCATTGCATTCCTTCCTTTCGGTGTTCTAAGAAATGATTGACGTGGTTCGTTTTCGGTGAGAACCTACCTTAAATTGCGCATGAAACTGGACTCTGAGAGTAGAGGGCGAGAATAGACTGAAGGCTTTTGAGATGTGAAGGTGTTGAGGCGGATGAAGGTAATGCCGTGATAGGAAAGGAAGACGAACGAGAGAGTGCTTGGTGTGGTGGCTAAGTAGATTAAATAACTAGAGGAAATTAGGAGGCAAAGTGCGTGGTTGGAAAAGTTAATGAGGGACGATGGTATGCTTAAATCCGTGATAGAGGGTAAGATTATGGGTAAGCTGAGGAGGAGATGGTATATAATAGGTTTCATAAAAATATATGATGTAGAGAAGTAGGCCGTATTCTGAGACGAAGAAAGAAATCGAATACGGAAAATAGTGGCGTGAACCTGTAAAAATCTAGATATCATATCGAATATAACAATTCCTCCCTTAAGTTTCGAGTCGTAATACACCCTTATCTTCTCTTATGTAATCTTGTGTTTAGATAAACACAGTTGATAATGTTTGTTTATATTTGATTTTACAGGTTTGAATACAAGAGGAGTCTGAAAATAATTTTCTAAAAGATGCTTTTAAATTTTATATTTCGGATATTTAATTTTGATAAGGCATTAGCTAGTACTAGAAATATTCAGAGACAGAGTAAAAAATATACGCTTTACGAGATGTACGGAAATATAAAATATACGAAAAATATATTTGCTTCAAATGCTGAGGAGAACTGTCGGCTTCTGAATCAGTGGAGCGTCGAAGTCATAGACCCAAAACTCACCTCACTAGGAATCCATAAGCTTAGAGAGGGTACTAAATGATCATCATGAAGTTTTAAGGCGATGTTATTCCTTACGCATTGATGATAAGTTTTTAAAATACAAGCATGCAGAAGACGTGATTACTCTTGAAACGGTGACATCCTAATACCTTTGCCGTGATTTCATCGATTTCTTTTTGATTTTCAGCTATTGCGATTTTTCTATGGACAGACTTTTAAGTTGGGTTAATTACCATTTTTATATTGTTGAGTTTACTATCTTCCCACGTTGAAGGTAAGGTTCGAATCTCATTTTCGTGTTTTTTTACAGGCTTGCGATCCCGATTGATCCTAGGAAAATGATGAGGGATCAGGGAAAAGATACTAAGAATATTCGTCCACTAAATTATACTCTTACAATTACTCTTTTTTTGCTCTGACCATGCTAATTTATTCGTTTTGATACTCTCTAGAATCCCTTTTAATTCAATTGGCTCCAAATTACTCGCCTATGTCTTCGAAACAAAAGAAGTCAAAAGCCCATTGACCACTCCCAGCGAATTCCATCCGATGCCGCCAAAATAAGCTCACTTCAACGGTAGTGAAGCGTCTCGAGTGAAACTTGCCGCGGGAAATGTTGAGATATTTGCAAAATCGGTTTCAATTTCAATTCTTCCCCTATTCCTCTCCTAGTAAGAACGTGAAGATGATGTCAGTGCAGACTTATGCAAGGAGCGCGGCGCCGTGAGGTTGGCCAGACTTTTGGGATAAACGAGGAGTATAGAGTGGAGGTATTCATTTAGTGACGTTGGATGAAAATTGAAACAGTGAACTGGAAGACTAGAAAAATGTTTCGGGGATTGTGGAGAACGGAAGGCTTCGAAGTAGATTGATGTAGAGAGTAATATGAGATAAATGTAATGCCCACAAGCATTGAAGTGCTCGGCATGGTAATTGAGGTAGGGATGTTGCTGGAGAAAATTGGTAGGATGCAGGTTAAGGTAGTTTGAGCGAGATATTTTCCTAGTCATAATGGAGTCCATATTTGGTATTTATTTTTTTTAATTCAGCGTTTTTAAGAAGTATGAAGTAAATATTGTAATATTGATGGCGCAATCATATAGATATGAGTAACGTTTCAGTAATTAAATAAATATATCTACGTAAGTCTTTAACTTGACTCATATTTTCACTCCGTAGGTTTTTTTGCTTTTCTATAAACATTACTGCGGTGAGTAATTGATTATTTTTTATAAATAACTGATAAAACATGCAATCTACACACCGTTAGTTTTTTGACGAATTCTAGCTGCCAGAGGTTTGTAATTTTTTTTCAATATTCTCCCTCCAGAGCGCACAGCCATAATATATCCCATGTAAAATAGCTAATATGTTCAGGTAAATTGCTCGAAAAGTAGTTCAGTAAAGGGTTTATACTTTCATAGCATTGGAAAGATGAGAGTTTTTCTTTAAAATGAGAACAAGTTTATCATATTTTAGGTGAATTGATAGCTCACTCAAACTACCTTAAGTTAACTCAGCAGTTTATACGGCACAATTTCGTGCTGAAAGCCGCGATAAACAGGAAATGTATCACCTTGGAAAATTAAAAAAAATAAATATTGTGAATTGAGGTGGGAAGTGAATCAAGGAAAAGACGGCAGTATTCAAATGGTTAAACGTCTGAGGAAAAAATGAAGAAGACTGAGTAAATGTTGAAATCAGGAAGAAAATAACTTCCGCAAGTGGAAGAATTTTGCGATCTAGGAAGTAGGATAACCAGTTACGGAAAAATCCAAAAATATTATGAAAGCTGAGTTATTCAAGCAAAGAAGGTATTCTGTTGGAAAGAGCGGGTACTGAAAGACAGCAACACAAGTTTGGAAGTAAGGCAGCATTTCATTAAAGAAATTTATTCGGAGAATGCCCCCATATGGCAGTGAAGCTTGAACAATAACAACTTCAGAGCAATGAAGATGAAAGCAATGGAAAAGTGGCGCTGTCAAAGAATGATGAAGATAAAACGAAGTAAGAGCATCACTAGAGAAGTCCTACGAAGGATTGGAGGGAAAGTTACTGTGAAAACTCTAATGAAAAGACTTATGGAAATCGTAATAAAAACTCTTGAAAGAAGAACAGACAAACTGATTGGATTCAAATGGGTTGTAGAGTTTAAATCTCGTAAACAATATTTAAACCCTCCCTGCCGTTGGTCACCTGGATGACCAAAATGCATGCATAAGAGTCAAAGTTCTCTTGCTTTCATTGAAATTTGGATTAATCCTTAATTTAAATTTACTAGTCAATTGCTCTTTTCTTGAATCTTCGGATTGATCACAGCTGATGATGATGTAGCGTCTGCGGTAGCAGTGGAGAATGCTTGAGCACCTTCCATGTCCAACCCTTAATCGGTAGAAACTCTAAAAATACTTGAGATGTCATGAAAAGCGGGAAGAAAGAAGCGAGATTACCTCAAAAATGATCTACCGTGGAAGCAATGGCTTGAAAGATATTTTTTGTGCAAATAGTTTTGCCGTCCAAATAAATCTACGTCTGCCTCTTATCCATCATCCGTCCCCGCTCGACGAGCTTGCACGAAGAGGAATGGGGGGCGAGAAAGAATGAAAACGGACGTCAGTCAATCAGTGAATTGATGGCTCGGAAAGGAGGAGGGATACTGTTGAGGGGGGTGGGTGTGGAGCCGGGAGACTTAGGGATGGGAGGAGAGTTGAAGGGGGGAAGTGAGGTATAGCAGGCGGCTGGTAAGTAAACAGCGTCCTTGCTGTCGCTCCGTGGACAAGCATCATTAAGGCCATTGTTACGGGCAGGTATGGCTTGTTTCCTACGCTTCCCCCCCCCCCTGCGTTTCGGAGTGACATCATACCATACCTTCCCTCTCCCACACATCCTCCCCTCCCCCTGCCGCTAGTCCACGCCCCTCATTAAGCGAAGGGATTGCAATCACCGGCGAACGCACAAAATGATGCGGCGATAACGTTGAGTTGGGATGAGGAAAAACCACGGCCAAGCATCTCTCTCTCTCTTTCTCTACCTCCGTCCATATTGAAGAAGCATTTGCGACGGAGTAATGAGACTAGGATTACAGCGCGTGGGAAGAGGTAGGTAGGTATCCGATTTAGGAAGCGTTTCGAGTGAAAATAAACAAGCGTGATATGAGATCATCAGGATAATTGGCGTCACATTGAAAGGGATTGGGACCTTAAGTTAACTACCGGAGGGAACTCGTGCCAGCGAAGGTAATGGTTGTGTGTGAAATGATTGCGTCATTAACAGATACGGATTCGACCTTCAGGTAACAGGCATATATTATAAGAGTGTGCTTTCCTTTGTTATTTTCTACACAACTAGGTGTCGGATGTGAGGAAAATCACGGCTAAGATATTTGAAATGGAAGAACATGGTCTGAGAGAGTATGGTTTTGTATCGAGATAGTCTCAAGATCAAGTAATTGAAGAGACTTTCAAGAAAAGGAGTATTTAAAACCTTAGGAACCAAAGAGCATGTTTACGCCCAAAGCGAAACCCTAGATGGTGAATCTGTCGGCACCATAAATATGACCCTCGCCAAAGTTCCTGGCTCTGACCTGCGAATAAATGAGGGGAGGTATAAGTGGAGGGAGGAAGGGAAAGGACGGAGGGGGAGGCAGGTGAACCAAACTTCTTCGCGGAAAAGGCTCGTGGCACACTCACGCAAGACTCATAGGTAAGTGAGTGGTAAAATTCACCCATCACCGTGATTTCACCAGGAGCCCTATCTTGAGGTCTCATCGAAAATGAGTCGAAACGGAACAACAAGTAGAGGTGAATCATCCTACTTCTCGAAGTACTTGGACTAGAAGCAATTAGCAATGTTTCCTGAAATATCCTTCACACTAAACAACCTTCCTCAGCTGATTCGTATGATTTTGTAAGTTCCGTAGCTCATGTCCCAAAATCATCCACTGCGCACGACCAGGAACGTTTTGTGAGAGCTGTAACTGAGAAATAGTTGAATTTCTTAATGCCTCTTTATATACGTGAATTAGTACTGTGTAATAAATTCGACAGTGTCGGGCGATAGAGGAGTCCCATAGTACAAACTTTGACTTGATGATCCTCCATTATGAGAAAAAGGGACGACGCCTGGACACCTTGGAGCAGTGGGAGATCATCAAGAGAAAGAAGAAGAAAATGAAACTTCTTAATTATGTAGCATATGATGTTCACTCCCCCATTCTATCCTTGTCCACCTGACAACCCAGGCCTGTTCTTCCTTTCCCCCCCCTTCCTCCTTTTTCCTCTGCTTATCTACAAAAAGAACCCCCCCCCTCCCCCTCAATAGGCCACACTCCCGAATCCTCGGGAAGGTCACATGTCATTTGACAACACCCCCTCCCCTGTTATTCACCTTCAACCGTCCCCATCCCCTTCCTTATGACTACCTCCTTGTTTTGTCAAGAATCTCCCCCTCTTTCCTTTGCTCCTTTGTGTAAATATTGCTATTGGAGGCATAACGTGTGCAGACCTGATGATGACGCCCTTAGGAACGTGGAAACACGTGTTGTGTATTATTTGCATTAAAATTTAAGTGGACAGTACAATTACTGTAGTTTTATTTTAGTACTGTGTAATATATAATTTTATCTGTCTTGGCATGGGGAACTGCTCATTTGCGTTCTTCAACTAGGCAGAGTAAATGCCAGTCAATCATTACATGCAAGTGATTCGAAGCTTCGTCCCTCCCCCTCCCCCTTACCAACCTCCATATCCTCCCCAGTCCCCTCCTCCCTTGCGTCATCACTCCCGTACCCAGCCTCGTTATCAAGACACTTGCTTACGCAGCTACTTCATTTCAACCCCCACAGAGCTCTCTCCGTTTAATTGCCCCTCTGGCGTCAGCTTTCTCCTACATCCACCCCCCCCTCTCTCCTCCTCCATTCCCACCCCCTTGCCTCCCCCGCAAACACCAACAGCCATTCCTCCCGTTTTTTCCCCGATCCGCTGCTTTTTCTGCTGCCACTGTAGTCCATCCGGCGAGACGTGCACACAGCTATGTAGTTCAAAAGAGGTACTGTGAAAAACTTCAGGTAAAGCCATTTCCGCCATATTAAAAGTAGCTGACAAACCGTGATTGCCGTATGAGATCGTGAGACGGAACGGATACTCCTAACAACGAGTTCTTTTTTCGAACATTGTTCAATAATACACTCAACTGTTTCAGGCTTCACTTTGTGGAGGTATTTTGTATCCGTAGGTACTTAAGTAAGGCGACTATCTAGGAATAAAATCACTTATTTCAAATTTTTGCTCGCCTTACCGTTTACAATACATTTTACTTTTGAATATAAAAATATTTAAGTCTTTCCAACCTAAAATACTTTAAACACTTTAAAGCAGAAAAACACAAGAACTCGTGTTAGCTAAAGTCTTAGGCGTAACCTTTTCGAAAACTTTAGCTTCACAAATTGTTAAATATGACACTGAATATTTTCCTCACTTTTATTTAACTTAAAACCGACCATGGTTTGACGCAATGTACCATAATTACTACCTTAAGAATGGTACATAGTGCCAAAACCGGCTGTGGTCGGTTTTTAGCTAAATAAAATGTTGAATAGAATGAATTTTGTTGGTTAATACTTCAAGCTGAAGAATGAATCTAGTTTTATCCACGGAATTTTATTTTCACTAAGTACAACGCGTTTCACTTACCTTCGGCATCATCAGGTACAAAATATAGCAACTTTCAGCACAGTACGCATAATCCTGAGTGGATGGGGTTATGGTTGGAGGGGAGGTATCGGGAGGTGGTCGGGGGTGGTTTTTGGTAAGGGAGGAGGCAGTTGATGATGCCGAAAGTCGGTGAAACGCGTTTTACCACGTGAAAATAAAAAATTATGCGGAAAAGTGCAAGATTTATTCTTTAGTTTGAAGTGTTAATTAAGACACTTCGTTCTATTTCACACCTTTATTTTACAAAATATTGACCACGGTTTCGGCACTAAGTACCATTATATAGCATAACAACAATTATAGTATATAGTGCCGAAACCATGGTCGGTTTTTAGCTTAATATAAGTGAGGAATAGAACTAAAAGCCTTGTTTAACAATGTGTGAAACTCAAGTTTTCCAGAAGGTTACGCCTTTGACTTTCGCTAACACGAATTCTTGTTTTTTGCTATAAAGTGGAATGTAATTGAGGTCGGAAAAAAAACTTTTTTTTCTTTTTAAATTTAAAATTGCAGTGTATTGTAAACGGAAAGGCGTTCAATAATTTGGCAAAAATTCTTTTTTACGTAGATGATCGCTTGCGCTATTCATATAAATGAACTGAAACGGTAATGAGTTGTATTTACTTATCACTTGCGGTGTTTCATTTTTTCTTTGTTTGGAAGACGCTACATACAGTATAGTCACTCAATATCATACGATATGGTTTTCATTGTTCCTACTTGCCTATTTCTATTTGAGATTGGTTGGAGGAGATGAAATTATATTGCCTTATTATTATCCTCTTTTATGAGTACTTCGAAATTTTTCGTACAGCATAAGTTTACATAAATATGTCTAAGCTTATTAAGGTAATGGTGGAAGGTTGCGCCCATTCGGATTCACATTCGCTAACGGCCGACAACAGGCAGCACCACCTTTGGTAGTCTGTGGCCAATACCACCGCTGCTGATCTACAAGCCACTACTTGGGTCTCAGTACAACGTGATGTGATTCAACGCCATCGCCTCCTTGCAATATTGTTCTGGGTTTATTTCTTTTACTTTATCGTCTACATCGTCTTCACGGTCGATCAAGTTACCGTAGGAAGCTCATTTAGTGCCCTTGTATTGGGTGAAGCTTTTTCATGGAGAATCTTCATTTGCTGAGGGTGTTACGACATCATCGTAGAGTATTACACCAGCTGATTGGTTTGTCATTTACACGGTCCGTAATTAGCTTTCGTTTTTTCGGGGTCATCTTTAACTTTCCCGCACATAGCTGAACAAAAAAATCGCTGGAGTTGCGGGAAAAATGAAAATGAGATCCTCCATACGTTTTGGTAACTTCAACGTCAATATTTTGACACCTTGCTTTCAGGTGTTGTTGATAATATTCTCTCCAAACTTGTCTATGAACTTTGAGATAGAAGATCCAGCTAGGCTGAGCTGACTTCTTGCAGGTTCTTACATAGATGCCGTAGCTGATACAACTTCATGCATAGAAGCGTTTAGCTAGTATAAAACGTTGATGGTAGCAAATTGAAAAATATTTATCATGACATGTATTTCAGCCAACGTCCACATTAAAGCTTTATCACCGTGCTTTTGTTTGCCTGGACTAACAACTTTTGTTAGAAATAGTCATCATCCCGCTTGAAGTCCTTCGCTCATACCTTAATTTCTTCGGATTCAAACTTTAATCACATAATCGCAATAAAAACGACTAATTATATCTTGAATATGTTTCAGGAAACTTCTACACCTAAACGTTTATCGAAGCACGCTTTTGTTTTACAGGACAAGAAGACTAGTCGCAGCCACTTTTGTGATCCCATTGCTGGCGACTTCCCGTTTGACTGGAGAACCGAGCTGGCAAAAACATTCCGGTAGGTGTTAAAATAGACTCGGAATAATCAAGTCCCACAGCAGGATCCCAGTCCGCGGGAGAAGTCGTAGGATATTATTGCCTGGCGTGAGAATAGAAGTCGCTAATAGACCCAAGTGGACTAATTGCGCATGAGAACGGACCCTGAATACGGAATCTCGAAAAAGGGGGAGAAATGCCCTCTTCTTTTTTTTTTTGCCTCGACTCCTTCCGTCATTAACACCTTTCGGATTCCGGAGTCGCGGGAGAAATGTTAGGAGGACTTGGGTATACGGCGCGGACGAGTTTTCGGCGCGCTGGCGTCGCAGCGGGAACTGCTGGAACTCATTTCGCTGAGTGCGCGCGTGATATGCTCATCTTTTTTAGGCGAGGCGTGCCTCTCGTTCGTCGCTTGGGCTCATGCTCGGAGGGGGGGAAGCGATTGCCCTGCATTATGCATTCATGGCGGTAATTTATTTTGGCTTGGGTGCTCTTTATTTCCCCCCGCCCCGTCCTCCCCGTGGTCGTAATTACTGGAAGAGCCGTGGAACGAGTGAGTGTCTGTGCAGGCGCGAAAGGGGGCAGCTGGCCTTCAGCGGAACGTGGGCTTAGGAGTCGTTTTTTCCTCGGTGGGGATTTCTTTCACTGCCCTCGGCGGGGACACGCAAAGGTGTGAGAGGTTACAAAACACGCGAAATCAACTCGAATAACTAAGAGATGGAGTGCATAAGCCAGAGGAAGTAACTGCGACGTTTGGACTTTAAAGTGGGCAAAAACAGTGGAGAAACTTTCAAACAATAAACAACTGCAACAGTAATAATTACTGGCGAGATACTTGTATAATGTTCTGCATTAAGTGGTCTGAGAATTGCAACATTTCGGATGAAATTAACTGAACATAAACTGCAAAACAGAATATTAACAGAGATATTTATGGAAATGATTTTTCTAGAGTTTATACTATTATCGGAATGTAAAATCATAGTGTATTTCAAAGTTTAAAAAATAATTTTCTCACATTCAAGTGAGTTTATCCCTGAAATAACGCAATTTGCAGATGATTGACGAGAGAGGAATCACGGTTCTCCATAACGTATGCGCTCGCGTTATCGTTATATTCCCATAGCGCTCATGAAATCGAAAACGCAATTGTCATTCTAAAAATATTTTCAGGTGCTTTTAATCACTAGTCTTAATATATGGAGTTCATTCATGGGACAGTTACGGTGAGAACTGCCCTTCTATTTCAGTTTGCCTTTTGGATAACGATAACGACAACGAGAATGAAGGAACAGTGGTCCCATCCCAGGGGGGTTATTTTGTAATCTCACTTAAGTGAAAATACATCATAAAATGTGGAAAATTACGATATTTTTCGAAGTTCAACTCCTCCACCCAGGCGGCGTAACCATATTCAGCTCTCAAGTGGTGAACTGCCGGTCTATTATTTGATTCATCCGCTCTTTCGACTCTTGATCCGTATATTTCGACTCTTGATCCGTATCTTTTGACTCTTGATAAGCATCTTTCGACTCTTGAACCGTTTCAATTGGCTCCGCACTTCATGAGCTCCATCTCACCTGTCGTTAGGAACGTGAAATGGAGCCACCATCGGACCTTGGTCGATCGTGAGCCGATCATTAAGAGAGCGAAACGGATATCCCGCCTTCCTACAAAGAGTCATTAGAAAGATGAAATTACAAAGTTACCGCCCTGATTATTCGTAGTTGTAATGTCGAATTCATTGAGAAAAGATACTTTTTTCCTTTCATTTGGTTCTCTGCAACTAAATAGTGTTCAGTTAGAGTATAGACTCAGCCAATTATTGTACCAAGCCTTGACAGTATACATTTATTCATCATCATTGGCTGTTCAATCCGTTCAAGATTGGTTGACTGAAACCCTCCATCCTTCCTTATCCTATGCTAGATCCCTTACTCCCTGGCAGTTTTCTTATGTACTTTCTCCATTTATTTGGTCTATGTATTTATTCCCTGGCCTTCATCTTGGGACTTAGTGATTTGATATAATGAGCATGAAAGTTGCTAATCGCATTCATACTAAGTCAACTGGTATTTAATCCTTTGGCTAATAATTCAGTTTTTGTTTGATGGGTATTGCTTCTTTTTTCCACGTATCAATATTTTTCTTTGTGCAAATTGTTGTAATCGATTCCGCTCTATTCCGAAGAATACTTGTGTTATTTTATTATAAAAAATGTTGCCATGAGGCAGTGAACGGTTATAGCTCCAGGCACGATATATTTGAGCTTGTTAACGAGTCAAAACCGAGCGTGCCGTAATTACACATCCGTTCACAACCCTGCGAGGAAAGGCATCCACAAAAAGCAAAGCATCTTCAATCACAGCGATGAACACAAAACAAGTTTCACCCTATTATTCCGTAAATGTTTTTCGACTTTGTTAGTCACTGAAGCGCCAAATGAACTCAGAAATATCATCTAAAATTATTTATTATACCATATTTGGGGTCATTAGCCCAGCTGTCTCTTATAACTGTGGAATGGAATGTTTGTGCATGGAAGGGTAGACATATAACATAAAAATAAATGGATGAACATAAAGTAAAACATATATTTGGAGCATGCTCATATATGAAAGTGAAGCATGGACAATTACAGCTTCACAGCTAAAGAAACTGGAAGAAATGAGAATGCGGTCTTATCGCAGAGCTAAAGAAAGCGGAAGCAATGAGAATGTGGTCTCATCTAATAATGGTTTAGAGGTAATTGACGGAGAGGATCACCAATTAAGAAGTCCGTCGCAGAGTTGGAGAGGGATGATTTACCATGAAAACTCGGAGAAGAAGCATAGAAAAAACTATTGCACACATTTTGTGACACAATAGGCTCTTGAAAGGTCAATTGTAAGGAGAAATAAATGGGAAAAAATGTTGAGGAAGGTAAAGTATGGAATACTTCAGGACAATTATAAAGGGAGTAAAAGTAAAGACGATGTACGAATGAAACGGTATGCTAATATGAGAGTAAAGTGGAGCATATGTGTGTAGAAAACCAATCTTCGGATTTTTGACCTCGGCTGATGAAGATCATAGAAGTAGAAGATTCAAACTACTGGCTACGTTTTGTGTCTAGTATGTCACTAAAAAATTGAAGACATCCAAACCAGAAATTAATAAGATCTATTTACACACGTAGGCTAGTATAAGTTTCCACTCTTGATATGATACATTGTTATTGGCATTACTTATATTGTTACCAGCCCAAGCTCGACGTTCATTCTGAGTCCACCTGTACAGTCGCGTCAAATGTAAATTAAAACACTTGAGTAGCTGATATAACTATTTTAATGACAGTACAGCATTTAAAAATTGTTATACAAGACTCAGAAATCGCAATTAAATCCAATACAGCATGTAAAAAGAGGTTCTTAACTCTTTGAAGCACAAATTTACGTGTCCTGTACTCATTTATGCCTCTTCTTCTTTCTCTTAGCCTTTTCCCGTGTTAAACAGGGTCGGCATTCCCTTCTTACAGTCTCCTCCTCCATTCCTTCCGGTCCATGGCGTCCCCCGGGCTCCACCCACTCTCCCTCAGGCCCTACGCCACATTGTACCTCCACCTGAGCTTGTGCCGTCCTCTTTTCCTCTTCTCCCCACCACCACATGCTCCACTCTTTCCGCGACGTACTCCTCGCTACTCCACTCGACGTGGCCAAGTCACCCCTGACTGCTCTCCTACACCTTTCATATCGGTCCCACCCAGGGGCGGCGTGGCCAGGGGGGGAAGGCGGGGTTTCACGGCAGGGCCCCGGGCCACGCACTATGGTTCGGGCTCGGGTCCGAAGGGCTCGACGGGCCGGACCCCGAACTTTGAACAGCCAGCACACCAAGCATCTCTGAGTGAAAGTACAATTTTGTCATACTCTACATAAATACCTATGAAATTTTAGTTTAACGCGTTTTTAACGCTCAAATTTTTTCAGAAGGGGGGAGAGGGGTCACAAAAATCGCGCCCCTGAGCACCCACGCTGCCCCTGGTCCCACCTTGTCTGACCCTCTGTTGTGGTCGTTCCTCATCTTGTCCTCCCATGTCACGTCACTAACCCACTTCATCATCCTCATCTCCACCACCTCCATCCGAACGCTCTTGAGGCTTCGTGATTGGCCACTCTTCCGCTGTACTCATTTATATCAAGCTTCTAAGAATCGGCTGTCGCTGTCTATATATTGGTACCACCTGAGAACCGCAAACGACTATACATTGCGGTTTAATTTATTGCTCTGGAGCGCATCGCCCGATATGTTGGTGTTCATATCGGTGTATCGGGCCCTCACGTATTATTCGGATAAGCCCAAGTAATTCTGAGTGGGTAGTTTTTCTTAATTTATTGTCACAGAATGGACCATTGAGCCCAATAGCTGGAAAACTCTCAGGCTAAAATAGTACGAGGGGCTTTCTTTCCACTTCTCATCAGTCGTCCCGCCGCGCCGCCGGTGCTTTCTTCCTCGTCTCCACACCCGTCGCCACCCGAGGGAATGTATCGCCTGATATATCGCCCGATATGCCAGAACCAGACCGGTGCGAGCCCGATATTCACTATTTAGAACCGTGAATGATACACGATGAAATTTTAATTATTCTCTTGAACCGAACAACGTCGCTTACGTTTTCCGCTTTCCTCCCTCTATCTATATACACACGTTTCTCCTGTATCTCTCTCTCCCTCTATATATATTTATTTATTTATTTTGCGCTCGTCAAATAACCCGGTAAAATGCCAACAGTCGAATCTCCTCTTCTCGAAGCGGCAATAATTATCGCCGTTTTGTGCCAGTCGTCCCAATTATAACGACTTTCGTTCTCCACCTCTTTTGTTTCGGAAGGACAATGCATCCCGAGACAATGTATTCAATCTCCCACTCCCTCTTTCCACTTCAATCTCCGATCCACTAACCTTTTCTCATAATAACCATTCAACGTTCCACCCAACTCAACGTCTCACAGCCTTCGGCACGCCCTAAACTTCCCCTCCGCTTCAGTCTACCTCTTACTCTCGACTCCTCCTTACAGAGCTCACATATTTATCCGAATATAAGTTGGCACCTGGTTTTAGGCAACCATTGAAAAAAACCTCAACAAATTTTGGAAGAAGTTCAAATTCATAAGGTTCAGTTTTCGTTAAGATATAACACTAGATCGGGTTGTATCAATGTAATAATTTCTCGTCAGCAGTCATCAATGGAAAAATTGGCTTACTGCAACTTTCCACTTCAGTCCCACTCCAGCTAATTGTTTCTTAATTCCTTATTAAGATATTCTTCATAGTATGTGAAATACTTCGTCATCGGTCTTCCGTATTTTGCAGAAGGTAAGCCGACACCGAGTTTTAGGCAGACCCGTGAAAAACTCAACCGTTTTAGGAAAATACGACTGGGTAGATCAGCAGTGATGAATCCAAAGATTGGTTTCCTCATTCAAACCCATTGTATTTTTAGTTAAGCGCTTTAAACCTTCATAAGTTTTTATTTTTACATCTCTCATGTTAATTTTAGGCATTTTTTAAAATTATTTACTCTTTCACTTATAGTTTTCAGGAGATGGTGTGTCTCAGAATGTGTCCGATAAGTTTGCATCTTCCAACTCGCAAGAATTTTCATGGAGGATCTTTTCTCCCCAGCTCTTCGTGGTAATTTCTCGTTGGTAATTATCTCCATTCATTTGATAATCAGAATTCTGCGTTGAGACAATTTTTCCGTTGCTTCCAATCTTCTTAGGTCTGCAGCTGTTATTGTCTACGTTACCAAATAAGAACATACTCCAAACTTTCATTTATAATGAAGTGGTTTCTTACTTCAATGCTTTTGTTCCTGGCTGTTAGCAGAATCTTTTTCTGGCAGTTTCTTCTTTGCCTGTGCTACTCTTATTTCATTAACTTTTTTTATTTTTCCATAACTAGTGATCTTACTTCCCAAATAGTAAACTTTATTCACTTGCCCAAGTTTGACGCTGGATCTGTCCTCTTGATTTGGACTCAGAAGCTTACTCGTCTGTTTCGCCTCTTCCATCACTGATGATACTACTTCCATAGTTTCAAAATAAATGAGTATATATTTGTAGCCAAAAGCCTGCATATGACAGATTGTTGTATTTTTGCTCAGTTGATTTACCAATTTTAGAAAGTAATACCGTTCTTGTAGTGATTACACCGCAAAAACATTGTTTGTAACCTTGATTCAAACATGCCCTGGAGAGATGCTGCCGTGAATGAACACAATTCCGATTAAAAGTAGTAGAAGATCTCGAATGCGAAGGTGATGGATGATTTCATGGGAATATGACTAGTGAAAGCTATTGGCTAATCGTTTAACACATACGGTAACTTCATCAGGGTATAATTAAGTAAATACTATCGACCTATATTCGGGCAAATACGGTAACTTCGGCGGAGTAAAATTTGGCAAAAACTATCGCCTTACATTCGGGCAAATACGGTTACGTTCCTCTCCATCTCCTTCCCCCAACTCCCCCCTCCCTTTCCCTCTCCCAACCCCTCCCATTCCCTTTCCCTTCCCCCCACCACCCCCTTCCATCCAGCTTCCGTTGAGTCTGGATCAGGTCACGGTCTGGCGTGTAGGATTACTGTGCGCCGGGGCTAATTATCCTATATCTCTCCGAGACCAACAACCCTAATTGGGACCGCCATATAACGAGAGCTGGATGGCTGGTGGGGACTGTGGTGGGGGAAACCTTGAGGGAGGAAGGGTTGGGGGCGGTTTCTGGGGAGGGAGAGGGAGTGAGGATAGGATAAGGGCAAGCGTGGGTGGGATGTCAGGCGGCCCCCTTGATAGGGTGGGGCCGGAGTGGGGGCAGGATACATCTCGGTGGATGGGGAAGAGGCAGTGCGCTTAGTCAACGGTGGGTGGAGGGTTTTATTGCTTGGGAGGGAAGGAACGTGGGGTTTAGGGGTTATAAGGCGAACCCGACCAGAGGAAGCCATCCCCTCTGTATCTCTCCCAACACAAGGCCTTTGTTGCGCTCTGTATGAGGATGTGGGTGGTGTCAAGGGGCTGATAATAGGAACGTATTCATTCGCCGGACGCGATCTGGGGCTGCTTGAAGCGGTTTCGGGAAGATGGAAACCGTTAAGTACCGTATACTATATCCTTTACTTTTATTTCGAAAGTGGTTTACGAGTCTGTACTTAAAAATAACTTTGGCCGTATTTATTAAAATTATTAGAGTAATATATCGGCTAAGGTAGGTGTAAATGGATGAGAGTAATAACTCTAGATTTTTACAGTCGCAGGCCCCTATCCCCTTACACGACTTATTTTTCCATCTCTTCATCCTTTCCATTAAGCCCTCTGTCTTCCCCTTCCACATAAATCCAACATCCTCCGCTCTATACCGGCCTGAAGCAACCCTTCGCCTCTAATTACCTGCTCCTACAACCTACTCTGCCTCTTCCTTATATCCTCTAAAAGTTTCCTCACTCATCGTATGTGCCCTCTGTCGATGTGAGCATTCGATTTCAGTGTGATACCCTGATGCTCACCATCTGACGATCCCCTGCCTTATTGTGACCCGTGGTGGTCGAATTTGCATCTCTTTTAGATGGACTGTGTTATTTTCCTCCAGTCTTGGGTACAGATTAGCTTGCTTCCTTTCTCTATATTTCGGTGCTGTTACTGGGAATAGCTCAGAATAGCCAAGGGATAATATGTCTCGAAAGTGCGACCTTTAACTTCCACATTCGATGACGTCCATACCTTGCTGTTCCCCCACCCATCCAGTGTCATGTTGCCGAAAGAATTCTTGTGTCGGTTTCTCCTATAAAATGGCAAGGAGAGAGACGCAAATGACCATTCATCGACCGGAGACCCATTGAAAAACGGACAGTCATGTAGCGGAAACGGTAGTCGAGGCGCGGGCCATGCGGCCAGTACACTGGCAGCCGCAGCGCCATCCATCCGTGCCAAACCCCGAGCTTTCCGAGTCGTGGTAATATTCTTTTATGTATATTCTAGACAGGCATCAATTCTTTAAACTAGTCAATTCAATAGTTTTGATTTAAATAAACTGTCATATTCCGCTCAAATCCTCTGTTTAGATTATTCGTTCCTCGACACTAAGGGCTAGGACCAACATTTTCGAAGTGCAGCGCGTGTCCGCGCGTCGCCGTCTTATTAGAGTCGTTGTCGGTGCGAACAGCACCGCACCACACTTCCTAGTCCGAAGGCTTGCGCGGTCAGAAGTGAAGTAATTTTCTTTGGCTAGACAGAGTGCATTTACGGATAAATGGACTGCGTGGTTTGGTGAAAACTCCCAGACCGCCAGCGTCCGAAAAGTAACTTAGTAGTTAGCTGCATTGAATGGATATCCCCTGAAGCACGTTTCTGAGCTACGACAGCAATGCAATCCGTTCAAAACCCTGATGATCACATAAGGGAAAAATTGTCCGGGAAGAATATTCGCCTTGAACGATATACGACATACATCGACGCCTTGCTAAATTCCATTGAAATTTACCGAGATTCTTGAAAACGTGCTTAGATTTTGCTTATCTCCATTTCTTAATACTCCTATCGTTTAAATTCAGACTTAAGTTCATACCTTGATATTAGGAAAACTTTTTCCAACCATTTAACAAACAGACAAAATTGTAATTTAACAGGAGAATAAAACTTACCAGGTGTGTTTAGGACAAAATGAATGCTGCTTATAAGTTTTTTTTCATGCAGAGAAAAATCTTTTACTCCAGCGGTGTATGGCTGCTCTTACCTGTAAAGAGAAGAAAAATAGATTATAGGTAATAAATAACTGATTTTTTTAAACGAAACACACAATTATTTTTTTTCGGAATGATTTTAATTGTACGGAAGACTCATTCACGCCAATTCACTAATTTTATCCACTGTTTGGCACGTATCAAACAGTGCTTAAACGTCCAACGTTACATGTTCTTTAGATGAACCAAAACTTTTTTTGTGCCGTGAAAACTATGGCGATGGAATGAGATATGGAAGAGGAAAAAATCTTGATATTAGGGTTCTCAGCGTGCAATAATGGTAGTGAAACTTGTTGGCAGTGGGTCGTTTGACGTGGAAATGGCTGCCACTTTCCGCCCTCTTTAGTTTACTGCAGTAATGTTGGTAGCGTTTCCTACATTTATCTGCCCTCTCCCCTCCTCTCCTTAGCTATTACCATCCACAATAACCTTCCTTGACGTCATGCTTCTCGCACGCGACTACCACCCATTTTCACTACCAGTATACATATGGAAATTGAGAGGGGAGGGGGAAGCAGACGACTCTTTTTGTGTGCACTTCCTATTTCATCTTCGGAGAAGAAAAGGCCACTTCTTCTTAGATCCGTCCCTGGCACTTGTATCGCTACATTTCCCGCGCCTGCCAGCTACTCAATCTTTCGATTTCGGCTGCAGGAACTTGATCATAGACCAAGTCGATTTTCAATTGGGGGAACTGCTCGGGTAAATTAACCGTAAAAAAGTCCGGTGAAGCAGAAGTTAGAAGAATAACTTGCTACTCCGCCGTGAAACTCGAGGAAGAAAGAGAGCACTCTTTTTTTGAGACGGCTACGTGGCGTCAATAACGTAATGGACTGGGTTAGGCATGCATTGAGGAAGGAATCGCTGGGTGAATGCTATGAATGGATGCATATTGCAGCGGCTAATCTATCCTCATATACATCTACCACCCAGGAAGCGCAGAAAACAGCTGAAGTCGGCACCTAGCTCTTTTTCATTCACTTCGTCTCATCCTATTTTCTTCCCGGGCACTCGTAGATTCGTAGAGTCATGCCAGGAATGCAAAAAGGGGTTTTACGGAACCCAAATGTAATTCGGTACGTTCCAAACAGTTGAAGGTAGTTCACCCGCAAAGCGGGATAAAAAGTTGAATAATGGTGTCCTGTTTGACGTGAAAATGGAGGAGTGGGATGGGCTCCCATAGTAACATTTCCTTTCCAATATCACGAAGGTCTCATTGTTTATCGTGCCAGAGACTGATGCATCTCTGGTCGAACTTTATCTTACTATTACGTGTCGGAAGGCAGTTTTTTTATCGGCAGGCTGCATAGTTTTTCTGCCTGGTACTGAATATCTTCGGCGACTAGTCTGCTTTAGAGTTCCGTACGGGAGGATTACTTATCAAGTCGCTGTATTCCTCTATTAGTATACTAATTCTCAAGCTGTAGGAAGCGAATGTTTCATTTATTTCTTTGGTAAGTTTATAAATCTTTATTCGAATATGATAAACGGGATTAACTCCGTTGTGATAAATGTATTAAAATACCAAGATAGTAATTTTTAATTCATGTATTTACTTTCATTCTTAGGTAATTATTCATTGATGGACATGAAACGCTTTGAGAGAATTAAAGTAAAATTAGAATGATTTTAATCGTAATTTGTTCGTAATTTGTCATTTTTATCAAAGTATAAGTTTCTGATCAAGGTTTTGAGTTTATTGTATCTCCTCTATTTAAACTAACTTCCAAGTGCAGTCTGTGATACGGATTTTTTTATTCACATTTATTTATAAATATTACTATTTTCATGACGGAATTGTATTTTTTAATGAAAAAAGGCATCAGTCTGTAACAAAGATCATTATTGTTTTTATTATAAAGTTCGCTTTCCTTGAAGTTCTTCATTTATTTCGTGAGAATTACTGCATTGCACGTGGAGCAATTGCCATTCGGTAGTGTTCATGGATTAATCAAGCTCTCTTCCGCAAGAACTTGGTTTGAGTCGTACTAACAAACTTTGATGAGGAGTCCATGCGTTATATCATCTTAGGAATTACGGTGTCGGATCAAATGTAAAATGCTGATGAATTGTAAGCAAAGGTTTTAGTCTCTACGGCGCTGGCATCTTATAACTTAGTATCCCCATAATTTATTATTTATGCCTTTCTTAAGAATTTATGTTTTTGACTGATTGTGAGATGTGATGGAGTGTCACAGTCCTCCTCAGAAACTGTGAAGCTGAAAAGATAATCTCTCCAATCACCGCTCAATGGGGCTAGTAGTATTATACATTTCTGAAGACGTTACGGTTCCCGATGAGATATCATGCAAAAAAAAGTCTGCATTAATGTCACCCGAATAACAACATGATAAACAGAGTTTTTTATTTTTGTATTCAAACTTTTGTAGTGAATTTCAACTCAGGAAAAAAAATAAATGCGTGAAAACGAAGGAAAATGTCTTTTAAACAGTTTCAATAACTATTCAGTTGCTGTGTTCTTGTTTGTGCTTCGCAATTTTTTGAGAGAGATCCTGGAGCTGTGTCGCTCCGTATCGCTTCGTCTGCGCGTGATGGAATTTGTCCTCTTTACTATCTTCTCTCGTAATATACCTTACACTTGCGTGCGTGTCTTTCTCTCTTCCCTGTCTGTGTCACCGCCTGGACGGTTTTTTATCCGCATAGTACGGTTATTCAGACACCCTCCCGGTCGCCGGTTTGGAAAATCTTCGGCCTTTCGAAGACTTTTTTGTCGCACGTTTGATGGCATTTTGAACTCAAGTTGAAAAGGTTTTCCGAAGAGAAACCTAGTATGCTTGTGTTCTTCAAAAAAATATTTCTACTAAGAAGGTTACTTAATCGTAAATTATTAACATGTGAATGTGTTATGATTCACGTTCCGTGTCTTGTTTCTTGATTTGATATGAGGGATTGGCGTCGATAGATAATGGGAGTTAAGGATTTTTCTATTGGGATTACCCGCATCAGGGTTCAAAAATAAAACCAACATTTCTACTCCTTAGCTGGAGATATACTCAAGGCTGTGGGTTTGGGGGTTATCAGCCTTGAGGAGGGCTCCGGAAAAGGAGTGGTAGCGTTGGTTTTTTAAAAATGCTGGCTCGGGTTTTTTTTACAAAAATTACCCGATAAAGTTTCAACAGTGTGAAAATGGGAGTTTGAATTCAAGGTATTAAAGTTAACGCAGATCGGAACACACCAGCGCACTTCAGCATACACGAACGACAATGAACTTAGCGATGTGCACTGGCCAATTATTAGCATTAACTAGCATTCTATAGGTTCACGACAGTCACGGCCTTTGCTTGTTGTTGACGGGCGGCCACATTTTGTGTGTTGTTTCCAAATTGATTCAAAATACATATTTAAAGACTCCAGTTTTTTTACTACGGAGTAATTAACCCGTAAGTAGGTGCGCGGGGGTCTGTCAGGCCCCTACGAAAATATTTTTTGTTGTGCTTCTAATTGTTTTACTGTACGATGATATTCTTTGTATTTTCAGTACCTTAAATGAAATTAGTGTTCACATAATATAACCAATAATTTTTTTAAATTCTAAATCATTTCAATTTTACTTATATATTTTTAAGACATGGGGTTAGAGAGACACTGCACGCCTGCTAACGTTGCACATGGTGTTCATATGCTATACTTTCCTAATTATTATGAACCACATTAAAATATGTTCTCATTCGATATATATAGAAGATAATGTTTGCGATAAAAGAAAAAAAATTGTTTTAATATGTAATTGCCAGAAAATTATTAAAACTCAACGAATTCATGCGCAAAATTGCGTACGTGGTGACTTTTATGGTAAAATTAATCGATATTGTCGTGTAAATGACATCTATATTTAAAAATGATGTGAAACTAGAATTTTCGGGAGAAAAAAGTTCAGAAAATATTATAATTCATTAGTAATTTATTTTAAATTACCCACGCGCCTACTTGCGCGACAAAAACTGAGTGCTCCTATTTAAGGTAGTTTGAGCGAGATATCACTTCACCTAGAATTTGATGAATTTGACCTCATTTTGAAGGACAAACTCCCATCTTTCCAATTATATCAAAATATTAATCCCTTTCCGAGCTACTCTCGAGCAATTTGCTTAACAATAGAAGCTGTTTTACATGGGATATTTTACCGCTGTGCGCTCCAGAGGGGGAATATTGAAAAAAATAGGAATTTCTAAAATCTAGATTTTGTCAAACAACTAACGCTGTGTAATTTGCATGTTTTCTCAACCATTTATAAAAATAAATCAGTTTCTCACCGAAGTAAGTTTGACCGAATCGCAAAAAAACCTGTTGTGAAGACGTTTTCACCGTACGGCGTGAAAAAATGAGTCAAGTTAGAGACTTATGTAGTTATATTTATATTTATATAATTACTGAGATAATATGTCATAGAAAACTGTCATTTCCGCCATTAATATTACAATATTAACTTCACTTTTCTTTCAGGCGCTGAAATAAAAAAATAAAATTCGAATATAGTCTCCATTATCTCACTCAAACTACCTTAAGGTTTAAAAACTTTGTATTTTCTGTGTTTGACGCGATTACTGAAAATCAACACGAAAACAAAATTCGCGGATACGATTATCGAAGTTCTTTCACTGTTTAGTGCTCATCTCTCTGCTCCGGATCTGCTTTGCAGGGCGCCGGGGCTGGAGGACGTGACTTAGTATTTCGTGACGAAATTCGATTCTATTGGACAGGAAAGGACTCCTGAGGTTGGGTGATAGGTGGAAATAGTTCTTTAAGATGATTCCACCGCAAAAAAGATACATAGGTTTTCTGGATACCTATAGAAAAACATGTCCTCTATGTAATATTAGCAATTAAGTGTTACTTTTCCACGTTATTTTTCTACTAGTTACGGTACTTGAAATGTCATTGTTTATCTCGTTAATTCATTCAGTGCATATTTTATTACTTTTGCTAGTAAGTGGATAAACATCCTTGACTACATTTGATTTAAGTGCATCTGTTTGTGATTTCTAACTCACCATAGAGGCAGTAATGGAAACGATACTAGAATGATATTTGAAATTTCTTTCCTTAATTAAAACATTTTATCTTTTAGATCTTTCGGCAAGATATTCAGAAATTAGACGAAATTATATTGAAATATGTTGTTTTCGAGTATTGGTCTTGGCGTGACACCTTGATATTTGTTATCAACAATTACAAAATAATAAATATATTATTTCGCTTCTGGAAGAAATTCTGGACGTTTATAATCGAATTATTACAAATTATATGTGCTGCGCCTTAAAGATACGTGTGAAAATAGTAATGTGGCCGAAAAAAATCGGTATGATGCCATTTTTTCACTTTTATAAATTGATACACTAGTGAGAACACGTATGCAAAGTTTCGCGCAAATCTGTGCATGAACAAAAATCGTTCCAACCACATTCGCATATTCCTCGGCTGATTCCGTACTTCGTCTTCACGTTGTCGTTTTGCCTCATTCTCTTTCCTCCTATTGGTCAGGGGGAGAAACCATGGGAAAAATGGCGGCGGCGAGTTAGAGGAGAAGGAAGAGGAAAAATAAGAAAAAGGTCGAGATATCGCGACTTCTACGGCATCCGTTTCAATTTATATGCGATTCCGTGACCTCACCTCGTTATTCCCCCACCGCATTCGAATACGAACGGTGTTTGACGAAAAGAATTTTTCAATGCGGTAAAAAAACCTTTCGATGGCCAGTCATGTTGTGCGCGCGCTGCTCTGATATCTCATGTGCCATTTCTTCGCCGAGATAAAGACAAAAAAAAACATTGAAGGCATTCTTCCGTTTCCTTCGGTTACGGCTTATTTGTTTATTTATTGAAAAATCTTTAACTTGGCGAGTACGCCCTCTCACGCTATCTCGCGTTTGGCTCTCTTCATTTCATTGGAACGATCCCATTTCGAATTGCGTCGTAAAACTGCTCTCCGAGAATAATTTATCATCGTTCCAATTAGCACCGAAAATTAAACGGGAAACAGTGAGCCATCTTGAGGTAGCTTGTTCCGGGACGTGAATTATAGTTTTAGTTTTGTAAATTATTTGTTTTATGTTTTGTATGTTATAGTGCAGGAGTTTGTTGCAGACGTAAGTTTGATATGAAAGAAATTAACTCTCCCCTCATTTGCTAAACATATGAGAAGTTTATGTTATTGTATGTTGATCAACCGATTGCGTATGTTTTTTAAGGGCTATTTCTACTCTCCTATTACCTTATCTATTTCTCACTACTTTGTAACACCATCCTCCCTTATTTCTATCGATCTGTATTTTCAGTTCAGAACAAATTTGCATTCAATTCCAGCTTCATATTTACCATGGTAATAAATGCTATATCCTCGGATAGTAGTGGATGCGTATTCCTTGTCTTCTTAGAGTTTTCTTTAACACTCCCATTTCAGTATCGTCTATTTTACAATATATATCTTATGATAAAATCTCGCGGTAGACATTTCTTTGACTTACAATGAAATTATGGATGTGATGAAGATGCAAAGTTGGAATAATTGAGAGACGTTGCTATTTCTTGTCAATGAATTAATAACATTTTGTCAATTAAAATTAATTTTCACAATGGTTTACGCTAAGTCGCTTGGCTTCATCGCTAAGGCTTACATCGTCATGTATTTTTTTTACTATCACAGAGAATACACATTTAATTTCTTAACAGGGAGAAATACCCTGTAGTTGCACCAAAATGTATCCGATGATGTCACCTAAGTGATACCAACCGACATAGAATAAACCATAGTGACAATTACAAAACTGTAGTTAAGTTAATTTAGAAACAATAGAAAGCATTATCTTGATTGATTTTCGTAGATTGAGTTTTTTCCGTGTTTAAGCTTACTATGTTTCACCTTCAGACTTATCGGCACACTGTCCCAATGCAACACGGCATGTAATGTCCACCCTGCCTGGTGAAAAAAAGTATCTACTCCAGGAAATTCAGCTCGTTAATTCTCATAATTAAGTGAACGCCGGCTAATGGATTCGAAGTATTTGCATTAAATTATCGCTTATATACAAGTTAAACATTCATGAATATCAATTACAGACGAGGACGCAATAATACCAATACGCCATCGTCGAAGTCGCTTACGTCTCTTCCATGTGTGGTTGGCAATTAGATGAACTGGATCGCGGAACGGCGCTAATTAACACTAATTGTTCGGTAGAAAATCTTTTATATTCCGCCATTGTCGCACTGCAGGGCTGATGCAGCATTCTCATGACTTGGAATGTAAACGTGTCGGAGCAAACAACGCCGAATTAAACAGGTTCGTCCAGGTTTTTACGGAACAAAAAAAAGTTGAGATTAAATCGTTTTGCATGTTAATCAGCATTATCGCGCAATGAAGCGGGGACGAAATAACGGCGTAGACTCGTAACCGTAACCGAATGCGACGAAATTAGGTTTCGCGACGGGAATTAGTGCTGTCATACATTAGACACAATCAAACTAGCTTTCGGGAACGTATCTCGGATTACAATGATTGGCCTATACATTACTAACTTAGGGATTGAAAGCGTTACATTATTATTCCATGAATATTCATGTGTGGACGGGCCAGCTCATTCTCGATCGAACAAGGTCTCTTTTTTATTCAATTTAATCACGAGAAATCGATCGATATTCCAGTATCTACTACTTTGTGAAGGTCCGGAAAAAGTACCCACGTGAATATCCCTCACAGTTTTCCCTTCGTCTGCGATCCAAGAAAGCCGCCATTTAATGCAAAATTGTGCAATCAATCATTGTCAGAAACTCAATTTAGAAAGTGTACCTAAACTGAATTGGAGTTTCAACTCCGATAATTCTTTTTCGCTCACTGCCTTGGTTGGAAGTGAGGGTGTGGGAAAAACTATGCAATTTTAAAAGTTAAAGCTTGAGTGACGGGCTAAATTAAGTTCCGCGCATTCAAAAAGTCTGGCTATCAATAAAAACCGATCCCCCCCCCCCTCCCCTCGTATCGTCTATTACGGTGTGAAGAGATGTTGGCAAACAGTGAATGGCTTTTAAAAATAATATGACGACGTAACATTTTCTGTTTGCGTTTAATCAAATTGTGGGACTAAATTTATTTTTTGATGTTATCTCATTATTCATGGCCTCACGAATGGCGGCCGCGTAGCTTGCGATGCTATTATATGTTTCCTTCATCTTCATAATATTACAGCTGGTGCTTGGTATGGCCAACAGAGTGTGTTTTATTGAGTTGGACAACATTGCTGGACCAAATTTGTAATGTGTACCTATGTATTCGTGTGGGAGTCTGATACTCGAAGATGGTGTTTGGTATGATGTTGTTTTGGGTTTGGTAAATGTTGCCATTTTTTGAGCAGGTTTTGGTTGAAATATGTCCTACCTCTCTTCATGCTACCGATTAAGAATATTCCCTTCCTTCCCCTTCCCTACAAATTATAGCATTTTCAATTATATTACCTTGAAATTAAAGAAACTGTGTGTGGAACATAAAACGGATTCATTTCCATTGAATAAAATCTCGTTAATTCTACTTTGGCAGCGAATTCTATTTTAGATGAGCGGATTCTGATACTCAGGGAAAGTTTGCAGCCATATATGGGAGTCTTAGTAAATCAATCTACCTATACTTCGAATTCATGCGCATAATGGTATAAAATTTTTAATAATTCTCCTCCTGTAGCTAATGGCATCACAAGCCTTCCTAAAAAATTAAAAATATTGCCCGTCCTGTCGCATGAATAGCTTCTCAACCTGCTATTCACAAAAACATTGGCTGTACGAGTTAACCCGCATTTCGGTTGCGGGGTGCTTAGATAGACCGGGGATAGACTTAGCTGCTGTACTGCAAATCCATAGAAATAGTTCCACGAGTGTGGAAATCGAGTTTTTCATGCGAAAATATTTGAGCTCTTATAAACTTTTCATATTACTTCATAACTAGGATCATTAATTTCCTGGTAATCAGTTATATCCTACTTCCTCGTTTCCTTCAGAAACTTTCGATCTAGAAAACCAAAATTGCTTATCTCGACAACGGAACAATAGATACTGAGTGATGGATCATGCACGTCATGACGATAATTTTCAAGAATATGATCTACTTCGCGACACGAAATACTTCACAGTTATTATTGGGGACATTTCCATGAGTCTTTGGGATCGATGATTAATATTTATGAAATTTGAGACGGAAATTTATGAAGTCAGTTCGATTGCTTGAAAATTTATTGCTCCAAACGGAAACCCAACCTAGTGCTTCTATCAGCCCCCTTCGCTCGTAGTAGCTTTTAACAAAGCGTGCGGACTTTCTTTGTATTTTTATTTATCTCGTGTATTGCGAAATCAGCGTTTTATGGGATAAAATGGTGGACTCTGAGGAAGGAAGACGAGGATAGATTGCAAGCGTTCGAGATATGGGTGTGGATAAGGATAGAGGAGGTGCGGTGGACGGTGAGGAAGACAATCGAGGAAGTGCTTAATATGATGGGGTAAGAGAGGAAGCTTCTGGATGAGATTAGGAAGGGGTAAAAGAGGTGGTTGAAGATAGTAATGAGGAGCAAAAGGATGCTGAAGAATGTGATAGGGGGAAGATGTTGGGTTAGAGGGGAAGAGGAGGGAATAAAATAGGTTTTATGGACGGAACGCAGAGAGATACGACGTACCCCGGGTCATCATTATCATCAGTAGCCATAAATCCGAAGATTGATTTGCTGAAACTCTCGATTCCACTCTACTCTACGCCATCCGCTTCATTCCTACATAGTTATTTACTTCGACGTTCTTCATGATTTACTTGATGTATTCCCTTCTTGGTCTTCCTCTATAATTCTTCCCATTTATTTCTCCTTCCAATATTGTTTTCATTCGGCTGTTGTTTCGCAAAACGAGCCCAATACGTTTGCCTCTCCATCTTCGCAGAGTTTTCATCATGCTTTTTTTTCTCTCCAGCTCTTTGTTGGACTTCTTCGTAAGTGATTCTCTCCGAACATTCGATGTTCGTCGCTCTAAGATTCGAAAATACTTATTCAAATATAAATGAACGCCGATATGAAGAAATAAATTGTGTAAGTAGTTACACAGTGCTTTGCTCATTTAAACATATGGAGGATTTTTACTTGTTTCCAATTAAGCCTATCTTAACCGGTAGACTACCTTAATAATATTGTGAAGTATGGTGAATCAGAGCCGAAGAAAGGCACAGATAGGCGTTAGCAAGTTGGAGTAAGTGGGAGGCGTGACTAGTGGAATGCAGGAGGGAAGTAAGGAAAAGGAAACGTTGCGGGGAAATGCAGGGGGATGCTGGGTGAACATGCTGGGGGGGGGGGCACCCGTGGCAAACCTTAACCCCTCAGCCCAACTACCCTCCTCTTTTAACAACTTTACGATCTCTCCCTCCATCACTCCCCAGATAGAGGGAGAGAGAGAGGTCATGGATTGTGTATGCACGATTGAGATAAGATGCTCCAAATCACGCTTTTCTTTAGGCTTTCGCGTCGTCGTCCTTCGATCGAAGATAGGGATAGGTTAGTGGGGGGAGAGGGAGTTCGGTGAGAGCAAAATACGAGAAAAATGCCGACGGCGGAGATCGTAACAATGGTGGAAAAATAAAATGAAACGCAGAAATAACTGAATATTTACCTACGTTTCCACGAACTAGAAAAGGTGGCGCCTTCCGCGAGAATGCTCTTCGTTTCTTCCGTTCCTACGAGAGGGGGACAAGGATAGTTGTTGGGGTAAAAGTAGGTACTCGGGGGAACTTGAATAGCCAAGATACAGATTTAAATAAGGCCAAGTGCTAGAAGAACTTGGGTAAGTCTACATGACTCGAATCCCTGTTTTTTTCAATCTAAGAAGTTTAATGTGCATTCAATAAACAAATTTGGCACCATGCATGTGAAAAAGTCTCAATTTGTATTAAATTTATTTCATAAAATCATGAGTTACGCTGCTGATTTTAACCATGGTCACCGTGACATAAAAAATACTATACAATTGCGCTTTTGTTTATTAAAAGATGTTGACGTCCACAAAGTCTTTCTTTTCTAAGTAAAAGTTATAGTTTTTTAAAGAATTATTGTACATTACAGTAAGAATTATTCAAGTCCCGATTTTTCAAGGTTCCTTGTTATCCGAGGCACAGATTCTTTAACGGTGGATGTGCTAAGCCGTTTCAGCTCAGGCAAACGAACGTCACAATGCGGTTAATTCAACGTTAAAAATGACAAAAACTCAAGAACTGAACAGCAAAAATGTTACTTAAGTTTGTTTTATAATCTAAGTTTTTTGGTTATCCGAGGTGAACACGATCTGCATTACCTCGCAAAATCGTTACTCCATGGAGTATCAATTGTCCGATACAGTTCACTGGTATTTGATAATGAGCCTATTGATTCCAAAATCGATCACTCAGTAAGTGACGAAAGACTGACAGACCGAAGAAGTGACGAAGAACTGATGTAATTGTCACTTCTGCACCATGGCGAACACCATACATTGAAATTGATTCTGAACTGATAAGCTGAAATTGATTCGTATTAGGATTGCTAATATTATTTTAGTAAATGTTTGTTTGTTAACGATGAATGAGTTCACAAATTAGCGCCACGAACAACTGAATTGAAAGCGTTAATATGTTAGGAAAGGGAAAGTTGCATTTGCAAACGGTATACAAAAACTAAACATCAAAACCGCATGCTGACGGTAGAAAACCATGATTAAGGTGAATTAAAAAAGGCAACATTTACCAAACTCTTTTTACTGATTGGTGCTTTGAGTGAAATAATAAGACGTGCAGTGAAAGGAAAATGACAGGAATGCTCAACTGGCTTAAGCATCTGAGGTAATATCGAGGAATCAGGATTTTTGTACCTTACAAGGCGGATGATTTTATTCGACGAGATTTTTCTCACATTTACGCTATCCACAGAAGGCAATTTCTCAAATGTTACTGTCATTGGAAGTCTCTCAATTTTTATTTATCCCAACTTAGACAAACATAAGTACCTCCGAAACTGAAAAATCCTTCTAGCTGGAAAAATGTTGAGCTGCAGGAAAGTTACTTGCGTACAACACAGAGAAAAACAATGACATTGCTGTCAAACTATCGGAAGTTCAACCAGAAGAGGTTTCATTTCAACTGTATTTTAAATGTGCTCACTGCAGGCCAGTTTGTATTTATCGCGCCCGTTATTTCATTTGCTCATTTGAAACACGTTATGCTGACGGGATGAAACACGGCTTTGAAATTCGCTACACAGCAGGGTCGCGGTGAACTTGTCTTCCCCACCCTTAAAACCCTTTTGCGTTTTCCTTCTCTCAAAATCCTCTTTCAATCGTCAATTCCTCTCTTCCTCTCACATTCTGCTTCCTTTCTTCGTCGGCCTTTTCTATTCTATCCTCCCCCTGTTTAATTCTCCATTCCTTCCACCTGTCCTCGCTAAACACCACTCTACCCCCAATCCAAGCGACCCCCTATTTCCCATCCCCCCCACGAAATACCCTATCTGACCCGTTCACAACCCCCCCCCCCACGTCGTGTGTCTGTGTGTGTCACCGTTTATCTCTTAAATTTAGATCTTTCCAGGAATTGGATTCCGGAATGCACAATGAAGAAGTGGATGGGTTGGTGGGCGTCTGTGTGAGCGTTCGAGTTCGGCTCTCTCGCCCCCCGAGTTCCACCGTATAAATGCTACCGTGCAACCAGATTTATTTACGATACCTTATACCGCTCTACCCTCCCTCCTACACTCCTTTCCCGCGCCTTGCCTCATGCTCCCGTCCGTGTGCAAGCGAGAACCCATTCTTATTTCGGGACGCCAGCCGTGCCACACGAATACTTCCCTCCATCCTACATTCCCGCAAGCCCACTCCTCTCTTATTGAAGTTTCTTCTAATTTTAAGGTGGCTGGAGCGATTTTTGTATGTGTACAGATTTGCGTGAAACTTTGCATACGTGTCCTTATTAGTAATATCTATCGATAAAAGTGAGAAAAAACTGCATGCTACCGATTTGGTTTCCTGGCAATTCAATGATATTTTAACTAGTACTCTTATGGTACACGGCATATATTTTGAAATAACTCGATTACTTATGTACAGATTTTCTCCTAAATGCGAAATAATATGTTTCATATTATTATAATAGCTGCTAACAAATATCAAGGTATCATGCCGAGTAAGAAAAGCGTATTTAGATATGATTTTCTCGTAAATTTCGAATTTCGCGCCGAAAATCCAAGTCAAAACAATGTTTTAATTAAGGCGAAAATTTGAAATACAACTCTTGCATCAAATACATTACTGCATGGTTGGCGATTTCCAACGTATAAACTGGTGTACTTGAGTCAAATGTGGTCTAAGAATATTTTTTTCGACTTGCTTGAAAAGTTATTAGAATGTGCCTTCAACGACTCACGATTACCGCTCCAGCCACCTTAATAGTGGCTTACTAACAAATCCATGAAGTTATTTTCATCCCACAACTGAACATTGAAATATTGCTATATTTCGCTTCTTTTCGTAATTTGTGAAACACTAGAATTACTTTATTTATTTATTTTTCATTACCGACGACAACTGCTCTTATGGCATTTTACATCGGGGCATTTAGCATTAACCACCGAATGGACACATACCCTGATTGGTGAAAGATACAACCTGGCTGCACTCGAACCCGCGACCTTTGGGTAAGTAGGTTAGGACTTATTCCCGCCGCCACTGTGGCCGATAATTACAGCCAATTTGATATAGTTTAGTCTTTAATTGTTTAAGGCACCCACTGATCTCACTTTAGTCAAGTTTAATTTTACTTGAAGTCGTAATAATTGAAATCAAGTATTATGTACCTGCTCTTCTACAATTTGTATTTTTTTGCGCGAGGCGTTTTGCCGACTAACGTCATCACCTGGTACGAAAATTTAAATATTTTTTGTTTATTTTTTGTTGTTTGCTGTGTACTTGTGGTTATTATCGGACAAGTTTTTCTTTGCCTCAAGCGTTTTATCACTTTATCTTTATCGTTAGCGACTTAATTTCATGCACAAATTCTCTCTCCACTTCAGTCCAAACCTGGAATGTAGTAAAATGATAACGGACAGCAAGCTAAAAAGAATGAGTCATTGCCATCACAATTTGACTCATCGCGATCTGAAATGAAAATGCCGAAACGTCGAAGGTCGAATCTTCTCTGGCCGAAACGTCAATTACCAAGGATTTTGCGAAAGTTTTGTTGTATTTGGCATGATTGAGTGGGAGGGAGTCACACTCATTGGTTTACGTTACGTTTTGGCTTACTAAACAGCCAACAGGTATAGGCCAGTAGCCAAAGTATGGCGGCAGTTGTGCAAAAGACCAATTCCAACCCAACCCAAAAAAGAATGGAAGGGTCCATCGCTCACAAAGGCTCCGCACTGGGGAGTTAAGCAGTCTACACGCTTGACTACAAGGTGGCAAACCTTCGTTTTCGGCATCAGAATAAGCCCTCCCCTCCCAGTCTTACGTAAATTATCAGACATAATTGAAACCATGGGCATAGATAGTAAACTATGGAGTATTCTATGTCAAAATGCGCATAAACTGACCTCATCACGAATATCTATAACGGTTTTGATATTTCGCTATTCGCTGCACGCACAACTCGCAAATCATGTGATCTTTGAAAATATGACTTCTCCAAACTAGTGAACGCAACGAATTTGTTGAACGTTTTTCTATAGTTTAGCATACATCTAGGCGTACCTGATGATCCTAAAAAGTAGGAATTTCCCGATGAAAACAATTTTTAAAAGTGATAAAAATACGAATTCAGAAGTTACTTACTTATATCTTACGTAAGACTGTCTCAGACCCCCTCACCCTCCTACATAAGATAACGTAAGAAAATCCCAACCCCCCCTCCCTCCCAAAAACGTCTTACTTAATACTTGAGTGACCCCCTATAGCTCGGCACAACGCGGCCCTGAGGATGATATAATTTCACTTACGACACCATTATGACCCCGACGAAACACCTGAACTGCCTTTTACCCCTGGAGTTATTGAGTCCGTCTTTGAGAACGACAAATGTACAATTTGGTGGAATTAATCTTTTTCCACCATCAGGCATTTGGAGGCGACGAATTCGTGATTGAGGCGTTCGCGATTGAGTTTTCGATTCCGGCTGAAAAATGCATGGATGAAAAGGTGGAAAAATGGGCTAAATATCAAGACCTGCTTTATAAACTTCGGAAAATGTACCCAGGAGACTCTGTTTAAGTGGTAGTCCTCATCATAGGTGTGCTCGGTGAAGTAAATATCTCGCTGCTAAATAGCATCAAGTGCATTCCGTCCTGCGTGGCACTGGCGGAATCACTTGTGGCACGCATGCAGAAGGCCGTTGTCCGGGGATCACTTCATCTACCTACTCCAAACGCGAGACCCGAACGTAGCGTAGCCACCAATGAGATGGGCGTCGGGCGTGGCTGCGAAAACTGCCCAACCCCACCTGAGTCTTCGGCCATTATGACGGCAATGAAACTTGATGCTTTCCGGGGACTCTGACGGTAATGTTACAACAGTAACAATAAAAAATTATATTGACTATACAAAAACATATATAAAAACGTCGTTTTTGTAAATATAATAATTTGAACTAGGGCTTGGTAGTTCTGATCATCAGGGGAAAAATTTGCCCACAGTAGTGAGCGCCAGGGAAGAGTTAAACCTGCGGAGGACTCACCTTCGAATATTAGACAAGTTGATTTTTGAGTCTTCATTTAAAAATCAATTCCTCTCGTATGCCTTTAAACATCGTAAAAATGTTTTTTAGTAAAATGTTAATGTGTATGCAGTGTGTGATAATTCTATGGCCATAACAACAGGTAATAGCCGTAACCTTCATGGGTGAAATGTCGCAGTTGAAACGTCTCCGGCCGAAACTTCGAAATGCTCGCCAATAAATTCGATAATCAACTCGTCCTTGACGATAAGGGCGGCGATATCGAAGGATGAGGCACATTTTGGGAGCGACAGGCATCGTCGGATGATCGCAGGGATTGAAAGAAGGAGATAGTGATGGAGGGAGAGACCGTGAGATGATTGGAGTGGTGATAGGAAGTAAGAGGGAAAGGGGGAAAGGAAGGGGGGCAACGATGCGGTGGAATGAGAAGAAATGGGATGGGGCATCCTCTGTTTTATTTGTTTCACCACTCCAAGCGACTTTAATCCATCTACACGTCCTCTTCCCCACCACGCCCAACTGGCGAAAATACTAAACCGTAATGGAAATCGAATAAAGTGGAATATTTCAGGAATATCATGGTTCGAAACGTCGCGTCACGTGCTGAAACGTCGCAGACCAAAACAATTATAAAACAGAGCCGAAAGGGCGAAGTCCGAAGCGTAAAAAGACCGAAACCTCAAATTACGGAACGTCAAACTTCGAAGCATCAAATTCCGGAATGTAAAAAGGTCTGAAACGTCATAGCCAGAACGTTGAAGATCAAATCTAATAAGGCCGAAACGTAAAGAATATCGAAACGTCAAAAGGCTGAAATTTAGGTCAGAAACTTCCGGATTCCGAATTTCAAAGGTCGACACGTCTATGTCCGAAACAACGTTTATGACCGAGACGATAGTGACTTGAAAGGCCTACAGCCTGAACGCCTTAAATAAAAAAATCTCTAAACCCGAGCCAAGCCAGGGTGAAACGTCTAAAACCAAACGCGATAGGAAGATACGTCACCGGTCGAAACGTCTCGGGTTGAAATGTCGCAAAGAAAAATGTATACGAACATACGCACACATATAGGTATAGTAGGTATTCAATAAAATTCTCGCACATAACGGGGACTTTATATCGAAGGGAGACGCGCGGATGCCATGCGTTTGGGATCTATATAGGTAGCATTAGATGATCTCAGCGAGTGATAGACGAGAAAGAAATTCTGTGGTGAGGAGCCTGCGTGATGATTTGAGTGGTGATAGGTGGTGGGAGGTAAAGCGGAGGCGTAGGAGAGGGATCAGAAGGAGGAGGAAGGACGTTGGGGTTGGTTAAAAGTGGAATGGGAAGAAATGGGAGGGAGGGTGTAGTCCTTTGCTTCATTTGTTTTCTCACTCCAAGCGAGTTTTTCATCTGCTTGATGAAAACCCTGCCGGGAGAGGACGGTTTAATGCATCGGATTCAAAATTGTCAAAGCGATCTCCCCATATACCCACGATCATCCACCACGCAAACCTGAACGTATCAACGCTTTACCCCCACCCTTAAAATTAAAAAAAATATATATCTCAAGCCCCTCACTCACCCCCAATTCCTTAAACACCTCGCCGAAACCTTTAAAAAAAGAAAAACAATTTCCTCCCATTATTGCAAGCTGTAAACTCCCCCATCCCTTGCGTCATATCCTCAAAAACAGCCACCCCTACCTGCCCACCCTCAAACAACCGTCTCCATGACGACCCCCGTTTACTTTTATCTGTCTATCTCTCTCACTCCTGCTTCTTCCTTTTTTTAAAAAAAGGAGAAAAATAAAAAAGAAATGAAAATGTCCGCCCAGAAATTAAAAACGCCTCCGGAGCTCGCAATGAAATTTTTCGGGAATGCATTTTCGAGGATTGTCGTAATTTATCTTTCCTCCACCCGAAAGGTATGAGGGTGATGGAGCACTAGTGGGAATCATTTTTTCGCGCGGTTTTTTAACGGGGGAGCAGAAGCGTCGCCGAGAACGATTTTCTCCAACCTCGTCAACTGGAGGATATGGCGGCGGTTAGCATACATTGTTTAAGTTTATAAACGTTGGCGAAGGTGGAAGATGATGGAGTACTGAAGGCATGAAGGTGATTTCAGATCAAGTTCTTACTTCCAGACTCCTAAATGAGCGGGGATATGACTTTCCTACGAGAAAAGCGGATTTATTCACATCACACCAAATTCAATTATGCAGAAATAACATTGAGGAGGGTACAGGCTGTGACTTTGGCCTTCATGACTGTGGTCAGGTACGTATGTGGTACGTTTCATCAGCATAGCAATTATGTGCAAAAATGTTTTACGAGCCCTCCTGTTCAATTCATGATGCAAGGACAGTCAAACCTAAATTATCCTTCCATTGAATTCGTTACTAATTACAATTCACTGAGCTCAGATTATCAAACTAACAATTCCCAGGCTGTGATTAATTTATTTGTATTGTGTTAGCATGTCTTGGACGGCGTAGGAATTGTATAAACTAAGGTTTGATGCTCATGGACCAAATTCCTTCCTATTGACTTTTGAATGGGTAGCATTAAAGTAACCAACGAAAAAAGTGGATTTTCTGACATCCCATCTGATTCATTAAAGTTAAAAGCATGTACACTGAAGGTACAGGATGTCAAACTAAGACTTTCTTGACTGTGTTGAAGTTAGAATGTAACATGCTTTCGTCAGCTCAGCAATAATGTACGCAAAAGATTTAATGTTTCATAGTTGCCCTTCTATTTAATTCAGGATGCACGTACAGTCAAACAATCCTCCCATTAAATTCATTTTAAATAATAATGCAGAGGTCAGACTATCAAAGTTAGAATTCCTCGGCTAAGGTCAACTGAGTTCTGGTTTTCCGTCAGCACAGCAATTATATAATCAAAGGATTGATGATTTATGGAACGAGTAATGCTTCTTGACTTTTAAATCTGCTGGATTTTCCTAGCCGACGATAAAAGTACAGTTCCTAACATCCCATGAAATTCGTTGACGTTGTCAACATATATAGGGCACAGACTGTCAAACATTGATGTCCAGGAATGTGGTCAACGCAGTATCACATTTTTGTCGGCGCAGCAATAATGTACACAAAGCCTTTGCTACTTCAAAGATGACATCCTATTCAATTCGGGATGCACAGATACTAACATGTTGGTTAACTACCAAGATTTTATTGTATAATAATGTTCCAAAAGAAATTATTCCTAGAGCAAATAAAGCATTATCTTATCTTAACACTTCGCGGCCGTTTATCGGCTGTCTTGCGAAGCTGATCGCTTCTCAGCAGCAATTTTTACGAGCATAAAAATCGCCAACTATAAATTGCAGAATAGCAAGCTTAAGTCGATTGGAAATTCTACGAAACGATAGATGCTTAACGAGTTACAGAATAGCTACTCGCAGGTGGGATCACGGTTCCGTCTTTCGCGGTGTCGTCATCGTTACCCAAATCGCAAACCGCTCTAGATGGAAAGTGCTCACAGTTACCATCCTAAGAATGCACTTCATCAATTAAAACCAGTCATTTTAATCACCTGGCAAAATTAAATGAACGACAACCACATTTCGCTGTCAGGAGCGCATTAAAAAATAACGATAACGCGAGCGCACGCGTTATAAAGAGCCGCGATGGCGCCCCAGGCTATTTACTCGTAAGGTTACCATTGTCTGATTTCCTAAAACCGGGACACATCTTGTTTTGAAGAGAATAAACCGGAACAATATGGGTGTATGTTTTATGAAGGTGAAGCTAATGGTGTGCAGTTCGGCTTCTATCCCACGGGTTCATCCCTTTAACCATGCGATATAAACTCAATATCCAGCCCAGAGTCTTCGAGGGTACGTGATCAAATTTCTTACAATGTTATATATCTTTACACGTTTCGCCACACATTTGTCGCTGCGTATTCCTTCTAGTAGTGGACAGAGGACCTAACAGAGACATTTGGGGGTAGTTCATTTTCAAGCGGGACAAATTTGACTACCGGGCGAGACACCGGGACTGGACCTTCAAACCTGGTATGTCCCGGCCACGGACGTAGTATTAACCCGATATCCCGGCTAAACCTGAACTGTCCCAGGCAAACCGGAACATATGGTAAGCCTATGTATTCTAATTCTTCCTAGGTGAGTTCCTTAACTCCCTAGGACATTTATGTTTGCTAGACGATGACTATTCTATTTTTGAAACACTATACACAAAAGGCGATGTATGGAGACTTTAGGGTTGTTGGGCATTATTAATAGGTATTACTTTCATACTTTCATGAGTTTAATAATCAATTTTACAATGATGTATCCAAGAGGATTAGAGAGAATTCATTTAATATTGTTGAGAAGTTTTTTTACATCGCTTCTGCCAACACTGCATCCGCTATCACGTAGATGGTTTATTCTTTCACTCGAAGACGTGGAACCGGTGACTCACAGCCAATGAAAAGTGTTATTTTCTTTCTCTGCTTCCCCCCGTGTTCGAGTAATCGAGTTATGGCGATCCAAATAAAAATACACGTACCTACCTGCCGGGGAGATACGAATTAAAATATATTGAATTGGGGAAAACGGGATGGGGGTTAATTTCGCATCCGACTCTCTCCCGTGTGCGAAGGGCAAGCGGCGAGTGATATCATAAAAGTCTTGATTCGCCCTGGAGCGCCCGACGTGAGACGGTTAATTGAAACGAACATGCTTCTTTCAGCGCCATCCCTACCACCACTCCCTCTGGTGTGCCCGCGCGCGCGTGGTTCGGCTCCCATTGGGTTGTATAACTCCCCGTTTCCGTGTAATTTGAATTACCCCGCTTGACAATTTAATTGGCTCTAAATCAGCATTTCAACCCATTTCCTCCCCCCGCCCGCCATACTCCCGACCTCGACGCGCAAACTTTTCAAGCTCTCTCACCCTCGGCCAGATTGCCAAATGCGCTTTTCTCCTGCCCCCTCACTCCACAAAGTTGCATTAAATCAACGGGTCTCGGTTTGAAGAAGGAGACGAGGCTGGGGGGGCGTGGGGGCAGATAGGAGGGGGGAGTGGATGGGCTAGTGGTGTAGGCAATGGGAGAAAGGCCCCGGAAAGCAATTGAGAAAGGGCCTCGCACGAGTTAAACCTTGTGTGTGCGCGCGCGAGAGAGAACAAGAGTTTTAATAAAGTATTACGGAGTTCTCTCTTCTTTTGTTGTATTTTTTCTCTCTCTCTCTCTATCTCTCACCTCTCTCTTCTTTCACAAAGCAGTATTCAGCTCTCGGAGTCGTAAAAAAATTCTCCGAAGTGAATGGGCTGTAAATTTAAAGCCCCGCCTTCCCTCCCTTTTAATAAAAAGAAAAGGATCTTTTTTCCTTTTCCTTCCCCTTGATTAATCCGTGACAGAAATCACCCGTCCAGAGCGCATTTAAGTTTTTCAGTGATTGGCTATAGGAGTAAAATTATCGGCGAGAAAGAATTACCTACATCTCGGGCGTCGTTTTAGATTCAAGTTTATTGAGCGTTCATTGGTCGTTCTCGAAATGGGCTCGTCTTCTTCCGTTGTCATCCAGTAGGCGATCATACTTTTCGAATCCATGAAAGGTTTCTACTGTTTCCATTTTGTAATTCACAATCTTCAACAGTCAAAACTTTACTTATATTTCATTATAAAACGAACCCATCGTTTTTTTTCAGTTTAGTACTTGAGTCACCCTTTCCAGATTCAATAATTGCTTCTCAAGGAATTACGAATAGTAACTGGAGTCTAAATTTTTACGGCTGAGAATCGAAGCATCCGTTTTGGTCACAAATGTTTTTACGAACTTCTTAGGGATAAAAGAAATGCTTAAATAGGAGGTGCTTTTGTGGAGAATAGAGTTAGTGACGGATAAATATATTAGAAACACCCCAGAGAAAGAGCTTAGTGAAAATAGTGTCACTGTACCCCTGCAGAACTAGGACTCAGAGCTAAGGGAACGGGTATTGACAGGGAGTATTTGAGATGTGGGATTGGAGTAGCGCAGAAGTTAAAATAGATAGAAAGAACGAGCATATGGTACGGAAAGAAATAAAATAGTTGCGGGGGAAATTTGATGGAGAACTAACTACATGACTGATGGAAGAAACAGTTCGAGGAAATGGAATACTGGAGTCAGAGTGGTGGCGTATGTAAGCGGTAGATAGGGTAGGGAAAAGATAGATATCAAACACTTTCAAAGTCCTTAAAGGTGGTTGGGGGTACGCTGAGGTAAATAATTATAAGTCTACTTTATTGGGGCAATAATGTGAGTGTTAAGTCCCCTATGCACATAGCATATCGTCAGTTTACGCTCGAAATAAAAAAATTAAGTTTTTAGACATCAACAAAACCCTTAGTAGCAGAGGAATAGTTGTACATTCACATTACAATGCCAAATTTTGTGTGTAACATGATATTATCAAAAAGTTAAAAAAATATATGTACATGTGTGAGAAAAAGTTGAGGATTATTAGGCTTACATTCTTGTCCAAAAAAACCCACTTCAGGAAAACACCCACGTAAGTAAGGGGGTGTTCAAAACGTGGGAAAACCTGATAATCTCTAATCTGATGTTTTGCTTACATAAAAAACAAACTCAGAAAAATTTAAGGTGAAATACTTTTGAAAACATGAAAATACACAAATATATATGTATCTAATAGCAATTAAAATAGCCAAAAATGCATTAATAAAAAATGGTGAGAAATTGTGCATTGTGCATTTTTTGGTTTTATTTATGTTGTTAAATTTGAGCAAGAAGTTGTGAGGTATTTATGAGTCGTTCTGCTGTGTTTTGAATATTGCCTTATGCATCGTCCTTTGAAATTACTGCAGTGAAAGTGATTCTCGTGTGGTCAAATTGAGAACAGTGAAATGAAACGCATGGAGCAAATTTTTTGAGACTGAAACTTGTCGAAGATGTTGAAACTAAAATTTAGTCTTATTTCATCCAAAATCTCTGTCAGAATCGGCCTTTTTTGTTGGTTATTGGTTTAATCTCCCATTTAAAAACGAGACTGGAATGAAAACGGGTGAAAACATTTACGTATTTACTTAGGTCAAGAGTGTGGAAGAGTAAACGTCAACTCTCGGTTTTCCTCCATATTCTTCCTAAATTATCCTACACAAACAAATATGACCAATCCTTGATATCGAAAATGACTTTATCTAGCATTGCTACACCACCATCCGGTGAACTATCGCTATACTCCAGACCTGCTTCAACCGAGTGGCAGCTTTTTAATTGGAGATTTGCTGAAGAGAAATCAACAATAGACGGATTTCATAACTTTCTTGAGAGATGCCTGTGAATTTCATATCTGTGAAGTGGTGTGACGAGGCTATTTGACTGCAATCTGACGAGTGAGCTGATGCTATAAATGAGATATTCTATCAAAGTACTCATCAGTATACTCCTTTGGGTAATAATGTCCGTGGATGAACTGAAAACTTTTAGTGAAAATTGGTGTGATGATGACAGGTAATTGATTTCCCCGGATTGAGAATTAACTATGGCAACACATTACCCATCAGTGATTGCTTGCTTAAATGGTCGACGTTTCAACGTTCTAAATCGAAGGGTGATTAGAATGTGACCTGAACCTGAATTGATTTGTTTTCAAACTTACTGTTACGAGATTATGTTTTCGCGTTTACAAAATGGAAATATTACCCTTTATCAATGGATAGTACAGAAATTTTAAATATGTAGATCGAAATAACCATGGATCAAGTGGTTCAACCTAAATCACGAATCATATTTCCTCATTCAATATCCCATGCTCCCATTATTCTATGAAATTAAGACGTCCGACTTAGATTACTAATTAGATAGATGGAGTTAGGCGTTATTTGCATCACAATGCTTCGATTACTAACTAGCTTTTCTTGTACTTTTCTTATGCGCATACCCATAGTTTCACCACATAGCTCATGTAGTTCATTCCTTATAGTCTATATGAAGAGGAAATGCCGTCACTTTTTCCTATCATTATTTTTTTCAGTGAGATGTGAGTTGGATTAGCATATTTTCATTTTCGTAAATATTAGGAAACGAGTAATAAAGAAACGTTTGAATTTTGTTTATTTCTTTCGGTAATAAAATATACCCTAAAGATCTTCTTAAGGATTTTAGCTATTGAGTCATTTTAGTCATTTAGTCATATGAAAGTTGCTTGCAGAAGGGCCAGTGCACAGTGTACTTTGCGCAAATTTGCTATAGTGAACTGTTTCTTCTCCGCACATGTCATGAATGATCTCCTTGGCTAACATTCTCACGGATTGCACAGGAGTAAGAGTGCACTCCGGGTCTCGTTCCAGACGTTTACGTTTTGATGCAGGGAAGTAACGGCCGAGTGACTTGTCGCATAAAACAGAGTTTTTAAGGCGGGAACCTGGAATACATACAACGCTTGACCGTAATTAAATTATCCCGCCCTGCAGTGGGCATTTAAAAGCCAGCAGTCCGTTTAGGAAATGTAGTTAACATGGGATTTCCCAGTATGCACTGCAGTTTCTCTCCGTTGCAGCGTTACCGAAAATGGCATCCCCATAATTAAAGCAGCTAATCTGGGTCTTTGATCTCTCTTTAACTTAATTTATTTAAATTGCTTTATTGTTTTCAAGCGCGTACATGGAGAGAAGATTATTTTTTTCTCTTTCTACGCTTGCTTCAGTTGATCTCCTAGCTACCGTGCAAACAATGCCCTATGACTTTGAATGATTGCACACCCTCGTACCATTACTTCGCTTGCTTATTTCGTTTCTTTCCGTTTTTCCGGGTTTCTTGTTTTAATTGTAATGGCGAGGGGATCTGCTTTAATCCACTCTCTCTATTGTAAACATTTTTTTTAATGCCTCTGCTTATCTTAACGGGCTCTTTTTAAACACAGATTTTCTCTACGGTTTGCTTCGTTTTTACCACCTACGTTATTTCCGATGGCAGAGGCTTAACTAGAAGTTATTTAAGTCGACTTGTACTCAAGTTAATGTTTCAGGATTTGAATGTTTCACTTTTTGGATCTCAATCTCACGAAGTTATTTATATCTTTATTAATTCCACACCTATTTATCGTCTCCGACCGTGGTTTCGATATTCTATACTATAAAGCGGGCATTAATATGTATGTGCTATGTAATGAGTCTATTGAAAACTGGTTATCCAGTCTACCTGAATTCTGGCATATAAGCGTTTTGCGTTATGAGGAACCGATTGGTATAATAGGATGATCGATCCTATATCCGCGAAAAATCTGTTTTATGCAGATATAAAATTGCAAATATTTTCCTAAGAATGTTATACGTAGCTTTTTCCCGAGTCAGAAGACGAAGTAAGTGCTTTAACGACCGGAAAACCCTCGTCATAATCGAAATGTTGTGTGGAACGAAATGTTGAATAATTTAGACTTAATGCATAATAACACGTCATAAACATTTTGAATGAAAACATCAATTTGAACTTAATGCTGACTTTGGACTTTGCTGATATGACTCCAATGGTATAGTTTATATTTTCCACTGAATTGGGGAAACCTTTAATTGAAGCGTTCAATACGTATTTTGAAAGAATTAAGGTTTTATAAAACATTCGGCCGTGACTATGGTGTACCTACGTGATGCGACCTACTGGCAGGTTACCGACCGTTTATCCAGCGCACATCGTTCAATTAATCGTCGTTGGTGTGCGCTGAAGTGCAATCATGTGTTCCGATGTGTATAAAAGCTCCAAATATTTCACAAATGGGGCACTTCCTCTATCATCGATTGCAGGACTACCTCACCTATAATTTTTTTCACAGGAATAAAATCTCAAAACAATCGTCGATAGCACCACATCTCTTATTCCTCGTCTACACTACAGGTGCACTTAAGTTGAGTGTAATTAAGTGCAGCATTTAAATGCAGGGGAGCGTATACACACATATTATATCTACCTCAGCGCTACCTAGTGATGATGGAAAGAAATTTGCATCGCGCAAAAATTATATGCCCGAGAAGTAACATATAATATTTTCTAAACTGGTATTACCCTATACACAAATGTAAAAGAAGAATAACACTTTGACAATTACTTAACTCCTCATATAAATGATATAAACACATATATGTGTATGGTTATCGAAACTCCTCGACCTATCGATGACGAGACTTCGACCACCTTGACGGTACACTATCGATATCATCCAAGCCCACTTAAAAGGGGCTCACCGGGTCCACTTAATTGGACCCGTTACTTAAGTGGTGAGAGGGCGTCTACACGGCGTACTTATGTGAAAAATACACTTAAGTGCATACTTAAGTGGCCAGTGTAGATCCGGCATCAGGGACTGTGAGAAGATCAATAGTGGACGGAAATGTGGAAGAATAGCTAAAGTTTCCCCGGCGAATCTGTAGCAGAAAGGTGTTCCACCGAGTTAGCGGCTCCATATCTGCGGACGTTTTGAAGAACCACTTGTTCATTATGTTCAGGGCCTCTGAAAATACTTAGCCACACGCAAGGGTATTGGGACCGCTTAACCAAATACGCCATCATGATTCGCCGTGAACCTAGAAATTTCAATCGAGACACTGGATTTAATTTAGGTAGTGCCAGAAAAAAGAATTTTTGTATATGCATCAAGAATGTAAGGGAAGGCTGGAGAATTAGACAACGGCGGAACCAATCAGGAGACACCTAATCCCAAGTTTTGGGTATAAAAGTGCAGTCAAACATGAGAGTACGGCATTCAGAAGCACTGAAGATGAAGAGCCTCGTTCTTCAAAACGTCGGAAGATATGGAGCCTCTAACCCGGTGGACCACCCGAGAAACCGATCTGCCGAAAGGAGGAAGACGGGTGAAATTGGAGAGACTGAGCGGGAATGAAAAAGAATGGTCGAGAACACGATTCGTAAGGGGAGGGAATGAGGGAAGGGAAGGATGAGCAGTTTGGAAATTGAGGGATCGAGGAATGATCGAAAAAAAAAATAAAAAAAACGGAATAGGCATTCGCGGGGAATGAGAGAGAAAGGGAAGAGAGGAATTAATATACGGGACCTAGGGACAAATTGCGTGCAGGAAGGCGTTGGTTAGGGTGGAGGAAGAAGAGGCGATTAGAGAATGTGGGAGGAAGGAGAGCCTTTGGGGAGGGTATGGGACATGGGCGCCCCCCCCTTGAGGGGGGGAAAGGAGCGGCCGTCCGAATCAAATGAACTCCGGGGAGGATTGTGTGGATAACGCTATTTACGGCGGCAAAGACCGATTAAACCGTTCTCAGCCGAATTAATCATTCCGAGAAAATGCCCTAAAGAGCGGGCGAGGGTGTGGGGGGGGGGGGCTAAAGGGTTTGGAAAAGGGGACTCAAAAAGGGGTAAATGGAGTTTTTGTCTCACCGTCTCGCGAGCGGAAGGAGAATCTACCGCCAGCATTCCTGTTTCCCAAAAATCTGGAAGTTTTCATTAGCATTGGCACTCCGCAATTCAGGTGAGGTTTGGATGGAGTTGCAAAACGATTTATAAGCACCGTTTTAAGGTGGTTCCACTTAAAAATGACCTCAGTGTAATTTAATTCATATTCTGGTTACTTGTAGAAAACTTTCCTCTATCTGTTAAGAACAACAAAATGTTTCCTCTCCGCGCTATTTTTCAGGTAAAGTGAACTCGAAATCACACAGTGTGAAATGGAAGAACTGGAGAAACTAGGGAAAAAAATATTATTTTTCCATGTAGGTACTATGAAGACCAAATTCGTGGGAAGCTAATAAAAAGACAGGAAAACTCCCAATAAATAGTATGAAAATATAATATAGGCATAACACCTTAATTTTTGAATTATTAGCTAATAACTGCGATGTATTAAGTCAAAATACGGTGACTCTATAGAAATCACGCTGCAGTCGGCTCCAATGGCTGAAAACAAGTGTTCATTAAAAATATATTAACGTAATAATCTGAATATTTTGTACTTTAATATTGGTTCTCAACAGGTAACGCATTTCATCAGTTAAAGAAAGATTTTTTTAATAAAATAAACAAAGAGATGGAATTTAGTATTAGTTTTAACTCGATAAGTAACGGAGGAATATCAGTATGCGAGACCTCATTAGTAACATTTTTCAATGAAAGTGAAAAAATTTGAATCAAACCGATTTGGTTTTTTGGCAAGTCAGAAATATCTTAGCAGACAGCCCTGTGGCACATGAGAACGATTTCGTGATAATTCGATTTTATATGTACAGATCTTTTTCTAAACCCGCAATGATGCATTTCTGATCATTTTGATTGTTGCTAACGAATATATAAATTCGTCACACCGAGTCCAATATTCGAAAACTACATATTTCAATGTGATTTTGTCTACATTTCGATTTCCGCGCTGAGAACTCTGGTCGTAAAATGCTTTTAATCTGAGGATAAAAATTTCAAATATAATTCTCGTATCGTTTCCATTGCTGGCGGTATAGTATTATTATTAAAAATTAAAATTATTACCGATCAATCTATCCGTGTCCAATGGGGAGAGATGCTTCAAGGAGCTATTAGGGGGACCCATTTTAGGTTGTCGGGGTTCAGATCACTAAATACATCCTTCTGTGATTGTTATCAGGAATAGGATTCCACCCCAATTATGAGGGTATAGAGCATGTTGGGTTGAGTATGGGAATAAGTGGTAGAGGAGTGACAGTAGTTTGAAGGCTTTGCATGATATTTGAAATTACACGATCCTAGATGGGGATATGGTGATGGAGAAAATGTAACGCAAAAGTTGTTTAGAGACCTTATATGGAGTTTGCAAATGCCGAAAGAGGCAAAGTCAAGAAACCTGTATCTGCATTATATCATTGGGTTCTTTGAAAGATAAGCAGGCAATTCGGAAAAAAAACTGAAAGATACTGAATACATTCAATGAGCTGCAGATCTGACAGGGTTTTTATATTAACGGAGTCACCAGTTATCTATTACACTAATGTGTGTAAATCATTGGTTAAATCACACAAAGAGATGAAATGATTTACAACTTTGTAAATTCTACTTTTTTATTTTCGCCGACCACATTTCCACACACATTATGTCATGATATTATTTATTCAGTTTTTGGGTGCTCTTATATGTTCAAACGGAGAGGATGGAAATGAGGTAGGGTCAAGCTCTTATTCAACGTCACGTACTTAGGAGTCACCACCTATTTGGGGTACTTGAAGTTGAAGCAGATGTTAAAGCTTGCAATTCGGTATTTTTCGGACAACTTCCGAAATAGTTTAGCCTTCATTGCCGTACTAGCACTTCACAATCAAACTTACGCATGATATCGTATATGGTACTGGGAGAGTAGACTTTGCTTGTATCATAAAGAAAAGATTATTGAGAGAATGGAGGAAAGTATAATAACAATTATACATTAGGGAAAGAATTGGAATGTCTACAAAAATTCTCCCTGTCTTTATTGTCTTTTAGCAATATATTACTTTGTATCCAAAGAGTACAGTAATGAGGGTATGTACTTTTGTTTACCCTTTATTTGCATATATTTTAAATGATATTTTTTCTTTATAGCATGAAATTATTATTTGAATTTAGCCCATATTTTTAGTGGTAAATCATATTTTTTTATGTTTCACCATGTCGTCTGCTTCAGAATGGAGGAAAGGTGGAGATAAACTTTACGTATACATCTACATACCTCCGTGTGACTCACCGCAGGGGTGCGAAGCAGGGGTGTTTGTACTACAGCCATGAAAAAGGGAGGGAATTGGGAAAATGAATTGCAAGAGGGAAGGAATGACAGTGTTAGTAAAATCTTCTCGGGTTTGCCACCGGGTAAGGCTTTTAAAGGCCAACGTTTCGACGAGTGACTCCCTCATCGTCCTCAGGGCTGATCATTCTCAGCCCTGATGTCGATGAGGGAGTCACTTGTTGAAACGTTGGCCTTTAAAAGCCTTACCCGGTGGCAAACCCGAGAAGATTTTACTAATATTATTCACCGGGAAAGCCTAAGATCTTTTAGAATGACAGTAAATTGAATATTAACGGAATGCCTCAATGGTTCTCGCTGTTGTTGTTATGATCTTTAGCGGTTCCTGGAAAGAATACATTTTTGTAACTATCATTTCGGCAGTGCATCTATCTTATTTTGTCGGTTCGATCAATTCTATAAATATGGCGCGTGATCAAAGTAATCCTTCTTCTTATACTGAAAGTCGCCTGATATGATTTTTTCAAGTAAAATAAGCATAGCGTGTAGTCTCCAACTCTCTTGCGGATCCCAACCTAGTCATTCCATCATCTGTGTCACATTCTCTGTCACATAAAGCCCCTTCGAAGTTATCTCCCCCATTCACAAAATTCTGTCCTTTTCAAGACGAGAAGGAATTCCGAGACCTTTCTTAATTGGGTACTCGTTTTCTTTTTTTCTTCGCTCCCCCTCGTTTCTGAAACTATAATTGCTGGAGAAATAATATATGTCCAGTGTTTGTTACAAATACTCAAAATATGACAAAGGTCTGTATTGCGCGCACTCAGATGGACCTTGAAGTCACTAGCAAATGCTGCCAGACTGGCTAGTTAGCTAAGCAGTTGTCACATGGCTGCACTTAGCGAGCTGTACTAGCGCGGAGGGGTCTGAGTCTCTTTCTTCGGAGTCGGACCTGCGCGAACTGGATGAAATTGTGTAGTTCCACGCACACTGCAGCCAGATTCGTAATTTACGATCTACGTTTTGAGAAAAGTTGGCTTACCGACCGCGCGTGTAAGTCCGCGCAGCGCTGACCGGTGACTGCGATAACACTTCTGCACTCGGTCGGTCTTTTAAGCGCGAGGACTCGGGCGTACTCACTGCGAAATCACAGGACGAGACCCCCACTAGTGTTCGGCTTTACCCTCAGAAGTCTAGCCTGCTTTAGTACGCCAGATGCAGAAATATGTCCCATGACATTTGAGGTTTGGACGTGAAATGCGATTCGGATCGTTCACGATGAAGTGTAAATAGAGCTGAAATTCTTGAGGACTCAGAGACTACACGCTATTCTTAGATTACTTGAAAAATTCAGATCAAGCGACTTCTAGTGTGACACGACGGGTTATTTTGTTCCCGCACTATATCTCTAGAATTGATGGGAGCGACCGAATAAGAGAGATACAAGACTTCTGATAACTCGTAAACTTCTGTTAATCGAAATTTCCAAATAATTCGAAATACGTTTCATTTTGATTGTTTCCACTGTGCTTGAGTTGCTTCTCCGTAACTCGAAATATTTTAAACTCGAAGCAATTTTTCAGTTCCTGGGGTACTTCCATTAAACAAAGCTCGACCGATCGTTTCCCTCCAACCGATCCTATTAATCATTTCCTTTGAACTATCGTATCGATCATTTCCCTCGACCGATCGTATCGATCGTTTTCCTCCGACCAATCGTATCAATCGTTTCCTTCCAACCGATCGTATCGATCATTTCCTTCGACCTATCGTATCGATAGTTTCCCTCCAACCGATTGTATCGATCGTTTCCCTCCAACCGGTCAAATCGATCACTTCCCTCTACCAATCGTATCGATCGTTTCCCTCCCACCGATCGTATCGTCGACCTATCGCGGCGCGATATTCAGATCCAACGCCGCGTGGTCCTTTTCCTTCCGATTCCTTTTAACTCCTTTAAAACCCCCTTTTCCTCGCGTGATTTATCCGCAACCCTCCCCCCCCCCTTCCCCTTTCGAACACTTCTGGACTTCCCCCGTCTCCGACCCTGCTTGGTCCTCCCCCGCCAAAACACCCCATCCCTTCACCCTACATCCCTCCTCTCTTTTGGAGATCCCTTCTGCCCCTCCGCAGAAATTCAATTACGCAACGTCCCGACTTGATTGGTTTTATCAGATGAGTTTAGAACGTTTTGCGAATACCCTTCCTTCTCTCTCTCTCTCCTTTCAACTCCTCTCCCTCATCTCAACCCCTTTCCCGATTTAACACCCCCTTTCTTTCTCCCCCACCCACCTTCTCCACCGTTTTATTTCCACAACCCCTCTCTGCCTTTCAACCCCACTCTCCACATCTCTTTCCTCTGGTCCGTCTAATTCTCATTCCCCGCATTCCTTTTTCCCTCTTCTTCCGGGTCTCATCGACCGTCCTCTTTTTTTTCAATGCTAGGAGTGCCCGCTTGCTCGCGCGCCCCTTTAGCTGCTCATCCACTTGGACCACTTCGGGAAGCTCTGAAACCCCTTCAAAATTGCATCCTCAGGGTTGTTGGAGCAATTTTTGTCTAAGTACAGATTTACGCGAAACTTTGCATACTTGTTATCATTAGTGATATCTAGACATAAATAAATTCGACAGTGTCGGGCGATATATGGTGGAACAGCCTTTTAGTACTTCAATAAAAATACAGTAATTGTACTGTCCACTTAAATTTCAATGTAAATATTACACAACGAATGTTTCGACGTTCCTTAGGGCATCATCATCAGGTCACAATTACTGTATTTTTATTTAAGTACTATTCTATACATAAAAGTGAAAAGTGAAAGCATTGCACGTATTTTGAAAATTCTATGCTGCATTAATACGTATTCTCATGGCACACTTCGTAATAATTCGGTTATGACTTCACAGGTCTTCTTCTAAACGTAAACTAATACATTTCAAATTATTACAGTGGTCGCTAACCATAATCCCATCTCCCTTGTTTTTGTTGCGTCTGTCAATTCTAGATGTGCATTGAGGAGTTGAAATAATATATCCTCCCAGTCACCCGGAAAGCTACATGAATTATCTTCATCAACAGGTTGGAATTAAACAAAACAATAATTTTCAAGCACTCAAGGGTTCATTTTATATCTGTTTTTCCAACATGCTAAGCTTCTATGAGACTTCGACGTAAGTTGTTAGTGGAGTAGATGCTGTTGGCATGCCCATACTATGGCAAGTATGAATGTCAGATTTTTTAGTTCAATTTTGCTTTAGTAAATTAATTTTTCTAAGTCGAAGAGGATATAAAGACTCTTTCGACAAATTAAGTTTTTTGTGATCAGAAGAATTCTACTTTCACTCAAAACATCAAAACTTTGTCATTAAATTGAGAACTTCTGAGTCTGCTGATGAAAACTATCGTCACCTTAAAAGTAGCATTATTCATTTTTCAAAAATGTATGTATGACACATGAAAAGGTAGGAAAACTCATAAATTGAATGAACTGCAAGGTTAAATGACTTAAAACCCAATTACAAGGAAATTTAATTTTAAGGATCCAGAACTCGTTGCCTGAAATAGTAGCAATTTGTGTTAGCTTTTAATGTGGCCAAGTCTTATGTATTAGGGTGAGATGACGTCACTTTATTGTGATGAATATTTTATTATGTGCCGTCGTCTTTTATTTACGAAGCTCTGTCATTTTTAATATTTTACACCGTCATATGCGATCTCTCTTTACTAATGGAGTTACTTTTCATTACGATTGCTACAGCACAGGATCGTTTCAGCAGCAGTCAAACAAATATACTTTCTAGAACGGTAAATAGTTGTTTTAACAATTGAGTTATTGAGATGATTTCAGGATTCGTAGGCAGGATACATCTGCCAAAATATCTCAAGTAGCAAAAAAGATTACTTACCTGTCGTCTGCCTTTTATTTATTTTTTATTTATTTATTTATTTAATTATCACCGAAAAAAGCACTTATATTGGCCTTTACATCGGGGTATTAACAATAAAAAATGGACTAGCACAAACAAACATGCCCTGGGAAGTGAAAAATCCTCCCCAGGCGGGATTCGAACCTTTGGGTTGGCAGGCGAGGACGTTACCCCGAGGGTTTTACCTTTTCCTCGAAAAACGCAATCCCAATTGAATCGAGCCCGCTTACACTTTCTCCTCATATAAACAAATACGTGGATGAAAACTGCACGAGAAACCAAATATCCAGGAGTGATAAACGCAACTTAAATCACGATAGTGAAACATTTTTCATTCTTGTTTTTTCATCGCTTTTTCCCGGAACCCAAAAGACTAACCCCTCCCGATGAACGCACCGATCCCGTGACAACGGATCAATCAAAAACTTACGGCTCACCTCTGTAACGGTATCTAAATTGATAACCGTGGAAAAAACTTTGCTAATGGGCATGTTTTCTTGGCTCGAATATATTTCCGGGGCGTCGGCATAATTGGCCGCAGGAGCGCGTCAAGCGAAAATCACGCCCCAGGATACCTCCTCAGCATCACCTGCTTTATAATCCACTCAGAGCGTCACATTTTGCACTCCAGTAACGTTTCTTAATGAGCATCGCTAATCCATTGTGTATCGGTTTTTCGCATTCGGTCGCATCGTTTCATTCGCCATAATGATGCGTGGATCAGTCGGCGATTAACCATAGGGGGGAAGCGCGTGGAGGATCCCGTTTTGAGGGAGATGGCGTTGAATGTGTTAGAATATGGTAGACGGACGATGGTGTATGGACGAAGTATGATGTTTGTAACGAGGAAGGTAGTTCGGGAAGGGATTTAGCCATTTATGCATGTAAAATTATTTCAAAGTAAATCTTTCGGCGATCGATACACTCAAACGGAGACGTTTCGACGGTCAACCTGTTTCTTTGTTCTCCTTTTTCGATATATGCATCTACATACTACCATACGAGCCACCGCTGAGGCATATGGAAGGGGGTGTGAGGACACTAGCTGTGGAAAGGAGGGGAAAATAGGGAAAAGGAGGGTGGAGAGGACGGAGGTGTATTGTGTGTCAATGTTTTTTAAGATTGTGTCACGCAGTTTTTTTGTTATGTCACTAATTGTGCGAGGAGAGAAGGAATTTTTGTACCTGTACCGAACCAAACACTTTCTCATTTGTCTTCCTTGCCATCCACTACTTTTTCTCCATTCACCTCCACGCCCATATCTCAAGCGCCTGTAGCCTATTGTCATCCTCTTCTCAAGAGTTCAAGTTTTTATACCTTACAAATCTACACCGATATTAAAAACCCTTTGCCAACCTATACTTTACATTCTTACACAAGGTTCCAGTCATCAGCTCCCTCTCATTGTAAAATGTCCTTCTAAACTCTCCACACCTCCTAGCTCCCTGAACTGCGTCAAAAACTCCTACTCATCTTCCACCCCTTTCCCTCTTGCCAATATACTTTTCTCTACAATCTCACTACCCTTAATTACTTCCGCAAACATTTTTCTGCTGCATCCTTTTCATTTCTCCTTACAACCTCATTCCCTACTCACTTCACATCAACACCTCCCCGTTCATCTCCCTGTCTGCCCAGCTTATCTCCATTCACTCGGCACTCGTCTTCAAACGGGTCTCTCTGGTTTCCAACCGGGTATCAAGGTTGCTCAGCACCAAAGCTACGACGCCTAGTTCTGCCATCGTCTTCAGATAGAAAACAATTTGCGACGCGAGATCTCTTCCTCCAGTTTGATCACCTGGAAAACCTGAGGCGCGATCAGATGGATTTTTTATCCACGTTGTCCCCATCGGTATCCAAAACGTGAACGCCCATTTTTTAGATCTGTTCGCAATCGCAGTTCACGCGACTTGGTCTACAAATGCGAGAACAGTGATTATAAAGATCTGTTTGGAGAACGTACATCGCACTTTAATCGTTCCTTAGAGCTGTAATAAAATTACGACAACGCGAGCGCAAACGTTATGAAGTTCCTCGTGATCACGTCCCTGAGTTATTTTGTCCTACTCACTGCCATGGCGACGACAGAGAGACTCTCGCCATCTATGGAGGGAATGAAAGAAAAAAAATAAGCGAAGGCCGACACGGGAGGAAAGTAAAAAGTAAAAACTCGAAAAGTTCCGATTGGGAAAGAAAAAACTGATTGGCCGAACCTGAGGGAATGGGAACGGAGGGAAAATAGTAGATGAAGAAGAGGGAGAAGAAGTGGAAAGGAAGAATGGGCGGAAAGAGATGAAAATGTCTGGGAAGTGGGGCTAGCAGGCGGGAAGGGGATAACGGCAGACGGGCGAGGTGAAATATGATTTCTGATGGCGTTAAATTGGGGCGGAGAGAGGAACGTTGCGTTCGGGGCCGGGGAGAGAAACGGTTGGTCGCGCTGGAGACGTAAAAGGCAGAAAGGGAGAGAGACCTCAACTTCGCTAAGGGTTTCGGCAACAGGCTGTAAAGCACATGCGCCAAGGGATCTCCCGACTTACATATACATAGATATGTATACATATAAACCCCCGTCGAACTCAGCAGTTAATTGAGTAACCTGGCTGTTGTAACTGGTAGCATGCCTGGCCGGAAGAGGTCCGGGTTTATATATATATAGGATTTTAGGTAAGCGTGGAATGGGAAGAAAGAGAATAGGCTTAAAGGACGGGACGAAGAGAGGTAGGACGTATGCCGGAATGATAAAGTAATCGTGTCAGGAGATAGGAGGCAACACCTGTAAAATATCTAGAGGACTTGTAATCTCTTCATTACTTCACTTGACCACTAGGAAACGGAAGATCTTCGATGATTACCTAGCATTCCTTTTTTATGAATTATGTACTCGGATGAGTGATTTGTAATACGACAGTGAAGACATCCCGGAATCAATTCACTTTACGCCGTTCGCAGTTCACAGTAGGCCGCCGTCAGCGGTCAAAGGGTATGCGGTGCGAATCTGTGGTTACGTTCCCATCTCGGTCAAGGGCTTCCGTCAACGCGTCAATCCGAGAGATTTCAGAGATCTATGAAGCGCCGTTCTGCGTTCGCATTTGACGATGGAAAGGCTGAAGGTAATACACAAGTGCCCCGGAAAATCACAAACCCCGATATATCGCCGAAATACAAAATCGGAGCGTGCCGCGTCACCTTCCTCGATTGCATGTGATTCATGAGGATCATAGATTAACGATAAGAATGAAATAAAATTACACGAGGGTGGAACCCTACTGTGAGATAGCTCGGGGGAATACTGAAGCCTTAAGAAATAGCTCTCTGATTCTGCTTCGTTCTTCTATGCTGATCTCGAGCTTTCGCTTCCATTGCGGGCAGTATATTCAGGGGTGAAATACTCCTAAATCTGCTTCCTTTAATGGTAGCAGAAGCCCGAGATCAACAAATAAAGACGCAGCAGAACTCGAAAGCTATTCCTGAAGATTTACATCAGTGTGGAAGCCTACGATCCGGAATATCGAAGACATTAAAATGTGCAATCGGCCATATTGAACGGATCAGTAGTGCATTCAACACCTCGAAAACATACACGTACTAGAAGTGGCATTGTCCCGGAACCTTGATGATTTTTCTAGAAAACCTCAAAATGGATACAATTATAAAAAGCACTGCAATATTCATAAAATAAATGGACAAATCATGCATGATAGCATGGTCATTGGATCATTTTTTTTTACAAAATACAGACTTCATTTTCGTGCATCAAGACTCCATCTACTACGTCAGCTATAGTAACCCCGATATCGGGAACGTCCACATCCATCAACTACCTCGAGAATATTACTCTTATTGTTAAAGGACGAGAATAAGCCTCAGGCGTTTGAGATGTGGATATAGTGGAGAATGGAGAATGTGCAATGGATGGAAAGGAAGACAAACGAGGAAGGGATTGGTATGGTTGGTGAGGAGAGGAAGCTTTAAAAGATTAGGAGGAGGCAGAGTAGATGCTTGGAGAGTGTGTTGAGGGGCGAAAGAATGCTGAAGGTCGTGATAAAGGGAACTGGAATAAACAGAATATTATTTATGAACGGGATGAAAAGAGTTAAGACGTATGCTGAGATGAAGAAAGAAATTGTACGAGGAAATAAGACCCTGCACATGTATCATTCCAGAGGATTATTACTCCCTTCCATTGGACCAACCTCAAACGGTAGATTATCCATATTATAACTACCTGTATTCTTCCTTTCCTCTTCGTCTCTCTGTTTCCGTTGTGGCTTTCTTGGCCTTCTCTCTTCTTCCCACTCACACACCTCCACCCTTACCTCCCCTTCATGCGAAATTAATCAGCCTTTATCCATCAATTTCCCGGGCGATCGAAAATTGATTGATCGCTGATGAGGAATCCCAATCAGCCTTTTGTAGTCACTCTCAAAGTCACACACGCGGCATCCATACAAGGGCACGCTCTCGCCCACACCTGTGATGGATGAATGCCGGCTTACAGCGCGTGACACGTGGCGAATGCTATCTGGAATATCGTCGTTCCATATTTCCCGAGCACCTCTAATATGTTTTTTTTTCTAAATCTCTCTCTATCTCTCCGTATCTACCTCTCTTTTCCCTGACGGAGACGGAGGAGTAATGACATAAATGCGTAAGCAGTTTTCGGAATTAATTAGCTGTCAAGGGAGAGAGAGAGAGACGCAAATGCATAGACATTTATGCGTTTCCCTTTCCCCGCGATTAGTTTCCTCTGGGTGATTTGAACTCACCGGGTCTGCGAGCCTTATTCAATCACTGCGGATGAGTGAGCTTAATTTGCTCCGCGGTGAAATCATTGCCTCCGTGTATTGTCGATTGGAAAACGACCTAGTCGTCTCTCTTGATCGCTGGAGGCTGAAGAGTTACATACATAAATACATACATACTAAGCCATCACGCCGTTCCCTTTCAGGTATGGCAAATTCAAAGAACGTAGTTTTTGTAGTTAGGCCTAGGAAACTGGCTCTCTTTAAATAATTGTCTCTATAATTTCCTTTTCTATGATAACCTGTTTCGCCTCCGGTATATTCATGCATTTCTCTGCCATTTTTAAGACTCCAAAAATATCTCCACTTGAGAATATCTTCCATCGCATCACCCATGACTTTCTCTGTCTACCCCTTCCTCTCTCACCATTTAGTCCTCTGTCATAAATCTGTTTCGTCATTCCTTTCATCCATTCTTTCAACGTTGCCCAACCAACGAAATACGCTTCTTTCAAGTATGCCCATTACTGCCGCATCCAACCCACATTCTTGCATTACCCACTCATTCCTAAACCTATTCGTTCTAATATCGTTCGCTAAAGCTGTATTAAGCATTAAGCTTTAAGTACACTCATTTGTTTATCCTGGCATACTCAGGTTTTGCTGAAGAGTTGACTTCTTTCTACTCATATTATGAATATTTCTTTCATACATGCTCATAATCGTTGTAATTTCCGGGTGGGCGCATAATACTTTTGCGTTGATAAGCGCTTGGAGGTGCTACTTGAAGCTACTACTACTTGGTGGTACTAAATCGAAAATAGGGCAGATAGATGCGGTTATGTACCATATTTTAGGTGAGGATGGATAAATATGTTAGCTTTCTGTGTTTGGACCATTCATTCCCAGGCGAAACTTTTCTACCCTTGTATTCAAATTCCCCAACTGAGTACTGCATATCCGTCTCATAATTTTTAATTTTGAGCTCCACGAGGAGAGTATTGTTTGTTAATAAGTCACCAGCCACATTGGCAACTTATCGTTGAATAACGGACTTTGTATCTGTAATACACGAGATATTCTCACCAATATTCATGACTTTTAGCAAAACATTACGCTAAAATAGTTTTGGACATACATGGTTATATGCTGATCGGAATTTCGGATATGCTGATTGGCATCGGGAACTTGTTCGTTTATGTTTTGCTGCAGTTAAAACGGGTTTAATGCCAACGTATCACGGTGGAAGTGATCGCAAGTACAAGATAAGGGAAACACATTGGCAACTTATCGTTGAATAACGGACTTTGTATCTGTAATACACGAGATATTCTCACCAATATTCATGACTTTTAGCAAAACATTACGCTAAAATAGTTTTGGACATACATGGTTATATGCTGATCGGAATTTCGGATATGCTGATTGGCATCGGGAACTTGTTCGTTTATGTTTTGCTGCAGTTAAAACGGGTTTAATGCCAACGTATCACGGTGGAAGTGATCGCAAGTACAAGATAAGGGAAACAGATATCTGTACAGAGAAAATGAATGACTCGGAAAGCTGTAAACGATTCTGTCTTTCACATCTATTGAGGTAGAATGGTAAAAAGAAAGGTGGTAAGTGATTCAAGGGGCGTTAACCTGCATCAGGATTCAGAAATCAATGCGTCAAATACAAAGCATTCAAAATCAAAACCAACAACTGTATGCACTCACGATGTTTGATAATTTTTCTCAAACGAGGAAGCGTTTACAATCTCGTCAGAGAGCAAACCAACTCACGCTCAGGTAGGTAAGTGGCTTAGATAGAAACTAACTCAACACTCGAGACTAGCTCACTATTATCACATAAAACTTCACTGAGTGGTTCTTGAGGTTGTTAATCCCTATCGCCGACTTCATGGAGGGCACTCAAACTCGCAAAACTCACAATATTTTCTAAATGAATGGCTAACTCCACAAACTCAGCTAAGGTTATGATTAGATTTAGAATATATTTTTTTCCGCGGACAGTTGGGGGAGCACAATAGGGGTGATAAATTCCATGAAATCATTACTCTTGTTAGATAGTTATTACTATTTATTATTAAGTAATCTACCGGTTAAGGTAGGTTTAAATGGAAGTGAGTAAATATCCTCTGGATGTTTACATGTGAAGGGCCTTATCTACCAATAATGTTTCTTTCTTCATCTCAGTATATCATCATAAATCCTACTTCTCTTCATCCCGTCCGTAAAACCTATTCTCTTTCTTCCCCTTCCCCGCTTATACAACAACCATCCCTTTTATAACATCCTTAAGCAACCATTCGCCCCTCATTACCTCCTCCTACCGCCTACTTTGCCTATTTCTAATCTCATTAATATGTTTCCTATCCTCACCAACCATACCAAGCACATCCTCATTTGTCTTCCTTTCCGTCCAAACGCATCTTCTTCATCCTCCTTCACACCCTCATCTCGAAAGCCTGCAGGCTATTATCGCCTTTCATTCTCAGAGTCCACGTCTCTGCGCCATGCCACGCTACACTCCATATCAAGCTCTTCTCCAGCGTCACCATACTGAACTAGGTTTTAAAAGGCAACCACTTCTTCAAGGAAGATATTGAAATTAAATGACACTTGATATCATGAGTTTATTCCCAACACTAAAAAAATTACCTTCTTTCAGTTTATTTGCAAGAGAGAGAGAGCAACGTACACCTGTCCGTGTGAGAATACTGCTGTTTGGAGTTGAAGTCAAACGAGTGACCCTGCGACTTGTTGATTGTAATCGCATATGCCGGAATCACTGGATATTTTTGTCGTCGCAAGATGAAAGGGAGCGTTCTCTTAGCCGGAGCCAAATCAAAAATGATTCTCGCTTTCATGAAATTTCTTACAAGCAGTTGAATAACGGCATTTTAAATTGTAGTAACTGTGGCTCCATCTAATAACAGTTTTAAAGTTTAAGTGACTGTGGCTCCATCTTACAACGTTCCTGAGTCAGTGAGTGAGTGACATGGGCTTTTCTTATGTAGAGAATATTTTTGTTCGATGATTTGAAAAATTCAGACGAGGCGAGTTTCAATATGACACGGAGGATATTAATTTGACCCCGAACTATATTTCTAGGACTGAAAAAAGTGGCATAAGGGAGGTACACTGCTGAACTGATGGGTGCAAGGGTTCCATCTTTCCACAAACCTTTATGTAGAGGTTCTAACAAAAATGTAGCGTGACACTAGCACACTAGTATAAGACACACCGTTTATGTGCAAATCAACTTTGTCCTCTTCCCCCTCCTTTTCCCTAATATTTTCCCTTTCACGGCTGGTGTTCTAACACCCCCTGTCACAAACCCCTGAGGCGGCTCGCATTTTAGCATGCTGATTATAAATATTCACTATCACATTTTCGGACACTGGTTTTTCCTTGGTACGTGCACTTCTTTCCAAAACCTCCACCTTTTCTCCAAGCCACCACCTCACCCAACTAAAGAAAGTCCCCCTTGAGGCTTGGCTTGTCAGCGGAGGATTTTCAGTTGGATTTGGGGGAAAGGTTTTGGAGGAATGGGGGTCTGGGGACGAGGTAGAGAGGGTATCAGAGGAAGTTAACTGGAGAAAGGACGGGTTGGTGAGAGGAGACGGGGGCTGGAGAGGCTATGGAGGGAGAAATGTGTGGCAGACTGGGGAGACAAGTCGTTAGTAGCCGCGGAGGCGATTTTGAAGGTCGAGCGACGTTGCAGGGGAAGGAATATACAAAAGGGACTAGTAAGAGGGAGTGAAGCGATCTGACCGTCGACCGAAGGGATAATTCCGACCAAGGAGTTTGCGGGGAAAGAGAACGCGTTATAAAGGCAAGGGGGAGGGTGAAAAGAATAAGGGACGGAGAATTCGGATGCTGCGTGCCATAATGGACAGTTTTGGACCCTTAGCAGAAGATTTCAGGTCGTTTGAGTGAGAGTGTTTCCTAGCCGTAATGTAGAACAAACTTGAATTTTATTTTTTAAAGTTAAGCAGTTGCAGAAATGTGGACGAGAGAGGATGGAAGACGAGAATAAGCTGCAGAATAGGCTGCAGGCGTTCGTGATGTGGGTTTGGAGAATGGAAGAAAAACGAGGGAGCTCTTGTCGTCCTAGTTTGCTAAAATATAAACATAAGAGAGGAAACTGTTTCAGGTTTGATTTTGGGGTATTCATCCATCTCGGAGAAAATAAAAAAAATGAAAAATAATTTTGTGAACCCACTTTGTATTGGTATTCACAAAGTTATTTTTCAATTTCTCCGCATAAACATAAGTGTGGATTAAGTGCAAAGGGAATTAAAGCTGGGAGGAATAGGGTTAGGAATGAGTGGATGATGAAATCATGTGGGAGGGAAGCTCCGGTAATGAATGTACATGAAATAAGTGTTTGGTTGGTTTGGTTATGTTGAGAGAATGGATAAGAGTCGAATAGTGAAAGAGATATATGAAAGAGGAATGAATGGCGTGAGAGGAAGGAGTAGACCGAGAAAGACATGGGCGTTTTATTGGAAGAGACTCCTAAGAGGGGGAATATAAGGAGTCTTAAGAATGGGTAAGCGTGCATGAAGTATTGTACGTTTGTGGCGGAAGCAACGGAAGTTTGCAAGAATATGGAAGGGTGGAGGAGATTGTTGAAATCTAAGTGAGATTTCTAGGCCTGACGCCGATAATCACGATATTTTGACAAATCCTAACATGAAAGGGAACTGCGTGAAAGGTATGCATAAAGGTCTTATCAATTGATAATGAGATTATTTGCCGAAATGAGATTGTCTGCGAAAATAAAAAAGCGCGGAATTTGCAAGTGATTAATTATTACATGTTTTCGAACGGTGTCTCGCACTATTTCTGTGTACACCTAGGTCAACTACTGCTTTCTCTGTGCCCCCCAACCTAATTCTTTCATCAGTTGTGTTACACTCTCTGTTTGCCAATATAAGTTATAAACGTGCCTTGCGGCTTTCCTTCGTATTTTGTTTATTTTGATTTCAAAACCTTTCTAAATCATGAGAAACTTAATGATGGGAAAAGTGTAGGAGTGTCTAATGATTATATTAAAATTGGTTAGCTGACGTGAAATATGTGAATAATACCGACAATTAATTTGGTCAATTGCTAAATGATGTAGATGTCACCTATTCAATTTCCATTTCTACTACAAGCATTGATTGGAAACAAGCAAATATGTCTCACTTCAGAAGGCAGACCTTCGAAGTTCCAGTGATCGTTAATTGCGGCTTTCAGTTGGATCTACACCGGAAATATTGTGGAATCAGTGATAGAGCGTGTTGCCGACCGTATCAATGGGAACTGATTGGTGCGAAAACGAGTTCTTGATATGCAACTAGCGCCGGAACTAGAACTTCGATTACATGGATGCAGAATCACGTGGAGTGCATCACTACCCGACTTTATATAGTTGTTTGAACAGGTGGTGAAAGGGTGTATTTTGAGTCTCCATCGCATGGAAATATTCCATGGTCGTTGAAAACACTCTCTTGCGATCGAAGTAGAATGGAGAATTTTCGAAAATTCACATTTAGAAAAGGCTCAGGTGGTAGAATATTGTTGATAGATCTATATTGCATAAACGATTTTAAAAATCACAACCGTTGCCTTGGCTGAAAAACTCTAGAGTAAAATCACTCAGTGAAAACACTAGCCAGCGCCAAATATTATTATTTAGAGTCTAACGACTTCAAAACGTTTCCTCGTTGCTGAGATGCTTCTGCTGCTTACCTCCCGTTCCCGTACATCTGTTATTTTTACCCCAGCACCTCTGAAATTCTGAAACATAATTTGAGAATCACTTTAAAAGTAGGAAATAAAATGCTACCTAAAGATTATGTCAGAGGGTTTATTATATTATTTTTTTCTTATTCTTATTTTTCAAGGCTTAAAATGCAAAGCAGTGCTTTAGTTCTGTCACTGCTGCATTCTCGAAAAAAAGAACCAAGATGCACAATACTTCATAGAAACATTTTCGATATAATATTTGAGCGTGCCAAGGGAAACTATTACTTATGGCTGACTGTGGTGCAGTTGGTATTTTTTTGTAGAATTAAATATTGTTGAAATTATTCAAGGTTAATTTTTATTTGCTATTTTTCGCCTATTGCATTTTTTCACAACGGCCCTTTTTATATATACTCCGTTAGAAGGCACAAATTCAGTCGGGGTTGCATTGAGGCTATGGGAGGCAAGAGGAAGATTTTTTGCCAAAGGGTGGGGTTAGTTCTCCTCTTATGGCGGGCTATAAGGGCACTGGGGAAGGTGGGAGGTTGAGAAGCCAGAGGGGTCGGGGGTCGGACTGTTATCGCGACCAGACAGTCACACACAGACACGGCCCTCGCCGACGCAGCCGGCGGCAGCCAGGGGTTAACGAAGGGAATCTCCCAGGGTCCACCACGCCCTCTCTCCCTGCTACTGGCCTCGGGGAATCTATTAGCAAGGCCGTCGAAGCGGAAGGAAGAATGTTTCTCACCCCATCACAGGAGAGAGCGCTGGTGAGGGGGGAGACAGGAACGGTTGAGGGTCCATCGGCGAGGATGAGAACTAGGGACGGCGTTGCACCCCGATAAGTTTCAATTATGACACCAAGATCCGGTTTTTTAATCTCTGGTTCAATATTTTCTTGTAATACTGGTTTTTATGCGTTCTTATTTTATAGAAGTAAGAAGACTGGGCTGAATGTAAGGGTGAGACGGCACAAAATAGAGCAGGTAAAGCAGTTTACGTATCTGGGTAATATTTGGGAGGAAAATGGACTTAGTGGTAGGGAAATCAGATATTCGGACTGCTCTGGCTAAAGAAGCATTTTAGATGTGAAGGGAATTGATGAGGGGGCGTCTGAGAAGAGGCGTAAGGAAAATACTGTAGAAAACTCTAATGTGGAGCGTGGGGTTGTAAGGGTAGGAAACTTGGTCATTGCAAAGGAAGGATATACGTAGACTTGAGGCGTACGTAGACTTGAGGAGGTTTGGAGAAATATAGGGAGGGTGAGCTAGGTGACGAGGGAGACGAACGAGAAGGTATTTTATATGGTTGAAGAGGAGAGAAAGCTAGTGGCGGAGGTTTGGTGAAGGCAGAAGGGATGCATGGAGGAAAGTTTAAGAGGAGAGGGCATTTTGATTTGGGTAACAGAGGGGAGCACGCTGCGGGACCGTGGAAGAGGATAGGTATCCTGGATGAAATAAGATGAGGTAGACGATAAAAGGAATTTAAGAGAGATCTGATGGCGAGCCATCTATAGGAGGGGGTTGAGAAGAAGTCCCAGATTTTGGGACGTTAGGATAAGGACTAAAAAAACTACCAATCAGCTGGTGGAATACCCATATGAGTGAATGATGCGTTCTCCTGTTTATAACACTTGCTTCAGATAAACGACAGTCTGATGTAATACACACAACCCGAACTCTCAGTTAACATCAGACTAACGTGATGACTTCGTCGTCTTGTCGTTATACCTACTTATTATGACGGTAAAGTACTGGTTAAGATGGGTTTGAATGAAATAGAGAAAAATTCCTCTATTTTTTTACGGGCGACGGCCCCTATCTTTTTACTCTATTCCTTTCTTCATCTCAGCCTGCGTCCTTTATCTCTTCATCCCGTACACGCCTCAGCCTAATCTCCTTTAAAAGATTCCTATCCTCAGCTTGCATTCCAAATACTTACTAGCTTGCAATATATTCTTCCACTTGATCTTACACACGTAACTCGATTCGACTTCAAGTTCCATGTGACTGGTTCGCGCAAAATTTGGCAACGTTGCGTTGGTGAGGAGTCTCTTTTTGAAGCCGCTGAAAGTTTGTCCTTGGCTATCACTTGCTTTTATTTTCCCTCTTCCTTCAACCGATACAATGATGGTCATAAACATGATACAGACGTAAACGATGCTGTTAAATCAAGGAGTTAATAATATAGAGGTGTATAGAGGTACCCTGTGTGTCAAACGGTGGAATGCGTCCCTTTGAAACTATCCAATTAGTTGTTGAATTGCTACCATGGTGAGAGAGTTTGGTTTTAGTCATGTGATCGCAGCTTCAAAAAGCCCTTTCAACCAGTCTTATTTTACATATTAGGCGCGCATGAGTGAGAAGATTGAACGTCAATTTTCCTTCTACGAAGGCTTTGAAATAGGAGTATATGAATGTGGATGGTAATAGACACCTGTGTCAGGTGAAAATCAAGGACTGGAATTACATATTATTATTTTTTTTACCTAGTATATGGAAAATTTGTTTCGTCGGAGATAATTGGCTCTTGTCTTGAAGGCTATATTATATAATATCTAGTAAATTTTTCCTGATCATTATTCGCTGGAGTGGCGGCAATACGAGCGTAACTTTATTCCGTGAGAGATTTTCCTATTAGTTTGAAGAATATTTGCTTCGTTATTTGCCGTTTTTCAAGCAGACGCTCGCCTTCGGCTATTAATAGAAAACATTTACCTCGTTAAGTCTCTGCTGGTCGCCTTATCTCCGCCGTGTTTGATTCTTGAAACTCTTAACCATGCCAGGTCATAAATGGATGGGGCTTTATATCTCATTGTTTTAAGACTTACCGCTTGTATGGAAGTGATCGACGAGAGATCCTCATTACCGGCGATGCTACTGATCATGCCAGACTGTGCTAAGAGCAAGACTTGAGTCTCTTGTGAGTGACATATAATTTATATGGCAATCGACATGTACCTACTGCTTGGTGGTGTATATTAGCTATGTACTGGATCTAACGGCTTTGAGAACTAATGAGAGAACAGCGTTAGCGAAGAAGGCACGTAGTAATCGGAGAGAGCTGAATGCTTGAGAGATTGGGTAAGGATATAAAGAAGAGGCTGGCGTTGCATGAGGAAGAAACGTGGCATTTGAGAAAGGAGGACGAGAATGGGCTGCAGGCGTTTGAGATGTGAGTGTGGAGAAGGATAGAGAAATAGAGGTGGATGGAAAGGAAGACAAATAAGGAAGTTCTTGGTATGGTGGGAGAGGAAAGGAAATTTCAGGATGAGATCAGGAGGAGGCAGGATAGGTGGCTGGAAGAGGTATGAGGGACGATGAGTTGCTTAAGGCCTTTATATAGGGAAGGATCTTGGGCAAGCGGGGAAGTTCAAGAAAGAGAATAGGTTTTATGGGCAGGATGATGACGGGTAGAACGTACGCCGATATAAAGAAAGAAATACTAGAGGTAGATAGGGCGGTAAATAGTAATGTAAAAATATGGAGAATTTTTTCTGACTTTCAATAAAACCTACCTTTAACCGGTATACCTTAGTGTAATGTCATTAGAACCCTGCTTTCTAAGAATAACAATGCATGTCAGCAGTAGCTGGTAGGACTACGTTGGTCGTTACAATTTTATTCAATTGTAATGAACCTATTGTCAAATTAACACCATCGATCATCCATTTTTTTCTTTGCATATTTATTTCTTTAACATTTTAAAGCCCATGTTTTTATTGCTGAATCTACATCTTTCCACATTTACGTGATACCGTGCAAGTCACATCAAGGGTGTCAGAGAGGTGGTGATTCCTCAGCAGACATGCGCTAAGCGTGCAATGCAAACTATCACAATGTGTTTAGCTATTTCCCTCAATGTACTGTTCAGTTATGTATTTTTAAGGATATTTCACATGAACAAGGTGTATAACTACCATATTACTTTTGCAGAATGGAAATTTTGCTCATACATTACGTGGGCCGAATATTAAGATTTCTGTCGTGCTAATATGCAATACGATTGAAACATCACAATGCTTTTTCTACTAAAACCATCCATCGATCAGGAATACGAGTCGATTTTAGCAACCACCATATCCGAATGCTTAATGATAAGTTTCAATGAAAAGTATGATATTAGAGTTGGCAGTTTAATTTCTTTTGAGCGGATCATCATGTTAAGATAATGGTATTCACCCCCTTCAATAGGAACTCACGCAAAACTGAAGACTACTTTTCGCGATTGCTTCTTTAAGGCCATAACATACAATGAGGAGAACCTCTGTAACTTAACTGGAAAAAGCACTCGGCGTGCTAACGAGGGAATCGGGTTCGATTCCCGCTGAAAGTGGATAATTAGTTTCCTATGTTGAATTTTCGCACTTCTGTGCACTTGCGGGTGACTCCGTGAATTCAATACAGTGACTAGTTCTCAGTACTCTCAAACTTTATATTCTCTAATGGTAGAGAGCTTGTGTTACGAATACACTAGCCCAGGGCACTACCTTGTCCATCCATCGAAAACATAATCGTAGAGGCTCAGAACAGGAATCTTTAAGGCAGAGGGGCTACCGTCTACGGTATTTTCATTACCAATAAATGTTCCTGTCAAGTAAGATTCGCAATTAAGGAAGGATGCCATCCGTAATGCCTGCTTAAACTTTCGTCCCGAGTACAAGAAACTCTGCTAATAAGCATAAATGCCTAACGGGGATCTCGGATGAGAAATTTACGGCGATGGGTATTCCCGCTGGAAAGATTTGGAGCGGCGGTTGGACTCCAGTGATTGGTTCTCAAAAAGAGACCCTTTCTCTTCCCATTGGCAAGTGCGCTGTGGTACGTGTTACTCCGTTCTACATGTAATTAGCTTCAGCTTTTTGGGAGACCGGTGGATTTTACGACACCAACCGCAAACGGTGCTTGGTACATACCGAGGAAAATTAGTCTCGGGGGAGCAGTTTAACGAGGAGAAATTCCGTTGCAAGGATTCGTTGACCCGTCTTTGCCGCCATGCTCGATGGATTCCACTGCATTGTTTTAGGCGAAATGTCATAATAATAATAATCTAGCAAGATATAATAAGATAACCTGCGGTGCAAGCTGAGGAATATGTACCGGCAGAGATACTTTCCCGTGACAAAAAAATGCGAAGAGATTCCGGTTGGTGGACGGAAAAGGACTATGCGAAAACCATCTTGACCTTTATACAGGCGAGGCTTCAGACTTGGCCTGAAGACGACTGCTGTAATGACATCGAAACGTCGTGACGCGTAGGTGAGAAAAAATCAAATCTACACAGCAAAACTATCCAGAAAACCTTGCACTATTAAATTAACGGGAAAAGACGGAAAGAGGTGCAGTGAAAGGGAGCAAGCGGATATATTTAAGGGTTAGGGCAGTATGGTCGGCTCAAGACTGGCACTTGCAATAGAGGAATGATGGAGTAACATGGAAATGAGGGGAAAACACACGATCATGTGCGAGTGTACGATTGTTGTGACAGGAGGATGCTATTTCTAGATGCTCTCAAAATCTGTTTTTTTCTTTGAAATTTTTTGCACATCAGATAAGGATGGAAGTCATCATAATTATTATGAACGATCAAATGTTCAGCAAATTTATAAAATAAACCTCCCTTACATGAAAGCTTCTTTTCCATTCACTTGCTCGAGTGTTGTTGGCACTTGCAGTTTGCCCTAGATGTACAACGGCATCACAATTGGGGTTATTGGAACGTAATTAATGTACAATATCTTGGTCAAATTTATTAAATTTTTGTTTGCGTTAAAGAGTCGATTGGAAATTATCTTTCTTTTGCATAATTAGAAATTGTTAACCTTTAGAGTAGATCCTAATTCCCTAACGCGTTAGAAGACGCTGATGACATTCGTCTTGAACATTAGTGAGCGAAAATAGCTATTCTGCATTTTGTATGTAACGATTTTTTCCGGTGAACCCGTCGCTTCAAAGTGACCTCTTTCCTTATTACTGGAATTTGTGGTAATAAGATACCAGCGGAAGCTTTAGATACATTTTTGGATCCCGATAATTTCTCGACGAGTTCGAGAACGTGCTACGGGAATTTACAAAGACCGAATATCATTATACAGGTAGTAAAACAGCCTGGTTTGTTGACTCATGCTAGCAACTGTGTCTTGGCTCTCAAAACGACCGCCGCGCCGGGCAGACAATATTGGGGCAAATCTAAGAGGATAAGGAGAATATGTGGTTCGTGTCATTGAGCTCTGTGGAAGAAAAATCACAAAGCGATCAGCAGCTGCCCAAGAACAAGGAGTGGCAAAGAGTGGGCGATTCTCTTTTTGTATTTGCGATGACAACAGCTAATTTACAAAGTACCAACAATGTAATAATATTATTTGCAAGAGTAATAGCAAAATGGTTAGAATGCCGGGAGTAAACTAGGGGTATGCCAATGAGCTGGCATCGCATGTTTCATCTTCCGTTCAAAAATGGCTTACAGATATGTTAAAGGGAGATGCCGGAAACCCGAGTGGGTGGGTGGTGTCGTTTTTGGGGGAATGATTGGTGGGAGGTGGGTGGGGTGGCCGTGGCGTAAAGGTCCTGCGCATCTCTTCCTAATTTGAGTTGTCGGAATTTATAACGAGGGGTGGAGAGAGGGGTCGGGCAAGTGAGCGTAGGTTGTGCCCGGGATCGTCGGGCGGGCAAAACCGGGAAACTGCCGGCTCCCCCCTCTCCGGCATAAAAAAAATATCCGTGGAGGAAGCGACGCATTAGGACGGGAAAAGGGCTGGTTGAAAACCTTAGGGTGGCGGATGGAAGTGGGTTGAATGTAGTAGGGGAAGGTAGGGTAGCCAACTGTCCAAGATTCTCTGGGAACCTCACGAAGTAGAGGGACATGCGTTAAATTCCCTCCCCTTGAACTGCAACATTGACGCGGTAGAAGGGCTTGTGCGTTCCAATGACCCCTAGAGTTGGACTCGTAGGAGCGATGGTAATTGCTCCTGGTAAGGGCCATCTATGCTTCATAGGTCGAAGGGTAGGATCCAGGCGAAAGATAGTTCTCGTGATGGTGTCATGCTAACAATAATTCCTCATGTGAGAGCAATATACACAACAGCAAAGATTTTAACGAACCCAAATATGATAATTATAAGAATAATGTACCTACCAGTTGAGGTAAGTTTAGCTGGGAGAGAGTGAAAAGCCTATTGATTTTTACGGGCACAGACCCCGTTCCCCTTGCACTATTTCTTTCTTCATCACATCATGCGTCCTACCTTTCTTAATCGCGTCCATAAAGCATATTCTCATTCTTCCCCTTCCCCGCTTACCTGACATCCTCCCCTCTATCACGACCTTCAGCAACCCCTCGCCCTTTATTACCTCCTCCAATCACCGTCTCTACCTCCACCTAATCTCCTCCAGAAGTTTCCTCTCCTCTCCCACCATACCAAGCACTTGCTCTTTCGTCTCCCTTTCCGTCCACTGCTCTTTCTCCATCCTCCTCCGCACCCGCATCTCAAGCGCCTGCAGCTGGTTCTCATCTTCCTTTCCCAGAGTAAAGGTTTCTGCACCAGACGTTACACTCTCCGCCAACATTTTACTGTAGCATTTTATCTCACTTTCTTTGTCCTAGAAAAGCTTATGTTTAATCTTATGTAATGGGTCAAAAAAAGCTTTGGACAAGATAGTGCGAATAATGCTTAATCATGATGTTAAAACAATATTCAAATCACAAATATATGTACGGGACACCATAATAAATGGAGAAGATAAAGATAAATGGTGACAATGGTTGTGTACAAGCCTTTATGTAAATAGTGGGGCATAAAACTCCTGCTATCGACTCTTCAAGAGGTCGGAACCATAGTTGGGGGAGTATGGTCCCCTCACAATGCTCTGCCCTCGATAATTTAGCAGTGGAACATAAGGTGAGAGTAAGGTTGATACTAGATCGGGGAGCGACAAGGAGGGTAAATGAAGCCGATTACTGGGTTAAGACCTGCCGTGCTTGAGGCAAAATGTGGCGTGGGAGAATTTTATTTTCCAGAGACGGATGCCTGCAGAATTCTTGGAGAATTCTAGGGGTGAGAATCCTTTTATGGTTACTTGGTTGGTTTTTCCATAAATGGGGTTCAGAGGATTTTCAGGGTCATACAATACAAAACCTTTGACTAGGAATCTTACTGAAAGAGTATAATGGTCGTGTGACAGGAAACATTTGAAGAAACTCCAATTTGAAAATCATTATGTAATTAATCTACCAAGTGTTTGGAATTAAAATAATATTATTTTTTAATTTCGCCTTCAGCACGATATTCTTATCGGTTTTGACGAATAAAAATAAATTTGACTTATCGGAAATTACTTCATTTGATTGTTGCCTTATTGATGTGTCAATTTTGCATTTCGATGTGTAAGCTATGACGATCTATCATTATTTCGATACACCCTCCATGACGTAACCGGACGATGCTGCATTTGACTTTTATGATATTTTCCATTGGTAGTAGCAAGAGAAAACAGTGTATATTTCATCAATTTTATTAAAATTATTGGTATTTGAGGTGATCTACCGGTTTACATTGTCTTAAATGGAAGAATTAATACCTAAACTATGTTTTGCAGCCGCTGTCTCTTGTCTCCTTGCAATACTTCATTCTCCAGCGCGACACATGCTTTATCTATCTTCATACCGGTTTTTATTTTCTATTCCCGCTAACACAAATTCCTCCCTCCATTACGGCCTTATACATCCCCTCATCCCTCACCATTTGTTTCATCTACCTACTATGCCTCCTCCCAATCTCCTATAACACATTTAATTTACTAATTATGCTCTGCATAAAAAGTTTTGTCTCTTAGTAGTAATCATTTCATGCATTGAAGGCTGCCTCCCTACAGGTCTGTGACCTTTGAGGCTGCCTAAAGCTCCATTAAAAATGTGTAAATTAAATACACTGTACTATATGTGATTGTGGAGTAATAAATATATAATAGTTTTCTCACCCACCATAGCGATCACTACCGACTGAGGTCTTCCTTTGCGTCCACCGCTCTTTCTCCATTCTCCTTCACCATCACATTTTAAACGCCTGCTCTCTATTGTCATCCTCTTTCCTGAGAGTCCACCGCGGTAACGCTGAAGTTACTTCTATGTTTCCAATACGAGTATCCAATCGTTTATTAACATAACTTATATTCTCAGATTCATTGCTGAGTTAATGACGCAAAATCGTTTTTGTTAATATTTGCAGGCAATTTACTAAAGTCTGAGGTTGGTGGAATTTTCATCATCCTGGAACACATTGAACACGTTTTAAGCAAATACACTTTACAATTTTCTTGGACCAATCGAGCATTTTCGTGTGATGATAAGCGTGAAATAATGGTTTCAAGCTTTTTTGGCTGGATTTAGTTCGTTTTAAGGGTAGTACTGTCCTCGACATAAAAGGTTCACTTTAGTTTTCACGTTTGGCTATAAATCTATACCGCATCAAATAGTATTACAAGAGTATGAGATAAATTGTTGAGCGTGACCTTTAAATACTCGTATAAATATTTTTCTTCCATGAGAAAGTCATAATTTTAATAGTTTAGATATTGAATAATGGGCTCGCATGCCCATTTTTTATGTAAATGATAACTATTCCACATGGAATATGAGTCCTTGCTTATACTTTTAACAGGTGACGATGCTGTCTCGTCTCTTTAGAACTCATTTATAATTTTATATTGATCATCTAATTTGAGAATTCTTTTGATTCGAATTAAAAGAGCTTACCTCAGTCGTACGATTGAATGTTGAATGTAAACTTCATCCGGTTTTGAAAGGCCTTGAATAATTAGTTATGTTAATTTGGAAGTGTGTTTCCTACAGTCCACCATTTGGTTTCCTGAGAATAAATGCTTTTTAAACTTCGGAAGGGAGTTGAATTGCCTTTATCCGCCGAACGAGATATTCACCGCGCAAGATTTTATTTCCCATCGCAGCTAATCAATAAAAAGACCAATTCCGTAGGTATTCGTTTCATTCGCGCGGAAAAAATCCTCCCTCTTGAATATGTTTTTTCGCTTTGTTAGACATCAAGTTCTATTTCGATTATTCTTTCCTCGGCTTTGCCACGTTCCCCCGCGGAAACCCAATAAACCTTTTCTTCTCTTCCTTCTTCTTCCCCTGGTTGCTCGGAGAGTTATATCTCACGGAATAGTGGCGACGATTCCTTCCACGAGAATATAAAGTCATGTGAATTTCTTCCATACATCTCTCCCTTTCCTTCCAGTAAGATGATGATTGGGGTATCATCATTACAGTACTTCTCCTTCTTCTATCTCCACATCCCGCAAACTTCAATCTCTCCCAGCCAACAACCCAACTACCATACCGAAACTACTACCCCATTGCTTTTCTAAAAAAATATGAAGAAAATCGAATAAAAAAGGCAGTGGAAACCACTATATCTATATTTCTCCCTTTCCTGATTCCCACGCAACCCAGTCCCTTATGCCCCGTGCAGGATGCCTCGTTACGAGGCGGAAAAATAACCATGGCAGCCCTTATTCAACTCCAAGCTCCTCACCTTGGGGGTGAGAGGGATCTCCGTCGCCTACCACGCCCCCTTTCACACACTCGTTATATATCCTAAACCATTCGCTCCTTAAAACGCGGCACTCTCTGCGTGGCAAAACTGAAAAAAGACACACCGATCCATATGCCTTTGCACGCGCGTCCAGGAGCGTCTTGAGAAAAATGTCCTCCGTGATGGAGAAACATGAGGATTTTTTGAGGGAATGTATGAGTAGAACTGAAGAAAAAGTGGTAAGCAAGGATTGGGGCAGTTTGAGGAAATAATTATCCGAAACAATTATCATATTATTATTAATGCAGAGTCAGCTATCAGGTATCAATGCAGAGTCAGGCCTATCACCGAGAAATAAACTTTTTTGACTGTGCTGACTACCCCGAAAAAAGCGTCGTGATGGCTTTGTATGGATACATGAATAATTTGACGCTCAGCCATTTATAATTTAATTCGAACGCAAGGCTATTGGCACTATTGAGCGAATCTATAAAGATAAGAGAAACAGCAAGAAGGCGGAGGGATAGCTATTAAAATCATCCTAGCGGTAAGGATACCAACAGCTGAGGTTATTAACCCCATCAAGGATAGGTGGGTAGGTTTGTAAGAGTAGTATTAGTTGGGAAGGGGAACTAGGGTGGAGGGAAATCCAACGCCGGCATCGATCTAATACATAAGACACCAAGTGTTCAATGGGTCAGAAGTCCCATTCGACGTTGTATATGTGTAAGTCTTTTGATAGCCTAGTTCTTCATCTCAAAAGCTCCATATGATGCTCAATTTCGCCCAATTTTGAAAAAAAATGAATGCACTGCCTGTGTGTATATTTGCGTGTTTATCTTAAGAGATAGGAAAACTCTATAAATTTTTTAATAAAAATTGAAATTTCAACAACTGTGGCACGAGGCATTGATATTCTCTAAAATTTATACGGTTATAGTCAGCATCACTTGTGCCTAAATATATGGGGATTGGCACCATGCTATATGCTCTATCATGTAATGAAATATCGAAATTGAGAACAGCTGCTCTGAAAAACAAACTTCGATTGTTTCTGCAGTAGGGATGTGCGGTATATACCGATATACCGGTATATCCGGTATATTTTTTCCGATATATCGGTATATCCCGGTATATTTTTTTCAAGTCGATATAACGGTATATTCGGTGTAATTTTATAAACACCGGTACCCGATATATTTCTCAAAATGAAAATTTTTATACCGAAGTTCAGTAATTAAGTTAGGGAAATGATTTTAGAGAGTGGGGTTGTTGAAAATTCCCTAAGGAAAAAGAAAATGGGAAGTAAGGTTTCATGGTTTTTACCGTTTTACTACGAAATTTTTAATTAACTATGATGTTTTGTGACGATTTTTAACTTTTTATCTTGGTTTTGAATTCTCTTAATGAACTGTTTCTCCTATTTGGCGCTGCTACTGCGTATTGTGTAAAGCTCTGTGCCTTAAAAATAGGCCATGAGACGGCATTGCTTTGAACCGAGTGTTAATTTTCTTAACAGAATTCAATCCGAATTTGGTGGAACAAAATTAATGTTCCCACACCTAATAGTTTTAAAAATTATCACAGTCATGGAAAAACGGTTATGCACTGTTTTTACCTGCGTGTACTAATAATAGCTAGGATGGTGACCTCCGTTTTATACCGTCCATTAAGACGATCGGCGGCATTCCGATCGCAAATTGTATTTCATCCCAAATGGTTTTATGGAACACACTTCTGAAACGTCATAGCCTATCCCATGGAATATTTGAAGAAACTGCAACCATAATTTTAATATATTTTGTAGTTTGTTTTCGTTGATATTTGATTTCGCTGTTTTTTCTAGTCTTTGCTCTTGCTCAGATAAAATAATCACTTTTCTCTAAAAAAACATATTGCCTTTCGCTTTAATCTCAAAAATTTGAAATGCCGCGAACAAATTGCGGCAAAAAACGATTGGGGTGATAATTGTCCACGTGTAAACGCAAGCAATGAACACAATTAAAACTTTTTTATTGCGACGCGGCGCGATAGTATTGTTCTTGCTTTTGTGGGGGAGCCTTATTGAAACCTTTCACGAGCGGTCCGGTGTACGACACTTTATCTCACTCAGATTTATCCTTGATTATTAATCATATATAACTTACCGGATTCGTATTTCCTTAACCTTCATTCAAGACAAGTATGTCCACAGAATAATAATATATTATATTTATTTTTTACTCCTGCAGTTGTATTTAACGCCGTAGCTGACATAAGTATAGAAGTAAACGCTGACCTTCATCACCTTGGTCAATTCTCATCACCCCCATAGGGTCTTCAAGAAAACCCAGTTATAAGTGATGACGAAGCCTCTACATCCAATTCGCCGAATCATTATGAAATAGGTTGGGTAATAGGACAAGAGAGTGAATATAGCACGTCACATTCAATACCGAATGAGCCGCAATTATATCTCAGCCAAGCGTTATCACTCTGAGCAATGAACCGTCTGAAGTTTTGGCAGAACAGTAGAACGGCTTTCCCTGCTTTAGCCGGAGTGGCCCTTAAATACATGGTTGCTCTGGGATCCTCAGTACCATCTGAGTGCACCATCTCTTTGGTTAACAATGTTGCATCTGATGATCAGAGCATTGACTGGTGATCATATTAACCAGCTGGTGTTTTTGGGATCAATTGGAAAAAATATTGGTTTCCATGATTAACATTTGAGATCAATCGCATTTGCCTTGTCACTACATCATCAGACAAGCTAGGAATGTGCTAAGCCAAAACCACACTCCTGTAAATATTGCATCACTGCATGGCATATTTTAATTCTGAGTACTTTGTTGAGACCTGTGCACTGTTTTTCTTTACCTTGATAACATCTAATATATTCATAATCTGTAGTAATACGATGATGAAGTTTTTAGGCTTACTCCTAAGCCTATTCTTTTTGTTTTTATCGAAGCCATCGCGCATGAAAAACTGTACCCTAACTGAGAATAATGAAAATAGCATTTCATAATTATCAGAATATGTACTTTTTGTATAAAATCCTTTTTTTTTATATTGTACTTATATGAAAAAAGCATGTTTTGCATATACTAGTTGTGCATTTATTCCGCATATTCTTGGATTGAAAACCACAATGAATCGAACAAAAATATTGAAAAATGTTTCCTCGGAAATATTTTCTAATAAATATACATTGTAATAAAAACGTAAACTACATATTTATTTCTCGTTTCCTCAATATTGTAAATAGTTCACACGATTATATTTTACTTTCAAGTATTCTGAGAACTAAATAAGATTAGCGAAAGATAGTAGGTAAGTAGGTTCAAGTAGATAGAAATTACCAGAAAAATAGTAGCATAATTATATTTTATATTAATAGTACCGCTATACCGGTATATATTTTATCGATATACCTATCGGCCAATCGGTATATTTTAAAAATATCGGATCCCGATAGAAAGGTATATTTTTATATACCGCACATCCCTATTCTGCAGACCAATTTATATTATCCTGTGAATGCATATTTGATCTCATGTAGTAGCTCCTGATCTCCCCGAAAGTGAGAAGCAAGCAGCGTATGTGCGTAAGTCAGTCTTATGACGGCCTAGCGCCTTATCTCAAAAGCTCCATATGGCCCTCCATGTCACCTACTTTTTAAAAATTGAATGTACTGACAATTATCTGTGTGTATATATTAATTAACTTATTTTGAGAGCTAGGAATATTTTAGAAAGTAGTAGGTATTATAATAAAAATTCAAATCCACCACTATGGGATAAGACAATTTAATGTCTTGCTCTGAACCCATGTACGTACACTTGGACCAAAATGTAAGGGATTGGCACCAATTGGCACCATAGTATAAGCTTTCTCATGTAATGAAAGAGAATGAATGTCATGAATGTGAGAAGCTGCTCTTAAATACGAACTGCGATTGTTTCTGCGGACCAATTTATGTAAAACTGCGAGAACACTAGAAGTACAGCATTCCCAAGGCCATAAAAAGTAACTTTTAGTCTTTAAATTAATAAATGATCTCCTCAAGTGATAGTTATCTAAGGAACTATTTATGTGTCTTGTATCTCGAAAGAATTATTTTTGGACAACATGAATTATTTGTCCTACATTAGTATGCATGCTCTAATCTTTGAACCAAAAACGTCTTCTATTTTATGTCGAGGAAATTTTATCCCTGATTAACCCTTCTTAGTGCTACGAGCCAATATATCGGCTTCACCTTCTCAAGGGAAAAGTGCCAAAGGGCTGATACATCTGCTCATGCACGTGCCGTGAATACAACCTTCATGAAGAAATATGCTGTATTTTATGCTGATCATATGAGTAAAATATGAGTATAATTATTAAGCACGAAAATCTAAGCCAGTAGAAATATCCTGCAGATTGAAATTTCAAAATATGTCAGATTTCAAAAGTTTCAGATGTTTGAACCTTATGCTATAAATTACTGATGAGTTTCACTCCATTTGGAATTTCTTAAATGCCCCACTTGAATAGGGAATTGAGGGATATGAAAGGGTTGCCCAGTTTTATTGTCACCTCTTAATATTAAGACGAAGTACCAAAGCCTTAATCAAACCAGGCCAACGAGGCCTATTTTTGCTGAAAACCTTGGAAAGTATAGTCTTAGCTACAATATTTCTAAAGGGATGAAAACTGAATGTAAACCAAGCGGTGAAATTGAACAGCCAAATGTGATGAGTTATCTGCGCTAGAGTTAGCGTACAGGGTCATTCAAGGTATTTTCAATCCAGGGGTGAAAAGAAACTCCATGCGTAAAAAATTCGGGTTCGATATTCCTGGTGTATCATAAGAGAAAGACGGTATTTTTCCCATAAATTTTAATTAGATATATAAATAAATATCAGAATAAGGAACAAAAGATTGTTTATAAAGCATATCGATACCTTCTTCTCATTCTCCGCCACTTGTCAATGTACAGGGTCATATGTAAAAGTGCGCTAACGTCTGCAGCAGTTATTCGTTCATGCCCGCGAAGTGAATCTAAGGTTGTGGGAGGCTTCGGGGTGAGGAAAGAAATGCCCTTATCCCTCCTCACACATCCCCCATATCGCCATTACCCGTCCCCTTATAACAACCCTTAAAAAAGGAAATCGCTCCCCTTACGGCATCCCGCACCCCATGCCAGCAAGAAGAGAGTCCCTGCCTCCTCCCGACCCTCTATAAACCTTCTTCCCCTGGTCCCTTATGCTCGCACGTTCTTAAATCCTCACACTCAACCACCTCCCGTCTCATCCGACACCCACGAGTGAAAAAATATACGGCACCTGCTAGGCTAGGGGAAGGGCTTCAAGACCGAGTTGCCATTATAATACCCGACGCGTTTATTTTTCGTGCTGGCTTTGATCGGCGTCTTCAGTTTGGTACTTCCTCTGGTACGCGGACAGGAGGGAATTCAAAGAAGAGAGTCAGTCATTTAAGACGTGGCTTTGTTTTGAATTATTAGGTCTTGAACTTAACTCTTCATTCCATATTAAAGTTGCGTAATGTTAATATTAGGGAAATCTTCTGGTTAAGGTAGGTTTACATAGGAGAGAGTAGAAATCGTCTTGATTTTCACTGACATAGACCTCGTTTTACCTACACAATTTCTTTCTTCATCTCAGCATACGTCCTACTTTTCTTTATGCCTTCCGCAAAGAGTAATCTCTTTCATCCCCTTCCCTGCTTATTCATTATCCTCCCATGTTTCCTGGAATACAGCAATCCTCTGCCACTCATTACCTCTTACAACCACTGAGTAAAAGCCAGATGACAAGTAGTTCACATGATGGAGTTAGGTTTAAAATACTGTTGGGAAGGGTAATGGAAACCTCACCCTCCCCCTCAACTCAACTATCGATTTTACCACAATAATAAATAAAGTTGTGTGTGATTTTTCTTTTAAAAAATTAGAATCCATAAAAAATTATGTTTCAAAATTACGACAGTTGCGTGAAGCATGAGGTGAATACAAAATAAATTGTTTGCGCAAAAACTTTGTTGTAGTGACAAAATTCACCAGTAATAAATTAAATTCGTATGTAAATATATACATATGTAAGGCTTCACTTGTGTCTTTGTTACACACCTTACGCTGAAAACGTCTTCAATGCTGAAGTTTTTATTCGCAATTTTGTAATAAGTATTGAGGTTTGTAATGCATTTATTTTCGCAGGTAATTGAAAAAACACACGAACAACCAAGCATAACAATTCTGGCGCGATCAATGCGCCCGAACTACTTCGCCGTTTCTCAATCGCCCTGTTTAGCGCACAGCCGTTTTACATCCCATTGAAAACTAGTTCTATTTATTACGCAGATATCTCGAAAAATAACGCAGCAGGTGGATTATATGTCGCTATCACTGGAAAAATATTTTTATCCTCTAATTAAGATTAAGGTAGAAAACAGATGAAGCAGTTTTCCACAAGGAAAAAGTTTATTTCACGGCTACATTCGACAAATTAAGTTTTTATCGTCGCTCGTTAATGATGTAGTACGTGAAAACTAGTCGTGTAATAGGCTTATTACTTGTGGAAAACTGCAACATCTGTTTCTTACCTTCATCATGGAACAGTTTCACGACTTCAGCCCTGAATCTTTACTTTTAAAAAGTCATAGTAAGACAAAATTTAATAAAACTTACGTATGTTTTGACATATATTGCGATAACGACAACAACAAATGTTTAAAAAATCTAAATGTGCAACAGCTGATTTATTTCGTCACTTACTTGTATTTAAAGTACAGGCGTCGTATTCAGACAATTTGAGGAATCGCTAAGGATACGATTTTCGTGGTAGTCCTTTGATTTTGACGCCCAAACAAGCTTTAACGATCATCCACACCAATAAGTTTTCTCGGAGGGGTGAAATACCCTCACCAATTGGCTCCACCTACGACGCAAATCCCCCCTTACGAACTATTTTAAGCTAAGGGGGCCAATATATATGTTCCTTCCTCTCCGTTGCCTAACGAGGGGAGATCTCACCACCCAGAGGTGTAGAACGCCCACAGGATATAATGAAGGGAAGGGGGATGGGAATTTGGAAAAGTGGCTGACGGGAAGAAGAAACATAATAGTTACGAAAAACGCGCTCGTGGAATCGTTAAAAATCAGCCTCTTTTAGTTATGCCGTCTCCGAAGGGAATAGGGTGAAGAAGTTATCTCTTGCGGTTGCGTTTATTGTTTGTAGAATTACTTTTTTATCCGTCTATGCATTGGTGGTAGCAAGATGTAGGTAGTTAAAACTTTTGCAAGATTAAAAACAATATTTTTGTAGGTGATCTACCGGTAAAGATAAGTTTATATGGAATTAAAAATTCCTACCTATACCATATTTTACAGCAGCAGACCTAAAACTCCTTATAGAATTACATTCTTCAGCTCAGTATACGTCCTGTCGTCCTATCTCTTTACCCTGTTCATAAGAATATTCTCTCATTGCACAACGCACATTTCCTCAGAGCTTTTCTTGGTACTTGAAGATTCTGTATCGCGGTGAAGTGCATCGTACCAATAAAAAGTTCTGTGAATAAGTTCACTGTGCATTTTAACAACACGGATTAATTCAAACTACACGAAGTGAAGTCAGAAGTAATCTAGTGTACGTATTCTCTCCCCTCTCCGTGCTTACCTAATATCTTACCCACTATCACGACACTCAGAACCCCATGTAATAATTATAAGTTTACTCCTGGGGGCAGTGGCTCTATTTTAAGGCTAATATCAAAATTTGAACAATTACATAAACATTGATGTACTGCATTTGATGCATTTATAGCTCCATTAAAATGCAACGGAGGAAGGTGCATTATCAGACACGACCGATTTCGACCTAGATCGGTTACGACTTCCTGAAGACGTCGACTTTTCGACTAAGCCTGCCCCGTTTCAACAAATGTTGTGAAATCTAATAACTTTATTAGCTTTTGCTAACATATTGAGGTTTCACGAAATTGAACCAGAGACTATAGAAGGATTCTGGACGCTAACCCAGTGGCATTTAGCTCTGGCTCAGGCTAGATTCTTTGGGCTACCGCTTTGATATGTGTACAGGACTCAGTTGTCTTTGGAAAAGTTAAAGCTTGCCATATAAAAAGGCCACCCACTCTCGGCTGAAGTATGCTTTGTCTTCCCTAAGTATCTATTTCGGTTACGGCTTTTAAATCTTTACTGAGAATGGGAAGATAATGATAAACGGAGAGGATGGCAAATGAAGAATTGTGAGATATTGTAGTGGAAGAAATAGGGTGAAATTAGGAGGCAGCTAAAGTGGCTTGTGGACGCAATGAGGAGTAACGGAATGTTTTATTACCTGAAAGATGGTTGGTTGTTGGATTCATTCGGGAGAGGGAAAATAAGAATGACATTTTGGAAGAATAAAGGGAGGCAAGAGGAATGGATAGTTTTTTTTACAGAATTTAGTTTACGAAAGTTAGTTGTTTACAGGAAATTTTAGAGATGTCACCCTCCAATCGGGGACACTGTTGGGAGCATGACCAATTTACCGTTTACGTGGTACAATACTGATGGTGAATGTCTTGAGTATAGAGTTTTACGTGAGAGGCTGTAAATCACGGTGATTCTAACGCATGTCTTGTTTGAAAAATCTGAAACTCTTAGTCTTGTTTTACATTTATGTACGTAATGGTTTCCTTAGGGCCTATAGTTATAGCAAATTATAATTATGCAATATTTTTCCCTTTTTCTCAGTGCATTTAAAAATGATTTTTAAAACGACTATAATTCGCGGTTCGGCAAGAAATTGGCTGTCGAAACACCCAGAAGTATAATTCCACTACCACGGTGAACTAACACTAATGATAGTACTTTAAAGTTGGGAGTAGTGATTACTGTAAACCAGTGCGAACATTTAGAAGAAAGGCTTCGGAGGAGCGTGATATACAATGTATGAAGCAAAACATGGAACTTTGGGAGATAGGGTGAAAAATAGTTGTCAGCGCTTTAGAGATATGGGTGTGGAGAAGGGTGTAGAAAGGTAACGCTGACAAAAAGGACAATGCAGGCAGCGTAAGGCAGTTTTGTATACCGCGTGCATGGCAACAGAAAGGTCGCGGATTTGTGTCCCACCTTGGTCATGAATGCTTGTCCGATTATTTTTCTACGGATTATATCAAAGGCTGAACAGTATCATATAACCTTAGAAGTTGTAGTGCCAAAACCCTGATATGGATGGGAAGAAGTAAAGGCCATTGTACAGACGGAAGAGAAGCTATTAGAGAAGGTTTGTAAAAGACATTTAATGCGGATAAGACTAGTGGTTGGATACGAGGGTCTCTCGAAGGTAAATTTGTACAATGCCAGGAAGAGGCTACAAAAACATGTAGAAGGTATAAATGAGAAGTAAGTTTGCTAAGTTCTAGAGAGACGTTATATGACGCAAATGAGAGTAGAAAATTTTAATAAATATTCATAATGCTATTAGAGCGTGTGTGAAACCTTGTGGCCTCTTCACAGAAACCTATTTTCTACCAATGCGAGTCCATAACGACTCTCTGTGCCAGTGTGCTGTGTGGTTGAAAGAAATCTCATTACCCTCAGGGACTCCACTGAGACAACGTACGTTCGATGCCAACCTCACCACTTTTGCTGACTTCTTGAAATTTCTTTCACTTCTGCCACTCACAAAGAAGCGGGCTACAACAGTTCCCGATGCTGTTGGATGCCCTACAAAACATTCCTCGCCATTACCTCCTCCACCGACTTTAGGCTTCCCTTCCAAGTCTTTACTCACAGAACCGCCCTCTCCTCCACTCCTTGTAGTTCTGCGTATTTTGTCACCTTAAGCTTTTTCACTTGACCTATTACTGCAACTAACCAAGGATAGTCCCTTGAAGGAAAGTGAATATTGGGGCACAACAATTGAAATACAGTGGACCCCCGCTTTACGATGGTAATCCGTTCCATAGGACCGATCGTAATGTGAATTTTATCGTCAAGTGAATCAGTATATTACCAGACGACGGATCGGTTTAACTAGATCATCGCCAATGCGTTGTTACACAGTATAGGTACGAAATATGCTGGAATTCAATGATTTAAAATGTTATTTAACCAATATTTTAACTTTAATTGAATCGTCGAAATGGGAAATTTTAAAGGTCGCGCACATAATCAGCGTGCTTTGAAGTTCCTGGCATGCAGATCGTAAAGTGAATTCATCATAAAGTGAACCCATCGTAAAGCGGGGGTCCACTGTAGTTTCTTTTTGCAGCGCATATTTTCAAGACTAGCTTTTTCAGGCTAGCGAATAAATGGAGGTTTTTTAAACATTCGTCTAAGGCAACCTTAACGTGTGGATCACCCCGATAATAGCTTTAAGAATAGAATATGTATCCATATCCCCATCCTCTCTCCTTAATTCCCAGGTTTCCAGATGTGATTAACGAATAAAATATTTGTCTATATAAACTGTAGAAATAACGCCCATTTATCTGTCTCTCTTCCCCTCCTGTCTCTCCCTGTATCGCCAGCCCACTCAATCCTCAAGAGAGAGATCGTTGGAAAGCTGAAGGGGTAGAGGCCATTTAATAATCTCAGCTTCTCAGAGCCGAATGAATTTTTATCTGCCCGTTTCTTCAAGGGTTTCTCCCACCGCTCGAACGGGGGCGCCTTTTCTTCTCACCCTCCCATCTGAGTCCAACCCCGCACCGATTCTCCCTCTTCCTACGACCCTCTAACCCCCAGTTCCCAGTCCCCTCGCCTCCTGGCCTACCCCCTTCGACCCAGCCGAGGCGGAAAAAGGAAAGAGACGAGGAAGAAGAAGCTTTAAGTTTCGACTACATTGGTCGTTGACTTTAAATGATCTCACTTACCCTCTCCACCTCCTCTTCTGCTTCCCACTCAAGATCTCCCCCTCCCACCCTGTGGTTTTTTTCTTTTCTTCTTCACTATTGACAAAAAACTAAAAAAATCTAACCGGAAATATAAGAAGATTTTGCGGAGTCTCTTTGATTCTATTGTCTTCTTTCACCTTCACAACTTGGATATCTATGGCAATGCTTACCGGAGCTCCCTAAGCAAAGGTATTTTATTTCCTATGGAGTTTCACCATAAGAAAACTTGAATATCATATAGCTCATGCTATGGGCACTTACAGAATAGCGCCTTATCTCTTAAATGAAAAACAAAAAATGTTTTCGCAAATTTTTTGCAAATTTAACTTGAAATTAAACTATGTTCGATGTGAAAATTGGTGAAACTCCATAGAAAATAATAGAATTTTTCCCTCAAATAGATACAATTACCAGTTTTTCGAAAAAATTTTCATTTGAAGTGAATTTTGCTAGGGAAATAAATGGTGATAAAATTCAGGTACCTTACCATCCTATTTATTTTTCATTTAATAGTTAAATAAATCAGTAATGGAAGTCTTAATATCTTGCTCAATTCTTAGTTGCTAAAAATCTTCAAAAGTCGCTAAAGTTGGCTTATATGGCTGGAAATCCACATTGGTTTTGAATTTCGATCAAGTGATTTTTTCATGGCGAATTTCATCCCCTTGGTAGAAATATATGTTCCGTAATAAAATATTAGTCGAAAAATGTGCATATTGTTTTAGCTCAATTTTGTTTTTAATAGATAAGGTATGTTATCTGTGATAAGTATATATTGTAAACAGCAAATTGTAAAAAGTAGAATCCAGCATTTGTTTTGGTGGTTTTCTTAAGTAGGTCCCACCAGACACGATGGGACCTACTTAAGAAAAAATAAAAAATATAAAAAAATCAAGGGGAAATAAAGGTTCTAAAGTAGTCTCTCGGATTCTCTAGTCCTTTTTTATTTTTATTTCTGCCTCCCAGTGGGTGTCTTCAGTAACGGTTTCCGTAGCCTTCTGAGAAAACGGATTTTTATTTAAGTTTGGGAAGGAAAGAAAAAAAGGTGCAAAAAAATGTGACTGCGAGGTGGAAGTTTTTTTTTTCTAAGGGGTAGTAGTAGCAGTAAGGGTCGTACGGATGAGTTTCCCGTCATTGGCCCTTTTTAGGATGAATATATAAAAAATGACGAGCGAGATGTCGCCCTCATTCCAACTTCTGGGAGAGACTTAAACTCGACCTTATTCGTAGATGTCTACAAAAGAGACCGTGTTGGGTGAGGATACGGTGAATGGGGGTATCAAAACCGCGCGTTCGTTAAGTCCTCGTGAAAGAATCCTTCTCTTTTCTTTGGAAAAAAAAGCAAATCTCTTTAAACCCACCGTTTATTTTCTCCTCTTTCCGTTTTCATTTGATGCTCAGGAGTGTGTAACAATTCCCCGGTAGGAAGTTGGCGACTTCCTGCACAGAGTGTTCCCTTCGTATCCACGGGAGTTTTCATATGTTTATCTGAGTGAAAACATGGGGAATCCCCCTTAGCACATATTCATAATCCTTATTATTCCAAATTCTAGGAATTCAAAATCACTTGTTGAGTATCATTATCTGTTTTCCCCAAAGTTACCGAGGCATCCTTCTCCCCTGCGGACTTTTCGTTCGGCAGTCCTTAACAACTTGTTCCTTTCAGCCCTGAAAAATCCTTAGGGGTGAAGGATGCCTTAATTGCTAAACTTTTTCATGCACTAGGCGCAATATTATGGGATCAGGTTTCGAGTCCCGGTCAAGGCAAATTATTTTTTTCCCTCTGTGCACTTGCGGGTGACTCAGTGAAGGCAATACCGTTACAAGTCACGATAACCTCAAAAATGTTCAATGCAAATTTAAACAAATCGACTGTTGACGTTATTAAAACATCTCTCTCAACTAACGCCTTATCAAGAAACCATTGATAGCCAAACACATAATGGGAACTAATCATGACTGCAACTTCCAACCAAAAATACTGCATTTGGAATCTAAAGGAAACAAATTAGATATTTTTGAGCAGCTAGAAATAATTGAACACATCTTTTCCAAATTCCGCCTATGAACGAAAACGTATTTCAATCCCACTCCCCTTTACACTCCGTTAAATTCCCACAATAGTAGCTTCAGCCTCCCGTTATTACTTCCAACCTTCTTCTTTCACTCCCTAACAACCATCTTCAAATATGTAAATATTATTGTTTAGTATCATAACGTGCTTGAAAATGATGTAATACATTGAAACTAGTCGCACAAACCTATATTCAATAAAAAAGTGGAGAACTGCTAAGAAATTTCATTACTATTTCATTACTAACAGCTTATCAATTCGAATTTTGGTCATTAGTCAATTTCGTGGAAAACTGTGCTATCATCTGTCCAAACTACGACGGAAATTCATAACTCAAGTTCATATAGAAACAATTGTGAGAATTGATGATGGTGGTCTATTCACTTATCAATTCTGAGCTGTACTCTCAATTAAAGGATTTATATTCAAAATCGTGATTAACGAGAGGCGTAAACATCGTATTATGTGATTAAGATTGTCAAAGTCAAAATCAAAATGTAAGCAGCATTTGGCATTCGATATGATATGCACGCTATCATGTTTCATCTACGGTTAAATTTTGCTTTCCACTCCCTGTGAATATAGTAATGCATTATTAAGTTAGGAAGGAATATCTAAATAAAGAAGGGAACAATATGCATAGTTTAAAAGATTGGTTTTTCTTTTTATCGCAATTCAACAAGCCGAAAAAGCAAAGAGAAACAATTTGTCCTGCAAAATTTGTGTCTTCTTCATTCTTAGCTGGTTTTCCAAAAACTTGACACATGATCGTGTGGCTGCTTGTACGTAATGACGTTTTTCGATGACGACCAATAAAGAGTTCGCAGTTATCTATTAAGATGATATAATATATAGCCTCGATGGCTTATATGATTCTGAAGTGAAAATCAAGTTTTTAACGTGAATTCACTAGAGATCAATCTGCAGTAAAAACATACCTACTCATTGTGTTGAATGGGAGAATTTTCTATTTTGAAAGCTGCCATTCTACAATAATTTCTTCATCTATCAATATCGTTGTGACCAGGTAATTGAGAAGTGTATAGAATCGTAGAATCTAGTAGTGACATTCAATTTTTTAAGCGAAAAACTGGCCACTATTTATTTATCATAGTGAAGCAGTTTCAGTACAGTAGCCTTGATACCTATATTAAACATTTCTTCATCATTGATCTAAATTTATGCCATATGGTCCATTTTACTTAGTTTTGTTTCTAATGCCTAAGGTTAGTTTGCGAGAAAACTGCTCTAAAATCCAAAAATATGCGGGAAAAATAATAATCAAGTTAAGGCAGCAGGCAAACATAAACGACGTCGTCAGTTGGGCAAGGGAGAAGAGAAGACTCGTACGTCGGAACAATGACGGGAGACAGACTCATCTGCATTGAAAGAGATACCATTCCCCATGGTTGGAGACCGATAGGAAGACCTGGATAGATGATGAAAAAGATGGACACTCTGCTGACAATCCACCTCAGAACTATTTTCCAGTAACAAGTGTGTGACTTCCCTAATTCAAGAAGAGGAAGATGAAGAGGAAACAAGGGAATAACTAAATGAATTAGGTAGCATCTTAGAATTTTCTATCCTGGCAGCTGCCATTCAACGTCATTGAAGTTAGGTGGAACTGAGGAACTGTGTCTCAGTTTCGTCTACTTATCATTTACCTATCCATGTATCTATATACTGAAGAAATGATATATATATATATATATATATATATATCATTTCTTCATCTACAAGTATCGTTGTGTCTATGGGGAAGCTAAATACCGCGTTCCATTGTCTTCAAGTCTTGGGCTGGATATTGTCGGAACACTCGAAAATATGCCTCCGGCACAAACGCGGAAAATGCGACGGACTAATTAAGTCGTTAGCTCGCACTTTAAATGCAAACGAAACGTTAAGATGCTGCTGAATATAATACCATTAATATTCAAAATTTCATGCCTGATTGCTCGTTTTAATGGCAAAAATGAGACGCTTTGAGGTAACGTGAATGCGAACTCATTAGAATTAACGAGTGTTGGACAAATGAAATTCGTTAATTCGAAATTTTGATTGACTGTGCGGGAATTAATTCAACAAAGACCGAATTTGAAATGAATTCCCTTAATGCCCTGAATCAATTAGCTTCATGAATTAGAGCTTTTAACGAGGAGGCGATGATTAATTTCCTACCGAATAAATTCCCGAATAGCTTTCCTAGGAGATAACATTTCTCGTCTGGTTTATAAAGCGGCATTAATCATGGAAACAACTTCAAGTTTTTGCTTTGAAAATTAAAGACTTAATGAGCGTCATTTATTTTCCCCAAAAAAGGCAGTTTGTATAGCGGCCGCTTTTCCAAACTCGGCATTCATTTTAATGACGAAAATGAGCTTCCTTTCAGAACTTAGAACAGAATTTAGAACAGAAATACGTTTCTGCAGTTCCCCAATGAAGTTGTTTTCTTCTTTTTTTTAAACATTTCATTAAAGTATTCTACCAGCCGATTGGTAGGTTATTGGACAGTCCCCATTCTGCATCACAACCTCGTAGACATTGTCTCGCTTTCCCTCCTAAGGATGGCCCGTTAATAGATCCCTCTTCAATTCTTCCTATCATCTACCTCCTCTTATTTCGTCCAGAATTCCTATCCTCTTCCTTCCTCTTCCACGCTTCCCTAGTGTTCTCCCCTCTATCACTCTCTTCAACATGCCGTCTCCTCTCAAAACCTCCTCCATCTATCTCTTCTGCCTTCTCCGATCCTCTGCCACAAGCTTCCTCTCCTCTCCGACCATATCCAATACCTCCTCGTTCGTCTTTCTCGCCATCCAGCTAACCTTCTCCATCCTTCTCCAAACCCATATCTCAAACGCCTCAGGTCTACCCACATCCTCCCTTAGCAATGACCAAGTTTCCGACCCATATAGCGCCACGCTCCATATTAAAGTTTTCAACAGTCTCTTCTTTGCGTCTCTTCTCAGACCCCCCCTCATAAATTCCCTTCTCTTCGAAAATGCTTCTTTAGCTAGAGAAATTCTGCACCTGATGTCCTCACCACTAAACCCATTCTCCTCCAAAATACTACTCAGATACGTAAACTGCTCGACCTGTTCTATCTTCTGCCCTCCTACCCTGATATTCAGCCCCGCCTTAAGAGAATGTACTTCGACAATTTTTTTCACTATTGTTCTCTAGCTTCATTAGTATTTGTATGTTCATCAGAGGCAGAGTAGTTGCTTGGAAGAGGAAGTGAGGGGCGGAGGGTTGCTGAAGTCCGTGATTGAGGGAACGATGTTGGGTAAGCGGGCAAGGGAAATAAAGAGAATATGTATTGTGGAAGGGATGATGAGAGAGGTAGAACGATGCTGAGATAAATAAATAAATTGTGTGTGGAGATTGGGGCCTGTGCCTGAAGAAATCTGGAGGATAGCTGCTGCCTACTGTGCAAACCTACTTTATCCGGTTGATTACCCGAATAATTCGGCCCCGATGGCGGCGGGGTGAAGTCCTCGCCTGCTTATCCGAGGGTCGCGAGTTCGAGTCCCACCTTGTTCGGCTTTTCGCATGCCCAGGGCATGGGTGTTTCTGTCAAGTTCTGGTGGTTCAGCCCCTGAGAAACATGATGACAAGCCAATGGCTTATCGGTATCGCAGGGGCATACGGACCATCGTCCGAGAGCAAAAAAATAATAAATACAAGCAACTGTGGGGATAAAAACCCAATCGGCCTGAAAATACCTTTTCTGGCATTTTCCTTTGAGTTAAGAACCGTATGTGCAGTTTGACGTGCTAATTCTTATATGACATGAACTGAGTACCTATACGTAAAGAATCAAAAGAATGTCACAAGAGTAAATTTTGTCTTTTTTTCGGAGAGGACTAGCCGTGCGTCTGAGTACTCAAATTCGAATCTGTGTGGCGGCGCTGTCTCTCATTTCCTTTACCTAATGAAGTACAGGTGCCATTTGGTGAGGTCTGCGCCATTTCTTAAAACCATTGTTCTCCGTTATGAGCTCAGTAAAGAAGATAAAAATTGATTGAAGAAATTAGCTTTAGATTGGGTCGGTGTGGTGTCCAGAGTACCAGCGTCCCATAATTAGGGTCTGCGTTCTAATTCTGGCTATGGTGAATAATTTATAGTGGAATTCCGATCCCTACTTGGGTGGTAAGATGAGTGCACTTCAAGTACAGTACTCCATCTAGCGTTAAAAAGAGTATATTGTGAAGAGTATGCTTGCTAATGGTGGGTTTCTCTCCACCCTTCCACCGTTCATAAGTTCACCTTTTCATATCAAACCTTAAATGCACAGTTGTCGGTTGTCTTCCAAAATGACCAGCTCTAAAAAGGAAGTAGCCTATTTTGCATAGCACGCAGATTATGCATAGAAAATATGTAAAAAAAAACTCGCATACCCTAACCAAGACCACACCTTACGTAATTTAAACGTTTTTTTGTATGCAGGACCAAATGTGTACAATTTATTACCCAATTCTTGTGTTACATCTCAATCAGTGAATACAATATCAAAAAATGTACAGTCTTGGCTTCTAACTAAAGAAAATCCAAAGGATATCTTTTTATAAATGTGTGAATTATTACTTGATAAATTTGTTATTTTTATGTACGCATGATAACTTGAAGTAATTTTCAATCCCTTAAACATTTTCTGTATGCATATAAGATGTAAAGCATAACCAATAAAATTTGATCGTAGCCTTAAAACAGGTCCTTCTTCAAGACTACTTAAAGTTACTCAAGTTACTCTTAAATTGTACAGTGAGGACCAATGTAAGGATTAATAATGTTGAAGTAATAAAATACAATACATTATATTTATGTTGACATTGGTATGTTTGATGATATCATTCAGCGATTGAATCAAATATTCGGTAAGGATAATGTAATTTAGGGGGAATACATTCTTCATTCTAAACTGATGAATTTAGTTGAACAATATGATCTACACAAAATTATGTTTAACAAGTTTCAACGGTATGATATTAAAAAGGATATGGGGTCTTCCCGACGAACAATGCGGATGAAGTATTATCTGATTTCCCGTTGAGACGGAAGAGTGGCTGCTACCCAAAGTTTCGACGGCCATTGTCATCAGGCCTGACCTGATTTTCTGACCCGATGGGGAAACCCGAGAACACTTTATAATATAATGAAGTTGCACCAGGATAACAAAAAAAAACATATTAATGAATCAAATAATTGATTTGTTTCTATATTTTCCGTACCTATCGGGACCGCCGTGCACCGGAGTGCACAAGTTCGCAGAGGCGACTCCGGTAAAAAAAAAACCTCCAGTCTTTCTATCGCTTCGCGTAGTTTAGTAACGTGGGGTTGTGGCAGAAGGGATGGGAAGGGCGTTTCGACTCTTGTGCAAGTGTGCGTTTGCTAAGGGAATGGGGAAGGGGGGAGGGGGTCGGGTACAAAGGGGGGAATGAGGGGATGGGAACAGGGAAGGGAGGTGCAGGAAACGGTGGAGGCGGATACTCGGTGCGAGTAATTGGTCGGCCATTCTGGATTGATTGGATGCAACACTGTGGAGAGGCAATTACCCACGGTGCGGTCCCTTCCCCCTTACCCCCGTACCCTTACCACCCCTTACCTCCCCTCCTTACATCTAACCCCTCAACCTACCGATATCCCCCCAACACTCATACCCCTATCACACAACACCCCCCTCTTGCAAACATTTCCCCCACTACCCTTGTTCAGGGTCCTCGGAGCGACTCGCATCTCACCGAACCCTGCTTTCCGTCCGTTCCCCGTGCCTTACTTTCACCCCCAACATCCGCCATTGTGTCCCCCCCCTGACTAACCCTCTCGCAGTTTGAAGTTCCATCCCGGACGGGAAGGACGGTAGGTAGGGACATAGGAACATCTTCTCAACCTTCAACTGCCCCTTCTCCTATCTCCCGCTGCGTTATGGTCCAGTTTAAAAGTTTAATCAACATGTACCTACACAGAGATTTGTTTCTGGATTGACCGGCGTAACAGGTTAGGAACTCTGCTTAATTTTCACTTTTAAACTGGGGAATCAAAGAGTGGAACCGTCTACCTAAAGACACTTTTCGAGCCCTTTCGTAAAAGTTTATTTCATTTAGGAGGAGTGGTCAAAAATATTTGTTACAATGCTTTATTGAATTTTTATTATGGTTTATTTCATTTTTATGTTTTTTTTTCAATATTTTATTCATCTATTCATTTCTTTGGTGGAGCTTATCGTTGTTTGCTAAGTATTTTCTGAGAGCATTTTTTGTAATTTGATGTAATACGTATTCATTTCTTTTAAAATGTTACCAATTTGTTATAAATTGCATGTGAACAAAATTAATAATTTAAGTGCCGTTTAGTCGTTACAAACCTGCTCAATAACAAGTAATAGTCATACTACTTATCATCCGTATTTAAGTTGCTCGCAGTTTACCAGCATACAACGCCAGAGAAGTGTTTTCACCAGCCATGGAGGCTCTAAGGGCCTCAGACAATTATACCCAGAGATGAGTCAGGGCCGACTTAAGGCCTGGGTGACACGGGCGACTGCCCGGAGCGCCGCAATTGGGAAAAAATATTTTTTTAATACGTTTAACTGGTGAATAGGTTTGTTAAGCGGGGGGAGGGGGGCGCCGGAATACTCCCTCGCCCGGGTTAAAATTTTGTCTCAAGCCAGGCCTGGATGCGTGGATACTTTTTAACTAGCTGTGATAAAAACATTGACTCCCACTAAACTGCTGGACTAGAGGAAGTACCCAATCAAATGCCAGTATGAACTCTTGTGTCTCAACGTTCCCTTTTCAGCGGACCATAAGCCTTTTCTTTCATCGGGTCAAATTTTGAGCATGCTCTTCGACTCATTATCACAAATATTTCATTCTTTGAGGCTAACATTAGGAATGCCAAATTTAAAAACGCACGAATGATTATTTTATAATGTTCTTTCACGTACTTAATTTGAAGTCTTGATTTTTTTCCAATCCAGTGTTTCAATGCTCCAATGAATTTACAAGAGCGCATTTTGAAAGTATTCATTGATTTTATTTATTTTTACAGGAAGTCATATCTGCCATTGGAAACGCAGAAGGATGGGAAAAAGGAGGGGTGAGTTTTTCTTTTTCCTTTAGCATCAAATTAATACATCAAAATGCAAATATAATTTTTTACTATGATTGTTACTAGAGTAATCTAAGGTCGGCTTAATTTTTGTTATTGCATTAAGGAATATTTTAATGGAAGAAAATAAAAACATTCCTGATTTTTTCAGACGCAGGCCTCTATCCCCTTGCATGATTTCGTTCTTTATCTTTGCATACGTTATACCTCCCTCCATCCCGTCCGTGAAGCCTATCCTCCTTCTTCCCTTTCCCCGCTTACCTAATTATACTTCTCCAGGTTAGGATTCATCTTCATCTGATTTAATTTCCCTCCGTTGAAGAAAGGAAAGTAACAATAGACCCAGCGTGTCTAACCAGCCGGTTGCTGGCTACTTGATACACATTATTGTCTGTAGAGAAGTATAGGATAGGAATTTAGGACGATACTACGTGGAGAGACATAGGGTATGAGGAGATCAAGATAAAACTAATGATGAGAAACTTATGTGAGGGAAAGTGAAGAGTCGTCCTAGAAATTTGAAAGCTGGGATGAAACTGTCCAAAAAATCTACAAATCAGCTGGTAGAATTCACATATTGGCTATGATGAATGCTCCTACTGTTCCACAGATGAATCACGGCACGAATGACTAATTCACGCAGGCCAACTTGCGAAAAAACGTGGATCGTGCCAAAACTTTCGCTTCTGGTACAGTTACATTACTCTCTATTCCATGAAATGCGAAAAATAATCTTGGAATTTTTCGCATTCCAAGCTTACAGTATCGAATTGGAATCAAATTAATTCCGATACGATTAGTATTGGAATGTTTCGCACATCTCACATCATCTATCATATAGTCTTTTCAAGGGAGTAGTCGAGGGATGATCGGCTGAAGCTAATCATTTACTGATTACACACGGCACAGCAATCTATCCGACTGACGTGATGAAGTCAGCCCCATACCGGAGTTACTAGTGTTCGGAAGGGATTTGAAGAGACGCGGAGGGGAGCGGAATATGATCATTTTTAACCCCCGTTTGTAATAAAGAACGTCCGGGAGGGAACTCATTAGGATGGCTAATAATTCCTCACTTTTTTATACAAAAAAGCGCCGGCGGATCCGCTAGCTCTGCTTGGCGTCCATCCGTCCGGTAGAGAGATGGCAGGGCCGCTCTCTCGCGAGGGCCGGCAGGAGAATCCCTAATCGATTGCCTCTTGTAATTGAAACAATTGGGGATTACTTCCAATCTATTCCAGCTTAGCGCTCTAATCAAGGCTTTGTGCGGGACGGGTAAGCTATGGGTGTATCTATCTGGGGCGGAGGGAGGAGGTTGTCATTAGATCTCTGGGGAGGGGGGACGGTGTGGGTGGTTGGCTGAGGAGAAGAGGGGGGTTGTCTAGGGGAAGGAGAGGAGGGAGTGATAGAGCTGCAATAGGATCGGGATATCGGTGGACAAATATCGATACGATCACCTTAGCTCGATATACTAATTGATGATTAGGGTAATCTACCGGTTGAGTTATGGCCAAACGGAAGAGAGTAAAAATCCTCTCGGTTTTCATACGCGAAGGCTCCAATCTTTTGGCAATTTTTAAAAGTAATATCGGCATATGTCCTATCTATCTTCATCCTGTTCATAAAGCCTATTATTTTTCTTCCTCTTCCCCGCTTATCCAACATCCTCCCCTCTATCACGGCCTTAAGCAACCCTTCACCCCTCATCATCTGTTTCAAACATCTACTCTGCCTTCTTCTTCTGAAGTTTCCTTTCCTCACCCACAGTACCAGGCACTCCCGCATTTGTCTTTCTTTCGGTCCTCCTCACCTTCTCCATTCACCCCCCCTCTTCATATCAAAACGCCTGCAGCCTATTCTCGTATTCTTCTCTCACGGGTCCACGTGTCTGCACCATGCGTACATAACCGTGGACTCGTGGAGTTTAGTATGGAGTGTAGCGTTATATGGTGCAGAATCTTGAACTCTAAGAAAAGAGGGCGAGAATATGCTGCAGGCAATTTAGTTATTTTAGTTGTGAGTGGGGAGGAAAATTGAAAAAGTATGATGGAATGAAAGGAAAACTAGCAAAGTAGTGCTGGGAATTACCAGGGATGACAAAAAGTTTCTTGAAGAAATCAAGTGGGAGTAAATTTGATGGGTGTATGGAATAAACGGGGATGGGATACAGTGGGTATTTCGTTTGAGAATGCTAGGAAAAAGAGGAAGAAGAAGGAGAAAGACAAGAACTCTGGAAGTACCTAATGAAGAGAGGTTAGAACTATAGTGAAACGAAGAGGCATATCGTGTGAGGAAGTAACGCTACTCTCTATCCCTTCACTCTTACTGATGGTACGATAGTAGATTTTTTCCAAGACAATGCTACCCTTCCCATCTGATTATCTATATATTATGCAAGGAGGCAATTCAACTCTAGTGATGGTAAAAGGACATAGATCCATCAAAAGTTATCGGTACCTGTAGAACACTAAATAATAGCACCCGACACACAGTTATATCTTCAAATGTGTTCACTCATAATGCCTGGTTCATCATCATTAGTGTTCTACCATTTGATTCTTAGGTTAAGATATTTCCTACATGTTCTACTTCATGGTCTACTCCCAGCACTTAAAAATATGAAAAATCATTGCTTATAGTTTTCCTTTCGATATACCGTCGGTGAGTCCTGCCATCACTCCATGAAATGTTAGTTACAAAATTCAGATACCATACAAAGGATTTGGTCTTATTGTTAGTTTCCTCCCCTGTTTTATAATTTTATTCTCTTCTCTTCTTCTTTTGTCCTTTCTTGGTATCCGAATCCCTTATCCTTATTGTTATTACTATATGCCGGCCTCAGTGGCGGTGGGTAAGATGCCTCGTCTTCCTACCCTGATATCTTGGGATCGGGTCCCGATCTGGTTGAGTTTTCTTTCAGCCGGGGCATGGCATTTAAATGTAATGTGAAAGTTTAAAATGTAAGAAAGGATTAAATAGTCCCAATTGTGCTCTAAATTAGTGCATTATTATTATTATTATACATTTTTTTAGACTCATTAGACCTATTAATCCTCGTCATTTGCAGCCTTTTTCGAGTTAAACACCAGCGTGATTATAACTGATTGATGCACCTATTGCAGATCCAAGCTACGTATCGAAAACTTAATCACCCACGGCCGACGGAATCCAATCGCAACGGCATCGATGAATCTGCTGTTGTGTAGTATCGGTGGCCTGCCGAGGACGTTTCGCGATAACATCGACCGCCATTGACGACCTTCCGCACGTAGGGGGACGTCGAGGATGGCGAATTCTCGGATAAGGGGGATGATTGTCCGTGAGGCGAGGGAAGAGGGACTCGATTGATTTGAGGCGTCACGAACACCCATTTAAGGTCCTCGCCTCGACATCGAACGGGCGGCCGTCAGTCGGAAGGCGGAAATGGGCCATAGGCGGCGGCTGCAGCCCCAGATATCTAACCACCCCTGCCAGACGCGGCCTGCCCCTATCCGTACTGCACCGTCTCCCTGTAAATCCCCCACACATTACCGCTCGCTCATTAAGGGCAAGGAGAGCGCCGTCGTAGGCATTAGCGCGGCGGCCCGGTTCGAAAACCGCGGGCGCGGGAGTGAGGCCGGCGGCGGGGAAGCCCGGAGGCGGCGTCGGTCGGCGGCCCGGGTTGATCGGTCGTCAATCGCCGGGAAATGTGTGCGGGGATGCAGCAGATAAGGCGCGGCTTGCTGTGCCGGCTCCCGAAGGGGCGCGGAGAATTATGGGGAAGGAAAGGGAAGGACATGGTGCTACGGGAAGGAGAGGAAGGAGGAGGCGCAAGACGAAGAGACGGAAATGGGAGCAGGAAGATAAAGAATCAGGAGAGAAAAATGGATAGGAAAAGTGAGATGTAAAAAATGATAAAAATAACTTTTTTTGCTCTAGGAATTTCATGCCCTTTGGAGCAGTGTGTAGCAGGGCGATATTATTGTAAGTACAAAGTTTCCATTACATACACGTGAGCAGTCATTCGTTATAAAATACAGGGCTTAATTGATTGATTACGGTATGGACAACAAGAGCATAGCTAATGTGTATAAAAAGCTACAAAAGATTAAATCATTTTCATCTGTGATTATGACAAAAATTTTCAAATAAGTATGACGTCATTAGGATTTTGAACTTTTGATTTTTAGGATTTTTATTTTGGTAGGATATTTTTTGATTCCCTACTATAGCCAGGAATATAATTCCAAATCCTTAAAGCTGAATTCACTGGTGATTTTTGTACTTTGAAGCATCTTTGTGCTCTAAGAACTCTTCCTGAATTGCTGAAATTTGCTACAAACCTCTGATAGGAGTATTCCTGCACATCACTAGATAACAGATTGCACAAAAGCAATGAAAATAATTAATATATGTAAGAGAAAGGAATGGGAATGTAAACGTTTACCCAGTGCACATTCTTTTTGACGTGTATTAGTGCATAAAGAGGCTCCTACGTAAAATGACTAAAAATCATTGATTTCATATTTTGATTACTAATATAAAAACGTACTCTCTGATATGAATAATAAAACCCTACCTTTCCTCCATACTTATTTTGCTACTCGAACTTGAAATGACATTGCGTTAAATGCGGGAATGGGTGAAGAATGTTTAGAAATGATATTCCTCCATCTAATATAAATGCCAATTTCGCAAAAAAATTTTCAATGAAGTATATATTCTCAGTTAATTGATTAGTAGTGAAATATAGACTCCAATGCATCTTATTTTTTTATTTATTAGCGAATAAGTTCAGGAAGTGAAGTCAAAAAGTGTTATTTCGATATAAATTGCGCTGCAGTGGGCCTATGCGGGCGGAAAAAACGTGTTATGTAAAAATATAATCGTCAAATAATCTGCATATTGTGTAACTTTATCTTGTTCCCTATTTTCTAAGGACTGTAAAAAGTGATTGCAATTTTTTTTTATTTTAGCGATACAAGCGAAAATGTGGAACTCAGTGTTTGTTTTGACTCACTCAGTCGCGGTGTAACCTCCATAATATCACAGGTCCTCAAGTACCAGGGGTACGAGAATGATAACGCCAATATTACGCTTGCTGGGTGATCCATACCGACAGAAATAACACCATTTGAATAAACGTGGTCTCATTAGATCGGGATACACTGTCACGATCACCATTCATCATGCTCCGCTTCCCAGATGACATCGCAGTCATAAATATCATATATAATATCGTACTTGATATTCAAAGATCACTCATTACTATCGACCACGTACCTCAAGAATATAGTTTGAAAATAAAGAAGAAGAATATATATCAGATTTTCAGGCTTGACTTGGTGAAACCACATTGCGATAATTTAGAAATGAGTTCAATTTTAAAAATTCCACAAAAAGTTTTATTTCTTCCGACCCAGGGTTTATTTCATGGTTTCTGACCCAGGGTTTCTTCCGACCCAGGAATCGACAGGACACGCTATCAGTACTCGGGTAAAAGAACACCAGAATTTTTAAATTAAAGGCAATGTAAGCTCTCAGTTTGCAAAGCACCTGATAGAAGAAGACCACCAAAGTGACTTCATTCCAAAAGTCCTTCATTCTCAAAGCAAGGGACACAAGCTGGACTATCTTGAAGATCTAGAAATTATTTTGCATTCCAAAAAGAAAGATTTATATTGGTTGAATGAAAAGCTCCCTGCCCACTCTCCTTTCCTGACCTTACCTTTCCTTCCCCACTCCCCTCCGTGACGCAATTCGTTAACAACGTTCAACTTCCCCCCTTCCCTCCATGTTTCAGACCAGTCCTGATGCACTCTCCTCCTGTTGGCTCCTTCCCACTCCTCTTCTTCCCCTCCCCCTACACCCTCACTCTGTTAATAAGGGGCTCGTGGTGATCCGTTGTCACCTTGATAATGACTGTATAATAGTCTAAACCCTGGGTCGGAAGAAATAAAACTTTTTGTAGAATTTCACAAAGTGAAAACAAGAAGAAGGCTAAAATCGTGGTGTTCGGAAGAGAAAAGCTAAATGCAGGAGTGACACTAAGAGGAGAGAAATTTGAGCAAGTGGATGCCTAATCCTACCTCGAAGGCACCATCGCCTGGGACGGAAGAAGTACAGCGTAAAAGAAGCGCATTACAGCTCAAGCTAATAAAGTGTTCACGATGAAAAGGCAGCTACTGTGTTCAAAGAAGATAGGGACCAGTGGAAAAGCAGACCAGAAAAGCTTTTGAAATCTTGTGTTGGAGACAGATACTGAAGATAACTTGGACGGATAAAATAAGAAATGGAGAAGGAAACAGGAGAGTAGAAGAGGAAAGGAACATATGAAACACCATACAGGAAGAAAGAATAAGGTAGTTTGCGCACACTCTGAGGAACGACGGGTTTGTGAGGAATATCTTTGAAGGAAAAATAGAGGGATAAGTCACATAGAGAGGATACAGTGGTAGCGAAACTTGGTGGCAGTCGTGAAGCTTTATGTAAAGGAGGGGAGTGCTCACGTTGGAGGATCGGGAGGGCAGAAGACAAGGAATTAATGAGTAATCGAGGATCTGTGGATTGAAACCCGGCGTCGGCATTAGCCTGCTCTTAACAAAAGGTGCCAAGAGGACCAAAGTTCCCATCCCATCCGACGGACGGAGCCTGTGCACTTAAGAGTCCCAATAATCCGAACTTATTGGGACCGGATCCGAACTGCTTGGATTGCGAAATTTTCGGACTACCGAAAAATTGCATTATTACAGTAAAAATCCATTCAATTCACTTTATTTCATGCATTGATGCAATATTTGATGCAATTATGTACTTCTTACAGTATTGTATAACACAATCGTCAATAATTACAGTACATTAAAATCCATTGGTCTTCTTCTTCCGTTTCAACCCTTGAGTTGGTTGGCAGCAGCCCTCCAATTATCTCTCTTCTCAGATTTCCGTTTCAGGTCGTAATATGTTCTGCATTGCATATCGTTCATAATTTGGCTCATGTAGTCTAGTTGGGGTCTTCCTCTGCAGTTTGTACCCTCAATTTTTCCTTCAATTATTCTTTTAAATTGAGTATCGTGCCGTTGTAAATGTCCAATAAGTTTAGCTTTTCTTTCTTTAATGATTCTTATTATACTTCTTCTTTCTTCTTGAGCTCTTTCAAAGATTTCTTTATTTGTTTTCCTTTCTGTGCAACTTACTTTCAGCATCCATAGGTATTGTACAGAAAATCTGTGTATGTAGAGTAAATTATCCGAACTGCAGTAGTTTTGTACCATACTGTTGTAATAGTTAAGTAAAGAGTGGTTTTTCTATATTTGTGCTTTGATTTTGTTCCGTTTATCCCTAAAATTCAGCCAAAATCTATATTAAAAATTTTTTTAATGTTCCACAAATTCTGTTTGGATTAATCGAAATTTCGGATTATCGGTGTTCGAAATAGCGGGACTCTAGCGCACTTGAAGTGCTCTCTACAAGATACTCATGCAAGGATCGTTATTGCAGTGAAAAATCTCCGCCACCGCTAGGAATCGGAACCCAGGTCCCGCGGGATGGGAGCCATTACTTCAGCCACCACACTAACCCGGTCCCTATTGGACAAAACTTCCACCATGATTTTGCACCACTATAATTCGCGTCCACAGGAAGGGAATTGAATTTTCAGTGTCATCTGGAGACTATTGATTACATTGAAGTGTCCCCGGATGGACGAGTCTTACAGAGTCACGGCTTTAATTATATATGCCGCAAAGGGATTACGAAACTACCGCGGGTCTCGGCAACTCAGGATGCCTGCAGGTAATAAGGCTTGAGCTTCTAATTTGCCTTTATGCTATCGCCCGTGGAGAGCTTTTTACGTTCCTTCGACATTCATGACCTCCATCTCGTAAACCGGCTCAAATCACGAGACTTTTCCGGCGGTATTTGAATATTTATATACGGCTTGATTTTCTGGAACCGTTTCAGCTAGAATGCGTTAACTAGTCTGGAATACCTGGCGCGCATGCTGCTTTGGTAGAGCGACTGCATACACACATTCTCGTTTTGAATATTCACGGCAGAATTTCCTACGGAGAACTTAACTCGAGAGATAGTTCATCGTTTACATATATTTTGCAGGCTGGTTCACATTTTATTTGATTGTTTCCAGTTTTGAGAATACCGTGGATAGTCCCTGAAAATTCGTCAAAAGTTTGAACACCTCTTATGTGTGCCATATTTGGCTGGAACCTCGTAAACGGTGGCGTTAAGCGCACGTTTTTGGACCGCTTCTATGATATCATGTGTCTTCCAGAAGTCTTGAACATCTCACTCTTATGCAATTTACGGGGTAGAAGGACTCTTCGGTAGCTTATCTGCCTAAAGCGTTCGGCGCGATATTGCGGTATCCGGGTTCGAATCAAGGCGAATGATTTTTCCTCTGTGGAATTTTCAAATTTTATTTTTTCCTGTACAGCTAGTCCATAACTTATTTACAAATGGAAACACTGTGAATCAGAGAAAAGCAGTTGAAAAGCTTCTTCTCCTCAGTAGATAAGGATAGTGTTAGCAGAATTGCTCAAGAAAAGAAGACATTCTAACAGAAGAGTAACACAACTAGTAGCACAAGCCTAAAAATATGGTTTCTTCCAAGCACTTTATTAAAATACATATCAGGAGAATTCTCTTTTGTGGTAGTTGAACCTGGACAGTAACAGGTTCAGGGTAAAATTGGTTGGAATTTATGGAGAGATTGGTGGTATCGGAGAATGATGAAGATCAAATGGGCGGAGGGAATTACTAACGAAGAAATCCTAAGACGAGTTGGAGAGAAAAGAAGTACAATGAAAACTCGATGCGGAAGAAGAAGAGACAAACGTCTTGGACACATAAGCGAAAAAAATAGCCTATTAAAAGCTATATTGTAAGGAGAAATGAATGGGCATAGTTACAGAGGAAGAACAAAAGTGGAATGCATTAGGAAAAGCATTAAGGTTGTCAAAGTGAATAATTATGAAGGCATGAAACGGTTGGCGGAGAGGAGAGTGATGTGGAGAGATTCATCAAAACAATCTTAGGATTGATGACAACTGATGGTTTTGATGTGTAAATTGATACAGATGTTGTAAATGTAAGATATAGTTGTTGTGAGAGAGGTCAGATGGAGTACATTATTTGAAAAGTATTTCCTGCCTTTGAAACTCATTTACCACCGTATTACATCCTTATGAAGGCAGAACAACCAAGTAGTAAAGTGAAGTATCTGTTACGTGAAATTACAATTGGTTCCTACTAAGTGTCTGCCTACTTACCTGACACAATCTAACCATACCTGACGCAATCTAATCATCATTAAAAAATGAGAAAAGATTTTAGCAAATATTAGGCCAATTTGAGTACCAATGTAATTATGAGAAATGGTATATTATCACATTGATATTTTGGTTGCATTTATTGTTTGCCAAGCATTTGTTTTAAGGGTTCAAAAAGCCTGATCCTATTTATGATGAGATTTAACTTTCTTGGAAACAAATGATGAGTAATGAAGGTTTATCATGTCCACCATACTATATTCTGTTAATGGTTTAAATGCAGCCTAAATTAAATGAATTTTAAATCACCTTTATTGATTTCTGTTTGAGGCTTTCGCAGCGCTGTTGTGCTGGTGTCTCCATGTTTTCGGGCAAAGCAGCGTCGGTGTATCTTTACGATGACGTTTCGTAGCCAATGCAGGCCACATCTTCAGATCAAGTCCGAAACGTCATCGTAAAGATACACCGACGCAGCTTTGCCCGAAAAACATGGAGACACCAGCACCTTTATTGATTTAAAAAATTAGCACAACTCTAAATCAGTGCAAGTCAAGATAGGTAGACACATTTCAAATGAATCGTAGAAAAAGATTAAACCTCTACTTGAGGATTAATAAAATATGAAGAAGATTTAAACAAAAAATTGAGTTTCAAATGAGACGTGAGTTTCATAGGAAATTAATGAAAGCATATAATTATGAATCCTTCGCTCGAGGTTTACGACTGTTGACTGTAAAATACTTGGGGGATCTTCTATATATGTTGAAGTCATGTCGAATTTTAATGGCGTGAGGGTTTAATTTTCAAAGTTTAAGTGACGCTATAACGGTGGGAAGAATCATGTGGCGTGGTGGTTTGAAATATATTGTACGTGCACTTTGAGAGAAATGTGTTTATCTTTCATCCGGATCGTGGTAATAAATAAATATTTGATTGGCTCTTAAGAAAGATACTAGCCGTCAAATGCGATGTAAGACTATTCAACGGGCAGCGTTTCAAACGAGCGCTGTAGGCGGTGCTCGAAGTAATGAAATGGATTTTCGCAATAGCACTGCAAGTCGAGGTGAGAAACGGGCTGTATAACAGAGATCAATTTATGCCTTGATAAACGTCATGTTGACGTAGTAGAATGTGGATTTCATTTGGTATTAAGTTATGCAACCTCTTTCATTTCCATCGAAAACTTCAGTTCGCTGATTTCTTTTTATAATCATTACTCATAGTCGTCATTATTTGCACGTACTCCGTGAGGACGGAGGCGGTGGTACATACATTTTTAATTTGAAAACCACTTATTGGTCTTTACTATGAATTGAAAGAAATCGATATCGACGGTCACGTAATGGGTGCTTTAAATACTAAATTGTTTAAATCAAACGAGTAATTTTCTTCGTAATTACCTATTTCATTTCACTCACCTCTGAGAAAGGTGTACGTGGGACTCGTTCGTTTCGGACGTGATTGAAACTACAAAACATTTTCATGCCACTGGGAATTTCTGAGAGATTTTTTTCCTACATTTGAAAAACAGGAATGATTGAAATGGTAAATATGATTATTTTAGAATATTATACCGATTGAATTTTTTGGGATGTGATTTATAAATTCAATCAATTTTTCTTGTTGCAACCATGAACACCGTATAATTCCGGCCAGATTATATTGGTGACTTCATTTTGCGTTTTAGACTCTTGCGATCTTAAATAAATGCCAGTTGAAAAAGTTATTTTATGAACTATGTGGCTCACATTACGTCACTAAAACATTTGATGAGCCAATAGCTTCTTCCAGCCTAATTTTTTTGTTGCTCAAAAATGTGAACCTACAGGTTGTACAAAATGTCTTAATAGAGATTAGAAGTGGTTTTTTACACGATTAGTAAATAGACGATATAATGAGAATAACATCTAAGGAGCTTGATTAAAAAGTTTTATACAGCGAAGTGTCTTAACTAAATTTTACCGAGACAGTTTCAATTGCTTGTATATATTCTAGGCTTAATGCATGTCATATAAATAGTATTTTTGTTAAGTTTAGAGACCCTGCAGGGGAAATATTTTTCGTGACATTATGGCTTGTCCAAGGACCCTGCATTCATTTGGTAGAATATCAACCTATGATCATCACTCCTCATAATTTGAATGGGCGTTAGGGTTTAAGTTAATTATCTGCATATGCCTCAATCCGTGGAAGTCCGTTAAACTCAGTGAAAAATAAACGGCTAATGGCCACGTCAACGGTGCGAGTGATTTTTATTGGCATTCTCTTGCATAAAGACACTATTAGGTTACATCAAGCGGCGGGCTGAATAAGGAAACCAACGCAAGGTTAGATATACTTAATCTAAAGGGAAGGGGTTTACAATAGGAAATAGGGAAATGGGGAAACACACCAAAACTCCATATAAATAAAATTCCTATATCATTTGTGCAATTCCGATGATTGGAAAATGGGGAATTTTATTATGCATATTGTTTTCTATTTTTTAAGAATTTGGACATTATGTTGATTTCCATTTGAAGATTTTTTCATTTATCCCTTGAAGTTGACTAACTTAACGAACACCCACGGAATTCCCCTTCATCGCTTTCCCTCCGCCGGTGATACGAGACTTGGAAGTAGCGTTGGGGGAGTGGTGCGACGGAGCCAATGTGGGAAGACTTGTATGCTTTGAGTGGCTCGGGGACCAGCAACCTGTTACGAACAAGTTCTCCGCGAGCACGCGCCTGGTCGTGTAATGTCCAGACGGATGTCTCCCGGGGTTTCGCTCGTACCCACCGCCTGCTTGCTGCCCCCCCACCCCCTGTAGAAAATGATGCGGGCAAGTTGGTGCTGCAAACGGACCACAAACTCATTCTCGCCTTCGTCCCAGGCGAAGGAGGACTCCGCGAAACCAGATGCAATATCCGATGATGCGGCTAGTCATCGGACGTCGGGTGGGAATGGTGGGGTTGTATGTACAGGTGGACGTAACGAGAAGTGGAGACCATGGGGAGAAGGGAAAGGACTGTTTTGGATTCCGCACGAGGACCGGTCTCGTGGTCTTGACTCCCACGGTCACGCCTCGAAAGTCCCCTTGGGGTGTGGGAGAAGGGGTATAAGATAGGCGGGCGTCGGTCGCGTATTTGCGCATCTGCAATGCGTGGGTACGCGCTGTGATGCGGTGTCATTTGATCGAATACTCGAAGTCAAGTCGAATCAACTCGGTCCGACTAACTTCCCCGAAACCCCATGAATGTTTCTAAGTTATTATTTTTAAGGTTCTCCTGTATGAAGAAGTTCATGAGTCTAAGGAAAGCGGAAGTGGTTTGCAAGGACAGGGCATTACGGAAGAAATTATTAGAAGGGAGCCAGTGTTCTAGGGCTTAAGTAAATTCTTACAACTCAATTTTTCGACTTTCCTACCCTAAAAGGGAATGGCGTGATGGGTATGCATGTGTGTGTCCCTCTTTTCTACCATCTCTCTGTAAAGATTATTGAAAACCGAGACATGAAATACGCTTCAAAAGATTAGTCGCAGCAGGGAGGGAGGGACTAAGTTTTTTTAGGTATAGCAGAGAAGAAGAATGGAAATAATTAGCTGGGTGGAGAGGGTAAAGCATGGGAAAAGATTGATATTGGTGGATAATAAAAGGAGGCTGATGGGAAAAGCCATTGCATCAATTAGATACACATTTGAATGATGGAAGATAACCATAATCCAATGTTAAAAAGTACATTTCAAAATATTGCAGAAAAGTACAAAGTATTTTCCTTTATCATAAATACAAACATCTATGAAGTGAAACCTGTCAATGTCACGTTTAAAGTTTCCCATCTTTTGCTCAGGGCGAAACACTTTAAATCCCCTTCATTTGAACTCCAAAGTTTTATTATCTTCGTAGACATCGTGTAGGTAAGCCAAAATAAAAACCTACATAGAGTGCGTTCAGCAAATGCTTTCCGTTAAAATCTATTGCTACTCAAGCCTGAGACTTCAAAGTTTTGTTTGTGATTAAAATGCACCACCATCCTTCGAGTGCCTTGTCATGGAAAGAGTACCATCTCATCTCGGATGGAGAATCTCACATCTGTCCAACTCAACTACCGCTTTCTTCCGTTTACGACTTGACTGGAGTAGGCACGGTCGTATTCCTCAATCGTACCGCCTTGTTCGTGAGAGTGTGTGGGTTGATTGGTGGTGCCTAATGGGTGGCGCACGACAAGCTTGCCTCTTTCTAAGATGGATCATTCAACGCGAAACATTCGCCTGTGTCACATATGGACGTTTTAAACCTACAATACTCCTTGCGTGCAGCCGGGCGTTTTGGCAAGCTTGGCTTGTTGGTTGGTTGGTTAGAATTGAATACAGTAGATAGAGTAGCATTAACTATTGTTACCTTTAGAGTAAAACATCCAATGAGTAATTTTGTTTTCGTGGTGGAAAACTGGTGTCCTGAATTCCTTGTTATATATTTAACATTGAAAACGGGAAAAATATATGTTGATTGCAATAATTAGAGAATAGCATTGGAAATAGAATACAATATGAAATAATAAGAATTACATTATGAAAACAATATTTCCATGGTAAATAATTAATGCCACGAATGCCTAGTTAAATACCAATGTCCACAATTTGAACTTTTCACATAGGTTAACATCAAATAAAGAACACCATCTGAGTAATGAACGCAGAGCATTATAAAAAAGTGTTATAAAAATTTAGGAAATAACTACAGACTTTAAATTTGAAATCCTCTAGTGATTTTTTTATAACAGATGGTTACATTCATTAAAGAAGGGACTAGGTAGAACCATGCCTTACGATAGGGCAGGGGAATACTGAGGCTGTTAAAGCGCGCAATCAGCCATATTAAATGGATCAGTTCACCAAACGCGTAGATATTAAAAGCAGAATAGTCGCGGTAAATTAATTATTTATCTCAATAAATGCGGAATAGAAATAATTTTCCAAAATAGTACTGCATTATTCATTCAAATTTATTAACATAAAACATATAAATATAAGTTCTGACTAATATTTCACCCGTAATTAAGTAGCCAAAGTTACCTTGAAACCCATAGCGATTTCAATGCATTAGTCAAAGTAGGCGTACCTCTCCTATCACAATCACCCCGTATTCCTGCCATACCTACTCCCGTTATATACAATGGGATCAGCGGCATCCTCTCCGGTATCCTTAGTCCTTGCAATCACCTCCTCCACTTTTGCCTTTTTCCTACTTGTAGAGCCATAAGCGGCATTATTCCTGGTATTTTTAGTCTCACTACGGTAAAACTTGTCTGCATTAGCGCTTATCATGATATGTGGTCCAATTTCGCTTCACATACGCCGCCGTAAAGAGATTTTAATTCCGAAATCACGTGACAAGAATGAGGCCTCCTGGTTTGATCCCAGCTTACCCGAGCTTAGGAATAATAAACGCACAGGTTCTTTTATCAACAGTTATTATTGAGCTAGCTGAGAAATAACGTCCCTTTGGAAAGTTTACTTTAAAATATTAAAGTTTGCTTAAGGTTAGCTATAAAAATTGAAAAGTTTTTCAAAAGAAAACGAATCAACTTACAGTTTTTCTAAAGTTAATGGAAAACTTTTAATGAAGTTATGGATGAGTTATTTGGTGATATAAAATTTTTGCTTAAGTTTTACACAAGTTTACAAATAGACTCAAAGTTTTTCAAAAGTTAAATAATGAACTAAAAAAATTTCTGGGGAACATTAAAGTTTTAGTGAAGTTATTCAAAATTTATCATATGTGAAATCAAATTTTTCGTTTAGTTTATCCAAAGCTGGAGAATGAACTGAAAAGTGTTTCTTAAGATTTTATCAAAGTGTAAGCTTATTTAAGATAAAGAAAAGGTGCTTCTTAAATGCCAAAGCAGCCATTAGCGTCGGCCGAATATTAAAAACAACGCAGGTTTCCGTGCGATGAAACGCACAGCGCATCCTATAGGTGGCGCGCAAGGGACAGCGCTGGGAAAAACGCACGGGAGAACATCACTTGTGCCGGTCTAACGTTAAGGCGGACAGCAATCTTGCCTTGGCGCATGTAACTTAGATCGAGTAAGACTGAACTAGCTTGATGCAATATTCTACGTGAAGCAATCGTCCATTACTAAGCATATAAGACTCAAGTGATTGCGTGAGAGTTAGTGGCAGGAATGTCTGGGGGAATACATATCGTACTTATCTGATAAAGACATACAGACAGGTGAACGAAACAAAGAAGGATTGTGTGGTGTTCGGGAAGGGATGGTATTGCTGACTGTGACGAGGGTAAAGGTTCAAAGGGGTTGGAATGGAGGCAGACACGCCAGCTATAAATTTAAAAAGAAGTCCCAATGAAAACGGTCTGCACTCTTTCGACGATGTGGCAAGTCGGACGGGGAAGAATGAACGAATGTCAATCGCGGTAGAACATAGATGGCACTAGTGACGAAGGGTACACGAAACCTTATGCTCTCACAAAAGCTCGTGGCAGATGCTACGTGGAAGATTTGGTGATCGGAAGGGTGAGTTTCCTGAAACAATCCGGTCACTTAAGGAGGACGGGTAGTAGCTGTGTGACTGTTTATCATCCTGCAAACAATACGATTACCCTTCATTCTAATTATATAAGGCAAATCATAACCACTAAAGATTTGTACCACTCCTCAATGTCCCCTACGTCACTTTTCTATGTCCATTCCACTGGACTAAATCCTTCTGTGACATAGAGTTTTGCGTGTCCATTGCATTCAAATTTTGCAAAAAATGTATAAATACTCTGTTCACTGAAAAAATGAGTGGGGACTAATGTCACCTTTGTTTTTCCCAACGTCAATTTTCCTCTCCTTATTGTTTTTCTTTCATTCTATTTTTGCAGGAAAAATCATGAAAAACTTGACATTGATTTATTGATTTTTAGAAAGTATCTATTCATTGTTATAGCCTAAAATTTAGGTTCAAAATAATAAAATGATTAAGGAGTCAGTCGTAATTTTTCGCTTCTTTAATTTCATTACTAAGTGTTCCGACTAAATCGTCTTCAGGTACTGACTAATTCTGAGATACCTAAAGTTGGGGACCTAAAGTTGACTTTGTAATGTCGAAACGTGTATAAGGCACTCTACACATAGTGGACAGATTGAATTCTCAAAGAGATGCGTTTCCTGTGAGAATCTCCTTAAGGCCTCCGGTTCATTATTGCCAAGAGCAGGAGAAAAATTCACATGGTGCAAAGTCATATTCTAACTTCTTATATACGAGTTTTTCAATTTGCTGAAACTGACTGAAATATCTTTTGAAATCAACTCGGAGAGAAGGTATCTAAATACGAAATTACATTTAGCTTTTTATGCAATCCTTATAAAGTTGATGGTCAAGGTATGTAGAGTTAGCTCATGCATTTAGCGTTAGGTCATGGCCAGATTGGGTGGTACTCTCCCAAAAAAGCCACTGTGTCAAGCATTCTGAAATATTCAAACGCTATCATGAGAATGAAAGAAACAAAATAACGAATACGTGGGAGATAACGGGGAAAATTTAAGCATGCCAGTAAAATCCTGCGTTACATTACTCTCAACTTGGAACTAAGAGAGAACAAGTATGTTTAGGTGTAGCGAAACTTGGTGACACTCGCTTGTGAAGATCATGACGCAAAGGAGAGGAAAGCATGGATGGAATGTGGGGTGAAGCGGCCGAGCCTTTTTCCAGAGGTCCCTGCGGGAGTTCTTCGATAACTTTGCCCGCTCATCAACACTTGGTTTACGGTCAGTGTGATCTAATCCTCCGCTAGTGAGTGCCACCAAGTTTCGCTATACTTATAATAGCAAGTAATTTATTGATTTCGACAACATTGAGATCGATTTGGTAAGGACCCATCCTGTCTAATTGTGAAAGCTCTAGGTTGCCTCTTTGGTTAGAACCTGAGTCAACCTTTACCAAAGAGTTAACGTTGATAATAATTTTCATGGTCACAACACACATTTCACGTAACATCTTTAGAAGCAAAAATATTTTCATCTCATATCAGGCATGTTATTACTATAACTCAAGTAAGTAATGCTAAATATATTTGTGAATAAGTTCTTTATGCTCTCCTTAGCCACTAGCCATGTTTTGGCCTATTGTAAAAAATGTTCACAACGACTTAAACTTTTAATTTCCTTTGGCACCATGTTAAAAATATTCGGTTTCATATAAACGAATGATCGTTTGAAGGCTGTTGATTTTGTCTTAACTAAATATGCATTTCCTCTTCTTGAAGTTTGTGTGGAGAGGTTATATTTGCAATTGTGTTTGGACTAGAAATATTTATACGACATTTCAGAAGAGATTTTCAATTAAGTGTGAAGGAGCATGCAGGAAATGCGATTGTTTTCCCGAAGATTAAATTTCCTGGTTGAGTCTGTTTCTGCACCAGAATACTGAATTTAAAAACTATGTTTGGGGTGTACTGATAAAAGAAATTGCTACATGTATTAGCGTTACTTTAGAAGGTCCAGGTGGTGAAATTTCTCCCTAAGGGATGACTTTAGCAAGGGAAGTATTTAATTTGCTGACTTTTTTCGTTATTCACGGATGTTCAGCTTAGGAAATGTTCACAGCTGCGCTCATATCATTCCTTAATTCATACGCATAAAAGGAAGCAAGAAAGATTTAATGGCTACGGAAATTAATATTGGAGAGGTGAGTGGAAGTGAATATATTGTTTCAGGAACCCCATCGCGATCTTGGTTACCAGTGTGCGATTGCGTATAAATCAGTCTATTGTGTGAAATGAAATCAGAGAATGATATACTATTAAACTTCGAGACCTTCACGCCTTAATATACAGCGTAACGTCCCCTTCAGAGCTATATTTTATTCCCCATGGTGAAATATATTTCCTATCCAAATTAAAAATTCTGCAATTAGGATTAATATTTTTTTTTAAACTGAATGTCATTCTTCACCTACAGTCCTATAAACATGTTAAATAATCTTCCCTCAGGTGATTTCATATTATTTGATGTGAACGAGTAAAATTAAAGGCAGGTTTCTCTCCTTGAGTGGAATTTCAAATGAGTATGTAACCAATAGACATTACGAGATGTTATCTAGATGGCCAGATCTTTCCTAAGTGCAATCGCTGATAAGGTTGTTTAACCTAACCAAACGATGCGATGCTAGAATATATTTCGCACTCTTATTGGTTTTTTTCAAAAATGCGAATTTGAGAATTAAGTTTATCATGCATGAATTATGATATGACTTAGCGGTGAAGACTTAGGATATTGATTAGTCCTTAACTTACCGAGTCGTCGGGAGCTCCCAGTTGTAACTTGGCTGTGTCTTGCTGTTTGAAGATGTGATCGTTCACACGATTCGTAGCACCTGTAAAGAAGGAAAAATACGTTAGTCTGAAAACATTCGACTGGGATCGTTATGTGAGAGCATAATACAAAGTTAATAATACTGCATAACTGGCTAACACACCTGACCGGAAATTGAGATATCCGGGTGCGTATCCTAGTCAAGAGTAATGATTGGTTCATGACGAATTTTCATCCCTTTGGTGTATATCTTAGCACCCTAGCACCCGGGTGCGTGACTGTATGCTAAGTCATTTAAGAGTTTCCGCAGTGATATTGGTTTAAAAATTTAGCCTTTGGAAATCACAATGTTTGGTTTATTCTCCGTGACAGTGGCTTATTAAGATCGACAACGCCTCCTGTCCTGCATTGTGGACTGGAGACAAGGACAACTAGTTTGCATAAACCCACGCTTGTTCGCTTGTGGGGGTTTATGCGAGCAAAACGCTAGCCAAATCGCTTAGAACTGAGGTGGTGTGATTTGCTAGTACACCTGACCTGAAGTTTGGAGAGTCAGGTTCGAATCCTGGTCAAGTCAAATGATTTTACGAATTGGAACACTTCTTATGAATGGGGATAATCTCGCGAAAGCCTAGCGTCACACGACACCCAACTCCCGGACGGATCTACTGTTGAGTCGTTGCGTGGTTGCGTATATATTCAAGCGCTTCGAATTGATTCACAATACAACCACTGGAGGGATATAGTGTAATTTCATATTAATGTTTTATGTCCATGTGTATTTCATGCAATAATCAAAATATATTAAATAATATATTATCATAATTTTTAGATTCATAATTTCAGAAATGTAAATTTAAATATTTATGTTTATTTACATATCAATCTGAGTAACCCACACTTACAGTCATATCCATACTCATTGTTCCACTTCTGTCAGCCGTCCCGTCACGGCCACACCTTATTTTCGTGTTGAATTTCGTCTGAATATAATTGGGATATATTCATTTGATTATCTATGCAAGAGGAAATATACAAAGTGAGTGAATGGAAGTGAAACTTGTCTACCCCCGGTTAATTGCGAAGCATCGGGTACGTTAGTAAGGGAGAAGTATTCCGGGATATCTTTCCCGGAATGTAATGAGGAGTGAATATACCTTTGAAAGAGTAATATGTACTCTAACCCGTATTCGAACCTGAAACCAAACATTCGAAGCAATAGCAATTGAGGGATTAGAAATGAGAGCAATAGTTCCTGAAACCCGAATTTAGTAATGATGTCAATAACCTTTTGGACCCCACAACTACAGATAAAAAATAAATATGGTAAAAACGCGATAGAAAAACTCTCTCAGCATAAATGACATTTTGGAGGAAATTCTGTGGCTTAACCGTATACGATCATGCTGTAAATGAACACATAAGGGAACAATTGACATTCGAGGAAACTGTTCAGGATAAAATCACCGAAAACAACTAAAATGGTGTGTGCAATGTGCATATAAGGGGAATGACGGGAGAAATAATATTTTTGGATGTTAGGAATTGAATTCCAATGGAAATAAATAAGAGGCAAAGACCTAAAAAATATTGAAGGAAGATGTTGAGACTCAAATGGAAAGAAGTGGACTGCAACCCCAAGACTAGAGTGGTAAGGAAAAATGGCGTTTGGGATGCGAGAATTGGCAAAAAAACTACAAACATCTACATCTACATAATACCCTGTAAGCCACCTCAAGGGTGTGTGGCAGGGGTAGAGTTACCACTAACATACAATACACTGTACCCTAATAAAGTTTATGACGCTACGGCCATTGTTGCGTAAGCGTAACCTGCAAATACTTGTCAGAAGATGAAATTTCACCGACATGCACTACGCTGTAGGTGAAAAACCATTTGTATTATTGTATTTTGCAACTACATATGTGTAAAATGTACCGAGTTTTACCGAAAAGATGCTAGGTGTGCTGTTAGTGCTAGGTTACTTCTGCACGTAGGTACTAGTTAATACTTCCCGACGTGCTGTTAGCATGTACCTAGTACAAATACTCACTATGAAAATCATAAGCATTGATAAAATTGCTGTAATGTTATTGATGTAATGTAATGTTTGTGCAATCGCCTGTAAAATGAGGAAAAACGAAGGACTAAAACAATTGGCAGAAAGGAGAGCGAAGTGGACAGGTTTAGTAAGTCGAACTTTGGTTGGATGATTGCTGATGGCTCTAGAAATCACCGATCATTCAAAAGACCAACGCGACGTGACAGGCAATTAGCGCTCGTGCACCGGCGTCCGTCTCATACATGCCGGTCGAGTACACGAGATATATTATATGTGAGACCTGCATATAGACAGAAAGCGTTTGATTCACTCACCGCTGTTTTCCCGGCAAAGCGAAATTAAGACTACTTCGAAGAAAACGAAGCAAGGCCCTTATATCTCGTCGACAATTAAAAGGGCCATACCGGAGCGGTCGTCTTGAAGAGTATATATAAATCAAACGGAAGGAATTCCCGTTTTGGGGGAAGAGTGGATAAATGTTGAAAATGCGGTAAGACGTCGAGTTCGTGATCGGATGAGTTAAGGAGAGAGTCCGTGATAATAAGGGTTTGCGGGAAAGAACTGTGAGAGAGAGACGGAAGCAAGACGAGAACCGATGGGCGAGTCGTCTTGCCTTTAGTGGGGTGGTATCCCTTAATAGGACGGTTCTCAAGTCCATAACTACCACGGTTGAGGGGAGAATACAGAGTAGCAGCCAATCAAGGAGCCCGGGAGGTAAGGAAGGATATAAAGGGGATGGTTCGTGGGCAGAGTGCGGGGCAAGGGGAGGGTCGAGACGGAATAAGGAGAAAGTCAAAGATGGGGAGGTTGAAACAATAAGCAGGTGCAGAGGTTGTGGAAGGCAATGTGGAACGGGGAATTGTGCTGAGCCAAAGACCAAAGTCGATAGTCGTCACGATAAAGATCAGAGATCGAGATCGAGGATTGATTATCAATTTGAGAATCTTCGATTTATAGCATACAGCCTTATTAGTGGTGACCTTAAATTATTCCGTTAAACGCCTTCCTCGTATCTGTGCAGCATTCTGAATAAGAATAGGTTAATAACGCTGACATAAGGTCCAGATTTGCCTTTCCTTAGGAAGCACTCACGTAAAGAAGTAAAATGATGAGGGGATGACTCTAGATACAGGCATTAGGAAATGATATTAGTGAAACTCAAAGACGGAGTGTTGCGTTGTATGGTTCCAAGCCTTGGCCATTGTGAAATATATAAAAGGATATACGTAGACTTGTCTAGGAGTCTTTGAATATGCAAACTTCATTCCAAGTAACTTACTAATAGTAAGTGCGTAGTAGGATATGGTTGCCTCTTTGGCGTAGACCCAAGGTAGATTTGGAGACGAATGGACGGGTAATCTTGGTAGTAAGTAAGACAAACGAAGAAGTGTTAATTTTGATATATCGGGGAATAAATCTGCCGGGAAAGTTTGATATGATCTCTAATAAACTATGTTGAATATTGCTCTTTCCATGTACCTTAGATCCTCATGAATCATAAGCGATTGGTTTTAATGTTCAACAAATTGGAATGCCTAGTTATAGAAACATTTTAATTCAATTTTTATCGCATGTTAATGATCCACTTGTACATCATACAATTCCATCGTTGTTTTGCGTTTTGAGCATTGAATATTTTGAAACTAACAGATATGATACAGAAGAGTATTTTTGATCCATCAAAAACCGTCCATAACCGATTGTTCACCTTATAATAACTGGATGACTCAGCCCCATGAGTGAATTAGCACCATCGCGGCACATCAGTGTAATGATCATTTAAAAAATCGTATTCATCACATGCCAATCATAACTAATATCCTTACAGTGCCTCCAAGTAGTGCAACTACTTGCAAGGTTTTTGAAAGCTGGCATTTAAAAAAAAATTATTGTTGACTTCATCCTTCATTTTCTAAAAAAATTAGTATATGGTGCTTGCCCACTTGAGGCAGTTAGCCATCCATATGTGAGTATGAGTGGTATCTGCCATCTACTCTGGGAAACGTGCACGGAGGGGATATGAATGTCAATCTAAATGAACTGAAAATTATGTTGCAGGACACCTCGCAATTTGTGACAATTTGAGAATGCTAGCGGCGTGCGCAAATGGTAGGACCTCGATTTAAACATTATTATTTATTAAATTAATCTAACGATTAAAGGTAAGTCACAATGAGAGTCAGGAAAAATTCTATGGATTTTTGCATATACGTATCTGCCCCTTACAACACTACACTCCATATCAAACTCTTCACCAGTTTCTTCTTTATATTCTTTCTCAAGGGTCCAGTCTTCAGATCCCTCCTATTTCTTAATGCTTCCTTCGCTAGCACTATTCTCCTCTGAATGCGTTTGCTTCTATACCAACTTCTACGACACTACCCAAGTAATGAAATTTCTCTACTTGCTCCAGTACTACCTGATATTTTTTTACGAAACCCGACATTCTACGGTAGAGGCGATTACAAGAAAAAAAATAGGGAAATGGACTGCAGAACAGACCGGTTTAAAATGTCATTTATTATTTTCCCGCACACGATAGCAGACCATAATAGCTGCCATTGAGATTTCACATTAAGGTTTTTTTATAGGTTTTGTATCTAATTAAAAGGTTTCCTCTCCAATACTATTGTCTTGATTTGCTAAGAGCGCGTCTCGCATTCTTTCTGCATGACTATTGTTTATCTCAGCATTTATTTTGCTGCTGGCTGCCTTAAAACTCATAGTTCTATTACGTTGATAGCCAACGGAGTAATGCATGTTTGTGTGAAATTCACAGAGAAAAAATCATTCGCTTGGACTGGGATTCGAACCCAGTCCCTTCGATTTCGCGCCGAGTGCTCTAACCAGTTAAGCTACCTTAAGGCGTCCTTTCTCACTGTGAATCGAGGGATCTCGGTTCGAATCCCAGTCCAGGCGAATAATTTTTTCGCTGTGAATTTTACAAATTGTGTGACCATTAGCGGGTGACTCCGTTAAAATTACTGCGCGGCTAGTTCCGCAGTTCTTTGAAATAATGCAGGTTTGTAAAATTTTACCTCCTGACGTGTATTCGCAGGTTTTTTCTTGTTTAAATCAAAATGGATGTTTCACTAATCGCTCGTTCGAATTTTTTCATTTCTACGTCAAAGTTTACTTTAAAAAAAAGTCAGTCAGTCATTTCATACCCACTAGAAATCACAATTTTGACAGTCATATCCCCCGCCATAGAACATCTCACCTCAATAAATCATTCATGGTTACAGCTGCCAGAATATGGAACTCACTACCGATAGAAATAAGAAACTTGCCATCAATACATGTATTTAAGACTAAAGTATATAAGTTGTTTCATGATAGTTCATGGAAATTCCCAGTGTAACTAACCATGCTGACGTGATTGATTACTGATGTGATGAGGGGAGAATATATTCTGTATTCATGGTATAGTTTTCTATTAGTGCTACGTTTTTCTGTTATACCTGAATATTTTCCTTTGAATAAATAGTGATACTGTTACCAATGTATTTAATATGTCTGGAAATGTTGTGTGGCTACATACCGGGGTATCCACATTCGGGATGCAATTGTATGTATGTATATGCTTGTATAGATTTATATTTTGTTTTTTTTTTTCCTTTTTTTTTCTCCTTTATTTTTTTGCATTTATTGAGTCTTGCTGTAGTGTTTTTTTTCTTTTTACCTCTGTCAAATGATTTTTACTGAATTGTAGTGCAATTGTAAATTATCTCATGGGCCAAATGGCCCACGATAATAAATTAATTGAAATTGAAATTAATTGAAAAGTGGTAGCTTCATTATCTTAGTGAAAACCCACACCTGGGTACTATGTAGATATATTAAGCGACCGTTAAGATGGAAACTGTGCATTCAAGTTGACCGCTTTTAATGGGGTTCCATACGAACGATTCGAACATTCCGGGTGAGTGTTTCAAGCGTTTTCAAAAGTGGCCGAGGGGGGTGAGGGAGATTTGAGGAAATCGAGGCTCTTGGACCCTGGGGTAATCCGAGCGAGTTCAATCGGGAGTCACCCAAGGAATTCGGAGCGGAATTTTTCCACGGTTCTCTTTCTCCTCCTTCTCGAGACAGCAAAGAGACAGAGAGAGAGAGGGAGGGAGACATAAAAAGAAATGGGCGATTGAAACTTCTCCGACTCCAAAATCGGAAGAAGGCCCTTTACGAGTTCCTCTTTGCCTATATGGAAGCGGAGGGTCTTGTGCTGTGAGGGCATGCAAGATCTCATCCATTTTGCCGGCTCTTCTCCTCCTTTTCACCAAAAACGTGGACATGTGCTGGATTGAAAGATTTAGCTTTGAAAATAGTTTGTTTTTTAAATCGTTGAACACATTGTTAAAATGCATGATAGTAATGTATAGGATTTGGTCCAAAATACACAACTGATGACCAAGTGTCGAACGCTTTAAATATATTTTGATATCATCTTCATCAGGGCTACAATGGATAGTAACAGATTTACCAAAAAAACTATACTTAACCTTCTAAATATAAATAAAACATTGTTACACAATATACCAGTACATCAGGGTAGTAAGATGTTAATATTAACAGGGGTTGATGTACTGTAAAATTATTTAGCAATGTAACGATGTTTGGTTTTTGAAATCCGAATGTTAAATATGATGTTACGGTAAACCTGTTACTATCCTTTGTAGCCCTATTAAGAATGTAAGAAAATATAATCTAAACTATGGCAACTTGGTGATCAGTTAAATTTTTCTGGACCATATCCTCGACCATTATTATCATATATCGAGTTTTTTCTGCCCTATGTTTTGAGAAATATCTTCACGGGTTTTCCACTAGGTCAATTAATGGCCTGCCGAGGTTTCGATAAATCACTCTTTCATCGTCTTAAGGGATAGCTTTGGTCAATTTCTGCCGCGTTCATATACTTTTTATCTTCGGTCAGGTTCCGCCAATTAACAATTAAGGCAGAAAGGATAAAAATTGTGGATCGCAATTTTCAAGAATGGTGCTTTCAGGCTAGGCAAGAGAGAAATGACGTCCTCCCAATGATTAAATTCCCATTGTATAGCTCTCTTAAAAGTTCCTGGCGGTCCGCAGCGGAAATCTTTGGTACAGGAACTTTGAAAGTGGTGAAATACGATGGGACATTTTTTTTAGTACGGGGAGTCCGCCAGAAAACCTTTCTAATTGCTGCCAGCACAAGCGCTTCAAGAAGTGGCATGACTCACCACTACCTAACGTCCCGTTTCCTCTGGTATCTCAATTAGACCCTAAGAAAGGGTCCCTGGTGAAGTCAGCGATGGGTGAGTTTAACCACTATCCTTGCGTGTGCCTCGTACCTTTTTCGCAAAGTATTTTGATTCCCTCCTTCACTCTCTTCCCCTCCCTCTTTTTCCTTTACTCCCTCTACTTCTACCTCCCCTTCTTGCCGCGAAGGTCTGCCTCAGGAACTTTTGCGAGAGCTGTACGACATTACAGTGGGTTTACACTGTCAAATATATTGCGCTTGCGGCGCACAGACTTTTGACGTGAATTACAACGGTCTAAACGGCTCTGCAAGTCCTTTTGCAAAACTTTAAAAAGTTGCCTGCAGTAGTGTATTTTTGCCAGGGGAAACTGCAACCAATCTGGCTCTTTACTAACTCGTGAATAATTTTTCGTCAAAGCTCTTGCAGAAGAAACTTGCAGAAAAAATTTGCGGATGTAACTTGCCAGTATAAATCCAGCCTAATGATGAAATCACGAATCTGGCTGCTGGATTCGCTTTCCAGTTGGAATAGACTCAGGCTAGGCTAGCGAGGAATGACGTCCAGGGACGTCATTCCTCTCTCTCTCAGGAAGGACATAGGGACAGCAAGAGCGAAAGGAAGGCATGACGATGTCTTCCTTTCGCTCTTGCTGTCCCTATCTTTCCCTCCATCTCCAAATTCTCCTCCACCCTCCCCGCTTTGAATCCTTATTCAGATCCCCTCTTTGGCTTTCGTCAACTTTCATTTTATCCGTCGTCGCCAAATCCTGCCCTAGACCCTCCCAATTAGTGACCGATTGGAAACGATGTTGAATACAAGCAAGTTTGGGACGCTCATAAAATTAAATTCAAAATGCAGCGAGGAAGCTGCATTTCCGGGGATGGTAAACCAGGAAGGTCCTTGCGGAATAATGATGGGCCTACAAGATGGAAGGCTATAGCAAGCATGTCCATAAAGAGGAAGGCAGGCACATCCTTCTTTCGTAACGAATGATTTTCTTCTCATGAGTCGACGACTATAACTTCTCATGAGTCACCGACCATACTTGTCACCAGTGACGTATCCGATGGGGGTTTCAAAACTTGGAGTTTATTTTAAAATTATATTTTTTAAACTGTGGGTTTTACATTCTATCATAAGTTTTTCCAACTAAAATCGACTGTTACACGGCAGGAGAAGTGACAATTGCAATATTAATTGCCTAAACACTAAATTTTGCTCAAAAATTTCAAGCATGTTTTCCCCTACCCCCGCTTAAACTTGTCCTTAACCCTCTCCCCCAAGCGAAATCCTGGCTACGTCATTGCTGGTCATTATATGCTGTTTTGGATATTTTTTTTATCATTAACAAACTGTTGTCAAAATGTTGGTATTTAAATAATTAACGAATGCTTTAAAGACAATGGTAATGAGTTACAAGTACAATGAAAAGAATTTAAAAAAGTAGATTACATACCTTTTCCTTCAGAAATACGTCAGAGATATAATTTTCAACTACCACATTTGATGTTGTTTAAAACATTTTAATATAATAGCCTCTCCACGAAATAGTCTACTTATCATTCAACAGTAAAAATCAATGTACAGTAATAGAGGCGACTCAATTCAGGTTATAATGTTCATTACTTTTTTTATTTAGTATAGGTAAGACGTGCTAAATCCCATTTCCCGTAGGTCCTTAAGCACCCCGTCGGGCACCAACTATGGGGTCATCAACGAGAATATAAATTTAACAAAATAAATAATTTACGAAATAATGATTTAAATATAATTCTATTACATTTGTCCTTGAACCTCCAAAAATATATAAATACATCATTTATTTGAATGATGACAAGAATGGTTGTAACATAATTCTCCATCAAAAGCCATAGTGAATTAGCGGAATTATTTCTTGAAGGGCATTATTAATTAATGAGTAGCATTGACTCAGGATAAAATATTGTTATTATGTATCGACATACGGAACTATGTTTAGGAAATTGTCGATTTCAGTTCTGGAGAATAAAACTATACGATAAAGAGACGTCAGAAGAACAAGACAGAGGGATAGGCTTCCGGAATAAGCTAGCTAATACCCAAACCCTGAGGAAAAGGTGACGTTAATATGAAGGTGGGTGTGTCTTGAGGAAAGCGCACTTTTTAATCTCTAGTTTCTTGTTACGCTATTCACGCCCTAGGCCAAGGTATGTAATCGATGCAGGGTTAGCAACTGGGTCTAAAGGCAGCTTCACCAGCATTACGATGCATTGGTTTTAGAAAGCTTCCAGTGTGAACATTTATTACATGAGCTAAAAACGGCGATGAAAATACGCAGAAATTACCTTCGGAAAAATCCTCCTAAACCGAGAATCGAGCCGTGGATTATTTAAAAAAATAATGATGCTGGCATTTAATCATTTAAGAGACAGAAAATGTAATTAAACTGCACCTCATTGATGATTAAAAACCACGGGTGGTTTGTGATAAGTTCTATGACAAAGAAATAAGCAACTCCATTCGGTTAGTGAAAATTATAAATAGTTCAAATTCATTATAAGAAATTTCCTCAAATTAAATTTTTATTTTCGAATTTGCCATGCCAAAAGATTCTCATATTTGTTTGATCAATTTTTGATGAAGCAATGGATAGAATGTTTGTCTAAAATATGATTGTCTCAATCATCGGCTTTGTTGACAATTTCTGCAGATACCAAACTTGTTGGCGTCATGGTTCACGAACTATGGAACGATTCTAAAAATAATTTTTTTATTTATCAAAATATTCAAATTCACTTCTTTAATTTATGATGAAAACTTTTGCAGAAGGTGCATCGGAAATTTGATAGTGCTAGTCATCGGCCTTTTTTACAATTCTAGCAGTGTTCCAACGTATTGTCTTCAAGGTTCACGTATTAAAGGCCGGTTTGAAAAAAGCAGGAGTCTATTCGTGTCATATGAGAGTTTCCTTTTATTCACAAAATAAGAAATAAGAGAGACTCTTGGAAATTCCCCTACGGAACGTGGGATATAAATTCAAGCAAGAGCGTCTTCAGCCGCCTTGCAGTGCGATCCATTAGGCACGGCCCATATAAACCAATCCGGATAGATTTAGCTTCAAGTACCCCAGACACAGTATGGTCGGATTCAAACAAAAGAGACGAAATTAGAGAGGGTGGGTTTTCAGGGTGGGACGGAAGAAGACAAGTCTCCCATTACAAAAAGCCATTCGTTCGCTCGGACGACACGTAGTTATATACGCGTTCAGGTGTCCAGAGTGACACAATTCCGTGTCTCCGAAGATTCACGGCGTGTAAATCAAGAGGGCAACGTTAATATTTCGTGAATTAGTCCCATGGCATTAATCCAAGGACTAGCGACGTTTGGTCTTGCTTAACCGCAAGCGCTACCTTATGGGGTATCACATCTCGTCTAGGCTGTTGACCGACAGCAATGTTCTATACGGTTAAAACGAAGCTCATATGCTGCTTATCATCCCGTCGTTTATTTTGCCAAGAACGTATTTGACCTGAATCATGCGATTAATAAATACTTGTTCAAAAATGGCATACTTATTGGATTGCTGATTGATGACGTGAACAATCATTATATGTAGTGTAGTGCATGCTTGTGAGGATTCGCCTCGTGACAAGCATTAGCGATTTATGCTAATGCCTAATTAGTCGTAGTTACACTAACTTTAGGGTATAGTGTAATGCATGTTGGTGAATGCTCACCCCCTGCCACACACCCCTAAGGTGGATTGCAGGGTATTTTGTAGATGTAGGCTTTCAGTTTCATTTGCACTGATTTCTTACTGCGAAATCGTAAAAAATGGTGGACTGTATGAGTGAAAATAGGTTTGGGGATTCGTTTATCTGAGTAAAACGATTTTCTACGTGGATAACCATTCCATTCCATAGATAAATACAACAGGCAACTTCATAACACATATTTATTTGCTGTTGTCAAATTCAAAGAACTGAACCACTGGCCGCGCAGTAACTTTAACAGCGTCTTTCTCACCTATGCCTTCATGAAATTCAAAGTAGGAGAGGAATCTGGGTAGCTAAACTAGTTAGAGAACTAGTCGCAAAATCAATGGGTCTGCGTTCAGATCCTAGTCAAGGTGAATGATTTTTACGGTGGATTCCACGCATTTGTGGGAGATTAAACTTCGGAATCGTTACTTCTTTTCGTCCGCGTAAGGCTAAAGCCGGCACTGGGTTTCTCTTCATCTTCTGTGCTCAAATTATCCTTTCATTTCCAAACTACCCACCACCTATACTAAATGCGACCTCAGTTGTCTGAATCCTCCCCAAACGACCAACCAACCGATTAGAGTTTAGAGTGACAGTTGTCTACCACACGCTACCTGGCAGTCAGAATTTACGTCTGCACGAACTACCAAGAATGCCACCTAACGGCATTGCGTCCAATAATGAAGACAAATAATACAATTTTCCACTGGTAAAGTAGATTTACCTATTGCGACCTAGGTTTCGACACAACATCATGAGGTAAAGAATATGGGACGAGTCGTGGTATATGTGCTAGTTTACAAAAAGGGGGGGTGTTAGGGAAGGTGAGGGAGGGGGAGGATAGGGGGAAGTCGTTAATAAGGTGAACCATGAGTGGGTTGAGGGAGGGGAAGAAGGTGTAGGCTATCGAAGGATTCTGGGAGATGGCCTGGGTATTATAGTACACATGGGGTATGGGTTACAAATTTGAAAAATCCAAAATTTCGCTGTGGAAATGTCCCGCGGCGTGTCGTCATCCTTCGAGATACCTTGAGGAATTCCAAGATGCCTAATCACACACAGTAACAGCGGAGAAGTAGGGGGGAGAGTAATCTAAGCACAGGTAATTATAAATTATCTTGTCCAATTTTGATTCAATGGTTGAATACTAGTCTATTGTAGAATCATTGGTCGTTAAAAGCGAGCTGTAGTCATTCATAATTATTGTGAGTAGTATGGCCGTGCGCTTGGTCCATAGTTACATTACGCTATCAGAAGGACTTATCCGAAGCGGAAAAATCCCGCCGCCACCCCTTGATCCGCCAATGGCATGGTTGTATTCCTGGTAGGGTCTGGGGAGTGGTTCAATGGAGTGCATTTCCCGTCTTGATTTGGCCGATGAGGACGTTGGCTTCCTCGTCTCTCTTGGAGGCCTAACCATCCTTGGAGGCCCGTGCCTTCCTTAGTGATATTTTGAAGTCTCTGTATGCTCGCGAATCAGAGGCGTCCCGTCCATCTCAGGCAATCCCCGATATATATCTTTCCCCCCGACGCATGTCTTTTTGCATCTTTTTCTTTTCTGTGCGAGGAAGATTCCTCGGCGCGTGCAATCCTAAAGCGGCGTGGGCCTTCTTCCTATGAGGATGTTTTCCTGATTGGGGGGCGTCGCGAATTCCACTAATGGTCTCCTCCCTCCATATCGTGAAGAGGAGGAACTGTTGTGACACATCTCGGGCTCAGAGCACGTCCGGTTCATTTCTCTTCTGCTGTACCGTCCTACGACGCTGACGAGCACGGTTTTTTTTTAGGTTTGGGTGGCTTGTGAAGACAAGAGTTACCTATTGAACCCCGCCCTACTATGAAGCAGGAACATGCTTAGTTTTTACAAACGTTTTGCACGCGAGGTTTATATTCCTAAATGCAGAGGACCAACATTTTTCGACAAACATCGTCATATTATGAAAATATGTCTTGCTAAACATTTCGCGTGCTTGGCGGATTCATAACACCACGTTATTGGAAACCCGGAGCAATACGTCAGCAAACGGTATCGATGTCAGTAATACAACGTGTTTCCATGTGATGTTCAGCTGGTAGCCAAAGTAGCCGAAAACAACCGTTTCTCTTTCCTTAACGGAAGACAGCGACCCAATATTATTGGATACGTCCTGTTCATATACGCGTAGGGAAGAGTAGTTCGTCGCGATTAAGGATTGCAATCCCGGGAACCCGGAAGAAATGACAATCCCGGGATTTAGTATATACGAATCCCAGGATTCCGAGATTGACATTCACTTTTTCGCTAACAAGTAAGTTTTATTGGACATGAAATACAATATGTTAGTCGTTTGAGTTTATTGAGTAATACATTTTATTGGGATGAGAAATTTTTTATCATTTGTAATAAATAAAAAAAACGGAAAAATATTTCAAAATATTCTTTTATTTATCAAAAATATGTTGTTCTGTTAAGAGATTGAGACGCATACACTAATATATATTTTTTAAAGCACAGAAGCTTATTGTGAAAATTAGTTAATCATCAGAAGAGTATGATCTTCTTATTGTCAGTTATATTGCGTTGTGTTTCGTGCTGAGAGTGAAAGTTCTATAACGTGGATAGAAGAGACCACCGTTCGCCTCACCAAAGCGAGAGAGAAGATTAGTGAACCTGCCTAGTGCAACTGCTGTTTCTCTGGAGGGTGTTTTCATCGTTTGATTTTAACATTGGCGAATTTAGGTGGCAGCTATTTGCGTCTCTATGCTATTGTTATGTTACTGTGTAACAATAGAGACGGGTGTTCAATAGTTTGTGTAAAACTGATTTATTAAGCATTAGCAGGGCTTCCAAGTGAATGCCAACTGAGATATACAGTGATTTTTAAACAAATACCTAATCCATTACCTTCTCCGAAAGTAAATTGTGGTTAATGATTTGCAATATTATAAAAGGTAACAAAAATTAAGTAATGAAGCCAAATGTAACGTAGGTAAATTGTAGATTTATGATATTGGTACTAATAGCCATTGCCTATGCCTAGATCATTTTGGTGTATTCCATGAAACTATCAAAAAACGTTACTTAACACCAGTTCTTCTATCTTTCTTACGAATTTTAATTCAAAATATTTATTATACATTATATTAATCTTTAATATATATTATAGGAGGGAAAACTAGAAGTGATCTTTAATTCTTGTGGAACTGTTCTGGAGTGTCAAACCAAATAGTGCCATTGATTGCCGAATAACTGGTGTGTTTGGTTCTATTCTAAATATATGTTCTTTTATATCTGAGGAGGTGAAACACTTTTGAAGTATGAGGCTGCGTTGGAATTCATGATGCGGAAACTAAATGATGTGAATACAGAGTTGGGGAATAATATGAAAAATGCCTTGCAGATTCAAATGATGAAGAGACAAACTGATTTATTAGGGGTGTTGAGATATCTTCACTGCGGTTCACGGGCAAGTGGTTAAGATTTGGGGAATTTATTTTCTGTGCCAACACTAGCGAACCTATAAATTTGTCAATTATTGCGATTACACTAATGATATGGTGCGTGGGCATGGAAGAAAAGCAAGCTTCTTTAGCATCAGAAAGTCGACCTATTGATGACTTGCATAGTGAGACAGAGTCAGCTTCTGCATGTTTAGAGAGTGGTTCACTATGTGCGGATGATCTAAAGAAGGAACTTCAATCGGTCATTTCTCAATGCTTAGTTCCTGCCAAAAATATTCTGCTAGCTGTAACTCAAATGACCTAGAATTATCAATAGGACAAGAGCTAGAGGATTTCCGCGAAAGTGAACGCAGAGGAGCAACTCTGCAGTTTATTTACGAGCAGTTACTAGCTATTCCTCCCACTAGTGTTGAGTCAGAAAGGGCTTTTTCATCAGCCGGTATTGCTATGCAATAAATACAGGTCAAGATTGAGCGACAAGACATTAGACACACTCTGTTTTTAAGGGCATAATTTAAAAAATTGTAAGTAACTTTTCAGTGATGAGAACCTTACTAAACTAGAGTGTCTGTTTGATATCTTAAAAGTGTACAATTTCATTCAATTTAAGAGCAGTTGCTATAATTCTTAAAAGGTCTTTTACATTTTCTCCGTATTTGGTGGTTATTTTTATTTACCATCTTTGAAAATAGGTATTTTCTTTGATGTTAATAATAAAACAGGTTCTTAAGTAACTTTGTGGGATTTCTCCATTTTTAATACAAAAGATTAAACTATAACAACACCTCACAAAGTAAAAATAACACACCACCCGGGTCTCAATGCGTCAGCATCATCATCAGTCGCACGCATATTTCATTCCGTAAGATACTCGCATCTTTTCAACTTTGTGTGTTGTTTTATTATTATTTTATCTTTGCTATTAATTTATCTTACTTAAAATTTGTGTAATCTTAATAATAATTCCATAACTGCATGTGATATTTTATTTCTGTTTTATATAAAATAGTTTGTCGAAGACAATGAATGTTTTTATTTCCCCATCATATATCCATCACTTTTCATCAATCCTGGATTCCGGGATTGAGGAAATCACAATTCCGTGATCCCGGGATTGAATAATCTCTCCGGGATTGCAATCCTTAGTGATGCAATGGTGAATCAAACGATGTTAGCAAGCGAAACGTGCGGCAAACTGCCGGTAGGTGGTATTCTGTTGTTTCACGGTAGTCATGGTTAGTTAGCCAAAGAATCAAAGGATTTACCAAATAGAGTGCTTTTATAATAATATGGGAGCCTTCCGTTCAACTCGTTGAAGTCGGCACAGATCGGAACACATTGGCAAACTTTAGCGCGCACGAACGACGATGGATAGAAAAATGAGCGCAAACAAAACCCTCGACCTGCAGTCAGATAGCATTCTGTAGGTTCAATACAGTCACGTCCGAATATTTTGCGTTCAGTTATCAAATTTGTTCTAAACACATGTTTGAAAATGTTAGATTTTTCCCACAGAGTATAGCTCGGTTGAAATTCCCCGGAACTCATATGCGATGCGAAGGAGAAACAAAAGCCAATTAAGTTGGAAGCGGTCGCTAAGTAATCCACATCACCAAAATACCCTGCAAGCCACCTCAAGGGTGTATGGCAGGGGGTGAGTAGTCACCAACATTCAATACCCTAAAGTTAGTGTAACTACGACTATTGATACATTAGCATAAATCGCTATGCTCAAGGGTTCTGCTGATAAATGATCAGCCTACTGTATGTACTAGTTAGCAGATAAGGATAAAAGTATTAGGAAGTACTACTACTACACTAGTTTTCGAAATGTAGTTAAAAGTCTCATTGGCAGCTGTTATGATCTCTTATCGTTCGCCGGAAAAATGACATTTTAAATAATTCAAAATGGGATAAGTCCATGACGAAAATGGATGGAAAACGTGCCAGGATCTTTCAATCAAGCTCTAATTAAAAGCTTTGCATTACCTTTTGTTGGAAGCCTTCACTGAAAGTCAACACAAAAACAACAATCACCGATGCGAGCATCCAATCCTTTATTGTTCAGCGCACATCAACTCTGCTTCCGATCCGTTTTTTTAAGAGCGCCATCTAGTTCGCAGGGTCTAAAACGAAATGGAAAGGAAGTGCGCCGTTGCGTCGCAAGGTGAGCAGCAAACTTGAGCCAATGGGAAGCTCTCAAAAGCTAACATCTTGTGTTTAATTTTTTTCAGTTTATGAAATCCATAGTCGTACCAATATTTCGATTATTCATCGTCGGTGAATGCAAATCCATGCGTCAGGTGTACTTCAACGTACTTTGAGGGAGATTTTTCCCTAGTCATAATAGAGTCCATAATCAAATTTAATTTTTAATTCAAGCAGCAATAAGAATCATGAAATAAATGTTGTAATATTAATAACGCGAATAATTTTTTCCGAAGATATTTTTGCGATTCTTTAAAAAATTACCGCGGTGAGTAACTGATTAATTTTTAAAAATATTCGAGCTAAAATACAAACTACACACTTTAATTTCTGACCAGAGAATGCGTCATAAATTCATAATTTTTTTAAAATAAATTTCTCTCTGTAGTGCATGACCGTACCATTTCGTTGTAAAATGGCTGGCAGTTATTTTGGCAAATCTCTCGAAAAGTATGATGGCAAGTGGCTGTTGTTTTGTTATCATTGGAAAGGCGAGGTATTTTTCTTTAAAATGAGGCTAAATGCATCGAATTTAATGCGAAGTGATACCTAGCTCAAACTGCCTTGATGGAAATGATCGTTCAGAAGTGTCACAAACTTGCAATTACCGTTTAATAGATTAGGTCCTTTTTCCTTCCCGCGGCATTCAAAGTTTAACTGCTGAGGGAGTAGGTACTGCACAAGGAGCTTAAGACCACTATAAGCCTCTCACACTTAACCACAGTTCCATGCGCGCACCAGTCGTTCGTGAAGTTAGGAAACTTCATAAATACTCCCCCCTCCCTCTCTTCCTCCCCCCTTCCCCAGCAAAGCACTCGCAAAACAGATAATGCTATAAAAATAACTAATGCTTCAAGATAATCCCGCCGTAATTGAATCCTCAAATTACGAAGACCTAGGATAAGTTCTTTATAGGGAAAGGCCGGAGAGGCCCTAAGAGAGAGGGAGTATCGTTTCTTACATCTACCTCCGGAGATAAGCTCAAGAAAGTGTATTTACGTAGCCCAACGTTGGGTCTTCGGATTGGTATCGGTTGGGGGAGGGAGGATAGGGTGCATGCTGCATTGTGCACGGCCAAGAGAGTTGTAGGGGGAGGTAGGAAGAAATAAGGAGGTAAGGACTTTTTTTTTGTAAGGGCTGACCTCTGCTTACGTTCTGCTTCTCCAGGCCAGGCGGAGGGGGTTTAAGCGTGGCTTGCCGGCCTATCCGTATCTTGTTACTCGATGGTCGGAGTAAATTATGGCCGTCGGGGGTTCCATTGCCTTTATTTATAAGGAAGGTGAGGTTGAGTATCCTACCATCAAGTGAGCGCCCCCGCCGCGTTCGTAAGGGGGTGGCGCTTAGCACGGCAAAGCCGGAAATTATTAATTCCTTCTTCGTTTTAACCATTTTCCGTCACTTTGGGAGATAAATCTCGGGATTTTTAAACGGGTTGAATTAGCCGGACGTTCCGGACGAAGATTTCAAGATGGGTAATAAGATCTTGTGAGAGAGAGAGGATTCGTGGACCTTCATACGTTTCGGAGGAAACTGAGAAGCGTCTTAAACTTTCTAATGTTTGCATTAATTTCGTTGAAAGGTAAGCAAAGAGGATCCCAGGAAAGAAAAACATGAAAGTTAAAGAAAAGTGACTAGAAAAAGGTTCGGAATGCACTTGAGTGCGGCACTCAAGGGCGATGGAAGCTTTTTAAAACTACTAAACCTTATAGGAGGAAAGATGCTTGAAACGGAGACAAGTTTTTTATTGCCAAAGGGTTACTTTGAAGTGAAATTAGCCAAAATTTAAGGTGGAAGAACAAAAGTATAATGTTCCCTGAATAATGAAAGGAGTGTGTTGAAACGGAGCGATATATTACGGCCCGGATTCGGTCCCGGATTTCAAACCTGGCGGTTTGCAAACAAATAAATAACAGAATGGAAAAAAGTCTTTTATTTTCATAATACATATTTACTTAGAACTTAATTGACTTGTCTTCATAGCTGATGGGAGACACAGATAATTCTTCGTAGGAAAAACTGCGAATTCCTCAACTGCCTTAACTGGTTTCAGGTTTTATTCTTAATATGTTTAACGTTAACATCAACTATGATCTAAGCTTATGAAACATTTTTCCCAACATCTCAAAGAACGTCTCATTCATACGCTCGAGTTTTCATCATTTTTGTATAAAACTCTATGAATGTAATTTTACCATTTTATTTACTAAGGGAATGCACTCCAACTCCACTGAAGAGATAAAGGTCTTTATGAACTTGAAAAAAATTGAAATATATAAAATAAAGAATTGAGGTTATCCATTAGAAAACCAAATTAATACGGTATTGACAGAGAAAGCAAAGCTAACAATAAGTCGGAGGAAATAAACCGGAGCAAGTAGAACGTTTTAATTAATTGGATGGTACCATGGAGGAATATTATCAGAATAACAATAATATTATAAGTGTAATAGCATTAGCTTAAAAGCCTTTAACAAATAGGAAAGCATTATTGACGGGGAACTTGTGAATGAATATAAAGAGAAAAAAAATAAGGCGAAGAGCCCTATATGGGTTGTAACGTTGAAAAGATGGGAGGCGTAGTCTCATTAGAAAATAGGATGGGAATTATATGTTGCATGCGTTTAACATTTGACTGTGGAGGAGAATGGATAAAGTGCGGTGGACGGAAAGGAAGACTATCGAGGAGGTGCTTCGTATGGTGGGTGAGGAGAGGAAATTTCGGAGGAGATTTGGAAGAGGCTGAGTATGCGTTTGAAAGAGATGATTAGGGTTGATGCGACGCTGGAGGCTTTGATAGGGATTTATTGAAGTTATTTTATTCTTTCTTAAATAATTGGCTTGGAATTACGCACTACAAATTACGCATTCATGCTGACGTTCCCACTATTCTGCTTATCTTAAATTTCTTTGATGTTTGAGCATTACTGGACGTTCAATTTCATAAATATTTATGCCTTACTTCGCTCAAACAAACTCCCGTGAAAAACTTGCTCCAGCATTAGTTTTTGAACGTACTTTCTATAGTACTTCATCCAGCTTTAATTAGAGGCCGGGGATTGACTGTCCAATACTGTTGCCAACTTACTTCAATTAAATCCTGTGAAAGGTGAGATACTATATAATGTTAACTCGCGCGATTTCTAGCAAAATTGATTTATCAGTATTTGAGTGATATTCCTCATTGAAGGACAAGTTGTATGAATTGTAATTTTTTTATTTCCTCTGTACATAGCAGTATAGAATGCAGTATGGAAATTTTTGTCACACTTGTTGGCTGGCGTCAATAGTACTTATTTGTTCACAGAAGATAGAATAGGTGGTTGGAACAGGTAATGATAAGGCCATGATTGATCGGATCGCGTTGAGTGAGCGGGAAAGGGGAAGAATTAGTAGATCGAAGGCTTTCTTGATGTGGGCGTGGAGAAGAATGGAGAGGGTATGCTATTGCTGTTTGGTGATCGGGAAAGAGAAAGAAATGGAATAGGCTTTGTGCACGGATTAAAGAGAGTTAGGACGTCTACCGAGCTGTGGAATGAAACCATCCATTCTGTAGTTCAATACTAAGATTGGTTGATTGCAGCCCTCCATCCTTCCCAATCTAATAATAATTACCTTATTCCCTGGTAGCTCTCCTAAAGTACTTTTATCTTTATGGCTTATGTAGGTATTCATCACTTGGCCTTCCTCTTGGGACGTTTCCCTCAATTTTTCCCTTAAATAATTTCTTCACAAACCCGTTGTGCCTCAAATCGTGTCCAATGCAATTGGTTCTTTTTTCTGTGTAGTGTTGCATATGGTCCATTCGTATGATGAAAAAGAATACTAGGTATTTTCCACAGAATTTTATTTTGGTACAACTATTTTCAACGTATGGGCGTTATCTTCAGGTTACTGAAGATGATGCCTATGCTTTGAAACTAAATAAAATTCTGTGGAAAATACCTAGTGTTCTTTTTTCATCATTGTGAATGAATTTCTACGTAGTGACGCCTGAAACCACCGAGTGGTCCTTTCCTCTTTTACACTTCTGTGTATTTATCCATATTATTATTATACTGACAGCATTATCCTTGTTCAGCATGATCTTCAGCATTATCCTTCAATACCAGGTAGTGAATGCTTCTAATCTTATCAGGTCTGCTTTTCCAATGGTCCGTATTTCCGATCCTTCGAGTGCCACACTCCACACGAATACTTTCACAACCGATTCCTCGTCCTTAGTCCAATATTCTTCGAACAAAGTAATTGTCTTCTTAACATGAGCGCTTTCATAGCTTTAGGTACTCTACGCTTAATATCCGTTGCGCTTCTTCCGTCCCACGTGATGGTACTACCGAATTAGATGAAGGAATCCATTTGCTCTAACTTATCTCATTGTGACTTTCGTGGAATAAAATAGAGCAAGGAGTGAAGTGCTTGGGGCGGTGAAAGATTAGTGTGGGCATTCTCACTTCTACCTAAACCTGTCGTTGCCGGTGTATCACCACTAATAATAATGTGTGCCGAAGGGGTGAAAGTTATTTTGTAGAACTCTTAGAGTAAAGTCAAACTCCGCAGTCGTCGATTACAAATATTCATTCGGACAAACCTGAACCCGGCGGAAATAAAAGGTTTCTGGAAATCATTGGCGGTTGGGGAGGTGCTAAAAATTGCCCGAATCGGTGCCCGTTTCCCCACCAGCCCAGTCGTCCTTTGTCTCAATCTTGTTTTCACTCCTTCCCTCACCTCTCGCTCCTCTTTTCCATTAACCGCCCTTTCGCTCGGGAGGAAAAAAGTCCTCGAGAAGACAAAACAGAAGGGTAATTCGAACCAGAGCTTCCTCCTCCTCCTCCTCTGCCTTTGTTTTTTCCCTCTTTTAAGCACTAGAGACCATTTCCATCCCCACACACACACACACACGCACACACACACTGTCTATAGTTTCACCGTCTCCAGACAACCATTTCGCGAAACCCCATAATAGCTCTAGGACTGGGGAACGAAAGCTGTGTGTTGGGGAAAAGGAAACAAAAAAAGCAAAATCGCCAAACGAAATAGGATGAAAGGTGAGTTGGGTAAGGGGGGGGTGGGGTGAAGACTGTAGAGAAACGTAAAAACCAACTCCTCGTAACCTTTAAAAAAAAGTGAGACTGCCCATCTTCTTTCTCTCTTTCTCTCTATAACCCAGACAGATCGGAGCGCAGTCTGGTGGTGTCGGAAAAAGTGAGACGGGGAAGGATGGATTTAGAGGGTGGGTTGGGAGTTCATCGTTACTCGGCTGTTTTACGGCTACAAGGGGTTTAAATAAAAAAAGAAAAGAGCCTAAAGAAGGATTGGTTGAGGGGGGGGTTGAAAAAAAAAGAACGCGGAAAACGGTAAAAGAGGGTGGGTTTTATTTCTCCGGCGGGGTGGGTGTGCTGTACGCCCGGTTAAGGAGGCGGAATCGGCAGTTATACTGGGGAGGGCAATCCCGAAACGGTGCTCTAGCTGCAACTGTCGGATGCAGTTTCTTCTTCTCCGACGGACTGCACTTGCACAAACATGGCGGGGGCGCTAGACGGCCCTAAACTCATTTATTTCATTATTTCGTCCAATCGTTCCGTCCGATGAATGTTAAAGTCTCGTGGCTACCTCCAATGGGTCTCCATCGACCTTCACTCGCGGACGTCCTTTGATCCTCCAATCTTTATTCTTCTACCTTCCCTAAAGGTTGGGTCGAGCCCTTTGTTCTTCACTTCTCGAAGTCTCCACTTTCGACACGTTTTTCACACAAAGTATGGCAATATCAGTAGGACCACTTAAATGCAAATTAGATTTAGTTGGTTAAGTCAACCAACAGGAAATGTCCTTCAAACATCTAGGAATATAGATGTCCCATCGTGGAAATATATAGGAAGAAGTCAGAGAACAAACAGTTTAAGCAAAAACATAGCGAACCGCCTAAATGACACCATCTGGAAGAATAAATTGTTGGATAAGGAGACTATGGCAAGAATAAACAATGCAACAGTAAGGCTAATGCTGATATATATAACACAGACAAAACCGGAGACAAATAAAACTTAAATACTTTTGGAAACCGCAAAATGAATATCCTTGGAAAATTTTCAAGAAAAACCATATTGGATAGAATGAGAAGTAAAAACATCATAAAGAACTGCCAGGTAGATAATACCAACGAATGGGTAAACGGGTGTAAGCAGGAACAGAATGGTTACATGGATGGGAAGGAAGACGGAAGGATAGTTTATATTGACAGAGATAAGCTTCACGGGTGGAAGATTTGGTGGAAGACCAGGGATTAGGTGGGGTGACAAACTAGAAATGGAATCATCTGAGTGTGTACCGAAGGAAAGAGGAAGAAAAAAGGGTATAAGAAGACAAGTTTATCAGGCTTTCTAATCCAGTTAGCGAGTCTATTGGAATTCCCGGCCAAATACTCCATTTATAACGGAGACGACCAAAATCTTGGGTCATTTGCGCCTTTGTAAATATATTTTTTGGGTTGGTTATTATTATTTTTATGGAAGTCTACCGGTTAAAGTAGTTTTAAATGGAAGTTAATAATAATCCTAGAGATTTTTACAATCACCTGCCCTACCTCATCAGGTGATTTATTCCTTAAATTTAGCATACATCCTATATCTCTTCATCCCGTCCATGAAGCCTATTCTCTTTCTTCCCCTTCCAAGCTTACCCATCATCCTCCACTCTATCACGGCCTTCAGCATCCCTCCCGTCTCCCATTACCTAAGTGTGCCTGTACCTATAAATGCACATTATATTCGTACTTTTCTGCAATTCAGCTTATGTTCCTTCTCCCATCGCACCCATCCCTATTTATAGATCGTCTCTTTGTCCACTTCCTTTTGAATCTGGTAGAGTTCCTTGTGCTCTCCTTGAATGACTGACTGCCCATAGAGTTATCCCTCCTCCTTCGTTGTCAAGATTCAAGCCCCTCAAGAGGCCAGATGGCGCAGAAAAAGACGTGAAACCGCGTGCACAATCTTTTTTTTTGCCCCACCGAAGGAATTTGAGAAATAAGAATGGGGCGTAGTAGTCGTCGTCTGATGGACGTAAACGGATCGCTCCATCAGGCCGGACGACTCGTCCAAAGTTGTCCTAAAGCAGCCGGCCGCGACATCGCATGTCGACGGGGGAAATCGATATGCGACGCCGGGAAAAGTGATTCATGCCCCCTTTCCACTTACGCTCGTCTTAAACTATTGTCCCGCGGAAATGTTTTTCGTAAATTTATTCATCAAATCCATATTCATGAAAATAGCTTCATCTATGAGTAGGTATGCCTCGTTAGCTTTAACAAAAGTGCATAAAATCTTCATAAGTCACGTGATCCAAAATGATATCACAATGGTCTGACGTCACTGAATAGTGTAGCATCTCTGCATGTGTCGACAGGAAGGATCAAACCATACCATGTTGCTGTATCCCACAAAGAAAATAAAATCGATATTTTCAACTAATACGATTGAACCAGTCACACTTCACTTGAAAAAAGGCCCAGATTAATGGCAGCGATACCGTTCCGTGATGTCATTTGCCATACTCCCGATGACGTAGTGTTTTGAAACCGTAGAGTGCGTGTAATTTTTAACAGGAAATATCTTCATAAAATAACCTAATTTTGGCCCTATATGTGCATTTTAGAATACGAACATAATTTACAAGTAACTTTTAAAAGTAATGCATGTTCCCATCACCTGTCCCTCCACCATTTTGGCCAACGACTTTGGCAGTCATTTCTTTTTACGCCAACCATGGTTACCAGAAGGCTCTTTGTTACGTGAATCAGAAAGTTTTCTACTAAAGAGAGTTATAATCAAAAACCCTGGCTGGGAACCCAGAATTATATAACAAGCGTTTGATGAACTTAGTGGATACAAAGCATTGTACTGCTAGCGAGCTAGCATTTGAGAGTATAAGCGAGTACTTTCGTAATGTGATTCATCGAATGTATGTTCATAGTTTTCATCGCCATGGCCTAACGCCAGAGGCCAATTTTTTTACGATTTTCAGGCTATTAACAGCCTCTTTTGCCATACCTACATCTAAAAATCTAATATGTATTCGTTTCAGGCCCAGGCGTATGGGAATATGCCTGAATTTGAATTGTTTTTACTTAATCTTCAATCAAATTTTTCCACTATATTTTGCAATAATGCCAGTAGCTGAAGAATCGTGTTCTTCTGCAGCTTTTGTAAAATGCTCTAATAACTTGGAGTATCTTTTTCATGGCCACACGCCATCCAAGACATAGTTGGTACACGAGCTGTCGATGTTCTGGTTAGGTAATGAATCAGCTCCCACGGAGATGACTAAAATTTCATACTTTTCCACAAGGTAGTAGAAATTAGCTAATTGTAATCAGTAGGCCTGGACAAGGAGCACGTGGAAATTGACGTGAATAATCGTTTTTTTAGCTAGTCAACTTTAAATTACATTGATGTGAAGGATTGTGGGAAACTAAAATGTTTTCTGGTTTCCCTGACTTACTTTACCATGTTTTCTACGTCTCAATCCAAAATGCGAGACTTAACAGAAATTTTGACACCTTCTAAGTCCGCGCATTCAGGGCAACGCATTATTATTTCTGGCGAATTTTTATGGTTTTCGAATTGAAAGTCTTGAATCTTTTATTGCTGTATTTATGTTACTTATTAGTCCGGTGTAATATTATTGCGATATTTTCATTTCGTTGCATTGACTGAAGCTGAAAGAAAAGACCGTGCCCTGAGTTGAAGAAACATTTAATAAAAAAAAATTCCCTGCCATCAATTCGAGAAACTTAATCTAGCATTTTTTTTCCTTCTAAGTCAACTTGTAAGTAAAATAGTTGAGTATTTCATGGAACGGCGATTGTGGCTTATTTTTATTGAATATCATATGATGCGGATTTGAAAGATAGGGATTTGAGAGGAATTTAATATAAGTTAAAATAGAAGGTATAGTTTCTCGAGGAAGACCGAGGGAAAAATTCATAGGCCAAGTAAAATGGGATATAAAATAGATGAGCTAAAAGGACATAGCGGGAGTAAGCTAAAAGGAGTTTGCTGTAGACAGGGTAGAATGGAGGGTTGAAGTCAGCTAATCTCAGGATTGAAGGACTAACGATGACGAACACCTTGAGGATTCAGAGAAATAATTGAGAAAATATCGAAGGACTCTGTGCTCAAGTACACTCTTTATATCTTTACTGAGAAAGTGAAGAGAAGATATTTGGAGAGGAAGACAAACGTGTAAGTTCTACATCTGGTAGGAAAGATTAGTAAGCTAAGGACTAATTATGTCCAGATGATAACGCCGTATTAATCATGCCACTGAGTTACTCGAAATCCAGTTATAGATGCAGGTAATTCTTCATTTAACATTTGTAAAATTCTCGTTGTCTGCGTTACTAGATGTTTCACGTAGTTGGTACGGTGAGCTGGAGTGCAGCACAAAAGAATTTATTTGGATTTTATACTCCACCAAACCTGATGTACAAATATGAGAATTCAAATGGAGTGCAATAAAATTTCCTTCCAACTCACGCATGCTTCTGTCGTATCTGTGGAACTCACGTAGTTGATACCTTCAATGGAGACTCCTCAAGTTTTGTTTCATAACCTGCAGTAGTTTAACCTTACGGGGATCGAAATGTTTTTTAGTTTCATTTAATGCTGGAGAGATGCTTCCATTAAATCCACGTTACATGACGAGAGAAGCTCCATCTTTTTTAGTGCACTTGGAATCACTTTTCAACGATCCTTCTCCTTTGTGTTATCTTTCAGTCGGAATCGCATTTTCCGCCTCGCATCGAGCACTAAATGTAACAAAAGGAGGGAGACCATTCCGTTAAAAACACCATTTGGTGAAGAATCCAGGTTCTCGCTCGGAGGAATAAACGGGGCATTTACACCGCCTTTTTCGAGGAAAACTTTTTCCATACAAACGTGAGGAGTAATCCCAGTAAAAAAAGACAACTTCGGCACAAGGAGAGAAACTCCCCGCGGAGAACGCGCTTGAAAGTTTTAATTTTTCTCTCCGGAAGAATGAAGTGAGGGAGAAAAGTAAGACGGGGGATAAAGGTGTAAGTTCATACCCTTTGCCTTTTAAATACGTGCGATAAAATTATTATTCCTTTTTATACTGCGGTGGAGGGGAGGTTTGTTTGCATCGCCATGCAAAACATTTTGCGACAGCAAGGGAGAGGTCGTGTCGGGCAATAAAACAAAAACAAATTATCGCCCATCCCAATTCCCTCAGAAAGAAAAGTGCACATATTCTTTTTTCATGTTTGTACACCTTCATATCGCCTGATTCATTGTTTCATTCTTCCTCGCGCGGAAGGAAAAAATAAGTCCCTAATAAGGCGGTTGGAGCGATAATGTTTCTATGTAAAGGCATGCGTGAAACTTTTCAAAAGTGTTCTTATCGGTGATATCTATAGATATATAGGGGGAAAATGCATTGCATCTATTTTATTGTTTTGGCAACTCAATGGTAGTTTTACATATAATGGTAGTTATACATATTACGTATGGGACAATTTTTATATTTTGCCATTTTTCGATTACCTATGTACAGATTTTCTTCTAAACGCGAAATTATATACTTAAAATCTTTGTAATTGCTTCTAACAAATATAAAGGTGTCATGACGAGTCCAATATTGGAAGAAACATTTCAATGCAATTTTCGCCTAAATTTCGAATATAGCGCCGAAACCTATTAATAGTTCAAATAGCATAGCAAGCATGCTTTAATAAAGGAAAACTAAACGGGAACTCAGTGACCCACAATTACCGTTCCAGCTCCTTTAAACTAGTACTATTAGTCTTACAAGATAAACTGATATCATTAGTCTTACATTATGACTGCAGATATTACCGATTTAAGAATAATAAATTACAGCAAAAGTAGTGTGTATTGGCTCAGACCACGAAATACTAGCATAGCAATTTGTCGTCCTCTCCACACCACCTACACCACGCAAAATATACAGCATCCACCACAGCAGGTCAACGTACGTAGACTCTCCTTGTTAGTACCGACGATTCGATTCTTTCCCGACTAATTATGGATGTCAACTCTTCTTGGGGCTTCCCACCAGGTGATTTTCTCCATTTCTGCTATAGTTTCGGAAAGAGACTTTTTCTTTCGTCATCAGGAATGTAGATGAACAGCCTTGATAAGGTAAGCCCACCCTCAAGGAATTCAGCATCCCTGATGACGAAAAGAATCCCTCCTTTCAAAATTTCGGTGGGTATGGAGAACATCACCCTGTGGGTGGCATGAGAAGAGGTTACATTATAATGCCCTGTTCGTATTACTAGCTACTTACCATTGTGCAAAACTTTGGAAATTTCTACCCACATTCGCACCTCTCTTTAACCACCATGGTACAACTAGTATTTACTACATTTAACGTGCATCGGGTCACTTGAAGCTTATTACGATTGATAAGTCATTATAAGTTAAGATAAGTAAGGATCATTGTAACTAACGTGCGTTCGAATGCCAGAATACTACTATAGTAGATGGAGAACTACGTTTAGTTTACCCCGGAAGAAACATTACCATGGTCGGTACCAACCGGGAATTCACGTTACTAATTCTTACCCTTTTAATGGCTTACTGCGGTTAAAAGTTATCAATGCAAACGGGGCTTTATTACCATTTACAACGGCTTGATATTTGGCTGTGTAACTGAAAAGAATGTTTTCCTCATTATGCTTTATCTTAATTTCTTCCTGTTTTTCTGTATTCACTTTTATTTTATTATTTTCTTTTCATAAATTGTGTTACCAATAAGAAGTTTTCATTGTCACCAATACTTGTAAATTAGTGCTGTATCAATGTTAATATTTTGGGCTTCTTTTTAAATTAATCGTCTTTGTGTATGTTTGTTTGAAAATTCAGGATCAGTCGAACGTCGAAGGCATTGAAAATGATTTTTTCTTGATTTACTACTCAAATGGATGAACGTAAATATTTCGTGATAATATTGTCTTTTATGTTTGAAATTTAGTCCTCATGAAGTTGATTAAAGTTAGCGAAAAGATTATTTTAGTTGCTAAATATTACTGACCTAAACTCCGTAATTGTGGTGATTTTAATACTGTGGTCGAAACGCAGAAGAGGTTCTTGTAAGTATGTATTGTTAGTTTTTTTATTTCTCTATCCTCAACGTAGTAACGGGGAAACGGTTGAGGGGTTATATATTTTTATTTTTCGCCTCAATTCGTCGCTCTTTTCCCCTCCTCACCCCATCATCCAACTTCACCCTCTCCCACCCCACCTCGAGTCTCCTCCACTCGCACGCTCATTTTTATGGGTCGTTTTCCCGTGGAGAACGCGTCGGCATCCTAGTACAACGATTTCTGGATCCTCCTTTGCAGTTTTATTTTTTTCCCTAGGGTTCTTTTTTCTCTTTTTGCATCTCTTCCAAATCCCTACCCCGAGAAAAAAAACTCTCCTCCACCACTCCCTTGTACCCTTCACATTCTCCTACCTCAACATCTCCTCGTAGTTTTTTTTCTTATTCTTATTATAATTCTCCTTCTTCTTCGTCTCCCTCTCTAAAGAGCTAACGTTGAGCGCAGTTTTGTCTGGGAGTCATCGCCGGGAAACTGTTCCGTGAGAGACGCTCGCGGGTTCGTTGGAGTGGGGAGGTTAAAAAAGTAGGGTGGGCATGGGGGGAAGGAGAGGGAAGGGATGTGATGGGGCGAGAAACGAGGATGAGGATGAAGCTGGAGTGAAGTAAGTACGTGGGGAAGGGTAGCCCTCCACCCTTGGAGAGATTTCTGCGGATGGGGGGGGGGTGTGTTGGAGAAAATTTGAGCGGTCCAAGAACTGCTCCTTGAGGTACTCCCCACGTTTTGTGCGATATCCTTCCTTCTTTTTATTTAAGAAAAAAATGTTTTCATCTTTCCTTTTACTCCTTGCGGAACGGATGAAAGCACCTTGACCCGATTTTTTCCCCTCTTGAGAGGCACGAGGGAAGCCTCTTGAGGCTCCAGTACAAGGTTCTCGTTTCCCCAGATCCTTTTCATTTCGCCATCATCTATTTATCTATCCACCCATCCCCGTCTTCTCTCCTCAAGACTTCTTTCTTTTTAAAGCCTCGAAACTTGAGGAAAGTGAGAGTTGGAGAGTTATATGTATAGAAGTTAACGGCAAAGGACGGTAGTCGGGGTCGGAGTGGAATTAATGCAGTCCACTCAAGAGCCTGCGAAGAAAAGGAAAAGAAAAGTGGGCTAATAAAAAAATATAAAACATCCGGAGATTTTGGCTGGGGAATATTTTGATCATGTATTTTTTTTAATTCATCTTCTTTTAAAGCTTTTTCGAAAGTCGGAGGGAGGAAATTCCGCCAACTCTTCCGCCTGTTCCGCTATTTCTTTTTTATTATTATACGCCGCTTGCTTTTATCTCATGGCGTATCTTGCGAAGTAGAAAATAATTCGCGTAACGATTAGCGTAAAAGATATCGCGAGTGCTATTATGCAAATATGCGGGCATTCTTTTTGAACGCTTGAAGGAAAGTTTTTAGCTTCGCTGCCGCAGATTAAAAAAATAATGCCCTGTTGCTTCATGTTTTAAACATGTATGTCCCCTTAGGAAAATAGCAAAGAAACTTTCGTTTCAATTAATGCAAAGGAGAATGGTTAAAAACTTGGTCGTGCTAAAGATGTATAACAAGTAGCGACCCTTCGTGCGATGGCTGTAAAGTGAATAAAAAATGCTGGCCGAATACAGACGATTTATCAGGATAACCTTTCAAGGTACACGTAGCTTTGTAAATATACTATGGAACGATTCAGTTGGTATAAAATATATTGTTCTAACATTACATGAAATATTATGTGTTTGGTCATTTAGCAATTTCACAACTCTCTTGCCATCGTCACGATGTCTTCAGCACAGTAATCATAAGCATGACTAAGCTGGAACGCCTATACTCCGCCAAGTATGAGTTTTATTTTATTTTCATTTCCTTTGACTCTAAAAATTATTGTTAAAGACTTAATCGTTTCAATGTTTTTATTCTATCCCTAGATCACTTTATTTATGTATACTTCCAATGACTTTTTATATATTGACGAAATGAAATGAAATAAAATTGTTCCATATGTGCTTTTACAGTTTTTAATTTCATGTTAAAAGTTATCACGAGACGGCATTACAATATTGTACTAAGCGAAACCGTTGGTGTGAATTCACTTTTAAACTTTATTCCCATTTAGATTGAAATACTTTTTGAAATATTTATATTTTGACAATACTTTTAGTAAGCCACTCAAAACTCAATTTGTTACTATTTTTTAGGCCGGTATAGATTCACTCAATAAAATATGTGAAATTAGAATATGTGTAACGAAAAATGTTTTTTACTAAATGTTCTTTACTATGAGGAGTTAGGAGAAATAAGCTAAAAAGTTTTTCAGAAAAACTAATATTAATGAATAACTGTATTTTGGCCGGAAGTCATGTTGATTGTAAAAGTCTCATCTTATACCAAATAAGATGTCTCCGTGCCATCGCATGATGAAGGGACGGAAGATGGACGCCTACGAACAGTGGTCGATCAGCCATGCAAGTAAGTTCCAAATATCTCCTGAATGACATCACCTTCCCTAACACATCCCCCTTGTTACTCGTCACCCTACCCCCTCTCCCTCCCCACTACCCCGTGCCCATCCCTTTCCCGAAAACCGTGACTATATGTATATTCTGGCTCGAAAAATAGTCTTTTACCATTGCACGTGAGGATAGCCGAAAGTGGTCATCTCTCAATAAATCTTCGTATGTCACAAAGTGTCTGTTTTATAAATCATGACATTAAGGAGTTTGCTTGGAAAAGGATAGAAAAGAAGACTACAGTCAGCCAATCATACAATTAGGCTTGAATGACTGGTGGCGATAAGATTTCAACACCGACGCACGGGATCCATCTCGCAAAACGTGATAAGAAGTACGTAAGAAAAAGATAATGATTACAAAAGACAGAAACGGGAGCGGATGTTATTGATCTTTTGAAGCGTCGCGTCGGTTGAATACATTGTTGAACTCACGCCGCCCTCTGTCTGGAAGTACTGCGGATGCAAAAGACAGAGCGTCTCGAAAATAAATGAAGAACGAAAAACGAGCTTAGAAAAAAAAACAACTAGGTCCGCCGTCGAGGAAATCGGACGTTACGAAAACGTACAAAACTCAGACAACGAGCGCCGGCAACACTCGCCTGCGCCCACCTTGGGCAAAACGACCCATTAAAAAAATAATAAGCGATAAAATGAGGAAAAAATCCAAGGTGAGACTTAAAAAAAATACTTTTTTTAAAGGTGTCCTTCGCTTTTCCATTTTGGGCATAATATAACCCAACTAGAGGGACCTGCTCACGCTACTCCGTGGAGGGAGTAAGGAGGTGGAATTCGATAAATAAAAAAAGACAAAAATCAACGGGATTTATAAAGAGTTTCGAATGTAGAACGGGGTAGGAGGAAGGCGGACATTTCACTGCCATAACCGCTTACCTCGGCGCAACGAGAGAGTCGAGTGGAATACGGAAAAATATATAATAGGTTGAAACAAAAACGAAGCGATTTTCAAGTGCGCGTTCCTCGCACCATCACCTAGGAGAAGACTGGCGATATCCGCAGAGCAGAACCGGGAGTGGTGGTTAAGGTTTGGGCTTTGAGGGAAAGAGAGAGAGAGAGGGGTAGTTTGTGTGCATGTAAAACAGCGATTCTCTTCACACGCTTGAAACTTGTGTATTTCCGTGAGAAGGGAAAGGGTAAGGCGTGTATTACAGGGCATTTGGTTGGTTGTTTCTTTCCCCATAGCGACCGGCATATTTCAAAATGTTTATGTAACTGCGGTGGAGGTGGTGTACTACCCTTCTGCGTCTTTACTCATATCCTTTGTCTACATTACTCTCGTCTTGTTTCGGTTGGGGAGATGTTGATGATATTAAATACGCAGGTAATAGCGTGGAATACTAGTTTTATTCTCTATGTTGACTGCCATCTAACTGAAACTCTCCAAACGCGTAAGTCGCCCTAAGTCACCTTATCCTGACATTACGTACTGCTTTATGTAACTCATCGTTAATGTGAGTGTGGTGTGCTGTAATGTACTTATTGCTACTATGATGGAACCATTGTTTTCTTTTATTGTATTTTTCTCCTTATGTAAATTCCTTTTCTACTCAAAAGTTTAATAATGTCTCTCCAAAGCTCACATCCGAAGAAAAGAGCTTCCATTTTTTTCCTGGTATCTCGAAATGTTATGTGGTAAAAGACTGATATTTTAGTATCACTAGAAATGTGAGAATTATTTGTGTATAATGAGGCCAACTTCATTTAATTTCATGCGAAGTTAGGTTTTCTCTAACAGAATATTATTTTAAAAAAGGTATTCCTTGCCGAAGTTTCGGAATTTAATAATTTCTATCTTCAGAGGTACAATCACGACAGAAGTACGTGAAACAAAAACATCAGCAACCAATATCGATTTAAGTGAAATATATGTAAGTATCTCAGCATACTTACATCAACGTTTGATTTCGACAAATCTGGTATCTTAGATTATGAAACGCATAGAAAAAAGAGAAAAGTGGAGGATATGATCCATTAATCCATGAACCCCAATACTTGTAACAAAAAAAAAGTTGTTGATTAGGTCAGAAAATCTTATAGTGGCTTGATAAATCAAAAGGTTCTGGTCCACAAAGACTGATCACTAACCTAGCCAAATTATGTTATGCTCTTTTGTTATAAATGAATGTGTAAGTAGAGCATAATTTTTCTATATACATGTTGAGGTCTCTAAGAAAAACTATGCATCTATATATTAGTATTTATGGTAACTGTTTATGAAATGTATTTAGTAACTGCGGAGGTAAGAACATATTTCTACTAATGAAGTTGTAGTTTTAATAAAATATTTCCAAGGTAATACTTATGGTAGAATTACATATATTCTACTTGCATAGGTATTGGTCGTTGATGTTTTTGTTTCATACCCTTTCGTATAGTTATTGTAGACCTGAAGATGGAAATTGTAAAATTCCAAAACGTCGGCAAGGCTTTTTTAATATTTGACCTACCCCTGATAAATTAAAATCATCGTCATTTGCTCCATGTATGTCTTTTTCATCCTCTCTTTCTTTCTCTATTTTTCCGCCATCACATTCTTTCTTCCGAGAATTCCGTAAAGTCGCGCTCATATCCGTACGAAGTAGTCTACTGACTATACCCCATGTTCCTCCCCGGAAAGCATTCCGATGCCAATGAAAAGGGGAGGAGAGGATCATTTGCATCGCATTTGCATGCAAACGCGCGCAAAGTGTGGTGCTGGGGAAGGGATTCCTCTTTCTTTTTTCACTCTTTTTCTTTAATCTTTTTAAGACGAGGGCTGAATCAGGGGTGTGGGCAACAGAGGGAGTGACCCAGCCAGGATTTCGTTTCGAGGAGAAGGGGTTCATGTTGAGTATAAGTAGGGTGGTGGAAAGGGGGGGGGGTGAAAGCATTTAAAAATCTGGAACAAAATAGTGTGTTTAGGTAATTAAAAGTAAAATTGCGACTGCGGCGTAGCAGTCAATATTCAAAGATTTTAGCAACGCAAGCGCATGAAATAACAAAACCCACAGTTTTATATGTTCGAAAATTACAAACACATTTATATAAAAAGTAAGTCAAACTGAATAATAAATGAATTTAACATTAACTTAAAAAACAATATTGCGTTCTCCTTTAATGTCTTTCAAACTTTAATTTAATATATCGGTGATGGGGCGGACTCCAGTGACTGGATACGTCCTTGAGCAGGAGATATTGGTAGGGGAAGATGTGCGCATATGACGCAGGAAATTAGGGTTTGGGACTATGGGAACCCTTATGGTCAAACGCGTTGAATACCCTACTCCCTAGCGCAGAACAAGTTCCTGAAGAATGGACTCTTACACTGAAAAAGGCCTATTACAAGGTCAAGACAGTCACCATGTTTCGCTACCACTATATTTCACTTTTATTTCTCCTCGGCGATAGCAAAAATCAGGAGGTTGCTTTAAAAAGCACTGCCATCACGTCATCACCCGTATCACGTGATTAGATTAAATAAAGCGACCGGCAATGCGTGATAAGTGCCACTTTCCTCCGAAAATCTTTTTTTTTTGCGCCCATCTCCTACTTTTTATCTCTCTTTTGCAACCAACATTTCGGAACGCCTCCCTCTCTTAGTCGCGTAAGCCGGGGAGTCGAATAGCGAGAGAAGAAAAACGAATCTTGACGAGCGGAAGGCGCAATTCGTCCGTGGCGCCGCCCGCCGGCGGGCAGAGCGGAGAAAAAGGGAAACGACGAGACAAATAAAAAAGAGAAGAACGCGTTGCGAGAGAGCAGCGAGGTAATCGGAGATGGCGGGCGTCTTCGAGTAAATCATGTGTTGTTGGGATTCTTTCCCGCGTCCGTACTTTCGCCCGGTAGATGCCGGGAGAAGGAAACAAAAAGGGGACGAAAAGTGAAAGCAAGGACCTCGACAGAAAAGGAGGAGGTATAAAAAATGCGACGGCGAAGTAAGGCGGCGAAGGAAAGCAAAACACTGTCACTGAGCGTAAGCAGCAGGCGTAAACTGGGTCTACCCCCACAAAAAAATTATACGGAGGATCGGTTAATTTCGGGTAGCTCTGATTGAGCATGTGCTACTAATGTCCGCGAAAACACGTCATTTTGAATTCATTTTTGTTCAAATGGTGAAAAATTCCGTATTTTAATGGTCTGCTCTCGAAGGCGCGAGTCAAAATTAATAGGAATACCTGTAAATACATAGCCATCACGCCATTCCTTTATCGAATAGGCACAGTCGAAAAAGATAAATTCTCGGTGATCGGCCTGTAAAACTGACTTTTTTTATATTTTCCTCCCAACTGACCTGTATTTGAACACCTTTTTTTTCTTCAGTTACCCTCGTACATTTATTTACATTTCCTCAAATTTTTCAATTCTCTTATTCATAAAATTCTTCAATAGACTCATGAAAACTTCCATTCTTCAGACTAATATTCCTTCTCTTTAGATTATTTTCCATCACATTCACTGGTGACTTTATCGGTCTATGCTCCATTCCTCTCACACCATTCACTCAAATTTTATTAATCTCCTTCGTTATTCGATTATCCGCCTCTAAAATACTTTTTTAGGGGTCGTCTTCTGCATACATTTGGTTAAGAACATTAGGGGTGAAGACAGAGCTAGTTTTGACAATTTTTACATATTTTTTATTTCTCTAAAGCAGTGTTCTGCAAACTTTTTCGGCTCATAGGACCTTTATGATTGTTATAATATTTTATGTAACGTTTCTACATGAAAATTTTAAATATTCACAAATACTTCTAGGTTACGTATTTTAAATATTTTCATCCATGTGAACATGTAAATATTGACTCATACAATGTGAAGTAAGCAAGGTTCGTGGAACCATTTGGAAGGTTTCGTGTAACCCCTGGGTTCCGTGGAACACTGTTTGAACACAATTTATCTAAAGTATAAGGCGAAAATTAAAAATATATTGCCAAGTGTTACAAATAGATACGGATATACAGCCATTTTCACCGCATAAAGTTTTAAATATCCAAGTAATTTATCGATTGACTGCTAAATCTATACTGAAATGTATTTTTTTACTCGAGATGGGGCAAAGTTTGACTATCTTGGGGGACGTAGTGTGACACTTAAAAAATAACTAATCTCATCTATCTAGTCTTCAGATATTTTCAAGCAACTCAGCAGCTTTGATTTGTTTAATTTATCTAATAGAGGATAATGATGAATGTCACAGCTTACCCTTGGTATATCTAATGTCGTATACTACGACTATTTTATTTCTTAGTACTATCCAAGCCATTGTAAGTTTACCTGCTTTAGTTTGTGCCCCCTTGCTTTTAAAATCCTTAGCGAAAATGCGATTACATTATTTTTTACAAATAAATTTTATCTTAATTTTTTACATTGTTAAGTCTAAAAATTTTAAATAGACACTAACGATACATACTACTCGAATGAAGTAATTTTTAGCGCGTACTCTCTCAATGAGGGAACTCATTTAAACGCCATTTCTCTCCAACCATTGAGTTTTTTGTCCAATGGCTATGGGAATTCAATTTTGTGCGATAGCAAATTAGAGTTGGTGATTTTACGTCAGCACTGATTAGTCTTATAGTCGTGAGGGTAGAGCTCTCTCCTGCTTACCCTGAGGTCGCGGGTACGAATCCCACATGGGTGAATATCTCACCACCCAGGACATAGATATCTGTTTATTGTAATGTATGAATTAATTGTAAGAAAGAACTACGAAGTCCTAAAATTCACTCGAGCAATAAAGATGATATCAATTCTGTATTTCCTGAAAAGATATGTTCGTGAAAACGGAAAGAACGTTCGTATGAAGTTTTTCGTGAAAATGGAAATCGAACGAAAGTAAAAAATTATTTCTACGTAAAATTCCCATTTTCCACCCTAAATCCTGCATAAATACTGCTGTGATATATTGAAGTAGTAGAGTATAAATAGTAAATTAAGCATAGGCATAAAGGTAAGAGGTTATTTTTCCAGGGGTACTAAAACTTTAGAAAGAATATGACGAGGCTGTCATTTCACCTCCAGGCCAGCTTACATGTAGGCTACCTAATTTGGAAAAGAAGTAGCCTAACCCATATCGTAACCAGAAAACTTAATTGTTTCCAGGCCGAGTCATTGCAGGCTATACTGCCAGTGCCATTGTGAGAGGGAATTCGTATTTCCTTATTGATCTGTAACTTAAAGATATCTACTGGAAAGAATTACTTGTCACAGATAAGCATTCTAATAATAAATATAATGATAGCTAAGCCTTTGGAACTAGTGTGGAGATCACCTGGCCGGTTCTGTCCGTTTAAACCCACTCAGTTAGACTCTCACAAAGGGTGGAAGCAGTAAAACTCTTCGTGGAAATAAAGACACAGTGGGCATAATGCAATTGCAGAGTGATGCCAGATTGTAAAATGAGGCCAATGGGGACTAAAAGTTAGCATTCCAAGAAAACTTGGATTAAATGTCGTCTCTCCTGTAGTGTAATCTTTCCTGTGTTTATTTTATTCCCCAAAATATGCTCATCACTACCAAAATTTCCATTTAAATCGTTTGCCTCATATTCATTGCTCACATGCAGTCACAAAGATGTTTTTTCGGCTACTTAGTGTGAACTTCCAAGATCATTTTTGCAACGTACTAACTAGTACTCATAAAAAATCGGCGAAGTTACTCAGTTGAAAATATTAAATAAAGAGAGATATGTGCATCTGTGCGAAGAACATCACGAGATCATGTATCAATGCCACCGACTTATGAATGTTGAATGAATTAGCAATGTGCAGGTGGAAAGGTGTGCGACACTGGTTCATCAGCCTAACGAAGCCTCTCCTCAATTTTGCAAGCACAAAAGAAAACAAGGTGTTACAAGAGAGACACCACAACAAAAGTATAACATCATCTCCGAGCTTTAGAGATAAAATCTCGGCAATTATTTCAGGGAAGCATTTCCTCAGTAGATAACGACCCGGAAGATGATGGTACAAGTTTTCTTCAAGCTATCAAAGTCCAAAGATTGTTAAATTACAGTCCTCAAAACTATAATATGTATTATTCTCGTATGCTCATCCCTTTGCACCCTAACGTACTTATTTCTAATTTGAACTAAACTTAATAATAACATTAGTTGTTTATTTTTCTATGTTAATCTACTCAAGAACAACAGAATAGTTATTTAATCACATCTCCGTTAATAGCAAGAAACAATCAATAAGAATGTAAGTTTAGGAAATATAATTTCCTATGTTATGAAGTTGGCCATTTTTTATGAAAATCTTCATTATTTATATTTATCAATAAAAAAGTTTTCAAGTTGTTTCAGGCAGTTCACATAATATATTAAAATCAACACGTATAAAAATACACATATAAGAATCAGGGAGTAAAAAAATGACTATATTTTCACGGAAATTACCATTCACTTCGTTATCAACAAAAGTAACCATCATGTCTCATCCCCCGCAGAAGGTGATGCAAAAGTGGAATATTGTGATCAAGTGACCCAAAAACATTTAACGACTGTGAAAAGTAGACGGGACGGAAATAAGATCTTGTTTGCGTCCACGTTTTGCAGCCGGTCGATGGTTTACGAGGCCGTGAGGAAAGGACGAGTGAAGGGCGTGGGAATATTAGGGTGAAGAGTGAATACAGTACACAAAGGAGCAAAAAATTGAAAGTCTCTCTTAGAAGCAGAGAAGAAAAAGGTAATAAAACCTTAACAAATAGGTAAATGTATTATTGGTCAATATCCACGCATCAAAATCCCTTTTCCCATAAATTTAATTTGATTAGGAAGAGAAAGTTTCATTGCATTTAAGTTATTGTATTTTTATCTTTTTAATTTTTTGATTTTTTTTCATCTTCTCATCGTACTGGCGGAGCTTGTCAGTATTAAATTATTTTCTAAAAAGAAGTACATATTATTTTCTGATGGCATGTAACTAATTTTTTCATAATTTGTTTGTAAAAACAACTAAATAATGTAAGTTCAGTGTTGTCATTGCTACCCAGCGTATTTACTTTTTGTAGTTTACTTAAGAAATAGGTAACTGTCGCTTTGTGAATTGAAGTTCGCATCGCAAAAGACGTGATGCATTGAATTACTTCTCATAGTTCGTGGGATTGTGTCATAACTGCGACCCATATGACATTGTATAATATTAATGCAATTTTTTATCAAGGCTAAGGATGAATTAGTCCAGTCAGCTCCTTAAACTATGAATCTCAATGAATGTGTCCGACAGATGATCAAATTACGACGGCACTGTTGCGGTTTGATTACTTACTTTCTTTAGCTCATAAAAAGACTTTTATCCTGGTTTAAGCGGTTGATTATATATTTATGTATATTCTAAAGGACATACGTAATCGAGGCCAGATCCTTGCGTGGGGAAGAGCTTTCAATAAATAAACTCATATTACGGCATCACTTAGGATTAATTAATTAATTACTAGCAATTTATATAGGAAACATATTTTGACAGATAGAGAAAGAAAATTAAGTTTGCTTAATTTTTTGACCATTTAAATATAGTGTATTTCTTAAAATAAAAAAGTAATATCGATTTGAAAGATTAAAATGTTCATTCGGCAACAAATTCTTAAAATCAATTCCCCTTTCACCTCCTCGTTTACTGCAGATTCTTTGTGAATCGCCCTATAATGCGTTTTACATTGAATTTCGGATTGCGTCGCATTACTTCCTGTGTAATACGGAATAGCGTGTTATCGCATGTATGGATTTTCATTGCATATATCGCTGTACAATGCATTGCCTGGCATCACACCGCACATCGTATTATAAGTAAAGGTTTCTCGGGTTTCACACCGGGTAAGATTATTTAAATGGATCAACGTTTCGATGGTTGACTCAGCCATCGTCATCAGGTTGATCCATTTAAATAATCTTAACTGGTGTGAAACTTTTACTTATATAATTCGTCGGGAAAACCTTAAATCCCATGCACATCGTATTAGTTCACAATACGATTTACATATCGTCTACCCCAGACGATTCATATTGCAGTTCAATGATCTAGGCATGTCGCTGTTGATACATCACGACAGTGCCTTGCTCCGTGTAAAAGGCCGCAGGAGAATTGAAGAAAAGCCTCGGAAAAATCCGCAACGAAGCAACAAAAAAAGTTGGACAAAATTATGTCATGTTTTTTTTGAAGTCTTCTTTCTTCCTTGCCAAGATTACCATCAGTTAGTTCTCCAGCACACTCGCGCTAATGCGCGCATGCATTGTTACGATGTTCGTTTTTTTTAAACGGAAGCAAGGCGTATTTTTAGCGCTTAAAACCATGAAATTTGGCTTAACGAGCAATTTCAGATTAGCATCGTATGCGTCCTGCATATATTTTTCTTTCTTTTTTTGCGATCGAATGTGGCCGAGGTTAATGTTCTTGCAGTAATAACAGCACACGAGGCCGGGCGAGAGTGGGTATTTATTTTGTAGCCTGGAGGAATTCAGAAGGTACTTTCCTTCCCCCTTGACTTCCATGGCAAGGAGAAATGTAAAATGATATGTGGCACAAACGACCCGTTGCTAATGACAAACCGGGATAACGTAGTTAGTCCGAGAAGGCTGGCTGGTTCAAAAAGCTTCGGAAGAATTAAATAATAAGAATGGTGGTTAACCAGTCGCAACATGCTAACTGCTTTTGGCTGTGGAAAGGGCTACATGTGCGTCAGCGCACTTTCAACAGTAGTGCATATTGACCATCAATTTATAATCAGCTATTACCACTTGGATATTTTCAACATTTACTGTATGAGTTCTCTTAATTTATAAACATGGATATCTTAATGAAGTATGCTCTCAGTGCAGAATTAAAGTTGCATTTCATTCATACATTTTGCAACGCGTTAAGACCTGAACCAATCGTGACAATCGATACCTATTAGACACAATATAATCACTGCTAAATTCATTTAGAATATTTTAATGTACGTAAATATTTTAAATTAAGTAACTTCACATCACAGTAAACTTTTTTCTTGGCTTTTAATGATTTACGATTTCGATACTTTCAAGTCAGCAACATTCTAATTTTATATGCACAGTTTAATATAACTTCGCTTATTGAAATGTAATCAAGAAATTCATGAATGTGGCAGAAGAAAAAGATGGTTGCAAAGATAGGAAATTGTGTAGGAAATTATTAAAACGGAGACAGTTTTTTATATTTACCTACAAAAAATATTCTCATTTTAGTATGGCTGTCACGAAACAGTGGATGGGTATGCATTTCAAATGTACTGCAATTGATCTAATTCGGTTAAATCCCATCCAAATTCCAGAAGCCAGAGATAAATGGTTTTGACGGGAGTGAATGATTATCTACACATTTTCCACATAAGATCTAAGTATGACAGCTTCGCAGTATTGCCATTTTCCGCCAGAATTTTGTCTGTAAATGTAACAAAAATTCAAGGCATGAAAAAAATTCCTTTTAAGCTTGGAAAAATCAAATCTTGAACTTTTCCTTGTTATAGGAGGGAGTGGTGGGGGTGGACGTCAAGAAATGAGCAGTGCTATATAGCTACTGCAAATAGCTTTTGATAGCTCTCTTCCGTCGACAAATTTATGGCCAGGATAATGGCCACCTTTGCCTTTTGCTTACAGCGCAATATGGGCGGGCTTTTGGCGCCGCTGAAAGAGCTAATATGCGGCGGTGCCATTAAAAATATTGCTGGGAAGGAACAAAACTCTACGGTGGGCCGAAGAGTATCGAAAAAAATATATTATTCTCACAGTATGGGTCGCAATATTCGAAAAATGCCTTCCGGACTGAATAATCTTATCCTTTTAAGGCCATTAAAAGAGTAGCCGATTTAAAATGGTTTGAAGGAGTCTTTTCCCAAGTCATGATAGAGATCATATTCGAATTTTATTTTCTAATTTCTGCAGCTGTAAGAAATATGAAGAAAATATTGCTCTATTAATGATGCAGAAATATTGTTTTGTATGGCCGAAATTCTAAGTAATTGACTAAATACGAGTACAGAAGTCTGTAACTTCACTCATTTTGAATCACGCCGTACGGTGAATACATCTTCACAACAGAACATTTTTTTTGTAAATTTTGTTAAAAGCAATATGGTAAGTAGTATTTTTTTTAATAGTTGAGAAATTTATACGAACTACACACCGTTAAAACTGTTATGCGATCTATGATTTAGAACGTTCTCATTTTTTTAGATGGATTCTTCTTGGATTGCAATGCCGTACCATTTCACCATGGCCGTACCAAGGAAAACGAATTCTATTTTGAGGCAAATATCTCGAAAAGTATTGCTGCAAGTGTCTGATATTTTGGTATCTTAGTGTGTAGTATTGTGAGATATATTTCTTAATAATGGCCAAATTGGCCTTAATAGACGGAATTCGTTGAATTTTATGTGATATGGTATCCCCCTCAAACTACCTTAATACATTTCTCGTCCTAAAAATGTGTTGTGGCCTATTTGATACAGTTGGTACGCGATGTGAACTACGCAATGAACCTTTGCATACTTTCTTTAAGTCATTTCACACATTTAAATGCTTACTAAGGCTGAAAATCGAACTGAATTCAGCATGCTTGAAATGCTACCGTGTAGAGGTCGTTATCGTATCCAGTGAATCAATGGGATTCAATAATCCGTACTGAAAATAGAATTAAGTACGTTACTCGTTTACCATCCTATTTTTGGATCAAATCACTGGCAAGGAAGCGAGTCCAGTGCTTCGAGAGTATACCGGTGCTGGAGCTGGAATCTACCAAAATAATCTTCGGGGGAACTGTCGGAACTGCAATTGAGAATATTTGCTCTTGCTACTCGCAGAACTGGCTTACTGGAGTTTGTTTAGACTTTTTTTAAACAAAATAGTATATATGCTGCAGCGATGTGGCCCTGATTATTGAAGTTGCTTTAGAACAGCCAATGCCCGGATAGTGCCTCTGCGCAATGTCGATGGTGTCAATACGCAGAGCTGATGATGTCGCCTATGTGATAAAACCGGTCGTGGATTAACTTATTTTTTAATTTTATATTAAATTATCGGTTTATAATTTTATTTATTAAATTATCGGTTAGGGAGAGACGTGACCACTTCAGAACTTTTGATTGATAGTCATCGAGTGATAATGACGTCCGGTGTTGCCACATTTGTGCCATACACAGTGACGGACTCCTGTAGGTGGAGTCGGTGTGGGGATAAATTTGACAACACTTGCAACGCTCGTTACAAAACAATAGCAGAATTCCGTAACCATCTTAATGTTACGTAACGGCCGTAGAGTTCCGTAACAATCTTAAAGTTAATTAACGTCGTGAAGTTCCTTAACGATCGTAAAGTTCCGTAACGATCGTGAAGATCCGTAACGATCGTAAAGTTCCGTAATGATCGTAAAGTTCCGTAACGAATACACAGGTGTGGGGAGGGGTTGGTTTAATTTAAACCTGAAGCCTCCCCCACCCCCCGTCTGCATAGCCAAAATTCTCAATTTTCCCTCCCCTACGCAATAATCCCACTTTATGCATTCCCCCACATCATAACGACCACTTCAATTATAAACGCGCCACGTTCTTCTCCCTCTCCCTTCCCGTCGATCCCCGCGTGCTAACCGTCACGTCCCCTCCCCTCTCCTCCTGGCTCCTCCCGCCCCTGTTTAATTTCTAATTCAGACGTGGGAGACGGAGACGCCCAGGGCGCTGACGCCGCTTGCATCTGCTGGCCGGCGTCTCTCCTCGCAAGCATCCCAAGACGCTGGTTTGTCCCCTCCCTTCCTTTGCATCTTCACTTACATCCACCTCCATGGCTCAGCCTCTTGGTTCACAGTTCCAGAGAGATGCCTTTCTGTCGGAGACGCCATGCTTGTACATTATAATCACAAATCCTAAGTTGCATCAGGACTGCTGCCAGGGAAGATCGGAAGCAATGGGAATGTAGCATTATCCAACATCATTTAAAAAGGAAAGCCTAAAAGTCCAACGTTTTTCCGAAACACTCGGATTTTTCAAGAACCAAAAGATGAAAAACGTTTAAATTTTGTACGTAACTAAACGTCGCCACTCCGTAGGTAATAGGCTGCAAATTGCACACCTAACGAGAGGGTTGGCCTCCAGATCATTCACATCAAAATTCGTAAAAAATAGATAAAATGGACTGTTAAAATGGAGGATGAAGAAGTGCACAGAAAAGGCGAAGTGGAAAGACTTAAGTGGAACGTGGTAAAGCGAAGAAAAAATATGTTAGTTGGATGCACCCTGAGAGACGGTGCATTTATCAAGGACATAATCGAGGGAAAATTAGAAGTGGATTCCATGAGGGAGACCAAGGAATGGGCTAAATAAAGAAGGATATGGGAAAGAAGAAATGAATAAGAAACAGGATAAAATATAGTTATCAATGAATAAGCAAAAATATAGGGCTGCGGTTAACTAATTTTATGGATTGATGATGATGATAATCCGCTAACTTTTCGATGATCGTCACAATTCCTGGCGAGATCAGCACAGATTTACGATGGTGACTCCTAAGTAGTTGAAATTAAGGTTTTTAAATGCGGATATCGAGTTCGTCCCTTTTTGGTTCCGAAATACCGTACATGGGGCGTTTTATTGGGCGATATATCGGGCGATACATTCCCACGGGCAGCGACGGGTGTGGAGAAGAGGATAAGGCATTGGCGGCGTCGTGACTGATTAGACACGGAAAAAAGCCCTTCTTATTGTTTCTGTCCGAGGTCATTCTTGCGAAATCCCATTCAATAACAAGAAATTAAGATAACTCCACCTAGAATAACTCGTGCTTATCCGACCGATTGTTGGCGACCCGATGTATCAGTCTGACAGCTTAAAGTAATAAAGCAAGCAGTAACGCATAGTTGGTTACGGTTCTCAAGTGGTACCGGTGAACCAACCAGTAGAAACGTAGACTCTGAGAAAGGAGGACGAGAATAGGCTGCAGGCGTTCGAGATAGCGGTGTGGAGGATGACGAAGAAGGTGCAGTGGACGGAAAGGAAGACAAAAGAGGAAGTGCCTGGTATGGTGGGTGAGGAAAGAAAACTTCTGCATTTGATCCGAGGGAGGCAGGGTAGGTGGCTGGAAGAGGTAATTAAGGGCGATGGTTTGCTTAATGCTGTCATAGAGGGAAGGAAGTTGGGCAACCGGGGTAGGGAAGAAAGAAAAGGTGTTTTATGGACGGGATGAAGATGGGTAGGACATACCCGGAGATTATGTAGGTGGATAGGGCCCGGCATGTGTAAAAATTCAAAGTATATTTTACTTACTTCCATTAGGTTCTACTGGTAGATTTATTTAATGAATATCGGCCATGAAATCCGATATTTAGAAGCTTGGTTGGAATGCATATAGATTGATTACGCTGATACACACGATGATAGTGGAAATGGAGCGGGCGGCAACCACCATTCTCTCATCAGAGCTCATCCTCTGTGTTTCACTCCTACTTGACTCCTTCCACCCATCCGCAATCACTCCCCCTTCCTCCCCTCAAAGCCCCCCTCCCCCTCTGCCAGCCCCTGCTACTTCCTTGCGGAGGGAGGGAGGTGGGGGAGAGGGAATACAACCGTCACGCCGTAATTGAGTCCGCAGACAAAAGACGTGAGAGTCTGAGTTAGTGTGTGATTGTGAGGGAGAGGAGAGGATGAGAAGCTCTGCCAGGGGAGAAGTACGTTATTGAGGTCTGGAAGGAATGGCTAAAGAATCGAAGGGCATTGCCGGAGGAAACGAGGTTGCGTGGTCCGGCTAAGCGGAAGAGAATCCGAAAGGGAAGAAGTGAAGAAGAGAAAGAGATATATATATAAGGTCAGACGGAGGGACGGTATTAGAAAACTCGTGGGTTGAGGGAGAGTGAGAATAGATTGCGGGAGGAACTTTCGTGGACGTTTGACGCTGAGAACCCGGACAAAATTGCGACCTTCCGGCGGGGTAGGGTATTAACTCTCATTCGCTCGCCAAAGCCAGTTGCTCCGGTAGCTTAGCTATCCGCCGGTAAAAGTTCAAGGGCGTGCTATTATATCGTGTCAGGACGAATTATTTTTACCTACCCTTGAAGAGCCAAGAGATTTTGAAAAGCTAAATAAACCTATAGAGAACCTAGTGACAATGAAGTAACAGGAAGAGTACGTGCATTGAAAATTCTCCTCAAAGCAGTAGACTTGGGAAAACAGTCCATCGATCATTACGATCTAACTGCTCAGACATGACCATATAAGACGGACCAAAATCTCGCATCGTAGTTTCAAACCTCAAGAGTCCAGGAGGATGGCTGCCGAGCTTGTTGTCCATAATAGACACCATGCGGAGAAACACCCGAAAGCAGATACTATAAATGATAAACGCCGCGGAAATCTTCGTATCAATGGAGTAGCAGGACTGAAACGACGCAGGAACATTACCAGGGCAATCAATTCCACCATTGTCTCTTCTTGAATGATTACACGATTGAAATAAATTTGGTTTCGTATAATCTGGTTCACAACTCGAGATATACCCTTGGTGTACACCGCGCGCGTGCCAGGCGCGAGGTTGGACCCTACAGTGGCTATTTTGAACATGGGAGAAGCTTTCAGCGCAATACACCTCGCGACTACAATGTGCTAGCGTGTTGATTTTGGTGCGGAACGAAAGATCTTTTCTGAATTCCTTTTGCTTCTTCTACCTTGTCCGGTCTGGACGTTGGCTATCATCATGGCGAAGTCTGATTCGCTTGATGCATTTTGGACTAAGTAGTTTCACCGGTGTTGCTCCATACATTTTGTTAGATAGGCATTCTAATAAACTATTCCACTACCAGGGCCTCATCTTCTTTAACCTTCCCTCTGATAGGTAACTTAAGAAGTCCATATTTATCCTCGTGTATAATTATATGTCCAAGTTAATGTACTTTACGTTGTTTTATAGTTAACATGAGTTTGGGATGATAAACTACTGTGTGAAGGACTTCTTTATTCGCATCCGTCCAGAGGAGACCAAAAACGGGCTTCGTATCCCTGACACAATCAACCCAGAAATTTATTTACCCCTCACTTTTGAAAAACCTTGGGAAGCGTTCATGAATATGAAAGATGTAACGAAAAGATACCTGGGTTTAGAGCGTTTATGCGTTTAGAGAAGGTTAGTAAGGAGCTTGATATGAAGTGTGGCACATTGAGGTGGTGCAACTTGGACCCTGGGGAGGTAGGACGAGAAGAGACTGGAGGAGTCTTAGATGTGACGGTGATGCAAGTTCCTTCCTTCATTCTTTTTCGAGGAATATCCGGAAGTGCATTTAAGCAGAACCAACCCTTGCAAGTAGCGATTCTCATTGAGACATCGCTGCGATCCCCACTTCTAAAGAATATCTACAATTAACACGTGAAAAGCCGTCTTAAGCATCGCACAATGCATTCAATACAGAGCTCATCCACCCAAATAGAGGAGATAATCATGGGCGTCTGCGATATCGTACGGTTGTGGAGCTTGGAAGGGGTGAATGGAGAGTTCGATACATCGCATTCGTTAGGTACATCGCAATATCGCTAATCCACACGAAAGGTGGAGAAAGCTTTGTGTGTCCACCATGGCTTTAGGGTTGGGAGCATGGCAACGGGGGCGAGTTGGAAGTATGGGGGAGTTCGATAATTTGCATTCGATGCATCGAAATATCGCTCATCCACCTAAATGCAGGAGGAAGTCATGTGCGTCCGACTTGTGATGTGGGTTGACAACTTGGTAGGGGGGGTGAATGTATTGAAGGGGAAAGTTTGAGACATCGCAATCGATATTTCTCATTAAATACTACGCAATATCGTTCATCCATCCAATCAGCGGATTAAAACATCTGCGTCCGCCTCGTCGTGTGGTTTGGGTGCTTGATAGAAGAGTGAATGCATTGAAGGGAAGAGTGTGAGACATCACATTCGGTACATTTCATTAGATCGCAGTATCACTCATCAACCAAAATGGTGAGATAGCCATGTGCATCCTCCGCGTCGCGACGTGGAAGACGTGTCGTTTGGGTTGGGAGCTTGGCATGTTTGTGAGTTTAATGAAGGTGAGAGTTCGAGAACTCGCATTAGATACATCACATTCGATGCATCGAATTTGATATATCGCATTCGATATTTCGCATTAGATACATCACATTCGATGCATCGAATTTGATATATCGCATTCGATATTTCGCATTCGATATAGAATTCGATACATCGCATTCAATACATTGCATTAAGTGGCGATTACACACAGGAGTTGATTCCTATACGAGTTCACTTGGAAGGTGACTTGGACGTGTATCATAGGAGTTCACCATCGATAGTGGCGAAATTCGATACTTGGATGGAGTAGCCGGAGTAGCCGCCATCCTAGTTGTGGTTCCAAGTGGAGTCGAACTTCGGTCGACTCGATATAAATCGATCAAATATGAGTCAACTACTCCTGTGTGTAATCGCCGCTTTAGATAAACGAATTAGATAAATCTCATTCGATATATCGCATTCGATACATCCCATTCAGTACATCGTAGTATCGTTCATCCACCCAAATGATGGAGGAAACCATTTGTGCGTCCGCCTTGTCGTGCGGGTGGGGGACTTGGCAGGGGGTTAGAGAAAGAGGAAAGTGTGGGAGGAGTTCGAGGGGGATGAGAAGGTCTCCAGATATTAAAACCACCGGCTTCCCGGGGAGATGGATGCGGGGGTTCCGGAGGGCGGGAAGAGGGGTGAGGTTGGCACTCGGCTAGAGGAGTATAAGCAATAAAAGCGGGCATCACCAGACTCTCTCCCCATGCCACCACTTTCCCCTCTCGCCCCAATTCCTATCCCTCCCTCCCTCCCTTCACCCATACATACGCACTCACGCACACGAGCAGAGGGTACAATTCCACGGGCGGACGGGCAGACACCTCCATTCCTCACTCGCGTTCCGCCCTATATTGTCTGTCCACTCCCGTCTCCTCTCCTACTTTCAACTTGCCCACTCTCTCTCTCTGTCCTTCCTCCTACCTTTCCCCCCTCTTCTTCTCTCTCCCTTATCCATCCATCCATGCCTATTCTTCCTTTATCTCATTCCATTTCCTCTTCTCCTTCTTGCCCTCTTTATTTATTTATTCGTTTTTTTATTTTTTTAACCGTTACGATTGGGAGCAAAATAGCTGTGATCGATGCTGCCAATATTGTTGAAGATAACAGTAGAGAGTGCCATTTTATTTTTATTTGATTCCATTTTAAAAGTATAAGTTTCGCTTATTTTCATTTCATATTCATTTTACTTTGATTTTTGCTAATTTTATACCCATTTATTTATTCATTTTATGTAAATTTATATTTCATTTTGTCTATTTATTTTTTATTTTATTTTAATTTTAAATAAATTTTATCCTGATCTTATTTTCATTTAGCTTTTATTTTATCCTTACTTTAACTTTCAATTTCTGCATTTGATGCTAGTAAATTGTGTTTTTGAGCCTGTCATTTTCTAACGATTTTTGCCTGCTTGTATGACTGCAATTAACAGCATTGTAATTATATAATCGTTTTTGCATATTATACGACTGAGCTGTAGCCAGGGACCCCCCGAGTGATACATGTGTAGCGTTCATCTCCGCATGAATGAAATAATAGTTTTATGACACCATATTGCAAGTGTAATCTACCTTACACTTCAGAAGGACGAATTTCAGGAGAATACCAAGAATGGAACAACACATCCGGAAAATCTTGGAGGACGTTAAAATTAAAAAAAAAAAAAGTTGTAGAAATGAATCGGTTGGCAGAGGGGAGAGTGAAGCACAGAGCTGCTACAAGCTAATCATCTATGTGATGACTACTGATTATGATGCGATACATATCAATATTTTATACCTTTTACGCAGGAAGGAGCATGAATTCACCATGTGATATTTTTTTGATAATGGGACCGAGCAGCAACATTTAGATGTTAATGTGATTCCACCGAAAAATGTGCCATATTCTTGCTACTTCAACTGAAACTCGACCTTCCTTTTTTATATGAATAAAGAAATATCCTATACCCTTCCAGTCTATTGGATTCTAAAATTGAATTTGAAATTACATCGTGTTCATGCGAGAGTGGCTGAAATATGCTGAAATAGTATCTTTCAATCTATCCTAGGACCATTCTTGCGAGAAACTGTTTATATGAAAACAATTCTCCCAGGAAATTGATAAATTTAAAATTGATTACACCAATCCATCACTGTTTGAGAATGATGAGCAAACTAGCACATAAACTGAAGCCAAAATACATTATTTCAATAGAAATGACACGGCAGTTGGCTCATACGGCAGGAAGAATTGTTCATTAAAAATATATACGCCGAATAATCTGACAATTTAGTTCATTCATTTCAGTAATCTACCGGTTAGAGGTAGGTTATGATGAAAGTCAGAGAATATCCAACGAACTCTTACACGTGCCGTGCCCATTCTACCTCTAGTATTTCTTTCTTCATCTCAGCATAAGTCCTACCTTTCTTCATCCCGTCCAGAAAACCGATTCTCTTCCTTCCCCTTCCCCGCTTACCCAACATCCTACCCTCTATCACGGCCTTCAGCAAACCACCGTCCCTCATTACCCCTTCCAGCCACCTACCCTGTCTTCCCCTAATCTCATCTATAAGTTTCCTCTCCTCGCCCACCATGTCAAGCACTTCCTCATTTGTCTTCCTTTCCGTCCAACGCACCTTCTCCATCCTCCTCCACACCCACATCTCAAAAGCCTTCAGCCTATTTTCGTCTTCCTTTCTCAAGGTCCACGTTTCTGCCCCATACAACGCCACACTCCATATCAAGCTCTTCACTAGCCTCTTTTTTACATCCTTACTTAAGGTCGTAGGTTTTTAAAATTCGATAGGTAAGCGTTATCTTCAGTGAATGGATTATTATTTAAACAATAGGAAGCAATAGGTGTAATTTAGTATTCGTTTTAACTTACGCAGTCGCGGTGGATTTATCTTTGAGCATTTACACGGGGTACCTGCTCTTAAAACCACTATGCTATATTGGAATTGGATAAATATTCAGTGGATCGATTATCAAAAGTCCGCGATAGTTATCGTGTGAAAATAGCAAACTGTCGCATGATTTCATACACGCATTGAATGTTACATGACCTCTCATTGCTTTCCAAACAATGGTTATCGCACACGGACAAGATGTAACGACTCGAGAATTCTGAACTCTGACTAAACCATGAGATAAAATTAGTTTTCTCGCATGTGAAAATTATCACGGAATTTCGAGAATAGACCTCCCATAAGTGCCAAACGTTCTCCTCATCTATTCTTCCTAATCTCCATGGCCAGAAAACCCACTCCACCCACCGTGAATCTGTCTCCCCCACGCCCTCTTTTCGATCCTAATTCCTTTTCATCCCTTTCGTTTCCATTCCAGCCCTCCCATTCCTCGAAAGCCTACCACATAAAATCAAGAGTTGGACACAAATGCTCTCGCTACGAATCAAGAGCCGATAAAGATTTCGATTGTTAAATTCGAGAGAACCCAATTGTTCTAACAACGGCCATTGCGTATTTTCAGTGGATAGGAAAATGAGCGATTCAGAGTTGTGCTGTGAAACTTGGTGGGTGACACAGTGGTAGCCATACCTGAAGGATGTTTATCTGTTTGAATCATTAACGGACACTGCGACGCTTGATCGTGAGTCTCTTTCGGGCACAACTCACTTTATTGCCCAATAATGAACTCAAACCGCTCCAAGTAGGGTGATTTTTTTTATGCAAGTTCAAATGCTAACTCCCCAATGCAAGTGTGGCATAGCAATAATAATTTCGTCTTTTTTTGTCAAGCAAGGTAAAAAATCCACTCAAGCGGGACTCGAACGCGTGACCCACAGATTGGCTGTCGAATAATTTACCCCCTCACCACCGGGGCTGATTATATTGCCCTCCTGGAAGTATTCTCTATTATGTAGGAACTGGCTGAGGAGTTTTTTGAAATAGCATGGAAATTATTGGGTTTTTCATTTCAGTGCATCATATTTCCAAACAGTGATCTCTTACGGTGTTATTAACTTATGAACTCATAGGTAGGTCCTCAAGGTAAATGTAATCTTCACGTTGAAACTCCAGTCCTACCAAAACCAAGACGTTATACTACAAGAATCCTAGAAATACAGTCATCATTATTATTAAGGTGATCTACCAGATAAAGTAGGTTAAAATTCAAGTTAGCATAAATCTTATAGACTTTTGCAGCCGCAAGAACCTTTCAGTAATTTCTTTCTTTATGTCATCACACGTCCCACCTCCCTTCATCTCATCCATTAAGCCTTTTCTCCTCCTTTCCCTTCCTCACTTACCCACAATCCCTCTCATTCACGGCCTTCAACAACCACTCCCACCTCCTCTACCCTTTCTTAATCGTACTCAAATGTTTCCTCTCCTTAACTATCAAACTAAGCACTTACTTCTTTGTCTTCCATTTTGTCCACCACATCTTTCCTAATTCTTTACCGTACCTACATCTCAAACGTCCACAGTCCAGTAACATGACCCTAGTCATCAGAGGTTATAAACGCCCTCAGGTTTGAGGGTTTATGTTGGAAAAACAAATAGATGTAATTTTTACTGGAAATCTGATCAATTGCACCACCTTTTTTCAGTTTTGACACTTATATTACTCCATGAGGGACAATATTTTTTTGTGAAGTGGGAATTATGCATGAGAAATGACCAGACACTTGAAATAACTAGCGACTTACCCCATAATATATGATGAATTAATAATAATTTTTAAGTTGATGCTGCGATGGAAATTTGAAATTTGTAAAAAAATTGGTTCTTTCGTATATTGGTACTTAATTGATTTATTGCATTTAACATTTATTTTGACTCCACCGATTTTTATGAGAAACAAATTTTTGAAGTCCAATGGGCTATGTGTAATCTCCGGGAAAGTTCGTTAAAAGGCCTATTTAGAGTCCAGAAATGATTTCTGGGTCAAATCATTGAAGTCAATGGCGAATTCAAGGCAAAGTATTTTATTTTCCGATTTAAAACCATCATAAAATACCTAAAAAACAAATAGAGAAGCGAGCGACCGGTGGACTTGCGACGTGATTTTTGTAGACGCTCCAAAAATTAATTTGCTCAGCACGTGTGACTTCTTCATTAATTAATTATCCTAAATAAAAAGTACTTTGCAATCAAAGATCGTCCTTTGGACATTTTCGATGTTAATTCTCAAATTTAATGAAGGCTACTTTCTTCCCATCGAATTCCTGTTCCTAAACCCCTTAAGATTTGGTGAGTCAACAATTATTTTCCATTTAAGATTAAAACTAATATTTTAAAATTAATTTCGCAATTTAACCGAATAACCTTTGCAACTATGAATTGTTCATCAAAATAAGTGGAGAAAGTAGCTAGGTTTTTCATATGTTTTGTCATTTCTCATGCAATTTTTCATATTATTATTTAGTTTCTATTGATTAAGTTGAGTGTTCACTACTGTAATTTTTTTTGAACAGGGTTTCTACTGACCGTGATCACTGCGGTTATAGCGGTGAAACAATCTTGAAACACTGGACGTTCCAGAGTCTCCTGGAATCGAAATGCCAAATGAAGATGGTCTCGCAGTTGGAAGACGGTAGGTGTGTTACATCCCTTTCTGGATCCCTCGGGTTCTTCCTTGGTTCGGTAACTTCTCTATCAAACCCGCTCCCCTCTTAGTTTCCTTCGCCGAATGGTTATACTTCCTCCGCCCATGTCTTGGACAGTGCAGTCCGGCCGGAATGTCGTCTTAAGGCCATTTCCCCTCGCCCTATTACAACTTCAGCCCTTCTCTCTTACTTTCTCTCCCTCTCTCTCGCAATCTGTACACCGAATCATTCTCTTTCCCCCGTGAAACTTTCTCGCCTCTTCCAATACTCCTTCGTCCAACTCATCCTCCGACCTCCCTTGGAATGGCAACGTCTTATTCGCCTGCTTCTTCTTACGGTGGCTAAAGCCGTAATCGTGGGTCAGTGAGTGCATATTTTAATATTTTTTTTAAAGTCGAAAGTAGGCATTCGACAATTATCCCAGAATTTCGATGGTAGATCTCTTATGCTCAATGTTCTTCCCGTCTATTCTTTCTAATCTCCATAGCCAGCAAACTCACTCCACCCACCATGAATCTGCCTCCCCTACGCTCCGTTGTTGATCCAAATTTATTTGTATCCCTTTCGTTTTCCTGACACCCCTCCCATTCCTCGATAGTCAGGAATAAGTCGAAAAGAAATTCGAGGACCACATTTTATTTTAGTACATCTGTTTATTCGTTGGAATTCGCCATGCAGGCAGTAGCGGAAATGATACGAGAATTATATTTTAATACTTTTATTAAACTAAAGCATATTATGACTATAGTTTTCGACTCGGTATTGGAAATTCAGAAATTATTATATTGCAAAATGTTGTTTTCGAATATTAGAGTTTGCGTAATATATTGATATTTGTTAGCAACCATTGCAATAATAAGAAATGGTCCATGGATAAACAAAGAAAACCTGCGCAGATATAATGGAATTACTACGAAATGTATACGCTTAGAGCATTGGATGCCAAAAACTAAACACATATACTGATATACGTATATGATGCAATTTTTTTCACTTTTATCAATTTAGATATCACTAAAGAGAAATGTGTGCAAAGTTTATCGCAAATCTGTACATAAACAACAATCGCTCCATCGTCGTTAGGGGGATCCACTGTAACTGTTTGTGTCGATGAAAATACTGAATCCCACCCTTTTGTGTGCTGTGTTTAAACATTTCTCCTGTCGCTGGTAACATTCGTTACCTATTGAGAACCAATGCTATGTTACAAAATATGCAGATCATTCCACAAATATATTTTTACAGAAAACTTTTATCCAGACATGGACTGAAGCGCAAATTCTAAGGAATTATTTAATTTTTACTTCAATCATCACAGTAATTAACTAGCAACTCAAAAAATAAAGTGGTCATTAGATCTTTATTTTATTTTAATTCAATTTATCGGGAGTTTTCCCGTTTTATGAATAATTTTTCGCAAAAATGGTAATTAAATTACATACATTTTTCTTCTTTCAGGAGGTATCAGAAATTTATCAGGAATTTGGATTGAACCGCGAAGAATAGGTACGCGGTAACTCTAATCTCTTGGTCGGTGGCGTCATGCGCTCGACTGCAATGTGTCATTGTGTACCCGTATGAATTCATGAACAACTAGTTACCTTTAATGTCCGCTCAACGTCGTGGGATCTCGGTTTGAGTCACTGTCAAACAACATGATTTTTCTTCTGTAGAATTTTTTGTAAGCACTTGGCGGCAGAGGCTGTTAAGATAATACCACGGCTATTTAACGGTGTCTTCAAAATTTGTTCATCCAAACTTTAACAAACCCGAACGGTGCTACCTTAAATAGCGCTCTTAAAGGACTGGATGACCTCTCCAAATAAATAGTAACTGATATGTAGTTTGGTACTCATATTTAAGAGCAGACAGCTGAGGATAATATAACACACACTGATGATACCTTGAGCACTCGCAGATGGCACACGTCAACACATTCTCTTATTTTATCCTCAGAGGAAGGAAGAAAAGCTCCCCTTCCGGAAAGAATCACTCACATGCTCGCGACGTCTTGTCATTCCAGGAAAAAACTAATAATAAAGGAACGGTGATGAAAAACTAAGGGTGAAGGAAAACAGAGATGGAGTATAGGAAGAGAAAACGAAGTGACCATTCCGAATAAGAGAAATAGTTTTCCCGTGTAATAGGAAAAATATGAAATACAAACTATTTTATTTTATTTTTTGGAGGGTCCGAATGGTGGACGTCTGCTGGGGCGATGGGTGGTAGTGGGGGGGGGGCGTTTGGGAAGGGGGGGAGGCATGGTTCGTGGGGGTGGAAGAATCAGGAAGGGGGAGAATGGTGAGGGGAAGGCGTCGAGTGGGAAGACGATGAGAAATAAAAAAACAGGACAGGAAAAGAAGAGACGGTTGTCGTGCGGGGGGTCGGCGATATTGGCTGAAACGTGAATGCCAAAAGGTAAAGGGAACTGAGGGTACGAGGGAACTATGCCAAAGCGGAGCTATGCTATGCGGTGCTATGAGATGCCATGCTACGCTTTGTCGTAATGCTAAAATGGACAATGAAGGGAGCCGAGAGTACCAGAAAGTTATGTCAGTGCTGAAGTATGCAATGTGGTGCTATGTTATGCGTTGTCTAATTGCTAAATGGGATGGCTAAGGCAGCCAAGAATACTATCAATCTATGCCAGAGCTTAGCCAGGTAATGAGGAACTATGAGATGCATTGCTATACGTTGTGATAATTCCGGAAGGGACAGTAAAGGGAGCTGAGTGTACCCAAGATCTATGCCATAGCTGAGTTATTTTATGAAACGTTTTGTGATGCGATATGCTACGCTGTGAGGTGATGCCTAAAGTATACCATGTATGTAAGCTTTGTAGTAATGCAATAAAGGGGCGATAAATGTAGCCGAGGTTACCAGACAGCTATGCCGTGGCTTAGCTGTGCTATGCAGTACCATGAGGTGCGATTCTACAAGTAGTGGTAATGTCAAACTGAGCTGGGTAAGCGGGGAGCGGGAGAAAAAATAGGATTTATGGACAGGATAAGGTAGGGTGTGGTCGTATGTTGAAGAAAATAACTGTGTAAGGAAATTCATAAATTATCTAGAGGATTTTTTCTCTTCCATTTCAGCCTGCTTTAATCGGTGTTTCTTTCATAATAATAATATTTTAATAATACTACTCATCATCGCTAGTGTTTGTTTTTTCTAAGAACCCTAGATTGCAGTGATAAAAAATACTACCCGACCGTACGCCGGGCATGTCGAAGATTTCGGACACCGTCATCTCTGTGGAGAGGCCTTAGGGAGATGTGGGATTGAGTTTTGTGCAGGGGGTACCTTTAACCTGAGGAGGAGGTAAGCTGTTGGGGGGTGGGTGTGGGGAGGGAGGAGCGTGACAGCAAGAAAAAATAGAAAGGGAAAGAAAGAGGAAAAGCGTTTCATTTCGAGTCGGACAAATTCCACGCGTCGTGGGGCGCATTGACTGAGAGCAAGCACAAGGGGGAAAGGGGCGCAGATGTCACACAGGGGACGGACGAGCAGGGGGACCCCCCTTCATGCGTGGCGTCCGGCACCCGCCCATCCCCCTGGGCACCCCCCAGCCCCCACCGCAGCTCTCTCTCTCCCTCACGCACGTAGTACTCCTCCAATATATCCCCTTTCGCCTCGTCTTCCTCAGCCCCACCATCCCCTCAATGCCTGCCACATCTCCAAGCCTCACCCTCTGCCACACACTACCTATCCCCCCCTCCCCATTCTTCTCCATCACTTTTCCAATCCCTCTCCAGAGGCGCTATCATGGATCATTCCTGCGCGTCGTCGATATTGATATCCAAAACGCGGACGTCCATTGTTGTGAACTGTTCGCAGTCACTGTTCTTGCGACTCGCTCTTCGAATGCGAGACCGGTGATTTTAAAGATACGTAGTGTAAGCGCTTTTGAGGTGAGCCAGGTTCACAACTTTGAAAGGTTGAAACAAAATCTAACCGACCAAGCTAAATACAAGTTTAAATTCTAATAACCCCTTTAAACAGCATTCCAAGTAGTATTTGTTAATTATTTTTTGTTGAGTGCCGAATTTAATTAGTGAACACTATTTTCTTCATTTTTATTAGTGTTTTGGAGTTATCCAAACATTTACATGGAATCACGGAGCGGGAAAAAGCTCATTTAATAATGCAACATAAGCACATATTAAGGCAATTTTTACCTTCATCTAGCCTTAATACTTGGCATAATAAAGATTTTTGAGATATTTCATTTCTTGCTTTTTTTAAATTTTTATTTTAAAATTGGTTTACGAATGGTCTGACATAGGTAATGATATTAAAAATTTACTTTTGGCACCAAATACGGGTTGACATATGCTATCTGTTTCAGGTGCTTATCTTAAACGACTTGAAACCTCTTGAATGCTGATTATACCGTTTTCGTGCATCATATAGTTTTATTCGACTTGTTGCCGTTTTGTTGTTTCCTTGTTGTAATTAGTTATCTAAAATTTCCAGAGTTTATCGTTGATACTTAATTTTATTTATTTTTTTACTCATATAATGTCTCTCTCGAAGGAGTTTATTTCATGGATGACAATTTTCGTCTCTTTTTGTTATTTTACGGAGTAATGGCCTGTCAGCATCCCTCTAAATCGGATTACCTATTTTTATTTGAGTTAAGAAACGAATCAAATCTCTTTTTGAAATGATGACAATGGAAGGAGTGTTAAGGAAATGAATATTTACGACTTTTCTCTCTCACGACGATGTGTTACATGGCACCGGGATGAAAAACGCGTGGAGCAACATGTTGCAATATTTCTCTATTAGTTGGTTTTATGCGCGAGTCCGAAGAGACAACCAATACAATTCAAGTTAATCACTGCGCAGCTGATACATATCTACTCTGCCTGGATTGCATTATAAGCTTTTTAAATCCGATGTAGTAAAAATCAGACGTTTTATTTTCCTCGTAAGCCGTAGATCAGCCAATCTTACTTCATATTAATCCCAATTCCTCTCAATACAAGTTTATTTTATATAAATGCGTTAATAAATGGAACAGTTTGTTCGAATTCATATTTTAAGCCTTGAGAAAATTTTAACGCTATTGTATAAATCAAATATGCTTTTACAGGGGTTAACAATAGAAAGTAAACGGTTGTAGGCTTTATATTGTGGAATGTATCCATTACGGAAGAATTTAATAACTTTGTTAACATTTATTTCCTCGACCCGGGTTTCAACGCTGTCATCTCATAAGGTCTGAAGATGACACCACGTGTTGAAACCCGGGTCGTGGTAATAAATAATTAGTAGAGTTAACAAAATTATTAAATTCTTCCGTTAACAATGGAGATGTACCACAGTTTACCGGACATTTACTTATTATTAGATTTTCAATTTATGGTAGTTACAATTAGGTATATCTACATACCTGTCACACCTTTACCTTTCGGAGTAGACAAAGTGAAAACATTTTTAACGTTAGGCGTAGAAAACTTGCTCCCTCATAATAATTTTCTTCATATTGCCCTATCCATGCATACCACTTTCACTTAACTTACATTCAGACCACGTTTCTGTTGCGTTTTATGGGGCGGAAACGTGGTCTCTGAGAAAGGAAGATGAAAATAGGCTGAAGGCGTTCGAGATGTGAGTGTGGAGGAGGGTGGAGAAGGTGCGGTGAACAGAAAGAAAGACAAATGAGGAAGTGCTGGACCTAGTTAGTGAGGAGAGGAAACTTCTGAATGAGATTAGGGGAAGTCAGGGTAGGTGGCTGGAAGGGGTAATGAGGGGCGATGGTTTGCTGAAGACCGTGATAGAGAGAAGGATGTTGGGAAAGCTGGGAAGGAGAAGAAAGAGAATAGGTTTTATGGACGGGATGAAGAAAGGTAGGACTTACGCTGAGATGAAGAAAGAAATACTAGAGGCAGATAAGGACCTGCACGTGTAAGAGCCTGTTGGATATATTCTGACTTTCATCATAACCTATCTTTAACCGGTAGATTCCTCAGATGTGGGGCATTGCTTCATACACGTTCTCGTATTCTTTAGACTCCTGATTTTTCTCCCCTTCAGAGTCTATTCAATCACATTCACCCGTGACTTTAACGGTGTACCTTGTCCTCTCACATCATTTAATCCACTACAATATATCTGTTTCGTTATTCGAATCTCACCCATTCTTTCAACATGGCCAAACCAACGAAGCAAACTTCTTTCATATATATCCATTACTTGAGCATCCAAAGAACATATTTTCTTCACTTACTCGTTCCTAACCGTATCTATCCTACTTTTCCAGCTAAAAATTCTCTGGCACCGTATTCTTACTGAATTTATCTTGCTACCGTGCTTTTTCTGGAGTACCCAGGTTTCCCTGCCACGTAATTTCGTCGGGAGTAGAACACTTTTGTACACCGCGATTTTCGCTTTTCTAGACAAACACTCATTCCTAGATATGCTCCTCGTACCACCTACGAATTTCCTACTGGAATTTGCAAAGATACACAAACTCGTCTACTTGCTGAATTACTTCATCATTTACCCTCATCATACAATCATTCTTACCTCACTCCTTATCAGAAAAAGTACTATTTTGGTCCTTGATTCATTCTCAAATCCTTTTTCCATGTTGCTTCATGGAAGTTATCGAGGAGCTCCTGTGATTTCTGTGGGCTGTCAGACAGCACTTTAGGGTAGTTAACTAAAGTAAATGCTGCTGTAGAATGAATGGCATTGTATAATCAATGGCGTGCTGTATAAGAAAATAAAATATCAGAGCATTCCACACTGTACTCTATCAGTGTGGATTGTATAAATCTTTTCCTTTATTATGGAGCGTTTCTAAAGAGTTAAGCCTTCATCAGTGCAGAAATATTGTATGCCTTGAGAAAGATTTTACATGCTACTTATGAAGTTTAGATAGTTACAGATACACAATTTCGAAGAACAGCTTCTTGCAAGTGCTTATTAATGGGTTATCAATTAAATATTATTGGATTATCAATGGAAAATGAATATTTTAATAGCTTAAATCGACTGTTTACTTAGATTAAACATCCTCTCTGAAGCTTAAAAGTCTGTGTAGATATATGTATTACCGCTTGCAATGAATGTCGTCCACCTGCCGTTTTAAAATATACTTTTCTAAGTAGGTACTCATCAAAAAGTTCATGATTTTATAATCTTTCGATGATGATAATCTACGGTGTAGCTCATAAGCCTGATATTCGAATCAACATTATTTCGAGATATTCAACAGTATTGTGATAATTATTTTTTTCAGATATTTCAACTGCTCATGATTGAATTCAAGTTTAAGTTCGCCCAACAATAGCATACGGTATAACCTTATTGTGCTACAAAACCATAAGCAATTACTTTCGTCTGTTACTGGTGTGAACCACAAGTATCTGAATACAGTCGATTCTACTACGATATGACAATCAAGGCAGACTAATACGTGTTCAAATATACTGTACTTTCCAGTATTGAAGAGAGATTTTCTTTTTTTTGCTCTGAAATCTGTTAATATGCAAAATCGTCATATTTTAACGGACTATAATAGGAATTTGAATGGGAAAACTTATTTTGAAAAAATTATGTTTTTCAATAACTAATGGAATGATGCTCTTTACTTCAGTGGAAAATGAGATTTTGTCAGAATAATGAATCATTCCCCAAAGTGATGTATACTTCAGTTCAAATGCCAAATGGAAAGACAGAACACAGGTATTTTTATAAATAATCAAAAGCTATCAAAAGAAATATTTCAGATCAAGTTCCCGCTCCACTTAATTTAATTTGCAATCACGTCCCGAGAGATGCATGTTGTTTTTCGTTGAAAAGAGGATTGGAGTCAAAATGGAAAAGCACTGGTGGAACAATTTCGGACGGTTTAGCCGTGAGATTGTGCTGGAATCTAATGAAAAATCACAGCTCATTGAGTTGATATCACCATCGATAAAGGGAAGGATCCGAAAAAAAAATATTTTCAGCATTTCATTTTTTCTCGATGATCCATTAACTCAAAAGATATCGCGACTGAGATCATATGGCAGGATTGTTCGATTGGCTCTGGAATTGGTACTTTTCAGATGCTTTCACGGTCATCTGCAAATGATAGATGTTTTCGAGCGCATGGGAGCGTAATCGGTACTGCAGCGTTGTAATTCGAGTCCATTACAACCATCGAAAAATATCTTCTTTACGAGCGCCAATCCAAAAGAATAAGTTCTTAATATTAAGTCCCTAGTCCGCTAGGAACGGTTTCATTAATTGTAGCGATGTATTAAAAGGTAATCTTTCCTCCCCAAAACGTTTTCCCAATCTCCTTGCATTACTCCCCCATCAATTTCATCTCCTTGATGGCTGACCTGGAATTATTTTTCTTTCTTTCATCCACATAACCGACCTTCCATTCGCAATTCCCCTCCGTATTACCTCCTCTGCGCGCGACGGATAACAACCTTCATTTTTTTCTCTCTCTCCGTTTCCGTTTTAGTGCTCCCTCCCGCCACCGCCCCCTCCTCTTTTCAGGGGCGCCACTTTCGTCAGCTACAATTTCAATCTCGGTCCCAATCGCCATTTTCCGACGATTTCCTTCTCTTAGCCCCTCGAAATTGAGTCTTTTATTCTCTCCTACTCCCTCTTTCTCCCCTTTTCTCTCTCCCCATCTCTTTTCGATGCGTTTCATCTCATTTTTATCTTATTTTTATCTCATTTTTATCATTTCTTTTACCCTTCCTTCGGATGCCATTCCTTTTTTCAAACCCCCGTACATGTTGTGCCACTTCCTCCAGTGATTTTGAGCTTTCATTTCATGCCCGTTGGGACTGGCGCGATATGTATGTTAGCCGATTGCGATACTAGCGATAATGTATTGTATCTACCGGTCCGATATTTTAGGAAATAAAAATAATCAGTTGTACTATTCTATGTTAGTCTGCAGGTAACGGCCATTGTTGATGGAGAATATAATACGACTCTTTCGTAACTAAACGTACTAACTTTCACGAATTCTTTCTTTATCACGTCATTTTTCCTTTTTCTTTTTATCCTGTTCATAAGTCTTTCTCTGTCTTCCCCTTTCCTGCATACTGAACGCCCTCCCATACATCACAGCCTTCAGCAGCCCTTCGCCCCTCATCATCTGTAGTATAGGTATAGCGAAACTTGGTGGCACTCACCAGCGGAGGATTATAAGACACTGACCGTAAACCAAGCGTTGATGGGCGGGCAAAGTTATCAAAGGACCTTCGGAGGATCCTGTGGAAAATGAATCGGCCGCTTCATCCCACATCTAATGTATGCTTTCCTCTCCGTTGCTTAACGCTCTTTACAAGAGAGTGCCACCAAGTTTCGCTACACCTATACCAACCGCTCTGCCTCCACATAATATACTTCAGAAGTTTCCTGTCCTTACCCACCATATCAAACACTTCACCGCTTGTTTTCCTTTCCGTCGACCGAACTTTCTCCATCCCCCTCCACACCCATATCTCTAACGCCTACAGATTATTCTTGTACACTTTCCTCAGGGTCCAGGTTTCTTCACCACGCTGCAATACACTCCATATTATACTCTTCGCCAGCCTTCATCCTTCCTCAAGGTCCCGTCATGAGCTCTCTCATTTAGCTGAGCGCCTCTTGCGCTATTTCAGTTCTCCTTCTACTGTATTTTCTACTATTCTCATTTTATTCCAACGTACTTCCCCAGTAAATAAATTGCTCGGATTCCTCCATTTTGTGCCCTCCTACTAATATGACCAGCCTCGCTTTCTATGTCCTGGAGAATCCTAATACATTTATTTTTTATGATTCATCTTCATTTCGTACTTACCACTCTGCTTTTCTAATGACTCTACTGATGCTTGCTGTCCCTTCGATGGTCGACGAACCAACGCCTGGTTCTCCGTGAATCTAAGCATCTAAATCAGCTGGCCTCCTACTTTGATTCCCACATCTAACTCTTCCCATGCCTCTCTTACCATTTCCTCAGCATAAATGTCAAAGAGCAAAGGTGACAGCGGGCACCCTTGCCTTACCCCGCGCCCTTAACTGCCCACCTTGATACACCGTCACACACCCTAACCTATAACTTTCTTGTTCAACTTTGCTACAGTGACTTTTTCACTCCAACGTACAACCCAAGTAATGAAAGCGTACCAATTTATCTATTTGTTGCCCTCCTAATATTTAGACCAGCCACGTTTTCTTCGTTTCTTCTCTTTCTGCCTCCGTCTAATGTCCTCCAGGAGTCTTCACTGCTCACCCACCATATCAAGCCCTTATCTTTGCTCTACGGTTGGTTCTTTCTAGTATTTCCTTTTTCATCGGGTTGGCTGTATCGGAATATCGACTAGCTGAGTATCGGTTTGTTTCAGAATAACGAATATCGAGAAATCCCACCAATTCTTGTAATATATCCCACCAAAGTCGGTCTTCGCACCTGTGAGCGTGACTGTGTAAACACATCATTTGTGCAACCGCAATGATTGGAAAATTCTTGTAATACCTTTTTTGTCCTTAGGGTGGAATCAATCCCTTCGTAACGGGTTGACTGTATCAGAGTATCGATAAGTAAAATATCGGTTTGTTTATTCAAAAACGAATATGGAGGTAACCCCCGGTTCCCGTCATACTCCTCTTTGTCCAATGGGTGCCCATTGAATCTTTCCCTCTGGAAAGAAAAGGTTAAAACCTTCTACCCCCTTCCCATACTGTCCTCATTTTCAAAAGTGATTTCTGGGAATTAAGGCTGTTTCCCTTAAATGGGCCCCGAAGATCGGTGGGGTTAGGAGACGTGCTGGGGGAATTGTTTCTTTCTGCCTACCCTTCCCCCCTGGTGCTTGGCCCTCTCACCGTGGTCCAATCGCTAGAATAAGCATTGCCTATCGACCTCCTACATCTCTTCCACTCGTCAATCAGCTTTGCCAATCCGAGTAGGTATCGACTTCTTTCGACCTAACCGAACGCCAGCCATTTCACGGAACGGAATCTCACGCGAGTGTTTGCATTGAGTGTTGAGAAATGTCGCAATCAAATACCTGCCGGAGTGCCAATGAACATCAGTGATCGTAGCAGCCCCTCGATTCGTTTCTACGTGTGTTCAAATGAAAGGTGAAAACATTTCATCAGTGGCGTGTTGTATTATGCGTATGCTGTCATTTAATACCAATGGTTTCAAATTTGATCTTCTTGTATCTTTTTATCTATAGAATCAATCCTTGCTGGCAGATCGATACAAGTAACTACCCATAAAAGAATAGAAAAACACTATTACTTTAAATGCAGGAGCTTAGATCGCGGGAATTATGGAATTGTTTATAAATATTAGTTATTTTCTATTTATTAATGATTTTATTTTACGAAACATTTTTTTCAATTTTTGCTTCATATTTCTGCTAACATAAAATTAAACCATTTCTGCTAAACCCTTTTATAGAGAAAGTTAATCAGTTATATAAATGATTTCGGTAATTAGAACAATAGAATAAAATGCTTAGTGACGCATGTATACAGTGTTCTTGCTCGCTGTGCCTTTATGATTTAAGAATTGATTTCACACATTAATATCTATATTTTTTTCTAATTTTTCTCGGGTAATTTATTTTTACATCGGTGTGTAAACGTCTCAGATTGAGGTCATGTTGTGTATTTTAGGAGCGTTATTATAAATTCCTTGAATATTGCGTTTATGACTCCAGAAAGCTCACTGATTAATCAATTAATCTCTCTTTTGCAGAGCAGTTTTTAGCTGGAAAGATTTAGACACGAGAACTGTGTGTAGAAAACAGTTCCTCACGTTTTATTTCTACGGAATAATGTATTATCCTGATTTTATGTTCTACAAATGGAAACACTATTGCAATTGGCTAAAATCTTCAATTTTCAATTCTTCAATTTTCATTCCAATTAGTTCATTAAAATGTCGTTTATTCTCATGTCAAGCTTATGTCGTACCTATTGCTGATGCAAAATTGGACAAACTAATTGAGCATATTCGGGGAAAAAATGTCTTACCACGTAAAGAGCAAACTACTCCGTTAGGATATCCCTACCCCCCAATTCTCTTTTGATTTGCTTGGAACAGAATATTCTTCAGGTCCCATTTGTTTTGTGCGCGTCACAGAGTGATAAATATTTTCGAGTTATCGGCTGAGTTACGTTCATTCATGTCTCCCGAGTTTTCTCGTCATCCTAATTTATTTTCCCGTTTCCATGACAACAGAGGGCACGTCGATGTAAGTTCAGGGATCCCCAGCGATAGTTCAGGGGTCCCTTTTGGATATTACGCAGGCACCAACTCCTCCGATCGCCCCCGCACAGTTCTCGCCTAAAAAAAGGAGCAGACAGATTTTCTCATTTTATCATCGTCGTTTCACATGTATTTTCCTATATTACTCCCTCTCTCCCTTTCCAACTCTCCCCATCCCCCAACGTGTTCTCCTCGCTACCATATTTTATCATCGCTGCCTTTCTGTAAACACCGGCCGTATATCTCCCTCGGAATCGATATTTAATTCACTCAGGAAATACGATTCTTCATTTTTGTTCTTTTCCCTTTCGGCTCTTGCGTGATGTATTTATTTATTTGCATACCCACTTCGTTCGCTCGCTCAGTACATTTTTTTCGTCCCAATTTTATCGTCGTTTTCATTTATTTTTTTGTTAAATTTAAGCCTATCAAAACTGAATTGCAACGGACTAACCAAACAGTCGGTGTAATCAATTTATGAAACTGGCCTCTTGCTTTCCTCTCTTCTCTCCGCTCTGTTCGTACGTTTGCCGCCCCCTCTCCTGTCCCCCACCCTCCCACGCACACGGGCTGCTCCCCCTGTTAACTCGGTAGCGGAGTTTTTCGCCGAAAAATTCCCACTCACCCCATTCCTCCGCTTTGATACGCCCCATACCCCTCTCCTTTACCCCACGACCTCCCTCTTCCTCCTCCTGTGATACCTCCTTCCCTGTGCTCCCAATTCCTTGGCGCTTGGTCTTTCACTTGATTCCGGAGAAAGCTGAATGACCTTTTAAGGAGCTTCGGTGGTTTCACACAACTTCAGAGAATTCAATGAAATTTCCTGCAAGCATTGTTCTAAAGCTACCTGCAAATTTTCAGAATTATTTGCCGCAGGTTTCTTAAGATATTTGATCGAGAATTGGGCATGAAATAACAAGGGTCCTTATGCCTTTTAATCTGCATCCTGCAAGTTATGCATCCATGTTCAAGAACCCTACTCGTGGTGCCAATTTCACATCGTCCGCAACGCGCGCGAGGGATTTCTTCAAGCTCTCCGAGTAAAAATCTGCTATACATTTTTCTATAGATGATATAAATTATTATACATTGAATGATTAGAAAAGATTCTTTCTGATGAATAAAGCCTTGCGTTCCCATAATAACCCATGTAATTTCATGCCCACTTCTCGATCAAGTATCTTAAGAAATTTGCGGCAAATAATTCTGAAAAAAAAATCAGGTAGCTTTAAGCCAACAAAAGTAATGTTTCCAGCAAGTTTTATCACATTCTCTTAAGTTGAGGGAAACCACCGGACTTCCTTAATTTCACCCGTGGCTCCTGACGAGAACTATATTTACAAATGTGTCGAAACACACGTTGTGTTGGGCTGATATACACATAAAAGGGATTCCTGACTATCACTATATATATATACTAGCTGAACCTACCCATTGAAATTCAACGGGTGTGAAAGACATTGAACTTATTTTATAAGAAAACCACAAAGCTTGAAGAATACTATCAGCATGATCATTTGAGGAGTTCGTATCCTATCTTGTATGTTGTGTTCGTTGTAGTCGACACGTTGACCATTTTCCAGGTGCACGAGGAGATGAGTGACACTTGCATGCACGGGAAACCTAAAAATAGGCCACTCAGGCTCATTACTACTTAAATAGCACCCAGGTTGATAGATGGTCACCTCGTCGCTCCGGTTCTCTTTAGACGTCTTCTGAGAGCTTAACTACTTGATTGCTTCCCTTATTTACATAAATATATTTGCATTAAATGACTTATTGAGTAGCGCAATTCAACAAGATCATATCAGCTCAAGTTTTTTGCTTCGTCGACCTAGAGAGAGCATTTGAAAATGTGGATTGGAACAGAATGCTGACTACAATTAAGAGCATAGGAGTGTCATTTAATGACAGAAAAGCAATATGTAGGCTGTATGAGGAACAGCTGGCAGTGATTAAATATGGTGGAAATGTTGAGGAAGCTGGGGAGAGGAAAGGAGTATGGCAAGAATGCGCGTTTTCACCAATGGTTCTCAATAAATACATTGAAAAAGTCATAAATGAACTAAAAGAAAAAATTAAAAACAGGAATATAAGTTCATAGAGAAAAAATTAAGCTTTTCTGATGACATAGCAATTCTTCCTGAGAAGAAAGATCTGATGAGAATGCTGAACTGTATTGAAAAAACTCTGAAGAAATACAAGTTGAAGATTAATGTTGATAAAACCAAGGTTATGGTGTGAGGAATAAATTGAGAAGACAGAATAACAGTTAAACTTGGACACCAAAAACTCGCGCAACTGGACGAATTTTGTTAACTAGGAAGCAGGATCACCAGCGATGGAAGAAGTAAGAAAGACATTATGAAGAGAATAGGCCAAGCAAAGCAGGTATTCCACCAGAAGAGGAGTCTGCTAACGGCTGGTAAACAAGGCTGGAAGTAAGGAAGCACTTCATCAAAACATTCATTTGGAGCATGCTCTAATACGGCAGTGAAGCCTGGCCAACAACAGCAGCAGAGTATAGAGGATTGGAAGCAGTTGATTTGTGGTGTTTCCAAGCAATGGTGAAGACCAAGTGGACGGAGAGAATCACTATCGAAGAAGTCCTATAAGGAGCTGGAGAGAAAAGAAGCATACTGAAAACCCAGAGAAGAAGGAGAGACAAACGTACTGGACATATTTTGCGAAATAACAGCTTAAAGTTAACAATATATGTGAAGAAATATTAATTGGGAAGAATATTAGACGAAAACCAAGAATGGACTACATCAAGAAAACCACGAAGAACGTCAGAGTTAATAACTATGTAGAAATAAAGCGTGTGGTAGAGAGGAGAGAGGAATAAAAATCTGTAGTAAACCACTCTTCTGAATGATGACTAATGATGATGATGACGGACTTAACAGTTAAGATTTTGCTCGATTAACTTTGTAAAATATTTTGAGCGCACCATACAAGAGGATACGTGATACACGCGTAAATATCGCGGTTGCGAAACAGGGTGGCAGTTGCGCAGAAGATCCTTTACAGTGGAAGAGAGAATTTCCTTCGAACAGGCTCCGCACGGGGGAGTAATATGTAAGTCTACCCGTTTGACTACCAAAGTTCCCAAAGTCGAATAACTTCATATGCCAACTTCAAAATGCTCGATCTGTTATTCAATTTAACTTTAAAATGATCTACATGGCTCTGAATCCAACTGTTTAGATGGGCTTCCCTGATAGGTTGCGAAAATTCTCCATCCTCTTTGATCCAGCTTAGTTTTGATCAAGCTACCACTTGGAACGCGCTGTAGACACTTTCCCGCCCTCTCGAGTTAAATGCAGTTATGATGGTAGAGTTCCCTACCATTTGCTCTCCTCTTCCCCTCCTTCTTTCTTAAGCCAACCCCTTCCACTCGAGCCTTCCCCCCCTTGACGTCACGCTACATGCAGCGAGCTGCTACCATGTTTTGCTACCACTTGTAACGTTTGATGCTTCGGCATTATGTTTTTGGACTTGTTCTTATTATTTTGACACTATTTTTATTACTTAAATATAGTAGTCATTTCCTTAATTGTTGTAATATTTCTTTTATGGCTGGTTGGTTGTGAGGGGTTTGTTGACGGAGGAAAGGATAGGGGATTGTTGGGATGGTTGGGAGTGAAATGGGATGGTCTGCGTCCTCAAGTGAGATTGTTTCTTTGCACTGAAAAGAAAATATAGAAATCGCTGCATAGATGATTGCAGAATTCACTGAAAGTAGTCCGACGTTACACACTATACCGTAGAAATAAACCCAGTGGCCACACTATAATTTGTTTTTCCTTCCTTCCAACGACTTCCACATCCAGATTTCCTTTTCTTTCTCTCTCCGCCAACCCATTCTTCTATCAACTTCCAATTGTTTCTGGAATTGCCCGCGACCCGCGAGGGATATTTGGACGCCGTTCCCCTTTCCGTACCGACCCCTTCTCCTCTTCGGCTGTTCCCCGCTGCGCGTCGAAGGAAAATGTGCCCCCTGGGGGCAGTTTAGCGAACCATGCGAGGAGGAGGCCAAGTAGGGAGTGCAAAGGGGGGAAGAAAGCAAAGCCTTCTTCTCTAACCGCTCAAAACAGCCGAGGAAACAGGCGAAACAATTTTTTTTATCTCTCGGGAGGGTTTCTCTTTTTTTTAGGGGTGGAGCACGGAATCGAAGATTCAGCGGGGCGAATGAGGAAACGTACGTAAATCATAATATGGCGCGGATCCTATCGGGATATATATAGGAAGGATAAATTTGGAAACTTCTTCTTCAAACCTTACCCGTTCCCTCTCCACCACCGACACCCCCCCCGTTTTAACCCCCCGAGACCCCGAATCCTGCTCGAATCCCCCGGGGAAGTCTTGGGAAATCATGTCCAAGTTTTTACTCACGTTGTAAGACTGTTATGCATAAACTGATACCAATTGCACAACTGGCGAGGTACTGGCAAAGGTGGTGCTGCTGCCAATTGTAATTGTTGCAGGGGTAAAGGTAGATTTGGATGGAAGTAATAATACTGATATTTTACTGCAGATATTTGCAAGTTCAAAATCAGCCTTTTTAATTCAAAGGATAGATAAGTGGTGGTGTGTCGCATGTCGATATAAAACCAACGCCTCCTCACTCAGCCAATTATGCCACGAAACTGCAACGCAAATTAATTTCTTCCTTAAAAAATATTGTACATTTTCATTTGATTATTCCACAGGCTTATTGGCAGGTTTTTGGTCAGTCCTTATCATAACGTCTTAAAATCTGCACATCATCTCACTTTCCCACCTATCGATGGCTCGCCATCAAATCTCTCTTAATTTCCTCATATCATCTATATCTTCTTATTTCGTCCAGAATTCTTATCCATTCCTTCCCCAGCGTTCTCCCATTTATCATCCTCTTTAGCATGCACTCGCTTTTCAAAACATCTTCCATCCATCCCTTCTGCCTTCGTCAAACCTCCACCACCTCTCCTCTCCAACCATATCCAATAACTCCTCATTCGTCGTCCTCGTCACCCAGCTCCACTCCTCCATCCTCCTCCAAGCCCACATCTTAAACGTCTTTAGTCTTCGTACATCCTCCCTTCACAATGATCAAGTTTCCGACCCATATTGCGCCATGCTTCGTATTGGGATTTTCATCAGCTTTTTTGCGTCTCTTCTTAGACCCCTACTCATCAATTCCTTTCCATTTGAAAATTCTTCTTTATCCAGGGCAATTCTACATCTGATGTCCCTACCACTGAAGCGTTTGTCCTCTAAAAAACTATTCAGATACGTATATATACTCAGCCCTGCCTTCTTACTTCTTGAAAAGGAGAGCGCATAAGCATCAGTTTTCGTTGGAATAAAATATTCAACCAGGGATTCGAAAACTGGGTCTTCGTCTATGCACGTCCTCCCTTCACAATGATCAAGTTTCCGACCCGTACGGCGACCCGCTCCAAATTAGAATTTTCCCTAGACTTTTCTTCGCGCTCGGGATAACGTAGAGATGGAATAATCTGAGCATGTGCAGAAGGAAAAAGGCGCAAGCCTAGGAAGAAAGTAGGAAGAAGCAGCATGTAGTCTCCAAAAAGAATTAAAAAAAAATCTCGCTCGAACTATCTTAAAGTGGTTCCACCGTAAAATGACAAATATTATTTTATTCATATTCTGGATACTTAAAATAAAGACGTGTCCTCTATGAACAACAAAATCTTGCCTTTCCTCACTATTTTCCTCGCAAATAGAACATGAAATTACATGGTATTAAAGGCAAGAATGGGATAAACTCGAGGAAAAGTATTATTTTTCTTTTTAATATAAATGACGTTGTCACCCCAAACTATTTGTAAGAAGGGGAAACTCCCGAGAAATCGAATAAAAATAAAATTCATGCATATTACCACCTTATGTTTGGAGTCATTAGCTAATTACTGCGATAATAGAAGGTAAAATGCGTTATCACAGTAGAAATGGTGCTGCAGTCGGCTATAAAAATGCCTATGGCTATAAAAAAGTGTTATTTGAAAATGCAATCGTGGAATTACCTACATATTTTGTACCCATTTATTGCGATTTTCAATGGGTAGCGCATGTCATCAGTGAAAGAAGGATGTTACAATCCAATTAAATAAAAGTTTGATTTTAGGATTTGTGTTGACTCACGCAGACGCGGTGGAATCTCCTTAACCTTCCCAGCTTCATTGTATCTTCTATCCCCGATTCGTACTGAGATTCCCCTCCATTCCCCTACCCCGCTCCCGCTTCCCCCACTTCCCAAACACTCCCCTCTCTTTTATATCCTTCCTCCTCATCTCCTCTCCTCGCTCCACCGCCGTCGTTTAACCAAACACCCTACTCACCCCTCCCGTCCCTCTCAAACCCTCCCTCCCTCTCCACCTCCATCCTCGTCCCCCGACAGTGATTGGAACAGCTCACTCTCCCCCACCCACACAACCCCCCTCTTTCCCCTCCCTTAGGTCTTCCCCCCCCCCTTGTGGTCTTTCATTCACCTCGTTTGGCAATATCGGAGCCGTAATCGGTAATGGGGAACTCTTGGGAACTAATTCAATACAGACACGACGGCACGAAATGAGAATCTTTCTCTTCCTTCCCCCCTACCAGCTCAGTTTTCCTCGTTCGCTCTCGGTCAGGTAGCCCAGTGCCACGTTCGCTTGCCTAAAAAAAAGTAAAGAGCCCGCCATCACGCGGCTACCTTTCCTACTCAAAATGTTTCTTTCCGCTTCTCTAAGTGTGAGGGGCCTTCAAGAGGTTTCAGTGGGATTGAATAAGTTTCAAACAAATACTGAATTCCTAACGTTTTTATGTATCGTGAAAAATATTTTTTTTTGCGATAACTATTGTCATTTATTAAAACACAAAGTTATGGTATTAAATAGGCAAATGATTCTGCGAATATATTTTTGGAGAACACTTATTCTTGCAATAGGAATAGACTGCAGCGTCGTATCCATTTAAAGAATGCATTTTGACTTCAGATGGTTACAGTACTTCGCTAATAACTCTAAAAAGACGAATTGGTGGCTTAATTTTAACCAAATTTAGTTCTCTGGTAGAATTCGTTTATTAAAAACATACCTCCGAGGACATGGCGTTTATATTTAATAAAAAATACTATTTTGCCTCATGTTTTACTTACTCTCGCACTTAACAACGTGTGATTGCAGTCTCTCCATTGCGAACGAAAATAGCGTGAACAGGTGAAATTTTTCTATTGTAATAATAAAATAATGAATATCCAGTATTTGAATCAAACAAAAAATAAGTCTTTAATCGCCTTAAAGGCTTGGGATTCGTTTTCAGAGCCGTAGTTTATAAAATAACTCTGTTCTAACCATTCGACACTCAGAAGTGGAGCAACTGGGCACAAGTCATTTTGTAACTTTTACTTATTAAGAGAGGAAAAAACAATTAGTACTGGATGAAGATTTAAACGACGCAGGTACTGACGGATCAAAAATAGAAACAGAGAAACGATGATTAATGCGCAATTACTGTGTAATTTGGAGAGCTCAGTGTTGAGTGTGTGAGTAAAGTCCACTATTTTTTAACTAACAACTGCATAGAATGGCTAGAGTCGTATATTTTAGTGCAAATTTAGAATATTTGCATCTACATAGCAGCAGCTCTCGAGAGCGTCGATTACTTATGACTTACGGGAGGAATATACGGAATTATTGACGCGTTTTCCTGAAAACTCACATCGATGGACTTGGCCCTCCATTTGTTCCTTCAAGTTTAAGGATTCTACCTAAGGAGGAATAAAACGATTTCTAAGTCAGAAAAATGAGAAAGTTTGAGCTCTCAATGATGAAAGACTCAAGACTTTCCTGCAAAATGGATACAGCCACCATGAAATCTCCAGGGCTCTTAAAAGGTCCTTTAGGCTGGACAAGGCGGACGCATCAGGAGAAGATGCGACGCATATAATCCAGACTATCCATCTTCCTCCTTCCAAAATGTGGAACCGGCTGGTTATAGTGAAGGATCCCATCGGGTTCAAGGTGCCAGGATTTTAGCGTATGCCATGCGAATATGGTAAAATCTACATTGTAGAGATTGAGATCACCATAGAGAGCAGAGTGAAGGAGCATCGACTACCGACTCGGGGAGACAGAAACATCGGCTCTGGAGGACCACAGCATCCGCCAAAATCACTCCATCCATTGGGAGGAAACTGATCTACTCGGAAGGACAAAAGAATACTAGGCCAAAATCAGCAAGGATGCCATCGAGATCCGCTTCCAACCTGACAACATCAACAGGGACCAGGGATTTCACCTAAGCAAAACCTGGAACTCTATTCTAAAAAGGCGCGAAATAGTTAGCCAATCAGGAACAATTATGTTCAGGTTCAAAAGTTGTTTGTTCCAAAATTTTCAAGGTACAGGAAACAGAAGAGGTACAACTTAACATAAGAAATATAACAAAGTAAGAAATAACAACGCAAATGTGGACCCTGGACCAAGACATTATATATATATATATATATATATATATATATATATATATATATATATATATATATATATATATACGAGTTCGTGGAAAATCACACACGCGATAATTTAAATAAAAATAAACTTTGCCACAGGTGGGGCGGAAATAAATATAGAAACACAAAAAAGAAGAACACTCATACACTATACGTTCTGATATTTCGGCAGCCGAGCTGCCTTTCTCACAGAAGGAAGGATATATATATATATATATATATATATATATATATATATATATATATATATATATATATATATATATTCTCAGTAAATGTTGAATGATAATTTATTTATACCGGACAACGGAAGACATGTGCATCAACAGCCGTTAGGTTGACAGGAAAGTCTCCTGCCGAAATGTCTGCCATCATGGAGACATTAGTCCGGTGGAAAACCGGAGAAGAATTTATCGAGTCAAAATCCGATCGATTCGATGAGGTTCTGAAACTGTGGGCCAAAAATGCATAAGAAACTGAAAGTTGACCTCTTGTTCCTTTATCGTCTAAGTCCCTCCTCCCTTCAGATTAGCACACTCGTTCCGAATCCGGTTCCGAGAGCCGAAACTTGCATGACCGCTGGAATATATATCTTCCCTTGTTGCTGTCTCACGTTTCGGCCCACGATGAAGCGATGATCGAAGAGATATCCGCAGTGTACAAAGTCGTGGAATTCGGGTCGGAGTAAGGTTTGTGAGCAGTTTTATTTTCCCTTTTATCCCATTCGTACATTCTTTCTTGGGTCAGTTACATGCTCTCTCTCTCTAAAACCATGATGGGTGGCTTTAAAGTTTACGTTATGGAGGCTAGAAAGTTAATCACGATTTTTGGAAGGCTCGCTATTTTATTCGGCTCGCAATGAAGTTTCTGAAGGGGTCAGTAACATAGTGCCCACCATCTCTTCTTTTTTTGTTCTTTACAGTATCATCGTAAAATTATTTACTTAGGTAATAGTTTTTCCTATTGGCAATCAATCTATACTCTAGCTAAAATATAAGACATTGTGGATGAAATAATAATTATAAATAAAATGACTTGCATCTATTTAAAATTAACCTTTCAGATTCTGAAACTACTATAATGTTGGATTAATCTACTCTTAAGCTCAAACGCAAGATATTTAACATGTAATGATTTTATAAATAAAATTTATGGATTTATTCAAACTTAATTAGTTAAGATTTCAAAACTACCAGAATGTTCCTTGCAGATGTCTTTCCCCGACCCCTCCAATTATGGAAAGATTATGTACGGCAGCTATTTTTAGATTTTTAATCCGATCTTGCTGTTCATGATGGGGAATGGGAATGAATTTTCGTGACGTACGATGCGTAAAAACCACGTACGTCGTCCCATCATAATTATGAAAGAGCGATTTAGAAAGAACGGAAAGATATAAGAAGTAAGCTTAACTGATGATTGAAATCTGGGAAATGAAGGATTACGTGTTTGCATTTTCATTGGAGCAAGTAGAGGTTCGTTTTAATTTCCACCCAAAGCTGCTACTGGTCGCTAGAATGCCCATAATGATACTAATAATCATCATCATGTGAAGCTACATTCCTGGAGCCACAAATTCCTGCTGTTCCCATCAAAATCGCCACTCTCCCCAATTTAGCCGAAACTCTCTCCGTCTAAACCCATAACAAGCAAAGCGGATATTTAATATTAATCAACAAATCCCCTTTTGGCTCTTCGTAATCTCCTTTTATTGATTGCATTTGCTCTCTATCAACGTCAGGTATTAATATCTATAAATTATATTCATCCTCCCTCAGCCTCTCTTCGCCAGATCGAAGTAATAATTGCGCACCGCGTAATTCCGTCATTCCCAGAATTCATTGATGATTCCATTCTCTTTCTAACCTCCCTCTCCCCCCTGCTCGAGCGCTCTGATCCATCAAACACTTTGATTAATTGCTCGGGAGAGGGAAGGTCTCCGGCTGAAGAAGCTAATTGATTTAGAGAGAGAGGTTCAAACTTGATTGCCTTCGAATAAAAGGCGGGACGATGGAAATTCAAGATCCCTTTCTTCCTTCGATGGCTTCGATGTGGACGAATGGTGATGGCTCACTGTTACTAGAGGAGGAGGAAATAGAGGGACATATGATTCAAAATATTCAAATCGTGATAAATACGCTTTCCATTCGCAGTAGTGAGGTGCTCTCTTCGAAACACAACAGCGTACTTGCTTTCCATTCGACTCGGTATTTGCACACTTGGCAGCGCTCTTCGAGACAGATCGCAAGCAGAGTTTATTCTTGCTGAACAAAAAATGAGCTTTGTCAATCGCATCTGCCGTTGTTGATAATGTATTGATTTTCAGTAAATGCGTCAAAATTAAAAATAAAAGTTTTTTAATTCTCTCTGTTGAAAGGTTTGCGTTTTTAAGTACTCATTTCGAACAAAGTCAAAAAATAAGCAGGAAATATGTGTCCGTGACCTTTTTGAACTTTATTAGTGGTAACTACCGGTAGAGTCTTGAACGGTTCACCTACGCACATCGTTCCATTGGTCGTCATTTGCGCGGGCTGAAGTGCGCTGATGTGTTCCAATCTTCAGTAACGTCAATACCTTGAAAGAAAATTCCCAATATGTTCCGCGTCCAAAACCAGTTGTTGAAATACGCTATACCGTTTACTGGTGGTGATCATGAAGACGGCTTTTCATGTTTCAATCGATTTGTAATGTTCCAATCAAATTTCTGCATCGGGAGTAACTACTCTACAAGACGGGGCTGCCAAGCGCAGAGCCGAGCATAATAATTCAGTCATGTCTCGTTTCCTCGCTGTGACTACGCCCGAGTCTGCCCGCTCAAACACCGCCCGAGTGACGAAGTGGTCTCAAACTAGCCGGTTGGACCGGCGAGGACTTACATGCGCATTCGGCCAGCCCGATTTTCTCTAAAGGTTGCACGTATGTACGCCTTACAGACTCCGGCGTGCGCCGACCTATTCAGTTTCGTCTAGTCCGCGCAGGTCCGACTCCGAAGGACACTCCGATCCCTCCGCGGTGCTTGTCTACGAATTGCAACCAAGTGACTTCTGTTTTGTTAACGAGCCAGTCCGGCAGCTTTTTTTAGTGAGTTTCAGGTCGGGCTGAGTACGTCCGATACTGAACTCCAATCATAATTGTATCAAAATAGGTTGAGTGATATTTTCCACAGTCCTAATGGAGAACATATTTGAATGTAATTTTCAAGCTTTAGCATTTGTAAGAAGCATTCAGTAAATATAATATAATTAATGACATATGAGCTTTTTTGTGTCGGAAACTCTTTTTGATTAACGCAATTTACCAATTTGAGGCTATTGACTCATTTTTTCCGAATCTTCTCAACCTAAGTGTTTCTGCTATTTTCTAAAGGTAAAGCGATGTGCAATTAATTTATTGATTAAATAACTGAAATAACGTGAAAATAACTCACCGTTAAATTTATGACGCGATCTGTGCCTCAAGAATTCCTCACTTTTATAAATTATTCCTTCTCCTACTCCTTCCTTTTCCTCTGGCGTGCACAGCCGCACCAAATCCCAAGGAAAACGCATTATATTTTTAACAAATATCTCGGAAAGTCGTTTGAGAAGTGAGTGATACTTTTTTATCATTAGAAAGACGAAATTCTTTTCTTTCGAACAAAACTAAATTCCTATAATTGAACGAATTGAGGTATCTCACTCATTCCATCTTATATGGCGAAAGGGATATCTTAAATATCTTTTAAGAATCCTTCTCAATCATCGATGTCAAGATAATACTACAATTTAAATAAATCTCAATTTGTAAATGAGTTTTTCAGGAGTATTTGAGTTTTACTGAATGTTTTTCAGCCGCGATATCTAGATTGGTAACGAGGTTGTCTAGAAATGCCCTTGAACCATGTTCGAATTCATTTTCAATGTCCGGCATGAATTCTTCCTTTGTCTTAGAATGGTGCGGTATACATTTCCCCGTTGAAAGGCAGTGAAATCTAGTTTTAAACTTATTAGAAGGTAATGGTTAAATTAATTATTTAACTACTTCCTTGTAAGTCACTGATTTCCAAAATCCATTTTTTTCAGGTTCCACTCATTCTTTGCAATGCATTTAGATGCCGATGGAACTATCTCTTTGGCTGTAATCATGACAGATAATTCAAGATTTTACATGCATGCAAAAAAATGATTAGCCACAATGATAAGTTTTTCTAAGTCAAGGATTTTAACTGCATCTTTCAATGCTGTCAAAGTAATTTATTCATTTGGGAACTGGAGCTCTACGGTCTGTTAATGTTACAAGTTAAAAAAAATCTCTAATGGCCGTAATAAATTGGCACCACTCGTCAAAAGTGCAAAACAATCGCTGTGTTGGTTTGCGGGAAAAAAGACAATTCCACGGCAGTGGCCAACCACAACCTCTCAGCCAGAAAACCTTTCTGTGGTGGTTTACGCGAATGTTACTTTCTCGCCAGAGAACTGCCCTTTTTCCCGCAAACCAACGTAGCAATTGCTGCGTTCTTTTGACGAGTGGTGCCAATTTATTACTGCCATTAGAGATTTTTTAAAACGTTGTTACATATCATCACTGATAGACCACTAAAGCTTTCATTATTGTTTCCTTAAATATTAGAAAAATGTAATTAAGAGTAAAGCCGTTGATGTAAAATGAAGAATTTCACGCATTAGTGTGATTATGGAATGAAGTTATGGAAAATTTTATGTGACTAGTCTATTTTCGAGAGGAAACTATTTTTTCAATCAATTTTTTCCAATCCAAGTTCGAGGTCTTAATGAAAAGACAAACTTTTGTCACACTTATGGAACACGTATTCTTCCTCAAAGTGTGCGTCAACGCTGTTGATTTGGAAAGTAACTCCGATGGATCGCCAAAACTGTCATGGTGTAATGAAATGACACAGTCTTCGATTCGCGAAAAACACCCTTCGGGGCCCCCTTAATAATCCCATCGTAATTATACGGGTGAACTGGTTCTGAAAAAGTGAGTTCTCTTCTTCTTTTTTTTTCAAGCACATCTCCTCGTCGTTGTCCATTTTGTTATGCTCTCATTAGTAAAAGCGTTTCCAGCTTCGATTTTTTTTCTCCTCCCTATGGGTTCCCTTTCTCGCGTCAGTGACACACAAACACGCAAAGATAGAACGTAGGGCTCCATAATTATAACCGCCCATGGTAATGACTCGGAGGTGATCGATATCTTCAATGAGATTTTTCGCAGTTCTCGCATAGCGGTTTTCTTTTGTTTTTCGCTCTCTCTCTCTCTTTCGGGTTCCGAAATGAGAATCGTAAAACTAGTGAGGGACACTGTGGAATCATTTCGAGCGAAGGAACGAACTTGTCCCACCCCAGGCTCCCTGTTTACGGCATCATTAGCGAGTAGTGCGATATTTTTTTTTATTCGGCCTTCAGTTTTCAATATCCGGTGTGTGTCGGCAATGAGGACATGGGTCCTAAAAAGTTTGTGAGGGAAGGAACGAGCAGGAGGAAAAGGATTCAGCGTGAAACCGAGTTCTCACTGTGGATATGAAATCCAGACGAAGTGCGTTGGTGTTTTACGCGAACACGTCGGTCCGGAATAACGAGGTCTCTGTGATCCATCGCATGATCTGTTCTTCCACGACACGCGCGTTCTTGGGGTGGCTTGGGCGGTAATCGTGGATCAATGAGTGCACATTTTAGTAATTTTATAAGTAAGTCGACAATAATTTTTGGAACATGTTTCGAGTAAGTGGATCTGTTTATGCGTTGGCACGCACCAATACAGGCAGTAATGGAAATGACACAAGAATTATATTTTAATTTTTTTCCTTAATTAAGCCTCTTATGACAATTGTTTTCGGCGCGGAATTCGAAACTTAAGAGAATATGTATTGAAATATGTTATTTTTTCTAATATTGGACTCGTCGTTACTCCTTGATATTTGTCAGCAACATTCGTAATAATAAAAATATATTATTTCGCGTTTACAGGAAAATATTTTCACATTCCATCGAATTATTACGAAATGTTTGTCATATGCGATAAGGCTACGCGTGAAAATAGCATTGAGTTGCCAAAATTTACGTAGTTAAAAAATTTAGGTGTGATGCAATGTTTTTCACTTTTATCTATAGATATAAATAATGAGACAATATATTCGTAAGTTTCTTGCAATTCAGTACAATAACAAAAATCGCTCCAACCACCTTTATAAAAAGTGTGCATTAAGGCGGGATGAGCCGGAATGAGGACAGTTTCGCAATGCGATAAGTTCCCTTTTATTTTCACCTCTTTCTACAGCTCAGACGCGATGGAAACATAGAACGTGCGAACCTGCGCGTAAATAGATAATTGAAGTAGTAATAAAACTAACTTTGAATGATTATGAAGCGAAATTTAAGCCAGCACTATAAAATATTCCAACTTTAAAAAAATACCTATAAATTTATTTTGGAGGTTCTCTCGGAAAACCTTTATAATTGCCTGCCAACTCAGTCGATTCAAGAAGTGGGATGTTTGTTTGCAAGAGCTTGAGGAAAATTTTATTATGACAAAACGTTTTCACAGGTTAGTACAGGGACAGATTGGTTGCTGTTTACATTGGCAACAATACGATTCTGCAAGTGACTTGTCGAAGCTTTTTAAACTTCTGCAAGCGAACTTGCTGAGCCGTTTATAACCTTTAATTTACGTTGGCTGCAAGTGCTTGCGCAATAAACTTGTCAGTGTAAACCCACCTTTGGGGTATAAGATTGCTTGGGAAAGTTATTACATCGTCACAAGTTTAACAAAGGCGAGTCTGTACTGAAAAGCAGTCCAGTCTAAACAAACGAATATAGCTTTTGCACTCGGTGACATGGTTCAAGCAAGTGCTACATTGAACAATGCGAAAGTACGCACTGGTCACCTAGTCTCATTATATGGATAGCCTATGACAATATAGTAAGCTAACATCTCCTAAACTCTAAACTAAGAAATAATTATTCCTCGCGTGCTGATCCGGTTTCTACTTTCGTCCCTTGCCCTTTCAATCCGATGCGTGGGTCAGGAAGGCAAACAACCAACCTAATGGCTTGCAGGACAAGCGCTAAAACTTGTCCCCGTGCCATTAAAAGGAAGAAGACAACCACTCGTTAAAGACAAAAGGTCTCGAAACACGAGCGCGGCGCATTATCTCTTGCGAAGCACCGCAGAGCATTCGATTATTCTGTGCATATGATACCGTGGCGATCTTCACCCGCGATACATTCTGAACCACGTAGAGCTGTTTTAATTGAACCATTAATTTTACGCGAAATGTTTTTTTTTAAAGCCGGTCGGGTGATAAGAAAAATGCATCGTACTTTCTTGCTCTCAGACTGATTCATTAACAATCCAAGGGCTCAGCTTACTTAGCAGCACTGGATGAAAAGCAAGAATGGGGTTGATGTGGTGGTTAGAGCAGGTAGTGGCCTACCATCATAATGGTCTGCTACCCTAGTGTATGTCTGTTAACGCTATTCAGACCTCATAAATATTTCCTAGCTCTTGTACTACGGTCCAAATTACTTGACAACTTTTTCAAAAGTCTAAACTTTTCTGATTTGTCATAATATTCAGGATCATGTGAGGTCAAATAGTCAGTCTTGGTAATACATATAAAAACGGTGAAATTTGCCAAGAAAAAATCATTTGATTTAATCGAAATTCGAACACGGATCTCCTAATTACCGGTCAGTTGTTACGTTCAGAGCAGAATGGTTGCGATTGAAATGTTGGTGGGAAGGAGAATGGAGAAATTACGATGGACGGAAAAAAAATACGAACGAGGAAGTGCTGGGCAGGTGGGAGAGCAAAACTGCTGTAGGAGATCAGGAGAATGCAGATTAGGTGGTTGGAAGAGGTAATGATGGACGAAGGAATGTGGAACGTCTTGATAAAGGGGACGGTATCGCGTGCTGGGGACGATATAAGCTGGGAAGGGGAAGAAATAGAATTGGCTTTAAGGGCGGCATATTAAATGGTTGATATCGATAACCTTTTCTTCGTCTAAACCAACCTTAATCGGTAGAGAAAAAACGTTAAACGTTATCAGAAAGTGCTCGGCTCGTAAGAAAAAACTGCTGCAGAAGATAAGTAGAAGGTATAATAGGTGGTTGGAAGAGGTAGTACGAGGCGAAGGGCTGATGAATGCCGTGATGGAGGGGAAGATGTTGGGTAACCGGGGAGGGTAATAGAGCGAACAGCCTTTATGGAAATTACGAAGAGGGGAAGGACAAATACCTGATTGGAGAAAAAACCCTGCAAGGAGGTAGAGTTCCATCGTGGCATCAAGTGATTGGTATACTTAATCTTCTATCCATCTAAACCTAACTTGATAGGTAGAAATTATCCGTAAAATCATTCTCAGAAAAACGTAAATATTCATCGAGCGTTTTAGATCATAAGCTCTTAGTTTGTACAACTACCTCACATATTATGACGGCACCAGGGAGCAAAGAATATCTCCACGGCCTTGAGCCTATTCCATTAGTATTCGTCGTGGCCCCTGAAAAATTGTTGGAAAGGTCCGGATCTTGCGCGTTACCCGCATGCAGGGATTATTGGGAAATATCTCACGGCTTGCTTTATAAGGGTATCTCTCAAAAAACTTTTGTCATCATTCTTTCTTTCCCTACTTTTAATTATTTGCAAGTTTTTCCCTCGCCACCTCTCCCTCAGGCAGGGAGCTTTGACTAAATTAATTAAAAAATTATTAAAATTATAAAATGGTGAAAAAATCGTGTCTCCTTGCGGCTACCGTCAAACTAATTAAAATCCTGGAAACATCATCTCCGTAACCACATTCTCATTCCCACAAACGACCCTCTCTTCATGGAACAGAGTCGTTGGACGAATAGGTAATGTGTGTGTCGAAATATAAATAATTAGAAAATTAGGGTAAGGAGCTGTGATTGGGAGATAAAAATCTAAACTAAATGTAACTCTTCCAGGGGGTACCTATATAGAATAGTAGGTACTGTTTAGTGAATCGGGAAGTTACTTGAACGAAGTGAAAGATCATGTGAGGTGACATCAGTTTAATGGCAATTTGCGAAAGAGGCGTTCAAGAACAAGAGATGACTAATGAAACCCTTTGGCAAATCTTATTTTCTTACAAAAAATCTCAGCAACTGCCAGGACTCGAACCCTGGTCCTATGAGTGGGAAATCCAGTATCACACTAGCCCGATTCCTTTAGTGCTATCTTCCATTATATCCACCCATGACATTCTCGGTCTCCCACTTCCTCTCACACCATTCACTTCTCTATCTTCTCAAAATAAACAGTGTAAAATATCTTTCAGAATAGAGTACTTACATTGGTTTTATTGTTCAGAAGAAATGTGATGCAAAACGCGACTCGCGGCACGCACTTGAGTGCATTCGAGCGTTGGCGCGAGATGACGCGACTGGGGTGTCGCCCGCTCACTCTTTGGGCTGTATCTCGGGAACCAACTGACAGAATTTGAAGATATTTGAGTTGATACACCAAACACGTCTAGCTAGTCGTTGTAAATTACATAAAAGCTGAATACAAACTTGAGAGTTCCAATATTGTCAGTTAAGTCCGAAAAAAAGCAAAAAAAGTCAAAATTTCAAAACTTCAAGTGCGATGCGGCACGTTTTCCCGTCATCCGATTGCAATAATATTCCTCACGATTTATTTTCTATACATACGGAACAAATTAGGGGGGGTGTCCCAAAAGAAATTAATGAAAAAATATTTTTCCCAAAAATAAGGACCACTCTAATGTCCATTACCGGAGCATCCATTCCACATTTTTCAATTACCCTCTCATTTGTAATCCTATCATTCCTTTTGTTACCACAGACACTTCAAATTTATCTGCTACGTTATTCGCGTCAAATTATCAATTGTGCTTTTGGAATATTTAGGATGAGAGTCCCTCTATCCAAGAACAGGTACCTCATAGCAGGAAAATCTTATGAATATCTTGCGGATGGTTTAAGTGAAACCGTTTCAACTACGCACTCCTCACTACCTCCCTGTAAACGGAAGTCTTTTTGGAACACCCTGCCGACACCCTATCGACGGAGAGCGCTTCCGCTAGCCAGAAAGGGGGAGTGAGAGTGAAAAAACGAAATTAAAGCGATAAAAAAAAATGGAAGGTAGACTCGCATTATTTCTCATTATACTTCGAGGAATATCACGAAATTCCAGTTTTCATCGACTTCAGCGTCATTAAAAAACTTTTCAGCTTGTTTTAATTAATTCCGCGCAATTATCTTGAAACGTTCCTTTTCCCAACTCCCCCACTCCTCGTCCCTGTGCGCCGACACCCCCAACGTCGTAGATGTATTTTCCTTGAGGCTTATTACGGCGCGCAATTTCCCTCAAAATCCCTCCCCTAACCCCAGTCCTTCCCTCCTTTTATCGTATACACCGCCCACACCCACATCTCATCTTCGCCCCCCACCCAATCCCCTCCCCTATTCCCCCGACCGACCCCTCCTTCCCCTGCCTCTGTCTTCTCAGCCAATTAAAACGAGAACACTCAATCTCACCCACAGCATAATGTTATTATTTTTTTTAAACCGCGCCCGACGAGTGCAATACGTTTTAGCCCCATGTGCCCATTCCTTCTCCCGTGTAATACTGTCGCTAGCTCCGGGTCTAAAGTACATTCTATATTCAGTTGACAGTGTGATTTCTTATGAAGATTCGTCTCCTGTGTAAATCTACAAAATGTTGGAGGTTCGATGTTGCCAATTATTTAACAGGGTAATCTACCGGTTAGGTAGGTTTAAATGGAAGTGTGCGAGAGTGTAGGGCTGTATCTCCCGATTATATTTTTCTTCATCTCAGCATATGTCCTACCCTTCTTCATCCCGTCCGTAAAGCCCCTCTGCGATGTCTCTTATCAGTTATGACAGGATAACAAGTACATCTCTTTCTTCCCCTTCTCCGTTTACCCAAATTCCTCCCCTCTATCACAGCCTTAAGCAATCCTTGGACACTCATTACTTGTTCCAAACCTACTTTGCCTCTTTCTTATCTAATCCAGAAGTATCCTTTACTCACCCACCGTACGAAGCACTTCCTCCTTTGTCTTCCTTTCCGTCCACCACCGAACTGTCTTCGTCCTCCACACCCACATCTGTAACGCCTGCAGCCTGCTCTTGTCTACTTTTCTCAGGGTTCAGTTTTCTGCCTCATAGGACGCCTCACTCAATATCAAACTCTTCACCGGCCTCTTCTTTATTTCCTTACCTATGGTCCCCGTCATCAGCTTCCTTCATTTTTTAGAACGCTACTTTCGCTAACACTATTCTCCTTCTAATATTGTGAGTAAATACTAAGCTATCATTTTTATTAAAAATTACTTGGTTCCACAAAGTTAGGCCTGAATCTATCTCTTACAGCTGATGACGTACATTTTTTTTCAGCTCTCGAAACCTTGGGTACACTAGATTGGTATCGATTGCAGGTTGATGACTTTGATGTTTATATTAAGGTTTATGCACTTACCTCGACGTCAGCCGCTGGGTGAGTTACGTTGGACTCGATCTCATTCCACGTAAGCACTTCAAAAACACTGTCTCCACGAGGAAGAAGAAAGGCTATGGGAATTTTGCACTGGTTTCAACACGTTTTCCTCTGCGCATAAAGTTTTTTCCCCTTTTTCTTGTGTAGACTGATCAATCTTCCTCAAGTTGAGAAACGGCCAGGGTAAGCACTGAAAGAAAATAGAGAAAATACGAAATATGAGAACCCTGGCGTTTTTTATCTAATAGTTTAGAAAAAAATATATAGTGGTAGCAGTAACGATTCAGTATAATATGCTTCAATGGTTCGGCAATTTCACACTTATAGTGGTAACGAAACATGGTTGCAGTCGCCTGCGCGAAGTGTGACATTATGGAGGAAAAGGCTCGTGCGGAAGAGTCAGCCAAGGAGCGGAGGAAAAAGGATATCACGTGGCAGGCAAGGCTGCCAACGTAATTGGATTTAATTTGAGAGAGCGGGAAAGTGTCAGTAGCGCGTATGAAGACAATTTTTACGATTATTCGCCATTCAATCGAAAATGTTCTTCGTTATTCGTCTGTCTACAATTCTCCTAATATCACGCCATCGTAAAAACCATCGTAACACGCTCCTTTCATTAATGTTCATTGCCAGAGCATTGATTCAACATTGTTTCATCATCCACTCATTCGTAACCATATCCCTCCTGCTTTTAAAACCAACACCTCTCAGATGCCTTATACCCACTGTATTCACCCTACTCTTATTAATTGGAGCTTAAAGGAAAAAGATTCCACTATAGAGCGTTCTACATTTAGTTGATAGTGTTGGCTTTGTGGAAACCCTGTGCCAATCTTACTATCCACGTTCCTCCCCGCCATGTAGACTACAATGCCCAAAACTGCTCTAAATTTAATTAAGTTACTTTTTGGTGCAATTGAATGTTATTAAGTTAATTAATATTTGACTATTGGGAGACTACTTTATGTGCATTTCGTATACTGCGTAACACTAAGATAATTTTTCTGGTGCTATTGACAACATTGCACCGCCGGAATTGTGGAAATTTAAACAGTAATCTTATCTTCATAAGAACCCATACTGCCTACTACATGTGGAACCCCTTATAATTACTCTTTAGAGTACGCTACGATTTTTAATTCGTAAAAATTACAGTGCATCTTCTGAGCAAGGCTGCGTTATGCAGGAATCGGTTTCGTATTCAATATTAGAACTCGAGTTAACAGATCGGGCAGCATTGCGAGTTGTTCTCGTCCTTCTTCCGTGAAGACTAGCCAGTCATGCCTTTACGCCCTACGCTTACCATCCTGTTATTAATTTGCGTCGCTGGCTGCGAAATTTCCGTATGCCTCGTAACCGAACCGGTTTATTGGATGCGAGGGATGAGGGAGGAGTAGGCGTGAGGCTGGTCATAATATAGTGTGCGCGGAGAGTTGATCGTGGAGGAATAATGACTGAGGAAGTCTTGCAAAGGAGCTGTTCATTGGAGGCGTTTGAAGATTTTCGCGTGTTCCAGTAGTCACCTTCACGGTTTGCCAGCTTTTGTCACGTTGAGGTAGACGCTCTTTCTTCAAACCATAATAATAACGTAAATCACTGTGTGTACATACTACAACTGCCTTTCAAACCAGTTTCTGACATAACCTATATCTATAAAATTGAAGTTCTGTTCATTTGAACATTGTAGGCTTCCATTCCCCTTGACATATTCTAACAAAATTTGTCATACATTGGCCTATAATGGCACTAATAGGCTACATTAGAAAGATACAGGGACCCCTATACTTGCTAATCTTAATCAGCTTTTGATTCCATAAGATAAGCATCGGATTCGGTGCGGAGGTTTCATTTTTTACGTATGCAAACTCAAGATATAGGTTCGGAATTTTTAGTTTCGGATGACTAAAATTGATTCATCAAGGTAATTGATTCACCCAATACTTCACCCAACTAAAATTGATTCACCCAATTAAAGTAGGTTTTAATGAAAGTAGGAAAAATCCTCCAGATTTTTACACCAGCAGGGCTCCTGTCTACCTCCAGTATTTCTTTCTTCATCCCCGCGTACGTCCTACCATTTTTCCTCCCGTCAATAAAACCTATTATGTATCTTTCTTTCCCATCACTGAATGCCAAACATCCTTTATATCACAGTTTTAAGCCACCCATCACCTCTCATTTCCTATTCAGGTATTAGGTTCATTCCATGTAAAATGATCCATTGGTAGTTGCACGATTATTTTTGAAAAAAAAAAATATTTGCACGCATATGCCTAAAATGTATTGAGGCAGTTGAATAAATGGAATATTTTCTTAATCTCTCCTCTATCATAACTTGTTCTTGATACATTTAGGATAAAGTAATCATCAAAGTTCTCCAAAACCCACTTGCGCCATCTTGGAAAAATGTCTGCCGCGAGAAAACGAGGAGAGATGAAAATAAAAAAAATCGTTGCATTCAACTGCCAATACATTTAGGTATGTGCGTGCCAAACATTGATGTTTTTTAAATGGTCATGCAATAATTTGATTATTTTTTATAATTTGACATGGAATGCCCCATTATGTAGATGTAGGTGGTGGATTACCTTAGCAATAAATATTAACCGTAAAATTTAAGCAATGACTAATATTTCACACCTGGAATCGAGTCGTTGAATTGGCCGTTAGACCTATAAATGCGATTTCAGTGTTTTGATCAAAGTGGGCGTTGTCTTCCTATCCAAAGGTGGCCATTCTTTCATAGTGCATTTCATCCTCCGTTGAGTGGCGGCAAGAAGTGGGCGGGACTCGCCGGGTGGAAGAAAACGAGACAGACACTAAAACGTATCGCGGAGCTGGTTATACGGGCAGAAGAGAGGTGTGGTGGGAGAGAGTGGACAAGTCTAAACGTGTTCCTACCCTTAAGTGCTCTCTTATGTACGCAAATGCGTCGCTCTAAGTGGCGTTTACAGATGGGTCGGATACGCTCGATAACACAAGGTACTTATTATCGACAGGAAAAGGGGATATGCCTACGACCGATGGGTAATTTTTACTCTGTCATTGATGGGGTTGGAAACACTGGGTATTGCAGCTGGCACTCAAGATTATGCATTGGACGTGTTCAATCTCCAACGCAGATACGCATCGTTGCATTTTATATTTGAAGAAGATTTCACCAACCTTCGCATAAAATTGTTCGCGTGCCGTAGTTTTCTACTTTGATGACTTATTCGTAATGTTTAGTGTCCAATTTAATTTCACATCTCCTGAAGGTTGAATGCGTAATATTGTTATATTTTGCCTAACAATGTATTTTGGTGTCTTAGATGTAATAATATTTACGCAGAATTGTCTTTTAAAAGTTAAAAATAGTATCCCTTCATTCAACTACCTTAGTCATTTGATTAAAAGTTCTCTTCTAAGAACCGAATGTGTTCAACATGCCTTTTGTCATAATGTTCTGAATGTGCTGAGTAATTTTCTAACATGTTCAATTATTTGAAAATAAACCCATGTTTATTTTGTTACAGTACCTTATGTGCATGAATTTAGCAGCAATCTGGGCGTTTCGAAGCGAATAGAGTTCAGTGATGGAGATGTGGGTTTAAGGCTAATGAAAACAAATAAAGTAGATCAATTATTTTAGGAACGAGAAAGTACCGGACAGAGTTTGAGGCAAATGGAGTTCCTGGAAAAAACCAAGAGGCACAGAGTATCTGGGTGGTGGAACCTATTGAAAGCAAGGAGCTGGTTTTAACTATTAAGATAATGTGATTCCTGGTAAGGGGAAATAGACAAGAAAAGGAATTCCATTGTTCAGATGATACTGTGGGCGAGCATATATGCGGGGAACTTCAGTCAGGATATCCTCTGTGTCGCACTAAAACTCGCCTGAGCTGTATTTTTCAATTTCTTTAACCCTAGAGTGTATAATCCAACTAATTTAAGACTAGCGAGTAGTCTCTAGCGACTCAAAACCTAGTCGATGCCAACTGTATTTTCAAAAATTACGACTGCAGCAGTTGAAGCTTACGTTATGGTCGTAAGAATAATAACTTTAGTCAAAAGAAATTTATATTGGTCCATCGAATCCTACCCTCAATTGATAAAGACTTCAAATAGATGACCCATTCATTCCCAAATGGTGCTTTTCTAACCACACGACCACTTGTCAAAATTCCCCTTACGACTGCCCCATCGACCACGTATATACACTTTTGAGGTTTCCTTGACAATAAAGTTTTTTTTTGTTTTTAACAAGTAACTAGCTGCATTTCCGCCTATTCATCCTTTTTACGAATTAAAGTAAGTAAAGTCATGTGTAATTATTTGCATAGTCTACCTAAAGCATAAGCAATTATTAAAATAAGCAACCATAGGCATTGTTAAAATTTGAAAAGTATGCTCAACAGTTGTAATATTATACTTCTGTGCATGACCCCTTTGCCAGAACTAATGCCCAAATAGCACTTCGATATCTATCGTTTTTCTCGAAAGCGACTCAGCAAATAAAAAAACGCACTTCACGTGTATTAATAGAGTCATACTAACCATTATACGTGATTTTAAGCACAAAAGAAACAGTTTAAAATTGTTATGAACATGAATGGCTTAGGGAATAACGTGCATAAAATTGATTTATCATATTTAAGTAGTGTAGTGCGTGACTAAATATTTCATAGTGAACTCAACTATACATACAAATCACATGTGTATGCGTCAAACGCAGTCATTAGAGCCTCTCAAAAGAGAATAAGAATTTGAAAAAAACCACTGGATCAAAAACGACATCTCGGTGGCTTGACTTCCCCGCACGGCATCGCTTCTCTGACGTACATGAATTTCAACGGGATAGATCAAACCATACTAGTTCATTGCCTTTCTCAAAGGAAATTTAAGCGGTAATTTGGTCAAATTATGGAAACAACCCAAACTTCACGAAGAAATACGTCATATTGCTGTTAGCGATACGATACCGTGACGTCATCTCCTTGATGAATCTCAGAAATGGCAATTTTCCACTTGATAAGGTTTATTACGACCATGGTTACGTTTCAGTAAATTGCCATTTCTGAGATTCATTATGCTGAACTTCCACCATATCACGCCTGATTCTTCTCTTCCCCTCATCTCCTTGGTTCTCGACGACGTAGAGTTTCCACGCCACCAAGCGCGCGCAGTTTTAAAAACAAAGTATTTTCATAATACAACATTTTATTCCGACAAAATGCATGTTTTGTACATTTAATAATTCGAGCTTACTTTAAATAAAAATTTTTTGTTTAAATAATGCAAGTGTCCTATTTTTCCTCTACAAGGTCCTCGTCTTCCATCAACCTTCCCTTGGATAGCTTACCGAAGAGGTCTATATTTGTCCTCATGTTCTATTATATGTACAATATATTGTACTGCACGCTGTTTACAGCCCACACGATTTCGGGATGTGAGCTAATTCCGTGGACTTCTCCATTCGTATCCGTCAAGTGAGGACAAAAAACGGACTTCATATTCCCCAAAGTTCTAGTCCAGCACATTTAATAATACGAACCTAATTTGAATACGAATAGTTTTTTTTTTAATAATGCATGCTCCTCAATACTTGGCATATTTGTGGTTCTAAAACGGTTCAGGGATGCGATTGCATTGCTTTGTCGGCGGGCGAGGCCGGAGAGAGAAATAAGTGAAGAGATGTGACCGGGCCCATTTCACGATCGCTATCCTCTTTCAAAAACGCTCACGAGAAGATATCTCTCCCGTATATGTATAATGGAAAGGGGTGTGGGATGAGACGACGATCGGTAGAAAGAGCAGTAGGGGGTGAAAATGGCGTAAAGCGAGGAGAGCTCTCAATTAAACCCCCGACGTATCGGCGGAGGTGAAATGGCGAGAGAGGGAGAGACGGTGGCAGGGGGGATAAAATTGCCTTGTTTGGTCTCTCACACCCAGAGCCGTAGAAAGCGAGCGAACCACGCGCGAATAAAATTATATTCACGGGACGAGGGAGATTACGCGAGAGGGAGAGCAGGCGCGGTTCGATCGAGAGAATGGTCGATCTTTTTGCTTTCCCTTAACAAAGAGAGAGGGCGGGCTAAGCGACTCGTTTAAATACGGACGGCAGGCAGTCCAGTCGGCCTCCTCGCCTTCAAACAGAGATGCGTTTATCCCGTGCAATTGTCCGAGCGTCGCGTTCCCGACCCGTTGGGGGGTGTGGGGGCGTTGGGGAGAGGGCGGTTATTTTACGGTAATCGCGTACGCACGAACTTGGCCGTACCCAAGCCACCCTTTCGATAACCACCTAACCCAATCGTCCATTTCACGCAGTGTAATAATGACTGCACGCTCACTTTCTATAGATCGTTGACTCGTCTGCAGAACGGGAACGGTCAGGAATTAAAATAAATAAATAAGATGGAAGGCGTGAAGTTTTATTTTTATCTCCTTTTGTTTTATTTTAATGCGTTCCTACTCTTGGAGGACTCTTCAATTACGTTCCCGGGGCATAAAAGCGGGTGGTGCGGGGGGAGGGGGTGGGAGCGAAAAGATTGTGCTTTCAACGTCCCCTTTCCTGGCGAAAAGGACTGATCCAATTAAAATAAAAGCTTTACCTTGCTCTGCAGATCAAATGAAAGTGTTTTTAAGTGCTTTCTCGCATTTACTTCGACCACTACCACCCCCCAGCGTAAAGTGCGGTCATAATTTAGAATTAATTTTTCGAGTCAAATGTTCATGGCTGAGGGAGAGGTGAATTTTTATGTAACGCCAAATCAACGAGATGCACTGGGAATGAATTCGTTGAGGTGTGTGGTCTAATTCTGTGTGTTCCAAGAGTAGGTTGTCATTACAAGTGATGAGTTTAGCTTGAATAAGATGAGCTTAAGAGCATAGATGGGTCTATCGCAGATTCCCCTGGCGTTTTATTTATTTCTTGAGTATATGTACATACTATTATAGTGAACTACATGCTGAGGTGACTGGAGCAGTAATGGTGGACCATTGAGTGCACATTATAATAATTTGTTAAGGAAGTAGAGAAAATAATTCTTGGACCAAATTACATTCAAGTACGTCAGTTTGTTTTGTAAGTCACCAAACAGGCAGTCTAACATCCAGATGATTGTCTAACATCCAGATGATGCTAGACATATTTTAAAACTTTTTCCTTGATTAAACATATAATTACGATTTTTCTGCACTGTATTCGAAATTTTGGACGACATTATATTGAAATATTTTTTTTATTATTTGACTCTGCGTGACACCTGGATAGTTGTTGACAGGAATTATATTAATATGAAATGTATTAATTCACGTATAGAAGAAAATATGAGCATGTGTAATGGAATTGTTACGAAATATGTCATGTGCCATAAGACTACGTGTTAAAATAGCATTGAATTGCCAAAATACCAAATCGGTAAGATGCAATTTTTTCAATAATATTAGTAATGAGAACACGTATACAAAGTTTCACGCAAATCTGGACATGAACACATATCACTTCAACCACCCCTGGGCCCCTATGTACTTTCTTAGCCTAGGCATATGCCATCTTCATCCAATCCATAAAAACTATTCTTTTTCTTCCCTCTTCCCCACTTAAAACTAGTAAAAACTAGTAAAGTGCTACGTATGGAGTGTGGCACTATATGGGGTGGAAATTTGGGCAGTCAAGAAGGAAGATAAAAAAGATTGGAAGTCCTGGAGATGTGCATATGGAGGAAGATGGAAAAAGTGAGTTGGAAAGATAAAGTGAGAAACGAGGAGGTACTGAGGAGAGTGGGCGAGGAAAGGACTCTGATGGAAACGATTAGAAGAAGAAAGAGGAATTGGATTGGACATCCCCTGCGAAGACATTGTCTGCTGACGACGGGTATAGAAGGAATGGTGGAAGGAAATCGGGTAAGGAAAAGGAAGCAAATGCTAGACAACATCAAAATAGGCGGAAGGTACGCGGACGCAAAGCGTCTGGGTGAGAGAAGAGTGGATTGGAGGAGGAGCCCACGAGAAAACGTGTCATCTGGAACAGAAAAACATAAATGAATGAATGAATTTCCCCGCTTACCCAACACTCTCCCCTCCAACACAGCCTATTGTAACCCTTCGCCCCTCATTACCTTTTCCAAGCGTCTCTTTCGCCTGCCCCTCATCACCCTCACAAGTCTACTCCCCTCACTCATCATGCCACTGTTTCTTTTGTCTTCCTTTCCGTTCACCGCACCTAACCCATTCTCTTCCACACCCACATCTCCAAAATCTGCAGCCTATTCTCGTCCTCTTTCCTCAGAGTTCTCTTTTCGGCACCATCCAATGCTACACTTACACTCCATATTATACTCTTCGCCCTGCGTTCTTCGCTTTGCGTTCTTCCAGAAGGTCCCTGTCATTAATTCTCCCCTATTTGTGAACACGCCTCCTTTGCTAGCGCTCTTCTCCTTCGCGTGAGACCCGACCACTCATGTGGCTTGTTACAGCATGTTTGAAATCTCTAGCGTGATGAAAATATTTTTTTTTTACATTTCAATGAATTTATTAGCTTATCAAGTAATTTAAAGGAAGAGATGTACCGAGGGAGCCCTTGATAAACCCTGCAAAATTGGGTCACTGGACGAGAAATACGCTAGTGGCTGGAAAAAATATTCATAAAAAATTGATTATTTGACTAATATGCATATTTTGCGCCTTTGTCTGATATTTATTTAATGACTAAGGGTGAAAGCGAAATAAAAAAATACAAACGGAAAGAATGAAAAAAGTATTTGTTTTGACTCCTTATTCAGTTTAGATGTAATTCCCTTATAAATAAAGTCTCAATTCGGCCGAATGGATTCGCCAAATATCACCTTTCTTCGAATTTTCCTGTCCTTCCTCTCCTCCCTTGCGCCAAACCCCTTTCTTCTGTTCTCTCCTCGTTGGCCCAATCTCTCCTGTTCCTCCCTCTCCAGTTATTTCAGTCTCACTTCTTGAGTTACGCACCTCAAATGTCTCCCGACAACCTCTTCTATGCTCCTCGCATCCCTTTTTATCAATCCTCTCTTCACTCTCCATCAAACTCTTATTTATATCACGTCTACCACCAACTCGCCTACTCTTCTTCTCTCTCAGTGCAGGGCAATCAAAACGAGACTTTAGCCGGTGTTAACGAGTTTCGATTTTCTAGACGATCAATTGCTGTACAAATACTTGTCCAACCATGAATGCTAACGTTTTCGGCGTAACTGTATAGTATTGGTTTACGTCACAAAATGAATTTGAACTTGATAATGACAACGATTAATGAAGACTGATATTGTACTGTCCACTTTTATTGAACCAACTTAGTACAACACGTGTTTCGGTACAATGCACCTGATGATGAATGACCGTGGGCTGATGGCTGCGAGACAGCCGAAATGTGTGTTGCACTAAGTTGGTTCAATATAAGTGAACGGTGCAATATCATTCCGTATTCATCACAAGATGCTGTTTCACTATATCTCGCCTGACACTGTAGAAGTTATTTGACAATGACTGTCGAAACCACGGTTGGAAATGAAGGAGTATGGAATATACAGAGTGTAAATTCATTTAGTGACTTGTCCAACCATTCTGTTCATGACGAAATGTTATGGGACATAAATATTACAGACATTGAAAAATAGAGCTATGAGAATAATCTTTAATGTGAAACGTACACTAAGCTAGACTTCATAATCTGTCAGCAAAATTGGCTCATTACCCGACAGATTTTGGACTATGGAGTGAAAAAATAAACTCATATAATCAAAATAGGGCCACCTTATTTTGAAAACTTACTTATCACCAATTGTGGTACTCACGAGAACACCACTAGAGAAAAGCAAAACTTCCAAGCATTCGTAAAATTATGAAGCAGAAATATAGTATTATGATTGGCAGAAAAACGATTTTTTGTGACTGAAAATATCAGAAAAATATTCCCTTACCTCCCCTTCCTTGCTCCCTCTTTCTCGGTCACTTCTCAATCTTTCCCTTTCCCGCAGTTACTCTTAGTCCTTCCGGACGAAGACCTGGTCCTTTCTAGTAAAACGTTTTACATTTTATGCGTGTGAGTGTCTCTTTTTTTTGTTTTAGTTCATCACGCTAGTGCGCTTATACTTAGTGGTTTTATACAATTTTTGAGGAGAATATTTGTGATTATAATTGATTTTTTTCAATAAATATGCGTAGACTAACTTATTGAAGTTATTTACATTTAAAATTTACATTTTCGAAATACGTATGGTGTTTCCATCTGAGCTTAACAACTTTAAAATTAACTTATATAAATGTATCACGTACTAAGAATTGTACCCTTGCTTGATACCGTGGCTTGTATCCTGGGTAGTAACAAATTATTTTCTACCTATTTTTCTGTCTTCTCAGTGATCTGTATTCCTCCTTCCTGCTCGACGGACCCACTTTCCTTCACCCTCCCTCACCCTCATCTCACCCGCGGTGCAATTTCAGGGCCCGGCGAAGCCTTACAAGGAGACTTTTTCAATTCGCTTCGCCATCCCACACCTACCTTCTCCTTCCAAAGGGTTTGGGAGGACGGGGAGGGGTTCGCTGCTGCTTGCCCCACTTCCTCGTTCACCTTTTCCACCCCCTCCCCTCCCTCCACGCACAGATCCCATTCCGTCCTGTCCACTCGTTTCTCTTCATTCCTCCCTCTCTCCACGTGAAGGGAGGAAGGGAATAGGAGTGAGAGGAGGGACCAATCGTCCCTTCCCTTCTCCATTTCTCTCCATCTGTCTCCCCTTTCCACTCGTGTGCCGCCCCGGGAAATATTCTCATATCAAATAACCCACCGCTCCCCTCCTACCGCCCTCCGTCCCCCCCCTCCCGCCTCCTTCTCCCACCCCCTACCTCTTGTCCTTCCCCTTACTCTTCGATTCTCTACTCTCTATATCTCTCTTTTGGCCATTTATTTGGGCATCGTATTGGTGCATTGGCCTAAATTCTGTCTTCCAGTGGAGAGTTTACATAACATTTATTCCTCATATCGTTAATAGTTATTACTTTAAATTAAATATCAACCCTAATTGTCATAATAAGCAAACGAATTTTGACTCATATACATGCAATTCGGTCATCCAGGTTACCATCGACAGGAAGAGTTCAAATCTCGTAAACACACACGTGTCTCTGTCAAATTAAATAGATATTATTATTGATACTAGGTAATCGACCGGTTAAGGTGGATTTGAATGGAAGCGAGTAAATATCCTCTAGAGTTCTACGTGTCCAAGGCCCTATCTAGCAATAAAAGATCTTCCCTACCCTTCTTCATCCCGTCCATAATACTTATTCTCTTCCCATTCCCTGCTTATCGAACTCCTCCTCTCCATCACAGGTTGAAGTAACCCCTAGCCCCTCATTACCTCTAACAACCACTTCATTTGCCTCATCCAGAAGTTTACTTTCTTCTCCCTTTATAACAATATTAGTTATTATAAAATATAAAACAGATGCTGATGAAGTAAAAAACATATGGAAGCTGAGATCAGTCAGTATACATCTGTTGGTCATTTCTGCGGAAGGAGTAATTCGTCATCTCTTTCAAGAATAAAGGAGGCTAGCACTTGACAGAAAAATCACTAACCTTGGTAAGAAGGTAGTGTTTCTTTTCGATTATACGCACTCTCTTGCATTTTTCCTGAGCTCTTCAGTAGGTATATGCCGACATATGAAAATTTAACTTTAAATTTCATTAACTTTTTTATCACCAACAAATACTATGCGAAGCCTGTTATTTTGGCTTTACTAAACAGCACTGAACATCTTAATTCTCCTGGCCTTAGAGTCAGATAGCTAGCATATAGGAGTCAAGAGATACATAGCGTGGAAATTTTCGCTCACGCCCAAACCGGCCTCCACTCGTCACGGGCACCCAACCACGTCTAGCGCATGTGCGGCTCCAGCTCAAGGTGTTGTTCGAATCTTAGTCGTACACCAAATCAAACGAGACCATGTTCATTTTGATCGTATCATCAGTCACTGCGGTATAGCGTCGTAATGGATCACCCTGCAAACGTTACATTGCCCTATTCGTTATGATAGCCCATTCCTTCTGATAGCAGTATATTGATATAGTGAAATATTTTTAAAAAAATAGGCCAACAATTTAATTCTTAGTGAACGGTGGCAGGCCTTTGCATCCTTCGTTAGGTCTAACCATATTGGTAGCGAAACATGGTGACAATCGTTTGTGCGAAGCTTGGCATTAAGGAGGGGAATTAACGTATGGGAGAGGTCGGCAAAGGTGCGGAGAATAGATGACCGCACACGGTTGGCAACGCTGCTAACACAACTAAACTTCACTGGAGAGTGCGGGATAGTGTCATTTCACTATATTTACGATTAAAAACTGAGCTACATCAAAATACGATGATTGTATTCGCATCAAGACCCAATTGTATTGCGTAATCCTGTGAATCAAGACCCAAACAGAACTAGAAAGTCGAAGTAAATAACAGATTTCGTATTTTGATGTTAACAATTAAGGTTTACGACTTTGAAAACACCGGTAGTCAAACGCAGAGACTTCCTTACTCCCCCATGAGGAGCCAGTTCGTAGAGAATGGACTCTTCAACAAATGGCCTTCTGCGTAACTGCCACCATGTATCGCTACCACTTTACTAATTTTCGCAGCTAAATGGGCGGTTTATATAATGCTCTTTTTGGGAAGGAGACGGCCTGGATATGAGGCGGAAAGGGTGTTGATGATAATAGAGGGTGACTCGAGAGAGGTTCTGCGCAGTTCATTCCTCGTTCCTTCCGTTAGTGAGTCAAGATTCGGCCAGGGGGTGTGAAAAGAGCAGAGAGGAGAGAGGCGGTGCAGAGAGCCTTGTAGGGGCCAGGGTTGACGCGGGATATTGGACCGACCCTGCGTGAGTGGGGAGGGATGGAGGGTTCACACATGCGGCGCCCCTCCCCTGCAAGGAGTTGAAAGATTAGAAAGGAGACATGGTGTGGGAAGGGGAGACTCGGAGATGGAAGTGGACGGAAGCCGGGGAATGAGAGGTACCCTGCCAGGGAATGGGAGGTACCCTGCCGGGGAATGGGAGGTGGGGAATGAGAGGTACGGGCTACACCGGGACGGAGAAGCAGAAGGACGAGAGAGGGAGAGAGAGTACGAAAAGACGTACCGCAAGGAATAGGACAGGGAATTGGTAGGAGTGGGGTGATGGGGCGTGAAGAAGATCAGGAAGCGAATGCGGAACAAGGAGTTGAGGAGCGGAGGTTGATTTGGGGAATGGAATGAAGTAGGGAGAAGAACTGTGGGAACGAGGAGAAAGACAGTGTGAGCTTTCCATTCGCTCTAGTGCACCGCTCGCTTCTTAGCACAATAGCGCGCTTGCCTTCCATTCGTTTCAGACCCTGCGCACTAGGCAGCGCACTTCAAAACCGATCGGGAGTAGAGTTGATGGGCGCTAGAAACATAAGAACTTCGATAATCACATCTGCGATTTTTGATTTTGTTCTGATTTTCAGTTAAGGCTTCCGAGGATTGATAGGGCAAAGTTTTTAATTACTCTTTGGTAAACATCTTTCGTTTTAAAATACATATTTTGGACGAAGAACCTATACAAAAAACATTCAGTCATGACTTGTGCACCCACTGAATGCTACTCACCACTAGGCCACCAAACTTTCTGAGCACATCGTTCCATTCGTCGTCGTTCGTGCGCTGATGTGTTCCGATCTCCACTAACTTCATCACCTTGAATGTAAAGTAGGACCAATAGATACGAAACGAAGTAACTGTTTGGATGAAAATAACATTCTTGTGTTTTCTGCGTGAAGTGTGTTAAGTCCAAAAATGGTTAAAGGTGTTATTGGTACAGGCACATAGAAAATATCAAGGGCTAAATATATGTATAGAGTGTTAACTCCTACTCCAGCTATGGACAAAACTATTCATCTGGGCTCCTTTGGTATGATCCCACTGTATTTCATGCATGCATGCACTTCATGCCGGCCTCAATGGAGACCAGATAAACTCCTCGCCTGCTGATACTGAGGTCGCGGGTTCGAGTGGGTAGGTTCTTTATCGCCCTGGGTGCATTCCGTTCGCCCTGGCGATTTTCTCAACGCTTTTCAAGGTGTTTAAAAGGCGTTTGAATGTGCTCATAAGGCGTTTCTAGGCGTTCTCACGGCGCTGGCAAGGTGATCTGTTACGCTGTCCAGCGGACAGTGCTCCCTAGCACCCCCGAAGCACCTCGTAAACACCCTTGGCTAGACATTTCGAAGGTGATCGCACGGTGTTGATTCACACTTTCGGGCGGAGGCGCTCCGAACCACCCCGGAAGCGCCTTGACATCACCATTCTCAAGACGCTTCGCTTCGCATACAAGGTGTTGTAGTACACTGTGAGCAGAGGCGTTCCGGAGCGCTATTGCAGCGCCTTTGGACTGCACCTTAGGAGGTGTTGTGCTTCAGTTCAAAGGCGCTTCAGATCACCCTCACGAAGAGAGCGATTCAAAGTGCCATCGAAGTATTTTTGGGTTTCCTTAGAGGGCGTTGTCACAATGTTCGAAGGCGTTGTTACACGCTCTTTAAGAGGGGCACTTCAAAGCGCTACAGCGCAGACATAGGCGATAAAGCCCCTAAATTTCTTGTTTTACACATCCGGTGGGATGATAAGGAAAAATTTGTCTAAATCCAACAAATTTGTCGATCCAAGAGATTTCTTTGCAGCCAGATGAGACATGCGTTTAGCTACTGTTTTTATTCAAGCAATCGGAAGACTTTCACCATAAATAATACAAGCGGTAACTTTCTAATCACCATCGCATCGTTGAGGTATTTTACTCTCAAACATGCCTGTAGTTGTGTCCATCAAAATACACTGCCCGCGTATGACTTCAGGCTGCATAATCTCTAAGTCCTAGATATTTTCTACTTTTTGATTTTCTACTTTTGAATGTGTTGAATGATAACATCTTCAGTTGAAAGAACGGAATTATCTGGGAGCACAATATTTTCTACCTGCAATTGCACACTATAGGCTGAAGGCAAACAAATAGCTAATACCAGCACTATTTTACCAAAATAAGAGTACACAGTTGAATCATCATTGCTCTTGCCCGTAGAATACTGAGAAGATGTTATTCTTATACCCTTGAATAGCATGCGGTGATAAAAAAGACACCTTGATGGTTGAAGGCCATTTATATCAAGGAACTGTCTCTCATTCGGGCTTAGTTCACAAATCTGACCTAGAAAATTACAGTTATCAGAGCCAGTAGCGTAGCCAGAGTGGGGTAGGGTGGGCGAATGCCCCCCCGCCCCCCGGCCCGTGTTCTGGCGCCCCTAAGTCTGTGTATTTTTCCACCCAAAAGTCCCAAATACGTAGAAATAAATGTGTATAATACGTTGTCAATTGTCATATTTTGTAAATACCCATCCGCCTATTGCATCACCAAAATTTGTAAAGTTTAGTATACTGGTTAATTTATGATCCGGCGCCCCCTTAAAATTTTCTGACCCCTTAGACCCAAAACCTGGCTACGCCTCTGATCATAGCGCTTAAATGTAATAAGACTTTGGTCCAAAACATCTTGGAATTGGAAAGGAAATTGGAAAAATCTTGTTTATTCTCAGTAATAATGCATTAATATTCATACTATGTGGCAATATAGATTTCAATCAATTTATGCCAAATTACTGTTATCGCGATATGATGGTATTTCCTCAAACTATCACGGAATAGTCGTTTAATAATTAGTTCTCGACATCACATTAACGCACGGAAGTGGCGGTATACATAAGACTTCCTAGACGCTGAGATTTCGATGTCGGGTGAGAGAATATGCGCGTTGAGCCGTACAATGTAGTTAAGTCGAAACTAGGTAGGATATCTTAATAAATTATAGTATGGTATCGCGTAATAGTACATTCATAAATAATTACTGTAAATTATCATTTTATTATTTTAAGATAGCAGGGAACCGTGCACGGCGCTCCAAGGTGTTGCGACAGCGCTGTAGGCATCCGTTCAAGGTCAGCGCGGCGCCTTCAGGAGCGCTGCGCAACGCTATGGACGGTGCTTTTCAGCACTCACAGAGCGCCTTACAACGCCTTGTAAGGCGCTTCCTAAAACACCTTTAGCGTTCACAACTTCACCATCGAAGCGCCTTCTCAGGCGTTACGAGGGAGCTTGCGAAACTCTTCACAACGGTGTTCTGAAGGCATACCAAAGGAGTGGAAAAAAGAGCCAAGGCTGGGATAAGAGTACAGTTGAAAAAATTGGGAAGCCCCAACGAAAGTTCGTGAAGGATTTGACATCCGAACGAGATAGATATGACTACAGCACCGTTTAAAGGTAAAACGCTGCAGAAAAATGATGCGAGGATGCAGACAGAACGGTATATGTAAGGCATGTTGAACAAGGGAGGGCTTTCTAAAAGGAGAGCAAAGAGTGTTCAAGGCATAAATTCAAACTGAAATGTAACTGCTTGGGGAGAAATCAAAAGGTGAAGAATGAAATGGAGAGAAACGGGAGAGGAGGATGGGAAGAGTGAATGGGAGGTTGGTGTATGAGACGAACAAGGGACCGAAAAGAAGAAGATGGGAAAGAATGAATGAATGAATATCGTCTTCATTGGGGGTGAGATTGGGAGTAAATCAGTCGGAAAGGGTTGGTGGAACGGGCCGGCCTGGTTGTCCAGATGGAAAGGACGCATATTGGAAGGGTGGAAAAGGGGGCAGGAAGAGGAGGATCTGAAGCTGGGAGGGATGAAAAAGAAGGTTGACGGGCTGGGAACTGATATCTCAGGGGGGAGGGGCAGGGATCTGGATGGGGCCTCTGTTCTCGTGGAAGAGATTGTAGGGGTACCTGATCTCGCGGACGAGATGGGTTGGGTCCCTGCTCTCAATAGCCATGCATTTGCCTGGGTGACCTAACGTAGAAAATTCTTTGAATCGGCGGCGTGGTGGAAGTCTAATGACGAATTTTTAATCTCAGCATACGTTCTACCTCTCCTCATCCCGCCCATAAAGTATATTCTCTTTCTTACTCTTCCCCACTTGCCCTACGTCCTCCCCTCTATCGAAGTCTTCAGCATCCCTTCGCCCCTCATTACCTGTTGCAACCACATTTACCCCTTTCTAATGTCCTATAGAAGTTTCCTTTTCTCACCCACCATAAAAAGCGCTGCATCGTTTGACTTCCTTTCCGTCTATTGTTTTTTTCTTCACCCTCCTCCACCCCAACATCTCAACGCCTGCAGCCTATTCTCGTCCTCTTTTCTCGGGAGTCTACGTTTCTGAACCTTAAAACGCTACACTCCACATTAAAATCTCTGGCAGCCTCTTCTTTACATCCTTAAGTTTTATCAGCAATCTCAAAATTAAAACTTTTTATGCAAAAAGAGGTACACGCACTTAAATTTGAAGCCATGTCCTCTTCAGACTCCATGCGTCATATTCGAAGTGGAAAACGATCTGCTTTTCAAGAATTATAGGCCCGTAAGTGTTGACAATGACAATCTTTACTTGGTTTTTGTGTCTATCGGTAGATGTCACGTAAGCAGAGGAGCGATAGGAACCGACTTCAATATCCTTAGTTATGTCCAGCAGAAATTCTGGCGTATTCCTTTAGCTCATGTTCTAGGATAATATTGAGTTTGACGAAGATAAATATGTCGTACTTTCAATTAATTACTACAGTAAAGAGTATGAAGATTAAAGAGAAGTGAGTTGATGGAAAAACTAGTCGTATCGTGTACCTAGGTGTGGTGGCACTTCTATTTAATCAGAGATTACAGAACTGGGCCTAAAAGATTGATAAATAGTTTTAAGTACTAGTTTTGAAAATTTCATCTCATGATAAATACACTGGGTACTGTTCCTCTGAAAATAACAAGGACTATACCGGTTCATAAGCATACCTATATACATCGATACATCAGAAAATTATACGAGTTTACCGGAATATCGGTTCATACCTCCCATCCCAACTCAGTGGACCTCAACCCACCCTCCTACGCTTTCACCTTTCGTTTCCCAAGCCCCTCGAACTAACCCCCTGTCCATTGGGGGTGGGGATGGGTTAGGGTTCCGGGGCAGCCTCCCTACCTTCCTTCCCTTGCATGGATATATATATATATATATATATATATATATATATATATATATATATATATATATGTATGTATACGTACATATAGGGGTAGGTATATCCCTTCACCCCTCTTCCTCTTATACCTCCCACGGCTCGGACAGCTGAAAGATTTCCAATAAGCGCCATCCAATTTCCTCACTGCGAAATATCCCTTCCTTCTCTGACTCACCCTCTCCCTCTCAATCCCTCACAGGACCCCATGTCTCCTTCCTTTTCTCCCTCACTCCCCCCACCAATACCCTATCCTCTCTCCTTCCCCTGAACCCTGATGCGTCCCTGTACCTCCCCCCCTCCCTATATCTTTCCATTCCTCATCTCCTCTTCCATCCCCCCCTCTCCTCCCCATCCCCAAACACCCGTCTTTCCTGCCTCCTTATCTGCAAGCAAAGTGGCCAGCTAGCCAAGTTTATTCTTTTCCCTGATTCCCGCTTTCCCCGCATCTGCTGAGAAAGAAGAAGGAAACGGAAGCAAAGGAAAGGAAGTGTGGATGACTCTGGGAATAGAAAGAAGTAGCGAGAAGTATTTGAGAGCGTGGGGAGAAACTGTGATACGAAACGGAGCAATTTTGATCGTTTGGTTTCTTTACGCTTATTTAACTAATCAACACGGCCCTGCCAAACCTCTCTGGGCTGGTCCACAGGTACCATTTTTCCAGTGTACATGACTCCTTGGCTTCATTATATAAATAATAATATACGGATAATAAACGGAGCTTTTGAAAAATTATATTGTTTCATGTGGGTGTGGAGTAGGATGGGGAAGTTGCGGTGGACGGAAAGGAAGACAAACGAGGAGGTTCTTGGTATAGAAAGTGAGGAGAGGAAGCTTCTGAAGGAGATTAGGATGTGGCTAGTGATTGGAAGAGAAATAAGGGGCAAAGGGTGGCTGTTACCCTTGGTAGAGGAACGAATGTTTGGAACGCTTTTGTAAAAACCTAGATTATAGGGATATTAGAGACATAGGGATTAACTGGTATACTACCCTCTTAATGGTTACTCTGTTAGTCCGCAAGCTGTTCCGTAAATAGTAGTCGCCAGAAAATATACTTCATAATACCTATTTTACATTTTACTAGGTAGTTTGATTGCGTAAGATTAATTGTCTTAGTTATATTAACCTTTAAATGTCTAGCGTGCATTAAAATGCTCGCTGGAATGTGGGGTCCTACGGCCGTAGGTGCATCATAATGCACGCTAGATTTGGTATCAAATTTACCTTGACCTCATTATCATTCATGACATAAGGGTTATTATACCTTGGTCATCGAGATGCGATTGTGACTTGTATTAAAGGAAAGAAAACATTGTATGAGAAGGAGAAAAAAACCATCATCGAGATGCGATGGTTTTTTTCTCCTTCTCATAAAATGTTTTCTTTCCTTTAATAGGTACAAGTCATTTTAACCATTAAGGATGAGTGATTAAGGTGGTTAGAGAAGAGTTATCCGAAAATAGAGGGAAAAGAATGGAGGGAAACCCAGTGTCGGAAGATAACTTCAAAGAAAGACTCCAATGGACCCATAGTTTAACGTCCCATCCGACGGACGGCCTACTGCTCTTGAGGTGCCCTTCACATGACACACAAAGAGTAGACGATATTCCATCTCCGTTGGAGATAATCCGCTGAAAAATCTCCGACGGTGCTGGGATTTGAATCCTGGGCCTCTGAATGGCAAGCCAGCCCTCTTGTTACCAGACCAATTCCATTCCATACCGTTTTGATGAGCGTAGTATTTTCCCTTATCAAATTGAAGTAGAATAAATATTGATCATAATCAGAGATCCGAGTGATTTCCTTGAGAGAATACAGCGTCGTCTCCTTCCTCCTTGCCTATACCTTCTTTATGCCAGTAAAATGGCCATTTAACCAAGTTAATTCTATTTCCCCTGACAAATCATCATACCTCTGTTCAAATTGAATTTTTTAAACTGTACGTAAAACTAGTTTGTAAAGCACATATTCTTAAGTACACATGACATACATTTTGTCGATAAAAAGAGTTGTTTTGTGAATATATATCCAGTTCAAAATTACGCGCGCATCTTGATGTCAAGTAATGATATCTCTGTCTGTATTGCGATACGTTTACAAGTGAAGTTCAGCCATTTTATCCTAATTCGACGGAAATGGCCGTTTCCACTTCCTTAACGGAGGATAATCAAGCATTATATTTCGACCCTCTTCGTTCAAATAAATGTGTTAGCTGAGATGGAATAAAACCATCGAGATGCCATTTTGGACGTCGTGAGCTTTCTTTAAAAATTATGCCCTTTCTAAAAGCAATTAAATAAGTAATCGGTTAATGAGTTTAATAATGAATACTTCGACGTCACGCAACGGTATTATTGCAAATAATATGGCGACACATTTCCGTGTGAATTTCAGCCCTTTTCATTCCTCTGTCGAAGAAAATGGCGGTTTTTTTCTTCCTTGCTACATTTATCCATGGAGATGCCGTTTTGGATCATTTGACCTCTCTTTTAATTTTCGTGCCCTTATTAAGGGCGATTAAAATTGCCAATAGGGCTACGCATATAATGACGTATGTATTATATATTTGGGTTTGTTAGAAAATTTTCAGACATTTGGTCCACTCCAAGTTGAGAAATACATTCTGTGTTCCCTATTCTTATCTTTGCGTCACTTCTTGCTTGCTCCCAATTCTGTTTCTCCTTCCTTACCCCTTCTTCTCATCCCTCCCGAATCCTTTCCATGTCTCGGGGGAAGAGATTCAAGGATTCTCGATCCCATAAAACATTTCCTCCGTCCTTCCAAGAAGCGTTGTGAGATGGAGTTAAGAGAGGGAAAAATACGTATGCAAAAATAGTCGAGTCTCCCATTCTTTTTTCACTCCACACAGACCAGAATAAACACAAAAATAAATACAAAAATACATTTTTCCGAACCTCCAGTTACGTTCTGTCGATGTCTCACTTCCGTGGACAGTGTTTATGAATTTTTGAGTCTTTCGTGCATATTTATGTGCCCACTGTGCTTATCCCGTGCATTTGTCTCTCGCCCAAATATATATTTCTTATGTAACTTACACAGACGTCCTGCTTGCTTCTTGGCTCTTATTTCCCGTTCCAGGTTCTCATTTCTCCCAAAATAATTTGATTTATTGCCTTCCGATCGTGCGCATTGGGAGACGTTTCCTTTTTTTAAATGGTTCGGCAGCTAACAAACGTCTACAGACCAGTAAGAGAGATCCCGCACACGTTCGTTATGGTACCTTCTGAATATGTAATCGTTATCATGACAGAGTACCTCGTGCAACAAATATGAAATTATGCAGATACATCTGAAGTTGTTACCAAGCATGGGATTCAATACATTTAACGGGGAACCTCTGATTTAACATGCTCTCAACACACTTTAGCTCTATAATTCCAGATTGAATAGTTTTTACCTTCTTATTTACTGTAAACATTGTAAAATAATATATCAGGGGGTGGCCACTCCACAGTGATACCACGGAAACCGTGCATTTGCCTTGAATTTTGAGAACCATGAAAAAAACTGTGAATAAGCCTTGAGTTTCGCGCGTAACTCCTTTAATTTGGATATCCGTGAGCCCTTAATTGTTATGTCATATTTAAATGGCACAAAAGTCAGTTTTTTTCGAACTGGTAACGATTCTTGGCGGTCTACTCTGAATGTTATACTACGCGCTGTTTCTAACTCGTTAATTCTGGTTCTATCGGCTTTTCTTAGAATTTTCATTTCGGGCCTTTAAAACTCTTCCCAGAATTAGCACACGTATGTGGAGGAGGAGGAATAGAAAAAAATAGGCACCAGTATCCTTAAGGTTCCTTTTCAGAGCCACCGCTTCTGTATTGGATCCGTTTCTGAGAGAATATCAATGTGATACAGTAATGGCATTTATCCTACTGGATGAATTACATTCATTGGCACATTAGGTCAGGAAAATAGTTGTAAAACCAGGGGTTTCTGTAGACGTCGGAGTCTCTCGGTTATATTTCACCTATCACATCTTGCTTTATAGAAAAATAAAATTCTGAATGACTCTGATTTTAAGGCAGATTGAGCGAGATATTTTCTTAGTAACTGTGAGAAGCATGAAGTAAATATTGTGACATTAATGACGCAAAAACTTTCTTTTAAATTTCTGAAATTCTCAGTAATTGACTAATTACACATATTTACACAAGATGTTAACTCATTTTTTTCGCTCCGTACGCTGAAAACGCCTTCATAACAGATGATCAATTTCGAATCTGTAAATATTACTCTGATGATTAATTGGTTTAGTTAAAAGAATAGTTGAGAATTAATACAGACTGCACACTGATAAATTTATGGTGACATATATGCGCAAGAAATTTCTAATTATTTAAATTAAGGCTCTCTGAAGTTCGTACGTGTACCATTTCCCATGGAAAATGGCTGGTAAATTTTGGCAAACATCTCAAATAATATAATGGTAAGTGGGTGATATTTTGTTACCATTGGAATAATGAGATTTTTTAAATTCATAATGAGGCCAAATTCATGTAGTTTTATTTGAAGCGATATCTTACTCTAACTACCATAACTCCAACACAACCTTTGAATGCGGCAGTTTCGGCCTTAAAAACCGTAAATAACCTTAATTTGGATTTTAATGAACGAGTGGCCACCCTGTGTATACATATATGCATCATGTTTAATATTCGAATAGCAGAGGAATTTTGATTGGTTCGTTGCCGCCTTTGGCCATACACCTCATGGATCTAGCTGGTCGGTGATGGCGATCTCTTTGATTTGTAGTGGCAAATAGATACAGATAATTTGGCTGAGATTCGTCCCTACAAAAGGAACAGAGTTACCACTACCAACTCCACTCTCTTAGAAATTCTCCATGTCACCCCTTTGACTCTGATTTGCTAATCAAATTGCTAACGCCAGGAAATCGGGTCTCATGGGACAGATCCTTGGAGCCAGCGGAAAGGGGGATAAATATTTCTGTGTTGTTGCGTCAAATTTGGCAGGAATTAAATAGCAATCCCGGCATTCAGTGAGCTCCTTCACAGTAAAAAGATGGAGGTATGCATTTTGCAGGTCGCCCTGACAGCCACCGCAAAGACAGGTGCCGCTGGGTGCTTGGTTAGTGGCTGTGGAATAGAAAGAGGGTCGGAAAAAGGAATTAGGAAGTAGTCGGGATGAACAGGTAGTTTTGTGTTTTTGAAATTCTGTGCTGCTTCTTTTGAGTGGAGAGAGAATGGAGAAAGTGCGATGGACGGAAAGCTAAACAGGCTTCATCTACATCTACATACTACCCCGCAAGCCGCCTCAATAGACGTGTGGCGGGGGGTGTTAGGACACCAGCCGTTTACATATAAAAAGGAAACGCTCTAATGAAATTACGCCTAGCATTTATTATAGTCCCTTATTGTTCGGGGGAAAAACGAATTCCCATACCTATCCGTTCGGCAAAATATCTCTCTTAATTTATCGTTTCTGTCGGACCTGGCTTGATGTGGTGGGCGGGGAAAGGAAACTTTAGGAAGAGACAAAGCAGTTGGTTGGAGTAGGTAATGAGGGGCGAAGGGTAGCTTAAGACTGTGATAGTAAGACTGTGATGTGACTTAAGACTGTGATGTTGGGTAAGTGGGGAAGAGGAGGAATGAGAATAGGTTTTATGCACGGGATGAAGACGTGTATGACGTATTCAGAGATTAAAATAGAAATAATATAGGTAAATAGTGCCCTGCATTTAAAAAAAAATCTGGAGGATTTTTAATCTCACCTATCTACACCTGCCTTTACCAGTAGATTATCCGATAATCAACCTGTGTTGAGAGTTGCGATCTGCAAGCCAGCATCTAGCCTTTGGGACATCTCTTGGAGGATCCTCTTGGTCGCGTGACGTAGAAGGGGCTTCCCTATCCCCTCCATCCCCACACGTCACCACCCCTGTCCCCCCCGGCCGGCCAACACCAGCTCATTCTGGTGAGCGAAGTAAATCATTCTGTCTGCTGCTCCCTCGACGCACCTCTCTGCTTCCCAACCTCTGCCGCACCCTCTTCCCTCGTCGTTTCATCTCAGCATTCCCTTTATCTCCCACAGCCAAGCAACATCCTCCCTCCCACCCTCAGCACCGCAACCCCTTTCCCCCTCAGACATCATAAACCTAAGGCTCTCCAAACTCTTCCCCACCTTTCATTTCTTCCCCATAACCCTCCAACACCACTTCGTTTTCTCCCCTATTACATCCCCAATTTCTCATCAAAGTGTCCTATTCTTTTTCCCTGCGTGCGGCAGGGAGCGCTATCCCAAAAGATTTTATTCCATTTCTTGGCTTTAAGCTCGCGTAAAAATTCAGTGGCATTTGACAATCATTAATTTTGCATCTATTGATACGATGATTCAGAGAATGCATGTTGCCCTTGTACCAAAAGTAATGAGAGTGGGGGTGTTGTTGAAAGCGACAAAAAAAGGGAAAGGTTAGGCACGCTAGGCAGGATTAAATGTGGCGGGAAATAAGTTGATTTAGATAGATAAATAGTGTGAGAATGGAGAGGATTTGGGATATTAAATTAGAGTTAATAATAACGATAATTTAGCAGTAGCTATTCAAATGATTAATTACAGTATACATTACAAATACATTTTCCAAATGACAACATTCCAATTGCAAAAAATAATGTTTCATAATCTTCAAACGGAAAATTGTCATACTTCCAATGCACTTTTTACATTTTCTTCTTATGAATCCATCGAACGATATATTTTACACCTTAACCTCAGTATTTTGCGTGTAGCAACCATTCCTTTACCCTTCTTTTAACAATATCCAGATTTTTAATAGTTTTTAGTTTTGAGGTCATCGCGTTGTATTATAACAATCCCCTATAAAAAAGTGAGGACTGTGATGATGTCTTCTTTCTCATCGGTAGGTGGAAATCAATATTTACTCTAGTGTTATAATTATGAAAATCATTGTTGGTAATGATAATTTTGTCAAAGTATTTTGGCATTAGCCCAATTTTAATTTTATGGATAAAGGTGGATAGATTATATATGGATGGATTATATATGGATGGATGGATAAGGGTGGATAATATGGATGAATTGACTATCCATCCATATTAACTTTTTTTAACATCAATTCAATTTTGGTACACCTATCACATTTAAGTATAAGTCTCATACCTCTATTCTGTAATACTTGTAACCTATTTTTGTCGGAGGTATCGGCTAAAAACATGACTGTTGCGCAATAATTGCGGTAGTATTATGCAATTATATATTAGTTTAGTTGTCTTACATGTTAAAAATGTATTTATTCAATTCAATAGTTGGATCGCCCAATCAAAACCTAACCATAGTTAGAGCTGAATCATACACCAAAGGGATGAAATTCGCAAAGTTATTCGACTTCACAATTCTGTAGATTTTTGGTGCTTTTAAAGAGCGTTATTGAGTGTAGAATTATTGGTGAGCTATGGAGAGAGAGAGGAAAAGGATCGGAACGTAAGACTGGATGCAAAGTCTTAAAAACTAATCTGATTCCTTAAGATGACCTAAGTACAAGGTTGCAATGCATTCCTCTAAACTGTCCATTTCATGTCCAGGCACTTATTTCCTGTCATCATTTCATCATTTAACCCTGTAATCAAACGCATTATTTTTTTAGTCAAACACTGTAATCTAGTTCCAGTTTCCAAGTATTCAGAAGCATATTTTTGTGTATTTTATGTTAAGGGATTCAGAGATGTGTGTGGGCAACCTGAGCAAAAAATGCAGATTGGATAAAGGAATAGTTTACTTCTTTAAAAGAAAGATGAGTAGAAGGCTGTACTTATGTATCCTAACCTAACCTCATCGGTAGGTTATCTATGTGCATTTTTGATTCACATATAAAAGACAGAGTAAATAGCGTTTTGGTTTACAGAATTGAAGCCTGTTTGTTTGCCGCTAGTAATTCTCCCATCGTACGAAATTTGTTCAGTAACGTGATGTAACATTCCGATTTTTTTTTTAAATAATTTTCATTTTGCATTAACCAGAATAAATAGTCACGGTACCACGAAAAAAGTCCCAAGTATTACCCCTGCTTTTAGCCCAATAAGTGAAATTGATTAATTCAATATGGCCGATTGTGCATTTTTATGGCTTCAATATTTTTCTGTACTATCGTGCCGTATGGTTCTATCTATTCTCTTCCTTAATCTATAATTTGATTCCAGTAAGGACGACATTTGCGGGCGAGTTCCTCATTCGCTTGATTATTTGGACTCGCCTTTTACTTAATACGTAACGCCATCCCTGTCTGCCGGCCTCTGAACAAAAAGAAAAGTAATTTCTTTCAAAATGAAAAGCGGAAAGGAGTCGCGTCACTTCATTCATGAATCCCTCTAACCCTCTGACTTGGCGCCTTTAACTCTCCTCATTCCCGCCAGGCGGAGACGAGGGTGAGCGGGCGGGAGAATGAGAGGCATGAACAAATGGACTCTTTTCTCTCTCTATATCTTTCCCTCTCTCTCTCTCTCGGTATAATTTTCTGCGGAGGAAATTGAGAAAATCCTCGGCACTCCCCCCGTCCCTCTTGCCTTGGGGAGGACACCACTTCCACTTAAGCCAAAAAGAGGCCCACTCTCTCGCTGGACCTCAAGCATTTCCATCGTTCCTGTCCCTAAAATTCCCCTCTAATCCTCAATGATGTTTAAATTTTCGGGTTCTCGTTTACATTTCCTCATTATCATTTGTTACTTTTGTAACATTCCCCTCCCGTGTCCCCGGCAAGTAACGGGTTTCACTGCCGTCGCAATGGCCGGAGACTCGGGAGGGGTTGGGCAGTTTTTGCAGCCACGTCAGACGCCCATCGGATAGGTGGGCAACGCGGCATGAAGGTCGTGCGTACACAGTAGGAGTGACCCTAGGATGACGGCCTTCTGCATGCGTGCCGTAAGTGATTCCGCCTGTACCACGCAGGACGGAATGCGCTTGATGCAATTTAGGAGTGAGTTCTTACGTCCATCTTGTCTTGCCTTATTATTTTATTTTTATTTATTTTTGTACAATGGAAATAGACACTCTGTCAGATGGCAAGGAACAACATTTAATTGAAGTTTGAATTATAATTGAACGTTCAAGGCTACACAAAAATAATATTAACTATTATGAGTTACGTATTTACAAATGGATTTCTAAGAACAACTGACATTTTTAGGTAATAGTTTTAGGAGCTCCTCTGGTATCTTTTCCAATCGATTATTCCGTGATTTAGGAAGAAGTACTTGGCTACATTCGTTTTTTGCCGTCTTAATTTGATTTTTAGAGAGTGATCATTTTTTTCCCACAAAACTTGGCGACTCTAACCTCTTCCCCATTTCCTTCCAAGGTGAATGTTTTGTAAAGCATTTATACATCCCTATAGCTGTTTACTTGCATTAAATTTTGAAGTAAACTCCATCCTAGTTCCTCTAACATATTAGGCAACCTACCGGTTAAAGTAGGTTTAAATGTCAGTGAGTAAATATCCTTCTAGATTTTACATGTGTAAATCCCTATCTACCATTAATATTTCTTTCTTCATCTCAACCTACTATTCTTCACACCGTCCATAAACCTATTCTTTTTCTTCTCCTACCCCGATTACTCAACTTCCTTTTCTCCATCCTTTCCAAATACATATTCTTCCTTATTCTAATCTCCTCTTGAAGTTTCCTGTCCTCTCCCACCATATCAAGCACTCCCTCTTTTGTCTTCCTTTCCGTCCGTTGCACCTTATTCATCCTCCTCCACTCTCTCAACACGAACGTTTTGCCTTATATCGTGTATTGTTTCACCTCATGCATTTATTGAGATCTACTAAGCAGTATTTTTTCACTTGATGCTCTGCGGTAGGAGTTGGCGAACTTTTAAAAATTGAAGAGCAAAACTTGTTTCACACAAAGTTTAAAAATGTTATTCGACCCCCATGAATATATACGAAAAAAATTATATAATGAAATTACAACATACAGTATTGATTACTGTTAGTATTCATAAATGAAATAATTTGGTCAGTTTTTTAACTGCAGAAAAATTATTTTTAAACGAGAGAATTACTATTAATATCAAGGTAATATATCTACCAGTTAGGGTTGAAATGGAAGTCAGTATAAATCCTCTGGATTTTTACATATGCCAGGTCATATATTTATGTCTAGTATTTCCTTATTCATCTCAGCGTGTGTCCTATCTTTCTTCATCCTGTCCATAAAACGTATTCTCTTTCTTCCCCTTCCCTGCTTGCCCAACATCCTTCCCTCTATCATTTGCATAAGCAACACTTTGCCTCTCATAGGCTCTTCCAGCCACCTACTTTGAATCTTCCTAATTTCACCCAGAAGTCCTTTCCTCCAGACTATAACGAGAACATAAACGTTTGCCTTCATTTTCGTCCACCGCACCTCCATTCTCCTCCACACCCACATCCCGAACTCCTTTCAGCTCATTCTCGTATTTTTTTCTCAGCGTCCAAATTTCTGCCCCATAAAACGCCTTAGTATTTTTTAACTAGTAAAACGCCATTTTAATTGTGAATACTAACTATCAAAACATCTACGAAGTGAAGCCAATTTAGTAAAGTGTAGTATTGATTGCATCTATGTCATTTGAAGAAATAGTCGCCGTCTCATTGATGAATCCCGATAAAAATTCTATGGATAAAACTATGATGGCTATATCCTCATTTTCAATTCCACTTTGGAGGCATACATATTTCGAGAGGTCTTCCGTATATCTTATGTGCTCTCTCAAAGACTAAGATGAGAGGAATTAGATGTGTCTCAGAGGCGGCTTATATTAGTCTCAGAGACTTCCTGATACTTCTCTCAGAGTTCTTGCGAGACTACACAGCGACGTCTCTGAGATGTTCTTGTGGTACGTGGGTATTAGGCCATGTGCCATGGTTTGCCGACCCGTGTTCTGCAACAAGTCTTTAGCCTTTCCTAAGCCTAGTTTTGTTCGATTATATTATCACAGCTATCACAATGCATGCGCAAATGTATACACGAGAGATGGGAATAGAACCCCAGTTCTAATTCCGAGCCTGCATTCTCGCATTGCAAAAACAGATACTACTTAAAATTGTGTAACAAAGTGCCTTGTGTAAATCGGCCTTATTACGGCTAGATAAGATGGTAATTTGTGCATCCAGCGTGATATGAGAACGTCCGTGCTTCGATTCCTGGGTAGATAGATGGTGACCTGTGTATTTGGCGCGTAATCTGAAGGTCTGTGTTTCGATTCCCAGTAGAGTGTTTTTTCATTTAGAATCGGCCATCTTTCCATTTTCACCCCACCATTGTGTTCGTCACAGTTTTGTGTTTCCTATCCTCTTTCTATCATTTTCTGTCTGAACGAAATATTTATATATTTATGTAAAACCAGCCTAACAGTTCTACTGCCACGACCTACGATCCCCTCTCCATCTTCTCTCGGTCGCCGTCCCCTAAAACACGCCATACTATCCAATTCCCCCTTTAACTTCCCCACCCGACCTCTTTCCTCCCTCCACCGTGCTGCCGACAAACGTTCATTTTTCATGCCATTTCCAGCGTCCGGTTCAATTACAGGGAGATCTAAAGGTCCTGGTTTTTTTTTTGAGGAAGTTGCGGGGAGGGAGAAGTAGGTATAGGGTGTATGGTACCGGCGTGTGTATGTCTGTGGAGTGGGGGAGGAAAGGAAAAGGCAGACCCCTGGAAATAGAGTGGGAATTGGGATGTGAGGGGGGGGGAGGATGGTGGGAGTGGCGACGGCCCCGAGTCAGGACGAGTCTCAGCAAGGGTACAAGCGGAGGAAGGGTTCGGATGTGGGAGTGGTAAAGGGTTAGGGTGAGGGCAAAGGGTTGGTTGTCCGGGGAGGAGGTGGGGGGGATTGAAGAAAAAGGCGTTAATTTGTGAGAGGGGCGTGTGTTTAAATCCCGCGTGAATGCGTCTGATGAGTTTATCCCTCATCCTCCGCATACCGTAAGGAAATCTGTTAGAACGGTGGAGATAAAGGTCGCGAAATGTTGTTTGTGGGACCTACGATGAAGGGTTTTAGAGATAAGTAGATAAATGTCGTATTTATTACTTAAGTTTACTTAGGAATTGATAGTTCTTTCTTACAATGTACTCGCGTACAACAATTCACCAACATCCATGTCCTTAGTGCGATATTCCACAGAGGAAAAATCAATCTCCTTGACCGGGAATCCATGACCTTCCTGGTGAAAAGCCACCCAGGCGGGACATGAACCCGAGACCTTAGGGTTAGTTGGTGAGGGCAACTTTACTTCACCGTGACTGTCGATGGGATGATGGGGAAGAATAATGTTTAATTAATTTGTAGAACACTTTGAGATTCATCTCAAATTCTAGCATTGTAATTGACTTAAACAGTGTGACTGACTATTTTAATGAATAAACAAATACACATTTTAAATTTTCAACAAAAGAGATTACAAACAATAAGGATGTGGTGTTACGGACAAATGACGATGATCAAACGGACGGAGAGAATCACTTATGTAGAATTTTTACGAAGATTTTGAGAGAAAAGAAGTATAATGATAAGTCTGCGGAGAAGAAGGGTCAAACTTATTGGGTACATTTTGCGACACAACAGCTTACTCTATAGCAATAATGAAAGGACAAATAGATGGTAAATATTACAGAGGAAGGCTAAGAATGGAAAATATCAGACAAATTATGGAGGACGTCAGAGTGAAAAAATATGTAGGAATGAAGCGGTTGGCGGGGAGGAGAGTGGAATGGAGTGCTGCTGTAAACAATATTCAGATTTATGACTGTCATTGGTAAGAACACCATACAATGGGTACCAACTTCATAACGTATGGATATGGAACCTGATAAAAAAATCTAATGGTATCGGTTAGCGGTGTTCATCGTTGCAAACGCTAAGTGTTTTTTTATATCTTAAGTCCAGCGGTTGAATATATTGATGATTGCCTCACGAAGCCAACAGAAGGGTTGACGAAAGCTCGCCCTTAAAAATATACTATCAGTGGTTATCGAAAGAGAAAAAGAAATAAAAACAAAGGCACTGTTGCCAAGAATCATCCTTAAACTCCCTTTAGATGCCATATGTCCAAGGAACCTATTCTTTGTCAACATTTTACTCTAGGTATTATTTCGACAGGTTTTTCCTGCTTGGTCTGCATTATCTGAAAAAGTAGCTATTAATCTCACTATTTAAAAAAATTGTAACCCGTTTCCTCTTCTACTCATATTGTTTTTTTTGTCGTACGCTTTATTTGTAAGACAGAATTTATGAAAGCATTGTAACATTAGATTGAAATTACTTAGCAGTTTTCCACTTTTATATATTAAATAGTGGTTTATGCGACCGGTTTCGATGCATTACATCATTGTCAAGCACGGTTAACAATGATGTAATACATCGGAACTGGTCGCATAAACCAATATTTAATGTAAAAAAGTGGAAAACTGCTACGTAATTTCATTTTAATGAATCGATTCCATTACATCCGCCCAAAGACTACTTTATTCATCGTAACATTATTAATTCTAGCTACTTGTATTTCCTAGCTTCAGCACTGAAGACGGTGTACTGGAAACAACAAGCAGAGGACTTCATCAGAACATATTCTTAACCTTTCTTCTGCGTGCCTCATAGGTTGGATAAGTTAATAACATACATTTTTCTCATAATTTTAAAATTTTCAATACATTATCACTAAAAATTTCTTGTAATAATCCACAAAAACCAGTAGTGCCAAGAACTTTTAGTTAAGACATTTGGTGTTGCTGCCTCCGAAATCTCGTGTTAAAATCGATATAATTGTTAGAGTTAGTTGTTCGAGTAAGTTGGAAGGAAGACACATAATAAAGAGGAAGTAGTAGCTATCGAAAAATCTCCTGGCGCTGGCTAGTGGACGAATTTGGGTTATGGGCTACGAAACTCATAAAATCCTGCGAAACGCTGGAGGAAGATTGTTGAGTGTGGAGTGTCAGCCAGAGCAAGGAGGTTGGATGTATGTGGAGGCGATATGACAGGGTCGCCTGAGGACTCAGGGAAACGGGTGGCAGAAACGAGGGTTGATGAGAAGGATAAACCACGCTCACTACGCTCAAAACTAAGTGCAGAGAGCTCTGCTAAATGACGAAATTTGAGAAAATTGCAGCTGAATCCGGTAAAAAACTAAACCCTTCGAATTGAAAAACTTTAAATGTACTTCATAATGCCTATATGAAATTCCTGTAAACACCGAGCGTACCAAGATGGCTGAAATATTTGCACGGAGTCGGGCTTTCCTGTCTCCCCATTTACTTATAATCTCTATTTGAGTCAGGATAGCTTTCTATTTGCTGCCAACACGAGCACAAGCGAAAAGAGGGATTGCTCACAACTACCTACTGTCCCATTTCGACCCGTCTCACGATGAGACCTCGAGATAAGGTGCCTGGTAAAGTCATGGCGATGGGTGGTGTTAACCACTTAACACTGTAGCCTTTCTTGTGCGTGCCTCTGCCTTGTGCGTTGCACTGATTTCGGACGTTTTTAGCTTTTTTCGCGAAATAGTTTGGCTCCTCTGCCTAACTCTCTCTCATTACTTCCCTTAATCCTTTCCCTTCATCTCCTTCATTTCTACATCCCCTCCTTGCCACGCAGGTCTGCCTCATGAACTTTTGCGATAGTTATACCTTTCACGAGGGAGAGGGCTATAAGCTGGTCATGAAAACGAAAGGGGATCAGTAAAGGTGGAAGGAATGCGTCGTGTGAGAGTGTTTTAGGGTGAAGATAAAAGACATATTGCATCAAATAAAAAACTAACCTCAGAGATGAAAGGATAGTGTTAAAAATGGTTTAAGTGAGAGGCTGGGGGTGGGACAAGGACCAGCAAAGAGCCTGCTATCGTGGGAACGACGATAATCTTCCTGACGTAAACCACTTATATATCAAGGAAAAAGAAAAAAAGTTGAGATTTTTCCACATTCGCACGCGCCCATATTTACCTAAAGGACGCGGAAGAGAGATTGGAGTGGAGCAAGGTCTGTAAAGAGGAAGAAGATTTGACAAGGCCCATTTGACCGCCACTGTAGGACTAGGGGGGTTTAATGAGGCGGGGAGGACTTGACAAGGAGAGATGCGGCATTTGACGGTTTGAACCTTACATCTCAAAGGAAGAACGGATGGGTGCGGGTTTGCAAAGTATGTATGCACCTTTCGCTCGCTAAGGGATTCGGGCCTTTTTTTTATTAGCCCAAGGGAGGGTTGGGGGAGGGCAAGTCGACGAGGTCAGCGAAATGGCTAAGGGAGTGAGGTCAGAAAAGGAAAAGCGAGATTGAAGAGGACAAATTGTCCAAAGAAGCTGGTTATACGGGATAGGGGTGCTTCTTTTCCTCCTGGCCTTTATTTCCGGGAAGAGGGCATGAAAATTTGGCTAGAACGATTCCTCTTTTGAAGGAGGAGAAGAAAGCGCTGGGGCTTGATGTGGTTGCTGAAGGAACCGGTGTCGGAGTTCAGGCAAGGGTTTCACATAGGGGACTCTAAGGGAGTTGAAGCTTTTAGAGGAATAATGCCAGATTTTTAGGCATCTTGTCTATTCCACCACAGAGCGACAGCGTCGGCTGGATATCAGTTCAAAAGAAAGTTCATTTTAATTTTAAGATCAAAATTTTTCCTTTGAGATCCTCCTGAAATGGGGTAATTGACGTCTAGTTTATCCATCAAATAATTTGACACTTATTCTTGTTATCTTAACATTTATCCTTTGACAATGTTTTTCATGTATTTTGAATTTTCTCATTTGCATAACTTTGTGTGTTGGTCGCCAGGGGGTTGTCGGAAAAGGGGGTTTGTTGAGACATTTGGGATCCAAAGGTGCTGACGAGTCTGACCCCTGATAACAGAATGTTATGACCAATAAATTGAAACTTATGGGACACCATTTTTTAAATTTTAATTTAAACGGAAAAGAATCAGTCTCTGCACTAACTCGTAAATCATTTTAATCAGAGTAAAATCCTCCGAAAGCACTTTCAGAAGAAACTTGCGGAAGTAACTTGCCAGTGTGAACCCTTCCTTATACGAGTAATAATTGTGTGTAGCCAACATTCATTTCCAAAACGGCTCTAATGACACCATAAATTGAGAATTTGGGTATGGAAAATTCAGATTAGGTTTGATCATCAGAAATATTCCTTAAGAGACCGAGTTAGACCCCAAAAAAGAAATTCGGGCCAAATCACGAAAAACGTTGATATCAAGGTGAATTTAAAGGTGCAGAATTTCAGTTTACTATATTAAAATATGATAAAATACACATAAGAGATGTTTTCGTAGCGTGTTTATTTGCCTGTTAGATTTCATGTAGCCTATTTCATAAATGAGCACAGTTGGTGACACACTCAAATAAATGACGAATGTCTATCGCAATGAGAATTTCGAACAAAAATCTCTTAGAAACATTCTACTTATCAGAAAATTACATAAAATCAAATGACAATGTAAAAAAATAATCAATAGTCGCCTGGTGATTTATAATGAAATCATACGACAGCGCGATGTAACAATGAAAAAATACTTTGCAATTCCACAGTTTTATTTTAAAATTAATTTTTTTTTATTTGTAATTGCTCTATTCAAAAGATTTTTGATAAAGTTATGGAACTGAGAAGTAACGTGTCATTGTTGCATAATGGAAGAATTCCATAAAGTAGATCCTGATACGGTGATATATTATATATAACAGCGCGTCACAATCAAATAGCGATAAAACAGCAAGCACTCACTGTTAGCTGAATGTTGTATTGCTGGATTACACTGTGGAGTTTCATTGTTGTTTTATATCTTTTCACGCATCTCATTTTATTGTGCATTCTAACTATATTTGTGAGCCTACATAAAGTGCTTTAAGCTACAAAACACTTATCCAAAGTTGACGACTTAGTACTTTTCCTGCGGTAAAATTCCTAGCGTTCCACTCTATGAATATGCCATCTCCTCCAGTGGAAATTGTTCCCTTAGGCGAAAATTAACGAGAGAGAGAGAGAGCGTTGGTACAACAATTAAGCCACTCGCTGAAGTGACAAGCCACGCAAATGTGCCTTGGCATCACCATGCGAGATGTAAAGGGACGACCCTTGTTCAAAATAATAGCTTCCCCTCCCTTTTCTGAAAATAATATAATTTCCCCCTTTGTCCTCAAAACAAGCCTCCTCAGTTTCATCCCCATTCCTTATTCCAAATCCCTCGGCTGTTCCCCCTCCCATTCCCGCCGGGAGGGATGGGACTTTTGGACATTTGAAAAGGAGAAGAGGACCGTCCCAATTGTGGAAACTGGACGTCAGAAAGAAGCCCCATGCACGTAATCAAATAGTTCACCCAAGCGAGTCGGAAACGGTGGGACGTAAGGGTCAGTTAGCAGCAGGGCAGTCCAGGGTATGTGCATTGTCATGTATTCCTACTTGTGTGCGTATAAATATATGTACTTATATACCTACTTATAATGATGCATGTTTGGAAAAATAATACGCTTTCGTGCTTATGTATGATTGTAAATATTCAGGATGCGAGAGTACCAGTAGAAATTCATGGGAAGGAGAAAAAGATGAAACGTTTACAAGTGGCGGTTTCCGACGAATGCGGTTGTGCAGCCGAAAATTACAATTTACGAGTACTAAGTGTTTTTTTATGTATTTGTTCAATGCTTCTGCGCGTCACGCCTGCGATTTCTTTTATGGTCCGTAAATTGTGGGAAAGTCGGTATAGTGGATCAATATTGGCATTGTTCACGAATGCGATCCACCCGGGCATTATTTAATACACAAAAAGTTGGGATTTTCAGAAAAGGCAATTTTAGACGAGGAAACACCGGAAGGGATATTCCCTGGACAAAATTTGAGTATTTTTTAAAATAATAAATAAACCATTTTACACCATTTTCATTTTAAAAAATTCACTCTGTCATTAACGAACTAATGGAGTTATTAATCGGGTTAAAAAACTTATGCTTTCTTAATAAATAAGGGAAACCGGCGAAATTATGATCAGCTCATCATTGTGGCAACATAAGGAATATGTATTCATACGTTCCATTGTTTCAGGCTCAACTAGGTGGAAGTTGAATTTCGTAAATGAAATACTAACTTTGTTTCCTTCCACAGATTTATTTTCTTGGTACAACATGTTTCGACACATCGGTGTCATCATCAAGGTACCTGATGATGACACCGATGTGTCGAAACATGTTGTACCAAGAAAATAAATCTGTGGAAGGAAACAAAGTTAGTATTTCATTTATGTATTCATACCTTGAGTTATTTTTCAACGAACCAATGTACGTACCAATGTGTACATGCATATTATTTTATATGGTGTTTTTGTGTACACATAGGTATGGATAAGTACACACATTTATACATGAGACGCGGAGGACGTGAAAACTCAGGGAGTGAGAGACTCTCGTAAGGGAGGATTCCAAACTACCCTCCTCCCTAGTTATTTCCTTGGAGAGTGGAGACGAAGATAAGGGTCCAAGCAGGAAAAAGATCGCGAGCCACCCGTGGACTGACCGGCAGACCGGCTGACTATAAGGCAACCAGTCATGAATTTGAATACTTACTCCTCCACCCTTCCCAGTAGCCCACCACCAAGCGACCCTTAAACACGACCTTAGAAACGTCAACATGGCGGCATTATACGGCTATAATAAGGTGGAGGGCCTCCTCCGAGCCCGCTAGCTAGCTCGGGAATCTCAATGCGATACCATGGATGACGTGTGGGGCGTAGAGGGGCCAGTTGTGGGGGGAAGTCTGTCGAAAGGTGCCCCCTTCTTGGGGACGGACATCAAGAATGGCCAGTTTCTCTTTATAATTGCTTGTTAAAAGTATGGAGGTTGCACGAAAGGTCGATCTTGCCGTCAACAATGTGAGATGATAGCGGTTTGCATTGGGCAGTAAAGAAAGATATGACCAACTAACCGTGAAGAACTAGTTCGTAAAAAAATAAGAATATGAGTATCATAGTGCATCAGTTATACCGTTATATTTCCTACCGTTCTAAACATGTCGTGGATCCTCTTTTAAAAACATATCTACATTCTTCTGCAATAACAAAAAATGTTAAATGTTTACAAGGTGATCTTGAGGTTAGTGCTTACGCTGCCAAAAAGGATATCGCTTGCTCTGTTCGTGAAATAAATTAACTATGGAAGATTACGGCCTGGTGTGTAACCGGTTTTCTCCTAGGTAATCGGTATTTCAAAGTTATCGGTGCTTCATATCATCATTACTAGCTATAATTCGTCAAAAAGGACATCCTCCTCCGCGAAATATGAGTAGAATCAGTTATGATAAAATTCTAGTGCCTCCAAACCAACATTCAACCGGTCTATAGTATCCATGCCACATGGAAAGTTGACAAAGAGTATTGTAATGTATCATGCGTGATGAGGTGGAATTTTGTTTAATATTAATACGGATCCAGCGCTCAACCAGAAGTTCGGGAGTCTTATCAAATCTAAATAGTAAAAATGGAAGAATCAACTTAAGGATATTCCTCCACTAAAAGTCTCCCGTCCACACAGTTAAAGGAAACCATGGATAAAAGCTCCTCGTATATCCTTTAATTAGCATTCACTCAATAAATGCGTTGATCATTTTTCATTAAATGTATCTGTTATTTTGTTTATAGCAACATGAAACCCAAGATAAACATCATCACTTAGCTCGGAAAATATTTTTGTTTATCCATATTTTTGATACCATAGACACAAGCCATTAAGATTAAAAATATTGATGTAGTGTAATGAGAATTTTTTTAGGTTAGATCTATAATTCTGAATCGCAGCGCCCGGTTCTGACTGGCAGAAATACCTGGGTAATTAGTAATTATATTGTTTGACAATTTGTTATGGAAAAATACTTTTAAAAAGATTGGAAAAGAGTTTGGAGTGCAGCGTTTTATGGCGCAGAAGCGTGAAGTCTGAGAAATAAAAACGAGATTATGTAGCAGGCTTTTGAGATTTGGGTGTGGAGAAGAATGGAGGTGTCACGAACGAAAAGGAAGACGAACGAGGAAGTGATTGCCATGATGGGTGACGAGAAATAACCTCTGAAGGGGATTAGGAGAAGGCAGAGTAGGTGACTGGAAGAGGCAATAAGCGGAAAAGGGTTACTGAAGGCCGTGATAGAAGGGAGAATGTTGTGAAAGCTGGGAAAGGAAAGAAAGAGAATAGATTGTTAGGACGGTGTGATGAGAGGTAGGACTTCCGCTTGGATAAATAAAGAAGCTATGTCGGTAGATGGAGATCTGCGCCTGTAAAAGTCCTGACAAGTTTTACTTGCTTCCATTTAAAACCTACCTTAAACGGTAGTATACCTAAAAATATTTATGGATTTTACGAAGTTAAGCCTGAAACAATAGTAGGTATTCATTGAGGCTAAAGAAATTGGATGACGAATTCGGTTGAGGCAGGTAACATGGATGAAATGCAAAGCAAATGGATATTTTTTGTAAATATTTTATACTTATATGGTAGTGCTAATGAGTAAGTTGAGGAATAGCATTTTAAAAGAACGCGCAAATGGATAGGTGCAGGTATGATTCCAATAAATGGCGAATCGTATCACTTTGACTCCGCTACGTTTACCTTCCCTTACATTTCGAGTCGTCCTCGGAACGCTCCAGAGCGTTCGAACCAAACTCAGTAGCCTGGGAAATATATGGTAGGTAGGTATCTACCGATGAATTAAAAATAAACACAAAGTCGTCTCCTCAACATTTCCTCAGTTACCTTTAAATGATTCAGATATTTTTGTGGAATGTCTCCATTTTTGAAAAGAAAATATTTCTTTATTATTTCCAAACGACCATTTTTTGTCTATCGCGGTCTGGACGCTACAGCGTCGATTTTCAAGACAACCTTGAAAATATACTATGCCTTGAAAATGACGCCGTAGCGTCGACACTGCAGTCGACAATTAATTATCAGTGTGGAAACTCAAAGCGTTCTTTAAAAATAAAAGAAGTTCACAGAGTGAAAACGGGACTCGAGCGAGGATCTCTCAAGACTGGAAGGGTCGACACAATTGCTCACCGGACCTAAGTAAGAGGAGGGAGTTTTGGTTCAATTCCGTTGTTTTTTTTGTCCCTCGATTTCTCCCTCTCCCTCTCTCCCACCCCTACCGTGACGTCGTCGAAAAATCCAGTTGACGTCCGGCACGTAATTAAGCGACCTGCCCTTGATGTCGCGCCGTGGACTGTGTGGGGGTGGGGAGGGGGACGCTGGGAAACACCCGCTTCGGGTATTCACTTTGTGACTCGTTCGCTTTTCAGGTCCTCCGCGCGTAATTACCTACCTGTCCGGCAAGCAGTAAAGTAGGGAGGTGATGTTAGAGGGGAGGGGGGGTTTAAGTCTTCCTCCCCTCTCCCCACCTCCTCTCCGCGCCTACCTGCCGCGCATAAGTACCCCAAAGTTATCCCGATCGTCGCACCGCTTGGTGGCACTCGTACGGGGACTCCTCCGTATAATTCATAACATTCATGATGAGGAAGTCATGAGAGAAGGTGGAGGAGGGGCCTTCCGACCCTCCGCTAACCATCTCTCCTCTTTCAAGGGATTAAAGTAGTATCCCGCCCCCTTTGTACCCTGGGATGGGAAGTCGGGGGGAAAGGGTAAGGAAAGGCTTTTGGGGCGTTAATAAGGGTCTTTTGTGGGGGAAGGGAAGGGTGATCGGTTGGGAGAGGGGGGCAGGAGGGCGAAGGGAATGGAGGAAGACGTTTTTCTCTCTACACCAAATTGGGCACGTTACCTGGGACTCCTATAAAACTCGCTACAAAGGGATTGTGAGATAAGTGGAAAGGAATCACAAACGAAAACCGCCCTTTAATTGCATCATTTCCGATGGCTATGAAACCGTCTGCTGAAACGTGGGGACGGAGAGGGGGCGTGGATTCGCGTGCGCAATAAGACTGGTGCTTGCTTTTTTTTACTACTCTGAGCGGGAATTCTAGCTGGGGTAGAGATGGGTGGGATCCAGGTTTCCTCCTCTTCCAGTCTTGATTGCATTAACACACTCGTGCACTATCTCGGCAAGAGAGAGAATGGATAACATTTGGGGATCGTTTGTTGTTCTTCGTTCTCACCTCCTCCTCTACATTTTCATGCAGGAGTGACCGGGGGGCTATTCTGTATGTTCTCGGAATTTCCGAGCCTCGAAAGTGACGAAATTTTGACGTCACAGTCTAAAATTTCAAATAGCGACAAGTTGAGATTTGTCGGGGGAAGTGACTTCACATTCACAGATATTCCAAAGTTCGACCATGTCGAGTCCCGAGTCTAGTTGTGACTAATTTTACATATTTTCCTTTCTGTTAAGTATTCGGTATAAGTTGAAAGTTTTACCATATGATTCGGATAGTAACGTACTTATTAGTCATTTTCAGCGTATCACTTTTTAAGTATTAAATGAAGTTAGCGTTTGAGAGTTAACTTAATGCTGCAGTGCAATTGTCACTACTTGCTCCAAAATGAGGCGATTTGTAACATGATCGGGGCTTGCAGTGATGCAATATTCAACTAGGTATTCAACGCGGTATTTTGCTCTGAAATGGCCACAGCACCAGGGTCCAAAGATATCAGCAGTATATCCCAGGATTAGGAGGACATATCCGGTCCATGGCTAAAGAGGCGTTTTATGAAGAAGAGATAATGAAATACTCGCGCCCTGTGTAAAGGTGTGAACGTGTAAGTAAAAACTGTCATGTTCAGAATAATTCTGCATTGCAGTCTTAGAAGAGAACTCAATCATTAACCACAGCATTTTATGTTACATAAGGTCACTGCTCACCGAAAAGACATACTATGACGGTCGTCCGAGTCGTATTCTCCAGTCAACGATATGATGAAGGTATTCTGCATTTCTACACTCAATCTTCTCTTCAGCATGCCTCTTTATTACATCAAAATTCCTCGTTCTAACACCTCTGATATTAGTAGTATCTAATGACAAAGTGTAATTTATTTTCCTTTCATTTTTGCGTTTCATATGTCGTTCCTCAGCAATAATTTGTAAAATTAGTTAAAGTTTATCTGGTGGCCTTATACAGAAATGACTTGAGATGGACTCGGACGTGGCGTCACAGTCTCGACGTAGCTCAACTTCTTAATGGCATTGTAATAAATGTTTGAGGTCGTTACGTCAAAATTCCGTCATTCTCGGGGATGAAAATATCCAGAGCCTTCATGAATAAGGCACCAGGAAAGCCTCTGAATGTGCAATTCACGACAATCAATGACCGTCGGCGGTTTAACGATGATTCTTCAATTCAGCCGAAGACGCTGAGATATCGTACGAATTCCTATCGTCGGAATCAACCTCGCGCTATCTTGAGATCATTGTAAATTAACACGTGTAACTTTTTTATCCAGCGGCGTTAGTTTTCCCCCGAGGCTCGCGATATAATATTCGTCGCTATTCACCTTAGAATTAAATCCGACCTGTTAGTCTCAATCCCTGTTAAATAAATGGGCCCATTTATCTATTCTTTCTTTTCTTTAGCTTTTTCTTCTTTGCCTGTTCTTTTCCCCCTTAATAGGAAACTCCCATCCTCCAACCGCAGTCAAGAACACACACTCGCGAACTCTCTCTATCTCTCGAACTAAAACCCTTATAACACGCGCGCATAAAATAATCCCTTTTTCTCTCTCCCCCCTTTGAAGAAAACAGGACGATTCTCTCTCTCTCTCTCTTTTCGCCCACCGCCATACCTCTGCCTTTCCCCAATGCCCTCTGCCTTTGGGATCCCCTCATAAACTATATAAAAGCGTCCCCTTTTCCTTTTGCCTTACTCTCCAATTAACCTCTTGCCTCGCTACCCTGCACCCCATTCCTACTCTCCGCTTCTTTTTTTGCGTTTCTCACTCCTGTCCTCCTCTTCCACTTTATAAGTCCCCACCATTTCTCCCTTTTTCTGCCCGCTTTCCTTTCATCATCCTCCTCCTCCATCTTCACATGCACTTTCGCTCCGAGCGTCCTTTTTCATTTCGATCTAATTGTGAAGCTGAAGCACTCTAAAAATATCGCATTCTTAACTTGCGATGTCGATTGTTGTGCATTCTTTTACATGGGTCCATAAACATTTGATGCTTTGCTTTAAAATGCATGAGGGGGAGAATGTTTTTAATTGTTGTAATAATGTAAGGGGAAGAATGTTTGCCGGCCCCGGTGGCAGTGGGGTGAAGTCCTCGCCTGCTAATCCGAGGGTCGCGGGTTCGAGTTCCGCCTGGGTCGGCTTTTCGCATGCTCAGGGGCGCGATTACGGTTCTTTATTTTCCGCTATCGTTATCGCTACCAAGGGATTATGCGTTATATAGTGAACCATGCGATCATGGTTCTTCAAATTTCGCGCGTTACCGCTAGTGTAGCGAAATTTCCAAGCGAAAATAGAATATCTTGCGCTATCGTCCTGATCGCCGCTAAATCAGAAAGCATGGCGGAAAGCGCATACCACCTAATTCCTTGAATCTTTAAATTTACAACTTATTTCGGTCGTTGGCGATGATTTATCTTGAGTTTTATAAATTAAATTATTGCACGGTTGTAATCAATCCCAAAAATATATATTGGTAGCGTAAGCAATTCTAAAAGTATGTAGTTGCCCATCAGCCGTCATTGTGGTAAGGTTCAAGTAAATTTTGTCGAGCTATGTTATGGTCTTTTTTGTACGCTGATAAAGTAACGTCCTGTGCTTTGAAACGGTTTAACCCTAAATTTCATTTCCATCATATTTAAATTGGTAGATTTTTTCGCAACTAACTAAATGAAATGTAATATTCTTGAAAGTATAATGTCTTGTGGCGTAATTGTTGTGACAACTTTTAAGTTGGATGTCATTAGGGCTTTGAATTTAAGGAATTTGACTAGGTTTACTGACTAATCGTAGCGTAAGTATGTTGTCATTTCACGGTTCGACTAATTCAGTATTTACAGTGAGTGTTCGACCTTTCGGAGTACCTTATATTACTTGCAGAATGATGTCCATTTTCATGATGATTGTTTATGTAACTGTTGCATGCAATTTTGGTAAATGATTTTTGGCTTTTTTGTTTTAATACTGTTTGTGACTTATATATGGTGTTCTTTACTTATGATAGCAGCTACTCAAGCGTTGTATCGAATGTAATAGGAGTTGACCTGCAAAAAATAATGTGCATTATGAGTTTTACAATAGCATTAATCTTTCCTTTGCCTCTTGGATTAACTTGTGCATCCCTCGAATGTGTCGTTCAACGATTGATTGCGTAGAGTCAGTGATATTCGAGTTTTCCCTTCTATTATCAAAACTCTTTAGCTACTATTTCGTTTAAAGATATCACAACTTGCAGATAATCTTGTATGATTTGAGTAATGCCGGAAGAAATTATGTTTGGTAATTTACACTTTAAGTTCCTCGATACTCTTTGGAGTAGAAATTGTGAGTTTTGTGTAGAGATTATTTTCCAAAACTTTGGTAACATACAACTTGCATGCATTTCAAATTTTATTCTTGTAATTACGGTACTATTTATAAATAGCCATCACATGCTTTTTATAATATTGATAATACTTGTGAAATTTAGCTGAAGTGTTTATCCTTGTATCTTTTAACGTTGCTTATTTTTGCCTGCTGTGTGCTTACAAACTTAGTACTTATAACCCTGATTCGATAGAAGCTTCACTTGTGCCACTACTTCTGATTTTATCCATTCCACGCTAGTGTGGATGCTTAGCTCACCATGTATTTCAGTATCTTCATGAAGCTGTTGGTTTTGAGACTGTGTTACACCTATAGACGTTTCATGAAATCTTGGATGGTTGTACTTAGTTAAGGAAGGGGAATATAAACTAGAGGCAAGATATGAATGCTGATTAATAAATTGAATTTTTAACTATTAAATAATTTAGTTTATTTTTACTTAATGTTACCCATAGCATATCTTTTTGTCAAGGAGAATGGATGTTGTAGACAAGCTTTTTGAAAAAAATTACATCACAGGATTTAGTTATTCATGGGATGTAAATGCATATTTAAGAATTCATCTTCAACCTATTCAAAAATATAATCCGAGGACAAAAAAATTAATTTCTTCATTTGATAAAATCATGTCTGTTTACTCAGCAGCATGTTGAAACCCTGTCTGAAAAAATGTGTAAACAAGATGTGGTATTTTGTATGCAGTTATTTGTACATATATTATTTCATGTATTAAGGTGGTTTTGCAATGGCAAATTACTCCGGCAAATTACTTCTTCAGTTTGCAAGAGAGTTTACTCTGATGAAATATTTTCACAAACTAGTGCAGAGCCAGACTGATTTCCTGTTACACTGGCAACAATACGACTTTGCGAAAGAAATTCCGAAACTTTTAAAAGTTCTGCAAGTGGATTTGCAGAGCCATTGACAGCTGCAAGTTACAATGAAATTTGACTGCTGTAAGTAACTTTCGCTTTAAACTTTCCAGTGTAAACCCACTTCTTTAGAATTCGGCACTTTTATTTTGAGATTATGAAGCATGTTTCGAAACAAAAAAAATTCATTTGATTTTGTAACTTGGTAACACTATTTTCATATCTTAATTTTTAGCGGGTATATGGTATCTAAAAATGGTAGCGTTAGGTAATCGTATTGGTCAACGGCTCTCTGTTATTTATGGAATTGATATTCATTTCCCGAGAAAGATAATTAGCTTCATTGATCTAAGCTTACGCATTTATTTTTAAAGCTATTGAGAGGAATAATCAACCACTGATCATCCTGAATACAGGTACTTAATTTTGTTAACTAAAGGAAGTAAACAATCAAGAGGCAACAAATATCTTAATCAGGGTTTATCTCCATAGATTAATTATCGATCACAGTTGTGGCGATGAAAACCCCAGCTGTCTGAAGTCAACTTTTCTAACGTGGTATCCAACGATCTAAAATGTATATAACTTCTGGAGAAAACTTCCGCAGAATTGTCATAGTTGAAAATGTAGGGCTTTAAGCGTTGCTTGTCCATATCGTCGAGAGATTCGTACCCGAAATCATCTACCTTTTCAAGTGGTCCCGTTCATTATATCTGCCATAATATTAAAACAATCCTCTTCGAACGCCATCTTTATGCCTATATTTTGTTACTAGGACGTAAGGCGAGTTACTAGGACACTCGATGTACCTACGATACTACTTTGGGAATTTTGCCTAGATATGCGAATTGCACTCGCTCTCGGATGCATTCATTGGTTTGACTCTACCGTAAAGAGATTTCACGCTAATATTTGGGTTTGAAGTCTGCAGTTTGTGGATAGAGAGCGTGATGCAAACAAGAAGTAAAAGTTTGATCGAGACTCGAATCGACTGATCAATGATCAGTGATCATAATCCAAATTCCACCGAAGATCATCTCACTTATCATTGCTTTCCTCCCCAAAGTTTCTTTCCTTCCTATTTATCGAAGGCGCCCTAACTGCCAGTAAAGCGCAGTCAGTAAACCAATGCATACACCACAAAATGCATGCAGGGGAACCAAAATGGACTATCAGGGCCGTTCCTGGGGATTGAGGGGCTTTGTGCAAACGAAAGTCGGGGGTCCCCTTAACTTTGCATTCCCTTATTGATATAAGTAGCATGTTTTAAGCACATTTCATGGAAATAAGGAAATTAACCGACAAACTGGCAATTTATTTCAAGAAATTTACATGTGTACTTAGTAGTAGGTAATATCGGGTAATAGTCTTGTTTCCCCGTGCTGTTTGAAAGAAGCAAGCCCTGCCCCGTAGGCGCGGGGTCCAGTGCAGCGGCACCTGTCGCACTACCTTAAGGATGGCGCTGGTGATTATGGGTATTGTTATTTTTGCGCTATCCTACATTTTGTTCGCAAGTTTCATCCAGACCAGTCTCTAACTTTAGTCTCGGCGAACAATTATTTCAAATGGCTTTTTAAAAAGAAAATTATCCTCGGAAGTAATTTCCCAGGGGAGTATCGTGTCTCATTATCATGTTTTTGAGTCTAATACGTATTGTATGGACTCTTCCATTCCCATTTAATGAAGTAGAAAGCGATACGCTTTGGTGTTTGAATAATTTATTTGGTTATATCAGATAAAATCGTTTTTCAATGTTGTCTTCTTATTAAAAAAAGGTTTAATTCTGACTGATGTTCCCCTCACAGTAATCTCCACCTGAAGATCCGATAGGGGGACTATTTAACCTCCGGAATATTTTACTGGGAGGAAAGTTATTTATGCCACACTTCATGTGGGTATTGTTGGTGATTTCCCGTTGCCTTCCACATCGCAGTACTACGGCCGATTCCATGAATTTTACTCTCGCCCGAAGCTGTGGGAGTTGATACTGATCCGATCTTTTTGATCTGCGCCGTCAGTGCCTTCTGCTGAGACTGCAGCCTCTAAACAGTGACGCAGGTTAAAATCGCCATGTAGGGTGTAGAAAATGCTTATTGTCTCGTTCAATAAAAATTGTATGATTTGTTCCTTAATTTATTTTTTCCAATATCTGGACAAATTTTGCCGTCACTTGGTATCGAACATGCGACCCTCGGATTATGAGTTGAACAAGATAGCACTAGAATGTTCAAAGGTATAAACAAGAATATTATGCAAACTCCTTCATAATTATCGATTTTTCAAACTTTCTAGAATGTATAGGGATACAGGCAGAACCTGGTGGCACTCTATGGTGAATGAAACTCTTCGGAAGGTCAGGATAGGAGAGTCGAGCGTCGAGGAGCTGGCAGAGAAGCAAAAGGACGCACGGTATAGAATGAAGGGCCCACAGCTCTATTGTCCTATCTAACATGATTTCTTCTATCTGACGTCATTCATTTTACAAGTCGGTGCCACGAAGTTTTGCTACAGGTATACTTATTCAATATAAATACGAATTACTTCCTCTTATCGCCTATTGTAAGCTAGGTTGTTTTAAATGAAGCATTGAATGAACTATGGGCCACTTCCAAGCATAAAAAATTCGTCAAAAGTCACTTAGCGTGCGGCAAAGATTTAAAGCTTTGCGGCGTAGAAACTTTCTTAAAATATGGAGGATTCGCGCAAAAACCATAGCATAAGAGAGCGTACCAATTTGACCTCTCTGTAAATGTGTGTCCTCTGCGCCCTTGCGACGGGTCTTGGGATATGTCGTACATGTTTACTGGAGCATAATGAAATGTTCACGTCTCGTGAAATATCCTCCATCTTCCCGTTTTAGATGTTATCTGGTCATCACTAGATGATGACAGTGTTGATGAATAACAAATACGCGGTCCAAGTGTCCTGGCGCGTGTTGGTCCAGGGGTGTTCCGTTTTAACCTCTCCATGTGCTTGTGTGCGTGGGCGGCTGTGAGCGACCGTCCAAACCTTTTTGTCTCGGGGAAAGTGAATAATGAAAAAGAGGAGGATAGTCTGGGGGTGTGGCCGAGAGCGCGTCGAGGTGGTCGTAGGAATAGTCGTCGTCCCCTCTCAGAAACCCCATCACTCTCCTCCTCTTTGCTCGTTTAATTAAATCCGCGACTTTTGTGTGTGTGCTCTGTCCGTCCTCCTTTGGGAAGAGATGGAAGGGTGTCGCCGAGGGAAGAGTGTGTGAGACAAAGGGGATAGAAATGGGGTGAAAAGGTAAAATGGGGCAAGAAAGTAAAATAGGACTTGGGTGTAAAAAGGTAGAATGGGCCAAATAAGTAAAATAGGGACTGGAGGTAAAAAAAAAAGTTAGAATTGAGCAAAGGCGTAAACTGGGGTTGAGATTTTTTTATTTTCCCTGGCCGTGCGGTATTCTGCCTTCCTTTTTTTGTTCTCCGTTTTCTTTTTCGTATTTAATTCTTCCAATTCCACCCCTGTCCTCACATCTGCCGGCCGTCGCACCTTTCCTTCAGTCTTCTCCAAACTAACAGTGCTCTTTCATCGTCTCTTTTGTGCTCTTCATTATTTTATTATTTTCCCTCATCTCTTTCGCTCTCTCACCAAATCTTCCGTTTCACTGACCGAACGGGAAGGAAAATGAAAAATATGGTAGAAAATATAAAAGGATTCTTTCCTACGGCGTCCTTGTAGAGGAAAGGGTTTCGTGTGTACGTGCATGCTGAGAGAGAAAAGAGGTGGAGCTGAATTTATTCGTTCAAAGGGTGAAAAATTTAAGTAATTAATCGAGTGATGACATCTCCAGCTGTATCCGTCTAGTTTCCTGTACGAGATTTACTAAGCATTTAGTTTTATTTTATAATTATTTATCGCACTGTGCCTGCATCCCACAATGGACTTCCTCATAGCCGTGGACTTGAAACTGTATCGGTCGAGAGAATGCTCAAAAATTCATTGTTTAAGAGGCGTCAATTTCCTCATCTTGGTAGCTCGATTAGACGGAAACGTTGAAAACTAATGTAGGGGAAAAGTCTGGAACTTTCGTCGACCATGGAAGAAGAAGGAAGCGAGCAATGACCCGGATGTAAGTGAAAACTCAATAATCCACGTTCATACCAGTCATGCTGGAAAGCTTGCAATTTAAAGTTGCGGTCATGATCACTGGAGGTAATTTTATATACTTACATAGTTGTTTGAATGGCTCTTTCCTAGTATTTCCCGAACCCTAAGTCACTGCTGTAAAAACAAAATATTTTCCCAATATAGTCTCTGACTCATGCTCACCCTGTGTTCTACCTCCCATTGCCTCTTTGAGATTTGACTCTTTTTTTATATTTAGGTCGTTTATTTTTTAGTTAGTCTTTTTGGGTCGCATCTACACCTTATCATTTAATGTGTAGATAGCTTTATCCGTGTATATTCGGGTCCTTAAATATTTCATAAGTATAATAATAATATTTCATTAATATTTCATATATAGATACAGCGAAACTTGGTGGCAGTCACCAACCATATTAGTGGACACTGACCGTAAACCAAGTGTTGATGAGCGGGAAAATTTATCGAAGGACTACCACAGGGTCCTCTGGAAAAAGGCTCGGCCGCTTCATCCCACATCTCATGTATGCTTTCCTCTCCTTAGCGTCATCTTCTTAACATGCGAGTGCCACCAAGTTTCGCTAAACCTATATATGATTTGCACGTGATGCAGGACAGCAGCTAGGCTCATGATCTCCAATATTTGTTTTTTACGGGATGTTTTGTAGCCTTGCGCGTGAAAACAATCGGATGGCAAAAAAGCAAATTTATTAGAGGAAAATAACCAAATGTAAAATTATTTAAATTATATTTATCACTATTTTATTCATAATTATTTTCGAGTTAAAAATTAGGCTCAAGATAAATTCATATAAAACCGACATTGAAATATTTAGGTTTTTCTTCAAGCGATAAACCTTCTCCTTCCTAATTAGAGGAAGGCTGTGTGGACATTATTTATATATGAAACAAAAAATGAGGCAAGTCTTAGGACTCGCATAACTAAATTCTTCACGGCTTCGTCATCGGAACGTCGGTTCCTAAACTCCTGCAGGACTCGGTTGAAAACCCGTGAAGAGTTTTCTCACACGATTCGCCAGGAATGAACCAAGGTGCTTTCATATAGGAATCAGATTTTTCGGAGCTCAGTAAATCGTGGTTTAAATTTTGAACTCTTTGGTGAGTCATGGAACTTATGGAAAGTGACAGAAGCAGGAGATAGGTAGCGTATTCACGTCCGTACCTAGCTATTTTTATGTATTTTTATTTAAAAATTTAAGTGCAGGTAGGCATGAGATCAGGTGGCGTATTCAGAACATTCTCATATTATAACAAAGTTGTAATAACAAAGGAGAAAGAGACATAAATCAATCACACCATAGAATAAAAGGAAAAAAGCAGAAACCATACTGAATCAAACTGATTTAATTTTCCGAAGGGAATATCTTGCCCTTTTGTACGCACTTGGGGAATGGAATGTTATTAAAGCCTTGAAAATCTCCGCTGAGAAACATTTACTTTGCTCGAGAACAATGTTTTTTTATATAAAAATCCATTTAACAAAGATGTCCGTTGATTAATTATCATCCATTGATGACGTGCGGTAAACGTTGAAGCGGTTTTTTTCGCAGAATTCTATTACAAACGACGTATTTTAGCGACTTGCGTGCCATGTACATCACATAAATAATGGAAAACGTGCCCTAATGAGGCGTAAGACATTATCTGAGAAACCCAAACAATTAATTGATACTACAAACATGAAAAATTTACTAAAATACCGGTAGATATCAATTCCTCTTCAAATGTTTAGGGTTATGAATAAAATCAGAATTATATACTTAGGAATTGGTATGAGTTTTTCTGCTCGTATTCGAAAAAGTAGGTAAAAAATGTTCGTCTTATCATTGGGTATGATTGTAAATACCTTAATGAAGAAACTTGGCAGTGGCAGGCTTTACTTCGAAGAAGTTATACATGTTTGTATTCGTGGTTAAGTAAAAGACAGTACTTTTCTGCAAAATTTTATTTGTCAGACGCGTTTCACCAATTTACGGTATCGTCAGGTACAAAAAGTTTGTTTTGTTTTGTAGTTGTTGTAGTTTTTACGGGGGAGGAGGATAAAAATACAAATATTCGGTCAGGGTTGAGAAGGACACGTAGATCAATGGTTGGTGAGGCGGAAAATTTTAATTTTATCGGAAAGAAGTGGGGAGGGATGTGGAAATAATAGCTCATTACAAAGGTTATTGGATCTCTTGATAATTTCCATTTGTTGCAGTGCATACATTTAAGGCTTTTTGGGAGAACGTGTAAACTTTTGGGTGTGAAATAACTCATATGGTTGTTTTCATGTAGGTGTTTAGCAAAAGGTGAGGTGGAATCCATATTTCTGTAACTTCTGGCGTGTTCTTTGTTACGTGCGATAAAATTTCTACCAGTTTGGCCGATGTACTCATAATTGCAGCTATTGCATTTAATATTTTAAGCACCAGAATAAAGGAATCTATCCTGTCTGTCTTTACCGTTGACTAAAAGTTTAGAAAGGGTTAGGGGAGTGTAAAATGCTGCTTTAGGAGAGCTTGGTTGGCGGTTTGATATTCTATAAGAAATATTGACTTGGAATGGGAGAGAGCACCATTTGAAATTTGTTGGTCTATCTGTTTGTGTTGGGGAAATTTGTTTTAAAGCTAAGGATTTTTGTTTTTTCCTAAGAAAATTGTGAACTAAATTTGGGTCGTAACCCTTATTAGCGACTATGGATGTGATAGTCAATAGTTCAGATTTGATATTTCTGAGTGTAGGAGGCGGTGAACCATAGAATTAAAAGCAGTAATTTTTGTGGGAAAAACGGTGAATCAAATCGCTTGGTATGATATGATCGGTGAAAGAAGGTTCTTTGTGTATTGTAAATTCATGGGTTTGTCCTGTAATGGAGATGGGAAAATCTAGAAAATTCAGAGTGCCCTTGATATCTCCATCGTGAAGGAAATGTTTGAATGGACCATCTCACCTTCTTTACTTTAACTTTAACCAGATTAATTCCAATGTTTTAGTAAAAATTTCCTTAGCTATGATGAACAAAAATGTAGGATTATGGTTAGGGAATAAGGAATGACAAGGCTCGACCTTAAGTTTGAGAGGCACCGCTTTGTGGTCATCCACGTGTGCCGTCCACTAGTTTTTTTTAGGTAGGTACTTAATTTCCCAGCAACGGAAATGTCACGTTCCCCTCTTGGTTTCAAAATCTTCAACATCCCTTCTTTTCTTAAGGACGCAATCATTACTGCACCACTGAATCCCTTGCCCTCTTACACCCCAGAGTGAAGCAGAGGGTCAATTTCCCAGAAGCAAGATACGGACTCCATTCTATTGCAAGGGATGAAGCAATCTCTGTGTATTTTTTCTCTATCCTCACCCATTCCTATCTTGTTCCTCTCAGCTATCCAGGGGCTTAAGGAGGAAAAAACGCGGAAGCATGAGACCACGCGCTTTCGTTTCATTACCTAGGTCCGGAGGCACTTTTCCTTCCACACCCAAGAGATCGTTTAGGAAGTGTACGAGAGGGTGGGCTAACATTTCCAGATTTGTAGTTTTTTTACGAGTTTAATAAGTCTTGAAGCTTAATATTTTCCTTTTGATGCCAACCTAACGTCTACGAAATTTTGAGCCAACCAACTCCTAGTAACACGTGCCACAGGGGTGTCAAATTTGCAAATTTGGAGTGTGAGAAATGGTCTTTTCCTTAATACTCCGATAAAGATAATAAACGTCGATATATTTTCCCTGTGAATGGTATACCCTTCTATTTTGCACATTTTCTAAGGCTACAACGTTAGTGAATTGCCGTTATATGGTAAGCATGGCTTAATTATAGTTATAAAAAATTGCCGGACCTTTATCGCTTGGCAACACGCAGGGCTCATTTTCGGGTCCGTTAACTTTTGAAATTATTTCCTAAATTACACCATTATTATACCTAAACTACACCGAATCATCCTTTGGGTTTGACGTTTTGTATGAATGAAAAGGAAAATATTAAGCTTGAAGACCCATTGCACTTGTAAAAAAAACTGAAAATCTGGAATTATAGAGGAGATTAGGAGGAGGCAGAGTAGGTGGTTGGAGAGCAGCTGGCGGGGAGAGGCATACGGTATGAGGAACATAGATGAGGCATGATGTTCAGTTAATTTAGAGCAGGAAAAAGGGAATATATCCCGGATATGATGAAGTTAGGGTTTACACCTGTTTTTAAAACCTACCAACAGTAGGTAGAATGCCCAATGCAGACTGATTAATTTGTTGTGATATCGTGATTATTTTTTTATTTGCCTACTTATATTACAATGTCTTAAAAAAATCCTAGGGGGCCTTTTACATCAGATATAAGTATTTATAGGCAGCAATGCACGAACACAAATACCATGCCCTAGACGATGAAATCCCGCCCAATCGGTATTTCAACCGGCGACATTTGTGCTAGTGTGCGAAGACTTTACCCCGCTGCCACCTACGCCGGAATTTATATCAACATATGAGAACCGATATTGATTTGGTAAAATCTCGTCCCATCATATAGCAATAAGGGACAAATCCTCCGCGAAAGCTAATTTGGTTGAATAATTTTTCAGAAAGAAGCTGTGTCTCCATTATTGCGTGAAACGTCATCCATTCTTCTCAGCAATCTATAGTTCCAAAAGGTCCACCCAAAAGTATAACAAAGAAAAATGGTGTCTGTCTTCAAGTTGATGAAACCAATACGATGCGTAATGGATCAGAAGAGAAAGCAGGAATTAGATTGTCCATATAATTTACATCTACTTTCGAAGTCGTGATGGTTTGGCGAACGGGTCTGGATTTAAGTCTTTTCGTGACAAAATCACTGTCTTCAAATGACATAGATGTTGTTTTATTATTATTCTAACTACCTACTTTGCCTCCTCCTATTCACCTCCAGAATTTTCCTCTCCTAACCCACCGTACCAAGCACTTCCTAGTTCGTCCCCAATTCCGTCCACCGCACTTTCTCCATTTTACTCCACTTCTCCACACATATATATATCTTGCGCCTACAGCCTACTCTCGTCCTCTTTTCTTACAGTCCACATATCTGCACCATGCGACGCCCTACTTCTCCTTCATATACTGCTCCATACTAAATCCTTCACCTTCATTGAATATCCTTAAGGTGGCGTGGATCGTGGGTCATTTGAGTACAAATTTTAGTATTTTTGGAAAGTAAGCCGAAAAAAGGTTCTAGGACTACATTTCATTTAAGAACATCTGTTTATGCGTACCTTACATGCAATAGTGGACAGGATACAAGAATCGTATTTTAACTTTTGTGTACCTTAGAACATGCAATGACGTTTTTATTTTTTACTAAAACGTTAAATTATGAAATAGTTTTCGGCGCATTATTCGAAATTTAGGCTAAAATTATATTTTAATATATTTTTCGACTATTTGGCATGGTTAGATACCATCATATTTTAGCGAAGATTATAATAATATGAAATGTATTACTTCGCGTACAGAAGATAACCAGTACGTATTAATTGAATTATTACGAAATATATGCCATGTGTCATAAGGCAATGTATTAACTTGCATTGAATAAAAAAAAGAAATTGGTATGGTGCAATTTTTTTCTCTTCTTTCTACAGATGTCACTTATGAGAACACGCATGCAAAGTTTCACGCACATCAGTGCGTAGAGAAAAATCACTCCATCTACGTAAAAATCACTGTTCTCGCATTTGTAGAGCAAGTCACGGGAACTGTGACTGCGAACAGTTCACGTGCAAGGACGTTCCTACCACCTTAAATCTTTCTCCTCCTGGAACATCCTTAAGTGTGCGTGTACGCTGGCAAGTTATTTCTGCAATTCTCTTCTGCGAGAGCTTGTGAGGGATTTTACTCTGACAAAATATTTGATTACATGTTAGATTAAAAAGCGAGATTGGTCGCTGTTTACACTGGCAACAACTTCTCTTCCGTAAGCAACATGTAGAAACCCTTAATAGTTCTACAAGAAGACTTGCAGAGCCGTTTTAACCTGCAATTTACATTCCTGGAAGTTTCCTTGCTGCAAGAAACTGGCGGCGAAATAAACTTGCCGGCGTGAACCCACTTAAAGAAATAGCAATACGGGCCAGATGGCGGACATCGTAGGCTTCCGCGTGTTCCGTGCCTCCTCCCTCAGCGGTCTCGCCGGTACAAGAAAAACTTTGAATAATTTCACCTTGAATAATTTATCCGAGAAGGGGATCCGATGATGACTGCGAAGGAATGAGAAGGGAGGGAGGGAGGAGGAGGTGGGTGTTGAGATGAGATGGGTTTTCATTTCGTTTTCCCCGGATTCCATTTCTCATAAGTGCGCGTGGAGTGGGATTGATGACCGTGAGGCAGGAAGTTTTCCTCCCCGTTTTCCCCTCCAATCGAACGCCCCTCGTCCTCTTCCTCCCCCCTCTCCTATCATCCTTGCGTCCCCCGCCGTCCCGACCATTCCAATCGGGAGAGCGAAGACGAAGAGCCGCCGACCGAAGACCGTTGCGACGCCCGAAAGGAAATGTAATTTAGATGGACGGTCCGATTCCAGCGGATCCTCGTCAGATCCATCTCAAGTATTGATTGGATTGACTGTGTAGTGAGACACCGTTTTTCATTATTGCTATTATTGATGGCGTCCAAACGTCTCGCTTTCAGGAAGGACTGGTTGGACTCAGTGGATTGAATTAGGTGGGTTTTCGTAGAGATTTTTAAATGGTAGCTAGGGAACTGACTTCTTATCCAGGGTGCCCGGGTTCAAATAATAGCAGTGACTGAGATTCTCTGCAAGGTAGTGTCGATTTTTCTGTGGAGTGGGTTCTGGCACGGAGATGAAGACTGGAAAATAACAGCTGCAGAGGTAAAAAAAAAAATGGATACAATAGGAAATGTGGTGATGTGGTAGGAAATGTGTGGTTATCAAAGAATGGTGAATATCAAATGGACGGAGATGATTACCGATGAATTTCTACGAGGGGTTGGAGAGGAAAGATGATTCTCCAGTTTCACTCCTTTTTTGCCATGAACCATGTTCAATTTCAAGTTCACTTTGCGACGATAACGGCGTGGAAAGTTAGGGTTTTGTTGTTTGTAAGAACAAGTAATTTTTTCCATAAGTACCCTGAAATCGAATAAAATAATATTTTAGTCATTTAGCAATGGAACCACGTAAGAACTCGTCCTCTGCCCATTCTTTGAATTGATTCTTGCTTGCAGCATATCTCACCTGTCGTCTGCACCAAGGCTTTACCAAGACCAAGCTATCGCTACATTTTTCATTTCAAAATCACAACTCTTTAGATAGATGCGAAAATCTTAAGAGCACACTGCGAGGAGGTAATTTTTACAATATATTTTGAAAAGGCCGTGGAAAAAGAGGCGAGAAAAATAAAAAATAATGAAGCTGCAAGTTGGAGACAAGAAACTATTCAGCCTATATTCCACGGATGATATAATAGTAATAGCAGAAGACCAATACGCCCGTAATAAATGAAGAGAGAAATTGATATTTTAACTTGGATAAAAGATATTTTGCGACCTAGATTTCGATGTACTACATCAGCATCAGGACAGGTCACGTAGTACATTGAAACTTAGGTCACTATAAATATTTTATCCAGTGGAAATTGCTATTTTTGTGTTCACTACGATGAAATTCCACTACGTCACGCCTGATACTCCTCTTTTTGTACGACCGTAATTATAATATATGAAAACTTTTATAAGAATATGGAGCTACAGATGTTACAATACATTTATAAATTAAAATCTGAATTGATGGTCGTGGGGAACGATAAGCAAGAAGACCTTGAGCTAGGTGAAAAATACATAAAAGGAGTAACTACACTTCTACTAAGTAATCACACAAAACAAACAAGGAAGTAGCGATTGTGAAAAAAAATGCGCTACATCAAATGAGGAGCCTAGAAGCCAAGGGATACAAGTGACTTTTTAGTTTTTTAGCAGAAATGTGTTCCTAAAGATGTTAAATTGTTGTGGCCAAGGAGTATAAGTGAATGACAGATGGGTGCTGATATCTAAAGGAGTAAATTTCGTCTACTTCGAGAAACACATTGAACAACAACAACAAGTTGAACTTTAAACATGAATAACTCAAAACTAACTTTTTGTCACTTGTACCTCTTGGCGTCTAGGCTCCTCAAATGAAGAAAGAAAATTAGATCATTATACTCCGTTTTACCTGACAAAACAAATTTCAAGGTAGGCAAAGAAAATGACGGCCTCGGTGGCGGCGGGGTAAATTCCTGCTAATCCGAGGGTTGCGGGTTCGAGTCCCGCCTGGGTCGCTTTTTGGCATGCTCAGGGCATAGGTGTTTCTATCAATTTCTAGTGGTTCGGCCCCTGAGAAACCTGAAGACAAGCCAATGGCTTATCGGGATCGCAGGGGCATATGGACCACCAGAATCGTCTGATATAACAAAATAAGAATATGTGAAATAAAAGTATCATCCAATGTATAACCACATACGGAGCCAAAACATGGGAAATGACGAAAAAGGATCGATATAAACTTATGTAAAACCAAAATGCACTTCTCGAGACGAAGTTGCAGTAGATCTTAACTGTAAACATCAGGAATCAATCATTTAGGAAAAGCGACCACATATTAAATAGAGAAGATCGAGCGGAAATAACTTTAATGACTTGGGCACTTAAAAAGAATTAAAGATACAAGATGTCGAAAGCGAGTTTTAGAATGAAAACCCAAGTTAAGATGAAAGATACAGAGACCTAGGAGGATATGAAGGAGTATGGAAAATGTTACGGCTTCGAGTGGATTGGAATAAAACGTGCGAAAACGAAATAGAACGGAGACTGGGGACGGATAAGCGGCTCAGGAGGTAGAACTCCTTGATACATGCGTAGACAATTAGGCTGGAAGGCAACCGATTTCCCACCAATTACTAACAGCTAAAGTGTTGTGATATTGGCTGGTAGTTCTCTTTTTAAACTACGAGCATTCATTGCCTTTGTGGAAACCTTGGGTGGGCTCCAAGGTTTATGGCGTGAATTGAGCCACCATCAATGTTTAATGTATGCCATTTAAATTTTGGTATTCAGTACCATGGTACGCTTTTATATTTAATAAACACAAAATCAGGAAAAATTTCAACGTTTCGTAAGATAGAAGCCATTCATTGACATTTTCCAATTTTTTACCACTTTGGAATCTTTTTATTACTTTAGGCAATAAATTGAACATTTTAGGCCCCAAGTACAAAAATTAAATTCTATACAAGGATATTTTTGGTTTGAGCATTAAATAATCCAACTCACTTATTAAGATATTAACTAAGCACTCCTGGCATGATATAATCGAAGAACCTCAAAAACATACAACTGTCTGAGTGGTAACATTCTGGGGCATACAAATAATGGATATGAGGGAGCGTAATAGTCTTTCGGCGCAATAACACATTGATATTTCTGCAATGTCAGTGCATGTTTTAATGTGTTAATGTAAGTACCGCCACAGCAATTAATGCAATAATTAAGCTTGGAATGAATAATTCCATGATACTATATCGTTTTTTACTGTAGTGGGTATTTACTAAGAATAGAATGAAATTTGGATAAGGATTTTCTTAGAAATTTGTTTACACTGCTAATATGTCTATCCCAACGTAAGCTATTGTCCAATATTGTCAATTCAAAGCTAAACTATAGTCTCATAAGCTAGGACTGTGCTTATAAAACTCATTTAAAAGGGTAGAAACTACCCAAAAATCAATTAACAGAATCATGGCCAGAGAAGGCTATCTTTCACCATCTTTTCCCTTATTTGTCAATCTTCGGATATCACCCGTGAGGCAAATGTATGTTTATAGGGTCTTGTCGTTTTACCTCCGTAGTGGGAAGAGCCCAAATGTATTGGAAAAACCTCATGCCTACGACTTACGGTCCAATTTGTTTGTATGCTTTGCCAAAGCCAAACCTAACACTGTACAAACGATGTTTTATCTATATGGGGCCAAAACGTTTTAATTATTTGCCTCAAACAATCAAATCTATAAAGCATGTAAAATATTTTCTGAATCAGGTTAAACTTTGATTGTTGACTGCAAGCAATTTGGTAAATGAAAATTTCTAGAAATCGTTGTAATACCTTTTGGGAATCCTTGTATTTATAAATAAAACTCTATTAATAATTTCTTGTTGTTATACCTCGTTTATGTCAATTGTTTGCCAAAACAAATCAAATCTACCTATCATATTAAATCTTTCTTAAGCTGGTTAGACTCTGATTGTTGAATATTCTTCTGTATTAACTTTTATACTGCCACATCTGTAGTGATCATATTGTTATATGTATTGCATCTGTCCTGAAGGTGCCCCCGACAGCAGGAAAATGCCTTAGGGGTCACCTAAAGCTCCAGTCAACTTTTTTGCAAAGTGATTATATAATCCTGGATCATGTTTAAGGGTAAATACAATTATTATATTAATATTATCAGTCCCAAATATTTCAATTTAGTTCATATCGCATGACTCTAATTAAAATTTGTTTGGATGGCACACGAGCTGAGAGACAGCTCTTGAAAATATTAAATATCTTCGAGATAGAGGATTCGTCAAACGAAGATTTTTGTAAAATGTTGTATTTGTTCGAAAATATAAACGTAGCACTTTTGGAGCTGAACTGAACGACGGACACTCCATAGCTCGAGCTTAGCCATCCAATGATATTTTTTTCTTCAAACTCTCTTCGTCTTCGACGGTCGTGCGTTTGACTTATGGCACCCGATGGGAATGAATTAAGATGACGATCGATGGTGATACCTCGAGGAATTATGTACGAAAAATATACGGACATTTTTGAATTCTAATTATAATGCAAATACGAAGCCTTGGATCGCCTTGACCTTCGTCGGCAGAGTCGGATTTCGTAGTGTAGTGCCCAGTTAACCATGCATTGCCTTACACAGTGGTAGCGTAACATGGTGCCAGTTATGCATAAGACCCAGGTCATTGAAATAATCCATTGCCTTCGATTTGGCTCCACTCGGGGGAGTAACGTAGTCTCACGTTTGACAGCCAGAGTACCCAAGGTCGCAAACCATCATTGCCAACTTCAAAATGCTCAAACTGTTACTCACAGCAACTCTTTAGCCCCCAATAAGGCTTAAGTTGGCTGGAGCGGTAATCATGGGTCATTGAGTGCACATTTTGAATATTTTTTTATAAGTTAGTCGTAAAATAAGTTCTTATGCCACATTTCATGTGAGTGCACCTGTTTATGCGATGGAACTCACAACACAGGTAGTAATGGAAATGATGCAAAAATTATATTTTAATTTTTTCCCATGTTTGAAGCATGTTATGACTATAGTTTGCGACGCGGAATCCGAAATTTAGACGAAATTATATTGAATAATATGTTTTTTTTAGAATATTGGACTCGGCGAGACACTTTCATATTCGTTAGTGGCAGTTATAATTACATATAAGAAATATATTATTTCGCGTTAACAATTTATTCGTTTAATTTATTCGTGTAATATCTATGTACATATTTAATCGAACTATTATGAAATATATGTTCTGTGCCATCTGAGTCTAAAACAAATTGGCATTGAATTTTTTAAAAATATATTGACTTGATGCAATTTTTATCTATAGATATCACTGATGAGAACATGTATGGAAAGTTTCACACAAATCTGTACCTGAACAAAAATCGCTCCAACCACCTTGATCCAGTGGATTAAACGGTCTTCTTCATTGGGTATCAATAAACAACATCCTTCGTTTGGATCGTAAACGCTGTCATGACACGCGCTGCTAACATTTTCCTGTCCTCTGTGCTGTCTTCTCCAATCCGATAGGTAGCCGACCTACTCCACACGAGTCTTCCACGATACGCTTTCATCAGGCGACTACCACGATGTTTCGCTACCTCGAAACCATTAACACCGTGCGGTGGAGGTTCGCGCGGAATGGACTCTTCCACCGGAAAAGACCCTCTGCAATCCTTCCGCCATGTATCGCCTCTATACGAAAATTATCATAGCGAGTTTCAATTTCAAATGACTTCTTTATAGATAGCAATTACCTCGTCAAAGACATTTCTCACATCTAACTTGTGGGCACCCATGCCATGAATGTTGGAAATAATTCTACATAGTCGGGGTCTCGAACCTGCCACCCCTGGATTGGCAGACGAATACGCGACCCCCTTCTTTAAAAATACGTACTTACCTTTGAGTGAATGTTTTTAGTTGGTATAGTGGATGTTTTTAGTCCGCGGAATATGATAATTTTGTCCCGGAAAACCAGGAGAAATCCTGGATTATTATAATCTCAAGTCTATAGCTACCCCGGGCTATAATCGGTAGCATTGCTTAAAAACCTACGTTTCTTATGGTAAATTAGACCTTCCCATAACGCTGAAATCATGTTTGAAAAGTGTGGAAGGAAACAATTACTACGCTGAAAAAAAATGTTTAAATTATATTTAGAAAGATCTCCCTGCGAGTTAATAACTCAACGAGAAGATCTGGTTTTCATTCAAACCGTAGTTTAATTCAGTTTATAATAGAGGCAGAATATCCCGCGCGTCATTATTCCCAGGCAATTTATCATCCATCATTTTAATTAGACGCGTAATGTCCGGCAAAAAATATTATTCAATTAAGTAACACTTCCCTTTAATTTATTCGGTCACACGTAGTGCAGGTCATTTCCTCGTCGCTTTAATTACCGAATTTAATCATTCAAAAAAGTGTTTCACTCTTATGCATAGGATATTAAACGTGAAAAACGGTAGTCCCTCATCGTTGCATGACAAATTAAATTGCCCCACGGCATTAGAATAAAGTTAATCTACCGAATTATTTTTTGCAATTCCGTCAAATTCTGCCACCTAATATTTCTTAGCAATTAAAAATTTAACTAGCTGTCCACTTCAGGACTCTCCGTTCACTGCCAGGATCCATTCATTAGCCATTTTGTATCCGTTTGTATAATAATCCAATTTTGCATCGAAAGTATGAAGAGAGGGGAACACGAATATTTTATGTCGAACTTTTTGGAGTTTAGATACCTTTTTAAGTTTCACAATGCGTATTGTAAAACTTAAACTTGGATGAATTGAGGACATTTATTGAATTAGAATGGAGGTTGAGGCTGTGTTTCAAGTTGCATAGATCACTATTATTTTTTTATTGGGGTAATCTACTAGGTTTACTTGGGAGAAGAGAGTAGATATCCTCTAGATTTTCCAGGTGCACGCCCTTATCTACCAGTACAATTTATTTCTTTATCTCATTACACGGTTAAATTTTCATTATCCCGTCCTTAAAACCTACTCTCTTTCTTCCTCTTCCCCGCTCGATTACCCAATATTCTCTCCTGTATCTCAACCGTCAGCAACCCATCGCCCCTCATTACCTCTTCAAGCCACCTACTCTGCCTCCACCTATTCTGCCCTAGAAGTTTCCTATAGTCACCAGCCATACCAGGCACTTCCTCGTTCGTATTCGGGATTTTTGATCGTATGGATGTAAGCAAAAGATACGAAGATTTTTAAAGGGATTAATTAATGGAAAGTAGATTAGCGTATGAACCTTGTGAGAAAACTCCAAGAGGTCGGGAAAATTATAGGCATGGCTTTTCAAGGACTCATCACTTATTCAATAAAATACCTACTCCAAAATCTACTCAGGCACGAGTGCTAAATCTGATTCTGAAACTCTCTGTTATATCCAAAATATTATTCATATTAAATTTTTATAAATACACGATAAAATATTATTATAATTTTGGATTAAAACATTCATATGTCTACCTCGCTGTCCAGTTTTATGGATTACTTCAATTTTTGTTTTTGCTTTATTGTATTTGGTTGATGTGTCATATTGTGTCATTGTTAAACTGAGAAAGCTCGCTATATATTCATTGTAAAATTATTTTGTAACAATCTGTATAGATGTGTATTCTTAATGTTTAACCAACTGTCTTGTTTTTTTTTACATTTTATTCGTTGTATTTATTACGGTGAGGATTTTTTCTTTGTTTCCTACACCATAGAGTCTCAATACATGTGTATTTTACATTGGATAAGGTCGTAGAACAAAAAATTATATTGATTAATTTATTTTCTAGCCGATAACCCGAAAATACGGAAAAATGCCCAGTCATGCAAATCTTATTAGTTTAGAGTTTATCTATGTATTTATTAGTAGATATAGATGTTTTGCGCGTGCTATTTGACTAAAAGATCGAATATCTGGAGGCCGTTGCCAGTGTTTACAAAATATAAACATCTGTGAGTGCAACCTTGTTGACGGTAGCGACGTGGTTGCCATGCAAATGTTATTTGTGGCTTGTGAGTTTGAGTTTAGGCGTTAAATTATTCAATTTGCTATTTCAATGGAAAATGGTGGAAGTTCGTGGGTTTTTCGGGAAAAATTAAACAACCACGAATTAAATCGGTTCAGCCGTTTTCTCCATCATAAAAATGGCCTCCCCCTCACCTCCTCTCGCTCCCAGACACTGGCATTTTTTAGTATAGATTTAACGGAAACTGTAGCAAAAAATGTGAAGGTCAAAAAAATCTCGAATGATTGGGCAAGGTTTCACACTAGAGCAGTCTCTCGAGGTTGGTGGGCTCATAAATATTCCCGCAGTGGGTAACGGATCGGCTCTTCGTTAAGAAAGACCATTTGGTTATCCCTATTTTGAAACTTGATCAGCCCCCTAAAGACGAATGTTGAATATCCCCAGATCTCCCCTCCATTGCGGGACAGTGTTTGGCGAAGAATGACCGCGAGTATGATTCTTATTATGATGGGGAAAAACTGTGGAAGACTCCTGCTATACCACCAGTCGTTTCTTCGGGACAGCTTGTGGTGACATTGCCATAATCGCCAATAGGAGGGCACGTGCTTTGAAAGACAAAGAGGGTGTTTTATTAGCCTCATTTACTTCCCCTTAATGACACTTCTCAGCAAGTTGGTCCATCAGCATTGAGTATTCTACCAGCCTGATTGTGAGGTTTTTTGATAATTCTATCCCTTTCTTCCCTATTTCAGGGACATAATTTCATTTTCCTGAGGATTTTAGCTCTTCATATCCAAAACGCAAACGTCCATTGTCGCGGGAACTGTTCGCAGTCACTGTTCCCGCGAATCGCTCTACAAATGTGAGAACACTGATTTTAAGATGGCTGGAGCGACTTTTGTCAATGCATAGATTTGTGTGAAGCTTTGGATTGTTGTTTTTGTAAGTTATGCCATTAGATAAAAGCGAAAGTTAATTACATTTTACCAATTTGGTGTTTTGGCAATCCAATCTCATTTTAACACATATCCTTATGGCACATGAGATATATTTCGAAATACTTCGTGTAAATATGCGCCGATGTTTTTCTAAACGCGAAATAATACATTTTATATCCATGTAAGTGGTTTTTGGAAATTATCAAGGTGTTATACCGAGTCAAAAATTCGAAAATAAAACAATTTAATATAATTTTTGCTTAAATTTCGATTAACGCACCGAAAACTGTAAATAGCTCAATTCATAACATGTTTTGATTAAGGAAAAAATTTAAAATATAATTCCTGAATCATTCCCATTGATGCATGTGTGGTGTGTTCCACCGCGCAAACCGATGTTTCAAAATGAAATGTGGTCCCAGTATTTATTCGACTTACTTGAAAAACTATTAAAAGGTGCCCTAAATGACCCACGATTACCGCTCCAGCCACCTTCTAGAAAAGATGCAGTGTGAAGAACTGTCATCACGTTATTTTATTCAAGAAAGCGGTAACAATATTACGATAACGCGAGCGCACACACTATAGGCATCCGTAATCACGCTCCTGGTATTTATTATGTTTCTCATCCCGGCTGCGTCACCTTATGCTGTCCAAAATTCTTATTCTTCTCCTTCTTCTCAAATGCTTACTTATCGTTTGCAGAAATATTAATTCTCAATTCCATAAGAATTTCTAAGAAGATCAATTGTATTATTGAAATGAATGAAGACTTGTGAGGGAAAGACACAATAGGCTGAAAGAATAGTGGAGTGAGGAGCACAAGCTCAAGCTCAAGCAACATTTTATTCTCATCTTTATCTCAATTTATTTTTCAAAAAGTAGGATTATCGTCATTTGTTTCTGGTAGATTTTGCATCACGATCCCTCTTATGCCCCCCGTGGATATTCTCCCCAAACCCATATTAATTCGCTACGTAGGTGTGGGCAGGAAGCTTCAGCTTCAGGTGCAGTTAAAATTTTAGAAATGTCCAGGTCGCAGTTCTCTAATCATCAGTAAAAAGACGAAGACTACTAAAACGAATGGAGGGATGAAAAAGACTAGAACAATCAAGACAAGATTAAAACTAATGAGGGAATTAAGCGATAGGCTGATAGGGCAGCTGGGTGAAGAGTACAAGCTTATATATCATGGAATGTTTTATTCACTTCTTTATCTCATTTTCTTTCTGGAATAGAAGGTGGATCGTAATTTTTAGCAGCAGTGCTTTGCATCACGCCCCATAATATATATCCCCTGTGGATTTTATTCCTCCGGCGGCGCACCCATTGTCATTCGCGTCGTAGGTGTGGACAGTGAGTTTTAGCTTCGAGCGCAGTTTAAAAGTCAAGCGAGGAAGAAATCGCTGGCGTCGGAATTGCACTGCCCATCTAAAAAAAATGTTTTCCGATCACACTCGTGACTCAATCGCCTCGCGGGACTCGATATAAAATTTCGTCTCCGATAGGAGGGGGGGTTGAAAGGGGGAAATGTTTTGTGAAAGAAGACATTCTGGAAGACGCCGAATCTTCGCCGGAAAACGTATTACTTTTTGAACCTTGGGAAAAAGAATTGCATTGCCAGACGCGGGTGGGACACTCGTCATTTGATTGCCTTTACGAGCCGACGTGTAGAGTTCTTGCTTTCTCTGCCCTTCTTCTTTTTTCTCGTATTTTCTTGTATTCCAAGCGCTTCCAGACAACCCCATGCAGTCCGTGTTTCAATTGCCACTATCGCGGATCTGGAATTGTCCATTCGTCGTCGGCTGCATTGGTTCGAGTTTAGTGCTTTTGCCGAAAGGGCAGTTTTCCGAAGCCGGCGTTTTTCTCGGGATACGATTCCTTCCTTGATGTAATTCTTTTTTAAAGCCTTCCAGATCCTTTCCCGTTTTTATTAACCGGACACCTTTATCCCGATCCGCGTTCATTTCTTACAAATCAAATTTTTTTCTGTCACCCAATTTTCAAAAACGAATTCGCATGCATGTTTCTCTGAAGATATATGAGAACAAAGATCAAAAATCATTTCAAGTTTGAGCCCGTTTCATTCGGTACTTCGTCCAGCACGAGTTCAAGGAATCTCTATTATATGGTAGCTTTACAGTATCGTGAGATGATAAACTATCGTGCTGGATAGTAAGTACGATCGCTATCATACTCGCTGAGACACTTGATTCCACAACTGTGGCGGTATACTAGTTTGCTGCTGGCTCCCAATAAGACCTAATACCCGCCGACTAATAACTTTAGCTTTTACAGTCGCTGAGCGCGTTTTAGTTTTTGAAATCAGCGCCACCTATATCTTTTTGCGGCAATTAGTTAATCTTCTGGCCGTGTAATCAGAAATAGTTGAACGATTCGCGAGTTTTTTGGCCATTTACTGCAATAGATAATAGGTTTATTTAAAATTATAGCAGACATGCACTGAAAAATTAACGAAAATACCGCTTTTTCAAAAGCACAAGTTCGATGTTCTCGTGAAACCTTCCAGAATGACTCAACTTATACTTGATTTCGTAATCAATACCAAGTACCGGCTAGTATACGTCTTCTGCTGGATCAATTATCGTGTGAAGCTGGCATTCGATGTCTATATGATAAAAATGATAGTTAGGATCCTTCAAATTACTGAACGGCGGGGTAATTAATCCGTTTCCTTGAAAAGGCCACAATATCGGGAGAGAATGTAAAATATGACGTTTTGAGGCGTTTCTTGTAGAAAAAGAATACTGAATAAAATCCAGATATGCGCATTAGCCCTTTCAGTGTGGAATTATTTTTCAAAGAGCATTTCTGTGGGCGAATTAATACAGAGGGCATTCTTAAACATTACAAGCTTGAATCAAACTGTGATGCATCCGCCCCTGTAAATCATACATCCATGACTCACACGTGTGAGTCTTTCGAAAGGGTTTTCCGTTCAAAGTTTGTTTTCAACTTCGGTTCCCTCCTTATCTCATTCAAAGCCTTATTTTCCCGCTCTTACGAAGTTATGCCCATTATACTAAGGGTTCCAACGGGCCTCTTGCTATCTATTATGTAAAATGCTACGCGTACGTACGTATGATTCAGTTGCTAGGCATAGTGCTTTAGATGTGCGCCAATAGATGGCAAGCGGGCTCCCGTTCTACACTGACACATGGCGCGGGTGAATGCCTTGTTCAAAATACACAGTGGAAGTTACTTAGTAACAGATCCGCCTGCTTCACCAAAAAATGTTGTATACGAATAAATTTTTGACATTTAGTTCTTATATTTTGTTTACCTCAGATAAATATATATTTTTTAATAAAATTAAAAAACCAAACATTTATATCTAGGAATTTAATTGATTACTTAATTCACACCTTTTTGTCTATTTTGTCAATATTTCAGCCTGTTTCAGCAGGATTTTCAACTAGCATAAAATAATTTGCCTCCTGTAATATAAAATGGACACATATACTTAAACGTATATCGAAGTGCGCTCTTTTTTCAGAGTTGCAAAAAAATTAAGCGTTTTTTTCATCGGAACTCCTGCTTTTTTAACCAATACATTAAATTAAAATATAACTATGGTTTTATAGCCTTACTTAGACAAAAAGTTAAATACTAGTTGCCAAATTTGTTTCCTTTAATAAGCATCACCAGCGCTAAAAATACAAAAAAACGACAAAGTTACTTAATCTTTATGGCCGTCAGTTTGAGTATTAAACAGAGAAAAACTTAACATTTTTGCTTAATTTATTTTTGAAATACATGCAAAAAGGCTATTTTGAACATGATGAAAACATTATACATGAGTACAACACTTATTTAATTGTAGCAATAGTAACTCCATAACTTTATTGTTATAATTAGAATAAACATTTTTTAGTTAGCCGTAAGATTTTTATGCAACCATGTACTTTGTGTGGATCAAAAACTTAGGTACTTTTCTTTGGATACTAAAATTAAAAATGATTGAGTTTTTACTACTAGCTAATAATAACTATCGGGAAATAGTTATAATCGTCTGCCTTCTCTGATAACCTAGGAAGTATGGAAATATGATGGTTGCTGCTTAAATCTTCATCGATAGAATAGAAAGAAACATAAGTATGCAGATGAAAATAGTATTTGTGATTGGTATCCGCGTCTATTAAAAAGTAGTAAAACCCTATTAATTTTCCGTATAGACCAACTTTCACCGCTAGAATTCCTAAAGCGATGGTTTTTCCAGATATACGAGGAATTTTCGAGTGAAAAACGGGAGGTTGTGACTATGCTGAGGATGAGAGAGAAATATTGTAAGAAAAGAGACGTTTTTGGCTGGAAATGCGAATTATATATAGTCCATCACCTTCCTTAACCCTCAAGAGTTTCTTTAAAGTGAACTGGAACAATGTTCCAAATATCCTGGAATTCTTTGATAAAAGAGAGGGCTTTTTAATGCATTTCATTTTTATGGCAGCGAGAGGTAGGGTTTTGCATTCTTTATCATTTTGTACATCATAAAGACATAACGTATATATTGCAAAAGATGCGATGTATCGAATGTGTGTGGCATCGCAGGATATCCCATCTTCCATCGCATCGCAAAGCGACGTTTCGCCTCCCCCTGTGGGTCGATAGTCGCAGGCGATGCATCGTAAAATATATCGGGCAGCCTTGGCGCGTCTTCAGCCCCGGCCACAAAGCTTCAATCATACTTGAATTGATTCGACCGCTCTCCACTACTACACCGATTCCGAATGCAGGTGGGTAGCTCTCTCCCTCTGCGAAGAATAACCCCTTTTTTCCCCCACCGCCTTGGGGTGCTTCTATCACACTCACGCACATTCACCCCACCTCATTCCCGAGCACCAATCCTCGTTCCACAATTCCCCACCTTTTTTCATCGTCCCCCCCGCCATCCTTTCACACATCCACCGGAAGTATCCCGGGCCAGGCGCGGGTGATGCCTCACCCTCACTCTCATGTACCGAAATCCAAAATGGAACTCTTCCCTACTCTTCCTCTTCTTCCTTCTACCCTCGATCTCCAACCGCCTCTTTTTTCCATCCCCATTGGCAGTCAGGGGGGGAGGGGGAAGGGTGCCAATGCAAGGGTGTCTTGGTGAGGTCGGGGGGAGACACATATTGAATGTGGTGGGATCACTATAGATCAAGGAAGGCGATTCCGTTCAGCCAAATTCCCATCCCGGGCACTCCTTCACCACCTCCTTCTCCCCCCGTCAGGGTCCCCCCTCCGCGTCGTCTCATGCCCCCCGCACACAAGCCACCCGCACACTACCCCTTCTTCTGCTTTCTCTCTCCCCTCCGTCTTCCCCTGCAAGCGACGACTGGGTACACGTACTCCTTTCCTTCGATTTTTTCCTTACCATCCTTTTTCCCTTCATTCCCCCAAACCTTCAAACTCATCCCCTTGTAGTTCCGTCTAGGCTCTCCTCATGCAGTCGTTCCTGCTCCGGAGACGTACCCCTTACATGAAGAAAGATCCGACGTCTTCCCAGCGTATGCTGGTTGTGAAATCTATTCGGGGACTCCACCGGGTCAAATTCTCAATCGCTGCCGAAGTTTCGATAGCCGAGTCGTACGTCGTATTCAGGGCTTAATGTATTGCTCCCAAGTCAAGTCTAAGATGTTCATTGCCACTATGGCATACAGGGAAAAGGAATTAAAGACCTAACAAAAATTACTATTATATCCAACCGGTATTAGTACCAATGGCCCTGGGTCCGGTGCCTTCTGATTGGTTGGCTGCTTCCCGCTTTTTTCTGGCCTCTTGGGCACTCAGGACAGGTTCAATTCCTGTGCTCGTGTTAAGGCACCAAGAGCTTTGTCTGTAACCTTGCAATTCCTTGAAAACTGTTCTGAGGGGTATCCAAGTAACATCATTTCATTCCATCAGGCATATCTTGCTTACCTCATAACATATGTGTTAGAGTGAACTGGGAAGAACTAATGAGACCTAATCTCGCAGGCGGCAAAGTTTTACTTCAAATCGTAAATAGAAGGTATAAGGTGATAGCAAAGGTGTGCTTAGGTAAGGACCAGTTCAGGTTTAGGAAGGGGAAGGCACTTGGAATGCAATTGTGGTGGTGAGAAGACACAGAGAAAGTAACCTTGAGTATATAGAGGACGCTTTTGATTTTAAGGTTGTACTATCCCCCCCTTATCAATTTCCTTATCACAGGGGTTCTAATAATTATTCTTTCGCGCGGTCCTAAACACGCGACGTTATATACTTGTATCAGCCCGACACACAAAAGGTACCCTTCACTTTATCACTTCTTACCTTGAGAGAGAGATCCTTTTGGTAGTCCTTGGCGGCAAAGGTTAATGGATTAATTCATGCACTAAAATGATACACTTGAACAGTACATATATTTATAATAACCCTTTTATTCTTCAATTATGAAACAAATTCACTTTAGTTACTCAATTAATCAATATATGTTCCCTTCTCAAATATATTCGTATTAATTTATAATGTTTGTTCTACTTCACCGGATATTGTACAAAGTGAATTCCCGATACTCTATGCCCCAGTATCTGTTTATCGGATTCCTGGATCCTTCCTTAACACAGGACACTGGCGTTGGTAATTGCTGTCCAAAGCTGCTTACTCCCGGCAAATTATCACTGCAAAAACTCTCGTATGACTTTCACTCGATAAACGTCTCTTGTGACTCCCTTGTTAAGAAGACGAAGAAGAAGAAGAAGCCGCGTTCCTTGTTTGACAATCCCTTTTATACTATCTCATCTCCCCTCCTGTATGTTCTAGAACATTCCAGGTTTTCTCCCCTTCTCTCGTATCTGATAGGCTATTCCCCTTTCATTATTATAAGTTTGTTTACGTAAACAGAAAATGGTATTGTTTAAAGTTGTTTTCATAACATAGACGGCATTGTTATAGTTTGTTTACGTAAACAGAAAATGGTATTGTTTAAAGTTGTTTTCATAACATAGACGATATTGTTGCCTCGCGGTAGCACGTGTTCCTAAAATATACACAATGGCGTCCTTAATCGTATACTTATGCCAACACGGCCAAAATGGCGTGTTACATTAGCCCCATTAAAATAATGACTTGGAAATATAAGAAAGGAATTATTTTAAAGCCTTCAAATGTAAACTAACGCGGCCCCAACGCCTTCAAACTTTAGCCTCCCTCTAAATAATGTCTGTGCCCAAGTATATTGTGTTACAGCAGAAATCACACATGAATACATTTATATCAATAAACACAATTACAAACAGCGTCTCCTCCTTTAACTCAAGACATATGATACACCATATAACAATATGGTCTCTTCCCTTTCTTCCTTGCTTGAAATAGGCAAATAACCAATGAAAATCTTATTCACGTAATTTAAAATCAAGAACATATTATATAAATCGACGTTATTAACTGATACATTGAACGTGAATATAACGTGCAAATAATAAAACTGTCCATCTTCTTCTCAACATTCATTCTCACTTTTAACCCCTTAAAAACACTGGGTTATCAAAAGGCCATAATTCACATTACACATATACACTTCACAGCACTTAAAGTTCCTTCAGGTGATACACTCTCCCTCCTTCCGGCTCAATCTACGTCCACGAGCCCATTCATACATAAGAAAACACGAATCAAATAATGGCAACATGACACTGAATATACACACATTGAGAAAAGATATCACGAAACATACATATTGTGCTAATCCACCTGCCGCCAAGTTCAACCTCTCTCTCTCGTTCGTAAGCTCCCCTCGCATGTCGGGCCCTGATACAATGTATATTATCGGTAAACAGTTCTCCCTTGCTTGAACGGATCAAATTATAATGTTGCGGCGCTGGTTTCCTCAGTTTAATGACTGCGTGCTATGGTCAGTTGGACTACGGTCTTCTTCTCGTATGATGTGAGTGATACCAAGTGCTGTGCTATTGTTCCCTATATGGTTTAATATTGCTGAAGTGGAAAGTGCCTCGTATTTCGTTCTTTTGTGGATTAAATACTACACACGTGGCTGGCCCTCGGAATTCTGAAATCTCATATGGACCTTCGTATAACGCCAGGAAGCTGTGATAAATCCCCCTTTGCTCATCGGATACCGGATTGGTACGTACTAAAACCTTATCACCTATTTTAAATTTCGCTCTCTTCCTTCCGACGGCTCTGCTATCCGGATTCCTTTGACTGGTACCTCCAAAGCGTTTCGTAGTGCATTCTGATTCTCCCGATAAAACTCCTCGCTAATGCACGTTAGCTCCGATCCCGTGTCTATCAGTGCATTCACAGCCACTCCTTCCATTTGAACCCTAATCTCCGGGCATTTAATTACTTCCGGCCTATCCGCTTCTTTCTCCGTCAAGAAATCTCGAGGTGACTCAAAAACATTGCATATCGTTTCCTCCTCCGTGTTGGGTTCTATCTTCTCCTCTTGTGGTGGTGTCCGTTTTATTCTCACTTTCCGTATCTTTGCCCGTTGCTCCTTCGGTATGTCCCAGAATCCCTCTTCGTCTTCCGGCCTCGGCATGTTGGGACCTTCGTCATGCTTTGCCGCTAATAGTTTTCCTGCTCCGGCTTCCCTGCGGCGTTACTTTCTTCCGCCATCATGGAATTGACAGGGCGCTCTCTCATCGGTGGGCGCGCCTCCGCCATATTGTTTTGTCCTCGGCGTCGATCAGCTGGTCTCTCGCCCGGCCGTTGAGAGTATCCCTCGCCGCGAAAGTTATCGTCTCTCCGTCCGTCTCTCTGCTGGCTCGACGCTTGCCACTCTCGTGGTTGTGACCTCTTCGAGTCCCATCTGTACTGCTGGTTGTGTTGGGATGTGTCTTCCGGTGTCCTCCACGTACGGTCTCCATGGGTCCTTGGGTATTGGTCTCCCCATCTTCGGTGTCCAGTCGCCTCGGAGTTTCCGTCCTCTCGCGGTATGTTATCATAGCGGGCCAATAACGTCAAGAATTGCGGGATTGTATTTACATTATTTGAAATCATGCCGACGCTCACTTCCATGCCAAAGTGTTTCTTGAGAATTAGAATGATCATTCCGTCCTCCATTGGCGGCGTCAACTCCCTCGCTACGCTAATTTTGGCCGTCGCATATTCTACTCGCGTGAGCCCTCCGTTCTCCTTGTATCTTCCCGTGTCTAAACTCCGTTTTATCAGCATTTGACGTTCATCTCCCCAAAACTGCTCCGTGAAAATAACTTGGAAAGCGTTCACATCTTCATACAGGTGTCGGGTCGCAGAGAACCATTCCTCTGCTCTCCCAACCATTCCTTGTCTGATGACCTGGAGCATCATCTGGTCAGGCAACCGATATATCTCTTGGTATTCGCACAGCTCCTGTAGGTATTTCATGGGTCTTGATGTATGCCTCCCGTCGAACGTTGGGACCTTTAATTGTACCATTCCCGCGGGTGCCGTTGTGACGTTAGGTCTCCTGCTTTCCTCACGCACGATGCGTCGGACTGCCTCTTCATCTAGCCCAGCTGCTTTTGTGGTGGATTGTTGTCCCAGCTCGTCCGCCATCTTCTTGAACCTTTCCTCCACGTTCTCATGCAAATTCACGTAACTCGCTTCTAACTTTCGGACCTTGAGATCGCTCGCCTCCAGCCTCGCTCCTACTCCGTTAATTTCTTTCGCGACATCTTCGCATAACTCTGCTAACGCCCCGTCTGTTTTGGCAAACCTTTCATCATAGCCATGTTCGAATGATGCAATAAGTTCCTGCGTCTGTCTATGTTCTCCTGCTATTTTTGCCATTTCTTCCAAAAGCTTTCTCTCTCTTTCGTCTGCTTCTTCCCTAATTTGCCCCAACAATTCTGCATGTCTTCTCTCTTGCCTCTCAGCCATCTCCTCTAAGATCGTTCTATTTCTCTCTTGCCCTTCAGCCATCTCCTCTAAGATCGTTCTGCTTCTCTCTCGTTCTTCTTTTGCTTCTTCTGCCCTCTCTCTATCTCTTCTATCTTGTTCTTCTTTTAATTGCCTAAATAGCGCTTGCATCTCAGTTTCCACCGGTTCCTCACTATCGACCCTAAATTCATACGTGCTTATATCTATTCCCTCCTTTTCTAGCGTGTGTAATAATCGCTGCTGCAATTCTGGCTTGGTTCCCCCTACTAACAAGTCCCTCTCTCGTAATAATTGCCGTAGCTCTGCCGACTTCAGCTCCGGAAATTTCTTCATGTTGGCCGCCATCTTCTTTCTTCACTCCTTCGGGATGATCCTCCTTCTCTCCGGTTCTCGTGGTCTCACCTAATGAGTAGTCAGGCCCTACACGCTGGGCGCCATTGATGTGCTAGTCCCCCCCTTATCAATTTCCTTATCACAGGGGTTCTAATAATTATTAATTTCGCGCGGTCCTAAACACGCGACGTTATATACTTGTATCAGCCCGACACACAAAAGGTACCCTTCACTTTATCACTTCTTACCTTGAGAGAGAGATCCTTTTGGTAGTCCTTGGCGGCAAAGGTTAATGGATTAATTCATGCACTAAAATGATACACTTGAACAGTACATATATTTATAATAACCCTTTTATTCTTCAATTATGAAACAAATTCACTTTAGTTACTCAATTAATCAATATATGTTCCCTTCTCAAATATATTCGTATTAATTTATAATGTTTGTTCTACTTCACCGGATATTGTACAAAGTGAATTCCCGATACTCTATGCCCCAGTATCTGTTTATCGGATTCCTGGATCCTTCCTTAACACAGGACACTGGCGTTGGTAATTGCTGTCCAAAGCTGCTTACTCCCGGCAAATTATCACTGCAAAAACTCTCGTATGACTTTCACTCGATAAACGTCTCTTGTGACTCCCTTGTTAAGAAGACGAAGAAGAAGAAGAAGCCGCGTTCCTTGTTTGACAATCCCTTTTATACTATCTCATCTCCCCTCCTGTATGTTCTAGAACATTCCAGGTTTTCTCCCCTTCTCTCGTATCTGATAGGCTATTCCCCTTTCATTATTATAAGTTTGTTTACGTAAACAGAAAATGGTATTGTTTAAAGTTGTTTTCATAACATAGACGGCATTGTTATAGTTTGTTTACGTAAACAGAAAATGGTATTGTTTAAAGTTGTTTTCATAACATAGACGATATTGTTGCCTCGCGGTAGCACGTGTTCCTAAAATATACACAATGGCGTCCTTAATCGTATACTTATGCCAACACGGCCAAAATGGCGTGTTACAAGGTTTATGTCGAGCAGGCGTTCGACTGAGTAAATTAGGGAAAACTAATGAAAACACTAATGAAAATGGTAGTATATTTGAAAGATATTAGACTCCTCTGAAACTTTTTTTGTGGGTCAGACGGCACAGGTGTAGCACAGAGAGGCTGACGGAGAATCAGGGTGGGTTTTTTAGGTTGGGGGCAAGACAATGTTGTTCCATGACGTTTATGTTCAGAAACATTTATGCCGAGGCAATGGTAAGAGAGACAAGGGAAGAGCTAGATGTGACATTAAATATAGGAGGACCGCATTTCAATTTGGTTGTACGTTTTCTTCATTTCCTTGCTTTAATTAAATGTATTCGATCATCAAAATGATTGCAGGCATTGGTTAATCTGTGCGAGAAATACGAAATGATGATTGAACATAGCTTTGAGATTTTCTAGATCAAAGAAAGCAAGGATGGTCGAGGATAGTGGGAGGATGAAAATTAGAGCAGAGAGAACCATTTATCTACATAGGTATTGCTTTGGAGGAAAATAGGCTTAGTAGCACGAGCACATAAAGACGAAATATGCTAGTAAAGGAGGGTTTTAATAGTAGGAGAGAATGAATGAAGGGAACCTTGTGTAAGGAAACAAATAAGAGAATGACCAAGGGTCTTAATATGGAGTGCGGCGTTATGCAGTTCTGAGGCTTGGACACAGAAAAGATGATGATAGTAGATAGGATACATTTGGGATATGGATATGGAGGAGAACTTAGAAGGTGCTTTGGATGGTGATGGAGACGTTTCTTAGGGTGCGCCAAATCTAACGGATTGAGCCGGGGTAATTGTAGCACCAATTACGTTACAAATGGCGATTTAATTGTACATAACGTTCAAGTTGTAGCGGACACTCTGCTGCTGAAGTGGATGGAATGTGGAATGATTGCGATTGGGAGGCTGGGACTCCTTCGTTTTGGGGACCACTTGATTTCCTCAGCCACTGTTAAGGTGTCTGCCCACGCCGTTTCCAAACTCGCTAGGCCATATGGAGATCGCCTCGAGAGCGGTCCCCATATGCCCACCCAGTCCCCTAGGTCTGCCCCCTTCCTACGTGAGGGGGGTCCCGGGCGAGTGGGGGGGGGGGATGTTCCGTCGTATGATGGATGTCGCCACCTCTTAAGGGAGAAGGATTCTCTGACGGAAAGAATGGCGAGCGTTGGGGAATAAATAAATGCTTTAGGGGAGATGTCGGGAGTGGAAGGCGATGGTGGAAAATTGGAAGGGGACTGTCGGATTTGGATAAGGAGGCGGGCGAAACAGAAAGGGAAAGTGCGGGAATGTTTCCATATCTCAGAGTTTAGAAAGCCGTGAAAAAAGGAGCTCCTTGAAGATCGGATGGGTAGAGCTTGTGCGAATGTTTATAGATCCTGCACAGAAACCCACTTTTGACCTGGGAAAGTTTATTACGATTATTAAAGAGTTAACTTTTAGTACTTTTCCATACACTATTTGAATTCGCTGAGTGATTCGATATTTAAAACATTATCATCAAATATCTAGATGATTCCTTTTCATAAACTCTTTCCATAATTATTTTTAGAGTTTACTTACTTTAGAGTATTTTTAGATATTTTGAACTTCGAAACTTTGATGATTGTGTTTTTAACTTCTAAACCGGTCTGTCATTTGATGGAGTATGTTTCTATTCCATGGATAATAAATTTAATCGGAAGTAAAATATACACTCTCGCCGAATGTAACGCGGGTATATAGTAAGTTTTCGGGACGCACTGTGACTCCAGAAGGCATGAATTTAATCCTCAAGTACCCTCCTACAGAAGCACTCTTCTCTTCACTTGTCGCAGCTCTGAGAACTTAAGAGCCACAAGCTTTCGTACAATAGTACTCAAAGTTAGGAAGCACACAGCCTTTGGGGTAAAAAAGTAATGCAATTGCGAGTTACGGATTTGCGGATATCAGAACCCTCATTTCCTCATTGACTCGCTTTAATGGTGATTCTCTCATTCGCATCGGCATTGCAAAAGCAGCTTATGGAAGGTGCACAAAGGACGATTTTGGCGGTAAAAGGGTCTATTAGAAAAAAGACCCTGATGAACGGGCAGTATGTGTATCCCTTTACTTAATTTTGACCTACCTGCGTGCAATGCACCATTCTACCTATCTGCTAAAGACTTTTTTTACAAGTTATATGTACTCCTCACCATCCACTTAGCCCGTTCCCTTCACTACTTTGACTACGCTAGTCATCCGTTGCCATATCTTTCTCCACATCAGAAGTGTAAATACAATGAAGCTTTCCAACTTTTTTGAAACAAAAATCGCGTAATAGAAGCTTGCCACGCAATAAAAGCAGACATTCAGCCACGTCTTGTTCGCCCGAATCTTTTTCACCGAATGAAATGATGTGAGAACGTTTCAATTTTTTCTCCAAGTCCCGTGGAAGAGAGGAGAGAGACCGAATTTCATTCATCACCACGCAGCACACACTCCGAGTCGTTGGAGACGAAATGGCGCATTGGATTACTCCGGTTGGGATAACGCGCCGGGAAGGAGGAAGTGGGCGAGTGTGCGGGAGGATAGTCAGGGAGTTTGGACCGCCGCGGCGGGGATAGCAGAATGGTGGGATGGGAAAAGGGGGGCTTTATCGCTTGGGCACTAAAAACGTCATTGCGATTCCGGGAGACCACCCACTCCCCTCGGCGTCTGAAGAGTTCGCGACAGACGACGAACCAGGCGATGCGGAGGAGAGGGTCATCGGGGCAATGGCATGGAGAAACATAACTCCTAAGCCTAGGTTTACCATATTCTGATCCCAAAACCGTGACATATCTAATATTGAAGATACTATATCTGGGACAAATTTGGAACGTTTATTTATGAAAGTAAATCTAATGGTGTACAGTCATTTTATTATTTGATTTAAATTACAAAAGGGAATGATAAGTTGCAGCTTCGGCAACTTGTTTTGGTACCAAACTCTTTGAGTACCGAGTTCGAATCTCGTTCGAGTCTCGGTGACTGAACTTTGCCTCAACGGAGTAATTTCTCTGAGTCCTCCAGGAAAAGTTGAAAAATAACGGTTCTAAGTTCGGATTCAATCGCAGGGGTTCTTTCCTTCAACGAATAGGATAAATACTAAATTCATTCTAAGGCCTTCGAGGATGCGTGATACAGTTGAGCACCTTGATTTTTTCGATTTACACATTTCTCGCCAACAATTAATCGCAGCTCATTTCTCCTTGCAGTGGACTGCAGGCCTAAAAGGAAACATTCCGAAATACTTCAGTCGGGCCGGGACAAATTGTCAACCGGGAGGGACATCGGGACAGACCCTTCAAACCGTCCTCGTGGTAAGTTGCTTCTTGGAAGCCCATATTCCCAAACGAGTGTGATCCTTGATCGATCGTAGTGACTAAACATCTAGTTCCCTTAAATACCTCTAAAATTGCCTTATGAATCAAGAAGCGTAGGTAGCGTGGTGGCGCAACGCACCTTGGGAACGCATGGTTGACCGTGGTGGAAGAGACACTTTGTATGAGAATAAGAGAGGGATGATTCAAATTGAATTTTCATTGTATTGCATGCTGAATTTTGTGATTTCCTAACGTATTTGATACAGATTCAGTGATGGAAACCAATACCTTTCCTAGTCCTTTGCTATTTTTTTTCCTTTTCACTGAGGTTTAGGCTTAGTTTGTTCTGTTTGGCCTAGAAGGCCAGCTTTCCATTGATAATTTCCTTCATTATCCCCTATCCTTGCATGACTCTTTCTTTTCTTTTTCAACACAGTCACCTGGTGATACTGGCTGCGTTTTGTGTAATGTCAAGGAATACTCTCTCTAGTAGTATTATTAGTCTTGATTATTTGGCTTTTCAGCCACTAAACTGATGTCTCACCGTCTAAAGCTCAAAGACTTAAAGACAAATGTTATAACAATGTCGACCAGGGACTCAAACCTGCGACCTCATAGATATCAGGCCGACGCGTTAATAACCAGGCTTTTGTTGCCGGGAAGTCATACGAAAAATAGAAATACATAGATTTTCTAGATGACATAGAATTAGTATACCCTGAACTCTAAAAAACCGGTCCACCGGAAGCTAACTTAGGTAAACAACCACTCCGACAATTCTGATGAACGCACCCAAAGTTTCAGCAAATATAATAGTGATTGAATGACCGCAGTAAAAAAAACAGCAGATTCAATGGAAAACTTTCATTGGGCAAGCATCGTTTAGTGGCGGCCATACCCACATCGTTAATGAGGGTTTATAGTACTTCTTGCCATACTGTGAAATTCAAAGAATTATCACTCCTTACATCGTTAAGAATTCAGGACAATGATATTTTATAACCTCTAGTATTTGAATAATGTTTAACGTAACTGTTACTCCTTCGTATTGGCATTTGACCATAGTTATATGTGGAGGTCAAACGTGCGTGTGATTGGCGATGAATTTCGAGAAACCCGGTGATGACAGATATAAATGAAGCCACTAAAAATTTTATTTTATAAGAAACTAAATTTTATTTTATAAACGATATGAGATCCGAGAGATTCTAGATTTAAAATATGAGCAACCAAGGTTGGTCTACCAAGGTTAAGATGGTTTCAGGAACAGAGTACGCAGCTAACCCATGATGTGAAGAAAATTATGAATATATTTTTTGTGTCCCGGGACTTGAAAATACTCGTGCTCTTTACATGCCTAAATTTACTACCCTTTTCAAATTTGTGATGACAATACCTTTCCTGGCCGGGAAACATGAGTTATCATGCCTGCACAAAATTGTTTGCGAGACGGCTGTCAACGCAATAATGTATGATAAATCAATCACATAGTTATTCCGAGTTTATTTGTTCTTGATCCTCGGAGTCTGTTATGAGATAAGACTTAAGTTTTTTTCTTTATTGAAATAACCAATTTCTATTTTTTTAAAGCTGCTACGGAAATAATTTTCCACATGCCGATTAGGATTACATTTATTTCATTCTGAGTGGTTTCATTTATTTGTTTAGACGGATTTTAACATACTTTTGTCATAATCATTTCGCTATAACGTGGTAATTCATTCTCAGAGTCAAAAGCCAAGAGGGCTGGTCATCATACCCCCAGATCACGTCGAAGGCGAGCGTCAGCATATTACACGAGAGTTTCTGCATAACATTATCACGCGAGCAGCCCGAATATTATTTCTTCCCGCGGATTCGCGAACTATTTCAAACTTTCCTCGTCGCAATGCGAATGTAATTTTGTCGATACTCAAAACATCGAAATGGTAATGCATTTCCATCTCCGGCGGAATATAAGGGTAATCACATTCAGAGAAGCAGGCGAAACAATGTGGATACGGACGTAATACCGTCCGTGAATATGTTTTTGTAAGTACTGAAAATCGTGACTGCTGCCCTTCACATGGACGTCGGTGAACGTGTATGGAATTCGTACTTACATGGAATTCTCCCGAGGTATCAAGGTCCTTTGCGGTTCTTCGAGAGCCTTTATGACTTGGCATTTTCAATATTTTGACCTTTTTAAAATCATTTTGCACCTAGAGAAATGGCTGCATTTTATAATTTCTATGTCGCGCATAAATCTATGACAAAATTTCATGAGATAATTTATCGAGCTCCTTCAAACTGGAGCAAATGATAAATAGTGATCTTCATACAAATGTAATATTGGAACATTCGCCTATACATAACCGGTTATTGCATTATTTTAGTACCTATGCCCTATGGGAAACCAGAGCTTAGTGATACCATCTTTCCAGTTTTACTGTGCCATTCAAGATAATATCATTGAAAGGATTGTTAACCCCATTGTTACCAATTCTGAGCCTTTCTATGCCCCTGACTCACCTAATGGAGGCGTTTTCGTTATGCTGGCGCTTTAGAACTAAAAATTAATGAGATCATATTTTTACCCTAGGCACGAAAAAATTAGATGATTGATCAGACTCCTTCAGACGAGCGTACGTAATAAAAAAGGATTTAGCATCCGTAGAAAAACTAAATTTGACTCTAACTCAGACTTGCCCGATTTGATGAAAAATGTTTTTTCATGTCTACATAGGTACACCGTCGCTACCATGATTTTGAAGCATAATTGTTAAAGTAACTGACATAACTATTCTTCAGGTTTCCGCGATGTTTTATAATTTTGTTTTGATTATATTCGTTTTCCGTCGTGTTACCGGTATCACATCGGTAACCTGACCTGACGACGTCTCCAGTAAGAGAGGTGAAACGTAAAATAAGCAATCAAACGCGATGGATACCGGATTAATAAAAAAACACACATTATAGTTATCCGAACAAATATGGATAAAAGTCCGTATTGAGGGCAAGATTCAGACTTCTAGTTCTTTCTTCCACAAAACTCCCAATGGAAGAGATGCAAGCATTTTTTGGTGGAAACTGATTCTAGACCTAGCATCTAGACCTAGATTCTAGCATCGTCTCTCTTCGTGCTGTGTTGTCAAATTTCCGCTCACTTTGCGTGTATTTTGCATAAATGTTGCCTCAAAATACTCTAATGTCTGTCAAATTTTTTTCCTCATTCCCATGAAGATTTACCATAAATATCACTGAGAAACCAAAATTTCAATACGACATAAAATATTATTTCGGCTCACTAATGGAGTGTAATCGGCAACGCCGATTTCGCTTTAAAAGAAAAATGCCTTTCTATTCCACTGTATACTCTCGTTAATACTACGTCTCCTAGAGATTTTGATAAAGTGTTTTCTAATACCTATTACCAGAAGCGCTCTACCGGTTGAAGTAAGTTCAGAGAAAAAAATAATTACCTCTACCATTATTTTAAACCCGCATTAGATCCATGAAATGTTTCGAGGAACACCACCAATTCCCGATAATTGATAAAAACAACGCAGACTAAAATATCATATTCCAGCATTAAATCACGTCCTGAGCTCTGGTGTGTTAACATTGTGCCTCTTTCTACTGTGCTGTCAAACCTCCCCTCACTTTGCGTGCATTTTGAATACTTTTTGGCACGAAAAATACTCTAGTGTCTGTCAGAGCGTTTTTCTTCATGGTGTGTCGACGAAATTCTACGATAAATACCGCTGAGAAACCAAATTTTCATTATCATGAATATTTTTCTTGCGACTCGCTAATTGAGTGTATTCGGCAACACCGCTTTCGCTTTAAAAGTGAATTGCCTCTCTCCTAGCCGCGGAGATGCCCGATGGTTTCCGAGCACGTCCGAAGGGGATGTTCCAATGAAAACTTCGTATCCTGCGATCCGACGGTGAAATCAAATGGTAACGATAGTGAGGTACATGGCAATGATTCTCACCTATTTTTGGCGAAGGTGTTTGCCTCGAGAAGCACGCTTAAATGTCCGCGACCATTTCGTTTTCTTCCTACTCCCCCTAGACCGAGCATTTAAGCTTACTCGTCCGGCCGGTCGTTCTTTTCAGGGGACTATCCCCACCATGATATTCTCTGCTCTCTGCTCCCCTCATTTTCTCCTCCTTCCCTCCCACTCCCCTCCCACTCCCCCCTCTCACGGAGCAACCCGAAAACTGGAAAGCGTAACGCACGCCAAAAAAGTTTTACGAGGTTTCATTTCCAAGTCGGGTTTTTTTTTCTCTTTCTCACATTCGACTATTTTCTTTCCCTCCTATTTGTTCTCCATTCCGAAATCCAATTTCTCCTCCACCCATCCCCCTCCCCAACCTCCCACGTATCCCTTCTCCAAACCCCCTCTATCCCCCCACGCACCCCGTCTACCCCTATATCCTGGACGCCCTCTCCCATTTTACCCCTGTGTCGTTCCCCTTCTTCCCGGTCCTAACACTTCCTCCCTTAGCCACTTTTCTTATGCTACCACCACCGTGAACATTGGCATTGAGAGCAGAAGGAACGAGATGTCGTGTGGATTGGAGCTTGATCTAGAGTAGTGAATTAGGAAACAGAGTGGAGTATTAGATTTAAATTGAGGAGTAGTTTTGACATATTTTCTGGCAAGTGGGATTATCTCTGGTATGGATTGTGGTGATAGCATTATCTGAACCACGGCGACCCACATAAAAGTCCTCTACTCTATGGGCATTCATTTTAATTTTGTTGCCATCGCGCAATATTGCAGATTTCCGCTTGTAAGCTACTATGTGAACATGATCAGTAATCCTCGCAATAACCAAGAGATTTGTTTTGGTGAAGTTATGGTGAAGAAACGGGGACTGTGGGGAGAGAGAGCTTGAAAATGGGATACAGGCTTCAGAGATGTGGATGTAGAGAAGAATGGAGAAAAATCGGTGGACGGAAAGGAAGAGAAAATGCTTAGTGAGGATCGGAAACTGCTGGAGGAGATTAGGAAAAAGCAGAGTAGTTGGTTGGACCGGGTAAGGAAAGACGAGGGTCGCGATAGAGGGGAAGATGCTGCGGAGAAAGGAGCAAAACAGAATGGACAGAATGGATGGGGAGAAGGCAGTTAGGACGCATTTAGAACTGAAAAGGAAATTGTGTAAGAATTGAAAGCCTGTGGCTATACAATAATGATTTAGATATTTCTGTGTCCATCTAAACTTACCGGTAGATCAACTTTCATAACATTAATGAGCAAATCAAAAGAAAACTAGGATAATGAGGAGTAGATGATAAGGAAATTACACAAATAGTGCTCTTGAGAGAAAATCCGGATGAATTGGCAACAATAAAATTTTGCGGACTGATGGAGTATGATGGAAGGGAATGTTCCGTGAGGAAAAGTGATAGATTTTTACTTTGGCCGGATAAAACTGGAGGAAATTGCCATTGAGGTGTACAGGAATTATCTGGGTGTACAGGAATTATCTGGGGACAGGAAACAATGGAGGACTGAATCAATCAAACTTTGAATCGTGTGGCTACTGACGGTGAGGGGGTTGAAGAAAGGAATTATGGACGGTGTTGTTTTGCAGTATATACAATTCGACTTATGCTCATAAAAGTTAATTCTCAACAGTTTAAATGAGCATTTAGCTTACTGTGGAGCGAATAAAGCCAAAGGCCTTTTACTAGTTAACCATGACCTAATTGGTTGACGTCTGCAGCATAACAAAGCTGATTGAAGGCAATTGGAAATGTGCTGTTATCGAGAAAGGTTGACGGTCAAATAGATAGAGAGAATCACCATTAAAGATGTCCCTTGAGCGAGGAGTTGGAGAGAAGAGAAGTTTAATGAAACTTTTGCCGAGATAAAGAAGCAAACTTATGGCACACATTCTGGGACACAACATTCTCTTTTAGTTGAGAATGAACCTTTTTATGCGTTAGTCGAGTACTGAAAAGAAAAACCAATTGGTAGAATTACTAAAGGAAGCCCAAATATGGAATGAATGAAGGAGAAAATGATTAAGAAAGTAAAAGTGAAAGACGTATCTAGAAATGAAACGGTTGGCGGGAGGGGAGAGTAGAATGGAAAGCTCCAGCTAAACAATCTTCTAAATGATGTTGAATGCTGATGATGAATGACAATTCAGCTGAGCTGGACTTGAAGCAGTCTGTAGTTGAGTGCCGCCGAAATTTATAGTGTTTCTAGTACTCGCAATGCCTAAAGCAGCAGCACAGTCAATGTGGTTACGGAAATGACAACCACAGTCGATACATGTGCTCTCAAAACTTATCCAATATAAAGAATTAATGCATTAACTTCTATTCACTGAAGTATGGTTGTTATTACATCAATAGTAAGACATTATTTAGGAGTAAGAAATCAGCGTTACGGAATCCAAAGTTACCTACACTTATGTGGAAGTTTCATTTTAATTACTTAATAGTGTTTTACATAATACTTTTGCAGACTCTCGAAATGCTTGGCGAACAACTGAAACGGATGATCGGATGATGATGATGATGATGAAATGACTGATTAAAGTAATAAGTGGGTCGTCATCGGTTTCAGATTTTTCTCCTTGCTTGAAGCATGAAGTGACATTAAGCCAAATAGCCTTAAGTTGATGTAAAGGAGCCTTAAGTTGATGGGAACGTTACTATTATTCAGTGTATGTACAGTATATTCGTGTGGTGAGCATGAAATTTCTCTGCTGAAAGTCGAAAACCCTGAGCAGTAATGAACCAAAAAATCCCCAAAACAATGCAATATCTTGTGTTTTCAGCTGAATCGTATAGGTGATTTTTTATTGTCTTCTCGGTCGACCATCCTGAATATTTGCTCACATAAAACCCCTGACTGGGTGGAAGATCTTAGAAAGTTTAATTATGGAACGTAATTCGGGTAGGAATAACAAATCACATTGTCGAACACTGCGTAAGTGAAACTATTTTTCCAGTAAAAATCTACATCTTCAATGCATTATCGATCTTTTCAACATAATGGTAATGCAAGCCTGGGAGTAAGGATAATCTTTACGAGGAGGTTGCGGACGGAATTGGCCCACGTGAGGTGCGGGGAAGTTTGGAAGAAAGTGCGTTATGGATATACGATATTGTGAATGTATCGAAACTTTTTTATCGAAAGAACCAAGGTATAAGTATTGGAAATAGTATCGTATCGAAAGAAAGCATCAGTACCACTAGATATCGAATTGAATATAGCAGCATATCGAAAAAATTGAATTTTTCTTTGTTAAGTTAAGTCGCGAAAGCTTATAGCGTTCGGATGCGCGGCGTTTGTGTTGTCCGTGTCATGCAAATTCCATTTTTTAAAATGCACTCATGCATGGAACAAATGCAATGTCTTCGCTTTCCCCTACGTCCTTTTTCCCTACCCTTTCCACCAAGCATTACCCCTCCACGACGTTTTCTTCTGCGCATCCGGACGCCATAAGCTTTCGCGAGAGCTGTAATCTACCGGTTAAACGTAGGTTTTGATGGAAGTCAGAAAAACTCCTCCGGGATTTTATATGAGTGGGACTCGACCCACCTCCAGTATTTAGTTCTTCATTTCAACGCACGTCCTAACCTTCTTCAATCCGTCCACAATTTCGTCATTTCAAAGCCGAAAAAATAACGGTAAATGCCTTGATTTTGTTTGCCAATTTATATTTGTAGTTGTGTACCGTTAATAGTACAAACTAAAGCATAAATGCCTTAATAAATATCTATAAAATAGATTTTACTTTAATGTAATTAGTTGTACATACCTGATATTATCGGTGGAGTGAAATTGTGAATGATGATTCAGTTTTAAATGATTCAACGCATTCGTGCTTATGCCGGAATATTTCACGGACACACACACTGAGCAACATGGGAATGTTTTTTTGTTAAAAAAACTTCAACGCCTCAGTAACTCGGGGAGTAGTCAGAAGAAATAGACAATTACGTTGAAAAAAATCGAATCAAACGTAACATAATGAAAGATTCGGTACTTTGCACAAGAAAACTTCAGTACAAAGGCCATTCCGAGGAACTCATCCGCAATATCACATCGAAATTTCGAGATTTCTTGTTAATACCGATATCGATAGCCGATACTATCAGCAGAGTATTGATATGAGCGAAATTGCAAATTCTTCGTATCGATAGCAAAGTACTCAGTGTGAAATCAAAATTATCGAAACCGGAATCGTATCAGTAACATCAGAAAATCCTTAATAGGGCGACCATTATATGTATGTCCTGACGTGGCCCGACTTTTGAAGAAAGGGTGCGGTAGAAGTGAAGTAGACCGGATGGGGAGTTCAGCAAGGGTGTATGGTGGGAGCTGTTGGTAGACTAGGGCCGGGGGGCTGGGGAGCTTGAAGGGGGACGTCGAGTGAATCGGGGGAAAAGGGTCAGGGGACGTGGGAGTTGAGGGATAGGGCCCTCCCACTCCCATCGATCTGGTGGCACGGCATGCTTCTTATCCTGTTTTCCCTCCACTTCCTCGAAGGGTAAGGCGCGAGAAGAAGTGAGATGGCTGTCCTGCAGTCTCACCAATAGGAGCGGAAGGGAAAGACGTGCAGAAAGAGATGCGGAGGGCATCTTCCTTTTGCTCATTTCCCTCTCTCGACATTTCTACATCTACATACTACCCTGCGAGACGCCGCAGATGCGTGTGGCGGGGGGGTGTCAGGGTACCAGCCATGGAAAGGGGGGATAGGGAAAAGGAGGGGAGATAGGGCAGAGCTGAATAGTGTTTTAACGATGTGTCTTAAGCTTGTGTCATGTTGCTTTCCTTAAAATAACTAATGGTCCGTTGAAAGGAGGATTTTTTGATCCTGTCATTTTGGCAATGTAGGGTACCTAAACCGTACAGTTATTTGCCAATTGGTATTTTGAAGAGTATAGTAAGAGTACAGTTGGAAAAAATTTACAATGATGATTGCAAAATTTACAACAGTGATTATTTAAAATTTTTCCAACTGTACTTACTCTAACTATGCTCTTTAAAATACCATGTGGTCAATAACTGTAGGGTGGCCAATAAATGTACGGGTTATCCTACTTCTCTTATTTTGCCTTTTCTATCAGTTCTAAAGATAAAGCGGAGGGTTAAAATAATATTCTCCACATCACACTGGAACTTACCTGTTCGGAGTTTTTTAAGTAATTTAAGCCTAGCATGCATCCTCCGAGTCTCTAACGGTTCCCAACCTAATATTTTTGACAACCGTGTAACTCTTTCTGTACGCTCGTGGCAGTTTTAAACAAAGCGTGCGACTTTCCTTTGTATTTTGTTTACTTCGCGAATTAAATCTTCCTGTGCAAGTAGATTCTGTTCCAATAGTCCGCGGAGTCCTGAGTGCACGCCTGTCTGGGTTAACTGAAAAACCTTGGGTACTCAGGGAATCCAGCTCTCATGGAAAGCTAAGCTAAATCCATAAAACAGAAATTTCGTTTGTTTGAATGCTATCGACTTCCAAACCCATCGGCGGATTCTGAAAAAAATTGCACACTTTTCTAAAGACCTTGAAGGATTAATAGATTATATTATTCAGGCCCAAGTGCCCCAGAGTTACTGATGTGGGAACTTTTTTATCCAACTTTTACTTTCATAAAAACTCCTTGGATTCGGTGCAGACGTTTACTTTTTGCGTTATAAAATTCCCTGCACACTAGATATAGGATTGAGGTTTTCAGTATTGGAATACTGAAAGAAAAAGTATTTATTTCTTGAATTCGATTATTGCAGTTTATTTTTGCCTTAAATTTTAGTTTTTTCACTCCAAAATCGTCAAATTTACTAATATGTATTTCCAAAATATATATTTTTACTTACTTTGCAACCCATGCATAGGCTGTACATGAGAACTTATTCCCTAGGAACTTGGCCTGCTTGACGCATAGATCAAATTAAATGATCAAGGTAATGAAATTACTGCCTTATTATCACACCAACCTCCCCTCGAGTATTTAATAACGATTGTATAATACATTTTTTTGAATGTCACATTGGGACGAACCTAATGCTATCCAATAATAAAACCATTTTATTTTTTTTTATTCTTCCCATTGAAATGCAATGAGCACCATCTTCTAGTGGAAATTTAAAATTATGCTAGTCAACGGGAAAAAATATGCAATAACTCGGAGAAAATATAGTTAATTCAGAAAATTACGTGATTCCAGCATTTCTGAAAACAAAGCAAAAATTCAAGGAAACTAGTCTTGTTCTACTAGGTAAGTACTAAAATTCAAGAAAGTACTCCTCGACCACACAGGCAAGATTGGAAATTCAGCTATAAGTTTTTTACAAAATTGAGAGGATATGTCGTTTGTCTCGCGTGTTATAAACAGTTTTTAAAGTAATCATTTTCCCTGTCGCCAGATCGGATTAAAGATAACGTTTTAATTGCATATGCCTCTGCGAAAGTGGAATTTCGGTGCATGAGTAGGCTCTATGTGTTTGAGATGTGGGTGTGAAGGGAAATGGAGAAAGTGTGGTAGACGTAAAGGAAGACAAATGAGGAAGTGCTTGGTATAGTGGGTGAAGAGAGGTAACTTCTTGAGGATGTTAGAAGTAGATAGAGGAGGTGGTTGTAAGAGGTAATGAGAGGCGAGTGGCTAATGAAGACCGTGATATTGGGGAGGTAGTTGGGTAAGCGGGGAAGGGGAAGGAATGGAATAGGCTACATGGACGGAATGAAAATAGGTTGGACGCATACTGAGATGAAGAATGCAAGTGTGTAAGAAGATTGGGACCTTCGCTTCTGAAAACCTTGAAGATTTTTACTGTCTTTCACTTCAACGTAGATTGCAACCGGTAGATTACCAGAACCATCATTATTATCCCTGAAATGTCTCCAAGGTTACGGCCGACTCTGTCGAATTCATACGAATGTTTCGTTTTGTTTAAGTGGCCATCCCCCCCACCGCAACGGTGGATCAGTGTGGCCAAATGAGAAAGCTGTCACCCCTGGAAATTCTTTCCGAAGACGGCGACGGTCCTCCAGCGTCTATCTCCTCCCATCCTTCACCCAAAGAAACACATAAGGTCTCCGTGATCCCACTCCCCCATCCGGTCCCCCCTTGACATTTTTTTCCCATCATTTCCAGTCCGACCATTTTATATTGCGGTATCCGGGGGACTGAAGGGTGTTTGGCAGACGATGGCCGAAATTGCTATAGCTTTTTCCTCAGCTGATATTCAATGCCCGTAGCGGCGCGCGCTCCACTGAGGGAAGGGGAATATAGGGTCGTGGTAAGGGTGGAGGGGTTTCCTCATTTTTTCTTAACTCTTGGAGGCCTTAATACTCAGAGCTGCTGGTTGATGGGAGGGGGTTGGGACGTGAGCGGTCGCCGAATGAGGGGAGGAAGTTAAACTGGGGGAGTGTCAGAGCGAAGAATTGTTCCTGTGTGGGGGGCGAGTGGGAGAAGGCGGTGATGTAGGAAAGTGGAGAGGGGTAGTGGGATGGGCAGTTTGGAGACGAAATGCAATAATATCCACCCTCTTAGGAAGGAGGAAGTCGATATTACTGCTGCTGCAACGGTTGCGACAGATTTTTTGTTTCATTTTTTTTCCTTGCGCGGGGGTATTTCAACAAATATGAGCGCCAGGCGAAATCTCGTAGGAGTGAGTGCGGGTGGTGTGCGATGTCGAAATTTCAATATCGCATCGCGATATGAATTTGGCATCGGGAAACGGGCGATATTTATTTTCCATTGATGCATAAAAATCCATAAAGATCCATCCAATCCATCTTAATATCGACTAAGTGACCATTATATGGGTTATCAGCGTCAAATAGATATCATATCTCTTTGGAAATAATGTAGAAATGAGTAGGTCGATGAGCGATGTTTTATTGTCAATATCGCATCGCGATATGAATTTGGCATCGGGAAACGTTTATTTTCCATTGATCCATAAAAATCCATACAAGGTATTTTCATACTTAATATCGACTATGTGAGCATTATATGGGTTATCAGCATCAAAGGTCATATCACTATTGAAATCATATAAAAGTGAGTATGGCAATTTGCGATGTTTAAATTTAAATACTGCATCGTGATATAAATTTTATCGATAAGAATGAGGAATACGTATTTCAGTGGCACACAAAAATGCATGCAAACTATTTTCATACCTAATTTCACCACTGTGAGCATTATATGGGTTATCAGCATCAAATATAATCTCTCTTCGGAAATCACGTAGAAATGAGTATGTCGAAGTGTGATGCATAAATTTCAATATCGCATCGCAATGTGAATTTTGCATAAAAACAGGCTTTATAAATTTCCATTGATCCATAAAAATACATGCAAATGTTTTTGTATTCTTAATATCATCTATTTTTTATTTTTTTATTTTATTTTATTTTAATAAAGTGGTACACATACAGCAAGACTGCCAATTTATAGTGCACTTATAACAAATAAAAATTAATATATAAATTAATAGTTACAATTTTAAATAGAACAAAAAACGATCCAAAAACATTTATCCAGATATATAATCATTCATGCGTTAAATATGTTGATGCCAGGTGAGTAAAATTTTTAACTGTCAAAGAAAACGGATCAATATCACCCGGGAGAGAATTTATTAAAAAAGAAAGTCTATGGAATAGAGAGCGCTTAATTACTGATAGTCTGGGTGCAGGCATGTGGAGTAAGGAGGTAGAACGGGTGTGGCGGGAAGGAACTCTGATGTTGAGGAAGGAAACAATATCAGGACTGTCGAAGTGGGAGTTAAGGGCATCGTAAATGAATTTTATATCTGATTGAAGTCGGAGACGGGAGACACTAGGGAGGGATAAAGAGGATAAAACTGCGCTAGTAGGTGTCTCGCGGAGATTTGGGTTTCTATATTTTACAATTTTTGCAAAAAAGGTTGTAACACTGTTAAGGGTGGCAAGATTAGTGGGAGCAGACATTGACCAAATAGGGGAGCAATCTATGTGAAAATTATATGGATAATCAGCATCCAATATCATTTCTCTCATGAAACCAATGTTTTTGTTCAGAAAAAATTCGTAAACTATTTTTATGTTTAATATACTCTTTCTAATTATTATTTGTATCAGCTTCATGCAGCCAGGATAAGTTTGTAACAATCATTTTTAGACCATATTTGAAAACATCTGACATCGTCAATCTCAGTTCCTTGTGCTGAGAAACTGGCAGAAGGACTACCATTTTCATCGTAGTTACGTCATTGATAACTTAAGAAATTGTGGGCCAGTTTAATAGGACAGCAATTAAGAATGGCCTTTACAGCAAGTTAAACATTACCACAAATGAAGCCATTGGACAGTCGTGTAGTATCGTGTTGGTAACTTTTTGGCTTAATACTTATACAAATTGACTGCTGTCAAGGAAATGAGAAGGATATGTTGCTTACGCAGCCTGGTTTAAATGTTTCTCTTGTTTGTTGAAGCCAAATTCTCTGCCAAGGTAACCTTTGCTGAAAACGATCGAGGATTCTTTACCTGAAAAGTAAATAAATGACATTGAATTAATGAATTATATAATATGAATAATCAATGCAACACTAAAGACTAATTATTCATTTTAACACTGTCAGCCATTGTTTAAAATTAATATTACTCTCATCACTCAACATCTGATGAATTATGATTAATATTTCCGTTTTCCCCTAAAGGAAAACGGTGCTTCAATTTCAAATCTTAACGTACTATTTTAACTAACCGTACGGTAACGAATAATAGCAAAAGGATCAAAAGACCGTAGGACCGTAAAGACCGTTAGGTTTCCCATTGGATGATATGTGCGAAGTCTTCTCAGGTTTGGCACCGAATTAAGCTTTCCATAGCCGACGTTTCGACGAGCAACTCGCTCATCTTCAAAACCGAGTTTTTTTTCCTGAGGAAGATGAGCGAGTTTCTCATCGAAACGTCGGCTATGGAAAGCCAAATCCGTTGCCACACCCGATAAAAAGTCATCCACAACACAAGGATCTATTAGGTAGTCTATCTTGTGGTACAAGATGAGAGAGAAGAGAAAAAAGACACTATGATGTGCAGAGATAGAAGAGAAATTCAACCGTGTACCCCATCTCCGGATGAAAGCTTCATAAAAAGGTTTGTTATTGAGCCTTTTACGGCCGTTTTGCGGCGTAGTTTGAACATATATGAATACTTTTTCATTCAGCAGTGTACGGTTGAATAGAGAGACGCGGTCAGCCAATCTGAGGATAAAATGACATGATTATTTCCTTGAAGGCTTCCGCGGAGTCTTTGACTTGAAGAGACTTGGTTTTCGGGTCTTCTTCCATCGGCCAGACCTCCAGAGCTCTGAAATGCCGGCTCCAAGAGCATAGGAGGGCCGTGAAAAGTCGACAACTCCGCGAGTCGGCGGTCGCCGAGCATCAATATAAGGAGCCCACACACAACATTGACGTGAACAATGCCAGGTTATTGACAAAAGAAGGCCGCTACTTCCCTAGAATCATACGGGAAGTGACTGAAATAGTGATTACGCCCAATAACTCAATAACTTCAACCGAGAAGACAGCTACACTCTCGCTTACGCATGGGAACGAGTCTTCAGCGGAATGGAGTAATCAGGACATACCTCTGCCCAAAGGCGCCCAAATGGTGGAGATACAAAGACGGGCAAAACACTGCATCGACACTTCAGCGGACCTGAAGAAGCCAGCTGGGACACCGGCGAAATATTGTCCAGAGAATATGGATAGACGCGGAAGAAGACCCGAAAACCAAGTCTCTTAAATGACATGATGAGTTGAGCTTCTAGTCGGACTTTTCACCGCGGAGGAAGATTATCAATGAAACATTCGTGTCTCGACTCAACGAATTATTACAGCATAGTATAGAGATCTTTCCATTCGCTCTATTGTGCTGGTAACTTCGCAACACAACCCCTCATTTGCTTTCTATTCATCTCAGGTCGTGCGCACTTGGAAGAGCACTTCAAAATAGATAGGGAGCTGAGTTGAAGACTGAGGTGCGCAAAACAATAAAAGTACTTCGATAATCGATTCGTAAAAATCGTACAACTTTTAATAAATGTTTGAAAAAATTCGATTTCTCTATGCAAACCATTCGATCATGACTATTATGAACCAACATCATGCCACCTATCGGCAGGTTACCAAACGTTTCGCCTGGGCACATCGTTCCATTCATCGTCGTTCGTGTGCGCAAAAGAGCACCGATGTGTTCCGATCTGCGTAAACTCCTGCACCTCTAAAGAAAGGCTCCCTAGATTAGCAGGGTTAGTCATGCTCGCTGGCCGATAGACCCACAAATAAAGTCAGCTTAAAGAAATTTTACAATAAGTATCGCGACTGCATAACAGTAGACTGTGACCTTATCCTTCATATTCTATTACCCCCGTACCCTCAAGGTACCTTTCTTGCACCCTCTGATTTTATTTTTCAGCTCTTTTACTTAAAAATAAAAAAGTGGACGGGAATGAATAAAACCATCCTCCCCACCGCCTTCTTCACATAGTCCCTTACTCCTTGCGCCCTTTCGCCACTCAAACGACGTATAGGGGGCGCAGGGGGAGCTCACACAAACATTCACGCCACGACGGAGTCGGCGCCAAAACCTCTTTCACCAACACCATCGCAATGTGAGGGGGAGGGGCAGAGAAGGGGGGGAGAGGCAGGGGGGTGGCGGGGCATTGAGAGGGAGGGAACGGGAGGGTGTCTCTTTGTCGGCTGCGGTGACTTCAATCTCTTGGCTGGAAATTGAATTGGGCCGGCGTGGTGGTGGCTGGCCCTCTGGGGGAGGGACGGGAGGCGGGGGAGGAGGAGGTAGTGGAGGTGGGATGGGGGTGGAGGTGAGGAGGATGAGGTGAGGATGGCGGGCTACGTGGAGTGGGAAGGGACGGTGGGGATGGGAAAATAGGAGGCGATAGGAGGATGGGGAAGGAGTTTGAATAGTGCGGAACATGGTTGTGAGAGTCTTACAGTTCGCGGGAAGATTTTAAAGGGAGGAAATTTGAGCGTTATGCCCCGTTTCCAACACCATCGTGCGTACCAATGTAAACAATTAATACGAACCCTCACGCTTTCTTGCGTAATACTGTTGTAAGTCAGTGCTACCAACTCGAAGATGATGTTTCCGGCCTCTCACGGTATTAGTTATTATAAGGGTAATCTACAGGTTTTAGGTATGTTCAATTGGAAGAGAGTTAAAGTCCTCTGGAATTTCATAGGTGCAAGCCCCTATTTCCTTACACGATTTTATTCTTCATCTTTGCATACGTCCTACCTCTCTTCAGCCCGTCCATAAAACCTTTTCTCTATCTTCCTCTTACTAACGTATCCAAAATCCTCCCCTCTATCACGGCATTCAGCATCCCGTGGTCTGTCATTAAATATTCTATTTACCTCTGCATCCTAAATTTCCTGCAGAAGTTTCCTCTCCTCACCCACCATGCCAATCACTTCCTCATTCGTCTTCTTTTCCGTCCACCGCATTTTCCCTATTCTCTTCCACATCCACATCTCAAACGCTTGCAGCCTGTACTCGTACTCTTTTCTCAGAGTTCACTTATCCAGGGGATAAATAACTTCTCGGATCGGGATAGAAGAAAAGGGAACCAATTTTAATGGATAGGGTATATAGAATTAGGCCTGACATGACGGAAAATAATCGGTGGAAATTTTCATAGTAACAAGGTTCGGACTATCCGTCCTACGGTGATTTTAATCTCTATTTATAGCATAGAAACAATCGGTAATTATGTAACGTAATAATAATTGCATAAATTATTAGTTTCTACAGAAACAGCATTGTTCCATTAAGGTCATATCTTATCTAATCGGGAAAGCTTTGTTTGCCTCTTATGTGGGTACCTGTGGTGAGGAAAACATCGTCAAAATGTTTACATTGCTAACCATTTTAATCGTCACAACAAACATTTCATAGTGCATCGTAAGAAATTAGAATTTGGCATTACCTAAATCGCATTAGGCATGAAGCAGAAGAACTGTGACTTCAAGCAATTTATGTATATTATATTTTTTTTAAATGGTTTAACTTCCTTGGCCAGTACCCATGATTTGGGAAACTGTACATTTTTCACTATGATTTACTCTTAGTAATGTCTTTGGGTAGGACGTTAAAAACTTTGGTCCTATATATGCAAACGGGGCTCAGTGATTCTAGGTTAAATGCGATTATTTCTGAAACCTATCGTGTATTTATTGACAGCGACGTTTTTTCTTTGCTATTCTGGAGCATTTTTGCTACTTGAATGATGAACGGTCTTCCTTCACCTTCAGAGTCTGTTTACGTTCAGGAGTCAAACGGTCTGCGGTAAACAAAGACCCCTGATTATTGAAGCCTTACGAGACCTGCACTATAGCAGCGCAGAACTATTTTCTATTAAATACACTGTAGATAGATTGAAAAGTATGCGCAGTAAACCAAAAATATCAAACTTGTATAATAGCGAGTATGTTTAATCGTGCTCTGTAGTACCGATATAATGATCTATAACCATAGCTTAAAGATGAGAGGAGACAGCGTCTTGATGTACGAAAGTGAAGCCTATTTATGGTGAAAAATTATCCTACTAACTTGGCTATCGTGCTCAAACTCTCCATGTATTTCATCAATAATGCAGTGATTTTTAAAAATTAAATCCATTTCCATTTTTTTCTGGATAAATCATTACTATAATTTTTCAGTTCCGCAGATATGACCAATGTTTTCAGCGAATGAAATCTAAAAAACCGATCCGTTCACTATGGCCGATTGTGCATTTGAATATAGCTTCAACAGTCTCCTGCGCTGTCGTACTGTATAGTTCTACAGGTCGAGTTCCATAAGTGTATTCCCTTCTTAGTAGTAGAAGGGAGCTGATGACGGGGACATTGAGTAAGAATATTAATTAGAGGCTGGTATGCTTGTAATGTAGACCTTAATGTAGAGTGTAGCGTTGTATGAGGCAGAAACGTGGACTCGGAGAAAGGAAGACGAGAAAAGGCTGCAGGCGTTCGAGATGTGGATATGGACGAGGATGGAGAAGGTAAGGTGGACAGAAAGGAGGACAAGTGAGTATGGTGAGTAAGGAAAGGAAACTTTTCCGGAAAATTAAGGGAGGGACAAAGTTGGAAAAAGAAATGAGGGGCGAAGGGTTGCTTAAGATTATGATAGAGGGTAGTATGTGGGGTAAGCGGGGGATGAAGAATAATGATAATAGGTTTTATGGTATGACGTACTCTGAGATGGAGGAATAAATATTATCGGTAGATATGGCCTTTCACGTGTAAAAATCTAGAAGATTTTTACTAACTTCCATCTAAATCTACCTTAACCGGTATATTACTTAATAATAATAATTATAATTCTCTTCCTTTACCTATGCCTATGACGTACCCCCCTTCGTGAAGGAATACTTACTGCTGTCAGGCTGCTGCAGTCGGCTATCGGCACAAATGAAGAATACGACGCGTTGCGACTTAGGCGACGTGCGAAAAATGTACAGTGGTTTGGCGGCACCCACGAATAGATTGTGGCAAAAGAATTAAGGTACTCTCCCATAGTGTTCACATTGGATTGGAGTTGTCTGTAGAAAGGTTCTTCCCCTTGCCAGTTTCCCAAAAATTCAAGGGGTGATGGAGTTAAGAGATGTCGGGGAGGGAAGAGGTATCTAAGGGCGCGGATGAGTTCGAGTCGCTTGAATGGGAAAGGGGTGGGGAATTGAAAAGGATGGGGTTATAAGGAGCGGCCGAAAGGGGATGGGAAGGCCCTGGGAGGAACGAGATGAAAAGGGTTTGAAGCAATGAGGGACCGTGAAGAGGAGGGGGAGAGCATAGGGATGGGATTAAAGGAAGTAGTTTTAAGGGTTAGACCAGGGTTGTCCAACTTGCAAAGCCTCAACTTAACCTTAAATATGGTTGCGGGCCATATAGTAATAAATTATAATTTTTAAAGTAACAATAAGAAACTACGTAAGGTATAAAAATAAAGATAAATATCTGATCCATGATGAGAAAACAACCTTTGTTATTTCCACAAAATTTTATTACGCTGGCACGACGCGCGTTTCACCATACTGTGGCATACTCTTGTGCACATGAGGCACAAGCACATGAGTATGCCTCAGTGTAGTGAAACGCACGTCTTGCCAGCGTAATCAAGTTTTGTGGAAATAACAAAGGTGGTTTTTTCATCATGGATATCCATAATTTCCTCGAGGTCAGGCCTGATATAATCAGTTTCATAAATATCTGAATTTTTGTCTAATAACCTTTCGCGGGCCACAATAAATGGCACCGCGTGCTGCATGCGGCCCACGGGCCGCCAATCGGACAACCCTGGGTTAGACGAACGAAAATGCTTAGTTATGTCGACTAGCTTGAGGAAGAAGACCCTCCCCACAGATTTTTGACGTGGACAAGAAAATTTTGTCGTTCCACAGCTGTACGGAAAGTTCGTTTTACTGCTTTGTTTTGCGGTAAGAAAGTGGAGCTTTTTTTGCTCCCTGTTTCATTCACATTGCGTCGTGTTTGGTTGCCCTATCATCGATGTATTCACATTTCTGAAAGTCTTACCGTATCGAAACAGATAAATTGAAACTTCAAATTGGTATGATAAATAGAGTGAACTAGATCTAAACATGAGTTCATCGGAAGATTCTAGTGATGACGAAGAAGAATTCGATGTAGAATTCCGAGATTTGGGTTTGGAAGCTCGAAATATTTCAGATACGCTTACTCTTGATTCTTCTTTTGTGACGTAAACGTTTTAAATTGGGCAATTTATAGTTGAAAATGAACGATGAATGTCATGCATTAATTATTCCTTTTTATCCAATAATCTGTTGAGTGCACATTGCATTTTACATAAAAATATAATTAATCATCGTTTAACCTAAAATATGTAGTGTCATGATTTCAACTTGATTTACAATTATTATCTATTTTTTCAAAGTCATAAATGATCACAGTTAATCAAAACAGTTTATAAACGTTTATTGATAAAAGAAATTCAGTATCCGTCATAAACATAAAATTATTTTCCTTCCATCGTATATAAATATTGACAGAGAGGATAATGATAAATTACAGTTATAAACGAAGAATATATTTTACGAACTCTCCATTCAGATGTGGCAAATAAATCGAATGAACCGTAACACATGAATGAATTTGGACTACTATAAAATGATTTTTTCATGGCGAATTTCGTATCCCTTGGTGTACATCCTTTTACCCGTTGGTGTGACTGCGTACCATATTATTTGTGCAATCGCAACTGTTGACTTGGCTAGTCAGCGCAGTCAAACGGTTATGCGCGATTGTTGAGTTATCACTCCCGTCGACGTGGGAACAGTTTGAAGAACGGGTTGGATGCCAGTTGCGTAGGCTGGAGTGTGGTGCGTCGGTTTCTGGATGGGATCTGAAAGAATTGGTGGGGGGAGGGTGTTGTGACGGCTACGGGACGCGTGTGGTTCTGATCCGGGCGGCGGTCGGTGGGCGGGGTGTCCCCGGGAAGGGAGTTTTCTTCGGCGCCGCCCGTGAAAATAAAGTGAAAAAAAAGCCGCCTCTGGTTGGGAATAGAGGCGAGAAAGCGTTACTTTACGAGGCGTCCGCGTATATCCCCTTACTTATTCCCCCGCCCTCTTTTTCCCGTATCCCGTCTCCCAACTCCCCCTATCTGTTTTCCCCCTTCTCTCCCTGAACAGGGAGTGGCTCCCCCCCACCCCCAAACAATTCCCCCTCCCTCCACCATCCCAGCACGATAGGAGATTCCGTTTTGCCGCATATAAAGTGAGCGTCGAAATCCTTTCGCATATTGTTCTTCTCGCTGTTCCCTTCCCCCCCTCCCTCCCCCATGCCATTCCTTCTTTTTTTCCATTTCCCTTCCAGAAGAAGAAGGAAGGAGACCCTTTCACGCATCCTTCTCTTCCCACACCCCCGAGGAACGTTCTCGGGGAAGAATTTCGTCGAATAAATCCTTATGTGATGTTACGGTCGTTATATCCGAGAGCCAAAGGGGTGTTATCTCATTCTCGTGCGCGCGGAGGCCTGCCCTTGTTCTCGCATTCTCACTCAACACTTCTCGCTATCGGAGGGGTGTAACGCCTATTTCATACATTACTTGATCCAGAAATATTTCCAAGATGCTAACTCTAAGTCGATCAACATAGAGGTATCAGTATGGGTCAGTGCAACTCTCCTATCCCGGTAATGCAAGCCGTCGTCGCCCTTAATGTCGTGCTGCGATAGTTTCAAGGCGTAGGCGGCAGCAATAATGCTCGCCTTCACGCCTATGTCATGGAACTACTCAAGGGTCTGACAAAATTGAGATATCTCTTATGGAATACTACTAGAGAACAGTGTTTCAGGCGAAAATATACCTTAAGTAGGTATGCCTCAAAAAGAAAAGATGTTATGCTTTTGTATAATAATAATACATTTTTGTTATTTTTTCACAAAAAATAATACAATGTTTTATTTTTAGTTTAAAAAATTCAGTCATTATTCTTTTCGTAGTAAAATGTTTATCAGCGTCTATTTAAAATTCGCCTGGGACCACACGAGACGTCGCCATCGCAACCGTAAGTTAATTAGGAAGATGGCCAAGCAAGTATACTGCGAAAACGTCAAGAAAAGGAGTAGACGGCATTAATGCGCTGCAAGCTGGTGCCAGTATATTTCAGGATGCATAATTGACTATGAAATACCTTTTTAAAACCCACATATCAAATTCCTGTTGTCCATTCTCTTCATCTTTTCTCAGAGCTCACGTTTCGTCACCGTGCAATGCTGCACTCCGTGCTAAGGTGGTTCCACCGTAAAATGACTTAAATATCGTTTTATTCATATTCTGTCTACTTGTAAAAAAAAAATTGTTTTCTATCTGATATGAACAACAAAATAATACCTTTCCACGCTATATTACTGTCTAATTGAACTTGAAATTACATTGTGTTCAATGGGGGAATGAGAGAAACACGAGGAAAAATAGAATTTTTCCATAAAATATAAATGCCATTTTTGCGGAAAATTATTTATATGAAGGAAATAATCCATAGAAATTGAATAAAAATAAAATATAGGCATCTTACCGCCTTAGTATTTTAGTTATTAGGGAATTACTGCCATAATTGAAGTCAAAATGTGGTAATTCGTAGGAATTGGCGCTGCAGTCGGCTCCAATGGCTGGAAAAAAGTGCTAATTTAAAATACATTCGTGGAATAATCTGCATTTTTTCTACTTTACTTTTGGTTTTCTGTAGGTTACGCATTTAATCAGCGAAAGCAGGATTTTTTGGACAAAATATAAAAAATGTTGAATTTAGTATGTTTTGACTCACACAGTCGCGGCGGAACCTCCTTAAACTCATCGCCAACCTTATATTTAGATTTTTACCCAATGTCCTGTGATATGTTCCGTCCTATTGTTGAACGCTTCTTTTGCTAGCGCAATTCTTCTTCGGATGTCTTTGCTCTTTGCCAATTTTCATACGACGTACTTCCCAAGCAATTAATGTTCTCCGCTTTATCTAGTTTTTACCCACATACTTTTATGGCCAGCCGCGATTCCTTTGTCCAGCAATCCAGGATTCCGCACCGTACAACATTTCGTGTCATGTATATTGGGTCATAAGATTTTATGTTTGCAATTAAATGTGTAATATTATTTACCGGAAATATAGAGGATAGCGAGTGTTTTTGAACACCTCCATAATTATGCTGCGTTCACTGAAAGAACATATCTATCCATTTAACGCCATAAAACTCTCGGGGTGGTCATGCAGTTATCTTCGAAAGTAATTTAAATTGCCTTTTATATTGGAGAAGTGCTCAGTTGATGTATTGGTTTCCGTTCAAAAGGGTGAGTTGTAAATCAGGATGTGGCTATAAAGAACGATTGGATAATTGTTCTGTGATTGCATCACATCCTCTGTTGTTGAATTAAATAAAAATTTATGCCGCTGTGGTTCTTTTTCAGCGAAGAAAGCTTGAAAGTGTTATCCAGAACGATTTCGCCGGGTAAAAATTTGATTACTCATTCAATTCACTCGAATCAAAATCCTAATACCCAAACTATATTTTTTTTCTCTGTTCAAATGACAGTAGAACCAGATTTCATAGGGGTGATATATATGCTCAATGGATTTATCAATACCTCCCCGTGAAATCCTCAATAAACTTTCAGAGCACAGTTTTTATTTCTAATCTCAGGACCAAATTTCCAAATATGTAATCTCTGAAAACGAATTCTCGACGCAGTGAAATTTTGAAATAAATATTTAGTGATACATGGAGGAATTTCTTTGAAGCTAAATATTTGCGCGATTCCGGAAACATGGGTTGGACAATTTAGTGAGGCCGGACAACTGCATCGTCATTTCAATTCCCTGTGACTTGATTGCATATATAAATATTGTATCCAAACTTATGTATGAATAAGCCGTTTTTCATCTGGCTTACCTGATAAAAATACCAGATGAAAAGGGAATTGCTCCAAAGTATTCAGGAAAAAAAATATAATTGATTTTACTCGTTGTTTTGATGATCCTATTATATCGTACAGCGTGCGATTCCTATGTAGAATAACATTTAATCCGCAAATTTATCTTTAATCACAAAAGTATTTTTAGGAGAACTTTATTGAAAACAGATAAAATTTAAATATATATTTTAAGTAAACCATCAACGAAGCAAGCTTTGTTCTGCTCAACTCAAAGTTTTTTAGTTGAAACCGCGGTTACTTCGGATACATCTGCACTACTTTCAAATGTTTAAATGTTAACCTCCTTTGAAATATGATGACGGTTAAAGATTTCAGACAAACACAAAATTGTTACACCTTTTTACATGGATTAATGCCGAAACCGCGGTCGGGAACAGAAAACGTTTCCGGTAAATACTACGCTGGCTTTGTAAAGTTCTTCCCGCTTAATATTCCTAGCTCAAGAAAGATCGACGGAAGATTATAGAAATAAGTCTGTAAGAAAGATCCAGTCGAATAATATGTAACTCTAAGAATAAGAACTCACTTGTTTATCATACGAGGCTTATTTTCAGTAAACTTTTTTTGAAGATTTTCGCAGCTCATGTTTATGGTATTCAGGTTTCTGGTTCTGCGATTAAATTATTTAATATTATGCGACAGTTTCGCCGTGATATGCTGCCGGCTTCGTCGGGCTTTTAAGAACAACCATAAAAGACCATTGTTGTTCTTAAAAGCCCGAAGAAGCCGGCAGCATAGCACGGCGAAACTGTCGCATAATATTAAATAATTTAATCGCAGAACCAGAAAACTTAATACCTTATTTTCAGTAGTTGACAATCCTAAGATTGGTTTGCTGCAGCACTCCATTCCGCTCTCCTTTCTGCCAACCGACGTGATGAGCTACAGAGATATTTACTTTGACGTCCTTCCTGATTTTCCTAATTCATTCCATTCTTGATCTTCCTCTGTAATCATTCCCATTCATTTCTCCGTTCAATATAGTTTTCAATAAGCTGTTGTATCGCATAATGTGTCCAGTAAGTTCGTCTCTCCTTCTTCGGAGAGTTGTCATTATGCTTCTTTTTTCTCCAGCTCTTCGTAGGACTCCGTCGTTAGTGATTCTCTCCGTCCATTTGATCTTCAAAGTTCTTCGGTAGCACTACATCTTGATTGCTTCCAATCTCTTTTGCTCTGTTTTTGTGACAGTAATAGCTACCACAATTTATGGAGAAATGAAACATTTTTTTCCTGAATTCGTGTCAAGAATCGAGAATATAAATGAGGCCCGAAAAGATCCAGACACCATTGGCACCGTGTATATTTTCACCGTTGAGTTGAGTAAAGGAAAGATTATCAGGGAAATTGTAGAAGAGTGGAGAGAAACTCCGCTGTCGGCACTAGCCTATTATTTACAAAAGGTGAGAAGTGGACCTCAATTTATCTTATCATACGGGCGGGGAATTGAATTTCTGGCTGAGGTTTACATCACACCACTGAGAGGATTGAAATTCCAATGATAAATATCCGAATCCGCCAGGTTTTGAACCCTATCCATCAGGATGGGAAGCAAGTACACCAGCCGCCACACCAACGTATTTCCATGTAATAATAGGTTTACGAAGCGTAGATTCACGATGTTACCTTTAAGGTTCAACGCAATCGCCAATCAACCTTGACATTTCCATTATTATACCATACGTCCCAGTTTCGCCCGGGACAGTCCCGTTTGCAGGGTCTGATCCGGTGTCCCTCCCGGTGGGTAAATTCCTCCTGACACGATGAAATGTCCCGGAATGTCTCCGTGTAGGTATGCTGACAACTGCACGGAGAAATGGGCGGCGCGAAATGCATGGCAAGATATGTGTAAATCGGAAACTTGGATATAATTGTATCAAGCATCCTTGAAAGATTTCCCGTACGTCCCAGAGGAATTACTTGGTGAGTGCAAGGGAGGGTTTAGCCACCTCACTCAGAATGAAAAGTAATGAGATTCTCTAGAACAAATAAAGCGAGGCTGGTCATTAAAGCAGGGTGGCACAAACTGGAGCAACTAGAGCAATTTAATTGCTTGGGTAGTACGCTAGAAGAAAATGGGTATAGTAGCAAAGGAATTAGAAGGAAAATTGCGTTAGCGAAGGTGGCGTTCAGTAATAGAGGGGAGATGATGACGGGTATCATGGGTAAGGGTATAACGATGAGGCTGGTGAAGAGCTTGGTACGGAGTGAAGAGTTGAGTGGGAGGGAAACGTGAGCTCTGAGTTAGGACGAGAATAGGTTGCAGGCGTTTGAGATATGGGTGCACAGGATGGTAAAGAAAAGTGGATGGAAAGGAAGACAAATGAGGAAGTATTTGACATGGTTGATGAGGAAAGGAAACATCTGGATGGGTTCGCGGGGATGCAGGATACGTGGCTGGAAGAGCTGAATAGGGTCGATGAGTTGCTCAAGGGCTGGATTAATTGCTTTCCTAACATCATTCCCGTGATAGAGGGAAGGATGTTAGAGAAGCGGAGAAGGGGAAGAGAGAGAATTGGCATCTTGGGCGGGATGAAGAGGGGTAGGACGTAGGCGGAGATGAAGAAAGAAATACTAGTGGTAGGTAGGGCCCTGCATGTGTAAAAATCTGGAGAATTTTTCTTGGCTGACCAAACTAAGATTACTTTTAAAATATTAGTAACGAGACACGTACTCGGTACTCCAGAATTTGGTACTAGAACAATCCGGGACAGCACCGGTTTGAAAGATCTCTGTCCCGATATCCCCGTTCCGGTTGGCAAATTTGTCCCAACTGACTCGGATTGAGATTCTACCGATTACCAATTAATTGTTCCACTCCGCCGGGAATTTTTCCACTTCGATGGGAAGCCAGGTAGGTACTCTAGCCACCTCAACAACAATCCTATCGCCCCTTATCGCCCTCTGTTTAGTATTATCGACAGAATGGGTGACTGGATATGGTGTTGATGCTGGAGGGAAGGGTGTTGGGTCTGGAAGAAGATGGCTCGGCTTGGAATAATAAAATGTTGGGACGGACCCGCCCCCTCCGGAGGAAACGATCCCTTTCGTCCTTGCCGCCCTTCCTCTCTCCGAGCGCCCTCTCTTCGCGGTCTCCAGTGGCGGCAATCCATCGTGCCAAAATCCCATCCCGCAAAACTGTCCCACAAATCTCCAAGGTCTTCCCTCCTCTCTGCTTCCACCCCTCAAGAGACGAGCCATCCGCCCTCCCTTCCTTTTCTCCTCCTCCCTTAAGGAGGTTCCACCGCGACTGCGTGAGTCAAAATAAAATACTAAATTCCAACTTTTTGTTTATTTGGCTTAAAAATCCTGCTTTCGCTGACGACCAATTTTACCTCTACTAAATCTAAATTTTGGTACAAAATTTTGAGATTATTCCGCGAATATTTTTTTTAACGAGCGTGTTTTCAGCCAAAGGAGCCGAATGCAGCGCCATTTCAATGTCATTACCGCATTTTGACTTCAATTATCATAGTATTTTGCTAATAATTCATAAAATAATGTGAAATGATTCTTATATTTTATTTTTATTCAATTTCTCGGGGTTATTCCCTTCTTATACAGCAGTTTTCCGCGAGAATGGCATTTATATTATGCGGAAAAATACTATTTTTTCCCCATGTTCTTCCTATTCTCCCATGGAACACCATTTAACTTTAAGTTTATTTGCGAGATAAATAGCGTGGAGAGGTAACATTTTGTTGTTCATATCAGGTAGAGGATAAGTTTTTCTACAAGTAGACAGGATATGACTAAAATAACATTTGAACCTTATATCGCCAGATAACCTCCTGTCCCTCCCCATGACCGCGAGTCCGAGTTGAATGAAGTTTAGAGAATGAATTGGAATAATGCGATATTGGTTCCTTTGTACGTACAATGTTATGGGTGGGGAGACCGAATGTACAAATTATAGTGGATTCCGTGAAAGTTGTTTGTTAAAATATTAATGGAAAAGGTGAGCCAGATAACATTTGACAGAATCTGTGGTGTTCAATTCGGGGTTTTGCCTGGAAGAGGATGTTTGGACAAGCTGTTTTTAATATAAGAAATGGTCATGGCAGCTGTTTTTACTTCTGCAAGTACTTGAAAAATTCACGACTCCAGAAAAAGTATAATTTGTATTTGTGGATTCAAGGAAGACATGACAGGGTGAAAATAACTAAGATTCGGAAGAATTGGATTTGCTATTAAATGCATGAGGAGTTATTGAATGTCATGAAGGCGATGTATGTAAATAGACAGGCAATGGTGGGAATGAAGTGCGCCTTGATTGACTGGTTTAAAATATAACAGGGTGTGAAACAAGGACAGAATGTTAGGAGTCTTTAAAAGAAGAGAGTGTGTGTGAAGTAATGAATGAAGCAATGTAAGGGTAGATCAGCATGGAAAACATTATTAAAACAGAGGAATTATACAAGCCTAACGCTGAGAGTTTTAAGCTCTCTTGATTCTGCCAGACCCTACACGGCTTGATGGTATTTATGTGAGTATACATGCAGTACGGGGATGTTATGATACTGAAATTACATGAAAATTTAATGATGGAAAGTGTTACAATCTAAAAGAAAAGTTTGGAAAAAAAGGAATCGATTCCCGGGCATGGGAACCTCGACTGAGCTGAATTCCTTGAACAATTCCAATGGAAAAACGTTTTGCCCCTAAGCAGGTGAAGCAAAATTTATACCTAGATATGTTGGGCACTTACAAAGATTTTTAAGATGGTATGGCGAATATAGGTGATCCTATTTATTTTATTTGTGGTACTCATTATATCGCGTACTTGACTTTGTGCGAAAAATGCAGTAAAAACAGATGCGAAATCCGGAATATGTGGGAATTTTGTAAATAATTGTAGATATATGTCCTGCTTGGAAAAATACTTGATGCACGTTATGTGACAATGACCGTTCGCATTTTCTTTTGATTTCCATTTTTCCATTGCTGTTTCAGCCAAGCATCGTAGTCACACTTCTGATGGACGTAACGTAAAAGACTCCTAATGTATTGGCGAAAGTTATGAAATAGAGAAATATAGAAGTATATTAATAGAGAAATAATTACAATTTACCTTTTAATTAACAGGTTTTCCTGTGTGTACCTACTGGGCGCTAAAAACAAGTAAAAAATCATAACTATGGGATTGAGCGTAAAAATCTTCAAATGAATGTCCCAGGGAAATTTCTGCGAGGATGCGATCATTTTACTGTAAATATACTCTGAAAATAAAACGGAAAATGAAATAATCTTCGAGGAGCTAGAGCGCTAATGCGGCAGCCGCAACGCCATTACCAACACTAAAATTAGAAGGAAGCTGTCGCATGGTTGTACGCCGCCCCGTTAACACCCCTTAATGCACACACTTCAATGTTGGCACTTTCATGAGGCTACCACATTAGTTCTCTAGCCGCTAGTTGATTGGTTCCTTTTACTAATATTCATTGCTTAATTGCAGGAAATCCATGGCACCGTCGTAAATATTATTGAGGAAGCTTTCCCATAGAATTTCACGTTCTAACCTGGAGTATAGCATCGTATAAGGCAGAAACGTGGACTATAAGAAATTAGGATGAGAAATAGCTTCAGGCGTTCGAGATGTGGGTGTAGAGGAGGATAGAGAAAGGTGGACTGAAAGGAAGACAAAGGAGGAGGTGCTTGAAATGTTTGGTGAGGAGAGGAAACTACTGGATGAGATTATGGGGAGGCAGGGTAGATGGCTGGAAGCGGTAATGAGGGGCGACGGTTTGCTCAACGCCGTGATAGAAGGAAGGATGTTGGGAAATCGGGGAAGGAAAAGAAAGAGTATACGTTTTATGGACGGGATGAAGAAGGACGTACGCTGAGCTGGAGAAAGAAATACTAGAGGTTGACAGGGTATGTGTAAAAATCTGTAGGATTTTCTCTGACTTCCATTAAAACCTACCTTGAACAGGTAGATTACTATGATGGATGAATCCTGGCGAAGAGTTTTATATTATGTGTAGAGTTGAATAGTGCAGAAACGTGGACTCTGAGAAAGGAAGATTTGTTGTTGTTGAAGAAAAGAAGTTGCAGGGTTTGAGATCTTGGTGAGTATGAGAATGGAGAAGGTGCGGTAGACGGTAAGCTAGACGAGCGAAGAAGTTCTTGGTGTGGTGAGTGAAGAGAGTTACCTTCTGGAGAAGATTAGGAGAAGGCAGAGTAGGTAATTGGGAAAAGTAATGAAGGGTGAAGGGATGCTGAAGGCAGTGATGGAGGGGAGGTCGGTAATCGGGAAATGGTAAGAAAGAGAAAAGGTTTAATGGACGAGATGAAAAGAGGTTGGACATATGCCGAGATTTTTATTATCATTAAGGAAAACCGCGGGTAAAGGTAGGTTTAAATGGAAGTGACTGAAAATCATTTAGATTTGTATACGTGCTGGGCTTTATCAACGTATAATATTGCTTTCTTCATGGCAGCGCACGCCTTACAGCTCTTTATCCCGTCCATGAAACCTCTTTCTTCCCCTACCCTGTTTACCCGACATCCTCCCCTCTATCATGATCCCTTCGCAGCCCTTCGCCCCCTCATTGCTTCCTTAAAGCGCCTAATTTGTATTTTCTTTATCTCATCCAGTAGTTTACGTCTATCATCAAACATATAAATAACTTCCTCGTTTGTCGTAGTATGCTGAGATGAAAGAAATGCTGTAGGAGGTAGGGATCTGCCCCAGAAAACATGCCTAGGAATTTTGCTCTCTTGAATTTAAGCCTAACTTAACCGGTCATCATTGGTCATTCCTACGATTGGGTGACTGCAGCCCTACTTCCTTCCCTATCTAATGCTAATTCCCCTACGTTCTGACCTTCTTCTCTATTTGGTGTATGTGTTTATCCCTTGACCTTCCTCTTGGGACTTTTCCCTCTATTTTTCCTTCAGTTATATTCTTCACGAACCCATTGTGCTAAAGGGTCTGCCCAATTCATCAGGTTCTACTTATCTTTATAGTGTACCATATGGTCTTTTCCTTTTCTACTCTTCTGTCAACTTCATTTCTTATGTTAACCGGCAGATTACCGTAATAGTAATATTCATGTTCGGATTGTTATCCACACTTCTCGCTACGACTTCCTACACTTCTTCTCCTTTCCTCTCCCGCGCTCTGAGAGGGTGGACTGTAAGGGGGGGGGGAGAAAGAAGGGCCGTCGCTTTTTGGGAAGTAGAGAGAAGGGAAGGGATGGAAGAGCCAAACCCCCTTTGGTGCCCTCAATCTTCCCGCTTCCATCTCATCCCCCTCAGACCACCACTCCTCACGAGCCGGGGCACGGATTTCAATTTGCATTCCACGCGATAGGCCTAACTCAAATACCCATCTCGTCCGTGCGATGTGTTGGGAGGGGGGGGGGGTGGTTCCTGTGTCCCCCCTCTTCTCTATAGGTTGGTCCCTTCTCCCTCCCCCCCCAGCCCCGCGCGCACATATCCCGTCCTTCAACCCGGAACCGAGAGACCGCGCGCTCCAACACCGTAAAAGGGAGAGAGGTCCCCAGTCCCACTCTGAGAACCATCATCCCGTCGTACGTCCGTGGATAACCCCCAGTGTCGTCGTCTCGTCGTCTCTTCACGCCGATCCCGACTCCTCTTTCCGCCTCTACCCTTCCCGCCCACACAACGCATCTGTCCTGTAAGAAGGGTGGGTGTTGAGGGGGAGAGAGAAGGGCATGTTTGTGGGCATGGTGCGGTGGTGGAGGAGAAGGGATGGATATGTTCTTGCGACTGCTTTCCCCCCGCCCCCGTGAAAAGTTCCCGAAAATCCCCTACTTCTCCGGTCCTTTTTAGTGACAAAAATGGGGGTTGCGAGGGTGAGGTTGGGATTTTGTGGTTCCACGAGTAGGTACATACGTCTATGAGTCAGTGTTTTTTCGTATCAACCCTTCCATTTGGGACCACAATAGCTTAAGATCTATCCCCCCATCATGTAAATGGTGTAAAACTGACAGTTTCAGGCGAGGTGTAGTGGAATGCTTCCATGTTCATAAAGTGAAATTTCACTTTTCCTCGAAAAGTCTTTATTTTCACGACTCTTTTCAGCTTACCTTACCATAATCAGGTGACTAAAGTTTTTTCGTGGAAAAATGCCATTTTCATTTTTACAAAATATTAATGGTAACGATAACTAGCAATGTGTTATGCCTTTTTTATTTTATTTATTTCAACTCCCAATTACCGCATGAAGTGATAATTAATTCACCGGAAAACATTCGGAATATTAGTAATATTATGTCTACTCAAGGCCCATTATGAAATGGTTACCGAAATATGAGAGTTCAGAAAGCGTTTTATTAATCCTTTGTGGCGAAAAATTAATTTTAATTTACGTGTTAGGAAACTATTCCTTATGGTGTAGCAATCTGATTTTGATATGTTGTTCATATAAAATCTTGCTTTGAAATTTTTTTTATAGTTTTCCTCCGTTTAAAAAAATAGTTTTTGTGTCAGTTTTGTCTCTAAGTTGAGAATTTAATTTTTTCTGTCCAGGCGACCTGTTAAATTGTGGTTCCCCAAATAAAGACGTGTTATTTGGTTCCTTTAGCTTCAGGATATATTATTTATATTAGTTTTAATATTTTCCATTTACCATGTGTTACTCTTCTATTATTGTAATGATGTTCACATTATGCTGTTTCACGTTGTCAAATCAATATTGGCGCAATAATTATTCTTTTATTCCTACATTTTATTCAATTTAGTTTTTTTGCGTTTGTAATCTTGGTTGTATTTTTTTATGTTAGCATTGTATGATTTAAGTCGTAACTAAGTAATCGTTTTGCTTGTTAGCATGACTAAATTTAAATAATGATCCCCGAAAAGTACGAGTAGGTACAGTTTCACCCCGCATGATTAAAATAATAAGACACCGTATTGTATGAGGAATATCCTTACACATGCGTTGCTTAACAGTATATTTAGTAAAAAAGCCAATAAAATGGCAGTGTATTTAACGATTATTGCTTTCATGTTGATCAATGGCCCCTGTCACAAATGTTTGAGGTGGCTTGCAGACTATCTTGCAGATAGAAAATGATCATGGATTTGAAGCAATGTCGAAACATCAATGGGAAGTGGTACGTAGGCTTCCGCGGTGATTTGATGAATTGCTTTTATTCAGGGTTCTCCCGTGTTGATTCATTTTATGGACAACCGTTTCACTTGCATTCCAGCTAGGGTCTTCAGCAATTCAGGACCTGACGACGCTAGCTGGAATCAAGTGAATCGGTTGTCCATAAAATGAATCAACGCGGGAGTAACCCGAATAAAAGCAATTCATCAATGGGAAGTATTTGCCCGTTTATTATCCTAATTTTATAGGCAGTCTATGAAATGAGCTACATTTGGATGGATATGGAAGTATTGACTTCTGATCATCTGTAGATGTGGGTTTACACTGACAAGCTGACTGCAGAATTCACTTGCAACACTTCACGTAAATTAAAAGTGTAACGGCTCTGCATGTCCTCGTGCACAACTTTTAAAAGTTTCGGCAAGTCGCGTGCAGAAGCGCATTGTTCCGTAAACGGCAATCAATCTGGCTCTGCACTACCTTTTGAAAAATATTTCGTCATAGTTAAATCTCCCACAAGCTCTTGCAGTAGAAACTTGAGGAAGTAACTTGCCAGCGTAAAGCCACCTTAACTTCAATCCACTTTCAACTTAGCACGATTTCATTCTCCGACTAGTCATACGCCCTACCTCCCTTCACATCTTTCACTTGTCTTTCTCTACGTTTGACCAACTTCTTTGCAATGATAAGATCAATTTGCACGATTGGTATAGGCGTTTTTGCCAATGAGTATATGTCTTCATTAACCGATATTCTACACAGAAAACCGATGTATACAGGATGAAAACCTGCCGACGTGGCAATCCAAGGTGGCGGGTTCGACTCCCACGAGGGTGATCGTTGTTTTTAGGATTAAGAAAGTACTCCAGGGGTCTTCACATTTTGCATACCAGTTATCTCAAAGTTTGATATAGACAGTAGTATTCCATTTAAAATTTGTCTTGGTTAGGTTCTCTTTCCTTGAGAAAGTCAGGGACCGTTGATATTGACTCAGACATCTTGTTAGTCGAAAAATAAAATTTGAATGTAGTAAATAACTTGTTTATCATTAAAAATAAATTAATGAATAGCGTATGTTAGACTGCTATATAAACCCCTCTTAGTTTGTTCACATGAAAACCAAGTCTACTACAGTTAGTTTGACAATATGAGATTTCATCGCAATGTGAATTTCGTGAGATATGGCGATTTGATAGATATTGCGATAGGTTTGGGCGGTTTTGCCTTTTTGATGCGTGGGTAATGGTGATTATAACGATATTCGGTATCATAATATCGACGATGATTTCAATGTTTAGCCCCGATTTTACGATCTCGTGCTACTAATGCTACGATAGGGTCGGGTTTCACCGTTTATGTGAAAATGTAGCTATTGATTTCAAATTATTGTCGGACATGTAAAGAAAGACTAATTTTCGATGTCCACGGCCGATTATTGTTAAATGTTCCTCATACCCGATTTTGTTCGTCTTTTTTGTGTAATCTGATTGGCTTGACGTCATTTTCGCTGAGCGATAGACAGCTGTGAGGGAGAAAGTGAAGGACTGTAGACGAGATCGTATATTTAAAGAGTTTTCATTGAAAACAAAGACTATGGCGTGCAATGGTTTTATTAAAACTACATCAGATAATTTACCCAAAGTATATATGTTTATGGTAGGCGTTTTTATGAAGAAGGACGAGCGATTTACTGCTTCCGAAATTCGTGGAGCTTAAGTCCAAAAAATGTAAGCATAAAGTTTGCTTGTAAATCGTCATTACTGTTGTTTATCATTTTAATGCATATAATTATGTATTTGGTATATGAGCTTTATTAATTGTTTTCCCTATACCCTCATAATCATTAGGATACTTCTTATTTATTTCTCCAAGTCCATACCAGTCCATGCAAAAGTAAACAAACAGTACCTTAGTAACATATCAACATAACACAGTACTTGCCAAATGTTTACGCTGCAAATAATGAACACACTTGAGACGTTAATTTGTGATTTGTTAATTAGTAATTGTTTATAGAGGTTTCTATAAGTGGTTTCTCGGCTATAGAAATGCCTAAAAATAGATTATATCTCCTAAATGTCTATTCAAAGTTTAATTTAATTGTTGCTTTATTATAAAGATTCTTGTGAGAGTTATGGTGTTAAAGCTATAGGGTACGTCCAAGTAGAGAGAGATGGACCACTGTGAACAGTCATTGCAAGAATATGTCCAGAACACAAAGTGCGAAGTAAAGCATTCATTGTGCAGGTGGATATTAAGGAATCCAAAGAAGAAATTTCAAACATTCAATGTCGTAATTGCGTGAATGCATTTCTTGTTCTGTGTTTTCACCGATGTATTTGTACATTGTGGCACAAAACACCATCTATATATGCCATTTAAGGGCACATCAAAAACAGAAAAACGTCCAAAACTAATTTCACCGTACTTGTTTCCACCGTAAGCATAATGAAACGCCTGGGTCTAAATGTAAACAGCGAAAATGACGTCACAGGTCATTCGGTTGTTTTCGGAGTGTGTTCGGGAGGATTCGTAACCTTCAAATTTATTTAGCTTTTAAAACCGAAATTCATACAATTTGATTAGAAAACTTTTAGCCAATGCAATAAGTTCAAGTAACAGAATCAGAATATCGATAGTTTGAAATACGTGGAAAATTCCCAATTGATCTGGGTTTGAAGTGTACAATTCTCCTAAAACAAATTGGCTGTAGGCTGCTCGACGAATCGTCTTTATGTTTTGGGTCTCGCATTGGGGCTCATTGCTGAAAATTGAAGAACGCCACACACAGCAATGCTTGATGGGTTTTGGGTTCGTTCTCGTCGAGAATGGGTGAAAGGCAAGGTGCCGGCCCTACTAAGTCCCTCTCTTGCCACCCCTCAAAATCCCCCAAACCCCCTCTCTGGTCCGTCCAACGATTCGAAAGCCCATCTCAGCCTCCGTATACGCCTCCGCACACGACATTTCAAAAATAAAAAACTTTTCCCCATCTCTTCGCCATGCAACCATCTTCCCAATGTATATTTATTGCCGGCGGGGGGCCTTAAGACGGAGGAAACCCTTAACGTCCCCCTTGGGGGGTGGGGGGGGGGGGTTGAGAGCGTAAATCTATAAGCGCGTTACGTGTTCGCGCTTTCTTTGCCCTTCTGTTCGTGTGCATTTGTGAGTTCGGGAGTGGTTTGTGTTATGGGTGATACGCGTGATTTTGGGAATGTCCTTTTTTTTCTTGGGAAAACCCTCCCACGCATATTATTCTTTTTCTCCAAACCCCCGATATCCTGGGCGCGTCCTCCCATATATTTCTCACTCCTTCACGGGATATCGTTATTCTTATGTTTTTGTTGATTTATACATTCGCTTGTAACCTACAGCACCTCCGCCCACCCACCACCTTCAGAGAGTTCCCCCACGCCTCCCCGCCCGCGTCTTGTTTTTATTTCTATTTCCGTTCTTCTTTTTTCTTGCCTCTCTTTCTTATATATACGTTTCTCGTTTCGTTTCCCGTATTCCCAGGTGGCCGCGAGATGGCAGCGGGGTGAGTTTTTTTTCCGGGGAGGGGCGCCACGAAGCAGTGGGAGAGCCGGCATCCGGAGGAAACTTTATGTGAGTATTTGGGATTGCTCTTCTTATTTCCCTGCCCCCGCATTTTTTTCCTCGTCTTCCCTGCGAATCGAATCCTTTACACGGCCCCGAGAATATGCTGATTGCCCTGCTCGACTGCGGAGTGGGTGACTTTTCTTTCAGTGCCGCGAGAGGGTGCTGGATTTCGATGCCACATAGCGACCGTTATTCAGGGCTCACCCTTCGAGCATCCTGGATACATGAGTTTTTTTACCAATCATTGCGAATGCACAAATGATGTGGTACGCAGTCATGCGCACTGGTGCAAAGATATACAGTAAAACTCCAATTATCCGATCTTCAATTATCTGGATCGCCAATTATCCGGATCGCTTTATGGGAAAAAAATCCTCGAAAATCGGATTTTTACAGTCACGGCAATAGGCTATTCGAGACGTATACCGTATCTTTCATATCGTTGATTTCGTTTGATAGTTATTGGTTACATCACATACATTTCTTTAGCGTTTTTTAGATCAATCCGAAGCGAATACGTTAAGAAGTTTCCTAAGAAATTACCTTTTTTGTGAGTTATCTATTTATCCGGATATTTGATTATCCGGATGGGGGCCGGTCCCAATTGATCCGGATAATTCGAGTTCTACTGTACACCAAAGGGGATGAAATTCGCCATGAATAAATCATTTGACTTGACCGGCAATTGGGAAATCCGGTTTCGAATCCCGGTCAAGTCGAATTATTTTTTCATGGCGAATTTCACCCTCTTTGCTAAAATACGTGATACTCCAATTCAAGGATTCCGCTGTGTGTTCGTTAGCGTTTTGGTCGCACAGTGGTATCGCTCGCGTTATGGGCAATTCCAGTACTACGTGAGGTGAATATGGGCAATTTTTTATCCCCATCCCAATGTAAAACAACTTAAAATTTCATTCTCCTTTCCCCTTCCAATCTTACGTACGTTGCTATATTTTTGGGAACATTTACGTAGATCACAATATATGATTGATACCAAATGAAGAAACGAAGGTTGAAGAGGAGAGGATTCAGTAGAGGAAGAACTTCAGGATGAGATACGGGGGAGGAAGGGTAGGTGGCTGGATGGAGAAATGATGAGCGATGGGATTCTCCAGGTCGTGATAGATGAAAGGATGTTGGGCAAGCGGGGAAGAGGAAGAAAGAGAATGGGCTTTATCGATAGGATGAAGAGGGGTATGACATACGCTGAGATGAAGAAAGAAATACTAGAGGTAGGACTATGCACGTGTAAAACTGAGTAGAGGATTTTTGCTGACTTTCATTAGAACCTACCCTTAACCGGTAGATTACTTTAAATAAATAAACATGTACGATTGCTCATAAACTGACCTCATCCGCTCCGTTTTTTTTTATTTTCACACCATAATAGACCCTGTAGACAATATTATATGTGTGAATTTTTAGCCTGATATAAATAACGGTTTTAGAAATTTCACAATACTCAGTAGGCGAAACTCGCAAAAAATGTGATCTTTAAAAATTCGTCATACAGAGTAAGGTTTTTTTCTTCCAATAGTTTAAATAAATTCCTATTGAAATACGATCTAGGAAGTTACCATGTTCTTTTATAAGATTGTTTTGAACCCCCAATGAAAGAAAGAAGAGCCCGACCCCCACCCTCCCGCCCCTATGCGTTTCACGTAATTCTTAAATGGTTCCTTACAAGAGGGTTCTCTAGTAGTAGTGAAGCATGGTGACTGTAGTCTGAGCGGAGCATTACATCAAGGAGGGGAATGTTTGTGTGGAAGGGGTCAGTTAAGAAGCGGATAAGGAGCGTTAAGGAGCGATAACTTCATTTACCTTAAAATAGTTTGAGAGATTTACCATTTCACGTAAAATTCAATGGAATTGGCCTCATCATAAAGATATATGTCTCACCTTTCTAAAGATATTAAAATATCAGCCACCACGATACTCCTCGAAATATTTTCCGAGACCATAGAAGCCGTTTTCCATGAGAAATGGTACGGGTATGCCCTCCAGAGACACTTTCTTTCAAAAATGAGGAAATTCTAACTTTTAGATCTCTTCAGAAATGTAAAAGTCTGTAATTTGTACATATTTTTTAGCTATTTTTAAGAATAAACCAATTGCCGCGGTAATTTTTGCAGGATCACATATATAATCTGTTGTGAAGGCGTTTTCACCGCACGGCGTGAAAAAAGAATAGTCATGTTAAAGACTTTCCATGCATATAGATAAAGTTAATCTCTAAGAAGTTCAGTTGGGTAAAACAAAATTTTTGCTCCAATAATATCTATTATAATATTTACAGTTGGTTGAATTTAAAAATAAAATTTGAATATTGTCTCTGTTATGACTAGGAAAAAACCTCGCTCAAAATAACTTTAAGAGGTCTGGCAAGTATGAGCAGCGCGTTTCGACTATTTTCACGATCAAACAACCGAGGCACTGTCAAAATATGCCTATATAGTCCTCGCAACTCACCAGAGAAACCCATCTAAACGATTGGATCTAAGAGACGTAGAGAGCTAGAAAGTTGATGAGAAGGATGTACTGAGAAAGTAGGATCTAGTGCTTTCACGACTAATAATATTCAGGTCTTTTCATGGGTTTCCCACCGGGCTTCATGTTCGCCAATGTTCCTATATCGAACTCGGTCGTCGTATTTGTGCCGATGTGGATACTAGGTCGTATTAAATATTCTTACTTGGGAAGAATGGGAAGAGTATTTAATATGACATAATATCCACCTCAACACTCATCTGCCATGATGACGATGACAAAGTCGGACATCGAAACGGCGAATATGGAGCCCTTAACCCGGTGGGAAACCCGAGAAAAGTAACATATTGAGAATTTTGTTGCTGGAAACTAAGGTTTGCGATCTTGGTGAATCTAGAAGCCAAACATGGAAAGTACTTTAATCTCTCGTTTGAGGCTAATTTGTAGGCCTTGGACTCGTCCACAGAAAAGGGTCTCCTGCGCAACCACCACCATGTTTCACTATCACTACACCCCAGATTCTTATTTTAGGTTTGCGACGGAGCGGTTGGTTCATAGTGGAAGCGCTCGTGTAACTTAAGTTTATTTCGATACATATTACATTGACCGGTTGCCCAGCCCAGCTACCAACCTGGCTACCGGCATAGCTTCTGAGCCAAGACTCGAGAAGTTCGTCGTCGTTCGGGATATAAAAAAAGGCGACGTCTTACAAATATGCTTGAAAACGTGCTGAAAGGCTATCGGTGTTTGACCGATAGGGCGTGTGAGAGCCCTTTCTTTGGGCAGCATTCAGGAATTTGCACACACTTTAAGACTACACGACCGCCAGAACCGATACGCGCGGCCTCCATGCAAGAAAGAAACGCACACGGGCAAAGAGCCGGCCTGGAAGGAACAAACACACGATGGAAGAAAAAAAATTAGGAGCTATCTCAAACGCACGAGTTTTTTTTCCGCCATCACCGATCCAAAAAGGAACTGATAAGAAACTGTGTATTTGTTTATTTACTTTTTCCATTTGTATATACATTTGGGGACAAAAGAGCACTATGTACGTGTGAGCCTGTGTGCGTTCGCTCCAGGGTCGTCTGACCTCCTTGGGCAAGCATTCTAATCTTGCTTCAACAGATTACAAAACCCTCTCTCTCTCACTCTCGACGTTTAATGGAACAAATACGGTTAAATGTGAACCCGTACAATGTGTGTGCAAGGGAAAAATGTTTACCCATGTTAAGGGCGAGGAGAGAGCTCACGTATAACCAGCTCTTTCAGTGCAGGGCTTGATGGATGGGCTAAGGTTTTTTTTCCTTTTTTTTTTGCTCTTCCCCCCACTCGAACAAAGGTGTCCTCTGAGGATCCCACACACAATGGCTCTAATGCATAGGGAAGGTTTTTCACGTTTGTTTGAAAACTCGAATTCACCCCCACCTCTCCGTCTTCCCTCATCCTTTCGACTCTTCAGCAAAAGTCGCGTGAGAGACAGTATATGTTATTTTTTTTAAATCCGAGGGACAAGTTCTGAATCATAGGCCCATCCCCAAAACGAAAATGGCCATCTCGAGATGCGTTTTACATTTTCCGGACGTGGAATATTATTATTTTCTTCTTCCTTACGTTTGGCGGACTTAAAAGTGCCACAGGGTGAATTGTGACCGTTCTCCGCTGATTGTTCTCGTCGATATGTTTGCCGCGATGCACTTTTCCTCCCAAAAATGTTTTTTTTTTAGTATTGAGGAAGCATCATCAAGTAATACTTTAAAGCGAAAGAACCAGGCTTTCGTTTGCTTGCATTTCAACTCATTTCCCCTATCTCAGGTAATTTCTGCTGTAGAATATTTCTCGTTATCCATCGCAAAACATAACGTTATAAGACATGTACGTGGTAATTACGTTGCCAAAAAACAATAAAAAGGGAACTTTGATTTTCAACTACCTATTGACACTAGCTGAGAGTTGAATTGAACCTGCTACATGCCCCAAAAGGAGAGAGGGCCCTCGATAATAATTATCCGCATTTCCAAAAACTGGGAAAGGATCGAAGAGAGAGGATATGATTACTATTGTCTACGAATGATAGTACTTGCAGCGTCTTTACCCCTGCGAAAAGGCGTATGAACGCTGAGGGGTGGCCTCTCATGTGATGGTGTCACGCAAAAGACACTGCTGTGTAATCCTACCAGAAACTACTCAAGAATATGTTAGATCCGCCGATGCACAGCGGGCTGAAATCGAAAAAAGCTGGCCAAAATTAAAAAAGTGCTTTTTTTCTAACTAGCAGCTGAAACATCCCACGGATGGTCATTCTCCATTGATTAATGCATGACGTGACGCATGTAATTTGTTTCAGTTCTTACGCATTAACGATACACGAGGACTCAAAGCTTAACAAATTTTGCTAAAAATGCCCGCCGTCGTTTTTCTCTAAAAACATCAAGGTCAAGCTCATACAGAATCTATTGGTGTTGACTTGTGGAGTAAAAAATGATACTGGCAAATATGAAAGTTTTTTTGCCTATAATTTTACTTAACATTTATGCGTTTACTGCTACTAATTCTGCTGCTCTAAAACAAAATAGAGGACACTGTTTTCATTCCATTTTCGCAATTATGTTGGGAAAATCTAATTTAGACATCGATAAGCACAGAGGTATTCACTCGAAAGACTCTCCGTCGCGAACTTTTGTTATGCCTCGCCCACTCATCGAAATGTCGGCGGAGATGGATGACCTTAACTGGCGAACTTCCGTCCATTTGATCTCCAGCATCCTCCTCCACACCAGATTTTGAATGGTTCTAATCTTTTCTGGCCCACTTTTACAATGGTCCATGATTCCGATCCATTTGAGTGCCACGCTCCTCGCGAATATTTTCACGTACTGTTTCCTCGTTTGCAGTCCCATCTTCTTTGAAGACAGTGAGTGAATTTTTTTCATAACTTTTTCTTAGCTTTGGGCTATTCTACGCTTGAGGAATCCACTTGCTCTAATTTATATCCTCTTATTGTATTTAACGTCTGTATTCAGCTTCATTTTTCCGCATACAAGTATTTTGGCCTTGTAAGAAGATAATATAATTTCAATACTAGCACTTCATTGCTCATAATATTAATGGACAGCCTTGATAGGTGGATAATTTTTTTTTCAGAAAATAGTCTTCACATTGGAGTCTCAAGACGCCATCTTCTCTCTTCTACAATCTATGCACCATAGTTCTTACCCATCTATCTTAATGGTGGATTGATACGTTGATAAATAGCAGTAGATTTCTGGCCATAGACATACAAGTGCGCAGCTAGAGGAGGCAAGTGAATGGAGAAAGTAATATTTGCGGTGGGATACTGGGGGCCATGTTGAAAGGTAGATCACTGGGGAATAGAGAGAAAAATGATAACTATTTTGGAAGTTGAGAAGAGAGGTTGGGCGTATGCTGAGCTGAAGGTAGACATCGTTTGAGAAGAGAAAGACCCCAGCTAGGTTGATAGAGGAGTAGCAATGAAAGCAATACCTACCTTGATTGGTAAGTAAAAGTAAGGAAAAATCCTTCATATTATTACATTTGGAGGGCACTGTCCTCCAAGATACTCTTCTTCATCCCGTACATGAAACATATTCCCTTTCATCCCCATCATCGCTTACCCAACATATTCTCCTCCATTAGTCTTACGTAACCCTTCACCCCTCATTACTCCCTCCAACCACCTACCTTACCTCTTCCTAATCTCATTCAGAAGTTTCAATTCCTCATCCCCCATTCTAAGCCATCAACCAGCCTCCTCGTTTGTCTTACTTTCCGTCCATCGCATCTTCTCCATCCTCGACGCCCACATCTCGAACGCCTGCAGCCTATTCTCGTCATCCTTTCTCAGAGTCCACGTTTATTCCTCTAACAACGCTACAATCCATATCAAGTTCATAACAATCCTCTTCTTTATATCCTTACCGAACGTCCCCAACATTAGCTCCCTTCGATTACTGAACGCTTCCCTTGCTAGGCATGGGTGGCCCTACAGGAGCAATAGTAATTGCTCCCGTCAGCCCAGCTCTATGTGTCATTGGAACACGCAAGCCCTTCCACCGCGTCAAGGTTGTATTCCAAGGGAAAGGAATTATCAAATAACCATCAAAGATTTATGTTAACAAAAAGAATGCCAGAGAAATAATTAAACCACTCCAATCTTCATATCACTTCGTGCGAAATTGGCCCTTAGTTCAGGAAGGATGCAATAATTGACTTGAAGGGGTTGGTAAAACTGGTGAGAGGCGAAGGACAGTGAATAAGTAAGATAGAAGTCACGGGAATCGGTAGGGGGTCTCTTTATAATTGGCACAGGGGGGTGCGATTGCCGAGTCTGTTAAGGGGGAGGAGAAAAGGGAATTACGAATATTCCTCAGAGAAAAAAATGGTATTACTATCGTTCGTTATTTCTTCTTAAATGGAACGTTTTGTATTTCCACGCTGTTTTACACGAAAGTATTATTGCACCGTTCATAGGCAAATGTGTCTGCATTTTTGAATTGCATATGAAACAAATAAAATAACCCTGCCTACCGAATGACTTGCTTGCGAACGAATTTCTACAAAATTATTCGAGCTGAAGAGGCGACTATTTCGTTCTTTAATAAACGGAAACTGATGGAAGATGATCACAAACTTACGCTGCGTCATGCAAGTGGGGAAGCATCCAGATCATAAACAAGAAGAAGTCAAGGTAATGAACTTGTTTTTATAGGTTATGTGGAGCGTGGTTTCCAAAAGATGCAGTCCGAAAGAAACTGGTTCTTCATCTATATATTTATATAAATTGACATTGCTGCACGACATATTTGGCAGAGATAGGGTGGTTATTATGAAAAAAAATAAAAATACTATCGAAGCATTTCTGCGATACATGCAAAAAGATTATAGAAGCTAATTTTAACAAAATTAAACCTTTGTTTTTTTAATATTTAGATTATTTAACGTTATTTCAGTGGTTTAATATAATTGTGAAATATTATGGTAATTAAAAGTATTTACCTATCAGTAAAAATATTCTTCTTTCATCAGTTTATTAAATACTATTGTAGACCGCAGAAGATGGGTTGCTCAAGGCCGTGATGGAGGCAAGGATGTTGGGGAACCGGGAGAGGGGAAGATGAAGAAATAAATACTGAGGGCCCTGTGTAAAAATCTGAAGGATCTCTTCTGACTTAAATTATAACATATCTTTTAACGAGTAGATTACTTTGAGTTAATATAGCCCGCAAACAACCTGTAGAACGTTAAATCTATCTCTCTGTTGTTAACGATCCGCAGATGGTTTGAAACAATTCTTCATCTCATTCTTCCACCTGGGTCATTCTTTTCATATCTATATATTTGGAGCAGTTGATGTCTTCCATTATTTGATTTATGTACTCGACATTTTGAGTAAAAAGGTAAAAATTTGTTATTTCCTCATAAATTTAATTGAGTGCGACCATGGTTTCGACTTTTCGTCATATTCAGGTTCTCTCTATTAAATTTATGTGGAAATAACAAAGTTTTACCTTATTATTCAAAATGTATAGCAAATTCCACAAAGTTACGCCGGAAACCACCAACTTCATTCTGTACTCGAGCCTTGCTCTTCAACGGTGGTTTTTCCCTTCTAGCATTCCTTCCAAAATGGTTTTCAGAATTCCCTGTTGCCTCAGAATATGACCAACCAGTGACCTCTGCGCTTTTTTAAGGCCTTCCACATGTTCCGTTTTTCGCCTAACCGTTGTAGTTCTTCTTGGTCACTATGTCAATCCACCGTATCCTAAGTCATCTCCTGTAACATAACATCTTTAAGGCTTCTAATTTTCTTCTTACGGCCACCCCAATCGTCTAACTTTCACTTTCGTATACTACTACACTCCATACATACGTCTTTAGGAACTGTTTTCTTATGTTGAAGCTGATGTTTTTGGCCCAGAGGAGTGTTTTCTTCTTACTGAATTCTATCTTAGCCTGGGCGATCCTCATTTTAAGGTGGCTTATTTTATTTATTTATGTATTTATGTTCCATCACCACCTAAACAGCATTCATGACCTTTGCATCGGGGTATTCAACATCGACAACGGACGAGCACTGGCAGCCGCCGCGCTATACGTCCGTGCCATATCCCGAGCTTCTCTCGTTCCCGAGTCGTGGTAATATTCTTGTCTGACTATTCTAGGAGCACGTGTCCATTCCTTCAAATAATTCAATTCAATAAATTCTCACATGCTTCTTTTAAAACATCTCTGTGATTATTCGTTCCTCGACACCAAGGGCAAGGACCCAGTCTTTCGAAGTGTACCGCGTGTCCGCACGTCGTCGCCTTACAGGCGTCGTTCGCGGCGCGCACAGAAGCAGAAAGGAGGAGGATTGGGTCGAGGAGCCTTGACAGCCACCGCATCCGTGAAGGGGTGTGCTACCCTGCTGCTGCTGTAAGGGATAAGATTGATTGACGCGGAGCGGGGTTCGAGGAAAAAAGGCAAGGAGTAAGGGGGATCCCACGCCAACCTATACTCCTCCTCCTCCTCCCGAAGGCATCTCGATAAAGCTAACAAAAGGCAACGCGCGTGGGTCTACCGTGCGTGTGGGTGAGTTGAATAAGATGCCAGGACGCAAGGAGGAAGTGGAAGAGAATGCCGACATTCTTCGATAGTCCCATGAATTTTTTAAGCCGAGACCAACAACAAAGTTTTATAAGAGCGTATCGATTGTGTGTCAAGAGTCCAGTTTGTTAGTCTGTGTGTGTGCATCGATTGGACAGGGATGGGAGGAGAAAAACCTCCTTCCCACCCCCCCACCCTTCGTTCCCACCCTCCCGCCATCTTTCAATCTCATATTCATCCCCCACTCCACCCCTGTTGAGGTAATGCGAACGAGATTGTTCCATAGTCATTCTGGAGACCGTATTAGAATTTTATTTTTAATTTAAACAGCTTCTACAATCATGAAGTAAGTATAGTGATATTAAGTACGCAAGAGCATTATTTTATGTGAAAGAAATTCTTAGACATTTATTAAAGTATTCATGAATAAGACTTAAATTTGACTCATTTCTATCACGCCAAACTCGGAAAACGCCTCCACAACCTAAGGTTTCGTTGCGTATTTGTAAATTGTGTATCGGGGAGTTGTTGATTTATTCTTTTAATAGCTTTCAAAGCGTACGAACTTCACACTTTCCAATTTCTGGTGCAATATATGCGTCATTTACTACTCATTGTTTAAATGAATTCTATCTGGAGCGCACAGTATTACTATTCACACTTTCCAATTTCTGGTGCAATATATGCGTCATTTAGTACTCATTGTTTATATGAATTCTATCTGGAGCGCACAGTATTACTATTTTTACATGGAAAACAGCTTGTATTTTTTTGCAAATACATATCTCGTAATGTTTCACGGTGTCTGAAAACTATTTCGTTGTAATTGGGCCAAACTCGTTGAATTTATGTGAAGAGATGTCTCGCTCAAACTGCCTTAAGCCTACCCCCCCTTGTGGAGAAAGGCAGGGACTGAGTAATTCCATATTAAAAGGGAGAATAAGGAGACATGCCAGTGGGAGATGAATGAAAAAATAGATACCACACGAATGGAATTATGTGATGGATTTTCGCTAATAGATTAGCAGTATTGAATTTTAATGTGAGCATTGAATCGCAACACCCGTTATGCGTCGCGTGTCGAATGGTATCGCATCGCACATCCTGTTAGGTATATCATATCCCTGCAAAAAAATCTGTATAAGCTGTTTTGTAGAACTTAAGAAAATCTACAGAAATTGTCGTGCCTCCCGTAGGAAAGGTTCCTTTTCTAAGGCTTTTTGGGAAAGTACATGCAGTTTTGGTAGAATATAGCAAGCCTTGAAAATATCGTGCTTTCCTCAGGAACAGTTCCTGTTCTAAGAACTTGTACGGAAGTACAAGTACTTTTGGTGGAGTAAAGCAAGCTTTGATAATGTGGCACTTGTGAATGAGTTTAACTTTGAAGACATTGACTTTGTGGTAGCTCTTAATATCCATTTCCAACAAAGAAAAAACAATGGTACACTTCCACACTTTCATTCATCAACCGCCCATGGTTCCGGCACGTTATTTCATCATCATCGTGGTCACATTCACACTTATCCTTAACTTACATGCATAAACGTTGTCGGTTGGAGGAAGGAGGACACATAGGAAGCCTTGAGAAATCTACGGAAATTTTCTTGGTATTTCTTAGCAACCACTCTCTCTCTCTATCGGAAAATCGTTAGGGGAAAGCATTAAATATGTTCATTTGCTTATGTCCTACCTAGTATTTTACTATGACGAACAGAATAATAAATAGCTATAAATGAAGTAGATAGCATTAGCCAAAAACATGAGCTTAAGTATTTTCTTCAGAAATACTGAAGGAATTACGATGGAATTTGCTAAATAATTCCTGCTGAATATAGGACTTTCTACAGCAAGTACTGGAGAGAAATAAATTACTCAAAAAACTTTTTTCAAACTCAAACGATGTTTTTAGGGAAATCTACAGAAATACTTACGGAATTTTGTAAAAAAAAGTTTTTTATCCCAGGTAATTAAGCAGCTCTACCGAAACTTGATTGTGAGCTATCCTCCCTTCATGGTCATCCTCGAATTCTTTGTCCAGGAAAATCTCTTTACTCTACTTTTCTTATGATTGAACTTTATTCAATACTTCCCGCACCGACTTTCTAATGGATCTACCGGTTCCTGTGATCCCCTGGATGACTGACTAACCAACGCCGACCGGTCGTCCGCAAATCTAAAATTATAGTGCAGCGGCATGGGGTGATGGATCTGAGGAAGAAGGACGGGAGGGATATACCCTGGCCAGGGGGATTGGCACCGGAATACATGCCGAGCAGCAAAAGGCCTTCTTCCTTGAAGGGCAGGCAAGAGTAAGAGAGGACGGGGCCCTTCTTTCTCCGATATTATTTGAGTCTTATTTTTTACTGGCTTCCTTTCTTCTTATTCTCATTTCTCCCCCTACTATTTTTTTTCTCTTCTCTTTCACGGAATTGGGAAGCCTTACGTGGACGTGTCCACTTTGACGTGAGGCGTGGGTGGGTTTGGTTGAAGCAATCAGGGTGAGGCATCTCAAAAGCCGCTTTGCGAAACTGATTTCTTCTTTATTCCCATGAAAATATTGGCACGTGGCCTTCCTCTGCTTGAGCCCAGAGGACTTTGCGTAGCTCGGCTCTTCCTTAAACCAGTCGCCCTTTTTTACGGAGGGAATGTATAGGTAAGAACCCCGAATCCTTTTTTGGAGCAATGATTTTGTAGCAAAGGGCTCCGTGTTTTTCTTTACTATCATATCCAGGAGGCATACCTATTCTTGTGTGCCATCGATCAGGGATCGGAATTTGGTATTCCTTCCTTTACAAGGATATAAAGGTTTTATTTTCTTTCTTTAACAGAACAAGTGCAAGTATTGAGAAAAAATAGTTTGACTCTTCAATGAAAACGTATCTTTTTCAATATATTCCCTACATTGAGACCAAGAGGCTTTCATAAGTGGTAGTGGAGGTGGATGCTGAAGATTAAATGAACGAATGGGATCAGGAACGAGGAAGTTTACAGAAGAACAGAAGAGCGGAAAACCATTGGAGTGCAACCAGAAAGACAAGGTCCTGACGGACAGGTCACACTTTTGAGTTGCAGAATAGTTGTTTAAGGAACAAAGCAACATAATATGTAGAAGGTAATGCCCCTTGAGTAAGACCGAGGGACCAAGCCAGCTTAAACAGGATATGAAACAGAAGAGCAACAAGGATAAAAAGGATTTATCAGAGGACTGGGTAGAATGGAGGGTTGCAGTCAACCATTCTCAGGATTGAAGGAATAGTGATGATAAATGAAATCTAAGTTTGTTAAGCACTGTTCTTTTGGGATTACTCGCCGTCTATCTCTTCCTCTCGCACCATTCACTCAGCTATCACGTATATGTTTCGTTGTTCTTAGGCGTCCCGGTGTGTCAGTACACCACGTATACCTACCTCCTAATTGTGGGTCGCGGGCCACGATATGCTAGCTCTCAAGGTAGTCAGTCCTCTTAGAAGTGATCCTAGCTCGAGTAGAAGAGTAAAAGCGGGCCATTGGTATTACTAGACTTTGTTTTCTCTTGTGTTATTCGGGCGAAAATGTGCCAAAACTGTCCGGTTGTGCGCCGTAACCTTCAGCAGGGAAAGTCGTACGTGGCACGGGTACTTCAAAGGATGGCAAGAACACTGCTAACAGATACTATCATAAAATGTATATTTCGTTTGGCAATATTATGTTAAGAATGGAAATGCGGCCCATTTTTCGAGCTCCCAAACGAATTTGCAAGCGTTGGGTGCTTCGTTATAACTAAATTAAGAAAGTAGGCAAAATTTCCTGCATAAACTTTGAAGCTAAAGACATTGTAAATACTAATTAGAAATAACACTCCAAAAAATTTATCTGTTTAGCTATTATTACACAATTTACGGGGTTATATCCTGAACCGCGCCCCCGAAAACATCGCCGATTGCACCATTTTCTAGGTCTTGACTACGATTTTATGAATCAACTTTGACCTTAAGACTGGCATGATCAGGGTATTTTGTAATTTTTAGCATTTATTTTGGGAAAAAAGCGCCACTAGGAGACTTTGGATAAAATAACTTCTTACACTAAGCATGAAAAAGTCTAGTGATTTGAGAATGAGTTTTTGTTTAGTAATCCCCCGTTTTTTTCCTGCCGTAGAGGGTAACGGATAGGATGCATGTTGTCTCACACATCGTGTTTCCGGGAAAATATTTTTTTTCGGAGAAAAGGGCATAGTTAAAATACTGTTTCCTCCTTCAGGACTCCCTTATAACTTGGTTCACCTCTTTATTCACCCTAAAACTCGCTATATATTCCTCCGAAGGAGTAAAGTACGTAATCTTCTCCTCAATACCTGCAACATAACCCTTTTTTTCCTCGCGGGTAAAACCCAGACGAAATCGGTTTTCCCTATAGGATATCGAATAATATGATTCGTCTTCCTTCTCACACGCACGCATCCAAAGAACCTTCACCAACCCGAGCGTTAGTAAGGCGACATGCCTGCTCGACTGCTGGGACCCCTATATACATACCCTTTCCTTTTCGTTTCCAGAGGGTTAGAATCGGAGAATAAGGGGGGAAGGGGAGGCAGAAGAAAAAGAAGATAAGGGAATGGAAACGTGGGAATGACTATGAATGAAAGGAAGGATTGATGTAATGCTAAAGTTGCTGAGTCGGGATCATTCGGTGGCGTGGATGTGGAGGGTGGTTAGGTGTTGTCGAAGGGAAGGGAGTAGTTGGTAGGTAGGGTGTGTCATGGGGTTAGGAGGTTGGGAGAGAGAGAGAAAAAAATGGAACTGTTGCCGGGATATGCACAGAGATGGCGTTGATGTCGAGTCAAATGGGGCGCCGTGCTGAGGCGGCATTCATACGAGTAGGGGGGAGGCGGTGGGAGGGTTAGGAATTGGCCCCTTTCCCAGCATCGTATTCCATCGGGTGAGAAAAATATAATAATAATAATAGTAATGTAAAAAAAAGAAACGGAAGGTGAAAGTTCAAGGACAACGTGAGCAGGATTTCCGTTCCCGCCTTCCGAAAGAAACATGGGAATTCGGTCGCAATTTACGATTCCGAAAAGACATGGCGGATGTTTTTGTGCTGGGGATGAAATCTATTTCCCCGAGAGAACTTTTTTATAAATTCTTTCTGCTCCGAGTATTTTCCTTTAGACCTCTTTATTCGTGATGTCTTAACAGTAAAATTAGGTCCTCACTCACGGCGTCAAAATGTGTTTCTAAAGGTGTTTACACTCGCAGTTTTATTGCGAAAGTTACATGAAGCAAGCAAATGCAGGCGTAAATTGCAGGTCTAAAGGGCTCAACAAGTCCGACTGTAAAACTTTTAAAATTTTCGGCAAGTCGCTTCCAGAAACTTATTGCTGCCAGTGTAAATGGCAACCAATCTGGCTCTGCACTAATTGTAAGACTAACTTGCGAGAAAATTTTCTTCTGAGTGAAGCCCCCCCCCCCCCCCCCGCCGCTCTCGCAGCTCTCAAAACAAGCTCTCGCAGAAGAGACTTGCGGAAGTGACTTGCCAGGGTAAACCCACCCTAATGAAAGAGAGGGATGAAATTGGAGCCCACCTCTACGTGACAGCACAGTTACATGGGCAACATATCCAAGCCGGAGAGTTTGGAGGGTTGAAAATAGGGTAACTTTTCTCTTAATTGAAATGTTTAATGAAATGCCGGAGACCTCCTCATTATCCCTGTGAAAAGAAGAAAAGTTGTTTTTTATAATCCTGACGCGAGTATTCCCTAAAGAGCAGTCCTTTGCGTCCCTTCATTTTATTTTTGCATGTCTTTGTTTTTAAACTATACGGCTAGGTGACATGAGTCGCTCAACCACCGAAGAAGAAAGCCTGACCGTCGAAACGTTTAAAAGTTTTCGTTAGAGTCCTTTCTTTTTATTTTTGCGTTACTTTTATTTTATACTATATTTATATTTGTGTACATCATCCACTAAGCGCGTTTCCCTCGAAAATTGTATGCACTTACATATTTCCACGTACAGCATCCCCGTTCTCGTGCTAACCCTGCTTAGCCATTTTATCCCTTCTTTCTCCCGCCTCCAACTATCTCCTCGCCTTTCTTATGAGGATAAGTGCACAAACATTCGCTAATGGCTTTTCCCCTCCTCTCCCCTCCGCCCATGTCATCCCTTGACCGAATGTGCCGCCGAGCACGTGATGCCAAAGTGAAAACAAAAAAAACCACTCTACCAACTATTCCACCCCCTCTTCCTCCCCCCACCCAATGCCACCACCAACCACTCCCCCCCCCCACCCCCACCCCGCCGCTACCCCTTCTCTTGGTAGAGCTTCACCCTCCCATTCACCCCGTCAACTACCCCACTCCTTTTGAGTGTTTTGTGTCTCGTCCATTAAAAATCCTTAATTGGCCGCTGGAATAACGACTCCGACCAGGAAGGCAATAGCCTATGGTTCACCCTCTCCACCCCCTATAAGTTTTCCGCTGCTCCTTAATGATCTCCCCTTCCCCATGGCAGACCCCTCCTCTCAAGCTTCCTCTCCTGTACCCCGTTTGGTCTTTGCTCTTTCCTTTCACATTGTCCCTTTATGTGATCTCCTTCTTTCTCAGAATCCCCGCCTCAAAACCCACCAATCTCGGTCAATTACCTACTCCTGTTCGAATTCTCCAAATTCCTCCTCCACCAATGGATTCTATTGTTTCTTGTTCGATGCTGTGAAAAAGGTAACAAAGAAAACGGTGACTAAAGGAATAAACTATGTATGTTTTCGCAGATTAAATTAGCGTAAGTAACCGGTTTCGCCACGTATCCGACATCATCAGGTCTATGTGGCACCTGATGATGTCACTCATGTGACCAAACTGATCGTACATTTTTTTATGTGCGAAAACATACTACGTTTATTTTCGTAGTTCATCCTCTTCTGTAGAAAAAGAACGGCATACTGACATAAACATGCGTTGAATCAGTATGGTTTCTGTACTTTCCTGCTGTTTTTAATGTAGTTTATTTCTATCTACTCTGCCAGAGAAAACCCTTTTTTTAGATTTGTATAAATCAAATGAGGAAGGACTAAGTGTAAAAATGTAAAGGAAAGGTTAGTGAAGAGCTTGATAGAGAGTTTAGCGTTTTTGTGGAGCAGAAACGTGGACTATTAGAAAGGCGGACGATAATAGGCTGCGGGCTTTGGAGATTTTGGAGGCGTGGAAGAGAATGGAGAGGGTACGATGGACGGAAGGGAAGACGAACGACGGACAATATTGGATGATGTGTTGGGTGAGGAGAAGAAATTTCTGGAGGAGATAAGGAAGAGTAAGTGGTTGAAAGAGGTAATGAGGGTCGGGGGATTGTTAATGGCCGTGATAGTGGGGTGTGCGTAGGGTAAGCGGAGAAGGGGAAGAAAGAGAATAGGTTTTATGGACGGGATGAAGAGTGGTAAGGTGTATGCTGAAATGAAGAAAGAATTCGCATAACCATTTCCTGTCCTGCTACCTACTGTCTCTAGAAATGTTTGATTGACTGATTTAAAGGTATCTTTTAGGGAAAAAATAATATTCATATCGCACAAACAAATGAATAATGAAGCAAAAACACGCATTCAAAGAAACGCGCCAAGTGTAGGGAGTACAATACGACCGCTCGCATTGACATCCAATTTGTAATAGGCGCAAAAAGCATAATGACATAATGTAGCACATAAGCTGCACAAGGGCTGAAGATTACGTAAGGGGCCAGCGCCTGTAAAATAAAAACTCGAGAATTTTTTGACCTTCTTCCATTTATGGAGGTTCCACCGCAACTATTTGAGGGGGGAAAAATACTGAATTCCACTTTTTCGCTTTTATTGTTGAAAAAGTACTGCAATCACTGATAGCACACCTTAGCTATAAGAAAACAACATTGGAATGCAAAGCGAGCAACAGCCATAGAAGCCGACTGCAGTGTTATTTTTAATAAACTAACCCACTTTTTCTTCATTTTAAATAGTTATAGTATATTCTAATAACTCAGACACTAAGGTGAATTTGTAGCTTAATTTTATCACCACTCGATTCCATGGAAAAACTATATCTTGTAAACTTTTTTCCGCCGCAGTGGCATTTATATAAAATAGAAAAATGCTATTTTCTCCCTTTCTCGCATTTAGTAACATTTTATTTTAAGTAATATTTTGCGTGGAAAGTTTCCATAAGTTCATAAGGTGTAAAAGAGATATTATTCTTCATATCAAGCAATGGACGTATTTTAATACAAGAAGCCAGAGCAAATATTATATTACTTCAAATTTAATGTATAGTAGAATCACCTTAAGACAAAGGTGTTACAAGAACAGGTATAATTCATTCATTAAACCCTACCCTCAATAGTGGAACGGCCATTAATAACATAAAGATGTTAACTTTATATTAAGACCATAATAAAAAATTGGAAACCACCATACTGCTGAATATACTGCTGCGTAAAATACTGTTTGTAATTTTTAATATACGCTGAATTATTTTTTATGGTACAAAGCAGTAATACAAGTGCATGGTTTTGTGTACATAGGCTGAGATATTGTGAAAGATGGAAGTATAGGTGAGGAGATGAAGCGCCGAGAAATTGCTAGGAGGAAAATCGTAGGTAGTTTGTTATGCATGTCAAGGAATAAGTGCTTTTCCAAGGAAGAGAAAATCGCACTGTAGAGAATTTTGTTCCTCCCCCATTTATTGTATGGCAGCAAAACGGGGCTGATGGGTATATTCTACATCTACATCTACAAAATACCCTGCAAGCCACCTCAGGGGTATGTGGCAGGGGGGGGGCAGGTATTCATCAACATGCATTACACCATACCCTAAAGTTAGTGTAAATATGACTAATTATGCACTAGCATAAATCGCTAATGCTTGTCACGAGACGAAGCCTCACAAGCATGCACCATACTACAGATATTATCACAATGGAGAGGGACCGTTGATATCTATGTATTTTGCAACTACACAAATTGACAGAGACTCAAGACTTATGTAGAAAACATGCACGGCGTGCTTCTAGTACTAGGTAACAGATAAGGATTCAAGTACTAGGGAGTACTATTACTACTAAGAGCTACACTATCTATCGACAAACCTAGATAAAAGTCTCATTGGCCGCTGTTATGGTCCCTTATAGTTCGTGGGAAAAATGACATGTTAAATTTGTCCGTTCTGCGGTCTAGTTCCCTATTTTTATTCTCATGATCTGATCTACCGTAGTATGTCGGATTTCATAAAATATTATCAACGTCGTCAGAAAATAGACCTGTTTGGAACTTACATAATAGATTGAGTCTAAATTTTAATCAACGGTCTGAAAGCGTTTCCCATCCCAGTTGCTGCAAAAGGTCAGTAACACTAACGACATTATCGTAACGGCCTTTAACGTATCTTGCTGATCTTCGCTGCACACGTTCTAACTCAGTTTCCTAGCCTATCTCATAAGGATCCCAAATACTGGCAGCAGTTTCCAAGTGGGGTCTAACGAGTGAGAAGTAGCTGATTTCCCTTACTTTATCGTCGCACTTGCCAAGTACTCTTTTTAACAAATCCCAATTTACGATTAGCTTGACCGGTAATTTCTCGAATATGTTTACTCCACGAGAGATCATTAGTCAATGTAACTCCGAGGTATTTAACCGATTCTACAGTCTCTAATTTGATGTTGTTTATGCAATAGCTATTACAAACAGCGTTTTTCCATTTCCAAAAATTCATAACAACGCATTTTTTCAGGTTTAATTTTAGCTGCCACGCATCGCACCACTCCTGTATTGCCTCGAGGTCCTTAGTTAGCGCTTGCTTATCATTAAGGCTACGAATTTCTCTATACACCACTGCGTCGTCTGCAAATAATCTAAGCTTACTGTCAACTGTTCCACCGATGTCGTTTATGTACAAAAGGAACAGAATTGGGACTACGACACTTCCCTGTGGGACACCCGATGTGACTTTTACTTCATTAGAGATAGCGCCATCTAATACAACCCTTTGCACGCGATTGCTTAAGAATTCTTTAATCCCAGAAATTACGTCGTCGTCTAAACCGTAGGATTTTAATTTCAAGAGTAGCTTACCGTGGGAAACTTTATCAAATGCCTTTTTAAAGTCAAGAAAAATTGCATCAACTGGAACGTTATGTTCACCCGAGACTAAAATATCGTGGGCAAAAAGTTCTAATTGAGTTTCGCAAGATCTTCCCTTTCTGAATCCGTGTTGCGTTTTTGTTAACAAGTTCTGCATATCGAGGTGTCTCGTAACTGAACTTACAATTATATGTTCAAGGACTTTGCAAGAGATAGATGTGAGAGATATCGGTCTGTAGTTCGATGGCTGTTCCTTATCACCGATTTTGAATATGGGAATATTAAGTATGGGAGTATATATATTGTATGAGCGTGTATGAAGCAGAGCATGAATGTGGCGGAAGCAAAGCTTTGCAAGAATTATGGGGTGGTGTGAAGGGAATCGTTAAAATCGAAACCAGTTTTCTAGGTGCAATAACGATAATGGGGGTTTATCACGATTTTTGCTTTTTACTTTATCGTGCAGGGGACCATGAAAAATGATCATTTGCAAATCATATCTTAAAGATTCCAAAAATTTCCATAGATATAGGAGTCTAAAGTTGAATGGACAGACAACCTTTCCATAACGGCCGTGGCGTCATCCATCGATTCTTCTCTCTTCTTCCCGATACATTCTAAAAGATGCCTTAAAAATACTTTTATGAAGATGTCCACTTATGCCGGAAATACAACAGCATAGATTTAGAAAATACTTAAAAATATCCGTCTTCACCGGGAATCGAACCACGGGCCTTTGATCGATGGATGAAATGACGTCAGAGGTCGTTTTGTGGAAACAGAAAAAAAATGCAACTTTCTACAATTAGTTATTTGGATATTAGGTCTTATTGTTTCGAAGCAACTCCGTAAATCTATATGAAAACCTTTGCAAATTTGATTTCAACGGTAATATCGCAAAAGCATTTAAATGATAATCCCCCGTTAAGCACTTAAGACAGTGACTACTCCAAAGGGAACGCCGTGATGGGTATGTACGTATGGAAGGAAACGTAAAAGTTAGGCTCATGCGACGCTCATGATACTCTTGCCCAGGTACTGGATATATTGCTGCTTGGAAGGTGTGCCCTCGTTTCTCTCGTCTTCCCTTTATGCGTTGCCCGCAGTTTCCACAAACTCCACTCCTTCTCCTCCTTCCACAACCAACCTCCCAAAAGCCCCTCAACCGCTGCCCTCCTTACCCCTTTCAAACCTCCTCCTCTCCTCGGTTGCCCATTACCTTGTCCCAGTCAACAGTTTTGCAAACTCGCTCCTGTGAGCGTATCGTGTAAGTGCGCTCTTTCGGCCGGGAAGAGTCCTGCCTTGGCCTCGTACGTACATACATCCCGTTAGGGAAAGCCAAACAAAAGCACGTTACACAGGGAGGAAGTATGTGGATGGAGGTGGTCGAGATAGAGAAGGGAAGAAGACCTTTATTGTAAGAAGCCAGCTCGGTCGTTTGGAGGTTCCACCAAAAAATGATTTAAATTCGTTCTTTTTGTATTCAGCGTTACCAATAGAAAAGTCATCGGTCGTTATATTTACAATCGCTCTAGTGTGCTGCTCACTTAACAACACAACAGCGCACTTGCTTTCCATTCGTTTCAGACCTGCGCACTAGGTAGCGCCCTTCTAAACAGATCGGAGGTATAGTTCATATGCGCTGAACAATAAAATAAATAGGAAAATCGCTTCCGCGTTTGTTGTTTATGCCTTTATTGACAGTATTGGTGTCAAACATGGAAAATGAAAAGTTGTTAATTACTCTGTGTTAAAAATTTTACGCTTTTCAATCTTGAACTATTTAATTCGGAGTGCTTTTGAGTATTCTGTGCCCCAAAATTGACGTGCTGGCACATGTAAATCTCGTGTTGTATTACGGGGAAATATTTGTCCATGCCAAAAATGGCCGCCAGCCGTCCCACTCACTCCCTGCGCATGTGGAGGGCCAGCTCAAGGTCATGCTCGCATTATAATCGTAAACCCAATCAAAAAAGACCGCATTTATTGATATGAACACCTAAATCCTTCCTTTCCACACTATTGTTTCCTCAAATAGGACTTGAATTTGCACGGAGTTTAATGCGTGAACGGGTTAAACATGGGGGAAAATAGTATCTGCTTTTCTATTATATATAAATGTAATTTTTGCGAATTCTCTCAAGAAATAAAATGCTGATAAAATTTAGGCACCAATCCATCTTCATTTTTAAGTTACCTATTAGCAAACAACAAAAGGAATTGAAGTTAAAATTCCTTAGTTCAATAAAAATGGAGCTGCATTTGGCTACTGCGGCTAAAAAAGCTGTCGTTAAGTTTTTATTCGTCAAATAAACTACATAGTATTGTAAATTAGTTTGGTTTTCTAACAGGTATGGTATTTAATCAGTGAAATCAGCATTTTTAAAACACATTTATTAAGGAAAATATGGAATTCCGTATTTGTTTCAACTCACATAGTCGCGGTGAAGCCACCTTAACACAAATAACTTAAACATTAATATCCCAAGTTGAGGAAAACATTAAAAACCTTTGTCACGTAGTTGTGTGAAATTCACTGAAAAAATCATACGCCCGTGGGAAAGTGTGTTTGAAACGCTCAAGATAATATCAATGAGTCACGTGGTACAATAACGAACGGTTCGTGATTGTGGTGTGTTTGAATCTTTCGAATGGGTAACTTAAGCGTCCGATATGTTGTTCATTGCATCTATGATCAGTTTTTTTAAACTTGTTCAGCTATATTCCGATGATAGGAACTCGATTGGGAAGGCTGCCTAGAACTGTTCGTTTTTTTGCCACGTAATTCCTTATTTATGTGATCGGAATTATCTCAAACAGTTTAATCACAACCCCTCTGGACTGGGAATCGAACCCAGACCCCACATTCTTACTCGACGCCCGCTATCAAAGCACCCGGTGCGATATCGTTGGGTCTGGGTTTGAATCCCAGTCTGGGAGGGTTAATTTGTTATCTCACCTTTGTAATGACTCTTTGCTTGAAAGCGGTAGATCCGTTTCGCTCTCTTAATGATCGGCTCACGATCGGCCAAGATCCGATGGTGGATCCATTTCTCGTTCCCTACGACAGGTGAGATGGAACTAACGAAATGTGGAGGCAAATGAAACGGATCGAGAGTCGAAAGATACGGATCAAGATTCGAAAGAGCGGGTGAGTAAAATAAAAGACTTGCAGATTACCACTGGAGAGCCGAAGATGGTCGAACGCCGCCTGGGTGGCGGAGTGGGACAACGAAAAATGACGTAATTTTCCTTATTTTATGACGTATTCTCACTTAAGTAAGATTAACAAATAACCCCCAGGGGTTGTGTTTGAACCCTCGAGATAATTTAGATCACGTATCAACTAAGGAGTCACGTAGCACAATAACGAAAAGTTCGAGATATTGGTGTCTTTGAAGCATTTGGACTTAATCTTCTGATATCTATTAAGTTGATTATTTAGACTCTAATAGAGATATTCGACTCCACCTACGATATCCTGGTTGTTTCTGCTTGTCCATTGAATGAATTGTATAAAAATGATTTATGTCCCACAGGACAAGGTCCTAGAACAATAAAATTAATAACAATAATAAATTAATATCCCGGTTAAAAAGCCCCATCGAAAAGGCTATATGAGATGTTTACGAATGGTTAAAATACACAAAATTCTCGAACCCTTCGTGATTGTACCACGTGACTCCTGAGTTACTTGATCCATATTATCTCAAACGGTTCAAACACACCCCCAGGCAAATGATTTTTTTTGCTGTGACTTTCGTACAGTTGTGTGACCATCGGCGGGTGACTCCGTTAAAGTTACTATTCGGACAGTTCCGCAGATCTTTGCATTTAAATAAGTGGTCTCACTCAACCTCCACCTCTCTTGTGGATAGATTTTAAAGTATCCGGCGAAAGCTTGTGGAAATGTGTCACAGACTGCATTATAACAGAAAAACTTTGTAAAAATTTCAACACCAATGTTTATTCTACCGACCTAGGTTTGGGCAAACATAATGTATATAACCTTGATAATGGAAATGTTTGCCGAAACCTAGATCGGTAGAATAAAAATTGGTCTGGAAATTTTTACAAAGTGTTTCTGTTACATTGCAGTCTCTTGCGGATGTTGAAATGATGGGTGTTCGACTTTCTATTAAAAAGCACACTCACTCTGCTGACAGTCCCCTTCGCGCAACTCGCTTTTCGCCGGCAAAACAAAAACCCGAGTCTCCTCGTGTCGACATGGTGGGTGCATTCTTTTTCACTGCGAGGAAACTGTGTTGGCTCGTAGAGAACAGGAGAGTGGCAAGGACGATGGTTTACTTGTGTACATACGTACATTGGGAGGAGAAAGTCATGCGACGGTGGACGCGAGGCTTTTGTGTGAAGAGAAGACCTTCATGCTTTGCTCCGCTTCGCGATGCGTCGCGAGAATCGTCGGCATTAACTCACCTCATGACGTCATTTTCCCCGCATACAGTTGAGCATGTATCTCATTCATACTCGACGTAAACAACGGCTGCAATAACTGAAAATGTTGCATATATTCGTGAACTATCCTTCCACAACAAATCGGGGAATTCTGGTCCTTCCATGAGTTATGGGTCCTCTATTCCAGGACTGGAAATGTTATGGGCCCCGCCAATGACGACGTTTTAATGTCCGAGACTCGATGGCTCCCGATTGTTGCAATAAAACTATTATGGCAGCTTTGCACATTGAAATTGACTTCTATGTACGTCTCGATTACTCGATGTGTATCCCTACTTGTAGAGCATTACTCTGCCTACACATTACTTCCGGTTTTTCCAAAAGAAATTATATGTAATGGCACTATATTAAGGTAAATCCATTGTTAGTTTCAGAATCACGTCATCACGTGTGGACGTACGCAATTACGAAATCCATAAAATCTCAATCATCAACTCAATTTTTCAGAACTAGTCAATAATCCATCCACGCGACGATTCCACACTTACGTTTGAGCAGATAAGCCAACCTACGATGAACGTAACTGAGGTGAACATCATTTATAACTTAGACAAATTTGAAACACGACGATAACAGAAATATTCCAGAAGAACTACATGATTCTTGCACTTTACCCCAATGTTTTCCCGCTGCAGCGATGATGTACACCAGCGCACTGGTGTACATCATCTCATAATTACCGCTTTTCCCGTGTGTTGGAAATCCCGGCATGCAGCGCCGCGGCGCCGGCCCAAGGTGTTAAACAACTGTGGGAAAATTTTAATTGGCCACTCGCAACTTAGAATTCATTTACTGGCTGTGATTTTTTTAACCGTGCGATAATTTAAGGGATTTAAGGGATAAGGGTTTCAGAACAATCCTCTTAACATTTTCGTTTCTTCCCCCGGTAGGAAGTCAGTTTTAACCCGGAAGTTGTCTCTTAGCTTCGAGTTTTTCAGTTTTACGAGGAAAAGTGTTTCTACAGGAATTATTTACATTATTACCTACTTCTTGTCGGTGGGTGCAATTTCAAACCTTAAATTGACGTGCAATTTCATCCTCAGTTCCTCTCAATGTGCTGGTGACAAAAGTGCTAACGAAGGAAGTTGTTAGTCCGTAGGTTGCATTGTGGTCTTGGCGGAAATTAGTTAAGAGTGCCAGTGACTTTTGCTATAGCCATTAGAAGGTCATTTTGGATGGAAAAACATGCTAGTAGGTAGATTTTTTTTGATTTTCCATTTCCCAATTTTCTTACTTTCTGTCCCCTTCACACAACAAGTAGCAGACCAGCCCTATGAACCGGCCGCCTGGGGTTCGTCCCCGCGTTGCCCACGCCTTGAGCCGGCCCAGCCTGCACGTGTTTCGTTCCTCGCAGAGGAAAAACATTAAAAACTTCCTGGTAAAGTACTAGACTGAACATTTTATTAATATCCTTCAGCTTATTAATACATTTCAAGTGTCACTGCGGAGAGGGAAAAAAGTTCCAATTTAGTTATTAAATGAGGCGTGGGATCTCATGAAAAAAGGTGCGAAATGAGGGAATCCCGGTAATGCCGTCAAGTTTGTAATTTTCATCTGGATGTCTCGGCTGATGGATCCTGTAGATGATTTTCTCACTTCTTGGAACAAGGTCGGATAGGGTTGAAAGCTGCGAAGACAATTTAAAAAATTGTGTATGTGCATGTACGATGTACAACTCACATGGGTGGAAGATATCGAAATATGCATATGTTTTAGGTGAAAAAGGCCAAATAAAATATACTCGTATGTGCCTGACTCGCATCGAATACCTATAGCTAAAAACTACGTATACAATGATGGAGCCGAGAGGGGGCTTACATGTGGTCCGGGCTTAACATCAGGTTTGCACTGCACACATCATAGGGAGCGTAAAAAAATGGCGGGTATTTATGCTGCATGTGGTCTACAGGTAGTTTGCGGTCTACATTAATATAAAACAATTTGATGAACGAGGAATAAATTTTTTACTGAATGAATACTCTCACTACCACAATATTTCTAGCGCATAGGTACCTACCTATATTGTAACGAAAAAAAAACATTATACTTTCAATATTAAAATAGATGTTCAATTGAATGACAGTCAGCTCATATAAACTGTGTGCATAGCTTGCAGAGGTGTTGCGAGAAAATTATAATTTTTTTGTTTTTTTTAAGGAACATATTTAAGTTTTTTATCGGCTCGAATAATTTATTATAATTCCTTCGGAAGCATGCCCATCAGAATTGTTTTATGTATCAATAATAAATCAATTCTATTTGCTTCTTTTACATTGCATATTTGTTCCTATGAATAGCGCCACAATGGAGTCGCGTATTTCTATCAAAACTGTGAAAATTATATAATACGTTGTGTTTAAGAGAGAATAATTTCCTATAGACCGCATGTGACATAAATACCAAGTGGGAATCTCCTGAATGTTATAAATTTAAAATAGTTTTTTTCCTTCTCAAAATAAAAAATTAAATAAAAATATTTTTCTATGAGGGATTTAGGGAAAACGTTTATTATTTTAGTGACATTCAATCTATGCAAAAGATTTTCTGAACTCCGTTTAATTTTTCAAGCCGTCTATTTAGACGATCCTCGCCCTAGCCCCTTCACCCGCGGCGAAACCCCCTGCCACACACCTCTTTTCTCTTTTCCACTCCCTCTATTTCTTTTCCACTCCCCATGACGATTCGCCAAGTAGATGTGAAAAACTAATTTCATTTCCCTCCAGAGCTCGTTCCATTTAAGAACGTCATCTGACGCCAGCTTAACAGGAAGCTATTAAAAACGCTACAATTTCCGGTGTTATCAAGACTCCGGCGCGCGGTCCATGCCTCCTTCTCTTGCATCCTTAACACCCCACTCCCGTCCTTGTCTGCTCACCCTTCTTCCTCTTCTCCTCTTCCTTCCCCCCTCCCTCACTCCTACCTCCCCTCCTTCCCCACCATCACCCAATTCCCCCCTCCCGCCTTAAGAAATGTTCCACCGAAAAGAATGATGTAAACGTCATTCTTTCATCAAATTCGCGTTACTTGTGGAAAATAGGGTTCTCTGTCATTTTACTATTATTATTATTATTATTAGAACGATATACCGGTTTAAGTAGGTTTGAATGGGAGAATGTAAACTTCCTCTAGATATTTAGTAAGCGAAGGACACTATACCCTTAGACCTGTGGTTCGCAAAGTGAGAGCTACCGTCCCATTAGGGGCGGTAGCTCCCACTAGGTAGGCGAAGAGAGAAGGCAAGGGAGGAGGGGGAAGGGGACAAGGGGGCTGGATGGGGGCGCCGGAGGCAGGGTCCTGTCCTAAGGGTCTAATACACGTACGTCCAAAGATGAACGATATTGAATTTGGAATAAATATTAATTAATTCATAATTGCTTTAATCTTACCTTACTTTAGTCATGTAGTCTATGGTTTTAAAACTTACGGTTAGGGGGGCGTTGAGTATAGGTATATGGAATCAAGGTGGATCGCAAAAGGTTTTGAAAACACTGCCTTACCCATTCAGTGTTTTACTTCTCTTCATCCTTGAGTTAGGATCTAAGAAGTGAGTGCATCAAAATTTGATTTTTACAAGTGCAGTGCCGTATCTACCGATAATATTTATTTCTTCATGTCAGCATACGTCCTACCATTCTTAATTCCGTCCGAAAACCTATTCTTTTCCTTCTCCTTCCCTACTTGTCCAACACCCTTCCCTCTATCTCGGGCTTCAGTATCCCTTCGCTCCTCATTACCTCTTCCAAACATATACTCTGCCTCCTTTTCCCAGTAGTTTCCTCTCTTCACCCAAACGCCCGCAGCCTTCCTCTAGTTTGTGCCTTCCCACTTCAATGACCCCTTATGAATCATTCGAGAAAATCAAATGGCAATAAGGGCTTGGGGTAGTTTGAGTGAGATATCACTTCCCTTAGGATTTGATTAATTTGACCTCATTTTAAAGAAAAAACTCCCATATTTCCAATGATATCATAAATACTTATCCCTTGCCGAACTACTTTTAGAGCAATTTGCCCAAAAATATAAGTTTTTTACATCCGATAGATTACAGCTCTGCGCTCCAGAGGAAGAATATTGGAAAAATTAGGAATTTCTGACTATATTTCGTCATAATACTAACGGTATGTAGTTTGTACGTTTTATCAATAATTTATAAAATATAATCAATAACTCGCCGCAGTAATTATTACAGAATTGCAAACAAATATCTGTTGTGAAGGCGTTTCCATCCTATGGCGTGAAAACATCAGTCAAGTCAAAGACTTGTATGTATATAATAATTTAATTTCTAAGAAATATTAACATATATAGATATATTTTTGAACTATTAATATTATAATATTTACTTCGGTCTTCTCTGAAAATAAGAAAATATAAGTCGAATACGGTCTCCATCATGACTTGGGAAATACCTCACTCAAACTACTGTAAACTCTCCTTTGCTTTTTAATAACACTTAAAGCAAAATTAAATATAAGTTTTATAGTCAAAATTCGCTAGTACAAAGGAAATGGCAATTAAGTCAGCTCCTCAGCCTGGAAAAATAATCCTTTGACTTAAGTATTTTTTTTACTAATATTCATTTTAAGTACCTGACTTTTGATTTTCAAGAGCTTAAGTGCGGTGTACGGAAAGTAAGATGAGCTGCGAAGTACTTGATGTGGTGGGTGAGTAGAGAAAACTTCTGGAGGATATTTAGGAGTAGGTTGAATAGGTGACTGGAAGAGGTAATGAGGAGTGATTGGGTGCTGAAGGCCGTGATAGAGGGGAGGATTTTGGGTAAGAGGGGAAGGTAAGACAAGAGGATATGTTTTATGGACGGAATGATGAGAAGTAGGTATGCTGAGACAAATAAAGAAATCGTAATCTGAGATAGGGGTCTGTACTTTTGAAAATCTGGAGTAATTTTTATTCTCTTCCAGTCAAACTTAGCTTAACCGGATAAACACCCTGCGAATTGATTGGAAAATATGTCATTAGTGACTGCGTTATTAAAACTGACAGAAGGAAGCATATCTTGAGCATTACTGAGTTTCAAAAGTTTCAGATCTCTTCAACTGGAACGAATCACAATTATTAGGTGTACTTGTGACCGCTGCAATATGTGCTGTGTGAAAATTTTGCGTATAGTCACTGTGAGTAAAAGATGCGATTCCGTGTCCATTGGACCAGAAATATTTCTTTCAAAGTCAAATTTTCTATCACCTCCAGAAGTTACGCAAATTACTTAACTATCACACCGGAGAAATATATCCCGTAAACCACCCAGTCCTCTACACCACTGTTTCCTCCTCTCCTGTTTCTTCTTTTTTAAGGCATCTGGCCTAAAAAAACGCTTGAAGTAGTCTTTCGCGTGTCTTCTTCCGGTGACGATTAAACCCCGTATCGCACGACGCTCGATTCTGTACAAGTCCGTGCCTGTGTTTGCCGGCCGGAAGACGGAGCTCAAGAGCGCATATGTACTTCATATCTTGGGTTCTGCATCGTGCCTCCTCAACGAACCTGGAGTGCCGAGGGCAATGCCGATCACAAGTCTATAAAGCCCCGTCCTCTATCGTCGCTGCGTGTCCGCCCGCTTAAACACCACCCACCCTGCGTGGTTTTACATGCACCGCAGGAAAGTTCATGTTTTTCACAAGGTAGTTTGTATGTGAGTCTGACTACGGCGGGCACGGATCCACTCAATTTCACCAAGTCTGTGCAGACCCGACTCCGAAGGAGACTCCTATCACTAGCCTAGCGCGCTAAGTTCACCGGTGTGACAAGTTCTTTCCTAGACAGCCAGTATGAATGGATTCGATAATGACGATAAAATCCGGCTGAATACATACACCTGATACGAAAGTCTGTTTCACACTCCTCAACGTAGGTTATGTTAGGTATGCCTGTGCGATTATCGAAAAAAAATCGATATCGATCAATTATAAGAATAATTGGAAATGTGGTCGATTCAATTCTCGGGAATTGAAGAAATGACAATTAATTGACGTCATTCAATTAATTGACAAAGGCCGGTGAATTGGCATCAAAATGGGTGTCAATTAATTGTCATTACTATATTAATTGACATCAACCAATTTATTGACATGACTCAATTGGATCGTGTTTTTCAAAAGCTTCCCTTTGGCAATGAGAAGAATGAAAGAACTAATTTGAAAAAACAACAAAATAATTCAATCAGTTCATTCATTCAAGTATTCTACCAGCTGATTGGTAGGTTGTTGGACAGTCCCCATTTTGTATCCCAACCTAATAGAAATTGTCTCGCTTTCCCTCCTAAGTTATTAGATCCCTCTTCAATTCTTCATATCTTCTACCTCCTCTTATTTCGTCCAGAATTCCTATCCTCTTCCTTCCTCTCCCACGTTTCCCCAGTGTTCTCCCCTCTATCACTCTCTTCAGCATGCCCTCTCCTCTCAAAACCTCCTCCATCCATCTCTTCTGCCTTCCCCGAACCTCTGCCACAAGCTTCCTCTCCTCTCCGACCATATCCAATACCTCCTCGTTCGTCTTTCTCGCCATCCAGCTAACCTTCTCCATCCTTCTCCAAACCCACATCTCAAACGCCTCAAGTCTACGCACATCCTCCCTTCGCAATGACCACGTTTCCGACCCATATAGCGCCACGCTCCATATTAAAGTTTTCACCAACCTCTTCTTTATGTCTCTTCTCAGACCCCCCCTCATCAATTCCTTTCTCTTCGAAAATGCTTCTTTAGCGAGCGCAATTCTGCATCTGATGTCCTTACCACTAAACCCATTCGCCTCCAAAATACTACCCAGATATGTAAACTGCTCGACCTGCTCTATCTTCTGCCCTCCCAACCTTATATTCAGCCTCGCCTTCTTACTTCTACAAAATCTCATTACTTTCGTTTTCTTGTGATTGATCTTCATCCCATACTTTTCGCACTGCACCTCTAATGCATTCACCATTGACTGTAACCCCTTGGCCGACTGACTAACTAATGCTTGATCATCTGCAAATGTCACTGATTTTATCAGCTCCCCTCCTACCTTTGTTCCTACTTCCTCCTCCCCCCATGCCTCCCTTACCATTTCCTCTGAATACACGTTAAAAAGCAACGGCGATAGTGGGCACCCTTGCCGCACTCCCCGTCCTATCGTGGCCCATCCCGATTCACCATTGGCTACCCTAACCTGCGCCGTCTGGTTCATATACAAATTCCGAACCAGACGCCTGTCCCTCCAATCGACTCCTAATTTCTTCAACACTCCCATTAATTTCGTCCATTCCACCCGATCAAACGCCTTCTCGAAATCTACGAAGCATGCAAAAACATCCTGCCCATACTCTAGGTTTCTTTCTACTAGCGTCCTCATCACCGCTATAGCGTCTCTCGTTCCCGTCCCTCTCCTGAACCCGAACTGGTCGTCACCCAGGTATTCATTTGCCTTCTTCTCTAGCCTTCTGTTTAGAATCCTCAGAACTACTTTGGCCGCGTGGGATATTAAGCTTATTGTCCTATAGTCTTCGCAAGTTTTTGCCTTACTCTTTTTCGGTATTAGAATTAGTACAGTCTTCGCGAAGTCTTCCGGCCACACTCCATCCTCATAAATCCTACGAATAAGCGCAAAAAGTTTTCCTCTTCCGTTCTTCCCCATGCTCTTTAAAAACTCTGCAGGTATGTCATCTATTCCTACCGCCTTATTCCTTTTCATGTCTCTTAGAGCTCTTTCGATTTCGCTATCTAGGATACTTGGTCCGATGCCATCGCTGTCGATGTCGTCTTCCCTTTCTATATCTAACCTATTGGGCCTTGTTTCTTTACTATAGAGCTCTTCAACATACTCCTTCCACCTCTCCTGGATCTCTCTCGGTTCTACGATCATCTTTCCCGTCTTGTCTGTTATCGTTGTAATTCCCCTTCCCTTGTTACCACCCGTCAGTTCCTTTACTTTCCGATATAATGCATCTGCTCTTCCCTCTTTTTGGTATTTCTCTAACGCGTCGATTTGTTCTCTCCACCACGCCTCTCTTGCTTTCTTTGTTTCTCTTCTAAGCCTGTTATTAAATTCTCGGTATTTTCTCTTACCTAGCTCTGAGTTTACGCTCTTCCATTTCCTTCTCTCCTCCATCTCCCTGATCATCTCCTTCGTGATCCACGGTTTTCTAATTTTAGTTGCACTCACTACGCCTACCGTTGCTTTCGCCGCTTCTATAATTCCGTTTCTCAAACTTCCCCATTCATCTTCGACTGATCTAACTCCATGGACCTCACCCATTCTCTCATCCACCTTCTCCCGATACTTCTTCTTCATTTCCCCAGTTAATGCCTCCGTATTCCACTTTCGTACCCTCCTTCCCATTCTCATCTTTTTCAGTTTTACCCGACATTTCATGACTAATAAGTTGTGGTCTGTGTCTGCATCAGCTCCTGGATAAGTATGCGAGTTTTTAACACTATTCCTGTATCTGTGACGTACCATTATATAATCTATCTGGAACCTATCTGTGTCTCCCGGCTTCTTACAAGTGTACCTACGTCGAGGATGATGTCTGAACCATGTATTCGTAATTACTAGGTTATTTCTGCGGCAAAACCCCACAGCTTTCTCGCCCTGGTCGTTTCTCCTTCCTAGCCCGTAATCGCCCACCTCCCGCCCATCTCTTCCTTCACCCACCACCGCGTTCCAATCCCCCATTACTACCAGGTGCTTACTTCCTGGTATCCTACCAATTATTTCCTCTAGCTGATCGTACACCCCATCTACCTCCTCCTCTTTATGATTAGAGGTAGGCATATAAACCTGGATTATAACTAAATTCGTTGGTTCTGCTTTTAGTTCCACGACTATTATCCTATCACTCACCTGTTCTGCATACACTACTTTTCTACCGAGTTTCCTATTCATTAAGAATGCAACCCCGCGCTGACTTTCATTCCCTCCACTATAAATTACTCTATAGTCGCCGCTCCAGTAATCCCCGTCATCCTTCCATCTTACTTCACCCAGACCCATGATGTCTACACCCACCCTCTCCATTTCTTTCTTTATATTCTCTAGCTTCCCCGCCCTCAGCATAGTCCTAACATTCCACGTGCCTATTCTGATAGTTTCGTTCCTCTTCTTTATCTTCTTTTCCTCTGCTGCTGCTGCTACGTCTGAGCAAGGCTTTCGTGTGATGACGACCGCAGGGGCCTTGCTCCCACCGCTGCCGGGCACGACACCCGGCCCTCTTGGCCGAGTCCCGTAGTTGCCAGGATTCATTATCAATTGAGAACTGTCCATAATTTCAAGGTTTCTGTTTTAATTGAGATAGTCTTCCGTGGCCTTACTCAATAGTGTTTTTTACGTGACACCATCACTTCAGAGGCCGCCCCACTGGGGTCAGACGCCTTTTGCAGCCGCCTCACTGAGGTACAGACGCTGCGCGGACTACCATTCGTCTGTCTCCTAACCTTCGACCAATCTGGCATGGGTGACCCTACCAGGAGCAATGCTCCCGCCAGTGCAGCTCTAGGGGTCATCGGAGCACGCAAGCCCTTCAACAACGACAAGGTTGTAGTCCAAGAGAAGAGAATTCAATCAGTTAACTTTTATTAATTAATTAAATGAATAGATTGCTATTTGAAGACAGGCAGATGAGATCCTCAGCGTGTTCTTCCGACAGACACGGGCGTGAGTCGATGACAATGTTCCCACTGAGACTGAACAACCTCTCGGACGCAGTGCTAGCTTCTGGGATATGTTCTTGCTAACTTCTGGAGGGATGGGTAAGTGGTGGCCGTCACCACCGTCAATAATCGTCAATTAATCGATTTCATTTGTGAATTGAATAGCAATTGACAATTGAACAACAATTGACACTTGAAAAAAATTGACAATCGAGTGGATTACCTCAATCGATATCGATATGCTGAAATAATCGATGAATTGTAAAAATAATTGAATCGACGATTCAATAAATCGAGTAATCGAACAGGCCTAGGCTGTTAGGACACTAAACATTAAATAGGGTGGGAATAAGAATTAATGTTTGGAGCCGTCTGTTCAATGACATCTCTTCCCAAGGACGGAAGGGCTAGCGCTCTCCAAGTACCTTTGGAGTTAGATTGGCGGAACCAATAATAATTGCTCCCGGTAGGGCCACTCATGCAGGATAGGTCAAATGGCAGGAGCCAGACGAAAAGTAGTCCGCCAAGGGTCTGTACCTCAGCGAGACGGACTCCGAAGTAATATGTCACTTTGAAAACTCTATTGGGGAAAACAAAGGTAAACAACTTTAATTATTGCTTTCCCAAGAGTACTTACGCACAGTAAGTGATAGCTAAATGAAAGGTTTACCTACTAGAGAGTTTTCTTTTCCTTCTTCTTCTAACTTTTATCTTCGGAAAAAAGTCACAACTTTGATTAAATACTCAAGTCCAACAAATTGCAATTGATGAATTAAAAAACACACTCTATCCTGTCTGACAGGAAGTCAAAAGTTTTAATCATTACGAGTAATGCCATATTGCAAAATGACATTGACTTTGGCGAATTTTAGCCTCTCCGGTATTTTATATATATATATTTCATGTATTCTATGTATATACTGCCCTCATAAAACTCTTGGTATTTTTAATAACTCCATCTCTCGCCAATAACTGGAACGAAAAGGTCACCGGGGCGTGAAAAAATCGCGTGTAAATCAAAGTCCGGGAACCAGTTCGGATTTTTCCAATATTCGACGAGATGGTGGGGAAGTGGGGATGAGTAGTGTGGAATGGGGAGAAAGAAGAGAAGAAAACACATCAACGGTATCATCTATAGGATAAAATTTTTTTGTCGCGACAATCCCGATTCCCGGAGCTTAATAAAAACCGTTGAATGGGAGTGAAAGGGAGATGGTGGAAGAGACATTGGATAAGGAGAGGTGGGAGCGACAGAAAGGGAAAAAATATGCATGTGTGTTCAAATAGACGGAGTTGTGCGATTTTCAATTTACAATATCGCTGCTAGATGAGAAAAAACATCGAAGTATCGCCTATAAATCGCATAATGAACGATAAATCAAACTATAAACAATAAATCAAATTATCGATGGAAAATCGATTTACAAATAGTTAATAGAGTGCCTACGATAAATCAAAATATTGACGATTAACCGACGTGACGATGATGCACTGGTATATTACCCGAGTGGACCTGTTGGCGTGAATCTAGTGCTGACGAAAATGTCATCTGTATCATTATGTCAGCAATAATTATTTGCAATATCATCCATGTTATCATCATATTTGCAATATCATCCGGCATTCATGGTCAAAAGGCCACTACTCTGCTCGAAGAGCATAAGACTGGAGACAAGGAAACAATGCGTGAAAACATTCCTGTGGGCAGTGGCACTCTAAGGATCAGAAGCATGGACCATTCGAAAAACTGACCAGAAAAGAATAAAAGCCTTCGAGACCTGGTGCTGGAGGAGGATGCTAAAGATCAAATTGACGGATAGGGTGAGAAACGAGGAGGTATACAGAAGAATTGGAGAAGAGAGGGCACTGTGGAGCACCATACGCCAAAGAAGAACACGGTGGGTTGGCCATGTTATGAGACACAACAATTACATAAGAAGCATAATGGAGAGAAAAATTGAAGGGAATGTCCCCAGAGGAAGACCAAGAGGCAAGTACTTGAGGCAAGTCAAGAGGGATACGGGGAAGAAGAACTATGGGAGGTGAAGGAACTGGCATGGGATAGGGCGAAATGGAGGTCTGCAGTATACCAATCCTAGGATTGTAATACTATGATGATCATCCATATCATTTTTAGTCATATCTTTCATCCTCCATAAACAATTCTATTTCTTATTGTTAGTAAAGTTCATATCGTTTTGTAGAAAGCGGGTGATCATTGCTGTGTGGATATTAATCGCCATTATCCAAAATATTAGCCAAATTCTAAAAAGGGCGATATTTATCGGCCCTTGATGGTTCGATTCATTTATGAAATTGCGCTTGCCGATAGCATTTGATTTCAGTAATGATAAACTGAGACTGTATCTACCTATAATCGTTAGCAGGTTAACCCAGTTATTTCTCGCATCGTAGTGCACTTGAGGGCAAAATTCGAGTTCAGCAGTGAAACTTACTGATAGACACCTGCATGCAATTTTCCTTTCTCAACTAATTGATTTCATGGATGACTAGCGAGGAATCTCTTGAGGTAGTGCTCACATGTTAGTATTTTGTAGGCCAGTGAAAAAGATTTTGGTGTCCCTCGAACTTCACAAAACTCAAGTGATTGAAAACTCGTTGAATAGCACGGCTTGAGTTAATCGGAAAAGTCTGCAGTCTTTTGGCCCTCTTCCCTTTCTGCATTTTACTTACCAATTTAAGGAGAATTTGTAGGAGTGTGTTTTTATCGCCCAGCTCAGCGCATCGCGAGAAAGATAATCCATTACGGAAGAATTAAATATGTACCTACCTTAGTTAATTCCACTTGTATGACTTATTGCCACGACCCGGGTTTCGACACTGATGACTACCACTACTATGTCTGCAACCCCCTCCCCCACCCCCTCACAACCATTTCCACCCGCTAGATCCCCCCCCTACCAGTGCACGTGTGCACTCGCGTTATTTTTATGTTTCAATTACGCTCATGAGAGCGAAAACGTGATCGTCATTATTCACATGTTGTCAGATGCTTTTAATCAATAGTTTTAATTGGTGTTTTGCATTCTATCTGTGAGGATTTCCCTTGTAGAGCAGTTTAATGTTTAGACATTGATAACGACAAAGCGAAAGATGGAACTGTGATTCCACCCCGGATTCTCTAAGCAGGAAGATTTCGCTGTTTTTGAGCTAACAGACTACTATACTAATGAAATTTGAGGTCACAACCTCGAACAGTTACGGAAAGTTAAAATAAATGACGCCATTCAATAGTCGAGAGGTGGGAGAATTGCAGAAACATAGCACTAGTAGTTTTTCACCAGTCAAATATTAAATACGAATAGTTTCGATTTTACTACATCATCTTCAAGTCCTGGAGGCCATCCAATTGGAGATGATGTTCAATTCATTCAACTGCAGATGTTTTGTTTCTGTAATTATGTAACGGTTCCACCACATCAAACCTGAACGGGTATTATATAGAGATGTGAGTGGGTATGACGTTATGACCACGTCATTGCTGATGTCGATTCCTTACCAAATAAGGCTGCAAGAGTTGGCGACCGTAGGATTTTCGGGTTTTGTTGGTTTGAAGAAACCAGGAGGTAATGAAAAAAGGATACCATACTGCAACTTTCCCATTTGTTTCGTCGTCCCACCGCAGTTTTGGTGGCGCCACATGGACCTCAAAACCACCCCTCCCCTCCGCCTCAGCTTCGTTTCACCCTCCACCTCCCCTGCTTCCCCAACCCTCTCTCAGGCCCCAGCTCAGGGGGGCGTACACCAAAATCTAATTTTCTCGACGTTCCTGTTTTTTTATATCGAAATCTTTATTATTTCTCCTCACCCCCGTAAGGTACCCTTTCCACGACACAGGGTCTTTCCCACACCACCTCCGATTCCCTCTCCTCCCTTCTCCCACAACCCTCTCCCTCTCTCCTCACGAACCCCTCCACCATAACTCCCCCACACCCCCGTAACATACATCCCTCTTCTGCTGGATATCAGTTTTTTCAATATCCATCCCCCTTATTTCTCGCGCGTCGGGGCCACACCGATCTCTAACTCTCGCAAAATAACGCCCCGAACGCCGGGCCAGGCCGCCGCCGCAGCGCACACCGACCGAAGCCCTATTCTCGTATCCTTCCCCAGTGCCTTTCTCCCCGCCGTCACCATCACCATAAACATCGTCCGAGAACAAACATCTTCGCGGAAATAATCCCTTTCCTAATTAGTGTAGGTCGCTCAGCGCTTAGTTGACAGTACCGGCTCTTATTGATGTACTAGTTAGTTCTAAGGCGCCCATAGATGAGTTTTATGCTGTGTTAGCTAAATTATTTAAATTCCTTATTTGAGGTATGCAAATTTTCCAATAAAAAACGCCTATGGGTAAAAATAATGGCATTTTAAAATTTAAGTGACTGTGGCTCCACCCAACTTGTTTTGCTCCCCGAAATTAATTTTTCCAGTAAAAAATTTCCTTGGGTAAAAATAAAGATGAGCGAAAAAACTATGAAAAAAATAAAAGAAATATTTACCGCACCAAGGCATCAAACTCCATACCTTCCACTCAACAATCCACCACCTTACCACCTGTCTTCCGCTTCCCTGAAGGAATAGGCAGTTCACAGGGCCTAAAAGAGTTTTTGTGACTGTGGCTCCATCTTACAGCGTTACAGAGTCAGTCTGTCAGTCAGTCAGTGATGAGCGTAACTATATATACTAATTGCCTTTCTCGTGAAAATTTCCATAAGGTCGGAGTTGCGATGTTGCCCATAATAGCTGAAAAATGTACGTATAGTGAGCAATATATCGTTAGGCGAGACGTTGTTAGCATGATGTTTCTATCGAATTATTAATAACTTCGCGGTCCATGTTCGTTAAGGACACGCGTCGGGATTTAAAAAAAAACAGCGTTTTTGCCGGAGAAGGGCTAATGAACGTTGCCTGCATTGCCCATCAAAATGTTTATTATCATGCCGCTTGAAATGAATAAAAAAACATAAAGAAAATATGTAAAAAATAAAATAAGACAATAGGAAAGGAAAGGAGAGAATAGAGACGGAGGGAGTGTACCAGCTATCATGCAAGGCATGCGATAAAGTGTGCATAGAGGAAACAGGAAGAACCATTCAGAAGGTTCAACACGCATTCCTACCCTTTCCTCTATCACCTCCATATGAATATATATTTTAATGCGCATTAAAGACAATATTCATTAGCCCTGTGTAGGTCTACATCAAAGGAGAAGAAACGTTTTTTTAATCCTGACGCGGGTTATATCAAAATAACAGTCCTTCTTGCTGTTTCTAGTTTGAACAAATATTCGACTCTCTCCACATTTCATTCCGGTTAATCGTTACAACGATGGGGAGTGTTCCACGATATAACTACGTACTGGCGACATTATCTTAAACCCACGGAAATGTGGAAATAGAAAGATGGACCACGGATAGCTATTGACTTATGTCACTAGGCCGGGCGCTGACGCGCAATTTCTATAGGGCGTTCCACTTTCCGTTGACAGTTTCGCCTCTTAAGGAAATTCGTTTCCTATGTAAATCTCCCTAAGATCGGAGGTTGTCAATGTGGCCAAAAGTAGCAGGAAAATTAACATACCATGCTATTCAATAAACCAACTTCAAGTCAAGGAGTCTCCCACTATGCTAATACAATTCCCTAAAATAACTATCTTAAACTTAGCATGGTTTTGGATATGGTTGCCTATGTGACCTGGGGGTGAGCTCACGAGACATAAGTTTAACAATGTGTGTTTCTGTCGACTGAATGTTCAGCGCTCCAAAGCAGGGATATTAGGAGGAGAATTCCTCAGTCGTATAGGAAGAAGTCGGTAATATCAAGGGACTGACTTCGAGCATGTGTATGAATGTAAAGAAAAGTTTGGCGAAGGGTTTAATGAAGAAATATGCGTTATATAGTGCAGAAACATGGACTCTGAGGAAAGATGGTGAGAATGGGCTGAAGGAATTTGAGATGAGGATGAGGAGGAGAATGGAGAAAGTGCGGTTGACGGTAAAGAAGACAAACGAGGAAGGTGGGAGAGGAGAGGAAGCTCCTGAATGAGATAAGAAGAAGGCAGAGTAGGCAATTGGTTTGAAGAGGGAATTAGGGGTGAAGGGATGCTCAAGGCCGTGATAGAGAGAACGTTGGATAAGGAGGAAGGGGGAAGAAAAACATTAGTATTTAGGGGCGAGATAAAGAGAGGTAGGACGTATGTTGAGGTGAAGAAATACATTGTGTAAGAGGTAGAGTCCTGCGCCTGTAAAAAAGTGTAGAAGCTTTTTACGTTTTTCCATTAAAACCCACCGAAACCGTGTATTTTACCTCTATACGTAACTGTAGTTATAATTAAAGAAGTCGGCCACTGAGGTGATTCGCGCCATTTAAGACAGGTGGTAAAACGGTATGGGTCGAATTACTTGTCGGTTTTTTCATTCATGCATGCCCATGACGATGTTCCTTTTCGGGGTAAGCACAGTCAAAAAAGCTCAATTATCGGTGATAGCCCAGTAGATCTGACTCTGCTTTAATAATTTCCTCCATACTGCCCTATTCTCGCACACCTCTTTTGCTTCAGTTGCCCTCATACATTTGCTTCACACACGTTCTCTGTTTTCTCCCATAATTCCTTCCCTGAAAATTATCTTCCACCAATTTGACCCATGACTTTCTCGATCTTCCTCTGACGCCATTCACTCATTTTTCATAAATCTACTTTGCTACTCACATACACTCCCTCGACATGGCCAAACCTAAGAAGCCCGCTCATTTTGTAGTTTTCTATTACCGGGGCATTTATTAATGTGAATGATGAAAGAATATGGAATAAATGTGATTTTTCATCCCTGCTTAAATGTAGACGTATCAAGTCAGCGAGGAGGAAATTTTTGCTAACTGCTTGAAATCATCTCATCGTCATTGGATATTCTACCATCTGGTTAGTAGGTTTTTAAAAAGTCCTTATCCTAATTTCCCAATTTATAAGAAATCTTCTTACTTTCCCTCTTCATAAATTGTTCCCCGTCACGTATTTCTTGAATTCCTCGTCACCTTATGTCGTCCAAACTTCCCACTCTCATTGCAACCTCTTCCATGCCTCCCCAGCCTTCTCCCCTCTATCACCCTCTTCAACATTCTCTCTCCTCTCAACACGTCCTCTATCCAATTTTTATGCCTCCTCCGAATCTGCGCTACAAATTTCATTCCGTAAACACTGCCGTGAAATAGTATTTTTGGCAGCTTGACCTAATATGTGATGCCCTCTCCTCTCCGATCATTATCCGACCCCTTCCACAGGATCCTTCCCCTCCTTCACGTCACGCTTTCTGCAGACCACTGCCACCATGTTTCTTTACCACTAAAATCATAAAACCGAAGTCTGGTGGAGCGACTATTGAGTGACTGTGGCGAGTACGGGGTTTGCGGTTTCGAGAGTGTCCGAGGCTCATTGGATATTTGAGGAAGGCGGCAAAAGGACAACTTGGAAATTGGCGCCATTGAGGACAGGCAGGAAGAATGGTATTTGCGGGATTTTTTACTAGAAAAAGAAGCAAGGGTGGAAGAAAACCCGATATCTGCAGTAATGTGCTCTTAGCGGAAGGCGACAACGTTATCACGGTTTAAGTGCTGTACTTGAAGTGACCTCCACATGGCAACCAATTCGGGATCGGTATTCCAATACAAACCTACGCCACTGCCGGGAGTCAAACCCGGGTCCTGGTGGGAGAGAGACCTCTACTCTCAGCCTCCTCACTAAGTCGATACTTGAAATAGTTTTTAACGCCGGTCTTTAAATTGGCCTTTTAAAAATTTAAATAGAATCTCACTGTAAGTGTATTGAGAACTAAATATTGATGTAGGAAATCTTCTCGGGTTCTTCACCGGTTCAGGTTTAATCAGGTAACAGCCAGACTCAGTGGAGAACCTAAGAAAAATTCCTACATCAAAGACGCCAGGAAAGTACCAGATCTTAGGACAAAACGTTGAATTAATTGTACTGAAAAATCAAAATAAATTTGACCCAAGGTCTTTCTTGGTTTTATCTTAATTTTTGTCGATATAGATGTTTACCATAACCTGTCTTTATCAGTGATGACTGCAAATGTTAGATTTTTGGTAATACTGTAATATGACCAAATATTTTCACGCTGTGAACTCTTGTTTAGTCTTTTGATCTTACACGAGATGAACGAAAATGTTCTTAGTGAACTAAAAAACTGCTATTTTTTCAACATCTGCCGTGATTCAAACCTGGGTCCTTCGGGTTGGGAATCCAGTACACAAACGACCATACCAACCTCATATCCCACGTGTAACCACCACTCCCTGGAATGGAGTGGTGGTGGAGACGTGACGGTGGCTGAAGAGGAAGGGGGAGGTTTAGGGATGGAAGAACGAAATAGTGGCCGTGGTAGGTGGATATGAACGTCATAGAAATTTCATCAAGAGAGGTCTGCTTGGATATTGCGGCCCGCCAGGGGAGAAAAAAAAACATATATGTATGAAGAGTGAAGAGGGGCAGGAGGAGGAAGGGGAAGAAGTAGGAAGAGGGAGCGAGGAGCGAGAGGGAGATATGAAAGAGAAGGAAAAAATTGCAATAAAAAATTGTAGAAGTGAACAAGAAATATAAAGTTGTGCATGGAATGAGGGAGAGAGGAGAAGGAGGACATTGGGGAGATACGAGAAGCATTGTGGCTACGGGATGTTGCGATGTATCGAATGCTACTCGTAATATGCCGGAGATTTTGCGATTCGAGATTGATCGTGTCCCGGTTTCGGCGATGCATAGAATCGCGACATATTGAGATTCAATGCGTTATTCCAAGGATGGTAAGTATTGCGATTGCAAGATGTTGCAATATATCAAATGCTAAATCGATATAGCTGATATATCGCGATCTAAGATCGATTGTGTCCCGGTTTCGCGATGCATCGAATGGCGACGTATTGCGTTGCAATGCGATATTCCGCAGGTAATGCGTCACGATTTCTTTTATCAAACCGGTTTTGCGCCTTCTCGAATTGCTATGTATTGCGCTGTAATGGGATATACAAATACAAATGCGATGCAAAAGAAATTTGGAAGGTAAACGATTCTCCGGATGTATTGCTTAATGATCTAAAATATTCACTTTTCTAATGATTGTCTGCATAAACGACATATATGAGTTATGAAATCTTTAAGTAAAAGCAATCATACAATGCGCGTTTTAGAAACATTCCATAAACTTATAATTAATATTTAATAAATTCCGTTTCATTCATGGTCTAACAACTCATTTGGCTTAATGTAATGCAGGTTTGTACTTATGTGTTCTATAGGTAACCAGATGGCGGATGCGCAATTAATCCCTTCGGGGGTATATTAATTGATACTAGAGTTATTATGCGTATAGTGACGACTCTATTGACCCATGGTGACTATCTCTAATGTGCATAAGTAATTTTAAGCATAAAATAAGCACAAAAATTGTTGCAGTTGTGGGAGAATGGACCAATACTTCGACGCAGTGACTACCGGGGAATATGTTACGTAAGCGATAGTTCCTGCAGTGCGAATTTTATTATGAAGTAAATAATTTTATGGATCTCATAACTATCGATCCCATTGCTATGGAGCGTTCCATATTTACTTAACAGTTTGAGCTATTATCGCGATTCATTTCCTGTGTAAATCTCTATAAGGTCAAAGGTGCGCTGTTGCCAATAGCAATGGGAAAATTAACATAATGCTATGCAGTACATTAACTGTCTATCAAGGGGTCTTTAAACGAGAAGATATTTTTCCCAAAAGTAAGTCACTTATATTTTTTAGAGGTGTTGGAGATGGTTGCCCTCGTGGGCCTGGAGGTGAACACACCCTGCGAAAGTTTGGCAACAGCGCTCTCCATAAGGCTCATAGTGTGAACAAAATTTGGAACCTTATAGAGCATGTATACAATAGAGGGTGCGTGAGCTATCCTTGCAATGTATTGTTAGTGGAGCCAGAGCAAGCTGGTACATGTGACGTCAGACATGGAAACCGATTAATGTGTTTATACTCCTAAGCCAGAAGACCGCATGGAAAACTAAAAGAAAGCGCTCACACGATTGAAAATTTGTATTTTAAAAAGATATTTTCGTAATGCCGTTTTGCTGTTCTGCTTTCAATCACCCAGAAAAGTCGAAGAAAGGTGGTTTGTCATTGCTGATTCCTAGTGATGCATTCTCCGTATAGTACTTCTCTTTTATGAACATGTGTTTAAAATTTAATATTCGCATCTATACAGCGAGAGCCGAATTATATTTAAACAATATATATATGCATTTTTAGCATAGGCTTTTTAGGTATTATCGGCAGCCTTGCCCTGTCTGACGTCTCACACCTTGGGGGTTGCTCTGGAGACAACTTTCTCCACCACCAGCGTATCTATTGTATACATGCTTTAAGTCTGGAACTGTCTATAAATGTTTGCGCAAACAGTTATTGAACCCTATAAACCTTCTTCCAACTTACTTTCTAACGACATTAAGGCTTGAGCAATTTTCCCCGAGCTCCGCTGATTTTTTCTTCTTTATTCGTCTCTTTGCCCTCATCTGGCTTTTTCTAAAGAGAAATGTGGAGTCTTGTTAGAGAGAAATGACGTAATCCAAAGGATAGGGACTATCCGCCAAGGGCCAGGTCGCCAATCATTTGAGCAAAGGTTTCACCGAAATTAAGTGATCTTCGCTAGCGCTGAGTCACGAAACTGTTTCGTATTCACTTCCCCCGTCCTTTCAATCCTCATTTACATTCGTCCAATAATAGGTGACTGGGCGTGCCAGGCGTGGTTTCATCACAAAAAGGGAGTTTCGTGTAATGAAATCATTGACGTTTTCCCCCCTGGAACCAGAAATGAATGCAGATTTGAGACATTCTTGAGGTTTCATCGATTTCGTCTATCTTAATCAGTAATTTTTTCTGTTTCCGTTTTCAATGAAAAAAAAGCTGCAAGATTTATGGATGGTGTCGCGTAAGCCGTAAGAGTCATGGCCCTCGGATTTTTGAATTTATATAAGACTAAACGAATTTGACATGTTATATTTCTTTATTATCTGTATTTGACATAGTTTTTCTACCAATATAAGGGGAACAAAACACTATCTAAGGTAGATGTACGCAGATCAGGGTTATGCCAATAACATCAACTCTGTGAGGAGCAAGGGAAGAGTAGAGAAAGTAGCGGTATTACGCACGGCGCGGCGGTAATACATAAGTCTTGAGTCTCTGTCCATTTGTGTAGTTGCAAAATACATATATGTTAACGGTCCCTCTCCATTGTGATAATATCTGTAGTGTAGTAGTGCATGATTGTGAGGCTTTGCCTCGTGACAAGCATTATCGATTTATGCTAATGCATAATTAGTCTTAGTTACACTAAATTTAGGGTGTAGTGTAATGCATGTTGGTGAATACTCACCCCCTGCCACACACCCCTGTGGTGGCTTTCAGGGTATTTTGTAGATGTAGATTATGATGTAATAAGTACCTACGTTTTCCCAACAGTCGCCCGAGTGAACTGATAAGTGCGAATAAGAATAATATACAAGGGAGGTTATGCTGAACATAGTCTTCCTTTTATTCTATTCTTCCTGTCATCCAATCCTAATATACTTATGTGTTACTTCAATTGATGTGTAAAACATTTGGGAAGCGAAAACTCCCATATGTTTGACGTATTTTAGTATTACCTTTAAACTTCAGCATAAGAAACCATAAATTCCTCCAAAAGCTGTGCAAGTTTTAACTTCAGAAAAAGGTTTTAGGCAACGACCAATGTATTATATATATGAGACCCGTTTGCACCGCCTTTCTCGTATTTCGATCAGTCTAAACTGTGGGGTTAGTGGTTCTGATAAAAAAAATAATTAAATTTTACCGTGACGAAGCAAAGATACATAATTCTTTCATATCTTTGAAAAAGCCCATGAATGAGTGATTGAGAAGAGAGTGGCCGTGTTTGGGAACCAGGGGATCCCCCAAACCCACAGCTCGTGGAATATAGTGCGCAAGGTGAAAAAAATAATGAAGGTAAAAGATCGAAAGTTATCGTAATGGGTGATGAACCGAGACCTGAGACCGAGACCTGAGATAGGTTTAGCCGGAGACAAAGGTACAGTCGCCGCATAAAGTCTATGCGACATCGGCATTTTAATCCCCTTAATTCACTAGCCCCCCAGATGAGGTTCCGATTCACGACTGCTCTGGCCACTTTCTCATCTCCTGCCCACCACTCTCTATATTCCCTACCCAATCCTCACTTTAGAATCACTGGAGCCACTCAAAATCTTAGTTTCGCTTATTCGGCGCTTTTGTCGATGTCGCCAGACTTTATGTATGGCGACAGTACTTTGCTCCACTTACATAAACGGTACAAAACCTCACGCGATTTTATTCCCATCAGGTCCTTTGAATTTCGCCACGAAAAGTTTTACGCTGCGTGTGAGGTGGTGGCTTTTTTTATCCTTTAAGGTGCTGCTCCTTTATACTGCGTAGAGGCAGTAATGGATGAAATAATTATATTTTAAATATTTTTCGTAAATTAAAAAATGCTATGACTAGAGTTTTCGGCGCAGTATTCGAAATTTTAGGCAAAATTATATTTAAAATGTTTTTTTTTTTAAGAATTGGACTCGGCTTGACTCCTAGATATTTGTTAGTGACAGATATAATTACAAGAAATGTGTTTTCTTGTTTGGAAGAAAATTTGCGTGTATGTATTCAAATTATAACAAAATATACGTCATGTGCCATAAGGCTGCGTATTAAAATAGCATTGAATTTAAAAAAACAAATCTATATGATGCCATTTTTTCACTTTTTTGTATAGATACCTCAAATGACAACACGTAGTAAAAGTTTCACGCAAATCTGTGCAGATATAAAAAATCGCTCCAACCACCTTAAGGCCATTCAAGGAATAGGACGGAGAGACAGGGTACGATAAGGGAAGAAGCGTAAAGCCGAAAAAAAGGAAGTTGAGGGCGAAAAGTGGGTGAAGGTATGAGAGCAGGGTAGGTCAAGGGCTCAAGGGAGGGAGTGGGGCGACAACCTGCCCCTCTCCCCCACCCTGCATAACCATTGGTTCTTCCGGCGATGGCGTGGAGGAAGAACGAGTTGGAATGGGGTGTTCGCGTGGTGGTTTTTCCTGAGGCCCATAGCTGATACTACATAATATCCATGATACGAAAACACGCATTTGAATTTCATCTGTGCATCATTTGCGTTAGTTATAGCTGCTTAAAGATAGCTTTTAATATGGCCACACCTGACCTCAAACAGGTCATGACGTCATTTGCTCGTATCCCTGGATAATCCTCGCCGTAAAGGCTGAATTCGCGGCCTTCACTTGAAAGATTCTACAATGATTTGGAAAAATCAAGGCATGAAAGATTAATTTCGAGTAGTCTAACAAGTAACCCATATCCATGCTGTTATTACTGGCAGTTTTCGAAACCGATAGACACCAATAGTGCCATAAATTTTAAGCTCTAGCCTCTCATTATTAACCGATCACATTATATATCCTTAAGTATAGAGTTTGGCACAGTGGACAGATCCGGCCGTGGCCTCCGCCACCGCCAGTACCACTGTGCATCTGTGCCATGTCCGCGGGGCCTGCCGCTTTGGATACGGGTAAATGACGCCACAAGGCGTATCCCGCTCCGCTGATATCTTAATCTAATTATTTAGTGATTTGCTTTGTAATGCTACGAAATTAATTTGAATTTAACACCACATAAACGTCTATTTATCATAATCCTCATTCAATTCCCTACTCGATGGAAAGGTTTTTTCGACAAAATATTTTTTATTCTATCAACTCATTGGTGTTTTAGCCTTTCATGACAGTTTCACATTCCGCAGTCGTTTTAATGACTTCCGTACTTCTGCATTATACTACTGAGGCACTGAATTTGCTGCTCTAATTTTATCGGAATGAAGTTTTTTACCTGCTGAGCATGTAACCTTAAGAAAAGTTTGCCACGTACCCTCAGTTTCTTGTTTTTAACCTAATTCAAGAAGAGAGCAATTGACAGGTAAATTTAAATTTAAGATTAATCCAATTTGTCAATGAGGAGATTCTCGAAGTGCAAGTAGGGAAGAAAAAAAAGCACGGGGAGTGGGGAATGTTTCCAAAGTACATAGTGGGTGAAAGTTCAACTTGAAGTGTTTTTTTATGTCTATTTTTTCGCGTGTTGATGATGAGTTGAGGAAGGTCTGTGGCGAGTTTATGTCATAATTCGAGAGAGAGAGAGCAATTGACAAGTAAATTTAAATTAAAGATTAATTTAAATTGACGATAAAAGCGTAGGAATTTAGAGTACTATGCATGCATTTAGGTCATCCAGGTGACCATGGACAGGGCGTGCTTAAATCCCGTAATCATGTGTGCTTTGCTCTCGGACAGTGATGCTTCGAAAGAAATAGTAATGTTTCACACGTTTCACATTTTGAGGTACCAACCGATTTCAGCATGCATATATATCTATCTAATTATCTCCCAATTGTCAGTGGGAGGACAGAAAGTGGTTTACGGCGAGGGAAAGAATAGATTTTAGGAAAGACAAATTCTCTATTACAAACAGGTTAGGAATGAGACGTTTAAAATTCATGTGTCAAACTCATTTTCGAGTGGGAGGGGCAATAGACAGCAATGAAGAATGGTATTCAAACACATGGTCATTTATTTCGCAAGCAATTTTAAACATCTCCATGAAATCCAAGTTAACATCTTTTTATCCCAAGTGCATTAAATCAGGTTTGAAGTCGATCACTTGATTATTAATTTGATGTTTTGTTTTGATGAGATGTTTTGTAAATTTGGAGGACACATTGCATTTTTCCCAGCACTCAGTGTTCAGTGTGTTCAGTCACCCTGGACTTGATTTTTCAACCAGTTTGTCCAATATAGCTTGCAGGGCACGAGTAAAAGACGCGAACATTTCATAATGATTATAAAAAAACCGACCCCAAACCAGCATGTACTAGCAATCCATTTCTCACGATGTGCCTTCAACCTCAACCCGTATAAAGCACACGAGGACACACTAACACTCACATCCCTTAATCCCTGTAAACACAAAAACATTCATTGTGCCAGAATTGGCCTGCAATCCTTTGCCCAGCTATATGGAATTAATGGCGGCAACCGATGGTGAGCAGCATTCAACAGCTATGCACATACGAAACCAATGGCAGTGACCAAGTCGTGGAGACAGTATCCGCGAATGAATAATTTACAGATGAATAGAATGACGTACAAATTGTACGGGAAATGGTTACAGTAAAACTATGCATTATATATATGGATTGAGTTAATTTATCATTACCATTGCTATTATCGCGCTTTATAATAAAAAAATACTCGTTGTCCATGCATCTGTGCATATTATTTAAGAAAAATACGTAGTATCACACATGAAAAAAGTTGATTTTAATACTCATTAATTAGTTGCATCAATATTAACATTTCAATCAGGGATCTTTCGGGGTTTGCACCGGGTAGTTAGGTCCATGGCGGCCAACGTTTCGATGCTCGAGTCGAGCATCGTCCTCAGGGCAGAGGTGAGTGGACCTCTGCCCTGTGCCTCACCTCTGCCCTGAGGACGATACTCGACTCGAGCATCGAAACGTTGGCCGCCATGGACCTAACTACCCGGTGCAAACCCCGAAAGATCCCTGATATAAATCTTCGCCGGGAAAGCCTGAAATCATTTAACATTTCAACTTCAAAATCATCCTCATCATACTATTTGATTTCTCTACTCACAAAAAAATATGGCGGAAGTGCCCACAAGTTTGCTGCCAGATCTCTAGAAAAATTTAACGTGCTCTAATATTTACCAGGGGAAGGCAATCGAAGGCGATTCTATTTCATGCCAGAAGATAATGTGCGGTTTGATTTTCAAAAGAGAGAAAGTTACCGCAAGACACTTCCCGCACCAGTTATGGTGTCAGAAATGTCGCCGTGTGTACAAGAGGGTTTTAGTCCTCTGAGCTTCCTCATCCCCATTCCGAGCCTCGCAGCATTCAATTGCCACACCACAACCGCCACGAACTCCTCGCCCTCCCCGCCCTCCCCACCACGCCTCCCGTCTCATCTCATCTAATGCTACGCACACTCTCATCTCAAACGACCGATATCACCCGTCTACACCTCTCAACCGCATGAAAAAAACCATTCTCCTCCACGGTCGCTACCATCTTCTCATTCCCCCTCAAAGCGATGTCAAAATAATCTTTGCTTCGCAAATGACCCGACGTATCGCATAGCGTAGCATTACATCTTTTAAGTCTTAGAATCGCATTATATCGAACACATCGCGTCGACTGATATCTCATGTATCGACTAGCATTACGCTGAAGACCACGCAGCATCGCACTGTATGTCACATCGAATTTCACCCATTGCATATTTCGCTGTAAGTATCGTATTGCATCGATTTACATTGTACATGTTGCTTTTTTCGGTATTACTGCGCATTTATCGCTGCATTGCAGCGTAGTAGTTTTTCGAAATTTAATACTGCACAAAACCTGAACGATAAACATATCGTTACGCAATACATCCGGAGTATCATATTTCAGGATAATATGTATTGAAAAACAATAGGTATCCACATCGTGTCGCAGAGCATTATTTCACCTCTGTCGCATTGCAGTCAATGTGAAACGAAAAATTGATGCAATAACAAAAAATTCGTAAGTGTTGGATGAATACTTGAGATCGTGTTGTTAAAATAATTGATCAAATTTCTCGAATTTCCGACCAATTTTCTGGAATATTCGAGAACGGAAAATGTCGGAAATACACGGCAATCCTTCCAGTCGGCACCTAACGACCCATCGCACTGCGAGGGCACCAAACCAAAACGTGTGAGGGAGGTTGCTAGGTGAAGTGTTTGACTCGGTCGAGAAATGAGAAAAGAAGCGAGAAGCGAGAAATAAAAAAACAAAACAATACGCTCACGAGGGTTAAAGAGATTTATAACGCCTGCTTCCATTAAAGGAAAGGAAAAAAAGCAGAAAGGAAAAGAAAGATCATGGAAGCAATATCCCGGACGAAATCAACCGACGCGGGAGTTCTTATTCATTTTTTAACGACTCGGATTTCAATCACCATAATGGAATGCGTTCTTTCTCTCTCCCTCTCATTCCATGCGAACCCCTCCTACCACTCCCGTTACAGACCGTTAAAATTCTCCCCCCAACCATCACGGAAGGACCCATATCACTTTAAATAACGCGAGGGCCTTATGTACTTATGCGTTGACGTACCTTCACGATGCACCTTTCTCCATCGCTTGTGTTCCTCATAGGTAGGTATATATATATATGTACACATATATGCACAACCATATATAAATCTCTATATACACCTGTATGTTGGAGAAAAAATGTATTCCGTTTGTCCAATAAGGGGGAGGGGCGAAGTAGGGGCACCAGGTGTATTTTACGTCCAATATGGCACTTAAAGCACGAGATCCATTATAGCGACGGAGTCATTTGAAAGTGAACGTGATGGAAATGGGCAAGTGGGCGGACTATCACGTGCGCCGACAAATGACGGCCAATATCCGCACCCTGTTAATTGGATGCGGTCATTGCGGGTAATGCGGATAGTGCAGATGAAGCGGATTCCATTTCAACCAACGCGTTGGTTGAATAACTCGGCGTATTTCGGATATATATATGTGATAGTAGAGCGAAGGATATGAGAGAATGAGGTAGACCGCGAAAACCGTGGGTGACGGTAATGTAAAAGTCTCAAAAGGGGAGGAATATTAGGAAAGTTAAAAATAGGAGAGCGAGTATGAAGCAATGCATCGTATGAATGTAAGAAAAGCAGAAGTTGTTTATAAGGATGTAGCACTATGGAGGAAATTTTATTAAAGGAAGCCCGTTTTCTAGGGCTAACTGCAATAGCTTAATTCTTTGAATTTGCCCGCCCCGCAAGGGAATGGCGTGTTGGTTATGTATGTAAAGATTAAAAGCAGTGTCCGCCACTTTATTTTATAGAAAAGTAGCTGAATTACCCGGAGATTCTCGGGATCATACTTCCTTCATATCTCATCATAAAGAGGACGATCGATTGAAAAAATGAGAAATTTCATTCTTTCGGGTATCTGGCAAAAGAAATTTCAACTCCTTATCTTGATTGAAGGTAGTTTTAAAAAGGAAAAAAATTAACCACTGCACAAAACCCACTGCTTAACATTCCCAATTCCCAATTTCCCAATTAATCAAAACATAATCTGAGGTCTCAGGCGTGATGGAGTGGAAACGGAACATAACTACAATTAATGAAAAAGAGCAATATCCACTTGTATTGTGTGAAGTATACATGTGGAAATTACTCATTTTCATTAATTATAGTTATATTCCTAATCATCTTAACTAAGCAAAATGAAATTTAAATTCGTTAAAGACCAAAATCTGATCGTCAAGGAAATATGCTATTGTTGATTTCAGAAAAAAATTATTGCTTTTTTCAGCTAAATCCGCGATTTTCAGACAAATACGAAATAGAAAAGATAATTGATTGAAAGAATTATAAACTTCATTCTTTCAGCCATTTGATCAGAAATATCCCAACCCTCTATATTGAGCGGAAGTAATTATAAAAATTAAAAAATGAAACCACTGCTCGAAACCCAACACGTAGCGTAGACCACCAAAGGGCCCCTTTTTGGGACCTTTTGGGGCTCTGAGATCTTTTTTAAATAGCCTATAATTTTCCTCCTGTCTTTGAACTATTAGTCTGTTAAATTTCAGCACGATCAGAGAAAAGCTGTAGATTTTTATAAAACACAGACATATATTCTTTTTTATATTCATAGACTCAAATTAAAAATGAAACGAAACACGAGTTACATTCACATTTTAAAACATTAAGTTTATAATTATATATATAGTTAAACAGATTTTTATTTCATATGTTAATTCCAAGGGGCTCTGCAACGGTTTGAATCAGGAAGTTTCCAGAGAAAATCGATGACGGGCTTTTTTTCACGGAAAATGTTCAACTTTGAGCCACTGGTAATGGTTAGTGAGTGAAAAGTATGGAAAATTAAATGTGACATCTCATTCAGCAATCAATTGGGAGTGACCATACTACATTTTCAACTTCCGGGCTGAAAAAAACTAACTGGAAATTTGGCCAGAGTTTTTCATTTTCAGCCTACTGTGTGACATCTCGATGCGTGTGTTTCTGTATCCGCTCTGTGCATACTGAAGTTATATATTCTTCCGCGTTATATCCCGGTTTTTTTGACTTCGCTGACAACTGTTTTGATGAAACTTCGTGTTTGACCGTAAGTTTAGTCTTGAAACACGCTGCTGGCACTTTCACGCCCTCATTTTTGCCATCTGTAGGGGTAGCGAAACTTGGTGGCACTCGTTTGTGGAGAGTATGGCGCGAGGGACAGGAAATCATTCTAGGGAAGTGATCATGCAACCGATCGTCAACCATTCATTCACACTCGGTGACCACAAATAATTCACCACTGGTGAGTGCTACTAAGTTTTGCTATGCCTATGCGTAGGAACTATTGATTTCAATGGAGAGGGCATAACGTTATCAATATGTAACCTGACAACCGAAATATTCACAATATTGCTTCCCCGTGTTCTTTCCTTGCTTGCCTTTGGATGGCACGGAGGAGCGGATGTATTAGCGGATGAAAAGGAAGAATATCTACCTTCTGTTTAAAATTTAAGATCTTGAAACATATATTAGTTACTTGAAGTTATGGGTTCTGCTCGATTTTACTATGGTTTTTTGCAGTCAATTGGGATTATTATTAATTAAAATAAATAAAAAAATGTATATGAAGAATGCATTTTCCGGAAGTGATTTCATGCTGATTACAAGTGAGTTACCGATGGAAAGATCGGCAAATTGCAAAATTAGTGCGTCAGCCCGTAAGCTCTAAGGTAAATCAGGGGGAACCAAGATGGCGGATCGGCCACGCCCTCGTGGCAGCTTTAAGTATTGGCCACCATAGCAAGCGCCCTCTCCACCTACCCCAATGGGTGGAACCATGTCGAGAATGGCACTGTTTGAATTTCGCGCGGGTGGGCAGTCAAAATTGCGTCATCGTCATCGAGGCTTGGCAATCCCGTGGCCATTCTGAATTGGACATGGGGGATTTTCGAGAATTCTTGGTAAATGCATTTCCCGCGCCCGATTCCTGAAGGCACGGAAATTCTGGGACATTGGATATGTAAAAAAAAACTCCTAGCCGACGGTGTGTGATGATTTTCCGCGCGCGCGCAAAATTTCATAATGTAATGGAAGATCCTATACCCTTCTCTCCTTTCCCAACCTCCTCGTAACTTTCCTTCTCCCTGAGCTTACACACACACTCTACCAGTCCCCTGAAGTCTGGTGGGGGTTGAGGAGGCCCTTTTTAAAGGGGTTAGGGGAGAAATGAATTTCCGGTGGAGAAGTCTCGTCCGTGAGAGTGGGAAGGAGGGTGAGGGGGGGGGGGGGAAGAAATGAAAAAAGAATTATAATAACACTGACCTGGGAGACGGGGGACGGGAGTCATATCGGAGATTAAAACCGTTATTGCGGGCCATAAAAATCCTTTCTTGCTAATGCGACGACGGCGTGCAATGCCGTTCCTTTAATAAAAGTGGGTAGGTTAGCGTGGGGGGGAGGGATGATAAAGTTTTTTTTGTGTTTGTGTGTGTGTGCTCAGGGATCGGAACCAGAAGTCTTCAATGATCGTTGGGTTCTTAATGTCACTCCACCCATCCCATGGTTTATTCTCTTTGGGTGGCGTTGGGCCATACCCGCTATGTGAATAGTTTTCCTAGATGCGATAGAGGATATATTATCGTTGACTCGTAACCAATGGGTAGTGCTTTTCATTGATTCTTAAGAGTGTAGTTGTTCTAAACATTTTTTTGTTCTATTGGTCCCTTTCACCACAGGGAAGAATATAATTTCCCTTTCTCTGCATGAATTATTTAATAAGTAGCTGCTAAAACTTCGAAAATGACAGGCAAGTTACCAATTCATGTAAATCTTAGTAGTATAGATTGCATTTACTTACGTTTTGTGTCGGTTATTTCACTTTCATTAGCCTAATATCTGGAGGCCGTTACTTATGTTTTCAATTAAAAACATGCGTGCTAAAGTTGCTAAAAAGCCGCGTTGTTGACGGTAGCTACACGATTGCTATGAAAATTTAGCTTGGTGCTTATGAGTTTGACTTTAGGTGTGTTTATTTTTAGTCAGTTATGAATATATCTGGGTCGAAAATGATTATTCGTTTATTTTCCAGATATATGTTATGATATACGAATTATTTTAAAACCAAAATCAGCTAAATTTGTTCAGCCGTTTTCCCCATCATTAATGTCCATCCCCACCCCTAGTATCCATGGATACTAGAATTTGAGGATAGCCGACTCCCAACTTCGGCGTGATACCTTTTTTGAAGCTGCCAACCGTGGCGCCACTGTCATGAATGAGTCAGTTGAATCAGATGTTCCTTATGTATCACAAGTATATTCGCTTTTTTCAATTTCGAACTTAGGGAAATTACAGCTAGTTAGGAAGAAACCAATGGTTTTATTCGTGATATGATAATGTTAGAAACCGCCATTCGTAAACAAAGTGACAATATGCGTCAGAGTCCTCACTAGGCCACCTATCGAACAGCTTCGAAATTTTAAACCAAAAAACAATGAAAGCGCACTGTCCTTGGCGTGGCTTCCTTAGACATTGAATTTAATTAGTAGGTATAGACAGTTGAATTCCGCAAATGAAAATAATGTGCATGTTTAAAAATCAATTTTATTCTTATCTTATTGTGGAATTCAATAAAATTTAGTGAATGTCACAGAATAAATTAAAACAAACTAAATGTTAACAGAGTTTACTTAACCTACACAGCATCACATTTAGCTGAATTGTGGTCCCAACTCCCTTCAGGGCCGATGGATTATGATAATCCAAATGTTATCACATTTTACATAAACTACACAGCATCACATTTAGCTGAATTGTGGTCCAACCTCCCTTCTGGGCTGATGGAGTATGATAATCCAAATGCTATCACATTTTACATTTCCTACACAGCATCACATTTAGCTGAATTGTGGTCCAACCTCCCTTCTGGGCTGATGGATTATGATAATCCATCAGCCCTGAAGACGAAGGGAAAGACTGCCATCAAAACGGCCGCCATGGAAATATATGAATACATAAATAAGTTAACATATTTTACATAAACAAACGTCTGGCATTTCTTCGGAAATCAGCTAATCAAGACGATTAATTGGAGTGTAAGTGTTGGGTGTCCGACACCTTGAAGTTGCTAAACATTCCGAACATCCAAACACACACACACACACATAAACGCACTATCTTCTGTATACATAGAGATAGTTGCTAGGGTTATTTCTGCTGTAAACAAAATTGCATTATACAGACTACACATTTGCTAGTTTTAACCAAGGAGGTTAGAAAAGAAATGGAGGCGACATACCACTTGATTCTTAAAGCCAATTCTGCCATTGCAGTCGGCACAGTTTAGACCTTCCTCTGGCTTACGTGTCCTGCGGTCGCTTTCGATTTTCGTCACATCTAACAAGGGGAGACTACGTACCATGCTACGCTTCTGGGAATGTCATATTTTTTATGATGTTCGGAATGCCGAATGCTGCTAGGAATACGTCGTGGTTTGGTTGAATAGGCTTTAGTTTAGCCGTAATTAATTAATTTATATTCTAAGAAGAAAAAAAGTTCCGTCACTTGGACTCGAACCGACGACCCTTGACTCAGGAGTCGACGACCGTAACCACTGGACCACCTGAGCTCGCTGATTAAGGTGTGGTGTCCTTAGGTTATGTTAAGCGCGCTGAAAATAATGAATATAAATTAATTAATTACGGCTAAACTAAAGCCTATTCAACCAAACCACGACGTATTCCTAGCAGCATTCGGCATTCCGAACATCATAAAAAATATGACATTCCCAGAAGCGTAGCATGGTACGTAGTCTCCCCTTGTAAGTTCAAAACCACAGACAAGGCGTTGTTTTGTGACTGGTTTGGCAACACCTACTCGGCACAAAACCCTTCCCAAGCACCCCTATTCTTGCTTCACTTTCGCCCATGAGCGTTAATTTTAACCTCCTTGGTTATAACCGATCAAATATGTTGTATATCATTGTTTAAGGATGCAAATATCTAATTGACTTCATTCTGTTGAAACTAAAAACTAAATTATCTGAGCTTTCATCCATTATTTCTATGCCAATTCTAGAGTCGTCTGCTTCTCTGTTCATTCGGATGACGTCATGTGCTGAATGGACTCATTTTGGTCACTGGGATGTCCTACCTTGTACAATAAGTAATTCCATGTTTGATGGTTTCAGAATTTCCGGGTTTTCACCCGCGTGAGTAGCAATAACAGACGATATTTAGCGGATGAAAAACCAGGAAATGCTGCAATCATGCTGTCATCTGTTGTAATGATAATTAACGATAGAATACCCAGTAATAATGCATATTCTTTTATTAAAACTCGTGCGTCTTTCGCTAAAACTTTATGTTCAATGAGTTTACATTATTTTATTCGAACAGCACTTACCGTGACCTCGCTATTCAAGCCAAGCAATCATTTCTAACCTCTTCTCTCTGATCTTTTTTCAATCATTTCAACGACACCATTTCCTTCACTACACCATCCCTAACCCATTATAAAACCTCGCCGTCTTTCATTGAAAAATTAAAAACCCACTTTTTTGAGGAAAACCGTAAAAAAAGGGCCTCGGCTCTTGGGCAAGGGGTGTATTTTTTTAGCCGGCGTGAAAGAGTAGAAAGAGGGAGAAGGAGAGAAAGCGAGGCATTATCAATCAATCGATCTGTCTTTTTTTCGCAAGAACCAATCTCGCGGTAATTCCATCAAAGCTGAAGCACTTCATGCTTTTTTTTCAATAATAAGCTCCGACCGCAATTTTATCCAATATTCCCCACTTCCTCAATCCAAAACCCTCTCTCCATTTTTCGCCACTCTGGTCGTATGAAAATAAAAAAAACATAAACCAGTACTCTCTACGATATTAGTTCTCCGATACTAACCGATAATTAAATAGCCGATATTCCGATACCGCCCTTCCGATACCGATGGTGCCCAAATATATATTTTTCCTCAATGATAATAATTTTAAAATATTTTTGTGTTTTTCAAATACTAATTTCGTGACGCCTGCGAAATCAGTCGGGCTTGATTTTGTATCTAGCACCTTTTTGTAAACTAGTACCCTGTCACTCACCTGTTCAATGTTAACTAATGTCTTCCCCAATTTTAACTTTTTTATTTTTTAACCCAAGAAATTTTGATGTACCTACATGTCGATATTTCTTGAAATATCGGATCGGTCGATACCATCAATCGCCGGCATTAATCGGTATCGGTATCCCCCGGTCTTCAGTTGGCATGCCCAAAAAATGAACCTCCCACCTTTTCCCTTTACCAGCTTTCGTTTCCTCGTTAATCCATTCCCATCGTACACTCACCTCGTCTACAATAACTCTCCACCACAATTTTCCTCTCGTCTCTTGGTTATTTTTTTCCAAATTTCCAGCATTATCTTTTTTTTATTATATATTAATATATTCTCCCGCTTTTTTCCTATACTCACTTTTCCTTTAACGTCAAACGGATTATTTCGCCGCTGAAATTGTTTGTTTTTTTATCCTCCCCTCTCTCTGTCTCTCTCCATAGCAACGCTTTTGTTTTTTTCCACACATCAACCGCCATCTTGCCCATAATCACACCTCTGGGTTCCACAGGCGTTAAATTCTCGAGAGAATCGGATCCAATAGTTAAGGATTGTTTCTCATGCGTTTTTCACGCCCTTCCATCATAAAATATGCCATCGATGTGCAATATACCTCCATAATCTTGACTCCTTACTATAAGGCACATATTTCAAACACACATCGAAAGGATGCAATTGAAATTTTGAAAATTAGTTTTTTTATTATGCTGGTGAAGATGCATAGAGATGTTGTTCCATACAAAGAAACCATGCCGATTCTTGATCTATGTCCTTAATTCGTGAGAAGTTAAATATTTGATTTCATTTTCCTGCCTAATTTGCGCAATAAATTTTATGACTGCCCATCACTGTCCATTTATGTTACCTATTCACCTCAACAAGGGACAACAAATTGTCTTTTATTAAATTTTCCCGTGGGAAATTTTTTAAAACGAATCTGTAGCTCGAATGTTGCGCAATTATAATAGATTAGAAGAAAATGTTGATTGAAGGATTGAAATTGACAGATTGAAGAAAATAAATATATAGGTACCTTTAATGACTCGATGCCTATGTTTAAAAGAAATTTACTTGATTACCTTATGGAAAATGTATAAAATTTCAAATTTTATTAAATGTTCACTGCCTAAATAGCTCGTTATAATTGCTATAACTTGTTGCCAATGTAAAAAAGAAATGTACTTAATTACCTTATAAAACATTTATAAAACCTCTAATTTTACTAAATTTTTCACAAATTTAAAAAATAAGTTATTTGGTATTTTTTTCACAAACTACATGGATATACGAGGAATGATTCGTTAAACGTTACAGTACGGTGACATGGTATGTTTAAAAGTTCATCATATTTGTTCTTTCTTTTATTCTTATTTCTGAATCGTATGCATTACAGGCAGAACGGTTTTCCAGTCGTCATTAGTTTGAACATATTTATATGGTATTAGGTATACTCTACGAATTTCTACTTTCATAGTACTCACTCTCTTGAGATATGACATGTCATACTCCAGCACAGATTTAGTTTAGCCTAGAAGCACGGGAAGGAAAAAACTTTCCACATAATATTATATTTTCCTCGGTGCTTCAAAGGGCATTCATCTCAATTTTAACCCATTATCCTTCATTGTTCCATTCATGCTTCACGCTAATTGAAATTTTTTAGATTATTTTCCTACCGATATAAATTCTCGATAAACCGCTTTAACCGTCATAAAAATTTTCCCTCGTGGCTCAAGGAAAGTTATCATTTGGCCTTTAGGAGATGAGTTTTCCTGGCAGCAACGTCAGGTATAAGCTCTAGCATCCGAGGATCTCGGAGCAATTTCATCTCGCGAACTTTTTTCATAAAAATCCAATTCTCGCAGCTGCCCTTCCTCGAAATGAAGCATTACCGGAGTATAACAAAATCAGAGAATTCCCAGCATCAAACCTAATCCTAGGGCGGGCACAGAAGTATTCTTTAGCGCTGTAATAACAGGGACAACCGATTGACTACGGAGATTAAATGAAAACTGAAGACTCGAGAACGTTAAAAAAAAGTCATCCGCGTTGCCATCGACTTTTTTAACTTGCAATATAGCCGCAATATAACAGAGAAGACATTAAGAGTATTGCGCTGACGAAAGAATCGTTCAGCAATAGGATGGAGCAGACGACGAGAACCTTATTTAATCCTTAAGGAGGCGCGCGGGGTCTTTCAAGCACCCACGCATTTATCATCGCTTCTATTTTATTAGCCGTACGATCAGTATTTTTGATATCTTCTGTGCCTACAAGAAACCCATTCGAATTCACCCATTCCGAATAAAAATATTTTTTAAATACTAAATAATTTCAATTTTACTTGCAATTTTTAAGACATGGAGGTCAATAAACGCCTATTTAAGTTAAACTTTCTGTCCATGGTGTTCATATGCTATAATTTCCCTGTTGTAACAAATGTGAACCAAATTAAAAAAAAATGTTCTCATTTAATATAATTTCTAGAAGCTATTTTTCGCGAGAAAAGAAAAAAATATTTTATTATGTTATCGTAGGAAAACTATTATCACTCAACGAAATTATACGCAAAAATGCAGTAATTTACGATAATTCTGACTTTTACGGTCGAATATTCGAATTTTATTTTATATTTCAGCATTTGTAAGATGTATGAAGTAAATATTGTAATATTAATGGCGCAAAAATATAGTTATATATGACAAAAATCCCAGGAATTAAATTAATATAACTACATAACTCTCTAAGTTGACTCATTTTTTCACTCTGTATGGTGACAACGCCTTCACTTCAAGATTTATTTTGCGATTCTGTAAAATCTATGGTGATTAATTGATTCGTTTTTATAAATAGTTGAGAAAACGTACAAACTACACACCGTTAGTTTTTTGACGAAATCTAGTTGTTAGAAATTCCTAATTTTTTTCAATATTCTCCCTCTGCCTCCAGCCGTAATCAATCCCATGTAAAACACCATATTTTTTAGGCAAATGGCTTGAAAAGTATTTTGGCAAGGGATTAACATTTTGATATAATTGGAAAGATGGGAGTATTTTCTTTAAAATTACATCAAATTCATAAAACTCTAGGTGAAGCTTTAGAAGAAATTGTTCAAACTACTTTAAGGTACAATTAATCTATATTGTAATATAAATGATACTAATGCTTTGAAATGATATGCAAATAGAATGTTCTGGTGAAATAAGTTCAGAAAATATTATAATTTCTTAGTTATTTATTTTAAAATTCCGCCAGACCTCTCTCGCCTACTTGCGCAACAAAAACTGAGCGCCCCTACTTAAGGGCTAAGAATTTAAAGAAATGGTTGGCGGAGAGTTGAATATGGAGTGTAGCATTTTATAGTGCAGGAGCGTAGGCTCTGAGAAAGGAGGATGAGAATGGACCACAGGCGTTCGATATGTGGGTGTGGAGGAGAATGAAGAAAATACGGTCGACGGAAAGGAAGGAAAAACGAGAAAGTACTTGGTATGGTGCGTGAGGAGAGGAAATTACCTGAGGAAATTAGGATAAGGCGGAGTAGATGGTTGGAACAGGTGACGAGAGGTGAACGGGTTCTTAATACCGCGATTGATGGCAGCACGTTGGGTAAGCGGGGAAGGGGAAGAAAAACAGTAGGACTTGATAAAAAGACGTGGGATGCATGAAGGAGATGAAGAGGAAAATCGTGTAGGGACATAAGGGCCCGCGCCTGTAAAAATGTTTTTGGATTTTTACTCTCTTTCATTAAAATCTACCTTAACCGGTAGGTAACCGAAATTATAAAAATTAATACTACCTCAAATTAAAAAGGAAAGGAGCTAAAACGAATAGAGATCTCAAATCACCATGGCCACCCCAGAGAGACTGTTCCACATGTACATTTAATATTATCGCCTTTCATCCAAACATGGGAATCTAATTTGTCTTTTCTTTATCTTCCAACGTTTTGGATCCAAATCGAGAAATTGACTCGGTTGCTAGCCGATAGGATTAAAATGTTCGGGCGTTATCTGTGGAGAATTATCGGTAGAAAGTTACGCTGATCACGGTTTGGAATAACCTTTCAACTGAGATTACGCCAAGTGCGCAAGTAATGTGCGATATAAAATACTAAGGAATGCCTCGAAGTGTTCACGCAAGGTGTAAATTACTTAAAAAATTAAAAAAGGCAAATCTCAGTTTGACGCTCAGGATATCATTTACACCCCGCACTATATATAGAAATGGTAAGACAAAATCGAAGAAGTAGCCATTCGATATGGCAGATTACGCATTGTGATGGCTTCAGTATTCCCCTGTAATACCGCGCCGTATTCCGTCTTTAATCTACTTTGTTCTATGCCTCCTCCAAATATTGAACGCCATCAGGCTCTCCTTTCTCAATAAAGTCCAGGTTTCCCGACCATATCGTATATCGTCACTCTTCATATCACGCACCTGAAAAACATTTTCTTAAAGTCCTTACCCACAAGTTTTCCATCTTTTATGTAGGCTATTTGGTAGTTCTGAAGCTTTAAATGGATTATGAAAAGAAGACTGCAATTCCAAAAAATGTTTTATTTCTTGATAACGCTTTAGTTGCCTGGAATCAGATGCGATATTTCAAGCCGTTTCTGATTGCTCTTCATCGAAACTAAGGATGTAATTAATTCATAATGTATAAAGACATTTGGTAATCTTCCACAGATCCATGTAATTAATGTTTTTCATTTGTAAAAGCAGTGCTCCCCTTTCACATTCGATTATAACGGAATATCACGCGCTGAAGCCGGATATAATAATTTTTTCTAAATTTAACATGATAAAAATGTGCAATGGAAGCCACGTCACAAAAATACTCAGACATATCAAAAAAAATTCAGCTGAGCGTCTGTGTTTTGAACGTGATTTGATTTGAGTGAGAAGGACGCGGTAAAGTGTTCTGAAACTAGTTAACAAATTCATTTAAGTTCATCAATTCAAGTGGTTAGCTTTTTGCCTCAGGTTTATTTAAAAACTTTACATTATCCATGTGTTCCGCCTTTTCCAAAAATCAACCCAAATTCAGCAATCACAAATCTTATCATAATAGTTATTTTCTTCTCAAGTGTATGCACATCAAATATTCCCCCATCTCTAAAAAAGCGCGCTGCCTAATTCGCAGGGTCTGGAACGAATGGAAAGCAACTGTGTCACTGTGATGTGATGCACTAGAGTGAAAGGAATGCTTTCTATAATTTTTAAGGCTAAGAAATGATCTCTCTGACGTGATGAATGATTTGTCTCACCACTCATTATAGTGGTAGCAAAACATTGTGACCATTACGCAAAAGGCCACTCTTAAGTGGAAGAGTCAATTTCCTACGAACTGGCTTCGTAGTGGGTAGTAAGTAGTCTCCGCGGTTTGCTATTATAATTCCCAAGGTCGCAAGCTTTCATTGCCAACTTCAAAATGTTTATCTTACATTCACATCTATTTTTTAGTTCTCTATGACGATTATTGTTATTACAATCGTTTGTATGGGTTTCTCGGCTGGGTTGTAAGCAATATCGTAAATTAAATCGTAAATTTCGTCGTGATTCACACAGCTGACCCTTTCCCGCCATCACAAGTTACATGTAATTATGTTACAAGCGTTGCCCACTATAAGCAGGAAATAATTCCCCTGCGCTCCTTAGCTAACCCCTTTCACACGAGCCTTCCCCTTTTGACGTTACACTCACGTCCTCCACCATGTTCCGCTACCACCAAATCACCGTGAAACGCATCATAAGTTCAGATCCATGTTAATCTAAAGGCCATGGTGCCTACATCCTCAATCCTATTTCGCTACTGCTTATCCCTCTCCGCTCGAAGCCATTCCATTACCCTTTCCCCAGAAGAGGTTCAGGCAGTTAGGGTTTTAGGAGCGAGAGGAAATGCGTCTGGGGGGAGCGAGCAGGGTCAAGGGTAAATAGAAGCGGTCCGGGCCAGCTTCTGGAACAGTGAGGGACAGGGGGTGTATTATAAAAGGCAGAGATGACGAAAAAGCCATACCCTCATAAGGTGGCTGGAGTGGTAATTCATTGAGTGCATATTTTCATAATTTTTTGAGTCGAAAAAAAATTCTTGGAACACATTTCATTTAAGTGCATTTGTTTATGTGTCGAACTCTCCACAAAGACAGCAATGGATATGATGCAAAAGTTATACTTTAAATGTTATTCCTTCGTAAAAGCATTTTTTTATTAGAGTTTTTGGTGCGGTATTCGAAATTTAGACGAAATTATATTGAAATATGTTGTTTTCGAATCGGAGGAATGACACCTAGTTAATTATTAACAACAATTATAATAGTACAAAATGTATCATCTCGCGTTTAGAAGAAAATCGTAATAAAAAATATGTAAAAATATAAAATATGTAATCGAATTATTACGAAATGTATGCCATGTGCCGTAAGGCTACGTGTTATAATAGCATTGAATTGCCAAATAACCAAATCGCCATGAATCCATTTTTTCCTTGTACCTTTAGATATCTCTAATGAGAACACGTGTGGAAAGTTTCACAAAAATCTGTACATAAACAAATATCGCTCAAACCACCTTAACACTCTTGCTCTATCTTCATTTTATTTACCGCCCTTCGAGCATATACGCAATAGAGGGTGCATGCACTTTCTTCCTGCTTATTCCTGGTTGGGCCAGATTAAGCTAGTACATTTGACGTCAAATTCGGTCATCCATTGAGGTGTTTATTCTATGGATCACGGATACCACATTTTTCATACCTTTTTCATCCCTAGCTCTTTTCATATGCCTAAAGCACCTAAAGGATAAATTACAGAGGATTACAAGCGAAATTAGACCGGAGAAAAATCGTGCAATAGAATATATAGAATAGAATCATATGGGATAGAAAAAAAACAGAACATCTCAACTGGGACTCGAACCCGGATCCGTCGATATTGAACCCGGATCCTTTGAGCCCCGGTCAAGGAGAATGATTTTTCCTTGGTGGAATTTTGCACTTATGTGCACTTGCGGGTGACTCCGTAAAGGTAATACCGTGGCTAGTTCTAGTATCTTCAAAAGTCGTACAAAGGATTAATAGGACTTTGTTGCTCGGGCAAAATAATTGTTTAAAGTAAATTTAAAATATGTGCCAGCGTCGAGGACGCGGTATTGTACTGAAATAAGCTTCTAAAACTTTTAAAGTGTCTTAGAGATCGAAAGTTACGTTCTTCATAGGTCTATGATAATTCTAAAGAAAGGAGATCAGCATTACAGAGTTACGTGAGGTCCTGTTGGTATATTACGTATAAACTAATAGGATTAACACGTGCACAAAGAGATTAAATAAACGAAGCATCATAAAATAAAAAATATGACATAATCGAGTTATAGTCTATTATAATACAATTTTTTTCGAAAGTGTTCCACCCCATTACTGTAGCGCGTCTTTGACATATGCAGATACGGTAATATTTTGTCAGTAAGCTATGTACGTACTTCCCCGTTAATAAATCATAGCTATTCGCTAATGGCGTATTCTCCGTTAGTAATCCTTACCATCTTTACCTATAAACTACTGCGTCCGTTATTAATTGCAAATTCCCATTTAGAACGCCACAGACAAGAATTATTCTGTTTGTAAGCATGGACTTTCAAGGCATTATAGGCAGCCATACCGTGTCTGACGTCATACGTCTAGGAGTCGCTCTGGAGTCAACTTACCCCTCCGACAGTGTCTCTATTGTATTCATGCTCGAAGAAACGCCTACTCTCACACATACAGAGACGCCCTCTGTGTAACAAAAAAACTAAACTTCTACCCCTCCCTAACCGTCTTTCTCTGTTTCCTCACGAAGACCGCTCCTCTCCACGGTCCCTGCTAATGGAGGTTACAGCCCAGTTAATGGAAAAATTATCGGAGTGAAAATTTCTCATTACAGTCAGATGTAGCGGGAAGGGTAGAGGGGGGTGGGGTTAAATTCTGGAGGAATGGTTGGGGGTGAGGAGGAGGAGGGGGGGGGGGAGGTGATGGTGCGTGGGGTGGGATTTGAGGGTAAGGGTGCTGGGAAAAGGGTGGAGAACAGATGAGACGATGGTTAAGGGGTCGGAAAAAGAGTCAGGCGTATCCTATCGAGACTGAGGAAGGTTTTTCACGGACGGGGGGATTTCGTCGGAAGAGGAGGAGATGTGGGAGATTTAGGTTTCTTCAAGGAGGTCCCACTGCGAGTAAAAATAAATACTGAACTCCACCTTTTCGTTTTGTATTGTTAAAAAAATACCTACCGCTTTATTCGGTCTAAACTATTGGAACACAAAATTTAGCTACGAAAGATGCAGATTATTTGAAGAATACGATATCAGGATGTGGCAGAGTAGGTGCTTGGAAGAGGAAATGAGAGCCGAAGGGTTGCTGAAGGCCATTATAGATGTAAGGATGTTGGGTAAGCGGGGAAGGGGAAGGAAGATAATCGGTTTTATGGACGCGATGAAGAAGGTTGGGACCCCAACCTTCTTCATCGCGTCGTTCCTTATGCTGAGATGAAGAAAGAAATTGTGTCGGTAAATGAGGGCTGCGCCTGTAAAAACCCAGAAGATTTTTACTCTCTTCCATTTAAACCTACCTTAACCGTTAGATTACCCCTAATAATTATAATAATAATAAATGTTTATTTCATTTACACTTTTTCCACCCATAGGAGCGTAATTTAAATTGAATTTAAGAATTTTGAGTTTGATTATTACCGTAATTTACTTTTCATCCAGAAACTAAGAGGGACAGGAGCCAAAATTTTATTATCATTTCATTCCCCGGGAGAATTCGTGAATTTTTCACCGAAACGCGTATCCATTAAGGATACTCGCAGTACAGGTTGGGATTTGCGCTCTTTCTCGAGGAAGAAAACTGAAAGCGTAAGAAGAAAATTTGGAACCATATGTACCCAACGAGTAATTCATTGGGTATTCTCTCAGCACATTGGTAGGTTTTCCGGCAAGCCTCTAATTTGTCTCACCACGCCGTGGTCATATTTGTACTCTCCCATGAATTTATTTCCCTCCGTCATGTCTCTCAAGTTCCCGAAACCCTCTGTATCTCCTTATTGCCTGCAAAATTCCGATCCTCTTCCCCCTTTTTATTCTCTTTCCAAGCGTTCTCCCATCGATCACCCTCTTCAACTTCCCCTCACCTTTTGAACACCTCCTCCATTCATCTTCTCTGCCTTCTTCAGATCTTCACCCGCCAACAACCTCCTTTCCTCACATCCAACACTACCTCGCCATCCAGCTGACCTTCCATTCTCCTCCTAACCCATATCTCAGTTGCCTCTAGTCTACGTGCATATTTCCTCTTTTCGTAATGTCCCAGTTTCCGACTTACGCAGCGCCACGGTCCGCATTAGTGACGCACCGTGGTACCCTCGCATAAAAGCTTACGCAATTTACAAATAAAATTAGGTGGCGCTATGTACTCGGTGACTAATTGGTTGAATTAAGTTTATGGGTGAATTCAAACTGCAAATATGTGACTGACATAAACTCTGTATATTCAAAAACACGTATTCTAGCTCAGATTTACATACTTATTTAAGATAAAAGCTATAAAATAAAACAACTAGACTGTTGAACACATGAGCACGAGCGTTATTATTTTCTCAAGAATGATCAATCCTCACGATGTGAACTTATCTAAGTATAATTAAAATACATATTTCCATATTTTTCTTCTCTTTCCTCCCTTGTAAATTGGATGACATGCTTCATTGGACCTGTGGAAAACTAACGTCCTTAACAGACGTATTCTTGAAAAATAAACTTTTTCCTCTAGAGATTAAAAATTAAGAACTGATTGAAAACGGAGAAGTATTGCATTGAAATATTTTGGAAATCATTATTTATCTAGTTTTCCCACGCATACATTTTTATCATTTCAGAACTTTATATCAAAGGAAAGATAATGTTCCCATGAAGTATTTTTCTAAGTGATGCCAGTAGCGAAGGGTGTTAGAGAAACTCTGAAAGTTTTCATATGTTTCCTCCTGAACATATTAACACGTTGCTATTTTTAAGATCGTGGCAGATGCGTAGAGGATTATCTGAGAGGCTTGAAGAGTCTACCTTCTAAAATTTGTTCACTGCAGATGAATAGGAGGAAGCTGTTTGCCTTTTTTGAGACAGAATAGAAGTAGGACATACACCGAGATTAGGAAAGAAATCGTTTAGGGGTTGAGCCCGCGAAAATGAAGACGGTTTTTACTTTCTTTCAATTTAACCTAACTTACCCGGTATACTACCCAAATAATAATAATTCCAATCATGATCGCCAAAGATATTCTACCAATTGAATTATAGTTCTTATGGTGCTTATGACTAAAGTTCTGACAGAAAATTCAGCTTTTTTTCTTCCTTTATTGCCTTTCCAATATAAAACTGTTTGTATATTTATCTGTTTCAAACTGATTGTAACTCCTTAATAAACTTAGACTGATTCGTAAACTAACATCAACAACGATGTCAAACAGTTTTGATAAGATTTTTCATAAGAAGACTTTGTTAATTCCTAGTATGTCGATAAAAAAACATAATTTTAGAGAAAGACTCGGGAAACAAATTGATTACGAGAGGTATAAAGCCGCATTGCCTTTATCTTTATGTACATATATTTGTGTGTATCAACAAATTGTATGCGTAAATAATTTTAAGATGAATACACTATCATGCATTGATATGATCGGTTAAAAAATGTAGAGATATTTGTTTGACATGCCGAATGTTAAGTATGCAGTTTTGCTAAACCTTTTGTTACGCATCCTTTGTAGCCCTGAAGATCATTTATAAATAAAACCGAAACTTTGTCACCTTGGTACATGCCTTGAGCTATCTTGGATAAAAATCTCGACATTTGCTATTATGGAGATTTGCTTTTCTTCCCCTCTGTCTCTACTCGTTACCCCTACCACAAAGCTTCAACTCCCTCCGTGTCGTATCGTTCTGCACATCCGTCAGCCACAAAATATTTCATGAGCTCCATTATAATTCTTATATCCTTCTTCATTTCACATCCATTTGGGGCTTCGGGGTCTCCTCGTGGAAGGATTTGGTTGAAAAGGGATTTCTGAGATACTCCTTTCCTTTGTGAATAAAATAATGAACACAAGGAGGATTATTAAGTTTCCTTTTTTTGTTCTGCCTTTTGTGTTTTCTTTGGCGTCCGCGACCCCGTAGATTGGCAGAGTGCCTCCTCATCGCGAGTGAGGCTGGGAGAAATTAGGGAAACCAATCGATTGGACTGGATCGTGGGTGTGGGAGGAGGCTATATCTGCGATGGGAAACACAATAGCTCGTCGTCTTAATTTCCGTAGCTCCATTCATCATTTCTTGCCGTTTTAAAATGTGCGCCGGGGGAAATGCAAATTGCGTTCCGCGTGCCGAAATTGAAGGAGTGAGTAGGATTTCTAGTCGATCTGTTGGTTCCCTTTGTCTCCATTTTATTGAGTTCTTGCTCCGCGTTTTTGATTGTTCACGCCAGAGTTGGTAGAAGATGAGCTTAAATTTATCAAGTTTGAGGTTTTCGATAAAATGATAATCAGTCGACGTGCGCCATTCTCTTCAAATAAATTGTCTAAATTATGAACTCAAGTAAAAACAACTTGATACTGTCCACAGAGTTATTTATTTACTGTACAACGCGTTTCGACGTAAAAGCGTCATCTTCAGTTACACCTTCAGGTACAAGGTGTACCTGAAGGTGACGCTATGACGTCGAAACGCGTTGTACAGTAAATAAATTATTCAGCGGACATTACCAAGTTGCTTTTACTTAAGTTCAGAATGATGTTCCACCACATCTCGTCAGGCATCGTTCAATATATTTGTCTTAATTCATTTTCGCAAAGTTTTTACTCCCCAAATAGCCGGTTGCACAAATATTTAGCTACAGGATCTATAGTTATGTAATCTATAAAGTTATCGGGCACATTACTGAATTGGGGTTAGAAGCAATATCGATCTCATAACTTATATCCCAGTTGCCTTTACTTTGGATGTTTTTTATTCTCATTCCAATAAGTAAAATATATGCATGTTTTTCTTCTTCATACAAATTACTTATGCTCGCTATTAATGCTTAACTTAACTTATGGTAGGTCTGAGTGAATATACTCGTCATTCATTGCATAATGAATCTTAATTAGGAAGTAATTAATTCTATTCGTGGTTTATTCTGCATCCGCTATCTCGATTATTTATATATAGAACTCATTATTATTAAACTCCATTTCACCGGGCCAAAAAAGTATTTTAGACCAATTATGAAACCAATAAATGTATAGAACGTTCCTACAATGCATATTGAGCGAACTCCTTGACTTAAATTTTCATAACTCGTCATACATATTGTTTCTGCAATCAATCATAAGTCAGGGTTTTCCCTTGATTCAAACTAATTGTGTGCCTATTTTCATCTAAGGAATATTTTCTTACTTGGAATAGAAGAGGCACTATGCTTTTACGTGCTTCCACACTTCGCAAACTTTCGCCACTTGCAGGCATGAGGATAACCGCTCTCGAACGAATAAGAGAATCACCCCACCCAATTTGAGATGCTCATAACTTCGTTGACTGAGGGGATATCGGTGTTTACATCGTGTCAGGCCGTTGCTCCTTCAAATTAGATCCCCCCTCATAAGAAATACACGTGAAGCTGAATCTTCATTTGGCTGCAGTCCTTTTTTTATTTGCGAAATTAAATTAGAAATAGTGGTTTTCTGTTATTGGGAAAAATACCAGTAGAAAGAAAATGAAATAAAAACTCTTATTACTCCAATCTAATTTTGTATTTCGATCTAAATTCCGAAATATTTGCTGAAACGTAACTATTTTTCACAATATTTTAGCGTTTTTTTCCATAACTACCATGCTCATTATTTAAGTCGAGATTCCGTGTTGTGGTGGTACAGGTGTACCACAAGGTTAATCTTAACGCGATCACGTTGGCAAGAGGGGAAGGACATGGTCAGGGTGGTACCGTGATATACCATGAGACCCTCGTGAACATGTTATTAGGAGGAGAGGCCGGCAACAAACGAAAGTGGCGTGAGAGGGGAATTTTTCGTTGATTGAGGCGTCATTGGATACGATTATCGAGTTTTTAACAGTCATTAGTGAGGAGTGAACAGAAGCAGAAGTGAACAGAAAGGAGTGGCACAAGGCATTGAGGCACGGAGTATCGGGAGTTGGGCTGTCCGCGTTGATGGGGTGCGGTGATTAAGAAAGCTGTGGTCCATCCGCGGAGAGAGTAGCAGCTAGACGCAGTGGGCTGGGAACCGGAGCACTGAATGAGAATAGAGCAGGGCAAGATTGAGACGGAATCATCTCCGGACTACTCAGCGCTAAGAATCTCCCGTAAATATACTGTGCGGTCATAATTGATCCAAAGGGACGGTTTGTGAATTTTGAATTGAAGTAAGAACGCCATAATGGAGAAGCCGGTAAACTTATTAAAAACTGTGATATAAATGCTAAGGTCGCAAAGTCTCTTGTGATAAATTTTGATAAAGTTTATTTTGATTAGTGATTAAATGTTCTGTTTAAACTAAATGTATGTGCAATGATCATTTCTTTACCCAATGAGCAGCCAGGGCATAAGTTAATTGCAGGAAGTAAAAGAGGGTAATTATTAAACTTATATTTTAGATTTTGCCACCCAAAGCGTGGGGGAGCATTAATCTTTTATCTTACAGTGTATATGCATTAACTCAATAATTCTTTGCTCTAAATAAGATATGTAAATGATAATATTTTAAATGATAAATCTAATTTTATTTTTGCTATTAAATGGTAAAATGCTTAGTAAATTTCATCGAAAAATTTGACGTAGTACGTACTCACGCGCAGTATTGATTTTTTTGCCTTACCGTTGATATGCAACGGGCACCTTCACCAGTAGTGATAATAAATTTCATCGATGGAGTTCAATTGTTCTTCTACGCACTTCACCTCTGTGTTCATACCTATGTTTTTAAAAATATTTGACGTAATGATGTCTTTATTCATGAAAGTCAAAATCAATTTTTCAACATGCCAACGTTTTTCATTTCTTTTTTAAATGTCTTCTAGAGTGTTTGCCATCCTTTCCGTTTTCCCTATCCGTGCATGAAGAAAAAACAGCATGCGATATAATCTCGTTTAGAGATCACCACAACATTTAAGCATAATAATGTATAACGAAATTCATAATTTGTTGTTGAAGGCATTGATTTTAGTTTTCTTAACCGAAAATTTTGTTGATTAATACTTTGCATTACTTATATATTCGATCAATCAGCCGTAAATATATGTTCTATTTTTGCGACCATTCCAAATTTATTTCAGATATAGTCTTTCTAATACTTAAGCATACATTTGCTAATTTGTTGAAATGAAAAAAAATGCCATGTATGCATTTATCATCATAGGCGTGTTTAACAAAGCTGCAAGTGGCAGTACAAGTCCTCTGAAATCTGTCATACATATAAATAACACTTTTAGAAACTCCCTTACTACTAATTGTAGGAAAATGTAATTTATAAGAAAGTATATATGGAATCTAATAATACAAGAAGGCTTTTAACTTTGAGAAGCTGGCCTAAGATGAAATCATTGAATCAGAGTCTTAAGTAACGGTATCAGACTCACCTTGCAGTTTTCTGGGGATCGTTTACAGGTAATCCAATTCACTCATGTATGTCCTTTTCCTGAAAATAGAAGAAGGTATTGGTAATATCCTATTTAAAACATACTATTACTGAATAATAACAGACATAGTAGTCGATTAAGAGAGCATAATTACTCCCAGTAGAGTCCAAAAGATTAACAAACACCTTGATATGAAGATAGGACGTAAAATAGATTATTGGAAAGCATGGTTTCTGACCTTTTACATGATAATGTAATAATTTTTGTATTTGTATCCATCAAAGGTAAAAAAATTCAAATTTTGCTGCTTACTTTCTTAAAAGAACAGTTTTTAACCTCAGCTCGTATATATGTATCAGTACGGGATGTAATTAACTGGAATTAAAACTTGATAAAATGAGTAGTGTTGACATTTTTTTAAGCAATTTTCAGTAAGCAGTAAAAATAAAAGTGGAAAACTATGAAGAAATTTCATTACTATGAATGAGTTCCACCACATCTGCCCTGATACAACTTTATTTATTGATAAAATGAGATTTAATACTTCTAAAGACAAATAAATTTAAATTGAGAAAGGTTCAGATAAAATTTCATATTCTGCTACATTAAGATCCTTTATATTGATATTTGGGCGGAGAGCATAACGAAAAAAATATTATGATGTAAAGATTTTTATCGAAACCCTTAAAGATAGAGGAAAAAAGGTTAATCTGGGAGGCCGGAATTTTAAAAAAATAATCGAATTCCCGGAATCTCCCGTAAAATTCGAGGAAACTGCCAGTCCTTCCAATGCCCGAGATAGTGAGATAGTTCGCTAGGTTATGCAACCAATGATCACTTGCTATTCTGGCGGGTTGCATCTTTAGTGTAAGGTTTCCCTCACGGCGTACGCGAACGAGCCGTCGAGTGGTGTAGCCCACTCCGGCAATAATGTTTAAGCTATAATAGCTGGCATAAAATAGGGATGATACAGTGCCAACCAGTGTAAATCCTATTTTCAGCACTCTAAAAAACGTTTTATCAGGGACAGAAGTTGATAATTCAAACATGATACACTTTGTGGCATTCCAATCCGTGACAGTTACACTGCTTACTTACATAAGCTTAGCTTACAGAATATACAGAACATTTCAATACATATTTTCTGCAGCATCAAGCAAGGTAAAAAATAGAAGTAGTTTAATTCCAGGCAGTTCCATGCAAAAAATGAAATAAATACGCTACAGTTTTTGGTAGATATTTTGTTAGAAAACCCCTATGAACTCCTTTTCAATTGGTCATCAATTACATTGATTCGATCCTAAGATTGGTTGACTGCAACCCTCCATTCTACCCTCTCCCTTAGTGTAACATACTTTGAGATGTAATATGAGGTAAAAATGTGGACTCTACGAAGGAAAAGGTGTTTTGAGACCGCTGCGGTTGTTATCGCACATTTTCATCCTAGTTGATTTTTTTAAATCCTGTTTTTAACAACGAATAACTTTGATTTAATGCAATTTTCCACAAATATATACACTTCATTACACGATATTGTTTATGATGTTTCACATTATCTTCATCGTTCATCGGAATATGATATAAAACTTCGAAACTCGGGTCGTGTAATAAAATGTATCTATATGTGGATAATTGCAATTAATCCAAATATTCATGGAAAAATTCCACGCAGTATCGCCTAAATCTACGAAATGTATACCTGTTTTTTGGCGCTTAAAAGATGGAGAAATGGGGTAAGCGTTTGTTTTATAACTTCGGTAATAATCACACCAGTGAGAAAAATATTACACACTTTGCTAAAAATAGAACATTTTCAAGGATCAGTGCGCGGTAACAGAGGATGATACGAAAAACAATAAACGTATGAATAATACGATCCCTCACTTTAGGATTATCATTTTTCTAAATGTAGATTTCATAAAATGTTTGTTTATGAAATGGGGTTCTTGAGGAGGCTGAGTCGTATGCCCCACGCTTTCTTCGATTGTCTACCGTGCAGGCAGCGCCGTTTTTTTCTCCACCATGACTCCGCAGTCCACCGAAATCACTCCATAGCTCCTGGGCAAAATCATTTGAATCCTATAGAATTTTCCTTTTTCATTTTCTAAAAGAATCCTCTCCACTTATAAAGGAAAGGAGAACATAAAAGGTGACGTCGAAAGAAAGGTAGGAGCAAAGGATGAGTACATAAGGAATGAGGTCCACGTGAAGTAGGAAAGGAAGGAAGAATTGAGGATGTGGATTAATGAACGAACAAGGGGAAGGTAAAGGGGAGGGGATGGCGTGGATTTGTCAAGGATTTTGTGGTTAAGGGATGGAGAGGGGGCGAGAGAGTGGTGTTTTCCCTCGCAGATCCAGACTGAAGGTTATTAGAAAGGCCTCCAACCCTCCCTCTTTCCCTCTCTTCTCCTCCTCCCCTTCAGTTCCATCCCGTGGGAAGATTAAACGTGGAGAGAGAAAGGGGATGAGGAGGGGAGTTGTCGGTAGATTGGTGATGTGATGAACGGGATAAAAAAAGGGTTGACGGCAGAGGAAGAAAGGCTGAGGAGTGGTCCCTTTGTCACCCTCACCGTCTTTTCATCGCCAAGAGAATTCTTGGTCCCATGTTCTCAAAGTAGAATTATTGAATTACTTGGTTGATGCACAAAAAAATGGGCTAATTGGCAAAGATAATAGGAGGAAATTAGCTTTAGCAAAGTAAGTATTCAGTAATACAAGGGAGCTGATGACGGGGATCTTGGGTCAGGATATTAAAAAGAGGCTGGTGGAGAGTATGGTGTGGAGTGCAGCGTTGTATGGATCAGAAACGTGAACTCTGAGAAAGGAGGACGAAAATAGGCTACAGGCGTTCGAGATGTTGGTGTGGAAGAGGATGGAGAAGGTTCGAGAAGATAGGCAAGCAAAGAGTAATAAAATCATGTGGTATGCGAATGATATGTATGTTTTTGAATGGCTGGCAATACTAAGACTCGATGATGAGCCTGAGGGAGAAACAAAACCAGTTGACATCCGTTGCTTTCAGGAGAACGACAATATGGGCAAGGTCGTGTTATTCACCAGTGTCGGGCTCACGGGCTCACAATATTCTGCGTCGGGCATACTCAACTATGTTGGACTGCTGGGCGCAAAGCCGAGCATAACTCCGGGTCCCGTCCTGTGTCTTCGCTGTGAGTACGCCCCAGTTCGCCCGCTTAAGCACATCTCGAGTGCCGAAGTGGTTTCATACTCGCCGGTTGGACCTGCGCGGACTTGCATGCGTAGTTGCATTCTCACATTTCTCGAAAGGTAGTATATGCATTACCTATCAGACTCCAGCGTGCGCGGGTCTACTCAATTTCGTCAAGTCCGCACAGGTCCGACTCCTAAAGAGACTCCGATCCCTCCGCGGTAGCCTAGCGTGCGAAGGGTACCCGTGTGACTACTGCTTTGCTAGCCAGCATGTCCGATAGATTTCTCTAGGGACAATGAGGTCCGGCAGAGTAAGCCCTACGGTTGTGATGTGGCTGAAAAAAGGCATTTTTAAGGATCTCTTGGGTGGATTATGAGGCGAATTAAGAAGTCCTTCACAGATGGGGTTGTCAACCTGAAATAATGTGGACGATTAAACGAAGGAAATTACAATACCTTGGGCATATAACGTGACACGAATATAAATTTTGAATTCTTCAGTTGGCTTTCCAAGGGTTATTTAAAGGTAGCCGAAGAATTTCTTGGCTTGCCAATCTCGTGCAGATCCAGAATAACCAATGTAACTTTTGATGGTTTATTTGATATATTTGGTTTTTTTCTTATTTTTAAATTTAATTTTTATTGCTGTTAAATAGTTGTTTTCTTACTTTTTGCAATATTTTTTTGGCTGGTTGGTTGTGAAGGGTTTGTTGATGGAGGAGAGGAGAAGGCATTGTTGGGAGTGGGTTGCGGTCTCCCGTAAGAAAGTTGCTTAGTATTGCAAAGAAATTAAAGAAATAGCTGCACAAAGGATTTCAGAATTCATTGAAAGTGGCCCGACGTTACACCAACAATAAGATATCCCTCCTCTGGCATCTCAGATGGTTGGACCTTCCTCCGAATGATATATTTTCCATAACAGGCATCTATCTGAACACTAACTCAATGAGTCGTGTGTATAAGTTTGGGCATTAACATATGGTGTATGACCTTTAAATTTGGGTAGGTGGAATGGTTGTATCCAACAACCTCCACAAAACCCAAAAAAAACTCTTAAATATTTGGAGAAATGGCCCTAGCAGCTCGAGTCAAAACAAAAAAATCTTTTATGTAGTTTGATGTTTTCGGTACATGACGAGAAAAGCTGCGAAAGCCTTCAAACAAAAAAAATCTTCTCCTTATTTCATTTCCCAAAATATTGTGAAATTTACGTCAGCGCGTTTTGTTTTGCGGTTCAGTATATTATAAAAATACTTTACGACCTGGAAGTTAAACTGCGTTTTAACTAAGAGATCGAATATTCTTCTGTATAATCATGGAGTAAATGCCTGAAAATGACGATACTGAAGTTCACAGAAGATATGGTAACTCTTTTATCGCTCTCCTCGACATCAACACCGTAGCTAAGACCATTAAGCTTTAAATGATCCATGTTGCCTATGACTTTCCGATCAACGTAACGAATGAACAAAACTGTCTCTACAGGAATGAATGACGCGTGTGTAGTAAACACATGTTATGTACGAATATTCACTTATAAGAATGGAATTTATTGTAAGTGAACTGTTGTATAAATTAATTATATATTTTATTTAATAACCAACTAAAATTTAAACTAAAATGGAAGAGCTCTTAGCTACCTTGTATCTTATTTCTACCTTTCTCAGTACAGACAAATTTAATTGGCATCTACTGCATTAGGGATATAACGGCCAATGGTTTAATCGCAAGCTGATTCTTGTTTTCTTGCAAATGCTTGTTTCCTTTTAATATTGCTGAATTAAAAAAAATATATTTACTAAACTCCTCAAAGTGCAAAACATATTGCATTAAAAACATTCAGCATATGCCAAAACAATGAAAAATTAAGCTGAAATACTTCTCAAACTTAATGCCATTAAATTAATGACTTTGAGGGTTTCTATTCATTTGTAACCCACTCTATTAATCATTTGTGAATTACAATTTTTAATTAACTTGTTTACAATATTTAAGTCCTTTAAAGGAGAGCAAAGTATATATAATAACTTGAGTATTGGCTTCAATATTTTTGCGTACTTTTACGCTGTCATATTTACAGTTATCATCGCAGTTTTGATGCCACATTCTGGCCCGTATTCTTCTCTCTTCTTCGGCAGTCTCCTTTGCAGTAGGTATTTGTGGGATTAGGGTATGTGTGTGTGAATATGTATTTAACTTTACTCGCTCATGATATCCGCACAAAGGGGAAACGATCATTTCGTCTGATGTCTCGGAATTGAATCGCCTCGCGAAAAATTCTTCTCTTTTTGTCTTCGTTGCTCATACATCATTTTTCTTCCGTCGTCCGTCTTTCCGAAATTCCCCTCACGGAAATTTGAAGACGTATTTTTATTTAACGGCCGAAAGTGGGCTCTTCGTTTAAAATTTCTCGCTCTCATTTCCGGTTTATTTCAAAAAGGTTAACGAAGTTGGGGGAATAAAATATTTCGAGGAGGTGAAAATTTTCCCTCCCCTCGCGCGAAAATCTTGGATACGGACAAGTTGTTCCTCCAACCCATCGTTCAAATTTATCGCTGTCACGGTAATGACTAATGAACGGAAAGTATTCGGTGCACATTAAACGTTCCTTTATAAGGAATTAAAATCCAGCTTTTTTCGTGTTTTAAGATTGGTTTCTTTTCTGTTTTCGTTTCAATTATTAAAATTTTTACAGCTGACTACAATTTCTGTTTTTTTTTTCTCTGGAGGTAATATTGCCATTTCATTTAGCAATTATTTTATACTTCTTGGAAAAATCAAGGAATCTCGCAAAACTCTTGAATACATTTTTATACGACATGAACGGCATTGACGGAGGCATTGCCACATTAATCATCACGGATAGTTCTACATCGTGAGCACGTGTGAGTGAAAAGATTTTAAGAAACTATTTGAAAATATATATATGTAAAATTCCACTTCATAAAATATAATTGATTTCAACCTTGGAACATTATTTTTACAGTGGTTTATCATGCCGAAACCTTGGTTGAACTAAATTATATATTCTGAAGTGAAATTTTAAAGTTTTTTTTAGCTATTTTCCTGGTGGAGAAATTCCTCATAGTTTAGCCTGAGACTATTTTGTGAAAATATTTTTCTCACAATGCTTCAGTGCTGTATTGATAAAATAATTTTCGACCCGAAGACAAATTTGCGTTACTTAAGGAGATTCCTAATTTATTTTTCTTCGTTTCAGTTAATCTTATTACCCAATTGAACATGACGTGAGTAGCGTGCTATTATTTGACGAACATTAATATCCGCTTTGTAAATTCAGATTCTGATACCAGTTAATATATTGGGAGAAAAATTGCCACAACATAAATTGCCTTCATGAGCTGCCGTGCATTTTTTCCCGTGAAATGGCAAATAAAACGATCCCTTGATGTTGTATCATAATAAGTCGATACGTACACTTCCATTACGGCGCGACATTCCTTGTTACAAACGTAATTTCCCGAAGATTCCCTCCGCACATTACATTCATACGTACGTACCGCTGTCTGGAAAAGCTCCTTCCCTTTCAATTAATGCCTCGAAATTGGAATTTTACCTCCCGCCCGCTAGAGATGGAGCCGCTGCAAACAAGCAGCAGCAGGCGCGTGTTGGTAGCGGTGCAGTTAATTTTATTTTCCGATGAATTATTCAATGCGGCAAAAACTTCCACTTTTTTATTGTCATTATCAAACGTTATAATCTTGGGCCATTTCTTCTCCTATTTCCCCTCTTCTTTCGCTCGGAAATTAATTCCCCTCATCGGGAAGGAGGGGAAGGAGTGAGGGGGAAAGGCTTCAGATTACTTTCCTCCGAAACGAAACCGCATTCTCCCTCCCCCCTCCCCACCCCCCTCATCCCAATTGGAAAAGAACACCCCCCCCCAATTCCACCCAAGAACTCTCTCTTCCCACCCCATTCCTTCCCCACCCACACACTCCTACCCCTCCTCTCCCCTCTCTTCTTTCCCCCTCACCCCCTCCCAAGCCCACCCAGATGCGGCGAGATTAGGAAAACAAGAGAAGAATGAAAAAGTCATTTTGAGTTGTAAAAGAGAAGCTGAGGCGGTTATAAGGGGGGGGGAGGGGAGAAGAGTAAGGGGAGGCATCTTCTCCATCGTTTCAGCCGAAAGAGGGGAAATGGGAATTGAGGGGGGGAGGGGGTAGGAGAAATTGAGGGGAGTGGGGTGGATGGGGCGGTGAAAATGGTCTCCTTTTAGTGTGAGTGTGATTCGGGAAGGAGGAAATGAAAATAAAGATTTTCGCCGGTCTGAGTATCATCTTTTTTTCGACTTCCCCTCATTCCTACCCCTCCGTAGTGGTAGCAAAACTTGGTGGAAGTCCCCTTCGCGAAGCATGTCGCCAAGAAAAATGAGAATAATAAAAAGAAACTCATTGCTCTCGGACGTATGTCCTCTGAGAACAAAAACTATGTATTAAGGCTGAAGAGTTAAAAGCAATTTTTCACACAAAATTTCTTTAAAAAAGACCTTATTACGACCTGGAAGTCGATTTTTTACACATCATCTTCAGTTTAATAAGACCTGAAGATGACGTGTAAAACATCGAAACCTAGATAGTCTAAAAAGTCCACAAATAAAAAGTCTTTTTTAAAGACTTTTTATTTGTGGAAAATTGCTTTTAACTCTTCAACCAAATCATGTTGAAATTCCACGCCATATATCTTGAATCTCTTTTTGAGTATTAATAAAGTCATGGAATAAAACTAACACTCATTCATGTCCAAGAAGCGATGAAACATTAGCAGCAAAAGAGAGAAAAAAATATAATTAATTCCATCATGGTAATTATAATAAGTAACGTTACAGTAGGTAGGTACATCACAGTCACATCAACTATGAATTACATAAATCAGTACACAATATCAGAAGAAGTTATTATTGCAGTTTGAAGTAATAGAAAATAATTTACACACACTAAAAGAAATATAAGAAAATTACATTTTTTACACTTAACAAATGATTCATGTGAGGCTTTAAGCAATAATCTGTAAATCTTTGACTTTAAGTTTTTTATGTGGAATTATTTTTTACCTCTTCTGTGAGAGTATTCCAGAGATTAGGCCCAACAACCTGGAATAATTTTTTTAAACAAGTTGTGCGATAAGCAGGATAGTAAATGAAATTTAGATCTATTCTCGCAGTATTATTAGTGGTTTTGGGCATAGTTTTGAATAAAATATGTAAGTATTCAGGCTCTTTAAAAAGAAACAATGGGAAGAGGAATGTAGCTAACGCCAAGGAGGTAAAGTCTCGTGCGGAAGTGATCAGCTAAGGAGCGTAGGAGAGAGGACAATGAGTTGCATTTTCTGGCGGATTTTACAAACCACAGTAAAACACAAACTTCACATTTATGATCTTCCCTGTGGATACTGATAGTTTTTACGTGCCGGACAGACTTGTCGAAGTATTGATAGAAGGACAAAGGGATACTTTTGTCCTTTTAACAACAATCACGGCTAGAAGAACATCTTCGCTAAATGTCTTTTTAAAACAGAGACCACAGCGAGTTATTTTAAGGTCAAAGTTTGGAATTTCATCAATGACCGACCTGAGCTAAATGTGCGGAACATATCTAGCTTTGAAGCTAGGCTGAAACTGGGACAAAATTGTGACGTTGTTTTTAAAAGCTAAATCTTTGGTGTACAGTCATTTTATTCCTTCGTCGCAATTAAAAAATAAAATCATTAATGGCAGGCTTGTTCTAGAGCTTAGTTTGAATCCAGTTGCCCTTGGGGTTTGGTAAACCCTACTTAGCCCTCGACGAGCAATTCCTCCAGGTTCACCAGGAAAGCTTTCGAGGTTGCGTGATAAAATTTGATGCAATGTTTTATATTTATACATTTCTCGCTAAGTATAAATATCTCGCTACGCATTTCTCCATGAACCGAAACGGAGACACTCCTGGACATTTAAGTGTCAACCGGGACAGGTTTGCTAACCGGGACAGACACCTCAAACCGGAAATTAATGCCGTGGGAAGCCTATCCTTAATAAATGTCTGTTCCTCGACAATTCCCTCCATTCCCTCTCGCCTGTTGCTATGTTAACATTTTCCCATCTCCTTCTCTTATCCTCGCATTTCTTTCCTTCCACTTGAAGGTTAGAGTATGTACAATAGCATATACATGTTTTATTTTTCTTGGACTTCTTCGTCCGCTAAGAATACCTATACAAAAAATACATTAATGTTTGAGCTCAAAATATAACATAATACATCCAGTTAAAAGGTGGTTACATATTAATTAGATGAAGTAAAACAGCAAATTCTATAAATTATACTATTAATTTTAAATTATAACTCTTCCTGGTTAAAAAGATGCCGAAGAAATCTTATTTTAAACAAATATTGAACTGGATTCCTTAATATTGACGGAAATACTATTCCACAACCTGGCCCCAGCATCACAAGAAGGCTTTTTTATATGTAGTAGTCCTATGTAGTGGACAAGGAGCCAATGGAATATAAGGGAACTTTTTTACGTTTGCGAATCACCTGACGATAATGCTTAAGCACTGAAACCCGGATCATAAGATTTGTGCTATCATATGGTTTGCAAAAGTTTCCACCTGAAAATATTATTTAGTGCTATTGATGCCACAAAGCTTTTCTGAAGAATGGGTTTTATTTTTACGGGAAAGGGCGGAATATGAAATACAACGCTGCTATTATAACTTCATTTAAACCTCTATAGTCATTTTTTTCCTTATTTGCAGTCTATCTGCATATCGGAGTATCAGGAACTAAAAGTTACATTTAAGAGATATTTTTACAGTCATACTATTACATTGAAGTCACAAAGGTACGCAGAAGTGTCGGAAACTAAAGTGAAATAAAGCACGCTTTTATATGGTATGTTGTCTCAAAGTCACGAAGGGTACAAGAATGATAACCCCAGAGGGCGGGAAAGTTTAAGTAGCGCATTTCAAAAAAATGTTTTCGATCCAAACGAAGCTGCATCTAAATACGCTGATGTTGTTAATACTTGACGCATTTGAAAGGAAGATTATGAGGAACGTATATGGTCCAGTGTGCAATGAAAATGGACTGTGGGGAATCCGAACGAATGGAGATATAAACAATCTGCTTCAAGGAGAAAACACTGTTCGATTCACCAAAAGGACAAGGTGACTTTGACATTTGCTGCGTAACAGAACCATCGATATCCGTTAAGAAAATTGATGATTGGATACCCGCAGGAGGAAGACAGAGAGAGGCCTCGGAAAATATAGAACGATGGTTCGGTAAAACTCCGGAAAAATATGGTGGTCAAATATTATAGGACAGTCACTGCTTAGTAGTTCGCACGTGAGTGTTTAGTTTAGTGAGACGCAAGGAGAAGGATCGTGAAAGACCGGAAATTCCACGGAGAACTGTAGGTCCAGAGGAAGAAGAAACATTTGTCAAAATGCGTATATGATAGTGACTCAGTCTCATGATGCATTATTTCTTCCAAGGCATAGGAAGAAATTTGAGCTTTCTAGAAACATATGAGGTTATCAGTGCAGAAAGTTTGAAAACTGGTAAATGACCCAATATTTGACAACCTATCTCCCCATTCGTCAATATAATAGTATCACTGACGAAGAAAGCTTGACGTTATAAACCCTGCTTTGTTCTTCTACATCCCTCACCCATCAATCACCAAGAAAAATGAACCTCACCAGCACTTCAGCCCCTCACTAGTTGTATATATTAAGACAGCAACCGATAAAAATGGTTCCTTGATGGTGACAGATACTGTCGACACCATAGTCGGTAGTGAGAGCGAGTGGAACTGCACAGTGGCAACTTATTGAGTAAGGTGAAAAAGTTCTTGGTGAGTGTGAATCGTTGAGGAAATGAAAATTAAAAAGATTTTCGTCGGTCGAGTTTCACAGTTTTTCCTATTTCCTTTTGCCCTCCCCTTCCAAGTCCATCTAATTTTATACTCTCTGCAGTACGCATTCTTCCTTTCTACAAGGAAGAGTAGAAGCACAAGCAATATTAATCATTGTTCTATCGTTTCGGGGAGATTTTCATTGCATCGTTGAACGGTAATTTAGCAATTTGTTGTAGGTGACTAGCAACTGAGTTCATTTGCGCGCGTAATCAATGGTAAGTTAGTTATGATTTTGTAGGTTTATTTGCTAAACTGAAGGAAGAGTCATAACCCGCATTTAAAAAGTCGTTATTCAACCAACACTAAGCCAAAAATCTGAAATACCTAAATTAACAGCTAAATTCAATCACAATTATCGAAAAACTGAGTCGTCCACAAATAAACTACGAAAATTTAGTCTCTTATCGCAGGAAAACCAATTGACCTCGATATTCTACTTCTACGAAGTACCGCGTAAGCCACCTACAAGATGTATGGCATGGGTGATTCTATAAATGGCATGCAACTTTCGTTCCAGTTTATGGTCGAACACCGCACGCTTCCCTGGCAGCTGGGCATGAACAAAACACCAGTAAGGAGAATAATGTACAACTAAAGAATCGAAACTAGGAGAGAGCTACGTTGACGAACAAGCGAGAAAGGTGTACACGGGTTAAGATAGTACTCCATATTAGTATTGCTGATCAATATTTGGTAATCTACCAGTTAAAATGGAAGTAAAAATTCTCAAAATTTTTTCATGTGCAGGGCCCTACCGATAATACCGATATACCGATAATATTTCTGTATTCATCTCAGCATACGTCCTAGCCATCCATTTTTCTTTCCTTTTCCGGTCCTTTCCTCCACTTCCACTTCGCTTACTTAATATCCTGCCCTCTATCGCGGCCTTAAGCTACCCTTTTCCCCTCATTACCTCTTCCAACCACCCACTTTGCCTCTTCCTAATCTCATCCAGAAGTTTCCTTTCCTCAGTCACCATACCAAGAACTTGCTGGTTTGTCTTCCTTTCCGTCCACCGCACCAAATTCATCCTCCTCCACACCCACATCTCAAACTCCTGCAGCCAAAGTTCGTCTTCTTATCTCACGTTCACGTTTCTGCCCCATGCAACGCTATACTCCATGTTGAACTATTTGCCAGCCTCTTCTTTATATCCTTACCCAATGTCCCTGTTATTAGCTTCCTTCTATTACTGATCGCTTCCTTCGCTAAATGTTGCTTGTATATACTACTCTTTCCTTGAGGTCACGAGAAACTAATTCATGCAGAAAATAAAATCATATTTGAGCTGTAAATAAAAAAGATCGTGAATTTACTGCCAAACTGTGGACGTTGGTAGGAAAAAAATGGTGAATTAACCGCGAAATACCAAGTCAGTGAGCAAGTGGTCACCATGGTGTATTCTTCTTCCAGCCCCTTCTTGTTCTAGCCTAACCCCTCTCCAGCACACACTCTTAAGGGACGGCCAGCACCCTTGGATATTTCATCACGGGCGTCGTGGAGGCAGAAATGGAACATGTACTCCGAGCCCTATCTTAATTAGATCTCGCAAGAATGGGGGAACGAGAGGTTTGGCTTGGTCGGGAGGTCGAGCGAGAGGACAGGGAGGGCTATAGAGGGTTGGAACAGTTTTTTGAAGGGCTCAAGAATGGAGGGGTGCGACAGGGAGGGGTACAGGGTCAAGGATGGGGAGTAAGGATTTACAGTAGACTCCATCTCATCAGGTGTCGGAACGTCCGTCTCTTCATACTACCTCGAGTTTTTTTTCAAAGGATGGATCTTACATGCTACATGAGAATATCTACATTACATAAATCGATCTGCGACCCGCCACAGGTGCAATTGGCTAGGGAGTGTTGGACACCAGCTATCAAAAGGGGAGGAAATTAATAAGAGAAACAGGACGAAAGTTATTTTTTTTCGGAACAGAATGTTTTAGTGCTCTGCTATGTTATTGTTGCAGTCACTAATTGTGCGTGGAAGGAAGGAAATTTTGCACCTATCGATTCGACGGTGTATCTCTCTCATTTTTTCGTTTCCATCAGCTCAAGAATATGTTGCGGATTCAGAATAACATCCTTCGTGTCACCATGAAATTCGCATTTTTGTATCCTTAAAGCAGACTTAGGCTCACCTGTCGCCTCCGAGAGACTAGTGGTTCCCAACCTAGCCCTTCCATCAGCAGTGATAGTTCTTTGCTAGCCCTCAACAGTTTTCACCAAATGAAGTCTTCTCGGGTGTGACACCGGGTGAGGCTTTTCATAGCCGATGTTTCGATGGGCAACTCCTATACCTTCCTCAAGGCAAAAACTCAGTTTGCACAACCGTGTATCACATCCAAAAAGACTTCTTTCATATCATCCACCGGGAAAGCCTACGGTCTTTCAGTTTTCACCGAAGCTGACGGTTTTCCTTTGTACTTTGATCATTTCGCACATTAAGTAGGTGGTTGGAAGAAATAATGTGGGGCGAAGAGTTGCCGAAGGCTGTGATGGAGGGGAGGATGTTGGGAAAGCGGGGAAGGGGAAGAGAGAGAATAGGATTTTTGGACGAGATGAAGAGGGGTAGGACGCATGCTGAGTAGAAGAAAGAAATTGTGTGGGCAGATTGCAAGAGTTGAGGAAAAATGAAAAGAAATAAATACACACACTTTTATCATGTACACCAGAAGAGTATATGAGGTGCTGGTGGGTATTGAGAAACAGAAAAAATAGGGAATTGTAACAATTAGAAGCCTATAGATGCTGAAGAGACTAGTATTATCATTATTATTATAATCAGAGGTTATCCACTGGTAAAGGAAAGGAAAGAAAAAGTTTAAATAGAAATGATTGCATCTACTGATCTTCTGCAGGTGAAGGCTCCTAACTCCCTAGACATTTTTATTCTTTGGTGATGCAAAAAGAAATTTTATAAAAGAGAGACAGACAAGGGATTTTATAAGGAGTGATGACAGGTAAGAAATTTGCTGAGATTTGAAATCAAACACTATGAAAAATAAAAATAAAACTATTTAAGAAGACAGATCCCTGCCACTGTAAAAGGCAGGAGGATTTTCAGTCTTTTTCCTGTAAACCTACCTTAACCGGTAGATTACCCTAATAAAAGTAAATTAATCAGTAAAGGGTCGCAAATGCTTTCGGGGTGCTCGAGATGTGGCTTGACTATAGCGAAGTAACATCTCACCTTCACTTTTTCATTCGAGGACCTTGCTACTATATGGAAGAATGGCATACTATCATTCTATGATTGGAACTATAATGCAAATTGACGTGTTACGAGTAGTAAAACGTTAGCTTACGCCTTTTCAAGGGTATGCAATACCGTGCCAGGGCTGATATGGTTAATTATTTTCATGTTGAGTGGAATATAATACAGCGATTCCACACCAAACCCTCTTCTGAATAGGGAAATAATGTCCTTGTGTATCGCAGTCTGTCGTATTTAGGCCACAGCCTTATGGGACGTGCATAATTGTTCTTAAATGCTGATAATGTGCTAGCATATGGGTGAGTGCAAGTTGAGGGGGTGCAAGAGGGGAAATGGTTGAGTAACAGATGAAGAGGATGTAAATAATTGGCATTTTTGGACGGTTTTTAGAGGAGACAGTAAGGAGCTTGAGAGAACAATATTTTGCGAAAAATTAGGCAGTGTAAATGCTTGTAAATGTTTGATGATGACCAAAAAAACCAAACCATAGTAAAACCAGAGAATAAAGTGCGAAAATACCAAGTTATAACGATTGATACTTTGTGCCACCGTGGAGAATGGCCCTAACTCTTGATTTTCCTTGGGCTGAATCTCATCCTATTTTCTTGAAATCTGTACTGACTTTGCGAATAATTCAAAGCATTTGAATAAATTAAATGATTTCTCACTTTGTGCATGTCAACTTTTTTTTACACCGTCAATGTCATAATGACTCCTCACAAAGTTTTACAACAGGGAAGTCAGGTACCCTAAAAAGGCCTGTGTTTATGGTGACCTCAATTGATTAACATGCAGTGTAAGGATGCAGGTAGGTAGGCATGTAAAGCATGAGATATTGGCATGAAAAAGTGCTAAGTAAGTGAAAAAACACCTAGTGTGGTGGGTACTGGGACAGATTAGTTTAACTTTTGTAGCAAGAAAAATAAAGAACCTAGTTACACAATATTTCAATATCCTTGATAATGGCATTGTATGGCAAAACCATAGAGTTATTAAGGTACCAGAGGTGGCGCTGCCTATACTCGGCCGTAAGCGAAGGTGAAGCCGGGTGGGCGTAACCGTCCACCATATTGAGTGACCGTGATATACTATTAGCGGAATAGGCGTAAACTTAGATATTTACACCTTTTTTGTATATAAAATGTTGAATTATGAGAACTAGGGATAGTATCGGTTAGGCAGATAATACAGAATATATTGTCAACTCCTCCAGTGGATCTTATGAAGAAACCGGCAGGTAGGAGCAATAAAAAGCATGTCGTCTGCTCTTGATGGTATGTGTTTAGTGTCTCCCAAATAAAAAATAATGAGACACCTGAAGAGTTAAGGAAATATATATAAAATAATAATTAATGCAAATGGTTTTGAATATAAAATTTACTGGGCGTTAGGGAAAAATGCGTAAAGTACGGCTTATTAGTTAGCTATTAATTGGCAAAAGAGGCAGACTTACATAAGACTTTCGTCGTTTTGGAAAGCTAAAAAGTAAACAAAAGCAATAAACGATAATGAGTGATGATTTATAAATCATAATAGGGTCACTGACGCCTCGTTATACGCATAAATTCCCATTCCAATGGCTATTCCGTTTGTCGTTGAAGAGCTCTGTATTTGAAATCAAAGGTTCAGTATACAATGAACTTTTAGCTTGGTAAAAGGACATTGAAAATGGCTGTATATTCGAAACTTGTCGTGCCTTTATAATATTTTGCAAGTCACAAAGTATCCCTTTATTATCAATCATCTCCCAGAGTGCATGGAAGTATGCTAAAAGTTTCCTTTCAAAGTCTGAAGGTCGTTTTACACGGTACATTTGTTTGTACAAACTCTTCCGTGAACTCTTGCATGAGGCAAAATGTATCGTGTAAAGCGGCAAATTGCATGAACGCTTGTGCGAATGTCTCAATGCCTGCACGGGAAATAGAACCTATTCCAATTTCGTTGAGACTTAAACGTACAATCTCACGTACATACGTTTGTGCAAAATCTTTCATCGTGTAAAACGGCCTTGATGAAAGATTGTTGTGCAATGTCCGATTTGCTCCGCTACCTTAACTACTTTATAAGGGTATTATTTATTTATAGTATTATTTTTAAAGCAACCAGAACTTTGTTAATGGCCACACACATTCTTAAGTAGGTATAGTAACTTATCTTTGTGGTATTTATTCAGTAAAATGGAAATGGGAAGCATGAGTTGCAATGACTTGATGAATCATTAATATCATGGTAATCTATATTGAAATTTAATTTTGCGATATTTCCCACCATAAAATGCATCTATAATTGATTTAATATTAACTGTTCTACATTGATTTACATATGAGATTGAAATCCACTTCGAATACCTGTTACAAAGCAGATCAAATTTATATTTCAAATCTATGCAGATATTTCATTTAATAGCCTCATCTATATTAACATTAGCTAAGGCAATTAATTATTTTATTGGCTTCTTAATGAGAGAACCTGAATGTAAATGGATCGTGGAACTCTGTGGATTACTCAAATTGAAACTGAACTATTACTGAAATTCAAAATTATTCACCATTAAAGACTATACCCCTTTAAGACCTCACAATTAAGAGCAAAATTGTTGGTGGCTTGAATAGCCTCGAATGTGTCTCATTTCTGAGTTCTCGGTGATTTATAGGAGTAGCTAATTTGTGAAAACATTAGACCCTAATGTTTCATTGACAATGCTGATGAAAAACAAATAATTAGTATCGAGTTTATTCCCCAATCAATAACCGTAGTTCTTGTAGGCCTGCTGCTGGCATCATTCACAACTGTCATTTGAGTCAATAATTATACCTGCCAGTATTTGAGGGAGGGATAATTTTATTGCTAAATATAAAACAACAGAAGGAAAGGACAATGGAACCCCTAAGAGTAGAGAACTCGTCTTCAGAATAGTCTTCCCGTCTCACGATCACTTACGGAAATCAGTGTTCTTACGGTCACTCAATATGGCGGACAACTTTCACCGTGGCTTCACCTGAAATTCGTCACGCCACCTCTGTTGAACTATATACTCTAAGGGCAAAACTACGGTCGATGAAAATAATAGGTAACAATATTTACAAAGTGAAAAATCATATAAGGTGATTCAGTTCCACAAAGAAAAGCCTTAAACATAAACTTACATTCGAGTACAGTTTCCAAAACTCGGACAGGTTTATGTTTTAGGTTATACACAGGAGGAATAATATTGTAAATTCAACCCGCCTCAGACCGTTTGTGTTCACCCAACTTCGGCATTTTTTTCATTCCAGCCGGTAAGCTGCAAAAACATTCAGGTCAAGGAATGTAGTTTCCCCATTTCTGCGGATGAAAAATTCCTCAAGTGTGCAGCAATTAACTACCTCCGTACTAAATCCTCCTTCGAAAGGAAGCCGGGGTATTTAATTAATAAAAGTCATCCATACGTAATGGATTCGGCGCAAACTTCGTGCCTATCATAGGGAGGGCCCCACCTCTGACCATAAAACTTTGTCACCGTCGTAAAAAAGCGTCTGAATCGGATTTTTTTACTTATTTAGGTATTTCACTTTTTTGGAACGGTGGTGATAAACAAAGTATATTAGAAAAAAATTGCATTTTTCCCCGAAGCCTTCTCCGTGGCTTGTATCTACCCTTCAAGTTTTTGTTTTTTTTCTCTCCTCGACGCTAAGGAGAATTATTTCAAAGCGAAAATTCACGCCATCCAAAAGTTAGGGGGAAGGCCATTACTCAGTGATTAATGGTTAATTTCCCACTTCGCGAAATTAGTTTTCTCCTCATGCATTGGCAATAAAACAGAGAAAAATAACGACGAGCATGGTGGGCTGGGAGGAAAAAGGGCTTTCGAAATTTTTGGATGAGAACCAGCGGAAAGTCATTAAGAGAGGAGGTTTTGGTAAAAGTTTTTCATTTTCAGTTTTTTTTTAAATCGTCTAAAAACTAATTACGGGAAGGTTGTGTGTGTTATATTTTTTTCTGTCGTTTTATTGCGCGATTTTCTAGAAATTGAAGCTGTGATCAAAGCGCGCCAGCCAAAATTACTTTGTTGGAAAGTATTTAAAAATCACCCACGTGTATAGAGTTGGACGGGAGCCTTGTAAAAAAATATCATGCCTACCGTGCGAAGATATAACGCCAAAGGCAATTAAAGCAAAAGGCATAAGTAAGGTGCCGAATTAATGTGTATTTCCGCATTTTCCGAAGGTCGCAATTTGTCCAATTTTTCCATCTATCTTTCCGCGTGGAGACAAATTGTACGTAAAAAGAAATTATCCAATTATGATACAGTAGCAGATTAGCCCAAGCAAAGAAGCCAATCTTACAGAAGAAGAGGAGTCTGGTAGCAGCTAGTATCACAAGCGTGGAAGTAAGGGAGCAGCAATTTATTGAAATATTTATTTGGAGCGTGCTCTTGTGTGGTAGTGAATACTGAACTGTAGACGCGGCAGATCAAAAGAGATGAGAAGCAATGGGTGTGTGGTGCTGTCAAAGAATGGTGGAGATCTAATGGACGGAGAGAATCACAAACTGAGAAGTCCTACGGAGAGTTGGAGAGAAAAAAAAATGAATTGAAAATTATAAGAAGAAATGAAGACAAACGAATTGTTCGCATTTTGCGACATAATATTCTGTTGAAAATAATAACGTAAGGAGAAATTAATGGGCAGAATTACAGAGGGATACCAAGAATGGAATACTCGAAAATTACAAAGGACGTCAAAATGACGAATCATCTAGGAACGACGCCACTGGATGGTCGGTGGGCGGAATGAATAGCTACAGCAAACCAATCTTTGTATTGATGATTGCTGATGATGAGAAATTTTCATGGCTGATGAGGAGAAAGATATTTTAAAGGAGAATCGCTCCTCGCGTTTATGCTCTCTTTAATGGTATTTGTAATTCGCACGTCATTTCATGAGGATTCGTTTTACCTTATGAAACAGTTTTAATGTTTTCTTCTTCCCGCTGAGTTTAAACTGGCACCCTCTACTAGTTTACGTATAGTTAAACGATAATTGTCTCGAATGGCAGTTATCATATTAGATGGCTTTGCACACATTATATTTGGATCTTCAATTTGTTCCCTAAGGGAGAGTAAAAATGTATGTTCCCTTATATGTACAGCTTCTTCGCGGTGACATTACAGTCTGGAAGTCTCCAGTCCTTTTTTAGTACGTGGTCATAAGATTTTAAAGACGCGGTAGATAGGTGGTCACACATTGTCATAACAACCTTAATGTTGAGATTTCGAAACTGGCCTGCCGGAATGGATGTTGATTTTGTCTTGGAAATAATTAGGGTAAAGGTGAGCTTTCGTCTCGCCAGCAAAAATAATTAGTTAGAGCGCGAGATATCACTTCACGTAAAATCCAATGAACTTGGGCTCATCATAAAGGAATAGATCTCACATCCCTAACTATGCCAAAATATGATAGGCTTTTGGCACTACTTTTCGAGATATTTTGAGGCGCTCCGGAGAAAAATTATTTTTTTTAAATGAAGACGTTTCGACGCACAGATGGCGTTAGAAATTGATAAATGTGAAGCGTTGATGTTTTCTCCATTATGTTTACAAATAAATGTAATATTCACTGTAAGGCATTTTATAAATTTGCATTAATTACCCTCTGGATGTAAAAGTGTTTTCAGAGAGTGGCGTGAAACATATTAGCCAAGTTAAAACCACAAATATGTATATTTAGTAAAATACTGAGAAGGTCACTTATTTACGACAAATTTATTGCGTCATTTTCAGTTTTATGGCTCTTTGAATTAGTATAATTTTAAAATAAAATTTGAATAAGGTGTTTATTTTGAACGGAGAAAAGTCTCGCTCAAACTAACAGTAAACCTTAGAGTAGACGGGATAATACAACCACAGGAAATAGTGAAGATAGAAATGTTTGCAAATGCAATTTTACTATGGTAAATTGGTTTACTGCAACATAGGTTTCGATGTACTAAATCATCATACCTGACCTGATGATGATGTTGGACATCGCAACGTATAAATTAATTTACCATGGGAGTATTTCAATATCTGCCCTTATTGTGTTGAAATGCAACCACAACACGCCTGATACTTCATTTTTAATAACAAAAAGAGTTATAGCTTATAAATAAACGAAATTTACTGTCTGGAAAAATATGCACGAGAAAATCAACACCACTTAGTGGTATATAGATGTCTAAATACGTTATTTTAGGGAACTGCATTATTATAAGTCCTGATTTATTTTACCTGATTGCTCCCATTTCAAGAGAAATAGTTTGTAACCCTGCTCAAGCCATGAAGGTAATCATAAAAATGTGTCCACTACTGTTTTCAAAGAAGAAAATTCTAGCAATGGGGAAGCTATACGCAAGCTCCAAACAGAAAACCGTAATTCGCGCTTGGCACCACCCTATGGCTCAAAGACCAGCGCCAAGGGAAAATCTGACCAGGAAAAAAATGCAAGCCCTCGAGCCTTGGTGTTAATACCGAAGCACAAAATCTAGCTATGCACGAATTTCGTCAAATAATTACCTAGATGCCTTTTTCGCAGGACATACGTACCAGTTTCAGCGCCCGCGTGGAATATCATTACGCAAAGTCATTTACTTACTCCTCGGCCATAAACTGAAAAATGCATTAAGCGAATTGGTTTTTCATTCGTGTACCCGCGAACAAAAACAACTTCCTCTCTTTTGCATGTTTTCCTCGTATTTACTTTATTTTTCGCCGGGAAACAATTTATCTTCATGAAAATGTGCTTCGGATGCCTCATGAATTATTTATGCAGACGGATGTATGGTGAGGTGAGGGTGGTTCTTTGGGGAGAGGAGATTATAAAAAAATACATCCTTATACCGAGAGAATCGCAAGGCAAAGTATTTCTTTTTAAGAAAAGGCACGTCAGAAGCGACCACCAGAAAATGTTCGAGTTCGTTCAGAATATGATCGTTCCTCGTCGGCAAGCGAAGGGACTTCCCATAGCACCTCGCCTTCCATCATCTGTCCAGCCACCGTTGGAAAGGATACCCATGGTGGCTGTTCCAATCGAAGCCATCTGTAGAGGCGTTAGGTATATTTTTGCGCAGTTTGATGCACGCGCAGTCAAAACTGCGTCTCGTGCAGCGAATAATTGCTTGAATGCCTGGGCGAAGGCGTGAATGACTGCAGGGAAAGTGGCCCCAGCTCCAAATTAGTGCATTCATCCTCGCAATGTAGATTTCGCATAGTTTTAGATTTTCTAGGCAAAAGAAAGTAATACTGATTATAAGTAGAGGAGGTCATACTGGAACACTAAAAACAAATTAATTACTTGGGTAGGTAGTGTGTTGAAGAAAAATAGTAGTAAGGAGGGAGAATTTCGTAGGTGAAATTAACGTTAACCAATAGGAGGGAACTGATAGCAGGAAACTACAGAGAGAATGTAAGAAAAAGACAGGCAACTAGTCTAATGTGGTGCACAGCGTTGTATGGTGCGGAAACGTGGGCTCTGGGGAAAGACGAAGTGAATAGGCTGCAGGTTTTCGAGCTGCGGGTGTGGAGAATTGAGAATGTAAGGCAAACGACGAAGTGTTCGGCATGGTGGATGAGGCGAGGAAACGTCTGAAGAAGATTAGGCGGAGGTAGAGTGTTGGAACAGGTAATAAGGGAAAGGGGATGCTGTAAGTCGTGATGGAGAAGATGATGCTGGGTACACGGGGGAGATTTTATTATATTAATCATTGTTTCTAATCAGGGAGCACCTGATGAATACGAGCTTCGTCGAAACCTCGGTCGTCTTGTTGTAATAAATTTATGTGGAAAAACTAATTAAACTTATCATTTATAATTCTAAGCAAATTCCACGAAGTTACGCCCGAGACAACGGAATACCTCTGCGCTTTGGTGAGTATTGGTTCCTTTCCAACAAAGTAAAGAGTGGTGCCGCAATCACCAGAAAACTTACTTTCGCGGAAAAACCCTGTACATTGTAGGTGAAAATTTATCTCTTTCAAGTTTGCCTTCAGAATTTTTGAGACTGCGTTACCTTTATTGAGAAAACTATACTATCTTGCTTTGAATGGAGCTCCCAAGCCATACGCTCATACGCCAGCTAGCTTTCTGCACATAAATATGTTTATGTAGACGCCTAAAAATATCTTTTGTAACTAGCTGAAAGCAATTAGTTATAGTCTTGCTCTTCTTTTCATCAGACATTAGGCTGCAAGCCCCTATTCTGAACATTTTTCATCGATTGATGATGTGGCTGGTAAAATTATTTCTTTACAATTGGTATGAGTTTGTTAGCTGTAATTGATTGGAATTTAGTGGGATTTTATATCATTTGTGCAAGGACAAAACTGACGCATAGTATATATTTTAAACCACCATGGAGTTCATAGATTCGACTTGGACTGAAACGTGCAATATATGTTTAGTATCTTGTTATAGGGAAAAGGTAGTGCACCATCAATATAGGAGGTCAATTCTCTAAACGTCGCGATAGTTATCGCTTGCGAAAATAACATATTTATCGCTCAGTTTCGTTGAAGTATCGAATGCGACACCACCGCATGACATTTTTCAATTAATAGTTATTACATACGGACAGGATGAGACAGCTCAAGAATAACGAGTCGACGTAACCATGCGATAATTACATGGAGAAAAAAGATTTGTCAGAAACAAGCGAACGCGTATGATAGGGAGTAATTTCGGAAAATATGCTGAAAATTTGATGCGAATAATTATGCTCTTAATTCATTTTACCAAGCGATTCGGTTAACCCTTATTAAATTTCGATAGTTCATAATACGGTCAATAGCACGGAAGAGTTCGGTAAAAATAATAAAGTTACTTCGGTACCATTTTGAGTTTGATAATTATCAGCGATGTGATAATTATCAAACTCAAAATACATGCTATGAATACATTGTGTGTTTGGTTACGAATATCGAAAACTCCATATTTTGGTTTGGTCGACTACACTATCGTTTCGCAATTTCTATCGAATAATTCGATGATCCTGAGAAGAACACCACCGAAATCACCGAGTGATTTGTTTCCCTTCATCGAAGATGGACGCTGGTGAACCTAATTTCCTTCTTCAATCTTGCGGCTTCCTGGAATTGGCGAAGTCTTTTTCGGGTATTTTACTATAACTTTCTATTTTATTATCTCTTAAAATAAGTGCATATCCTTGTATCTAATACGGCAGTCTTGATTGGCCTTAACATTTCATTAATCCTTGGCCTGGTATCAGTGACAGCATGACAGTTGTAGGTAGTTAATTCTTTTTGCCGCAGTATCACACTTTAAATTAATCTTTGGTGTAATGAGCAAGTATTAAGCAAGCAGGTAATAAAACATATCGCGGTATGTAAACACTCTGAACTACATTCTTCACGTATTGAGGTGGTAGCCAAGTGGCTAAAGTGGTCGGTATCTAGTGCCATGGTATTGAGGTCGAAGCCCTGCCATGGGATATGTTTTTACTCTTTTGTTCTAGGTTTTTATTGTTTTAATTTTTATATATTGTCTTCTTATCATCGTTACATCAATTTAAAATATTTTTAAACAATTTTTTAAATTATTAATAGGACTAGACTCCTATAGTGATCGTATTGTCTTGGTAGTTTTCAACGAACTACACCTACCAAACAATTTCGATGAAATGAATTTAAAACTTTATGCTCCACATGAACTTAATTCTTCGCTGAAATTTCTCAAGAACTGATACTTCCAATCAAACTTTTTTCTCAGTGTACCACGTCCACGGTGTATCGAGAGTAGACTTCTTGATAAAAGCAAGAAAAATAAGGTTAATAATATGATTGATACTTTGAGGGAGGATGTGCCAACGAGAATAGGAAAATGGATGAGGGTGATAGCTCTAGAGAGAAATCGGAAACCTTCATTCATTAACCCAGTGGCGATGAACGGCTTGAATATACCACCGCCTATTTTTACAATGTTTCAGGGTTGGCGTTGGAAAACATTTTTATCCTGCCTGGTGTATTCTTCTCGGGTTTCCCTCCGGATTAATGGTGGCCGACGTTTCGGTGAAGGACTTTCCTATCATCAGCCCTGATGATCCTCTTCATCAGGGCTGAATAAGGTTAATAATATGACTGATAATATGATTGAGGTGCGACCTTGACAATGATTGCTGTGAAGTCGAATCCTGGGTTGGTAATAAACCAATTTTTGAGTGGAATATACTAAGGTATATTTTTTCTCTACAGAGAGATTATTGGTGTCGTCACACCCCCTGACACACACTCTTGTGCTTGCTCGCTGGGCACAGTTTAGCTGAAGATGTATTACGCTTTATTTTGGTTCAGCTCGGGGAAGTTAATGTGGTTTTAACGAGATATCCCTTCATGTAAAATTCAATGAATTTTGGCCTCATTATAAGGAATATCATTTCATTGCTAATATTACCGAAATATCAGCTACTCACCGCATTTATTTTAGAGATACTTGCCAAAATACAGTATGCATTTTCTATGGAATATGCTACTTTTTTTGCGCTCCATAGAAGCTGAATTTAAAAAATTAGTGATTTCTGACGCATGGATCTGGTCAGAAAACTTTCGGCGAGTGGTTCGTATGTTTCCTCAATTATTTTGCATAGTGAATTCATTACTCACTGTATTACTTTTTTTTAAATCGCAAAAAAGTTTTGGTTGTATCTGTAGTTTCAGCGTTCAGCGTGAAAAATATAGTGAAGTTAAAGACCATAAGGTAGTTTGCGCGAGGTTTTTCCCTAGTCATAGTACAGACCATATTCGAATTTTATTTAAACATTTAGGCATGTGCAATGAGCAAAAATTAATTATGGTAATATCAATGACTCAAACGCGTTTAATTTATTGATATTACCATGATTAATGATTGCGTATCGCAAATGCCGAAATTCTTAATCAAAATTCGAATATGGTGTGTATTATGACTAGGGGAAAACCTCGCTTAAACTACCTTAAATAGTTGTTACGAACTGGTCAGAATTGTCATTCCTATGTGCCTTGCTGATGGCTCTCAGGCCAGAGAGATTGTTTGTTATGTAACTCAGACGAACTCCAGGGGAGCCCAGGTAAGATGCGTGACGCCGATCACGAGCGAGGGTAAACATAAAGGAACGAGCAGGCCGCTCTGAGGAATTGACTTAAAAGCAGGGGTGTTCAACCAAAAATAAGATTTGTTTTAAAGCAAGCGCGTCTCAAATATTTGCGGCTGCTCACGCAACGTTAACAGTAAGAACGCTAAATGTAAGTTTGTCGACCCAATTAAAGTGGTCGCTTCGATTGTACGTTGAGTCTTCTTCATCTTTTCGAGCTCTTGAAAAGTTTTTTGGGAAGGCATCCCCTGTTTGCATAGGTGTTTCCTTTTCGTACGAGAAGGTGGCGTGCTTTTCAAATCCAATGCAACTCAACCCTTCCAAGGTGTTAATGGCATAAAACAACAGAGAATACAAGTCCAGCTTTTGTGGGTTACCTGTATGTTTTTGATACAGTATGTTTTTAAAAAATCCGTTTGTTAAAGCTGCATTGTTTCTCAAACGGTGAAGGAAGCTTCTACTCGTCCGGGGTTAACTTTGACAAAGTTAAAAACACATTTTATGACAGAACTCATAACCAGTGCTAATTGATGTACATTTTCAATTAAATGGAGATTTAGTTTCAGCATAAAAATTTTGGGCAGACTGGGAGAAAAATTAGTATCAGAATAAAAGAACATTTAACATCTTTTTCGAATAGTAACGAAAGCAAATATAATTTAGACATACAGGTAAATGAAATCACTTGTCCTGGTGTTTTCAATCCAAAAATGTTACATTTATGTTATAAGTGTACCAAATTAGAGTTCATGGAAAACTTAAAAATTTTAATTTTTTCCAAATTGTATGGATCATATTTGATAAGCAGCCAAATTCCTTTGAACTCCTCACTTCTCTTAACCATTCCAATAGCCAATCATACAATTTGACCCAGAGTCTTTCATTAAATCTTATTGTACCTACCAGGAGGAAATGTACATATCATTAAGCAATCCTATGTAAATATCCTTACATAATTTGTACTATTACAATTTTGTAGGAGTGATCACCCTTGTTATTCTCATAACGTTGACTACGCTTGTCATTGTGGTCTGAACAAGAATTTCTAAAAGATTTCTCTATGTATGCTGTATTGTTATCACTTGTTCGATTTTTATGTACGTTTTGAGTTTTCTTTGATGAGCCATTCAATTGTAAAATGTGTTTTTGCTCCATGGGTGATGCCCAGAGCATTAATAAATATTCTATTCTATTCTATTCTATGTATTTTACTCTGGATAGAGTTCAGTCTCTTTACCTATTGCCTCTTCTGGCATCCTGCTGATGTCTTCAGGTAAGAAGTGCCTGAAGATTATGCCGGAGAAAAGAGCGGAAATTGGAAGAGCAACAAAATGGTGATAATGGTGGGGAGTTGTAAAGCAACTCCCCTATTCTGTTAAAAACAACCTCAAACCTCAAGCAAAGAAATGAGTGTAATCGGCATTGCCAGAAAATTATTTGTAGCAGACCTCTTGGTAATGACGCGGGCATAGCGTCGAAACCGGTCGAAATACTCAATAACATGTGGATTGTACGAAGCATTATACTTTTGATTTTATAATTTTCTGAAACCCTCAAAGTAAATTCACCAACTACCTACCACCTTAATTAATAGTTGCTATGCTTGATCGCCATTCCTAAGGGCTCACTGAAGAGTTTATCGTCAAGAGTTAATGCTTAGCAAAGTCATTCAAACGCCTGAACCACTTTTGTGTTAATCTAAGGAAATGTCACGCCGAAATGCCAAGATTTTTAAAATCATGAATAGTGAAGCTGAATTTCACAAGCTCCTAAATGCGATCACTCAAAATAGTATGAAAAACGCATTCCCATGTAGTATTCATGGATTTGTGTTGGTTCCTACTTGTATTTTTAAACTAATTTTCACGTCATAAATTGTGACGTTTTTCATCATTGAGCTCCCTTTGGCATAAGCCTCCGCAATAAAACGTGAAATAAGACTCATTTGAGTACAAACGAACACATTCAGCGAAACAAGTCATTTGAGCAGATCATTTAAATAAATAGGAAATTTTGTATCTAGATGATTATTCTTCATGACCTCTTTTTAATAATGCAATATTTTTGTCTTCTTTCAGGAGATATAGGTCTATAAATTTGATAAGTATTTATTCTCTTTACCGACGTTCGTATGTGTATGCATGCTTCTTCAGGGCTCAGAGAGAGTTCCTTCTGAATTGTTTGGCGATACCTTCGTTGCTCTTTTGTTGAAAATATTGGAAAATTTGTAGTGAGTTTTAGCTCAGAGTCGACACATAATTACTCTTCTGAATTACTCTCAATGATAATAAGCGAATTGTCTTCCATTGCGGCAGGAGATTGAGTTTTGAGCAAATTCAGAATGAATAAAACTCTCTCTTTCGGAAATAAGTTCTGTGTTCAATCAATTTTTTAAACACAATAATTGGCATACGTCTTTATTATTCCTCATAAATGATACATAACGGGCGAAAGGCACGAGAAATATTATTTCTCTTGTGATTATCTTTCCACTCGCAAGGACTCCATCAAAGCATAACGGCAATGTACGTCTCAGCAAGTTCATAAGTATATTTAGCACATTTTATTGCTCCGATTTAACACGCACGCTACACACGAGTACCTAGACTTAAGAAAAACAATCTCCCATGAAATAATGCTGTTTTTCAAATAGCTATAAACTTAATGCGTTACATCTGCCAATTCTCGGGGAGCAGAAATGAATTGAGTGGTAGTGTTTTAGAGAGGGAGAGAGAGAGAGATATGCTCGCTTCATAATCAGGAATGCGCGATTTTCCCTTGCTCTCTCTGCGTCGGCCTTTCCAGCCGTTAAACGATAAATAATAGCGCTGCGAGTATTATCACCCCGCAGTCAGCCGGGAAAATTGCCCGCCAGCACTTCAAATCCCAACTGACGTCGCGTGGATGGTATTGTTGGGTCGTTAAAGTCACGTGAGCGTTACCTAAGCCCGCCCCCCCCCTTCCTTCCTCCCCTCTCCCAGCCTCAAACAATTGAGAAGCGCCGTAGCATACCCCTCCTATCGCTTCAAGTGCGGCCTGGGATGAGACTCGACAATCACCACGCAAGAAAGAGCCACTGAAAGGATAACTTTTCTTTCGTCTATCCCCTTCTTGGGTGTCTGTTGTTAAGCTCCTATCTCCTATGCCCTGAGTCCCGGATACACCTCACAATGCGGCGATAGCTAAATAAAAAAACAGCAGGGACCTTTAAGGTAGTTTGAGTGAGATTTTTCCCTAGTCATAATTGAGACCATATTCAATTTTTTTTTTAATTTCCACAACTGTAAGCTGGATGAAGTAGATATTGTAACATTAATGACGCAAAAACTTTGTTTAAAAAGACTAAAATTCTCAGTGGTTAACTATTTTTTAAATTTTTAAAGGTTTTAATTTGACCTATTTTTTCTCATATTACGCTGAAAAGAACCTCACAACCGAAGATTTTTTTTCGATTCTGCAAAAGTTTCTGCGTTGGGTAATTGTTTTATTTTGAATAATAGTAGAGGAAATAAACAAACTCTACACTGTTTAATTTTTAACGAGGTGTATTCCTTAGAAACTCAATGCTTGTAGTAAAGTCTCTCTGGAGTGCCCGTGAATACCATATCTCATGGAGAACGGCTGGAATTCTTTTGGCAAATATCTCAAAAAGTTAAATGGTAAGTTGGTGATTTTTTTGCTATCATTGAAAAGGCGAGATATTTTACTTTATAATGAGGCCAAATTCATAGAATTTTATGTGAAAAGATATATCGCTCAAATTACCTTAAACCTCACCCAAAACAACTCTGTTGGGACATGAAAAGAAACCTGATAATTCCTCAAGAGAACGAGTTGTGGCTATCAAAAGTATTTTAAGGCATAGTACTTGCGTACATAATACATACCTGCCACTTCGTTTCCTTTCTGTATAGGTACAGTAAATTAATCTATTTATTAGTGTTCCTTGGAAACTGTCTGTTCTAATGATTCCTTCCATTCTGCCCTGTCCTTGCATGCCTCTTTTGCTTCATTTTCACTCGTACAAAGGTGAAAAGCCGGGATCGGGAAGAGTTAGTTAGGAAGTAATGGTGTTCAGCGAGATGTTAATGAAGGGATGTTATTGTCAATGCAATGCAACGTTTGCTGCTTTAGCGTAATTCTTTTGGGCTTGTTCTTACTATTTCTTGCGTTCTTATTACTTTAAATGACTTGTTGTAATGTTATTTGTTGCAATGTTTTGATTGGCTGGTTGGATGTGCAGGGTTTATTGACGAAAAAGACGAAGGGGGTTGTTGGGAGTGTGAAATGAGAAAACGCATGTTCTGTGGACTCCTGTAAGAAGGTTTCTCCTGATTATAAAGAAATAAATAAACTGCTGCGCAGTGGAATAATTCATTAAAAGTGGTCCGATGATACATTATATACTTTTATTTCCGAAAATTTTGTTTGTTCTCTCTGCGACGCATTTCGGCTGAAAAAGCGAATAACAGGTGCGGAAAAAGTGTTTTGTGGGTAAGCGCAAGTTTATATGCATTGAGGCTTCATTTTCTCTGTTAAAGGAATCGTCATCAGGGGTATTGCTCATTAAATTCGCCTTCATAACTATCTTTAGGACAGAATTCCATGAACTAATTGACTCATTAACTAATTAAATCACCATGTAAATTAGCCACTATGGACTAATGAAACATGACATCGCGGACAATTGGTTACGAAGGTATTCTTTTCCAAATTAAGGCGTAATCAGTGATAAATATATATATTATATAAAATATATATATAATAGATAAAAAATATTGGTTAAAAAGTATGTTGACGTCGCTAATTCACCAGCCCATTCCTAATATTGAATATATTAATATGCATTGATGACTTTCGAATAGAATCAGTTTCATTTTTCGCGGATAATCTCGAAAATTACATTATTTGATGCCATACGCATAACATTGAAGTGAATGAACTATTCAGGAAATTGTTATAGGAGTGAGGACTTCTTGTGGTTGCCCGGATAGAGAAGTAACCGGAATCGAGGTGCCTAATTCATTTTACTTTTACCCCAAACTAAATGGTTCTAGACAATGCCAATGCGTGTATATTATAGCGGAGAATCTAATTCTGTAATAAAAAAAGAACATAATACCATACGCTTAGCGTATAATATTTCTCCTGAGTTGAGAAAAATGGAATAATTATGCACCAAAACATTTGTGAATGGTTAAGAGGAAAACTTTTGCATAGTATTGAATTGGCGAGGACGATTGTGGGACGCTGTAAGTAGGTACTCAAGAAGCAGCCATTTGGTTATGAGACTTTATGTCACCCAAACTTTCACTGCTCGTGGCTGATCGTAAAGCCACTATGACAGCCAGACCGTTTATTACAATTGCTACGTAGCATGACGCACGCGTCCTTATGCTGATATTAGTCAAGAGCACCGCAATTACCACCGCGAATATGATGTATTTACATTCTATTATGGTCGCACAAATAGCAGTTGGATTTAATACGCAGCCAGCATACGTATAACCAATTCATACAATACACAAACACTACTGCTGATTAATATTACTAATAATATTTATTCCAGGATATATTAGAAGATATTATTTAGTGCAGACAATAAAATCATGCGTGACATTCCGAGATGCATTCCAAGCGAGATGAGGTGATAGTAATAATTGTAAGTTAATAAACAGAAGTACAAATCTAATACATGAAGTAACATGCATGTCCTCAGCCTTCAGACCTCGAAAGTCAGACAATAAAAAAAACCAAAGACAGACTATAATATATAGGGAGGGATTACTATAAGGCTATCACTTGGAAGCCATGTAATTACGATGGATATTGCAGAGGTTTAAGACACTATTGGAGTACCAGTACTTTCTCTGCAAATTCTTCGACGAGTTTGTAAGTAGTACTACCACTGTTGGCGAAAGATGATTAATGAAATAGTTAATGTGAGGTCGCTAAGGGAGTTTGGATGAGATTAGGTCCACAAGACAAGGAAGGAGTTTTAAAAGGGCTCCGGCCAACTTTGAGCGAGACAAACTTACTCTTTTTGATAGTTTCGCTCGAGAAACGGAAGTGGAGAGGGTTATGAGAGAGAAATTTATGTTACATGAATTTTACATACTACCCCGTGAGCCGCCGACAACGTGTGTTAGAACAACAGAAATGAATAAGGGTGGGGATCAGGAAAATGGAATTGGAAGAGGGAAAGAACGCATAGCGAATTGCACGTTTAAGTGTTTGGAGCAGTAATCGTGAATTATTGAAATTAACTCGGACTCGGACTTTTAGCCTCGGGAAACACACACGTGTACACGAGATTAGAAACAGCTCCCAGTGGATGGTCACCTTGATGACCGAAATACATGCTTTCGTCCAAGCGTGTAGTCTTCTTGTCTCTAGCGCCTTCAAACATGCTCCGTCCACCAGCTGTTCGTGCGGATTTTGTTTGCATTTTGTTTTTTTTCACAAATCAAATCTTTCTCCATAGAGTCCCGAATGAGATTCTTATCTACATACTACCCTGCGAGCCGCTGCCGAGGTGTGTGGCTGTGGGTGTTAATCATGGTAAAAGGGGAGAATAGGGAGAAGATGGAGAGAGGATTAAAGGTTAATTTTGTGTTAACGATGTTTCTTTGGATAGTGTCACTCTTCAAGCGCCTTCACAACGGAAGGTGTTTTTGGCAACTGTAAATATTACTATGGTGAGTCATTGGTTTGTTTTTAAAAACGGTTTACAAGCATACAACAACACACTGAAACTTCTTGCGAGATCTATGCGTAAGAAATTCCTCTTTTTCAAATGAAGAGTCTCTGGAGTGCATACGCTATGTTGTTTCGCAGTACTATTTCCCATGGGAAATGGCTGGTACTTTTGGGCAAATATCTCGAAAAGAAGTGGCAGATATTTTGATATCTTTGGAAAGGTGAGATATTTTTTCTTAAAAATGAGGCCTAATTCATGGAATTCTATGCTAAATGATATCTCGCTGAAGCTATCTAAATTCCCTCATACCCCCAGTTATGTTTCATACGCTAACGAATAAATGTTTATTTGCTAAACCGTACCTATGTTAAATGCGGGGCATGTTTCCTTGGCCACCTGTAGTGGAGGTTCCGCCGTAACTATGTAGCAGACAGAAAGGTGGAGAGGGAAGGCCAGAGAGTGATGTAGGAGAGTAGGGAGCGTGGGGAAAGCGCATTATGGTTTTTGGTTGCTTCGCGTCCAGTGGCAGCGCGGAGGCTTTCATGCCGTGGAATAAAAGCGGCGGCTAAAGAGGTAGGGTCAAGGGAAGTTCTTGAGTTGAGGTCACGAAGGAAGGGGAGGTGGAAGTGGGCGGTGAGGTCGTAGGGGAGGGGTAGTTGGAGCTGGAAAGTGTTGGGGAAACACATTTATGGCCCTTGGGGGTTGTAAAGAGGGCTTGTTAGTTCTCCAAAAAGATAGGAAAGATAAGAAAGTGAGACGTTATTAAATAGTTGTGCTATGACTGGGCTCGCGTATTGTAAGTTAATTATGAAAAGACATTTATATTTCCACGAATACTAATTGTTAAAGTAATCACGGATGTAATGAAAAAATAACCATGCAAAAATAATTCCACTCGAGAACATATAATATATATTTCGACCTAGGTTTCGACAATGGGTTGACAAGCCGAAACCTAGGTCAAAATAAATTATATTTTCTCTCGTGGAATGTTATCTTAGTACCTACTTTATTCATTACTTCCGTGATGGAGAAATTCCACATAGAGTTGTGGACGTAGAATTCCAATAGCAGGGCATGAGACCGTTCATTTTGTTATAGTATTGCTTTTACTAGAACATACATCTAAGTTTTTAAGCTACAATCAACCATTGTTCAATTCTTAGATTGGTTGATTGCAGCCTTCCATCCTTCTGTATATATTGCTAGTTCCCTTTCTCCCTGGTAGTAGTTCTTCTTATGTACTATCCTCTTTACTTGGTCTATGTAATCATCCCTTGACCTTCCTCTTGGGACTTGGCCATCTGTTTTTCCTTCAATTTTAAGCTATTATTGCTTGCGATAGCTAATTTTAATTTTTTTGTGCTAATTGAGCATTTTAATCAACTGATTTTGAGCATGTTGAAAATTAATTTGGGCATGTTGAACACGGAGATATTCACACATGAGACTCTCCAAAGGCTCTTAAAAGTTATAAAAAATATGTATCTAATATAAATTAGCTGCGACTGCGAAATTAAAATTGATAAAATAAAAAAAAAGTTTTTCTAAGGTTCGGCGGTGTCCAGCTCAGGCCACCGGCATCTCGGTGTACATTGGCGTCTCAAATTCCATGATTCATTTAATTTTGAATTTTGGGCAGCTTTTTTTCGATTTCAGTCCACTGTGCCACGTTTCAGGTTCAGGTATTAGGAGCCATTCGGAGCGCCCTCTCTATATACCTCAACGTCGCACACGCCGCTCAATTCCCCTTCAGGACTCATCCCGTCCGAGCTACCCTTTTAGGAAAATTCACGAGTAAAACGTTCCATCGCCGTCTGTCCTTCTGCCATGCTCCGAAAGTCAATTCACGCAGCCCCTCTTGCAAAAGGCCCGGCTGAAATCTCGGGGGCAGTCCACGAGTTAATAAGGTTGAGCGCCAAGGCAGCTTAACAACTTTCAGTGGATGGTTGTGGGAAACTGCCGGCACGAATCAGGCAGCAACGGTTCGTAATGTAGGCTTGTTCCGCGTCGGTCAAGTTGGATTTAAGGTAGTTTGAGATAGATATTTCCCTACTCATAACGGAGACCATATTCGAATTTTATATCTTAATTTCAGCGTGTGTAAGAATTGTGAAGTAAATATGGCAATAATAATGGTGCAAAAATATAATAATATATGCCCGAAATTCTCAGTAATTAAATAAATATACCTAAATTAGTCTCTAACTTGACTCCTAATTTTTCTCTGTTCGAAATTCCTAATTTTTTCAATGTTCTCCCTCTGGAGCGCACAGTCATAATCTACCCCATCCTAAACAGCTTATCTTTTTAGGCTAATTTCTCGAAAAGTAGTTCGGAATGGGGTTAGTATTTTGATACCATTGGAAAGATGACTTTTTTCTTTAAAATGAGGTCAAAATTCATTTAATTCTAGGTGAAGTGATTTTTCGCACAAACTACCTGAAGCTACGTCATCACGCGGCCATTTTTGCATCGTTTTTGTCACTGCGTTGTGCGTTACACGTGAATACTCCATTTCCTCGTTAACTGCAGAGATGAATGAAAACATAAGACGGCTGCAAGCTGCAAACCTTGGCCCGTTCATTAATTCTGATTGTTCCTGTTTATTGAGGAGATATAAATAAATGAAGACGAAAATAGACTACAGGCGTTTGAAATGTGAGTTCGGAGGAGGATGGAGAAGGTGCGGGGGACGGAAAGGAGAACAAACGAGGAAGTATCTGACGTAGGTTTTCGCGGCGTTCAGGTTTGCAGTTGGGCAGGTTTCCGGGATTTGTCCGCGTTGTCATCTTTGGTGGCGACGTTTCACCTACTGTGCTGAAGACACCCCCACTGAACTACATAAATACCGGCGCTTTCGATGCATTCTCCACTTCAGCCTGGCCTGATGACGCCTACAGCACACAGTAGGTGAAACGTCACCACCAAAGGTGACAACGCGGACGAATCCAGGAAACCAGCCTAACTGCAAATGAGGAAGTACTCATGGTGGAGGAAGAAATGGAAACTTCTGGATGAGATTAGGAAGAGGCAAAGTAGGTGGTTGGAGGAGGTATTGAGGGGCGATGGATTACTTAACGCTGTGATACATAGATAGTTAAATAGATGGATAGATAGAAAAATATTTATTGTTCGGGAAAAAATCCATAAGAACAAAAATAATAATCATACAGTTTGCAGGCACAATCAAAATTACAAAAAAGACAAACTTTTCATCATTTTTTAAATGTCAACATATAAAGTCTTCTCATTTCATAACATAACAAATGTATGCACGTAAAAAAAGGCAGACACAAAAAACTCATGTATTCATAACTTAGCAAATAGCAAAATGATACGGTAAATAAGGAACCATAATAACATGAACACAAATTTGAAAAAAAATAATATGAGTAACTTATGTTATTCCCGGGAAAGTAAATAATCATGATATTTCATTTTAAATGTTTTAACAGGTATGAAAATGTTTAATATCAGCTGGCATCTTATTCCATATGTGACAAGCTGTTACAAGAAATGATTTATTATATGCTGTGGTGCGATGCCCTGGAAAATACAATTGATTAGGATCAGGCCTAGTGGACATTGTGGAGACATAGGGACAACTAAGGAACAAATCATACAGATACTTGGGTGATTTGTTTTTAAATAGAAGAAACAAAAAGGATCCCAGAAGGTACTCTCTTATAGAGGGAAGGATGTTGGGCAAGCGGGGAAGGGGATGGAAGTGAATAGGTTTTCCGAGTGAAGAAATATTATTAGTAGATAGGGCCCTACACATGTAAAAATTTAGAGCACTTTCACTCACTTCCATTTAAACCTACCTTAACGAGAAGACTACTTAACAATATTAATCTAACAATGGATGTTCAAGATCAATAATTTTACATTGGCGATGGGCTGCCCCACCTGAGTTCATTTTTTTACAGCAATATGAAAATTACCCACAATCCCTCGGGAAAGAATCACGTGACCGAGAGGTAGTAATGAAATGAGAGGTAGAGAGCGTCCGTCCTCACTTCCTGCCTCACCTCCGGCGACGCAGTCCGCGTCAAAAGTAGAAAAATGGGAGCTACTCCGACGACAACGCAGCCTACGTTGAAGATCTCGATTCTGATTGGCTACGCTGTGTCCGACAATGCAAAAACAGCTGCGTGCAAACGTACCTTTACCCTTTTCGATCGCATTTGGGAAAAGCACTTCTATAATTTTCGTAACTTCACCTTAAGATGGCTCTGGCCTCAGGCTCACTAATTAAAGAAATTCTGAGAACTTAAGTAAAGCATCTTTGAAGAGCGTTTTACAAACCGAGATGAAAAAATAGGGTTTCCATGCTAGTTTTACAATGATTCAGCCTTGAAAGTGGAAATGATAATATAGGCACTTATTCTGTGCTCAGATTAACGATAAAACGCCAATTTGAACCAGGAATCATGTAATAAGCTTTTAATCGAAACTGTTCATAAGAAGCGAAAAGCCATGGGAAATCGAAAAAATATAGGAATCCTATCACGTATTTCTTAAAGTATTAGCAACTTACTGTCATAATTGAACTCTAAATGCGGTGGTTCCATAAGAATGGCGCTGTAGTCGGCTCCTATCACTTTTAAATATGGTCATTAAAAGTAGCTTCGTGGAATAATCTCCATATTTTCTACCTAAATTTTCGTTTTCAATAGGTAACCCATTTCATCAGCGAAAGCAGGATTTTGTAAACCAAATTACTAGAAATGTGTAATTTAGTATTTTTTTGACTCACATAGCCAGTGTAGAGCCATCTTAATCGCCGAAAGCGCGGCTTGGTTCTCACAAAAGCTGGTGGCAGATAGATGCACCCACTGCTGCGTCAGCGAAGGGCAATAGTCTAGAGGCAAGGGTAGTGATGAGGGATGGAGGGGAAGGTAAGAAGTGGAAGCGAAAAATCCTTTTCATCGGTCTCACTGGCCATGTAATTAGAATGGCTAGTGAATTGCAAGGAGGATAGTCAAAAGTGAACTAAGGTACGCATTACACAATTATGCATTGTCGTAAACCTCATACGCGAACAGGGGTAGATTATTCGGTCACGCAAAGGATTGTAGGCATTGGCATATGCATCAGAAAATCAGTGTGGAAAGAATGGAATGAAGGTTAACCTGACTAATGAGAATTTCTAAAGCAAAGAAAGACAGGCTGGTCATAAAAGTAGAAAGGCAAAAACAAGAGCAGTGAGAAATATTTAATTTCCTGGAAATTACTTTTCAGGAAAATGAGCACAGTAGCAAAGACATAAGACTTGCCTTCCATTCGTTACAGACCCTGCGCAATAGGTAGCGCACTTCAATGCGGATTGGAAGGAAATTTGATGTGTGCTAAACAACAGATGAACGTCGATAGTGGCAACTGTGATAATTATCAAGTTTGTAGATTTTCAGTTTAGTAAAACATACATGTTGTAAAGTTTTTAATTATTCCGTGATAAAAGCCTTACGTTTTTTATCATTTATTTTGAACAAAACTGATGATATCAGGCATGACCTCGTGGAAATTATGGATGTCCATGTTGAGAAAACCACCTCTGTTATTTTCACAAAACTTTATTCCGCTGGCACGACGCGCGTTTCACCACACTGTGGCATACTCAAGTGCACATGAGTATGCCACAGTGTGGTGAAACGCGCGTCGTGCCAGTGGAATAAAGTTTTGTGGAAATAACAGAGGTGGTTTTTCTCAACATGGATATTTTGAAAAAATTCACATAATGCCATGACTGTTGTTCACCCACTGAAATCTACCAAACGTTTCGCCAGCCCACGTCGTTCCATTCAACGTCGATCTAGAGTCAAGACCACCGAAATATACTCGGTGTACTGGTACTGTATATCTCGGTGGTCTTGCTAGAGTGCATAGACGTGTTCCGATCTGCGTAAACTTCAACGCCTTGAATGGGGAGTTGCCTATGAGCTGCATAGAGTGGAGCATAGGGTGAGGGAGATTGGGGAGAAATGGCTCTTGCGATGGAGGCAGGGGAGGGTGGGGAAGGCAAGCTCATGTGGCGGGAGGGGGTTAAGGGCGTACATATCCCCCTCCCCCTTCCCCACTTGCCGACGAAGTATAAGGGGGCGGTCCCTAACCACCTTAATGAGTGGTCGAACCCAACGTTCAGTCTTTCCCCCTTAACCCAACTAATCCCTCTCTCATCTCAGCCTCCTTTGCCCAACACGGCCCCACTTCCCGTCCCTGCGTTAATTAGCGGACAAGGAGTCTTGGATGGGGGGGTAGGCGGGAGGGGAGGGGAGGTAGGAGGTGGGAGACGAGAGAGAAGGGATTAAGCGGATGAGGAAGGGAATGAGAGGGTGGTGGAGGGGTGGCCGTAGAAAAGAGTAGACCGTTGTGGTAGATGGAGAGGGCATGACGTCATCAAACTGTACCCCGACAGCAAAAATATCTACCATATTGCTTCTTCCGGTTTTTTCGTTGCTTGCCTTTGGGTAACACGGAGGAGTGGACGCATTAGTGGGTATAAAGCAAGAATATCTACCTTCTGTTGTAAATTCAAGTCAAGTGCCTCTTGAAACGTGAATTAGTACTTGGGAGTTATTTATTCTCTTTGATTTTACTGTTGTTTCGCTGGGAATACGTATTATTATTAATTTAGATAAATAAAAATGAATATGAAGAACGCACTTTCCAAGATTAAATGCGTGCTCATTTCAAGTGAGGAATCGATGAAAAACATCGGAAAATAGTAAAATCAGTGTGCCCATCAGTAAGCGCTAAGGTAAAGTTTTCAATTATTCTGTGATAAATATCTTACGCTTTTAACACTTATTTTGAACGAATTCACATGATGTCATGACTTTTGTTCACCCACTGAGTGCTACCGACCGGCGGGTTACCAAACGTTTCAAAAATCTAAATCGGGGTGAACAAAGATAGCGGACCGGCCATACTCACGTGACAGCTTCAAGCATTGGCCGCCATAGAGAGCGCCCTCTCCATCTACAGGAGACGGATGTTGGCGTAGAGGAGTGATTTTATGGAGACGCTGCAGAAATAGGAGTACATATAGATGGATAAGACGGTATTATTTGGGCGTGAGTGAGATTGAGACAAGGAAGTCACACATTCACCTAACTTTATCACTTTTACCAATTATTATTTTTTGTCTTCCCTTAAACAAGGTAATTGTTGCATATTGAACGGACTATGTTTAGTCCATCTATGATATTTTTACTATTCTATTGAGAGGAACCGGCGTACAACATGACTGGTGTCCAAGTTATATCCTTGAAAAATAATTCTATTGCCAACTTCTACAAAATATTGTACACAAGAAAAAATATATTTAAGCATATACAGATGCACGGAAAAATAAATTAAGGCCAAGTTTTGTCATCTCTGACTAAATATTTTCTTGCTATGAAAACTTAAGCTAATTCGCTCTTCAATTGAGAATGCTAATGTCAACCAACCAACAGTGCCATACACTATACAAAACTCGGACCGTAAGTTAACATTAAGTTAACAAAAAGGCTATGTCACTCAGCTGTTAACGTTAACCGGACATGATATTACCGGGCCTCAGTGAATTACTTCACGATTGTGATAACATAAAGATAAAATCACTCAAAAACATAAAACATTCAGGTAAATGATTATAAGATTGATACAAAGAAATCGAGACTCTGTAATTTAAAATAAAAACACAACTAAAAGTTTAAGCATTATTGTGCTGAAATATAACGGTAACCATATTTTAACGGATTTGCATAGCAATTCCCGAAATTTGCTTTTGCTTCGAGGGCCTCTTTTTTGCTATACGCTCGGGATACAAACTTTTAGTATAGTTGAAATAATGTTAATTTCTAATTATTTCAAATTAGACTAAAACATGCTACATTTCAAGACGCCCGCCGTCTAAGGTTCTATATTTTTATTATAAATTATGTTACGATGAAAAAATTACTTTGCAATTCCACAGTTTAATATTGAAAACAACTAGCTTCGCAACATCTTCAGGTGTAGGTGCACCTGACGATGTAACTCTGTTACGAAACTGGTTGTTTTTTATGACAAAACTGTGTAATGCAGAGTAGTTTTTCATTGTTACATGGTGCTTTTTAGTGCATTCATAAAAATAGTCCCCGGCCGATTCTCTTGATAACGAGTTGTGAACTCAGGGTTGGCTATTTTCTGCGCCGACAGTAAGCGTGTGGACGCTGCGAACACATGTAGAAAAAACGTAAGGATGACGGGCTGGCATCCGTGATGTAAAAACCAAGTGCAGGAAAGCACCCGCCTAGAAATATACACGTGAGTGAAATTCCGTGAAACCTGCAGATTAAAAGCTAGTGTTTACATTTTCCCTTGATTAAGACTTGAGAGTATTTTAGTAAGAAAAAAATTAAGTGAAAAAATAAAGAGGAGAAAAAAATTAAGTTGTTCATTTGGTTATTTTAAGAGAGTGGATGAGAGTCGAATGGCTAAAAATATATTCGAGAGAGGAGTGGATTAAGTGAGAGAAATTAGGTGGAGACAATCGTGTGTGAATGTGGTGGAAGATAATCTTTTAAGAGATGGAACATTAGAGTGTAGTAAACAGGATATAGTGTACGAAGCAATGTACGAAGGTAAATGAAGCAATATAGATATGCAAGGGTAGGGAAGGATGGAAAAATTATCAAAACAGAGGGAGTTTCATTGGTCTTAAGTATTACGCTTTTTCCACTGCGCCTACCACGAAAGGGAACGGCGTGCGTGTGCATGTATGTAAAACGTACAGGAGAGTGGATACTTTTAAAAAAGCTGAGCGATACGTCCCAGTCCTGCTAGTTACAGCACGCGCGGTGCAGATCCCGGTGGGTTTCCCGCTTAAGGTGCCTGGAGCTGTACTCGCGCGTCTTTGAGTGATTATTTCATAACTTTTAAAGTCGATCGAAAAACATTCTTGGACCAAATTTCATTTAAAATAATCTGTTTATGCTTTATAACTCACCATACAGGCAATGGGATTGGTAGAGGGAAAGAGCGCTTAGGGAATTGCACGTTAAGGTGTTTGGAGCAGTAATCGTGGGATATTGAAATTAACTCGGACTTGGACTATTAGCCTCTGGCAACACACACCCATGCACGAGATTCGAAACCGCTCCCAGTGAATGGTCATCTGGATGACCGATATGCATGTTTAGGAGTCTATTTCCTCTGCTTATATTGACATTTTTTGATAAATCTTTAATTTAGTGGGTTAATGAGGCAGTATTTTATTAATCTTTTAAGTAAGTCGAAAAAAAATTCTTGGACCTCATTTCATTATAGTGCATCTGTTTATTCGTGCATCAATGGAAATTATACAAGAATCAAATTTTACCTGTTTCTCTTAAGTACCTATGTTGTGACAAGTTTTCGGCGTGGTATTTGAAATTTAGACAAAATTATATTGAAATATGTTTTTTTCAATAATTCGACCCGGCGTGACATATTGATGTATGCTTTCAACAATTATAATAATAATGAATGTATTATTTCGCGTTTAGAAAAATCTCTACGCACGTTATCGACTTATTACGAAATATATGTTATGCGCCATAAAGCTACTGTGAAAATAGCATGCAATTTCCGCAAACAATATCAGTATGATGCCATTGTTTTGCTTTTATCTATAGATGTCACTACTGAGAACACGCATGAAAAGTTTCACGCAAATCTTTACCTAAGAAAAATTGGTCCCGGCCACCTTAAAGAGACAGCAGCGCCACCATCCCACGTGCGCAGTGCGCAGTACTGCCCGACGGCCTGCTGATAAAAACGCTGAATATCCTCCTCGCTTAACGCGATTACAGAAATCGTATGAGATTATCTGGTTTCAAAAAAAAAAGGAAGCAGCTACGACTTATTCCGTTATTAATTTCCGCATCACTTCCGATAGCAGAGTACCAATCCAGCAAAAATTGTCAATTTTTAGGGAAGGTTTCTAATTTTATTTCTCCGTCGCGGTTTGCATCAAGTTAACGTGAAAAAAAATAACTCCTAGCTACAACTGTCGAGCGTCTAAAAGAGAACAGAATTTTTAAAACTATTAGCATGCGTGGCGATGTAAAATCAAACGGCCTGAAAATCGATTTTTCAAACCAGATATTAATCCCCCCATTAAATAAGAATAAGATGTTGATAGAGTGAGATAGAGTTGGATAGAGTGTGCTAGAGATTCTGAAAAGAAGAATAAGTTGGAAATATATGTATTGGGTGAAATTTTATTGTCTCGGTATCAGAGTTCCCTCTCTCTCTCTTTCTCTCTAAATGAGAAAACTTAAAAGATATTGCTTTGACCTCTCATTGGGCAATTCATTTAGCATTCAGTCCCCTCACTTACCTGTTTTTGCCGAAATTAAACCAGCGCCCGGGTACAAAGGAGAACTTATCCAGTATCCTGGGAAATATATAAGCACTAGGGGCTGGGTAAAAAAGCATAGCCGAGCGGACGAAAGTCTAGAAAGAGCTCAGTGTAGAATAGACATTTCCTCCGCCGCGCTAAATGTAAGTTTGTTACATGTTGGAATAATATTTGCGCTTGGAAGATTAATAGATGTGCTACTAGTATACTGCATAGCACTATGATAATTGTCACACTGCTATTGATAGCATTGCACCTTCGGTTACCTGGAGATGAAAAACATAATTTGATTGTTTCAGGCTTGACTTCGTGGAAGTGATAATTATCCATTTTTAATTTTTAAAAAATGTACTTTTTTATTTTTTACTTATCTTGTGGTTTAAATATCAGGAGTTTTAGGTCAGATAAAAAACTTTACGATAATTTAATAAATAAAATATAATTTTTCAACAAAGTAGCTACGAAATTAAAATTTTAAATAAAATATCAACAAACTTGAAAGGAAATATAATCTTGAATATGTCTAGATATATATTTCTCCTTAATGACTGTTAATTATATATTTAAACCATTTTGTCTTCAAAAAAGGATTGTAGAAAACTTTTTCATTATGTATCATTTCATTATAACCCTGAGGGTGGATAAAAAATATCCGAAACGTTGGCAGAAGTTTTATATTTTTTATTTGACCTAAAACTCCTGATATTTAAACCATAATGCATATTATTTTTCTTCCCCTTCTTTACTTACTAATATTATCCTCCTCCCATATCACGGCCTTCATCATCCTCTCACCCCTAGGCCTGTGCGATTATCGAAAAAAATCGATATCGATCAATTATAAGAATAATTGGAAATGTCGGTTCAACTGTCGGGAATTGAAGAAATGACAATTAATTGAAGTCATTCAATTAATTGACAGGACTCAATTGGACCGTGCTTTTCAAAGGCTTTCCTTTGGCAACGAGAATAATGAAAGAACTAATTTGAAAAACAACAAAATTATTCAATCAGTTAGCTTTTATTAATTAATTAAAGGAATATATCGCTATTAGAAGACAGGCAGATGAGAACCTCAGCGTGTTCGTCCGACAGATAGGTACTGGCGTGTGTGCGAGTAGCAAGCGTCGGCCATCGGTCGGCGTCGAGCAAGAGCGAACAAATTTAAACGTACAATATGCAATCCATAGCGAATCAATAATCGTCAATTTATCGATTACCGGACAATAACTGTGAATTTAATAACAATTGAAAATTGAACAACAATTGACAATCGAGTCAATTACCGCAATCGACATCGATGGGCTGAAATAATCGATGAATTGTAAAAATAATTGAATCGACGATTCAATTAATCGAATAATCGCACAGGCCTACTCACCCCTCATTACCTTTCCCAACCACCAATACCTTATCCTAATGTCCTGAAGCATTTTCATCTACCATATCGAGCATTTCCTCTTTCGTATTCTTTTCCGTCTATCGCACTTTTCCCATTCGTCTCCATGCCCACATCTCAAACGTATTCGAGATAGAAAGCTAGAACTTCAGCGGCTACGCCAACCCAAGGCCATGGATAGAACGGTTCTAACAATTCGTGGCAGCGGAAAAATTATTGACCAGAGCAGAAAGATTCAATGGTAATACTGAATATATCAGATATTTAATTATACCAATTTTGTGAAATCGTAATTGAATTACTTCCCGTGAAATATGCCTCTGGATTTTTTATAAGACCTATGTTTTAGTGTTTGGCTCTATCCATTGCTTTGCACCAACTGGATCACAGTGGGAAGCTTTCCGTTTCAACTGCGGCCCGATTAGTATCTTTGCCCTTACTAGATGCGACCTCAGCTGAGTCGATTTCCCGGCGCATGCACCCACCATCATCACCAATTCCCAATTTCTCCATCCCTGAACACAATAATTCAAACCCCTCCCTTTGGGACGCGACCACCTTTCCTCAGCCCCCTAGAGTGTCCTTAATTCGCTCAAATCCCTCCGAAATTCCTCTAATGAATCTCCCCCCCCCACATCATTTTCTGCGAGAGAGCAAATCCCGCGGAAGAAGCACGAGTTATGACCCCTTAGCGGCGACGACCGACCCCTCACACCCTCTCTCCCCCATTTGCTCCACTACATACCTACCCTTACTGCACTCATGCCCCTGCCCCATCTCGTGGTGCCGAAGTCCCCCCCCCCCCCTTAAACCGACCCTAGAAAAGCATCGCGTGCGGAACAGCATCCCCCCTGAACTCACTCCACACTCCCCGCCCCCCTCATCGGATCCGTGAAGTCCGGGAAAAATTACGCCACGAGGTCCATGGGTTGGGGAGATGAAGAAAAAAATATAAGAGGCCAGCTTAGCGTAATTGCTGTCTTCCTAATTGCCCGTAATGATTGCTTCCTCGAACTGGGTCCACCCTCTTCCGACCGACGCGATACTTTTCATCCGTTTCTACCCTCTCCTGCACATTCCACCCCTATTCCTTTCATTCCCTCTTCGTCCTATAGAAGACTGAAAAGGAAATTAGAAGGAACCTATGGATTAAAATAGTGCGTTATAAAAAATAGACATAGTGGCAAAGACAAGGGAGCGTGGTGGCCTAGTGGGTAGAGCGCTTGGCTACTGATCGAAGGGTCCCGGGTTCATATCCGGGTGAAGCCTTTGGACGCCCCCAAACAAAAAATAATCCTCGGAGTGCGAGGTGGCCCAAGGAAAGGAACTGCCCCCCTACCATGAATGTGTGAAATTCACACGACTGTGGCTTAGTCCAGGGTGAGCTCTACCCTCAAATATCAAAACCAACCTTCGGGTTGAATCACTGAGTGAGTGGCAAAGACACTAGAAGAATAAGAGCGCAAGCGAAAGAGGCGTTTAGCAATAGGTGGGAGCTGATAACGGGAGCTTTTGGTAAGGATATAAAGAAAAGGCTGGCGAAGAGGTAAATACGGAGTTTAGCGTTGTACGGGGCAGAACCGTGAACTCTGAGAAAGGAGGACGAGAATAGGTTGCAGGGGTTTGAGATGAGGATGTGGAGGAGGATGAGAATGGTGGGGTGAGGGCAAAGGAAAACAAACGAGGTAGTACGATGGGTAAACACTGAAAAAATACTGAGAAGATTTGGAGGAGTCCAAATAGGTAGCTGGAAGAGGTAGTCAGGGGCAAATAGTGATTGAAGGCCATGATAGAGGGGGAGGATGTTGGGTAATTGTGGAAGGGGAAGAAAGAGAATAGGCCTTATGGACGAGATGAAGAGAGGTATGACGAATACTGAGATGAGGAATTAACTTGTGTAGGTAGATGGAGGTTGCGTCAGTAAAAAACCAAAGTATTTTTACTCTCCTCCATTTAAACCTTCCAAAACTCGTAGTTTACCGTCGTTAAAACCGTAACAAAATTAATGGACTATAGAAGGGAGTAGATTGCGTCTTGTTACCCGAAAAATGAAGCCAGTTTTTTTCGCAGAAAATGATCCGCCTAAAATGGCTATCGCGCGTAATTTTTCCATGAAAACAGTGCTTTTTTTAAATAACGGAAGCTTTCCATTCAATGAGTGGAAGCTAGATCACTTCAGCGCACACGAATGGCGATGAATGGAACGATGTACGCCGGAGATACTTTCGGTAACCCATCGGTAGGTAGCATTCTGTAGGTTAGGGGCTCTCAAACCTCTTAGTTAACCTCAAACCTGACCTAAACCTCCAACTTGCATGGTACTTCGCCGTGAGGATTATAGCGCCACAACCCTAATGTAGAAGTAGCCATGCCTACTTTAGAGGAATGTCTAAAGTTAGGGAGCAGTCCCGAAAGATCAAGAACACTTGCGGAGGGTACATGAGCCACTAGCTCAAGAAACATATCACTCTCGAACCCTAGTTTTTATTGTATGTGTAGGTATTCAGCTATCTATGACTATTATATAGCACTACTAAAATATTTGATAAACGAGCCTATTTTAATGAGTTCGTACTTTCCTAATACTTTTTTTCGCGGCATAGTCCAGCAATTTTGCGGTACTTTAGTGTGCCGAGGTACACCCTATGAGACTCCCTGGTGTAGTTGAGCACGATAGTCATGGCCGATTTTTTTTTAAATTGTTAGTAACAAATTCCTTCAAATTAGTCACTTAAAGGGTAAGCTTTTTGCAAAAAGAGAAGTATCAGGCGTGATATGGTGGAATTTCAGCATAATGAAGCACATAAATGGCAATTTTCCACTAGATAAGATTTAATACGACCATGGTTACGATGCACTGCATCACCATCTGGTACATACACAAAAACAGATCGGGTATGTATACAAAATTTTCCAAATTACGTGGTCCATAGGCGACCAAAGTCGAGAGACGTGGAAGTAGGTTTGTAATGTGTTTCACACTTTATTGTTTACCTTTATGTTTCTGATTATCCCTGAAGATTGAATGATGAAATTTCAAAGCATTGGCTGAGAGTCGTTGAGTTATACTGAGACCAAACTTTGAGAAACCGGTGTTTTAGTCCTCTTTACCGCGGACTTAGCAGACTATTTTAACGACAAATTACCCTCCGTTTGTGTGTTTTAACCATCAGGCTTTTGCCTCCGTCAAGCTTTCGTGGTCAGCGTGGATACGTGAGACTCAAGTTCCCCCGGCAAACCACCTTGCAACCCTCAAACTTACTTGACCCTCCACCCCCTTCCCTGCGAGTTCCTCGACCGTTCTGCGAGTCTTAAAAAGATCTTCCCGTTCGCATTTATTATAAATAATATTTTTTTGCTTTTCTCTCTTTCCCCTTTTCCTTCACCGCTGCGAGATTAAGTTCCTCGGACGTATAACGCGCCGTTAATTAACCTTAGTAATGCGCTGCCTTTCATGTCTACTCGACCGCTTTCTCGGAAAGGATTTAAACCGTTCTGGATTGGGAGTTTTAGAAGCGTGCGGTGGTCGGTCCCTTCCTTCGTTCGCCTTATGAAGGCAGCTAATTAACTCGCGTATAAGTTTACAGAGTTGGAAAAACGAATCGTGTAAGGTGGGATACATGAGGATGTTGGTTATGTGTGAATTTGACCCACAGGTTAGGCGAGGCTGTCTTCTACACCTACATCTACATGCTACCCTGCGATCCTCCGTCCGGAAGCGTGGCATGGGGTGCTGAGACACCGGCCATGAAGAATGAAGGGATAAGCATTAAGGATTTTGAAGGGGCTAGTACTCTAGCTATGGGACGTCTTACATTAAGTTGACAGTATGGGCTCGTATGGATATTCGTTTACAGTATAAATCTTCACTTATCCAGTGTTCAATGGTATATGTTTTGTAAATAAATTCATGAATATTTCGTGAAGACTTCCCGAATGAGACTGCACATGCGGGTGCCAACATTCTGTAAATTTCTGTAAATCAGGTATCTCTGGGAATTCTTGACGAAACACGATCAATGAATGTTTTTTCTGCCCGCAAGTGCTTTTAACATACCCTTTCCAGAGACTACTTTGACTACTTGAGTAGAAAACGTCATTGATGTACACCATCTTTAACACCGGTTGAAATTAAATAAAGAGGTTGTATTATATGCATCATGTATTTGAGTGAATTAATCATATTATTTCTGGCAGAAGAAGAATTATTTTGTCCAAAACTCCCGTTTTTTAATACCCTTTTTTTATTTGATCAATAAATCACGCATTGTTATTAGGGAACTGCTGTGTTGGTATTTCTACGTACACTATCGTGAGCCAGTATGTTACTTACTTTACTTTACGCGATCAGGCCCAGAGGACCGCGCGATGATACAACTAGGGCCTTCCATTCTCTTCTGTCCTCCGCTATGTTCCGCCAGTTCGGCCAGGTTTCTAGCTGTTGCAAGTCTTCCCTTACTCCATCTATCCATCTCTTGCGAGGTCTCCCCACTGGTCTCCTTCCTTCTATTGTCATATCCATAGCCATCTTAGGAAATCTTTCGCCACTCATTCTAACCACATGTCCAGCCCATTCCAATCTCCTACTCCTTAACACTCCTATAATATTCGGTTCTTGATACAGATTGTACAATTCTTCATTATGTCGTCTTCTCCATTCGCCTGTTTCTAAATCAAGGACTGGACCAAAAACCTTCCTTAGTACTCTTCTTTCAAATATTGCTAATCGGTTCAGGTCTATTTTCCGTGTGCTCCATGATTGGCATCCATACAAGAGAACGGGACGGATCAGTGTTTTGTATAATCTTATTTTAAGTTCCCGGGAAACGCTTCTTGAGCTTAGTATTTTATTAAGTGCATAGAGGCTTCTATTTGCGTTTTGCAGTCTGGATTTTATTTCCGTTTCACTTGAGGAGTTTTCTGTCAAAATGGTACCTAGATATTTAACTTCTTGTACTCTCTTGTAGTCATTATTGCCAACTGTAATGTTTCTATCATGATTTATTCCCCTTCCAACAATTAAATATTCAGTTTTTGAAGGATTGACCAACAATCCCGTGAGCCAGTATGTTAATTCATGCAATTCATTCACTTGATACTTCAGGCTATTATTATTTCCTCGTAATGTCTATACTTAGGCTCGTAAACTCTGTGGAAACCTCTTCGCTATTTTGTTCTTTTCGTACAGATTATGCACTATAGATTCTTCAAGACAAAAAATTCTGGCTCATACCGTCAGCCGGTCTTTCATGAACTTTTCCTGATCTTGTGACATTGAGGCCCCCACACAGGGCCGGCTAAAGACAAAATTTTCACCCGGGCCAGAGAGTATTCCGGTGTCGCCCTCCCTCTCCTTCCATTTTATCAAACCTATTCACCAGTAATACGTTGTAAAAAAATATTTTTTCACAATCACGGCGCCCCTTCCTTTGCGGCACCCCGGGCATTCGCCCGTGTCGCCCAGGCCTTAAGCCGGACATGCCCCCACATCTCCCACAACCCGTATTTAGCAACGGTCAATTATATTCTTGGTTAAAATTTTCGCGGGTCATTATAGATGTATGTTTGTTTTTCGGGTGTACCCCGCGTACTATAACCAGGTGTGATACCTGACGTTTCGTGGCCGTTGCTGGTCACTTTATCAAAGGGAATGAGGTATCTGTCGAGTTGGTGGAGTTTATATAGGGGTTTCCCTCCATGAAACCCCTATATAAACTCCACCAACTCGACAGATACCTCATTCCCTTTGATAAAGTGACCAGCAACGGCCACGAAACGTCAGGTATCACACCTGGTTATAGTACGCGGGGTACACCCGAAAAACAAACATACATCGGTCAATTATATGTTGCATTGTTCCGTGTACACAGGTCAGCAAATATAAAGGCCCATGTAATGGATGTGTCTAAACAAGGGAAACTGCTTAGTAACAGCCTGTTTAGCTTGCTTAGTCTGCTTCACCAAAAATGTTGTATGCCATGAAATCTTTGACATTTAGATATTACATATATGTTACCGTGGTTACATACAGGTATTGTTTTCATTAAAAATGAAACAAATTACATTAATTTATGTATAATTATTTACTTTAGTTATTACTTTTTGGCTATTTTGCCTATATTTTACCTTGTTTCAGCAGGCTTTTCAACTATTATAATAATAATTCTCTCTCGCGAAATCATGGGGATAGCTCTTTAAAAAAAAGATGGCTTTGACCGTATCCCGCGTGTGTTACAAAGACGCGTAAATCACTGCGGGTCTGCTGCTGTATCGTGTTACGCCGCGAGATGGTTCTCGCGTGGTCCAGCGCAGTTGGAGGCTCTGCCGTAAATTTAGCGGACGCGGCAATGTATTCACTTTTGCCCTTTCGAATTGATTTCGGATGCCACGGGAAACTGAATACCCGCCCAATCAGTGCGGTCCGAGTGATGTACGACGGTGAAAGGTGAGGAACTCACACCTTGTCTTCGGGTATTCAATTACGAGGACAATTATTTTAATCGCCATCGCGAAGCTTCACAAGGTTAGCCACCCATCTGGGAATTTAAAATTCCCAATCCTATCCGAGCTGGTTATTTGAGGACCGTACGGATTTTCCATCGTTTTCTGTGGATGACAAGCGAATGCAATCTTTTTCGCAAGTGCATTATATTCCAAACCTCACATTGAAAAAGAACAGGATGGAACTAAGGCTCTTTTCTGCGAGGACCAGCTTCGCTCCAGGCAAATAATTCACTAACGCTCCAGGCAAATGATTCACAAACGCTCCAGGCAAATGATTCACCAATATTTAAATATAACGTCAAAACAAATACACGCTTTTGGTGGTTCCACCGTAAAATGACTTAAATGTTATTTTATTCATATTCTGTCTACTTGTAGAAAACGTTGTCCTCTATCTGATATGAACAACAAAATAATACCTTTCCACGCTATTTTATTCTATAATTGAACTTGAAATTACATGGTGTTCAATGTGGGAATGGGAGAAACACGGGGAAAATAGTATTTTTCCATAAAATACAAATGCTATTTTCGTGGAAAACTGTCTCTAAGAAGGAAATAATCCAGAGAAATTGAATAAAAATAAAATACAGGCATCTTACCGCCTTATTTTTCTAGTTATTGAATAATTAATGTCGTAATTGAAGTCAAAATGCGGTAATTCTTAAGAAATGGCGCTGCAGTCGGCTCACATGGCTGGAAAAAAGTGCTCATTTAAAATACATTCGTGGAATAATCTGCATATTTTGTACCTTAATTTTGGGTTTCTATAGGTAACGCATTGCATCAGTGAAAGCAGGATTTTTTTGACAAAATATAAAAAATGTGGAATTTAGTATTTGTTTTTACTCACGCAGTCGCGGCGGAACCTCCTTAACTCACTCACCAACGTAGCGTTCTTCCATGCCGTATATAATAGGCATACGCAGATGGGAGGCTAAGTACGACGAGCCATACATTCTTCAATATACGCAGATTGGAACTTCACGACTGGTACATCTTTTGCTAAGCTTGGACTGAAGCTAGAATTTTAGGGATTAAGGTAGTTTGACCGAGATATTTCCCCAGTCATAATGATATTTCTCCAGTCATTTTCGATTTTTTATAAATTTCAGCGTCTATAAGAAGTATGAAATAAACGTTGTAATATTAATGGCGGCTAAAAATTACTACATGTGACAAAAATTCGCCGTAAATAACTAAATATATCTACATTAGGCTCTAACTTGATTCATTTTTTCACGCCGTATGGTGAAAACGCCTTCACAACAGAAGGTTTTTTCGCAATCTTGCAGCGGTGAGTGATTGATTTTCATAAATATCTACACCACACATGGTTAGTATTTTGACGAAATCTAGACGTAGGAATTCCTATTTATTCAATACTCTCCCTCTGGAACGTAGGCTCGTAATCTCTCCCGTGTAAAACAGTTTATATTTTGAGACAAATTGCGCGAAAAGTAGTTCGGCAAGGGGTTAATATTTTGATAAAATTGGAAAGATGAGAGTTTTTTTTAATGTGGTCAAATTCGTCATATTCTAGGTGAATTCATATCTTGCTCTAGCTATAGGTGTAGCAAAACTTGGTGGCACTCGCTTGTACAGAGAATGACGTCAGGGAGAGGAGAGCATACAAGAGAGGGAGACTGAATATGTTTAGGTTCTCTCTATAGGTCCCCACCTGAGCCCTGCTCTTCCATGCTTAATTCGCCCTCTGTAACCACAAATTCTCCGCTGTGGAATGCCATCAAGTTTCGCTATACCTATACCTTAAGCCTCGTTCGAAACAACTTACCCCTGCGTAACTTGGCTGGACTCGGAGATACGCAGGAGACACTTAAAACAGCGTAGCTCGACTTGGCGAAGCCATTTGCTGAGCACAGCTCAACTTTCTCTTAATTCCAGCCAATAGCATGACCTGTTGCACTATCGATAGTTGAGAAGCAATCGATTGCTACACTCGATATCTCCTCTCTCGTCATGCAGCCATATTGAAAACGTGGTATTGTTGCGAAGCCGCCTGTGGATACTTTTTAGCGAAAATTGATACGGAGAAGATGATCGAGTTAGTGCGAAATAACCCTCACCTGTACAAAAATCTTCCATTTAAATACTTCTATAGCCTTTGATATTTGGATAAGCTTTGGCTACCTCCAGAAAAAGAGTTCGCTGAAGGTCATCCTCGACTTGCTAGAGTGTAGTATTGGCGACACTTATTGGCAGTCGCATCCACGAAGTGTGACGTCAAGGAAGGGATGGCTCGTGTGAAAGGTGTAGGCAAAATGGCGGAGGGGAGAGAATAGTACTTGGTAAGCAGAGCTGCCAACATAACGACATTTAGTGCGAATATTTCACGGTGGAAAAAGCATTCGCTTTGACTGAAACTCGAATAATTCCACACATCAGTTTCTTGTTTATCTAAATGTAATTTTCTAAAAAGTTACTTTATTTTCTTACCGTACTTACACCGTTCGTTCTCTCAACGGCACTTTTGTAAGCAAATCCGTTTCTAAAAGTACGCGGAACTAAAGGTTGATACTGTAATTTTATAAGCGTAAAATAATTCTCAGTCTCAAACCTCCCATTTTCAAGGTTGCTGCAATGGATAATAAAACCAAGTTTTCCAGCATTTTTAATCATTTTCTCTTTCCAGGGGGCAAGCAATCTTTCATGCATGCCTTAGCTCTCCAATTCCCTTTTCAATTCCACGGAAATCATCGTAATTGGATAATATATCATAAATGCCTAGGGTTTGCATTTTTTGCGAAGCAATAAGCGAAGCATTAAAAACGCTTTGGCTTATATCCCGGTTGACAGTTGCTCAACATCCTTGAATGCATGACTTTATGGTTATTACACCAAGCCACCATCCTCTTACGAGAGCAAATAAAATTACAGTAATATTCTGCCCTCCATGGCTACGAGCGATTAGATTAAACTTCCAATATCATTCCCATTTCTGGTGCTTCCAGAGCGTGGCGCTGACAGCTGAATGACGCCACCGTTCCATAAAAGATATGACCGCGACTTCAGTGACATGTCTCGCATAAAACATCGTGCGGATTCAGAAATGTCGTTTGATGGATTGAATGCGAAATGTACATCTGCTCTTTCTCCTGGATATGTATTTCTTACACAAAAGCCTCTTAGGAAAATGATATTTTCCCAAGCATTTTTTCAGATGATAAGAAATTGTATCGCAAACCGCCGTAAAAAAATATAGGACACCAAATGGATTCTGAACTATAAAAGAGTTTTTAAGGCAGAAAATACAAAAGAAAGTGTTTGTCCATCAAATATCTAAGTAACTAACAATATTTTTGCAAAGAATTATCGATAAATATGACACCATGAGCTTCCGATTACATTAAGATCCCAACGAATTTATTTTAAGATGTATTCTTTTTCTCAATAAATCAATTGTAAACTGGAAACATCTGCCTAAAGAGATATTATGCCCCTTTCCATCCAATGTGAATGTATTTAAGAACAGGTATAATAGAGCCAATATAACTAAGTAGGTTCGGTAATTATGTAATGCCTGTTTGATCCTTTTTCATTTCAGATTTTTATATTTTAGTGCATAGCGTGGGTATGATATTGTGACTTGTCTTTTCACCTCTAATCATAATAAGTATGCTCCGTACGACTACTCCATTGCCTAATACTGGCATCTAGGTCTTTAATTCCTTAACATGGGCTGAATGATTTTCCCCTTTCACTTTATCCTTCCTCGTTTAAGTGTTATCCATTCCCACTTACATCCATCCGATGTTAGCGGGAATTGAGCGTAAACCGCCTCATCTTTCTTAAGCTACTGTACAGTGATCGAACAACATGGTGGCCATTGCGCAATAGGCCCTTTTAAGTAGAAAGGTCCATTTTCTGACGATTTAACTCCACTTTGGGAAGATGGCAGTATCCATGTTTGACTACCGTAGTCCTCAAGGTTCCATACCTTCGTCATTAACTTCCAAAAGCTCAGTTTCTGATTCACATAAAATAAAATACTCTCCATTCTACTCATAAATAAGTTCACCATCCGTACCAGTATGGCCGGGACTTTCCCGGATTGAAGGGTCAGTCCCGGTGTCCCGCCCGGTGGGCAAATTTGTCCCGGCCAACATCGTAATGTCCAGGAATGTCTCCGTGTAAGTCCACTGTTCTGTGCTCGGAGAAATACGCAGTAATAAATGTATAGCGATATGTGTAAATCTTTGTACCGATTGTATCGCGCATTCTCGGAGGCTTAGGCTGACTATTGACTGTTTATCACGTGGTTGAAGGGAACCCTTAGATAGAAGCCGAAGTGAGCAACGTATTTTTTCAACTTTTCACGTGGGGACCAGAGGGTTCACTCGGCGGAGGCCAAATGCGTTTAGCCACCCAACTAGTAACGAGATTCGAACTCAGTAGTCAAGATTTAGGTATTAAAATAAGCCGTCGAAGCTGTAAGTACTAATTTTATTTTGTAGGTAATTGCAATCAAGGAAGAAAATAACTCTATATCATTAGCTTCTCTTTTATAAACAACGTCCCGAAATTGTCCCAATTTTAGTCTCTTCGTTACTAGACATGTCCCGACTTTGGGACGTCAGAATATCGTAAATCTACTCATAATTCAATTTTTGCTGTTGTCTCTTTCCTTCCCTATTAGGTCACCATGTTTCTCAACCTCTGTACACCAGCTCTTTCTCTGCCCTTGACTTAACCACCCCAGCTCTTCCACCAGAAACTGCCTTTCCAATTCTCCGTCCTGCCTTTTTTCTTCATTCTCTCATGCCTCCCTGGCCCCGAATATACACCACCTTACCCATGTAGCCTTACTCTGATAGTCTCCCACTTTCAACCAACTCCCTTTACACCCAATTCCACAAAGGGTGCGAGGAGGGGTCTGTTTGCCGTGAAAAGGGGTCCCGGTGACAGCCCGCTGATTGAAAATGCACCGAGAGAACCGTCCTTTTTTCATCCTTTTCCGCCCTGCCCCGATCGCCCTGTCTCCATACATTTCGTTTTCCTCATTCACCTACGGTCACCGGCTTCTTCTCTTCGCTTGCAATGTTCTCCTTCGAATAAGGGTCGTGAACTCACCCCTAGGTGATGAAGGGGAGTGAAAATCATTGACACTGACACAGCTACTGAGTCTTAACGCCAAAAAGTGGAAGTGTATCTGGAAAACATTTTTATTGAAAGAAATTCGATCTTGGGTCCCTCGATTGTTGTTCAAGTGTGTAAGCGAGTTACACCACTAAGCTTCATCAATTCAAGGCGAATTTGCAATGCTTTTTGGAGGATAACGTGGGATTTCAGAACGATTCCACATATTGTGAGAGGAATTGCCGCAGATGCTCCAGCACAGCCGTGTAAAGTTGTCGCAAAAACTCATGGCGCAGACCTGCGCGGCAAGAATAGGAGGAAGAAGTGGAGTGAAGGGAAAGACGGATGGAAAAAAAGAGAGGCAACGAGAGAGAATGAGGCAGGGGAGCCAAATTACTACGCGAAGAAAGGCACGAGGCACACACACGCAAGTCTAGTCGGCAAGTGGTTAAAATCACCCTCCGCAATGACTTCACTAGGGACCCTATCTTGAGAGGTCTCGTTATGAGACGAGTCGAAATGGGACGGCAGATAGAGGAGAGTCATTCCACTTCTCGAAGCGCTTGTGTTGACATTAATTAGGGAGGGTTTCTGGTTGACACTCACCATAAAAAAACTTCCTCCCCCCTTTCGAAGGATTCTTAAGTTCCGTAGCCCATATCCCAAAACGGTCCACCGCGCTGAGCCTAGTACCGTGAGCTATAAGTTAGTATTGGACTCTTTGAGGTTCTCATGCATTAGATATATTAATGATTATGATGACTAAATTGCACGTGCGTCAAATGAGAAGCACAGATTACCTCCACCATTTAGTTCCTTTCTTCACTCAAAATAGTAACTTTAACATTTCGGAAACTCACTCCAGAAACCCTTTTCTCAACGGTAGGTCCTTTCTTGTGGGAATTGTGATTTTTACCGCGTGAAGTGACTGAATTAGGGTTCTGATTCTGCCGTTCAAAATTGACGCACATGCTCTAGTACTTCTTCACACGCACTCCAGAAGAGTCGGGAGGCAAGAGAATCCTATATATTCGTTAACGCGGGGGCAGCATCCTGCATCCAGTAAAGCCTCCGCCTTCTAATTCTGTTTATAGACGAGATCACGGCGTTCGAATTGGAGAACAAAGCCAAATCCCATTCACCGAACACCACGCACACCTTTGCTCCGTTGCAAGCAAGCCCGTTACCGTTTATCCCTTCGGAGAGCACCCCCCCCCCCCTAAGTATTCATTAAAATAATTCTCAGACCTCGTGAGGGAACGATTCCCAAAAACGTTGCAGCCCCAAAACTGCCGTCTATTCTAGTCTCTCCTCCCGCCCTAATTGAAATGCACGGGTAACTACCGGGAAGCAGCGGCGACGGGTCCCTTCCTCTCTCGAAGACTCGCTAATTAATTCCGCGAAATTCATTCGCCGCCGTGGAGAAACGCATTGAGCGATTTCGGAAGAATGCCACCGACCCACAATCCGAAATCCAGCTTTGTCTAGAGGCAGAGAGAGAGAGAGATAGAAAAAGGTGTGGAAAGAAAGGTCAGGTAGAGTAACAAACAAACAAACACATTTACCAATTAGCCGGGGGGATATTAAAGGAATGGAACGCTTTTTCGACGCGGCAATTAATGCGACGCAACCCCCTATGCATGTCGCCTGAGCAGAGGGGAGGTTCTCTTGGAACTTTCTTACCGATTTTTTATAGGTTACTAGCAGAAGGCACCCGTTGAAATTCAACGAGAGGAAGACAATATTCATCATTATGTATAGCATAAAAAATAAATACATTCAATTTGCTGTTCAAAGCGTATAAGCTAAATATAGTGATTTCCCAAACTACACACTTAACTGGGCAGCATTGTTGTCGTATTGGATGCCTTGCTGTTAAAGGCCGTCCACCATCTTAGTAGTTAGGTTAACCGCTATTGTAGTGGCACAGTAGTATTAGTGGCACAGGTAGCACGCATTCGAAACGGATGCTATTCTGAGAACACTTTTTACAATTAGTTTTTATGAAAGTTTTAGTTTCAAGTAATAATATTGAAGTCAGATCTTAAAATGAAACTATGAATATTCTATTCGACATCAGGAAATCTAATAAATAAATGATAATGTATTTTGGGCTCATGAGGGGGATGTCCCCATAGCTTACAAATTTTGAAACGCCAATAGTTTTTTATCACTCCTTAGTATATTCGCTAAAATCATGCACAATGTCAGCTCAATCGGTTCAGTAGTTTTCGAGGAGAAGATTGAGACAAACAGAATTCCTCATAGCCAGGCACCACTCCATTTTTATGTATGAGTATAGATTCATCGAAATCTACACCGCAATTGAACGAATTTTCCGAACCGCGTAGCTATGCAACTTTTTTAAAAGAGGTTTTATTGCCTCGGTTTCCGCCCGTTGTCCAGAATCTGTGTATCAGTAACCTAGCCAGGTGAGGGGTCCGTGGGGTCCGGGTCCCCCCAAATTTGGAATTCATATGAAAAAGAGTACGTAAGGTGAAAGTAATATTTTTAACAAAAATGACGTTTGTTGTTTTATTCTTCAGTTTTAACACCTTAACTGAAAAAAGAAACTAGGAACGAATGGAAAACATATGGAAATGCTGAAATTTGAATTGTTAAAGAATGCGATTCCGCGCTTCTTTCCTACATCCGATTACACTGACGTATCAATCAATAAATTTGCGAACCGAGTAAAACAAATTTACGAGAAGATTCTAAAGAAATTCGCGAAAGAAATTGTTGCCTACAAATAATGACCACCCTTGGGGTTCATACATACCTACAACCTTGCGAGCAAAACCCTGCAGCCCCTTCCTAACTCCATACTCTTTCTCCACTCAGGGTGGAAGGGAGGAATTCTAGCGGGGAGATATCCCAGGGCGGGTAAGAGTATTAGATCGCCGGCGACGGCCAAGAATCCTTAAAAGCTTTACGGCCGGGGAAGGTCGGAGGCGGGGAAGGTGGAGTGTAACGGGGTAAAAGATCGAAAGGGTTGATTTGAACGGTAAAGGAATGGGATGGAGGGGGTCTCTGTGTTTGGGCGGTTTTTTTTAAAGGTGGAAGTAGGAAAATGTACGGGACTATTGGTTTTCCCCATCAATCTCGCTCTACTGTCGCCGTCAATTTAGACTGGACTTTGACGCGTTCCGCATTATCACTTGGCTTGCTTGTTGGGACATATTTAACATCGCTGGAAAGTAAATTTATTTTCTTTTAAGAGTGATATATTCTTGGTTTGATGTCATTCACCTGCTTGATGTGAGTCGTCATAATTTCATAATAAAAAAACAGTGAAAATCGCCCGGATTCACGATCTGGTCATGTTTACAACATTGCGGAACAACCATCGAATATTACTATGAATAAAGTTTTATCCCATTTAAAACACATAGTCCTAAAGCTCTCTACGCTCTTTCGAGGTCCGAATTTACTTGATCGATTTGAATTGAAAATCGATTGGAGTCATGAAATTCAGTCCGAGAGAGTTTAAGATTAAACGAGCCCTCTTTTGTATAGTTAAGAAGAAAACAGGGGAGAGCGATTTTTTCAAAGCAATGGGAGCGGATATATGCAGGGGAATTGTTGATGACACCACATAGCGTCTGCGCACTTGATTGCGCTCTGGTTAGGCCACACCTCGAATACGCCGCGAGCATTTGGAACCCTGGACAGAAAGATTTGATTCAAAGAATACCCACATAAAATACAAAGGAAAGCCGGAGGTTTCGCTAAAATCTGCTACGAGCGTACACTTTTAGAGGGATTAGGTTAGGAGCCCCTGGAGACTCGAAGGCTACACGCTAGGCTTAGATTACTTGAGAAATTCAGAACAGGTGTGTTTCAGTGTGACACAGAAAATACTATTTTGACGCCGCACTACATCTCTAGGTCCTATGAAAGATAAAATAAGATAAATACATTGCCGAACACATGGGTACAAAAATTCGTTCTTCCCACGCACAAGGAGTGGCCATAATAAAAACTGTGATCCACTGAAAACACTGCCGAAATACACTTCACCTTTTCACCTCCCTCAAACATTCTCCTTCACACCTTTACGCGGCTGGTATCCTAACACCTCCTGCCACACGCCCCTGCGGCGGCCCGCAGGGCAGTATGTAGATGTAGATATCTGCAGGTTCTCTTCTGAGGCAGTGCCGGCAGTATGCTGCAGTAGCGCCGCTGTTGCCTTGCACTGTGCGAGTGCGAACGCAGTGACGGAAGACGCGTACTCAGCGCAGCATCCACATCGTGAAAATAGATGCTCCGCTGGGTGGACCGTAATGGAAACGACTTCTAGTTCCCGCATATCTTCCTGAAATTGCCACTTGAACCAGGAAGCCTTGGGTAGAGTAGTAGTCTGCAAATGGACCCGATAAACCAAATGACAGTGCTTCGATTCCCGGCCCAGACCCATTTTTCCTTGTGGCAATTTTTACGAATCCATCTGATGACGTGGACCATAGGTAAGGATATAAGAAAAGTGGCTGGTGAAGATTTTTATACGAAATGTAGCGTAGCATGGAGCAGAAACATGTACTCTAAGAAAGGAAGACGTGGGTGTGGAGGAGAATGGAGAAGGTGTGGTGGACGGAAAGAAAGACAAATGAGGACGTGCTTAGTGTGGTGGTTGAGGAGGGGAAACTTGTGGATGAGATTTGGAAGAGGGAAGGTTGATGGTTAGAAGAGGTAATGAAGGACGGATAGTTACTGCTTGCCGAAATAGAGGGGAGGATTTCAGGTAAGCGGGGAAGGGCAAGAAAGAGAATAGGTTTTATGGATGGGATGAAGAAGGGTAGGAGGTATGGTGAGATGAAGAAAGACATTTTTTGGTAGATAGGCACATGCTCATTTAAAAATCTAGAGGATTTTTACTCGCTTCCATTTAAACCTGGGAACCTTAACCGGTATATTTCCTAATAATAATAATGCCATGGTTGTGCGACCATAATGGTCACCTTCCGAGATTTTTATCGTCTCATGCGGGGTGCTCTCGTCTCCGTTCGCTCTCTTTTCGTCAAGGAGTGGGCAACGGAAAGGCTTCTACAACAAATCATCTGCTTCTCAATCTTCGGGATGGAATTGAAAGAATTCAGACTGGCTATGGGATCATTGTATCGGACTCTCACCCCAACCTGGATCTTAGTGAGGTTACTGATTGCCGGATGCTTTGAATCAGCCACTTTGCGGAAGAACCTCCGCATTGATGTTCATCAAGTGGAGATAAAGGTGATCATGATTCCTATCTTGGTGCAACTAGGAAGAACGGTCGTATCGGCCGCGCCCCAATATCATCCGAAGTGCAGAGTTCTGCACCACCTGGACTTGGTAGAAGGTATACTTGGACACTCCAGATTATCCAGGCGCTGCGCACTGAATGAGAGGCAGGACACAGGCCTTTTATAGTATTTGCTTTTGTGTCCACTCACCTTCGGGCCTAGATTCGACCGAATCCTAGCCAACGCCGTAAACACTACTATAACGGCACTCTCCGCTAGAAGCTTCCGATCAAGCAGTAGGTACTCCGATGTAGTTGACCTAGCAGTCCCAACGCGATCTCAGCGTTGAACTAGTCTAAACCAGAGGATCGACCCGCAGCGTACTGTCTGGAGCCACGTGAGAGGGAAGGATCCAAGCGATGGAGAAAGAGAAAATGAAATGAATGATGAATAAAAAATGTTTTGAAAGTGCAACTATTACAGCCACATTAAAACTATAAATTAAAGAAATAAAAATATAAAATAAATCAGCTCGTTATCAGAGGAGACTATTGACGGATTTATAACTTGCACCCATGCATTGTATAAATCATTGTTGTAATTAATGCGCCTACGTTTATGGTATTACTTAAATGATACTTGTGGTACCATAATAAATTGTGCATGGGGTCGCATTTACGGAGAAAAGAGCGTAAAAATTGTTATTTTAATGCGAAGTTAATGGACAGCATTTGCGCGACTAAAAATGTCTGCTTGATAAATATTTTAATAAATAATAACAGTCATCGCTTCTAGATTATTTCTGTTTTCTCTTTAATGTATGAATAAAGCAAATGAAAATTTAATTTGTAAATAGATGGTTTTGAAATAAAGTTGTGCAGAAAACTTAAGTAAGCGGGAAATTAAAAGCCTGTGAAAGGATGAAGGGATATGAATTAAATGAAGAAAAGAATTAAATGAGAAACGCTTGAAGTGGCTGGACAAAAAAAAATATACGTATTAAAAATGGGAAGGGGGACGAAAGACTGCGTGAAATGCTTCCTGGTCACGCACATGCGACAAATCCTTTTAGTCGGCGATCGCGGGAACATGTTAAAGAGTTATGTTCGTTCTCCCTTCCCGTCTCTTTATTTCGTCTCGCCGCACGAGTTATTTAGCCTTTTTTTTCATTACCTTCGCCTTCTCTCACCCCACCCCTTAGCCAACAAAGTTCTGGATCGGGTGTGCTCAACCACATCTTATTGTCACTAGCGATTGCTACCGGACTTGCTGGCTAGCAAAGTCGAGGTCACGCGGGTGCAGTTCGCGTGCTAGGCTGCAGCGGAGGAATTGAAGTCTCCTTCATCGGAATCGGACCTGCGCAGACTTGACGATATTGAGTAGGCCCGCGCACGCCGGATCATCAATATTGGTCATTCAATCCTAAGATTTGTTGACAGCTGCCCTTCATCCATCCCTATCTAATTATAGTTCCCTTATTCCTTGGTAGTCGTAGGTATGTATTTTCCTCTTTATTTCGTTTATGTATATTCCCAAATTCTTCCTCTTGGGACTTTTCCTTTATTTTTCCATCGATGATATTCCTCACAAACCCATTGTTCCTCAGGGTCTGCCCAATCTATTTGGTTCTTCTTTTCGAAAGCTCCATAAACCGTATACATACTCCGAGTCTCTGACGCCTAAACGAAGGTGTCAGAAACTCAGAGGTTACACGCTAGGCTTTGATTCGTCGATAAACTCCTATCAGGCAAGTTACAGTATGACACGGAGAATATTATTTTGTCCCCGCACTATATCTCTGGAGCTGATAGGAGTGATATAAATAAGAGAAATACTATGCGGAACTGACAGGTACAGTAATTACTTTTTCCACGCACCATTGGAGATTAATACAAAAACAGCGTGACACTTTAACATAAGACATCGTTCAAAACACACCAATCACCTCTGTCCTCTATAAACGTCTTTTCCCTATTTTCCCCCGCGGTCCTAACACACTCTCTCCATAGTCGGAGTCCTAAAACACCCTGCCACACGCCTCTGCGGTGGCTCGTGGGGTAGAATGTAGATGTATATTTTACTCTAAAAACGAGTAATACTTGTTTACATGTGTGTAAAACTTATCTCGGAACCAGGTCTAACGAATTTTATGTGACAATATATCTTGAAGGTTTTTCGCACGTGAAAGCCATTGGGACAGGTATGATCATAGGGAAAATTCGTTAAGTGACTAAATAATATACCAGGAAAACATCTCCAGGATAATTCATGAAAAGCAGGGGAATTATCAGGGTCTTGAAGATAGAATAACTTATTTGCGACTGTTAAATTAGATACGGTACAATTAAGAAAGAGAATTTTATTAAATTGCGCGAAAAAGTTGAGTTTATTTTTCTAGCGTTCGATTTGAATTTACCGATCCTACTTGAACTTATACTTCCCACTAGCCTTACTGGCGCGATTTGGACTGTACTTCGGATAACTAAGTTCAAACATACGATGTTGATGTGATTATCGTCCTTTTCAAGATTAACTCCATGGTCACAGCCGTTGTTGTTTGCTTATTCACTCCAGATATTGAGTCACTCGTCAAATAACTATTATTTAAGTAATTACGCCTCCAATAGGCTAATTGCACAGTGTGCACACCCGCCATCTTACTTACTTATGGAAGCGATGACCATTTAACACCATCAGGTCCCTTAGTTTGTGAAATCATTTATGGAACAAACACAGTCATCGAATATTTTTACAACTCTTATTTTGAGTTATAAATCTCATAACTCTAATGAACAATAACAAATGTATCGTTTCTGAAGCCTGACATTAAGGCGTCTAGAGATCGCTGCTTGCACTTACCAATTGGCACTGTTTTCCACGAATGAAACACATGTCGCTTACCTGTAATAAAAAAGAAGAGAGTCAATAGCATTCAAGCAAGATTTTTTTCTCGCAGAGCTGGAAAATACTTTAAAATTTATGTTCCTTTTGCTTTATTGCTATCAGAAGGAATCAAAACGAGTACACGTAACGCTGAATTCATTGGGAAGATGTACCTATTTCAATACAAGCTTCTTCTGTGGGCGATGATACCGGTAGAAGATAGATGAGAACTTTAAGAGAGTATATATTTACTCTTTCTGGACCAAACCTTTTTTAAACTAAGGAAGAATTTTTCCTCCTTATCATAAAAAACTCGAGGCTACAGAAAAACATGAATACTTTTACATTATAATTTTTTACACAAAATTTTAATTTTTTTACAATATTCGATTTGTCCAAATTCGGCCCTTTGTGAATTGGGAAAGGAAGAAGAACGAGGAAGTTCTCGGCATAAAATAAGTAAGGTAACTGAGTAGAGGCATAGAGTAAGTATAGTATAATATTCTTACTCTATGGTAGAGGTAACTTTTGGAAGAAATCATGAGGAGGCTGAGTGTGTGATTGGAATTGGTAATGAGGGGTGAACATATACCGAAGGCCGTGCACTGCACATTTGATAGGCGATCACTAATGTCTGCTCTCATATGGATAATCCATGTCAGTTATTGAGGAATTTTTTTTCATGTGCACTACTTTAATATGAGAAATAAAGTTTACGCAAGTTCTCTATTCTCAATCTGACATTTGACTTCTTCACCAGAGCTCCAAGTTGCTTGTGTAACGTTGGCGCGCCAGTTTCTCCCACATTTTAGATTCACGCTCAAAAGAAAATAGATAGATTGAGCAAGCGAAGTCCCTCGAGGTGTCGATGGTATTCGCGCGACCCACGCGGTTTGTCGGCGGCAACGGCCACAAGGCCGGGGTGTCAACCCGCACGCTCCTTACACGGAACGACGCCCATTCCGACGAATAAACACCCCTAAAACCTCACCTACTTTCATTTCCTGCCTAATCCCATCCCATTTCGCCTCCACTTTGCTCTCATCCTCGGAGACTGCTGGAGCGAAAACTGTATCATGCTGGGAATAATGAGAAGTCCGGAGTGACAATTTATCCCTAGAGTAGCCGGGAGGAGGATAATAGTCATCCATGGTGATGTAAATGCACTAAAATCATGGTAATTAGAATTGCGGTGGTAAATATAATCGAGGTCTTCACTACTTGAATACATAGGTAAGTACCGGGGGCCATAGTGCTGTAATCACAATCATAAACTTGATTGTGTTAATACCACCATTAATGGCTATTGCACTCTGCGCAACTACTTGGGGGTTAAGCGGAGATTTTAAAATTCATACGTGTGCTTTTAAAATAAATCAGTGGTGGAGGGTATCCGTTGAAATTAAACGGGAAAAAGAGGGATTCTTTATAAGCTTGCGTATAAAATTTCACTCGCTAAACTCTCAAACCATTCTGGTGTAATAAAATGTATGCAGCAATGTGGGTGTGGAGGAGAATATAAAAAGTGCGGTGGACGGAAGGGAAGGCAAAAAAGAAAGTGCTTGGTATGGTAGGTGAGGAGAGGAAGTTTCAGGAGGACATTAGGAGGAGGCAAAGTAGGTTGTTGGAAGAGGTAATGAGGGCGAATGGTTACTGAAGTCTGAAATAGAGGGGAGGATGTTGGGTAAGCGGGGTAGGGAAAGATAAAGAATAGGCTTTATGGACGAGATGATAGGAGGTAGGACGTATGCTTGGATGAAGAAATAAAATAAATAAATTGTCTCAGGAGATAGTGGCCTACGTCTGTTAAAAGTCTAGAGAATTTTTACTCTACCCCATTTCAATTTATCTAACCCGGAAGATTACCCTAATGACAATGATGTGTAAGAATATTTTCTCTCAAACTATTTTACTACATCATTGGTGATTCTCTCCTTCCATTACTTGTATATCCATAATTGTGCAATTCACCTCGTTCAAACATTTGACGCAGGGGAATGATAGGGCTTAAGCAATTAAGCATCTCACCGCGAAACCGTGCAAGACGGCTCCCGGGAGAAACGTGTTAATTCGAGTATGCGTGTCGGAGTAATAGGCACGGATGATGATCGTGACACGCCGCACGCTTCGAAGCCGACGACCTCGGCTAGAATCACTGGCGACAGGCGCCCTCACACCTCTTTCACGGTAGCTCGAAGAATTGTGGATTATTTACTTCGTATTAATAAGGTGATCTACAGGTTAAGGTTGATTTAAATGGACGAGGGTAAGATTCCTCTAGATAAGGGGTTCCCGACCGGTGTGCCGCGGCACTTTAGGGTGCCAGGAATACAGCTAGGGGTGCCGAGAGATTATTGAGGGAAAACGAAAAATGTTTAGTATGCCCAGCGTATGAATTGATTACTCTGACGCCCGACAGATGGGGAAAATAATCGAAGAACTTCTTCCAACCTGACTACAGTAGTATACTATGCTTAAGCTACCTAAACTATAGTATATTATATGTTGGTTGGTGATTTTTTTATTACTATAATAATAATTTCTTTATTCTTCCCTTCCAACTAAGACTATTAGCTCAAAAACATCTTACTTTAGTATGATTCCTCCTTTAATAATGTGTTTTTTTCTTTACAAATACATCACTACGAAAAAAAGAATAAATGACTGACATAATAATTTGACAAATAAATAAATTGAATTGACATAATGAATTGACATAATGTTTTAATAAATAAATAAAAATGATTTAAGAAAGTAGCCCATGAACAGTCAGTTCATGAACATGACAACCAAAAGTATAGATATAAATATTTTTGCTGTCTAATACTTGTCTCCAGATGCTAAGTAGTACCTACTAACAGCGCGCTTCCTGTTCATTTTTTTTAACTTTGTGCATTTATGTAGTTGCGTGTGGGCCATATTGGTGGAACTTTACTTCCTAAATGTCGTTTTACACGGTACAATTATTTGTACAATCTATTGTGCGAACGCATGTACAGTCAAATGTGCAAGAAAATATTGAACGAATGACTGAATCACTCTGAATGTCGCTTTACACGATGAGTGCAAACGCACAATTTTCCGTGCAATTTAGCGGTAGAAATCGATCGGAATTCGCGAGGGTTTTGTTTATCATATCTATGTTTCACTCGTGAACATATGTTTCACTCACGTATTTGACACCTTGAAAAGGTGATCACCTGAAATTCGGAGCCTCGACTCGACCATCTGCCTACTGATTATTCTCCCGGTTTAGACAAAGCTTTCTTGGACTCCTCTCTGGCTTTATATTCGACCTTTGCATCGTTTCGTTTTTTCCAATCTGGATTTTAGTGCGACAAGTCATTGATGTTTCTCACCGGATCTCCATTCTTGATAGACTCATTTCTTAGGTATTTTGTGTGTGTGACAAAGTGTTATTATCAAGTGGTATAGCGGAACACGGGACACGTTTATTTAGTCCCTCCAAATGTCCCTCCCTTGTATTTGTACCAGTGTTTTAATGTATTTTTTTGACAATTTCTATGTTACTTGCTAACCAACAGAAATAAAATTATTATTATTATGTCACGCGGGATATCAAGAACTCTACTTGAGGGCGCGACCAGTAATAATTTTGGGGGAAAAGGACACAAACCCAAAGATTGCGATTACACTGAAAAACCAGAACACCAAATAACACGACGAAATGATTACGATGTAAACATTTGAGCAACTTTGATTTAACTCTTCTCGGGTTCTCCACTGGTTCAAACTATTTATAATTGCCGACGTAATTAATTCTTGCCTTGAGAATGAGTGACGAGTCGTCTCTCGAAACGTCCACAATTATGAATAGTTTAAACCGGTGAAGAGCCTGAGAAGAGTTTACTCATTAAAGATTATATACACAGGATAATAGTTATTCATATTATTCGCTGGGAAAGTGTTAACCTTTTTATAAACAACTTTATTTTCAATCTTAACACAGGCACCACAGTTTTCGCCATATCTGCGCCATCTGTTGAATGAAACCGGATCGAAATTGTATGATTGTCTGAATGGAATTAGAACAGGTTCTATTTTCCGTTCAGTCATTCATACATTCGCACAAGCGTTCGCACAATTTGCCGTTTTACACGGTACAATTTCCTGATACATGCGTTCGCACGACATATGGTACAAAAAAATGTGCTGTGTAAAACGGCCTTAAAAGTCGCTTGCAGGTTTTTGCTGATTCATTAATAGCCGTAGTTTCATTAACTTTTATGGGATATGGTGTAGTTCTTGTTGGTGAAAACTCACCCTCTGCCACACACCATTGAGGTGGCTTGCTTGACATGTAGATGTAGAATTCGTTCGACCGAGACGCCCTCGCCGCGTGCTGACGGAAGAACGGTAAACGAACAAATGAGCGTCGGGAGGCGTTCGCGTTTGGCATTGAAATTTCGCAATAGGGAACGCAGGGATACAGAGAGAGGGGGGTAAGACGTGGGGACGTGTTTCAGGGGTGAGGGGGGCATCTATAGATCAATTTATACCGATGACTCTGCAACAAGTGACGAGCTTGAGCGTTTAGTTCCGCTCGAGACGGCGCGCTAATCGGAATTATGGAATAATAATTATGATAAAAATCCTTTCGCGTCGTGGATGAAATCGCGCCGATCACGTTCCTCGGCGGGTAAGAGGGAGAGAGAAGTATGAAAAAAACAAACGAATAAATGGAGAAACGAGCGAAGCAATCAATTTTTGTTTTCAAACGGGCAACTCAAAACAAACAACTCATTAGTTCCGAAATAAGATTCCACGTCCAGATACGGGAAACTTATTATTGTTTCGAAATAAACTCGTGAGGTGGATGATCGATATCCTACTGTGATTCTACTCGCGACGTTTCTCATTCCGTATCGTGATTCTCATTTTATTATTGTTTATTTGGTATCCATGTTGCATGCGGTGTGCAAGTTGTTTGTGTTCTACAATAGCATATATTGTACTTCAATGAAAGAAGAACACTATTTTAAATGAATATATACTTTTTCATCTACACAACATTTTAAACAGAGAAACTATAACTACATGAAACGTTTCATTATCCCATTATTTTAAAATTTTAAAATTAAACAACAATTAGCCTCAACAAATTCCTTGCATATTTCGCAGAAATGCTTAGATAATATCTTCATTATTTTTTAGAAACAGGTCGTGAAACAGTCGTTTCTTTGGTTCGAATAATTTCGTAGAATGTCTTCGCAAGCTTTCCAATCAGTTTAGCCAGAGTCAGTTTGCTTCCAAAAATGATTTAAAAATACAGACTAATTGTTCTATGACCATAACTACAATACCTGAAAATACGTTTCGTTATATTTAAGAGAAAATAATTTCCTATAAACATCACGCGCCATAAAAGTTGTTGTTTCAGGCTTAATTTTATGGAATAACATCATAAATGAAAATGACTGGCAATTTTCCACAAGAATATATTTTAAAAACGACCGGTTTCGGTGTACAACACCATCAATACCTGATGATGGTGTTGTATACCGAAACCGGCCGTTTTTAAAATATATTCTTGTGGAAAATTGCCAGTCATTTTCATTTATCACGCGCCATCTTAATTTCGGCTGCCGACCGCACACGACATGAATACCGCTTATTTTTAAAAAGACTGGAACAAGTCAGGGAACTAAGCAACTTTCTTAGCGGATTGATTTATGTAACAGAGTTCCTCCAAAAATCAAGAAAAGAATCCCGATGGCTATGCAAGTTATTCAAAATAGGGAAAACATATAATCAACAGACCACGTTAGTATTGAGAGGGGGAAGACACTGCCCTCACGTTTTTATCTGGAGCGTTATGGCGGAAGCGATGCTTATATATAAAGAAACAAAAAATTGTTAGTAGCAGCAGAAATGTGGCAAATTAAAATAGAGGGAGTACTCTTAAAGACGGTGACAGTGAGAGAAATGAAGCTCTTTGGACATGAATTTCGCCTCCATTTAATATTGGACATATTTTCTCAAAAATATTTTTGAAGACACTAGAGGGAAAACACTAAGAACGACCAATGCCTGCATACAAACCTTTATGGGGTGTATGATAAACGTACGCCTATGATATGTGGATAATCTCCATAAAAAATATCGATTTCCTATCGTTTCGGCGAGAAACGTTTTATCTCCCACGATTACATTCATTCTATTTGTGCCGGCAAGATTTTAGCGTTGAGCAAGAATGGGGAGATGTTATGCTTTCTCCGTCTTTCTATTTGAAGACGCATCCTCGTATGAACTCGAATCGTGTCAAATGATGGTTTTTAGACATCTACTATATAAAAGGCTACGCGTACGTACGTATGATACAGTTGCTAGGAGTGGTGATACAGATATGCGCAAAAAGATGACAAGCATTCTTACCTTCATACGTTCTTCACTAATTGACACCGGCGCGGGCGTATACATTTTTCAAAATACACACAGGGAAAACTGCTTAGTAACAGCTCCGCCTGCTTCACCAAAAATGTTGTATAGCAAGGAAATCTCTGATATTTAGATATCATATATTGTTTACCATAGTTACATGTAATGTTTTCATTAAAAATAATAAAAAACATTGATTTCGGTTTAATTATTTAATTTATTCATTACTGTTTTACTATTTCACCAATATTTTAGCCTGTATCAGCAGGCTTTTCGAATAGTATTTTTATGATAAGTCGGACGAATCATGCCACCAGCATCGAGGTCACGTTCAAAAAGAAGAAAGAGAAACAAGTCAACAACACCGTGAAGTTTTGATTATTGTCGTACTTCTGCCGTGTAATGGAATGCCCTGAAGCATATGAAATTCTATGCCTCAAAATGGAAGAAAATATTGGCGAAAGATGGGGTCCTGGAAGGCCAAGAAAACCTTAGTTGAAAGACCTCAGGCAGTTTTTTGAACAAACTGCAAGTTCACGTTTTAGGTCTGCTAAAAATGTATCAGTCTCCCTCACAGTACGCTATGTATTCAATGCGTTTTGTAAAAGGATTGCATAAAATATTCAATATGTATTAATGAATAGATTAGCATCACTGCTATACTTCCTTTTTACTACCTAGGTAGAATACTCTTAAGCAGGGTACCTACCAGGGCTGCTCCCTTGGGGGTGCGAGTTATCATTCCAGGCGGTGCGAGATAAAATTTCAATTTTATATATAAAGGGTACTTTTTTGTAGGGTTTAATTAAGTTTTAATTTGTTTAAATATTTTGTATATTCCATACGTTTCATTTTTGCTCGTGTATTATCAAATATTTACTACGCAAATTTGTTTAGGTTACCTCACTTTTATACAAAAATGAATGATTACTTAAAAGGGTTCGAGATGTTCCTAGGGGTGCAAGAACACATAAATTTTTTTTAGGGGTATGGTGCGTAAAAAAGGCTGGGAACCACTGCTATAGAGGATGTATTCAATACTCAATCGGGATAGGTTTAAGAAACATGAGGTTTGATATAGTATCTCGTTAAGATAACTTATTCATGTTAGAGTAAAAAGATTTATATTCTTGCAAGAGGCATAGAACATGGTGTAAATATGTGTATTTGGAACACACAGCTGAATACGTATTTTATCGAGTGTAAACAATGCGTATTCAATACATGGTTCAATACTTATACAAAACTAATATATTCATACGTCACTATTATGTGTTAGAGATTTATTGAATTTTAAGCGTGCTGTATGGGTTTCATTTTAAAATGAAGTTGCTTATAAATTTTCCACAATTATTTTTACTAACCGACCCTGGTTTCCGCCTTCGAGTGACATTTTCGAGTCCTTAAAAATGGTACTCGATGCTGAAACCTAGATCAGTTGATAAAAACGATACCCAAAGGCTGATCTTTGACCGGACCGCAATTTTTAAGGTAATTCATGAGAAAATTACACATGCTGAGCTAATTAATATTTGAAGCATTGCTGAAACCATGTTGCCACAAGTCCACCAATCGCTCACTTCCACGAAAAGTCATGTGCCATCCTTTTTCGTAAATAAAGTACAACGGCCATTGCCATAGTACTAATCTTGATAAGATCTATTAAAAAGACTGAACGGTGCAATGTATTTTAATTATCTTAACTAATTGACGAGTAGGCCTAAATTGAACGCTGGAAAAAATAAAATTTAAAATTTCTCGCACAATTAAGTTTGTCTCAGTATCCTAAAAGTGTTTTTTTTCATATTTTAATGAAATAAAAGCTTCTAATCTACTATACTCCACCGTATAAAATCCATATTTGTTTTCACACTGATTTCATGGTTTGTCCCGGAAATCTATTTATATGCTCAAATTTAATCCCTCATCGAAATTTCCCGAAGATCAGACCTGGCCCAATGCATTCCTCGTACAACAGAGCCCTCAATATATGATATATCGTTAAATTCCTTTAGATAAATTTTGCATACATGCGTGCGTCGTACGGTGCATAAACGTGGACTCTTAGAAGATATGACGAGAGTAGGCTGCAGACGTTCGAAAGGTGGTTGTGGAGGAGGATGGGGAATGTGCGGTGATTGGAAAGGAAGACAAACGAGGAAGTGATTGGTATAGTGATATCCTGGTGAGGAAAGAAAACATCTGGGTGAAATTAGGGGGAGGCAAGCTGGAAGATGTAATGAGGGGCGATGGGTTGCTTTTAAGACGGTGGAAGAGGGGAGGATTTCGAGTAAGCGGGGAAGGGGAAGAAAGAGAATGGGTTTCATGGACGGAATGAAAATGGGTAAGATACATGCTTTATTGGTAGATAGGGCCTTTCAAATCGAAAAAATTAGAATATTTTTATTCACTTCCATTTAGTCTAGTATATTACTTTAACTATAATAATATATTAACCAGATAAGATATTTCTCCAATGGCCGTAAAATATATGCACCACTCGCCAAAAAAAAATAAAAAATTAATCAAACACTTACTGTGTTGGTTTGCGGGAATGGGGACTCCGCAACAGGGACCAACCACAGCCTCTCCACCAGAATACCCTCCTGTGGTGGTTTACGGGAAAGTAATTTCCACGCCAGGGACCACCACAGATACACACACACAACCCAATTGGAATCCTTTGTAGGCTAATGAGACCCAGCTAAGGATTCCTGGGTTATAACCTGGGATCCTTCGGAGAGCTGTAGTGACTCTACTAAGACTGCCAAGTTATTAACACAACCACACACGCAATCACACAAAACACTCACTCACACACACAATAGGGCCCCAAATTTCTGGGAGAAAAGCTCAAAAAGAGAGTGGTCAAATAATACAAAAACAACAAACATAGAGGCCATAGAGCTCATCTACCTTGATTTATAATAATATAATTTATTAAGTGATGAAAGAGGTGTATAACGTACGCCGAGATGAAGTAAGAAATATTCTAGATAAATTGGGCTCATCAAATTAAAAAATCCTCCTGATTTTTACTTGTGCAGGACCCATTATATACAATTATTACACTAAGATAAGTGTGAAAAATTTACCTAGTAATGTCATTGCAAAATGACTATCCAGATTTTTCATGATGTGACGCCTGGTGCGTAGCCATTGGTAGCCGACGTAATTGCAAATAAGTATTCAGAAACGAATTTGGCGTACTGAGGAAAAGAATTCATGCAAGCTCTTGATTTTCGACCCACGCTTTCGCGAAATTTAACCAACGCAATGAAATAATTTTCCGCGTCGAGAGGGCTCCTGCTGTCCATCAGTTCTGACCTTCCTGATGGAAGGTCGTTCATCCGAAGTCCCTTTCCCCGCGCGTTCGACACGTTTATCAGCGCCCTGTCCGTCAATCTTGAACTTGCCGATCGTTATCCGATGCAATATCGTATAATGCACGAGCAGCGTTTACGATTAGGCCATTAAAACTATGTGGGACGCTCTGGGGGGGGGGAAGATAATGGAACCTTTGGAGTAATAACAGCAACGCGGCTGGATTAGCGCGAATTACATAAATGTCCTCTGCGTAATGGCGAAATCGTGGAGTACACGGAATAAGCCTCTCGGATGAGAAATTGCGCCCCGGACCAGCCTCATTTACTTTCTTGCTCTCGCCTTAATTACATTTGGTCACGAGGGGGCGATGGCTCTCTATGTCAAACTACCTCTATCAAAACCCCCGTGCACTGGTAGGTCATCAGGGCCGCAGGATACCTACTTTGCAATTAGCATCGGTGCCTCTAGACACGTCACATGATCTCTCAAAATTGGGCCAAAATTGGCCGATTCATCTGTTAAAAAGGTCCTCAAAATGTTCCCTTACTGGTTGGTTGATTTGGGAGGCGAACGAAAATTGGTTTTCTTTTTATACCACAAAGGATTACGGTACGTTTTATTAAACATATTTGCATAAGGTTTTATGATATATTTACATAAGGTACCATATGTTTATTCATTATTGAATTATATCTAATGATTGATGCAAGGGAACGATGGAAATTGAACTCCAATAATGTTCGTTTTCTCTGTTTTCACATGCACCTCCAGATGAGCCACTGGCTCAGGAGGACTTTGGTAGTTATTCAGTTTACATGTAATGAATTTATGTTATGTAAAAAAATTAGGTGAGTAGGTTGAAAGGATAGGCGCATTTAGGAAATGGAGGAACTGTGGAGAGAAACCCGGCGTCGGCAATAGCCTACTGTTTGCGACAAGCGCTAAGTAGCCCATGGATTTACATATGCGGAGTATTGCGAGAGATGGTGCTATGGTGTGGTTAGACCTCATATCGAATACGCCGCGAGCATTTGGCACCTTGCACAGAAATATTTTATTCGCCTAGTATATACAATGTAAAGGAAAGCTGCAAGATTCGTTAAAAACTGTTTCAAGTTAACATCAAGTGTCACACAGCTGATGGAAGGAGGTTGGGAGCCGTTTCATGTTAGAGACCCGGAAGGCTACACGCTAGCCTCAGATTACTTGAAAATTTCTCACACTGTGAAATCATGGTGAAATCTCCGTAAGGGGTCATTCAAGTAGTACTTAAGACGTTTTTGGGGGTGGGGGGATTGGGATCATCCAACATTGTCTTATGTAGGGGGGCAGGGGCTCTGGAACCAATTTACGTAAGATTGTTCACCGTCTTGAAACGTTGTATCGTTTCCGAATGAAATTTAGCAGTGACATGGAGCATCCGCTCGTTAATGGCATATTTTCCGTAATCTCACCTATACACCAATGCTCCTACTCTGTCGCCTGACTCGCTAGCTAAATTACATCCATGTTCAATGGATGTGGTACTCCAACACTGCATAATTATACAATATCCAGTGCTAAAAGCTGTACGATGGCTTCTGTGGAAAGATGAAACTGCATAGAAAGCGAGCATTTAATGAAGGGTAGATACAAATATCTAACGTCTTACGTAAGACTGAGAGGGAGGGGGGGTTAGGAAAATCTTACATTGTCTTACATAAGGGAAGAGGGGGGGCGGGGTAAAAATGGCATAAATCTTCTTGCGTAATAATCGTAAGAAGAAGATCTGACTTTGTGGAACCTTTTCATATTAAAAGAAGAGCACAACTTTGTATTTTCCACTGATTTATTAAATAAAATACAACCGTTTTCGGTTATTACACCATCATCACGTAAACTTATAAGTTATATTATAAGTTTACCTGTTGATGGTGTAATAGCCGAAAGGTCGTATTGTATTTATTAAATCAGTGGAAAACACAAAGTTGTGCTCTTCTTTTAAATTTTTCTTGCGTAATGGAAAGATCCGGTCTTACGGGTTCTCTACCGCGAACTTCCATTTTTTCGGACAACAGTTTCGCCGGCGTCGCAGTCAGCGTCATCAGGTCAATTGACAATTAAATATGCGGGGATGTCTTGTGTACATCAACCGTTAGAGTCAGATGCGCGGTGATTGGTTGACCTTCTTTTGTTGCTAAAAAGGGGTTTCCAGACGTTTGAAATCTTGTAACCGTCCTTCCCATTGAAATCATGAAGATTTTTTGTTAATTTCAATGGCTTCTCTTATCAGACGAGGAAAGTAACGATTTTCTCCGGTGATTATAATTTTGCCTCGTCAAAGTTGATGTTGTGCGTGGGTCCCGACCAGATGTGTTCTGCCACAGCGGAAAGGCGTGTATGTTGTCTATTTGTAGCTCTTTGGTGTTCTTTAGTTGGTGCTGTTCTCTTTTTCTATTGTTTGTTTGCTAACATGTTATCATCATTTTGGATTGATTCCCATAGCGATATAAACAATATCAGTGAGATTGTCAGGAGAGAGGGTATCATGCAAGAAGGTTGATGTGTACGAATTGAATTGAAATATTGAATTAGATATTTATTAATTTATTTTTACCAATACACGGCATACGCCAATTCACAAAAATACAGAATATATGGAATTATATTTATATTTTTATATGTATATGTAATATAAATTTAAAAGAATATGGAACACTACAGGAACGATTGACCAAGAAATAGCAGCAACAGCTGGATAGATTTTAGACATCAAATGAAGAAAAAAGAACACAATAAAAATAAATAAATAAAAATTGAATGCAGAAAAATTAAAAGTATGTATGGGATGCAATAAATTTCATTTTAATCGCCTTGGCACGATAAATTGGCTTAATAATCCTTTTAATTACGAAGCCTTAATAAGGACGTCTTACGTAATACTTGAACAGATACTAAGACAGATCTCACTATATACCTACGTCTTTATAAGCGTGAGAGTGACCAGGGAATTGAAATTTAATCCGTCGTCGGCCAGGTAGAGGTCGCCAAGTGACGAGTCAAGAGTGTTTTGAGTCTGAAAGTGGATCTCTCCTGCTACGATCCATCCCAGCACTCCGAGATGTTGGAGGTCGTGGGTTTGAGTCCCACACGAAACTCTGAGACGTGCACAGCTGGGTGTACCCTCTGATCTGGTTTCTCGTGTCTGCGATGATGCTGAAGCACCCGGGACTAGTTTTTCCCGTTATAATGCCTCGAGACTGAACGCAGCCGGGAACTATCAGTATCGAAGACACCCAAACAAATAATAAAATGGTATTGCGGGCCATTCAAGTATGTATCACGTAAATAATTAACGCAAGGTTTTGTTTTTCTACGCCCAGGGCATGGTTGTTTCCGTCAAGTTCTGTTGGTTCATCCCATAGATTAAAAAAGAGAATTTATGACATCTTGACTCACGAAAGTGAAGTCCATTTTTGGTTATTGCAAAAAATAATTCACTTACCATGGCTATCGCGAGCAATTTTTACATAGATTTTATGATTGTTGCAGATTTTTTAAAATTATTTCCTTTCTGCATTTTACGTACTAAATCCTTGGGAGTACCGCAACAATCCCGCCGTCAATGCCTATAAAAAGTATCTACATCTACATCAAGTATCAGGCGTGATGTGGATGAATTTCAACATAACAAAGACAGATGTTTCAAATGTCCACTGGTAAAATAGATTTATTGCAACCTAGGTTTCGATGTAATACATCATCATCAATAAATCTATTTTAACAGTGGAAAGTTGCAATTTCTGTCGTCATTATGTTGAAATTCCACCACATTACGCCGGATACTTCTTTTTTTGTATGTAATGCTAGCATGGTAATACAGGCCAAGTTCATAAGCTTGCCATCAAGTATCGCATTGCTTCCCTCAACATTTATTTTAACAGCAAGTGCCTAAAATTGGGGGTAACCCAAAAATGTTTTTTTTTCTTCTTTTTTTCATGTGAAGATGATGTAGTTCATCGAAACCTAGATCACAATAAATATATGTTACCAGTGGAAAATTGCAATTTCCTTTTTCATATTAATGCCTATGTTTTCGGCGTATTTACTGCACCACTGGTCCATTCAATATGGCCAATTGCGCATCTATATGGGTTCAATATTCCCCTGTGCTATCGTACCGTATATTTCTGTCTATTCTCTTTTTATAATCTTTGGTTCGGCCCCTTGGGAGCCTGATGACAAACCTTAAGTAGCTTATCAGGATCACTACGGTATTTGGACCACCATATTTGTCCGGAAAGGAAGAAAGAAAAAATTGGAAACTCTATTAACTCTCTCCATGCAAGGCAATGTCAGATCACATGAAACACACTTTCCCATAAAATATTATACAGGTTTCCATTGATTTTCGGTGGTATGCAAATAGATAAACTTTTCTGTGAACGCCGTTTTTGGTCATTTCCTCTGGGAACATTGAGCTCAATGTTTTCAAGGTGTTTGTTTGAGCTGTGAGGCAATAAGTACTACGGATATTTGAGTGGCGACAGGTTGTCTTAGGAAGGAAAAGGTCCAGATGAATTGGCGACGCTCTGGAGCACAATTCATTCGTTATGAGCATGATATAAAAAGAAATAGTATAGAAAATCTCGCAATATGCGCCTAGGAATATACAACAAGAAACATCATGACATCAGGAGGTGATAAGGGAGAATATTTTAAACACATTTTTCCAGTGAACATGTGGTCGAAACTCCTTAGTTACCGAGCTATGACAAAACAAACATTTCGTCCGAAGCATTCGGCAGTTTTGATGAAAACTTCAAAGAGCAGTGGATTTCTCCATTAGTCATGAATTGAAATTCGTTCAAGTTGTACTTAAGATTCGTAACTATCTTTTCCTGTCGTGATTTATTCTTATTGCTTCGAATTTTCAAGATGGCGTCCGAAATTGGCTCAAATTTTCTTCCTAAACTTCTTTATTTTAAAATGATTTTTTATTTGTTTTTCATGCTATACAGAACATCGAAATTTTGCACAAAAAAAAGTATACTTCAAAGAAAAACTGGCAACCTATACCTATAAAAATATGGCATGCACACTATATACAAATATTGACTGATTACTGAATATTATTAAATTACCTGGGTATTACACTAGAAGAAAATGAGCCTAGTAGCAAAAATAGGAGAATAGGAAGGAGATTAGAGCTAGAAAAAGACGCGATCTTTATAGGTAGAAGCTAATTACGGGGACCTTAGGTAAGGGCAAAAAGATGAGGCTGGTGAAGAGCTTGTTAAATAGTTGTATGGGGCAGAAACGTGGAGTATAAGGAAGGAGGACGCGAATAGGCTGCAGGAGTTCGAGATGTGGGTGATATGGAGGTTGGAAAAGGTGCGACGGACGGTACGGAAGACAAATGAGTAAGTCCTTGGTATGGTGGGGGAGGAGAGAAAACCTATGGATGAGATTAGAAAGAGGCAAAGAAGGTGGTTATAGGAGGTTGTACTAAGTATTTTATTTTATTTTGAACACTAACGTTCAACTCTCCCGCGAAGTGATGCAAAAAACAGTAGGTAAAGTTTAACATTAATTACTTGACAGCGTTGTTTGAAACGTGAACTAACTGGAGACGTAGAGCAATTTGATTGCCTTCTTGTAAGATGGTGGAAAATGAACGAAGTGTTAAAGGCATGAAAAGGAGGATTGAGCCACCCAAAAAAGAGGTCGTCAAAAGGAAGGATTTGATGATGGGGACCTTATATAAAGATATTAAGATAAGTTGGACGGAAGGGTTTAACATGGAGTGCATCGTTGAATGGTACTGAAACATAGACTCCGACAAAGGTGGATTAGTTTAGTGGCGTTTGAGATGTGGGTGTGGAGGAGAATGGAGAAAGTGCAGTGGAAGAAAGGAAGAAAAACGAGAAGTGCTTGGCGTGGTGGGTGAGAAGAGGAAACATCTGGAGAAGATTAGAAGAAGGCAGAGTAGGTGGATGCAAGGGCTGATGAGGCACGAAGGGTTACTTAAGGCTGTGATCGAGGGTAGGATGTTGGGTAAGCGGGCAAAAGGAAGAAAGAGAATCGGTTATATGGACGGGATGAAGAAGGGTAGGACATATGCAGAGATGTACAAAGAAGTATCATCGGTGGATAAGGCCCTGCACGTGTAAAAATCCAGATAATTTTATTCGCTTCCATTCAAATCTACTTTAACCACTAGATTACCTAATAATATTAAGTATGCCTCCATAACAGGTATCACGATGCGTTTACCAATTAACATCTCTACCTTGTTCCCCCATTTAGTTTTTCCAAAAATGCTTTGCTGGGTAATTACTTTTAGTCACGAGGAGCAGGTTCCTTCGTGCGAAGGGCCGTGCGAAGCGCATGCGCTTACTCATTGCCTTGGTAACTTGCCAAACAACGGCACACAGCGTCCTTTCCCGTTACTCCTCTAGAGATCGAGATAATTTCGTTAGGGGGAAAGCTGCATCAGGACATCTCGTTGTAAATAACAGCTTCGCTTCAAGTATGCAACTCTTCCTCTATGGAACGATAATTTATTAATTTTCGTTTATTTCGTTCGCAGGAGCTGAGGGGAAGTACTTGTGTCTACTGTGCTTGACAACCGCGTTAAATTGAGATGGCATTAGCGGTAATCGTGGATCATTGAGTGCAACTTTTAATAACTTTTCAAGTAAATCGAAAACATTCTAGAAGCACAAACTATTCAAGTACCTGTTTCTGTATATATTTTTACGCGGCGGAACTCACTATGCTTAAGTGTAATGCTATTGATACAAGAATTACATTTTTGGCCTGAATTAAAGCGTGTTATGAATTTGGATTTTGGCGCTGTATTCGAAATTTAGGCGAAAATTATATTTAAAGTCGTTTTTTCGAATCTTTGATTCGGCGTGACGCCTTGATATTTTTTGGAAATCATTATAATAATACAAAATGCATTATTTCGCGTTTAGATGTACCTATGTGCAATATGAAATCGACTTATCACGAATTATATCTCATGTGCCATGAGTCTAAGTGTTAAAATAACATTGCATTGTCTAACGACCAAATCGCTAAAATGCTTATTTTTTCTCTTTTATCAATAGATATCACGAATAAGAACACGTATTCAAAGTTTCAAGAATGTCTGTTCATTGGTGTAAAATATCTTCAACCTCTTTAAGGTAGTTGACGTTTATTATTTGGAAGTACTCCAGCCTTCGAGGCGGCATGTGCGTTTTTTTTTAATTCCATGACACTGTTTGAAGGATGATTAGGACGAGCGAACAGGTGAGCGGGGAAAGCAGGAAAACAACTTGAGAGTCAATCGTGTCTAGCATCGCGACCGAGCAGTTGCTGCCGAGGGAAATCTGAGATTAATAAGCAAATAAGTTATCCCACAGGACGGAGGAAAATTTACGCGCACGTGAGAGAAAAATGGCATTTATCTATTACTCAAACCCTCTTTATATGTCTGGTAAATTGAAGACAGAAGTTAGGTGTGAGTCGTTAAATAAGGAAATAGACTTCACTTTTTCTAGTTTATTCCTCTAGGCGTGATTAATTTTCTTGCAACATTATCACGGTAAACGCGAGAGTGAAAGTTTTTTCATTATTTCTCCTTATTACTTTAAAGTTTATTTATCTTGTGGATTTGGTATCATGGCTTTATGTGTTAGATTATCTGGTATATTAGTTGGTCAAATAATTTCTTTTTTCTCATATAATGAACGTTTAATTAGCATATCTTCCATCTTATCTACTTTCTTTATAGGAAGAATATTATTTGTACTTTAGATAAGAACTTAAAGATTAAGTTATGATTTTGTTAATATGGATACTAATTTAGTAAAATAAAAATTATCGGGGAGATGTGTAATATTTTCATGTGTAATTAGGTGATTTTAGAACATTGAAACACGTCTAGAGGGTAACTTAAAAAAAGGAACATATAATTTTATTGTTCAACATGAAACAGTTCACCATATCGTAATTTGTTTTCCTACCTGCTGATTGGTAGGATTTTAGAGCCATTTGGAGGAAGAAGAGCATAGTAGCAAGGACATTAAAAGGAGAAATACACTAGCGAGGGAGGCGTACAGCGGAAAGAGGGAGCTGATGACGGACCTTGTGAAAGGATGTAATCTCCGTTTTTTTCAGCATTGTATATCCATTTCGGGAGATGGAAATCTAGGGGCCAACTTTTTATGTGCGTTTATCGGCACTGCAAAAACGTCTCAGGGATAGAGTAACTTCTAGTTTCATTTGAAATTACTAGGTTGCTTTTTAGTTGCTCACACCTGGGGGGTTTTGTTTGAACCGTTCGAGATAATAAATATCGGGTAACTAAGGAAGGAGTTAAGTGGCACAATCATGCGATATTTTGGTGAATTTAAACCACTCGCAAAAATCCCCGTCAACTATCCACTTATCCTGCTTCTTCCAAATCTCCGCCACCAACTTCCATTCCTCTCCCGCTGCTTTCATTACCTCCTCAATGGTATTTTTCGCCAGCCAACTCACCCTTACCTATATTCTCCAAACCCACTTTTTAGTGCCTCAAATCCACGTGAATCTTTTATCCGCAGTTGCCGGGTTTCCGAACCATACAGCGCCACACTCCATGTTAGAGTTTTCACCAATCTTTTCTTTACCTCTCTGCTTATACACCCTCTCACCTACTCAGATCTCTTTTAAAATGCTACCTTGGCCAGGATTATTTTACAATTTCTGTGAGTTTTTATCCTAATGGAATAAAATTATTCAATATTTATCAAAAGGTCTTCTACTTTTTTTTATGAAAAAGATCCAGTACTTCGTAGAAATTGAACAGTAGAGCTCACGTTTTCTTGCTCATGCGGGAGGGAACGGAACATCTTAACTTCCCAAATGCTCGGGCATAAAATAATATTTTTACGTACTGTAAGCGCTTCGGAATGAGCGATAATTATTTTCTCATCTGATTTCTTGAGCACAACTTCGTTTAGCTCCATCATGAGTTCGAAAATCGTACGTCCTCAGCTGATACGATTGTACCTATATTGTGTACGGTTTTTCGGCCCAAATTCTCCTTACTGGTGTGGTTTCTCTGTACTCGTGTCCCACGGCTATTTTGCGAACGTCTTAAGATGTGATGCGAAGGACCCCTTTCGTCTTTTTCCCGCACAAAAATCTCACTGGTGCAGCAAAAGAAGGAGAGGCCTTACGACGTGACAGTGGCGACGCGCTGCAGAGGGAAGGGGAAAAATAAAAGAGCAGCGGAAATGGAATTCTCCAGCGATGAAAGATAGCAGCGACGGGCGTAAAAGAAAAAAGGGGGAGCAAACTGCAAAGGAAATGAATAAGGAAAGGCTGGGAGGGAGGAAATAAAGGGTATAAAGGCTTGAGATGGGGAAACGTAAGGGAGCAGGGCATGTGCCCTGGGGGCATTATACGGAGAAAAAAAAGGGCGAAAACATGAGATGGAGAAGAATTGGCCCAACAATTGGGAAAGTTTAATAAGTTCCATTTCCTTCATCCCTTTAGTCCGCAAGACGATTCTGCTGATTAGTTCAGTGTTTTGTATGCCGAGTGTCGGCGCGGGAAACTATAGAGAAAAACCATTTTCGCGGAGATTGGATATGGAAAAAGATCAATTTTCCGATTACATAGAGCCCCCCCTCTCCCCTATTATATACCATCGCTTTGCGTGCTGCGCTGCAGTGCTCTCCTAGAAAAATTCTGGGGAAACATAACGTAATGGAATTCAGTTATATCGTTTGCTTTCATATCCAAAATAATAGGGCAAAGAGAATGTTTAGAATCGTGATATGTTAGATTGCATATCTGTTAGCTCTTTCTCGGCAGAGGGGCGCTCGAATTTCTTATTTGATTATTAATGGAGATGAGGCTTCATTAATTACACCGTAACTTCCATTTTTACCCTTCGTCTAGAAAGAGTTGAGGCAGTTATTTTGTGATGAAAACCAACCCATCTCCACCAAGCCAACTGCGACAACTGGAATGATAATAGCATTCAGATCAGTGACGTAGCCAGGATTTCGTTGTAGTATTTTTGTTTAACGTGCTTCGACGGCTAAGGTCATTTCGCACATACTGTCTGCCACGTGCAGACAGGGGCAACAGCACTCGGACAAATTGGAGGATCACCCCTCCAAACTCGCAACGATGCTTAACTTCGGTGACTGATCGGGAACCGGTGTTTCCATCGTGGCAGGCTGTTGCCCTCCAGGATTTCGTTTCGGGGGTGGGGGTTAATGTTGAGTATAAGCGGGAGGTAATGAAATTTTTTTATTATGAGCGAATTTGTGTGTTTTGGCAATTAAGAGTGTAATTGCAACTGCGGCTTGACAGCCGGTATTTAAAGATTTTAGCAGCAGCAGAACGCAAAACCCATAATGTTTGTTTTTAAAAATTATGACTGTGCATTTAAAAACTGCTCAAGTTGGACAATTAATTCTTCAAACATTATAAGTAAAATAAAAAACAATATAAATTTCTGTGTTAGTGCCTTCTTAAAATATAAATGTAAATTTCCGGGGGGGAGGGGATCGAATTCCATGGACCCCCATCTGGCTACGTCACTGTATCAGACCGTAGGTAAGTTTTAAGAATAATCTTTTAAATAAGTTCCATGCCAGTCTGTTGTCTGAAGTCGTCAAAAATGTTTTACGAAACCTATCTCACTGTTGTGGCAGATTAGACAATGAGAATAAAATTAGCGAAATGGACTTCAATACGGACAGGTTTATATTGTCATTTTTCCCACGGACGATAAGAGAGCATAATAACATTTTAAACTTCATAATTCGGCTATTTGATGGAAAGGGTTGTTAATTATTTGAGTGTTTTTTAATGCTCGTGTATATTTTTTTATGGAGCACTAACAGCACGTCTAGCACGATTGAGCCCAGTTGAAAGGTAGGTTTACACTGGCAAGTTAATTGCACAAGTTAATTGCAGAAAGCGGCTTTTGACGTAAATTGCACGTGTATACGGCTCTGCAAGTCCGCTTTCAGAACTTTTAAAAGTGTCGGTAAGTTGTAGAGGCGTTTTGTTGCCGGTGAAAACAGCAACCAATCTGTATCTGTCGTGAAAAACTTTACGTCACAGTAAAATCCACGATTTCTTGCAGTAACTTGCCAGTGTAAGCTCACCCTGATGAACGACCACAATCTATTCTAGTTCCACTGCCAATGGATCCACATTTCGTTTCCATACAATTCCACGCTCCTCTTTTACATTCCTCCAACCAAATCTCAAAAATATTTGACTAGGAATCCTGGCATTGTTGATGTTTGTGAACTATTAGTGAACAGCTATTAGGTGACAGTGCGATAATTCTTCAACCTTCGTAGAATGAATATCTTTTAGGGATATAATGAATGAACCTAATAATAGCAATATTCCTCTGAAAGTAGTTTATAACGACCTACGTTTCGATGTATTACATCATCTAAGATGCCTGCTAACTAGGTTGAAACAAATTAATGTAATTATCTGCTTGAATTCATAAATAACTTACCAAATATGAACCAGAGTTCTTCTTTTCCGCACCCTTAGTGTAGGCCACCAGGTTGTATTCTCGGTATAGCCTCGGACTCGAGGTGCTTTAATCAGTGAGGACTGGGCACGGTCAAACCTCGGAAAATCCGTGGATGTGACGTCACTACCCCCGACAAATCTAAACTTATGAATGGTCCTCTTTGAAATTTTCGTGGCTGTGACGTCAAAATTTCGTCACTGTCGACACTCGAAAATTCCGAGGCCTTAAGAATTACCATCCTGAACAAGGATTCAGGAATCTCGGGATATTCGGATGCCGGACGTACGGGGCGAAATCCTACGGTAGACTCCGGCACCTTCCTCCTCTCCCGCCCGACCTTAAAATATTTCGGCTGAGGAAGAGGAGGTTGGATACATTGGATAGCAGAACGGTGGGACATTCCTCGGACTCCTACGGGGATCGCGTGCATGTACGCTTGCGTGCACGTGAAGGCGCAAATGCATTCACGACCTTGCAAATGAACACACGTAGGGCTTCACATTTCTGGATTTTGGTTGAGGGAAGTAACGATTTGCGGTAACGGGGGAAGAGGCGTTCACGGGAAAGAGGTGCCGGAAATTTGCGATAGCAAGGCTATGCCATTCTCGAGGCTTAGATTACGACGAGAATCAACTCACACCACCGCACGCAACCCGCTGAAGAAAATCGGGCATGTAGATTCGAAAGATCTCGAGAAAGAAGAGATTAGATGGCATCTTGACGATAAGGGAACCCTGTTTTTCCCGCGAAAAATGATGCACCTAGCATGGCTACCGCGCGCAATTCATCCATAAACTCTAAGAATTATGCATGCCTTTTTTTGGGTAGGAGGACATAAAATAGAGCAGATCGAGCAGTTTGCGTACCCGGGTAGTATTTTGGAGGGAAATGGTTTTATAGGTTGGGACATCAGATGTAGAATTTCCCTGGCCAAAGAAGCATTTTCAAAGAGAAGGGAATTGATGAGGGGAGTCTGAGAAAAGACTGGTGAAAACTCTAGTATGGAGCGTGGCACTGTGTGGGTCGGAAACTTGGTCATTGCGAATTGAGGAGGTTGGTAGACTTGAGACATTTGAGATGTGGGTTTGGAGAAGGATGAAGAGGGTGAGCTGGGTGGTGAGGAGGACGAACGAGGAGGTATTGGATATGGTTGGAGAGGAGAGGAAGCTGGTGGCGGAGGGTCGGAGAAGGCAGAAGGGATGGATTGTGGACGTTTTGAGATGAGAGGGCATATCTAAGAGGATAATGGAGGGGAGAACGCTGAGGAAGCGTAGAAAAGGATATGAATTCTGGACGAAATGAGAAGAGGCAGAGGGTATGAGGACTTTAAGATAGATCTGATGGCGATCCATCTGTGGGAGGATGATGTCCCGGAAATCGGAATGTTAGGATAAGGACTGAACAAAAACCTCCAATCAGCTGGTAGAATACCCAAATCAATGAATTTCCATTTTGCATTTTTCTTCATAAATCATTGCGATACCGCGACAATTTCCTGAGACTAACACCTTTGTTTCCAGCGTGTTAACTTTACATCTGACGGCCTATTGCTCATTTGAATGGTTTCAATATTTCCCTGTGCACCATATAGTTCCATATGCTCATTCTTTCATCCATGGCAAGGGTCGGCAAAGTTTTGAGGCCGAAGAGCCAAATCTGTCCCTCACAGAAGTGTAAAAATTATTCGAGGACCAAAAATGTATTTTTATAAATAAGGAAAATTTCAAGTAATAGTAAAACATCTTATAACATGAACTATTTCGTTATTATATGAAGAAAAACATCATCATTATATTATTATACTCCTTTAAAAAATTAATACGGTCAAATGTTGTTGACAAAAAGTTATTGTTTCTATTATAGGGAAAGCAAAGTATCTACTGCGAATTAATACATTAGTATATGAAGTAATCAGATCATTAATTTGCTAGATTATTCAAATTAGAATATTAGGATTGAAATATTCTGTCACATAATGTTTCATTTTTATTTCAGAGCTTCTATGATGTTACTAAAGAGCCGCGTTTGGCTCGCGAGCCGCAGTTTTCCGACCCCTAATCTATGGTAGCTGGAGTATTTGCTACCCATCCCGAGGGCCTGGGTTCGAATTTAAGCTGTGGAGGTAAGTTATCAGAGGATTTTATTCCCTAACTTTGATGCCATATTGTGCACATTGAACGAAGTTATTTGACCATAGGATGGGACGTTTAATTGTGGACTCCGTGAAGTCTGACGTCAACGGTAGGCCCATCCTCACGCCTGGTTTTTCTCCTCCCTTGGTCCATCCCCCAAGTAAAGCTTCTAATTAAAACCTATTTACCTAAGTTTAGCGCTAATAACCTCGGTGATTTACATTCATGTAATCTTCTTTCTTCTTTTCCGATGGCGTTGCATCCCAAATCGATTTTCTGCCTCCACTCCCCTCTGTCCCCTGCCAGTATTAGCCAGTTCCTCGCCCCTATTTTTTTCGAGCATTCATCCTGATGTCTTCCCACCTAGCTCTTGCATTTACCATTGTTCTCTTTCCTCCTGTCTGCCCAGTGAAGATCTTATTAGCTGCCCAGTGCCCGCTCCTCCAGTATCCGCTGGACATACCCTGCCATCGGAGTCTCATTAGCTCAATGAGTGTAGATATGCTATGTTCACTGTATAGGTTGTATATTTCGTTGTTTCAACAAATACTTCAGGTTCATTCACAGCACGCAGGCCCGTATATTATATGCAGTATATTCTATATTTTCCTCTCAAATCTGTGTAGCAGGTCTGCAGATTTGGCTGTCATTGTATATGTTTCACTGTCGTATGGCGGTGCTGTGCGAATGAGTGTTTTGTACCGTCGAATCTTGGTTTTTCTTTGAACACACTTTTGGATTTCATAATTGGCAGTAGGGAGAAGGGGCTATTTTCTGCATCTGTTAATTTTTTTTCTTTGGTCTAATCATTTTTTGAGGAGATATCGGAACCCTATATACGTAAAATTTTTTTGTGATTTCAAATTTATTGTACCAAATGACGATGTTCTTTGTCTTACAAAGTTGTTCTGCTATCTACTTTTCTTCATATACTTGGTTTTGTAGTTATTTACCCTTAGGCCTACCTCCTTAGAAGCAGTTTCCATGTTCCCATAGGCTTCCTTTGCTGATAAATCCGATCTCCTAAGGATATAAATATTCTATCATATATTATATTATATAATAAAGCATTGATTTATATTCACCACGTTATTTCGAGTGCAATTTTGGAATAAACCGGAATGGAAACGCAGGATTTTGATTTCCACATCAAATAAACGACAGGTTTCTATAAGTAATCTGAAACTGAATAAAATGACACTAAAATCGTTCTACGATGGAGCCATTTCAAACAAAGAAACTTTCATTTAACTTCATGCTAATATAAAGCCCGCCTGATATGATTTACGCCATCTACGAGCTTAATTCGCTGATGTTTATTCACAAGAACACTACGTACGTCTCAGCGCGTCGCGACGCGTCGGTGTAACGAAGATAGGAATTCAAATTATCCTTCCGCATACTTTTTTCAGTCAGGAGTGACTGTAGCGCGCCTCTCCCGTGGCCGGAGGAGGAATGCCAGCAATGCTTCCCACCCACCCAGACAATTCTTGTCGTTCGAGGACTAAATTATAACGCGTGGCGTTGCAGTCCTCTGGTCGTCAAGAAGAAGATAATTCCGGCAGCCCTCTACTAAAACTGTGGAAAGGACCCAACGAAACTGGGCCAGCCGTGGACTCAGGAAACGTGATGCGTTCCAGCCCACCTACGCTTTATTTTTGTTGAAAAATTGTTTATAAACAAGAAAATTAGGCTCCAACTTATGAAAGAAAAACTTTACCACCGGATACCACCGGTCAATCTTAGACGTTTGACAGCTTTTTGGACAGCCCCTACCGAAACTTTGACTTTTCGGGATCTTCATTTTACCTAATGGTGGCGAAAAATGATGGCAGTTGCGCAGAAGACCATTTTTAGTCGAGGGGACGTTTAATTCTTGATGAAAAATGTTTTTTAACAGGAAAACTAGGCACCAAATTTTAAAAATTTAAACTTAAGCAATGGATATTCAATATTATCAGTTCACAGCTTTTGGGACATTCTCTACCGAAACTTTGATTTTTCGGAATCTTCTTTATGATGGTAGCGAAATATTGTGGCAGTTTCGTAGAAGACCATTTTCAGTGGAAGGTTCCATTCTCCTACGAACTGGCTCCGCACGAGGGGGGCAGTCTCCGCGTTTGATTAGCAGGGCTCCCAAGGTTGCAAAAACCTTCTTCCCATCTTCAAAATGCTCAATTTATTTGTCATTTACCCTAAAATCTTCTCTATGGCTCTTTATCCTGTTTATAAGGGCTTCTCCAATGGATCGATAATCATGGAAGCTATCCATTTGCTCTAGTGGGCTAATCACACCACAATACAGCTGCGCGCTTGACTTGCATTCGTTACAGACCCTGCGCACTTCAAAGCAGATTGGGAGTAGATGTGACGTTCGCGATACAACAACAGAGCGTCGATAATCGCATCCTCGATAGCTCTTTTTGTGTTGATTTTCCGCACAGGCGTCAAACAGAAATTTAGCTACTTTTTCTAATCTAGATGCGATTTTACGTGCAAATGTCCGAAAAATTTGTCAAATAAATAAGTGAACTCGATATTCTCAGGCGTTACTTTGTAAAATTCCATATTGACAGAATCAATACAAACTTTGTAAATTTTACAATGGATTTTATTCAATACGACCGGTTTCATCGCATAAGTGACATCTTCAGGTACATGACGTATATGTATATACGTATATACGTAATATATACATATATACATGAACTGGGAGGGTATGGGGGGGGAGAAGGGAAGGAAGGTAGTGACAGGAGGGGAAAGGAAAGGCAGTGGGAGGGAAGGGGTAATGAAGGCTAAGGTTGGAGGAATGGGGGGGGGAGAATGTATGTTTTGGAGGCGGGGTGGGGGGGGGTTAGGGGAAGGGATAGGGAAGTGGAATCTATAGACTGAGGTGCAGTGAATGCAAGGCAGCTTATATGAGGCAGACAGGAAGATCAATCAGAGTGAGAAAGGAGGAGCACATTGGCGGAAGAGACGTTGGCGAGACATTGGTGGAATGGACAGATCGAAAAATTCCGTTTCGCAAAACACCTGTGGGAATGTGACCACAAAAGTGACTCGTGCCCGAGATTCTTCATCTGCGAAAAAAGGACGCAGAAGTCTATCTATGCAACCCCTCCTCCCCTATCCCTTCCCCTAACCCCCCCCCCTCCCCGCCAACTTCCAAAAAATACACTCCACCCCCCATTTCCTCCAACCTAAGCCTTCATTACCCCCCACTCCCACTGCCTTTCCTTTCCCCCTCCTGTAACTGCCTTCCTTCTCTTCTCTCCCCCCCCCCATACCCTCCCAGTTCATGTATATTTATTCTGTGCTTTTACTAACTTCTTTTACTTTTACTATCCCGTACCAGCCCTTTCGTGGTCATGAAGTTTTGTGAAAAGTTGAAATTTTGATGTCATTTCCTGAATATGGGGAAAATTAAGCATGGCTAGTACGTCTTAACGTGGATTGGTACACGGCCTAAGTCGTAATAGGGCTTATATTTAGTTTCAGTTGTCACATCCTAATTATCAATACGTTTTATAGAGAATAAGAAGTGAGTGACGATAATTTGCGGGCGTGTATCCTTAGGTGGATTACTGCCTCCCCCTTCCCATCCAGCTACACTGACGTCACCTACAACAGGGACCGCAACGGACACTTCCCAGGGGCCTATGCGTCAATGGGGACCTTAAGCGGTCAGAGTTCCGAGGGGATTTTCTGCCCATGGGACCATCGTCTATCCCCTACATCTATTGAATACCCTATAAGCCACCACAAGGGTATATGGCAAGGGGCGAGTTTTCACCAACATGCACTAAAATATACAATTAACATTTTCGAATCTACGACTATTAATGCTTTGCCGAAGACCTGCAAATACATAGGAAGAGTAGAAATTTCACCAAAATGCACTGTACTATATGCTGTAAAGATTTTTAAGAAAACTATGAGTTATTTGGGACTACATAAATTTACAGAGAGGAAAACACATGCGAGATGTGCTGTTAGTACTGCGTAGCCAATGAACTGATTAGCTACACTGCCCGTCGGCAAACTAAAATATTAAGTATGTTCGGCAAGCAGGGAAGGGGAAGAGAGAGAATAGGTTTTATGGACAGGATGAGGAGAGGTAGAACGTGCGCTGAGATGAGGAAAGAAATAGTGCTAGGAGATAAGGGTCTGCGCCTAAAAAAACCATAAGAATTTTTACTCACTTTCACTGATAATTTTAAAAATTATTATTTTACCTTTAAGGCATTTATTACGTCCTTAGGATTGTTATGAGTTCCTTAACAATTTTTACCATCGTGGTGGTGTAAGTGAAGAACCAAGTGTCAGTGAGGTACTTGGAAATCATAATGTAGCCATACCTAGACTGATAAAATAAGTTTTTTGGCAGAGTAATTTATTCCTAGGACTCAAAATATATTGTTCATTACCTAAATTAATTGTTTTTGCTAAATAAATATTTTAAAATATTTAAAAGGTAAATATTTTAAAAGTGTTAATAAGTTGTTATTCGCTAGTGGGGACGTATCAAACTTATTTTTTTCCAAATGTGTGAAATTGCACTCATGATATCGGTGTCTATTTTCTTTTGATTTGTCTATATATTTTGGAATACTAAATAGTTTCATTGCAAAATGTAACCTTTAGCGCATCGTAAAACTCAAAATTGTAAAATACTATACCAGCATCAAAAAATGTGTTTTTTAAGTGTCAACACAAAGTCATTTTCAAAGATTTAATGTTACATTAGTTCATGAGCATGTCGGTAACCCTACAACGGAAGTTCTCCATTGTTGTACTTATATTTTCTACAAATATCGGCTTATTGCTCTTCTGATTTTGTATAGTATTTTAATGGATAATTTTTTTTATAATTATTATTAAAAAATTAAAAGTGCCTCGACTCTCAATTAGGCGCGTAGGGTTTGTAATAGGGATGAGCGGTATTCGAAAAAGTGCCGGTATTTTTTATGAGTATTAAAAAGCAATAACACTACTCGTCCGGTAGTACCGACGAAAAAATACCGGTGTTTATGTGATTCATTAATATTTTAATTAATTACAAATTAACGTACGTTTAACCCTGATTTTCCGTTATTTCGACAAATTAGAATTTCAGTCCAAAAAGATACGCAGAAATTTTCATCCATCGGTATTTTTAATGAACATTCATCGCGAATGAAATATTTACGGCTTTCCCGGCGCATAGCGATGTTGGGGGTTGTTTGGGTATACCACTGAGACCTTGCCTCCCCCGCTGCCGAGCACGACACCCGCCCTTGTGGGCTTTCCCACCCCCGCTTCCCAACGGTGTTTTTAACATGACACCATCACGTGAACTATCTTTCGTCTGGCTCCTACCCTTCGACCTATCTGGCAGGTGTGGTGCTACCAGGATAACTAATTGTTGCTCCTTCCATTCCAGCTCTAGGGGTCATTGGAACGCGCAAGCCCTTCCTCCATGTCAAGGTTGTATTCCAAGGGGAGTATTAGTTATAACAAGCACCTATCTCCGCACTCTTCGACACAAAAAACAACTATTACATCCATAAGGCATTGCTTACGTGGTGAGGCATTCCTCCGACTCGGTGATCAGACACATTTACGCCTCCTGGCTCGTCACCTCACCGAGTGTGTTGGTTACCTATTAGTCTCCCTGCGCAAGGAATTTTTTCTAGCGGCTCCGCGAAGTGCTTCCGCGAAACCCCATACATTAGCGTCCATTACTACGGCGTCTTCGGCCCGTCAAAACGCTAGGGGACATATACAAGGTGGCTCGTCTTGGAGTTCGTTTCGTCGGCTTGCGGAGTGGAAGTGCTCACAGAAATCCACCGTAACACAGAGAACATGCATACATATTGGCCAAAAGTGACATAATCAGTTGTCGTAAATCCTATCATTGGTTTGCAGCAGCTCTACGCTCAAATCAGCTCTCCGCAAATCGCTTCGTTCCTACATAATTCTTGACTTTTACGTCCTTCACCATTGGAACGCAGTCATAGAAAAGTAGTCATTGTCCATTACAATTTTTTATTCCACAATTTAACACCAACTCAGTCGGTCCGACTGGTTATGTATCAGCTTGACTTAGGTTATTTTCAAAGAAAATTCTGGCACTTTTCGCTAAACTTGTTCAACTTTGATTCCCAGCAAATTTTTCATGCGTTAGAACTGAAATAAAAGGCATGTATAACTGGGGTGGCTCCAGATCAGAGGGTCGGAGGGGGGTGAAACCCGGGGGGGGGGGGGGCGAACCACTGGCTCAGGAGGTACGGAACCAATGGAACACTTCCCAGGTAAAGGAGAGTCCGGGGGTTTCGTCCTGGGAAATCGTAACAAACTATGTGTAAAATGAAAAAGAAACTCTTATTTAGCTTAAGACAAATGCCTAACATCGTACTTCACAGCATAAAATAATTTTGGCTTTTAATTTTAGGTCTATGAAAAAATAAATAAAATACACCGGGTTTTGAGGGCAATGATGTACAATCTCATGCGTCAATCAATGGAAAATGGCATGCTAAGTTTCAACTTCCAGTTAGATAATATAGCAAAATTTTAATATTGGCCAGCTTTTTTCCTTTTCTGCCCACAGTCACACACATTTTTATGACATGGATGAATAGTTTCTTTTCCCATTCACTCGTTGGGGAAATGTACGGTGAAACTGTTGGCTCTATTAATCACCTCCCACGTTATAAATATTTAGAATTTTGGTTTCCAAAAATGTATTTGAAACCATCTAAAAATACTAAACTGCAAACTATACCCAAATGCTGTAATTATACCAAACAACTTTGTCACGATGTGTTCCTTTTGGCATGCTGACCTACGTGAAAGAATATCGTGCATGCCATGATAAGAATACACTCACGAAAAAGAACAGGTATTTCTGTGCGATATTTTATTTCTTTCCTTCCATTCTACAACAGTGCTTTATATCCATGTCCTCAATAAGATCAGATTCTTGAAGCAAACTCAAAAGCTGGAGTTATGTTTGCAGCCACCTGGTGGTCAAAATTTGAACATGAATAGGAAATCTAATTGATGAAATTCAATTTTGAGGCCACATTGACATCGTAACTGAATCGGAATCGAATCGGATCGAATTAAATCGTATTGGAGGTGAATCGATTCTAATTCGGATTCGAAAAATCTATCCAAAATAACCGTGATTCGTATTTTAATAATCGATATCCGAGGGAATCGAATCGGAATGGTCCATCTCTATGATGTGCAGCGCGCCAAAACACTGAAAACGCGAGAAAGAGATAGGAAGTAAGAGAATATATCGGCAACGCCTACCCGTCCCTCAGTCACGACTGCGAATAGCCAGCCTTTCTCTCCTTCTTATAATGCGCTTAAATATGGCGTGGAACGCAGGCGCGAAGAAGGGAGTGACTTAGCATCAACAAAGCGGGAGCGATAAGTTCTTCGGAAACCAATTAATGAAGCCGCAGCTGAGGTTATATAAAAAAACACTTGATGACGAGTTTCTTTCGTTTCGGGATGAAAACATTGATGCGTATCTCTGAGAAAGGTCCATTGTTCGTCTAATGAAGAAATCCAACCCATGTCGTAATTTCTCTTTCTCCCGCTCTCCCTATCCCTCACGCGCTAAATCACTCCGCTGTTTAAGAAGCGCAAGAGATCCACCTTGATAATTGGCCAGCCTCATCAATCTACGCCTATCCACGTTATACCCCGCGGAACACCACATACGGTTATTGGCAAGGGGTGTGAGAGTAACAGCCTTTGATTGAGTGATAGCGAATAGAGTGATGAGTTCTTCAAGGTGGTACTGCCGTAGAATGACTTATGTGATATTGCATTCATATTCATTGTGCTAGTATAACAACGTCTCCCTTGTTTCATTTGACATAATTAAGTACGCAATCTTTAAGCGCAATTTTTTTATGAAATTGAAGTTCAAATTACGTAATGTTAAATGCGATAATTGGTGGAAAGTGCGGAAAAATATTATTTTTATACACGATAAAGATGCCATTTTCACAAAACTCTGTTTCCAAGATGCGAATTTTCTCAGATAGTTTAATGGTGACATAATTAAGGCATCAATCCATCTTGGTTTCTGAGTAAGTAGCCAATAACTACTGACACTGAAGTCAAAATTTGTTAGTCCAATGGAAATGGCGCCGCAGTCTGCATCTATGGTTGAAGAGAGGTTTCATTAAAAAATATTTCACGAATGACCTGCAAATATTTTGTGTCTTAATGTCGTTGTTTTTCATTGCTAAGACTCGTCATTAGTGAAATCGGTATTTTTTTACTAAAAAAGTAAAGGGGGATTTTAGTACTAATTTTGACTCGTTGAGTAGCGATGGAACCACTTAAACTGTCAGAGCGCTTGACCATGATTGTAAGTCATCATAGCCACTCACGTAAGGTATTTACAAGTTAGAGTTTTCTCTTGTCATAATGAAGGACATACCTACTCGAATTTCAATTCAGAATTGTAGTAGTTCTAAGAAGAATAAGGCAAATATGGTCTTAAACGGGCACTTATTGTTTGCATATCAAATTTATTTATAGAGCGGCTCTAACGATATAAGGTATTTTGAGCATGATGTTTCCTTTAGTCATAATTGACACCATGTTACAATGTTATTTTTAAATTTTAGCAACTGTAAAAAAGCATAAAGTAATTATTGGAGCATTAATTACGCAACAACTTGGCTTGAAATCACTGAAATTTTAAGTGATTAAATAATAATTATATAGTCCCCTGTAAAATGTACAAAAACAGGCTCCCGTGTGCTCCTTGATGATGCAAGTGTGGAAGTAGTCTCAATCTCTTCGTTTGACCTGGGAGAAACATAATTTCGATGGTGGCATCGCATCTCTCGCATCGTTTTCTTCAATGAGTTTTCTCTTTAAGAGTCGAAAACTATATGGTCCTCACTGTATGGCTTTTGCTTTGCTTAATTTGGTGAAGCTAATGATAGTGGTACAAATGTATCAGAATCTTTCATTACCTGATACACAGTTATGACTGTCCCATGATGTGTTCTCCTACCATCTGCAGTGTCTTCAGAAAATTCAAGTTTGTCCGCAGCACAATGTATAAATCTATTTGGTACAATATCTGGTGGCATGTTAACTCCGTCATTGTCACGAATTCTTTTCAAAACAGTTGCTGCAATTTGTGTTTCCAACTTTAGAACACAACTACAATCAGTGCTACATCCAATACTATGCACAATGTTTACTAGGAACTGAATGTGAGTTGACCCATGAATTGTCAGACTAATAGCTGTTTGAAGTGGTAAGTCCCTTCTATGATAAAACTGAGTAAAATGCTTGTTTTCAACTTGCTTGCGAGAGAGACAATTTGCCATCATAATTTGTGACATGTGACAAGCTCGCATTCCAACTTCTTCATGTTTTTTCCTTTTTCTCTGATGAAATGCCCTTCCTTCCCCCAATGCACCACTTACAGAAGCAATTAATTTCATTTGGAATAATACCATTGAGATCTTCTAGAACAGAGGCATCAAAGTTCCACAGCTTTGATTTCAATACAAGATTTCTGATTATGTTTGCAGCCTGAAACAATAAATTAATTTCTGTAATTATTTGGTCGCCATAACTTGAAACCTCTGCTAACAATTCTTCTCTGGTACACTTAATGGAAACTCGCTCTGGTATGTTACACTGTCTGGGGCGAGAAAATTCAATTTCCTTGTCCGATAGCTCCGTCTCAATAAATACTTTTAACTGCCTACGTGACATGGACGGTTCATGTACATTATTGGAAGCACAAATAGTCTTTTATGTTTCTTCAAGAACATCCATTGCAAAAATTCTACCTTATGAAAGTTTTTCTTCCAGAATATTGATGAATTCGATCGCTGACGCCATTGAGGAAATACTCTGCTCGTGCGGATGATTTTCATCATATCTCAGATCGAAGAACATTCGTGACATATTTTGTCCAAGATTTTTGATGGTACATGACATAAACTGCATGGGCATCATTAATATTTACTGCTTCATTTAACCTTACTATGAGTTTATTATCACTTGTAAGTTCAATGGATTTACGTAAGTTTTGGGCAGCTTTGTCGGTTGAAACTCTCCTTAGTTTTTCTTTTCTGTCCGCTGCCTGATCACAAAAAAGCACTTGTCCTTTTCGTAAGCAACGGTTTGTGACCTAGTATACTTAGTAGCCTCCAAGTAGTACATTTGTTTGAGTAGGTTGAATGCACTCTGTAGATGCCTCTTGGTCTGTAGACGTTGACTGCAAACACTCGTACTTGTTTTGAAGCCTATCAATTATTTTTTTTGCGGGTAACATTTTTGTAACAAGATCGATAACACTTCAAATTGTTTTGTTTCAATGTCTCCACGCTAAAGTCACTTCCGAACTTCTTCAATATGTTTCCTCTATTCTCTTCGCCATACTTTGCCGGTTTTTTTAAACACAAAACAATTTTCTCATAAGCGTCTCTGACGATTGAGCACTACAGATGAAACAGCATAGCTTGTTGTCTGCCTTCCTTTTATTTGTCAAATGAGAATTAAATACAGGCTCCATCTATCTTCTTACCTTCTACTCTGAAACGAAACCAATAATTTCAAGCAAAGAAATATAATAATAGCTTATTATAATACCGTGAAAATGTTTTATAAATTAATAACAGGTCCTAAAAATAATGTCAAGCATATAAATATGCGCTTGCAAAAACCCTCATACTGAGATTTTTATTTTTCAAAAATATAAAAGTACTTTTTATGAGAAAACGGTTGATTCTACATAAAAAGTTGTAATAAACTTTTCTCTGCAGAATCTGTGTAGCTACATTTTTTGTTGCAAACTTTTTTTCGTAATTACAACGGTTACTGATATAAATAGGAAAACGTGTTTGCGATGGCGGCCATTTTGTTTTTTGCCCGCAGCATTCAAACGCACCATTTTCAAGAGTGCCATCATCGAAATTATGTTTCACCAAGCTCAAACGAAGAGATTGAGACTACTTCCACACTTGCATCATCAAGGAGCACACGGATGTACATTTGACAGGGGACTAATACATGTGTAAGGTGTAACTTGACATTTTGTTTCAAGTTTCAAAAAAACGAAGATTTTTTGCTATTATGCAGGAGTTACTGCGGTGATTAATTGATTTACTTTTAAAAATATCTGAGAAAGCATACCAACTACACACTGTTCAATTTATGATAATATCTAAGCGTTCGAAATTCCTCATTTTAAAAATAAAGTCTCTCTGTAGTTCATATCCGTACCATTTCCCATGGAAAATGTCTTGTACGTTTGGCAAATATTTGAAAACATATAATGGTGGTTGGCTGATATCCTGTTATGATTGAATAGAAGAGACCTAGTTCTTGATAATGAGGCCAAATTCATCGAATTTTGTACGAAATGTTACTTCGCTCAAACAACCTTAGAGTTTTGAGAAAAGTACAAGAATGTCATTAGGTAAGGTCTGATCGTCGGGAATGTTGGTTAACGGGCGTTAAGTTTGAGCCCAGGAAAGATTCATGAATTATGAAAATTATAAAAAGGATCGGAAAAATTAGGAATTCAAGGTGTATTATTTTAATTTGTGTCTTACAAATGCTTCTTCTACAAACTTCAGACAGTGAGACTTGGACCAAGGACCATTCAAGAGAGCCATTGATGGACTAGCACCCACATGATTATCAGCTACGTCAAATTTATCATATATTTATGTTTTCATGAGACACCTTGTTTATTTTTCACTATTCACTTTAGCCCTACTAGCTCTTTACGGTACCACCCTGGATCAATGGAGGGTAAAATAATACCCACTGAAATTTGATTAGTTGAAACAATCGGTAAATGACATGTCACTTGTAAAAACAATCTGATGGTTTTTTCTAAAGACTCAATTGCGCAATCTGATATTTTAAAGAATTTATTTCAACGAGGAACATTGCAGAAATTTATGGTTATATATTAGCCACGGAAAACTCGAAAATAAAGGCATGCAGTTCAATAGTAGCTGGTTTAAAGGGTTTTTTTGGAAAAGTAGTTTGTAAAACCACTTAATTTATATTTAGAAACCATTATAAAATTAAATTATCAACATACTATTCAGTTTTTTACAATAATTGTTCACATTATTGATTAGTATTCACCTAAAAGTTCTTAATTACGTAATGGGAATTAGTTAATGGAAATCTAAACAGTTGGATGTGAAATTAAACCAGTGGAGGTGAAAACGTAAGCATCATTTTCTTTATTATTCATTAATTGTATATATTTCTTAAGCAATATCTTGTGAATCGTATTGAGGCGTTCCAAAAATTTTACCATAAGGATAAAAGAAGGGCACCACTCATTTCTTCCAAAAATCCTATCCTCCTTCACCGTTTGCTCTATATCCTCCCTCATGTCACACCCTTAAGCAACCCTTAGCCCCTCATCACCTCTTTCAACCACTAAGGGGGCCTTCATAGTTCGCCGGCAGAGACTGGCGGCGATGCCCATCTCCGCGGGCGGAACATGTACCCCTTCACAGCTCGGCGGCCAGAAAACAAATTAATGGTGTTAAGCGTCAAATAACATTGGCACTTCAGTTCTAGCATGTCATCGGAAAAATCAATATTATTTGATTTTTGAGCACAATTGCCGTGATCAAATGAATTAATTAGTTATGAAATCAGTTGATAATTATGTATTAAAGCTAATTTGATGGCAATAATTTCGCTTTAACCATAAATGTTAAGTAAACGTGCAACGTTTCCATCGTTTTCATAAGGTTTTGAAATAAGTTGAAATTAAAGTCTCGCGACTGGATTCCAGCATTATATAGTGCTGCAGGCGTAATATTAGTGCGTATAAAATAATTCGGTTTTCATAAAAATTGCTAGACAAGGTTATATTGGCATTAACACATTAGTAGTTCCACTTGTTGAACGTGCAATCAAGAATAGCCACGACATGAAAATTTCAACACTGTGATTGTGGCATCAAGATTGGATAACTATGGTTAAAATAAATATTTGTTTAATGGCCGATTGAAGCCATTCTCGCGTTATCTCTAGTAAAATAGCGTTGAAATAACCTTAGGGAAGGCTATTTTCGTTGAATACAAGAGCAGTTTTTCTCTACGCCGAGGATTTCAGTCGGGATGAATATTTCGCGGTGAGTCAGCGCTAGTCAGCGGCACTGAGCGGCCTGACATCATGATTTCTAAAGACGTCTTCTCATTGGCTGAGTTCCGCCGCTATGCCTCCGCCGCCGACCTATGAAGCCCCCCTAACCCTTCCTCCTTCTGATCTCTGCTAAAAGTTTGGTCTCTTCACCCACCATGCCGCACACTTCCTCGTTCGTCTCCAATTTTTAACTTCTCTCAATTCACACAACGGACGTTTTATCACCAACATTTCCCTGCCTTCCTCCCGGCTACCTTGGGATCTGCTATGAACTCCATCACGGCCTTCAGCTTCCCTCCGCCCTTCATTACCTCCTCCAACCACCTACTTTCCCTTCCCCTCATTTCCTCCAGCAGGTTCCTCTCCTCTCCCACTATGCCGAGCACTTCCTCGTTGGCCTTCCTTTCCGTCCATCGCACTTTCTACATTCTACTCCTCCGTGCCTACATCTCAAACGCCTTCTGCCAACTCTCATCATCCTATCTTTAACAGTAAGTCCAGGTTTCAGCGCCGTAACCTTCCGCATAAAAATCCTCTTTTTTGCGTCCTGGTGTAAATCTTTGCCCGAGTCGTCGCATCTCATTGGTCACCGGCCGTCGAATGAGACTTCAGCGGTCGGCCGATCTCCTTCGACCGCCTGTGACTGCCTCTCACCCCTTAAAAACCGACTCGCATCGTCTGCACAGCCCTCTCAACGCCGCTTAATTATCTGATCTCAGCGGCCGGCCGCCGGCGTAAATCAAAGTGAAAGGGTTAAGTGAGGAACGGGAAATGGGGCTGGAAGGTCGAGGCCATCGGAGAATGCCCACGGAGAAGTCCCAATCCCATTAGACCCAGCAATATGGGTTTCCTTTTTTTTTAAGTGCCTGTTACTCGGACCGTGTCTAGTACACTTTTCTCTTCGGTATAGCTCTCGCAAAAGTTCATGACGCTGCGCATTGGAAAATTTTGGGACATGGGCTACGGAACTTTTATAATCCTGCAAAATAAATGGGGAGAAGGTTGTTTAGTGAGGAGGGTTAGTCAGAAACCCTTTCCAATTGCTGTCAAAACAAGCGTGTTGAGAGAATTTTAACTCTACCAGCTGTCCCGTTTCCACTCGTCTCGCAATGAGACCTCAAGATAGTGTCCCTTGTTAAGTCATGGCGTTGGGTAATTTTAAACACCTGCCTATAAGCCTTGCATGTGTGTTCCTCGTGCTATTTTCGCGAATTGTTTTGGTTCATCTGTCTCACTCTCTCGTTTCCTCTATATCTCCCCCCCCCCGTTATTTCCCTTCACCACCTGCATTCCTACCCCCTCTCATTGCCTCGCAGGTCTGCGCCATAAATTTCGCGACAGTTATAGTTACTAAATCATGTTGGCAGTTGATGATATCTCACGTTGCTTGAAAGTCTATAATGCTAAAATTCTTTGACCGATGATTTGAAGCACTCGAGAACGAGCTTAATACAAATCATTTAAAACACATGATACCTATTCCTCAGAGAATTTACATAAATATGTTGCAATTCTCGGTGGTTTCAGGTGACTCAGAGAGTTTGACGAACCACCTGTATTATGCATTTCCCCGGGAATTATCAGAGACCTTGTTAATCCTTACAATCAAACGCGGAGACAGCCTTACTTCCCCGCGCGGAGCCGGTTCGTAGGCAATGGAATCGTTCACAGAAAAGGATCTTCTGCGCAACTGCCACATTTTTTTCTCTGCCTATGTTATAATTGTGGCAAAACCTGATGGCAGTCACCTGCACGAAGCGTAACGTCGAGGATGGGAAGTCTCGTGTGGAACAGGTCAAAAAAGGAACGGAGGGGAAATGACAGGTCACTGTAAGAAATGCTTCCTACATTACTGCATTTGACTTAAGCGGCTGGTAAAATATAAGCGGCATGTTTCATTACGATGTTTACGTTCAATACAAAACTGGATCAAAATACGCTTGTACTTTTCGCAACCAATTGGAGAAACCTGTCTAAATAATTTGATTAACAGCCATAGAGAGCTAGAATTTTTCTGTTAATGACAAATTTAGCATTTTGAAGTTTCCCATTTATTTTACGACCTGGGAAACCCTGGTAGGCAAAAATGTAGACTACCTTATTCCCCCTTACGGAGCTAGTTTGTAGGGAATGGATCCTTACGCCGAAAATGGTGCTTTGGAGCAACTGTCACAAAGCTTCGCCATTACTTTACATCTGTGGTTTGTAATCTATTCCACCCTAAAGCCTCGGCTGTCGTCAAATAATCGTTTCCTTCCCCTTCCTCATCCACACCTATTCACGTATCTCCTTTTTCACCCCTTTGCATACTATTTAGTATATAAGGGAATCACTGTGTTTCCCAAATTAACTGATGATGATGCTTATACATTTAAACCAGAGTCGTGAAGTTTATGTGCAGTGGTAGTAAAACTTGGTGGCTATTGGAACCTCGAAGCTATGCGTCAAGGAATCTTCCAATGAAAACGATCATATGCGCAACTGCTATCGTGTTTCGCTACCGCTATATTTTATATCCCTCTTTGGTTTCGGACCACCCAAAAAGCTCATCTGATTAACCTCTGCTTTCATTTTCATGAACCTTTGCCCTATAACCCTCGCCCTTTCTCCCTGAATATAGTATATCTCTGCCACTTTCTCCAGAGAATCCCTTCACCGCCGCAAACCGACTTCCTTCTCAACCCTTCGGCAATCAACTCCATGGGACTCCTTTCATCTTTGTACCTCCTGGGGTGGTCCTCGTACTTTTTTTAAAATGATCACGAATTCGTAATCAAGGGCAATCTTGAAGTGGTGGAGAGAGGGGTGAGAGCGTTAAAAAAATAGTCTCCTCTCGCGATTAATGATCTCCTTGACTTCTTTTGGTATATTATCATTCGTCAATACGTTACGTGACCAAAAAAAGGGCGAAAAATTAGTTTTAAAAAATCCGGGAATTGCAATAAATAAATGGGTTATATTCACACCACTTTTGTTAAATTTTGCTGATATATAAGACAAGAATCGAATTCGGGGCAGGGGTTTCCTTTATTTTTGCTTTTTTATTACTTGAAACAAAAGACAAAGTGCACATTTTATATGTGAATTGGCTGAATGAATGGCTACCATTTTTTATCATTTTTGCATTGAATTTTAAAAAACACAAAATTTGCCTAAAAAAGACTTTTGCCTAAGAATGACTTTTTTCTCTCCAAAATCATCCATCAAATATTTTAACCATTGAGATTTAATTTCCTTGGCATCCGTGGCAAAGGCTAGAGATGGAAACTGTTGCCTAGATCATCATTAGCTTAGCTTATTTAATCAGTATTGTGATAATTACAGTGAAATTTTAGCTGAGGTATTTTACACATTTTACTCTGGGGTGGTGCAGAGAAGAAACTACGGATTTATCAATGATGAGGTACGAAAGAGTGTCATTGAGGCAAATTAAGCAGCCAGTTGCCTTAATGCTACAATTTGGAGAAATAAATACCTAAGCCAAGAAAAAAACCCAGAACTTATTAACCATTGTATTAGACAAATCATGAATGAATGAATCCAGCAGATACGATACCACATACCTCCAACACTAGAAGACTATTAGAGACCACAGAGATGAAAATACTTTGAAGGATTACAGGCAGCACTCTGTTAGACGGAGATAGAAGTAAAAAATTATGTAAAACAAAATTTGAAAGACTGGGAAGGCACATAAACGAAACAAAGGATGGAACGAATACATAAACATAATGATAATCAACAGATTGATAGATATGACGAAATTTAAGTGACTGAAAAACAATAATTAATGGAGTAGGATGCTTAAAATTGGGATTTCCGAACAATCAGTCTCGAAATTACTTTTTGGAGAAATCAGCAGGGTATAAAATGAAGTAGGGATTGCAATAATAGGGCAGTATGGAGTAAATTCTTAAAATCAAACCCATTTTTTCTTAGTATAACGCGACGAATGAAACTCTTTTGACTATGCCTACTCCATATGGGAAACGGCGTGACGGGCAAGAACGTGTAAAAATATATTATCACCTGCTATTACCTCTGAGTGTACTATTAGAATAATAGATTACACTACATCCATGTCATCCAGTATATTTGCACTACATCCAATACACGTTGAAGGTGAATATAATATATATCCAAGAAAATTACTAGCATCCTTGGTGCGTACATTGCTCTAAATTGCGATTGTGACTATATCTTTTACGTATGTATGGTAGAACCTTAAAATATACATACTTAGATCACGCATTTCAACATAGGATTTCAGATGATTTTCGTGATGAACTTCAGTTGAAGTCATTTCCGCCATATTGAGAATAATGTAATTGCCGAATGAGATTGTTGGATGAATGTTCTATCTACGGGTAGGTACTTTTTTTTCCTGCTTTAAAGTGAAATATTTTTTTTGGGAAACCTTACATGTAGCAAAGGCACCCAAGAGCAGATTGTACGCTTTTCACTAAGCTCCTAGTTTCCTGTTTCTCCTTGAGATTGATTGGATGAGATGATAAATATATTTTCTTATCAACTTAAACGATATTATCCCTATTTCTCCTTATATCAGCAATTGTTTACAGCAAACTTGTAGATCTATATGTTTTAGGCCTTATTACGCTGATAGCAAATCACGGAACTCTAATATGTCGGAAGAAGCTTCACCGACGCTTACGGGAAGTGATAGGCAGCGCCTATCTCTCTGTTACTTTAAAAACTGCATAGGTTGCACCATCTTAAGTCTAAGTTAAGGCGGTTGGAAATATATTTGTTTGAGTACAGATTTTCGTGAACATTTGCATACGTGTTCTCATTAGTGATACCTAAAGATAAAAGTGAAAAAATTGCATTTAAACCGATTTGGTTTTTTGGAAACTCAATGCTATTTTTACGCGTAGCCCTATGATATCTGAAATATATTTTGTAATGATTCAATTTCGTGTGTGCAGATTTTCTTCTATACTCGAAATAATATATTTTGTATTATAATGTTTGTTGCTATCATATATCAAGGTGTCACGCCGAGTCCAATAGAAAAAAGGGGAGGAATCAGGCGTGATGTTGTGGAAGATGAACATAATAAGAACACCTGATGATGCAGTGCATCGAAACCCGGGTCGATTAAAACTTTATCTGTGGAAAATTGCAATATCTGAGTTCTTATTATATTTGAGAAAAAAACACATTTTAATAAATTTCCGTCTAAAATTCGAATACCGTACTTAAAACTCCAGGCATAAAAAATATGGAAAAATATATGAAATATAATTTTTGTGCCATTTCCATTACTGCCTGCATGATGAGTGCCAACGCATAAACAGATTCATTTCAATGAAATGTGGTCCAAGAATTTTTTTTCGACTATCTTAAAAAAAAACTATTGTAATGCGCACTCGTAAGACCCACGATTGCGGCTCCAGCCACCTTAGAACGCGCTCGACGACCTGCAATCTAGTATATCAACAGCTTTTCTAATTTCTCCTCTGGCGAAGAGATACTTCTTCCGGCCCTGACCGTAACCATGGAGTTCTACTGCTTCTCTTTCTCTTCAACGATACCACGGAGAGGAGGGCGTCAGGAGGAGGATTCGTCTGAATCTTTTATTGCCCTGCTCGCGGAGCCATTGTTTGATCGCGATCCCCTGAAGGGGGATGAAGATGGCCCGCGGGCTCCATAGACGTGAGGCGTTAGTTCCGACCCACGCAGTCGGTTGGAAAGAAGTGTATAAGTTCTTCGCAAGGGAGATACTTTTCCCATCCCTGTTTCCCATAGCCTTTTTTTCCCCAATGGCCAATTTTCCCAATGATTTTTTTCCCAATCCGTTTTTCCCAATGACTTTTTTAAACCACGTTTTCAGGCGTAACTTTGTGGAACTTCATATTGGAGTAAATCATATAGTTAGTATAGTCCTCATTCAAATTCTTATTCCCGATTCGCGTTTCAACATATAAAGTCATTATCAAGGGAATAAATTTTTGTAAATCAGTGATTCTTCACGTTAATGGATTCCTTTATCATAAACATTCTGGAATTCACTCACAAAAAGTTTGCTGGAATTGCAGAAGTAAGGTAGAGTGTCCGGCTCGAGCGATAATCGTCGGTAGTGCGTAGAATGTAAGTCTCCTAAGGGTGGCGGAGAATCTGCACCATGATACGATTGGATATTTTAAAAAATATTTGACATTATGTACGATTTAAAAAAAAAGTTATACGTTTGAAGCTCATCCTTTTTCATAATTTTGTACTCCCGAGGGAAATAATATTTTTGGGAAAAAAATTCATTGTTTCAGTCTGTAGAAAAAACTGCTTGGGGAAAGTGACCCCAATCAAGTTCTTCTCCACTTCATTGGCTCCGCCCACATCCAACAGCCGACTAACAGTTGGCTAAAATAAACATAAAATATCTGTACGAAAATTCCGCAGTGCATAGAACATTTTACGAATAAATACAACTGGAAGGTATTTATAAAACCAGAATTATGGTTTTGGTGAAAGAAATAAAAAGATCAGATAGACGGAGGGTTTCTTCGGCAAAGAAGTTAAATAAAGAGTGGGAAATAAAAGAAGTACAGTAAAAACTCTGAGAGTAGGAAGAGACTGAGTTATTGGGAAAATTTGGCTACACAATAGCCTCTTGAAAAAAAAACAATAATGAAAAGAGAAATGAATGGGTAGAAATACAGAGAGTGACTAGGACTTTGATAAATTTTGAGGATACCGGACGGTATTTCGAGCACAGAGTCGCCCGGGAGTGCACATATAAGTTCCACAGAGAATATGACTTCATTCTCTGCAATTGTTAAGCTAATAACTGAAACATGGATTGGTGCCTTTAACTTATTTCATTTTATTTTCTTGGAATATTCGCATCCCTCATGATTTTTGCAAAATCTTCTAAAGTTTACGATAGAAAATCATATTGTTCCCTCTTCTACATTCATTTTACCAGTGTAGCTTTTCGTTGAATCTGTGCAAGAATTAGGAACGGTGGGGTTTTAGTGGCATCATTAGTTAGAGAATACGTTTTTTTTAATAAATAGCTCAAGTATGATGAAAATGACTCTTAAACCATTATGAGTAGGAACCTCCTTAAGTCCAATAGTTAAAATAGCTATTGTCTGACGTTTGGATCTAGTAAAATCATAAATTGTCACTTGACTTTTCGAGTGAAAATTATAAACTTTGACCGGAGCTTTCCTTTTTTTAGAATTGCAGTCATCTTTCTGACGGTCTTCGTGGTTTGCGTTCCCGGTATCAGGAATCGTCATTTCCCATGACGTGCCTCCAGGGGAACTACACGGGAAATAATTCCGTGACGTTTAATTTCGCCGCAGATTTGAGTTTACGGCTTCCCCGTGGTTCAATTTCAACGTCTGCATTATACGAGTCCTCCTCCATAATGGGCGATAAAAAGAGGGGATGATTCGGTCGGTATGTATGTAGGTACACCTTTGAGGTCCGTTTTTACGCCCACTGACTCTTTAAATGTGCAGTTAAAGTGCTTTGGCCAGCGCATCGGAGCGGGCGGTTATCGGATCCTGGACTCCCCAGACACCGATGTTCACATTTACTTACGATTGAGTTAGCGAAGTAATCGCGCTTAAGTTTCTCCGGGCTTGTTTCCAAATTTACTCAATCCCGAAATTACTTTCGTAACCTTTCTCCTCCTAGTCTCCCTCAGTAGTTTCATTTCCTCCTCTAGTATGCCTAGAATTTGTTACCATCTCTTACATTAATCAATAGTCGTGGTCGAATCTGCTAGTATAGTGCTTGGCGTAAGAATGCTCGAGCGTTTTGCTGTGATGACGTACCGGAAGCTTACAATCCCCCTTGCAAGTCTGATGAATTACCTAATAATGTGCTCAGACTGAGGCTAGATGCTGCTGGACATAGTATGTATCAGGCGTCACTTGGTGGAAACGTTTTTCGTCTAGCACATTAATTAAGAGAATACTAGGCTATTTCCACACTTTAAAATTCTAATAACCGACCACTGTTTCACTACGTATCATCTTCAAGGTGTTTATCTCTTGGGTTTACAGGCATATAAGAAAATGGGCGTGGTAGTGAAGGCATTAGGAGGAAAATTGCACTAGCAAAAGAAGCGTTCAGCAATAGGAGGGAGCTGATGACGGGGACCTTGGGTAAAGATATAAGGAAGAGGCTGGTGAAGAGCTTGATATGGAGTGTGTTTGTGTATCGTGTGGAAGCGTGAACTCCGAGATAATAAAACGATAATAGAGTATGGACGTTCGAGATATGGGTGTGGAGGAGGATGGAGAACGCGCGGAGGACGGAAAGGAAGACAAACGAGGAAGTGCATGGTAGTGGTGGGAGAGGAAATGAAACTTCTGCAGGAGATTAGGAGGAGGCAGAGTAGGTGTTAGGAAGAGATAATGAGAAGCGAAGGGTTGCGAAGTCTGTGATAGAGGGGAGGATGTTGGGTAAGCGGGGAGGGGAAAGAAAGAGAATAGGCTTAATGGCCGAGATGAAGTGTGGTAGGACGTATGATGAGACGAAGAAAGGAATATTATTGGTAGATAGGGCCCTGCACATGTAAAAAGATAGAGGATTTTAACTCAATTCCATGTGTGTAAATTATTTTAACTCGCTATCTTTACCGGTAGATCGAGAAATAGTTATGCACTAACTTGGAAGACGGGGGGAGGGATTTTAAACAGGGTGGCTGGGGAAGTAAGGAGAGGTCGGAGAAATCGGGAGAATCAAAGGAGCTAGGTGGTCAAGGTTAAGTTACGTCAACTTGGGTGGTGATCTGAAGTCAGGGGGTAGGTGAACGCTGAGGAGGGGTGACCGGATGCTGAACGCGTAGTCCTCTCAATGGTAATATTGAGCGCGGGTTTTTCAAAATGCTCGGGGAAGTCTAACTTCTTCCCCATGTTCATAAAAAGTAAAAATATAGGATTAAATTCACACCCATGGTATTTGTCAAAATTATTCTAGGCCAGAAAAAGAATGAAACAATAACCTTCTGTTCGCTTATTTAACTTGTTGGATTAGATTCTGGGGGCTGCTGGGCTTCAATGTTCGAAAAAGAGGAGGTCATCCGCTCGTTGCTGAAGGGAGATCCATTCAAGGTGTTGAAGTTAGCGCTATTTGGAACACATCAGCGCACTTTAGCGTACACGAACGACGACGAATGGAACATTTTGCGCTATCCAAACGTTTTATAACCTGCCGGTAGGTAGCAATCTGTGGTTGAACAGCAGTCACGGCCGAAGTTTTTCTGTAAATTTATTGAATTCGTTCAAAATAAGTATTTAAAAACGTTAGATTTTTGTTGCTGGGTAATTTATAACTTTACAATATGCATGTTTGCCGCCTTATACTGAAAATCAACAAACTTGACAACAATTACGGATGCCATTATCGACGTTCTTTTGTTGTTTAGCGCACATCAACTTTGCTTCGGATGTGTTTTGAAGTGCGCTACCTAGTGCGCAGTGTCTGTAACGAATGGAAGGCAAGTTAACTGTTGTGCTGCGAACTGTTTAGCGCACTAGAACGAATGGAAGGCACCCGAGGAATGCTTCGTTTCCGCGAATCACCCATTTCCACCTCGGATAATTTCTCTTCTCAATTCAACATACTTATCTTGCCTATCTTCATGACTGTACTTTTTCTAGCTATCCCAGCCTTCTACCCTTAATGTCGGTCTACAACATGTCCCGGCTCCCAATTACTCGTTTCGTCCTACTGATCTACCTTCTTTCAGACATCCTCCCGCACCTTCCTTTCATTTCCTCGCCTTCACTTTCAAGTACTACATTGTATCTAAGATTTAAGATTTTTCCGGTGAATCTGATACATACATTTTTCACGGGCATTCCACCAGGTAATAGGCATCATATTGCACTTTATTGTTTGTTTTCCTTTCCCTTCGTTCATCTTCACCTTTTATATCCTCCTCCTTGAACACAACTCTGACTTCTCCAGGAATTTCTCTCTACCCTGGGTTACGCTGCAGGGGGGAGGACCAGATATGTATTTTGCGCGGTATGAAGGGAGGAAAGATATACGAAGACTTTAAAAGGGATCGAGTTTGGTAAATGCAGATAAATTTGTCAAGTCAAATGATTTTTCTCAGTGAATTCAATTACTTTGGCGCATTTTTCAGTGATTGTAGCTTAAGACATCAGTCGTTACAAAGCGGCAATGTTGTGATTATCCTCATGCTTCCCACAGCTGCTGAGATATGGAAATAAATTTCGAATTTTGTTTCTATTATGACAGTGGAAAAATCTCCCTTAAGCCTCCTTAAGTACTACATCGCAGTAAACTACTCCTTGCGATGACGCAGCCGATAAAAATACCGCTCAGTGTAGTACTTGCCTTCTCCATCTCACCCTGAGAAAGAAAGTGAGTGCATTCCGAATAAGTACCAAGATTATGGTGCCATGAACTCCCGACCGCCTCTTCCCTTTCTACCTGTCGAGTCCCCAGTCCTATAAACAACCGACCATAAAACGATATTGCATTAACTCTCGTAATGGATCTCAGGGAGCATGCTTTACTCTTCGAAAGGCCGTCAACCATGGGTAATACCATAAGGGCGTATCGGGAAGAACATGCCAAAGGGGTTATCTGTGGGACACATCAGACGTTTTAATGAGATGAGGGAAAGAGAGAGAGAGATCGGTGAGCCATTAAGGGGAACAGTCCCTTGAAAGGGGATGGTGCGAGGAAAACGGCTTGGCGTCGACTGGACCTTGCTTCAGCTCGTCTGACCTCAAAATCAGCGAGCCAACAAGTTAGTCATACATTTCTCTTATCTTCGCCATATTTGTTTTAACGGCGGAAACTTTTAGTCTGTTTCGGCCCACTCGAATACCAAATTGAATGCATTCTCGAAATCGACCTGCTATACTCTTGAGAAAGTTCGAGTAAAGGTAAGTTTTTACACTGTTAATTTAGTTTTGCGAGTCACTTCTGCAAGAGCTTGCGGGAGGGATTACTCTGACGAAATATTTTTCGCAAGTTAGTGCTGACCCAGCTGGGTGCTGTTTACACTTGCAAAATACGCTTCTGCAAGCGACTTACGGAAATTTTGAAGAGTTCTGCGAGCGGACTTGCAGGGTCGTTGGAATGCAAGTATGCAATTTACGTTGAAAGCCTCTTGCTGCAAGTAACTTGCGAAATAAACATGCCGGTGTAAACCAACCTTAAGTTTGACGGTTCCGAGACATGGTGGCAGTCGCGCAGAGTTCCCTTTTTTAGTGGATGTGACCATTTCCTAAGAACTGGCTCCGCAATAGATAGCAAGGTAATATCTTTATCATACGTATACATATTCATGCATTCCCATCACGCCATTCCTTTTTGCGGCAGACTTGGCCAAAGATCTTAGGTAGTTGCTGCTGTTAGGCCTAGAATACTGGCTCTCTTTCAATAATTTCCTCCAAAACGCCCTATCATCACACACATCTTTCGCTTCTCTTACACTCATTTATTGCTTCATACACGTTCTCCTATTCTCAAGGCTCCTAAATCATCATCAGCTCATTCCTATTTCTGAACGCTTCATTCAATAGCGCTATTTTTCTTGTAATGTCCTTGCTACCATGCCCATTTTCTTCCAACGCACAATCGAAATGATTAAATTTTTCTACTAGCTCCAGTTTCTGCGCTCCTAAATTTATGATCAGCCTCGCTTTCTTTTTCCTGTGAATTCTCATTATTTTGGAGATATTTTTGGTCTTTTAAGGATAGAGAAGATATATTTAGCTGACCATGCATCTAATTTATTTTTATCAGTATATTTTGTTTTTCTTTAACTAAATGCATGGGTAAATGTATATCATGATGAACTCACTACAGGTATTTCCTTCGTGGCTAATTAAGAATCCCAATTTAGTCGCAGTGTTCATCTTTTTATCGTATTATTTGCCCGTAGCGTCAAAAATGACGGAAACATTTTCTGATGCTTCCATGTTGTTTTTTTTACTCTGAGGTAAAATTTTAATAATTAGATTAATTGCAATAGTTTGTTTATTCCTTATTTCCTAAAGAGACTCCTATAGCAAATGGACACATACGGAATCACGAATTGAACATTAAGCATTGGTTGTTATGAAGACGATTCACCAAAAACACATAAAAGTTATAGGAAAAAACGATATGTTTTTATCAAATTTTTCGCGATGTCGTCTCGCAAACAACATTCGATGATAAAAGCAAAAATTATACTAAATTTTATTTTTTATGGTGCTTCTCACGATTTCGTTCGACCATTATTTCTAACTAGAATTTTATATCAGTTAAAAGGTTTGGAGCGAAACGAAATATCAAATGTACGTATATATTTCAAATCGGGTTTCAACGAGCTAGTTTATGGTGCAATTAACTTGCAGCAAGGGACTTTCGACGTAAAATTGCAGGTTTAAAAGGCTTTGTGAGACCACTTGCAGAACTTTTTAAAGTTTATGCAACTCGCTGGCAGAATCGTTTTGTTACCTGTGTGAATGGTAACCAAACCAACCTGGCTCTGCACTAACTTGTGAAAAATATTTTGTCCGAGTAAAATACCCCTCAAGCTCTTGCAGGAGTAACTTGCCAGTGTGAACCCACCCTTACGTAAGTAACGGAAGAAATATTTACTAGACGGTGATTATTATCTTAGAATATATAGTTCAAAGAAGGTGGCGTGACGAACTTTAGGTGAAGCCATTTCCGCCACATTTAGAGTCCCTTGAATACTGTGATTGCCGTATGAGATCGTGAGACGGGATGGACATTCTAATGAGTTCTTGTGTTTCCTACTTTAAAGCGGAGTATTTGTAGTACGTAAAATCTTTATTTCTTTTTAGGCTAATTTAACAATGTATTGTAAACAGTAATTCGTACAGTAATTGGGAAAAAATGCTATTTTAATAGATGATCGCTGTCGCTGTTCATATAAATAATATGAAATTGTAATATAAGTGTATTTTCTGATTCTTTTCAATTTGGAAAATGCTACATATGTGGCATAGGCACTCAAGGGCAGACGATATGCTTTTAACTACTCCTACATACCTATTTCTCCTGAATTCAACATTTTATGCTCAGAAAAGGTTTGTCTAAATGTGTTTACGCTTATTGCACTAATTGTAAATCTCGGACACTCAATATGGCGGAATCGGTGAAAGAACTTTGCTTACGGCCGAGTATGCGCTCTGCCACCTCTGGTACTTTAATTACTTTTAAGATTTTTATAATTGATTTCAGTGAATTGTTCTACTATCAGAAATTTCTTTGATGGAAAATAATTAACTTATCTTCGACGCGTTGATATTTAGAAATCGTTTTCATCGAGTTTCTGACGTTGGTTTTCAGCCTTGCCTGAGGACGCCTACAGCACAGTAGGTGAAACGTCACCATCAAGAATGATGCCAACGCGGTCGAAACACGAAAACCTGCCAAACTTTTCATCAAGGTAGCTTCCCGGGTAATCTGCCGGATAACCCGGAAAGAGAGGGGTGTTTAGTGACGCCGTTTCATGACGTGCCTGGCCCAAAGAGCGCAATTATCAACAACAAGCATTGGGCATCCTTTGCTTCCTGAGTTGTCTTATTTTGGGATGGAGGTGGACGAGTTTTTCTAAAAACATCCTCTTTATCCTTTCTATCGTGCCGCACCGCCTCTCATCAACGCTCTGAAGGTACCCGACGCGAAAACAAACGCTGTACAGAGTCGCTGAAAGACTTCGAACAGGGAAACAGGATGTCGATCCATAAAAAGAGCCCGTCATGACCAGTGTGTCCGGGATGGGGATTTCTTCCCGTCCGCTCCCGGGAATTCACGCGATTTCCCGCTTCTCGAGGAAACCTGGCCGGGAAATCGGGAAACTTGCTCCTTGAAGTCAATGATAATAAAAATCTGGAGTCCGATCATTGATTGGATTGTAATTTTTCTGCAATCATATTCTTGAAGAAGCCACCCATGCTCAGAAAATTTATATAAAGTTCCTCATATTGAAATAAGTGACTCGGTGTGACTCCACATACTATGGCTCTAACCGTCCCAGGTTCCGGCGTATTATGCAATTTTCGAGGTTAAAATGGCACAATATGCCTAAAACCTTGTAAATGGCGAAATATGCATAAATCTGGGTCGGTTCGAGCAATAAAATGAGGAACCATACCGAGTTACTAATTTCAACATGAAGAATATCAAATATTTCCACAGGGTAACGCAGGAAACAGTGTCTAATAATGTAAAGTTAACGTATTGGTCGTTATTTTTTAAATATGGTTACATATGACGCGTGCTACGACACTTTGCATACTTTTTCATTAATAAACAAACGCATTATCATAAGTTTTCGTTCACTAAATATATCGATATATTTATTTATGAATATATTACGTTGTTACTAGTAGGTTACCATTATATGCAACTCTCAAAAGCGTACAACAATAATGTGTATCACTTGAATTTTAATTTGCAGTACATTACTCACATTTCCATTTATTTGTAGTACGAAGAATATTCTTTGCCATAGAGTATAGATAGTTCTAATATCCGTGATTCTTCGCGATTTGTTTACGGGCACGGTGAGCGTTTCGCCACACTTTTGTTTTTCGATTCCAGCTTCCAAATATTTGACATTAAATTACCTTGTTGTTTTCTGACACAAATAAGTATAAATCGTGAATAAATAAATAAATACAGAAAAACTAATATCTTCCGGCCAAATAATCGCGCTTTTAATTTTAATTATCAGTGGCATCCTATTGGCTGAAATAAAAAACGTTTTGTTCTTGGCCCTTACAGTAACTCATAGGTCGCGAAAGAGTTCTTTAGCGTCCTCGGAATCGGCGGACCATAGAGCGGCAGTATTTAAAGAATTGTAACAGGCGTTAATTGTAGACGGTGAATAACACCGGCGGAATATAGCGCCCCTAAATTACAGAATCAGTTACATAGTGTTTATTTTTCCTCGGCTCATAGTTATGTGGGAAGAGTATTTACGATTTTATTGCTAAAACTTCTCTTGTATAGAATCGATTTTTTTTTCTTATAAGCACTTATCCATGAGAGTAAATTAATGTTTTAATCTGTTTTCAGTTTATCACCTTGGATTTAAGTGCAATTCAATTTATATTTTTTTAAATCTGAACGAAAAAGAATTGTTCCTCATGGCAATTAAGTTTGTTGTGACTTCTTAAATGTTTTGGGAACTTTCCTTATCAATTATATGAAGCATAAAGTAACATATTGTTTAATTTACTTTCAAAATTATATATAGATGAGAATGACGGCTGCATGATATGGAATATAGGCCTTCATTTAAACTGCTATAAAATGTTATGTTACTGCTCTAATTGTAGATATTAATATAGGCTACTCGAAGGATATTAAATTAGCAAAACAAGACATGAAATGAACTTTAAAAAAGTAAAATAAACATTAAAAGAACATTACATTAACATAAAAAGAACACTTAATTAACATAAAAATAACATCAAATGAACATGAAAGAAAATAAAATTAGCAATTCCTTATCCACGTTATGAACACTCTTTGGGCACTGAAAGAACCCTTAAAGGACATTTGAGCACATAAAGACTATCTTCTTTTTGTGTTTTTTTAGTGTTCTTTCTGTCACTAAACAGTTTCTGTCACAAAATAGTAAAAGAATAATAATTGATCATTCACTAGAATATTAAATGAGCAATATTTGAACATGGACACTTAGTTTTTCTGCTAGGTTATCCACATCATACCATTGTACAAGTACATATTTCGTCAAATGTTAGCGATATTTAGTGTCGAGATATTATCGAACGAATATTGATCTGAATGTAAATTAAAATAGTTGTAAAAACATCTCGTGGGCAGGAAAGAGTCACCTTGAGCGAAGCTAACCAGAGTAATTGCATGTGTCGGTGTTGGAAAAATAGAACGGCCTAAAAGGGAGCCAGGAAAAACTCCACTCCACTGCGTGCGCGCTCTACCTTCTTACTTCCTTTCCCTGCCTCCCCGTAACTCTCGACCCAACCAACCGACACCACCATTACAAACCATTTACCGGTCCCCCGCTCCTTCTCCTAACCACGTGGACGTTCAGCCCAGCGCCGCGGCTTCATTGAGTCACTCGCCCGCTATGAAAATAAAGAAATGATGGTGGACACGCGAAATAAAAGAACGACGTCTGGGAACTCGTCGTTTTTTTTTATCCGTCAAAGAGGCACCTCTCGCGGCTTTCTCCCTCACTACCGTCCGCAGTGGCGTGGTCGTCGACATTGGCGACGCTCGGTGGAGGAAATGACAATGCACTTCAGTCACGCACACGTGAGCACGTTCTTACAACGTCAAGCGCCATTGGTTAAGCCGTGAGTACAATGAAACCAATTTTAAACTCTTTCTCCGAGGGAACTTTTGTACCACCGACAGGGGTAAGATAAAACACCACTGAGAGAATGTGGACATGAGCAGGTGGGGAACAGCATTTGTGGTTTTAAGATAATCTTTATTTTTACAGAAATTTACAAATGCCCGACTGAAAATTATTTTGCTCACTGGTTTGTCCGTGCAGGCATCACGTAAAAGCGTATACGTCTCAGTAAATTAAATGCGTATGCAGTTGAATACAATGGCATAATTGATTGTAAAATACAATTGTAACCATGTTTTATCTTTTTCAGCGGTGGTATAATATTGAGACCGAATAGAATTTGGTTCATAACGTTAACAAGTAGTCAACGAGGCGGGATAATAGCGATGAAACGACGGCACTTTAAAAGTTAAGTACTTAATATGATGTATTAATTTGGCCAGCGACGAGATGGCTGGGTATTTGATGAAGGGTTCTAGGAATTCTATCACAGGGTTTTTTTTGCTTTGATCAAAACATAAACAATCATCAGTCAGTCTTGGTGCTTCGAGGATTCGTTGTACAATTTTACACAGTATTTTCGATTTACATATTTCTCGCCATAACTATGTCGCTGCGAATTTCTCTGTGTATTGGATATAAACGAAGACATTCTGGGACATTTCAGTGTCGGCCGAGACCAATTTTCCAACCGGCCTGGACATTGGGACCATGGGCGTAATTTCAGCTTTTTAACTGAGGTGGCAAGGTCTACCGGGGGAGGGGGAGGGGTATGGAATACCTCACAGGTGGAAGGGAGGTCCGGGGGTCATCCAAAATTAGGCATGAATAATGAAGAATCAAGAAAGTTCAAGAAAGTGCCGTGCATGTAGAATTGTATTTTCCAATTTTTTGTAAAGAATTGAGATTTTTACTTCAAAATTCTGGGGTGGAAAAATACTGGGTTGGACAGTTCTGGTGTGGCAACTGCCACCCCTTGCCACCCCAGAATTACGCCACTGATTGGGACAAACCCTTCAAGCCGGGACTGCCCTGGCCAATCCGAGACGTATAGTAAGGTGTAGTGAAATATAATGAAATATTAACAAATTTTGGTTGGATTTAGATACGGTGAGAGATTAAAAGTGATAAATATGGATTTAATAGAGGGCATGTACAGTGATTCGTGGTGGAGTTTGATGATTCTTGAAGCCAGGCAGGAACTATCCTAGAACACGCTAGTCCATCAAAACAGTTGCTGAGCCTTTTTTCATTGGTCACCATTACAATAAATTGATTAATTTAAGTAAACCATTAATATTAAATTTTGATGGTAACAGTATCAACAAAGTATACATTATACAGCTATTACCTATTAGTTAGTAATTCATGGGATGAATCTTAGAGGTAGTGTTTTAGTGACGTGACAAAGGTGTTAAGACAGAAGAGGTCTAGAGAAGGATAAATATCGGATAGGGAGTTGAAAAGAGATGGGGTTTGTTGTAAAATTTATCTTTTAGATATATTTTAGACCTGATATAATATACCGTTTTGGGTATATTTCTGATTGATTTTCTCCACTCTCGGAAGCCTTTTCAAAGGTCACATTACTTCCTCACACATTCTCACCCTTCAGCTCAGCAAACGTTTAACATTTGCATTCATTCAAGACTCTTATCACCAATCTCTTATCTAAATGGCAATTAGTATCCATTTCTCATGCACTACTAGCTCCACGCACCTATTTTGCCTTTTCTTGATTCCCTAAAGCAATTTACTTTCACATCTTTCTTTGCCTTTCTTTTCGTCCATCATTCTTTCTCCATTCTCCTCCTCAACAGCATCTGAATCTCCTCCAGTATCTTTTTATCTTCCCTCCCAAGGGTACAAGTATTGCATACAATACGCTCGTATAATGACACACTTGATATGTACCTCCTCACTGATCTTTGATTGATGTCCATACTCAGGGATCCTGTGATTGGTCCTATCCTATTTATGTGTATATCTTTAGCTAGCGCAATACTCCTTCTGATACTATTCGTACTATGTCCGTTTTAATCCAGAATGCCGTCCATGTAAACATATTCTGTTCTATCTAATGCCCTCCTTTTATTCGTGATTTCGACTCTTTGTTTTTCATGCATATGCCCGAAACTAGACTACCTATGATGATGAGTAATTTCATGTATGAATTAATCAAATGATGGCGGTGTTGATGATACAAATTAAATGTTGTATCATGCGTTATATTTCTTGGTATCCATCTCTTCTACATTCCGAGCTTTTAGCGGTCAATTCCATTTATAAATTAATCAACTTCTGACAGTGTTGATGATACAAGTTAAATATTGTGTTAAGCGATACTTTCCTTGGTATCCATCTCTATATTACGTGCTTCCAGCGGTCCGGGTGAGAGACGGCGTGGGAAAATGAAAAGAGGAATACTGAGGGAGAAATGCTTACAGCGGAAAATCGTCGGACAAAATGCGTACGAGGATGAGTGATATGCGTTAAGACGCGGTCACGACGTGATGGCGTCACCCTCTCGGGTTTGTAATAATAATCCAAAGAATCTCGTCGATGTTGGGGATAAATAATGGCAGGGATGCTGACGCAAATTCCCGCTCGTCCAAGCCAAAGAGCCGAAAAACCACATGTGTTCGAATCGTTTACGCCTGTAACGTTTTCCGCTAAATTTTATGATCACCAAACGCAATTAATCTGAGTATCGTTGGGTCTATACTCATATCTAGGAACAGTCGAATGAGGTGGAATTTACGCACAGGAATAAAACTATAATTCCAGACAGCCGTCCTCCGTGTCATAGATAATAGGACGCATGAAGATGTGAAGATGGCGGCTGCAAATGTCATCCATAGCGATAAACTGTTGTATAGGCAGAATATAATCCGATAGTGTGCGTGTTGGGAGACTAGGAAGAACATTTCGTTCAGCCAACCAAAATATATAGTACACTAATGATGATACGGCAAGAAAATTTTACATAAAAATGGATGTGACAATAGTGTGTTTCTAATTCAGAAAAGCAGTTCAAAATGGCTTTAATTCTTATGCTGGGAAAATGATTTTCAGGGTCTCGAGGTAAAACTTGTTCTATAAACTTCAAAAAAGATAATGAGTTAGATTTGCATGGTCTTTAGTAACACGATGCGGGACTGCGGAGATAAGTAGATAGGAACCTTCCTAGAAGCCAGCGAAATTGGTGGAACACCTAGTATGATGTGTGGCTACAGATCAGTACAAAATTTGATAGTTCGCTGTATGTGCAATTTGAAATTCTCGTCTTACAAACTGTTCTTTAAACGTCATAAACTATAATGACTGTTTTTTTTTACTGGGTACCACGAAATGGCCGCGGAGTGTTGAAAGGGTCGATCTTTTTGGTTCGAGAAGATGTCGCTTTAGGGGTGATGGAGCTGCGGTCGGAGGAAGGTTGCGGTGGTGGTGGAGGTTGGGCGAATTGAAAAGGGGTGACGTTGGAGGGTGGAGTGAGAGAGCTGGTGGGTAGGGTGGTTTGAGGGTTGTGAAGTAAGGGAGAGAGGTGGGGGAGATGGATGCAGAAGGGGGAAAGGGAAGGAGGGGCTCTCTGAACCGGGCACTCCAATCCCGCCGCCTGATTAAAAACATTCCCGGGCGTAAACCGCGTGGGACACGCTCTCTACCCAATCATGGCGGACAATCAACCGAGAATAGTACTCTTAATTTCCTCCGCAGCAGCACCGCGGCAGAAATTGAATCCCCCACCCCTCCGCGACCAACAATCCTCCTCTTCGCCTTTTATACCCCGAAAACCCTGGTTACGCCCGTACACTAAAAGGTTTTCGGGGAGGGGGAAAGGGGAGAGCAAACACCCTCGGTAACCCCTGTTCCCTCCCAGCTTTTGATTCGATGCACCACGCTTTTGCAGCGCGCACTCTAAGTCCGAGTCACAAGCCTCTCTTAGAGTTTCCCTGCAACGATAAATCGTACGTAATTTAGACGCAGTAACTTCCCAAATAGTTCTTGTGCAGTTGGACAAACTTAAGAAACTTTTCGTATTCGAGTTGGAGTATGTCATGAACAAGACTGTATTTGAATTAACTTCGGATTAGGCTTGTTAGACAAGTTTCAGTTCATAAACTATGAGTCCAATCCGTTGCTTTTTGGCGTTTTTATCATAGCTCCAAAATTCTTTGAAAAAATGTTTGCGTTTCCATAGCTCGGTAACTAAAGAGTTTTGATCACGTGTTTATGGGACAAAACAATGCTTAAAATCAATTCCCCTGTCACCTCCTGAGGTATTGTATTCGTAGTCACCCTGTGTATCACGTGACTTTTAGTAGCCAGTTCTAAGAAATGCTATCTTTGAATTTACTTCGGAATACCTGATAAAGTTAGTATTTAACAGGGGCAAGGGCCCAGTCACATTGACACAACGGTTCCCGTAAGATTACCGAAGTTAAGCCCGTTGGCCCCGGGCCGGGTAATTTTGGGCCCGGACGGTGGTTGGATGGGTGAGCATAAATACCTTCACAGCGGCGCTCTTGTCCCCTGTCTGCATGTGGCAGACAGGCATTGGGTTGGCACAATGGACCAAGAATGTCTAAATGACAGGGCTCCTGTCTAAAGCCCCCCTATAAACAATCTATCTCTCTAGTATTTAACAAATCTTGAAGTCTCGCGAAGGTTGTAGAGGTTTGCCACCCAAGTAGAAAAGTATGAACCTAAGAACACGAACAATTCACAATTTTCACGTATCAATTCTGTTATATTTATGAAAAAAGCTGAAATTTTAAAAATATATTACTTTTTATTTCGTCTAAAATATTGAACAATTTTTAAGTATCGTAAGATCAAACTTTTGTCTCGTACCATGTGTCTTATTGGGGCTTTGCAATGTGAACTCACATTATGTTAATAAAAAATTTTATTTTTCGCGCTGCGTTCCTGAGGGTCACTAGACAAATTAGCTATCAACGGATTTGCTTCGGGTATGAGGGGACATATTTTGCCACATAAATACGAAGTACTGTGAAATTTCGTATATTTGCCTCCCCATTTCGATGATCCTTCGAATTATATATTGCCGTCAAAAAACCTCGTGAATAAAAACCGCGTTATTTAATTCAACTGCGGGAAAAGTTCTAATAAAATTTTATTAAAGACATCATTTATGAATAAATAAATCAAAATAATAATTGATCGCGAATATTTCGCGACTCACTGATACGAATAATCAATACCTAATAAAGGAAAGGAGCGTTCTTCATTGCGTTGGCCATGTGGAGAGAATGGATGAGTGTAAAAAAACCAGAAGGGTTAAAGATAGTGGAGTCAATGAGTGGATTAAGGGGTGGACCAAGAAAGTTATTGATTATTGCGATTGAAGAGGCTCATGATAAGGAGAATATTAGGAGTCTTAGCAACGTGAGAACATGTATGAAGCAATGCATTAATGCGACAGAAGGGAAAGAGGTAATGTGTAGGAAGTTATTGAAATAGAGTCGGTTTCCGAGAACTAACAAGTAATTCAGCCCTAAATGAAACTGCCTACACCGAAAGAAAACAGCGTGATGGATATGGACGTATTAAATAGGAGCCACCATGCAGCTCCTGTCTTTATTCTCAGAATTATTATCGTTGGAAAATATATCTAAATTTTCTTGCATTCTAATTAATTTCCACTAATTCTGGAGGTAGTGATGGTGCAACACTTTGCTGGATCTGAGATAAAACTCCCTCCCTTGAAGATAAATTGGAAAAAAATTGTTCAAATAAAACAATAAGTACCACAATACTTAAAGAGGATCTGACAATTTCCATTGCTCTTCTTGTTATCTTATTTCGGAGAAGTGTTTAGTTTAACTCTGATTTTAGTCCAGGTTTAAGTATTGTGTTCAACGGCCTATTCCACCTTATGTCATCTTCCTTTCCTCGTTTTCATGTCCTTACCCACCCCCTGCCATCATCCCTTCAACCCCTTAACCGCCCCGCCCTTCAAAACGGACCCTCGCGTATCTCTTCCACTTCTCCCCGAAGGCACGTAAAAAAAATAAAATCAACGACGAAACCTCTTTTATTTTCCTTTTCTCCTTATTTGTTTCTCTAAACTCCTCCTCCTCACACTATCCCCCAGTCTATTTTCGGGTCAGTTCACAAGGAAAGAAGAAAAATAACTTAAGAGCGTAAGATGACCTAAGGAGGTTAAGCTGGAACGTGAGATTAACGTGATTGTGAGTAAATTAATTTAGTGGGTTTTCGGATTTTTCAAAGAAGTAACGCTTGGTAGTGTCCCACAAAATGTTTTTAACATTGACCGGATTTTATGTTCCTCCACATCATCAGAGTGAATGAAACATTTCTGAAAGTTTACTGTGTTGAAGTTAGCGCGCAAGTCGGATCACATTTAAGTCGGTAGTTTGAACGAGAGTTTTCCCTAGTAAAAACAAGGACTATAATTAAATTTTATTTTAAAGTTTAACCAACTGTAAGAAGCGTTAAGTACAATGCAAGATTCATGACACAGAAAATTTGTTTTAAATTACTGAAATTCTCAGTAGTTGACAAAATATACATGTTTAATGTTTTAACTTGGCTCATTTCTTTCACGCCGTATGCTGAAAACGTCTTCACAACCAAAGATGTTTTTTCGATTCTGTAAAATTTACTGCGTTGATTAATTGATCAATTTTTTTAACAGTTAGAAAAATCGTACAAACAACACACTTAAATTTCTCACTAGATCTTTACTTTATAACTTCCTCATTTTTACTGGTCTTATTTTTACTTACTTCGTGAGTTTAATCGCATATGTATTACCCAATATTTGAACCCCTTCCCGTTCATCAATCTTTCCCAAATTTTGGATACGTGTTTAATTTGATGACAAAATCTTGGTTAATCTTTTCGAATTTTTCACGTTGCCAGATTTTATTTAATTAAATATTTTTGATTTAAGTACATAGAGAAAACATTAATAAAGCATTACGCATTGAATTGTAAAACTATGGAAGCATTGCAAAACATTGTGAAACAAAGATTACTAAGACAGGAGTAGTAACGGAATTTAAAGAAGCTAAAGAAAATTTCAATGATTGTTAAATTAATAAAAGTGTGAAGACTAAAAAGTATAAAATAGTGCATTTTGAAATAAGATCAGTTGGTATTTGTATCGAAGCGTCCAGTCTGCTAATTCCTCAATTTCACCTGCTTTCTGCTCACCTTATACCACCTACTTCACATATGCACTACGCTACGTAAGTAACTATGTACTACGCTACATATGCGCATTTATACTAACCTTTCATACTCATAAAAACTTTTCCTTTCGTAAACTATTCACTTAAACCTGTGATGTGAATCTATTTCTGGACGCCCTGTTGGAAATGTTGACCTTTTCCTCCTGGGTTCCCGAGATGGCGCAGCGGTCGAGCAGTTTCTTCTATTCGCTATACCCACCACCCATGACTATTCCCGCCTTCAGCTTAAACTAGCCGCGCTTTACGAAGCGTTTCACACACGCTCTTCCCCTAACATTTTACATTTATCTCCGAACTTTATTCCAAATATTTCTTTACGCACTTTTCTCCGCACTTCCCAATCGAGGTTTCACACCTTCTTCTCTGGACATAAGTGAATCATGTCATTTAAAGATTATGTGCGAGCTCTTAAAAGAACTCTTTCCGTGGAATGCCTAATACGCTACAACATTGACGAGACTACAACTACACCCCCGTCCAATTATCAACCCTCTCGGGGGATTTTTTTTCTTAAAAAAATACGCTTCAACTTTGGAGAGACTACAATTACAGCCCCCTTCAATCATCAACCCTCTCGGGGGATTTTTTTCTTTAAAAAATACGCTACAACTTTGACCAGACTACAACTATACCCCTCTCCAGTCATCAACCCTCTCGGGGGATTTTTTTTCTTTAAAAAAAAACGCTACAACTTTGACCAGACTACAACTACACCCCCCTCCACTCATCAACCCTCTCGGGGGATTTTTTTCGTAAATGGCCATTTGTCTTAACTTCCTTTACCTCATTTTCTCACTTTCCCCATTTTCCACCACTGACAAATCTTTTTCTCTGTATTCCCGTTTACTTAAAATTGCATTTTTATTCTTTTTTTCACCTATAAATGCCTTTTTCCCGTTCGAAAATGGCCATTTCCAGGCCGCGAACCGTCCCACCCTAGCCCCCCTGTTTCACTCCATAGGCCCGCAACCTTGTTGGGGGGGTAGGGTAAAGGCATATTGTAGACGTGAATTTACTCGGTATCCCTCTAGCGGGACTTCCGAAAATCTCGGAATTACGAAAATATCACGAAAAATACGCAAATTTGGTCATTTTAAACTTTATTTTCTCGAAAACTAATAACCTCACGCCTTTTTTTCTTACATTTCTTATATGCACATTCCTATCACTTTCCTTTCCCATTTATCTAATACCCCTTACTTTTATACGATTTTCACAAAAAAAAATTCCAGACCTATGATTCATTTACCGACCAGTTTTTAAAAAGTGTTTTTAAGGTATATTAATATGAATAATCTCTCTCTGGATTACTAACCCGTACCATCCCCCGTGGAAAATGGCTTATATTTTTTTCGCAAGTATGTCGAAAATTATAATGGTAATTGGCTAATAATTTGTAATCGTTGGAAAGGTGATATCTTATTTCTGCATATTGAGGCTGAATTCATAGAACTTTATATGAAGTGATAATATCTCGCTCAAACTACCTTAAGCGCACTCGAAAGAAATTCGTTTACATGCATGGAAATGCGTTCTTTGCGTTCACAATGGTCACGGACGAAATGTTTTGTGTACAATTATCAAATTTGTTCCAAATACGTGTCTAAATTTAACATTGTAATTGAAAACTTTACCTAATTAATGTCTGACGCATTTTCTATAAAATCAATACAAGGCAACTATCGAAACCAAACACCAATCCCTGTGGGTTTAGCGTCGGAAACGATTGCAGGTTGAAAGAGCTGAGGCATTTCCACCCCATCCGAATTCAGGCTCTCTCGTTTTGTAGGCCTTTCCTTAGCGCGTTTTCCGGAAGCGCGGGGATTTCTCAGTGGGGTGGACCCGAAAGGAGACAGCACATCCAAAGCCGCGTTTAACGCGCGCGGAGGGGTTTCTTCTGGACCAATTCATTTGAGTATTCAACCAGCTGATTGGACACTCCTTATCCTACATCCCAATTTCTGAAGCAATGTCTTGCCTGTTTTACCTCCCAAGGATGTCCCGCCATTAGATCCCTCTTAAATTCCTCCCATCGTTTACCTCCTCTTATTTCGTCCCGAATTCCTATCCTCTTCCACGCTTCCCAAGTTTTCCCTTCCCCTCTATTACCCTCTTCAAAATGCCTTCAGCGCTGTCCCACTGGGGGATTTCATTTCATCTTGAAGCGGCACAGGATGCGATTGGCCGCCATATGAGTCCTGAGGTGGTCCCGCAAACGGCGGAAAGCCGTGAGACGGGAAACCCATCGCGTCCCCAATTGGTCGTTTTTTTATTTAGAGTTGTTTTTAAAATTTAGAGTCAGTTGTTTTTATTGTTTAATCGTTCCGAATGGAGAGAGGGATATCCTGAAAAGCATTTTGTCATGGCGAAATGTAACTCGAAGACATGAAGAGTAGGTATCTCAGGTGAAGAGTATTATCAAGTATTAAAGTCAACCTATTTCTTTGCCTTTCGTAGGATGTTTTCGTTTTTTAAGCATAGGTTTGTTTTGTTGATCATCCCTGTATATCAGATGAAGTGAAGTAGGTAATAAAGATTGCTAATTATTCATGCTAATGGAGATTTTGTAATTTTTAACTAAGCTTGTTTAAATGGTTACCACTCTATCCAGATTACCCTTTATTATGAGATCCCATAGTTCAACTTGAAACTGATAGGAGGCGCGGTTTCTCAACAGGTTATCCTTGTCTTCATTATATAGGATGTTTCACTCTGCTAATAATCTGGTAAGTGAACATTCGAATGATCATGCATATGACGTTCATTCCTCATGTAAAATGGAAAATTATACGCATGAAAAATTATGCGCGCGACCATTCGAATAAAATTAGAACATGTTCTATTTTTCATCCCATGACCCCGTGAATAACCGTTTGATACGAGCGCACTAAGTCCATCTTGGTAGTTTTGATCAATTAAACCTCCAAAATTTCATGGGAGTACGATGATTAGATATGTAATAGTTCATGCAGTAGTTCTCACATTTGTTACGCGTCATGCTGTGTTTACATCAACGATTACAGAAAATTACGGAGTAACACGGAATTGGCAAAATTTGGAGAGAAAAAAATGGCATCTCTACCTAAGTACTACCGAACGATGTAAAAAAAACCGTTCCGACAGATTTTTCATCCGCTTCAGCCGGAAATTTCTTGTGAACCGATATACATTAGCAATAGACGCACCACTGCACATTATTTCAGCATCGAAATATCTCATAAAAGTTCACCATGTAAGACCGAATCTAATCATATCTTCATTTAAATTAACTCGGGAATCGATTCTTGAGTATTTGCCTCGTCAAACAGCATAAAAACTAGGTTTTCTTTTGGAGCTTAAGCATATTAACCCTAGAGATCCCGCGCGTTACCGCTTCTGACGTCTTAACAAATTGCAATGACGTCAGACACGGTGAGATTCGTGGTTGTCCCACGCTGGATCAACATTTGGTGAAATACCTATGATGAAGAATAAATCATTAGTCACTCCCGAGGCAGATGGTATCTTAATCGCCCTTTGCTGACAAAATTAACTGTATCGTTGTACGTGGCTCTGGTAGTAAATCGATTAACTTCCATCACAGATAACCGAGAGTGCCTAATTATTGTTATCTGCCCGTCACTCAACTGAAAAATAGATTGCAGCAAATAAATCACTTGACGAAATCATGACTCTCCAAAGAATACGTTTCTGGTAGGTTTTTTTACCCAAGAGACTCCATTTCCAGTTGTGTTGAGCAACAAACTGTAGCTAATATTTTTGTCCCAAGTTCATGTCGTATTTACTCAAGTTACAAATGTTGAGAATACTTTTCAAGCTACTCTATAATGTTAAGCGGTGCCTTATGGACCTTCAGCAATCCTATGTACTGACTGGGCCCCTTAATAAGTACACGAGCGCATGTGCAATTCTATTGAAGCTTCAAAAGAATTTAGTACATCACCCTCAAAATAGAAAGTGAATTCAGGCAACGTCAAAGACGAATTTATATGACGACAAAGAATGGACTTCGTATCAATTCTTCACAATAAATTCATGGACATGGGCGCCTTTTTTGACGAATCATTGCAGAAAGTCGGCTAAAGAGCGAACACATCAATGTGTTCTATGTTCGGCTTTAACTCTCGGACGGTGGCGCTAAACGCACATTTTGGACTAATTCGGTGACATCATATGTCCGGCAGTCCTGAATAACTTGTTCCTTTGAAGCCCTCAAAAGTCCACTCTGGAGAATGACGTCCTGGTAGCTTAAGTGGCTAACGCATTCGTCACGATATCGTGGGATTCGGTTTCAAGTCCCGGCCAAGGCGAACGATTTTTCCTCCGTGGAATTTCACTCTGAGCTAGTGGTGGCACTAAAATAAGGCAACAGTTTCATTGCAGCTGTTTCGCAACCGAAACAGTTCCGTGAAACACCCTGTTGCAGACAGCAGCTAGAGGCACACCAAACAACAGGCGGTCGATTGGCGCTACTAGAACATTGCTGTTAGTTCTGTATTCTATGTAAAAGAAATATTTCAAAAAGTAACAATTTCATTTGGATTCATAAAAGATACTTCACAGTGATAATTCTATCTGCAACGATGGGCGGACATGTGCTGGAGAAATAAACCGGCAACCTCCGGCAGCAGATTCAAATACAACAAATTGTAGCTAATAACCACAACGCAGCCACACGTGCATTGCAACTGGAACAGGATGGAAGAAGAAACAGTCAATTTCAGCTATCAGTTTCCGCAGCACAGCACAGGGCGCAACTGCGCGCGACGCGGCTGCGGCACGATCACGGAACTAACGTGTTGTTTCCAACAGTTATTTGAAACAGTTGTCTGACCGAAGCAGTTGCGGCTGCAGTCGTTTCACTCCGACAACACTTTATTCCACCACTACTCTGAACCCTATCATTCATTCATTACAGTAATCTACCGGTTAGAGGTAGGTTGTGATGAAAGTCAGAGAATATCCAACGAACTCTTACACGTGCTGTGCCCTTTCTACCTCTTGTATTTCTTTCTTCATCTCAGCATAAGTCCTACCTTTCTTCATCCCGTCCAAAAAATCGATTCTCTTCCTTCCCCTTCCCCGCTTACCCAACATCCTTCCCTCTATCACGACCTTCAGCAAACCATCGTCCCTCATTACCCCTTCCAGCCACCTACCCTGCCTTCCCCTAATCTCATCTATAAGTTTCCTCTCCTCGCCCACCATGTCAAGCACTTCCTCATTTGTCTTCCTTTCCGTCCAACGCACCTTCTCCATCCTCCTCCACACCCACATCTCAAAAGCCTTCAGCCTATTTTCGTCTTCCTTTCTCAAGGTCCACGTTTCTGCCCCATACAACGCCACACTCCATATCAAGCTCTTTACTAGCCTCTTTTTTACATCCTTACTTAAGGTCCCCGTCATCAGCTCCCTTCTATTATTGAACGCTTCCTTCGCTAGCGCTATTCTCCTCCTAATGTCTTTGCTACTATGTCCTCTTTCTTCTAGCGTACTACCCAAGTAATTAAATTGTTCTACTTGCTCCAGTTTGTGGCTTCCTACTCTAATCACCAGCTTCGCTTTCTTTGTCCTACCAAATCTCATTACTTTTGTTTTCCTATTATTTATCTTCATTCCGTATTTCTCACACTGCTTTTCTAGTGCATCTACTAAAGTTTGCAGTCCTTTCGATGACCGACTCACCAACGCCTGGTCGTCTGCGAATCTAACCGACTTTATCCACTGGCCTCCTACTTTCATTCCCACGTCTAGCTCATCCCATGCCTCTCTTACCATTTCCTCAGAATAGATGTTAAAAAGTAAAGGCGACAACGGGCACCCTTGCCGTACCCCGCGACCTATAACTGCCCACCCTGATTCACCGTCCGCTACCCTTACCTGAGCCCTCTGACCCATATATAACTTTCGGATGAGTCTCCTATCACGCCAATCTATTCCTATTCCTATCCTGAACCCTATCAATCACACTTATTTAAATCGCGTTATAAATCACGAATTATAGTTACGGAATGAAGCGCCCTTCAAAAGTTACATCGTCAAGACTGTCATGGTATCCGTTGTGTCGGTCTGATCTTAAAGAGGTATTCGCGCCAGAAACATTTTTGGCTAAGATTTTTATCTGCTCGCAGCCTCAGACTCAGCGCGTGACTCGGGTGTCAACATTGAAACGAGGGTCATCCTCGAGAAAGCGTTTACTTGCGCAATAAAAAGCTTTACTGCTCTTGAAGGGAATCGTAAAAAAGTCACGAATTTCGTCCCTGAATGGTTCCCAAAGGACCGTACATCTCCCGGTCCTATTTTTCCCCGAAAGACAAGCGAATGCTCTGAAGCAGGAGATAAGAATTCCTTCGCATTGAACAATAGTAAGCGCGTAACTGTTCCATAAGCAGCGTGACAAAACCGGGATTGTGAAGCATTTTCAGGAAATTAAGTTGTATATCTTTTCCGTTCAGTGTTTCGAAAGTGTTAGCGTAAGGGTGGCAAATCACTTTTGTCGTAAAATAATGAAGGCACAAAGCCATACACGCTACGTCTGGGTAGAGACATGAGTCGTAAAGCTTAAGTAGAGACTTTAAACATAAAAATCTCCCGGCTCTGTTTAACTTATTCCCGCCTCTCATTCCTACTGCGAGATAACTTCTCACTGCTTGCCAAACCAAAGAATTTCTTTACTTACCCGCGTAAAAATGTTAACGTTTGCGCCAAATTTGGGCCAAATTTATGTTTGGATTAAGTTTCGCCCAAATATCGGCAATAAGAATCCTAACTAAAAATGACGTCTAAATAGTTATACTTGGGCCAATTTACTTAAATAAACTTACTACAAAGTTGTGACACCATTCGGGGAAGTTTAGCTAGTTTTGTGCTACTTTCATAAGTTAATTCATATACCAAATTCACTCCACATTTTTCCAAAATTAGCGTTTTATTTTGAATAAACAATTAATTTAGGTAATGAATAATATATTTTGAGTCCTAGGAATAAATTACTCTGCCTAAAAATTTATTTCATCAGTCTAGGTATAGCTACATTATGACTTCCACGTAGCTCACTGACATCTACATCTACAAAATACCCTGCAAGTCACCTCAGGGGTGTGTGGCAGGGGGTGAGTATTCACCAACATGCATTACACTATACCTTAAAGTTAGTGTAACTACAACTAATTATGCATTAGCATAAATCGCTAATGCTTGTCACGAGGCGAAGCCTCACAAGCATGCAATACACTACAGATATGTTCCCAATGGAAAGGGACCATTATTATATATGTATTTTGAAACTACATAAATGGACAGAGACTAAAGAGTTATACTGAAAACATGCACGGCGTGGTTTTAAAGGTTACGCATAGTTTTATCGATTATCACTTGTTCATATGAGGTAAATATGATGGAAATATTGCCAAACTCCGCCATCAGTTCATGCCAAAGGACCTATTAAAACACCAAGCGTATTAATTTTTCGTTCACTACACTTGTGTTGAAGTCCATTATTTTTTATGAGACTCATTACAACAAAGTGAGACATGATACTCATGTTTTAATTTACTTCCGAGCTATCTTTTCTCTTTAAATATCAATTTTCTCTCACTTTTTGCTAACACTTAAATATCGACTGGCCGTGTGTAGAACTTGCTAAGCACTTGGCGTATTGCGCAAAAAGTATTACAGGTAACGTTGCTTTTGGCTACTCTGTAAGTGACGAACGGCGATCTAAGAGTCATTGACTAACGTCTCATCCGACGGGTGGAGTACTGCACATGGAACTCAAGTACGTATCCAGATCTAACTGAAAAATCTCCCCACTGACAGGATTCGAACTAGTGGCCCTCAGGGTGGGTAGCCTGTACTGTAACCACCTCACCAACTCCATCCTTGACGGTTCTTATTCAGAGAGTATCTTCAAAATCTTTCATTCTCCCTCTTCGTCACGCATAGGTTGTGGTTTGACGTGATGAATCCGTCTGTGTTAAGGCGGGATAAAGATCGACGTTTTCTGATGTGAGACAGAAACGAACGGCTGACGTTCGTGAAGCATGGTGATTGGGATGTGGTGGAAGGTATTACGGTCCCAGACGTTCACGGACGATTAACGAATCTTGTCTTAAGTCTTAACTTTTCCGTCACGCGGCAGCCATTCACAGGTGAGCTTATTTTTTCAATATTTGCAAAATTCCATTCCCAGATTGCTCGTCTCACTTTTTAACTATGAAATGAAACATAGTAAACCTTCTCGAAGCAATATCCTTCAGTATTTTTAGCAGATTATTCATATTTTGATTGCAAAATATGGAAATAAACAACTACTTAGCAACAGTTGGCGAATTCAGTTGGCAAAAACGGTTAACAATGGGCGCTGATGCTCCAGTCAGTCGTAATACACTCCCCCCCGACGGAAAGACGACGGAAAACTGAACGCCACAGTCCGTTTCCGTTACGTCAGAAAAGATCGATCGTAATCCCTCAGCAGGTAATACTCAGCGGGAGTCGAGGTGCTTGCTTGCGTCGTTTGTGGGGTGCGCAGCTTCGACTTTCAGAAGTTCCATTCCGAAGCCGTTTCATTCTGTCCCCCTGGGATATAATAGCACTGATCGATAGCTAATTTGATATATTTTCAAATGAGATGTTGGCTCTTTTATTCCATCCATGCTTAACGGTGAGTATAGTTTGACGTCTAAAACTTTACTTGACATTTAATTACTTTTTTTGCAAATGAAAAAGTAACTTGGTTTCCTTCCACAGATTTATTTTCCTGGTACGACATGTTTCGACACAGCGGTGTCATCATCAGGTACAAAATTTTAATAATTTCCAAGAGGTATATATACTCTTAAGGGACTTGGTGGAAGGTAGGAGAGGGGGGGAAGGGGGTGTTAAGATTATGTATACCTCTTGGAAATTGTTCAAATTTTGTACCTGATGATGACACCGCTGTGTCGAAACATGTCGTGCCAGGAAAATAAATCTGTGGAAGGAAACCAAGTTATTTTTTCATTTGTGAAATTCAACTTCCACATAGTTGAGCTTGAAACCATGGAACTTTTTTTTTGTTTGTTATTAGCAAATTTAGCACAAATTCAGTTTTCTATTGTGTAGAGAGATCAGGAGATAGGTCTTTCTTTCATCTACCAAGGTCAACTCGCAGGCACATCGGGGTCTTGAAATGTTTACCTCATTGCAAATGAGATTTGGTCTCTTGTATTTCATTCTGTATTATAGTGAGTATAGGCCGACATTATTGAATTTAACTATTTATTGTTTGTATGCCACCAATAACTTTGTACAAAGTAAGTTTTTTGATTGTTTAGAGAGATCTATAGGATATCTTTCTTTTTTATGCTTAAATCAACTCGTTAGCACATCGGAATCGTGAAATGTACTCATCCTTGCAAATGAGATGTGGTCTCTTGTATTTCATCCCGGCTTTTCAGGTTCCAGGCCGTCTTTTTATTCTCCAGGCCGTCTTCTTCTTCTCCAGGTCGTCTTTTGTTCTCCAGGCCGTCTTCTTCTTCCCCAATCCATCACCTTCTCCAAACCGTCTTGTTTCCTCTCCAGGCCATCTTCTTCTCCGGGACTATCGGTTATTCTCCAGGCCATATTTTATTTTGAATATGCGATAAATCTGCCGGTTAGGGTTGCGTCTTATTGGTTGAATGTTTACATATTTTTTATTTCTATTTTATATTTCTTTTCCTGAGATACTTAATTCTGGCTAGTTTTCAGGATTCTTCATCCGTGAATTCTTCTGTTTTCTAGGTTTTGCTTCTTAACTAAGTTTTCAAATTCATTTAGAAGTTCATTTCTTAGACGAAAGAGAATTATTTCACTGAAGTCTTCTCTCCTATTATTCATGTGGTTAAGTATGTGCTTTCAGTTTACTTCCGTTCTTAGACAGTTTGATAGGGGAAGAAGAGGAAATAGAATAGGTTTTATGGATGGGGTGACGAAGGGTAGTACGTATGCTGAGATAAGGGAAGAAATACTGCCGGTAGATAGGGCCCTGCAGTTGTAAAAATCAAGAGGATTTTACTCACTTCCATTAAAACCTCACTGAACCGGGAGATTACCAAATAAATAAAATAAATCCCCTTCAAAAACCATCCAACCAGGTATCGGAAATGAGGTACCATCATGATCTGCGACACAAGCAAGAACACTCAGCTTATATTTTAAATTCTGTGGTCATAAAAGTCTCCGTTACAGCTGATCTGCGACACAAGCAAGAATTCTCAGCGCATATTTTAAATTATGTGGTTATAAAAGTCTCCATTATTGCCGTTTTGACGCGAATTGCGAAAATGTTATGCTCAGAGCAGGGGGAGTTGGGAGGGAGGGGGCCCGGCGTTAAAAACCTGCTTGTGGTTACGCGGTGCGTTTATTCATTGACGGATGGATTAATTTCCAAAGTTGAAGGCGGCGATGCCTTATCTCTCGGACATTTTCTCATTTATAAAATTAAATCGTGTGCCGTGTAGAGAGAAAGACAGAGAGAGGATGGGATCCTAGCAGGTGATTTCACGGCTTTTTTCTCACACCTCAGCGCCGCGTTGTGAGTTTTAAATTGGATTGTCACGACCGCGATCCCTTCTTTTCTTACGTCCCCCACGACCTTATTATTAGTTGGTACTCTTCTTACATTTGTTCCTCCGTTTGCTTTTTTTTTTCGTTAAATCCCTCCCAACCCGAATAATTAAACTGTCCACCGCAATTACTTCGCGGCGTTGTGGATGTCGAGGCATCACCAAAAGCGTCTTGGTGATTAAAATTCTTTCGAAATGGGCTGCATGATATCCTTTAGTTACTTCTCCCTTTAAGAATATCTCCTCGGTCAACTCCAGACTCTTAACCACTTACAGGGGAACTTGGTATTCTCACGAGTCCAACTTATGTTTGGTAATTCATTTGAGTCGGACGCGAGTTTTTTCTTTATTTGCATGAAGGATGAAAAGAAGAAATATTTCACTCCTACTCACTCATGCTTACTTAGTTACACTATCTATTATTCTAAGTGTTTAGTTTAATTTTGATCTGAGGTCCTTTAACGAAGTTATTTTTTTAATAAAAGGAAATGAAAGGTTAATTTATGAATGAGGAGTGAAATATTTATTCTTTTCATCCTTAAGTTTATGACGAAAATATATGACAAGCCCACTTCCAAAGCGTCCCCTCTTGTCGTAGATATAAGGGATACTCAGATGAGGCATTAAATAACTCTGTGAGTCAAAATAAATTCTGAATTCCAAATTTTTGTTCGCATTGATTAAAAAATACTTCTTCTACAAACTACATACCTTAATATTTAGAAATAACGAGTTAGTTACAAAAATTCACATTTTTCGACGAATATATTTTAATGAACACTTTATCCAGCCATAGAGGTGTAATTTCAATTGAATTAAATCATTCGGACTCCATATATTCCAGATATTAGTTGATTATTAAAAGAAATAAGATGGTTCATCTACATCTACATATTACCCCGCAAGCCGCCTCAATAGGCGTGTGGTGGGGGGTGTTAGGACACCAGCCGTTTACATATAAAATGGACACGCTCTAATGAAATTACGCCTAGCATTTATTATAGTCCCTTATTGTTCGGGGGAATTCCCATACCTATCCGTTCGACAAAATATCTCTCTTAATTTATCGTTTCTGTCGGACCTGGAAATATAGTGGGGTTCTAAAGGGATGTTCTACGTGTCGCTCTGAAAGATATCTATTCTCAATTGTTCAAGCAATCTATGCCTAGCGCGCAGCCTCCGAGTCTCTAGCGGCTCCCAGCCTAATTCATTTAACATCTGTGTAACGCTGTCTGTACGCCCGTAGCTGTTTTTGACGAATCGCGTAGCTTTCCTTTGTATTTTATTAAGTTCCCGGACTAAGTCTTTCTGCACCGGATCCCATATGCTCGCTGCATATTCAAGGTGTGGCCGGACGAGTGCGAAATAGCACCTCTCTTTTACTTTTTCATCCGAAAATCTTCCCACAATACGCTTGACGAATCCTAGCTTCTTCAGAGCTCTGCCACAAATATTTCTTATATGTGCTCCCCACGATAGGTGGGTGAAATATATTTTCATTAAATTTCCCGGGAGAATTCGCTTTTGGTTGACAGTTTTCCATTAAATAGCTTTCATATCAGATAGAAAAGTATTATTTTTATCTATGCTTCATCAATTATCGCATTTACATGTAATTTCAAGTTCGATTTGCCAAAAGTAGCGAGAGAAAGTTAGATTTTTCCTTACACATCAAACAGACTACAAGTTTCTCTATAAATATATAATGAATTTAGTAAATAGTCAGGATAAAATGAGAAAAAAAGATTCCTCGGCGACTGTTTGAGTCAAAACCATAAATAATAAGATAATATAAATGTGTTTCCTAGAGAGTTTTAAAATTTGTGTAAATTTTCTTGTATTCTAGTATCTTGATCGCGATATCTCCTGCTCATCTCTACGTAGCAGTTAACAATGGTAAGTAAGTATGCAATTTGAAGTTTCCGGCTAATTTTCTAGAAAATCTTATTATGACAGTGACAACAGTTCAGAAGGACATCTCCTGGAAATTCCCATTTTTAACTGTGCGTTCAAAACAATCTGATTAAGAATGCATTGACCCAGTCCTTGCAACTGCGCGACCTACTCGTAACTGCACAGTAGAAGTTTACGTGAAGTTATCTATGAACTAATTCAAAAACAAACTTGGGAGGGCTATCTGCCGCGCAAGCTATTTATATTTTTACGGGAATTCCTTTGCTATGACATGCCCGCACATTAATCGAGCTTTCGGAACCTAATGCTGTCAAGGGCATTGTGATGAGTTATGATCAAATTAAAACACAAGCTGACAACTAATCGACCTTTTCATTGCGAAAGCTCCCATAGACGAGTTAAAAAAGGAAACTGCACTAAGAATAAGGAGCCTTTAAAGGAATGTTTGCTGTCAATCGGCGGCATAAATCCTGAATTATGATTCTCTCCCTAGTTAAGTCAAAATACGAAATAAAACGAGTTTTTAGTTGATGCAATAAATGTTTTTAAAATTTGATTCTACACCCAAAATTCTTAACATTTTAACAAAATTTCGCGTGCTTGTTTCGTACAGAAAGATAAATCTTTTTACGTTTTCGTCATCTGTTATTGATTTTTCGCGTCCAAAAATTGTGTCGTTTTCCGATTGTTTTAATAACTGTGGATTATCTACCTGTTCAAAAAAAGGTTTACACCTAAAAAAATCTTCGACATTACCTAAATGAAAATGCTATCCATTTTTATAGCCATACCATTTTTAGACGAGACATGACAAACATGATCGTAAAAACGAGGCCTATATTTAAATTGAATAATTACCAACAAGGAATTGGTATGATGGTTGAGAAGAGGAAACTTGCGGAGAAGATTAGAACAAGGTAGAGTAGGTGGTTGGAATAGGTGATGAGGGGTGCTAGACTGCAGGCGTTTGTGATGTGGGTGTGGATGAAAATGGAGAAAGTGCGGTGGATGGAAAGGAAGACGAACGAGGAAGTTCTTCGTATATTGGGCGAGGAGAGAAAACTTCTGGAGGACATTAGAAGGAGGCTGAGAAGGTGATTGAAACGGTAACAGGGGCGAGGGGATGCTGAAGGCCGTGATAGAGGTGAGGATGTTGGGTGAGCTGGGAAGAAGAAGAAAAAGAATATGTTTTATGGACGGAATGCATAGAGGTAGCACGTATGCTGGAAGAAGAAGTAAACTGTGTAAGGAGATTGGCGCGTTCGCCTGTGAAAACCTAGAGGACTTTTACTTACTTTTATTCGAACAAACTTTAACCTTAAGATTACGTAACCCAATTAATCAATTGTTAGAATGCACCAGGCGGTCAAACCTCAGATATATATATATATATATATATATATATATAAAGACAAATATAAATATACTTTTAAAACACAGGCACACGAAAATTAAAAGGACACTTACAGAATAATTTGCGGACGTTTCGACGGGCAAGCCGACATCGTCAACGACAAGAGACTAACTAGTGGTCTGTTACCTCGGGTGGGGGGGGAAGCGGAACAGGAGAAGGGAAGGGGGCTGGTGGGGAGCGGGAGCAAGGGGTTGCTATTGGTCAGTGGGCCAAGTTAAGCCCGGGCGATTCAAATGCTCTTAAGAACCAGATGAAAGCCATCTCGCGAGTCCTTCACTCCTTGAACTGAGAACTCGCGTGATGGCTTTCATCTGGTTCTTAAGAGCATTTGAATCGCCCGGGCTTAACTTGGCCCACTGACCAATAGCAACCCCTTGCTCCCGCTCCCCACCAGCCCCCTTCCCTTTTCCTGTTCCGCCTCCCCCCCACCCGAGGTAACAGACCACTAGTTAGTCTCTTGTCGTTGACGATGGCGGCTTGCCCGTCGAAACGTCCGCAAATTATTCTGTGAGTGTCCTTTTAATTTTCGTGTGCCTGTGTTTTAAAAGTATATTTATATTTGTGTTTTTATTCGCCGAGTGCGTTTTCTCAGAAGACATTATATATATATGTCCTAATTTAGAATTTTTTTTATTTGGAATTAGGACGATATATTCATTCAGAATTATATTTTGACTCCATACAAAATACTTGCCCAATTTCTCAGAGTGAATGACAATGATCTGGCGTAATTAATGTTGTACTGTGAACCAAAGTTTAATGGCAAGTACTAGGCTAATCACGTCCGCGGCGTAGCCAGGTTTTGGGTGTAGGGGGGGCAGAAAATTTTTAGGAGGCGCCGAATCATAAATTAACCAGTTTACTAAACTTTACAAATTTTGGTGATGCAATAGGCGGATGGGTTTGTACAAAATATGACAATTGACAACGTATTATACACATTTATTTATACGTATTTGGGACTGGAGAGTGGAAAAATACACAGACTTAGGGGCGTCAGAACACGGGGCGGGGGGGAAGCATTTGCCCCCCCTGCCCCCCCTAGCTACGCTACTGAGTCACGTACGCTTCCTTATTCAATCTTTTATCACATTTGTATACATTGTAGAATATAGTAGAAAGTAGTTGTTTGCATCAAGAAATAGTATCCTTAATTAGAAACCAACTATCTCTAGTCTTTTGTGAACTCATTAAAGTATGATCTCACCATAGTATTACTCCTTCTGTGCCGTTGAATTTAGTTAGGGTTATCACTTTTTTTATGAAAGATTGTGATAGTATCGCTTAGTTATCAAACTGAACCTATCCATCGTGTTCACTTTGGATCTTCTCATATTAGAAGGTGACCTATTGAATCCCATTCATTGTAAATCTACTCGACGAGTAAACTCATTTGCCACAAAGAGGATGGAAGAGTAAATCACGGTGCATTGTCTTTTATTGCAAGTTTTATTACATTTTCTTTTATTACAGGCACATTCCCTCGTCTCTTTGCTTGTTTTCTTCATTCTGCACCATACAGCAATTCATTTTTCTGCACAGTAAAACGCTGCTCTCCATATTAGACTCTTTGCCAGTCTTTTATTTGCATTCTTCCACAAGGTCCCCACCATTAATTATTTTCTCTTTATGAACGCCTCCTTTGCTGACGCTAATCTCCTTTTAATATCTGTAATACAACGAAAATTTTCTTCCAGTGTTCTACGCAAGTAATTAAAATGCTCCAACTGCTCCAGTTTGTACCCTCTTACACTTATTGTTAGCCTCGATTATTTTCACACATAATACTCATCACTATAGTCTTTCACTGATATATCTTCAATCCGTGTTTCCCGCTCTGAATTTCTAATGCATCTTCCAATCCTTCCCATCCTCTGAATGACTTACTAACCAAAGCCTGGCCGCCAGCAAATCTAACCGACATTATAAGCTGTCCTTCTGCTTATATTCCAACATCTAGAAATTATAATTGCTCCCATTAGTCCAGCTCTAGTAGACAACGGAATTCACAGACCCTTTCACCGTGTCAAGGCTTAAGTTCAAGGGAAGAGGGTCTCCAGAGTATCGATCTCAATTGTCCATATCTATAGAATCGATATTTATTGTTCGTATCTTCTGTGTGTGTACATCAGTGTGCCATTGCAAGCGGCTACTTAGGCTCCTGTCATAGAAGTAACTTTCATGTGTGAAGCCGCCTTAAATCCACCTTTTTCGAATGATTTTATCTCGCTATTTTTTATCTATAGAAACTCCATATTTGTTATAACACCAGCTTCGTATCGATACAAATATAAGCTGTATACTTGTTATAAACCAGTTCCATTTATGGTCGATGCATTGGAGATTTGCGCAGCTATGCTCTTTCACCTGACTAAATTTGATCCTCCGTTCCATCCTTCTGCATTTCTCCAACCTCTCTCTCCTCCCATGTCTCCCTCCACGTCGTACCCCGTCCTAAACCCTTGCAATCCCCCTCTTCCCCCACATCTCCGAACCGAAAAACCCTGCCCCCCACTTTCAACAGCAAAAGGCCCCTTTTTTACATCTTACCTTTGACTTGATGGAATACCCTCACAGGTCCCACTCCTACTCCACCGCTACCATGACCAACCGCCTGCCCTCGTCCGTTGATACTTCTCCCGCCTCTGAAATGACCGGTATGTGCCCGCGAAAGGCATCATGGGATTAAGTTTTGGTGTTGCGTGCTTGTGTGCGCGTGAAGGCAACAGTGCGGGAGAGCTTAGTACACGTATAAGAGAGGTGCTCAAGACGTCACGGCTTGGAAAGCTCACGACCGTTTCTTTATCGCACGACCCGGAAAATCTTAGGCAGACGCGCGCCGATTCATATTGATAGCGATAAAGTATTACAATGAGGGTAATATTACGGTTAAGGTAGGTTTGGATGCAACCGAGTAAAGATTCTCTAGATTTTTAAAGGCCAATTCCCATATCTCCTGACGAGATTTATTTCTTCATCTCAACATACGTCCTAACTCTCATCGTCCGCCCGTTCTCTCACTTCATCTTCCCAGCTTACTCAACATCCTGCCCTCTATCACGGCCTTCAGCATCCCTTAGCCCCTCATTACTTTTTCCAACCACCTCCACTCTGCGTCGTCCTAATTTCCACCAGATTTTTCCTCTCCAAACCCACTGTACCAAGCACTTCCTCGTTTGTCCCCTTTCCTTCCACCACACTTTCTTCACTCACCTCCTCACCCACATCTCAAACACATGAAGTCCATCCTAGTCCTCTTCTCTCACTGTGCACTATTCTGCACCGTAAAAAGCTACACCCCATTCCGATTAGTTTTAATCTCGAAATGAAATTAATTTTCTCATTTATCAATAGCAATGAGGGGGTTATGATAGGGGGCTATGATAAGTGGCGATGTGGAAAAATTCTGTATGGCAAACATTTGTATACAAATCGTGAAGCATAAGAGATAGCCGAACAGGACGTGGGTCATTCGAAGGAAATGGGTGAACGAGTTTACATATAAAACTGCCAACTTGGAAATGATTACGTCATCGTGCTAAAGAATATGGTCACCAAGTCTTGTGTATGAACTCACGTGTCATCGCCAGCGTAAAATTTGCGCAACTCAATGTAAAATCGTACGAGGAATTTGCAGTAGAGTTCATTTGAAAGCATTTAGCGCGTTGGGGTGTACTAGATTCCCATCTCGGAAGCAAGACTTCGAATGCCGGTGGTGGCAGAAGATTTTTCAGAGGAACCCCGATAATCTAGCCACTTTAAGCCGAACATATCCCAAACTTGGGGGTTCAGCCTTAAACAAGATGTCATTCAGATTCATCTAGATACTACCCTGCGAGCCGCCTGAGAGGCATGTGGCAAGGAGTGCCAGGACACCAGACGTGGAAGGGGAGGGAATAGGGAAAAGGAGGAGGGGAACGACAGAGGTGTATGTTATGTTAACGATCAGTCTTACTCAGGAACGATGTTTGTGTCAAGCTGTTTTTGTAATAATCACTAGTGGTGCGTGAAAAGAAAGAATTATTCCATCTCGTAGGTCGGAGGAGATTTAAATGGAACCGCTGGTTTTCCACTGATTTAAATGGAATCGCCGCGACGTAGTCACTACGTCGCTCAACGGCATGTGAAGTTCGTGACCGACGTAGTGACTACGTCGCTCGTCGTTGAAGGGTTAAGAAGATTTATGTAACAACCACCCTTAACACTTCTTATAAAGAATCATTGTAACACTTGCCAATGAGCCAATGTCTTAGTTTGTTAGTGGAAGCATACACATAAGACGGAACAGAGGGTATGAGGTTTAAAACGATGTTTGCGTCAAGCTGTTTTTGTAATAATCAGTAGTGGTGCGTGAAAAGAAAGAATTATTTAACTACCAGTTCGGTAGAGTATCCCTCTTATTTTGTCGCTTCTATTATTTTTAGAGATATTGCGTAGGGTCGGAATTATATCCTCCGCGTCGTATGAAACTTTTGCCCAATCTCAATACCTACTTCAAGCAATCTAAGCCTAGCCTGTAGCCTCCGTATCTGTAACAGCCCCCAACCTAATCCTTCCCTCAGTGTTCCCACCAACTCAGTCCAACCGAGTGTTCCCATCACTTTGCAGTTTTTAACGAATCGTCCGGATTTCCTTTGTAATATATTTACCTACTTTGCGAATTAATTCTTTCTCTACACAGGGTCCTATGTGCTCGCGGGGTATTCGAGATGTGGGCCTTACCAGAAAGAAATAACCACGATCATCTAACCCCAAAAGATTGGATAAGATGGTCGTGGTTTTCCCCTCAAAGATGAAATGCATTAAAGACGAGGGGGGAAGAGTTCACTTCTGGCGAAAGGGGTCGGCTGAGCTGGGTTAGCGGTCGGGTTAAGGGGGTGTATGGCAGGAGATGGGATAGGATAGATGGAAGGAAAGTAGATGGAGATTGAAGGACGGCGGTAGGACGAGGGGGAAGGGAATGTGAGGGAGGATGGGGCGAAAGGCGGAAAGGGAAGTGGGGAGGGGGGAGGGAAAGGACGGATGTCGAGGGATGAGGAAGGACAGCACTTTAGGAAAATTGGATTGCTGTGAGGGGCGGAGAGGAGAATGGGAAACCAAGGCAAGGCATCTCCGAGGGATCAATTCGAGAACGGCCGCACTGCATTATGGGACTTCTGTTGGGATGGCGAGGGATGAGCGGATGAAAGAGATGTGCGTGGGTGAACAGAAGAGGGAGTTAGAGGTAGGTAGGTGGTGGGGGTGGAGGAGGGATGAGAGGGTGAGAAAGAAAAAGGTAGGGAGAAAGGGAAGGTTAAAAGGACATTGAGAAACGTCATATAAAATAGAGACGTGCGATGATAGATTGCTGGACCGACAGGTTTAGAAATGTTATTTTTTCCGCACACAATTAAGAACCACAATAGATGCTACGAAAAGTCTACTAGTGTTTTGATGACAAAACAGGAAGAATGGGAATCGCTCTCATAGCGTAGACTAAAGGATAGGCGTAACCTTCTGAGTTAATTCGAGGCCGCTTACGTCTCCGAAGATGGAGAGAACATATTAAAAATTCCGTGCTCTATGTTTGGCTCGATCACATGCATAAAATAGTGAGATATATTGTAGGCTCGATCTAGGGTGGCCAACTTTTTTTGAAAAAAATTCGGGAGATTAGGAACTCGGCAAAATTTCACTAGAAAACACTAATTTTTAAGTTGTGAACGGCGCGTAAATCATTCTGCATACACTCAGTAAAGATATACAAAGCACATACTTTACCAAAGTTTAAATTTATAGCATGAAATGTGCTTATGTTACTGATACTAGCTAATACTGACAGGGCCAAATACGGGAGCTCCCGGGAAATACGGGAGGGTTGGCAACCGTAGCTCGATCACATGCATAAACTTAGAGAGCTATAATGCAGGATGGACGGTTTTAAAATGTCCTTTTCTACTGAGCACGATTAAAGACCACAATAGTTGTGATCGAAGCCATTAACACAGTACGTGGGACATATCGCATCCTACGTACTGGCCATTTTATGTAACATTAGCTTGAATAACTTTGGAGATATTTCCAACTCTAGGTTTGTACAAAATTCGCTCCAAAGATTGTCATGTCATGTACCTGGAAGGGATAAAAAAAATATCATTTTGGTGACATTATCTGACCAAGTTTCTGTTTATATGTTAATTCCTCGCTATTTTACGCATTAGAAAGGGTTTTTATTCGTACTCGAGTGACATTTTGTATATTCCAGAAATCAAATTTCATTTCAGGTTTTCGAAAACACCAACCTGCATAAATCCCGCAGTTTTCAAGCCGTTCATGTTAATGGTAATGATAGGTAGCTTTATTTATTTATTAAGATCTTTGATTATTTTTCACAGTTTTCGATGTGTACATAGAATGCTAATTACTTTTACATGTGTGGAATATTGTACAAATTTTACTCGTGATTAAGAACGTACCACTATCTCTATTACCATCGGGTCTCGCTTGAAATGTCTCGTATGATTTCATTTCATAGACGAAATAGTATCCATGAATTAAAGCATTAGTAATACTAATCAGTAGTATTATATTAACGTGTGTCCTGTATTTTAGCATGCTTGTCTTCGTAACACTACCTTGGTTTCTGGTTTGGCCGGGCATTTTTCTCCTGACTGCTTTCTGATCCTCGCCTATCGGCCGGGAGAGCGTGCGAAGTTCTGATTTGGGCTGGAACGAACACTGCACGTCTGGTGTGGAATCACCCCGTACCACACACCCTGGAGGTGGCTTGTACCGTTCTTCGTAGACACAGATGAAACTTAAGTATGACTATCTTTGCACGATAGATAAGGGTTAGGGAAGGTATATTTGTGGAACACAATGGTGGTGTGAAATTTGGCAACGGTCGATCCAAACGATAAAAATTCAATAGGAATAGGAATCAAATCCGGACCTTCCGATTACACGTCAAATGCTCATACCACTAAGCCAAGAGTCGGCAACCGATATGTGTACGTGTTCCACATTTTACTTTAAATTTAATGGCAAGCCGGTGGCCGATGAACTTTCTCCAGGAAAAGGATGGAGTAAGAATAATATCAATTTTTATAAAGACGGTTACCCGTCGAAACCTTGGTCGGGAGTAAAAAAGATTGTGTGGATAAATACTATTTTGAGTATTATCTTTCTTATTACATTAATATAATATCATGGTCAGATAATGATGGTGATGATAAGGCATTAAGATTTTAATGTTTAAATGGAAGAGAGTAAAAATCCTCTAGTTTTTACGGGTGCAGTCCCATGACTCCTTAACACGATTTCTTTCTTCATCCCAACATACGTCCTTTACTTTTTTTTTAACTCCACCGTACTTTTTTAATGTTTGGAATCAATTCGTGATACTGCACTCTATACGTCGCATGTATGTATATCCGTATGTCACTCATGTGAAAGATGGGACTAAAAAAGATTCAAAACTAGAAGAATGAGAAGAGAAAATTGGATCGTTTACTCAGACGCAAAATCGTCATTTTACTCTCGAAGTCACAAGATGGGGACATAAAGTGGAATCGTTTCTTCCCAAAATCACCCTCTCTCTCAAAATAATTATAGCTATCCAAAAGTTGACGGCTAAACAATCTAGTAAACTGCGTCATCAGCGATGTCGTCACTTATTTGACTCAAGAAGGTTTTATTGGTATATCGAGATTTTTTATGCATATGAGGTTTCTATGCATAATCGCGAAAGTCATAATATGACAGCGATCTTTTTATTTTGGCGTACTACTTCAAAAAACAATTTGGTATGTTTTACGCAAAGCGAAGATAGTGGAGCGAACTAGAGCTAATGGAAATCTCCTAATGTGACAGTTTTAAGGGCGGAATAATGTATGTGCCATTACATTTTAAACTCTGGGACTTTGGGTAAAGATATAAAGAGGCTGGTGAGAGTTTCACATGGAATATAGAGATGTATGGGGAGACTGAGAAAAGAAGACGAGAATAGGCTGCAGGTGTTCGAAATGTAGGTGTAGAGGATGTTGGAGAAGGTTTGGTGGACGGAAAGGAAGACAAGCGAGGAAGAGCTTGTTATGGTTATTGAGGAAAGGAAACCTCTGGAGGAAATTAGAAGGAGGAAAATGGAGGATCCAATGAGTGGCGAAGGGTTGCTTAAGGCATTGATAGAGGAAAGGGTATTGGTTAAACGGGAAACAGGAAGAAAGAGAATAGGCTTTATAGAAGTGGTGTAGAGAAGTAACATGTAAGGGTCTACATATGTAAAATTCTACATGAATTTTACTGACTTCCATTTAAAATTTACTAAGCCTGTTGATTATCTTAAAAATTAATAACCATCAGAATCGGCTATTTAAGAGAAAAGTGGCAGACTGCCTCTTTATCAATCAAATATCCGCAGTCAATGAGTATTCTTTTTCCCCTCCCCTCGTACCGGCGAGCGAAGCAAAACACACTAAAGGACTTGGTCCCGAGACAGCGACCCTGCGTCACACCATTCGCGCCGGGTGAGTGTATAATGCACTTAACGCCGCGTTTCGAGGTCCGTTGTCGTGTTAAGAGCCTCCACGAACTCGGCTCTCAGCCCTCGTCCTCGTGCATTACCGACTTTAATCAAGTCCTCTTCCGCTCATTGTCTGTGTGTGCATTAGTGTATTTGTGTGTGAGTCTCTCCGTTATCCGAGTGGAATGGCTCATGCTCGTTTTGCTTTTCCTCCTCTTCATACAAACGAAGGAGTTCTCTGAATGGTGTGGGAGGTGAGGAAGTTTACTTGAGGAAATCAGGAGGAGACAAATTAGGTGTAAGTTGCAAGTGATAAACGGGGATGTGATAATGTAGGCCGTTTTGGAAGACAGAATAGCCAAAAACTGGTAGAGGAGGCGTTGATTTAAAAAAGTTAAGTTCGCATAGTGACTGTAAAAGGTATCGGGATCCATCGACACCTAGTAGATCCTACTTGGAGCGAGTAGTGAATTAGTACCGCAACAATTTTGAAATAAAGTAGGTTATCGCGTATGAAGTGATCATGCATGTCAGCCTCCAGCATGCTGGTTCCGTATATCACAAGATAGTGGAAAGCATCCTCAAACTTGTGCTAGATCAAGTATCGTGTAATACTGAGCTTACGATGCGAATGAGTCCAACGGTCTACAAGATGGGTTGAGCACTTAGGTGGAGATTTTCTCCGCCTATCATCCAGATAGGGATCTGGATTTCACTAAAATATCTTCGCCACAGCAAGAATTCAAACCTAAACATTCGGGGAGGGAAAACATACACTAGCCTAGCACAATCACCTAAACTCGATCCCCAAGAATCCTGTTCTCATGGTATAACATATTTTAAGCTGGTACAATTTATCGATTAATTTACTTGCAGCATCACCCATTACCATGCATGCCAGCATTAAATAATGCTATACCTCCACTCCTGCTGTTACCTTTTGCTCGATTCAAAAGCTGTTACCAATGTTGTACTCCTACTTTTTTCTTATCTCACGAATTCAACGAAGGTACGGGGTGAAGAATGTATAGACCAATATATGATGCAAGGAGGAAGCCGATTTTAAATGAAGACAAATGAGGTGAACCATGAATATCAGCGAATTTCATCTCTTTGATACTATATATCTTGCGCGTGACTGCGTACCAAGTCAACAGTTAATTTTCTCCAGTGATCTTGGTTAAAACAGTTTGGCGTTACAAAGTGGCAGTACTGGGTTTATCATCCACGAAAGTGGCGTATCAAAAACGGAATTTTTTCCTGTACTACACAGTGTACTGGTGACGCGAGCATCTAATTTGCACGAAACCCCGAAGTAAATCGTCTTCAACTAAATTATGATGGCTTGGTGGTGTAACTGGCTAACACATACCTGACCTGCGATCATTCTTCTCTACATACCTGACCGTAAATTGAGAGATTTGGCGAATTTAATCTATTTGGTGTATATAAATGAGGTACTTTTATATATGGTGAGGTAGAAATAAAGCTGAAATGGGAGGTTAGAAGGAAGTAGGAAACGTAGTTGGAGGACGCATTGAGGTGTGGCAACATTCTGACGAGGGTCATAGAAGGAAGAGTGTTTGGTAAGCGGGGTAAAGGCAGAGGAGAATTGGAATCTAGGACGGTATCATGGTAGGCAGAAGAATGAAGAAAATAAGAGGGATTTCATGTTAGAAAATGGGTAGGTGTACGATGGAAATATTGAATAACTACCTATCGTAAGTTTTTGGAGGGCGAATAATACTTAGTGAAAAAATTCTGAGCGTGGACTATGCGGGCAACGGCCTGCCACGATGGAAACACCAGTTCCCGATCAGTCACCGAAGTTAAGCATCGTTGGGCTCGGCTCGAGTTTGGAGGAGTGATCCTCCGATTCTTCCGAGTGCTGTTGCCCCTGTCTGCACGTGGCAGATAGTATGTGCGAAATGGCCTTAGCCGTCGAAGCACGTTAAACAAAAATACTACTACTAGCGGACTATGCTAAGGTTAACAGAGCGCCTGGTGATTGAGCAAAGAGCGATGTAGAAATAACTTCGGTTCATTCAGTGACTGCGTAACCGGTGCCAGTTTTTCTTAAGTGCTATTATCACCTCCATGCGCAGCATTATATTTTACATCTCTCGATTAAAGAGGCTTTCCATTCAAGGTGTTGAAGTTAGCGGACATCGGAACACACCAGCGCACTTAAGCGCACACGAACAACGTTCAATGGAACGATGTGCGTAAGCGAAATGTTTCGTAACCTGCCGGTAGGTAGCATTTTGTGGGTGAACAACAGTCACAGCCGAATGTTTTGTTTAACAATGCTGAATCCGTTCAAAATAAGTATTTAAAAACTTAAGCTTTTTTCACCGAGTACATAATTAAAAACCTCACGATATGCATGCTTGACGCCTATACTGAAAATCAACAAACTTGACAACAATCACGGATGCCATTTTCGACGTTCTTTTGTTGTTTAGCGCATATCAACTTTGCTCCTGATATGTTTTGAAGTGCGCTGTTCTGTTGCGAAGTGATTAGCGCACTAGAGCGAATGGAAAGCACCCTATAGGTATACGGTTGCTAAATTTCCACAGAGGATTCCACGCTGTAATTACGCGCTGTTGATTTTTAAACGTGTCTGTGCATCAAAAATTAAGCAAACTCAGCCCTTTCTCGTCCTCGACGGTTCCATGCCTTCAAATGGATAAGATTGGAAAACAAATTCGTTATGATAGTCGAAGAGTCCAATTTTAGCGGCTTGGATTTAATATTTATCTTGGCGTTTGACACGCCGTGATTGACGACCATATCCGCTCTGAAAGAAAAAAGTTGTTTAATTAGACGCAAGAGTATTTGTATCCCCTTCTCCCGTTCCGAGTGAAGATAAGATAAAACTGTCAGCATTAAGACAATTATTTCCTCTTGTTGCTTCTGCTTCCAAGACTGATTCGAGTCATCCTCTGGGTTGAAGTTTTTAGTTCTTGCGGCTTAAGAGCCAGCTTTTTAGTTTCGAAAAATTCAACTTAAGAAGCTTTTGGCACCTTTGTAAAGCCTCATGAAGATCTTCGTATTCCCCGTTTTCTCAATTTCTACTAAATTGGCCACAAGGAACCAATAAATTGTCGGGCACATTCTCCCCGTTCTGATAGGTAGGTATCAATGCTCGAAAAATTACGTCTAAAAATTTTAATGTTAATTTTATTGGCGCGTTATAGCTTGTGCTTACAACAGAGGGCGTAGATTCGTGAACTTTCGTGAACAGCGAGAATGCATCAAAATTTCTTTTGCAATTATAATTTATTGTTTACAATCGTTTAGGATGAGCGACAGTAGGTACTGAATCTTCAACCAATCATATTTCGCTTACTTTTCTTCCACCCAGAAATGCAAAAGGCCTTCAATCGGTGAGTTTAATTCCTTTTTTCCGGTAATTTAAATGCTAGTTCTTTGAAATAAACCTATTAATGCTCTCAAGTATCGCTGAAGGTGAAATATTTCCGCTAAGAATTAAGGTAGGAAAATAAGTCTTCTAGGGGTGGATAGAAAATTGAATTTGCTGAAAACATTTAACTCTTATATTTTTATATCCCTGAAATTGAAAAGGTAATTTCAAAAAAAAATATTTATATAGGAGTAACTTTGTGCCATTTTTGGTTAGCGACTTAAAAATTGGAAGAAATAAACAAATAATGGCAGGAAAAGTAAGATACGAATATCTTTAGTACAACTTAAGACTTTTTTTTCATAAATATTAGAGAAATCCACTGCTTTTTTGGCATTTTCGTCGTAATTGCAAAATGCTTCTTGCAAAATGTTTGCGTTGCCATAGCTCGGTAACTAAGGAGTTTTGACCGCGTTACTATGGCACTGTACAATGCTTGAAACCACATCCCCAATTACCTCCGGAAGTATTATAGATGCTTCGTGAATCATCCCCTGCATACCTTTTCTATGCCTGGAATGATTTCATCATGAAAAAATCATTTGACTCGACCGGATTCAAACCTGGCTCTCCCAATTACCAGTCAGTCACATCATAAAGGCATCACCTAGTTCCAGGTGAACTTCAGCGGGGTTTTAAGCGAACTATATGTTCTCGTCTGAAGTCCATATAGTGGCACATGAGGCATGGCCTTGACTTGTGGACTCAAGATGAGAACATCTAGTTCAAATAAATCTGACGTCTTCGAGCATTGAATTCTAAGTACCTATCACTGGCAACAAATATTTATATTGTGATAATAATTAGTCTTAATTTCTTTATTTTTCTCTCCCACCTAGGACTATTGGCCCACAACCATCATATTATACATGGATGCTAAAGGATAACAGACACCCAACTTTGGCTTTATACCTTTTTTGAAGCTGCCAACCGCGGCGCCACTGTACTTAATAAGGCATGGAATCAGATGATCCCTATGTATCACCCGTATTTTATATTGCGTTTTATTATTTTAAATACTTAAATTAACTCACAGACACAGATAAAGATAAAACGAGATTAAATTTATATCACTAACAAATCTTGTTGGTGTCTGCTTTAAGGGAGGATTCCAAGTGTGATATTATATATCTCCTCAAGCCACAATGCTTTTTTTCTTTTAAAATTCATCACTAGGGAACCAAGAGCTTTATGACAAATGACTGACAAAATATGTTTATAAATAAAAGTCACAAAATGTGTCAATAAATAAATAAATGAAGTGGTTTGTCTTGATGCTAACTGCCAATTCACAAACTTGACCAGCGAAAAACCCTAGCTGAAATTAGCCCTGAACTAATATGGTTTCTTTCTTTTCACTCGGCGAATTATATCCCTTGGGTGTGCATATTTGCACCCGCACGCGTGACTGCGTGCCATGTTATGTGTGCATTTCGCAATGATTTGGATATCTTTCCTAGTTCACGGAACTCGTAGAATCAAAGGTCCGCTCACTCGAATAGGTGTATCTATTCATCAATTGAATGGCATGAGATGAATGTTAATGGAAAATCAAGTCACGAGTAACTGTTAGGATCACGTAATTGCATGCGGAGCGTGAGTGGTGGTGGCAATGGGAGGTGGCAATGGGAGAATGTCACCTTTTCATTTAAGCCGTTAAGTCACCCAGTCGGGATCCATTTATCTCTTCTCCGATCATGATTGATCTCCCATTCTATATCGATAGTTCGTGCTCAAGAAATTAAATTGCCACCAGCGATTGCCACAAGGGATTATTTTGAATTAAGAAATTATCTCTCTCTGATACACTAAATTAATTAATGCAAGATTAGAAATTAATCATATTGATACGAAGGGACTTTCATCAACATCATTGTTATTTTTAAAATTCTCCGATCAATTCTTCACATATGATGAAATACTTAAAAATCTAATTTCATGAAATGTTCATTCATTTTTCGGTGATTGTGTCCGTATGAGGTCATTTTTTAAAGAAAAATTACGTCACCGTTGGAAGCACTCAATAATTTTGTGATTGATAGCTAATTACAACTATGACTTACTGAGAATTATTGTTCCGATTTTAGTATAATGGAACGCAGACATGAGCAAACGTAGGAAAGGTGCTAATAAGCATTCAATTAGCCAAATGAAAAGCATATGACTAATTGTAAGACTAATACAATGGGAAAAAAATTTCAGTATTTTTCCCTCGGCTGTGAAAGATGAAGGAGCTGCATGTGTAAACTCAACATTCTTGAAAACATCATGTCAAAATATCTTGCTTGAAATTCTAAAAAATAACTCTATCCAGCTTAAAATTTTCAAAGTCAGGAAATATTCCATTTATGTAATCCTTGTTTTATTCACTAACTACTTTTTATCGCTCCATTCCGCATTGCGTATGACAGAGAAATAGACGAAGTTAGGATCGGAAAATTAATATCCTACTTAAAATAAATGTGTATCATGCATGTGTTTCTTTTTTGGGATTTCGCGCTAGGAATTAAAGCTTGAAAATTAATTTTTCATGCAGCCGTCGAGGAATGGCATTTGGTAATCCTGAAGAAATTACAGGATGCTTAGTTGGTTTGTACCGGCGATAGGTCATTTGCGCCTATCAGGATAGGTCGATAGGTGAGAGGAGGTTTATTTGGAGAACTGATGTGGAGTTGAGAGAGAAAAACTCGCCGTAAGTATCAGCCCACTCTTCACAAATGGTAACATGCGGTCCACAGGTGGAGCATGCTTGGAGCGAGCCGGAACATGACATACCATTCGAAGAGGCTTCAGCCCGTTTTACTGGAAACATGATCGAGCACAAGACCTAGTATACTAGCCGCTAGCAGATATTGAGGACGGAATCCTGTATGATACATCCTAGAAGGTTTCTCACGATCAATGAACTTTCAATGGCGAGGAAGCGGTATTTTCATTCATAACTTGGCGCATGTCTTCTGTGATATTAAATTAACCGTGCCGCACCTCCGTGATTCTTCTCGCACTGAAATCATGTCTGCTCTTTCTTTGACCCCCCTGTCCACCCGTAGGAATATCACTGACCTTTCATTTATTTACACTGTGTTAAATGGTCAGTACTGATCCACTGAATTACTCCCATACTTTTCACTTCACATCCCTGCCCGTGCCTTGCGCAACATTCACCTTATGCTCCAACCTAAATTCCGTCTTTCTCTCTCCCAGCGATCCCTTTTTACAGGCTTCCTGCTTTTTACAACACCATTTTTTCTGCCTACCCTTCCCTCAATCTCTCTACTCCCTTCGGAACATTCCAGCGCCAGCTTGGAAAAAGGCTTTTCTCCTGATTCCCAAATTTTCCATGTTGTTGTAGTTTGTTGATTTATGCTGTCTCTTTGTTTTTTATTCTGTTACTCTTTCCCAACCCATTTCTTTATTTTTTATTTTGTTAATTCTGCAGAATCTATGTTCAAAGTGTTTAATCTAAAGACCGACATCGGCTGTTTTTTAATATGTAAAATAAATCAAATTTAACCAATCAATGAAAGCAGGTGACCAAAAAAACAGTTGGGACATATTCATTTATCGTTCATTTCGCAGCCTGAAAATTACTGATAGCCGAAAGGAGGAATGGATGGCGCTGATTTCAGAAAGTGAATATCGCACAGCAAGTGTTAAATCTGACGTGATTGGTAGACGGCTACTGAGTTCTACTGGGGGCGAGTAGCAAACTAGTACCGCATCCATTTTGAAATCAAGTAGCTCATCTAGTATGATAGCAATTATGCTTGTTTGTCAGCGTGCTAATTCTATATATCACACGATACTGGAATGCTAACAAACAAGCGAGTATCCTCAACCCTGTGCTGGATCAAGTATCGTGTGAAACTTTAGGTGAGAGCCAAAGGAAGGCAATATTATCCCAAACTAATCCGGTAAGTCATAGATGTCGCCAAAACCCAAGCTTACGTCAACAGGGATGATGGTTATCACGTACACAATGCTTGGAAGAGAGTTAGTACTTAATTAGGAAGGTATGAAGTGCTGTCCACGTGCATATCGAAATTTCACTGAAAAAAATTCCGCTACTACTGGCTGTATTTCTGTCAACTGCGCTATTATCTTGTACGGACTCTACAATGCGAATATTATGACACAATATTACTTTAACGACTTATAAATGTGATTCAAATGCTCTAATACGAAAGTGAGACTTGGACTGAATCGAGGACTAGGGAAGTGAGCGATTGGGGAGACTTTTCGACCACGTGACTTACAGCGACGCTCGATAATTTAATTTGCTCATCCCGTGTGATTGCTTCTCCAAATCACTTTAAAATAATATTCTGCAATCCCATCGAAGATCGATCTCCAGACATTATGGATGTCTTTATAATCTCCCGTTACGGAGCCTGAAATTCCTGTATCAATTTTCCCTCCTCGCTTCTACGGTTTCGTTACGGTGTTTCGTAACGTAACCCCTCCCCCCTGCCCTTTTCGTAACGATGGTCGCTTTTCATGTTTTCCTATTCACTCCCAAGCCACGATAAGGCGTAAAGGAATTTCAGGTCCATAGCGTTCAAATTTAATTTTCCAACCAAGAAACGCCCAGCCGTACATTCCCTTTCTTTCCCGCGCGTACTCTACGCTCTCCGCCCTATCACCATCTCCGGAACTACTGAAACAAATGCGCATATCTGTATCGACGCCATCGTGCGGGTTAAGCAATGGAGAGGTGGTATTCCATAATTGAAAGATAAGAAAACAAATCCGATACAAGATAAAATTTTGTGCACTTCCAAACCTCGTTCGTCAGGCAACCAGGAAAAAACTTCGATTCTGCACATTAATCATGAGAGAGGAGAGTTAAGAAAAAATAATGATTGTCGGAGCTCACTGATACTCAGTTCCACATGTTCTATTGAGATAAATGTGATAAAGACGTCCGTAAGTGACAAAAGCGAAGGTTTGAAGGATGGAATGTAACCAACGTCTATTATTTAACTCGAGGAGGTTCTCTCGTGACTGTGTTAGTCAAAGCAAATAAGAAATTTTATCTTTTCGTCGGCGGTAGAATACTGGAAGCTCCTGCTCTGTTCCCCTTGGGAGGAAATGGCAGAGAGGGTGGGGGGAGTGCGAATGGGTAGTGGTGGGGGAAGAGAGGTGGCTACTGGGCTATTTGTTCAGTGGGCTACCTCCCACCAACTGCCAAACCTTTGACGATTGTTTTTCACTCATCACCTTAGAAGCCCTTCCCGAATCCACCAGTAATCTTGACGTGAAAATTCGTGAGTACTCTCATATTAGGGTAACTAAGGCATTTGAAAAGCCCGGGCTAATCCTTGCCCACTAGGTAAGTGGTCGTGCGTAAAAGTAATGGACTAAAGTCGTCCTATCATTGTTATGCCAGTATAGAGAGTATGGTGGTCTTGGTTCAGGAACGTAGACTCTTAGAAAAGAGGACGAGAATTGGCTTAAGACGTTTAAAATGAGGGTGTGGAGGAGGATGTAGAAGGTGCGGAGGAGGAAAAGGGAGACAAATAAGGTCTTTTCATGGTGGAATAGAAGATAAAACTTCGGGATGATTAGTTTTTGATGAAGAGTATAGCTTCCTTGAGTTTGAGTTACACCAAGGAGGTTGAAATATACTAGAGATGGTGCTCCTAGTCCCATGCAAGGTGTATGAGCTCAGCAAGAATAGGGAAACTATAAATAGGATGTAAGGTAAAGGTTGGAAAAGAGTTTAGTAAGGAGTGTAGCGTTGTATGGAGTAGAAATGTGGGCTCTGAGAAAGATGGACGGGAACAGGCAGCAGGCGCTTGAGATCTGGGTGTGGAGGACGATGGAGAAGGGGCGTTTGGACGGAAAGGAAGACGAACGAGGAAGTGCTCGTCGTGGTGGCAGAGGAATGGAAACTTCTGGATAATAATGGGGGATGCAGAGTAGGTGGTTGTGTTTGGTAATAAAGGGCGAAGGGATACCGAAGGCCGTGAAAGAGGGGAAGTAATTGAGTAAGCGGGGATGGGGAAGAAATAGAAAAAACTTTGCGTACGGAATGAGGAGAAGTAGGACGTATGCTATGACAAAGATAGATATTGTGTTGGTGGATAAGGGTCTGCTCCTATAAAAATCCAGAAGATTTTTATTCTATTTTATTGAAACCTACCGTACCTAGTAGATTACCCTAATAATAATCATCGTCAAATCGTCGTCGTCATCGTCAATAGACTTGCCAATATTGTTAAAAACCACGGGGGAGACGGTCGACAAAAGTTACAGATTTGCTCTTCCAGATGTGGGTCGCTCCTCACCCCCAAAGTAACCAATCAAGTAGTTATTATTCCATTCCGTTCAGCTCCGGCATTTTCATTCACCTTGAGTTTCTACACACAATCCGGACGCCCTTTTTCGCTACAGCACCCCCTGCCAGGCACCCTACTCCCTTCCCTCCATTTCCCCCCCCCCTCCATCCCCTCTACCTCAATCTCCCTGGGAGACGAGAGAAGCCGGGAGTTGTGGGGGTGGAGAAAAAAATTCAATTCTTCTCGAAGGAAATTGCCTTTTTCCCCGACAATGGCTGCCCCATTGATCTTAATTTCATAATGTTGACTTTTATGGCCACGCCATTTTCGATATGAAAGGGAAATTTATGAGCCCTGGCCGCTTGATGTTTTATTTTTTTACCGTCATCATTTTTATATACATTTATATAAATATATCTATGTGTATCTTATATGCCCACCCATCTACACCACTTTCGAAAGTTTCCATGCTCTTTCCATATCCTTGTCTTCCCCTCCATGCCTCCCTGCTTACCCTCAACACCACCTCCTTCCTGCCCAAACCCTTAGGGGTGAGGAACGCCTGGAGAGCAAAAAAAAGCAGACTCACTTTCCTGCCACTAGATTTCCTGGGTCTCCTCATCCCACCCCTATATTCCATTAGAAAACATACTGCTGCAATACGCGTGAAGCCCTGTACACATGGCGACATTTCTAGCACCAGAACTGGCACGAGAAGTGGTTGGTGGTAAATTTCTTTGTGTGTACAACCAAATCCCATACCATTTGCTGGCATGCTATAGAAGATAGAATCGCCTGCGATTGCCTTACTTTGGTAAGGATTAGAATCACGTTCAATTTTACTTACGATATGGCTGCGAATTTGTGCGCATTTCTGCCTTCATTTGATTGTGAATAGAGAAGTAAAGTTGTATGCAGAGGCAAATTTTGAAATGGAAGTGTTGAATCCGACTAATCAGTAGGTATGGAATTCAATTAACTTTTATGTGTTGTTTATTCTCCTGAGTAATTATGCTCAGATACATGATCAACGAGTATGTTTCTCATTGCTACGCATGATAACAACCATGAGGATGATCAATTAACTCTAGTCAAATAAATAATTCATAGTTTTACTGTAATCGCTAATTATCGCCTGTAAAATCTGAACGTCGTGAAACATATTTTACGAATTTTAGTCACGAATAACCTCGATAACATTGTAAACTATATGTTAAAATGCTACATGTTAAAAATACGAGTATATTCGTGACTCGTACATAAAAATGGCGCACAAAACACGTGTTAACTCGAAAGCCGTCTGCGACATGTTATGGTCCATTCGAATTTGAGATCAAGAATATAACTTTAGAACTATTTACTTTGAACATAAGAAAACATAACATAACATATATCTCATTTTCATCGAGCATAGGCACATTACTTAAGAACATTATGCAAATTAAAACCGTTTCCAATTGGAAATGAGAACAAAACGTAAAGAGCATTGCAAGGTAAATATGTGCACGATGGATACACCGGATCCCGCTATATCGCCAATTCAAAAGGCCTCCATCCTCATCCTTATCCGTCCGTGACATGGACCAAATTTGAAATGACTTTTCACGTTAACCAGTAAGAATAATCGAATGCTCTCTTCAACTGTTAAAAGGCTGCTTTTTTTTCTTGGCATTGCTTTTTAATTAAAAAAACGTGGAAATTTTTTCTTATAGATGTCCAAAAAGCTCTACAATTTTCAGTCGGCATACGGCCTTTTTCCTCCGGTCGGGTTAAGGAAACCGGAAAAATCAAAATGTAATCCATAGGAAGGATTGGCATAGAGTCTGATGAGGACTTTGGTGTTGTATGTTGCAGAAACGCTGACTCTGGTTGTGGAGGAAGATGGAGGAAGTGCAAAGGAATGGTTGGAAAATGAAGACGAACGAGGAATCGTGCAGCATAGTGAGTTAAGAGAGGAAAACTACGGAGGAGATTAGGATGAGGAAGAGTAGATGACTGGAGCTGGTAATGATGGTCGAGGGGATGCTAAAGGCTGTGATCGTGGGAAGGATGCTGAAATTAAAAGTGGGGAAGGATGAGAATAGGCGTTATATACGGGATAAAGAGAAGCAGGAAGTATTATGAAAAAATAAAATAACCTCGTAAGCTCCACAAATATTTTAATTGATACTACCAGATTTCGCCAGCTACGGAATCTTCAGGCTGGGCATACCTGAAGATGCTGTAGCTGGCGAAACCTGGTTGTATCAATAAAAATATTTGTGGAGCTTACAAAGTTATTTTATATTTGCAATATGAAGTGGTTCCACCAAGTAAAGCCGGAAAGTATTGATCAGGACTAAAACCGTTTCAGGAGAGAGGAATGAAACCGTTTTAGGAGCCGGAGCCTATGCAAATTCTTAAGGATTTTTTCTCCATGCCATTTAAATTCTACCTTTAGATTTAGTAGATGCACTGGAAAAGCAGTGTGAGAAATACGGAATGAAGATATATAATAGGAAAACAAAAGTAATGAGATTCTCTAGGACAAAGAAAGCGAAGCTGGTGATAAGAGTAGGAAGTCACAAACTGGAGCAAGTAGAACAATTTAATTACTTGGGTAGTTCGCTAGAAGAAAGAGGACATAGTAGTAAAGACATTAGGAGGAGAATAGCGCTAGCGAAGGAATCGTTCAATAATAGAAGGGAGCTGATGACGGGGACCTTAAGTAAGGATGTTAAAAAGAGGCTAGTGAAGAGCTTGATATGGAGTGTGGCGCTGTATGGGGCAGAAACGTGGACCTTGAGAAAGGAAGACGAAAATAGGCTGAAGGCTTTTGAGATGTGGGTGTGGAGGAGGATGGAGAAGGTGCGTTGGACGGAAAGGAAGACAAATGAGGAAGTGCTTGACATGGTGGGCGAGGAGAGGAAACTTATAGATGAGATTAGGGGAAGACAGGGTAGGTGGTTGGAAGGGGTAATGAGGGACGGTGGTTTGCTGAAGGCCGTGATAGAGGGTAGGATGTTGGGTAAGCGGGGAAGGGAAGGAAGAGAATCGGTTTTATGGACGGGATGAAGAAAGGTAGGACTTATGCTGAGATGAAGAAAGAAATACTAGAGGTAGAACGGGCACGGCACGTGTCAGAGTTCGTTGGATATTCTCTGACTTTCATCACAACCTACCTCTAACCGGTAGATTACTATAATGAATGAATGAATCGGTAGATCTCCTCTTATTCATCAATCTTCCAATAGTATTCCATGACAAATAATGGAAAAACCTAGATTCTCCACCATAGGAGATTATGATCCGCGTATACTCTTTATTGGTGTGCTCCCTAACTTCAACTCTCCTGTACTGGACCAAAATCCTGCAAGAAGATTTGCATCCCTAAGCCAGAAGCTAAGGCAGCCATACTCAACGAGACAGAGAGTGGGGAAACCCGGTATCGTTGGCCGTCCCTGTCGACGACAGGCGTCGCTAGGGTGAATACCGAAATCCCATCAAGGTGACGCGATGCCCTAATCGAAGGACTGTGATTGGCCCGTCTCTCTCGCAGAGCGCTCCGTAATCATTCGCCCGAGCCCTAATCGAGGACTCAACGTACTCCATGTTAATCAGCCCTCTAAGGGCTTCGATTCGGTACCTCGAGGATGGGGCATCGAGGCGCACGCATGGGTCCCGACTCCCGTTCCTTGAGGAACGCCCTCCAAGAGCTCTCGCAAAAGTTCCAGCTCATCTGAGGTGCCCATTCCTTACGTGCCCATCTCTCTACTTTCACCGCAAACGGCGTTGCGAAAGAGATCTCAAGGTGCACTCATTATCATTCATTTTTAGCTGGGATACTTCGACAAATAAGTTAAATAAAATGTCTATATTTTGAAGTTAGCAATCCCATTTACTCATTTCTCATCTGAGGTGCCCATCCTAAGGTGCCCATCTCTCTGCCTTCACCGCAAACGGTGTCGCTAAAGCTTCGGAATGGAATCAACTAAGTATTTTTTTATTACTATGTCTAAATTTCACCAATTAAACTAGCCGACAATCAATTTTAGTCACGAAAGCTATCTCAAGGTACCCTTTTTTTATCCCAAGATACCCTAGGTTTTTCATTTATTTGTAGCTGGGATTCTTCGAAAAATAAGTTAAATAAAATCTCTATATTTAGAAGTTAACAATCCCATTTCTTCTTATAACTTGTTAACACATACGGATGTTGACAATTTTTTTTTCAAAATTTAACTCGAAAAGTCACAGTTCGTCTTATGGGCCAGTGCCTCCTGTTGGTCGGAAAATGCGTTATTCACTAAATCCTCTGCATCTTTTAGGATTTATTTTGACAAAACCGTTTCCCGTTTACTCATTTCTCATCTGAGGTGCTCATCCTAAGGTGCCCATCTCATTACTTTCACTACAAACGGCGTCGCGAAAGGGATCTCAAGGTACCCTCTTTATCATTTATTTGCCGCTGGAATACTTCGACAAATAAGATAAATAAAATTTCTATTTTTAGAAGTTAACAATACCATATCCTCTTACAAACTATTCACTAAATTTTAAATACTTTGCATCTTCTAGGATTTAGTTTAGACTAAATTGTTTCCCACCGTATGCTGAAATCGCCTTCAAAAACGATGTCACTTTGCGGTTTAAATAGATATTATTACGGCGAGTAATAAATCAAATATTTTTAAAAATTGAGATAGGATAAGGACTGCGCTTCGTTATATATCTGCTGCGATCTATGCGTCGGGACTTCATCTGTTTTTTTTATTTGTCTCACTGATGAGCAAAACAGTACCAAAACCCATGAAATCCGGCTCCTATTTTTTTCATGCAAATATCTCGGAGATTTGTGGTTGTTCAGTGTTGGTGTAATTCGGTGAATGAGATATTTTTCTTTACAACGAGTCCAAATACATTTGATATAACTGATAGCCATAACTCTTACGAACTACCCCAACTTCCCTCCCCCTCATCGAATTCCTTTTCCCCCATCCCTACCGTCATCACTGCGAATGTCATTGACACTCCCACCACTCACACTGGCGCACCTATCTCTATTTGAAAACCCTTTTTCCTCATTAAGTTATTTCATCGTTAATCTCCGTCGATCGTCCAGAGATCCCCCTTCGAATTCGTCCGCTTTTTGTTTCGGGAGTCTCATTCCGCCGTGGATGAATGAAGCGCTTGACGATATTAATTGCAGTATCAGCGTAAAAAAGTGCTCTCCTCCCGATTTCATTTTATGGCGGCGAAACCTAGGTGTGTTAGAATAAGCATAAGAGTAGGCTAAATGCATTTAGATTGGGGTATCTGAGAAGCGTTTGCAGCAAAAATGGAATGGTTAGGTTTAAGAATAAGTGAACTATGATAAAATGTGGGTTGTGTGCTCCTGTAATTGACATCTCTTTGAAATAAGCATCATTTGTCAATCGTAGATACATACGGTATGAGTGTATGAAATTATTCTATTTCCATTTTATTTTATGGCAGTAAAACTTAGTAATGTCAGGATAAGCATAAGAGGAGGCTAAATGCAGTGAGAATGGAGTACTTGAGAAGTGTTCACGGCAAAAGTAGGATGTACTGGGTTAATGATGAGTGGGTAATAAAAGAATATTAGTTGGATGCTCCAGTAGTCAAAATTTCCATGATAGACGCGTGCTTCGTGGGTTTGGCCATTCTGAGAGAATAGATTAGAGTCGAATAACGAAACAGATATATGAGGGTGGAGTTAATTGTCTGAGAGAAAGGGGTAGGCCGAGAAAATAATGGGTGCGTGTGATGGAAGAGGCTATGAAGAGGGGAAACATTAGGAGTTTTAAGATTAGAAAGGCGTTTACAAAGCAATTTTGTGATGGAAGCGAAATTGGTATACAATAATAGGGAAATATGGAGGAAATTATTATAAAATGGCCAGTTTTCTAAGAGTAACAGGAATAAATGAGGTCTTTGACATTTCCTGCCCCGAAGGTAATGGAATGATGGTATGTAAATATGCAAATATTAAGGAAATAGGCTAATTGATTTCAATTTTCTTAAATTATTAATATTTTTAGTTCCACATCTAAAATAGATTTTCGTATAATGGAAATAGAAAATTTTAGGATTGTAATAGAAGCAAAAGAAGTGTGATAGGATTGTGCATTATGGCGAAACGTGTTGAAAGATAGCCAGTTTCCTAGGCATAAATGGGTTGCTGCCGTGATAGAGGGAAGGATGTTCGGCAAGCGGGTAAGGGGAAGAAAGGGAGTAGGTTTTATGGACGGAATGAGGAAGGGTAGGACGAACGTGGAGATGAAGAAAGAAATACGAGAAGTTGATAAGGCCCTGCAAAGGTAAACATGTGGATAATTTTCTCTGACGTCCATTAAAACCTGTCTTTAGCCAGAAGATAACTTTAATGAAATGGACAGGAATAACTAAGTTATCTGACTTTGCCTAACCCTGGAAAGGGAATGGCGTGATAGGCATGTGTGTATGAGAGTAATTACGTCCGGAATGCAATTCTGCCGCACCAGACTGGGCGGTTGAAAGAAAAATGAAAGAGGGCGTGCAATGGCTCGACTGAACGGCTGACTAACTCTCCCGTTCTCCTCGATCGTCGATTCGACCTCCTTTGAAATCGAATCGACCTCTTGGATTCAATCAGAACAACACGGTGGGCCCAGAGGATCATCTGCGCCGATACCGAATTGATCGGAGCGTTGGAGTCCCGAGCAGATTCCCCCTGACATTAAGGATATAAGGTCTAAATTGGATCGCGGGGTGCCAGGGGGAAGAGGTCGTGAATTTAACGAGTTTCTGAGTCTATGGGTCTTAATGGCGTCGCAGGAAATATGTAGAGGTCGGGAGTGGGAAGGTCGGAGGAGGAGGAAACACTTGGGATTATTATCCTTGATACTTGTGTCGAGGAATTTATTTTTCTCACTCTCTTTCACCTCGGGGGACTTTACCGAAGTTCACGGTGCATCACAAATACTATTAACGCTAAAATCCTAAAATGGTATGGCCAGGTGGCCGAAATGAATGAGATTTACTTTTATTAGGGTAATCTACAGGTTATGGTGGGTTTAATTAGAAGAGAGTAAAAATCCTCTAGGCTTTTACAGGCGCATGGCCCTCTCCTTACACTATGTATTTCTTCATCTCAACATACGTATTACCTCTCTTTATTCCGTCTATAAAACCTATTCTCGTCCTTCCCCTTCTCTTCTTACCCAACATCCTCCCCTCTGTCACGATCTTCAACAACCCTTCGCCTCTCATCACCTGTTACAACCACCTCTGCATTCTCATAATCTCCTTCTGATGTTTCCTCTCCTAACCCACCACCAAGCACTTTCTCGTCTTCCTTTCGGTCCACCGCACTTTCTACATTCAACCCCAAACCCACATCTCAAACGCCGGCAGCCTATTCTAGTCTTCATTGCTCAGAGTCCATGTGTCTGCACCACACAACACTATTCACACCATATTATACTCTCCGCCAGTCCTTTCTTTATATTTTTACACAAGGCCCCCGTTCTCAATTTTCTCCTCTTCGTAAACGCCTCCTTTCGCTAACGCTGTGGTTTTGGTGTGTAAGACAACGGGAAAAACATTGCTTAATTATCCCGATAAGAAGAAACTCACTACTTCGTTTCTCTTGACTTTATAGGTATGTATTAAAAGACGTGATGTCACCATCTCGTGTAAAATATTTCGGGGAAAACTATATATCTTGTCCCACGAACGACCTCTTGAATTACACCGTAGCAGCGAATCCTTACGGAGCAGGGTTAGGATGAAACAGATAATTATTATCTGAAGTAAATATGGTATGACAAGTGCCTTTGCTTCATTAGTCACGTGTGGAGCAATAATAGAGCAGGTCTCCGAGCTACATTCGGAAATATAACTTCGGTCACAATTTGCTTCTCGTGTTTCATCCTAAGTCTTCCGCAGTAATTCTTCTCATTCATTTTAATAGTATGTTATGACGAGAACAGTTTGCTTCTAATACTTCGTAGTTTTCATTAAACGACTTTTCTCCACATCTCTCCGCAAGATTTCTTATGAGGCACTTCTCTCCATCCATTTAATCTTCATAAGCCTTCAGTGAAACTACTTTTCAAACGTTCCGATCTTCTCTGCACTGCTTTCTTGTCGATTTCAAAATTACGAGAGTCTATTGTGTCTGGTAACCAAGTAAAATATAAATCCAAAGCGCAACTCCAAAGGATGCAATCGTAGGAAGTAGTTCCAAGCTAAGAATAATAATAATAATAATAGCTTTATTGGTCGTTAAGTAAATGGTTTACAATTGACCTCGTCAGTTCACAGGACATACATGACATTACAAATAACATAATGGCTACAATTTACATAATACAACCTGGATAAAGTACAGGATAGTTCAAAAAACCATGTCTGCTGCATGAGTGAAAAACTCATTTACAGAGTATAATGATTTAGATACCAGCCAAGAGTGTACTACAGATTTGAATTTTGTAGTACTGCTTCCTCTTGCAGACTCCGGTAAATGATTAAAAAACTTAATGCCCATGTTAGAAATGGAATTTTGTGTTTTTTTTAGTCTCTTTTGACATGCAAAGAGGTGATTGTTTTCGTGTGTCATGGCTATGTATGTCTGATCTTATTGTAAAAGACTGGAGGTTAGCTTTCACGTGCAGAAGTACTCTATATACATACAGACTGTAGACTGTCATTATGTTCAGTTTCCTGAATAATGGCCTACAATGTTCAGTAAAGGAAGAATGAGTTATTATTCTCACAGCTTTTTTCTGTAACAGGAAAACTGATTTCACAGCCGGGGCATTACCCCAGATTACAAGCCCATAATTCAGGTGACTGTTGAAAAGAGCATAGTAAATGGATTTTAGATGTTCTGAAGGGATTAGAAAGCTTAGCTTTCTCAGTACATACAGTGATGTTGAAAGTTTTTTAGTAATCTCCGAAATGTGTTTGGTCCAGTTTAATTTTGAGTCTAGGTGGAATCCTAATAGTTTTACTGTGTGCACCTCATGCATTTGAGATTTTAGGCTACAGATAAGGTTTTGCGTTTTGTCTTTGTTTAGTAAAAAACCATTAGTTTTAAACCATTCAGTGGCTATTTTTATATTGCTGTCAAGTAGGCCATCGGCATATGATAAATTTTTGCAGTTGTGTAACATTGTTGCATCATCAGCATACAGAATTGAGTCTGATGGGAGGTTATTGGGGAGATCATTAATCATTATTTTAAAAAGTAATGGTCCCAGGACAGAACCCTGGGGAACTCCATATTGAATACAGATAGAAGAAGATTTTTGGCCATCCAGATCAACACATTGTGTTCTTCCAGAGAGGTAAGACTGGAAAAGTGTGAGTTCTAAACCAGAGATTCCGTAAAATTCCAGTTTTTTGAGAAGTAAAGAGTGATGGACACAATCGAAGGCCTTGGAAAGGTCACAGAGAGTTAACAAGAGGTTAGATTGTTCTTCCAGAGAGCTTATGATTTTATTTACAACCACTTCCAAAGCCTGAGTGGTAGTTTTTCCTGAACGAAAACCATATTGAGAAGAGGAGAGCAGACTATTATTTTCTAGGTAAAGATATAGTTGGGATTTGATCAGAACTTCAAAAACTTTGGCAAAGACTGGTATCACTGAGATTGGACGATAATTCTGAGGGTTATCCATAGCTCCTTTCTTGTGAATGGGGATCACTCTTGAATATTTGAAAGCCGTAGGAAAGACCCCAGATTGAAGACATATGTTGAAAATAATACAGAGGGGTTCAGAAATATTATCTTTTAAACTCTAACAATAATAAGTATGGCATCCAGAACTTAATATAAAATTTCGAAAGGCACCCTCAAATTATTTACATTAATGGTATTTAATCCGTAGAGTTATTCAAAGAATTATTCAAACGCCACAATTTGCCCCATGTTTTCCTGCCTTGGTTTCCCCCGTAACACTTACAATACCTTTCTCCTGCCGTAAATTTCCAGGACAAAGAAAGGGAGTGTGAACATAAAAGTAGGAGGGGAAAATCAGGTATAACAGTTCAATTAACTGGGTAGTACGTAGGAATAAAATGGGTATAGTAGTAAAGATATTAGAGGGAGAATAGCGTTAGAAAAGAGGCGTTCTCAAAAAGGAGAAAATTGTTAACCTTGTGTACAAATGTAAGGAAAAGACTGGCGAAGGGTCCAATATGGAGAATAGTGTTGTGCCATGCAGACACGTGGACTCTGAGAAAAGAAGACAAGAAAATTCTGGAGACATTTGAGATGTGGGTGTGTAGTGGGATAGAGAAAGTGTGGTAGACGGAAAGAAAGACAAAAAAGGAAGTTCTCAGCATGGTGAGTGATGAGAGGGAAATCCTTGAGAAAATTAGGAGAAAGTAGAGTAGTTTTTGGGAAGAAGGATAAGGGGATGTTGAAGGCCGTGGTGGAGAAGAGAATATTGGGTAAGCGGAGAAGGGGAAGGAAGATATGTTGTGGACGTAGTGAAGAGGTGAGACGTATGCTGAGATGAAGAAATAAATCACCTAAGGAAATAGGAGCCTGCGGCTGTAAAAGTCAGTAGGATTTTTTGCTCTTTCCATTTAAATCTACCTTCAACCGGTAGACTACCTTATAAATAACAATTATGATTGTATATTGTTTTCAGGAGGTTGTTATGTCATACTATGTTTTTCTCTTCTAGTTTTCTGAAGAGTTTTCGCAGATAATTTCTCCACCTCAGCATTTCGTAAGGCTCCTTCAATGGTTATTCTCGTTGTACATTACCTCCATATTCTTCTTTCTTCATGCTAATTATTATCCCATTCTTATCGCACCATCAGTTACTAGGCAAGTCACCTTAGCGGAACAATTCATCTTTGTCCCAATCGAATAAATGATAACATTTATGAAAAGGCCGCAATTTTCCGCGCCGCCTTGAGCGTACCGCGTACCTTAAGGGCAAGTGATTGGCCGAGATATCGCGAGCAGAACAGCCGCTAACGAGCGAGAATGCGATGGGGTTCCAATTATGGTGCAGCACGATTTTCCAGCGGGAAGGAAATAATTACACTGAAGGAATCTGGGTTTTCCATCCCCCTTCAAACCTCCCTCCCCACGTCATTGTTATCTTTCTTCCAACCCCCTAACATGCACGGTTTAGTCCTACATACTTACCCCTTCTACCTTCCCTCTATCTCTACTTTTCCCTTCCTTCCCTCTCATTATACTTATTATCTGATTGGTTTGTTAATTTTGGGAGGCTAATGGTCTTGTTTTTCACCATTAAGTGGTGGGTTGTTTAGTTAGGGAAGGATTATTCGGCGAACGAAAGGGTGAGTGAACAGAAACCCGGCGTAGGTATTAGCCATCTTCTAAGGGATGCTAGATACCTTCTTTGAAAAGGCCACTGCAGGCTGTTTATTTGAATATAATTTTAGGCTAGTGATGAGAGATGAAAGATCACTGTTGTCTCGGTAATGTGGACAAACAATTGAACGAGTTATATCCTTTTTCTCAATTCATGGCGGCTGATCTTGAATGCGCTAGTGTAAGTTTCCTTTTTCCAGCCTGTCGCAGAAGAGTGGTATGGAATAAATCGGGTGGGGGAACTCAGTCTCTCTCCGACTGCCGTGAGGATCGCTTCGGTCTCGTATCGTCTGTGATGCCAAATTTACTGCCCGCGAATTGCCTTTTGTTCATGTCGGCGATTTTTTTTACCTCGCCAGTGCCGGTCCAATGTCCGGATCAAAAAGAAGGATGGGGAACATTAGACTTCGTTGGTTAAGACTCATAATCAGTGGTTAACGTGACTCCTCGCCGCCCAACGTGCATGTATTCGCAAGAGCTGGCAACGCCGGGAGCCAGAGACTGAGGTGGAAAGGGAAATGCCTTTCATTGGCTACTCGCTCTGTGACGTCCACCCGCCATGAGTTTGGAAACAGGGTATGGGGTGTACTTTTTTGTTCCAATAAATATAAATGAAAGCTTTCTTAGCGCTTACTTAATACTAACTTTGCTAAAATTTATTTATGATCGTAATTTCTGTCTCTTGCAGCATCGGCTGAAGTGCCGATACGGGTAATTCTCTCGATAGTTCCAAATTCCCATCCGTTACTGTTGATTCGGTTGAAGTTAACTACAATCCGCATCTAGAATTAATGCTAAAATATGATTAAGCGCGTATCATATGTTGCGTTTTTCGTCAAGCTATTTGAAAATGTTTGCTCATTTAGAGCCAAGAGAAAATAAGATTCCATAAATACTTATTTAAAATTGAAAAGCGTTTTCTTCTATACCACATGCTAGCCTGCCTCACAACGAAAAGAGAGAGAGGAGTAGGTAAAGAGTAAGAAGTGGGTGTTGAAATAGTTATAATGCGGCTGGAGTGGTAACCGTGGGTCATTTAGTGCACATTCTAATAATTTTTCAAGTAAGTCGGAAAAATACTAGGACCACATTTCATTTAGGAATATCTGTGTTAAGCGGTGGAACTCACTATACAATCAGTAATAGAAATGATACCGGAATCATATATTTTAAAATTTTCCTTATTGAAAACATGTTATGACTTGCTTTTTCTGCGAGGTATTCGAAATTGAGGCGAAATTTATGTTTGAATTTGTTTTTTAGCATCTTCGTCCCGGCGTGACAACTTCATATTTTTAGCAACAGTAACAATAATATGAAATGCATTCATGCGCCTTTAGAATAAATTCTGTACATGGGTAATTGGATTATGACAATTGTATCTCATGTGTCCTAAGGCCCAAGTTGGCGTCAAATCGAATTATTATTATGAAATATGTGTCATGTTCCATAACAAATCGGTTAAATGCATTTTTTTTAACTTTCAGCTACATATATTACTCATAAGAACACGGATGTAAAGTTTAAGGCAAATCTGTTCTCAGAAAAAAATTCTCTCGCCACTTTAATACGATAATCGGAAAATCATTAGGAAAGCAAATCGGCGCGGTAGTAATAGTTATTTTACCTATATTCCTCTTCCTGACATACCAGGGGGATTTGTATTTGAAGGATGATGGAATTGGGAAATAGGGGGAGAGGGAAGAGAGGCTATAGACTGTGATCAATCTTTTGCCGACCAATTTAAAAACTTGTGCCGCTCGGAAACGTCCGAACGGGCTCGGCCCACCGGGATCACACGAAACTTCCAAGCGTTGAAATTCTTCTTTCCCTTTTGGGCCGACCCCTACTGCACGTCGGGTGCATAAGTTACATTTTTTTTAATTTTATGCCGCCTAAATTATTTCCTTGAGGGCCGCATACTGCTGTTAAACATTTAAAACCTGTCTCAGATGCCTACGATATGCCTAGTAAAATAAAGGAAGTAGTCGAAATAAGCAGAACTGATGGAGTCCTGATGTTTTCAAAATAATAGAATCACTATTGTTTATTGGACATGCACCTGTTGCTCTTAAAATATGAGTCACTTTTATATTATTTAATAACTTTTAAATTCGATTTGACACGATTCAACCTCCCTGAGCGACTATTATTCGCGTTAACTACCTCTTCGCGAAATAAAAACGTGGATGATGCATCACTTTCAGCTGGGGTTTACCTAGTGATGGAAAAATCGATTTCGATCAAAATCGAAAATCGAGTTTTAATAGTCAAAGATCGAGGAAATCGAGATCGAGTCATGATCTTCGAGTTTCGATCCAAACTCGATTTTTCAACTTCGATCTTGACCATTTCGTACCGTTTCGCGATTAATGAGCTGAGTATGATAACACCATCCGTCCCATGTGAAAGACTTTTCTCTAAGGCCGGTAAAATTGGAAAGGTACGCCCTAGACCATCAAGAAAGTATCTCAATCAGTTGATCTTTCATAAAAATTTTAGTGAAGCCGAATGGTTCCAAGCGGTGATCCCCTTACTTTAATGTGCGTGCATTTGTAAATTTTTACTACTAATAATTCAAGAATTTATTCGAAGTACATTTTTTTGGGATTTTTATGCTATTGAAATATGTATTATGAGCGTTTTTTGAATGAATAATAAACATTTTTTTGTACCAACTGTATTTTTTTCTAATAGAGCCGTCAATTTTTTCGATTAATCGATCTTTTGGTTCAAATTTCGATTTTTGTTGAAAAGTCGAGCTTTTCATTTCGATTAAAAATCGATTGCCCGGAAAAATCGACATTTTTTCATCACTAGGTTTACCGTGCTTTGTTGGAGACCTGAAATCCCTGAAGAGGATATTTGTGTCCTGCCTTTTATTATAGCAGCTTTCGAAAACGAGGACTATTTGGTGACTTTGTCCGACCGACCAACCGACCTTCCCTGTCCCCACTCTTCCTCAGACTCAAGCGCACGGACACCCTAACCCAACTTATCCCCTACGAAATTATTCCTTCGCTGGTCAAACTTTTTCTTCGAGAGGTGATCCCTCTTACTTCGACGCTCCCTCGTTAGTTCGTACGTAAAAAGGGTCCTTTTCCGTCCCGTGCTATTTCTTTCCCGCGCGGGCGCGTGGTTCGACCTCGTTGTCTCATCGCTGTTAACTTGGGACTTTGAAACTTCTTCGGCTCTGAGGTAGTAAGATTTTTGTAACACGAAAGTATTATATCTTACAAAAGTTAATGAAACAACGGCCAATAATGCGTAAGCAAAACGCATTTATTCAGGCTAACGAGTGCGAATATAATCAAACTTATAATAAGAAGCACATTGGTCTGAGAACCTAGCCAAGATATTGATATTTTATCTTTCTCTTCTCTCCACTTTGGCCTTCACGCAAAGGATCACGCAAAACAACCGATTGCATTTATTTCCGTTTTTTTTTTACACTTCCCGATTATTTTCTTGCTCTCCAATAATTTTTCATCCTTTCGCTTTGTTTTCTTCATCTCTTCACGTTTTATTTCGTCGTATGAAACGCGAAATTTCCTCTAAACGCGAAATAATACATTTCTTATAATTTTAATTGTTGCTTACAAACATCATGGTGTCACGCCGAGTCCAATATTCGGAAACAATATGTTTCAGTATGATTTCATCTCAATTTCGAATACTCTAGTCATAACGCTTTAATTAGAGACAAATATTTTTCAATGAAATCAGTATCGTGTCCATTTTTTCCTCCATGTTGAGTTACAATTCAGGTGCACTCATGTAATTGAAACGTGATCCAAGAATTTTTTCGACTTACTTATAAAATTAATAAAACGTGCACTCAATGATCAACGTTTCCAGTCACTTTAACTTATTTTTTTTGGCTGGAACGGTAATCATGAATCATTAAGTGCACATAATAATTAATTTTTCTTGCAAGTCGAAAATAATTCTAGGGCCAAATTCCATTCAAGTACATATGTTTATGTGGTGGATCTCACCATGTATGCAGTCTAAAATATGAGATAAGAATTATATTTTGCATTTTTCACCTTAGTTCAAGCATATTACGACATGAGTTTTCGGTGCGGTATTCGAAATTCAAGCGCAAATTTTGTTCTAAGTGTTTTTTCGAATCCTTATCTCGGCGTGACAACTCGATATTTGTTATCAACCAGCGCAATAGTATGAAATGTATTATTTCGCGTTTAGAAGGAATTCTGTATTTATATAATCAAATTATGACGAAATATATCTCATGTACCTTAAGGCTACGTGTTACAATGGCATTGAATATGAAAAAAAACTCCGTAAGTCAATTTTTTGCACTTTTATCTATTGATATCTCTAACAAGAAAACGCATGCAAAGTTTCATGCAAACCTTTAAGTAAACGAATATCGCTTCAGCTACCTTAGAAATAATGTAGAAATGAATTCTAGAGAGAACTGCAGAACATTGAACAGCCACGATGACATTGCGCAGATTTTTACGATCATCAGAATTGCCTTTGCACACATTAGTCAATTATCATCAGTTAATTATTTATTTCTTTTTCCTTGTAAGACAAGTCTTGCATTAGTAGTAATACATATTATTCCCAAATTACCAACAATTCGAAAACATATTTGAGATTCATCAAGGTTAAAATTAATTCACAGAATTTAAAAAAACAAAAAATTCATATTTCATTCATTATTTCATAAATAATTATAAACCGTTTTTAACTCGGATAAAAGTATGCAGATTAACGCATCACGAAAGGCATTTTTCTAATCGTATGCAGTTTAAAAAATATCTCTTTCTTTTTTTTTCAAAATAAACTAGTAATCACATTTACATCAACCATACTGTATTTCAGCAATTCTAAAAAATTGTTTCATAAAGACACTCATTCCCATCATGCCATTCTCTTTGGGGATTGGATGATTCAAAGGACTTTGTGATTAGGCTGTTAGGAACAGGAAACTTCCTGTCTCTTAGTAATTTTCCTATCTTTGGATACCCGTTTCGCTTCTCTTACACTCATACATTGCTTTATACAGGATTTCCCATTCTTAATACCCCTAATATTCCACCTCTTTAGAGTCTCTTCCACCGCATTGAACCATGATTCTCTCGGTCTACCACAATTCACTCCACTATCATATATATCTGTTTCATTATTCGACTCTCCCCCATTTTCTCAACATGGCCAAAACAATGGAGCACACTCATTTCATACATGCCCATTACTGGAGTATCCACCACAGGTTCTTTCATCACCAACGCATTCCTAACCCTACCCATCCTACTTTTGCCACAAACACATCTCAGTTACCCCATTCCCTCTGCATTTAGCTTAACCTTATTGCTCATGCCGTAGTATCCAGGTTTCGCTGCCATATTACTTAACTACGTTGAGAGGAGAACATTTTTGTGCACTGCGATCTTCGCTTCCCTAGACAAAAACTCATTCCTAGATATGCTCCACATACTACCTATGACTTTCCTTCCGGCATTCGCACGTCGTAACCATCTCTTCATCTATCCTTCCATCTTTTGCAACATTCGGATGCATACAAAAAACATGTATCTAGGATACAAAAAATCGTCCACTAATTCATTATAAATAAATTGAATGGGAAAAGTTTTTATTTAATATAAACACTTTGATTCACTTCGTGAAAGGAGGCAAGGAAAACATTCATGAGACAGGCACAACATAGTTCATACAGAGAGCCCAAATTGGTTGCTCCGTGTTCTATTTTGTGTACCTAATTATTGTTGCGCGCATCCACCATATTGGTAGTGAGTTCCATGGGCGCAAAGCTTGAAATCCTTTACGTGCGGACAGTGATATAAGGCGAATGAAATACGTTTGGAATCAGTGCAATCGGAAAAATTGCGAAATTTGTTCAGTGAGACCTATCGTAGAGCATTGATAAACGGGTAAGAAGAGGAGGTAAATATGACTTAAAGAAAATCTACTCGTAAATTGGTATGCCCGGTAATTTTTAAGGGGGACACATGATCCTGTCGTTAGACCCAAGAGTGTTAAAATAGAAAATTATTTTAACTATAAAAATAATTTCCGAGAGACCTTTCCTCAAAAGGAAAGCCGACGATACTCTCGACGATAATCACTGCTTAGTTCCGACTAGGCTTGTCGTCAGTGTTGGAGTGTTCTGGTTTTTGTCTGACGAAAAAATTACCCAAAGATTAAATTGTCATTGTTCTAGCGATTTAATAATTTTTGAGCGATGATTCCGGCGGAAATCAGATTAAATTACACTCCAGTTCATAATTGAAGGCATACATTATTTTAGGAATTATTTAAAAAGGTTTTGAGCTAGTACTACTGTTCCTACGGACTCCCTGCATAATATTAGAACTGCCCCAGAAAATTCAGGATCCTCTAGCAACACAACTTGGGATTCAAAATTGACAACCACTGTTGAAGTAGAGGAGTTCGACGATGTCTAAAAGGAAAATCTCTTTTTTTTCTGAACAGTACATTTACTGTTAATAATGTCTTTATCAAAAATTTTGAAGCATATATTTGGAAGTGTAAACTTTTTATTTATTTATTGCTTTTACGCTCCTTGAATTTACATGTTTTGCAACTAAGCGACTTTCTAGCGACGTAAGTGTATATTTTTAGTTATGTCAGAGATTTGGAAGTTTGTAACACTGTACCGCGCTTTTAATGTAAGGACTCACTCACCTTTGGGATCTCCTGAGAATCGGGGAAGATGGGCAGATATAACTTCTGCAGCCGCTAAGGGCGCTCCAAGCAGTACCGATGCGGGGACGCGAGGAGGCAATCGGTCTCGGCGACGTCGGGCGTTGTTCCGCGGTGGCTTCGAGACTGAAGTTCCCCGCTCTCCAAAAACGGTGCGGGTCGATGATCGGGACGACCCCGAGAAGGATGCGGCTGTTACCCCGGCGGGGAATAAGCCCGCGTCGCGGGAACTCCCGGGCACGCGTGTAATCCCTGAAGAACCACGCACGCACGTCACAGCACGTTTTGAAGAACAGGGGGTATACACACTCACTCGAATAAAAAAAGCACAACACCACTGAAGATAGGTAGATCCGACCACCGGTAAAACAAAAACGAATCTCACCAAGGTGACAACTGTATACGGGCAATAGTGTACGGATTTACTTGCGCGCGAAAATATTTTCTCTTGATGACAGTTATACTTCAAAGTGGTTGATACAGTTAATATCTGGAGGAGGTTTACCGTCACGGGAAACGAGTAGCCTTGGGTACGAAAGAGTTCACTTGTTCACTCAAATAAGTGTATTGTAGATTTGAGAGTAAACTATCAATTTTCTTTCACTCCATACACCTTTAAAAATATTCGCCTTCACAAAAACACATCACAAAAATCACTCCTTATCTTTATATCTCACGATGCACGAACAAATGGATATTCTACTCTGTAGCACTTGTATGTATGTATTGAGAGATTATTTTCCTAGGAATCCTATGGTAGGTTATCTAGTTTAATTCCCTCGGAGAGCATTCACTTTCTCACTCACGAACACTTGGAGACGCACACTTTTAGTCTCCTTCACGACTCCAAGAACTAGAGACGTTATCCCACCGAGCACAAAAATCCTCGATTGGTGACAATCTACGCTGTTTTTCGTCCGGGATATATACACTATGTTCCCCACTCGGTTCAAGTCAGTTTCGTCCCTTCTTCTCCGTGTACCGTCTCGGCGACCGGCGAGGTGGGTACGCGGTGCGCCAGTGGAGCCGTCACGCGTCCGAGGGAGGCTGGACCGTCAACGGCCGGCGATGTCGGTCGAAGACGCCCGGAGTCCTGAGTTCCCACCGGCGACTCGGCCCGCACTCGAACGCCGGGACTAGGCAGGACACACTCGGCGGCGGAGGGTCCTCTGCAGGCGGGGGGGCGTGGTTGCGGACCACCCGCTCGATTAGTGTGAAGAAAACACTATCATAGGATAGCCCGCACCGGGTTTTGAAGACCTCTCTCGGTTAGGTCAACCCAATACGCGTCGCAGGACGTGGGGGGAGAAAATGTTAATATCCCAGACTATGTGCAGGGAGGAAGTACGTCCACGGGGCACTTTTTAAGAAAGTACTGCACTCCGTCCGCCGGCAGGGATAATAAAACCGTTTGGTCCAATTTTCTCGAGCACTTTTCGGAGCTGGCTGATGATACCGCCTCTGGAACTCTTCCTTTTACCACAAACTGTCTACTCGTTCCCCCTTGTCCTCACGGTCAGAAAACACCTACTCGTTCGGGACAGACTGGGTACAAAATTATGACGACGACAAAGTACGTCCACAACAACGAAGACCTCTTATCCGTTTATGAGAATAGTTGTTTAGCGGAGTTTTCCGATGGTGTTTTATTTTCAAAAATCGCACGAAAACACGGGCCGCGCTATTCGCACGGACAACACACAAATGAGAGAGCGGGGACGAGCTTCGGCGCTCACCCGTACCGTGTCGCTCGGTTCTCGCGATGAGACTGAAAGGAAACGCCGTGTCGGACTCTCAGTCCCCCTACTACAATGCCCCTCTCCTCTCCACCCCCCTCCCAAATTCCCCTATCTTCCCCCCTTCCCTGGTCTGCGAACTTCTCCTCCCATGTCCTCTCCACAGCCTCTCTCACACACACACACCAAGCGATCAACCCTCCCTCCGCATTTAATCTTCTCCACACACACACAAAAACACTACTTCCTTACAACTCTTCGTGTATTATTCGATATGATACTCGATGTTATATCGATATGATATGCGACCTTGCTACATATTATTTTCGATATCACATTCTGTATTGCGTTCGATGTCGTATTCAATTAACACTCGATTACACGCTTTATCAAATATCATATATTCAATAACAAATCGACTGGTTTGTTACTAAATATTTGATATTTATTCGATATGATTCTTTGTTGATATCTCCCGTTCGATGGTCATTATGTTTGATATTATGTTTGGCAATATATTTTTTATTACGTAAGACTTTGCACTCGGTATAATATTTAATTTCATAGTTCTATTTCATTTAATTTTCGATTCGTATTCGAATGATTCTCTATCGATATTTCCTGCTCGGTGGTCATTATGTGCAATATCTAGTTTGATATTATATTCGATATTATGTTCGATATTTTATGAGAATTTACGTTTGATATTATATTATATAGTCAATTTGGTATTGAATACACGATATGTCCTCGATATGACTCGCTGCCGATATTTTCCACCCGATGGTCACTATTCTCAATATCATGTTCGATTCAATATTTTATATTATATTTGATATTTTTAAGATATTAATTCTGTATTCTACTCGATGTTATCTATATTAGATATGATATTCGATTTGTTTATGGTCGTGCGATAAATATTCGATATGATCATGTATCGATATTTTCGCTCGATGAAAATTTCGTAACCATCGTACGTTTCCAGATCTTGGAGTCTATCGACAATTTTTCATTTCGATTTGTTTAATGATACCAAACAAACTTTTATTTAACCCTTCAAGGAATCATTTGACTCTCATCAACAGTGTTTACAAACAATAAGCATTAGAAAGGCTGGATCAATTAAAAGGATAGTGGGCTCGAAATAATTACTTTTTCAAACTCCTCCACACACCTTTTTCCAAGCACCCCAAGTTAGCTAGGACTAGGGATGCGCGATATGTATTCGATATGAGCCTATATCGATATTTCTCATTAGATGATCATTTGACACTATCGTATTTGTTTCTTTTCTAGGTGATCGAGAATTTAGATGATAGATATAATTTTGTTTCGATATGCAATATCATAGGAAGTTTCTCTCTTCTATCCAGGGGTCCCATAAGTGGCCAATTTTGATACCCAGGGATCGAAATAGGTTCGGGTGTCGATGTAAAAAATCTTTTCAAAAATCACTAGTGCTAGATAAAGCTCAATGATAGAACAATATATCTTACATTTCAAAGAATCATATATGGATCAATGTGACCGGTTGACTAAGAAATTTATTTTCATCATGTTTTTCAATTGAGGTCAGGTCGCCAAAAACACTTCTTTTGATTCATTTTAAAATACGACGTATAAGACACTTATCTGTAAATAATAAACACTAAAAATAAATAACTTAAAATCAATCACTTATAAATCTTTTTAGCTTGTCCTATTATAATTATGTAATACTAAATATGAAGGATTTGATAAAATTTGGAGATATTCTTGTAGTGGTGGACGCTCAAAAGAATGTGAGGACCCACGCTCAAAATCTATCAAGAGAGCATTTAAAATTTAAAAAAGGGAAAGGCTACAAAAAGTTTAAGCAGGATGGGTACATAGACTAGTAACTGAGGAATAGTTCATATATTTTGGGATAACATTGGATGAATATGAGTGTAGGAATGGTGACTCCAAGCAGACATACGGAAGGAAATAGTCACGAGAGAATAAATTGGGGAAAGTTAATCAAAGACGTGGATAAAAAAGAGGAGGCTGGCGAAGGGCTAATAATGGAGTGTGAGGTTGTATGCAGCAGATACGTGGACTCCAAGAAAGATGGACGTGAATAGCCTGCAGGCGTTTCGAGATGTGGGTGTTGAGGAGAATGGAGAATTTGTGGAGATATGTGGAAAAGGTTTAAGAATTTAATTTCAGAAGGCATAGTCAAATTCATCCCGCATAAGGTACGGAAAACAATGCTGATCCTGTATCTTATAATAAGAGGATTAAATCTCTAAAAAGTAACTTAAGAAAACTACACATAAAAGATTTGGAAGAGTGAAATTTTCGTGGTGGTAAGAGGAAAGGGGAATAAAGAGAATAAGCCCTATGGATGGGATGAAAGGAGGTAAGACGTATCCTGAGCTGTTGAAAGAAATTGATTTGTCAGATAGGAGTCTGCGCCAGTAAAAGTCTAGAAGATTGTTGCACTCTTCCACTTAAATCTACCATAACCGATATATATTACCATAATAATGATGAATTTTTACTATAAAACCGGCGACTTTCATTATGGCAAGCCTTTGATGCAGTGCTTCTCTGTAATCGCATGTTTTGCCCACACAGTATTTTAGTATCGTATCGCTAGTCTTCCGATGCTGTGACGCACCCGTATCGATACTTCTGATTTGATTGCCCATCCGTAGGGCACGCTCTTAAAGCATCATCCCCCACTCATCCTTCCGCCCTCTGTCAGCTTCTGCCTCCTCCTACTCGCGGTGAATCCAGCAACTCGTTCCACTATTCATTTCTCCCTTCTCTTTCCCTTACACCTCTCTCCGACCCCAATTTCGGAATGAAAAAATGATATCAAGTCTCCCTTCCTCTCTCCCTCCCACTCTCCAACGCTCACGAAAAATTTTGCCGCGCCTGCTTTCGAGACAGAGGGGGGTTTCGCGAATGGTGTCCCCCTCTATCGGCGTCCGTCGCGACAGCGGCGCTGCCGCCACGTGGGCGGTTGATACGAGAACCACGTGAAGGGAGCGCTGGAGGAGGGAGGTGGTCTGATTGGTTCGTTCGCGTCCGCCGCGTCCGCGCGTGCGTGGGCGTGACCGCCCTTGGTTCTCTCACGTGTTGATGTCTCTTCCACTAATATATTGTTCTCACTCCATCATATTTCTATCGCGATGAGCGCTCGCACGTTTTTCGTCGGAGGATTAATTGCTACTATTCATCCCCCCCCCCCATTTCTATTGTGCTAACTTTTATGAAAATAAGTTTTTTTAATCAATTTTGAATGTGAAATTTACTTTATTTATTATTTAATTATTGCGAAGAAACAATAAGAATATTCAAACATTGAAGTAATATACCAGTAAAAGTTAGGTTTTGTTAGAAGTCAGAGAAAATCATTCAGAGTTTAACTCGTGCGGGGCCCTTTGGGGCCGCCCTATCTACCTATTTCATTTATTTCTTCATCTCCGCGTACTTCCCATACTTCTTCATCCCGTCCATAAAACCTATTTTCTTTTTCCCCTTCCCCGCTCGCTCCTCGTCCTTCCCTCTATCAAGGCCTTGAGCAACCCATCGCCCCTCATTACCTCCTCCAGCCACCTACCTTGCCTCCCCCTGATCTCATTCAGAAGTTAATCGAAATGTAGTTTATATAGTATTTAGTAAGCACTAATTATTTAGCACTTTTGTAGCATTTATTTCAGAATTCGGCATCAATAATTGAACTCTCTTCTTTAGCGTCTCCTTTGCGTCAAGGATATGATGACAAGCATAAATCCGATGTCCCAAGGCTAACAGTTTTGGAAGAAAAAAAACTTTGATCAAACGGGTTTGAATATGTATCGTAAAATAGGCGGAATTTGAACGCAATATATGTTTATTCCAAGAATTAGATTGACTGATTTTTTTATCACATGGAATCAACATACACATGGGACTGCATCAATGGGACTCTGTACATCTTCTTCGAATTCTGCCGGGCACGGTGCTTTAACCCAGGACAGACAAGATAAAATAATGAGAGACAAAAGAGAAATAAATACGGCCATACGGTTGCCATGTTTCTCCGCCCGATCATATCGATTCTAGCATTCATTGCTGTATGGTTCAGTATTTGCTAATTACAATATAAATTGTAGAAATATTTTTACCAACCCCGAAGAATTATTTACAAAGCTCTCAGTAGAAAATGTTCAGTGAGTTTTGCGCGAGTAGCGTAGATAATATTAGTTAAAAAGTTGCATGAATGCATGCCTTGCTCAATTCCCATATGACCAATGTCAAAATCCTCCATCTTTGAATGCCTCGACATTACTTCTGTTGAGCGATCTTGAAAAAAATACTGCGATTGTGTCCAAGATAAATTAGGATCTATACATTAATATTTGGTTGCTTATAGCTGATGGTGTTTAGTTAAAAACTGTAAGCCAAAACGCCACTACTACCTTAATTGATCGTAGCAACCAAGGTGGACATCGTCCGCTTGTATCATGCGATATTTCACGGGATCATGGGTTCAAAAATACAACATGTTCTAATTTTGACCGAAGGATGACGCGCATGGTTTTTCACGCGTGGGATTTACACTAAGCGTCAACGTCATGAGAATGCTCATTCGTATGGTCATTTTCCAGATAACTCGCCGAGTAAAACAGCCTTTAGGGAATGAAGTGACCTGACGAGAACCTGATATATGTGCCTCCAATTAGTTTCTTTTTTAACTCAGGGATCTCATGCCAAAGGGTAAAATAATTCTGAGATTCTGAGTCTCTAGTAATACTGACTCTTTAGAAATTTAAGAGCTGCATAGATCGAATTTTAAAATTTGAACGTTAGCACAACTTTAAGCACCAATTGTTGTAATAAATCATTGTGGAATAGCAAATATTCATTTTTAATTTTTATTCGCGGTTAGATGAGGAATTCCTTGATCTTATAATTAGTCCGTACAATCATGTCCTCAATTGATTTATGTTGTTCCTCTAATCTAATGCCATACTTCCACTTTTAGTAAGCCTGTGTTATTTTTATTAAATTATTATTAATTTTAGTGTTATTTTATTAATTAATTTTAATTTAATTAATAATAATTTAATTAATTTTAGTGTTCTAGAGGGTGAGTAAATCTCTGTCGATAAGGTTATTTCCGATGAACTTTGCTGTTTATCAGAGAATGGTGTACGTTTTGTTCTGTTCAGGTTTGGTTCTCTCAAATTATTGCAACCAATTCTTTAAAATGGCTGCTGCCAATCTCACTTTATGGACAACATTTACCACTGTCATGGTACTCTCTTATCGTGGCAAAATAGAATTATATCCTATTTTTATGACAACATTCACTCACTATGCGTCTTAATGACTCAATAATCCTTGTCAGTTAACAGTTAAGTGTTCCACATATGATTAATTCGGGAGATTCTTTGCGATGTGGAAATATTCGGTATCATCATAAGTGGCTATCAATCCATAAATTGGTTTGCAGCTACTCTCCACCGTATTCTCTTATCGCCAGACAGTTTTATTCGTGCATAGGTCTTCATTTGAACGCCAGTCATAAATTGCCTGATCTGAAATTCTTCCGGCTTATTGTTGCTTTCATTATAGTTTCCACGAGGCTGTTTTTTCTCAGAATGTGTTCAGCAAATTCTTCTCCACTTATTTGCAGATTTATCATTGAGCATGTTTTCTCCCCAACCATTCGTAGAACAATATTCAGCATGTACATATTTCTTAGCGACAATTGCAATAACAATAATTATTATTTCACATTTAGAAGAAAGTCCGTGCATATGTAATCGAATTATTACGAAATATGTGTGTCATATGCATACGTGTTAAAATAGCATCGATTTGCCAAAAATAACCAATGCTGTATGATGCAATTTTTTAAAACTTTTATCTGTAGATATCACTGATGAGAACACGTATGGAGGGTTTCACGCAAATCTTAACATACACAAAAATCACTTTAACCACCTTGAGATTTTAAAAACTGTTACGATCGTAAAGAGTTTGCAACGCAGCTGATGGGAGGGATAGGTTTAGTGGCGGTTGATTCCCGAAGGCTACATGCTAGGCTAAGATTACTTGAAATAATATTCATATCACCCGAGTAACAACGGACATGGAGGATATTATTTTAACCCCACATTATGAGAATGAAAAGTAAATGTTGTTGAAGATTTTTAAACGGAGTGCAGCGTTGTAAGGTGCAGAAAGGTATACCCTGAGAAAAGAAGACGAAAATTGACTGCAGACGTTTTGGGTGCAGAGAATTTAGTTATATTTTAAAAATGGCGTCTCTCATTAACCAGCTAAGAGTATCTTATGCGATCTTCGACTGTAAAAAGATTGATCTTTTATCCTGACGTTGCCTTTTAAAGAACGTGGAACTTTTTTCAAATAGTGTTCAAAAAGTTCTTTGAATTGCAGCCTTTTTCCTCCGGTCAGCTTAGAGTAATCGATAAAACAAAATAAAAACAGAATGCAGAGAAAAAATTCTCAAAGATTTTGATGTTGAGCGTAGCGTTGTACGGGTCAGAAACGTGGACTCTGAGAAAAGAAGAAGAGAATAGGCGGCAGGCGTTTGAGATATGGTCTGGATGAGAATGGAGATAGTGCAGTTTGCAGAAAGAAGACGAGCAAATAAGTTCTCGGCAAGGTGGGAGAACTACCTTCCATTTAAAACTTCCTTTACCGGTAATTAATTTTATGTCTAGAACTGATAGACCCGACAATATATAAGAGATACACTACCGAATTGATACGAAAAATCCTTCTTTCAATGCACCATTAGTGACTATAATAAAAACAGAGAAGGGCACTGATGCATTTTCTTTTCCTTTTGCCATTCCTATATCCCATTCCCTCTCCCCGTTTTCATGGGTTTTGCCCTGATACCCTCTGCCACTCACCCTTTCCGCGGCTCCCAGGGTAGATGTAGGTAGATACGTCCTTTAGACTCTGTAGCTACCTTCAGCTAATTCCTCCAATCAACTCTCTTACTTATCCTAGCATATACAACACTTCCTTGTTCGTCCTCCTCGCTACCCAGCTCACCCTGTCCATACTTTTCATACACAACCCTCCAGTGTACGAGCATCTTGCTTCCTCGGGGAACTAGTTTCTGAATCAATTGGTTAAGACATGCATAACCATCACACAATTCCCTTCCGGAGTAAGCCGAGTCAAGAACTTAGTTATTGCTGTTAGCCCTTAAAAACTGGCTCCCTTTTAATAATGTCCTCCATTACGGAATAATTATAATAACTTTGTTAACTCCACTAAATATTTCATTAACACGACCCGGATTTCAACACTTGATGTCATCTTCAAGTCACCTGAAGATGACACCAAGTGTTGAAACCCGTGTCGTATTAATAAAATAGTTAGTGGAGTTAACAAAGTTATTATAATTATTCCGTAATGGATCAGTTCCACAAGGTCAAGCCTACAACCGTTTCCTTTGTGAAAATTTCCTCCATGATACCCTATCCATACACACAGCTTCCATATCTCTTACACTCATGCATTCCTTCATACACGCTCTCCTATTCCTTGGACTCCTAATATTCCTCCTCTTTAGAGCCTATTCTATCACATTCATCCATGAATTTCATGGTCTATCCTGTCCTCTCACATAATTTTTTTCTCTATCATATATCATACCTATCTGTTTCGTTACTCAGCTCTCGTCCATTCTTTCAATATGACCCAACCAACTAAGCAAACTTCTTTTGTATATATGGCCTTTCACTGGAGCATCCAACCCACATTCTTTCATCATTTACTCATTTATAACCCTATCCTTCCTACTTTTGCCGCAAGGACTTCTTAGGTACTTCATTCCCACTGCATTTAGCCTACTATTATGTTTATCCTGACATACCCAGGTTTTTCTGCCAAAAAAAACATTGCTGTGGTTTTATAGAAGTCGCATTAAAATGTGTTTTCCTCTTAACATACTTTTGAAAGTTCGTATGATTTCTTGGAGCTTTCTTCCACTAGTTTGACCGTATCTATCCTGTCTACCATGTGCTTAAGAAGTTCCCATTGTTCCTGCCACCATAATGGCATTTAGTGGCTTTCCAAGGGACGAATTACATTCAAACGGATTTATGGCAATCGGATGCTTTGGGAAGAGGGTTTTACGCAAAATTCAACGAGTGAATAAATAGAAAGGTTCCATTACATGTGGCGAGGTATTTTTTTTATCTGGGACGTATCCAAACTCCTTGCTAGCCTCGTGTGCTTCGCCCGCCTCCATTCGGGTACCACTGCTCGTGTCCATTAAGAAACAATTCCTCAGCTAGTATAATTGATGCCCTTATAAATGTGACAGCAACTCATGGGTACCCACAAAAAATAATAGCGGACAATATACCTTTCAATTCATTAGAACTCCAACAGTTTGCTTCGGAAAATGATTTCAAAATAGTTACTACCAGTTCACACTATCCAAATGCAAATGGTAGGGCAGAAAGATATGTAGGTTAGCAAACATTATTCTTAAAAAATGCCTAGAAGACCAAATGGATTACAGAGACTCACTGAGGGAGTACAGAAATACTCGTTTAGCAGAGTTTGAAGTATCACCAGCTCAGATACTTATGTCTAGGGAACTTAAAACTAAATTGCCAGTGACAAAAACTAGTCTCAAGTCCAAGTTGGTGGGTGATTACTGTGACCAGGTACACAAAGCACAGCTGAAAATGAAGCAGCATTACGACAAGACGGCGAAGAAGTGAGATGAAGTATTTTCCGTAGGATATAGGATTGTGGAACGGGCAGGCAATGCAAGGACTTGGGAACCAGGAGTCATAGTGCAAATTCATGAGTCCCAAGGTATTTTATAATATGAAACAATAATTGGGTAATTTAGTCAGGAGAAATTTAGAGCATATTCAACACTCCAAGACAGAACATGAGGAAAATAAAAGGGAGTCATGGCCATCGTGACAAAGGCTGTGGTATCAAATGCTATATTGGGTCTCTTTGCGCACGAGAACCAAGTTTTCCCGCCGTCACTATCATCCCATGGAGCTATAGCTTGTAAAAATAAAGGAGAAATTGTTTTCATTATTAAAAATCTAGCTGAATCCCATGATTTTCCTGGAGTACGCGATGGGATTATATACGACGTTGCGGCTTTGGCACACTTCCTACCTCCTCGACATTCTCGGACCTTGGAACAATATTGTCAGAATGAATTAATGTCATACTTACGAACAGAAGCCGAAAATGTCCATGCAAAACGAGTGGATCTTGTGTGGGATACCTGGTGCAAAGGTGAGCCTACTTCAAATATTCACATTTACGCAAATGAAGCCAATTCTTTTTTAAATAAATGCGTGGCCAACATTTTCATCCTGTTTTAAACAACCAGGCATTATCATTTTATCGATAATTTTCTGTTCTTATGGCATTTTAACAAACTGAACATTTTCAATGATACAGATAGACTCAAATTAACCACTCACGAACAGAGAGGCGATGGAAATCGCAGAAGATTAGAAAATGCTTCATCATTACCACATGATTGGCCTAACCGTCTACAAAACTCATTCAACGGAAAAAAGACTTTTTCAAAATACTGGGAAAATATGCTGTGAAAAACATGGTTAGTGTCCTTGTTGACACAAACGACGGAAATCAGTGCATTTCATCGTTGAATTGCCCATCCTTGATATTAGGCTGCTCTCTTTCCTCGGTAAATGAGTAAGCTGACGAGGCTTTTTAGCCGTGAGACGTGAAAAAAATGAGTCAAGTTAGAGACTTGATTCGACACATTTAATTACTGAGAATTTTTGTCATATATAACTATATTTTTGGACCATTAATATTACAATATTTACTTCACACTGCTCACAGATGCTGAAATTAAAATATAATATTCGAATATGGTCACCATTATATCTCGCTCAAACTAGCTTTAGGGGCTGGAACTTAGACCCATCGAAATCATTTCATTTTTATTGTATTAATCACTTCAACCATCAATCATTAGAGTTAAGAGAGTTTTGTTTTTTGTAATTTCCTGTTGATATTTCATTTATGTCACGTTGTGAAGGTGGCAGAGAGGACCTGAGCCTGCGGTAGGGTCGAGTTGGAGCGAAGAAATTCTTCCGCCGATTGCTGCTTTTCGCGACCCCCAAGAGAGGCACGCGGGTGTTCACGGCAATAAAAAAAGGAGCCTGCCGGTCAGTGGATCCCTAGCCCGGCGCTCAACTGTGAGAGGTGCAGCATCTGAGAGGAAGCGCAGCGCGACAGCTTGGAGTCCCGCGCGTCGCTCCACCCCGATCCCGGGAGCCGCTGTACTCGTAGTCCTACGCCGAGGGGATCGGTCCAACAGCCTCCAAACCACCGCAAAGCACGTAAGTAGTTACTGCCTAAAGCCCTAAAACATATTCCTCCCAAGAAAATAATACTCTCCTGTACTGCCCCCCAACCGTGCAATCTCCACCACGAACTGCGTGTGTTAGCATAGCGTTGTTCAAAAGGAGCCGAAAAACGATTGTTTAGTCAAAAGAAGACAATTCAGTCCCCTGGGACAAATATTCATTTTTTGCGATTCTCCTGACCTAAAATATTGATAGAGAGCCCGAGGAGCTTGTAAACATAGACCTATCGTAATCATTTCATTTTCATTGTATTGATCATGTCAGCCGTCAATAATTATAATTAAGAGTGTTTTGTTTGTTGTAATTTCCTCTTGATATTTCATTAATGTCTCACATACTGATCACCCACATCATTCACTAGTTTCAAGAATTCTTCTTTTTATTCATTTGCCAATTCGTTTGGTGCTATCACGATTGAGGCAGCTGTAGTGTAGTAAAAGCCTTTGTCTCTAAAACGTGTGGGTCGTCTTCCTCTCAATGTACTCAACCACTTTAACAAATTCGCTACGCAACACGTTGATGATAACGTGCCCCAAAGCTTAGAAGTCACTCGTCGGAAAAGATCTTTCCTCGCACAGCCGCCATACGGATAACCAGCCACAGTCCTGTGTGGTGTCCCTTTCGGGACAATCTCGTTAAGACTCAAAATTATTTTCCCAGGATCCATTTTTCCGGTGGATGAATTTACAGGAGAAAAGTGGGGGAGGGTGTCCCACTTCGGAGAGCTGAGACTGGAACGAAGTATTCCGTTACAATATAAACTGCTTTATTCCTGAAAAATAGCCAGAAAACCAATTTTCTCGGTCATCCATGACATACATGCATAAAAAACTCTGGCCAATGGGGGAGGGAGGGAGAATGATCCCCTAAATTCCCCCCAGGAGTGCCTACGCCCCTGCTAATTATGTTCAAACATTCCGAGTAAAATTACGCGTATGCTACGGTCGGTTTCGATGGGAACATGGTAACATAAATTCCTCTGCAGTGAAGCACTCGAATATCTACGACACTCTTCAAGTGAAAAAAACTTGCGCATGCAATCTAATATGCTCTCCTGAAACGCTCCGTGTTTTTTTTCTTTCTCGATGGATGTGCTTGGCAAAGGGTTTAAATCTCTCGTTTCCTTCGAGGTGGATGCCGGCCTGGATCTGTAATAGAAAAAAAAACGTTTTTTTCGGGTAGAGCGATAAATTTCTTGGCAGCCCTGAAGTGAATCAATCGCTAATGTCTTCGTCCAGCGCCAGACCTGCATTTTTCTCATCCTTATTATTGTGCACCCCTTTATTTAAACGGCGCCACGAGTATCGCCAAATTCTACAACTCTGACGAGGAAGCAGCTGCGAATAAGTTCATTTTCGCACATCAACTGATGACATTCCACCCTCTACATCTGCATGTAAGAAATACCGTGCAAGCCGCCTCCTGGGTGTGTGGCACGGGGTGATTCCACTCCAGGCATTTAGTGCTCGTTGCAAGTCAAATCAGAACCTCGGATGATCCCCCAGCCGAAAGGCGAGGACCAGAAATAAGTCGGGAGACAATGCAAGGCCAAACCTAAACCAAGAGAGTGCTACATGTTGCAAGCATGCTAACATGTGGTACTTGCGTTTACATACTACCACCGACTATTACCAGTCCGTATTAGTACCAGGCGACACGAAATTTCACCTTTACCAGTACTACTAACCTTTCTATTTAATGGATACTACAAGATACCAGTTCGTGCAGAAAATAAAATCATACGAGACATTTCGAGTGAGATAAGATGAGAACAATAATGGTAAGGTAATAAACAGAAGTACAATGTCTAATTTACAAAGTAGCATTCAGTCTCGTTTTCATACCTCGACAGTTAAAGAGACAAGGATAGGATAAGGTTTGACTCCATATGTGCGTAGGGTATCAAGTGCGAAGGAGGTATAGCGTAAGGCACGAGTCATGCACAAAACGATTACATACAAATGGAAGCCACACTTCAAAACTCGCAAAATTCTTATTGAAAGTAGGGGGATATTTCCTCCGGAATATTACCAGAAACCTCTTCTTGTTAGCGAGGGGCGGAAGAATAATTATTTCCGTTTTCTCAGTAACTTACACTAAGCTTTGCGCTCAATTTATTTTGACCTCAGGGTCGCATTCACCGTTTTTGATCTGTTATTTCATAATCATTCATATCTTTATATTTTTCCGTAAAATAATTTCAGAGCGCTGTATTTGGCAAAATGCATGCTGCATATTTGGACCCAATAAACTGCTGAAGGAAAAACTTACAGAAATGATCGTTTACGTGTTACGTTCCACGACGTTGAGTACCATCATAGTGTGTATTTGAAGACTTTTTCCTTATCCTGATAGGGTAATACTGGTAACATTTTCGTTTTAATAAATCTTTATGGATGGAATTGCCAACAATTTCCCTTTCATTGGCCAACGTTAGAAGGATATGAAACGAATCATACGGAATTACTGGGAATAAACTTTACCTTTTATTATATTGCTATAACTTTCGGCTAGTTGAAATTTAAATAGCCCTTGGCATCATCTCTTTGGAACGTATGGAATAAAAGGTAAGGAATAATATTCGAGAAAAATTACTTACGCAGACATGGAGTAAGTTTGTACTAGCGTGCACTTGAACTAAATTTAATAGGAGGGACACTACTTTGAGGGCATATTTCTGTCCTAAGTCTGTTACTAGTGCTATAATAATATAATAAATTAGGGAAAGAATTGGAATGCATCCAAATTCTCTCCCTGTCTTTATCGCCTTTTAACAATAATTACACTGTATCCGAAGAGTACAGTATTGAGGGTGTATACTAGTAATTACCCCTCTTTTTGCATATATTTTAAATTGTCTTTTCCTTTGAGAATGAAATGATAATTTGAATTTAGCTATTTTTTTAGTGGTCAAACATATTTTTAGGTATTTCACCGTATGCCGTCTTCTTCATTCTTACTCCGCCATCTCCGTCTTCTTCCTCGTCCACAGCTGGGCTTCTTCCTCCAGCTTCATTTGTCCTTGCCCGGTAACTTATTTCTTCTTTTCCGCCACCTTGTCTTAACTCTTCCCCTCGCTGCTAGGCTTCTTCTTCCAGCTTTCTCGTTCCGTTTCCGGCCTCTACAGGCCGTCTACTTCTTCTCTTCCATCAACGGCAGCTGGGCTTCTTCCTCCAGCTTTCGTAAATCTCCTACTTTCTCCATGCCGTCTTTCCGCCTCCAGGCCGTCTTCTTCACTCTTCTTCTACTCTTCATCTCCTTCTGCGGCTGGACTGCTTCCTCCAGATTTATTTTCCTTTCTCCGTAAGTCGACAACTCCAGGCCATCGTCTTCATCCACGCCCCCATGACGTCTCTTCTCCTCTTCTCCTCGCTGCTGTTCCTCTTTCTAAAGCCCCTCCCACTCCCTATTTCCTTCTAACCTCTACATCTATCTGAGGTTCTTCCTCCAGCTTTTATTCTGTTTTTGCGGCTGTTGAACTTCTCCCTCGAGTTACAAAATTTATCTCTTTCTGCAGGTCGTTCCCTAGGCAGTATCTAACTATACCTTCCATGTCTGCCACTACTTCGTCCATGTAGCTCCATATATAGATTCTACTGGTTTCTGTTATTACACATGCTATTATTTTGTGTTCAATTGAGTCCAAAATTCCGCATTCTTCGCAATTTTCTTCAGGGTTTTTCTTAATGGTTTGTAGGTATTCCAGACAGTCTCCATGCCCGCTTAGAATCTGGGCCAGCTTGCTACTTGCCTTAAATTTTACTTTTCTTCTTTCTTCTACCCTACGGAAGATTTTGAAAGTATGCCGGCCTTTGGAAGATTCACTCTACTCAGAATTCCAAGCTTCACATGTTATATTAGTCAATTCCTTCTTGGCTCTTGGGATTGTTGTGAAGTTCAGTTTATTTCCTAAATACTCGCTTATTCCATGGGCCTTTAGATTTTTAATGGCAATTCTTTCAGCAACCACTAACTTCATGGGTTTTTCATTTGCAATTATTGTGAGAGCGTCTGTGCTTACGGTTGAGTAGCATCTTGCTATGGGTATTAGGCAGTTTCTTTGAACCTCTCCCAGTTTTCTTTTGATCCTGGAGTGCCCGATTTTTTCCCCCAAACAGTTACTAGTGCTAGGAATACAATGGCGGTGGTACTATTTTAATACAATTTACCTACTATTGGAACTGAATGGATGACAGGCTTTCATCTCCGAAGTTGAGCTCCGCAAAGTTGAGGTACAGGAAAATAAGTCAAATGGAAAGGTATACAATTCTGCTATGAGAGAAAGTTTGCTGTGTGAACACCAGAAAAGAGTTCGCAATCAGGCTTCTGCTTTGTGGGCGTACATGAACTGGTGATCGCGGCATGCATTTTTCTCAAGGAAAAATGGTGTTGGCTCTTTTAAATCGGATTTTCCTCCATTCTTTACCATCAGTTTCTGCAGCACGGGTTACTAAAACTTTTTTTATGTAATGCAGGCACTCCACTTATTCATAATTAAAATTTTAGTTTTTTTCCCTCGAATACTACCTCAAGTACTTCTTTTACAATCCGTATTTTCCTCTTTTCTCCTCATATTTCTCCCACGATATTTTATGCTGCTTAAATATTCCTTTATTTGTTGTCCTACCACCTGTCTTAAAATAATTTCTAATCGGTGAAACGGTTTCTTCTTCCCGAACTACTTCTGCAAAAACGCTCATGGCCCAATTTTATTTCTGTGTAGTTCAGTTTTCCATCCTACGCGTGGATTGTTTTTAAGACAACAGTTTCACTCCACATCCATGAGGGGGCGTCTTCATGTCGAAGTAACTTCGTTGCATTTTTTGCCGCTATTGATAGGGGTTACTTTCTGCCCATGAGCACGTTGATTTGGGTCTTGGTTTTTTTTATTATAGCTCGTTTCCAAGTTGAAGTGAGAGATTATCCTTCCTCTCGATTGAAGTTATCCGGATTCTTAATTAATTCTTCGGCTTCTCTAATGAGTCGAGGAAAATAGCGATTTTTCCTCGACAGTACTCTTGCGCTGTCTTGTCTCAATTCGGTGTACGTGGGGGGACCCAAAAATAACCGGACGGAATTCGCTGCGTGCGTCGTTCTTGTAGTTCGGGCTTCTACCACTGGGTGGGTGTTAAGTAACCTCTCCTGAGCAAGGCCGCTATACCCTGCTCCGGGTTAGAGCGACCTTGCTCCTGAGTCATTGTTGCAAGCGGCGTCCTTTTAGACGGTTTTAGCGAGCCCCTGTGACAGCTTTCGTTCGACGAGTTTATCGACCTCTTCGATTTTTGAAATGGCTGATATTCGAGAACAGCGTGTAGCGTTGAAATTTTGTTTTCTGCTCGGTAAAAGTGCGTCGGATGTGGTTGATATGTTGTCTACAGCTTATAAAGAACACGCCTTGAAAAGAACTCAAGTTTATGAGTGGTATTCGCGATTCAAACGCGGAAACATGGCGATCGAAGACATTCAACGCCAGGGCCGGCCTTCCACGACCAGAACTGATGAAAACGTGGAAAAAATTCATGCGCTTGTGTACTAGGATAGAAGGCGTACTATTGATGAACTCGCTGAACCATCTGGTCTTTCGTGGAGTTCAGTGCAGCGCATTTCAGCTGAAGAATTGCACATGAGACGAATTGAAACGGCGCGATTTGTGGCGGAGTGAGGACTGGTTCTTCCACCATGACAACGCACCAGCTCACACAGCCATTTCTGTGCGTGATTTTTTAGCGAAAAACTGCATGACACCGCTTCCTAAGCCACTCTAATCACCAGATGTAGCACTTTGTGATTTCTTATTGTTCTCCCGAATGAAAAAAGAGCTGAAATGGAAACATTTTGCAGACATTCCGGAGGTTAAAAGAAAATCGAAGGCGGCGCTGCAAGGCATCGGAAAAAACGAGTACCAAAGGTGTTTCGCGCAGTGGAAAAAACGTTTGAACCAATGAATTAGCGTTAATGGAGAGTACTTCGAAGGTGGTTAACGTTTTTAACTCAAAAAAATAAATTTTTGTATTTAAAAAAAATTGTGTCCGGTTATTTTTCGGTCCCCCCTCGTACTGTTTCTGACAACGCATGTTCTGCAATTGCGGAGAGGCCTAGTAGTTTCTTTCCGTGGCCCTCTGGTGATCCTTAATTCTGCATTTTACGGCTCTCCCTGTTTGACTGATGTAGGATTTCCCACATTTGCACTTGATTTCAAATACTCCTTCTTACATGTGATCTGGAAACCTGTCAGAAGATTTAGGGACGATACCTCCTATATTCTTCGCGGCAGAGAGCGTCGCGTCGTCACTATGCTTGATTATGCAATATTCCCGGAGGAGCTTGCTTGTCTTCTCTGCCGTTCCGACTACGTAAAGTAACAGAGCACTTGTAAGATGGAGTTCGTTAAGTTGAATGGAGTTCCATGTGTGACGTCGAGCAGAGGGATACCTATCCGATCGTCAATTGCTGTGTTCGTCCGCCTGGGACGTCGAATTGTGAAGGACTAGATAGTTGCCTGCTCATGTACAGATGCCTCTACTTGTGATATCGGCACAGCAGATGGCACGGGGAACGTGTGATCGAGCAATTTCGCTATCCTCTGCTAAATACAGTATTTATCCTAAATGGCTGACTGATTGTGAGTTCTATCTCCATTTTATCGACGCTTTCAGACCACCCTAACTGTAACACGCTCAAGGGCAGACAGCAACTCCAATAAATAGTGGCAAAAATGCAACGTAATCACTTCGACCTGAAGACGACCCCTGGATGTGGGGTTAAACTATTGCCTTAAAAACAATGTACGCGATGGAGATTTACCGGAAGCAGAGTGGTACGGTCTTTCATTTTCTATTTCTATACCATAAACTCTTTCATCTTCTCGCCCTGTGCGTAGTAGTTTTTCTCTGCTTTGGGTTTACTGTAATTCCTTTGTTCTTGATGCTCTCATTCCATTAATTTACTACTTGTCGTGACTTTGAGTCCCCATCAGATATGATAGCTACGTATATGCAGTGGCGTAATTCGGGGGTGGCAGGGGGTTGCAGTTTCCACCCCAGAATTTTTCACCCCAGTATTTTGCCAACCCAGAATTTTGAATTAAAAATCTCAATAATTTACAAAAAATTGGAAAATACAATTCTACATGCACGCCACTTTCTTGAACTTCCTTGGTTCTTCATTAATCATGCCTAATTTAGGAGGACCCCCGGACCCCCCTTCTACCTAGGGGGTATTCCATACCCCCGGTAGGCCTTGCTACCCCAGTTAAAAAAAAGCTGAAATTACGCCCATTGGTATATGCGTTTTGCATACGTTACAGGAAAATGGGCATAGTGGTAAGGGTATTGCGAGAAATCCTTTCGCGAAAGAAGTGTTCAAAATAGGAGAGAACTGAGATCAGAGATCTTGCAGTCAAAATGCGAAGAAAAGACTGTCGATGAATTTAACGTAGAGTTTACCGTTTTATGATGCAATAACATGTTTGTTACGTGACATCTCGATTCTATTGTGGTACATTCCACCAATTGTGAAATATTCGTTGCAACGGAAAGGAACGTGAGCAACATACAAAAACTCGTTTATGTCAAAACACGCCACAAGCAGCCGAATGCAAAACATAAGATTCACATATTTTTGACGTCATTCTAATTCAACATAAAAATGTAGTGGTCCAACTATGATATTTTTACAACTTTTTATGAGATCTAAAAACTATTCGGAAATATCAATTTGTAATTATGTATTACAACGATAAAATGTAGTAATTAAATTTCAAGAGAAGAAAATTTTATGTGTTGCTCTTTAGTTAAAAAGTGCGTAGTCATTTTTCTACTCAGTGCATAACAGTGATGTAGCGTATTAAGAGGTATTCCATTAAGTGGTATTGGGTGGATACAACAGGCTCAGTTCTGCTCAGTGTTAAAACTATTATTTTTTCAATCCGGAATGACGGGCGAGGGAATACATATATAAAATGGGGACGAGAGAAGAGAATATAACTTTAGGTCCCTCCAGTCTCACTCAGCCCCTTCCTTGGCGAGATCCTAACCAGAACCAAGGGCGAAAAATTTCGGTGGGTTCATTGAGGGATGTTCCTTGATCGCCCGCCAAGTGAAACGTGCAAAGAAATCGACGATAACTTTATTGGGGAAAAAGTCTCGGCACCCTCCCGACAATGTTTTTCTCACGGCCATCTTCCATCCCTTACGAGAGAGGGAAGGAGAGACCTCCCAGACCGCAATATCCACCCGCAGTGTCGTTTCTTATACAGAGCGAGTTTAATCAGAGTAAGAGTGGGCTGCGCATCACTTGGTCCCGAATCCCTCGCTGCATTACGAATTGATTTCCGAGGCTAGCCGATAAATTCCGTTAATGGGGCCGGCGGATAAAAGTCTCTCCCCTTCTAACCATAACTTCCCCTCCCTTCTCCCCAAAAACTTGTGCCAACCCATGGTGATAGATGGACAGGGCGGTGTGTATGGTGGTCTGAGCCTATAACGTGTGCTTGGCTCGTCAACCATCATGGTATTCCCCGCTTTTTTTCTAATTCTACGACTCTAGTTATTATTGTAAGCTAAAAAAATACAGTATGACGTACGCTGAGATGAATAAAGAAGTACTATTGGACTCATCAAAATCCAGAGAAATTTTTACTCACTTTCATTTAAATCTACCTTAATCGTTAGATTACCAATTAATCTATAATAATAAAAGCTTATGTCCGGGAGGGATGCTAATGATGGATAAAACGGCCGATACGGTTCGTTGGTTTTTGTGTAATTGTTTTCGTATAGCATCACATACATGGAGAAAAAAATCCTCGAATATCCATTGTCGACCCAGATAAATTGTAAATTGAAAAAGATATACATGCCTTAACTCAAACTCATAAGCCCCATGTTAAATTGTCACAGCAAGCACGTAGCTACAGTCAACAACGCTGCACTTTAGAACAAATGTCTATATTTTTTAAACATTTGTAACGGCCTCCAGATATTACACTATGGACTGGTAAATTCGTGACATCAATTTACTTTCCAAACAATATTTTCCTATGTATTTAACATTGACTTCGCATTTATTTGGAAAAGAAAAGCTTGGAAACCAATTGTTCTCGGCGCCATGCTTTACTAGTCTATTAACTGTGAAATAACCGACGCAAAACATTTATAAACAAAGTTGTGGTTCCACAATGACATTTTTACTAGCACGACCCGGGTTTCAACGTACTATAACGTCATCTTCATGTTATAGTACGTCGTAGGTTATAGTACGTCGAAACCCGGGTAGTGCTAGTAAAAATATAATTGTGGAACCACAAAGTTAAAGTTATTCATTTATACAATGAATAAGTTCCACCAAGTTATGCCTGAAACTACCAGTTACTTAGAGGCAGGGGCGGCTCCAGACCAGAGGTTCGGGGGGGGGGGGCACCAGTGGCTCTTTGGGTATGGAATACCCCCCAGGAAAAGGGGGGTTCGTGGGTCTCGTCCTGGAAATTCGTAACAAACTGTGCAAAATGGTTTTTGGGGGGCAATTGCCCCTACCCAATGCTTATGCGTGCTCTAGGCCGCCAATGCTTAGAGGCGTGTTCCGCTTCGTTTAGTCTGTCTGTCGGCATGTGTTTTTTCCAAAAAAAATCATAGCTTAAGTACGGCTAAAGATTTTTCTTTAAAATTTTGTGGATGTTTTAACCCCATACATGACATTTTTTGCGAGGGTGAAAGAACATAGGACTGCTTTCAGAAATCGAGACGAATCATCTGGAATGGCCAAACCTCTCTGAGACGAAAACCATTGGTGTGATTTTAATCTAATTATTTCATATTGTATAAATTCTGTATACAAAGAACGCGTTATTTTTCAAACCACCGTAACTTCCGCCGCATCGGGTCTCACCGCCCCTAAGACGTGTATCACTGACCGGCGGTGACTCTCCAACCCCCCAGTTCATAATCGCAGGAGTCGGAGTTTCAACGTCGGCGGTACGAAAACTCCGCCCGGCGGTGTGATACGGTCCTCCCGTTTGTAATAGCCCCCCAGGATTCGTCTGGATTTTTCTGGCTCTATTCTGGGCCATACTTTTTTCATATTGATAGACGCCATGTCCAAATGAATGGAAGTGGCCTCCGCTCATGGATCCTTGTCCTCCCGTACAACTATTATCAACTTGCGCAACTGGTTTGCTACTCATGGACTGCCAGATAAAGATGCAACTGATAATGGACTGGCTTTCCGGTCAGAATATTCCAGAATTCTTCCACATTGATTGAGTTTCTCACAATAGAATGCGCCCCTATAGTCCTGCCACTATTGGCTTAGCAGAAAGAATGGTCCAAACTGTTAAAAGATTGCTTTATAAATTGCCAGCAACCAAATGGAAGAGGGAACTAACCAACATTCTCCTTGCCATACGGACCACACACAACTCCACAGGCTCAGCTCCTTGAGAGATTTATATGGGGAGACGTTTAAAGACTGTGCTAGGTAACTTACATCCAGCCACTTTTATTTTAAATGAGCAGAAACGGAGCTCAATTTTGTTTGAGAAAAAGAGATCAGCAAGGAACTACTTTACGGTGGGAGAGAGAGTTTTTACAGGAATTATGGTCGAGGAGGGCCGTGGTTGAAGGGGGTTGTATCAGTGGTAGAGGGTCCTCACAATTTAAAAATTATGTGTAGTTTTGGCAATATCGGGCGAAGGAATATTAATCAAATCAGACGCCGGTGGACGGCAAATGAAAATCCTAATGTGTACTTGGATGTTAATTCTTCTCTTGATCTTTATAAAACCGGGGAATTGGGTGCCAAACAATTCATTGGTGGGAACTGCATGTATCATGGGTTGGCCTGATGAATGGGTGATACGCCAGCAACCTCCTCCGCCGGGGCCTTAAGGTGATTCCTCAATTCCTGAGGGTGAATTAGATCCAACATCACCATCAATCAGCGGTGGCTTTGCTACGGAACCCAAATCTACACAGCCACGGCCTCAGAGAGAGCGCAGAACTCCTAGTCATTTGAAAGATTTGTATTGTCTAAATAAATGTTTTCCTAAATTGTCTAAATACCTTTCTGATGTGTAAAAAACTAACTGAACTGTCGTTTGATACCATTTTGTTTTCCTAAATTAAGAGGGGGAGAGTTGATATGTATGTATTCCTTTATAGTTGTATTTTTCATTGCATTTCTTAAGTTGTATTTGCTATCATTGGGCTAGTGCTTTTCTTTGGTCAATTTTTTAGGAAGGTTTTTGACAATGCGAGCATAATCGTTCACTCTTCTTTGAGACGCTATGGCGGTTGGTCACGTTCCTGTGCATTGGATTCGGAAGATATATTTTGTTAAAGGGAAGAGAAATATCTTATTTAAACAACCCATCAATAGCATCGACTGTTGCCCCAATGTCGGCTTTGAGTTGGTAAAGTCGGCCAACCTAATCCGACTTAAAGCCGACATTGGGCCAACATTAGTCTTAGGTAGCATTGCCAACACCACTAGTCGACTTTGGTACGATGCTGGCCCGCTGTCATTTTGTAGTTTCATAAATATTTTTACTGTGTCCCGCATAGGTATTCAAAGTGAGACCCAAGTAGCCAAACAAAATTGGCCTATATTGAGTATTCGGCAGGCCCCCATATTGGCTGCGAATGTTAGCAATGAGATGAGAACCAATAAATGGCCAACAAGCCTATTTAGCAGCCAATTTTGGCCCCAAATAGGCAACCCCAAGAAACCCAACATTGGCAACCCTATAAAACCTTACATACGCAACCTCATGAATCCCATAATATTGCCAAGATTACGTGCTTCCATGATTTACCAGCAGATATAAATTTCATATTTAAGCAAATACGATTAATATGCGTTTTCGTGATACTTGTAAAGTTATAATAAAGTTTTGAACATAAAATAAACTCATTAAAAATGTAACCATTAATCAAGATTCTTAAATCCTTAAACAGACTCTGACCATTAATTATATTTACATCTTACGAAGGCTTATTGAATGCATTACAACCTTGACAGTTAAAAACGTCATTATTATAACGAAATACTTAGAAGGCTACTCCTTCGCTCTGAGCAATGCGTTTTGACCTTTAAGGTAGAACCTCTACTACAAGCACCTTCGATAACATGCCCTGATATTTTAATATATTGCAGAGAAATTATGCCTTAGTCGATCTGTGAAAAAATAATTGGGGGTAATCGGCCATTTAGCGCTGACAACAGGATTTGAAAATCGTCATGCTCAGATTCAAATTACATTGCTCTTATGGCGGAATGGTGTCGTCCCTCACTTCAACATTTTATTTCTCGAGATTTTTCTCGACAAGGCTACCTCAAAAACGACCATATGGTGATTAAATAATTAACGGATACAATGAATTTTTTTCAGGTTACCTTATCGGCCATTTAATGCATATATTTATGTTTGAAAAGCGATGAAGAGTCTTACTTTCGTTCCGTAGCCGCCATATTGAAACAGACTTGGCAACTATGTTCGAGGAGTAAACAAAAACATTGGAGTGAAACTATGCAAACAAACAAAGGTCCGGACCGGAGTGAAACTATGATATGTTGACCAGCTATACAGTGTTGTCGAGTACATCGTCAGCAATTATATATAATACATTTGTTTTAATTACGTTTACATTAAAATAGCAAAAGCACTCACTAGCTCTGTTGTTTTAATTCATCCCGAATTTTATAATTATGCAGCTTTACTGCAGTTCCTGAGAAAGTTTTTAAATTCCTCTGAGACATGGCGTCAATATAAAAGCCATTCTTCATATGACAGGATTACTTCATTTTGAAGAAAACTCATGTACTGCACAGCCATGTTGATTGATTGAAAATTATTTTCAATTATTATTAATAACATTTTGTGCCATTTTATCTTGTTTCTGTCGAGTTCATCTATGTAATGAAAGCAGTACTTCGAAGCGCAGGTTCTACCTTAAGAGCCCATGCCTGTAGCCTGGTTGCAGTGGTGACGAATTGTCACGGAAAACCGTAAGAATCTTTCTAGTAATCGTCGCTCTAACCGTACCTTATTACATTTTAATCACACATGGATCAACCGACTCTTTAAAGCAAGTATATACTGAGTAACCTGCATGACGACTCAAAAACTTTATGGGATTCAAAATGTATGCTGGAACTCATACGAAATCTTGGAGTATTGAAAATTGCGGGTTTCAACTACGAAGAGGAGCTGCGCTGAACAAATGAAGAACGATATCACGATATTTTGGTCGCGCTATGCACAAAATCCACAAAATGGAACAAAACCATGAATACTGCATACGACTCCTTGTCTTGTATGTAAACTCCTTGGACAAAACAGTTAGTGCTACTTGGGAATATAAATTCATCAAATATATTGGTTATACATTCTTCGGTGCAACGCTTTAAAATATCTATCGTCACTATTGCCGTTTCTGCGATTCGATGTAGGATGTGCTTTGCTTTTATCCTGAAGTGCCCTTTGCAGTTCAAGTAGGATGGGAGACGTAATTATCGAACATCGCCAAACTTAACCCAAGCAAAGTAAGTTTTTATTGATTAAGTTTACATTATAATGTTGAACACGAAAATCTAAATCTCCATCGTGGTTTAAGAAACCGTACCCCTCTACAAAATGTTCACTTCTAATTTGTTATAAGGGGTTATCCTTGCATATACTTTCCGGTTGTCGCTACACTATGTGAATACACAGTGATTTCATATATGGTACTGTAAGGAGTGTCTTCATTTTCATTTCTACTATTCTTTGAATATGTAGTTGAATCGCAAATTATGAGTTTAATTTGTTTAATTGTGTTCCATGTTTTAAAGAGTAAGCTCTACTTATAAAATATGGTTTATTCCATTCTCAGCTACAATTTTTTTGGGTAATATAAGGTGACTTATTAAAACTTGTATTTCTTGCAGCGAGATCTGATCAGCACATCTTGCTTCAACTGACTCAAGTAAAAATTTCCCCCTTGAAACTCAATTGAAACAGGGCTGAAACTCCCTTGAATCACACTGCCTTGCTTCTCCGCTGAAACTGCCTTGAAATTGAAACAAAACCAAGGGAGGAGGAAAAGTGCAGCAGAGGAAAGAGTGTGAGATAGAAGGAATAGGAAGGGGAATGAAGAGGAAGCGTCTTTTGGGGTAGGTGATTTATGATTTAGACCTTTAATGGCTGAGCTTTTTTCGTTTTAATCTTAGACCAAGGGAGGATTAGTAAACCCTCTGTTAGTTCTTTCTTCGAACTGTGGATATCATTCGTTTAATGTAAAGACATGCATGCCTGTCTTTGCTCATTTACCATATGTGTTTGACCGATGTAAAAATACTTTTTTGTATTTGAACTCCCATATTTCTGATAAGGGGACTTGAAAAAACTATTTTATTGGTGTGGTAGGTAAATTAGGAGCTCGAGCCTGCATTCATTTCTTATGACATAGCTGATATTGAATGAGAAAATTTGTGACAAAATGTGTGCCACATTACCAACATTAACCGATGTTGGCCCGACATCATCCCAAAATCAGACCGACAACAGAGCGACATCATCCCAACACTGAACCAACATCATTCTGACACCAGCCGACATCATTCCGATGCCGGGCCAACATTGGAAGCTGATGTCGTTTTGCCACCGGCAAACATTATCATTCCAGTGCTGGGCCAACATAGGTAGCCGACGTCGGGCCAACACATAGCCAGCATCAACTGATGTCGGCCTGACATTGGGCCACCATTAAAATGCTGCCTGGGTAATTAAATATTAAATTTACAAAACGTAAGTATATATGTGACCCATCCATAATGAGTGGTGCACAAAATACTAGTTAACTCATGTGCCATCCTCATATATGTTATTATTCAGGCTTTATGGTGGCAGGCAGTTTTGTGCTGCATATTTACATCTTGAAATATGCCTTAATAAGCAAGAGCTTTGTTTGTGTCGTTGCTCTGTCTGCACTTGTCTGCCACTTCTTGCTCCTTTGGCGTTCGCGTTGCAGAAAGTGCAAGTGACACCGGCGTTCGCATCGCAGGTACAGGTGTAACTTTTACTGCTCCTTTTGCTCCTGCTGCCGAGGTGGAGCAAAATGAGCACAGGGAACAGCAGAGAGCATTATGGGAAGGAGCAGACGAAAGACAGGTGGAATATTCGCCTGCCGTTCCAGCGTATCAGAGATGATTAATGAATATTTTCACAGAATTGTACTCCTGATTTAACTTAGTATATATATTATTCAATTTAAGTATTTGTCTTAAATTCTGTGGCATTTCATTTCTCCTCGCTATATGTTTGGTTAATTATTACAATTGGATAAATCTTCGGCGAAATGTGGAATTCTCCCACTGTATTCTCTGATTTGGCTTGAATATTCGTCACATTGATTGAAATTGCTAATAAACTTTGATTTATTTTTTATTATTTCTGAAATATGTTATAGTAACAAGGTGTATTTGTCTCACTGCCATGTGACAGCATTTTGAGAAAATCTGAAAGGAAAAACTTAACCCATCATTATAACTTCTAACATCTCAAAGGTTATTCTGCGCCATTCAGCCATTTAATGCTAGATATTCTGGGAATGAAATGCAATAAAGTCTGTATGTATTATAACATATAGCTCTTAATTACCTAATCTTATGAGTATTTTTATAATACCCAGCTATTTACCCGTAAATGTGAGCGCATTACATCATACTGATCAGTCTTCTAAGATTGAACCTCATTACTTGAAACCGTAGCTCCTCAATGGCCCTAATTTTTAGGTGCCAGCCACTGTTTAATCTTTATAAATGAATGACAGGTGTACCTATATAAAGTACAGCTGAATATCTAATTATCTATACTAAAGGTACTTTGAGATCTATACTCATTCATATAGATTGTACTTTTGAGAAGATTATATCTGTACACTAAAATTTTCCAGTTGTATATCCATGAAATACATAATTCACTAATCTAAGATACTTTTAATGGCCCTAGGAATGAAATACATCTCTAGACTCTTTTAAATCTTCCCCAGATGAATCTTCCTTGTTTTACCACGGCTAAAATAATAGATTATGGGGAATAAATCTAATCGACGCATTTTGTGGCCTCATGGCCAGCACAAATGTCATCCCTAAGAAGTTTTTCACTTTCAGCATCAACAGGGTCTCCCAGGTTATCTATGATTCGCTCAGCACCCTGCCCCTCCTGAATGGCTTCTGCATCTCTGTCAGGGTGATCATCAGCCATGGGTTCCTTAAAACCCTCCAAATCATCCAAGTCCGCAATGTTATGCAAAACACAACATACATGGATGATCGTTACAATGTCAACCATGTCTCTAATTTTTAGATGGTAAAGTTGACGAAACCTTTGCTTTAACTACCCAAAAGTGTGTTCCACAGTAACGTGGCAAGTACTATGTAGAAAATTAAAATTCCTTAGTGCTCTTGACAGGTGTCCATTGTCCCTGTATAGAGTAATAAGGTATGGGGAGCAAGGATATGCACTATCCTCTAGTAAGTAACCCTGACCTGTAAATATGTATGTGAGAATGAAAATCATATTTTATTTAATTGCCTAGTTCAAATTCTAACACAATCATAATGCAAAGGGAAAAATTAATGAAAGATGTCATGTAGTAAAAATGGGGTGGAGTAAAAACATTAAATAATAAATAAAATTCTCATATAAACAAACCTTGACACAAATTAGGAAATTCTGCATATTCAGCAGGCTGTTCCTAAACACCCTAGCATCATGTATAGACCCAGGATATCCAATGTACGCATCTAAAAAATTTCTATTTTTATTTACCACTCCCTGGATCTGCACTGAAAAGTACCTACTGTTTCCTGTTAATGTAGGAATTTGGGTCTTCCACAGGTTTATCGATCCTCACATGTGATCCATCAATGTAACCTGAATTTTGAATGAAACTAGAAATATTGTTTTCAACCAACAAACAAGGAAATTTAGAGTTTGATGTCAGTAATTTTTACCGATAATATCAGGAAACCCTTTCCTATTAAAGTAATATGCCTTTGTTGCATCCTTTTCTAAGAAAGTGGGATCCTTTACTATTGTCGGAGCCATACCTACAATAAATGTGCCCATTCTTTTTATTACTGAGTGCAATGCACTCAAGCTGAGATTGAAACAATATGTGACATCCTGAAAACCAGCAGCTTCATGCCCAATAAACCATAAATATGATAATATATGTTTTTGAGGACTGACTGACTCAAATCCTCCATGACCTACAATGAAAACATGTAGGTAACCTATAAACAGAAGCAGGGTACTATTGTAATAAATACCATTATAGTACCTAAGGAGTAAACTAATAACTTTTAAAGTAGTGAATTCAGGTGATATTTGAAATTTGGCTGTGAGATTTTGTACAAGGCCTCGTTTCAAACGAAAATGCATCACGAACTCCCTATCACTATACAAAGGAATTATTTCTTCCACATATCCTCAAATGGCATTCCTCTCCTGGTGTTCAAGTACATTAAGGACATTGTTAGCATATTCTAAATTGCCTGAAAAATACAGAGAACAGGATGGAGATGGCTATCTAAAACATCATGAATGTGTAGTGAGTGGCAGTACGCTAAAACAGCCAAAAATAAAAGAAAGTTTGAGTGGAATTGTCCACAGCATGATCTACTTGGAAAATAGTTCTAATGGGGTTGCTACTGGCAAAAATTGCCTTTGTTGATTACAATCCTAAGCCGCCTAAGCCTTGTGCTTAGTGCTCAATTCCTTCAGAGGACCTCATTTTGACAACCTTCATAATTTGTTAAACAGTTTCAGTTATTTGTTCCATCGACAATCCTTCTCATTTATTGCTCCTTCCTTTATAGTTTTTAGGAGGCTATTATGTCTCAGAAGTGTTTCTTTTTGAACATTGAATTTCTATTCCCCTCAATTCTACATGGGACATCTTCAATGGTGATCCTTGCTATCCATTTCCTTGCTAAATTCAGTTTCCTCCAAAACGCTACACAGATATATAAATTACTCCGCCTGCTCTTATATTTCTTCTAATAAATATTATAGGTTCAGATACTCAAATGTTAAATCCTGATTTATTTGCTCAAGAGCAGCAGTTCCTAACCTATAGTTTTCATATCCTGAGAGTATGTGGTTGGCAGTTTAGGGGTACTCACTCAGAAAAATTAGAAGAATTGCAGACGTTTGAAGTACCCAAATAGCAAATAGAAAAAGTTATATGTATTATATTCGTAGTGCTATATTAGCACTAAGAATATAATATAACATTTTTCTAATGCAAAGAGTAAAGTTTTGAGAAATGGATGATGGGAAAAAGGGCCTGGGACTGCTGCTCTGAAGGACCCCATTACTTCTGTTGTCTTGTATTTGATCAGCATCCCATATAAGTATCACTAATGCTTAATGGTTGGTTTGTTTAAATTAGAAAATGGTTATTGGTTTGAGGGTTATCAACTCTTTAATTATTTGAATAATTATAAACAAGACATATATTACTGAGTAGTTGGTGTCATAATTTAAAACTGATTCAATAGATACATTGAAAAAATTAAGTAAACAGTCAAATTCCACAGGGGCCAATGACTGACGTTGAACGTCTTGCATTTGCTTATGCATGCTGCCTTGATTCTTCGAAGAAGCTTTGTTACAATGTCATTCTTGAAGGTAGATGTCCAGCATATAGTACATGGGTACCTGAAAAATATGAGGAAAGTGGAGAAACAGGAAATAGACCTGGGATGAAAAAGTGAAAGTGAGATGTTATCTCTCACTTAAAAGGTAAAAGGACACAATATTAATTGTGTACTACATGTCTAGAAGTGATAAAATAAGTGAGATACCCTTTCATGCAAGTACATTAGGGTACAAAAATTCCTTCTCAGGCACCATAATTTTCACTTTTCCTCTCCCTCTCCAATCACTTTTGCTCTCCTTTCTGCCTCCTCGCCCTCCTGAACCTCACAGAATACTGTTTACATCCTCCTCTGCAAACATTTCCCCACTTTCTACATAGGATTATCCACCACTCCTCTTAGCATACGAATGAACGGCCACCGTCCCTCATGTAAAGATCTGCCTTCCCTCTGTTTCTCTCCCTGTTGCCATTCACGTCTCCTCCCACAACTCCACTTTCAATAATAATTTTAAGGTTGGTTTACCCAAATAACTTTCCTGTTGACATATCTTTATCAACCACAAATTTAGTACCTCTGTCTATATTAAACCAACGAACAAACAGCAATACTTTCATTTCAGCAGTTGTCACCCTTCTCATACAAAACGTTCCCTCCCATACTCTCTGTCCATCAGGGGTCATCGAATTTGCAACAATCCGGACTCCCTTGGCCGTTTCCTATCCAACTTGCACTAGTCTCTTCTCCACAGAGGATATTCAAAAACCCTTTTTATAAAAAAAATACTCAGAAAGTCATAACAATTTAAACCACCAATATTTTCAAATCCTAAAAACCTTTCCAACTGCACCACATTCTTCCCAGGCATACATTCCCTAAAGCATCTCATCAAAGAATTATTTCCTATACTTTCGAATAATCCAACAACCAATAATTTATTCCCTAAATGTCCCCCGTTATAAGCATCCCCCTAACCTATCAAATTTATTCAAGGTCATCAAACCTGTCGCCCAAATCAGTTATCCCCTCCAAAACTCCTGCCACCCCTTGCAACCAACCTAGATGCAAAGCATGCTTAATATTTACTTTGAACTGACTCTCCAATAAATTCATAAATTGTTACCTTCCTTCTGTTTTCTCCCTCTCCTGCACCACCTCTATCATAGTTTATATAATTTTATGTCAGCAATGCCCAGCCTTCTACATTGAACTTTGTAGTACACCTCTCATTATCAGAAGGTACAATCATCATGCCTCAAGCAACCCCTCCTCCGAAAATGTCTTTGGCAGAACCTTAGCCAGACAGAAGTATGTCTTACCCAGAAAAAATATTTTTGCCCTGAGAGAGCTTACGAGTTTTTTAAAGCATTATTACCATTCGCTAAATTTAAAGTATCGTACGCAGAAACAGAACAGATTTCCAATTAGGTAAACCTGGATTGAGCAGAATCCCATGTACAATTTACATGAAAAAAGTTATCTTAAATATTTTCATACTTAAAGCTAAATATCAATTTGAGAACTGATGGATATTTTAAAGGTGAGAAAAACTGTAGTCTGGATAGAGGTAATTCCCAATGACTCGACTTATTAAATGGGGCTATGGACTATAAAGAAGGTTGCATTTTATGGAAAATATAGGTAAAAACACATGTCAAAGATGGAATGCATAGGCATGTTGCAAAAAAATATATACTTATGTACATATTTCTGTTGAAATAAAAAATGCATGATATGTGACTTTTCACTATTTTCATTTCTAATGAATTCCATCTATCAATGGATTTTCAGGCAAACAATATAGGGATTGCCTCTTACGGACATTGCAAAATAAACTGAGAATGTAACTTTTTAATGTACATCCCTGAATAATGCTGCTTAAACGAGAAAATGTCACTATCTCAAGAAGTTCTGCCAAAGAAGGTTTTCAGTGAATTATGAAATGGTAAAATCAAGTTAAAAATTTAATCCTCAAGCCTGATAAATTCTTAGGCCATGTTTATTCTAAAACAGTCCTGAAACCGAGATTGAGTTTTTATTTCTGAGTGTAATCGTGCTCAGAGCTTTGGCCATTTTAAAACGTTTTTATTAGGTTGATTTCTTGTCTTTTTGTTTGTTAAGTACAAATTTTACAATCCAGTTTAAACTAACTTCCCGATGAGCTAGAGACTTGAAACTTTTAACATAGCTCAGAACTGGATGACTATAATGTAATAATATGTAATAATATATATTATACACATTATATGTATATATTTTATATTTCAATGTAATATATATTATAAATGATACATACAATGTATACATAATACAATAATTAATTAAAAATTTAAATGTAAAAAAAACGTTTTTATCATAAAAAACATTATTTTCCTTTAAAATTATTTGATCTTGAGCCACTCATTTTTTGTTATACACAGAGCAAAATGACAAAAAAATGAGCAATGATGAAGCTGAGAGAATAGTATACGTATAATGACTGGTACTGAGTGTGAAGTACCCAAGGACATAGTACCCTTATAGTAATATTCAATGATTACATTGAAGTCCCCAATGTGCATCAGTTTTCAGTCCAGGAGAGATCGTATTCACAAAAAAATGGAGCCTGAGCCATACAAGGATAGTCGTTGATGCCACCATTGCGATGAACAGTGCCGCAGTCTTCATTATTGCCATAATTATCAGGCTGTTCAGGATGAGACCACCGAGTGAATCCAGTGGATTGGAGAGGTTGGCCTGGCAAAAGAATTTATTTGAGATATAAAGATTACAGTATATGCAGAAAATGAGGAAAGAATTGTTAGAATACTATAAAATAATCAAGCAAATTTGTACTCGAAATTTAGTTTAGTAAAAACCTTACTTGAGGAAGGCAATGGGAAAGCACCTCAGTTTTACTAATCCCATGACAATAGATGGCAAATGCAGAGGAAATGCTGATACTGGAGAGGACTATGCCCATTGGAATAGAGCCATTCAGCATTAGGCAGGAAATTAGGGCTGGAAAGGTGATGAAAAGAGATATTGATTGGAAATGGGATGGGCTAGGTCAGATGGAAGGACAATCTTCTTCCTTTAGAGATCATTGTAGAGTAATTTATTGAGGAGGTTAGCTTAAGAGATGAACTGGCAGATAGGCATAAGGTTTGAAAATAAGTATTGCACTAAAAAGTGATAGAATTCTGCGAGCAAGGATTTAAGCAAATCTACCTACCTTTGTTATAATGTAGGTTTACTTTCTGATGTGTGATGACAAGGAAGAAGTAGGTTGTGCATCTCAATGACAATAAATGAAGTATGTAGTTCCAAGAAAAACCCATTTATGTATCACTATCGGGAATTGGAATATGGTGGTGAGTGAAGCAAAGTTGGGAATGAAATTGAGCTATATGGCTTGAGAGAAAGGAATTACCTTGCCAAGAAAGTACATGTGTGTAGTTGGATTTTGAAAAAGCAATGTGTTGGTTATAGCAAGCAAAGAGTTCAAACACACTCATAGGTACACACTGGCATATCCAGGTGACATGGAGAGATATCAACTATATCTTATCACAGTTAGACAAATTGTTTCAGGCTTCACTTGGTGGAACTCTTTCATAGTAACCAGAAAGAAAACTCTTATAATAGTATTGATCCACAAAAATTGTATCTACTGTGGACCTAGGATTTGTCAGGTACCTATCTAACCGTCATTGTCAAGGTCTTTACAATGGCAGTTGAAAATGTGGTTGTCTGTTACCCATCGGAACTGTGGTTGGGTGTAAATAAAATTTGTGTAGATAAATACTATTTTTAGTGCTTTCTTTCTGGTTACTTATCACAGTTAGGCAAAGATTTAGGATAAGCCAACTGATATGGCACTGCTTCCCACTGATGTAAACTCTTATCACATCTTAGTGTTGATGAAGTGTAATGCTGGAGTTAGAAAGATAAAATGGAGAAAAAAGATAAGGAAATGGAGAAGTCGTGAAACAGGTGTTGAAAATATAGACCATTAAGAGATGGGTAAAAACGTTTTTAATAAGGAAAGGGAGATTGGAGCCATAATTGTAAGATTGGATGAGATAAAGATAGATATAATGAGAGTAGGGGGAAAGGATTCCAACTGTATATAACATAAGGATCAAAATCCTGTAAATCTGAGAAGAATTAATTAATGGATTGAGGAAAGCAGGAAGTGGAATAATGTTACTACTGCCATTGGAAAGAGGAAATATAAACTATTGGACAAATAAAAGTGAGAAACTCTTGAGTATGCTTACCAAAAATTGTAAAAAATTCTCCTTCTTTCTGTCTATCATGTATTCCAACAAAAGCCCAAACATGTTTGAATGAACTCTCTGGATGCCTGGCAAACATGGTTTGAAACACTTGATGTTCTGCTTCTGAGTTGACTATGGCTAAGTGGCCACCTTCCATGGCACATTGTAAAGATGCATCTTCAAAACTTTTTGCAAGGGTTGTGTGGAATTTGTAATATCCAACACCATGGAATAACTCATAATCAGAGGGAAGTGGTGGAGGAGCTGAAATTAACAAGACAATTAATGGAAAAAATATTTTTACATGGTTTCTACTATGTACTTCCTTTCTATTGTCACTTTGTATAGCTAATAAATTTAAAAGACTTTTTTTCATACCAAGATACATGTTTCAAGTTGGAGTTCTGTCATACGTGAAGGTAATGATAATTATTAATAAGGCATTAAGAATTCAATATACGGTGAAACCTCTGTTCACGGACACCTCTGACTTACGGACACCTCTGACTTACGGACACCTCTGACTTAACACAGTGCGGAGCACGTCTATTGACGTGGTCGCGTCTATGCCGATCTTCGGGACCAAGTCAATAGATGTGGTCCTTTAACTTTAGGCCCTTTGAAAAATGGGTTCTGTTTCTAGTGTCTCCCTTAAATTCGTGACCCGCATTGAATGTGTTAAGGACAGTTTTCAATTCCCCGGGAGAAGGATATGCATTTGTATAAGGATCAAACCTCTGGTACACATACACTCCCACTTATGGACACGAACACCTTGTTGGACACAATTTTTCTCTTTTACGGACACCATCGCCATGGGATTTCTGACCCATCTCTCAAAAAAGGAAAGTTTTTTCCTCTAAAAATAATGTTTATGAATAGCTGGGGGAAAGATGACAGCTAAAATGGTCAAACCAGTGAAGATACAACAATGCGCATATGGGGGAATGAACGTAAGGGTGTCCTGGAATGAAGTTGCAGTGGCACTGGGTACAGAGAACTTTAAGGCCTCAAATGGGTGGCTGGAAAAAATCCATTTAAGACATAATATTGTGTTTAAAGCTGTGTGCAGGGAGGCTAAAGGCTACGGAGTGGATTGAAAGGTTACCTGTGCTGCTAGAAAACTTCGAACCGAGGGACATCTACAATGCAGATGAAACAGGATTGTTTTTTAGAGCCTTACCTAACAAAACCCTGGCCCTAAAATCAGAAAAATGCCCTGGAGGGAAGGCGTCTAAGGAGAGGCTGACGGTCTTACTTGGTGCAAACATGGAAGGTGATTTTCTCAGACCACCTGTGATAGGAAAAGCTGAAAATCCAAGGTGCTTCAAAGGAGTGAGTAAAGATAAACTGCCCATTACATGGAAATCAAATAAGAAGGCTTGTATGACTACGGAGATAATGACAGAGTGGTTGCAAAAACTCTATAAAAAAATGGTAAAGGAAAAAAGAAAGATTTTGGCTATTTCTTGACAATGCTCCTTGCCATCCCGATTTAAAGTTAAAATATATCAAATTAATTTTTTTCCCTCCAAACACTACAAGTGTATTACAACCAATGGACCAAGGCATCATTAAAAATTTCAAAGTCCTCTACAGACAGTCCATTTTAAAAAGCATGATATCTAAAGTTGACCAGGGACATTCCCACACTCATGTGGGAAAGTCGATTAATGTTCTTGACGCAATATTTGGGATTGAATGAGCGATCAAAAACATAAAAAATTTCAACCGTGTGTAATTGTTTTGTTAAATCGGGGTTCTGTAAAATTGAATTATCACCAGAGGGGGAAGATTTTACAGATGGCTTGCAGTTAGACATTTTGTTAAATGATGCTGACGGAAGTACTGTCTATGTGAGCATTGATTCTAATTAGTTGACCGTGGACCATGAGGTTGACATGGAAGAAATTATTAAAAGTACTCTTGATGAAGTAGACGATGAAATCAGTGAAAGTGATGACAGTGAGCTTGATCCTATAGTGGTAGAGATGCTTGTGGTATCGTATGCCGGTGCGTTGCATCAAATTTAACTGTTAAAAACATTTTGCATTTCAAAAGGCAACAGCGAGGCAATAAGTAGCCTTATTGATGTACAGTTAAATTTTGAAAAAGAATTTGTTACAAATAGAAATAAGCAAACCAAAATCAATGATTTCTTTACGCCTAAGTGAGCTATGTATTTGTATGTATACATATTTAAATGTGTAAATGCTTCGTGAATTTTAAATATAATAATAATAATAATAATAAAACATTTATTGTCGTAGACCCATCGGCCTTTTTGACATTTTGGTATGTACATTATTTACACAAGATATAATTTTAAAAATATGATAATACTTACAAGATACAAGATAGTCAGTCGCCACAATTGTATGCATATACACACACAAAAAAAACATAATAATAATAAATTTACACAAAAAAATTAAATTGATTACAATATCACAATAATTATTAATATTTTCACTTTCTCCTTTAACATTTTTAGTGAATATGGAATGAAATAATTTTCTTTTAAAACAGGGTACAGAATTACATGTTTTTACATCTGTTGGGAGAGTATTCCAATTTCTTGCTACAGTGGCGATGTAAGATTTATGGTACATTTCAGTTTTGTGCTGTGGGATCTGTAGGTCTAAATGATGGGATCTTTTTAGCCGATTTTGGATGGTTTTTTTAATAAAAGAGTTGAACAGGTATGGAGGACAGGTTGACTTGAAAATTTGAAGGCGGAGAGAATAGATAAATAAAGCCTTCTTTCTCTAACTTTAAGGCATTTTAGTCTCCTATATGAATCAGTAACGTGATCCCACCATTTTAGATCACATACAAATCTCACAGTAGCATTCATAGTAATCTGGAGCTTCTTATTTGTTTCTTCATTGATATTGCTTAGTACATACCGCAATAATAATCAAAATGTGGGAAAATAATCGCATTTACGATTGTTTTTCGTAAGTTTGTAGGCAACTATGGTTTTTGGATTTGTATAATTGGTGAAGAGTTTTATAGTGTTTACTCCTAATATTTAGGCAGTGGGCATTCCAATTTAAGTTCCTGTCCATTATTACCCCTAGATTTTTTACGTGTTCTTCATAGGGGACAGCTTTATTTTTGACTGTGATTGCTGGGATGTGGTGAAAATTTACCTTGGATGTAAGGTTCCTACTGCCAATAATAATAGCCTTAGTTTTATTTTCATTTAGTTTTAGGCCATTAGTCTCAGCCCATGTGTTAATATGGACAATATCAGCATTTAAACTAGCAATAGTCTGTGTTAGGCTTTCTAGAGTTGAATGTTGGTGAATTTGGAAGTCGTCGGCATGTAGAAAATATTGGGAGTGAATTACAAATCTCAGTAGGTCGTTAATGAACAAAGAGAATAGTAATGGACTGAGGACAGAACCTTGCACCATTCCAGTGTCCACGTTTAGCCAGTTAGATGTATTTCCGTTCTTTCCTATTACTGCTTGCATTCGCCTGGTAAGATATGATCGGTACCATTTGATTACACTGTCGGAAAAATTATACCCTTTTAACTTCTGTAATAGAAAAGCGTGGTTCACGGAGTTGAATGCTTGTGAAAATCAAACAGAACAAGCACAGTTAGTTGTCTATTATCCATTGATTGTCTGATGTCTTCAGTTAGGCGAAGCAGTATGGTTTGAGTACTATGTCCCTTCCTAAAACCTGATTGTCTTGGGTCGAGCAGATCTCGTTCGGTAATGTATGTGTTAATTTGGTCGAAAACTATTCGCTCGAGTATTTTTGAAGTGGAACATAGTAATCCTATTGGTCTATAATCACTCGGATTAGAAGGATTAGAGTATTTAGGAATTGGCCTTAGCAAGGTTCTTTTCCAAATAGTTGAGTATATGCCTAGTTGTAAGGAGGAGTCAAAGATATTTAAAAGCACAGGTAATATCATTGGTATTGATTTTTTTATAAAATCTATAGGGATTTCATCATAGCCCCTAGCATTTGAAATAATGTTTTTACATGCATAAGTAACTTCTATAGGCGTCACGTGCGAAAAAATGAATTGGCTATCAAGATTAACTGTCTCATTGCAATGAGTGTTTGGAGGAAGAATTGCATTTCTGCTAGTGGAAAAGTAATTGTTTAGAATATCTCCATATGAGTATTAAATCTTAGAATATATGTGAGTAAATGCATTACGTTATTTTATTATTTCCAATTTATTTTTAATTATTCAAAAGTGATATTTGAAATTTCAGAATAATTTCTTTCAGCTGCCTTAAATTCCTACAGTATAATATTTGCGTGGAAAAATAAATCATAAAAATGAGGTTTTCCTTGGGTCACCTCCAACTTACGGACACCTCTCACTTATGGACACATTTTCTAGGACCGTTACTGTCCGTAAGTGAGATGTTTCACTATATTTGTAATTACTTCATAACGGGGAAGTATAAATGCAGGGTGGTAACCCTTCTTGATTTCCTTAGAAACCAAGAAAACTCTGCCTCTTTGAAAAATCCCAGAATTCTCATAATTTTAGGTATAACCTGATATATTTTTTAATTTTCTCAAAATTTCTCATGTCACTGAACTGGGTACTAATTAATCACTACCAAGAACCTAGTCTCATGTTAACTTTTTCAGAGCATCATATATACTATATCACTATAAATCATAATGTAGCTTTGAATCCAATTATTGTTCATCACACCCTGACTCTCTCTCTTTTTTTTCTTCCTTCTGCTTACATTGGAAGCATCAAGGCTGCTTGCTGGATACAATTTCTACTCAAAATGTTCATTACAGAGAAATACAGCCATAGATGCCACAACACTGAATTTTTCCCATGCATATTTGAAGAACTATATTCAATTTTCTGCTGTAGAAATCAATGCAGTAGGTACCTATTAGTTTTTCACATTTTAAACATCTCCAAGCCATATTTAATTAAATGGGGAAAGAAAACAATTTCCTAAATATTAACATGGAGGCAGTTAAATCCATCAGAAAATAATTTAGATATTCCTCTTGGATAAACAGGGGTATGCCATCATCCAGGAAAATAGAAATACATTAGCCAACCTGGGGGGAAGTCTTTCAATTTTGCTGCCAATCAAAAAATGATAACTGTCTATCCCGAGGCCTTTTTTAGCATTGGCAAGTCCATTAACCTCAACCTCATTGAGGGTTGAGAGTTTTTGTGGTTTTGGTGATCTCAATTGCTAATCACTTGATCTAAGTCTGTAAATTATTAACTTTTGGAGTACAATTAGCGGGGTAAAGTCCTCACCTGATAATCCGAGGGTTTCGGGTTCGAGTCCCGCCTGGGTTGGTTTTTCCCATGCCCAGGGCATGGGTGTTTCTGTCAAGTTCTTGTGGTTCGGCCCCTGAGAAACCTGTTGACAAACCAATGGCTTATCGGGATCTCAGGGGTATACGGACCACCAGAATTGTCCGAGAGAACAAAATAAATTCAGCAATTTCAATCACTTTGCATACAACTGTTTATCCAGACAAAGTGCACTGTAATCAACATAGCCAAAACTGTCAACCAAAAAGATATATGAGGTGTACAGACTCACCTATGTTAATAAAGGCCATGGGAGTGACGAATGACATTTGTCAACAGGAAACAAGAGTCACAGATTTGCACCCCTCATATAATCCTGTTCAGTTCATGTTTTAAAATTTTTACAATTCAACATGTATTTCAAAACCAAACCAATGAAATACATACATATATACATACACAACTTTCAGTTACTAGTAATGCCTCTCTGATATATTTATTATTTTTATTCAGGGCTATGTTGCAGATTGAAAGCATGGCAGAAACTGCATATTAGCACATTTTGATGACTTAATGTGAGCATTAGGTTCAAAAGCTATATTTTCCTTTGCTGACTATCTTACCTAGCATTATTTATAAAACAATGCAAAGGATGAACATGATTCAGTTACAAATTTTTGCAAAAAGTATGGAGGAAAAATTGAAAGGCTTACCAATGAATGTTGCAGTCACTTGGAAGGACTTCATTCCACCTTGCTCAAAGTTTGACTGAAGTACTTTCAACCTCCAGTGGTCAGGGACTTTACTGCCTTCATTGCCCACAGATGCTTGAGATATCAAATGGCCTGTTTGATTTTTTCTACTTGATATAATTAGAGAAAGGGTCTTGTTTAACTCGACACTGTATACTTCTTCTAATGAAATGAATGATACTAAGCAGAGTACAAAGAAGGAGGAAGCTGATATCTTTAACATTTTGACGAGGCAGTCCAGACTTTGGTGAGGAGAATGATGAAAAATAAAGAATCCATGACTTTTAAAGGGATTGATATTGGAGTGCCTGAATGGGGTCTCTTGTGTCTCAATATCTGGAGCAGCAAGAAGTCTAACCGTGACATTATAATGGATTGAACTTGTACACTCTGATCTTTTAACCTTCTTGATAAACAGCTTCAATTTTTTATTTACACAAATTTCACCGTCACTCCTCTCAGTTGAAAAAATAGACAATGTGTGTCATTCAATTCACTTTTTGATCTACAAAAATAGCATAAGTAGATGTGTCCCTGGCAAAAAGGCACTCCGTTATCTTCCTTACTAAATGATAATAGTTGAGAGATTTTGCAGAAGATACTTCTCTTGTCATTTTCAATTGCTTCTTGAATAATATATTCAAGTTTTTTATTTTTACCAGTCACCAGTGGCGGATTTAGGGGGGGATTCAGGGTCACAGGGGTCGTGACCCACCCCCAAATTTTGTCAAAAATTTTTAATTTGTATTAGTTTAATAGTTTTTGTATCCTTTTAAAGGAGTAAAGGGAGTGTATATGCAAATGCATGGCTACAAGCCCCAAACGTTAGAGAAGTTTGAGTATGGAATACCCCCCGGGAGAACGCCCCTCTCTCCCGGGGGGTATTCCATACTCCCCGGACCCAGGTCATGACCCCCCCCCCACCAAATTTGATGCTGAATCTGCCCCTGAGTCACACCACATCAGCAATCAGTTGAAAAAAATATATAATTAGCTCCTATAAATATGTTTCAAAGGTCTCCATTTCCCAAACGCAGACTTTAAAATATGAACAAAATGTTTGCTTTGAAATATAGCACTTCTTGTCCTTTCTCCCCATTTCTTAATCTATGATGTTTGCAATCTCTTTTCTTTTATAACTACCCCAAAATTATAATATGACATTAAGTTAAATTAGCCTTTTACATCTTGACTAATATTGGATAATCTATTTGTCTGAGTCAATAAGAATATATGTACCTGTATTTGTTGGGACTTGAGCATCAAATGACCTATCATAGGTTGGTTACACATCTCTTTCCTTACCAATCGGCCTACCTATCCTAAATGGCAGAAATAATCTGTTGCTGGTAACCTCCATAAATAACCAACCAACCGAAGCTTTATTTTCCCACACTGTGGTGTCTCTAGTGAAGGGGAAGACCAAGAAAGAGGTGGCTAAAGAACGTGGAATAAGTCATATGTATAATGGCGTGAGCTCAGAATAGGGATGAATGGAAAGCTGTCGTAGATGAGGCCAAAGCCAAGGGAAAATCACCCATTCATTGTTAATAATTACTTATAGCAGTGATTCATCACTTACCACCTGTGACTGGCCTTCATCAATGGTCACTAGTAATTAATTCTTAATTAGCACATGTAATTAATTAATTACTGAGCACCAGGAATTAAATACTGAACATTAGTCATGAATGCCAGCATTGTTACCGTACACCTGTAATTAATTATTGAACACGAGTTATTCACCAAAAAACTTACCTATTGGCAATTATTGTTTCATCACTATAGGCATTATTCTTTGGCATATTGCCTGGTGATGCTGTACTCAATGAAAATTTAGCATACAGAATTAATTGTGTAGAATTGAAAAAAATTGTTATTAAATTATGCCCCTTCTCTTGGACTACAACCTTGTCATAGTGGAAGGGCTTGTGTGCTCTGATGACCCCTAGAGCTTCACTAGCGGGAGCAATGCTCCTGGTAGGGTCACCCATGCCAGATTGGTCGAAGGTTAGAAGACAGACTAATGGTAGTCTGCGCAGCGTCTGTACCTCGATCAGTGAGGCAGCTGCAAAAGGCGTCTGACCCCAGTGGGGCGGCCTCTGAAGTGTCACGTAAAAACACTATTGAGTAAGGCCACGGAATACTATCTCAATTAAAACAGAAACCTTGAAATTATGGACAGTTCTCAAATGATAATGAATCCTGGCAACTACGGGACTCAGTCGAGAGGGCCGGGTGTCGTGCCCGGCAGTGGTGGGAGCAAGGCCCCTGCGGTCGTCATCACACGAAATCCTTGGTCAGACGTAGTAGCAGCAGAGGAAAAGAAGATAAATAAGAGGAACGAAACTATCATAATAGGCACGTGGAATGGTAGGACTATGCTGAGGGCGGGGAAGCTAGAGAATATGAAGCAAGAAATGGAGAGGGTGGGTGTAGACATCATGGGTCTGGGTGAAGTAAGATGGAAGGATGACGGGGATTACTGGAGCGACGACTATAGAGTAATTTATAGTGGAGAGATTGAAAGTCAGCGTGGGGTTGCATTCGTAATGAATAGGAAACTAGGTAGAAAAGTAGTGCATGCAGAACAGGTGAGTGATAGGATTATAGTCGTGGAACTAAAGGCAGATCCAACGAATTTAGTTATAATCCAGGTTTATATGCCTACCTCTAATCATAAAGAGGAGGAGGTAGATGGGGTATACGATCAGCTAGAGGAAATAATTGGTAGGATACCTGGGAGTAAGCACTTATAAGTAGTAATGGTGGTAACTACTATAGTAGTAATGGGGGATTGGAACGCGGTGGTGGGCGAAGGAAGAGATGGGCGGGAGGTGGGCGATTACGGGCTAGGAAGGAGAAACGACCGGGGCGAGAAAGCTGTGGAGTTTTGCCGTAGAAATGGTAATTACAAATATATGGTTCAGACATCATTTTCGACGTAGGTACACTTGGAAGAAGCCTGGAGACACAAATACGTGACAGATAGATTATATTATGGCTCGTCCCAGATAAAAGAACAGTGTTAAAAACTCGCATACTTATCCCGGAGCTGATGCGGACACAGATTACAACTTATTAGTCATGAAATGGTCGGGTAAAACTGAAAAAGATAAGAATGGGAATTGGAGGGTACGAAAGTGGAATACGGAGCCATTAACTGGGGCAATGAAGAAGAAGTATCGGGAGAAGGTGGATGAGATAATGTGTGAGGATCATGGAGTTAGGTCAGTGGAAGATGAATGGGGAAGTTTGAAAAATGGAATCGTAGAAGCGGCGAAAGCAACGGTATACCGCCTATAGGCGTAGTCAGTGATACTAAAAGTAGAAAACCGTGGATCACGAAGGAGATGATAAGGGAAATAGAGGAGAGAAGGAAATGGAAGAGCGTAAACTCAGAGCTAGGTAAGAGAAAATACGGAGAATTAAATAACAGGCTTAGAAGAGAAACAAAGAAAGCAAGAGAGGCGTGGTGCAGAGAACAGATTGACTCATTAGAGAAATACGAAAAAGAGGGAAGAGCAGATTCATTATATGTATAGGAAAGTAAAGGAACTGCGGGTGGTAATAAGGGAAGGGGAATTACAACGATAACAGACAAGACGGGAAAGGTGATGGTAGAACCGAAAGAGATCCAGGAGAGGTGGAAGGAGTATGTTGAAGAGCTGTATGGTAAAGGAATAAGGCCCAATAGGTTAGATATAGAAAGGGAAGACGATATCGACAGAGATGGCATCGGACCGAGTATCCTAGAAAGCGAAATCGAGAGAGCTCTACGAGACATGAAAAGGAATAAGGCGGTGGGAATAGATGACATACCTGCAAAGTTTTTAAAGAGCATGGGGAAGAACGGAAGAGGAAAACTTTTTGCGCTTATTCGTAGGATTTATGAGGATGGTGTGTGGCCTGAAGACTTCGCGAAGACTGTACTAATTCCCGTACCAAAGAAGAGTAAGACAAAAACGTGCGAAGACTATAGTACAATAAGCTTAATATCTCACGCGGCCAAAGTAGTTCTGAGAATTATAAACAGAAGGCTAGAGAAGAAGCCAAATAAATACCTGGGTGACGAACAGTTCGGGTTTAGGAGAGAGACGGGAACGCGAGACGCTATAGCGGTGATGAGGACGCTAGTAGAAAGAAACCTCGAGTATGGGCGGGTTGTTTTTGCATGCTTCGTATATTTCGAGAAGGCGTTTGATCGGGTGGAGTGGATGAAGTTAATGGGAGTGTTGAAGAAATTAGGGGTCGATTGGAGGGACAGGAGTCTGATTCGGAATTTGTATATGAACCAGACGGCGCAGGTTAGGGTAGCCAATGGAGAATCGGGATGGGCCACGATAGGACGGGGAGTGCGGCTGGGGTGCACTCTATCGCCGTTGCTTTTTAACGTGTATTCAGAAGAAATGGTAAGGGAGGCATGGGGGGAGGAGGAGGTAGGATTGAAGGTAGGAGGAGAGCTGATAAAATCAGTGAGATTTGCAGATGACCGAGCTTTGGTTATGCAGTCTGCCAAGGGGTTACAGTCAATGGTGAATGCATTAGATGTGCAGTGCGAAAAGTATGGGCTGAAGAGCAATCACAAGAAAACGAAAGTAATGAGATTTTCTTGAAGTAAGAAGGTAGGGCTGTTTATAAGGGTGGGAGGGCAGAAGATAGAGCAGGCCGAGCAGTTTACGTACCTGGGTAGTATTTTGGAGGAGAATGTGTTTAGTGGTAAGGACATCAGATGCAGAATTTCCCTAGCTAAAGAAGCATTTTCGAAGAGAAGGGAATTGATGAGGGGGGGTCTGAGAAGAGACGTAAAGAAGAGGCTGGTGAAAACTTTAATATGGAGCGTGGCGCTATATGGGTCGGAAACTTGGTCATTGCGAAGGGAGGATGTGCGTAGACTTGAGGCGTTTGAGATATGGGTTTGGAGAAGGATGGAGAAGGTCAGCTGGATGGCGAGAAAGACGAACGAGGAGGTATTGGATATGGTCGGAGAGGAGAGGAAGCTTGTGGTAGAGGTTCGGAGAAGGCAGAAGAGATGAATGGAGGAGGTTTTGAGAGGAGAGGGCATGTTGAAGAGAGTGATAGAGGGGAGAACACTGGGGAAGCGTGGAAGAGGAAGGTAGAGGATAGGAATTCTGGGCGAAATAAGAGGAGGTAGAAGATATGAAGAATTGAAGAGGGATCTAACAACGGACCATCCTTAGGAGGGAAAGCGTGACAATGTCTATGAGGTTGGGATGCAGAATGGGGACTGTCCAAGAACCTACCAATCAGCTGGTAGAATACTTGAATGAAAAATTAAATTATGCTCCATAAATACTGTTTTTTACTAATTGATAGTTAATCTACTGAGCGTAGAGTTCCCAATCAAACTAACCTCACGCAAGAGTTATGCCAAAACTTACATTAAATAATGAGATGATGAAAAAATATTTTGACAATTTTGACAAAGCTCCTGCTGAATGCATGAAAAAACTTGCTCGCCTTTTCTTAAATTGTACGGCGGATTTTCCCATGAGCAGTAAAAATTATTTATACGACACAATTGTGTTGTGGGTAGCTGAATGTCATTACTGAGATGTTTTCAGTCTTTTAATGGCATCATCCTAAGGAAATTGTAATTATGAGGGTAATCTACCAGTTAATGTTGGTGTAAATGGAGGAGAATAAAAACATTGCTCTAAATTTTTGCAATCGTAGGCTCCTATCTCCTCACACGATTTCTTTCCTCACCTCAGCTTACGTCCGACCTCTCTTTATCCCGTCCATGAAGCCTCTTCTCTTTCTTTTGCTTGGCCGCTTATCTCTAGATAACCTTCTCCCCTCTATAACCGGCTTCAGTATCCCTCCGCCCTTCATCACCTGTTTAGGCCACCTACTCTGCCTCATCCTAATATCTTCCAGAAGTCTCCTCTCTTAACTCATCATATGAAACACTTCCTTGTTTGTCCTTCTTTTACATCCACCACAGTTAGTTCTCAGTCATTCTCTGCACGCAAATCTCAAATGCCAGCAGTCAATTCTCGTCTACATTCTTGGAGTCGTTTTCTGCATCATACGATGCTACATTCCATATTGTTGCTAAACTTTTCTTTGGATTCTTACACTAGGTCCACATCATAAGCTTGCTCCTAATGCTGAACGCCTCCTATTCTAGCATAATGGTACTCCTAATGTTTCTTATACTCTGCCCATTTTCCTCCAACTGACAGCACAAATAATAAATTTGCTTATATTTTGCACTACTTTCTCCAGTTCGTGCCCTCGTATTTTGATGGCCAGCCTCTTTTTTTGTCCCAGAAAATGTCATTAATTTTTCTTTTTTAATGATTTTTCTTCAATCCGTTTTTACCACTTTGAATTTCTAATATATCTACGAAATCTGACAATTCGTTAGATGATCGACTAACCAACGCCTGGTTGTCCACGAATCTGAGTTTATCTGCTAGTGGCCTCCTACTTTGATTCCCACATCTAGCTCTTCCCGTGTTTCTTTTGCCATTTCCTCAGCTTAGATGTTAGAGACCAAAGTCAGCAACAAGCAATCTTGCCTTACCCTGTGACCTTTAACTGCCCACCTTGATTCACCGTCAGCCACCCTCACCTGAGCCCTCTGGTCTATATGCAGGGTGTTTCTATAGGAGTCTGCATAACTTCTGGAGGAGGTAGGGGAGGTGATTTTAAGTATTTTTTGTCCCTTGAGCATGGGGTTGCAACTCCTTAATCACCGAGTTATGGCAACGCAGATATTTTTTTGGGAGCATTTTGCAGGTACCTTGGATACGCCAGAAAGCAGTGGGGTGCACTAATTAAAAAGGAGTAAAACTAGTCCTAATTGTTTGTTAAACTTGCATATTTCTATTTGTTAAAGTTAATATAATCTATATTTCTACAGACATACAGACAACCATGTATATTTGAATTTAGTGTGTTTTTTCTTTTTGTGCATGCGGCGCACTCCTGTGAGTATCCACAGTTACTGTGTAGTTGTTACCTTTGTCGTTGGTTTAGGCGTATCGTAGTGAATGAACATGTTTCAAATGTATTCGTATTTATCTTATTACTGCGATACTAATGCAAAGTTTGCATAGCACATTATTATTTGTCCTAGAATCAGAGAAAAAAATAGCGATTTCAGGGATATAATTGAGGGACAGATGGGACCTATTTTACGTTGTAGGGGGGGATGAAAGAAGATCCATTCCCCAACATGTTTGCAACTCGAGATATGGTGTCTTTTCGGAACTACGTGCGTCCAAAGTTGGGCAAAACTGTTTTTTTTATTCTGCAAGCCAATGTGAGATTTTTAGATACTTAAAAGCATAAGATTTCATTGCCATTCATTTTAGCCCTGGTAAGTTCGATTTGAGTAATTTGTTATTGCAAAATTAACGAAAAACAGCCATTTTTTAAAATGACATATTTATCACAAAAGCAAATTTTAAAATGTTTTGATCATTGTAAAAGGAAGCTTATTCAATTTCAAATAGATCGAGTTTGCAAAGGTCAATCGGTTAATTTGTTGCTGAGATATGTCAATTTGTTTATTCCAAGACGCTAAATGTTGAAAGGCATAACTTTAATGCTTATCAACTTGTCACGTCAATTCCAAATGAATTCTCTTTTGTAATAGTAATTTTTTCAATTTTTAACAAAAGTCAATGAAAAAATTAAATATTAACTTCTCATTTATTGCTTCAAAAAAGGGGGTGCTATTTTTTTATTAACAATTAGAGCCACAGCATCGATCGTACATCGTACGAGAATCTAACTTAGATAAATCAAAATGGCTTCAAAACAAAGATTTAAAATAAAACATAAGCTACGACCCATAGGATCCGATTTAGGAATTTGTTTTTAAATTTAGCAGCCGCTTTGTTTATAACAATTAATAAACGAATCTAACGGCATTAGATAGTCAAAGACATTTTTAATGAAAAAATTTGTTTTTCAAAAAAGAGCCATCTAGTTACTTAAAATAACGTATAAAGTGGAGGGTACTCAGAGTGGTGGTGGGGATACTAGCGGGAGTGGTGGTGGGAATAGCTGACGAGAGACGCGCGCACGCGAAACAATAACTGAATATGTACTCAACTTCATCGGCAGCGCGGCATCGGCAATCGGCAGCGCGGCATCGGCAATCGGCAGCGCGCGGAAAAATTCGCCATATCTCCGTGAAAAGTCAACCGTTTTCAGCGTTTTTTTAATCTAGGGTAGCCTGGAAAATTATGAACAACTACTTTATTGGTTATTATTAATAATGCATATTTATACGGATTTTTATACGCATTTTCATGTTTTTCAGTTTTGCTTGCAAAAATTAAGTGCTAACTAAAAATTACTAATATTTACTGTGTGCTTCGATTTTATTCACATGCAGTTTTGTTTATATATATATATATATATATATATATTAGCGGAAAGTTATTTCAATAAAGGATAGGTATAAAATAAAATCTTCTTAGAATAATCATTTTAATTTAATTTATTTATTGTAATTTTTTCTTTTTAGCAACATGGCATATCTCATGGAATGGCAAATTTTATGTGCTTTATTATAAATAATAAAACAAAACAAAAATTAACTAACTTTACTAATCCAAAAGATAATTCAGTTTTGAATTGACCTGACAAGTTGATAAACTAAAAATTTATGGCTTTCAACATTTAGCGTCTTGGAATAAACAAATTGACATATTTCAGCAACGAATTAATCGATTGACATTTGCAAACTCTCGATCTATTTGAAATTGAATAGGCTTCCTTTTATTATGTTCAAAAAGTGTTAAAATTTGCTTTTGGAATTTAATTATGCCATTTTAAAAAATGGCCGTTTTTGACGGTTTTTAGTTTTTTTGCAATAACAAATTATTCAAATCGAACTTACCAGGGCTAAAATTAATGGTTCCAGAATTACCTACAAGTATCTTATGCTTTTAATTATCTAAAAATCTTATATTGGCTTGTAGAATTAAAAAACCTATTTTGGCCAACTTAGGACGCTCGTAGTTCCGAAAAGACGCCGTATCTCGGGTTACAAATATATTGGGGGATTTTATTTCATCCCCCCCTACAACGTAAAACAGGTCCCATCTATTCCTCAACTGCATCCCTGAAATCGCTATTTTATTCATTTTCTTGGGCTATATTCCAATACTTTTCCTGCCGAACTTTATAGTAATCGCTTTAATTTTTCAAGATGGCCACCAAAATTTTCAAAACTTTTCTTCTTATAAAAATTACTTTTTTATAATACCTCAATTTCATTTCCTTGGATATGAAAATCTTTTCTTTTCAAAACATTAGCAAATTTAATTACCTTTATAAACTTGGTCCTATCTTCATTTTTGGCAGATCATGAATAACATCGTTTCATTAAGAGACTTAAAAAATTACCTACTTCTAAATTGTTTTTAGGTGAATGACTTCTAAGTGAGAGGAATGCTTAAGTTTGTTTTTTAATTTTGTGTATGCATTTTTAAATCTGATACTTATCATGACTTTGACTGTATTCTATGACTTTTGGCCAATTGAAGTAAAATAAATATTATTATACGGACATTGATTGACATCTCTCTCCCACGCAAGGAACTGGCATTCATTTACTGGAAAAGATCTTTTACTAACCTCATCGATCTAAGCCTATGCATTTCTTTTTACATGCTTCAAAAACAATAATCAGCCTCTAAAATCTGGACTAGTTTTATTTCCTTTTAATTAGTGCACGCCACTGCTTTTTGGCATTTCCATGTAGCTGCAAAATGCTTCGAACAAAATGTTTCCGTTGTCGTAGCTCAGGAACTAAGGAGTTACGGCTCCATGTTCATAGAACAAAAAAATCTTAAAACCACCTCCCCTACCTCATGCAAATGTAATGCAGATTCCTCCTGAAACACACTGTATAGTAGGGATGCCACTATTACCATTTCCTCAGCATAAATGTTTACAATCAATGGCGACAAAGGGCATCCTTGCCTTGCCCCGCGACCTATTATTACCCTCACCTGTGCCCACAGGGACATATATTTTTTGGATGAGCCTCCTATTCTGCCAATCTATTCCTGTTTTTCCGAGTATCTGCAATATTTCTTTTCCAATTTTCTCTGACAATTGCCTTTTCGAAATCCACAAAGCAAGCAAAAGCATCCTGATTTTACTCTATTGACTGAATCAATTATAACTTGGTGATTTTACAGAAGTTTTCATTTCAAGACAACCGGTTTCTTCGAATATATCATCGCATCATATGCGATGAAACTGGTTGTCTTGAAATAAAAAACATCAGCCGTGTTCTCTCATTAATATGTTTATAAGTTCACAGATCTATTCCCGCGGTCGTATAGTTCTTCCTGGTATTCTCTCAATCTATTCTGGGTGTCTTCCTATTCGATTTATATCTTCCCTGTTTTGTCTTTAACTTTGAGTACTGTTTGCCCTCTCTCACTGCCCGTTGCCATTTTTACTTTATCGGAAACTCACCCAATTCCCCCTCTTTGTGTAGCTTTTCATTTTCTTCACATTATCCTTTCAACTAGTTTTCTTTCGTCCGATCGGGTACTCGTCAGAGCTTATCATTTAAGACCGGCCCAAGGAACATGGCCGGATGTGCAGCGGGAGTGGCTTCAAAGTTCAAATCCGGTAATTAAGGTTTCCCCTTTGGTCGTAACTAACATTGCTTTCGGCTTTTCACCGTAATGGATGGTCAATTGCTGCAAGAATGACAAATATTTTCAGCTAAATAACTAGCGTATTATTAAATCCTAGGATTATTTAATCCTTGAAACAGTTTTCACTTGGCAAAACATTTTACCCAAATATTAATTTATTATAATTACATGTCGCAGTTACTTTGGGTCTGAAAAAATGTGTTTTTCATATCCAAACTTCTATTCCCCTCAGCCTCGTACAACATTTTCAAAGGGGTGAGCGAGTTTTTGACATTGTTCCTATACCTTTGTGTCACGTGATATTATTATATCTCCCTGAGTCCTCTCAACGTTTATCAGCTACACCTGATATGATACTTAAACCAAGTATTTGATATTTCTCATGCAATGCTTTTGCAAAACTCAATTGCCATCTCACCGCGGTCATTTCATGCCCCTAGCCCAAACTCACTAACCAGGGTTGTTACAGGTCAGGAAAATCAGGGAAAAGTCAGGGAATCTCGCACATGGCGTCAGGGAAAATTTATGTCATTTCGCGAGATTCAAAAGCACCGCTGCACTGTCGGCTGGCTGAGCAGGCCTGGGTCAGCCGGGCGCCAAACTAGTTTATTCCTTCCGTCGCTCAACGGTCCGCCGAGCTGAGGAGCGTTGCTAGCCATTGCTAGCATTTTTTTTAAAGCATTGGTGACCAAGATATTAGAAAAGTCTCCTCTTCAGTACAAGATTTGCAACCGGTTATCATGTGTTGTGATCCGGAGTTGATAGTGAAATCCGAAGATGCAGCTCTTGCTTGCTTCCTTAACTGCCTCTCATTGCTGCAGCTAAGGCAGTGGTTCTCTGCTTTAGAGTGCGACTAGCTAGAAGCTGAGTTCGACTTCAATTAACAAACCTACTGTCTCTGTGTGCTTGAAAGAATATCACCGAGACCACACCCGTCTTAATCACTTTTGGAGGCGCATTTTAATGTCGCAGAAGTGTTCTGGATTAATAGTAGATTTGATTCACATGATTTTGGAAATGCCTTTGTGAAGAGGGGATTTTCCATTAACAAAGAAGTTATTCTCGTAAACCAACTCTCACAGACACTGGTCACGTAACGGCAGGTGTACGATGCCATGAATTTGGCCGGCGGAATATGTAAATTTATGACAAAATGATTTCAAGAGTGTGACATGCGTGCGCAGAGTATGAAGAGGCGCTAAGGGAGAGAGCGAAAGAAGACTAGGAAAAGATACAGAAGAGAAAAGATGAAAGAATGATTGGGGAATAAACTAAAGAATTATGAGCCAAGAAAACCAAACTTTTGCTAGAAAACCGAATGGAGTGCGACGCTATCGACGAGAGGCTGATTGTGAGACTATGTGGCCGTTTATAGTATTTCTGTGATGTTGTGATTAGGTATGTTCTACGTCCACATCCATGAATGAATCAATTTAAATTTGACACCATATTTTGACTGTAATTAAGTTTACAAGTTCCTGTTTTTTTACTGCCATTTAGTTTACAAGGTTACTTTTTTATGTGTTCATTGTAAATACTTTTTGTTTGATGTGTCAATTTAAATTTGACACCATATTTTGACTTTTATTTGACTGTTATTAAGTTTACAAGTTACTGTTTTTCTATATGTTCATTTTAAAGAAATACGTTTTAAAAAGAATTTAAATATATTTTTTTAAGAACTTTATTTTGTATTTTATTGACTCTTACCCTTCAAAAATGTTATGTAATGATCGAAAGGAGAGTGTGAAAAAGTCAGGGAAATTAAGATTTTGGTCAAGAAATTTGAATTCGGGAATCTTGTAACAACCCTGACTAACTTGATATCCCTCCCTCCCTCCCACCACGATACAGCATTCCAATTACCTATTACCTACATACTATCAGTATTTAGCATAAGGATTTCAAGTGGCCGTATTTTGTGTATTTTTACGATCATATGGAGTCCTTATTAATACATATTAATATACTAAGGCTGTAGATCTCCACCAATTTTTCATTCATTACTATCAGGTTTTTCTTGGCCTTCATTAGTTATCTCTTCTAGCCCTTTCGCTACGAACGACTTTTTAAAACGGTGTCAATTTTTCTACGTGAACGAACGACGTTTTAAAACGGCGTTGCCGCTATGCTAGCCTTTAGCAGGCCTAAAAGGTTCTGTGCGTAATAAAAGACTTCTTCTCGGGTCCTCGTACCCTTTTTCGGTTCGCGGGAGAGGATTATCTCGGCCCTTCGTCGCAATGCGAGCCCCACTCACAGCAGGTGTCCGCGGTCAGTTGCTTGTTGGTGCGGTGAAGTTACAAATATAGAAGTAATTGTGTGATTTGGAAATTAAGGGTTATAAGTACATTCCTTATATTTACCTCCACAACTACAATTTTTAAACGGAGTTCTACCGTTGTTTTTAACGTATTACGTGTGTAAAAGGAATCTCCGAACTAATTTTTTGTTAGTTATTTAGTTGGTTAGGGAGTGATTTTTTCTATGGTTTTAAGTTAGTTAGGGAGTTATTATTTTTTTTCGTAAACAACTGAATATTATTCTTTTATATGAGATGACGACCATATTTTTAGTGAGTTTAAATGTTTATTTTTCCCTTTAATTACTCATGCTTATTTGATCTTGACAGCTGACTGTTTTCTATACTATTTCAGAGTGAATTTGGGGAGAAAGTTGAGAGCATTGGAATCCTTAAGGCAGATGAAACTAAAAACACAAAAGGTTTCCGGACAATAAGTAAAGAACGCGGCATGTTTGTGTCTGCATGGGAATGGTCTGTTCTCGGAGCGGATGAAACGGGACAAAGATATCGAAAACGGAAGTGTGGATGACGCGTGGGAAATTTTTTAAAGGAATTTTCGTTGATAGCGCTGACGGCGTGTCAGAAAATGAAAGGAGCTGTTTAAGGAAATTATAAAAGCCGTGTTTGATGAGAATGAAGCGGTGAAAAATTCCGCGCGTGAATAAGGAGTACGGTTACTGACTCCTGAATACTTTATTACAGGAGTTATCCGTCAAGAGAAACGCAGGTGTAAGAGTAGCGTCAGAAAATAAGGGGGGATACCAGGTGATTTGAGGTGTTTCCGTATTCATGTCGTACAGGACATTCTTTTTTTTGCCCTAGATTACTAAACATATTTCACTGTGACGTGGTTACTAAATATTCGTAAAATGAACGACGCGACGTCAGTTTTTCACTTTTTTGTAGCGTTTTTAAAGTTAAAAAAATACTTATACATTCTGTTTTTTCTGTACCTATGTATCAAAAATTCAAATTGATTAAATATGAAATTTAAGTAATTTATGCCGAGAAAATTTAGATAAAAGTTTGGGGAAAAAATGGAAAAATTAGATCATAGAGGAAATTTGAAAATTTTACAGAAAACCCCATTATATTGGCATACAAAGTAAATTAACTTCGTAAAACTACGAGGAATAAATACTATAATAGGTAAAATTGAGTACATTTCGACAGAAGAAAACACAATAGAGGCATCACTCAAAATCCGATTCACTGTTCTTGTAATCGCAGTGGTAACAACCCTGTCTCTATGCTGGCTCTATGTTCAGCACTCATTGAACTGCTACAGTGGTAACAGATTCGTCATCCTCCTTTTGACAGTAGGACAAATAAATGCGTTCTCGTAGTCCATGAGGGCGGTCTAATATTGGCGTTGGCGGGAATCATTACACGAAGGTTACGCCGAAGTGATGGTACTTCCAAGAATGTATTTTATATTCACGCCGTTGATAGAAATACACGTTTGTACCTCTGCGCTGTTCATAGAAATCGTCCGGAGGCTGATCTTCGATCGTATAGTAATTTTTATATGCGCAAAACCTTGAAGAAATCACACGAGGTGAGCAAATCAATATTTGGATTGTTGTTGAAAACACGTCGAAAGTCCGCCGATCGCTTACTCAATTCTACGGATACGGAATATGTGTCATCCTTTCCCGTAAATAAACAATCAACAACGGTTGTAACCATGGAGCTAATCTTAAAAAGGACGATAAAAACACCAAAATAGTGTGTTTTATCTAAATCATTATAAGTATTAGACCCGTGAGTCCTAACAGAAACTTAGGAAAATATACTTTCAACATTTTCTAGCAATTTAGTCCAATTCTCTCTGTCTTAATTGTAATAGTATTTAAAAGTCGCCCAATAAAATGATGCTATCTGTCACCTATTTCCACAAGTTGTCGCCTGACACTGTAAAATTTATTACTTTCTACATTATTCCTTCAGCTATTACCTTTTATTTTATTTCTATTGCCTGTATTTCTTATTCCGTCTATTCTACTATTTCCCGCAAAACTTCTCTAGTACTTTCCCGCAAAATTTCCCCCCTCTTTCAGTGTAGATACCTACCTATTCTATTCCCTCTACTCATAGTTACGATAGTTACAAAAAAATTAACTGATTAAAGTTTAAGTTAATCTCTGTAAAAAGTAACTAGTTAAAGTTAAAAGTTTCTTTACTAAAAAAGTAACTGATTAAAGTTAAAAAAAAGTTACTTTTACGTTAAAAGTTACTTTTTCAGATACTTTAAAGAAACTTTTAAAAGTTATTTTTCGCAATTGGGATAAAATGAATACAAAATTGAAATTCAAGAAAAAATTATTAAACTTTTACTTCAGCGTGGTTTCTCGTCCGCGAGTGCGTTCCGAAATTTTTGAGTTCACTCCACTCAACCCCGCTGACGACGGGATGTCGCCGAGTAAGTTATGCGTAAACTGTCGCATTTTACAGATACGTTACTTTGAAAGAAACCGTCTACTTCTTAAGTTTTTTGGTGAACCCCTATCTCGTGTTCAACTATGTAGTATTGATGACACGATGTCGCCGAGTAAGGCATTCATGCCCTCGCTGACATGGTCTTCGAGTGGTCTCATATTTTCTCGTCTGAGGGTGTGTTCCTAAACCTGGGCGGTCACTCCGCTCAACCCCGCTTTTGTTTGGATGTATTCGTCTGGGCCTATTCATTGCATTCTTGCACAACTATCCAGCTATATTGCATTCTTAGATACCATTTTATTTTCCCATTTGTCTGTTGGGCAGGCGTTACGCCCAAATTCGAACAGCTCGACATTCGCCAAAAATTAACGAAAAAAATTAAATGTAGTTAGTATAGTATCAGTTAATTTATAATTTTAACGATTTAAAGTTAAAAGTTAACTCTTCTAAAAAGTAACGGTTAAGTTAAATAGTTAACTACATTTTTAACGATCAATTTTAATCGTTAATTTTTAAAATCGTTTATCCCACCTATGGCTCTAATTCATCACCAATGTTTCTGATGCATACTTATATGTAGCTGAATCGGTACGTAATAAATATAAAATTTAACTTCGAAAATTGTCTCTGTTATGACCAGAGATAATTCTCACATTAACAACCATAATAAAAGCATATCCCGTTTTCTTCGTTGGCGTAATAGGATTACGAGTTGAGCTTATGTGAAAAAAAAATATATTTTTTTGCCCGGAAAAGAGCTTGATTGCGGACTTTCCCAAACCCCGCAAGAATGCAGACGAGTTTTTTTTCCCGTCACGAGTCGAACACACAACGTAATGAAACGGAAAAAATTGACTTGGAGATGTTGCCAGGGCATCTCCATCCGATACGATTGCAAAAAAGACAATTGAACGTGGAAATGAGGTGACAGCGTGTAATCCTCTCGGGAGATGAGAAAAAAACTCGAATGTCTGTTACATCGGCTGGACTGAGATGAAAATCTTAACTCCTGGTTGTAGATTCTAAGCGATAAAGAAGTGTTGCTTGCAATCACAACAAAATTGTAATTGGATGGGAAAAATGATGCGTAAAGTTACTGATAGCTCAAGTGATCCCTGGACATGCATGAGTAAAATGACCGCGTGAATTAGGCTTTCGGATTGAATTACTACCCAGGCAGGAACACTGACGTCGCGAAAACGTCTTTAAGGCATCAGAATGATATTCATTTGGTCGAAGGTCTAAATTTGGTGTGGGAAAACCAATTAATTCATCAAAGTAATCTACCGGTTAGAGGTAGATATTAATGGGAATCAGAGAAAATCTTCCAGATTTTTCCACTCGGTCGGCTCTATCTATCTCGAGTATTTCTTTCTTCATCTTAGTGTCCGTCCTATCCTTCTTCATCCTGTCCATAAAACCTATTCTCTCTCTTCCCCTTCGCCACTTGCCCAACATCCTTCCCTATATCACGGCCTTGAACAACCCATCGGTCTGAACCTTTTCCAGCCACCTACCCTGCCTACCCTTAATCCCATCAAGAAGTTTCCTCTCCTCACCAACCATGTCAAGCACTTCCTCGTTTGTCTTTCTCTCCGTCCATCTTAACCCTCTCCATCTTCCCACACCCACACCGTGAACGCTTGCACCCTATTCTCCTCCTAATGTCTTTGATACTATGCCCATTTTCTTCAAGCGTACGACCCTATTAATTAAATTGCTTGGGACGTACGCAAACTTCAGTTTGTTAGAGAACCATTAAATGGCAATACATTTTTTGTATCAGAGATCAGGTCAACGCTTTTTATTGCATGCCAAGATGTAGTTTTTTTAACCCGAGTGTGTTGTGACTGTTTTTGGACTTCATGAAGAGTGCATCCAATATTTGAAGTATGGTGTCGATAAATTTTACAACAGGTATTGAAGTTTGAGAGCAATTTTACGAAAATAAAGAGTCAATATTTTGAAAAAAAATATTTAAAAAGTCCGAAGTATTTTTGTGAATTTCAAAATTTATATTACCTACTGTTAATAATTAGAGCTTATAAATACGGTTTTATCGATTCGTGAGTTATAATACGGAAGAAAGTTTTTTTTTCAATCCAAATAGTAAATAATTTTTGTTTTCATCGCTGGCACTGAATTTTTAAAATTTTGGCCAGGGAAAAAAAATTTAAAAATGTGAATTTTAGATTATAGATTTTCCAGTTCAAAATCACATCAGAAGATAGTGTCAAAATGTTTCCAAATTCTCATTAATAAATTTATTCATAGAAAATGAGCGCTCAACGTCGCACGTAGGGGCATACTTCAGAGTAGTAGCCACTTCACTAACGGAGATAGATAATCTGCAAATTATCTTATACATTTCCCTTATAGTCTCTATCAAGAATTTATAAATCCTAAACTAGAAGCCTTCATCTCAATACATAAGTGAATTTCTCATGAACACTTACGACACGTATACCCTACGCATCCGCAAGGTTCTTAATTCACATCTGTAATATTCGACACTGAATCACTTAGGCTAAGATTTGAAGATTCAACATTCGATTTTACTGGACAAAACCCCGGAGTAAGCTGCAATGCATGTCAGGTCCAAAGGAAGGAAACCCCAAAAAATGTTTTCCGCAAATCACTCCCTTAGTGCGTCCCTACATTGTTATAAGAATATTTTCTAAAGATTTCACGATTTTATCACCAGTAGTTTTTGATGTGCGTTGATGAGCGAATAAATCTGTCAATCAGGACATTCATATTTATATATTCATGCATAGATTAACGACGCAAAAACTTTGTTTTAAACTGACTGAACTTTAAAGTTGAACTTCAAACTAATTAACTATACATGTACGTCTGTACATTTATAAACTTGACTTAATTGTCGTACACCGTACGCTGAAAACATTCTTGAAACCGCAGGTGTGTTTAGAGTTTTTATAAAAAGTATTACGGTTAGTAATACATTTATTTTTTTAAATAATCGAGAACACATATGAAGTACTCACCATTACATTCCTCACGGGATCGGTGCGTGTGAACGTCATCATTTGTTTTTACGAATGTCTCTCTGGAGCGTAGAGATGTGCCGAATTCTGGGGTAAACTACGTACATGCTATTTTAACAAATATTTCGAAAAATAGCGCGGTAACTGGCTGATGATTTGATATCATTAGAAAGATGAGATGTAATTTTCTTAATAGTGAGGTCAAATTCGTTAAATTTTATGATAAGTGATATCTCGTTCAAAATACCTTAATGTGGGAGGTGAGAAGAGTTACATGGTAATTAAATCTTCAACTCACATCGGTGTCATGAATTTCAACACATGCTTGGGTGTGGTAAATTCACTCGCCGTTGAGTATTTCCATTGTTGCTCAACTTTACACATTCATCCTTACTAATGTATAAAAATTTAATGGTGTCTGTCTGTCTGTTGCTCCATCACGCAAAAACTACTGAACCGATTGAGCTGAAATTTGGCATGTAGTTAGAAAATTTATCTGATTGTGACATGGGCTATATTAAAAAACCCCTCCGGGCCCCCAAAGGCCCCCCGATTTTTTTTATTTTTAAAAGTAATTTCACTCAAAATAAGAGGGCTGGGATATTTTTTTATCATACGCTTCGTATTTGTCTGAAAATCCTGGTTTTAGCTGAAACATCTCACATTTATCTCTGAAATCAACAATAGCATATTTCCTTGACAACCAGAGATTTGATTTTCAAATGATATTCACGCCTCTAGCATTTAAATATCACGTTTTCCAGCAGGCCCATGATATCTCTTAGAAAAAAATAGATAGAAAAAAAATATGTATAAGGAGGACCCAGGGTTGGGCCCCATGATAGATTGCTTCGGAGGGTAATCGATAAATTCAATGCATATTTACAACAAGTATACTCTTCAATGTCTATTCTTAAGTAGCTCTCATAGGGGCACTGCATGTATATGAGAGAACACTTTTGTAATAAACGGTACACATAAACGAATTAAATATACCTACTACTCACGCAATTAAATGCGCAATAATACTGACGTTCAGCGAATAGTAACGTTAATAATGCCTCTTTTGCTACAACAAACAGCGTTGTTTATTATCGTTAATTAGTCAGATGTATTACACGTAGTGGAGCCGTCTGCTTCTCATAAGGATTGCGAACTGTTTTTTAGAACATTTCCTACACCATAAATGTTACGAGTTATTTATATATGTTTAAAAGTGTTAAAGTATAAATATCAACTTGAGAAGGCGAGAAATTCATATTCACCTCAATGTAAGGTTTTCAGCAACTTGAGAAGTAAAAATTGTCACATATACCTATCTCAATTTCGGGCAATTAACTTGCACTAAAATCAACTTGGGAAAGCAAACATTTCATATATACCTCATTGAAGGTCTATTAACTTTACTAGCATCAACTTGAGCAGGCAAACCTTTTCCATATTCGTCGTATTTGAGGCGGCATCCATTTTAAACGAGCGATTTACACTCATCCGACTGAACAGTCGATAGTCGTCTTCACAATTAGGACAGGAAATACGGTTAGTAATCTTTTAGATAGAAATCCCTTGGGTTTGTAATCTTTGACTAGGACGGCGGCTACTCCATCCAAGTATCGGGCTCCGTCACTATCTATGGTGAACTCCTATAGGAGTAGGTATGATACACGTCCAAGTACACCCTCAAAGTGGACTCTTATAGGAGTCAACTCCTGTGTGTAATCGCCGCTTTACACGGTACGATTTTAAGCATGCTGAGTTGAGTTCGATTTTCAGTAGGTACTGAGATAAGCATCGTGTAAAACGAATTTAAGAGTCAAATGATTAATCACACCACCTGTAGCGTGTAGATCTGTCATGTAAGATGCACCTCCTACAAGTAACCGACCGAACCAAGCAAAGAAAGATTTCGAGAAAACAGAGGTGAAAAAGAACATAGGGATGAACAACCTCTCAGAAAGAGAGCTCAACAATAATGGGACCGCGTATATGAGAATCCACTCATCCCGCTGAGCTTGAATGGAAACCGCCTCGCCGCGATAAGGAACCGAACATGCAAAGGGCATCCATCCTCACACGACGCGGACGAAAAGACACAAGCGATCCTTTCTCTCCTACTTACCCCTCCCCTCCCCCCCTTGGAGCCAAAACACTCCTTATACAAATCCGGACGGAGGAAGAGAGCAGAAGGACAGACCGCCCTTCGAGCGAGATTCTGCTGCAGACGACATGGTGAGGGCGTTGTGCGAGGAACGAAATAAAAAAAAGAAGGGAGAAATGCTACGACGATTCTGTCGCGAGGCGTGGGATATGAGGGGGAGTTGGGTGGATGGGGAGTGGGGTAGTGGGAGAAATAGGATGGGGAACAATGGTGGGAAGTGTTGCTGGGTGGGATGGGGAAGGTAGCTCCGGTAGGTTTTTGTTTGGTGAAAGAGCATACCGCGGAAATGATAGCAGTAAGGCATGTCCGTGGTAATTCACTCTACACTTTCATTTGTTCTTGTGACTTGGGGTGCTTTCCAGTCATGTATGTGCGCTACACAGTTTTTATCTGTTTATCGCAGTGTGTGCGCGTTACCAATTACATTTGTGGCATCATCTGCGCTAAGCAAATTGAAACACGTGTTCACTGTAGTTTTCTTGCGTTAGCTTGTTTGCTACCAGACGAGACTTTTGATTGTGGGGACATATGTAGCAATAGCAACGGGAATATATCAACTTATAAACTTATAGGCAGTTTTCCTCAATCCTAAAATTCATTTTAACGGTTGCATTTAATGGAAGACACCAAACATCCTTGTTCACCAAGTATTTATAGTGCAGACAGAATAGACTGAGAGACATTTTAAGTCAAAGTTGGCCAAAATATTTGAATTTACCAAGAAATGAAAACGTTCGCTGATTGCTTGACGTGACCATGACGTCACAGCTCGGTTGCGGGAGTTAGCGGATTGATTACAAAGCAAGGGCGTAAGAATCATCTTTTAAGTTGCTCAGTTATCCTAATGTCTCTCAGTGCCACGTAACAAGCTGAGCCATACTAAAACCTTCCATAAAAACGTCTACGTTCAGACTGATCCCTACAGCGTAGACTACTGGGAACATAAGCTGAGCCGTAACTTCACAACATGGCGACGGTACGTTTACGGCGAAACATTTCAGCGCGAAACTTCTAGCTTCTTTTACGAGCTTAAAAATGAAGATTGTATCCTAATACATACATGAAAATGATGTATAAGTTGAGTGGATCAAATTAAAATGGATTTTTTTTACTGGAACCTTGCCCATTATTACTTAAGTCAGATAAGTATCTACTAATTAGTATTGAAATCTTTCTAGAGATGAGTTTGGCCAATTCTTCATAAAAGTTTCATGTCGTCCAGCCATTTTGTTAGACACTTCGGCTTAGATCGTTCCAACCGACGAATCGAATGCGTGTGTTTGTGTGATCCCATCTGTTACAATGTGCGTTTATCTGCGCAAGGTTATTGGAAACACCCTTAGTCATCGTATTACTCCCAATTTTGAGAACCGAATGTCAATTTATAAAGTGTTTTAATGCGAATGAATGAGTCGATGAATGAATGAATGAATAGCTTTATTGGTGCTTTGGAGTAACCCTTTAGAGCAAGTAAACAAATTGTACGTTCTATCATAGAGTAAGTATACTTAGTGTATGGTAGTATTCTTCTCAGTATACTTACTCTATGGTTCTACTCAAATAATCGTAATACACACATTTGGCCAGAAGAAAGATTCTAACATCAACGCCAATTTATTGTTGAATATTTAAAAAAGAGTATAATTGATCTTTTAATGATTGGAGAGATTGATTTAATGTTAAGAGGGTAGGGAGTTCCAAAACTTGGAGACAGTAATAAGGAAGGAATAAAATTGATTAAAAATTAATTAAGGGGGTAAAAGTTGGCACGGGCTCGTTTAATGTGAAGGAAACTAGGATTACGGCGGGTTTACCTATGTGAAACACTTATCTTGGGGGTAAATAATGCGTAAAGCAATGGGATTCCGGTTAAGGAAGAGAGAGAAAATAAAAAAAAACCCAAATTTGTATTTCATTCAGGAATCAAGAGGTAGAATATTTAAAACATCTAAATAATTAGATACGTGATCATCTTTGCGAGGGTCAAATATAAATTATTCTTATTACATTATGCTACCCTTCTCACAATATCTTTCTTACTTCTTCCAGCAGCGGTTATCTTACTTCCCAGGTAGCTCAATTTTGGCTGACGAAGTCTCAATGTGAGTTTTTCTTTCCAATTTCTTCCACAAACTATTGTTTTGGCCAAGTATATTGGCTTTCAGTGCATTTACCTTTTAATCGTATCTATACATAGTTTGTGTCCATGCAGTTCAGTATTCTCGCCAGATCTTCTCTGCCAAAATACTATATACTATCAGAAATTTGCCCTAATTTTAGATAAAATGTAAATAAAACAAGTAGTATGGCAGTGTTTTTCAATAAAATTGGCAGTTAATCCATATAGAAAGAGAAGTGATAAAAGTGACTTCTTTATTCACAAGGTGGTAGCTGCAATTCACTTTTACTCCCGTGTGTATTCATATGAGTCCTATTTTGTATTAAGCCGTAAAAGTGTCACGCTGATAGCGTGATGATTTCTGAAATTCATAGCTTTATTCCTTGTCAAATAAAATTTCATGAGTTTTCTTGGTTTCCAAGGTTTCTCAGTTGATTTTTGACAGTTTCTCACAATGATTTTTTCCACGGGCATTTAAGTCTCCAGCAAGTGTCATGAAGCCACAGGAATCTCCTGGAGTACTATCAAAGGAAGTATCCAATAGATGTGTCTGGGATTTTGACGAAAGTTGGCAAGCAGGTGGCCCAAAAATCGTGATTTACCAGTCACCTCCCTTTTGGGGGTTATAAATCCAATTTTGTAAGCCAAAAAAAGAGGTTAAATATTTTACCGTCATTACAAACCATATAAATGATCCTCAGTAGACAAGAGATATGGAGCATATGGGTCGGAAACTTGGTCACTACGGAGAGAGGCTGTACGAAGACTGGAGGAATTTGTAAATTTGTTTGAGTGTAAATAAGAATGGACAGGGTAATCTGGTGGCAATGAAGATGAACGAGGAGGTATTAGATATGGTAGGAGAGGAAAGGGAGTTAGTGGTGAAGGTTCAGAGAAGGCAAAAAGGATGTCTGGAGCATAGAGCTTACGAGTAAGCTCTATGGTCTGGAGGACGTTTTGAGAGTCGAAGGTATGTTAAAAAGGGTGATGGGGGAAGAACGCTGGGGAAGCGTGAAAGAGGAAGGAAGAGGATAGAAATTTCGGACGAATTTTGGAGAGAAAGAGGGTACGAGGAATATATGAGAGACCTGATCGTAAGCCACCCATAAGAGAGAATTTTAGATGATGTCCCAGAAATCGGGATGTTAGGATATGGGATTGTCCCAAAACCTACAAATCAGCTGGAAGGATACTCAAGTGATAGACAAAATCTAGCGGCAAAATAAAAGACGTAATAAAGTCCATTCTTCATGATTAGGTGTTATTTTTTTCGTCTAAAATTTTGCAATTTGACCGATACAAACTAATATTATTATTATTATTAGCGTATTCTCCCAATAATGGAAGACGTTAAGCAAACAACTCAATCAAGATTTCTTCGGGTTCTTCTTGTTGCTCCAGTAGGCTTTCATTCTTTCCGAGTGGGCTTGTTTTCGTTCTTCCGACCACTTCGGTCTATATTGTTTCTCCTTTGGTTGCTCTGATTTAACTTCCCATTTGTTTACTTTGTGTGTGAAGGTGTCTCTTTCTAAAATGTCTGTTGCACATATGTTCGCGTTTTTGAGATCCTTTCGAAGTTCTTCTAGCCAAGGTGTTGAATTCTTAAGTGAGGTTACATATCTAGAATATTTTTTGTCAATCGATTTTCTGGTAGTCAATTGAGATGACCAAAGAATCTCATTCGTCTTTTCTTAATGTCACATTCAATGTTTGAAAAGTTTTCTGTTGTTTTGATTGATTGTAGCCTGTAACCGTCTTGTGTATATCTTGCTCCTAGGATTTTTCTGATGATCTTCCTCTCTTGTTTTTTGATTTCTTCCAGTTCTTGTTTTCTGTTAAGTGTCAGTGTTTCGCTTGCGTAAAGGACTGCTGGTTTTATGACAGTGTTGTAATGCCGAATTTTTGTTTGTCTTGACATGGATTTTTTGTTATAGATGTTTTGAACTAATATTATTATATTTTTATAAATATGTTTATTTTTTTCTCCGAAATGCGTTAATTACGACAATTTCTTTTACAATGAAATGCTGGCCTAATCTCAGGTGCTGCCGAGATCTCTAGTTCTTCATTCTGACCAATTCCAAATGATCTTCTAATAGCTGAAGTTCAAATTTGACTCGAACTTGTAGGTACTAATTATTTACCCTTCAACCACCACCTCTTGTCTAGAGAGGCTTAATTCCCTGGTTCGCCCATATCTAGAAGGTGCATTTCGTTGGTTTGGCCATGCCGGGAGAATGGATGAGAAATATGATAGAGGATTGAATGGGGTGGCCGTAACGGTCACTGAGGTCACTCGTGGGTCACTGAGTGCACAATTTAATAACTTATTAAGTAAGACGAAAAAAATTCTTGGACCACATTTCACTTCAGTGCATTTGTTTATGCGATGGAGCTCACCATACAGAGAGTTATGGAAATGATGCAAAGATTATATTTTTATTATTTTTACTTAATTTAATCATGTTATGAAGAGTTGTTGGTGCGGTATTCGATATTTAGCCGAAATTATATTGAAATATGCTTTTCTATTCAAATATTAGACTAGGTGTGAATCCTTGACACTTTTTAGGAACAATTATAGTTATAATAAATGTATTATTTTGCTTTTTAGAAATATGCACTTGTGCCATCCAATTATAACGAAATATATGTCATGTGCCGTAAGGCTACGTGTTAAAATAACATTGAATTTCCATAAAATAAAATCGACATGATATATTGTTTTTTTTTATTTTTATCTCTAGATATCTTTAATGAGAACACGTCTGCAAAGTTTCACGAAAATCTCCTCTTTAACAAAAATCGCTCCAACCACCTTAAAAGAAGGAATATTAGGAATTTCAAGAACAGGAGGGCGTGTACGAAGGAATGCATGGGTGAAAGTGAAGCAAAAGAGGTGCTCAAGGATAGGGCAATGCGGAGGAAATTATTAAAGCAGAGTCAGCTTTACGGGCCTGTCACCAAGAGTTAAACTGTTTTTTTAGCAGTGCCTGCCCCGAAAGGGAACGGCTTTATGGTTATGTATGTATTCGCAGTTTCAGCGAAATGTAGGTGTCAGGGCAATCGCTCCAATATGGCGGAGTTATTAGGGATAGCCGAAGTCAAGGTTCATGGCCGAAGTTCAGATGGTTTCCTTCCGAGTGCTTTTCGTGAATATCTATGCTGTGGAAAATATTATTTTTAAGGGTTATGGGGTATTTGAAACGGCATTGTTTAAAGGCGAGAGAATGTCAAATGTACGTACGTAAATATTATTTCGCAAATTTTAAGTAAATAAATGCAATCCCATCAAGTCATTAGTGCTTTTCTTACATGTATTGTACAATTGTCAATAAAAGAATTCAAACTCAGTGAAGCCTAAGAATGGATCGACAGGGATAGTTGCCGAATATTGCAGTGCAAAAAAAATTTTGAAGTACGTTCTATTAGATGAGATAGTTTGAGAGGATCTTGGCTCTGTTGAGTTTGAATGCCGAAAAGCGGAGAGAGTTTAGAAGGCAAAGTAGACAAAAGCACTCTCGAAAATTATTAGTTTCACTTTTGGCACTACGATGGATGTTTGGATGATGTTAAACTGTAAAAGAACCATTAGTAGAGAATAGAGAAGGTGACGAAATCGAGGTAAAGACAAACTAGGAAGTGATGTGTATGGTGGGCGAGGCGAGGAAACTTTACAAATTTTGAAGTACGTTCTATTAGATGAGATAGTTTGAGAGGATCTTGGCTCTGTTGAGTTTGAATGCCGAAAAGCGGAGAGAGTTTAGAAGGCAATGTAGACAAAAGCACTCTCGAAAATTATTAGTTTAACTTTTGGCACTACGATGGATGTTTGGATGATGTTAAACTGTAAAAGAACCATTAGTAGAGAGTAGAGAAGGTGACGAAATCGAGGTAAAGACAAACTAGGAAGTGATGTGTATGGTGGGCGAGGCGAGGAAACTTTACAAATTTTGAAGTACGTTCTATTAGATGAGATAGTTTGAGAGGATCTTGGCTCTGTTGAGTTTGAATGCCGAAAAGCGGAGAGAGTTTAGAAGGCAAAGTAGACAAAAGCACTCTCGAAAATTATTAGTTTCACTTTTGGCACTACGATGGATGTTTGGATGATGTTAAACTGTAAAAGAACCATTAGTAGAGAGTAGAGAAGGTGACGAAATCGAGGTAAAGACAAACTAGGAAGTGATGTGTATGGTGGGCGAGGCGAGGAAACTTTACAAATTTTGAAGTACGTTCTATTAGATGAGATAGTTTGAGAGGATCTTGGCTCTGTTGAGTTTGAATGCCGAAAAGCGGAGAGAGTTTAGAAGGCAAAGTAGACAAAAGCACTCTCGAAAATTATTAGTTTCACTTTTGGCACTACGATGGATGTTTGGATGATGTTAAACTGTAAAAGAACCATTAGTAGAGAGTAGAGAAGGTGACGAAATCGAGGTAAAGACAAACTAGGAAGTGATGTGTATGGTGGGCGAGGCGAGGAAACTTTACAAATTTTGAAGTACGTTCTATTAGATGAGATAGTTTGAGAGGATCTTGGCTCTGTTGAGTTTGAATGCCGAAAAGCGGAGAGAGTTTAGAAGGCAATGTAGACAAAAGCACTCTCGAAAATTATTAGTTTAACTTTTGGCACTACGATGGATGTTTGGATGATGTTAAACTGTAAAAGAACCATTAGTAGAGAGTAGAGAAGGTGACGAAATCGAAGTAAAGACAAACTAGGAAGTGATGTGTATGGTGGGCGAGGCGAGGAAACTTTACAAATTTTGAAGTACGTTCTATTAGATGAGATAGTTTGAGAGGATCTTTGCTCTGTTGAGTTTGAATGCCGAAAAGCGGAGAGAGTTTAGAAGGCAATGTAGACAAAAGCACTCTCGAAAATTATTAGTTTAACTTTTGGCACTACGATGGATGTTTGGATGATGTTAAACTGTAAAAGAACCATTAGTAGAGAGTAGAGAAGGTGACGAAATCGAGGTAAAGACAAACTAGGAAGTGATGTGTATGGTGGGCGAGGCGAGGAAACTTTACAAATTTTGAAGTACGTTCTATTAGATGAGATAGTTTGAGAGGATCTTGGCTCTGTTGAGTTTGAATGCCGAAAAGCGGAGAGAGTTTAGAAGGCAAAGTAGACAAAAGCACTCTCGAAAATTATTAGTTTAACTTTTGGCACTACGATGGATGTTTGGATGATGTTAAACTGTAAAAGAACCATTAGTAGAGAGTAGAGAAGGTGACGAAATCGAGGTAAAGACAAACTAGGAAGTGATGTGTATGGTGGGCGAGGCGAGGAAACTTTACAAATTTTGAAGTACGTTCTATTAGATGAGATAGTTTGAGAGGATCTTGGCTCTGTTGAGTTTGAATGCCGAAAAGCGGAGAGAGTTTAGAAGGCAATGTAGACAAAAGCACTCTCGAAAATTATTAGTTTCACTTTTGGCACTACGATGGATGTTTGGATGATGTTAAACTGTAAAAGAACCATTAGTAGAGAATAGAGAAGGTGACGGAATCGAGGAAAAGACAAACTAGGAAGTGATGTGTATGGTGGGGGAGGCGAGGAAACTTTTAGAGGAGATTATGAGGAGGAAAAGCAGGTGTTTGGAAGTGAACTGTGGCTGAAGGCCATGATTGAGCAGAATAGATATAGGGTAAGCCGTAGTTAGAGATGAAGGAGAAGAAGTTATAGTCTTTATGGATGGTATGAAGACATTTAGGACGTATGCTAAGATGGTTCTTGGTTGATAGGACCCTTCGCATGTTAAAATATAGAGGATATTTACTCACGTCCATTTAAGCCTACCTTAACCGGTAAATTACCTAATACATAATAATAATGAAAATTATTATACATGCTCATACATAGGTAGGTACTCTATCTACATACTTAAGCTACTCATAGAAAAACCTGTGGTTTATTTTATACGAACCACAAAATCCTACCTCTTCCCGTTATTAATTTTCTAATTGAACCTGAAAATACGTGGTATTGAATGCTAGAATGGGCGAAAAAAGGAAAAAATAGTATGTCGCCGTGTATAATGAATGCCATTTTCGTAAAAATTGTTTATAAGAAGAAAAGTCTCACAGGAAATTGGGTGGCTTTAAAATAAAGGCATCTCACCATCTAATGTTTTACTTATTAGTAAATTACTGCAATAATTGTAGTCCCAACGTTTTAATTCAATAGAAATGGCAATAAAGTCGCCTCCTATAGCTGAAAAAAAGTGCTCATTAAAAGTGTATTCGTAAAATAATCGGTACATGTTGAACCTAAATTTTATTTATTTTTTTAACTTCTACGGCAAGTCATCAGTAAAAGCAGTATTTTTTAGCCAAAAGAAAGAAAATATATAAATTAGAACTTGTATTGTCTCACACAGTTGTGGTAGAGCCTCCTTAATTTGTGTAACCTGCCATGTTTTTACTAATGAATGTGTTGGTCACAAGAGCAGCAGTCGTAATCACTCTGTAATTATGAGATGATACAATTGAATAGGTTCTGCACGAGATGAAGTACCATATCCATTTTTACGTAGGTAACGTGAGTTATATTAGAGTAAACTGAAATATTTTGATACAAAATCAGGGTATGGAGAGTGATTTTCTTACTGGTGCGCATTGACTATTATCATCAAACTTTCTAAGTATACTTTAAGCAGACGACCTGCAAACAAACTTTAAGCATAAACATCATCGCTGCAGCCAGGAGCTTAGAATACAGGTCTGATCACTCGGCCACAGAGACGGTCTCCTTAGTGAGGCTATAGTTTTTCGGTTCCTCGTTATTGGTGCTGTAGTCCTTTAGGCTTAAAAATACACTGATAGGTGACCTGAACTAATAGGTGACCTGATACACGCTGGGACTGCTTGGATAATGTTTACCAGTGTCATACGATGTTGTTATAGCATTAGATGTCTCTAAGGACAAAGAATTTCATTTAAATGTGAATTCAGAAACTTTTAAAATTGAAAAAATAATCGCATTAACGACAGTGAATTACTGGGACGCCCAACGTGTCATTTTTGGCACATTCATTATCTTCTATTTGCTATGGGAGGTTTTTTTTCGATTTTAGACATTGCGCTATAATGACTTTTCAGAGATTTTAAGGAAGAATGTATTTATATTGTTTCAAGAAAATTTTCTTATATTTTTTTCATATAATTTCATAATCAACACCCAATGCATCAATTTTGGTACATCAAGTGTTAAGAACGCTACACTCCATTGTTAATTCTTCGCCAACCTTTTATTTTCATTCTTGCACACGGTTACCGTCTTTAGCTCCCTCCCATTATTAAACGCTCATTCGCTAGTTCGCAATTCTTCTTCTAATGCCTCCACCTACACCCATTTTCCTCCAGCGTAGTGCTCAAGTAATTAAATTACCCTGCTTGCTCCATTTTGTGCTCTCCTACTTTTATGACCAGTCTCGCTCTTTTTGTCCTAGAAAATTTAATAACTTTAGTTTTCTTTTGATTTACCTTAATCCCGTATTTCCCGCATTGATTTTCTAATGCAAATACTAATGTTCTGCTATCCTTTGGATGGCTGATTGACCAACGCCTGGTCGTCAACACATCTAACCAACTTCATCTGCTGTCCTGCAAAGTTTATTCTTCCTATGCCTCTCTTACCATTCCCTTGGCATACATGTAAAAAAATCAAAGGCAACAACGGGCAGCCTTGTCTTACTCCACGATCTGAAACTGCCCACTCTGATTCTCCGTTTGCCAACCTAGCCTTCACCTGTGCCCCATAGTCGGGTATTTAATATTTATTTAATATGGTAATCTACCGCTATGTTAGATTGAAACAGAAGTGAGTAAAATCCATCTAGAAATTAACAAATGGAGAGCCCTATGTACAAATTATATTTATTTCTTCGTCTCAAAGTACGTCTAACAGAAGACGTATCGTATCTTATTCTATCAGAAGAACAGTCAACAGAATTATAGCAAAAAACTAGGAAATTAGATTTAAAAATAGGTATGGTTATGACAGCGAAACTTGGAAGATAACCGCAGCAGAACAAGAAAAGGTTTGAAAGGTGATGTGATGTTCTCTGAGTTTCTCATACTCTCCAGTGCCTCTTTGTAACTCCGTACTCTTTCTGAGTTACCTGATAACTCCATTCGTTCTGTTACAGGGTAGGAGCTAAAAAAAAGTAAACAAATCTGGCTCGGAGCTACTGATAACGCTAGCGTAGAGCTTATAAGTTACATGAATTGACACCATGCTCTATTATTGCTAGAGCAATCATATACATGCTCTGTTCATTCATAGCTTATGTAAGGCATTATTTGTTGGGGCAGTACTTAACACGAACACCTTAAGACGCACTGACATTGCAGAAAAAAAAACAATAAGGGTTATTGCGACAAAAGACTATTGTTCTCCCTCACATCCATTATTCGTCTCATAATGTATCCATTCTATATTCTCAGAATGTTACCTCTTAGATATTTCTGTTTTTAAGGTTCTGCGAATATTTTATTCCAGAAGTGGAAATATGGATGGTGTCGAAAGCAAATGTCAATATAGCTTCAGTAATGAGTTAGATCATATACCTAATGTCCAAACCAAGAATAACCTTGAATAGAGGATCATCTCTGTATATGGGGCCTAAATTATTCCATTTATTGACTAAAATAATAGAAATAAGAAAAGTTGGTAAACATTATTAGAAAATGGTCAAATAATGGATCTTATGTAAATGTTGAATGTTTTTTCTGATTTATTTTACTATTAAATATTAGAGCGTATTATTGTACTGCTGACCGAAATGTAAATTTCATACACTAAATATTGATGGTGGATCAATTCAGGTCATTAAACTTGGAGTACAACTTGGCTTCTGCAGTAAATAATTTAATTATATATAGGTACTTCTGTAATCTTCTAGAGGTCAAAGCAAGTTGAGAGGTGGATGGAAAATCTGGCTTAAAACTATCTCAAACCCTGGATCGCTTTTTTTAGGACTAAAATGAACGAGCGACTTGGCTGGGGAAGAGCACTGGCCGCGGTGAGAAGAGCCGAAGGATGTGCTCGCGTGATGCAACAGCCGCTTCGTTAAAAGACAATAGACGGTCGTCGCCCGCACTTCCCATCGAAGAGCATGCGGAAAGCTTTATATTCTGTTTTCTCTCTATCTCACACACATCCTAGCGAAATCAGAGACAGTAACCCCCTCCCCCTAGCCTCCCTCAATGGAGTACTATGACCGCAGTTCTCGCGCTCCATCTACCGCCTCATGGGACATTCATTAATTTCATTTTCTCTCGAGCGCCCGTATATAAAAGAGAGACACATCCCTGACTTTGAATAGCAGTTGCAAACTTCTCTTTCGACAAGCGGGTGTCCTGGAGATACACCGAATCCAACCGACAAGAAGCCCTCTTTCCCGTTCTTCAGAACCCTCCACATTTCTCTCAAGAATCATCATAGGCCAACGTCGGTTATTTCAAGGAGTTTGGACCCGGCGCCCTGCAATGAAAAAGGTGAGCCTTCCATGGGATCTGATTAGTGCCTAATTAATTTCATATAATAGGGAAGAAACGTGGACTCTGATAAAAGAAGAAGATGAGAAGAGGATGCAGGCGTTCGAGATGTGGGTGTGGAGGAGGATTGAGAACTGTGGAGAGAGATGGAGAGGTGGACGGAAAAGAGGTCGAACGAGGAAGTGCTTGACATTGTTGATAATGATAGGAAAATTATGAATGAGATTAGGAAGAGACAAAGTAGGTGGTTAGAGGGAGTAATAAGGGGCGAAGGATTGCTTAAAGCCCGTGATAGAGGGGAGGATGTTGAGTAAGCGGGGAAGAGGAAGAAAGAGAATAGGTTTTATGAACGAGATAAAGAAGGGTAGGACGTACTCTGAGAAGAAGAAAGAAATATAATTGGTATATAGGGCCCTCCATTTTTTAATTTCTAGATGGATTTTACTCACTTCCGTTTAAATCTAACTAAACCGGTAGATTACCATATTAAATAAATAATAAATACCCGACTATGGGGCACAAGTGAAGGCTAGGTTGGCAGGCGGAGAATCAGGGTGGGCAGCTTTAAATCGTGGAGTAAGACAAGGCTGCCCGTTGTTGCCATTGATTTTTTTACATGTATTCCAAGGGAATGGTAAGAGAGGCATAGGAAGAGCTAGATGTGGGAATAAACTTTGCAGGACAGCGGATGAAGTTGGTTAGTTTTGTTGACGTTCAGGCGCTGGTTAATCAGCCATCAAATGGATATTAAATGCATTGGAAAATCAGTGCGGAAAATACGGGATGAAGGTAAATCAAAAGAAAGCTAAAGTTATTAAATTTTCTAGGACAAAAAGAGCGAGACTGGTCATAAAAGTAGGAGAGCACAAAATGGAGCAAGCAGGGTAATTTAATTACTTGATCACTACGCTGGAGGAAAATGGGTGTAGGCGAAGCCATTAAAAGGAGAATTGCGAACTGGCGAATGAGCGTTTAATAATGGGAGGGAGCTAGAGACGGGTACCGTGTCCAAGAATAAAAATAAGTAGTTGGCGAAGAGTTAACTATGGAGTGTAGCGTTGTATGGGGCAGAAACGTCGACTCTGGGAAAAGAAGACAGAGCAGGCCTCAAGAGTTTAAATATGTGGGTGTGGAGGAGAATGGAGAGGGTGCGGTTGGACGGAAGGAAATACAAAAGAGGAAGTACTGTGTATGCTGGGCGAGGAGAGGGAGCATGTAGAGTAGATTAGGAGAATGAAAAGTAGGTGTTTGGAAGATGTAATGGGGGGACGAAGAGTAGCTGAAGTTTGATATAGAGGGTATGTGCATGTATATATAGAGGGCATGATGGCGCTGTTGGATAAGAGGGAATAATAAAGAGAATAGGCTTTATGGCTGGAATGAAAGGAGGAGGAGGAAAGCCTCTATCTTCATATCAGCACGTATGCTGAAATGAAGAAAGAAGTGTTATTGATATTTTGGGTCCTGCGCATGCAAAAATCATGCTCGTCCATCGTCTTTCATAATGGAAATAAGAACGACTATATTTGTCAAATTTGGATAAACCAGCTCAATTAAACGAGAACATGTACCTTATTCCTGGAATATATACCGTTCCGTGACGTCATCCGCCGAATTTTCGATGTCGTGGCGATTTGACGCCACAAAGCGCGCGTGATTTTAAAGTCGTTTGTCGCTCAAATTCTGGTCCAGTTAAATAAACTTCATCATTATATGAAGTTCACATGCAAGTAAATTTTTAACCTCCTGATTTGTCTATCAGAAGAGAATGGTGTCGCTGATAAGCTGTCTGGAAATTGAGAGGAAATACACGTATGAAATCTACCATGAATGTGTCCACAGCTTAAAAGTCAGCGGGGACACTAGTTGGACGAAGAGGACGAGCTCTAGCTCCCGATATATTCAAATAATGGTCAAAACAATAGTTATAAGCTGAAACGAAAAGTTAGGGATACGAATTAGTGTGTGAAGACTGCTTAATTTGCTTATTCATTTTTCAATGAAAAACATCAATTCCCTGGAGTTGAATATTTCGCTAACACGTCTGAAGCGATCCTTCTTTCTCGAGTAGGTTTGCATTTCAGGGGAGCAATTCTGTACGACCTCGGCATTTCCGAGTCGCGACGATATATTGACGTCACAGCCTTGAAAATTTCAATTTCCATTCAACATGGGGCCATTCAATAGTTAAGATTTGTCAGGGGCTCTGACGTTACATCCGCGTATTTTCCGAGGTACGACAGCGTCGAGTCTTTGCTGAATAATACCCCAGGCCGACGACCCGTGAATATATTGAGACAACCAGTTTCCAATTTCCCGCTTCGAAGTAAATTTCCAGCCAGCGGGGAATGATTAAAGAGTGTAAGGCCCGAAATAATTTTTTTCTCAATTGACACTATTTCGTTCGTGAAAAATAAACGTATTTATAACAAAAAGCACGGTTTTTCGCCATTTTTTCCCTGGACTCTTTTCTCTGTGAATCAACCCAAGGACTCAAAAAATGTTATTTGTGCTTTTTTTAAGACCACTATATCAGCCAGACTTAAAGAGTACTTCAGATGATTATAATAAAGACAAATTTCAATTTTCCGCTGATAAAAAAAGATTCATTGCAACCTACATATCGATGTGTTACATCATCATCAGGTCCTAACATCAGATGTAGTACATCGAAACCTAGGTTGGAGTAAATCTGTTTCCACCAGTGTTAAATTGTAATTTTGTCTTCAATATGTTGAAATTCCACCCCATCACGCCTGATATTTTTCTTTCAGAATTCATTGCATTGAGTGAAGTTTATCAGAAACAGAGTCGCCTAATGTATAAAACATCCTCATATTTTTACGTGCATAAAATTTAATAACTATTCTATACTTACGAGTTTGTTTTCACTACTCTAATCTCGTCAACGCTTAGGTTTTTGCCTTGTTGAAAGAGGTCTCACCCAGACCTTATGAGTCATAAATAAACACGGAGTCGTTTCTTTTGTTTAAAAAATTCTGCTTTCACTGATGACAGACTTCATCAATTAGAAAAAATTATAAACATGATATGCATATTAATTGACGAATATATTTTTAATGGGCAATTTTTTCCAGCCGTAGAAGTAGATGTCCTATATTACAATTACATTATTATTTTATAGGTCGTATATTGCAATTTCATTATAATTATATTGTAGAAGAAGATGACCAAGTGAAAGGTAGGCACCATTATTACGGGGCACGCCCGCTACGTTTCCGCTTTTAGGCGCAAGGAGTAAGGGCGCGAATATTATCGAATTATCTCCTCGCTGCTTCTCATCTCACTGCAGTGGCTTATAAAACATTTATAGCAGAATGACGTAAGTTTAAATATTAAAAAGATGACCATTTCGCACAAACTCGCTCGCATAAACGCGATTGCGATTGACAATTATTCGGGAAACGGGAATTCCCGTTAATGCCACTTGCGCGAAGGATTCATAGCAGGAATGGGTTTTGCCCAGCCAGTACAGCGACTACAACAAACTGTCGGTACTACATATATAGTCAGCTCAGTCCGTCTTATTAACGTTTAAACCGCAGTTAGCACACGCCAACGTTTTTAATAAGCGTGGCCTTTTACGTTGCACTGAAGAAATGCTGTCAGAACGGTGACATTTGAAAATGAACGCATTAACACTTGCAATTTTAGGAATATAATAGTTAACCATAAATCCATTACATTTACTGAGGCTCTGCAATACATCAATAGCACTATATCTTATATACCCTGCTCCGCGCCGAATAAACCAATTTTCTGCCGTAAAAGAAGCTGGGCTACGAAAATTATCTGTGCTGCGAAAATAATACACTAGTATCAGCGAACAAAACATTTTTTTTAATAAATGAAAATCATTTTTGTGGCCCTGATATTATGTGTAGAGGTACACACTATACGTTAGCAATGGAATAACGGTGTTGTTGGAATTTCATTTTTGTCCAACATCATGACAATACCCGAAAAATAGTATGTCCAGAAAATGTTTTATGTATCGACGACGGTTTTTGATTAGGATATAAAAATATCAGAGTGAAATAATTGCTTGATGATTTTAAGAGTAGGTATTATAGCATTTCTTCTTGAAAGGATCGTGCATTTAAAATCGAACTTAGCACGTTACTTATTCTAAAGAAACTGAAACTATCTCACGTAAATATATCTTCTGTGGTCAAGAAAGAAATCTGTCGAGTAAAGGATTTCGCGATTTATATTATTACTTAAATGTTGACGCAGCTATTCTAATATATGATTAATACGACATATAAAGACTTTCTTTGGACGATTTAGCTTTAAATTCATCGCTGGGCAACAATATACTTGCAGTTTTCCTTAATTCGCAGTTATTATTGGAGTTTATAACTAATTAACTAGTTTCCAATCATTGCATAAAACAAATGATGTGGTACGCAGTCACGCGCACGGGTGCGAAGTTATACACCGAAGACGGTGAAATTCGCCATGAAAAAATCATTTGACTTGACCGGGATTCGAACCCCCCGCTGAAATTCGCCTTGAATTACGATGGCTTGGTGGTGTAATTGGCTACCACACCTAACCGGCAATTAGGAGATCCGGGTTCAAATCCCGGTCAAGTCAAATGATTTTTTAATGGCGAATTTCACCATCTTCGGTGTATCATTATCGAGTATTTTTGACGAAGTTCATTCATTTTTGAGTGAAGTGAACGGGAATTCAGTCCTTGTAAAATTCATGTGACGTTTGTTATGCATTAACAAATAACGGATGCCGAGCTGAGAGAGCAATATTAATATCTATAATGACAATTCACCTCGATTGTGTAAAAAAGCATACTGTTTTCGTATATTTTTATGATTAATTGTAACGTAACTTCCACGAATTATTCGACGGAGCAGATGACGTTTGAATGTATGGGAAGTGAATATAGGATTAAGCAATATATGATGTGATGATATGATAGGCATATGATCGAGCAAGATGGTGTGATGGTCAATTTCAAAGATTTCATAAGTCAGATTCGGTCAACCATCGAAATTTGTCTTTGTAAAATCTTGTGGGGTCGACGGGGAATGTGGGGATGGAACTTGATGTGATGGTGAGGTGGGAAAATATTTTGAACCTACGTGTTACATAAGACAGTGGAAGAGATAGTTGAAAATCTTGAAAGCAAGGATGAATGAGAAGCGTGTGAAGCAGGTTCTTCTACTTTACCTAATTGTTTTTCGCAGTCTTCGAGAGATCGTAAAAGTAACAATGAGACACGGTCGAAAAATACCTTTCTACAGTGAGAGGTACGGCGAAGAGAAATGTCATGCCAACTTCACGCTTTTGCTCATCTTTCAATTAAGCTAAGTTTCATTGACGTTTTCTCACTTTTTCTTCTCGTTCAGGACATAGGCCTACTAATGAGAGGGAGAGCCTTTTGTTCACCGAAATAGGTGTCGAAATATCAATCCCCGCGATTATTTTTTTATTTTTCTATTTTATTATGGCACTTCTCTATGAACATTTTGCAGAATCCCCGTAAAATAACGTGTGAAAAAATGTGATAGTCGTTTTTCGTAAGGAAAGCAGGGGCGCTTTTACAATAGCGCGGTATTCAGATCCGAGCTATAAAACAGCGTCCCTCCTGGACGCTATCCAACATTCAGAATAGCAGAAAGCGCCCTATAAATAAAGTAGCGACTTCCGGGATCCATTTCAACCATAGATGATCTATATTTTCAACATTCATAATGGCAAATAGCGACTGAGACGCGATTCTTAGGGGGAAAAAACGTCTTTGGAAGCTATTCCGGCAAATAGCGCGGGCGCTGTTTCATTCAGAGTAGCAGCCATAGACAGCGCAACGCAACTCCTACATTATACTGCCTCGCAAGCTATTTATTAAATACAGGGGAAAACCCTTGTAACACTTGTCTTTACATAAATGCTCCCCCCCTTCAATATACTACCTCCAAGGAGGCCCAACAACATTTAACAAAAACCTTTAAAGAAGAGCCAGAACCATTAAGCAACCGCTGAAACTCTCATTTAAAATATCCAAGGAAGTCACGTCCAACCGGAAAAAAACCCGGTGACTTAGCAACAGGGGAACACAAGGGCACTTGTTAATGCTGAGGAATATAGCAAAAAAGTCACAAGTTTGTTACAAGAAACAAATTAAATGAGTACCTCTACGCAGGAGCCGACTACAGGAACATTTCTATTAAACTAAATGATATTGCCTTCAGTTTCTATTGTTATTTGATAATAATTCAAAAACTAAGATGAATTGATGCCTGTCTCTTGTTATTGTTCAATTCCCTGGGTGAGTTTTCTTCTAATAAGCAGTCTTTTATAAAAAAATATATTTATGTTAGATAGGAAAATATTATTTTTCCACATTTTTGACCCATTCTCACATTCAAGGTAGCTTGAACGAGATATCACCTCACATAAAATTCAGTGGATTTGGCCTCAGTTGGTATGATGAAAAAGATTTCGTACTACTAATTATTCAATAATATCATGACCTCTCAACTGTTCAAGATATTTTCCAAAAAATAGCAGACGTTTTGCACTGAATATGGTGTGGTCATGCGCTCCAGAGAGACATTAATAAATAAATTAGGACGTTCTAACGCAACTATTGCATCATAAATGTGACTATGAGTTCGTACGTTTTCTCAATAATTAAAAAAAATCTATGACTTACCACAATCATTTGGAAAATGAATACACAAAACCTTAGTGAAGGCGTTTTCGGCACGCACGACGTGAAGTAAATAAGTGAGTATATTGAGTAAATAAGTAAAGTGTATAAGTGAGTAAATAAGTAAATATATTTAGTGAATTACTGAGAATCTTATTCGTTTAAAATGAATTTAAAAGAAATTTTTTCTTCATTATCATCACAATACCTATTTCATACTTCTTACAAGTGCTTCAACTTTATAATAAAATTCCATTATAGTCTAGGGCTGTGGTCTGCAACGTTTTTGTCAAGTGGGTCATTTTTCAATTTTTTTTCACAAAACATTTGCTGGTGGGTCACATCACTTCCATTTTAGATTACGCATTATGTTAGAATACAGGAAATAAAAACATTACACAGATGGAATTATCCAATATACCTTAAATATAGAATTAAAAATTTATTATCATCAAATCTATATTTGCAACTTGAAAGAAATCATAAAATGTTAGAAAAAAAGTAAACACCATGTAAATAAAATGAACCCTGAGTCACTAAAATTTTCCTAGGTGACCCGTGGGTCAAAGGTTGCCGACCACTTGCCTATGATATCTAAAGAGAAAAATATCACTTAAACTATCTACCGTAACATCATGTAATTTCAAGTTCAGTTAGCGAAAAAAATATCATGGAATTTTTTTTTTTTTAATTATATGATTTCCTTGCTTATATCAAAGAAAGTACCCGTTATTCTATAAGTAGCCATGTGCTGTTCTCCATAACGCGTACTCTCCCGTTGTCGCTATTTTTCGTTAGAACTCATGAGAGGGAAAACGTTAGGTCTCGTCATTCTTCAGATTTTATCAGGTTCGTTAAATCACTAGTTTCAACTGATAAGAGTGCGGTGTCAGAACGGTAACTGTGAGCTTAACCCATTAAGAGTGGATTTTTGTTTTTAAAAACGATTACGATACTGTGAAAGGAGCCGCGACCTCACCCCGGGATGTGAATAGAATGGCTAGTGAGTCATTTAATGTAGTCTCAGCGAGATTCTTCCCTAGTCATATTGTAGACCATATTCAAATTTTATTTTTAAATTTATGCAACTGTAAAAAGCATGAATTATATACTGTAACATTTGTGGCGCAAAAACTTTGTTTTAAATTGCTGAAATTCTCAGTCATTAACTAAATATATATCGATAAGGTTTTAACTAGACTCATTTTTTTTTTAATCCGTACGCTGAAAACGCCTTCTCAACCGAAGGTATTCTGCGATTCTGCAAAAATTACTGCAATGAATATTTGATTTATATTTAACAATAATTGAGAAAATAAACAATCTACACGCGGTTAAATTTCTGACGAATTTTTTTATAATTTCCTCATTTTTTACATAAAGAGCCTCGGTAGTGCCTTCCCGTAATTGGAATTAACTGGAAAAGTATAATGATAAGTGGCTGGAATTTTGCTATGCACCTAAATTTTTTGGGAAATCATTAAAATATTTATTTCCATTAAATTTCAGTTCGTCATCGCCCTGAGCGCTTTGTCACTCGTCTCCGCAGCTCCAGAACCACCGGCGGCCTCCGGATACTTACCCCCCAGCGGCAACGGTGGACACGGCGAGTACTCCAACGGCATTACTGGAGCAATAGTCAGCGGCTACGGGGATCATGACGGTAATGGTTTCGCCGGCAGACCATCCGATGCCTACGGACCACCTAGCCTCAACGACCAGGGGAGACTCCACGACTCCTACGACGCACACGGCTTCGGAGGAATCGGAAACGGTGACTCTGGCATTGCCGAGCGCGGCACCTACGGAGACAGACGCCCCTTCACTTCAACCGGTGGGCACAGGGTCAACTCAGGTCACCTATCAGGTTCTTACGGCGCTCCCAGCGGACGTGGTAACGACGGCGGTGTTCCTTCCAGCTCCTACGGTTCACCTGGTTTCCACGGTTTCGGCGGTAATGGGCATGCATCCCATGATTTCGGCGCCGCTAACGGACATGGAAGCAACCACGGACGTGTCCCCAGCTCCTACGGTGCTCCTAACGGCAACAGACATATCTCCAGCGCTTACGGTGCCCCGGACGGACGTGGGAACCACGCAGGTATTCCCTACGAAGCACCTGGTGGAAATGGTTTTCCTGTAAACGGGCATACGTCCGGCGCTCCTCAAGGCAAAGGTTTCAGGACTGTCAGCGGTTTTCGACCATCTAGCGCGTATGGTGGACCGAATGGACATGAAAGCAGCGGCGGGCGTCCCTCCAGTACTTACGGCGAACCAAATGGCATTGGATTCGGTGGGAACGGGCATTTGTCCGACACGTACGGAGCTCCTGGTGGAGCTAATGGAGGTCGACCATCTCCTTTCAATGGGTCACCTCACACGGGTAATGGAGGAAGTCTCGCTGCGGGATATCACACTGCTTCTGGAGTTCATCCAGGAGGCTTTGGAGGATATTCAGAAGTACCGGGTGGCCATAATGGAGTAGCTGGTGGCTATGGCGGACAAGCAGGAAATGGATATGGAATTTCGGTAAATAATCTGGGGAATGGCGTTTCGTGGTTCAGAAACTTCATATCACAGCTGATGGGGGTTATCCAAGAGACACTGGATGATATGCTGGGGTAGGGCCGCCGAGACGGCTGGCGTTATATTTTATAGGTGTATATGAAATTTCATTCCATCTTTCGCAATCATTCTGTGTTTCTTGCAGGTTAGGATAGCCAATGGAGAATCGGGATGGGACTTGATAGGACACGAAGTAAGGCAGGAGTGCCCACTATTGCCATTCATTTATAATGGGCTATTCAGAAGAAGTGGTGGGGAGGCATAAGGGAGATGGAAAAAGGAATAGAGGTAGGAGGGGATTGGATAAAATCAGTGAGATTTGCAGATGATCAAGCATTGTTTTGTCATTCAGCCAAATGAAAAATGCGTGAGACGTTCAGTGCGAAAGGAATGGGATGAAGATAAATCACAAGAAGACGAAAAAGATGAGATTTTCAGTAAGTAAGAAGTCGGGGATGAATTAAGGGCGGGAGGGCACAAAATAGAGCAGGTTGAGCAGTTTACGTATCTGGGTGGTATTTTGGAGGAAAATGCCTTTAGTGGTAGGGACATCAGATGTAGAATTTCCCCAGCCAAAGAGGCATTTTTAAAGGGAAGGAAATTGACGAGGGGTCTGAAAAGAGACATAAAGAGAAGCTGGAGGAGCTTGGTGCTTTATGGGTTGGAAACTTGGTCATTGCGAAGGAAGGATGCAAGTAGAATTGAGGTATTCGAGATGTGAGTTTGGAGAAGGATGGAGAGGGTGAGCTGGTTGGCGAGAAAGACGAATGAGGAGGTATTGGATGTGATGGGAGATGAGAGGAAGCTGGTGGCGAAGGTTCGGAGAAGGCAGAAGGGATGAATGGAGGACGTTTTGATATGCGACGGCATTTAAAGAGGGTATTAGAGGGAAGTACACTGGAGAAGCTTGGAAGATGAAAGAAGAGGATAGGAATACTGAACGAAATAGGAAGATGTAGACGATATGAGGAATTTAAGATATATCTGATGGCGAGCCATCTATAGGAGGGAATGTGAGATGATGTCCCAGATGTTGGGACGTTAGGATAAGGACTGTAAAATTACCCGAATAATAGAATACCCAAATGTAAAAAATAGCGACTTGAATAATAATAAATAAATATTCCCTGAATTAACTAACATGCGACGGTAATGGATGTTTGAACAGAGGTACATATTTTCGTTTTCCTTCTCACAGGCGCCTGCCAGCTACAGATACCACTACGAAGTTAACGACGGGGAAGGCACGGAATTCGGCCATCGGGAGTCAAGGGAGGGGGACGAGGCTCAGGGGGAGTTCAGGGTCCTACTTCCAGATGGCAGGAGGCAGATTGTGTCCTACACAGCCAACCAACACGGCTACCAACCTGAAATTCGATACGAGGACAATGGCGTCGGAGGATATGGGAGTGGTGGAAGTACCCATGAGGGATACTGAAGCCCGGTTCAGACTACATTCCTTCGCACATGCCAGCTCGTCGGCATGCGTTCACACTGCAGTGGCACCTCGACTAGCGAATTTAATTTGCTCTTGTCTACGGTTCAAACGTCGAAAAGTTTTCTCCTCGAAAATTTCGTATCTCGAAACCCAGTTTTGCACATAACCTTAATAGGAAATCAATCCGATCCCAGGTTCAGGAATTTTTGTACAAAAATTAAAAAAGCCTTCATATTGATGGAAGTGCGTGCCGTTGAGCAAACTACATTACTTTTGCTCGCATCAATATTTACTCTGATACTCGGCTTCAGGAAATCATCACGGTTCGTGTCTCGAGAATTATCTCATATCTAGAGGCCAAACGTAAAATGAAAGAAGTTTGCAAACCGCAAAGTTCGCATGTTGAGTGGTTCGTAAGTCGAGATATCACTGTACTTCTGAGTTGTCATCTCAAATCTGTGCTGCCTTCTCCAGGAACCGCGACGAAGTTGTAAAAATTAGCAGCTAATTTCTAACGAATGTGTGCTTCGTTCCTACTACTGAACAACGGACCTGCATGAATAACCTACCTACATTCCCACCACTTTGTCATTAACAATTTACTGCCCTTTCCTGGAATTGCAGCGAACAAATGAAAAGCTAGAAGTTAATTTCAAACAAAATTATAATTCCCGCGTCCGTGAGACCTTGCGCAATATTTGGAATGGTGTCAAAATCGATTGGCACTATCCTCTCTTTATTAAAGAGAGTAATATTGTGTCCACCTCCATTTTGTGTTACCTTTTTGATTTTCGTGCTTTACCTTTCCAGTCCCCCCGCGACGCCAGCACCAACCGCACTAGGTTGGCTGCGTTAGGTACTATGTTTCACTGCCGTGCGGACTGTGCGGACAGCGATTTACGATCACAGCAATTTTGGTTCACAGGCGTAGGTATATGTGTAGCGAAACTTGGTTGTACTCGCTCGTGAAGAGCAAGGGACTGGAAAGCATTCAAGAGAGGTGAGATAGCGGAGCCAAAGGTAATTCCATAAGTCCCTTCGGGAATCCTTTAGTAGGTATATTTGCCCGCTCATCAACGCTCACCCTCAGTGATCTTTAATGCTCCAATTGTAAGTGCCACCAAATTTTGCTACACCTATACCCTAGTCCGTAAGTCAATAGTGGAAACTAGCTTTTACATTTCCTGCATCCCTGTGACATTTAAAACTATCAAAATGATTTTAAAAGCAGATGGCATTCCTCGTTGCTCAGCCATCAAAATGACACTTCAATGCTTCACCATTTTGCTTGCCTTATTAGATTATCGTATTTCATATATTTTCGAGTTTTCCTTTCTTTTTTCTAGTTCTAGAAATTTCTACATTTTGACCCATTGCAGTTTCAATGTTTTTGATTAAGGGAGGCATGGCCTTCCTACCCCAAGCACCCCTAATCCTGTAACGCTCCCTATGGAGATGCATGTGAGTATTAGCGCCCTGTTCAGTTATTTTTCCACTTCCTTGACTAAGAACATGGCGGGTTGCACAAACAACAATAACGGCCATTGTCGCATTTTTACCTCTCTGTATGTACCTACTCTTTTGTTTGTTCTGTGGTGAAACCATTCCCTCAATCGCGGATGGTGACTTCTTGTGTGTCAAGAACGGAAGGAGGATTTTAAGAAAATGCTCTAACTCATTATATCTTGAGACAAAATCAGGGTGCAATGACTTCAGTCTTCGAGACTCACAAAACCCTGAATCAGAAAGCGCTTTCTATGTAAATAATTGTTGTCTTTTGTGTGTCGACTGTGTGTGAAAAAAATGTGTGTGAATATGCTCCAGGTTGATTTATTTGCCTGAATGGTGTATGTAACTAATGTATGGGCTGTCTGTTGCCACGAGACTGAATAAAAGCAAATTTTAACATAATATTTTCTTCAACACTTCTGCATGTTTACAATAATTAGATCCCGTCACCAGTGCCAGATTAAGACACTTGGGGGCCTGTAGGCAATACAAGCAATGGGGCCCACGTTAATAAACAAGTTGCAGGAGAAGAAAGGGGAAAAAATTCTCGGGGCCCCTCAGGGGCCCCCAAAGCCTCGAGGACCATAGGCAACTACCTACTTTGCCTTATTGGTAATCCGGCACTGTCTGTCAAGGATACAGGCTTTTCATCAAGCTTCCTGGCTGGCTGTCAATCCATTTGTCCCATCCTTGCTCCAATATCAACTTTATCCAAATTTATCGACAGATAAATAACATAAAATCTGCTTATTCTCCACTGAAATGGGCAGTGCTATTAAAAACTTTTAGTGAACAGCACAAGGGTTTTATATTAGGAATGTATTTATTCACGGTTGTTCATCACATCTCGCCCAGTGGCGTCCGGACGGGGGGTTTAAAAACCCCCCCCAAAAACATTTAACCTGAATTCGTTTTCATTCGTTTACATACCTACTAACGTTTAGAATTTTGCTTATTGGACTGAAAAATACAGTTGAATTGTCTTCACGAAAAGAGAATGTTAATTTAATGATTGTTTTGGTTAATAATAATTTAAATATCATTTTATGATAATGCACATAAATATCGATTAAACCCCCCCTCCCCAAATTCTCCCCCGCCAAAGTCAACCCCCCCCCCCCCAGAAGTCAATTCTGCGTACGCCACTGATTTCGCCTGAAATAGTTGAATTATTTCCTGTTTAGCCTTGGTCAACCTCTACGTAGGAATGATAAAAGTAGATTCTGAGATCTGTTCGAGTAGACAGGATTCTTTCGACCTCCCTACCCTCTTAAATACGCTCTCCAGACACTTTGATTGCCTTCTATGTATCTCCGCCGTCAAAATTCTTCCCTCCCATACCATACCAACTAATTCCTCATTCGTCTTCTTCACTATCTAGCTCATTGCTGGCAGAATATTTGAGCCGCCCGGGGCAGTCTGTCGTTCTCCACCTTCCTTTGGGAAAACCTTGGAAACCCTGCGCAGTCAAAGTCGGAACTGCTGCAGAGTTGTCACCCTGTTTCGCTGCCATTGTACTGTAGGGTGGGGCGGAATTTCAGTGTCAAAAATCTAAGATATTGAAGTTTAAATTATTTCCTTTTGAGGCAAGCATAACGTACCTGAAATTTGGGGTTAATCCACCTTCTGCAACCCATGCCGCAGGGGTGAAATTTTGAATTTCACCCCTGAATTGAATTTTTTTTTTGCATTTTTGAATGTTGAGAAATGTTTTTGTTTTTGTTTATAATCCGGTGCATACTGTAAAAGTCTAAATATTTTTCCTAAGAAATATGTATCATTGCTATTTGCACATTTCTTAAGGCTAAAATATTAGTAAATTTCCGTTATCATTAGCTAACCAATGGTATTATATCCAAATATTCCGGGCCATGGTGGCTAGGCAACACGCATGACACACTTTTGTGCTCGTGAACTATGCACCTATCCATCTTCTACGTAAATTATATAATAAAATTAATTGAATAATTCATACTATCAAAATATTAATATCTATAACATTAATCATATTCTTGGCACCTTAAAAATCAACCAAAAGATGGTAAAAAAAGATAATATGGTGGGTTCACCGTAGATCTGTTTGCATCAGGATGCAGTAATCATCAGAATTCATATTATAGAAATATCTTCAACGTCAATCAAGTTCTCAGCACATTAAGGATAAACCAAAACATGATACAAAAAAAGCCGAGAAAGTTTTGATGTGCTACAATGTTGGTTTTCTACATTGTTACGCTTCCCAAATTAAACATTTACCCACCAAGGCACACTCCGAAACCCAGCACCTGAGGTAAAAATCAGAGTATATAGTGTATGGTGGCGCTTTTCTCCAGTCGAAATAATTTTTTTGTGTAGTCCTTGAAACAATTTCAACTTTGCTACTCCGTCGTAAAAAGCAGACTTCTCTCGCTCATGTGCTCCTTTATCAGAAACTCCCAAGTTTCCTTGATATGAGAGTCCTCGATAGGTAATTAATTAATCATTTGTATTCTCATAATTGGAATCAAAGGAAGGCATGTCCACCAGCAGGAAAGCGGACCTTATCCTAAGGGTGGGAGGGCACAAAATAGACCAGATTGAGCAGTTTACATATCTGGGTAATATATTGGAGGAAAATGGCTTTATTGGTGGAGACATCTGATGTGATGTAGAATTGCCCTGGCCAAATAAGCATTTTCAAAGGGATGGGAATTGATGAGGGGTCTGAGAAGGGACATAAAGAAAAGGCTGGTGAAAACTTGAATGTGGAGCGTGGTGCTGTATGGGTCGGCAACTTGGTCATTACGAAAGGAGGATGTAAGTAGACTCGAGGCCTTTGAGATGTGGGTTTAGAGAAGGATGTAGAGGGTGAGCTGGTTGGCAAGGAAGATGAACGTGGAGGAATTGGAAATGATTGGAGAGGAGAGGAAGCTGGTGGCGTAGGTTCAGAGATGGCAGAAGGGCTGCATGGAGGAACATTTGAGAGGAGAGGGCATGCTGAAGAGGGTGATAAAGAGGAGAATACTGGGAAGAGGGAAGACGATAGGCATTCTGGATGTAATAAGAAGAGGTAGACGATATGAGAAATATAAGAGGGATCTAATGGCGAAACATGTACAGGAGGGAAAGCGAGAATTGGGATGTTAGGATGAGGACTGTCCAAAAATGTACCAATCATCTGGTAGAATACTCAAATAAAAGTGTTGATGAGAAGTTCATGGGAGCGATGCGATAGGTAAAGTATTGCACCACACTCGGCCAGTGAAATCGTTAAGAAATCATCTATTGTATGAAATGGTCAAGGAAGCACTAACTTTTTGGGTGAAGTCCCATATAGAGATTTTTTTAGAAATAGGATTTTAAACTGGTTCATTAATGACTTTAGCTGTATCAACACTACTGAAAGATGAATTTTTAGGATACCGGAACTAGCCATGGTATTACCTTTACAGAACCACCCGTAATTCGATATCGAGGGATCCATGTTCGAGGCCCGGTCAAAGCGAATAATTTTTCCTTTGTTGAATTTCATATTTATGTACATTTGCAGATGACTCCGTGAAAGTAATACCGTGATTAGTTCCGTATCCAAAGAATCTGTCAAAAGAGCAGATACCTTATTGTGAACCATGCTTGGCTTTAACCCCGCGGATGGTGGCGGTATGCGCATGCTTTGGATTTGGATTGCTACATCATACCACATCATATGTCCGGCAGTCCTGAATAACGTGTTCCTATAAAACCCTCAAAAATCCACAAGGAAAAAGGATGCCTCGGTAGCTTTACTGGCTAAAGCCCTTGGCGTGATATCGAGATATCCGGGGGCAAGTCCCGGTCAAGGTGAATGATTATTCCTCTGTTGAACTTCGCACTGCTGAAAGACTTGGGAATAAGCTATCTGGTGAAAGCACTTATGGTGGATGGAGCTGTAATCACGGATCGTTGAGTTGCACATTTTAATAATTTTTCTAGCAAGTTGAAAAATATTTTAGGACCACATATATTATATGAGCACATAAAATTTTTGTACGTGGCAAAAATAAATTTAGAAAGATGAACTATTATAATGAATTATAGGATGTAGTAATAATAATAATCTATTTGTTCATCAAGTCAATGTACTTTAATATAACAGATTCCGTCTAATAAGTGCAACGAATAAATTAAAAAAACTCTGATGTGATACATGAAAAACTTTTTCCATAAGGGTATCCAAGGCATGAATTTTTGAACAGAAATTTTAAAAAAAATTTCATTAAATCGACCACCCAAATTTCTGCTAATTTATTTTTAGATGCTGCCCTGGTTTCAGCGGTAATATAATAATAACTTTTATATAATTGATATAGGTAATGATAAAGAAGGAATTTGCTGGGCCTGCAGTAGGCCTGGGAGAGTGTGGTGGCCAAGTGGGTAGAGCGCTTGGCTAATGATCGGATGAGGGTCCCGGGTTCAAATCTGGGTGAAGCCTCTGAGCTGAGTCCTCGGAGTACGAGGTGGCCCAGGGAAAGGAACTGGCCCCCCTACCCTGAATGTGTGAAATTCACACACTTGTGGCTTAGTCCAGGGTGAGCTCTACCCTCTACTATCCAAACCAACCTTCGGGTTGAATCACTGAGTGAGAGTGCAGTAGGATGCATCGATTACAATCTTCGAAGTGAATGGCGGCAATAGAAAAACATGGCCATATTACAAATGTAAAATAATGTCAGTTGTTTTAGCCATATATAGTTTAGTCGTATTTGGAGATCTTGGTGAAATAAATAGGATTTATTAGCTGCTTGGCTACCATAGAATGCCTAGCTTTTTGTTCGTTTCACGAAATTTGAGAAAGGGACGCAGATCTTGAAACTATTTCCTCAAAGCAATAAGTTATAACTCATAGGATGACCGTCTTTTTAGGTATAAGCGGTAGAAGTCATGGGCGCCCATGCATAGTATTTTCCAGGGGGGGGCCAAGACATCGATTTAAGAAGTAGGACAAGTAGGATTTAAGAAGTAGGACAAGACATAGGTGGCGAGAAGCCCTCTCTAGGGAAGTTTAGTAAATTTGAGTTCTCAGGAGGACATTTTTGGAACATCTTAGGTTAATGACAATTTCTAAATTTTTTACTGAAATATTAATTCAATCCCGCAAAAACAATAAATAAATTAAAGTTTCCCTTCCCTTTTTTATTTTTCCCGGGAGGATAGGGGGGGAGGGGCCGCGGCCCAGTGGCGTACGGACGGGGGTGTTTAGGGTTTAAACCCCTCCAAAAACATGTTTACCTGAATTCGTTTTCGCTCGATTACCTCAATTAGCGTTTAGAATGTTGATTATTGGGCTGAAAAATATAGTTGAATTGTCTTAACGAAAAGAGAATGTTAATTTAACCCTTATAGTGCCTCCATCTGCAATGTTACTATTTCGCGTAGGTATATTAATATTTTTTCAAATATTAATATACAATAAAATAATTAAATATAATATGTCAAAAGTTTAACCAAATATAATAAAGGTTTCCTAAATTTTTTGAAAACGTAATTTTATTTATGCATGATGCATAATTTGTTTCGTAAACTACTGCAAAATCACCAAAAATGCCACGGCAATTTTAGCATAATACCTAGGAAATTGGTTGGCACTCAAAGGGTTAATTATTGTTTTATTGAATAGTAATCTAAATTCCATTTAATGATGATGCACATAAATATTAATGACCCCCCCCCGCAGAAGTCAATCCTGCGTACGCCACTGACAGCCCCCCTGCCCCCATGTTTGGGCACCCAGGGTAGAATTACCTACCTAATTGGAGCCAGGGTTAATTTCATGTGCCTCTTATTGTTAAAAATAAAAAAGGGCGCAGACCATGAAGACAATGTCAAGTCAATGATTCACATTGTAAAAGCACAGGAGTTATCGCAGTAGCGTAGCCTCCGAGTACCTCTCGGAGGCTACGGCAGTGGGCATTTCGAATTCGCAGGGCGCGCAATCATATTTGTAACAAATGACACTCGTGAAACAGTTGACCGTCGATAACCGCCGTGACGTAACAGATGGAGCGTAATGTTTGTCAATATTACCGCGTGCTCGTTTGGATGACGGAATTCTTTCGAATTCCCTTAAATATCTGAGTGAATGTGATTCGGATGACAATGAATATCCCATACATGTGTAGCTGTTTTGAAAATTCAGTATTTTAGGTCAAAATGTGTGCGAATGCAGTATTAAGTCGTATTGTGAGTTTTTGTGTAAGAATTAAGCTTGCCTCCGTTTGTGGAAAGCGCATTGTGCTCGGAAAAACAAAAATAAACATCTAGAATATTCATCTGTATACAAGGAGCCTGAAAAGTGTTTGCCATTCTACCACAATGAGAAGGAGTAAACGCGTGTTAGAAAATGGATTGTCCTCAAAATCTGATGTTACTTCCTCTGCGGAGGCATCAGCATCTGAAATCCGAAGTAAAAGGAAAAAGCTCTCTTTATCAAGAAGCAAAGCGACAGCTGTCGCGGTTTCCGATGTGTTACAATCGAAGGAAAATGTGAGCAGTGCTGTGGGAGTAACTTCTCCCAAGGATGTATTGGATTGTTATGAATCCTCAGATAGTTCATCGAATGAGTTCGAAAAGCCTGATTTGTCTCGTATTGAAATGGAAGGGTTTAAAACCAAAGGAGATGAAGAATATGACTTTGCCTCTATAGAGGACAACATATTAGCCGATGTTGGTAGGCTAAGCGAGGCGGAAGAGTCAGAATTTGAAGACATTTCACCCGCCCCGTCACCTGTAAAAGAAGAGGTGACGGCGATAAAAATCGAGCCTAAGGAACCAAAGGATGTGGTTGCACCTCCTTCGAATCCCAAGGAAGAGTTAGAAGTTAAAATAAGACGTGGACGTAATCGAAACGCGAAAGAAGGAAAGAGATCGAGAGTTGCCAAGAATACTGCTAACAATAAGAAATCTAGCGGACGGCGGAGCTCTACGAGAGTGAATGGTCCGGAAAAACTCGAGGATACTAAAAAACCAGAGTTGGACGTGACCAAGATGGATGTGACACAATTGCTTGCCTTGGGTGAGAGAGTTGCTGAAAGTTGCAAGGGAGCTTCAGTTGTTGACATGGCCGAAATGGAGGCCTCAACGGAGAGCGAAAGCGACGAGGAAGGTGATTGGGAAGAAGTTACCGGAGACCAGGCGGAGGTCAAACAAGAAGAAAAACCTCACGTTATTCCTAAGGAAGGAGTTCAGATCACTCTCGACGCACCGGATTTGTTTTATCGCAAGAAGAAGAAGGGCATAGATTTGGAGGCCTGCCTCAAGAGGCGTCTGAACCGCAACAAGCGCGGCATTCAGGTCCTCATACACAAAGTTCATCTTTTGTGCTGGATTGCCCACGGTCGGTGGGTTAACTCCGTATTGAACACTCAAAACTTAATGGGCGTGGCACTTTCCCTTCTCCCCTCCAACCATTGCTACCCTCCGAGCAGGACAGACTTGGATTACTTGGAGAAGGTTGTTAACTGGTTTCGGAAGGCCGTGCCTGTTGTGATTCCCAAGGTGCCCCCGCCAAACCTACCCTTGGAGGCATCCCTGGAAGTTCAGTTCCACGAGAGGAAGGCTAGATCTGTGAAGGATCAAGTGCTGATGTTCGTTTGTGCGATGAGATCTTTGGGGATAAAAACAAGGCTTGTCCTCTCACTTCAGCCCGCTCCCCTTAAACCCCCAAGTCATGAGTTGTGCAGCATAGGCCCTAGAAATTCCACCGATTCTAAAAAGGGAGCCGTCGAAACCTCCAAGTATTCGGAAGGCGTTGATTCATCGCGCATTACTGAAGAAAGCCCGTCTACCTCTAAGGTTGCCCCTTCAAAGACTCCGAAAGTCGAGGGGAAAAGTGATGGCTCTAGTAGAAAGTTGAACGAAAAGAAAGTTGTCGGAAACAAAAAGGTTCCACCGAAATCTGTACCTGCGAGCAAGAATCCCGGAGTTGATACAATCAAACCGTCTTCATCGAGGAAGGGAGAAAAATCTGGCTCATCTCCCAAGTCGAGAAGCTGCAAGAAGAAGCAGTCAGCCCGAGAGTCTGACTCATCGGAGTTCGAAGAAGTCGTTGAACCAAAAATCAAAAGAGTTCAGAAAATCAGAACATCGAAAGCGAAACATGGTAAGGTGTCCAGTGCGGAAACCAAGTCAGTCAAAGGGAAAGGAAAAAGGTATTCCTCCGAGGATGACAGCGATTTTGAGCCCGAGGTTTTGGCTGTGAAGAAATCGAAGGGAATCACCGTCAAGGATAAAGACAGAAAGATTCTCTCCTCATCGTCTGAGAATGAAGGCAAAAGTGACGTTGCCAAGTCGAAGAAGAAGGAAGGAGTCGATGTATGGGCTGAGGTTTTCCTGGAAATGGAGGAGAAGTGGATCAGCGTTGATGTCCCCAATGGCAAAGTCCACTGTGTTGTAGAGCTTCATGTAAGTCTCAGGAAACTTTTATGTATATATTTTTTTGCCTTCTGCCTCTAGGAATTAGAATAATATCTGCCCAGGACTTCCAATTTGGCTCTTAGCTCACCCAAATTGGAAACTCCTGGTTACAAAGATACTTTTGGCTAAACTATGTGTAAGGAAAGGAACCTCCACAATTGGTAGTTGTAGATACATTCATAAGAAGTACTTACACCCTAGCTCACGGTAATCATTCAGCTCTGTTCTCGCCATTCAAACCAACTGTTGAGGTGGAAGGTTTTGTGGTGAAGTTTAAGAATTTTTCCTGAAAAAGAATTTTGAGTTGTGGATTTTTTTCATAGTTTGAGAATTAGGTAAATGTTGATGGAGACAGGGATGCAGACACCTCTAGAGATGTTTACCTCCATTTTTTAGCCTCTTTCCCTGATTTCATTTTTCAGCTGCGCATACATTCTCCTCATCCCATCGATAAAATCTATTCTCTTTCTCCCCCTTCCTCTCTTGCCCAGCTTCCTCCCCTCTGTCTTGGCCTTCAACATCCCCTTGCCCCTTCATTACCCACTCCAACCACTCAGTCTAAATTTTTCTTATGTCCTCCTCTCTTCACCAATCATTCCAAGAACTTTTCCACAAGCCCTCTTTTCCATCCACCACACCTCCGCACCCTCATCTCTATAACCATGTCTACAAGTGTACCACGTGCACATTGTTTCCTGAATATCAGCATTTAAAATTAGATATGTGTCATACACGAGAGAATGTGTGAAAGAATATCCCTGTTCTGCCAGGTGCCCAGCTTACTACCACTTAAAACATATTCAACGTGAGTGTGATATGTAATGAATTTCTTCCCACGTGGAACCAGTTAAGTACTATCCATTGAAATAACCAGCCGCTGTTCCTGAACGGCACTGCCATTCCAAAACGGCACCTGCGTTGAACGTGTTAATTCAATACATTATACTCCTTAACCTCTCTAGCCATTTCGACGTACGCGTGTATGGACCTAATGTTCTCTCCCAGCAGCATTTCGACGTACGGCTTACATCCACTTGTCTCATAATTTAATGACCCCCTGAGGAGTTAACAACCCAAATATTAAATCCCCGCTTGAGGGGTTAATGTGCTAAAGAGACGAATTTTCTCGTTTTAATTATTCATGTTGATGTCTTTTGTAACCTCTACCTCTTAATACGCAATGACAATGAGTGTGAAATTTTTTCTCACGATTTTTTCAACACAAACTAAAATGCATATCTTGCTGGTACAAGGGTGCTTGTTACATAATTACATGTGGAATGCCTCCCATCAACTCTCATTCTTCTTCTTATTTTCATCATTCAATTCCCTTATGTATTCTTAAGCTCTGAAAAATTAACTTAATGGAACAAAAAATATGCTGATTTATTTATTCTAATGCTTTTAAAGTTAATTTCCTATAGTCCTTCCCTTAAATTTCCCTTTTCACTTTCCTACACGTTACTTGCTTGCCTTTAGGTTTCTCTCTTAAGTTCCTCAAATCACCTGTGCAAAATTCTTGCCATCTTCCTTCCTCTTCTGCTCTTCCCCAGTGTTCTTCCCTCAGTCTCCCTCTTCAACATGTCTTCGCCTCTCAACTTCATTCCTTCTTCCTTCTCCTAACCTTCACCACTAACTTCCTTTCCTCTCTCACCACATTCAGCACTTCCTTGTTTGTCTACCTTGCTACCCATCTCACCCTCCTCATTATCCTCCAAACCCACATCTCAAATTCCACCAGTCTACGCACATCCTCTTTCTTCAATGACCAAGTTGCCAACCCATACAGTGCCACACTCCATTTTAAAGTTTTCACCAATCTTTATTTTTTGTATCTCCTCAGAACCTCCCTCAACGATTCCCTTCTCTGCAAAAATGTTTCTTTGTGAGAGTAATTTTTCATCTGATGTCTCAACCACTTTTCTCCAAAATGCTATCAAGGTACATAACTCTATTTTATTCTCTCCTATCGCTAAGCATATTCAAATCTGCCTTTTTACTTTTTGAAAATCTCATTACCTTTGTCTACTTATGATTTATCTTCATCTGTAATATTTTGCCCTGGACCTCTGATACACTTATCATCGACTGTAACACTGTGGTTCTCTGGCTAAATAACTTCTGAATTTATCAGCTTCCATCCTATACTTATCCTCCCATGTCTCTCTAACCATAAATTCTGAATAAACGTTATAAAGCAATGATGATAGTGGACACCCCTGCCTCACTTCCAGTCATATTGTGTCCCATTCCAATTCTCAATTGGCCACCCTTACCTGTGCCATTTGGTTCATATAAGATGTCTTGTCTCTCCAATCTACCCCTAACTTCTTCAGTATTTTCATCAATTTCTTCCAGTCCACTCGATCAATTGCCTTCTTGAAATCTTCTCAGCAGCCAAAAACATTTTGGTCACATTCTAGGTTTCTTTCCAATAGCATCCTCATCACTCCTATTGCATCGCTTGTTCCCATCCCTCTCGTAAACCCAAACAGGTCATCACCCAGGTATTCATTATCCTTGCTCTATAGTCTCGTTTTTATAACTCTTAAGAAGAACCTACTATTTTGGGGTGCAATATTAAACTTATTGTCCAGTCTTTGCAATTGTTTGCATTACTCATCTTTGGTATAACAAATATGAAGTATTGTCTTCACAGAGTCATTTGGCCTCGCACTACCTCACTAATCCTGTGAATAAGAGCAGAAAGTTTACCCTATATCTCTCCCTCCTCAAACCCTGGAGAAACAATTACTTAGGTATATTTTCATTTCCTTCTGCTTCGTTCCTTCTCTTGTGCCTCAGTGCTCTTTAAATATTGTTATCTAGTACACCTTTCCTTTCCATGTCTAAAGTAATGCACCATATATCCTTACTATAAAGCTCTTCAACATATTCGTTACACCTCTCCTGGATCTATTTTAGTTCCTTTTTTGTAACCTCCTACTTCTTCTCATCTTTTTAAATCATGTTTATGTCTTCTTATCTTTTTTAATAAGCATTTCATGACTGATAACTTTGGTCTGCATCTGTATCAGCCTCTGGATAAGTAGGTATGCAAATTTTTACCATAATTCCTGAATATTTCTAACTACATATAATATAAGTAATACATCTTGAAACTACCTGCATCTCCCAGATATTTCCAAGTGCACCTATGGTTGATATGATGGTTGAACCATGTGTTTCATTAGGTAATATCTATCTCCGACAAAATTTCTCTGTTTTCTCGATGTGGTAATTTCTTATTCCTTCCCCATTATATCCCTCCTTTTGCCCATCTCTTCCTTCGCCCACTACCACATTCCAATGAAACTGCCTAATAATGTTTACTCCCAGGTATGCTGCCTATTATTTCCTTTAGCTGATGGTATACGCTGTCTTTGTCTGAGCCCTCTATTTTACTAGAGGTAAGACTATTAGACAGGATTATCTCTAAATTAGTTGGCTCTGTTGTCAGCATAGTTGTTATTATCCCTGATGAAAAAGATTTTGCTTTCAAAATACCTATTACTTTCCATTTGATTTCTATTGGAGCAATTGAGATCAAGCAGAATTGGTCCTTTCCATTTGGCTTCCTTATATTTTTAAAACTTCCATCAGATATCTTTCCATTTGCTTTCCATTTTATTTGAATTTACCAACTGTAATTAAAAATGCATGGTTAAATATGTCTTCCAGAATTGCAGGCTTCAATGGCCATTGCCTTTCTGCGATACATTACTAAAACATTTATAGACACAGTCTATGAGTGATTTTGGATCAAATCAATATTTTAAATGAAAACTGAAGATTATTTTATGATAAGCTTGAGAACAACTCATCCTACCTCTTACCTCTTCTACAATTTCTATGAGTCAAACTGAATATATTTTCAATCCCATGATAATGATAATAATTAATTCGGGTACAAAAGCCGGACCACAGCCTCCATGTGGTATAATTGGTAATGGCTTTTGCCGGCTAATGGTTGACGTCTGCGTGTGGGACTAGCCACCCCACACGTAGCTCTTCTGATTCCATAAAGGAAAACAGAAAAAGCCAATCACAATCGGCCCCTCTCGGATGGGGGCCCTAGTGTAGTTGGGAGTGGCAACAGATATACCACCATAACTCGAGCTCGAATGCAGTGGATGGAAGCCCTTAGGGGCGACCTTCTCGCCTGCCATGCTGCCAGCAAGCCCGAACGCAGGGGATATACGGCAAGGATGCACTCTTTGTGGTGTGAGATGCATCCAGAATAAGACCACCTATGGCAGCAGAATCTGCACGATTATGCCAACCACCTGCGGAAAAAGGAAACTCTCCACCAACCGCCAGTTCAGAGGAACACACCACCAGCCAGCCCACCCTCCCCAACACAGGTAGCCTCTCCACCGCCTGAGGCGAGAATGGCACTCATGCCACAGTCTCTGCCAAATGGGGAGGAAGCTAGTCAGGCTGTCTCTGAACTACGATTGCGGTTATTAAGCACAGTATCCTCTGATGAAGGAAAAACAAGGCAAAGTGATATTCACCCAAAAATCTCTCTGTGGGGTAACCACCTTTCCTGGTTGAATGGCCTCATCGACGAAATCCTTACAGAGATGTCGGACCTATGGACGGTCAATTGCGTGGTCTACGCTGCTGCCAAAATCATGGCTCACTCCCAAAAGAAAGCCACTTGGGAGGACAAAGCAGAAAAAAAGCTGAAACAGTTGGAAGCCAAAATCACGCAGGCGAGACGACAGGCGTCGAGAATTCAGTGTGTGATGGACTACATCACATCTGGGCGAGCTTTCACTCTTAAGTTCGGCACATAGGGCACAGCCTCAGCTGCAACCATCACACACTGAATAAAAGCGTGCTGCTCACCATTAAGCAGCATGCGGTCAATAGAGTATTCGCGTTCATTAAAGCCAGGAAAAAACTCCTCAAGAGGAGCAAGGCCGTGAGGTAGAACTCTACCTTTCTCCTTCACCCGTTTCGTCTATTTCGGCCACCTCCGCCTGTCATTGAATCTCCGCCACCCGTCCAAGAGGTTGAACGTTTCTGGAAGGAAATCTATGAAACGTCAAAGCCATTCAATGGAGACACTCCGGCCCTAGGCTTCTTTAAAGAGTTCTGTGACTGCCACCTACAAGATGTGGTGGACCTCTTTCAGTCACAGAAAGTGATGTGAAGAATGCCTTTTCTGGCAAGAAGAACTTCTCGTCTCCAGGAATGGATGCCGTGAATAACTTCTGGTGGAAGAAATTTACTTCCACCCACCAACACCTCGCCAGAATCTTCACGTCTTTTCTGATGGGTAGAAAACCAATTCCACCTTGGCTGACTGAGGGACGCACAGTTCTAATACCTAAGAAGGGAGACTTGTCCAATCCATAGAACTACATACCACCCTATAACTTGCCTCAACACCGTATACAAGGCGATCACCTCTATCTTGAGCGACCTTATCCTCCACCACGTCCAGCCTGTGTGGGAGGAGGTGTACAAGCAGAGGGGCTCAAAGTGGGGAATCGCGGGATGCAAGGACAACCTGCTCATTGATAGGTGCATATGCCAGGATGCCATACGGCATAAGCGAAACCTAATAATCGTTTGGGAGGACTACAAGAAGCCTTTGACACCACTTCGCATGAGCTTTTGATTGCTATGCTGAAGTTGATGAAAGTCCACCCAGAGGTAGTGTCCTGCATCCAATGCCTGTTACCACTCTGGAAAACGCACTTCGTTATGAATTCAGGCAAGCGGTCAGTTTCCACAGAGTTGGTAACATACCACCGTGACATTTTTCTAGGCGACAGCTGGTCCACTTACATCTCCCTCCTACCCCTGTCCTTTCGGCTGTGACAAGGTAGAGGATACATGTGCGGTGTTCCAGGTGACAGGAAGCATAAGGTCACCAATTTATTTTGCATGGATGACCTGAAGCTTTATGCTTCTAATGCGAAAGACCTTTGCACTGCCCTGGACACCGTACTGGAATACAGTGAGGCTATAGGGATGGAGTTCGGATTGGACAAGTGTGCATCCATCCACCTGTTGAGAGGAAGATTTTCGGAGATCAAGGAAGACGTGCAACTTGTTGATGGGAGCGTCATTCGTCACCTGGAGGACGATGATAGCTATGAATATCTCAGCGTCCCCCAGCGCCGAGTGCAGGAGGTTGCAGTTGTGAAGGAAAGGCTCACCGCAAAATACAGGTAGACTCTCAGGAACATCTGGAGTTCTGAGCTGTCTGGCAAGAACAAAGTTCTTGCCACGAACATGTTCGCGGTTCCTTCATTGCTGTATACCTTCGGATGCATGAAGTGGAACGTCAACGAGTTTCAGAACCACGATTGGGGAACGAGGAAGATGATGACCATGTATAGAAGTCTTCATCGGAAATCTTCCGTCGCCAGATTGTTTCTCCCTTGCAATGTAGGTGGTAGAGGACTATTGTGTCTGGAGTGTCTCCACAACAGATTTATCCTTGGTACAGCATGCGTAGTATTGAAAGGCAGGGACCACCTGCTCAATCTTGTGAGAGAGTAGGGGAGTTTCTCTTCCTGGCGGCAAAGAGGGCAGCGGATGAAACTGGTCTCAACTTCGACCCATATCCGACGGAAGCGACAATGACACAACTATCTCGTCATTGAAGGCAGACATCCTCAAGCTCGTAATAAAAAAAGCCGAGCAGAAGGTCTTGCTCAAGGTGCATACCAATAAGCCCATGCAAGGATGTTTCTATCGCAACATCGAAAAGCATGGGTTATCGAAGGAGCTGACGTTTGCCTTCCTATGCTCCGCCAGTCTGAAGTCCGAGACCGAGGGTTTTGTCCTCGTGTGCCAGGATGGTGTCATAAACACACTCATGTACTGCCGCATTATATTCAAGGCGGAGGTTGCAGACACGAGATGCAGGGCGTGCCAAGCTCAGCCGGAGACTTTGAGTCACCTTCTCTCTGGCTGTAGTTATTATGCCAGGTCAGCGTATCTAGCTCGGCACAACGAGGCCCTGCGGGTGTTATACTTTAACCTCTGACACCATTATGGCATTGACGAAACACCTGTGCTGCCCTATGCCCCTGGAGATATTGAGTCCGTTGTGGAGAACAACAAATGTACAATCTGGTGGAATTACTTCTTCTCCACCACCAGGCAGTTGGAGGCGACCAAGCCTGATATTGTTCTCCTCGACCACCTCACACGCTCCTTGTTCGTGATCGAGTTTTCGGCTCCGGCTGAAACGAACATGGATGCGAAGGAGGTGGAAAAACGGACAAAATATCAAGACCTGCTTTTCAAACTTCGACAGATGTACCCCGGACACTCTGTGAAACTAGTGGTCCTCATCATAGGTGTGCTCGGTGGAGTCAAGGGCTCGCTGCTAAATAACATCAAGTGCATTCCATCCTGCGAGGTACAGGTGGAATCACTAGTTGCACGCATGCAGAAGGCTGTCATCCTGGGGTCACTCCATCTACTGTGTACGCATGACCCGACAGCAGCGTAGCCACTCATCCGATGGGCATAGGACGTGGCAACGATTACTGCCCAACCCCTCTCGAGTCTCCGGCCATTATGATGGCAATGAAACCTGATACTTGCCGGGGACTCAAGAGGGAAGTGTTACAACTGTAACAATAATAATAATATAATAATTTATAATAATAATTTTTATTTGTTCTGTGGGATTTCTACAAATCATAGAACACGTCATAAATACATGTAATTTAAACATATTTTACATGTGCTTCAAACTCAGTCAAGGAATAATATCTCTTCTTTACCAGAAATGTACATAATTCTTTCTTAAATTTTATAACATTATCAATTTTCTTTATTTTGATAGGAAGATTATTGTAGACTGTTGAGAGCCTGTATGTGGGACTTTTCTTATGCTGAGCACTATTATTGGGAAATATATGCATATCACAATTTCTTCTTGTTCCATAGGAATGCACATTATCATTCTTTACATAACATTCAGAGTGTGTTTTTACAAATAAGGCACAATACAATACATAAATACATGGAAGAGTCAGAAAGCCATTTTCAGCAAAGACAGGCTTGCAACTAACTCTAGGTTTTAAATTGAAAATAACTCTCAGAGCACTTTTTTGTAAGGCAAAAATCCGTTTAGAGAGGGTGGAATGACCCCAGAAGATAACATTGTTGCACAAATGAGTATATATATAACTAAAATACACCATTTTTAATGTATTAAATGAGACAGTGTTTCTCAAGGATCTGAGAATGTATATACCACGAGACAATTTGTGCGAGATAAAGTTAATATGATCCCTCCAATCAAGAGTTTCATTTAATTTTAAGCCTAAGAAAGAGATGTAGTCAGGATGTCTGATAGTGGAGTTGTTAATATAGAGGAGAGGTAACTGGTCGTGTTTAGTATATGCTGAATGAAATAGTAGAAAATTTGATTTGGTCTCATTGATTAGGAATCCATTACTGTAGGTCCATTCAGCCATAGATTGAACGGCTTCACGACTCAGGTTAATAAGCCCTTCTAGGGTTTTGTTTGAAAGTGTGTGACTTGTGTCATCTGCAAACAGAGTGACAAAACCCTCTTTCAAGTGACAAGGTAGATCATTGATTGCGACAAGGAACAGAATGGGTCCCAGTAAGGAGCCCTGTGGTACACCTCGGTTCCAGATTTTCATATCCGACATGTGTGCTCTACTAAACCCATCATCATCAATATACTTCAATTCCACACACAATTTCCTATTTGAAAGGTAAGATTTGATGAAGTTCAGGGGAGTGCCTATCACTCCAAGATCCGACAGCTTCTTTAATAATATTGAATGGTCAAGTAGATCGAAAGCTTTGGTAAAATCATAAAATATTCCTATTGTACTTTCCGATCGATCTAAAGAATCATAGACATAATTTAAAAAATTGAATATTGCTAGCTGAACTGATCTACCTTTTATATAAGCACATTGATTTTCATAGAGCAATTTTTGAGTGATTAGGAACTGAATTAGCCTCTTTACAAATATTTTTTCAATTATTTTTGAGAAAGACGATACTAAAGTGATTGGTCTGTAGTTTTTAGGATCATTTTTTGGTCCTTTTTTGTGTACTGGTATAATTTTCCCAATTTTTAAGGATTCGGGAAAGACACCTGAAGAAAAGGAATCATTTATGATATCACAAAGTGGTACACAAATCATATGTGCCACAGATTTGAGTACTCCTGCTGGTATTTCATCAAAACCTACTGACTTGCTGTGGGATAGAGATTTTATTGTTGATTTGACTTCTTCACTATCAGTGGGATGTAGAAACATGTTATGCATATGAAGGTTATGTAGAGAAGTGTTTGAATTCATTTCTTGCCTGCCTCTGGCATTCATTAAAGACGACTCATCTAGGAATGTATTAAGGAACACTTCGGAGACATCTTCAGGATTAGTTATTGTTATTTTGTTTATACACAACTCAATATTTGAATATTTGTTTATGAATCCCGTGTGTCTTTTAACAAGATCCCAGGAACATTTGATCTTGTTATCAGAGTTCAGAATTATTTCATCATTTCGCATGATTCTGTCTTTTGTCACACATTTGTTGAAGTGTCTTTTTAATGCTTTGTACTCAGGAGGAAGTTGTACATTGTTTCTTTTGCAATCATTGTGCCAGTGCCTAAGGTGCTGGCTCATATCATAAAGATGGGGTGAAAATTGATTACAAGTTCCTTGTCTTACACGAACTAACTGTTTTGGGAAACAGTTATTGAACTGAGCTGAGAAATTTTCTAGGAAACTTTTTACCCTGCTATTGGTGTTATGTTCCTTCGAATCGGAGGACCAGTCTACAGACATTATGGCGAACATAAAGTCATCCATGTTTGATTCTTTCATTTGTCTCCTCAACTCTTTTACATGCCTTGTGGCCGATTGATAAAAACCTGCAGGATCAATATGTAGCAACTGAGCATAATGATCTGAAATGTGTAAGGGGAGCACAGTAGCTGAATGGAGATGGTTATTTATGTTTGTTAGAAGATAGTCTAAGCCTGTACTTGAAAGGTTGCAAATTCTAGTGGGTTGATCATAATAGTTCAAACAAAAACCAAAAGAATTTAGCATGTCCAGTAGCCTTACTTTTTCTTGATTGTCAGACAGAAAATTGATATTAAAATCACCACCAATACATATTTTAAAATTGAGACCATACTTCCCAGAAATGAAATGTAAAGTGCTCTCTAAATTATTGATGAACAGCTCAGGGTCACATAATGGACTACGGTATACACCAATTACAATCATATTAATGTTGGTGAACTTGGCTGCACAGCATTCAAAATGAATGTCAGCAGCAAGTGGAATATTGACCTGTGCACACCTCAGATGAGGAGAACAATATATTGAGACACCACCATGTATTGTATCAGATCTTATAAAAGAGGCAGCTGGTACATAATTAATAGGGGTGAACAAGTCTGCTTCTTCGGATTTTTACCAAGTTTCAGAGAAAATCAAAATGTCAATTTTGTTTTTAGACAATTCAAAATTTATGGTATTGATTTTGTTTCGTATGGATTGCACATTCAGATGCAGAATCTGTACAAAATTATTTGATTTCCGTGACCCTGATATTAAACTTTTACTTTTGGGACTATTAATATTGTTTACATTCATCATAGTATGGTTATCAACATTCATGTCGACGAGTCACAATGGTTTGTCAGATGTCTTTTTCGATTTAGCACGAGTAAGAGCACCGTTTTGGATTTGTCCCGATTTACTGGCTTCGGTAGTTTCCAGTACAACACCATTGCTGTTGGACACATTATCATTTTCACTTTGATGAGCACTTTTAGGTACAATGAATTTGGAGACTACGACACCACGTGGCCAGAGGACAAGGTTCCTTAGTTTATTGCACAGCGTATAATTGACGCCAATTTTAAAAGCCGCATGGGCACTTTTTCCTTCGACTCTTACACATGAGTCGCAAATTACGTTAAATTTATTTTTCACATGCTTAAGGACTTGATCACAGGTGGTATCAATATCCAAACGGCCTATGTACATATACCTTACAATTTTCGCGGCTCGGAGTCCACTGAGATCGTTCTCACTAGTTTCCCCTTGGCCGATGATGTGAGATCTTCTTCGATTCCCCTTCTTATGGTTCACAGTGTAGCCATCATTTGACTCCTGATCAGGTTGCTTCTTCAACTCCGTTTGAATTGTAACTTCAGTATTCGGTATCACAGTTGCTGCACTAGGTTTAGATCGCCCAATTGTTGAATTATCCTGGTTATTGTTACTCCCGTTATCTTTGGTATTACCAGTAACAGACTTCAGAGTATCCGAGTAGGTTAATGCTTTCGTGACCTTTGCATTAACGACATCATGATCACTTTCAATGTGTTTTAGTTTTTCCTTTAAGAGTTCGATATCAGCCGCCATGTTTACTAATGAAAACTTGCGAGTCTGGCACGAAATACACTTCCAAAAAATTTTGCGAGCGTCAAGAAGGGCTTTTATTGACAAATCATTGAGACCCGTGCATTTAGGGTGATAAATATGCGAACAGTACTCGCAAGAAATAAATTTATCGTGCGGATTTATCAAGTTATCGCAAGAGCTGCACGAAGGTTTACAAGCACTCGCCGTCATTTTGAAAAATAATAATAATTAATTCAATGATTACTTACTCAAAATAATAGGCAAGGGCCTAGCCACGTTGAAACACCAGTTCCCATCAGATCAACAAAGTTTAGCAACGTTGGGACTGGATAGGGGTTGGAGGGGTGGCCCTCCTCCATATCTCTGCCAGGGTGGATGGAAAGGTGACACTCCTCCAGACCTCTACCAGAAGGATCGGAGGGAAGCCCCAGACTGGGAAGGTTGGAGGGAGCTGACCCTCTTCCATACCTGTCCTGGGAAGGTTGGGGGTGTATCTTCATACTTCTACCGTGGTGCTCTTGACCCCTGTCTGTAAATGGCAGGCAGGTTGAATTAGGAACAGAACAATGGACCAAGAGATGAGAAAGAAGAGTGCCAATAGGCTTCCAGAAGGCCTCATCCACCCATATAATCTACTCAAAATAATTATTAAATATGTTCCAGATAGTTGTCAACTCATTTATTGAGCTTTGAAGATAACTAAAATAAATTTCCGTGGCCAATAGAGGGTAATTGCATTACTAAAACTAAAAAAATATTCTAGGTTGGAAGCAGAAATTCCCATCAGAACTTATGTTGCCAAGGCTTCAAAAATATTTACATTATTCAACAATAATAGTTTATCAAGGGTAAGTTGAAAATCAAACTAGGTGTTCTTTGCTGCCATTTCAGAATTCAATTATTTCTATCCAATCCAGGATTTAGAATGATTTTAAAAAGCCACTCTTTAATTGGTACATGTTCTCATCCAAAGGAACAGACCAAGGATATAAAACTGCACAAGCATATTACTAAATCCATTTTGTATACATACTTGCATTCAAGTTGGTGTTGAAGTCTTTATTCTCCCATTTTTCACTTCCTTCTCCTGTACGCTTGGACAAGAACATGAACTAATTATCGTGTATTTTTTATTAATCATAGTAAGCCCTGAAGATGGAAGTAATTTAATCCCAAAATGTTGGCAAGGAATAACTAGTTGGATTTTCGACCTACCCTCGATAAGCTATTATTGTTGAATATCCAAGGTTGAGATGCTTAACACTGTATTTACATTACTCCCAAACTTGCAAGAACAAAATTGACACCCTTTGCTGTATCGTAGACATTAAGGCACATGTAGGATATTCTTTCACTCTTCTGTTTTCTATTAGTCACCCTTCTACCTACGCAGTTTAAGGTTTGAGGCTTCTCTTTGTGGAACAACGAGATTGGAAATAAAACGTCGCTTTATACGTTCCACACACTAAGTTTGTGGAATGTACAAAGCGACAACCCAAATGTGGGAGTAGGCATCATAGGTCTGTGTGAAGTAAGGTGGAATGTACAAAGCGACGTTTTATTTCCAAGCCCTTCTACCTAGTTTCTTGTGCATTGCAAAAACTACTCCACACTGACTTTCATTCCCTCGGCTATATATCACTCTATAGCCAACACTCCAGTAGCCCCGCTATCTCTCCACCTTACTTCACACAGACCTATGATGCCTACTCCCAACTTTGGCTCCTTATATCCCTGGCATAAAAATCTTCAACATACAGAGCAGCAACAGCTCCTGAATCATTTGGTTCATCAACCAACTTCCTGCCTTGTTTTGCCCTTCTCATTACATTTTCTAACTTCCTTGCCCATAGCATAGTCCCAATGTTCTATATGTTCCTATTCTGTCTGCATTGCATTCCTCCTCTGTGTTTCCTTTTCTTCTACTGCATTTTCCTCTGCTTTTGTGTAAGGATGATGACGTTGGGGACCTTGCTCCCACCACTGCTGGGCACGGCACCCAGCTCAGGGGGCAGGGTCCCATAGTTGCCCAGATTCATTCATTCATCTAAATAAGAACTGTCCTTTATTTAAAGGTATGTACAGATAATTCTAGTATACTGTGGCCTTCCTCAGTGGTGTTTTTTTATGTGACACCGTCATGAGAGAGGCCACCCCACTGGGGTCAGACACCTTTTGCAGTTGCTTTGCTGAGGAACACATGCTGCGTGGAATACCATTTGTCTGTGTCTTAACCTACAACCTATCTGGCATGGGTGACCATGCCTGGAACGATTATCATAGCTCCCGCCAGGTCAGCTCTAGGGATAACTGGAGCTCACAAGCAAGCCCTTCCAACTCAACCAGGTTGTAGCCCAATTAGAGGTTACATATTTAAAAGCAGCAACATCAAAAACTACACAAATATGACCATGTAATCTTAGCTAGAGGTAGGTACCATCGCACAGCTGGCAATTTCCTGCAGGCTGCCATCGCTGATCCTCTCTATTGGCACGTGCAATTTAGACTTCTGTGGCATGATGCATTGCAGGTCCACCATGATTTGATTTTGGTTACTGTGCAAAATGTTGGTAGTAAAGCTCTTCTGTACAAGTTCTTATTATCTGTCACTCACCACATGTGTATAGCCAAATCAAAACTTGGCCCTCTAATTCAGTGATTCCCAACCCTTTTACATTTATGGCACCCTTAAGACTGAGGTTACAATGTTGGGGCACCCTTCTTAGACATTTTTTAAATATTAATTAATTAAAGTGGTATGTATATACATCAGGATAATTTTAACCTTCAAATTTAAATATACTTCCTCAATTTTATTTTATTTATTGAAGTAAGGTAATAGTAAAATCACCAACCAACACATAATATGGTATAGTTTAGGCATAGTATACTACTGGAGTCAGTTTGGAAGAAGTTCTTTAGATGGCCTTAATTCAGTGCCTCTAAAGTTCTTCGATCACTGTCACCATCTGTCGGGTGTGAGAGTAATTCAATTCATAAGTTGGTCACACTAAACATTTTTCATTTTCTCCCAATAATCTCGTGGCACCCCTAGCTGTCTTCCCGGCACTTTAAAGTGCCGCAGCACACCGGTTGGGAACCACCGCTCTAATGGCATATACATGCTTCTAAATAATTGTGCCCTGAAAGACACCTTAGATAGAATTACTGTGATGCAAAACGTCATAAGTGACATGGTTGTGGCTTTGTTCCACGTAATCATCCCTTATCATCTCTCATCAGTTTCTCTGGCTGTTACAAAACCCTGTAACGATTATTCTAGTTGTAAAGCCCTAAACACGCATAATATATCTTTCAGAGGGGATATGCGTCGACTTTGCGGCATACGCCACTGATGCCGGCATGATATAGGGTCGGCTACCACCACCGACAAGAAAACCATTAGTGCCCACCTCTAGTCATAGCACACCCCACCTGGAATTTGCTTGCAGTGAAAGGATTAACATCAATGCTGAGAGAGGAAGTTCTACCAATTTGGGAGCAAAAAAAATGTTTCAACGTGAGTTTCATGTTGATTTAAAATATAAAATATTTTCTCTTTGCAGGCTAAGGCCACATCACCTGTGTTATACATATTGGCATTTGCCAATGACTTATACCTAAAGGATGTGTCTCGTAGGTATTGTCCCCAGTGGCTTTCGGTGACACAGAAGAAGCGAGTGGATGAGAGGTGGTGGAAGCGTGCGGTCGCTCCGTTCAGGCCACCCAGGAATGCGTTTGATCGCCGCGAGGAGGAGGAGATGGACGAAGAGCTCGAGTCTAGGCCACTTCCATCCAGCATCACAGAGTGAGTTGTCTTTCACCCTCGTGTACGGTCATTAGTTACGTGCTAAAATCTCTTGACAATTCTTACATAATAATGATAATAAGATAATAATAATGTATTAATCATTAACCGATCTTACAACAGAATAGATTTCGTCACAAAATACAACTGCACAATTCAACATGCAAACAACATAACTTCGTCATTCACATTGACTTCCCAAAGATATGAGTGAAAAGTTCATTTTTATCACTTGCAGTCTTTGGTGCTTTAACAAAATTGATTTAGAAATAATGGTCCTACAAACTCTAGAGATGTGTCATGAGAAAGGAAATTGAATGAACTTTGTTATTATAAGACACTGTCTCCGGCGTTACTTTGTGGAACTCCTTCATCTTTTTTAATAATAATAAACACTTGGTTGTTATTCCACACTTTATTGGAAACAAAACGACCCGGGTTTCAGCATGTCATGCCATCATCCTGATGATGGCATGACATGCTGAAACCCGGGTCGTTTTGTTTCCAATAAAGTGTGGAATAACAACCAAGTGTTTATTATTATTATAAAAGAACTTTGTTATCTTGTTTTTTTAATCTTTTTTTATTAGGTAATCTACCGGTTAAGTAGATTCCTCAACCTTCCTCGATGGCCATATAGGCTAAAATGGAAGGAATAAAAATCCTCTTTCTCTTTACAAATGCACATTCTGTTTTGTCATATGATATTTTTAGTTCTGTTTTTTTCTGCAGTTTTGTGTATTTTTTCCATCAATTTTTGGTCTTCTTCTTTATTCTCTCCCTGTGAACGCTGGAGATTCTACCGTAACACCCTGTGTCTTAGGACCTAAATGGATTCCTTCTATTCCCTACTCTTTAATGGCTTTCCACCATGTTCTTGTTATTAAAAAAAAAAGTACCTATTCAATTAAATCAGAGACAGTTCATCTCCCTGTCTAACTCCTAACTAATGGGTTGTGAAATTTCACCTTGAAATTTTACATCGTAGATTAATGATTGCTCTTAATTTTTCCATGTATGCCTAATTCTTCCAAGACCTTAAAGAGCGTATGTTGGTCAATCGAGTTTTATGCTTCCTAGAAGTCAACAAACACTACAGTATTTTTGCCACCTGCTCTTACTCTCAAAATGCTTCTTTAACTGAAGATCTGTTCCACACAGGACCTTACCTTTCTGAAGCTTCCTTGATAGTCGTGTAGTTGATGGTTTGCCTTGCCCTTCTACATACATACTATGTATAGCAACACCTTGGAAAATATTTTGTAAGAAGCTGACAACAGTGAAAATCCTCGGTAATGGTTTGGGTTGGTGCGGTCTCCCTTGTTATGGAGGGGTGGATAAGGGCATGTTTCCAATTGGTGTGGGTTTTTTTTCTTCATATATCGCAAATCGGACGACGTAACTTTTGTGCTGTCTTATCCCCTTCAAGTTTCCACATCTCTGCTTCTATCCCACTTTATTATATGGCAGTGAAACTCATGCCAGGAATAAGCACAAAGCCTTAATTCATATGGTCATTCTTCATGTATAAGTTCAGGGATGGTGAATATGATGGGTCAAAGGCTGGCTAGTTGCAGCTATAATTTTCAGGGATAGCAGCAATTATAGGGATCAATATCCATTTTTTCATTATTTGAGCATGATGTCCTTTTTTCCATCCCTCAAGCTATAATTTCCTTATCAAGTAAAAGAATTGCTCAAATGATCACTGAGACTTTTACCCGAAAAATGACCAAGTGAATCAGGCTAATTGCAGTGGGTATTAATACTTTCCACTCTATGCCTGAGCAGTGCTCGGGAAGGCATATATTCCCGAGTGCACGAAGGCCTAGTGCAGCTGGTTCTTACATTGCATCGCTAGTGTTGTCTATTTTGTGACAATGTTTTCAGTAGACACTCCTTTCCGGGGTACTATGTGTGTTTACATTTTGTTCAAGAGATCCCAAATCAGCGGTAGCACCATTCATATACCTCTTCCTTGCGAGTTTTTTCCCTTATTACCACAGAGCCGTCGCGAGATGTTTAAATGTTGCTAAAAAGCCCTGTAGACTATATTAAGGAGTGTATATGACCCACAGAGTGGAAAGCGTTAAATATCTGAGAAGTACATATAAGCATTAAATATTGAATGGATAGGGTTAAGAGTGAGTGGGTGACCATGTTGAGAGAATGGATGAAGCTAAACTAATTAACAGAAGTAGAAAGCTGAGCAGCACTAACTGAAGTAGAAAACTAAACAGATCTATTGAACAGATTGAGGTGTGAATGGTGTGAGAGGCAGGGGCGGCTCCAGACCAGAGGTTCGGTGGGGGGGGGGGGCACCAGTGGCACTTGGGGTATGGAATACTCCCCCAGGAAAAGGGGGGTTCGTGGGTCAGGTCCCTGAAATTTGTTACAATCTATGTGTAAAATGGTCCATTATGAGTGGTTTGGAAGCAAAGGTTTGCCTTTTAAGAATAATCAAGTTTTTACTAAATGCATATTTCCCTTTTAGGTTTCCACCAAGATTTGACTAATTCCAAGAATTTTTTGATTTACATTCGGATTTAGCTTGTGGTTTTAAAAACAGTTATATAAAATATAACTGGATTTAAGTAAAATAACCAAAGCTTCAGTAACAAAAAAGCAACAAAATAATGTAGGCTTTATTTTAAGGTCTATGGCAAATAAATATGCCAGTGTTTTGGGGGGGGGGCAATTACCCTTACTGCCCCCCCTTGGGGCCGCCAAAGGTGAGAGGAAGGGGTAGACTGAGGAAATCATGTGGGAATGTGGTGGAAGAGACTCAGTGAATATAAGGAGTCTTAAGATCAAGAGAGTGTTAATGAACCAATGCATGAGTGTAGCCAAAGCAAAGGAGATATGCATGGATAGAGCAGAATGATAAAGAAAATTTAAAACAGAGATAGTTTTTCTCGGCCTTTACACTTAGAATTAAGCTCTTTTGACGGTGCCTACCCTGAAAGTGAATGGCACGGTGGATACATTTTAATGTAATGTGTGCATGAATGTAATAATCGGAGCCAAATTAAACCCCAGAAAAACCCAATGTCAATTCTGTTCTACAAGGCTTTTAAATGATGATGATTGTGCTGCTTTATCTTCTACATTTCATTATCTTTCTTCCAATCCTTAACCATTCAATGACGAGCAACATAGTCACTACGTTGGGCGCAAACTTCTCATGCCTTCGAGCGACGTAGTGACTATGTCACTGCGATTCCATTTAAATCTCCTCCGAGATGGGAATCACTGAAATCTCCTCCGGGCTTGAAGGGTTAATGTTTGATGACATAAGTTAGTTTGTGGGTAAAGCATGCATTTCCTGTTGTTTGTATTTCACTGCTTATTCACTGCCTTTTGTTTTTTTAGGTTCAAAGGCCATCCATTATATGCCCTGAAACGTCACCTGCTCAAGTTTGAAGCAATTTATCCCCCTGATGCCCCAACCTTGGGTTTCATCCGTGGTGAGCCTGTGTATTCCCGTGATTGTGTTCATCAGCTTCACTCCCGAGAGACTTGGATAAAGGAAGCAAAGTTGGTTCGATTGGGAGAAAGCCCATACAAAATTGTGAAAGCAAGGCCTAAATATGATCGAGTGAGTGTGGGTATTTCAGCAACAACATGTTCATGCAACAACATGTTCATGGGAATTTTGTTCCCATTCCAAGGAGATACATCAATATCATAAAGATTTACCTCATACATCTCTATTAATGTGTGGGGTCTACTTAGGGGCTATATTTAAGCATTGGAAACATAAGAAAGAGGTTTTCCGTTTTTTGTATGGCGGGCACAGTCTACATGTTGTCTGCTTCTCGAGCCTTTCAACTTCTTCAGCCTCTTCCAACGGTGGATGGAGAATTTGCGCAATACTTAATCGTACCCATCTCGGGAGTCTAAGATTTGGCGTTTTCTTTCTCAAATGGGGTCTAACAAAATCTGCAGCTATCGATTGAATGAAATTAAATCGTGTCATATCTTTCTCCTCTTTCGCAGACTGCTGAAGCACAAAGGAATTGACTAAGGAAATACCTAATATTCTGAAAAATACTGCCATTGGCCACCTCCTTGTGATTCGGCCGGATGTGTAGCTACAGCAAATTTTGTATAAAGTATCTGAGCCACCCTTAGTCGCGTTGTAAAATGCAATAGCCTCTGGTTTCCCTGACTCTATATCGTCACTCACCTTGTCGTCCATTGATGAAACTAAGCAAACCGCTTTATTTCTTTTGGAGATATGGGATACTAAAGTCATGTTGGCCGAGAATCCGTAAAGTGAAGAGCCCACTATGAACCCTTTGGATGGCGCATAATCATTAGGTATTTTCCTTTTATTTTTTCTGATTGTACCAACGTACGTCAGCCCTTCTTTATTTAATTTTTCTACCAGTTCAATAGATGTGAACCAATTATCCGCTGTGATATTCCTGTGGGACCCCATGATTGGCTCAGAGAGACAATGAACTGACTGGGTTGGTTTTGATAGCTTTTTGCCTTTCCCTGACAAACCTATCCCGTCTGTGTCTTTCCCTGCGTAAAAATATGCGTTAAACAGATAACTGTTTTCGGCATCAGTCAAACACATCATTTTCAAACCATACTTGGCGGGCTTGCTTGGAATATACATTTTGAAACGGCATCGGCCCCTGAAGGCAATTAATATTTCATCAATGCAAGTTACCGTTCCAAATGAATAGCAGCGTTGGGAGTTTTTTAATAGAGAGCAAAATAACTCAGAAATTGGAGCTACTGGGTCAGTTTTGTATCGGGTCTTTCGATCCGCAAGGTTATCAAAGCGGAGACTCGTAAGAAGTAAATTAAACCGCTGTCCTGACATTACTGATCGGAAAATTTCCCTGCCAGTGCCATATGTGGAAAATATGCTGCAAATCTCTCCATCATTAGATTTGAAAATTGCAGAATAAGCCAAAAGACCAAGAAAGGCTTTCAATTCTATCAAATCAACGTTTTGTAGCTCCGGCCTGGCATCCCTTTTACACTTCTCTCTTATTGCTTTAAGCTTCGTGTTTGTCCAGTGCAAAATCAATTGCAACATTCGCTCATCAAAAATCTGAGACCAATAATCAAGAGGCTCAAAATCCTTACCTAGTGATATAATGCATTCCTCAAACCAGGTTTCTGAGTAACGATGTTATGGAAGGGTGTACGAATTTTCCTCTTTGGCTCACTTGATGATCTTTTCGCACAACTTCAAAATATACGCACTCAAGGGTTTTTCTGGTTGCTTTAAAAAAATAGCCGACAAAAATACGCTTCGGACATATGTAGACGTAACATCACTTGCATTTCAACGTTTTACTCTCGGTGTTTCCCAGGCCCTTTTTATTTCTTCTGGCGGTAAAAGTCTATGCTTAGATGTTCTGCCCCAAATACATAAAGGGATACCGAATGCCAAAAGAAAGGCACAAATGAATGTTGCACTCCAGGCGTGGGCGCGCGAAATTTCGGGGTTCAATAGGTTCCGTCATTTTTATAAAATACATTACATGCGTACTGCCTGCAAGGGGTACGAGAAATTAACCACTTTTTTATTGTAATTATTTATAAAATCTTAGAAACTTGACATTTAAAGAACAAAATGCGTGATATTACCAATAAAAACCGGATTTCACTTGTTTTGCGTTCGCCTTCAGCAACGATTTGAATAGTCATTTATTCTTACTTAATGTATTTTAGAAAAATTAAGTACTTTATTATCCATGTTGTGTTACTAAAACTGCTTCCTAACAAAGTATTAATTATTCTTATACTTGAAAAATCACTACGAGTTGTTTTTAGCAACTTTTTAAATCATGTCCACCAACATTACGTTTATTGATTTTTCCAATTTAGTGACGTGAGGTCTCTCAGACCGCTAATCGAATTCAGTTGCAAATTTACAGAAAAAAATAATAAAAACGTTAAATTTTAAGAGTGTTATATCCTTATTATACAAAAATATGAAGCTAACGAGAATTGTAGACATTTTAAAATAGTCATTTTGAAAATATTCATAATTTTAAAAACGCAGCGGTCTCTCAGACCGCACGTCACCGGTTAAGGGTTAAGCTTACCATTTTATCAGTTTGCCACTATGTGTAATTTTTGCTTCCAACACTGGATTTGTGCAATAAATGGGAATTATTTCTACGTATCTCATTTTTATAAAAAAGCTCTGATTTTGCTCAAATGCAAAGTGAGCTTGGAAGACTTGTGGAAATAGATCCTTTGCGAGAAATGAGATATGACTTTGTTTTGTAATCAGTGATTTATCATCTATTTTAGCTTGCCTCTATTACCTTTTTTATATTTTCTTTTTTCCTTAGATGTCTGGGAAAGTTATTTCAGATCTACCCCTGGAACTATTTGGATCTTGGCAGGTTGATGACTACATCCCTCCACCAGCAGTTGATGGCAAAGTACCTCGGAATGAGTATGGAAACGTGGATTTGTACAAGTCCTGCATGCTACCATCTGGAACTGTTCACTTAAGACGTGAGTGAGATACAGGAGAAAATATGTATGCGGTGTGTTAAAAAAATATCCAAAGTTTTTGTATTGCACAGCAATGGAGAGTCCTAGCAATGTCTTGTTGGTGACGCTGCATTCTTTAGAACCTTCCGAGTAGCCATGGTTTTTCTGATCTTGACCTTTCCTTTAGTTTCCATAATATCACTGTTTAAGGATGTTCAACGCCTTGCCAGAAATGCCGCTGCAGACTCTTTTTAATTTAAATGCCATGCTCGTATTATAATAGGTACGTCCATTTTGTTTTCTCTAGATTGTGCACAAAGGTTTACTGCTTGTAAATTCCACATGAATTTCTTCTGTAATGCTTGCAAACGAAGAAATGGCATGTTAAACTTCACTGTTATAGGCGTTTTTGAGCCCCTATCGCAGCGGTGCATGAACGCAAATGGAAAATTCCTGTGAGACACACTATATATAATCCTTCATATTAAAGAAGAGACTAATCCCATGCGTTCATCTTACGACCCAAGCCTACAGTATCTAAAATGCGAGACGATGCATCGCGCTCTCCAAAATGATCGGAAGCTGAGGCTTTCTTTTCGTATTTTTTCCCGCGCAGCTTGCCCGTCCTCTTCCCATTCCACCTCTAGATCTCGCCTCCGAGAGGGTCGGTGCGGAGGGGGGAAGGCTTCCTTATCTCAAGCGATCAAGTTTCATCCTCGCTCGCTCGCTCACTCGTGTGGAAGGTTGACGGAGGGTCTGCGAGCGTGATCTAGGAGAGATTCCATCCTGTGTCTGGGCGTCGAGTAAAGAATCAACCTATTTCTGCCAAAACCACCAGAAACTAATTTTTGGTTTTTTTTTCATGCCAATACGAATCCTGGGATTCCGGCATTGACGTACACATTTTTGTTAAATGTGTACGTCACAGTACAGTGACCCTAGTAAGTAACTTTTCTTGGGCATGAAATGTAACATGCTACACGTCTGATTTAAATGACAAATTTAAATAAATCATTTGTAATACAAAATAAAAACGGAGATTAGCTTACGGACTAAACTTCAGAATTTTTTTCTAACTTTCGATGAATGGGCTTCGCCACGCAATAGAAGCTATATTGATATTAACGTTCACTGCTCTGAAAGAGAATCAAAGATCAGGAATTTGAAGCTTATCTAAATAATTGGAATATGCCCTCTGATGTTTGTATTGGATTTATAAAAAAGAAATTCAGATAATATGAAATTTCTTCAGGAAAAGACATTTTCGCAATCACCACGGATGGTGCAAGTGTAATGGCAAAGGTTGGTAGGTTAATACCTACGAATTATCACCTTTGTTTTGCTCGTGGTATCCACCTTGCAGTCATTAATGGTACGTAAAAATCAGAGGGTAGAGTAAATATGAAAAAGATTTAATTTGAAGTAGAAGAAGAAGTCGAATTTGAAGAAATTGAATTCAGCGAAGACTTTCCGTTGAGTGATGAAACAGACGGGGATGATCCATTTGAAGATGGAGATGCGTGTATGAATAAGAACAAAAAATTAAGATTTTGGTCCAAAAAATAAGGAAAATAGTTCCTCTATTTAGAAAATCATTCTCAAAAAATGACAGATTCCTTCAAAAATATGTGATTGAAAAATTTGGTGAGGAAAGAGCTCTTGTTATTGAAGTAAAAACTCGATCGAACACGTGAATGAAAAGGACTGGCAATTTTCCACAAGAATATATTTTAAATTGACCGGTTTCGGTGTACTACACCATCATCAGCTCCGAACACCGAAACCGTCGTTTTAAAATATATTCTTGTGGAAAATTGCCAGTCCTTTTCATTCATGATGTCATTCCACAAAATCAAGCCTGAAACAACAACTTTTATTCGATCGAACACTTTAGTTGACATGATAGCACGTTTTCCAATGCTAAAACCTTGCGTGATGAGGGCCTTAATTGATTTTAATTCCGAAATATCATTCCATGAATGTGAATATGAGCTTGTTTCTTCTATTTTTACAACACTTCAGCCAGTGAAAATTATAGAGGAGGCGCTTTGCCGAAGAGATCGGAATGTTTTGAAGTGTGAGGCTGCGTTAGAATTCTTAATGCGAAAACTAACATATGTGAATAAATAGTTGGGGAATAATATGAAAACTGCCTTTCAGAATCAAATACTTAAGAGACTAATCTACTAGGGGTTTTGCGGTATTGTCACTGCGGTTCACGGGCAAGAGGCCATGATTAGGGGAATTTATATTATGTGCTAACACTAGCAAACCTAAAAAGAGTTTTCAAAGAAAACTTGCTTGGATTTCGTAATTATAATGCCACTAAAACATTTAAATCAGCAAGCAAGGAAGAAGAACAAAATTCTTTAGAAACAAAAAGTCGATATATTGATGGCTTGCATAGAGCAAGAAAGAGTCAGCTGCTAAATAGTCAGAGTGTGGTTCACTATGTTCGGATGAGCTAATGAAGGAACTTGATTCGGTCATTACCCAATGTTTGATTCCTTCCAAACAACATCCTCCTACCTGCAGTTCAAAGGACCTAGGATCAATAGTTCAAAAGCTAGAGAATTTCCGTGAAAGTGGACGGACATGATAAAATATGCAAATTATTTACGAGCTCTTACTAGCTATTCCTCCCACTAGTGTTGAATCAGAAAGGGCTTTTTTATCATCGGGTTTCCTTTGCAAAAAATATAGGTCAAGAATGAGCGACACGACATTACACACTGTGTTTTTCAAGTGCATATTTGAAAAAATTGTAACTTTTCAGTGAGGATAACCTAATTCTCGATTTTGTTCGATTTTTTTAAAAGACTACAACTTCTTTCAATTTATGAGCAATTGATACTGCTATTGTGCATTATTTTTTATCTCGCAAGAAAAACTGTATTGTTTTACGTTTTAGTAAAACAGATTCTTTAGTACCTTTGTGGTGTTTTTCCAATTTTAGTACCAAAGATGAAACAATTAAAAAACAAAAACAAAGTAAAACAAACCCAAGACCCGGATTTCAATACTTCAGCATCGTAATCATCAGTGAAGATACTCCTCTCTTTCTAAACTTTGTGTGGTGTTGTTTTCTAATAATTTTAACTTTATTAATAATCGATGTTGCTCACAATTTGCGTCATTTTAATATGGGTTCCATATGTGCATGTGATATTTTGGTTCTTTTTTATTTTAATTCCATATATGCATGTGATACTATAGTTAAATCCTGGGATCTCTGGATTGAGGAAATCACAATCCCGTAATCTCGGGATTGAAAAATCTCTCCGGGATTCCAATTATTAGTGCCCACGTGTGTTATAACGGCCAACACTGAATTATCATGCCAATGCACTACGAGAATTTAATTATTTTCATCGTTTTGGCAATAGCAAGTTCCTTTATTTCTCTCACTTACATTGCGATTGATTGTCAGAGATACTGAAATATAATATTAGTTTCTTGAACCTTGGCATGCTTTCTCGAATGATTTTTCACTCTTTGTCAGGATATTAGGTCCAATACATTTTGTTTATGGTCGATAATGGTACCCCGTCAAAAAATAGATGTGTCAAAAACTTTTCCCAGATTATCGTGGCTTATTTGGTGACTGTGATTCCTTATTTATCGCGAGTATATTTTCACTCAAAATGAAAATATAGCCTACATCAATATCAAAAAATAAGGCTGCAAGCAGCTGCAAGGCCAATGAGTTCGGAAAGGGTATGGAAGGAAACGACTTTCCATAAACCATTTGAGCCCTGTATATGCTCAGATCATTCAGCTAACGGTTGTAAACCTCCGGAACCCTTCAAACGAACTTTCCATTTTATGCTTTTCGCAAGAAATTCTCGAAAATTCGCTACTTTGCGATGGGTGGATTTTTGTTAGTCTTGAGAAACGAGCTCTTGAGGAAGGGTGCGTGTGCCTGTGTTCTCCAGCGTGTAGAAGGGAAGGCGTTATGGAAGAGTCCACGAAGTCTTATAGAAAAGTGCGGTATCGTAAAGGATACTACAAAAAGAAGAGGAGAGCTTACAATGTTCAGAATTTGAATCGCTGGAAAAAAACAGATAAAGGTATTTATTTCGCAATATTATATTTACGAGATAATTAAATTGCCTCTTCGTACGCAGTTTAAACTATTTTCTCGAAGTCATAACTGATATTGTATTCATGCCTTCGTTACAGAACAGTGTGAGATGGAAACTAAACCATCTGAAACTATAATATTCTCCGGGGAAGAAAATACGGAAAAGGAAAGGTTATGAGAAATATTTTTCAGAATTGTTAACTCCGTTGGAGCTGCTGTGGTTTATAGCCATCGCTATAGTGGCTTCTTGCTCTTCTTTTATTTATATTTCTCAGTATGTTGTCTTTATTCAATTATATTCAATTCATGACTACAGTGGGCCATCTCCTGAACCAGGATGTAGCCATTGGCAGGACCAACCCCTGCAGGAGGCAGGGGAACTCCCTTTGATTCCTGAAGTCACTGGCGGTGGGGACGAGACTGAAAGTTCTGCAAGGTATGTAGGAAATCGATAATAATATATGATTACATAGCATATTAAATTCGTCTCACACATGTCGCTAACCATTCACTCGAGGGGCTAAATAAAAAGCATGATTACTGTTACAATATTAACGTTCAAATCACATCCTTAACGTTAATTTTCTCCTTTTACTCTGAAATCAATATTAACACTTATTTCAATGCCTGAGCATATGTCTTAGATGTTGGTAATCTGCTTATGCTTGCTGTAAACATGTACTTATAAATACCCCTTCTTTTCAGGTCACCTATTTTATCACCCGTATTCGACGAAGAGAAGACATATGAGCCCAAAGGGAGAACACTTTTTGACGTCGAACACTTGTTTCAGTTCTTAAAAGACATGGGAAATCACGAACCGTTTTCTTGCTCGGTGTCTGACATGGATGTGCTGGACGAGAAACGCAAAGGTTTTTTCAGCTCATTTCGTCTCAAGTGCAAAATGTGTGGAAAAGAAGTGACTTTATGCAATGAAAATCCAAACAGAGAGAGATTACCAATCAATAAGGCAATGGTAAGTGAAATTACTCGTATCGATTTCCATCTAGGCAACTTACATTGTTATCGTACATGAATAATTTAACGTGTTGATCTATTGCATGATATTACCAACTATTGAAGTTCCTAATGGGTGATTTCTAACTGCGATAACATAGTGATAGTGAAGGCCTTCTATGTGCATTAAGAGTTACCTTCTGGAATATCTCTCAGTTAGGAAATAATATATGACTCACTAACCGAACACGTTACATCCGAAAGACTGGTCAACTGAGAATGTTACTTAGCTGGCAAGTAATATTTAGAATCTTAATCAGGCAACACTTTATAGAAGTACATAACATCCATAACTGGAATAATTTACTTGTAGGTACTTTTCAACATCTGTTTCTAATTTTTAAAACGTGTTTTCCGCTGATCCGCTGATGTTAAACATTATCATGGCAAACATAACTCTAAGTCGTTGTACAATGAACCACGAATCTTGAACCGGTGAAAGGTTATGGGCTACGAAAAAATTCGATATTTCTTTTCTTGTAGTATATACCTTCCTTGGCTAATCATTGTTGTTAATTCGATGCGAAACATAGATCAACTAGGTAAAACATATCGTGTTGGTCCAAGAATTTATAAAAGTGTCCTAAAATATGTGTTCATAAAAGCGTCACGAATATAAATAACTAGTCCGTCGAAATAGATAATGTATTAGCAGAAATTAGGGAGCTTAGAGAGGCCGTCCCCCCCTTTCTCCCCTAAAATATAAGATTAAAGTATAAAAACTTGATATTTCAAATTTTGGTTTAAATGTTTGCAAATGTATGCATGTGTTCAGCGGCTTTCTGAAACACAGGATGTTTAATTTACCCTAATAATATTTTTACTGGCTTTCTTGCTTTACTAAAATAAGTCAAAACAAGCACGCCCGGTAATATTGTAGAAACAAATTTAGAAAACTGTTGTACACATAAGATATCCTCAAAATTCACTTCTGATGGCTTTAAATTACAAATTTTTCCGGGGAAAATCCCCTGTACCCGCCGCAATAACGTCTCTGTAACTTCTCAATGCCGAGCAATTTCTCTTGTTCCTTCGCCTCCTTTGAGCAGTATATTATATAGATGTTAATGCTTTAATTTTTTGCACATCGTCTTACCCTATTCGGTATTAACGTTCTATAACTTCCTTTTCAATTTAATTTTTTCCCTTTTCCTTTCAGGCGATGGAGACAGTAGTATTACACAGAAATTAGCGGTTGCTCTTCCATATGGAATTGACTTTCCCGTTCAGAAGATAGAATGCGTCAACCACTTGCTGAGGAATTATTGCAATATAATACGTGACATCGTCAAAAGAACTAAAAATATCCACGGTCGGATTCCGATTACATTACGCAAGAAAATAGGAGACAATTTAATGCGTTTAAGAACTGCTGTAATTTCGGCTATAGGCTACAGAAAAAATTCAGAATCACCAGAGTCAATTAGAGACCTTGAGAAGGACTTGAAGAATGGCCCAAGCCATGTTTTTGGTGATCATGCCAGTTGTGCAGACTACTTCTGTAAGGGGCCAAAGGAGGGGGAAGTGAATCTGGTTCCACAGCTGAAGAAAAGCGGCATTTGGGAAGACATTTTGACTGCAAATGCTCTCCTCGTTCGTCACTCCCCCAGCTTGATATTGAATGTCACAAACAATCATGCTGAGCTATATAATGCATACGTGGCAAAGTATATTGGAGGAAAGAGAGTGAACTTTGCTCTGAGGGGCGCTTATCAAATGCGGTGTGAGATTGCGGCAACTGCATGCAACGTTGGACCCCAATTGCATGGCTTGATTCACAAGCAAATCACGGAAAAGAGCCCGGGGTTCTACACAAAAAAGTATACCACCTCCACACAAAGGAAGGCAGACTTAAGGTGTAAACGACGCCTAGAGATGCCTTCTTCATCGAAGCGGAAAAGATTGCGGGTCGCTGGTCCGGACCAACACTATGGCCTTGTGGGTCAAAGTGAAGCAGTCACTAAAGAGACTCTAGAGATCGACAACGAACGGAGAGAAGAGTTCCTCATGTCTCTAAGACTCAGCGACCGTGGCAGAAAGAGACTGGAGGAAAACACAAGGGATCAGCGCCGCTGCGAGATGTGGATATCGGAAAGATTGAAGATGCTAACTGCTTCCTCTTTCGGGCGCATTTGTAAATTACGTCGCACAACTCCCCGTGCAAATATAGTCAAGGGCTTGCTTTACCCTTCGTTTGCAGGAAGTAAAGCCACGCAATACGGGGAAGTAAGCGAACCCAAGGCAATTTCTGAGTACGAAAGGCACAGCGGGGACAAAGTTTTTCCAGCTGGTCTCTTTGTGGACAAAAACTGCCTTTTCTGGCCGCCTCGCCAGATGGAATATTTGCCAATGGAAAGGGGTTACTAGAGGTGAAATGCCCCTATAAGTGCAGGGATATTTCTCCTATAGAGGGTATAAATAGGAAAATGATCTCCTACTGTGAGATTAAAGAAGGAGAAGTAAGATTAAAGAAAAATAGTGATTACTATTACCAGGTGCAGGGTCAGCTGCACATTACAGAAAAAGAATACTGTGTGTTTTTGGTTTGGAGCCCGTTTGGAATGCTAGTTCAGAGGATTGAAAGAGATGACGAATTTTGGAACGAGAAGATGGAGGTAAATTTAAAACAATTTTATATGGATCACCTACTTCCCGAAATCGTGGATCCTCGTTATCCAAAAGGCATGAAGATCCGTTAAAAATCTATGTATTAATGGTGAAGATATTCAGTGGCCTTCATAATTTGCTGTTGCACTATTTCTTAGAGTTATGTTAATATATACGTTTTTATGTGCTCATGTGTGTGTTTTTTTAAATTTTATTACAGATTTATATAACCATTTTGCTTTCCTGTGCTAATGATAGTCAGTTATTTCTATCAGAATTTTTACTGCAGGCTGTTATTTTCTTTATTCAAGTTTCTAGGACATACTGCTCAACTTTTAATTTTGTGTAAAAATGCACAGAACGGAAGAAATAGATAATTTACGAATAGATAAGTTAATTTTCAGGGGGATCATACTGGACTTGTCTCCTACTAATTATAATTACTAATTGTTATTAATAAGTGAATGGTAGCCCAGTAGGTAGAGCGTTCAGTAACAGACCAAAGGATAATGGATTCAATCCTGGGCGAAGCATCTTGCCATGATCTCGCGGTACGATTTTCGGTGTCAGAGTTTTGTTGAAAGTTGGAAAACAGGCCTCTCTACCCTGAATATGTGAATTTCACTCGTCTTCCGCCTTAGTACGGCAGAGCGCAACCCTGTCCAACCAGTCACTGGGTTCATCAGTGAGCGAATGTTTTTAAATGTGATGAATTACCTGCGAAGAAAAAAGTTTTTGAACAAATAATCTTAATATAAAATGACGTGTTAATATATTTGGAGCATTAATACCGTTTTCTCTGTTGTTATAGAAAACATTCAATGTAACTGTCAAATCATAGCTAAACGAAAAACGTAAATGCACAACGTTCATAAACGAAATTTTTTGTTGCATACACCACGGATCTTCAAGAAAGAAGTACTCTTGTAAGAATTGGAGGAAAATCCGAGAGCGCTTTGGCCCTGTAAATGGTAGGGAACTTTAGAGATGTAACATTAAACTTTTACGTCAATGAAAGACAATGGTCGAAAGTAGACACATGTGAAAGAGAGACACAATATTTTAATTAGCCTCTTTAAAAAGGCTCACCAATTACTTTACGAAGCCCTAAGTGATATCCGCTAAAATAAGTGGTCAAATGGACGATATTATTAGAAATCTTGGAGGACAAATTCAATAACTTCAGTCCATAAAATTTGACAACCACTAAAAACTCCCCTAATACTCCCAAGGCACCGCCGACAATCCCAAAACCCTTTAGGTGTTTTCAGTTTTAGGTAATTTCTGACCTTTCTTACTTTAAACCCAAATGACAAGAGGAAAACATTTCACACTCGGCTTCGAAAGGAAAGCTTCTCAACTTTATTTATGTTCTGTGTAACCTGATCGCCCTGCCGAATACGCAAGCTCTTCTGTCGCCCCCCCCCCCCCCCCCCCCCCCCCCGAAAATCCGAGCTGAGTGAGACATAAAGGGTCCCTCCCATCTGCTCCCCATTCCACTTCCTACAGTGGCGACGCTGATGGCAACTCACAAGAACTACTAGAGCAGTGAGATCGTGCTGAGATGAGAGACCGTTAAAACGGGTATTCAAATACGTGTTGAACCACCTTAAGTAGAAGGTGTTTTTATGCCAATTTTTGCAACATCTGAGTTACAGGAACAACGTTGCTTGAAACTTGGAAAAACTTTGACGGAAATCTTCAAACTTTTCATCTACATCTACATACTACCCCGCAAGCCGCCTCAATAGGCGTGTGGTGTGTTAGGACACCAGCCGTTTACATATAAAAAAGGAAACGCTCTAATGAAATTACGCCTAGCATTTATTTAAGTCCCTTATTGTTCGGGGGAAAAACAAATTCCCATACCTATCCGTTCGGCAAAATATCTCTCTTAATTTATCGTTTCTGTCGGACCTGGAAATGTAGTGGACCTTTTGAAGGCTTTTGGAGATAATGGTCTTAGTCGTACGCTGTGTAGTGAGTGATTACTCTATTCAAAAGTGGTCATCATTCCTATCATCACAGCGGGTTGGGAAATGATCTCCATATCCAAAAAAAGCACAACAATGTCACTTGAATGTTAAGGTGATGCCAACTCTCTTTTTTTATTTTGATAATGCTGTGCATTTTGAATTTTCCCCTGAATGGCAAACATCAACTGCCACTACTATGAAGGTGTGTTGAAAAGATTGCTTGAAAACATTTGCAAATGTAGGACCACCTTTGTGGTTTTACACTTTGTGGTTCCTCCACCACAACAATGCACCCGCCCACTCAGCTTTGTCAATTCATGAGTTTTGTGCAAAAAATCAAATGTCCGTCCTCCCCCAGTCTCCCTTTTTACCTAACCTGCCTCCATGTGACTTCTTATTCCCCCAATGAAATCAGTACTTAATAAGTATTATATTTATATTCTTGTGCCATCTTAAAAATACACACACACCGAAGAATGGATATTTTCATGTGGAAAAATGAAAATTTTGGCCTGGAAACCGAAGAAAAATCCTGAAATTCCACAATAACCAGTCTGTTGCAGCCCTGATCTCTATTAGTTGACTGAAATTGTACAGAAATTCCCCAAAAATTAATTAAATATTTTGTGAAAATTGCCTTACACTATAAAAAAGAATATGATAGTGCATTTTAAAGATAAGGTGAACGTAATGTAGTGATGTGGCCAGGATTCGAGGATTGGATAGAATCTCGAATCCATGGATTCAAATCAAAAAAGATTCGATAAATTCAAACCCTGGTTTTGCGGGTGGCATATAGGTTAGGATAACGATCTCACAACGTAATAATCTCATGAATAACGTCGTTTTACTGTCATAAGTGCTGATAATCTGCGTGGAAATTCACTACAACATATATTTGAAATAGAACTTTTTATTTTTCATATTTCCGGTAGAATTCTACTTCAGAAAGTTATTTTTATTCGTATGTGGCCCTATTTAAAACGTCCTATACAATACGTTTTTGCTCACTCATAGAAGAACGTCTATACTTTGTTATGAGACATTTGGTGAGAAGAGTTATGTGAAAAATAATGCTGAATAACAAGCTACTTTATAATAAGAACTAAGACGATGCAATTTTCTGCAGATAAAATTTTTAATCGACCCGGGTTTCGATGCATCATCATCAGGTCAAGCTACTCTATAGTTAACGTACGGTTTGAGCTCCGCTCATATCAATAAATTTGTGTTCGCGATCTATTTATATAAGGGTTAAGGCACTGATTTAAATCAACCGAAATAACGGCTGCCCTCGATTCATTCGAGCATCGGCCACATCAACCTGGTATTGGCTCTGGAGGCCCCCAAAAGAAGAACCACCCCCGACTGATCTTCTCGGATTTTCCGATCTCTTTCTCGCAGGATGAGTCCGGAGCAGATGAATTTCTTTACGTTCTGGAATAAGAGGCAACAGTATCTTGAGCGACAAGAATCTTGGGGCGAAACAGGTTTTGGCCCATAAATTTGACTCGATGGAGGGACCTGTTTAGCCCATAAATGGGACTGGTGACAGAACTGCCGTTCCAAGCAGTCCACCGATTTCCAGAAAAGTCAGAATTAGCAGGCTATGCCTTTTAAAGAGCGAGCCTCGGAGTAGCAGGACAGGGCCCCCAGATGATGCTGGGTGGTGTCAAGAAATTACCCAAGCCAAATTATGAGCGAAGAGAGGGAAGGAGATGTCAGCCTCTGCTCATCACTGTGTGATTTACCTCCAATTCTGAGAAGGGTACCCCGAAAAAAGTATCCGGTGTCAGCAGGTGGAGGGAGAGCGAGATAAGAGGTGAAGAGGAACAACTTGGCTGAATCGGAGGACCAGGTTGGTTGGTGCTGCCATCGCAGCAGATCTCTGATGAAGACGTACGACATGGATCATGCATTTCATGATGTCTTCAATTGCATAGAAAATATTCTTATGAGAAAGATCTGAATTCAAAGAGAAAGGATCACTCCAGATAGTAGAATTTTTTAGCCCATATATACTCACATCTTATGGTCAAATAATGCGCCGGTGAAAATATTAATTGCAACTGAATATATGCATTAACATATCTTATCAATATCTTCAACACACCACGTATGTTTGAAGTTACTACCTAAATAGCCCAGTTTTACTTAATTGAATAGTAAAAACCAAAGTTTTATCTGCCAGCATTCCATTGTAAAATTGTACGATACAACAAAAAACTTTTTGACGGTAAAGTACTCACGGCTATATATATATCTATTAGGGTGGTTCGAAAAACATAAATTATTTTATTTCAAAATGTTATAGCGCACAAAAGTTGCTATTGGTATAGACAAGCAAAAATAATATAAAATTTTTTCAAATTTATATATCTTCCAGTCGCGTATTGCTGTTAAAGTTCGATAAAAATCATTAGAAACCATAAACTTTCAATATTTTTGGTAAGTATGTAAGGGTGGTATGACTATAGTACTATATTGCGTAAACGATTTTACAAGTATTTAAAAATGACTTAAAATTATATAAATTATTTTTATATAATATATTTTGGTCGCACATCGTTATGGAATATGTGATGAATTTGCGATTTTAGTAAAATTTCAAAGTTTGACATTTTATAACGGTTTTATAACAAATATAGTTGAGCCGCTATAGTTACAGTCCTGTACCTAGAGGTGCTTAAAAAAAGTACAGTAAAATAATCCTCATATTCTTAATACTAACCGGTCACGCAGCCACATTAAAAAGTGACTCATGCTGCATTGGCCTTAGTTACTGTCGCGTTTTTCGCACGAACTTTCTATATGGTTTTAAAATAAGAAAAAAGTGTTATATTTGAATACAAGCAAAAGCCTGCATCAGTAATAATGTTAAATTTGGTGGTATTTTTAAATTACATTGTGTGTGCAGGTCTTCGCTCATTTTACTTTACAAAACGACCCAGAACCCATCACGGGGAGGTGGCTGCATTTCGAGTTCCACCCACACCCTTACCAACCTACCATTCAATGATTAGGGTGTGTTATTTACAATATTTACAAGTTTAAAACAAAAATTTATATTGTTTTTCTCTGTACTTTATCTCCAAGGTTTAAAATATTACTCTTTTTTTTCCATCACTATGAATTTATATTCAGATTTGTGTGAAATAAAGGTAGGCATGGCTGATCTTGACAATAATTTAACTCAGATGAAACCATCTCTATCAGTGTGCCCACATATTTCACTGGAAGCTTTTGTCACAAGATTAACGCACTTGCGTCGACGACAGCTTGCGTATGACATGGAAATTTTTCTAAATCCATTACAGTCTTAAAGTCTCAGTTTACATGCTGTTTTACTTCGTCATTAGTCAGTGCTTGTAACAAAGGAGGAAGTGTCCCATTGTATAATTTTGGTGTAGTCTGTACCTTTAAAGTTTAGGTTTGGTGGCATAAAAGGTGCAATATGATCATCTTCAGAAGTTGCTTGCCTTGACATCAAGATATGTCTGTACTCAAGCTCTTGAATGTGGTTTCTATCATGAATGACCATCGCCTTAAGTAAATTTTAATTTGGGCAAAAAAGCATTCCATTGTATGGCAGAGTCTATAACTTGAAGCAGCTCTTGTGGCAGATACCTACCGTGTTGTTTGAATGGTCTGATAAATATGTTTTGGTGCATCAGTGAAATTCTTGTTTACCATAATAGTAAACCACCTAGGCTTATACGACTTTAAAACAAAACACCCTGTGGGCATGAACACACATTTAAATATACTTTCATGAGTTATAACTTCGTAAATCATGCAAGTATGTCGCGAGAGTACATCTTAGTTTAAGGAAACGAAAAAAGAGCTTCATCGCGATAATTTTGAAAGATACTCGTTCGTACAAAATTTGATATTACGAAGTACCGATTTTTCCGGTCCCGTCAACTTCGTAATTTCGAGTTTCTACTGTAATACTTCTCAGTAAAAAAATTCCGAACTTAGCGGTGCTAAGTGGACTTACTTGCAAAATGTTCAACATATTTACAAGCCTTTTTATCAGGCTACTGTTACATACTCTAACACCACAATATCAGAAGGGATTCCTTTAATAAACAGTACATATATTTAAAGTTTATGGAAGAACCAGGTAATGCAGGATACGGATTGCAAGGGAAAGTGATATCATTGATGAGATGAATCTCAGATTTGCTGACTTAGAAAAGAACAGCTTTTATGTTGTTGCAACAATATTGGACCCTCATTTTAAAGACAAAATGTTTAAAAGCAAGAATGATTCTCAAGGGGCTAAGAAACTCATAGTGCAAGAACTGCAACTGTATTTTCAGAAAGAGCATTTAGTACTGCTGGAAATTGGGCAGACAAAAAAGGAACAGATTAGATCCCGACAGAGTAAGAATGTTGCATTTCTTGAGGAATAATTTATAACTAATGATTACATTGTACGTTGTTGAAGAACTAGTAAAAATGAAGTAAAACCTAAACAGCTACTCAAATTTGTTTTTATTTTTTAGCTAATGAATAAATATTGAATTTGAGGGAGCAGAAGTGTGAAACAACTTATTGGTTCAAAAATTACTGGAAAATATAAATGGATTTGAATTTATTTTATAAATGCAATTGGCATTGAAAAGTAACTGGGATTCTTAGTTATATGAAATAAGTATTCGGATTTGAGATTCGATGTGTGGGATTTGATAAAAAAAAGAGATTCGGGATACGGATTTGATAAATATTGGATTCGACCCATCACTAACGTAATGAGTAAAATTGTACCTAATGTATGAATTGGGCTGTGGTGATGTTGAAGATGTAACTATATGGGACAGACTGCAAGAAGTTATCTTCTTTTATAGTTACAGCATGCGATGTGAAATTATACTTGTCGCCTCTTGTTGAATCTAGACCACAAGCTATCACTAGGGTTAGTAATTAGCAATTTATCGATCACATTTCCAACTTCTACGGAAGATAGATTGGCTTCCATTTCACCTACATGTAGCATTTTATTCGGCATTAAAATTGTATCGATTTTGGTGAAATCATGATCACATGACTTCAAGCGTGGATTAAAAATGTAAGTAATGAGTTATTCACCAGATGTTACTTGCATGATTTCAGCTCAAAGGAACACTCTAGTGCTTTTAAATACTTACAGTCATGATGAGAAGAGCAACTTTGCGAAACATCTTTTGAACTGTGACCACCAGAGTGATTTTGAAGTGAATGTTGCATTTTACCATTGACGGATGTGAGCTCAATGCTTGAGAACAGCTGGAAATTTTAAAAAGAAATCGTGACCCCTGAGTTAATCTCCTTCATGGATGTCTGTTTCCCACCAATTCCCCCATCCTCTCGGCTGTTGTTAAATAAGTTTTCTCCCAATTCTTCTCATACACACATTTCTTATACATTCTATGGTTTGTAGAAGTTTCCATGTGAAAATATATTTAATGATGGAATACCACAAAGTTGTTAAAGAACGTGTTTTATTTTCCTGTATTTGTTCACTGAAATTAATGAAAAGTTATTATTTCACTCTTATTTTTTAGTGCCTGGGCTGAACAGAGTTGCGAAGAAATTGCAGATTGACTGTGCCCCAGCTGTGGTTGGGTTTGACTTCCATAGTGGGGGAAGCCACCCTACATTTGATGGCTTCATAATTTGTGAGGAGTTCAAGGAAATTGTGATTGATGCTTGGAATCAGGTACATATTTTCTTTGTTGCCGATGTTTTGTAAATTTTAGTCCCAGATGCACCTATCCTTTGCAGTGAAATTATCGTAAGGAATACTGAAGAATAAGTCTTGGATATATGCATGGATTTCTTGTTGTCTTGCTTCAAAACTTGCTAAGATAGTTTGAGGATGATATCACATCGCATAAATTTCAATGACTTTGGCCTCATTATAAGGAAAAAGATCTCATCTTTCCAATGATACCATAAAAATAGCCTCTTAACACATTATTTTTTGAGGTATTTTCTGAAAAATACATGCCTTTTGGATGTGGTTGGACTATGCTCTCGAGAAAGACTTTGTTTAACACGTTCATCGCTGAGGGACGTACTGGAATGTCCTGTGGGTGCTATCAGTTGACTGAGGGTGTTCCTGAACATCCATGCCTTAGCCATTCTTTTCGGCCGGCTCAAGTAACTCGTAAGGCAATTGTTGTCATAGCTTAGGCTTTGATCTTTTCTAGAGTGTTCTTTGTTCTAAAATGCAATGCCTAGTAGCATAGTGGTAATGTTTGAAGCTTAATGAATTTTAATGGTTTGAATCGCTTTATTGGAAGAGCATTTGTGTGGTTTGAATCATTTTTTGTTCACCAATTCCTTTGAGCTATAGCTACTAAGAATGAGAATTGGGGCGCTGCTTTCTCTACACAAATCTATGCATGACAGAATTTTGCATGTAAAAAAATAGAAACTTAAGCCCGTACCAAGGCGTACAAATCCAAGGCCCCCTATAGCTACCCAATTTAAGTATCCATTTCCTGATGAAGGAATTATACATGAGTGGAAAGGGTGTACTCACCAGCAAATGATTAAGCTGGCTGGAACTTTGCCTTGTTGTTCCAAGTAGTGTGGGCTGAACAGCAGCATAAATGATGGCACAGGTAACAGAAGTTCTCAGAAGCATGCAGCAGGCCTTCGTTAATCGTAGAAACTTGGACAACAGCAAAAATTTTGCCTTGAGCCTAACTCGTAGACAAAAACTTTGCTCCGTTTCACTCCAGCATCACAGCCACTCCAGGTCACAGCACAGCGTCGCACGGCTTTAGTGTGCTTCCGCGGAGGGTACTATTTCTTTACAAACTTGGGCTTTCATCAAAAAGGAATCTGGTGTATCACACAACAACAACACTTCCTTGAGACACAATGAGTCAAGCCTTTGTTGAGCGTTAAAACAACATGCCCATTGTGTACAGGATTCCGGACTATTTTGTTTCACGCTGCGGTGAAGTTCCTACGCTCGACCACGCCACAAGCGGCCACGGGGTTTACCTATCCAGGTGCACGGAGTGTCCCGTCTTCGCCCCTCTCCCACTCCACCCCCTCCACCCACAAGACACCTGCGCAGACGACCGTACGTCCAACTGACACCAATCAAAGAATGTGCTAAAACAACTGTCTTTGTCGTAGTGCCCTAGGTTAGTTTAGTGCCTATGCTAAGATTGTTCACGTTGTACATGTGTAAAGTTGGTGCAGTGAGGAACAACCTTAGCACATCTTATGCACATCCATTCTACATTAAGGCAACACTGCACAGACTTTGAATTACTTCAAACTTAATTCTGCACAAACTTTCCCCTCTGGGAATGTACATCATGCTAGCAAAAAGACTACATCATCTTTCAGTAAACGTTAACTAGGCATTATGAAACTGGGCTTTAGGGTTTTTCTGTGCTTTGACACTAGTGTTCTTTCTTTTATTAAGGAACAAGAGGAGCAGGAGAAGAGACAAAGAGAGAAGAGGGAGAAAAGAGTTTACGGGAATTGGACCAGGCTGGTAAGGGGCTTGCTCATACGAGAGTCTTTGAGGAATAAATACTCATTCGGTGAAGTTGGAGAGTCGTCATCTGGGAAGAAGAAGAAATCATCTGGAAAAAAGTCGTAGTGATCCAGGTGTGATTTGTTTTTGTAATATATTATGAGTGAAATGTTGCACAAGTAACTTATGCCTTGTAGAAACCACTTTACTTTCTCCTGGCATTGTGCCCACTTGTGAAATCGAACACTTGCAGAAGTGCGTAAAAAGTCACAAAACAATGCTATCCATTTTTTTGCTTTGGTGAGGTTCCCTGCCATCTGTGAACATAGTGAAGTCTCTGTGGAGTTAATTTAATTATATATAGATTATTATTAGTGCCGAACTCAGTGAAACTATACCTATATTCAGAAAATTATTCACTGCCTGTTTGGACAACCCTGCTCCAGTGATAAATTTTTTGTACATAAGCAATAAATGTCACCAAAAGTGATAAAAATTTAAAGTTATATAAGCAATGTTTCGTTGTTTTAAGTGTACATATTCCATTGTTGTTCATCTAATATTAATTGATTTTTCTGGCTCAGATATGAAGTAAAAAAATATAATTGTACAGTGAAAGAGTTTCCGGCTCAATTTTTTGGAACTTCAACACGTAACTCAATAAATTGTTCCTTTGTATTTTTTAAACTGTTTGATTTTGGTCCTTGGTTTAAACATTGTTTGTCGTGAAAAACAAAGGCTTCAACAGTGCTCCAAGTTGAACTTCTTCACCTTCTGGGTGCACTACCACGTTGGTTGTTGTGGCAAAGGCAACAGTTCACTGGCACTACTGCCATCGTCTTCAGGTCAAAGATGCCAGTTCACTGTTTTGGCCCTCATCATATCAGACCTCTTTCCCACCAATTCCAGTTGCTGCTCTAACATTGCTTTGTTTATGATTCTCCTCCATGTGTAGTCCAGGTGGTATCCTTCGTCCCTGTTGAAATTGTTCGCTCGAGTTTTCTCTATAGATTCTCCAATTTGCCTAGGGTAATATCTACCCTCTCTGACTATTACCTTGGCTTTGTCGAACTTCACGTCATGTCCCCGGGTCCAGGCGTACTCTGATATGGCAGACAGGTGAAATTGTCTGTTTTTTGTTGCTCTTTGGTGTTCGTTCAATCATACCTTCAATGATCAGCAGGTCTCACCGATGTATGATTTTTCCACAGGAACAAGGCACCTGGTATACTCCTTCGTATTGGATGTTGGTGGATTCTGTCTATAGCTGTGGGTAATATGTCACCGATTTTTGTGCTGCAGTTGAACCTAGTGGTGATTCAATGCTTTTTCTGAGTTCTGGCGATCCTTTCCACGGTTCCCATGATGTATGGAATGGTGACCTAGGCTTTCGTGTCTTCATTTTCACTGGAGTCCCTGGTGTTTGGTTTAGGCTCCTCCATCTTTGAGGCCCTTTTCAGGGCCCAATCCTTGTACCCATTCTGTTTGAGTGCTGCAATAAGATGCCTTGTCTCCTCTGTCAGTGACTCTTCATCAGAAGTACGGTGGGCACGGTGTAAATGTGTTTTCACTAACAACACATTTTGTATTGGGTGGTGGTGTGAGGCATTGTCGAGATATCCATACAGTGTACCATGGAAATAGAGAAAGACAACCAACTACCATTCCTGGATGTCTTAGTAAAAAAGAAAAACAATGGCAGCCTTGGACACTCCATTTATGGTACATATTCTAAAATACTTATTAAGAATAATAGCTAATTACTTCATGAGAATTTTGAAAGAGTTGAAATTTCTTAAGTTTCCAGATGAGCCAATATTTTTTTATTTTGATTTTCATTATAAGAACTTATCACTTTTCAGTCCAAGAAAGGTCATATTCACAGAAAAATGGAATTTGTCGTGCACACCCAATGTCATTAAGTCCTCCATTTCGATGAACAGAGCCACAGTCTTCTGCCTTGTTGTAATCATCAGGCTGACCAGAGGATGACCACCGTGTGAATCCAGTTGATTGAAGAGGTTGGCCTGGCCAAGAGAGAAAAAACTAAATTTGACTAATCTCTAGGGCTGGGAAAAATACGCTGCAAAATTAATTTGAAGTACTAAATTCTCAAAAAAGTATTTCAAATATGAAATACTTCCCCTGGATGTATTTAATATATAAATACATCTCTAAAGAGTTCACTGTGAAAACAAGAGAAATAAGAGCACTAAAATACATACAGTAGAAGCTCCATATAACGAGTAGGGCATATAACGAGAAGCTCGAATTTACGAGGGATGGCCAAAGAACGATTTATAACCCTATGATTTACATGTAAAAGAAATTGGAATTAGCGAGGACAACAACCAGCCTCTACTGGGGTCGTTTACTATTACGAGTGGAAAATGTCTGCTTCAATCTCGGCAAATGTGCACAAACTTGTGCTCTGTCATTGGAATTATATGGCTAGCAGTAATTTTTCCACACAATTTGACGTTCAAATGCTCATTTCGGACATTCACGGTATGCCCGTATTCACACAAATAAATTTCTCGTAAGTCTGTGCATTTTGTTGTTCTTTTGTCATCATCCCGCGTTTTTATAAAAGATCAGTCCAACTGATACAGCATCGTGGCTGGGAAATGAAATTCATTGGATCTGAAAACTAAAATACGAATTATTAATGAATTTGAAAGTGGTGATGGGTACAAAAGTGAGATTGAGAGGCGATTTAGCATATCTTCCTCGACCTTATTCACAATTCTGAAGAATAAGGAAAAATTTGGCACGGCAGTGCTTCAAGAAGGACGTCCAAGCAGCCAGGAGAACATACGCAGTTAGAATCTGCCCTTTTCTTGTGCTTTAGCCAGCAAAGAGCAGCCTGAATTGCGATAAATGGCCCATCGATTAAGGCAAAAGCGGAGTATCTAAGTGAGAGGCTCGGTATTGACAAGTTTAAATGTTCCGAAGTTCAATACCTTAATTGTTATGAAATCCTATTATTCCCTATATTTTTAGTTGTCTACGTATTGTATTGTCTTTTGTAATTGTTTCTAAGAGTATTAATATTGAAAACTGGTCAAAGATTATTCATTTCGATGTGCACGAAAGGTACACACTATAAATCATATGTCTATCTTGCAGCAGGGAGTGTAGTCAGTATTCATGGTACTCATTATCAACAAGTTCCCGCTGGTGCCGCCAGATGTAAGTACGGCAGAAAATATTACGTGTATCATGATGGAATTCATTTTGGAGCTTTCTATCTCACGCTCAAAACTCACAGCAAAAACAAATAATGTATATGTACCATGGAATATATAAAAAATAGTGAACCATAAAAATGTTGATGTGCCCTGCCACCTAGCAGCCGCAATGTGCACTATCGCTAGAAAAATATGTGTTTCGCGGGAGCCGATACCGTATTCGTTAGTAGTAAAAAGTTTCACGTCTTAGCTAAATGCAGTCGATCCTTGAAAGTCCACGTTGTGTTCCTGCTCCATGCTTACAACTGTCATATGTGGACTGGCTTGTAAGAATTATATTTCCATAAATTCAAGAGAGTATTCCATGCATAATTATTGTAATAATAACACAAACGACAGTATTCTGTTAAGGACAAATCATAAATGCTGGTGATATTGGGCCCTATGATTCCGAAAAGCCGAAGTCAGCTGTTATCTGAGGCTATTTTACAGACCTTGGAGTCCTCTTCTTTATTTCTACCTTTTTACTGGAGAAGATAGCAGCTCACTGCTTGCTTGGAATGAAATCCCTGTTGGTCATATCTTGGTTATTAATTTATCTAGCATTTTCGCAAATTTTTATTAATAGAACTTTCTCCGAAACATATATCCATTTTCATACACTTTTTAGAGAGGTAGGAGGTATGAAATTTTTTCTTGTTTTCGAAGTGTTTTCTGTTTTTAGTCTGTTGCATTGCTAATACTTGCAGCCACGACATATTTGGCGCACCCAAAATATCACGGCAATAACAATACTGCAATGCGCAGTACAGTACCTGTGTCTTGAAGTATCAAAATTCGACGTTTAATATTCCAGTGTATGACATCTAACATGGAATTTGATGTCATCGAAAGTGAATACGATCATAAGTAATTGGTGTTCGAAAATATGATTTTTAATAGCTATCTTAATAGAATGTTTTCGCCACTCACCAAAACTTTCCACAATAATGGCTAAATTAGCGTTACAGTTGTAGTAATTGACTGTGGAGTGATTATTTAATCATGTTCAGTATTAACGAGAGTTCTATTTGGCGAGTGATTTTTCAGATCCCGAGAGCTCTTGCTATATAGAGCTTCTACTGTATTTAATATTTAAAAAATACTGGGAGTATTCTTGATATGTTACTCTCGTTATTGGGAGATTCTTTTGTTTTGTTTGCCAGAAATAAAGTTGAAATGAAAGAAAGAAAATTACACTATACATAACATTTATTCATCTAAATCATTAGTACAAATGGCTAACCTATGAAAAATTGGTCAATGGTAACTAATATTTTCTGCTTTCCAATATTAATTTTATATTTCTTGTGTCATTAACGTCTAACCCACGTTCTCAGCTCTCTGTAGATACCTTAAATATATATTTGAAAAATGAAACACTTTTTTGAGTGAATGCCAAATATAAAATACTGGAAGTATGTATTTCAAATACCGTAATTCCCAGCCCATAGGACACACCAGTTCATTAGACGCACTGTGATTTTTAAGGGTTATATTTTATAAGAATAAAATATAAACAACTGTTTATATTATGGGAAAATTGGGACAGTTATGTATTTTTTTTTAATACATAGCAACTGTATTAAAGTTATCATTTCAGGCTTAACTTTGTAGAAGTTGGTAACATCCATGATAGAAAACAACTTAGTTTTAATCCACACAATTTATTTCAAACGACCCGGGTTTCAGCAACTTACATTTTGTGCTATCTGCAGGTAACAAATTTCACAGGTGGCCGGGTATATATATGGTTGAAGGTGGGGTAATGGGGAGTGAGGAACAAATGGGTTGGGCAGCATGGAAAGGGGGGGGGGGGGTGTAAGGTTGAGTCAATCAGTGTTTTTAAAAAAGGAAGGAGCGTGCGTTCATACTGTGAAGGACGGATAAGGTGGCCGGGGTGGTTAACGGTTTTAGGGTTAGGGGAGGTTTATTTTAAGGAGGGGGGAATGAGATGGGACCAATTGATCATTACATAACATATACGGGCTATTAACAATTTCAAATTGTTCTAAAAAATCCAGTTTGGCACCTTTGTCATTAACATGTAAAATTTGAAAATTAAAATTGCTAAAATGTTTAAAATGACATAAATGCTCCGCAAAATTTGAATTACCAGTACCGTGAACAAAACAATTCATATGTTCTTTCACTCCGTCCTTAAATTTTTGCCCTGTTTGATCAACATACACTGAGTCACAGTCATCACATTTTAGTTTGTACACCCCACTTCTGTCTGCATCTGAATACCTGTCCTTCACGTTAAAAATTATTTTCGACAGAGAGTGGGGGTTTCTGAATGACACACCGGCTGTTTCATCACACAGTTTGCTGAGTTTGTCTGAAAGGTTTGGAATAAATGGGAGGGCATTCCATTTTTTCTTTTTATCTTTCCCGGAGGAAAGAGATGTAAGGAAGTTAATGGATTTTTGTTTATCTGCTTTATCAACCAATTTCTTTATGCACTTTGTATCGAATCTATTCCTTTTTGCTATTAAGTAGATCATAGCAAGTTCTTTAATATAACTAGACTCGGACATAGGTACAAACATTAATCTATGAATCATTGCTCTAAAAGCGGCAAGTTTTTGACTATGGTGGTGTTGGGAATCACTCGGGATGACTGCGTCTGTAAATGTTGGTTTACGAAATATAGAAAAATTATGGCTATTATTTTCTATCCCAATTGTCAAATCTAAAAAATTGATTCTTTTACCTCCTACTTCCATCGTAAATTTAATGTTTTTATGCAGCGAATTCAGATAAGCTAAAAATGAATCTTGTTGGCGAGAAGTACCAGTCCACATACAAAGGATGTCATCAATATATCTAAACCAATAAAAAACATTGCTAATGAGCTGATGTGAAGAATTAAAAAGTTTTGTTTCTAAGTCATCCATAAAAATTTCTGCCAGAATTGGTGATAAAGGGGATCCAATAGATAGGCCCGTTATCTGTTGATAAAATTTATGGTCAAAAATAAAATAATTTTGAGTCAAGCATAAATCTGAAAGTAACTTAAGGTCTTTAACCACTATTGGATCTGTGTCATTCTTTTTGACCACGTTAAGAGCGATATCCGAAGCTTCATTGGCGGGTACTGAAGGAAAGAGATTAGTTACATCAAAGGATACCAATTTACCATTAAGTGGAGGCTTTAAAACAGAAAGTCTATTGGCTAGTTATGCAGATTTTTTTTAAAATGGAATATCGTGCATTGAATGCTGAATAATTCCGAATCAGTGAATTTAACTTTACAGCCACTTTAATTTTACACTATACCGAGAGTACACTATTAGCTTGCTGCCATAACGCAGTCTGTAGCCAAAATTGAGAGATGGAAACCTTCAATGTCAACACAAATCGAGGACATGAAAGCATAGCTTTGCCCTTGCCCCATTAGACGCCAGCCGATTTTCAAACACGTTTTAGAGTAAAAATGTGCATCTCTGAGGCTGGGAAATTTTGTCAAGGAAAGTGCAATAGAAATCAATACATATATCTTTATCAATGTAAAGTTGTTTCATAGTAATTCAGTTTTAGGCTGACTGAAATTTCCGCTCATAATTTTGATTACTGGAACATAAAACGCACCTCATTGCTCGGCGTATTTGGAGTGGAAAAAAGTGCATCTAATAATAATAATAATAATAATAATAATAAACTTTATTCATCCATTGCACATATACATTGTGTTAGATGTCGTCAAAAAAACAAATTTATCAATGAGAGATACAGAATTACAGACACAGTAATAATACAGAATTAAAATCGAACAGTAGTAAAGTCAAGCTCAAAGTATTCCTCCAACGAGTACAGAGCATTAGCTATGAGCCATTTCTGTAGGACAGAACGGAACACTTTATTTTCAACAGTGTTGGCTGTGCTAGGTAACATATTATAGCACTTAATAGCCAGGTTTACATGGTTATAAGATTTGGTAAGTCTACAGTAAGGCATATTTAGTTTATGGTTGGCTCTGGTGGAATGAGTATGTATATCACTCCTGGTAGAATACATATCCAAATTTTCTTTAATGTCCAACAATATGTTAAATATATACAAGCTATATACAGTCATAATACCTAAACTAACAAACAGTGGTTTACAGTGTGCAAGATAGTCTGCACTGGTGATAACTCTAACCACCTTCTTCTGAAGTAACAAAATCAATTTTACGTCAGTTGCATGTCCCCAAAGTCTGATACCGTATAAAAGATGAGATTGAAAAAAAGCGTGGTATGCATTGCGAAGATAGTCATGAGTCACACACCATTTAAGTTTTCTGATTAAAAATAGCGCTCTGGCTAGTTTCTTCCTTACTGAAAAAATATGGGCACTCCAAGTAAGTTTTGGGTCAATGTGAAAGCCAAGAAGTTTAACATCTTCATTTTCAGGGGCAACATGTTGTAAAGAACATATTAAGGACTGTGTTTTAGTTGGATTCAAAAATAGTCTGTTGGCTGAAAACCAGTCAGTTGCAAGCGCTAAAGTACTGGATATGATTCCAGAAACCTCAGTGTAATTGTCAAACTGATGTAAGAAGGTTGTGTCATCAGCATATAAGACACAATTTGTGGATACATTTGCTGGCAGATCATTAATCATGATAAGGAAAAGGAGGGGACCAAGCACAGACCCTTGTGGGACCCCATGCCTGACCTTAAGGAATTCAGATTGAGTACCATTGAGTACCACTAACTGCTTTCGATTACACATATATGAGGCCATAAATTTTAGTTCAGTGCCTAATATGCCGGCAAATATGGTATGTACATGAATTGTACATGTATTTGAAACACTGCCCAGCACTGCTAATATCTTGCTACACTTAATGCAATTAGGTATTGCCTAGTGATGAATATGCTCACATGGAATTCCCTAGAGGCACTTTCAAATCACTAAGATAACTATTTTTACAGCTGTTAGATCAATTTCTGGCAATAATATGTTGGAATTGTGTGCAGTCAGTCGTCAACTTATAACCTATTCAACATTTATGCAACAGTTCGGTATACAAACAAGCATTTGGTAGCAGTGGGAATTTGTTGCTCAGCTGGGTAAAGTTAGAACACTCGCAGTTGTCAGCCTTGTTATCAGCAGTGGTTGTGACTGTGTTCATTTTCATTTGAGCACCTGCCATTCTGGAACAATTTGACACATGTAGAAAGTATATCTATTGAAATCTTCTGAAAATGAAGAATATCTAACTCACGTCCAAGTCAACTGTAGACTGGTCTGTCAGTGATAAATGAAAAGTGAAAAACTTTGTGTATGTCCACAGTATTTATTATAGTACGACGCGTTTCAGCGAATCATCTTCGCTATCATCAGGTACAAAAGAATTTGAAATCATCGAGTACAAAGATTTTGTACCTGATGATAGCGAAGATGATTCGCTGAAACGCGTCGTACTATAATAAATACTGTGGACATACACAAAGTTTTTCATTTATCATTGCAATATGTTCCACAACATCTCGCCGAACACCGTTGAATACGGTCTGTCAGAGCTGGACAAAAGTCATGAGTTGACGGCTGAGTGTAAATGGATTCTCTGTTTCCTTTTATTAGCCTTAAGAAGCTGGATTTTGAATTCGCACTGCTTGCTTTATTACCTGCTTGCTGGAATATTTTCACATTTTTAAATTTTTTTATTTTACTTTTATTTAATTTATCTTAATCAAAATTTAATGTAAAAAATCATAACCAAGCAGGCCCAAAGTTCCCTTTTGACAAATTGGACCTATTTATGGTGTGGACAAAAGTTCTCTGTAGGCAGATAACAGTTGAAGGGGTTAGTTTCATATTGGTTAACACTCCCCCTCCCCCCCTTGCTCTTGACCTTACTTCTTTTCTCTCTTTCTCTGATAAAACCTCTGTAACTTTATACTTCTGTTCTACTGCTTGTGATGTGTTTACCATGGATATCTGTCTGCAATAGCTGTTTCAGATTTTTTTCTTTCGAACAAATACTAATTTATTTGAATCTTTTCAAAAAGGCATAACAAATGAAATTCCGAAAAAGGACAGATTCGGCAAAAATGAAAAATAAAATGTTTTCACAGCATTACAGATGTAACAAATTAAATGTATGTAGAATTATGACAGAGTATTAACAAACAGATGTCACTGCATTATTCCTTTCTATGTGTAAAAGGAGTTTTGTGCAAAGAAGTCTTTTAGGATTTTTTTTCTGGTAAAAATATTTTTTCCATTGCCTGGAAGTTTATTAAAAAGTATTTTCCAACAACTTCAGAAGTTATTTGAAGGGTCTACTCGACAGTGGTCATTACAGAGATTATTTTACCCATAGTGTCATGTGTTTCTGCTATCCAAATACACTTTAGTAACAATGGTAGAAGTTACAATTGTCAACAGTCTCAAGTGACCAGGGAAGGTGCTGAAGAACAAAAATGATGCTTGGTGAAGGAAGAAAATTCTTTGACAGCTATGATAGGTTTTGTTAAAGAATAGGTGTGAATGCAGTTAAAACTTATTTGTCCTTTCTGCCTTGGCAAAAATTTATTATTATGTGCATGTAATTAGAACACTGTGGATTTTTGTTTTTTTTTATCATATTCAGATTTAAATATTCCAAGAAAGAAAATTTGGAGGCGAAATCAGCTGTTATTTTCTATGAACTTATCGCGTACTGTCCTAATCACTCATGTAATTGCGAAAACCTTATGCAAAAAGGAAGAGAGTTTGATGCAGGAGCACTGCTGCATGTTGTTCTATTAAGAATTGGTATTCATACAGTTTCTGTGTAGGTATGGTCCAATTTCAGCCATGAGATTTCTTTAAGCGATCAGAAAATTATTACTTTCTCTGCTTGCTTTCTAAAATTGATTTTTTTAAACTGTTTCTATAATCCAATCGTTGAAACCAGAAAGAAAAAAGTTCCTTACTAACCATTCTTACTGCGATTGGATCGATCATCTGTAAATGAGTCTACTTATAATTGAAAATAGTCTTCAATATTTTATAATCGCCATCCCTGACCTTTTTGTACTATCTTTAATCAGAACACCAGTTTCGATTGTTTTTTTTTGTACTGTGTTGAATTAAAGAATGAGTGGTGCTAGATCAATATCTCTCCAAACTTGTGGCATGGCAAACTTGAAAGTGGAAAATAAAAACTTGAGAATTTCTCATACTTAGCCTTTTAAAGAAATTGGGCTTAATATTTTCTTGGGTTCGAGACTGGAAACATTAAATATTGAAAATTTTACTGTTATGCTTACCAAATATGGTGTAATATTCTCCTTCTTTGAGGCGATCATGAAATCCTACAAAAGCCCAGATTTGTTTGAATGAACTCTCTGGATGCCTGGCAAACATGGTTTGAAGCACTTGATGTTCTGCTTCTGAGTTGACTATGGCTAAGTGGCCACCTTCCATAGCACATTTTGAAGATGCATCTTCAAATCCATTGGCAAGGGTCGTGTGGAATTTGTAATATCCAACTCCAGGGAATAACTCATAATCGGCTGGGAGTGGCGGTGGAGCTGAAATAATTAACAAAATTGGTACCAGTAATTGGAACTTTTAACTTTTGCTCATTATTTTCTCTTAGTTAATCAGAATAAATCTAGCAAAAAATGTGGTTTCCTATAGTTGAGGCTGGAAATTTTTGTAGAATGCGTGGAATATTTTAGAATTATTGAAAACCATTTCCAGTACATATTTTCAGAGACAGTAACAAACTAAGAGAGGTTAATGCCTCATAATCATGTGATACATTTTTTATCTAAAAATATGGCGAATATGTCCTACATAAAATAATTACAAATAAACCCTTTTGATTCCTTTATATGCTGAATGGAAATGTGTATATGATATCCCTTAATTCTGAGGATATTGAAATATTAAAGAAATTTATGATACTATATACATATATGTTTACTAGTAGATTTGCCTTCTTTGTGTGAAGTCTATAATTGAGCATAGCAACATTTAATATTCTACTTGCTGATTGCTAGATTTTTGGTGAGTCCTTATCTTAACTTCCCCTTTTCAAGGTTATCATTTCACCAGCCTATAACTCACTTGTCCACTGTCTAGTGTCTCTGAAGTAGTACCTCTAGTATTTTCGTGGAACTGAAGAGATAAATACTGAAAAGTTGTCTTTATTGTTAGCTAAGTGTAATATTTCTGATGGAGATGCAGTGCAAATAATTTCATCTACTGCAGAGGCATTAGATCAATACCCACAGTGTTTTAGTGTAAGAAGAAGTGTAATAAGGCTCCTCATACAGCTATACCGAAGACAAAGGACGGAACTTATTAAAAATTGATTCAATAATTCCAATTTAAAGGGAGCTGTTTTACACTGGGATGGGAAACTGCTTCCAGACATTTTTAATAAAGATTATGTAAATAGGGTAGTAGGCTTGATTAGTTGTTGGGATGAAGAACAATTAATAGGAGTTTTGGAACTTGATAATAGTATGGGAATCACTCAGGCAAAAACTGTATTTTTGGCAGTTGTACAGTGGGGGGTAGTAGGGAAAATCCAAGCAATCTGTTTTGATTCCACTGCAGTAAATACTGGTCGCTTCAGGGGAGCCTGCGATTTGCCATTCGTCATGCCAGATGGATGGCAAAGACCATTTATTCTCTCAAAATATGTATATATTTTCAGGGATCAATTAACTGATTTTGAGAAAAAAGCTGTAGAAGATATTTGATATTTGTTTATTTATGATCAATATTTATGTAAAAGCATGATTCAATGCCCACTAACCAAATTTGGCCCCAAATCAAGACCTGCAACTATTAAAATCGTCTGTTGAATGTAGGAAAATTGACAAAGAGGTTGCAGACATGGTACTCTCTAAAATGATCTGTGATATCTCAACTCGAAGCAAATTGATTTTTCATTTTTTGATGATATTTGGGGAAAAAATATCAAAACAAGCATGGTTAGAAAGTTAATGTGTCCAGATGGAAAAGATGATTATGATTGTACTGACAGGGATATTAAACCAACACTAAATCTTTCACAAGTTGATCATTTATTGGACAAAGAAGTAGATTTTTTTGTTTCTCCTCGAGCTCTAAATATTTTAAGAGATTTGAAATCAAGTCAGAATTTTTAAATACTTATCCCAAGGAATGGTGTGAAAATCAGCATTATTTAAAAACTTAGTAAGTTGTGAGTGGTTTAAGAGTTGTTAATGGCACTGCTGAAAGGGGGGTAAAATTAATATAAGAATTAAATTCCTGTTTGACGAAAGACTAAGAACAACAGCAGTTTCTGTAACAAATTGTATCTTAATGCAGGCAAATATTTACAGACTCTTCAAAAGCCACCCTATCTAAGCCATTACCTGTATGACTTCCATCCATTTTCTGTAAACAATTATCATCGCTTCGAATAAAATACATTTGAGCTTTATTTGTTCTCACTTTTAAACCTTACTTGCTCTTCTTTGTCCATAATTCGTTCATTTCCAATTTGGATTTTGTGACATATATTTTTGAAAACACCCATAACAAAGTCCTTTATAAGGTATAAAATGTTAAAAAAGAAAGTAAATCCTGGAAAACAGTTGTAATTGAATGTTGAAGTGTGTTTAGGCTTTTGCATGTTAAGTCACCTTTGAGGATATGGACCACGGCCTGACCTGAAAAATGCTAAATACCACTATATCGATCAGTTTTAGCGAAAAAAGATGTCTTGCAGAACTTCAAGACAACAAAATTTCCTATGAAATGACCCAAGAAGTTTCTATGACGAATGGTTTTCATTTTATGGAGGAAAAACTGCGATTTTTTGCTAAAATTTGCATTTTTTCCAAACTTCTACCCCAATGAGGCACGGGTTAACGTTGTCAAGTTCAGCTGAAACTTTGCCAATCTCATTTTTTAGCCAATTGGCAACTTTTAGGCGGGTCCCCTGGAAAAAAATCGAACAATGATTGATTGTGACCACCCTAGTTTGCAGTTTGTATGCTTTTTAACTGTTTATAAAAATTAATCTATTACTCACTGCAGTTATTTTTACAGAATTGCAAAAAAACCAGATGTTTTGAAGGCTTTTTAGCCATACGGCGTTTAAAAATGAGTCAAGTTAGAGACTTATGTTGATATATTTATTTAATTAGTGAGAATTCTGGTCATATATAACTATATTTTTGCACCATTTAAATCACAATATTTACTTCACACTTCTTACAGATACTGAAATTAAAATATAAAATTTGAATATGGTCTCCATTATGACTTGAGAAATATCTCGATAAAACTACCTGAAGCTCTTCAACATACTCCTTCCACCTTCCCTGAATCTCCTTTGGCCCAGCAACCACCTCTCTTGCTATGTCTCTTATTATTCAAATTCTCCTCTCCTTAGTAACTGTGATCAGTTCCTTTGCTTTTCCTCATAGTGCATCTGCTCTTTCCTCTTTTTCAAATTTTCCCTAGGAGTCAATCCTGTTCCCTCCTCTATGCTTCCTTGCACTTTCTTTGTTTCTGTTCTAAGTTTATCTTCAAGTTCCCTTAACATGCTCATGTCTTCATAATCTTCCATTTCCTTTTCTCTTTTGCATCTTCCCCAACTATCTCTTTGTCAACGGTTTTCTAATTTTTGTGGTATTTGCTGTTCCTATCCTTACTTCACACTTTCAATTGATTTATTCAAACTTCCCATTTCCTCTGCTCCAATTCTCAAATATGCATCGCTCACATCAGTGCCATGCAAATATGTGTGTATGCGTCAGTGCCAAATCCAAGTAAACATCATGAAACATGTTTGATTAGCACAGAATCCTGAGAAATCTTTGCATTTGTGTTTCTATTTATATTACTTTATGTTCATGTGGTTTGGACAAATTAATATGATGTGAAAATGAACGTAAATGTCTCTAAAGCACATGCATTATCAGAAGTGCACAAACTTAACCATAATCATATCTGATAATTGAAAAAATACTAATATTCCACAAAATGATGGCTCAAAATTTTGAATGCTTTGAACTGATTACTTTTCCATAGAATTGTTGCCAGTTTGGGTTGAAATCAACTCTATATGTATGAATGCTTAAAGAAAGTTAACATAAACTTACCCACATATGTGGCAATCAGCTGGATGGACTGCAACCCATTCTGCTCAAAGCTTGACTGAATTGTATCCAACTTCCAGTGATTGGGAACTTTATTTCCCTCATGGCTCACCAATGCTTGTGCTATGGAGTGGCCTGTTTGGTTCTTTCTGTGTGATATATTAAGAGATAGCTTCTTCTGCTCCCCAGTGAATGCTTCTTGAAAAGAAATAAGAAATATTACACTGAGTACTAAAAGTGTAGGGACAGATTCCTTTGACATTTTAGTCTGCTTTGCTCAAATGACAACTTGAATAAATATGCAAAAGAAATTTACTGGAGCTTTTATAGTGGGTGATAGTGGAACTCTATCTTGGAGAAGGTTAACCTTAAGAGCATTGATATACAACCTTGAGAGCAATGTATATCATGATGGCATTTTAACTTGCTGAACTCGGTCTTTCTGATCTTTAACCTTTTTTGATAAATTGTTTCCCAATTTTGTTTCTGCTGATCACACCACCAGTGTCTCTGGATAAAGACTATAATTATCTGCTGAACTCATTTTATCTTGCTCTCTGACCCAAGAAAATGAAACGAAACAGAGAACAAGCAAGTCCCCAGAAATTTCTCCAAATGGATGCCTTTACTTCTGGCAGCTTCTGCATTACTCAAAAGGTTCAAAAGATAAATTGGGAAGCAAATATGCACATGGTCAAGGTATGATTTTAGTATCTTATACTTCATGAACTCGAGAAAGTCAGGATTTGGCTCTCGCTATTGTCTCCCATTTGTTAAAAGCGTTTTTAATATTTGTGCGAGTAGGTGATTGATTGTAAGTGTGGGCGAGGGCCTTCTGGAGCCCACCAGGCACTCAGACCTCTTGGTCCATTGTGCCATCACACATTTAACCTGCCTGCCACTTGCGGACAGGGGACAAGAGCTCCACGGTTGAGGTACATATGAAGGAGGGGCCACCTCCAACCTTCTTGGTACAGGTATGGAAGGAACTATCTCCATCCTACCTTCCCGGTCTGGATATATTTCCCTCCGACCTCCCGGTATAGGTCTGGAGCGAGTGTCACCTCTCCATCCACCCCGGTAGAGGTATGGAGGAGGGCCCACCTAACCTTCTCGGTACAGGTATGGAAGGAACTACCTCCCTCCAAACTTCCCGGTTTGGGTATATCTCCCTCCGGCCTCCCGGTATAGGTCTGGAAGGAGTGTCACCTCTCCATCCACCCCGGTAGAGGTATGGAGGAGCCACCTATCCAACCCCCATCCGGGCCCAAAGTTAGTTAACTTCGGTGATCTAACGGGAATGGGTGTTTCAACGTGGCTTGGCCCCTTGCCCCACCTTGCGAGTAGGTAACTGCCCGGAAGTTTTATTTTTGGAACTATGACAATGATCATTAAATAAGCTTTGTGTCACTTGAGATCTTTATGAAATGGCAATTACATGATTGATCTTTATTGTTCTAATTTGGGACTGTTTTAATGAGATTGGAATCAGTTTGTTGTGGTGGCTTAAGAACTGTATGTATTCCAATTCTGAAGATCCCGAATGGGAAGACTGGGTACCACTCAGTTTCGAATCCTGGTAAATGGAGAGATTTTTCTTTGGAAATCCCAATTCCCACTTAAGTACTGAGTGAAAAGTGCTCAAAGTACAAATACTCCATTTGTTGAATGAAGCATAAATAACTTTAGTTTTTAGTCAGCACCCCAAGTAGCCAACCAACTTCTCTACTCAAAATTCAAACCCACATTGAAAGCAAATCAACCAAGTCAATGATCATTTAATGCATCATTCAGCAAAAGAGACAGAGGTTACTTCACAAGCTTTCAAACCAGTTGGTCTGTTGTCATAGCAAGGCTAGAAGAAACTGTTGTTTCTTTGGCGCTTGGGATGGGGAGAGGGTAGGGAGGGAGGTGGTTGGGATTTTCCTCTCGGGATACCTGAGGAGGGGAGGGGGAAGGACACTGTGAAAAGGGCTGTGGAATGTTTTTGTCTCGAGCGTGTCGGCAGAAATTGTGAAAAAAAGTGAATTGAACAAAAGTATTTTCTTCCTAATTATTGTTAGCAGAAGTGGATGCTGATTATAACTTTTTCATCTAAAATATAACCCATGAAATCAGTATGTTTTATGAGCTGGCAAGTCTTATGGACTGAAAAATACAGTTGATACTTACTGCCCTGCAGGGTCCCACAGTGATGTGTTTCAGGAGCTGTTCGGACAATAGTCATAAAGGAGGAAGGGAACAGATAAAAGGAAATATATTTATTGACAGGGAAGGCACGCGATATTTTTAGGTTAAATACATGTACATACCCATCACACAGTTTCCTTTTCAGTCAAAAATGTTCAATTCTTGATGATAGGTCAGTAAAGCTGACTCTGCTTTAATAATTTTCTCCTTACATTCATGCAATTCTTCATACACACCTTCCTGATCTGAAGACTCTTCAGAAGAAAAGAGATGCGTTTCTTCTACCTATGACTTTATCATTCTACTCCTTCCTCTCACACCATTCACTCAACGTGGCCTAACCAACACAACATGCTCCTTTCATAATTGTCCATTACTAGAGTATCCATTCTACATTCTTTCATCACCCAGTCATTTACTGCGTATCTCCATATTTTACAGCAAACATTTCTCAGATACCCCATGCCCTACAAATTTTGCCTACGCTTGCTTTGTCATGTTTATCCTGGAATATGCATGTTTTGCTATCCTACAGCCAAGTGGGTAGGAGTATGCTTTTGTGGTTTTTCTATGATTTTTTCTTCCTTGGAAGTAGATATAATAGGTAAAACAAAGGAATAAGTACTTGGGAAAATTAATATTAACTAAGAATTGAGTAATAGAAGGGAGCTGATAATGGGGACCTTGGGTAAGGATATAAAGAGGAGGCTGATGAAGAGCTTGATATGGAGTGCAAGCGTTTTATGGGGTGGAAAAATGTGGACTCTGAGAAAGGAGGACAAGAATAGGCTGCAGGCATTCAAGATGTGGGTATGGAGGAGGATGGAGAAAGTGCAGTGGACAGAAAAGAAGGCAAACAAGGAAGTGTGGTGGGTGAGGAAAGGAAACAGCTACAGTAAAACCCCTAAATTGCACTTTTGTAGGGACCCTAAAAAAAAGGTTCAAATTGCGGGAAAGTGCAAATTGCGGGAAAAGTAGAATTTTCACTTCTACAGCCATGTTCCTTCACTGGAGTAAGGGTAAAAATAAGAAATAGACTGATAAACTGAAAAAGAGCAGTGTCATAATTTATTCATTGAACTAGCTCTTCTCATTAATTTATATACGATGAAAAAAAAGACATTGAACACCTTAGATGAATAGAAATGTGAAAATTATTTTTCTCCTTCATTATTGATACAGAAAATAAGGGATTACTACATATCGCTCAAAATCAAGATCAAATTATAATAAATAAATAAAATATTATAATAAATAAAAGTTACAGAAACAGCTTCTTAAAAATTCACTTCACTCATGGTAACTGTGGACCCTATCCATAAATAATAATAATACATATATTAACTTCAGAAAATAATATTTTTGAATCTATCCAACCAACCATTGGATGTTGTGAAATTTTCAATTCCCAATCTTGTGGCGATTTGCAGAGCTTTTTCTTGTATGATGGCACCGCATATATAGGGATATTTGAAGACCTAGCACTCAAAACCCGCTCTTTAAGTAACCCTTCCATTTATCCATACTTAGAATTCTTAACATATTTTCTCTTTTTAGACAAATTACCGCACTGGTTGGCTTGTTTCAGAATCCCATCGCGATTTCTCACAATTATAGTATTTAATTTAGAGATAGGCTATCGTAGCAGTTTCGCTAGATCGACGCGAGTTCCACCATGAGAATCGACTTGTTCTAAAACTTCAATTGTCTCCTTGATTGAAAAAGTCCTTTTTCCTCCTCGCTTTTCCATTGCCAAGCAGGATAAAATTACGCCCCAGTTTAGTTGAGGATAACTTAACAACACATGAGAATCTGATCAGCCGTGATGTTTGACTACTCCAAACAATTGTTCAACTAAAAAATATACTTTATGATTCAGTCTAATTAAGGTACGATAACGAAAGTTTAATTCATTTGTAGCCTATCCTAGTTATAACTCGGGAATCGAGGCAGTGCAAATGATCTGTTGTCCACTAGTACGAGTTCTTTCATTTTTCATCATGTCTGGATAAGAATCCATTTTCATTCTCCAAAGTTTCTACTTCGGTAAAAAATGAATACTCCTCCGCAGGTTTAATTACATTGTATAAATTACGTAGTTAGCTCCTAGCCTTACAATGTATTCATTTCATACCTTGTATCATTTCCTGGCAGATTGACGAGTTGACGTAGTTCCAATTTCTGCTACGAGTGGCGCTGTAAACTATCCCCGCCAAATTCAAATTTTTTCTTCAAACAGGTCCTATTACTGCTCTCTTTCGTATTTTTTCCGCAAATATGAGCAAGACAAAGTCAAAAAGTGTTTAACAAAGGATTATATGCTTAAGTAATGGACTTTGAAAGTTAAATTTTATTTTGATTGAGCGCGTTGTGGTGCAAATTGCGGGAAAACTGAAAAATGTAGCCTAAATTCGGGGTTCTGCATACATTGGAAACATAGGAAATGGAATGGGACTTCGTAAAAGTGGTGTAAATTGCGGGAAAACGTAATTTCCGATAACGCAAATACGGGGTTTCACTGTATATTAGATTAAGAAGAGACAAGGTATGTAGGTGGTTGGAGGGGGTAATGAGAGGTGAATGGGGTTACTTAAGGTTACAATGGAGTGGAGGATGAATATTGGGAAAGGGGGGTAGGGGAAGCAAGAGAATAGGTATTATGGATAGAGTAAAGTAGGATGTATGCTGAGATGAAGAAAGAAATATTATTGGTTGAAGGTGTTATGAAAAAGTCTAGAGGATTTTTCATTACTTCCATTAAAACCTACGTTAACCAGTGGACTACCAAATAGTAATTGTAAGGATACTGTGTTAAGTGCCTCTGTCCATTATTGACATATAACCCTTTTTCTGCTAGATGCCCATTGGGTTGGTTGTTTATCTGTGGAAGGCGACCGACAACAGAAGTCATTTACTATGTTGAGGACAGGTGCTTAAGTTGGTAAGGGAAGGGTTATTGGAAAAATGGAGAACGCTAGAAACTCTGCATTGGCATAAGCCTAGTCTTAAGAAAAGGCACCAATGGGACCTCAACCCAATGGTCTGATTGTGAGTAATGCACTCCAAGTGCTTTCCACATGGGACCAAAGTTAGGATCAAAATGCCAATGAAAAATCTCTACCACAACCAGATTTTGAACCCGAGCCCTTGACAAGGGAAGGCAGTCCTCAAGCCACCTCACCTTCCCGATGCCGCAGGGGGGGTGATATATGATGGTTAATATGCAAAAATAGCCATTGGCTGATATACTGGCTGGTATTTTGATAGATATTAATTTTTATTTGTTAATTTTATTTTCCTTCAAAATGCAATCTCATTGCATTTTTTTTCACTATTTATGTCCTCAGTTCCCAGATGTAGGGGTGCCAAATCTTTGAAAAATTAGCCAAAGTGAAATAAATAATTACCTACTTTAGTTATTAAAAGTGTAAAAAGGTAAAACAAAGGAATAAGTGCCAAGAATGAATACTAACTATTCATAATGTTTGTTTGGTTTTATTTATTTGCTCCAATTTTCAATGTGTATTTGAAAATAATTTACTTTTATTAATATTTAATAATAATAATAATTTTTTTATTGTTCAGTCGGTCCAAAGAATAGGACATAGAACATAAATAGCTTTAGTTTTTAGTCAGCACCCCAAGTAGCCAATAGAAATTATTTAATAGTAATTATTAGTATTTAATAATTTACAAAAAAATATTCTTTTGAACAAATCTGGTGGCAAAATTCTAGATTCTGGCATAAATAAAGCCAGAGACAATATGCTAACACAATATGCATAATGATAAATGCTGGATAAATGAAATTATTTCTCACTTTGTACATTCCACACTTTTATATTCTTGTCGACCAGGGTTTCAACATCATTAATGTCATTATGAAGGTGATGATGATGATATCCTTGATAAAGATAATGATATTAAAGGTGTCTTAAACCGTGATTGGTAGGAATAATAGCACTAAATGTATAAAGTGAGAAATTATTTCATGTAAGTCAGCTCCACAAATTAAAGCATAAAACACAAACTGTGGATATTTTCTCATCTGGTTTTAAAGAAAAGGATAAATTCCAGGATCAAAGTTAAATTTTTGTGCTGAAGGTCATGATGTAATTGCTTAGTGAGTAAATTGCTGATGAGTGAAGTGCCTTAGGTGCATTGAATTTGAGGAAAGTTAAATTATTGTCAAAATTAAGTTTTCCATTTTGCCATTTATTATAAAAAGGCATCAGTTTTCAGCCCAGGTGAGATCATATTCACAAAAGAATGGAAGTTTTTCTGGACACCAAATGTCATTAATTCCTCCATTGCGATGGACTGAACCGCAGTCCTCTGCCTTATTGAAATCATCAGGTTGACCTGGGTGTGACCACCGAGTGAATCCAGTGGACTGGAGAGGTTGACCTGGCAGAGAGAATAAATGAATCAAAAGTAATGATTGCAACACTTATTTCAATCATATTCAGATGATGTTTTTACATAGAGAATATGCACAAGTCACATCGCCCTATTCTAATGATATTTTATTTCTCCTTAGTCAAGGATAAAAATGTCCATGAGATTTTTTACCGCAGAGATTTCTATCCTTCACATCTATTCAATTAATAAAGGTAGCGATTGGGTAAACCTCAATATGTATAAGGATCAATATTTATAAGCCTATTCTAATGCAAGGCTACAAGAGAACCACAGTGTTTCATCAAAAGATAGTGGAGGAAGGACAAAAGCTGTGCATAGAGTGCTCTCCAAATACATAGCACCCCACCTAGGAACAATGTAGGGTCATAAGGGTGAGGCAAAAATTCAGGGAATCAACACATGTTTTTAAATAATTACAATTTTGTTTTTTTAAATACTAAGAATTTGCATATTCCAATAAAAGGTAAAATAGACTTAGCAATCTTGTTTTCTACATGATGAAATATTTTTAGTCAATTTTTCATGCTTAAAATATGCATTATTTAATAAATATTCTCAGTTCATAAACCAAATGCATTTCTCTGAACATGACACCTTTTTTGGCATGTTTTTTTGGTAACTCAATGTAACAAGTTCAGCATTGTGTAACCCAAATAAAGTAGATGTTTCATAAGCATTTACAATTACCTAAATGTAACAGAATTACTTAAAAAGTTCAGGACTTATTCTTTTTGATTCAGTCAGAATCTTCAGGATAGTCCCACTTTTTCAGAAGTTATGGGAACCTTAAACCAGAGTTACAATGAATAAATCTCCATCTGGGCTCAGATCGGAACCTGTGGGCTTGGAATGTGCAGTATAGCAGAACCCGCATCATGGGCTGAAGTCAGTAGAACGTGCAACATATGCATATAACTGGAAACATCTTTAGCAACCACAACAAGCCTTCTTTATTCAGCCTTCAAATTGATGGTTTCATGGAGGTTTAAGCAAATGGATGATGACTTTATGCATGAAAGTAGTCTATTTGTTCCTCAAAATGGCCCAAACGACATTGTGCTAAAGTAATCCTATTAAAAAGGCAATGCTTTTTGTGAAATATTTTCAGTTCCTTTGTACATACATATTTATCTATAATTAGATCATGGGCCCCCAAACTTTTTATCCCGTTGACCCCTTCATAGAATCCCTCTTATCGACCCCCAGATTAAGTATTTAACAAGACATTAAATCATTTTTTACATTTCTGATGTTAAGCAATAAGGAAACATGCATATCAACCCAACGAAAGAATTTATAGTTCCCATATCTTATAAAAGCCACCCAATAACATTAATAGAACCCTGTGTCTGTGTGTGAACTTTCGACCCTCATATATTAATCAACCCCTGGAGAACTCTTATCGACCCCTTGGGGTCAATTACCACTTTGGGGACCACTGAATTAGATGATATAAATTTAGGCAAAAGATATGAAGAATTCAAAAGGGATATTAACTTGGAATTGGATAGTTTTGAGAAGGAAATATTGGAGAAAACACTGCAAACTCTAAAAAATCGTAATTATATATTGTATTCTTAGTACGTAGTAGCAGCAGCAGCACCGTCAATGGCAGGGCCCTCGGCCCAAAGAATAGAGCGCTGTAACGGTGCAACTTGAGTCCACCTCTTCAGCGTTAATGGCCGTGCAATTGCACATAGGGGAAAAGTGACGATTCAGAGTGCGTAGTACCATAGAGTAAGTATATGTATACTTACTCTATGGTAGTACCTAATATTATCCCAGATATGCTCACCAAAAATTGTAAAAAATTCTCCTTCCTTGAGTCGATCATGAAATCCAACGAATGCCCATTCATGTTTGAATGACCCCTCTGGATGCCTGGCAAACATGGTTTGTAACACTTGGTGTTCAGCTTCTGAGTTGACTATGGCTAAGTGACCACCTTCCATTGCACATTTTGATGATGCATCTTCAAATCCATTTGCCAATGCTGTGTGAAATTTGTAATATCCAACGCCTGGAAATAACTCATAATCTGGAGGTAGTGGTGGTGGAGCTGAAATTAAATTTGTTCGTATGCCATTTTCAATTTCTGTCCATTTCCTTTTCTGTTAATTGAAATATTGCTTACAATAATCGTTGAAATTGTGTATGTATGTGAAAACATTTTGCCTGGGAAAATGAAATTAGTTGATGGCTATATTATTAAACATTTTCTATATAGTTATATAACTATAGTTACTACTATTAGGTACTATTATAGAACTGTAGAAACAATTATTTTACATGCGTTAATTGTATCTGTGGTGAATCCCTTCCCCATTGGCTTCAACCGTCACCATATCTGTTCCACATAAAGGCAATTTCAGCCATAATTTCTTGCTGCTCTCCCTCCTGCTCCTGCCATTAGTGCCTACTCAGGGATTGTGGTGTACTGCATATAATAAACTGGCAAGGACTGGGCCACAAAAAAAAAACAGAAAATACCAAAATGCCACCCCACAAGCTGCATTTTTCCACTTGGTAGTTGTGTGCTAGGAATTTTACTTACTACATTATCTGAGGGTCTCTCCTCAGATTTAGAAATACATTTAGTATTAACCCTTTTAGTGCCAGCCTCTTTTTCCTGGTATACGCGAAAAATGCCACGACTTTTTTGACGAATTTGCACGTTTGTACTAAGAAATTTATATTAATCTTCATACTTATTTTTAATAGCTAGTTTTTTTTACATACAGTCTAAATACTTTCAGGTATGGTAATAAAGTTCAATTATGTTGTTATCTCTTATATAAATCAATGAAAAAAAAAGTAAATTTTAAAATTTATTATTAAAAACTTTAAACATTTACATTCAGATTTGAATATTTTTTATTTAATAATTTTTTACAGTATTAATTTTGTTAGCATTAATTTCTACTACTATTTTTGAGCTCACCAACAAATTTTTATGTTTTTAACATTAAAAAAACAATATTTACATTGATTTTACCTAAATGTCCCATGCGTGAAAAATGCCACGGTTTATTGACGAATTTGTACGTTTGTACTGAGAAATTTATATTAGGCTTAATACTTATTTTTTGAAGCTAGTTTTTTTTTACATACACTATAATTACTTGCAGGTATTATAAGAACGTTCATTTACGTTGCTATCTCTTCTATAAAGTTATGAAAAAAATGTAAATTTTAAAACTAATCATTAAAAAATTTAAACTTTTACATTCAGATTAGAATATTTGTTCTTAAATATATTTTGACAGTATTAATTTTTGTTTGCATTAGTTTCTACTACTATTTAATAGATCACCAACAAATATTTATGCTTTTGACATTATATGTTAAATAGCAACATTGAATTTACTAAAATGTTCCACACACAATTTATCACGCGCACTTATGTTCAGGATAGCATGCACCATGAAGACCTTTTTCACATTTAGCACACACTGTGCGGCTTCTTCTTCGCTTCCCTCTCCCTGTTTCACACCTTTTGCTGCATACACAACAGTCCTTCTCCTTTTTTCCAGGTAATGTTATTAACGGCTTCTTGTCTTGTGTCACATGTTCCTCCGATTTACCACATTTGCTATTTTTCTCTAGGAGCCATTCATTCCCAAGATCTTCAACAATACTAATTGTAAAATCCAAACGAGACATGGGGCTTTTCTCAGAGGGGAGGTTTTCTTTATAAATTATGTAGCTGTTGAGGAGCATTCGCGAAAATATGTTGAAACACATTTTTTTCCAGTATTTCACAGCCCGTCTCTCATCAAGATACGTGTACAACATCATATCTGATGTGTCTATTCCACCCATGTATTCATTGTACGATTGTATAATTGATGGTTTCACTACCTCTTTATTCTGACCTCTACATTTTCTTAGGTGTTTAGTGTTTTCTGCTTTTGATTTTGTCGATAACAATATTACTGGAAAACGTTGTGACTTCTTTTCCCGCACGGCAGCTGTGAGAATAGGGCCTTGGCGGAAATACTTCCTAACTCCTACAGCAAATTTTTTTGTCAGTTGTTCTGGTAAATATTTCCTACTTCTACGAATGGTACCAGTAACATAACAACCTAGCTTATACAAGTCCTTTGCCAGTGGAACAGACATAAAAAAATTATCCATGAAAATATGATAACCTTTTCTAAGATAATTCCCCATTTTCAATAATCTAATCACTACACTATATCCTAGGCCGTTCTTTTGGATTTCAGTTTTATCTTCTTTACATTTTGCTCCTCTATATACAAAAAATGCCAAACAATAGTTAACGACAGAGTCGCACATCCAAAATTTTATACCCCACCGATGGTGCCGCTTATTTGGTAGATACTGCAAGAGTTGTGTGTGGTTCTTTGTTCCAACCAAGCTCTCATCAACACTCAACTGCATGTGTGGAGTATAATGGTGTCTGAACAAGATGTTGGCATGATCTATGAGGGGTTGGATTTTGGCACATGGGTCATATCCAGGTTCACCGGGTCGAGCAAGATTTGAAGTATCAGCTAGGTGGAAAAATTTTAACATCAACTGGAAACGGTTTCTTGGAAACATTTCATGGAACCATGGGAGACATTGGGATCTGTGAGAAAACCAGTATGAAGCTATTGTTGGTCGCCTAGTTACACCCATATTTATTATACAGGCAATGAAGCCTTTCAGTTCAGGTAATGTTATATTTGTCCATTTACGTGAACGAGATTCCGGAGAAAGATTTGCACATGACATGAGAAACTTATTTGCATAAGCATTTGTTTCTTTCACCAGTGTTTTCAAAAGAGCATTGGTAAAAAATAAATAAAAATAACTAATCGGAGCTGCAGTAGGGGGAGGTGCATGCTTTGGTCCTGGTAGCTCAAGATACTCACAATGGGATTTGGGGGGGTTATCACTGTTCTCAAATACTTCCTCCCAAATATCTTCCCCGGAATCAGAAACAACTTCTCCTCTCTCCGAATCTTCAGACAAAGAACTCTGGGAGGGAGATATTCTTCGTTTTTTTGCCGAAGGTCCTCCAGGACGGATAATTGAGTCATCACTGCCTGATGAACTGATATCTTCATCGTCGGTTTCCAATGAAAACTCGCTGTCATTGTCAGATGATTCCAATAGCACACTTTCAATAGTCTCTTTTTTTAAATGCTTCGCCATCGTTGCTTGCAGGATAAAAAATATCCTAAAGATAAAAGTTACACATTACATAATTTTTCGTATTCTAATATGGTAAATTATTATGTGAAGATCTTGAAAAAATTGTGGAATTATAGTTAAATTATATTTTTAAACGAATTATCTTACCTTTTATTACTGGAAATCCTTAACGCCTGAAATAAATGCCTGAAAGCACTTTTCAGCCCGAAGAAAAGCGCCTTTGGCGCGTCAACACACGACCAAAGAAGAGAACTCACTGCTACGGTCTTTCCGATGCAACACCAAAAGGGCTACTGCCATCTCCCATGAAAGCCCATGTCACAGCGAAGATCAAATGTTTCATTATCATTGAGATGCATAATAATGTGAGTCATCGAAAAAGTGTTTATGAAAAGAGGAACCAGCTTGATAGTGATACAAAGACGGATGATACAAAGTCAGCTTCCGTAGATATTGCCTACACTAAAAAAAAGGCTCCGCCAAGGGCTACTTCGGATAAAGTCCATGGGACAGCGGAGATAGAATGTTTCATTATTATTGAGACGAATAATCATGTGAGTCATCGGAAAAGTGTTTACGAAGAGAGTAACGAGCTTGATAGTGATACAAAGACGGATGATACAAAGTCAGCTTCCGTAGATATTGCCTACGCTAAAAAAAAGTCTCCGCCAAGGGCTACTACGGATAAAGCCCATGCGACAGTGGAGATAAAATGTTTCATTATCGTTGAGACGAATAATCATGTGAGTCATCGGAAAAGTGTTTACGAAAAGAGGAACGAGCTTGATAGTGATACAAAGACGGATGTTACAAGGTCAGCTTACGTACGCTAAAAAAAAGGCTCCGCAAGGGCTACTACGGAGAAAGCCCATGTCACAGCGAAGATATTTTGCTTCCTTATCATTGAGATGAATATTCAAGTCAGTCATCGGAAGTGATTACGAAAAGAGGAACGAGCTTGATAGCAATACAAAGATGGATGATACAAGGTCAACTTACGCAGATATGGCATCCGCTACGCAGTGAACTCAGGTACACTACAATGCAGAAAACACCATATATTCTACTAGCAAAAAAAAACGGACATGTATTTAATTATCATGATAAAAATTAGACAATAATAATAAGAAAGCATGACAGATACTAAAAATATGTCTACAAACCCAATGAGACACACAGAAAAGAAAAGGCGTGAGCGTAAAAACTCCCGGCCGATAGATCGGCCCGTGGCATTCTTCGCACATGCCCCATGGGCCGATAGATCGGCCCGCTGGCACTAAAAGGGTTAATATGTTAATATGTGTTCCAGGATAGCTATCTATCGTCTATATTTGAGGCAGAGTGGAATAGCCTCTGTTGTTAAAAGGTGCAGTGGTAGTCCATTGAGTGCTCAGTAGGTACTACTTATTGATCTAGTTTGATAAGCTTGCACTGAACAATTTTTAGAGAAATATTACATGTTATTCTGAATAAAATTGGAATATTGGATTATGTAAAAAAAAAGAAAAAAAGAAAAAAACTTAAATTTTCTGAAAAGAGAAAACTTAAAAACAGCTAGAAGATATTTCCAAAATTAGTGAGAGGCCTCACTTTTGGAAGCATGCTAGAAGCATTATTATTAGGACCTGTTAATTCATTTCATTGTAATTAATGGAAAAAATATACATCCCAAATCAGAGAGAATCTACTTTCATAGAATCCTTGGTGCTGTTATAGACACCTATAGGTCAACAATCCCAAGGTATTTATGTAGATCTGGGTTGAAATAAACTCTAGCCTAAATTTTTTGAGATGGAAGAATAAAAATAAGTGCTTACCCATAAATGTGGCAATCAGTTTGGCGGTCTGCAATCCTCCATGCTCAAAGTTTGATTGAAGCATGTTCAACTTCCACTGTTTGGGGACTTTACTCTCCTCATTGCTCACTATTGCTTGTGCTATGTAGTGGCCTGTTTGATTCTTTCTGCTTGATATAGTAAGAGACAGGGTCTTATTAAACTCCATACTGGACGCTTCTTGAAAATACATTACAAATATTACACAGAGTACTAAAAATGAAGGAACAGATGTCTTAGACATTTTCGTCTGCTCTGATCAAATGTCAACTTGAAGAACTGTGCAAAATAAAATTTCTGGATCTTTTATAGTGGGAAAGAGGGGATAGAAGGTTAACCTCAACATCGGTAATATATGTCATGATGACATTATAACTGGCTGAGTTTGGTCTTTCTGATCTTTAACCTTATTTTGATAAATTGTTTCCCAATTTTGTGGCCTCGGATCAAACCACCAATGTCTCCTGATAAAAAAAATAATTCTCTTTTAATCACATTTATGGTTTGCTCTGTGACCTAATTTAGAACTTAAGAAATAAATTGGGAACTTAAGAGAAAAATATTTTTTTAAACTGGTCTCAGAAGGCATCTCAAAATTGATGCGCCTTGTTGGCCCCAGTAGGACCAAATAAATGTGCTAGGATAATATTTGCTAAGCTAAGACATGAATTTCATTTCTTTTGTCTTTGTTTTTTGTATCATTGAGCCTCTTCTGATTTGGCTCTAGGGTCAATGCATTTTAGATAGGAAGGGTGGTAATGTTCTTGTTATTTTTGTAAATTTTCATTTTCAATTGAGTATTCTACCAGCTGATTGGTAGGTTTTGGACAATCGTTATTCAGAAATCCCAAATTCTCATGCATCATCGCACTTTCCATTGGCGTAGCTAGTGATTTTTCCTGGGGGGGGGGGCAGCCATCCAGCTGATCAGCACCACAAGGTGTCAATTTCGCTAATCCGATTAGATATCACATAACTTTTTAGTAGAGTTGACTAATTTTGGAAGTAACAAAGCATTATACTAACTAAAAATGGTTCTAAACACGACGAAACGCAAAAGTCTTAAACAACTAGTAACTAAGCAGTATATTTCTTCAGTACTGCTGATTTTTCTAGGGTGGGGAATGAGTTTTGTAGAGTGGGCCCAGATTCCTCTCCTCTCCAACGATGCATCTTCGTTTGTCTTCCTTACCACCCAGCTCACCCTCTCCATCATTCACCAAATCCACATCTCAAACTCCTCAAGTCTACATACATCCTCCCTTTGCAATGACCAAGTTTCTGGACCATGCATGCCCACCCTCCATCTTAGAGTTTTTACCAGTCCTTTATTTACATCTCTTCTTAGATCCCTTCATCATTTCCCTTCTCTTTGAAAATGCTTCTTTAGCCTGGGCAATTCTACATCTTGGGTCCCTACCACTAAACCCATTCTCCTCCAAAATACTACCCAGGTACGTAAACAGCTCAACCTGCTCTATTTTGTGCCTTCTAGAAGTAAGAAGTAAGCCTTCTTACTTCTAGAAAATCTCATCGCTTTCGTCTTCTTATGGTTTATCTTCATCCCATACCTTTTGTGCATTCATCATCGATTGTAAACCCTTTGCTGACTGACCAACCAATGCTTGATCATCTGCATATCCCTCTGATTTTATCAGATCCCCTCCTACCTTTGAATAATTATCTGATCTGGCCGCACCTATCCTAGCGTATGATGTTGGTGAAGTCTATTCGGATTCTCCACCGATTCTCACTGTGCATTTCTGCCAATTTTTGGATGTATAAGTTGTCTATCGTCATCAGGGCAGTTGCATTTATCATCTGGTTGTATACACTAAGCCTGGGTAGAGATGGGAAAATTACCATTGTTTTCATCTGAGGTAAATTACCACCGTAAATTACGGTAATTTTTGAAAATTACCGTTATTTTCCAGTATTTTTTAGTTTTAAGTATTTGACAGCAATCGTATGGTTAAATAAGAAAGCCAATAGCAATAGGAAGGGAATATCTATGTTTAAACCATACCTAATACAACATAAATCTATTTGAAATTTTTAAAATTCTAAAAAGAACTACGGTAGAAATATGCAATTTGGCTTCCTCTTGTTAAAGTATGAGAAATTTTCAAGAAGATAATTCTAATACATTATTCGAAAATGATATAATTTAAGTAAAATATTCCAAAAATGAGTCTGACATGCCTCAATTTATTATTAAACACGTAGGAAATGTGAACTTGGCTTAAAAGAACATGTTGGGAATTTATCTGTTTGAAAAACTGTCTCAAACATAGGTGAATTATCAAGAAAATTATTGTAATTTTCAAGGGGCACGGTAAATTACGAAAAATACCACGGTAATTTACGAAAATTACCGAGGTGATTTTCAAAGTGGCCCATCTCTAAGTCTGGGGTAAGGTGTCATCTGATTCATTGGCAGTTTTCCACCTTTTTCTGCCCTCTCGAATGCTCCTCAGCACTGCGTATCTTTTCCTGGGTAATTCCTGGAAACTTTACTAGTTTCCATGAATTGCTGAGAAAGCATCCGGTGTCACTGCTGATAGTGCCATTTTCAAGCTGGATTTCGACGGCCTCCCTTGTCATTCTCTCCCAGAACTTGTTGATGTCGCAAAAAACCTTTGTCTTATCCTAGCAAATGGCATGGTCATGGGAAACTCTGTGCTCTGCTATGGCCCATTTTTTAGGCTGGCCAAGTCTGCAATGCCTTTGGTGTTCCTTGACTCTCATAGCATTCATCCTTCCCATCTCTCCTATCTACACCTGGCCACATCTGGTAAACTCCAGGTGTCAGGAGGCCGCAGGGGTCCTTTGCCGTCACTAGTTGGTTCCTTAATTTTGACAGTGGACGGAAGTATGTGTCAATGTCGTGTCTCTTCAGAATTCTGGATATTTTGTGGGAAACTGTGGAGACAAAGGGTAGCCAGCCCTGGCGAGCGGTTTTGGTTGTTCCTCCTCCATATCAGTGTCCTGTGGAGTGAAGGCCCTTTTATGAGCCAACAAGATGTCCCTCTCACTGTAGCCATTTTGCCAGAAAGTCTTCTTGAGATGTGATAGCTCCTAGGGAAGACTTTCTGTGTCAGCTATGTCTCTAGCCTGGTGAATCAATGTGGACAGGACCACCGATCTCTGGGAAGGGTGATGATGACTGTCCATTTAGGTAGATATCCATGTGCATTTGCTTGTGGGAGACGCTGTATCCAAGTCTTCCATCTCCCTTCCTGTGGATGAGGATGTCGAGAAAGGGTATCCTGTTGTCTTTCTCAGTCTCCATGGAAAACTAGATACTCGGGTGCTGGTTGTTCATGTACTTCAGGAAATGGTTGAAGGCATCCGGCCTATGTGGCCTTACTATGAAATTATCGACAACGAACCGGAAAAATCATTTTGGGCATTGCCCTTTAAGACCTGACATTTTTTTGACTTGACGCTCTAAATACACGAAGAACAGTTGGCTACCTCCAAAATAATTATCAGAGAGCAATATAGCGGCTATGTGCGGTACTACGTGCTCTTGGGATACCCGCACGATTGTTTGCGCTACGCTTTTTCTACGTCTGAGACCGCAGGAGGGAAAATCGCGAGACATGCCGAAACTCACGATCGTGAGAGTCAGGGCTTAAAGGGATAGAAGGGCTGAGGAGACGGTCTTTTCCTTGAAATATTCCATGAATAGTTGGCGATCATGGGAGACAGTCGTGGCAGGAGACTCCTTAGCCATTCTGTCGGTCTGTTGGTAGAACTCACTGTCATGTTGCCACAATTGTGTCTTATATGCAAAGTCATTGATCACCTCTCTTAACCTTGATCAGCTGGATTTAAAATCGGGTGTATTCGCCTGGCTGCTGGATTTAAATTGATGCATGCCCAGAGCCAGGATGTTTTGGGCACTCACGGCATGCAGTGAAAACATTTAATGGGACTTTTCGGGTACTACACTAGGCATTTAAGGTTCAAAGAGGTTAGTACAGTTTTGCCTTAAACCGGGAAAAACTTCTCAAAGTAGCAACCATTGATATCAATATGCAGAAAGTTTGAATTTTTTAAGGTATATACCTCAGTTTGAAGACTGTTTTAGAATGCAGTTTTTATTGCGACTTGGGAATTTGGTTTAAATACACTGTTTAGAATACAGATATACGTGACTTTGATGTAGAAGTCATTTTGAATGTGGTAGTCGACACTGGTTTGAAGTAGCATCATGGCATCTCCATTTTGTGTCGTAATACTGTTGAATTCCATTTTAATACTGATTTTAGTGAAAAAATACCTGTTTGAACTGTTATTACTGGCAATAATCATAATCTTTATTCATCTGTTGCACAACAGGCATTGTGGTAGAAAAGTAACTGGAAAAATTTCTAACATACCATAACTCACCTGCTCTATATTTACTTTCCTCACACCTATTTTGCATTTTATACAAAAACTTACTTACAAGTTGACTCTCATCACTTCCACCATGAAATACTTGGTAAGTGTTGCTCCAGTAGTCCTCACTATCCTCCTTTTCACTAGGGATAGCCACTTAATATGTTTGGAACCCCTCTAATTATGTGGTTAAAAAGTGACAGATAATGTGTGTTAAAAAATAGTGAGTTAGTGCAGCCAAAATGTGCATCAAAGGCTTTCAAAATTCTTAATTATGCATAATCTTGGTCTTGTTTTGCTGATTTCTTTACTTAGGTGAGATATGAAGTACACCACCTGTAAGAGGTGTGAAGATGGGAGTTACATTAAATAAAAGAATAAACACTTTTATGAACTTTGTGTTTAATAAACAACATTTCAACATTTCTGAACAAAAACAAACCTATTTGCTAGATGACTTTTGCACATCCACATCACTCGTCACATGCAATATTACACAGTTTACATTTGGTTATTCGAACATTATAGCACATACTGACATACATAACGCTTTAAAAAATAGTTCAGTCTTGGGATCTCCCTAGGACAATCTTAATTCTACCACTAACAATAAGCACAACAAGCACTTCTCTATATAAAAACAATATGGATTGGAATGGGGGGTCCTTGAGAGAGCCTTTGAATCACTGAACACAACTTAAACTTACAATTGTTTTTCAAATTGGGGGTTAGGTCTCCATGCATTAAAACAGTATTTTTTAAATCTCTTGCATTTGTATTGCACCTTTGGTCAATAAAAAAACAATAGCATGAAACAACTTTTAAAAATATTAGTCATGAGTTCTCCTTAGGAAAACTTGTAAACCATACAACTAGCACAGCAAGCGTTTTTTCATTCAAAGAAATGGATTGGGCTTTTTCTTACAGAGTCTTACAATTCCTAACAGAACTCGTATATTTTCATTTGTTTGCAGAGCCTCAGGGTCATCCAGGGTATAAATCAAAATCGTTGTTCATCTCCACAGCACCACTGCTCCTCTGACAACCATAAACATCCTCATTAAATCAACATTTCACAGTCACCAAAGTATGAGCACATAATCATTTCAGTATTCTCTGGGAGAAGTCTATTTCTTTTGGTATCAGTACATCTCCATAGGACAAAAAGAAGCCTTCGCAATCAACATTAGATTGTACCTCCAAAATATGTACCTCCAAAACCTGGCTACAAATCACCACAAAATCTAGATATTTGTCCTTCATTGACAGCAAACATTCTTTGACAATATCAATGTCTTCCTCTCTTTTCTTTTTCTTTTTAGTTTTTACCCTTTGTTTTCAATTCCTACTTGAAAAGTCAACCAATAAACCATGTAGGACCATGAAATTGGGAGTTGGAATGCTTGCCAATAAACTTATTTTCTCTTTGGCTGCCCCCAATTTTTCATTATTAGAACTAGAGACCATGAACCGTGGATCAAACAGTATGGCAAGATTTGAGAAATTCTAGGAAGGTCATCAGAAAGATACCCTTTGAGGAGATAATTACATTTATGGCAAGCTGATATAATTTGGCTCCCCAAATTTTTCTTTTTAGTAGATGGCAGGGTATTCAGACTAGCTTTAGTTTTATCGTACAAAGCTATATGCAAATCTTTAGAATTTTTTTCAAAGTTAGAAAAGGCTTTTCACACATCATTTACCCTGGTAAAAATATACCGTGACAGAAGTGTGAACGCAGTGTGCTTAGAATGTGACAAGAGCGTGACTAAAGCTTGAGTACAGTGTCACAAAAGGGTAAATTGGGAATGCATGCAGAAAGCGTGATAGACGGTGTGCGCACAGTGTCCGTACACTGTGTGCACAGTGTGAGGATACCATGTACACAGTGTGAGGACACTGTGCGCACCGTGTGCATACACTGAGACTAATATCCCTCGTACAGTGTGCAGCACATTGTGGTCACACTGTCCGTCACGCTTTAAAGGGAGCACAGTGTGCACACAGTGTGCATACATTGTGACTAATACACTTGCACATTGTTGTCATACTGTCTGTCACGGTTTATTTTCACCAGGGTACTTTGGTATACAGAATATGGGTCATGGGTTCCTGGGGGGGGGGGGGGAACACTGGCATGGATAACAGTTTAGGCTCCTTAGGTAGTGAATAAGTAGGTGTCCTGAAGGTACTTCAAGTGTCTATTTTTCTCAAACGAGTGTTCAAACATCTTTTTGGCTCTACTGTCCATGCAAAAAGTCGAGATACCAGAGTTTGAGGTGTTATACCTCGTAAACCAATAAATCTATTGCAACACAGTAAACTGCTGTTTAAAGATAATTTATATGTCCGTCCAACTGGTTTACTTTGTGATTTTTAGTACTGTTTAAATATTTTGAATGTGAGCTTGTATGTAAAAAGGCACACTTTTGCCGGTACAAAAATGGTAACACCACTTCTTACTCAAAGAACTGCGGAACTGGCTGCGCAGTAATTTTAACGGAGTCACACGCTGATGGTCACACAATTGCGTGAAATTCACAGTGAAAATATCATTCGCCTGGACTGGGTTTCAAGTGGGTGACTCTGTTAAAGTTGCTGTGTGGCCAGTTCCGCAGTTCTTTGAATTTGTCAAAGTTAACACCTTTGTGTTTAAAGTTTCGCTTTACCTCGTGGACAGTAGCACTTAGTGTTCGCACACGGGTACTTTGGCATTGTATGCACGGTACCTGTGAGGACATCTCGCTCCTTAAAGCCTACATAAAATTCACAGTGAGCTTAACTGGTAGAGCACTCGGCGCAAAATCAGGGGGTCTGGGTTTGAATCCCAGTCCAGGCGAATGATTTTTTCACTGTGAATTTCACGCATCACTTCTTACGCTAATAACTTAGAAACTTACCGCTGTATTCACAAGAAATTCGGTGTTGGTAAAGACACAACTATTAAAAGTAAGAATGTTGAAGTAGAATGTTGTAAACATAAAAAAAATATCGGATTTAGTTTATTGTTTGAAACTCAGCTATTTTGGTTATTTGAAGTAAGCTCAACTGTCACTCAGATATCGAGGGCAATGGATTTAAATAGAAACAGTATACTTCTGGCTAAAATGCTACAGGGAGTGGGATGAGATGATGGCAACACGACAAAGAAGCAGAGACCAATATGCACGTCTCGAGTTGATAATGGCAGCATTCATTAACATCTTATTGACAATCCTATTACTGGAAGGTGGAGTGGCTGTGATAAAGAGGACATTAAACTTAAAAGAACCTGTAGTGTAAGAAACCGCATCTATGAAGCCAGTATGAGAAATTGCAGGCCAGCAAGAAAGCCAACGATAAAGGAAACTAATTAAATGGTGAGGTTAGATTTCGCTCATTTGTACCTGGATATGGGCCAATCATACGTTGGAATATCGTAATTTTCATCCATGATAAAACATCAGAGTATGGATATGTTTAGCAATGAAGGACACGTGATTGTATGCTAATACAGCTTCAGTAATTAATAGTACTTATTAGAAAATTTCCCTATTTCGAAAAAAATAATATTCCTCTTGTTTGCCGAAAAATACAACAAGGAAAAATAGATCTGGACATACATATATGTCTGCATTTTTTGGAAGCAATTTTGTGCTGCTGGGCTGGGACCGTTGTTAAAAACACCACCTGGAATTACGTCTGAAGATTACCTCCGTATCCTTCACATTTCCATCGCTTAATAATATGTATTAGTACCAGAATGCAAAGAAATAATATTTGTTCGGGACAACTGTTCCATCCTCAGTGTGCGAAACTCAGGAGATTTTTCAAGGAACATTCACACATTACAGTGTTACCCTGGCCACCAAACTCACCGGACCTGAACCCAATACAAAATGTTTGCGACTCAATGGTCAAGGAATGACATACTATCACTGAAAGGAACCAAGATACCCTGAAAGGCCACATCCAGGAGGTATGGGCATCTTTGGGTCGGTGCCCTACATTATTTCAAAATTAAATGGGGTCAATGAGACAAAGACTTCTAGGAGTCATTGATTGTGATGAGAGCCAAAATAAATACTGATTAATAGTAAACCATGGTGAAAATAAACCGTGACGAACAGTGTGACAGAAGCATAAACACAGTGTTCATAGAATGTGACAAGAGCGTGATTACAGTGTGACCACAGTGTGCCAAAAGTGTAAATTGAGACAAGCGTGCAGAAAGCGTGATAGACAGTGTGACAGTACAGTGAGTGGACATTGTGCCCACAGTGTTTGTACACTGTGTGCGCAGTGTGAGGACATCATGTACAGAGTGTGAGGACATTGTGCGCACAGTGTGCATACACTGTGACTAATACCGTTGTGCAGTACATTGTGGTCACACTGTCTGTCACGCTTTAAAGGGAGCACAGTGTATGTACACTGACTAATACCCTTGTACAGTGTGCTGTGCATTGCTGTCACACTGTCCATCACGCTTTAAAGAGAGCACACTGTGCATACACTGTGACTAATACACTTGCACAGCATGCAGCACATTGTTGTCACACTGTCACGGTTTATTTTCACCACTGTGGTTGGACTCTTTTGGTGAATCAACCTGAAACTTTGTGGAAAAATCTTTGTCTTTTTATAATATTTAAACATGTTTATTATCATCAAAATTTTCTCTTGAGTAATTGGTAGAATGTACATATATCATGATGACAATTAAAAACGATAATGATCTCTTAATACCATGGAAGATTTAATAATATTCAGCATGGAAAAAGTCAAAACCTTTGATTTTATAATGCTGTCCATATTTCCACAAAGTTTCTCCATAATCCTTCATTTATATTTTTAATCAAGAAGTTAAAGAGGCTGGGGTGGCCCAGTGGTGGCGTTTTAGACTCACAATCCGAGACCAAATGATGGTGGAAAAATATGAAAAAAGAAAAAATGTAATTTTTCCTGAATCTCAGAATTTTCCATATCCTGCCCAAACTACCCAGCCCCACTATTGAAAGTCAGCAGTCTCAATGGAAGGCACTGTTGGCACAGATCAAGAAAGATGGGTGTGCTTCGGGTGAGAGTGAAGTTCACAGAAACGGCCGGAGAACTGTGATGAGGAAGTCAATGGGAAACCACCACATTAGTCACCCTAGAAGACGCAGCCTTGGATTCATATGACGTGATGGAATTCCTCCTAGGTATTCTGGAGGTAAAATAATCCCCCATTCAGATCTTCAGGGGGGGACTGCTGGGAGGGGAACATCAGTCAAAGTGGACAAATGCATTAAAAAGTTGTTTTTGTGAGATTATCACCTTACTTAAAATAAGTGATTATTTGTCTATGCACTTTCATTGTGTAAGCAAAGTCAGCAAGTGACAATTTTGTTATCAAGCTACTACTTCTTATCTGTGCAATCACTGAGTGTAAAATTGTTCAATGTAGACTGCAGTTCCATGGATTCCAGCCCTTAAAATTGTCAGAAATATTCCTCTTTGAATCTATAAGCATAAGTGAGTTGAATGTATAGATAGATAAATGTCTAGATTAGGGCGAGATTGAGACTTTAAAAGTCCTTCTTCCATCTAACTCCTAACCCCTAGTATGATAGGTGTGGAAAAATACATATCTAACGATGCCTTCCAGTAAAACTGAACCACAGGAAATCAGAAATTTTATTGGAAAAACATGATTTGAACAAATTTAGTAGAACACCAAAGTAAAACTACAAGTGCAGCATTAATTACAAGGAAAGTACAAGTTGTAAAGGAAGTAAACATTGGTTATGCAATAGCATGGCAGTTTAAAGTGGAGTATTCTTGGCTGGTGACACTTAAGCTAGTTTATGTAGACAATCACATATTTTGAAATACATACTTGCTTATGAAGACTTTTAAAAGCATATTGTAAATGGAAAAAAGCTAATTTTTCTTTGGATTTCACTGATGAGAAGGTTTCAGTTTTCAGCCCAAGAGAGGTCGTATTCACAAAAAAAAGGACCTGGAATATTACAAGGAATGTCATTTAGCCCACCATTGCGAGTTATAGATCCACAGTCTTCATTTCCACCAGCATCATCAGGCTGTCCTGATGCAAACCATCGAGTGAATCCTGTGGATAGAAGAGGTTGGCCTGGGAGAGGGATAAAACAAAATGAAGATTAAGTGAATGCCGTGGAAGGGACTCTTACTTGGCGGAAATTTTTTTAGTCTTAGTAACAGGAAAGTGTGTATAAAGCAGTGCATTAATGCAATATTAGTAGTGATGGGTGGATTCAACTTTTGATTCCTTGATCCTAAAATTCTATGTGAAGAATTGGGATCAAGTACATACTTCAAAAAATACAATAAATTGATTCCAATTCTGGCTGTAACAAAGATGATAACCCCAAGGTGAGGTAACTTAATGTTATGAATCAGTTCTGAGGTTTTGACCACGGATATTTGAAAATTTTTCTTTACTCCCAGGTTTTGACTCATGTGTGCTCACTGGATGAGTACCAGAACATAGAAACACGTAAGAGCGAAGGCTTCCATAGTGGCTGGTAAACATGCTGGAGCTAGTTTTTCTTGAACAGCTGTGTTGGTAGTTTCTAAGGTCGAAGTGACCTGAAGACGCCTCCTGTAACGGAGGAGAAACTTTTATCATGGAAATTGACCTACGCAGCTGTTCCGTAAAAACAAGCTCCAGCATAGAAACATGTAGTGGGAAGAGGTATGTCAGCCATCCTCTTCAGAACTTCCTTTCCCCCTCCCAAATATAGTAGTAACTCGATAATATGGAGCACAAAAATACAAAGTTTCAATTATGGAAAGCAAAATAGTCGGTCCCAACCAAAAACCTAAACTAAATACATGTCGCTATTTGAAAATACGAAGTTTCGAAAATACGAAATTTTTGAAATTACAAAGGTTTTGTCCCTAGGAATAGTTGTAGGAATTGTCCTAGGTCCCTAGGAATTAATGGAATCCATTTTTACAAACCATGGCAAAAAACTGCATCAGCAAAACTCTTTTAGCAGACGTAGTGGGCACCTATCAAATCAGCGTTGCCAAATATGATGCTTCAGACAAGTGAAATTCGTGAAAGATAGTGCATTCCTCTCTCACATATGCGTGCCACCCAGTCATTTTCCACACAAGTCCTCATATCATTTATACCTCGAGTGATGGGAAAATGGTAGCTTGCGCCTTTATTTCTCCTATAGCGCAGTTATGTATGTTTTAACTGTGAGCAGTATTTCCATAATGTAATCAATTCTCTTTAGGATAAAACTCATTTGTGGCACTACATACCACGCTCACTGCTGTGCACTCGGATTGACAACAGTTCAAATACTTATGTGTGTTCAGGGATGGTAAAATGTCATGATAAAATGAGGGGAAATAAGACAGGAATAACTGACATAGCCACTATCCCTGAAAAGTAGTCGATTTCCTAAAAGCCCAGTTTCACCATGAATGAACCCGTGTAAATTGTCACTGCTTTCTGTAAATCGAATGATCATCACTAATGTGACTCTGCTGTTATGTTACTCATATGATGTTGGAACTTACACAAATGTTCAATGTGTCATCTACCAGCCGCACGGCACACATCATGAAGCTGATAGTTGAAATCTCCCCATACCTTACATAGCATGTCTACCGACCTTGGCATTTTGTGGCACACAAGCAAAAGTGCAATAGTGCTATACCTTATTGTAGGCCCAATCATATACCTGTGAATTGTACAAATGATCTAGTATTAAGTAATACTGAGAAGATGTTATGGGTCACTAACTCTTACAAATGTGTTACCTAATAAATGTGTAAATGGATAATTACAACTATGCGAGGACATTCATAGTTGAAAATTACGTAGGTACCTTTCCAAGTATTGGTTGAAAGTTATTATTCGGTATTCATTTTCAAATTGTCAATACAGCAATATCAAACACCTGATAAAATTAACATGCATTATAATAATTTAGTTTCAAAGTATAATTCAACTGTCATTATTGTCCTTGGCCATCATGAAACCAGAAAGAAAATGTTCTCTGGGCATACCATGGGAATGATGATTGACTATATTAAAAATCATTTTGAAAAATCTTACTGGGAATAATAATAATATATTTTTGAAATCTAATTTTTTCTCTTGAATATGCTCACCAAAAATCGTGATGAATTCTCCTTCCTTAAGCCGATCATGAAAACCAAGAAAAGCCCACCCAAATTTCAGTTCACTCTCTGGATGTCTGTCAAACATGGTTTTTAATGCTTGGCTTTCAGATTCCGAGTTCACTATTGCCAAATGACCACCTTCCATAGCACACCTTGAAGATGCATCTTCAAATCCATTGGCTAAAGTAGTGTGAAATTTATAGTATCCAACACCTGGGAATAATTCATAATCAGGTGGAAGTTGTGGTGGTGCTGAAATGAATAGTGAAATAGGTAAAAGTAGGTTCCACTTTCTATTGAAGCATGCTTCACTCTATTAAATGTATTATAATCCCGAGATTAAATAAAAAATAATGAATCATTGTTGAAAAAAAATTTGGATACACCAGTCTGTATCTAGTGAATAAGAGAGATTGATGACTCATCGAAATATGTGTTGGGTTGCATATTTAAAAAAAATTTATCAGTGTTACGCAACCTTGAATTTGTGTTAATGTGAAATGGAGGATATAATTTGATTTTGATGGTGAAGCTCCAGAGTGAGTGGAGGAGGATCGAAGTAATTAATAAAATATATTTTTTAAGCATAAATTAATGACTAGGAGATTAGGGAAAAGTAATAATGAGTGCTCTCTCATGAATTTGTTTTTATTTGTCTTGCCAATAATGTGGCCAAGTTATGGCATAAATGATTTTACATTAAAATGGTAATTGGGTGGAGAATTGTGTCAGCTAAAGAGGTGTTCAATAGGATGGAGATAATGGCATGAAACATGAGTAGCTAAGAGACATTAAGAAAAGGCTATTGAGGAGAAATATAACAAGCATGGTGCTTTATGCTTGTCCATTAATATTGGAGCCTCGAGATGTGTTTGAAGTGTTTGAGATAATTATGGTAATGTAAAGGGTTATGATAACGGTGTGGTGTAAATTCATGACATCACCATATTTTAATTTCAAAACAATGACATAAATATGTATTTTTAGTTATGAACAATTAGAAAATTCAAATAAAAAGAAAAGTAGGCATGGAAAACTTGTTATTGTACATAAAATATTTTGTGTAAAATTATATTCCGAAATATATGAATTATTTACTTGTACATGAGACTTAAAAATCCTCAGTTCTTTTATCAATCACATATTTCTGAACATGATACCTTTTTTAACTGTGCATAATTTTTCAGAGAATAATCATGATATTACAGATGGACATGGCTCTTAAATGATATTGAATTAATTAGGATTGAAGATTACCCATGACAAAATGTAGGTGCCATTAATGTATGTACCAAGTATAGGATTGTACAACCAAAAAGCAGCTAGAATTAAATTAAGTAATAATTTTTATGTATAACAGAATTTTGGGCTTGCTCACTTTAGTAATTTAGGACTTCTTTTTAAATTCAGCCAGAATGCATTTTTATATACCAAAATTCAGGCTAATCCCACTTTTCCAGGATGCATGTCAACCCTAATCTCATAACTAAGGAGTCACATACTGCAACCACGAAAAGTTCAAGATTTTGGTGTGTTTGAACCACTTGTAACAATGTCTTGCAGCCTGATTGGCGTTTTCTAACCAGGGTATTGTCAATCGAGTTGAAAATCCTAATTAGAGATGCAGTTAAAAAAATGGCAGATGATAAAGTTATCCTGAGTGAATTAAACTCACCTCTAAATTTAGAACAAGTTTAGAACCCCTGCATAGGTACACTTGGGTACATGATCAGAATTATCTTGAATGGTTTCAGACGTACCCCTAGTAAAAATTACCTTACAGTGACACATAGTGTGACAGAAGCGTGAGAGAACTATGAAAACAGTGTGCTTAGATTATGACAAGAGTGTGAAAAAAGCTAAAATTGAGACTCTGAAGTGTGCATAAAGAATGAAAAATTGTGTGACAGGACAGCGTGAGGACACTTTTTGCACAGCGTGAGAACACTAGCAATACGGTGTCCCCACTCCATGTGAATGGTGTCCTCACACTGTCCCATCACACTGTTTCTCACGCTATCTGCATACCTACTTTAAAGTCCCAATTTAAGCTATTGTCACACTGTAGTCACACTCTTGTCACATTGTAAGCACACTGTTTTTTTTTTTTGGGCAAGGGCCTAGCCACGTTGAAACACCGGTTCCCATCAGAACACCGAAGTTAAGCAACGTTGGGCCCGGACAGTGGTTGGATGGGTGACCCTCCTCCATACCTCAACCAGGCATGGATGGAGAGATGATACTCCCTCCATACCTATACCGGCAGGCCTGAGAGGCCAGGCCAAACCGGGCCGGTTGGAGGGAGGACATCCTCTATACCTGGTACTGGGGTGAGGCAGGGGGAGGCCAATCCTCCATACCTCTACCGAGGTGCTCTTGTCCCCTGTCTGCAAGTGGCAGACAGGCATGGGGTTGGCACAATGGACCAAGAAAGGTCTAAGTGCCCGGGCTCCTGACGAAGGCCCCCCCAACAACAATCTATCTATCTATCTAAGCACACTGTTTTCACAGTTCTCTCATGCTCTTGGTATGCTTCTTTCACACCATCTGTCACGGTTTGTTTTCACCAGAGACCCTGGGGAAAGAGGATGAGAAAAGACTGGTGGCATTCAAGATGAGGGTATGGAGAAGGATGGATTTCATATTTATTTGCCTCTGAATAAAACACAAATTTGTATGAGCTTCATCTTAGCAAAATTATATGAAAAATTGAATACGGAAAGGACAGATTTGACAAAAATTAAAAAAAAGTTTTCATAGCGTTACAGACATATAAAATTGAATATAGACATGACAGAGGCAAGATACGTATTACATATTTTACTGCATTGTTCCTGTCTATGTATTCTTGGATGCTGTAATAAAGGAGTTATGTGCAAAGAAGTCAACATTTTTAAAATTTGCCTTCTTGTATAAAAATGTTTGAAAATGATCTGGCAGGTTATTGAAAACTATTTTTACAGCAACTTCAAGGGTTTTTTGAAAGGTTGATACTCAGCAATGGTCATTATAGATATTTTTTATCCCTGGGGTTATGTCTGTGGACATTCCCATTTCTGACCAGTGAGGTGTTCTTGTAGCAGGCACGTATAGTAGCGTTTATATGCAGGGGATGGTCATCATTTTATGCCATCAGAAATGTTTCCTATGGGACTCTGTAGCTTTTCATTTCAATATAGTTCTAAATGGATGGTGAGGTAGGAGTAGGATAATTATATTTTTAATAAAAACGCACAACATAATTTAAGAGCATAATCACGGCTTTCTGTCTGCCCAGGAAAAAGCATAGGTGTGGCATTTTAACATGTGGCTAAATCAAGTACAGTAGAGCGCCGATTATCCGACGATCAGTCACTCTACAACCCTGGGGGCCCCTTTCTCTTCCTTTCCGTCCCCTCACCGCATATTACGGCTTTTGTTCGCACTCGCAGCCAGCGACTGTGTACAAGTCAGCAAAATTGCTACAATTTCCCTCATGAAAAGTTTGGCGAGTTGTTGAGGGAGGAATGACGCAGGACACCACGATTATGCTTAACTGAAACGGATATTTATATCTGGTTTAGTACACTTCATAAAATGACTCGCTCGTAAATTGCGCGCGCTCTGTCACGTTGCGTGCCCCGCTGGCCCATCTCACGGAGATCGCGGTCGTTCACCAACTGTTTTTTAAGTTTCTTAATTTTTTTGAGGGTGTATACAATTTTGCTTACCCCTATTCATTGTCCTTTTTGAAGGTTTTCATTTTACACACATAAAAGTTGTAGAATTTTACATTTGGTACAGTTTAGTATAGGTTATTTTTACACACGTTTCATATTTCAAAATAATCACAATTAGGAATTCGGAAATGAGTAAAAGCACATTTTTACATTCATAAATCCCATTACTAGGTTAAAATTGTTCGCATTATAACACTTATTTTTCATTTCATATTTGCATATTTAGTTTTAAAATTTATCATACATCATAGGTTTTCTTTTTACACGTTTCGTAAATCTAACGTATCACAATTAAGAATTTGAAAATAAGTTATTGCAACTCATTATCTTATTAATAAGTTATAGTTCGTATTATTACTGCAGTTATCTACCAACCAGCCTGAGCCGCCAGACAACTCCACGGGGTTGGCGCTACAGTCGGTGAATGAGGGCGTTTAAACGATGTGGCCTGGCGGATGGCCGCTACAAAAAGATTTTCCTGCAGCAGGCTCTTCAATTACGCACATGACAGTGCTATATTAAAATGAGTCTCCTGAATCACTTGTTTGCGCGACCCGGGCGAGCGAGCTGATATTACTTCCGCGGCCGTTTTATATTTGAAAAGTTTCCTCCAGGAAAATAATTGACTCAAAATGTCTATTGTTCTTCGGGAAAGAGGAAGCGCGTCGTGTTACATATTTCGGAGAAGGTGAGGATAATTGAAAGGGCATCCAAGGGAAACTCGGAGGCTACCGGAACTCTGAATAGTTCACTCATGACGACGAATTGTAAGGGCATCAGATTCTTGATGACGATGCTATCATCTTCGCCACCAGAGCTGCGAACACTGCTAGTTCATTGTGCGTAGATGACTTCGATATCGATGAGGAAGGAATTTTAACAATTGATTCAAAACGAATTTCTCTCCGAATCGTGCTGCAATCACCAAAAACGTTGAAGCAGCTCATAGAACAGAAAAATGGCACAATTCTGTACCAGGCATTTTGTGTGTTAGCAAATTAGGATGCCATAACAAAGAAAATGTATAAGCAAATATGCAAAAGAAAGTGGCATTCTTTTAACGTTATGTTGATGAATGCGTGAAATCAGGATTATTCGTACTACCTTAGAGCGTATTAAAGTTTATACTGGCCATTTCCTGTGAGAAACACAGGCGTGCGCACGGGTGGTGCCAGTGGTGCACCGGCACCCCCGCAATGATGATTTCACACTATTATAGTTTATTATATGAAATCATCATTGCAGTTTACCTCACCCGGGAACATCTTGTTAACGTGGCTTGAAAATACAATAAAATTAATTTTACTATCGGCTTTAGAGTGGAAGACTAATAAAAAATGCATAAACGTGTACTTACCCACAAATGAGGCAATCACCTGGAAGGACTGTAATCCTTCCTGCTCAAAGTGAGATTGATGTATTTTCAACTTCCAGTTGCTCGGGACTTTACTCCCTTCATTGACCACGGATGCTTGTGATATGGTGTGGCCTGTTTGGTTCTTTCTGCTTGATATCACAAAAGAAAGCGTCTTATTCAACTCAATGCTGAAGACTACTTGAAAAGAAGTGAGAAACGTTAGCCATAGTAATACAAAGCAAGGAATATTTGACATTATTGTGTGCTCTGATCAGATGACAACTTGAAAAATTACGCTAAAGAAATATTTCAGGCCTTTTATAGCGAATAATAGAACACAATTTAAAGAGGGGGAGATAGTATGCTATCTCTAAGGAGTGTCAATACCAGCCATAAATTTTACGACTACTTTTTATTGATCTTTGATTTTTTAATGTCGCTCTGATCTTTAACCCTTATTATTAAATTCAATTCCAGTTTGATTTAGACGGATCTCACCACCTACATCCCCAGATTAAAAACGATAATGCTCTCGGAAGAGCTCATTCCTCATCCCGTTTGACTAAAAAATAGTTGTCTCTGAATGAGTCTGTATTGCAAGAACTTTCGCTCCATCTCTTTTATGCACATTGGAGGGTTATGAGCTATTAGTTTTACCTTAAGTTGTCTGATCCAAAGTTCACCTTTCCTTCTATTTTTAGTACCTAATTAATTAATTTGATGTAGACAAAATTGAGGTACTATTGTTCTCTCAGTGTCATATAGAAGTTAAGGGATTTCTGAGGGGATATGTTTGTGTTTCGGGCTCCCGTTTGCTTATACGTGTGCGAGAATGCAGTAGATATGAACGATCGGTCAGTCGGCTGAAGTGATACGATCTCTGACGTTATCAAAAGCTACTATGCAGAAACCAGGACTCAAATATCCAATTAGTCTCTATCACAGCACGGGAATATCCCTGCTGCAAATGACAAATCTTTTATTATTTTTTATCGAGAAAAGGCAATCATCACGATAATCGAACAAAACAATGGGTTCAGTTATTTTGGTTGATTCAAATCGTAACCTTGCCCCTTAAACTGTATATTTAATACTAGTTATGCAAAGTTTTTTACTTGGCGAGTAAACCCTTTATCTCTATCGGCGAAAGAAACATTAATGTTGTCCACAATTGTGTCCCCGTAGGGAAGCAAATATTCTGCTAGACTCTGCTCTAGCCTAGCAGACGACAGCAGGGAACTGAAATACATTTTTAGTGATTAATTTATGACGGCCAAGACTTGAAAAAGTCATTCTTATAACGCGGTAATGGCAAATTTACATTTCCCTATTCAGACGACAATCCGTGACGAAATAGCATACTCAGCCTGGCGTGCTTGAATGCGATGTTTTCGTTTATAGTGACCAAGGTCCCTATAAAATATAAGGACCATGATAGAGACAGTGCAATCATGGGCGCCCATACACGGTTGCAGCCCATCCCCACCCTAGCCTCCCGGGAAAAATAAAAAAAGGGGAAGGGAAAATGTAATTTATTTATTGTTTTTGCAGGACAATTTAAATTTAGAAAATTGTTATTCACCTAAGATGTTCCAAAAATATACTCCTGAGACCTCAAATTTACTAAACTTCCCAGGAGATGGCTCCTCGAGGAGCCTCTGATCAGACCCCCCCTTCTTAAACCTATGTATTGGCCCCCCATGGAAATATTGTATGGGCGCCCATGACTGCAATCAAGTTTGAATTCGTAATCGCGAGGAACCAGTAGTTACACCACGCACCAATGATGTGCGGGTTGCGTCCCGGAATTTTATTTTCTTACGGCGCGAAAATAATACGGGTAGCGATTTTCGACCTCTTCCAACTCATTTCCATGTTCCAACTGAAAAAATATCCGTCTTATATTCATGTCCATACGGTAGTTTTATTGGCGTCCAATAGAAGCGTTAATGTAAAAGAAAGCGATTGTTGCTATTTCAGCGGTACCCGGATCACAAATATTCTGTACATGGGCTCCGTGACAACTACTACCACTTTTATATTAGTGGGTTGAGTCGACGATCGTTTCCTCAGAGATGTACAGGCCTGAACACCTGAATTTCGGTCGTCATCTGTTTGTAAATAGTAGTAGCGGTAGTAGTCCTTACATTTTCATTTCCCTTGCGAAGCTAGGGGGAAAGAGTCGAATAGAAGGTTAGGATGGCATGTCAGACTTGGTTATCCCCGTAAATTTTCTTTAAATTAGATCTTTAAGAAGAATCGTCATTGATAGCTACAGAAATTCTAAATGCGCCGTTATAACAGTTAACTTATATTCTCATGAACAGTGAATTGGCGGCTCCAAGGGGGGCGTGTAATTGACCCCCGCCCAAAACCTGGCGTACTTCTTTGTCATAGACCTTAAATTAAAAGCCTAAATTATTTTGTTGCTTCTTTATTTTTAAGGTCTTTGTGATATTTACTTTAAAATCCAGTTAAATTTTATATAATATAAAATAGTTTTTAAAACCGCTAAATGCGCATGTAAATAAAAATAGTTTTGGAATTTGTCCAAACTTGGTGGTAATCTGAAAGAGAAATATGCATTTAGTAAAAACGTTCCCTTCTTAAAAGGCAAACTTTTCTTTCAAACCACTTATAACGCCCCATTTTGCACATAGTTTGTTACGATATTTCCGGTAATGGAATACCCTCCCTTTCCTGGGGGGTATTCCATAACCCAAGAGCCGCTGGTGCCCCCCACCCTCTGGTCTGGAGCCGCCCCTGTAACAGTATAAGGACACGAAACCTAAGGACGCTTATTTCCGGTGAAAATATTTTTTTCGACTATTCTACAAAAAAAACAATAAATGCCTGTCAGTAAAATGAGTAAGAATTTATTTTATAGGGGTGTATGGAATAGGGCCGTCATCTTTTATTTTTGGTTTGAACTTCCCCCTACCTGGAGACGTTGCAGGTATCGCGCCGAGTATTTGTTTTGGTTCGTGGTTAAATGGGGTAAATGCTTTGCTCGTCTTAGTGGAGCTCAAGGGTTGGGTCAAAACCACCGGGATACTCAAGGCCTCACTACTCTGCCTTTTTTTTTCTCGTGACGTCTCAGTAATTGGGCGACTGAGCATACCCTCTCACGCACCGGCTTGACAGGTTTCAACGTGCTCGTTATACTCTAACCCTGGTTCAGTCCTACTGCAGGCACGAAAGTTGTTGGTGTTGGGCTAGTGAGTGAAGATCGAGATATAGTGATTAGAGTGGAGTTTACTGTGTTTATTTATATTCATACAGAATCATTAGTGTACCATCTTGGTGACTAAGTGTTGTGTTCCATTGTGCAGAGGAAATTACGACAAGGATACGAAGGTTTTGTGTTCCAGTTTTCCAGCGATGAAGCTCTGAGAAAGAAATTGATGAACGCCATACCGAGAAAGAATTTTCAACCTACCCAGCACTCTAAAGTAAGTATTTCATAAGCGAGTATATTCTCTTTTGTGCATTATATTATTGTTATGCATAAATATCATCGTTTAACTTTTTAACACAAGTAAAACTTAGTTAGTTTCACAGAACGACCGATTTGGTCATTTGTTCGACATCATCGGTTCCTGATGTTCTTGAATAATCGACGAAACCTGTCGCTCAAAATAGAAATTCAATGGAGCACGTAAGGTTTTTACTTACAATACCTATCATGAAGTTGTACAATGCGTAGCTTAGTAATATTGGTTTTTAACGCTATCTCTGAGCCAAATCATCCTAGAGAGTGGCCAAAAGGGCAATGAGTAGATGAAGAATGATACGTTTCATTATTTTTTCCTGACCTAATTTCGCATTATTAAGAATTATTTTTAGTTAGTATGTTATAACATTAAAACGTGGTGACAGCGTAATTTTTAAAACTGCAATTATTCCTGCAGTCGTTGAGACCCCGATGGGAACCATTGGTCATGCTTGTTATTTAAGGAGAGGGAATTTTAACTCCTATAATATCATGCGGAATAGCTGCTTCTGTTTTCAAAAAACTGAATATGTGTACTGATGCAATAGAATGTGTAAATGTAAATTTTACCTTGTAATTATGAGAATGGCTCTCACTTCAATGGGGAAATGATCAAAAGATACTTAAGTATATTGTTTTATAATTAAGGTCGATGCGGTAGACTTTTTGCAATGGCTTTACAATTGCTGGATGTTCATTGGTCATAAATAAGAATTTGGAGCCCATTCCTCTCTGTTAAGTTTGACCATAGTGTAATCGCTGTTTGAACAATTATTGCGCGTTGCCGCGACAATTCGCTCGAAGATTTGAGCTGAAAGTTTTCTGGACCAAGTTGATCGGGTTTTTTTTCAGAGTGATATTTAAGAATACTGCATTAAGCAAGAGCTCACCCCTAAAAAATCATTGTGAGCATATGCTTGAGAGATTTAATAATCAGTCATGCGGCTGGTATTAGCGATTTCATCTACATACTACCCCGCAAGCCGCCTCAATAGGCGTATGGTGGGGGGTGTAAGGACACCAGCCGTTTACATATAAAAAGGAAACGCTTTAATGAAATTACGCCTTGCATTTATTAAAGTCCCTTATTGTTCGGGGGAAAAACGAATTCCCATACCTATCCGTTCGGCAAAATATCTCTCTTAATTTATCGTTTCTGTCGGACCTGGAAATATAGTGGGGTTCTAATTTTATGTTCTCCGTGTCGCTCTTAAAAATATCTATTCTCAATTGCTCAAGAAATCTAAGCCTAGCGCGCAGCCTCCGAGTCTCTAGCGGTTCCCAGCCTAATTCGTTTAACATCTGTATAACGCTGTCTGTACGCCGGTAGCTGTTTTTGACGAATCGCGCAGCTTTCCTTTGTATTTTATTAAGTTCCCGGATTAAGTCTTTCTGCACCGGATCCCATATGCTCGCTGCATATTCAAGGTGTGGCCGGACGAGTGCGAAATAGCACCTCTCTTTTACTTTTTCATCCGAAAATCTTCCCACAAATTGCTTGACGAATCCTAGATTCTTCAGAGCTCTGCCACAAATATTTCTTATATGTGATCCCCACGATAGGTTCGAAGTAATTGTAACTCCTAGATACTTAACATTATCTGTCACCTTTATGTTAACACCATCCACAGCATATACATGGGGATAGTTGGACGACCTCCGCAAGAAATGTACCGCCGTGCATTTGCTCAGATTAAGTTCGAGTCCCCACTCTTGGCTCCGGGAATTTAACGTGTTAGTTTTGTCAATATTTACGGTGACAAGGTTGCCATCTTTATCAAATAACGAATCTACGGTTGAAGATTTTCCCTGAAGCTGACTCGCATATGACCAAAAAGGTTTCGGATTTTCGTCGAGTAATTCACCGACTACTTTTTTCTTGAAATTTAGCAATGCAGTACGCATTGATTTCTCTGTTTTTGAGCGTTGCGCAGCGTAACTTTCTTTTGCTACAAGTTCCTTCGATTTATTACCTAACGTTATGGACTTATTGAACAAGTTGTACAGCTTTCTTTGTCTCTTTAGGTCCCTCCTAACATTGTTGTTACACCAGCGAGGTTCTTTACGCTTTTATGCTAATGCATCAATAGTCGTATGTACACTAACTTTAATATGGTATAGTGTAATGGATGTTGGTGACTACTAACCCCCTGCCGCACACCCTTCTACATCTACAAAATACCCTGCAAACCACCTCAGGGGTGTGTGGCAGGGGGTGAGTAATCACCAACATGACTTACACTATACCCTAGAGTTAGTGTATAAGTACGACTAATTATGCATTAGCATAAATCGCTAATGCATGTCACGAGGCGAAGCCTCACAAGCATGCACTACTACACTACAATGTCATCACAATGGAGAGGGACCGTTAATATACATGCATTCTACAACTACACAGGTGGACAGAGACTCAAGACCCATGTAGAAAACATGCAAGGCTTGCTGTTAGTATGTACTAGGTAACATATAAGGATTCAAGTATTAGGAGTATTACTACATCTACATCTACAAAATACCATGCAAGCCACCTCAAGGGTGTGTGGCAGGGGGTGAGTAATCACCAACATGAATTACACTATACCCTAGAGTTATTGTAAATACGACTAATTATGCATTAGCATAAATCGCTAATGCTTGTCACGAGGCGAAGCCTCACAAGCATGCACTATTACACTACAGATGTCATCGCAATGGAGAAGGACCGTCAATATACATACATTCTACAACTACACCGATGGACAGAGACTCAAGACCCATGTAGAAAACATGCAAGGCGTGCTGTTAGTATGTACTAGGTAACAGATATGGATTCAAGTATTAGGAGTACTACTACTACTAAGAGCTGCACTACCTAACGACAAACCTAGATAAAAGTCTCATTGGCAGCTGTTATGGTCCCTTATCGTTCGCGGGAAAAAATGACATTTTAAATCTGTTCGTTCTGCAGTCTAGTTCCCTATTTTTTTCTCATGATCTGATCTACCGTAGTATGTCGGATTTCTTAAAATATTATCAACGTCGTCAGAGAATAGACCGGTTTGGTACTTACATAATAGATTGAGTCTAAATTTTAATCGACGGTCTGAAAGCTTTTCCCATCGCAGCTGCTGCAAAAGGTCAGTAACACTAACGAGATTATCAAAACGGCCTTTAACGTATCTTGCCGATCTTCGCTGCACGCGTTCTAACTCAGTTTCCAAGCCTATCTCATAAGGATCCCAAATACTGGTGGCATATTCTAAGTGAGGTCTAACGAGGGAGAATTGGCTGATTTCCCTAACTTTATCGTCGCACTTGCCAAGTACTCCTTTAACAAATCCCAATTTACGATAATCTTGACCGGTAATTTCTCGAATATCTTTACCCCTTGAGGTGGCTTGCACCGTATTTCGTAGATTTGCTTACGTTGAATGATAGCACATAAAGTAATGGCTATGTATTTCTATTTCTTGTTCAATAGTGAACATGATATAGGTAAAAAAGAGATGGTAACTGTTTCCGAAGAAATGTAAAAAAAGTTTGCTTTGGCCTTTTTTCGGAGCAAATAATTATATTGAAGCAAAGCCTGTACCGTGGGGGAGAGGAAGATATTCCAGCACATGAAAATATCACGTTATGATAACATTTTATTTTCCCACCTCATCTTTATTTCAATTGAAGGAATTTAACTTCTCATTCATGTCGTGGAATTGCATACTTTCGGATGACAAATGTCATTACTCGAGCGCAGCTCCTGGGAAATTTTAAGTTAGTACATCATTGCTAATAAAAAAGAAATAATCCGTTCATTGTTTACGGCCATGAGAAAGACCCACGACCAATCGAAGTCCATCCTATTCACGGAAGTATCCTTGTATTTTCAAAATCTAAACGTATTGGGTATGTCAGCATGTGCAGCCTCTTTTCTACCAAACAATCCCTAAATTAACTTCGAAAGTCTCCCAAGGGGATTGATTGAAAATCCAGCAAATAGGCTGAAAATTATTATTTTTGCTGCTGCCGTAAATGTATGGGAGTGTGGAAAATACAGAAATTCCGTAAAATATTCCAAAGAAAAAAAATACCGCAACCCGGGGTCCCTGCCACCGTATGAGGATAACAGAGCTCTGCTGAGATAGTCGTGGACTTTAAGGATTTATGCGGAGGAAGATTTTTAATAGCGTTTTTCTCTCGAACCCCGGCGTATATGGAAGAAAGTCGTAACACTTTTCCCGCATTCTCTCTATAGTTTCAGAAAATAATTGCCTCGTTTGGATCCCGAACATAAGTTACGCGATATCTCCTTGTAAGTTTACATAGTGTGCTCTTGGAAAATAGAGGAGTGTCCATGGATCGGAAGAAATCGTTCGTGCTTGAGTTTTTTACACAAGTAATTTAATTTGGAAGGTGACGGGAAATTACAAAATTTGCTTGCGACCTTCATTCAAAAAGTATTTTTCCATCAGTATTTCCAAAAGTGGGCTGAGTGCTCCAGATTGAACAGCAGATTTGTGAAGAAAAGTAGAATTTGGTTAATACAGCCTATAAGATTTCCTGCCGCTGTGGTAAAATATCTCCAATGTGCTTCAGGTGAGTGCTAATGTTAGGGGAAAATGATAAGACTTAAGTTTGTTTTTTTGCTTACATTTGCAACTAGCTGAATTTTTCATTCCTTGTTTTCTTATGTAACGAAATATTATTATTTATTTCTTTATTTATCATTGTTTTAGGTTTAACAAAGAGCACACCTCGTGGAAGGCCGTCAGTTCATTTTGATAGGTCTAGTGCTAGGTCTAAGCGTAGAAAAGTAATGAAATTCAGAAATTCCACTTCCCTAGAGGAGTTAAGTGTAGCGACTTCCATGGAATTACGCGTTGCAGGAGATGATGCAGCAGCGAAGGTTGTGAAAGAGATGACAACCTCAACAAGAGGAAAGCGAATGCTTTCTAAATGGAGGGCTAAAGACGCTCCAAAAAGAGAGTTCTCGGCAGAGGAGGCTGTTTCTCTGATTGTGACGGCGCAATTGATGAAGAGTCAATATCTCCTCATTCGGGAAACGGCGAAATTTCATGGGCACGATATATATCCAAATTGTGAAAGGGTAAAAGCAGCAAAATAGGTGGCTTATCCGGAAGGGATAATCATTTCAGAAGAAAAGGGAAGTAGAAGTAGAAAGTAGAATTACAGTCTCTGTTTCATCATACAGCTGCAAGAGTTATTTGCATTGAAGGATCAGGCATGGAAATTTTCGCTTCAACGTGTAAATTGACTTGTAATTCATAGATATTAGACATAGGTACCAAATCCTGGTCAAGGAACAACTAGTGATGGAAACACTGCCCGACGCTTTTTTCCAATCCTAAGCTTTCGTTGGAAATTTGCGGAATGTTAGCAATTTATTGCTTTAACAATATTTCCAAAATTGAAGCTCTATGATCAGCATATTACTTGTGGATTACCAAATAATTACAACGCATTTCTGTTTCAACTCTAGGTATTGATGAGGAAATTATTGTAATATTTTCCACAATTTTGAAACCCTATCATCTGGGCTTCAAATAAATCATACCGCGTTCTCTGACTACTGCTCCAGCACTGATTCTCATTATACATATAACGTTGTACCCATGGTATCATATGCCACCTACTGTCCACAAAGTGCTCCTTCATGGAGCGGCTATTGTAAAGGCGTTAGTGCTCCCGATAGGCCAGCTATCAGATAAAGCCCTGGAGTCGAAGCACGAGGACATACGAAGATACCGGGCGCGTCATAAGCGAAAAATTTCGCGATCTACTGGATTCGAGGAACTTTTTCGAAGGGCTCTCCTTACTTCAGATCCGTTTATATCAACATATGATGTTCCAAAAAAAATAAGAAAAATATACCAAAAGAAGCTCGGGACCTCCTTCTGATGGAACTGCCCACCAGTTCTGATGAGGATAGTGACGCGACTCGGATGAATATAATAAATAGTTCAGTGCATTCATACCTATCATTTGTAATTATTTTTTGTTTATAATTTTATATTTTACATATTTCACAATTAAATTCATTGTTTTTAAACTCGTCCTGCTTTTGAATTGATATCTACATTGTAAGTTAAATTAGCTTTTGATACCTTAACGGTTCAGATAATCAATTTTCAGATTTTACCGTCTCCGCCATTTTGTTTATAACTAGGTCTCGGTGCCATCAGTTGGCTTAATATTTCGGAGTTTATATTAGGAGCCTAAAATTATTCAACTGTGAGAAAATCATAGTTCTAATTTTAAAAATGTGGAAGATATGATTTTTGGCCGGCTTTTTCTGATTTCAGCCCACTGTGCGTCATTTCATCCATCGTTTCTTCCCACTTCTTCCCCGTCCATTCTAAGAGATGCCTAAAAAAAGGCTTTTGTGAAGATTTGCACTTCTGCCGTAAATACAACACTATAAAGATTTAGAAAATACTTTGAAAAAATATTCGTCTTCACCGGGAATCGAACCACGAGCCTTTGATCGATAGATGAAATTACGTCGAAGGTCTTTTTGCGGTAACAGAAAAAATGCAACATTCTACGATTATTTATTTGGTTACTAGGCCTTTATGTTTCAAGCAACTCCGTAAATCTGTATGAAAACCTTTTCAAATTTGATTTCAACGGTAATATCGAAAATGCATTCGAATGATAATCCCCCATTTCATTACGTTTTGTCCCTTCTTTTATTTTGTCGATATTGTGTTCCCCGTTTAAGGCCAGTTCCCATTCTTTTCCCTCGTTTTATTACTTGTTAGGGACGTTTTGGCTACGGTGGCAAGGACATTTTCCCGGGTTTCGGCAGTAAATGTCCTTGCCACCTTGATAATCGGTGCCGCGTAATTTTTTTGGTGGTATGGTTAAATGCCACCTTTGCTCCAATAGTTGGTGCTCCCGAGCTGGGGAGGTTAGATTCGAAACTTGGTTCAAGGAGTCCGGGGCAGAGCGAGACGAATCAGAAGGGAGACTCGTGAAGACTGCTCTCATATGCGTGTGTGCGTTAATAAATGTGCGTGATTGGTGTGACCGCCGTCACTTTCAACTTCCCAATTTAATTACATTTCATCCCTTCTTTATTTGTAGCACCCTTCTTTTCTTTTATTTTGTAGATATTGAATACCCCATTCAAGGCCAGTTCCCATTCTTTTCCCTCATTTTTTTTTTGTTCGGAACGTTTTGCCTACGGTGGCACTGGTGGCACGAGCATTTGGTGGCGAAACCCGGGAGGGTTTACTGAAGTATTAAATTTGGGAAAGGGTTGTAACGTATTTTACCACGATTATTTTAACTTGCCCTGTTTGTTTGTTGTTTGTCTGGATGGAATCTTGCTATCGAAATCGAGCTTCCCAATTCCCAATGTTCAATCGAGCTGAAGTTAGCACACTAACTTAATCTGGATGGCAACACATTAATCAGTTATCAAATTTACTAATTATCAAGTTACTCGACTTAAATTAAATGGTTTAAATTTTTTTTATCCTAACGTGACGCAACCCGCGTCACATTGTCTACTCGCAGTCGGCGATGTTGCAATTCATTTCAATTATCATTTTAGTATTTATAGTGAGAAGAAATGCTAATAATTTAAATTTCAAAGAACCGTTGCACAATCTAAGTAAAGGCGAGTGATACCCAGTAATAGTGAACAAACACCACACACACTGGATCAATCCCATTTGAAAAAAACTAGTATTTTAGTGTTATCAATTTTTAAAAATTGCGTGTAAGTTTTGCCAATACCACCTGATAATACTTTTCTCATTTGTAAATACTTTCTTAATGAAATTTCCTTTTGCATATATTACCATAAGCAAAATATTCAAGACTTATTTTCAATGGCTATAGCGATCTCTGCATTAATACATTTGTTTAATACATTTTAGGTTATTTCATAATGTTTTTAGCAGTGGCCAAAACAGCATAACACTGGCACTCAGTGAAACTGAAATAAAAAGTACCTTATACTAGAAGGACCCTCTACTATTAATGAGAGAATTTTCAGTTTAAATCACACAAATTATCGAAGAACATTCGAATTTTTAATGAATATAGAACATTTGAACTCAAGCTAACAGAAATGCTCCAGGGCCCTTACATACATATACTCAACATTTATGGATGAAACTCCTCAAGGAAAATTATGGATCTCAAGGACTTTGATTTATTCATTTCAAGGTTTTAAATCAGAAAACTAAAAAGACACAACAGATTGAGAAGGGCTATATGCAGAATCTATCACCATAAAAAATCGCTTAAGTACTGGGTAAACCTGGGTGTTAACTCGAGATTTTTCTTGTTCAACAAATTTGCAAATGCTTCCACAAATGAAAAAGGGTTGCCCTGAACTGCAGTGCGAAAAAAATTGTCATTCCCATTCGACAATTCTGAAGATCCACTTTCACACAAACATCACTCACCTACCTCAAAGAATCTCTTGAATCTTATATTACCTCATGGTAATAAAGCACCTGATAAATTTTTCTGATGTACATAATGACGGCTGGTCATGAGTTGTGCTTTTTTACCAAAGTTTTTTTTTCATATGTAGTACAATCCATAAGCCTGTATTAGTATGGTAGAATCAAAAGATATTATCTTAATCTTGTCTAACATTCCCAATCACAAAGTTCATTGTAAATCAAATCAGCCTGAGTTTTCACTGTACCTTGAGCATTGAGAGGCTATGGATATCAGAAGTACCAGGATGCAGGACAGGACACTCATATTGACAGGCGATCTACTCTTTAGCATTAATTTCTCACCTCATTGGACCATCCTCTTAGCATAAATTTCTCACCTGCCATATCCCAACCCACACATGGATCCTTGGAGGATATAAAAAACCAGTGGATCTCACTCATGTTGCCTACCATATTGGGGTGCCCATGCCTAACATAAAAATGCTCGGGGCTCGGCTGCCTATGGACATATTGAGCTAATATTTGGTACAGGGTGTTTTTAAGTCATTTGGCATTGAATTGGGGGCATTGTGAAAGATTTATTGGCATCAATCTTTCGATCATACAATAGTATTGTTGGAATGCAACTCTGCTGGAATTTGTTGCCATTTGAATTAAAGTAAAATTTTTTTCCTGGAATGAATATGAGTGGTATCAAAATAAAAAAAAAGTAATATAAAACATAATGATTGTTTGATATTTCTTTATTATGTTCGATATTACATTGAAAATCATTGATTTTGCTCAAAAAGTCTTTTGAACAAATGTGGTGAAATTAACTCTTGATGCTACTAAAAATTAACCCAGGTATGTACAATCACATAAAAACTGAATACATTCATATATTAATAGACACTACAGGTAATTTTTTTTTAAATATTGCAGAAATGGGTGAATTCCAGCATCAAAGTTAAAATTTTGTGTCAAAGTTCGTTATGTGGTTTCTTAGGTGAGTGTAAATCCATTAACAATTGAACTAGAGAAATTATAAGCTATCATCAAGATTCTGTAATTATCTTCCATTCATCATCAGAAGGCATCAATTTTCAGCCCAAGTGAGATCATATTCACAAAAAAATGGAAGTTTTGCTGCACACCCAATGTCATTAATTCCTCCATTGCGATGGACTGAACCACAGTCCTCTGCCTTATTGTAATCATCAGGTTGACCTGAGGATGACCACCTCGTAAATCCAGTGGATTGGAGTGGTTGACCTGACCAGGTGATCAAATGAAATGAAATTAATTATTGCAATACTGATTTCAATCCTTTTTGGATGATATATATATATATATATATATATATATTATGTAGGTACATGCAGAATCGGTGCAAGTCACATCACCCTATTTTTATGGTATATTTTTCTCCTTAGTCAAAGAGAAAATTTTCCATAACATAAGTTGAAAGGTTTGTAAGAACCTCATGGAAATAAAAAATATATCCACCAAAAAATATAACCAGTTTTAAGTACCCAAGCAATGTGTATGAAAATATACAATATAGCACGGAATCATATGAATGATGCAAAATCCCAAGCAATATTTAAGGTGAAGTTAATGAAAAAAGGTAAAGTTAAATGACTTGCTGAACTATAATTGCACATTATCCATGTATGTATTTAATTGCCATCTGAATCTTGCATATATTGTGTATATGCTAGTATAATCCTATATTATTTGACGAATATATATCCTAGTATATCCCATAGTATTTGACGAATCCTATACCTGCCGTTAAACTGTTAGGTCTCTGGAAAATAAAAATTATTATTAAATAAATGGATTCATTCCTTCCATCCATTATCCTGCTTGAAACACATTGCTATGTAAAACCTGTCTTTATTGATTCCATACTAGAAGATCATTTCATTTTCTTGCATAGAAAATGTTTCCACCATGCTTAGTAAAACATTTTTGCCATAATGTTCCTCCCTTCAACTTTGATTATTTGAGGAAGTGGCCTACAGGGAAGATCATTTTCACCATTAAGGACAGATGGGTAGGGCACAATATATAATTTAATGAACTCTCAAAATTGAAATTACTATGAAGTCTTTAGCTCCATTGCCTTGTTCTGTAGGTATTCATCCTCCCACCATTTTTCAGGTAGAAACCATCAGTTACCAGGATTCCTTCACCATATAAGTATGAGTCCAATGAGTTTCATTACAACTTAAGAGATAAACAATACACCTAAATGTTTTTTATATATCCAAATGGCCAATTATTAATATTTGGCTGTATAATAATAATATGTATAATAATTTGGATAATATATTAATCTGAAACCAGCACTCTGGCAACCCTTTTTCCTTCAATCCTTCGAAATGATGGTTTAAAGGAGAGAATGGATGGCCATGAAAGCAAATAGATGGTTTGACTTGATACATGAAGTTAATATCTATTTTTGGCTAAAAAGATCCATCCAACTTGTGCTACAGTATGTAATCCTATTTTTTGAAAGCCATGCTTTTTGTGAAATATTTCAGTTTCCTTGTATTTCTATATATGTAATTATGATATAAAGTTAGGATACATGCATGAAGAATAAATACATGCATGAAGAATTTGAAATGGATATTAACTTGGAGTTCTGAGAAAGAAGTTTTTAAGGGAACTCTTCATACTCCTGAAAATAAAGAAATTATAGGAAGAAAAAATAATTCTTATAATCTATTGTTATTGCAGACTTGCTCACCAAAAATCGTAACGTATTCTCCTTCTTTGAGTCGATCATGAAATCCAACAAAAGCCCACACTGTCTTCAATGCACTCTCTGGATGCCTGGCAAACATGGTTTGTAACACTTGGTGTTCAGATTCTGAGTTGACTATGGCTAAGTGACCACCTTCCTTGGCACATGTTGAAGATGCATCTTCAAATCCATTTGCAAAAGTAGTGTGAAATTTATAGTATCCAACACCTGGGAATAACTCGTAATCTAGTGGTAGTGGTGGTGGAGCTGAAATGAAATTTGTATGCCATTTGCAATTTCTGCCTATAGTAAGTATCCTCTGTTAATAGAAAGATGACTACTAATATCCAATGGAAGTATTTATGTGAAAACATCTTGCCCAGAGTAATAAATTAAGTTTATAACTAATTATTAAAAATTCTAGTTAATTATTTTACAGATTTAATGTGTATAATCTGTGGCAAATCCCCTCCCCATTGGTACCTTACATAGGGCTTGAAGCTTCTCATGATTCCTAGAACTGCTGAGGTGGGAGTAATGATATTACTTCTGGTAGGGCCACCCTTACCAGAATGAGAGAAGGATAGGAGACAGATAAATAGTTACTCAGCTCATGCTTAATCTCTGTTCCTCAGAGAGGCAGTTTACCAATTTTTTTGCCATAGTTCCCTGCTTCTCTCCTCCTGCTCCAGCAACTCATACTAAGGGATCATGAAATTCTGCTGATCAAAAATTGTCGAGGGCTGAGGCTTATAAAAGCACCATCATGCCATGCATGCCACACCTCATGCTAAACAGAGATTGATAGATCTTTATTGGTCCCAGGACAAGTTGTACACATGTATAGGAAAATTCAGTTCCCTAGAAAAATCAGTTGCAATGTATTGTCATGTTTCATGTAGCCAAAAAAATTAATTTAATACATTCGTAATAATAATAAATTAAAGATGTAAGGAACAGTAAGATATTAAAATTATTAACATTAAAATAAATTTTACTTAATCGATATTTAAACAAATAAAATAATATGTTGTGGATATGTTACCTTCTTAGATGACTATATGTGTATATCAGGTATTAGTATGTTTATTCAGTGATAAGATTTCATTCACAAATCTCAGGGTTTGTCCTCAGATTTATAAATGTAGGCATTACCGTGCACATCTAAATGTAATCCCCCAATTTTTTGGTAAAATATTGACAGTAAAAAGTGAGGGGGCTATTTAATTGCAAAAAGAAAGAAAACTACTCAAATTATGTGGAAAATGAAAAATATTACAGAGACAAATGGATATGCTAATATTACTCATTTAAGAAATAGTCCATTTGCTTAAGAAGTTTGATCAAAATTTTTGTCACCAAATTTTTTTTGATTGTGATGCCATTATGTCAACATATAGTAACTTGGCAAGGACATCTAGTATGCCACCCGCAATAACTACGATGTAAATATTTTTCATTATTTACTCATTTCTATTATACTCATTTTCAACGGTGGTACACATTTAAAAAGGGGAGCAACTTTTAGCTCATGCAATCAAAAATAATTGTATGCCATTGCATTTATCTAATTAATTTTTCTTCATGGCAGCTCTTATTTCACTGAGGTAAAGGCATTATGTATTCTGTGGCAATTATGATGGATATATGTAACCCGCAACGGGGTCGTAAATATTTTCCTAACATTAGAACTAACTATTTATATATATGGCTCTCATTGAAAATTTACAGGCAAATCCTTTTATTTAAAGACTAAAAGTAAAATGTAAATTTATAATACATGAGAAAATATGAATTACTGACAGCATTTTTGCATTCATTCCATTTAAGCATGATTTATGCATGCATTTGATAGGTAGAGCTACAAATAAAAAAAAACTGAGTTAGAAGTAATTTGTTAACAAAATTCATGTGTGTCTGTAAAATACACAGACACAAAACATCCATCTTCAGTGCTTATTATCTTAAATTAATAAATGCAATTCATATATATTTACATATGGGATAGGGTCACTTTACAGATAGTATGAATAAGGATACTAAGGCAGGCATTTATGATTTGTTGGCAATCCCTAAAGGAACGATAAGCTTTCTCACCCCCTTGATATATAAAGTAACGAGTACCTGAAGGAATATATGCGAATTCGTTTTTGGACAACTTCGTCATTGGTTCATTTATTCATAAATTCAGGTTTAACAGCAGTGAATCACTTTTTAATAGATTTTATGTGGAGTACCTTGCGGATACATATCAGCTAATTTTTGAGGCATAGTGGATTGGCCTTTGTTGGCAAAAGGTGCAGTAAATGTGCAGTGCTTACTGATCTTGTTGGATAAGCTTGCACAGAACAATTTTTAGGGGAGAGACAATCAAGAGAGGCTACCTCAGCCATCATTCTAATCATTAGGACACCACTGTCTATGTTCTTACCGATTTCATGAAACAATTAATATAGGTTTTAAGTGGTTTAAACTCCCAGAAATTTAATTGTAGGGGCTTGTTGGATTGTGATTATGAAAGTATGCTAGAAGTAATAATTAGAACCAGAAAATTCATTTCATTGTAATTGATGTAAAAACCGGAGAGACATCTACTCAGTGTGCAAATCAACGGGGGGGAAGGGGGGGAATTCCCCGGCTCGTAAAATTGTTTCCCTGGCTGATGACAGCAATATTTTTCCCTGCCAGGGAAAATTGTTTCCCCCCTCTCTTGCTCCTAGTAACTACTGGTTACTTGTACAGTGCACACCAGTCATCTGTGTACTAAAGAAACTGTAGCGTAGGAGTCGAATCCCCTAAAATTGCAGTCTTTCGTGCGACCTTTCATTAGCGTAACTGAGGAAATGCTATTTATTTTGATGTATGTGCACGAAGTAGACTGGCTAAATATTTCCCCCCCTCAACAAGAAGCTTGATTCGCACTCTGCATCTACTTCCCTTGAATTCTCAGTGCTATTTGGAAGGAAATCCTCAGGCAAATATGTCTATCTGGATTGAAATCTACTCTGACCCAAACGTTTTGGGGCGTAAGACTAAAAATGATAGGTAACAAATACATACTTACCAACGAATGTGGCAGTCAGCTGGATGGTCTGTAATCCTCCCTGCTCAAAGTTTGATTGAAGCATATTCAACTTCCAGTGCTTGGGGACTTTACTCTCCTCATTGCTCACCGATGCTTGTGCTATGGAGTGGCCTGTTTGGTTCTTTCTGCTTGATATATTAAGAGAAAGGGTCTTTCGCTCCACACTGTAAGCTTCTTGAAAATAAATGAGAAGTGTAATGCAGAGTACTAAAAATGGAGGAACACAAGTCTTAGACATTTTTGTCTGCTTTGATCAAATGGCAACTTGAAGAAATACGCTAAAGAAATTTCCTGGAGCTCTTATAGTGAGAGCAGATGATGAGCTCAAAGGCAGCAATTTATCTCATGATAACATTATAACTGGCTGAACTTGGTCTTTCTGATCTTTAACCTCTTTTGATAAATTGTTTTCCAATTTTTTCCCCTGATGTCACCACCAATGTCTCCTGATAAGAGAAGATAACTTTTTTATAAATCCATTTCTAATTTACTCTTTGACCCAAGAAAGTGGTCTCAGAAGGCATCTCAAAATTAATGCAAGTTGTTGGCCTCAGTGTCTCCCTCATAAATGTGGTATATATTCGCGAAGTCAAGATATCACAAATTTCAATATTGTTCTCTATGAGTAACCCTTTCCATCCTTTGCCACATCTATAATTTTCATCAACTGACAAAATATTTTGATCAAATGAGCATCTGCAGTGTTTTATTTTGGCATTGCTGGGTTTTTAATATTTATACATTATTTTTATTTGTCATGCCCAAACTAATGGGAGTTCTTCCAAGGTTAAAACTTTATTTAATTTCTGTATTGATCCCAGAAATAAATGATAATTTTGGGACAAGTGAAATAAAAACAGGATTATAACAGCTCAAAACAACATTAATGCAGTCCATACTGAGAAAAGTTCTAGAACATCACGTGTTATCAGTTGATGCGATATTCCACAGAGGAAAAATCATTCGCCTTGACCGGGATGCACTTGCGGGTGACTCCGTATAATTTTATACTGTGGCTTGTTCCGGTATCTTCAAAATTTGTCTATCAGTTGATGGTCGATGTTCCTGAACATCAACACAACAATCACTTTAGGATATAGCATCGACTATCGGCCCAATGTTGGCTTTCTGTTGGCAATGTTGGACATCCTAAACTGACTTAAAGCTGGCACCTGGCCAACATTGGCTTTAGGTAGCATTGACAACACCACTTGCGGAGATGGGTACGATGCTGGCCCGTTTTGTCATTTTGGAGTTCCATAAAAATGTTTGTATTGTGGGCCACTTAAGTACCCAAAGTGGATCCGAAGTATTATAGCAAAATTGGCCTATAGTGAGGATTCATCGGTCCCCCATATTGATGGAATGTTAGCAATGAGAGGCTACCTCATGAAACTCATAATATTTTCTAGCCCACATGCTTCCACAATTGACCAGCAGATATAAAGTTTAAATTAAGAAATGCAATTTCATGATGCTTGTGAAGAAGTATCAGACAAGTTGCAAACATTCAATAATTCAGTGTTCAACAAAAATCCATTTTGGAATTCTTTCTTTGATCAAAATAGCTAAACTACCCTAATTTTGGGTTGAGAAAAATGAATATGACATCTGATTTTGTTTGTTAGCTCTAGTTTTTGAGATATACTAGTTTGAAGTAGAAATACTAAAAATACACTTCGAAATTCTTTCCTTTCTGAAAATAGCTAAACTACCCTAATTTTGGGTTGAGAATGTGATATTAGATATTGATTAGTTTAGTTGACATTAGATTCTGGTTTTATAGCTTCACTAACCTCAAAAAAAGGACTTATTCATATGAACTCTTTGTTAGTCGCTTGTACTCCTTTTCTGGGTCATCTCTTGTCACTGTCCAACAGTAGTCCACAAGCATAGAAGTGTTCCGTTTTCCCTGATACCTTCGTTTCATTTGTGAAATGTCCTGATGAAAACGCTCTCCATGTTCGTCACTTACAGCACCACAGTTGTCAGGGAAGAAGTTCAGGTGGGATGTTAGTTGTTAACTCTTCGATTTCCTGGGAAGCCGTTCACAACATCTTTACATGCTTCCCATTCTGCTTTTTCATGGCCCTGGAGAACTTGATCGAAGTTTTCATCTTTAAGTAGATGACGAATCTGTGGGCCAATGAAGATACCTTCTTTAACTTTAGTATCACTGATCTTTGGAAATTGTCCTCCGAGGTACTGAAAAGCTTCTCCGCCCTGCTCCATCCCCTTTACAAAGTTCTTCATTAATCCAAGTTTTATGTGTAGAGGTGGCAAAAGAATTTTGCTTCTTTCTAACAGAGGATCATGCTGGACATTTTTCTTTCCGGGGCAGAGATATTCCTTTGGGGGCAAGAGGATTTTACCTTGTATTGAGTGGACCTAGCCCGACTGTCCCACTGACCTAGGAAACAGCAGTATTTTGTGTATCCCAACTGCATGCCCAGCAATATTGCAATGACCTTCAAGTCTCCACATATCTGCCACTGATGGTCAGTGTACTGGATTGCTGTCAGAAGTGATTTCATATTTTCATAGGTTTCTTTTATGTGAACAGCATGGCCTATAGGAACTGAAGGGAGGGAATTGCCATTGTGTAAAAATAGAGGCTTTTAAACTTAGCTTTTAAGAATCTATGAATATTCTCCAGTCCTTTGGATTGTACTCCAAACGTAAAGCTGTCAAAAAACCACTCACGTTACAGCAGGCAACAAGAGTATTTTCCTTTCTAAAGTACTGACTCAAATCTTTTTGCCAAATCCTGTACACAGACACTTTGAAATTAGGCTGTAGAAGATTCCGTTCTTGAAGCCTTGATGCCAGAAGCTCTGCTTTGTCTTTAAATATGTAAGTCAAAGTCTGTAATTAAATCACTTAGTTCAGCCTGGCTAAACTTTGTGGCTCACTGGTTAGTTCATTTTCAGGCACAAAATCAATATCCTTTGAAGATGAAGGATGAGGTGATTTCTCCCTTTCAAAGCCTTCGTCTACATCTGACTGCTGAGTGTACTCTTCCTGAGGGAGCGGTTCAGGCAGACTGCCTCCTTGCACTACTGGTTGAATGGCTGATGGGATGTTGGGGTATTCTACAGTCTGCTTCTTTTTTCTGGACATGCCATGATGGAGGGGGGTATCATGCAGTAATTGCAATCGTTTATGTGATTTGAAGGCTCTCTCCAAAATCATTGGGACGGCAAACGGTATTGAACAAACTTTTTTGTTTAACCATCCACTTACGCTCACAGCACATGTATTGCAGAATGCATGCGGTGCCCAGGACTTGTCCACATCTCCTAATTGCATCCCAAAATAGTGATTATATGCTGTCTTATGATTGGAGTATTTCAATGTTTCTGTAGAGAAAATGTCACCTCACCACACACATGACAAAATTTGTCATGAGAGTTCTGACAATTACGTGGCATCCTGGATTCTATCAAACCCGAAATAAGAACAAAAACTTTATTTGTTTAGAATAAATAGTATCTTAAATTTATATACACAAACTAAAAGAAACTATATAATTCAATACCTGAAACAAGCAATACAGAGCGAATGTCACAAAACATTAGCAAGACTGAAAAACTTCACAAAATATTAGCAATAATGACAAATTTCACGAAACATTAGCGAGCATGACTGATGATTCCTGCATTCAGTTGTGCTAACATTATCTCTAGACTCCAAATTTTCCTACTACATAGTTATAAAAATTACCTTTAACCCATCACTTCTGTGCTCAGATGTGCCAACACAATCTCCAGGCGTCAAATTTTGTTAAAATTATCCTTATAACTTGAATGGGATATATCTGAGAACCAAGAGCTAACTGAAAGTTTTAAATGTCATTTTTTTTTCCTGTGGTGAAATGAATCAGAAATAGCTATTTTCAAGTATGAAAGATTTTCACTGTTGACCAGTGAAATTGCTCATTAAAAATATAACCATTATAATGATGTCACCTAGTGTCATAGTGTTGGTGTCAAGTGTGAATCCTAGCTTCACAAGTGGGAGAGATGATAATGTACTTCCATAAATATTAATGAAAATATTATCAAATATAACTGTTACTATGTAATCTCTTCATTACATAACCCTAGTAGCAATTGATATCCATACAATATCCATACAATGTCCTCAATCTCCAAAGGCAATATCCACACAATATCCACTTTTCATCGGATAACATTATGTGCACATCCATACAATATCCAAAGTTGTCCCATGTTCCCATCCGTAGAATGTACTTATAACGTTACCATCTCCATAGGTAATATCCACACAATATCCACTTTTCATCGGATAACATTATATGCACATCCATACAATATCCAAAGTTGTCCCACATTAAATTAATGATATAGATGTAGATTGTATGGGTGGGCGAGGGCCTTCTGGAGCTCTCTGACCTTTTGGTCTATTGTGCCATCCCACGTTTAACCTGACTGCCACTTGTAGACAGGGGACAAGAGCACCACGGTAGAGGTATGAAGGAGGGACCACCCCCAACCTTCCCGGTACAGGTATGGAGGGAGTCCTCCCTCCTACCTTCTCAGTCTGGGTATATCTCCCTCCGACCTCCCGGTATAGGTCTGGAGGGAGTGTCACCCCTCCATCCACCCTGGTAGAGGCATGGAGGAGGGCCACCCATCCAACCGTCATCCGGGCTTAACATAGGGTGGTTTTCTCAACATGGACATCCATAATTTCCACGAGGTCAGGCCTGATATCATCAGTTTTACAGTATTGTCGTGTACGCATGACGTTCAGGAAGGTCAAAAGGTTAAATCGTTACAAATAGATTATTCAAATATAAGCATTTTTTGTCACATATAAGAAATTTTCATTAACTGTGTTGAATTAGAATGGCTACAATTGAATTTTGTCACAGGGAAAGTTTGGCAATTTTTCCCTTAGCTTTGAAAAGGTTAATGTCTCAGATACTCATCTACAGTAGTGCTTTCTAGTGCTTCTGGAGCATTTGAAAATAAAATATTATAATTACCTCTTAATAATAAATTATGATGAATGTTTTATTTGACTGGGCAGGGGATTTAAAGCATATTGTATGCATACCTGATGGAGACCTTGGGTAACACTATAAAGAAGAGGCTGGTGAAGAAATTAATATGGAGTAAAGCATTGTATGGGGCAGAAACATGGTCTATGAGAAAGGAGGATGAGAATAGGCTCAGTAGGGTAGCCAGGTTTTGGGTCTAGGGGGCGCAGACAATTTTTAGGGGGTGCCGACTCATAAATTAACCAGTTAACTAAACTTTACCAATTTTGGTGATGCAATAGGTGGATCGGTTTGTACAAAATATGAAAATTGACAACGTACTTATTACAAACATTTATTTATATGTATTTGGGACTTAAGAGAGGAAAAATTTATAGCCTTAGGGGTGCCAGAACACAGGATGGGGGGGGATTCGCCTCCCTCCCATTGGCTATGCTACTGAATAGGCTGCAGACGCTTGAGATGTGGGTGTAGATGAGGATGGAGGAGGTGCAGTGGAAGGCTTTTATTTTATAATGCACTATTTCCATAAAGTTCAGCCAGAAATCACTCTTAATGTTTTAAATTAAAGACATTGTTTAGGTGAGATTATCATGTAACTTAAAATAGGATACAATTTTTGGATGTCCATTCAGTGTTTTAGTAAGTTAAAGAGGTAAACAAACATTTTGGTATCATGCAAAAACTTCTTACTGATGCAGTCACTCAGACTTTATTGACCAAAATAGGAAGATGAAGTGAGCTTATTCCAACTACTGCTCTGCATAGAACACTTAATTTAACATTGTCACAAACATCTGACTTATATTCAAGTGAGTTGAATGGAGGTTACCATTTTACATTGGGTACAAGTCAGCAGTAGCACTTCCTTGCGAGTTTTTTTCCCTCGTTACTACACAGATGTTGCCAGATGTTAAAATGTTGCTAATAAAGCCCAGTAGACTAGATTAAGGAGCATATAGGACCAGAAGAGCAAAAATTGTTGAGTGTATTTTTACCCTTTCGCTCTCTTGAAATTTTGATTTTTCACTCTCAGAAAGCTCACATCTAATTTTTGAATATATCAACTAAATATTTATTTAAATATTTTTGTGAGACAGCTGTTATAACAGTCAAAATTGTGTCAAATAGATTTCAGATGCTCTAAAATATACTATGTTTATATATAAATAATGTGAGATAAAGAAATATTTATTTTGTGATAAATAAGGATTCATGAAACCAAAAAATATGATTGGTGCTTCATTATCATTAAGTGTTCAAAATGAATAGTAAACAGTTTGTATTTCTACACAATTTTATAGGTCGACTGTGGTTTCAACACATGAGGGTGTTTATCAAGTCTTGATGATGACACTCATAATGGTTGATTATTACACCGCGTAGAAATACAAAGTGTTTTCTTTCATTTTATAATGAATTTTCATAAAGTAGAACCTGCAACCTTTGATTAATGTATTTTACATTGTTTAAGACCCACTTTTCCCCCCTCCAAATATGCCTAAAATTGAGGTGCGTCTTCTGCACTGGTAATCAAAATTATGAGTGGAAATTTCAGTCAGTCTAAAACAAAATTTCTATGAAACAAGTTAATATTGATAGAGATATTGGTTTTCTTCAGCACTTTTGCTATCAAAATTTCTCAACCTCTTACAATAAGACAATATTTACTTGAAAATGCATTTGACAATCGACTTGAGTGTAATGGTGCTAAGTCAAAGCTATTTTTTCATGTAGGCATTCAATTTTGTTGCCAACGAAGGTTTCCATCTCTCTATTTTCACCGCAGACTGTGCTATGGCAGCGAGCTAATGGTGAGCTCTCCATCATGCATTTGGTTCTGGGATTGGACGACTAATATCTTTAACCATTTCGCGCCGGTGAACCTTTCACAAAAATATCTTTAGTATCCTGAGCTTCATGGGAGACTCAGCTCATCTCTGTATGGAGGTATTTTGAAGGTAATATCTTCTCCAGTGTACCGACCCCACCATTCTGTCCTTTCCCTCGGCAACTAGTCTCGACCCTCAGACTCATATGCAGACCCTCTCACAGCATGGGGTTGCAGTCATTTTTTTAATGCGTAGTGGTTTTTTTTAACAATCATTTATTGCAAACCTGAGAGAATTAATGACTGAAATGAATTCTTCGTGTTTACTTGATCGTTTTAAGATTTTAAACGAATTTCTATCTATTATATTAACAATTTTAGGATATTAATCTTAAAGTAATGATTAAAAGAAAGCAGAAGACAACTCTGTTAATATAAGAGCTAGAATTTAAATTAAATTTGAAAACACACTGCAAAACACAAGGAGTTTATTTCAATGGATAATATTTTGGGATAGCCAATGAATATTTATTTAGAAAATTCATTTCACATACAATTAGTGATGGTGGACTCATGCTGAGAGAATGGCTGCTAAGGGGCTCGAGGGTTGAGTGAAGTTGCCCAGAGTGCCACCCACTGAGTAGGGACTCGAAGGGTCGAAGGAGCACCCTTTCCAAATGCTTCAGCGGTGGCCACTTTCCCACCCTCCACGACGTCTATATGTGATGTCTGTTCTTTTGCGTATAGTAATCCCCGACATCTATGGCAGACGCTAGGTCTTTTGCATAAAGAAAACCCCGGCTGCTATAGCAGACTTTCTGTGCAAAAGGGTTAATGCAGAAGCTATTTAAAAAAATAACTGCCCACTTTTCCGATAAACAGTTAATATTAACAGATATAATTTCCAGATTCTTCCAAAATATAACCCAAAAAACCATGGTGTATGTAGAAATATGGTATAATATGTGTTCGGTTGTGCTTTTCAGTAATAATTAAACCACTGAAATGAGAACATTTCCTGAAACTAATATTTTTTTTCAATGTTGTACAGCATAAAATACTGAAACTAATATTTTTTTACGTGCACGGGTGCGAAGTTATACACCGAAGACAGTGAAATTCGCCATGAAAAAATCATTTGACTTGACGGGGATTCAAACCCAAAACCCGCTGAAACTCACCTTGAATTGAGATGGCTTGGTGGTGTAACTGGCTAACACACCTGACCGGAAATTGGGAGATCCGGGTTCGAATCTCGGTCAAGTCAAATGATTTTTTCATGGCGAATTTCACTGTCTTCGGTGTATGTAATTACATGTTAGTTAAAATTGGGGAAGGAAAATGTTGCCAGATTAGGGTTGAGTTCATGCACACAATCACATTTATATATATATATATATAATAGCACATTTATAAATTATTTTTTACAAAAACATTTATAAAATATATAAAATTCAAGAAACAGACTTTTCTCTCGAATTGATTCATGTGAAGATTTTAGTTTTCAACCCAAGAGAGATCGTATTCACAAAAAAATGGACCTAGGATCGAACAACTAATGTCATTAAGTCCTCCATTGCGATGAATTGATCCACAGTCTTCATTTCCATCAGCATCATCAGGGTTTTGAGGGCGTATGAAGCCGGTGGATTGAAGAGGTTGGCCTGGATGGAAGATATAACAAAAGTGAAATTGTGAATAAAATTCTTACTGAAGGAACTACATAATTGACTGATGGCATTTTCACATAAAAACATGTACAGTGTATAAACATATTTCTCTCATATTTTAACACATTTTGCATCATGTAAGCACCCAATATGGTTGAAAATGATGATTACACAACATTATGTTTGATCTCCCTATTGAAAATGCCCCATTGGTTTCCTATAGGAATTATGTAAATTCCTATAGGAATTGCAATTTCCTACAGGAACGATGAAGCTTCCTATAGGAACAATAAATTTCCTATAGGTACAAGAAAGTTTCCTATAGGAACAAGAAATTTTCCTATAGGAATGATAAATTTTCCTACAGGACGAATATTTTCCTATAGGAACGAGAAATTTTCCTATCGGACGAATATTTTCCTATAGGAACGAGAAATTTCCTATAGGAACGATAAATTTTCCTATAGGAATGATAAATTTTCCTATAGGACGAATATTTTCCTATAGGAACGAGAAATTTTCCTATCGGACGAATATCTTCCTATAGGAACGAGAAATTTCCTATAGGAACGAGAAGTTTCCTATAGGAACGAGAAATTTTCCTATAGCACGAATATTTTCCTATAGGAATGAGAAATAACCCTATAGTTATGAGAAATTTTCCAATAGCATGAATATTTGACAGTGGAAAAATGTTTCCTATAAGAATTAGCAATATATTTCTATAGCACAAATATTTATACTATAGGTACAAGAATGTTTCCCATAGTGAAAAATTCTAATTAATTCGAAATTAAAAAAGAAAATATTTCATTTTATCAATGGTTCTGCATTCTCACAAATATAATGCATACATCACCATACATGAAAAGTTTTTACAATAATTCATTTATAATTAAAACATATTTGTCAATTAAAAAATTTTAAGAAAAAGTTAGAAATTCATTTAAAAATGGTGCACCGGTATGGATTTCACAAAGTCGGTTCCGTTGCCAAGTTCCATTCCAATTCCAGTGTAACGCAAATATCTGGCATAATACATGAAAGTTCTTCTCCCTTTGCCATAGCCCGTTTTATACGGGGCACGTACAATCTGATGTACGTACGAACGTGCATTTCAAATTGCATGGTGTAAAGCCGTGAATTACAAGAACGCATGCGTGAATGCATGAACGCGAGGTGGCAAAATAGCTTCTGCTCTAATTCGAAAATCATTGCACGCCCGATTGAGAAAAAATGCAGTTTGAAGTTGTGCAATTTCGTGCCCCAAGTAAAATGGCCTTATGACTCTGTAGGTGTGCAGCAATCCTCTTTCTCTCTCTCTCAACTTTGAGTTCTTTTATTACAGAATACACTACCCCTGAAATTGATTCAAGTAATATATATATATATATATATATATATATATATATATATATTAGGGTGGAGCGGAAAAAAAAATTTTTGGCTAACACCCCCAAATCGATAGCTTTTGGTGTGTAGAATAAGTGGTTCAAATTTGAGGCCAAGAGGATAAAATTTTCCTGAATAGCCAAACGTTTGAAGTTTTATTTTACAGAGTAGAATTCTGATGAATAAACAGGCACACTGCTAGGAGAATTCTACTCTGTAAAATAAAACTTCAAACGTTTGGCGCTTCAGGAAAATTTTATCCTTTTGGCCTCAAATTTGAACCACATATTCTACACACCAAAAGCTATCAATTTGGGGGTGTTAGCCAAAAACTTTTTTTTTACTCCACCCTAATATATATATATTGATTATTTGGGCAAATGCACGGTATTTGTACTGTAGTAATTCCCGTCAAGTACCTAATGTACCACACGTTTTTCTGCGTCACGCTTAGCATGCCAAATTTATACTCATGAGATCGCCTTCTTCCCATCAAAGTCAGTTGTCGTAGTGGTCAGAGTCTGCGACTACCAAACAGAAGGTCCTCGGATCTAATCCTAGTGATGGAGTTTTTTTTATGTTATGTATACGAGACTATTTTCCTACGGGAAAATTATTTCCTATAGGAAAATTGTTCCCTATAGGAAATTTCCTATAGGAAAATTATTTCCTATAGGAAGTTATTTCCTATAGGAAAATAATTTTCCTATAGGAAAGTGTTTGAGTTCCCATTGTCAAATTACTGTGGGAAAAAAATTTCCTATAGGGTATTTTCAATAGGGCTAAATTATCTTAAGGCAGTATTAGCATTTCGGCTTCAAATTTTTAATTTGATATGAGCAGCTATATTGTAACAAAAACTAAATTGAGCCAATTTATCTTGACACCATTGCAGTAATATCAGCTGTTGCTCATTTTTTGACAGACACACCTAGTATGTCTTGTTGCCACTGCGCAGCCTTCTGCGTGCACTCTCTGTATGGCACTACTTCGAGGATTGGGGCGAGTGCTTCTGCCCCCTCCTTGCGATGTCGCTGGGCTGTTCGTGTTCTACTGTATTTTACCGCTGTCACATGATGAGTAAGTCGCTCTCATCAGCTCTGGCCGGCCTGAGTGTATTGTGTTTCCTTGTGCGGCACTTCTTTTCCTGCTAATAAAGCAGCATTTTTCTTTGTCAGTTTTGGAATTCATTCCTCAAATAATTGAAATATTTCTGGTCCTTCGGGCTGGATTGGTGGTGGCAAAACTGCTCAGGAAAAGCTGAAGTTTCCAGTGACATTGAGGTTGCAATTAGCTGTGTCAGTTTTGGAATTCATTCCTCAAATAACTGAAACATTTCTGGTCCTTTGGGCTGAATTTTTGGCAACAAAACTGCTCAGGAAAGGCTGACGATACAAGTGTTGAATGACTGTTGAAGTTTTACTGAAAGCTCCTGAGATATATCTTGATAAGCTACATCAGCGTGGTCAAAATGGGGTAATATTAATGTGGAAATTAGTTGTTTCTTATGGGAGGTAGGAATGACGTGTCTCAGTCTGAGTAGAGGGAATAATGACTTATTAACTGCTTTGCATATCTTAGTTACATGAGATAGCAGGACAAAAATTCATTCATAATTACTCCTTGGTTTTTAACTGCTTAACTGTAAGATATTGAGTCATTAGCTATGCGCAATGAGAGTAATTGATTATTTTTAATTGCTTTCAGTATTCTCGGATATTGGATTATGATTGCTTGTGACTTGGTAGGATTTATGCTTAAAAATTAGTTTTACTCCTACTGTTGGTGTGTTCTAGGTCATTATTTTTGAGTCTCAGGCTATTATGCACATAAGTTATCAATATTTGAGTGTAGATATATTTGGAGATTATCTGTGTACAGATGATGCTTGCAATTTCTGAGCACTAGTGGGCAGTCGATAATGTAAAGAGAAAATAACAAAGGTCCTAGAATACAGCCTTGAGGGGCACCTCTTGTTGTTTCAACCCACGAAGAGCATGAAACATCAGTAATCACTTTTTGTTGTCGACGAGATAGGTATGAAGTAATCCAGTGAATCGTCAAAGGAGAGAAACCCATGCAACTCATTTTTTCTGCAAGGATATCTCTGTCTAATAAATCGAAAGCTTTACTGAAATCTAGCATAACAAGTACTGATACCTCCTTCTTGTCCATTGATCTCTTAAGATCACCACTCGTCATTTATTTTAACTAAGGAAGTAGTAGTACTGTGTCCATGGCGGAAACCAGATTGAAACTGGTCAAGTATGTTATAACATTTAATAAAATCAGTTATCTGTGCACACACAAGTTTTTGAAGAACCTTGGAGAGGATCGAGAGAAAGGAAATCGGGCAGAAATCTTTATTATTGGGAAAATGTCTTTTTTTGGATTGGTCTGATGAGAGCATACTTCCATTGACTTGGAAAAGTAATTTGAAATAGTGATGAATAGAAGATGTTGGTGGTATATGGGAGGATTAGAGGTAATAGCTTCCTGATGAAGTCAAGATACCATCTGAGCCTTGTGCCTTAGATTTTAGTTGCTAGAAAGAGGAGTGTACATGCATTTGAGTGACTGGGATGAATTTGAATTCTTTTTCACGACAAAGGAAACTAGAATTGTTTTAGTACATTTTTAAAGCTTGTTATTTTATTTCTTTTGTTATGCGATTTGGGGACAGAAAAGTTTTCATTCAATGAGTCAAGAGATAGGTCAGATTGTCTTCAGTTTTGCCATTATACCAATGGACTTAAGTTTATTCCATAGATTCACCAGTGAGTTTTTAGGTACTATGGCTGAGTGAAATAAACTTAATTTAGCATTTCTTATCAGCTGTGTTGTTTTATTTCTGAGCTGTTTATATTTTTTTAATTCTTTGACAGCATGTGTTTTCTTAAATGACCTAAAGGCTGAGTCTCGTTTAGCCATTGATTGTTTGATTTCTGTAAGCCACGGTGCTCTTGGCTTGGATATTCGAATTAAATTTTCCGGGGAAGATTTAATTGCATAATAGATACATCATTAGTGAATTTAAGATTTCAACTTTATCATCTACTGTTTCTGTGAATTCAATGTTAGACCATGGAAGTGAATACGCTACATCAAATAATTATTCCTCATTAATTTAATTGATATTTCTTCGAGAAGAGATTCTGGGAGCTGTCCAAGCATAATAATTTTTCTTGTTTTGCTGTTATGATAGATCTATCCACGTTTAAGTAGTTACAGTCGTGTTATTGGAGCATAATGGGAGGATTTTAAGGTTATTTGTGGAGAATATTCACCAATGATAATTTGTATCATAAGCATTTGTATTGAGGTTACAGTCATTGCAGGTAGGAGGGAAATACAGAACAGTAAGGGGCTTGAGATGTCACCTTGAAAAATGCCACGGTGGTACGTTACCAACGATGTCAAGTCTGACCGCTTGCCTGAAGTCAGGACAAACCACATTTTCCTGAGTGTTAACAAACATTGGATGTTGTTCACAACCTCTGGGTGGACTTTCATTAACTTCAGCATGTCGATTATTAGCTCATGTGAAGTGGTGTCAAATGCCTTTTTGTAGTACACCCAGGTCCATTGGTAGGTTTTGTTTATGCTGGATGATATTTTGGCATATGCACCTATCACTGAGCAGGTTGTTCTTGCATCCTGCGATTCCCTGATTTGAGCCCCTCAAATCAGGGAACAATGCAACTTTTTCTGATTTTCAGTGCGATGTAATTTTGTTTACTCATTGTCTCTATTGACATTTTGGCCAATTGATATTCAAGTGATAAACAAATTAAAAGCAGTTTAATGTGTTGTCAGGCTTTTTTTCAAAATGTCCTGCTTTTGAAAATTTTGATCTGGTCACCCTAGCGGCGGCCACATTGGAATTTTTCACAGCGGTCCACATGGACCGCCATGGTACTTAACATGGTAAATCAATTAATAAGTTACCCACTTTTAAGAATAAAGTTAGAAGATTTCTCGAAGACTCCCTATTTTAATCCATCTATGAGTTCTTGGAGAATGGTAGGTGTGTATGAAGCTGTATATGCTTTAGTGTGCCAGTTTTTGATGTAGGTAATTCTTTGAAATGTATTTTTTAAATTTACGTTCCCTATATTATGCATCTTTCACATAATCTCTGGACAAATATAAAATTGTTATCATTATTGATTTTGACAATTTTACCTCGGGTATGCTCACCAAAAATGGTCAGAAACTCTCCTTCCTTTACTCTATCATGGAATCCAGCAAAAGCCCAAACATATTTTAATGAACTCTCTGGATGCCTGGCAAACATGGTTCGAAACACTTGATGTTCTGCTTCTGAGTTGACTATGGCTAAGTGGCCACCCTCCATTGCACATTGTGAAGATGCATCTTCAAATCCATTTGCAAGAGTTGTGTGGAATTTGTAATATCCAACACCTGGGAATAACTCATAATCGTTGGGAAGTGGTGGTGGAGCTGAAATCAACAAGACAGTTAATGGAAAAATTACTCTCTGTCGCAGCAAATTTTGTTTCTATTTTTGTAAGTTCGAAAAGCTTTTATGATTTTTCATTTTTGGGGACAAAATTGACTTACAATTATATGAATAAAATGGTGCTCAATACAAGTTCATTATGCACGTATGTACTTCCAATTAGTTCATACATCAAGATGTAGACAATTCCACTTTTAAAAAACCAGCCTAATGGCACCACTATGATTTGATTATCATTTAGCTAAAACACTAGGTTAAATGTACAACATTAATGCAGAGCGAAGATGTGGCAGCTTCAGTAAAACGCAAACCACATGTTAGTGCCTTCACTTCAATGCCTAAAGATGAGTTGTCAGAAAGTGCAACAAGGTATAGAACAAGTGTGTAACCTTTTCCTTAAAAGTCTTTTTTTTTGTTTTAAGATTGATGCAAAGGACAACTATCGTGTTTCAACTTTTGCACCTAGAAAGCATGGAGAAAAAATTAATAATCTAACCAATGAATTACTCAAAAACTTACCAATGAATGTTGCGGTCACTTGGAAGGACTGCATTCCACCATACTCAAAGTTTGACTGAAGTACTTTCAACCTCCAATGCTTGGGGACTTCACTACCTTCGTTGCCCACAGATGCCTGAGATATCAAATGGCCTGTTTGATTTTTTCTACTTGATATAATAAGAGAAACGGTCTTGTTTAACTCAACACTGGATACATCTTGGAAAGAAATGACTGATATTAAGCAGATAACTAAGAAGGAAGAAGCTGATATCTTGGACATACTGATGAGCCTGGCCTGACTTCCATGGAGAGAATGAAGAAAAATAAAGAATCCATGCCTTTTATAGGGATTGGTACTGGAATGTCTGAATGGAGTCTCTTGTCTCTTAATATCTGGAGCAGCTAAAAATTGACCATGATAGAATAATAGGTTGTGAACCCGGTCACTCTGATCTTTTAACCTTCTTGATAAACAGCTTCGAGTTTTTATTTTCCCACATTGCACCATCACAGCCTTGTCATCAACTTCTCCTTTTGACCTACAAAAATGGCTTCTAGTGTATCTGGAAAAAGAGCAATTCATGATCCTTAGCCCTTTTATTATGCAATAATCTGAGGGAGAAAAACTCTAGAGGTTTTGAAGAGCATACACTCACTCATAGGCGTATCTAAGGGGGGGGGGGTTGTAACCCCCCCATTGATTAATAAAAAACATAAAAATGATGTGTTTAACACATGCTAACAGTACACCTATAGATCACCTTCCATAACATAATAAAACACCTTCAGAATGTCATTTTAAGATGTTTCTTTTTCAAAATTCCTGGGCCCCCTATATAAAATGGGGGGCCCGAAAAAATGGAAATGGGGGGGTGACCCCCTCCCCCCACCTTTCAGACACTTCTAGAGACGCCTATGCCACTGCCTGAATTTCCACATTTTCTTACTTTTAATAATCATTGCTAGGTAATTCCTTCTTAAGTACAATTTATGTTTGCTCTTAATCATGAGTTTTTCACTGCTTGGCACTCTGTTTAGTAGAAATACTATAATACCCACATAGCAAAGCAAGCCTGCTGCAGACTCTTCACAAAGCTTGTCAGAGCAAGATTGAAAGCCTGCAGCAAGGTTGCTATAGCCAGGTTCAATTTTTCTGCAAGACTGCTATGGCACCTTCATCATGATTCCTGCAAGGTTCCACATCAAGTTGCAGGACTCTTACAGCACCTTGTCATGACAAGATTGAGCCTTGATGGAATCTTGCAGCAAGGTTAGCAAGATTATCACCCTCCCCACTAGATGAGAGCAATGCTGAACCGAGCATGCACAGATAGCCAATGTTGGCATGGTTATAGCAAGCTACAGCAAGATTGGAAATCTTGGCCAGCTCTAAGCAAGAATTATGCAATGTTACAGCAACCCTGCATACTAAGTGGGGTAAAGTTTAAAGAAATATTTCGAGAAGCAGAAGGAAGATAGAGTTAACAATAAGAGACAAGACCGGGAAGCTGTCATCAGAAATGACATTCAGGAAAAGTGAAAGTATTATTACAAAGTGATTTATGGCAATGAGAGTATACCTTGGAATGGAATGTCACATCAATAAGGATATGTTCTAGGATAGGGCACAATGCCCTGACAAACTCCTTCCTCTTTACTAAGGAAAAAGTTCCTCCATGATATGATAGCTGTGATTCTTCTCCAAACATGTGACAGACAACCAACAGAAATCAATGATTCAGAGAGCAAATAAGGAAAGTACACTAATTATGAAGTGTAGCATTGTGTGGCTAAGAAACGTGGTTGCTTTGAAAGGGCGTGGAGAAGAATGAAAAGAATAAGTTGGGTGGATGTGATTAAATAGGTGTTAGATATGGTAGGGGAGGAAAGGAGATCATTGGGAAAATTTGGGAGGCAGCAAAATCACAGGAGGACCTGCTGATGAAGAATGATATGCTGAAAAGAGTGATAGTAGAGTGAAAAGAGTTGGGTAGGCATGGGAGAGAAAGGAGATCTGAAATAATGGACAATGTAATGAAAGGTGAAAAAATAAGATTGTTAGAATTAATACCAAGAATTACCATTATAAACACACCTATTCACTATTTGTTAGCCACAACATTCTCCCACTAAGGCATATACAAGGTCTTCCATATCTTTAACACACGGAAAGTAGACTGGAGAAGATTAGGAGCTTTCAAAACCTGGTGTTGGAAGCAGATTCTGAAGATCAAATGGACGGATAAAATAAGAAATGAAGAAGTATATAGAAGAGGAAAGGACCATATGGAACACCATAAAAAATAGCCAGATGGATTGGGCACACCCTGAGGCACAATGGGTTAGGGGAGGTTCATTAATTATGTCAAAAAAATACAGGGGAGGGGGTTTGAAAAAGTTAGACAATTGTTGACATGGGGGAGTGGGGGAGGAGTTCAAGATAAATTGACGTCAACAATTAACTTTTTTACTTTTTACAGTATTTTGAAAAATCTTAAACCGGTTGAGTTCTTGCCAAATAAGTCATAGTCTTGCATCATCATATTTTATGTTTATTCAATGTACTAGATAGTAGACACATATGGTTTTAATCTGAAGATTAATATCATTCATTTGACAGAATTTTAAGGGAAGCGTTAGTAAATTCAAAGACTGCACTAAGCCATAGTCATCCAGAAAATATTAAGAGCTTTAGAAAACTGATGTTGGAAGCAGATTCTGAAGATCAAATGGACGGATAATATAGCTATCCATGGACTTCTATTAAATAGCATCTAAAGCCAGCTGAAGAAAATATTATTAGTCTGTGTGTGGGGGTGGGATTAAAAATTGTTTGACATAAATTTATTATGGGCGTCTGAAAGTTTGATAATTGTTGACAAGGGGGGAGGTAAAAATTGGCAAAAAATAGTTAACATAATTAATGGATGTCTCCATAGTGAAAAATATAATTGAAGGAAAAATAGAGGGAAAAGTCCCTAGAGGTAGAACAGGGGATAAATATGTACATTAACCGAATGAGGAAAAAAGTACATAAGAAGAACTACCAGGGAGTAAGGGAACTAGCATTAGATCGGGACAGATGGAGGACTACAGTCAGGATTGGACGACAAATAGTATGTAGTAATAGTTTGGCTCAGAGTGAATTTGGGGGTTCATTGTCAAATCAGTCAGTAATAGTTACCCCTGCTAGCTTGCCACAATGGAAGCATCAGTTCCTGCTTGATCATAAGCTGGCAGACAGGCAGCTTAAGCATAGTTTGGCTCGGAGTGAATTTGGGAGGTTCATTGTCCATTCAGCCAGTAATAGTTACCCCTGCTAGCAAGTGGCAGGCAGTATAAGTAGGGAATGACCTTAGCCATCCACACATGATAAAGTACTACTATTGCTGGAGTGCTTCCCATCATTGAAACATGATCTACCACCACCCGTTAATATTTCCTCTGAATTTCCCCATCCCCAAACTTCCAAATGAAGACACTAGATCAGGTGTTTTCCGAGCAAATTCGAAGCAGGAATTCGTCTTGGGTCTTCCAGCGAGTTGGGGGTCTTCATGTTGGCTGACAATTCAGCATCTGACTGGGGCACTGTCTTCAGGAGAGATGAGTCAACTCCCAAAGGAGTTCTAATGAAGGCTTCTGTAGTGCTCCAATAATTGATGCTAAAAGGCCCTGATGCTTTCCCACGTTGCTTCCATTGATGACGACAGTTTTGCACCCTTTCCTGGAAATGGGTATGAAACTGTTAATATCAGTGGACAATCAATGCAGGAAAGCATCAAATTCCTATAGGTAACATTGACTTCTGAAAGAGTGAGATTATGAACTAACCAATACACCACCATGATAACCCTCCTCCCTCCAACCCCTTATACTAATTTTTTTTCAACTTTCTCTTCAGTCTCCACCCCCAAATTGAATTCTCTTTCACCCTCTCACTTCTCGACCTAATGACTGCAGGGGCGGCTCCAGACCAGAGGTTCAGGGGGGGGGGGCACCAGCGGCTCTTAGGGTATTGAATACCCCCAGGAAAAGGGGGGTTCATGGATCTCGTCCTAGAAATTCGTAACAAACTACGTGCAAAATGGCACGTTATAAGTGGTTTGGAAACAAAAGTTTGCCTTTTAAGAAGAGCAAGTTTTTACTAAAGGCATATTTCCCTTTTAGATTACCACCAAGTTTCAACTAATTTCAAAATTATTTTGATTCACATTAAGCTTGTGGTTTTAAAACTGTTTTAGTTTATATAAAATTTAACTGGATTTTAAAGTAAAATAACCAAAACTTCGATAACAAAAAAATTAGCATTATAATTTGGGCTTATAAATTAAGGTGATAGCATTGAGAAGGTTCAAAGGTAGTTTTCCCAAGTCATACATCTCATAGACTTCATCAGTTTACCGTTTCTTTTAATTACCTCAATACACTATCTCTGTTGAATTTGTTACCACCACAAAATCACAGAAAAAATGTCAACATTACATTTCCCTGCAACCTCTTAAACAACAAGGTTAACTCTGATGATTTACTTCAATTGATACTGTTTAGATTAATAAGGATTACCAAGGCATCTAATAAGAAAAACATTTCTTTTTTAAATTGAGTTTCATAGAGATAATTTTGCTTTTCACTCACATATAAACCAAATGATGAGAGATTCCTGAAATTGACATCTTCTTTCAACCACTTTGTAGTGTCGGTAAAATGCTAATTCTACAAAAATATTGATTCAATCTTAATTGACTACCTATGTAAATTTTTGCATTCTCAATCACATTTCATTGTGCATTATTATGTGATATTGTAATATTTTCTGTTATTCTAATCTTATTTGATGGGTCTCATATGAAACTGTTAATATTACTGATTTTCTGTGATATTATACAATTTTCACCATTATTGATCTTCTTATGTTTTTCATTATTGACCTATTATGTTTTTATGCATGCATATAGGGTTTACTCGTACACTAACTACATTATTATTATAGATCATTCCCGTCATATTCCCACCCGTCACCTTTTATGCCTTTGGGCATAACCATTTTATAGGTACCCTTTGGCCAAGGGACTCGTTTCCAAGGTTCACAGGGGATTTGAAAATCATTTATGAATTCAATTTACTCTTCTTATTCTTGAAGAGTACCTGATTATGACAAATAAGTATAGGAACATTGCATTTTTTAATGAAACAAGTCAACATTTAAAAAGTGATATAAACATAAAATTACTCCACAGGTTTGTTGAACAAAGTTAAGCCTATTGTGGAAGACAGGAATGAGGTAGAGTATTTGTTGAGATAGGTACCTGGAATACTGGAGATATTTTTATCTTTTCTTAAAGAAAATTAGGCTTCTTAAGAGTGTAATTGTCATAATTCAATTTATGTATTATGACCAAAAAAATTTTATTTGTTCTGGGTTAGTCTTTAATGGTAAATAAATATATATATAATAACTTATATAAGGTAACGCATTTGTAAATAGGAAATGCATAGCCATAAAACAACTCCCTGTAAACGAATGATCTGATGTTATTGCCATGGTGTATGTACTTACCCATATAAGAAGATTTGTGTTGCAAGTCTCTTGAACTTGCGTTGAAATGCTTTAAAGTGTCTTGAACCAGCTTTGAACTGCATGGGCCTCTTGTTCCAAATGCTGAAGCTTGTGAATTCGTTGAAACTGCCTTGAAATCACTCTTTATCTCCCTTGAAATTTTGTGTTGAACTGTCTCGTTTTAAAGTGTGTTGGGACTGCCTTGATCTTGGTTGAAACTCACTTCATCCAACTCCCTAAACATAAAATTTCAAGTGAATTTCAACAGAGGATGAGTTGAAATCCTGTTTCAATTTTCGACACAATTTCAAGAGAGATTCAAGACAGCCACTTCAAGACTGTTTCACAAGTGTAAGCAAAATACATGGTTAAGAATGTTTTTTTACTGCAGTTAAAAATCAAGCACAAACACTGACTTTTTCACCAAACACTGTATTGAGTTTGTTGATAATCAAGGGAGGCTTCAATTAGCGAGTGGAGGCGTAATACATAGGACATAACAATGTGTCATCGAAGCCTATGCTTCATTGTAAATCTACACAGAGGTGTTGACACTTCAAAATGGTTATGGCATTGGTCATATGCATCAAGTAATCCGAAAGTTGCTGAATTGTCAATGAAATAAATATCAGCAATTTGAAGTTGTTCTTAGAAAAGTTGAATTCATTTCAAGCTTTGCTCTTTCACACTTATAAGATGATCATTAATACATGGAGTTCCAATTATTAAATGTACTCTTTTTCCCAAAGAAGTCACCAAATAAATACATTTTTCTGAATAAAGCTCATCAGTTCCAGTTGATGTCATAATGCCTCAATGAGGTCCAATGCATCACGTTGCCTTTACTGATATATATTGGTATGACTATAAAAACTAACAACATTACAACATGAACCAGCGTAGGTCAATACGTTACTTAGGAAAGTCAGCACTATAGTTTACTGGGTAACTCATTTCACCAGGGGTCTTGTTTTTTCTTCTTCCTCACAAGAAAGCTCCTTATATTTACGAACTTCTTCCATGTATTGCGACCATGCATTCTTAGGGCATCCAGTCTCTTTAACAGTGTCATCTTTCCGCTGCTTCTTGACGACACCTGTGGGCAATACTCTGCCCCCTCGCCGCTTTCCCACAAAACTCATCACAGGCTTCTTCTTTGTGGGCTCATTTTCGCCAGAGCTACTTGGGGTATGATTGTGGGAGGAACTTGGTAGAGTCGTCGGCGAAGGTGTTGGGGATGTCGAAAAATTCGGAGGCGATGGTTCCGTAGGAGGGGTGTGCACTCCCGAAGCCTCTGACTCACATTCAGGCTTTCCTTCCCGTTGCAATTGTTGAAACATTTTGAGAAAACTCCCATCGTTCTTAAATACGTTTCGCGGTCCATTATCTGACCGAGCTTTTCTGCCTGTAGAGGCGTAGAAGTCGTAATCATTGGATTCAGAGGATGTTTCGCTGTCTGATTCTGCCATTTTTCAAAGAGGAATATAACATTTGCACGATTTCCACAGCTACTTTAAATGCATAACTCAAAACACCGCGTCGGGTTCCGATAGGGATGGGAGAAAACAATCGAATTTTCATCATAGTCGATTGTTTTCTTCCGACTAGGGCGATTCAATTGTAGAATCGATTATTCCTATTAATGCCATAAAAGGTAGAGGGTGCACTCAAGGTTGCGAGACGGGAAAAGCGGCTCCAACGTGGGTCACGTGGTATTAGTAATATTACGCGGCAGTTCAAATAGGGCTAACGCCAAGACGATTTCCGCGACTACCAGTATCTTATATCTTTCATTCGCTCACGTATTAATCAAATTGAGAGTTAGATATTGATCTCACCTCGCACCAGATCTACTGGTGGGTTCTAATTTAGAATATTTGACGCGGCCGGTGCGCAAAACTGAAACTAGTAATTTCTATATTTTAACTACTTAAACTCATAAGTAACTCCTTCGACTCATAAGGTTATGAAATTAACCTTTGTGTTTACATTATGTGCGTTTTTCCTAGTAGCGCTACTAAGGTCCAACAATCGGGAGTCAAGTACAAATGATGGCCTGGGTTTTGCCATATATCACTGATGAATATCATTTAAACTTCTTGCATGTTTATCTCGAGGATAATTAGATAATATATATATATATATATATATATATATATATATATATATATATATATATATATATATATATATATATATATATATATATACAGTATGCCAAGAGGGTGGCCGATAAAAAATATACACACGGAAAAAAGAACACTTACACATAAAAATTTTCGATATTTCGGTGAAGTCTAGCTCCACCTTTCTCAAGATAGGTTTACCTTGAGAAAGGTGGAGCTAGACTTCACCGAAATATCGAAAATTTTTATATGTAAGTGTTCTTTTTTCCGTGTGTATATTTTTTATCGGCCACCCTCTTGGCATACTGTATATTTATCACCCGAGTGATTTTCCTGGAAGTTTATATATATATATATATATATATATAGTTATATATATATATTGAATATTTTCCTCTTATGTATTAAAATTCTCCTTGTATAGAATCCTCCCATAATTTTTTTTCATCCCCATTATGGCTTTGCGAAAAAATCAGCAAGATAGGTTTAATTTGAAACTTTAAACCACGAATTCTTGAATTTAATCTCTCAATGAAAAATTTTCGATGGTAGAACTTATATTGAACGTAATGTAAAAATTGATCGTAATATTAACGTATTGGAGGACTGTATATTGTTACAAGATAATTTAAATAAATTAAGTGATTGGTCTGAGATGAGTAAGCTTCAATTTAATATAGCAAAATATCATGTACATAGTCTGTACGTACAATCATAAAATTTAAATGTGTAGAGTTTGGTTATAGTATGAGTGGAGTTTCATTGGAAAGAGTTGACATCTCACAATGACCTTGGGGTAATTTTCACTAGCACCTTGAACTTCAATAAGCATATAGAGGAGATGGTATTATCCTCAATGAGGAACTTAGGCTATGTGCTGAGATCGTCTAAATGCATCAACACAATTAAACCTCTGATTGTGCTATACTTAGCTCTTGTGAGGTGCAGGTTGGGTTATTGTGTGGCAATTTGGTCCCCTAACTGTAAGAGATACATGAAAACTATTGAGAAGGTGCCGAAACGATTTAGAAGAATGTTGTACATGAGGGAGTGACGGTCCCAAAGGGGGCAATTGCCCCCCCAAAACCATTTTTCACATAGTTTGTTACGAACTTCCGGGACGAGACCCACGAACCCCCCTTTTCCTGGGGGGTATTCCATACCCCAAACGCCGCTGGTGCCCCCCCCTGAACCTTTGGTCTGGAGCCGCCCCTGAGGGAGTATGGGATTTATCCAGTAATGGATGTGTTATCCAGTAATAGATGTGCCATCACACAGGATTATTACAAATGTATGATATGGAGAGACTGGAAAAGAGGAGGCATATGAATGATTTAATATATTTGTATGATATTGTGAATAGTTGGAGTGACTCACAAATGATTAAAATTATTGGCTTTTATGTTCCTAAAGTGTGCTGCAGAAACAATAGACTTTTTGAGGAAAGGGTGCAACACTAAATACGGTGAAAACTCACTTCTTAACAGGGTGTGCAACAGATATAATAGGTATTCCAGAGAATTGGACAACCTATTTGGTCCAAGATCAGAATATATGAAGTGTGTGAGGGCATGTTGTAGATGATGGTACTTAGCAAATTTTATATTAGTACTTACTGTGGTTTTTATATGTGATATATTTTTGGTTTTTCCTTTTATTGATTCTAATTGTTGGAGAAACATAAATAAATAAATTAAGTAATTTTTTTCACTACGGTAAATTGAATGGTTTAATACGGTACCTACTTGATTCAAATGGCCAATGCAAAATGCCAAGATTCCATAAGTGGTTCCAAAAATGGACAACATCATCAATAACTGATGACATTTCAAGTAATGAATGCTTCGTTTCCATTACACTCCGTTGATGCTTGTTATCCCTCATGGTATCTGTAGTGAAAATGGCAGGCAACGCTGACATGGTGGAATTTCTAACCATGATCGGCCGATCGAGGTAGGCCAATAACACTGGTCAAAAAATCATAATGGGAAAATTAGTTCTGTATGCGCCATTACAAAATCTTAGAAAACGATTAATGTCCGTATGTAGTGACAGTTGCTGAATGCATTTTACACTCGGGCCCACCGTGCATGTGATAGATACTCGTGATTACAACAATCCAGTTGCACGAGGCCATTCATTATGCAGGCCATTACATCCACTTGGAGTGCACATTGGTTATTCTTGGAGCATATATAGGGTTATAATCAGAGCATTCTCCATGGAGAATGTTCGAATATTATTTTGCCATTTTTATCTATTAACGCAGCTACCCCACAACATGCTCGTCTTCTTTCTTTCACACCGCTAAATAGCATTACATAATCTTTTAATTCTTTAGTTCCTGTAAGTTTCTTTTTTGTTTCTGTTATCGTGGCTATATTTATATTATAATCCTTCAGTATGTCATTGAGTTCTCCTTCATTATTTCTCCGGCCCTGTACGTTCCAAATAGCAACATTTAGTATATCCGCTATTCCTATACTCTTGTCCTTTTTCTCGCGAGGTCGTTTATCTTGAAATCAGTCCTGTTCCGAGGCTCTATGTGAAGCATTTGAGTAAGTAAGATTTTTACTTGGGTTGGTTACCGGCCATGCGCAAAACCCCCTACCAGGAGGACCAAGATTTTTTTTCGGGCTTTACTCCCTTAGCCAACTTGATCCAGTTTTAGGGTGCCAGATACACACCCCCCACCCTCCACATACAGCATTGCCCAGGGTGCACGATAGGGACGTATGTGGTAGGATTCGCTGGCAGAGCCTATATGAGACGGTCAGCATTTCTCAGCATTTACTAGGGTTTTAGGGTTGCCACCCTCTACCCCATTGAGACCGTTTACCAGCATTGCACCCCACACATAACATTCTAAGTGAAGCAAGTGAAAGAGAAAGATAATTGCATAAGATAGAGATTTATCAAAAAATCAAGAAAAATTCGCTTTGCAGATACAGAGGAAGACCAAGTCTTGAATGCATTGAGCAAATAATGAAGGAAGCCATAGGGAAGATTTTATAAGGAATGAAACAGCCAGGTGAATGGAGTCTGATAAGTGGTGACCTTGAGCAAACCAATCATCGTATTTATGACTGCTGTTGATGATGACGTGTAATTGAAATCTTTTCCAGGATTATTACCCTTGGCCTTTGATCTTCTGATGTACACTGTGCTAACTCAACTCAATGTTTGGAATATTCAATAGATGATTTGCAAATGATCATTTGTCATGGTCCCCTGCACGTGTAGTAGTCCTGCAGTAAAAAGCAAAAATCGTGATACACCCCCATTGCGATATTTTGAACACAATTCTCTTTTTTTACCAGCAGATCTTTGCATTAAAAATTTTGAAATACTAATATTCCCACGCGCCGATAAGGCTACCATTGGTCCCCTTGGTGCAGTACTCGATTCACAGCAACTTTTGGGGACTCGGGAAAGTTTTCTGTATGTTCCTCGCGTAAGAAATGCCTACACCTCCAAAAAATCTATCAAATCAGAAACAGCAATTGGTTAACCAGAGTCATTTCTATGATTTTCCTAATATTTTTCTTCCTCCTCTAGCATTTTAATTAGCAGCATATTTGTATATTTGCTTCAACAACCGGTTTGTTGAACAGCAATTTTTCCACGTTCACGATTTTTTCAGAGAGAATAGAGACGCAGGAAAGAATAGCTTAAAAAGGTAATGATGACCGCGTTCTTTCCGTTCGCTCTTCCCTCCCGTCGCCTTTCCCGACTGCTTTCCTCAAGGAAGCCTTTTGTTTACCTCTGGCGTAGGCGTTTCCCTATCTGACCTGGCAACCTTGCCCCCTACCCCTAACTAGACCCTTCTGCCTGTCATCGGACAACTCTCGCCGGCTCAACCCTGAATCGGCCTCACGACTTCTTTCGTCAGTGAGTTGTTCGAGAGAGGGGGTTGTGCGGGCTGTTCGTGGTCGGAGGTCATACGAGGCTCTCCAAGCAAATGGAAAAAAGTCAAGTTGCATCAGCCACTGGAGTCAAATTGACTCCCACCAGGTATGGAACGCGTAAACAACACGTGATGCTCCATTTCTGCAGATTACGGAGACGTTTGCTGTTGCCGTTCGCGATAGTGAAAGCTATTGAAAGTGGTAGAACCTAAACAGAACTATTTAAAACTTCGCTTTTGCCAAACGTCATATGCGAGAGAGCTTCAGGGTAAATCTTCAACCGTAGATTCGTTATTTGATAAAGATGGCAAACTTGTCACCGATAATATTGACAAAGCTAACACGTTAAATTCCCACTTCGAAAGTGTATACACCACAGACGATACTCCATGTTATTTCGACATTTCATTCACTGAGGAACCGATGAAAGAAATCACTATTCAATGTGATGGGATAACTAAACAGCTACAGTCGATCAAAAATAGTAAATCTCCGGGTCCGGAGGGAATACCCGCGCGTGTCCTCAAGGAATTAGCGCCACAGATCGCACCGTTCTTAGACATAATATTCAAGAAGTCATTGTCTGAAGGAAAGATACCAATAGACTGGAAAATTGCAAACGTTACACCGATATTCAAAAAGGGAAACAGACATGACCCAGGGAATTATCGACCAATTTCATTAACGTCTATTATAGGCAAGATACTCGAACATATCGTCGTTAGCAATATCATGACGTTCCTGGACAGTCGTAACTTCCTTCATGGCTGTCAACACGGCTTTCGGAAAGGTAGATCATGTGAAACACAGCTCGCGCTCTTTCTTCATGACGTTCTCAAATCTGGTGAATCGAAAATACAAGTGGACGCATTATTCCTAGATTTTAAGAAAGCTTTCGACACGGTACCTCACAACAAACTTTTATACAAATTACAGTCATGCGGCCTAAACGAAACAGTAGTAAACTGGATACGCGACTTTCTGAGTGATCGTAAGCAAAAAGTAGTTCTTGACGGAATTAGCTCTGATGCAGTTAAAGTGACATCAGGTGACCCACAAGGAAGCGTAATCGGCCCCCTTTTGTTCATTATATACATAAATGACCTATGCTCTCGAATTAGCAGTAAAATACGTTTATTTGCTGATGACGCTGTCATCTATCGCGAAATTAATGATCACTCTGACTTTGAAATTCTATCATCGGATTTAAACAACGTTCATGTGTGGAGCCAAGAGTGGGGACTCGAACTTAATCTGAGCAAATGTGCGGCGGTACATTTCTTGCGGAGGTCGTCCAACTATCCCCGTGTATATGCTGTGGATGGCGTTAAGATAAAGGCGACAGATGAAGTTAAGTATCTGGGAGTTACGATAACCTCAAACCTATCGTGGGGAACACATATAAGAAATATTTGTGGCAGAGCTCTGAAGAAGCTAGGATTCGTCAAGCGTATTGTGGGAAGATTCTCAGATGAAAAAGTAAAAGAGAGGTGCTATTTCGCACTCGTCCGGCCACACCTTGAATATGCAGCAAGCATATGGGATCCGGTGCAGAAAGAATTAATTCGGGAACTTAATAAAATACAAAGGAAAGCTGCGCGATTCGTCAAAAACTGTTACGGGCGTACAGACAGCGTTACGCAGATGTTAAACGAATTAGGCTGGGAGCCGCTAGAGACTCGGAGGCTGCGCGCTAGGCTTAGATTACTTGAGCAATTGAGAATAGATATCTTTCAGAGCGACACGGAGAACATCATATTAGAACCCCACTATATTTCCAGGTCCGACAGAAACGATAAATTAAGAGAGATATTTTGCCGAACGGATAGGTATGGGAATTCGTTTTTCCCCCGAACAATAAGGGACTTTAATAAATGCAAGGCGTAATTTCATAGAGCGTTTCCTTTTTATATGTAAACGGCTGGTGTCCTAACACCCCCCGCCACACGCCTATTGAGGCGGCTTGCGGGGTAGTATGTAGATGTAGATGTAGATGAAACCATAATAAAAAATAAACATTTATAATCACTTCTTTTAGGTTTATTTCATTTTAATGCGTATGTAAATTTCTTGCATATAAAAATCGGAATCAAACGCGTATATTATTATTCAACAACGAGAAACCTAAGCCTGTTGAGGAATCACTCCGTGATTAAACCTCGATAGGTGGCTTGGGCGGTACTTCGTAGAATTGGAAAAAAAAATTTGAACGATAAAAGTATCTCCCTTGACGAATGCCAGCGATGACGGACCGTATCGACAGACGACATTTGGCTCATATAAATTCTTTTAAAATTGCCTTTGGAATCATGAATCCTAGATCGCACGTATTTTGCCGAATAGCCTACATTTATCAACTTTTAAATAGGAAATAAACTTGATATGTATATGCCGATTTTGACTGAAATATTGATTGGCCCATGCCATGACAACAGATAGTATTGGCATCGGCCCAAACCAGTGGCGGATGCAGAAAAAACTCAAGGGGGGGCGCAAGTAATCGCGACGATTGTAGCTTTCAAACTGACTGCCTGGCAGCGACTCTGCTTCCCTTATATATGTAGCTCGGTTGTTTCGAGAACATTCGGTGCCAGAATACTCGCTTCCAGACTTTTAAGGAGTGTGAACAAATACAAACAGTAGAATATTCGCGACTTTTCTCGGGGGCGGCGCGGGCGGCAATGCGAGCGGCCCCGCAAGGGGGGTGGGGGCGCGTCCCCCGCGCCCCCCATACGTATCCGCCACTGGCCCAAACGTATCAGGCCAGCCTTACCTATTTTGACAGAGTTATCATTTAAACTTCGAAGTTTTTCGAATGGCGTTGTGAGAATGAGGGCAGTCGCACTTCCTGCGTGCTTCCATCTCAGCCAGATATGAATAAATTCCCGTAAAACCATAGGAGGCATATATCTCAATTCTTGATGTTAATAATCAGGCATTCATTTCCTTCCAACGCCGAAGTTGAACTCATCTTTTTTTCGATCTAGTTTCCGTTAAATTTCACTATTTCAATCAATCACAAACGAATAATCATTCGATTTTTGTTCCTTATTTTACCTTCATACTTATTTGTTCCTTATTTTACCTTCATACTTATATACCCATTACGACGTAACCTTTCTGCGCAGACATGGACAAAAAGCGTCATAATTGGAGGTAGGCCCAGGACACTGGCTCTTTTCATAATATATACCGTGCTGCCCTATCGTTACATATCTCGTTTGCTTTTTTACATTCATGCATTGTTTCCCTATCGCTCTTTTGTCCTTCAAAGACTCCTAATAAAGCTCCTATAAACACATTTGCTGAGTGTGACTTCTTAAGAGGTCATGTTGTTCTCTCGCGAAAGACGGAAATACATCAACATTGTAATGGTTATTTTTGCTGCTATAATTATGATATTATTTACATAATATTTATTTTTTACAGGGTCTGGAGGCAGCAAGCCGGGTCGTCAGTCTTGGGAGTCAGTCGGATCCTTAGAAGCCTACTGTAAGCATACTTCTCTAGTTACTGAACTTTCTTCAATATTTAGAACATTCGTGAATTTTATATTTTACTTTGAGGTAATTGTTTTTGTCATTAGAGATTAATGCGATTTTTCATACCCGGTCTTACATTAGGAAATATCATACGCTAATTTTTTCAGCTTATATCGTTTTATTGAGTGAATAATAGGGTCATCTGGATAATTTTTATTTACAAGTGATGATTGCAAGGAATTTTTTTATCAGTCAGCTGATAAGAGAGAATTATGATTTTATTAAGTTTTTTAATGTGCCTTTCTTAATCCATTAGCAAATACCGAATGTGCAGATAATCTGGAAAAACGATTGCGAAGAACATATCTGTTCATCTGTTCCTAGCCAAATTTGCGAATGAAAGACCCTGTCGAGATGCGAGTTAGATATTCTTGCGAACAAGACCAATACGAATGGTCAAATGGAATAGTGGAAGTAAACCACAGTTAAAATATGTTAGCTCTTCTAGAAGTTGTTTTTAGTCTTTAAAGCCACCTATTTTTAGGAAGTTACTTTTAGAAACCAAAACTTAAATGTGAGTACATATAATAGTTGAATACAATAGCTAACCCCATCACTGGAAAAATATCTCCAGCTTTTGTATTGCCCTATCACTCACACGAAAGATAAGGTACAAGTAATCAATTTTGTCGAGAGATCCATTCAAGGACAATGCCATTATCCAATGCAAATGTGATATAGCTAAGGTTCGGCTCTGTGACATTTCCTTTTCCAATTCGAAGGAAAATTCCATTAAATCGACAATAAGTTCAACGACAATTTTCCAAACACCGGAAGTATTTCAGCTCCAATGATTTGGAAGCAGTTATGTTCCATCATTACCATACTATGTTACTTCATTATCCATCCAAAGATCAGTGTTTACTCCTAAAATTTGAAATAATTTGGGGAACAGATAAGTGCAGTAATAGAAAACAGCATGGCGTCACATAACTACCAACTGTATTCCTACCACGCTAAATTCATGCGGTGTAAAATTAAAAGACTACTGACTTATTTATTATGATCCGAATTTACATTTCAAAACCAACGCAATTCATATTTAAATGACACAATAGAGCTCAATTATTCACTCTATATTAGGGCTATAAAAATTACGGTAAGGTCAAGAGGATCCATGCAGAGTAGAGCGACGGTTTTCCGGGTTAAGGAGAAGAAGACCAAATTTCATTGAAACAGCTGACCAAAGCAATTGAGTGTCAAAATGGTGCTCGTTCTAACAACAGGAATTCGTGAGACACGAATGAGGCTATATTTAATTTTTCCAGAGGTTCTGTATGGCGTATCAAAAGTGCTAGCATGCTGAGTTGAGGTCGTCTAAACCTTGTCTAAAGCATTTGAGTAAATATCAATGGAAATACAGTGCATCCCTTTGTGTTAACACTAGTTTGTTATTAGTGTAGGAGAATTACTTACTGGAATTTTAAGTATGTCATCAAATGTAATTCTTCTCATATTTACGTATGATTGATCAAAGTTACTTTTATTTTAGAGAACATCCGAGGCCTACTTGTCTCACAGTAAGTGCTTAGTTCGCCATCAGTTCCCTTTGTCCTATTTCTAATCCGCTACTTACAATTTCGGGATACATTACGTCGTCATCTACCAGTCAATCACCATCGATACATAAGCGTTCTTGAATAAATATTGTTAAGATATCCACAACACTTTCCCTTATTCTCTAAATACCTTTAGTTGCGGTTAAAGTATCGCCTTCTTCTTCTTCCTGTCTTCCGTTTTGAATTCTCACTTCCTTTTCACTCACAGCCAATGCGAATTGAATAACATACTTAGTTGAGAAATGATTTTGAGAATGAAAACGTTCTGGAAAGACAAATGCGTAAATAGTTTTGAGCTAGAGAAATTAGGTTTGGTGCATCAAATGTGGATTCTCTGTCTGTATGATTTGGTAGTAGTTTTGGATATTTAGCAGTTGGTGGTGCAAAGAAAAATGCAAAAAACCGTGGTTTTTGAGAATTTAAATTTAGTTAGATTCCGGGGACTTAGGTTTTTCGGGACTCCCGGGTTCACTTAAATATGAAATGCATGTACAAAAGTGGTACTCTCTTTAGACTACTAGAGCATGTTGTTAGAAAAAGATAAAGCAAAGGAAACTTTACTACATCAAATGTATGCAAACAAAGTAAACAATGGCTCTCTGTGTGATAGAAGGCGGAATTTTTCCCCTCATCTTTTTAGCTATGACTATCCAATCGTCGAAGCATTTTTAAAATGGTACTCTCCTCAGTCAACTACAGTGAGCATTGCACATAAAAATGAATATTATGACTTTTTTACTCCAAAATGTTAACTTATACATATTTTTAAAACTAATCTCAATGTTTTTTTTTATTTTTGGGAAACATACACTCATTTAGCCACATTTCCCACTGCTTCCACTTGAGTAGTGCAAAAAAAGGAAAAACACCAAGTTCACCTCAAGAGCACACCAGACAGAGACTGCCTGCAGAGCAGTCAGCAGGTCTGCTAGTCCACACTTCAATTATAAAACCGACCCAGGTTTCGGCAACTCAGTGCCATTTTCAAGGTATAGAATCGTGCGGTGGCTGAGTATATATATACGTTATAGGGTGGAAAGGAGGGGAGGAAAAGGAGATGGAGTTGCAAGGCCGGGAGTTGGGGGCTGGGGGGTTAGGGTAATCCGGGAAAATTGAAAAGAAAGAAGCGGGAAAGTTGAGTCATTTTGGGGTTCTTTTGTGGAGGAGTAAGAAAAACAAGGTGAAGGACGATTGCTGGTGACTATGAGGGCAGGGGGTTGTGGGATGGGGGAACGCTGATTTTTAGGGAAGGAGAATGGGTGGAGAACATATCGCTACTTAGGAAGAAAACCGGCACAACTCAAAAACCACTGTTTGGAGAAAATTCTATTTAAAGATTTTACCAAAGTTAAACTGAATATCACTTATCTCCGTAAACTGCACCCTAAGTGGTCGGATATGTGAATTACATTTGTGACACTCTTCCACTTAAAAATATACCACTTTTTCGTTTTGATTATGACATAAGCGAACAATCGCAATGTTTTGATTTATGCCGGTTTTCTTCCAAAGTAGCGATATGGTCATTATATAAAATACTTTGGCAGTTAACAATTTCAAATTGCTCTAAAAAATACAGCTTATAGCCTTTGTCAATTATATGTAAAATTTCATAGTTAAAATTGCTAAAATGGTTGTTTAAACACAAATTTTCTGCAAAGTTTGAATTACCATTCCCATTTATAAAACAGTTTCTGTATTCTTTCACTCGGTATTTGAATTTGCGTCCAGTTTGGCGTATATAACAAATGTCACAATCGTCGCACTTTAGTTTATACACTCCAATTTTGTCTGTTCTCACATATTTGTCTTTGGACTTAAAAAACATTTTATCCACAGTATCTGAGTTGTAAAATAATATTCCATGTGTTTCGTCAGATATAAGTGACTCCAGTTTTTATGCCGCACCTTGGAAAAATGGCAATGGTTACCGCTTTTTTAAACTGTTATCAGGGGGATGAACGGTTAACAATTGTATAGCTTTTGAGTTTTCTGTTTTATCACATTATCAACACAAGCCTGGGTATAACCGTTTCTGGTGGAGATCATGTTAATTATGCACCGTTCTTTATTATAATTACTCTGAGGCATGGGTATACTTAACAGTCTATGAGCCATTGCCCTCAAGAAAGCTTGCTTGTGCCTATGGTGATGATGAGAATCACTTGGAATTATCACGTCAGTAAAGATGGGCTTACGATAAATAGAAAATTCGTGGTAGCATTAACATTTGTAACATTAATGGTTAAGTCTAAAAAGTTGATCTCACTACCGCCAAATTCCAAGGTAAAATTAATATTTTATGTAAAGAATTCAATATAACCAAAAAAGCGTTTAACTGTCGTTTCGTGCCCGTCCACATACAAATAATATCATCCACATATCTAAACCAGTAATTTACGTTTTCAGTCAGAGGGTGTGAGGATTCGAACAGTTGCAATTCTTAATATGTAGTTCATAAAGATTTCAGCCAGGATTGGCGATATCGGTGACCTCATAGCGAGGCCCGTCGATTGCTGGTAAAAACGTCCGTTAAAAAGATAATAATTTTGGCTTAAACAATACCAAAACTTATACCAAGTGATTGTTTCAATATGAATATTGGAAATTTCCACCAAGTTACGCCGGAAACGATTTCCCATATTGGTATGATAATGATCTGTGCCATGTTAGTGTCACACTGTTTTTGTTATGATCTCCAATGGCGCTTGGAAAGAAGGAATTTTTGTACTTGATACTTCGGCAGAATCTCATTTATTTTGTAAATTTTATCAGTTTCAGAGATCTATATCTCGCGGGGTCGAAATTAGATCTGCAAAAAAAATAAATAAACTATTTAAGTGGTAATATTAAAAAATGTATAAAAAGTAGTAAATACTTTTTAGCTGTCACAACTGGCTTACAACAGGCGGAACGTGATTATTGATTACTAAAAATAAAACCACGGGGGCGCAACCAACATTTGTGATAGACACTAAAAACATTACCATTACGTGGTAAAAAGTCTTTGGCATTCCAAGTTGGGCAGGACCAGGAATTTTGGGAAAGCAAAGCTAACCTCAACCGTTACTGTAATTTGTTGAATAGTCCTTAGCATCAAAAATTGTGATTGAAACTAGGTATTTCCGGCAAGCTAAATCGACACCTGTGTGCTAAGTTTGAAGGAAATCTGATGAGTGTAAGTGGGTGAACACTCTATTAACAATTTCCACCCAAGCAAGCAGGTAGACAAAGAAACTTTAATAAAACCATGTAAAAAAGAGTGAAGTCCCTGAGCGGAAAAAAGTATTTCACCTTGACCGGGGCTCGGACTCTGATTTTTTTTTACCCCGCCCTGTGGTATAACCAGTTTGAAGGAACGGCCCTGCGGCCTTGAGGGTGTTTGTGGGCTGAAAAGTAAGGGGTCATTCAAGTATTACGTAAGCCGTTTTTGGTCACTTTTTAACCCCCCTCATCCCCCGATGTAAGGCAACGTAAGATTTCATGAACAAGATCCCCTCCCCTTCCAATTTTACGTAAGTTTTCATGCATTGTTGAAACCATGCACAATGCACATAGATAAAAATGTATGGGCGATTTTATGTCCGAGTGTGCAAAAACTGACCTCACCACCTCCGGTTTTTTTTACATAATCATAGGCCCTCGAGAAGTCGAGAAATTTAGAAGCATAAATTTCTTGCCGGATATCGATTACAGTTATTGAGATTTCGCGATATACAGTCGGAATGACTCGCAAAACACGTGTCCTTTGAAAATTGCGATATCTCTTAGCCTTCCTAGCTAATAAACGCAAAGAATTGATAATACGTTTTTTTGTAGTGTAGCTTAAGTTCAGACGTACCGCTGCGGCGTTAATCCTACGAAATAAGATTTTTCGTCCGACTATAATTTGTGAAAAGTGATAAAAATACGATATTAGAAGTTACTAAAATCTTACGTAAGACTGTCTCGGACCCCCTCACCCTCCTACGTAAGACAACCTAAGGAAAGCTTTGCCCCCCTCCTCTATCCAAAGCGCCTTACTTAATACTTGAATTGTCCCTAACAAGATAAAGAATATTCGGAGTCCGCAAGCATCTACAGGGGATAAGGACGTCTTGGTTGTATAAATGGCTGAAGCTCACTCGGCGCGATATCGAGGGATCCGGGTTCGAGTACGTGTCAAGGCGAATGATTTTTCCTCTGTGGAATGTCGCGCTTATGTGCAATTGCGGGTGACTGCGAAAAGGTAATTCCGTGACAATTCTCGCCATCTTCGAAATTCGTCGTCAGAAAAGAAAACAATAGATAAGTAGCATTTGTACACACTTTTTTATTACTCCGTGCTAGGTTTCAACGGGTAACTGTCCTTTTCAAGGTAAGTAAAATAAAAAATTGATTTTGCTTACCTAAGGTGAATTATCTCGTATAAAAACTGATTCTACACGTGTTAAACTGATGGAAAAGCGGTGTATTTGGTCTATTTGCCGATGTTTCCCGTGTAAACACGTGTATATTGACAAGAAGCGAATGATGGAGGATCTAGTTCATAAATTTATCACAAATATAAGAATGTCTACCTCATGCTACCGTGACATGCCAGTGAAAATATTTCAAACTATAAGGTTTAAAAAAATGTGATTCACGTGACCCTCGTACCTGCTATCGTGGAGCGGGTGCTAAGCCCACTGGTCTTCCATTTATTAGTAAATGGTGGGCGCAAAATGGCTTTTTTTTTACCAACCTATGGCATGACTTGTTAAAGAGTACTAAATCCGATTTCAGCTTTTTGTGGCGCACATTGTTCTAAATATTATTACTGAGGGTCTTACTTACACGCGAAAACTATCAACATTTACATATATCCGTTCAAGCTTCAGGGAAGTTGAGGGAAATTTGTCCATTAGTTCGATTAATTCTTTTTATGCGAACAATTGACGCTTGATGAAGATCCAGTACGGTATCAATGATTTACTGGAATGCGTAAATCATCATCGTACGCCAAAACACCCAATTGAAAGTTATTTAGAAATTGCTAGGTAAGGGATTTCCATTTCGTCGATAAAAATATATCATCGTTTATTTATACCATAATATGGCTCGATCAACCTACAAACACCTTTCCCAATTTAAAGCGCAATGGCACTGACATGTTCAGAAATTTATTTTGTAGCATCAAACAACGAATCTTTACTTAAATGAGAACATATTTAAAAAGACAAGCGGTGGAAGAACAAGAGACTAGCTGAACCACAACCTATTTTGCATTATCCGTTCTTGAAATATTTTCCACTTGTCATATTTGCGATGAGTAAGTCTTATAATTATGAATTAAATCTACTCTTTTAATTCGCATAGATTATTCTTTGCGATGTCTTATTTCTTAATAATATCATTTTTCTTGCGTGCTGATTAAATTAAATGTAAAAGTACCGTGTATTAATTGACGGCACCTCATCTTCTTATTTACCTGTTAAATCTGTTGTACACACCAGTTTTGTACACTATGTGTTACGAGTTAATATATATTGTTACGTAGTTGATGTAAGGACTAGGATTGGAGTCGCTAGAGACTCGAAGGTTACACGCTAGGCTTAAATTCCTTGAAATATTAATATAATGCGAGTTTCAGTACGACATGAAGGATATTATTTTGACCCCGCGCTTTTTCTTTAGGACTGATAGAAGAGACAAAATAGTAAGTATACGCTGCCGAACTGAAATGGACAAAAATTCCTTCTTTCCACACACCATTAGAGATTATAACAAAAACGGCGAGACACTAACTTAAGACATAATATTAACATTTATTTCACCTCTGACCTCTCCACTCTCATTTTCTCTATTACCTTCCCTTCAATGTCTGTTGTCCTAACACTCCCTGCCAAGCGCGACAGCTCCCAGGATAGCAAACAAACGTACTTGCTTTATTGTATAACGCTGAATATTGTCATTCTTGTTTTAACTGCTATTTTACGTATAATTTATTCTGTTTGTCGAGCACAATGTTAAGGCCTCAGTGCGAAAGCACAATGTTTCTGTTTTAGGTGTTTTAAATAAATAAAAATAAACAAATGAATATAAATGAACAAACAAAACCGCATTCGTCTCTCGGGGAGCTGTCAATCATTTATTTGTACAATCTATCGTGCGAACGCATGTATCAGGAAATAGTACCGCGTAAAACGGCAAATTGTGCGAACGCTTGTGCGAATGTATGAATGACTGAACGGAAAATCAGACAATCATACAATTTCGCTCAGGTTTTATTCAACAGATGGCGCAGATATGGCGAAAACTGTGGTGCCTGTGTTACGATGGAAAATAAAGATGTTTATAAAAAGGATTAGCACTTTCCCAGCGAATAATATGAGTAACTATTATCCTGTGTGTATAATCTTTAATGAGCAAACTCTTATCGGGCTCTCCACCGGTTTAAACTATTCATAATTGTCGACGTTTCGAGAGACGACTCGTTACTCATTCTCACGGCAAGAATTAATTACGTCGGCAGTTATGAATAGTTTGAACCAGTGGAGAACCCGTGAAGAATTTACTCAAAGTTGCCCAAATTTTTGCATCGTCATTTGTTCGTGTTATTTGGTGTTCTGGTTTTTCAGTGTAATCGCGATCTTTGTGTCTTTTTCCCCCAAAATTGACTGGTCGCGCCCTCAAGTAGAGTTCTTGATATCCCGCGTGATATAATAATAATAATTTTATTTCTGTTGGTTAGCAAGTAACATATATAATGTCATAAAAAGACATAAAAACACTGGTACAACTATTAGGGAGGGAAATTTGGAGGGACTAAAGAAACGTGTGCCGTGTTCCGCTATACCACTTGATAATAACACTTCGTCACACACAATAAATAAATCCACGAAATGAGTCTATCAATAGTGGATATCCGGCGAGAAACGTCAATGACTTGTCGCACTTAAATCCAGAAGAGAAAAAACGAAACGGTGCAAAGGTCGAATATATAGTCAGAGAGTAGAGACCAAGGGAGCTTTGTCTAAACCGGGAGAATAATCAGTAGGCCGATGGTCGAGTCGAGGTTCCGAATTTCAGGTGATCAGCTTTTAAAGGTGTCAAATACGTGAGTGAAACAAAAACATGATAAACAAAACACTCACGAATTCCTACCGATTTCTACTACTAAATTACATGGAAAATTGTCTGTTTGCACTCATCGTGTAAAGCGACATTCAGTCTAATTCAGTCGTTCGTACAGTATTTTCTAGTACACTTGACTGTACATTCGTTTGTACAAAAAATGTACCATTTAAAACGGCCTATAGATGTAGTCGTTTCATGTGTGGCCTCGGCGACCAGAATTGTCGTCTCTTGGAATTTTAAGAAGTCCAATAGCTCGTCGCAAGTGCGAGGCATCATCGGGAGTACTATTCGTACTATTGCGAGCCGCATGCGGACTGCAGTCCCTTCATTAGATTTGTAATCTATTCCACCTCCCCTATGTCGGTGTCGAACTCTCTACAAAGGGACCTGACATAGTAAAAAACACATCTCTCTGCGGTTTCAAAAGATCCCTGTGTGCACTTGTTTAGCCTCTGAGCCTTCAACTCCTCTCTCATAATCAAGTCCGTCCCAAGGGATTGAGGGGACCCGTGCAAATGAATGTTGAGGCCCCCCTAACTTTGCATTCTCTTTTTTATATTATAGTATATTTCATGGTAAGTAGGAAACTAGTGTAGCATATTTCATAGAAAGAAGGAAACTAACCTACAAAATAGCCGATGATTTCAAGAAATTTACCTATGTACTAAGTAGTAGGTAATTACGGGTAATAGGCGGGTTTCCCCGCGCCGTCTGAAGTAGGCAAGCCAGGGCGGGGCCCCGCATAAGCGCGGGGCCCAGTGCAACGGCACCTGTCGCAGGCAATGCTCATATCCCCTTACAGCAGGCCTAAATCAGAGCGGAATTTCCCTCCTGGTGGGAATCCAGGAGGGTTTAGTAATGAATTGGGACCTCTATAAAGCAAAATGTGATGTTCTATAGATAATGTAAAATCTATAATATTATAGCTTGTGTTGATGTAGTCTTTGGTGTCCAAAGAAAATTATTGAAAGCCACAGATTACAACCGGTTCTTAAACATGCGCATTTTCATTTACGGAATTAAATTGTTGTGAAATAATTTATATCTGGAGTTCCCATCACAAGGGGCCTGGTTTCGGTGATACGTTTATTTGCTGACGACGCTGTCATCCATCGCGAAATTAGTGATCACTCTGACTTTGAAATTCTATCATCGGATTTAAACAACGTTCATGTGTGGAGCCAAGAGTGGGGACTCGAACTTAATCTGAGCAAATGCACGGCGGTACATTTCTTGCGGAGGTCGTCCAATTATCCCCATGTATATGCTGTGGACGGTGTTAACATAAAGGCGACAGAAGAAGTGAAGTATCTAGGAGTTACGATAACCTCGAACCTATCGTGGGGAACACATATAAGAAATATTTGTGGCAGAGCTCTGAAGAAGCTAGGATTCGTCAAGCGTATTGTGGGAAGATTTTCGGATGATAAAGTAAAAGAGAGGTGCTATTTCGCACTCGTCCGGCCACACCTTTAATATGCAGCGAGCATATGGGATCCGGTGCAGAAAGACTTAATCCGGGAACTTAATAAAATACAAAGGAAAGTGGCGCGATTCGTCAAAAACTGTTACGGGCGTACAGACAGCGTTACACAGATGTTAAACGAATTAGGCTGGGAGCCGCTAGAGACTCGGAGGCTGCGCGCTAGGCTTAGATTACTTGAGCAATTAAGAATAGATATCTTTAAGAGTGACACGGAGAACATCATATTATAACCCCATTATATGTCCAGGTCCGACAGAAGCGATAAAGTAAGAGAGATATTTTTCCGAACGGATAGGTATGGGAATTCGTTTTTCCCCCGAACAATAAGGGACTTCAATAAATGCTAGGCGTAATTTCATTAGAGCGTTTCCTTTTTATATGTAAACGGCTGGTGTCCTCACACCCCCCGCCACACGCCTATTGAGGCGGCTTGCGGGGTAGTGTGTAGATTTAGATGTTTCAATACCGCCAGAGGAGGACATATTTACGAAACCAGCTCATCAGTCTCCTTAGATGACGCAGAATTGCTTTCGCAAATGTGACGTGATGACATTCCTCTCAGTATTCCTCCAAATTTTCCCCTTGTCGATATTTTGGGTGTTGACTAAAGGGAGGGAGGAAAATCAGTCAAGGAAATTTATGTTGGGAAGGAGAATGATATTCTGAACTGTTGTGAATGGGAAATTTTGAAAAAAAAAGATTGGGTACTCGAATAATTGGGTTTCAATCAAGTGGGATACTGAAATGACTGTTTATCCCATTGGACTGTGGGCCAGACTTCGCTCTGCCAGACTTTTCCTCCCACCGCTTGCAATGGGTGAAGGGTGGAAGCGACCGGCGCGCCACCTATAGGACCGCTAACAAATCAATCAGTCGTATGGATGCCTTGTTTGAAACCACTGCGCAGGGTCGAAGAAGGGAGATCAAACGAAAGGTAATTCTATTATATTTGAAGAAAAATATATTTGAATAGAGTTTAAGAGGTTATATACATTTGTTTTTTCTAATTTACTCGTGATAGTGTTATTTTAGATGTGATAATCCGTACATTCATTCATTCATTACAGTAATCTACCGGTTAGGGGTAGGTTGTGATGAAAGTCAGAGAATATCCAGCGAACTCTTACACGTGCCGTGCCCTTTCTAATTACTTTATTTCAACTCTGATGAAATGTTATATCTCCCTTAAGTTATCAATTTCACTTCTCTTTCTTAATTCTCAGGGATTCCTCGACTGAGGAGGAAATGCTGAAATTAGTGCAACATTACGGCCAGCGGAATGTTCCATTGGAGCCGTCAACATTTCAGCATGTTGGTGAAGTCTATTCGGGTTCTCCACCGGGTTATACTGCATTTCTACTGAAGTTTCGATGCAGCAGTCGTCCATCTACCAAATTTCAGCATGCTTATGGTGAGTGGTGGTCATACTTCCTTAGCTGGCAAATAATTTTTCGTAGTGCGCTTACTGCATTGTTGCTGAGGGCATAAGCGTAGGAGGTTCTTGCCTCAGGTACAGGGTGGGGGTGAATACAGGTGTTTGTACCGGTGGACGGTCCGCCATGTCTCGAAGTGACAGGAATCTTGGCTGGGTTTGTTACCGCACGGCGCGGGGTTGGTGTAGAAATGTTTTGATTTCTAGCGAAGGTTGACGTAGGCGAGGGACCCTGGGAGGGTTGTATGTGATAGCTCATACATATCAACATAATTTTTTCGTTGTTTTCTCTTTACTTGTGGGAGATATTGATCCGGGTGTGGCGTCGTAGGCTGGGTAGGATTACTTTATTTTAACTCTGATGGAATGTTATATCACCCATAAGGTCTCACTTTTACTTCTCTATCCTAATTTTCAGGGATTCCTAGTTGGAGAAGGAAAAGCTGATGTTTTTGCAACATTACGGCCAGCGGAATGTTCCAATGCCACTTATTCACCTAATCATTCAGTCGTATGGCTCTTGTGTGTGGAAGCACAATGCAGTGTCAAAGAAGTGAGAACAAACGAAAGGTAAAGATATTATATTTGAAGGAAAATAATTTGAATAGTGTTTATGAGGTGACATAAATTCGTGTCGCATCTACTCGTGATAGCGATATTTTATATGAGAGAGCTCGTTCATATCAACATTAATTTCCGTTGCTTTTTTCTGTCCTTGTGGGACGATATTGCTCCGGGTGTGATCTCATAGGCTGGGTAGCATTGCTTTATTTTAACTGTGTTGGAATGTTATATCACCCATAAGTTCTCACTTTTACTTATTTTTCCTAAATCTACAGGAATCCTAGTTGAAGAAGGAAGAGCTGAAGCTTGTGCAACCTAACGGCCAGCGGATTTTCCATTGGAGCCATCAACATTGCAGCATATTGATGAAGACTTCGGGTTCTCCACCGGGCTACAATCTGTATTTCTGCTGAAGTTTCGATGTACCAATCGTCCATCGTCCAACGTTGCAGCATGCTTATGGTGAGTGCAATAATGATTGCCGGTAGTATTTTGTTGATCAGGCCTTTATTGGTTTTGCATTGCATTTCTAACTTGTCCTCAATTCGGTCGAGTGACGCGTCCTGCATGTAATTTTGACATTTCATTCACTGAGGAACCGATGAAAGAAATCACTATTCAATGCGGTGGGATAACTAAACAGCTACAGTTGATAAAAAATAGTAAATCTCCGGTCCGGAGGGAATACCCGCAAGTGTCCTCAAGGAATTAGCGCCACAGATCGCACCGTTCTTAGACATAATATTCAAGAAGTCATTGTCTGAATGAAAGATACCAATAGACTGGAAAATTGCAAACGTTACACCGATATTTAAAAAGGGAAACAGACATGACCCAGGGAACTATCGACCAATTTCATTAACGTCGATTTTTTATGCAAGATACTCGAACATATCGTCGTTAGCAATATCATGACGTTCCTGGACAGTCGTAACTTCCTTCATGGCTGTCAGCACGGCTTTCGGATAGGTAGATCATGTGAAACACAGCTCGCGCTCTTTCTTCATGACGTTCTCAAATCTGGTGAATCGAAAAGACAAGTGGACGCATTATTCCTAGATTTAAGAAAGCTTTCGACACGGTACTTCACAACAAACTTTTATACAAATTACAGTCATGCGGGCTGAACGAAACAGTAGTAAACTGGATACGCGACTTTCTGAGTGATCGTAAGCAAAAAGTAGTTATGTAGATGTAGATGCTGTAGGCGATGATATTTGTTCTACATTTGTGACCGCCACAACGATGCACTCCGACCACCTCAATACATGTAGTAGTGTACAGTGTCCCATTGATCGTAGTGTATGTACTTCAACAGCCCTTTATTTAAATCCTTCATTTGAGCTGTGCCCAATTTCTTGAATCAAATGCTTCCTCCGCCAGCAAATAATTTTTGGTAGTGCGGTTACTTCATTGTCGTTCAAGATGACTTCAATTGAGATTCGAATTCTGTGCTGCTTGTTATCGTGGTGCTACATAAAAAATTGACAGTTTTTTACTCATCCGCACTGGAATTTATTTTAGACCACGGTGTCAGCAACTCGTAGCGATTTCTATGGTTATCAGTTACTGATGCAATGGTCGGGGATAAATAAGTAGAGTGGATTATGAACATGCTATTGATTTTATCGTCATTGTTTGGTTCCACTATTGAGCCCGGTGTAATTTTCTATTATTTCTATCGCGTATGAATTTTCATTTTCCAAGAAATATGGAAACTCCAGTTGAATTTGGCCGATGAATGTTTGCTATAAAAAAAACATGTTTTCCATTCTCGCCTCCGTATGTGCCCCACCTGTATTCCCGCGTTTTACAATCAGGGTTTTGAAACTCATTAACCTCCATTCTTTCATTGCCAACTTCAATACGCTCAATCTGTTATTCACATCAAATTCCTAGCTCTATGCTCTTAATCCAATTGTTTAGATGGCCCTCTCCAAAGGGGTTGCGAGGAATATCAGTATATTTTGATGCAGCTATGTTTGTAATCGTATACCTAGTCTCTAAATGCGCTAATGGCACTTTCCCACTCTCTCAAGTTAAGGTTTTTATCATTATTATTAAAAAAATAAAAAAGTCAAGGTTGCTGCAATGACCTTTTTACGTACAGATTTTCGTAAAACTTTTCACTCGTGCTTATTAGGGACATATACGTATAGATAAAACTAAAAATAAATGCAGTTTCGTTTTATTTGGCAATTCAATGATATTTTAACACGTAGCATAATGGCTCATTGGATGTGTTTCGTAGTAATTCGATTACATACGTACATATTTTATGCCAAGCGGGGAAAATACATTTGAGAGCCTGAGAGTCAAAGTAATAAAAGTAACATCAACACGAAAAACAGGAAAAGGAATAAAAGTGTTAGAAAGTATGGTGCTGCGATCTAGCCGCCGAACACTTAAGCTACTTTGCTTTTTGTCATTTCTTACCGGAGTAAAGTGATACAGGTGCCACTGGAAAATCTTTCACTTGTATTACTTTGACACTCTGACCCTTATTTATACTATTATAATAGTTGCTATGAAACATTAAGATGTCTCACCGAGTCAAAGGTTCGAAAAAGGATATTTAAACATAACATATCGCCTAAATTTCGAATGCACCCCCGAAATTTGTCATAGCTTTCAAGACATAGCAGGCAAAAAATGTAAGATATTATCCTTGTATCATTTCCAATGCTTATAACGTGCATGGTGAGGTCTACCACATAAGCAGATATACTCAAATGAAATATGGTCCTAGACATTTTTTTTAACTTGAAAAATTGTTAAAATGTTCACTTAATGACCCACGATTACTGCTCCAGTCACCTTGAAGTCGATTATGTTGGTAGCGTTGACTAACATGTGCTGTCTTCTCCCCCTTCACTCGACTCCTTCGCGGACCCCTTCCTCACGAACCTTCGCCTCCTTGACGTCACGCTGCGCGCCGGCGGCCGCCAGCAAGTTTCGCTTCCAGTATACTTTGATGCGAAGAATTGCGAAATATGTTATTTGATTTCTTCTCTCGTCTTTCTTTCCCAGTACGTGTCCCCATCCTTCCCTTATTGCCCACTCCCTCCGACCACCCTCATCTGACCCTCAAGTTGATCGTCCATCTACCGAAGTCGACCCCATTTCCTTATGTATCTCAACTGGTCTGCTAATGCGCTCCTTCGAAATCGCTCAAGGTTCATTTGGACGGAAAACGACGCGGGAGCGTGGAAGAGGGGTAAACGCGGAAAAATAACGAGCGGATAATCGGGATGGGTTAATATCGTAGCCTCGGAGATATTCAGGCATGAACACCCGAATTTCGATCGTCATGTTTTCAAATAGTTGGCATAAAGTCGTGTGTTCTTACGGAGATCATTGAAAACAATTCCGATAAAAGGTTATTACGGCAGATAAGACTTGGTTAGTACCGTTATTTTTTATTAGAATGAGATAATGCGTCATAACCGATAGCTGCAGAAATTCATAACTCGTTGCAATGCTATTTTATCACAATATAAGTACACGAAATTTTAGGATATAGAAAGTGAACAGATTATTTGCCATTTATTGGATTATATGTCCCTCAAACTAAGAGTACTTAGTGTACCATGAGAACAGAAGTTTGTTACGTAACGAAGGGGAGCGTTAGGACTATTTGAAGTATATGACGCCTTCATCCTCCATTGAGAATTTGCATGGCATAACTGTCAGCATCAAATGTAAGTCATCAGTATCCGTTTGTGCTTTTAATATCTGCATAACATTGAATCAAATTGTCCCCTCATCTACCCAATTTGGTTTCAGGTCGTGTTTGTCGATCAAGAATGTGAGGGAAATATATTTGCCGCAATCCCAGTAGTATTAAAATTCGCGTCGACTATTTTTCTTTCCGTTTTCGAAATATTATTGTCTTAAAAGCCCTGCTAAAGTAAGACTGCTTTTCCAAGTGCGTAAAAATGTTGTTAAAACTAAAGTGGCTCTTGTAATGCGGCATATGGCTAGAAATAATTGCCTAACTTTGTTGAACCTTGCCATTAGAAATATCACAGCAAGCGCATTTCTTACTATTTTCATAGGCGTACTAAATAAAAGTGGGGGGAGGGCGGTAGTGCTGCGGCCTGTATATCTCGGAGGCTACAGTTCACATGAACAATGAACCGCGGAAATTGGAAAGTAAACATGGTGGGTGGGCTCATTCTGATCGAGGAGCGTTTTCTCTTATTTTCTGAAGAACAACACCTGATTTTGAAGCAATGGCGTTAAAAAAAATATAATAGTTATTCAAGAAAATATATCATTATTATGTGCCGTAACAGGTATTTTGTACACATAAAGAATGGAATCACAATTAATTGCTTAATACAAGAAAATTTATGAATTGGCCTGAAATCTTAATTCGACGAATAATTTCAAAGATATTTTGCTGATTATTAATAGTTGAAGATAAGGAATAATACGCCAATTATAACGAGTCAATGCATATGCCCGTATAAATTTTCTTATGAAAATCATGTAATTTCCATTGGGATAATTGCTTCTTTTTCAATACTCGGTTACTTTTTACGTTTTGAATCGAATATTATGAATATATAGATATGAGTAAGACTTGTATTATATTACGCCATCATTCATTGGAACAAACTGTGGGTAATTGATTTACGTTAGAGTAAATATACTCGACGGGGTTATAGAGTTAAACGAGTTGCAGTAGCAATAAATAATTTAGTTCATATTTTTTTTTAAGTTTCTCCGCATCATCGCTTTCCGCTCACCTGTGTTTGGCTAGACTTGTTCATCCTTCCGCATTCGGCGTCTTTTTCCGTCCATGTGAACCCAGTTTCACTATGCTGAGTGGAGCGAGTCAGCTCCATTTGACTACTCTGTGGGGATGACCACTGAGATCCTTCGTGAAACACCTTTGCGAAATGGTAGTCGAGAGGCCAACCCTACATCACAATTCCCGCACAAGGCCCTCGAATCTCGTCGTGCTCGGCTAATGCGGAATGCAGACCTTGAGTCAAGGTGCGGACCTTCAATGAACATGCTAATGACCCGTGATTTTTAAGGTTCTCTCCAATTCGTGTGATAATTACCTACAAAAGTTTATACAAAATTATACTATAGATACTATAGCCAAGTTTTATAATGTCTGGGTAACGTTAACCAGATCTGAACATGACGTAGCCTTCACGTTACTTTAGTGTTCTATATTTATTAGGATTTGGTGTATTTCATCTGTCGGTTAGTGGAAATGAGCCTCATCAATTGGAGAACTTATTAGAATCTGTTTTCTGTTGGGCCTATATGGAAATGTTATTTGTATTTATGTACATAATGTCTTCTTTTTAAATTCTTTTATTCAGCTCACAATGGCTCAACCGTGTCCTTAAAGCTTTCAACCTTATTTTAACTCATTTCAGGACGTCATACAACGATGAAATTTTACATAACTACATACATTAATATGTGTATTTTATAGACAATATTTAAAAATAAATTTGTTTTTTTTTAATAACGTATTTAAGCAATTGTTAAAGGTTTACTAGTGAGGGGCATTATGCTTGTGGACGGGATCAAGTAAAGGTGTAGTTTTGGTAGCATGGTGGTGATTATTCATACGATTTTTCTGAGGGGTGGTGCATTTTCCTTCGTAGAAGGTGTGGAAGAAATTGTAGGAAGGTCAGTAGATAATAATAATGACATTTGTTAATGTTCTGTGGCAAGCCACGGAAGAACAAATATATAAGCTTACAATAAATGAAAAGAAAACACAGTCGGCACAAAAAAGACAAAACTAATGTTTAAATTCCATAAAATATAAGGATACACAATTACGCTTTAATCATTAGGATAAAGACATTTTACAATGTATTACAATGATATTTATAAAAGAAACAATTTACATTAGGCATCTTTTAACAAGTACATAGTTATAATAGCTCATTCTGAACAATGGCAAACTATTATTTTTGATCGAATAATTTGGCATATTAGTCCACAACTTAATGGCACAAACTACAAATGAATGTTCATACACCTTACTCATGAAGAAGGGAGCGTGATTTACCTGATTCTGACTCCTAATTTTTGTTGTACACTCAGTAGTTGGTCTTCTAAGAAACACATTCAATAAACAGGTTGGTCGCTTATTTAGGTACATAGGTACCAAATAAAATCACACCCAGTAAATACGTTCTCCTGAGAGCGACTGTGAGCCAACCAAGTTAAAAAGGTGAGGGCTAACATGATCATATTTTCTTAAATCTATATATATATAAATGGATGTTTGTATGTTTGTTTGTTTGTTTGTCTGTCCGAGATTAATAGACTTGGACACCGTTTCACCGATCATCATGAAAGTTGGCACATATATGTATTTTTTCAAGGAGAAGGTTTTTAAAATTTCTATCTAAAATCTAAAAAATTTTTTTATGGTAATTTTAAAAAATCTATTTAAAATTACCTCAGGGACCCAAAAGGTCCCAAAAAGGGCCCTTTGGTGGTTTAAGCTACGAATTGGGTATTGTGCAGTGGTTTCATTTTTAGCTTTTTAAAACTACTTCCGCTCAAGATAGAGGGTTGGGATTTTTTTATCAAATGGCTAAAAGAATAAAGTTTATAGTTCTTTATATCAATTATCTTTTCCTATTCGTATTTGTCTGGAAACCACGTTTTAAGCAGCAAAAACGAACATTTTCTTCTGAAATCAACGATAGCATATTTCCTTGACAACCAGATTTTGGTCTTTAAAGCATTGGAAATTCATTTTGCTCAGTTAACCTGATAAGCAATTCAAAGCATTGGGCTTTGTGCAGTGGTTAAAGTTTTTTGCTTTTAAAAAATAATTTCACTCAAGATAGAGAGCTAAAAATTATTTTATCGGATACCCGAAAGAATGAAATTTTTCATTTTTTTCAGTTGATTCTCCTCTTATATGATAATTTATAAAGGAAGTGTTATACCGAGATTCACAGGGGTAATTCAGCTATACATATATAAAAATGTTATGGTGTATGTATGTCCGTCTGTCTGTCTGTTGCTCCATCACTCAAAAACTACTGGACCGATTGAGCAGAAAATTGTTATGTAGATAGAAAATTTAGGTATCTGGCTGTAACATAGGCTATATTGAAAAGCCCTCGGGGCCCCCAAAAGGCCCCCCCTGGTGGTCCATGCTACGCTTCAGGTTCGGTGCATTGGTTTCATTTTTTTACTTTTTAAAAGTACTTCCACTCAAGATAGAGACCCGGGATTATTTTATCGGATGGCTGAATAAATAAAGTTTTTATCTATTGATTTCTTTAGGCTTCATATTTGTCTGACTTTTATATTTTAGCAGAAAAATCTCATATTTTTCTCTAAAATCAGCAATAGCAAATTTAATTGACAACCAGAGATTTGATTTCAAAGGATATTCATGCCTCTAGAATTTAAATATCATGTTCTCCTGCAGGCCCATAATAGCACGTAGAAAGGAAATCTGTATAAGACGGGCCCAGAGTCCCAAGGGCCCCATGATAGATTGCTTCGGGGGGTAATCGATAATTGAATGCACATTTACAAAAAGTTTACTCTTCAAAGTCTATTCTCAAGGTAGCTCTCATAGGGGCACTGCATGTATATGAGAGAACACTTACGTAGTAAACGATACACATAAAGGAATTAAGAGGCTACGTAAGCAATTAAACGTGCAAAAATATTTATGTACATCGAATAGTAATGGTAATAATGCCTCTCTGGCTACAATAAACACAGCTTTGTTTATTATCGTTTAATACTCAGATGTATTACACGTAGTGGAACCGCTTGCCTCTGATTACGATTGTGAACTGTTTTTTAAACCAATTCCCACATCATAAACGTCACAAAATATTTATATATGTTTAAAAGTGTTATAGTGCAATTAACTTACATTCACTCAATCAGGAAAATATAATGACGTTACTACATGCTTCTTACCCAAAAGAAGAGCGGAAATTCTGCACAATGAACGACATCCGTGCATGAAAATCGGCAAGTGCACTAAGAATCACACTAGATTTTCTATTTAGCAATCGTAACCAATGATAATGGCTACTCTTCACACAAAAGGCGCAGTCCGGGTGACGGTGGATTGATAGGTCAAATTAACATGGCTGTCGCTAAAACACTCCTTTTGACGTTGTCAACCGATGGATTGTACCCTACTATCCAATCCTGATTAAGATACTAAACGCACATATCAAAGTTGAATAGCGCTACTCAATTAGGCCATTGAATGCATATATATGTATGTATACAAGGGAAGCGATGACGCCGTCAATCACTCAGAAGACAGCTCAAGAGAACCGGATGGACGAGGGTGCTATTTAAGTAGTAATGGCTCTGCGTGGCCCATTTCTGGGTTTTCCGTCATGAAAGAGGACCAACAGTAACTCATTTCTCCGTGCACCTGGAAAATGATCAGCGTGGCTACTACAATGAACAAAATGAACAAGATATGTTACAAACTCCATAAATGACCACGCTGACACAATTCTTCAGAATGTGTGGTTTTCTTATAAAATAAGTTCAATGTTTTTCACACGCGCTGAATTTCAACGGGTACCTTTCGCTTTCCACTACGTTTCGATTTTATTATAAACCATCATCTATGTTTTATCAGCATACAATTATTCGATTTTAGATTTTTTATCTTTTTGATATAAATTTAAAAGCGATTTCATTATATTTTTCTACGCGAAATCATTTCCCTTTTGTATAAACAGCACTACTACATAATTTTCAAATTTTTTTTCTCCCGTTGAGAATCAACGGGGACTTTCGCTAGTTAAAAATAAATATAAGAAAATGGATGTTTGTATATTTTTTTGTTTGTCCGAGATTAATAGACTTCGACACCGTTTCGCCGATCACCATGAAAGTTGGCACATATATATATTTTTTCAAGGAGAAGGTTTTTATGCTATCAAAAAATACCTCAGGTCCTCAAAAGGTCCCAAAAGGAGGGGCCCTTTGGTGGTTTAAGCTACGATTTGGGATTTGTGCAGAGGTTTAAATTTTAGCTTTTTAAAACTACTTCCGCTCAAGATAGAGGATTGGGATTTTTTTATCAAATGACTAAACAAATGAAGTTTATAATTATTTCAATCAATTATCTTTTCCTATTCGTATTTGTCTGAAAACAGCATTTTAAGCATCAAAAACGCACATTTTTCTCAGAAATCAACAATAGCATATTTCGTTCGCAGGTTTCCGCGGCGTTGATCAAATGATTTCAACATTTCTCGAGTTGCATCCGCGTCAGTTGTCGTTCAGCACAACAGTTTCGCCAGCTATCCTGCTGGCAAAACTGTTGTGCTGTATGACAACTGACGTGGCTGCAACCCGAGAAATGTTGAAATCAATAGCATATTTCATTGACAACCAGCTGTGGTCTTTAACGCATTGGAAATTCATTTTACTCAGTTAACCTGATTAGGAATTCAAAGCATTGGGTTTGGTGCAATGGTTAAAGTTTTTTGCTTTAAAAAAAAAGATTTCGGTCAAGATAGAAAGCTAAAAATAATTTTATTGAATACATACCCGAAAGAATGAAATTTTTCATTGTCTTCAATCGATTCTCCTCTTGCATGATATTTTGTAAAGGAAGTGTTTATCCCGAGCTTCGCAGGGGTGATTCAGCTATACATATATAAAAATTTTATGGTGTCTGATTGTCCGTCTGTTGTTCCATGACTCAAAAACTACTGGACCGAATGAGCTGAAATTTGTAATGTAGATAGAAAATATAGGTAATCTGGCTGTAACATAGGTTATATTGAAAATCCCTCGGGGCCCCCAAAAGCCATGCTAAGCTTTGGGTTCGGTGCTGTGGTTTAATTTTTTGCTTTTTAAAAATAATTTCACTCAAGATAAGGTTGCCGGAATTTTTAAAGTTTCTTTCTATTGATTTTTGTAGGCTTCATCTTTGTCTGAAATTTATTTTTTTAGCTGAAAAATATTGGTCCTAGTCCACTGCAGGGAGCAGCGTCGTCAATAATCGTTTCCAATTACATCTACATCTACAAAATACCCTGCAAGCCATCTCAGGGGTGTGTGGAAGGGGGTTGAGTAGTCACCAGAGGCAGCCTTCAGGCTTTTAACAAACTGTCTGTACCTGACGAAGCCGTAAATAGGTGAAACACGTCGTACAATAAAATATTTACAGAAATGTATTAAGTATTTTCATTAACCATGAGTACTACCTTAAAATATGGTAACATAACGATCGATTTAGTGGCTAGAGAAAAAGACATTGATCAAAGCTCACACACAAAGGTGGTCATGCGTTCTCCTCTACGTGGTTTTAATGAAAACACGACAGCATTTTCCGTGAAAGCAATTTACTATGAGGCACTTCGTCGAATGCCTTTTTAAAATCAAGGAATATCGAGTCAAGTTAAACGTTTTTTCACCCGAGACCAAAGCATCGTGAGGAAAGATAGCCAGTGGGGTCTTGCAAGATCTTAGATCTACCCCTTCGAAATCCGTGCTGTCCGTTCATCTACAATTCTTCCATTTGTAAATGCCCCATGATTGAACCTGCAATTATGTGTAGTGTTGCCGCGAGACGAGACGAGACTTGAGCCAGTCTCGTCTCAGTCTCGTTTTCTGAACTCGGGTATCGTCTCGAGTCTTGTCTCGTGAACCCCAGTCTCGTCTCGGTCTCGAGTCTCGGACGAGACTCTCGTCTCGTCTCGTTTCCCCCAAAATAAATTTAGCACCATAAAAAGACGTTTTCTTTGCGTACTTAATCGCTGAATCGGTACACTCGAAATAGGAAAGTCATTAATATAAATGTTAAATATATACATTGATCTGAACACCAATTGCATCCAACTGCAAGTAAAATCATTGATTTTATTGATACTCAATGAATAAACTAGTAACATAAAACAAAAAGTTCTAAAAAGGGAATGTAGACACATAATTACTGCAGAGAAATCCACAAAAGGTTTAAGAAAATAATCGCAAAAATAATGTGAGTGGTATAAGAGATAATTTTCGCTTTAATAAAATAGTTTAAATAATTTTCAGATTTAAAAAAGGTTAATTAACTTAAGTTTTTTATTTGACTGGCCAAATTGCATGTCACCCACGAGTTCACACAGAGTAAACTTCTTGCTGATTCGTGACCCAAGCGGTTTCTATGCTTCCTTATTGTCAAGGCTGCTCTTGAGAACAACCTCTCCGCTGGAACAGATGTAGTGGGAATACTGAGGAAGTCTCCCGCCATTTTTGATAGCACTGGAAAAGTTGCCTCATTTGCCTTCCACCATGTATATATGTTTACATCACTAGGGGATCTCGGCAGTTGAAGATAGTCTGCAAGTTCTTTCCTCCATTTTTCATGCTGGGATGATAGACTAGGAGCAAATTTTGAAAACCATTAGGTCTTAACAGAAAAAGGGTTAAATTTCTATTTAAAAGTAAAAAAAATTAAATAAAAGTTCTGTGACTAATTGAACTTCTCTCTTAGGTCAAAATAATTAAGGTAAGTGAAATTAGTCGAAAAGGAGAAAATACCTACCAGTACTGGGTCTTGACTGCTTATCGAGAGAATATACATCTAGAAGGTCTTCCTCGTCACTTTCTACCAAAACAGACCTCTCAAGATTCTCTAGATCCATTGACTGAGCGGACTGTATTTAAGTGGGATACCTTTCATAATAGACTTTGAACATTTCCTCAAATTTCAATAGGGACTTTTCCTGCATCTCTTTTCCCTATGGCATCATGGAGGAAGTTTCACATTTATGACGTGGATCTAATATTAATACCGCGTAATAAATCCAGTTTGTCAGGCGGTAGTGCTTTAGCATCTTGTGCCGAACAGCTTGATAGGCAAGCAACAGTTTTTCATCACCTTCATTCCTTCCAGGCTTGTTGTCCAGTATTTCCATCACTTTTTCTAGCTTATCCAACAGCAAGTTAAATGGAACGGTAACGAGTGGAAGGGTGACGTAATTTTCTCCTCCTAATTTATTTGTCAGAAATTTAAAGTTTTTTAAAACTTGGTGAACATTTTCAAGCAGTGTCCATTCTAATCCAGTGATTTTGAGGCGCTTCAGGTCACTTATACTATCGCATAGGATTGAAATACCTCTCTTCACATTAAGTGCTGTTCCAATCATATCCTCTGTTGAATTCCACCTAGTTGGGAGGTCTATTACAAGGTTCAGTGATGGTTCCCCTGCAGCTTCGCAAGCGCTACGAAATTTATTTCGTAACTACTCACTTTTTTAATTTTTTTAATTAAAGATCTTATTTTGGCAATTGAAATTTTATTTTCTTCTTCAAATCAAAATCCTCGTCGTCACTGTCAATTAATAAAGCTGGTCTTCTGAAACCCCGTCCTCCAGAGACAACGTTCTTAATAGATCCTGTACTGCAAGGTTTAGTATATGGGCTATGCATCTAAAATGCTGATCAGTGCTATCAAAGCTTAGTGCTTTAGCCATTTAAGCTAAAGAACTCGGCCGCAAATCGAGGGATCCGGGTTCGAATCCCGGTCAGGGTGAATAATTTTTCCTCTCAGGAATTTCGCACAAGTCTGCAAATAGATTTTTTCTACAGGTTTCTGGCCCCTTTTAGAATGGACTGCATGCTGCTGAAATAAGATTACCTGCCGCTAACAGGTGTTTCTAGAGAAAATATGATGAATGGAGTTAGAATGAGTGGCTGATAAATAATTGCCGGTCAGATGATTCAGTAATGGACTTTTTGATTAAATGGATTTTTGGTTAGCAAAATAAAGGCAAATGAAAGAAATTAAAGTCAAAGGAAAGCCAATTGTAGTTATACTTTTTTATTGTAACATCCTCAACACAATTTAGCGACATTATGCTAAATATCCTCACTAACCTCGGAAGATATATCATGCAGGAAGAGGTACATAGTTATTTTAATTATCATTCGTCTTTCTGCCGAGGTGATGTGCTCTGCGCAATTCGAAATGGGGCCATCATTTTCTCCTAGCATGCAAACTATAAGCAGGATTGCAAGTGCCGCTGGGCGATACTTTACACATATGCGTGTATAATCCAAGATATTTTTGTCGTAGAATTAAGCACTGAAAATTACCACTTTAGAAAATAGTCCAATTTTTTATGGATAAATTTTCCAAGGTTATTATCGCAGGAAACAAGGAAAAGTAGTCAGCCATTAACACTCCCTTACTTGGCTCCAGAAGTCACTCTCATGCATTCAGAAATTGATTTTTCGGCAAAAGTTCTTTTTTATAGTTAGATAATTTATCGGAAAGTTATTATTGAATTACATTTCAAATTTAATACTTAAGAAAAACGTAAAATTTACTTCGTCTTAACAGAAGGACATAGTTTTAGGGATAAAGCTATACAAAATACCAAATAAGGACATATATCTGTATTTCGAGACTTTCGAGAGTCTCGTGGAAGTGGTATCGTCTCGTCTCGTCAAAAAGTGGTCTCGTCTCGAGTCTCGTCTCGAATTCTACCCAACGGTCTCGTCTCGAGTCTCGTCTCGTTTTCGAGACGAGACTCGAGACGAGACGAGAAAGTCTCGAGTCTCGCGGCAACACTAATTATGTGCACAAATACCTTACAAGAGAAATAGGTGTGATGTTAGTTACTCTCCAGTTTTTCGGAACTAAGACATCTGTGAACATGTTCATTTAATAAATATCTCTAGGTATAGTGCAATTTTTAATGCCCGTATTTTGTATGCGCGCGTAGGATTATGAGCGGGGCCTGGAGATTTGTAAAGGATTAATGCTCTTACTTGTAACCTGCTCCTCGGTCACATTTTTCTTTCTCATTACAATAATATTCAAAAACCTTCGCTATTACATAAAACATGAATAGCTTACCTTCTTGCTGAAGGGATTAATGGTTATTATTACACAAACACATAAATAAAAACACTTCGTTCAACCATTGAATTAGCATAACACTTTTTTAATGAGAAATGCAAAACCTTTGCATTAATTCCATTCAAGTATTCTACCAGCTGATTGGTAGGTCCTTGGACAGTCCCCATTTTGCATCCCAACCTCATAGACATTGTCTCGCTTTCCCTCCTAAGGATGGCTCTTTATTAGATCCCTCTTCAATTATTCATATATTCTACCTCCTCTTATTTCGTCCAGAACTTCTATCATCTTCCTTCCTCTTCCTCGCTTCCCCAGTGTTCTCCCCTCTATCACTTTCTTCAACATGCCCTCTCCTCTCAAAACCTCCTCCATCCATTTCTTCTGCCTCTTCGAACCTCTGCCACAAGCTTCCTCTTCTTTCCGACCATATCCAATACCTTCTCGTTCGTTTTTCTCGCTATCCAGCTAACCTTCTCCATCATTCTCCAAACTCACATCTCAAACCCCTCAAGTCTACGTACATATCCTCCCTTCGTAATGACCAAGTTTCCGACCCATATAGTGCCACGCTCCATATTAAAGATTTCACCAGCATCTTTAAGTCTCTTCTCAGATCCCCCTCATCAATTCCCTTCTCTTCGAAAATGCTTCTTTAGCTGGCGCAATTCTGCATCTGATGTCCTTAACACTAAACCTATTCTCCTCCAAAATACTACCCAGATACGAAAACTGCTCGACCTGCTCTATCTTCTGCCCTCCCACCCTTATATTCAGCCCCGCCTTCTTACTTCTAGAAAATCCTATTGCTTTCGTTTTCTTGTGAATGATATTCATCCTATACTTTTCGCACTGCACCTCTAATGCATTCACCATTGACTGTAACCCCTTGGCAGACTGACTAACCAAACCTTGATCATTTGCAAATCTCACCGATTTTATCAGCTCCTCTCCTTTCTTTATTCTTACATCCTCATCCCCCCATGCCTCCCTTGCCATTTCTTCTGAATGCACGTTAAAAAGCAACGGCGATAGTGGGCACCCCTGCCGCACTCCCCGTCCTATCGTGGCCCATCCCGATTCTCCATTGGCTACCCTAACCTGCGCCTTCTGGTTCATGTACAAATTCCGAATCAGACGTCTGTCCCTCCAATCGACCCGCAATTTCTTCAACACTCCCATTAATTTCATCCATTCCACCCGATCAAACGCCTTCTCAAAATCTACGAAGCATGCAAAAATATCCTGCCCTTACTCTTTAAGATTTCTTTCTACTAGCGAGCTCAATACCACTATAGCGTCTCACGTTCCCGTTCCTCTCCTAAACCTGAAGTGGTCGTCACCCAGGTATCCATTTGCCTTCTTCTGTAACCTTCTGTTTATAATTCTCAGAACTACTTTAGCCGCGTGAGATACTAAGCTTATTGCACTATAGTCTTCGCACGTTTTTGCGTTACTCTTCTTTGTTATAGGAATTAGTAGTCTTCGCGAAGTCTTCCGGCCACACTCCATCCTCATAAATCCTACGAATAAGCGCCAAAAGTTTTCCTCTTCCGTTATTCCCCATGCCCTTTAAAAACTCTGCAGGTATGTCATCTATTCCCACCGCCTTATTCCTTTTCATGTCTCGTAGAGCCCTTTCGATTTCGGTGTCTAGGATACTTGGCCCCATTCCATCTTCGTCGATATCGTCTTCTCTTCCTATATCTAACCTATTGGGCCTTATTTCTTTACCATACAGCTCTTCAACATACTCCTTCCACCTCTCCTGGATCTCTTCCGGCTCTACGATCACCTTTCCCGTCTTGTCTGTTATCGTTTAAATTCCCCTTTTCTTATTACCAGCCATCAGTTCCTTTAATTTCCTATATAATGCATCTGCTCTTCCCTCTTTTTGATATTTCTCTAACGAGTCGATCTGTTCTCTCCACCACGCCTCTCTTGCTTTTTTTGTTGCTCTTCTAAGGCTGTTATTTGATTCTCGGTATTTTCTCTTATCTAGCTCTGACTTTAAGCTCTTTCATTTCCTTCTCTCCTCCATCTCCCTTATCATCTCCTTCATACTTCGGTTTTCTAATTTTAGTTGCACTGACTACGCCTACCTTTGCTTTCGCCTCTCCTACAATTCCGTTTTTCAAACTTCCCCATTCATCGTCCACTCATCGAACTCCATGTTCCTCACCCATTATCTCATCCACCTTCTCTATATACTTATTTTTCATTGCCCCAGTTAATGTCTCCGTATTCCACTTTCGTACCCTCCTTCTCATTCTTATCTTATTCAGTTTTACCCAACATTTCATGACTAATAAGTTGTGGTCTGTGTCTGCATCAGCTCCTGGATAACTATGCGAGTTTTTAACACTATTCCCGTATCTGTGACGAACCATTATATAATATATCTGGAACTTCCGTTCCGGCTTCTTCCAAGAGTACTTACTTCCAAGATGATTTTTGAACCATATATTTGTAATTTCTAGGTTATTTCTGCGGAAAACACCACAGCTATCTCGCTCCGGTCGTTTCTCCTTCCTAGCCCGTAATCGCCCACCTTCCGCCCATCTCTTCCTTCGCCCACCACCGCGTTCCAATCCCCCATTACTACCAGGTGCTTACTTCCTGGTATCCTACCAATTATTTCCTCTAGCTGATCGTACAACACATCTACCTCCTCCTATTTATGATTAGAGGTAGGCATATAAACATGGATTATAACTAAACTCGTTTGATCTGCCTTTAGTTCCACGACTATAATCCTATCACTCACCTGTTCTGCATACACTACTTTTCTACCTAGTTTCCTATTCATTTCGAATGAAACCCCGCGCTGACTTTCATTCCCTCCATTATAAATAAAGCACTCTATAGTCGTCGCTCCAGTAGTCCCCGTCAACCTTCCATCTTACTTGACCCAGACCCATGCGGCCGTATTCATAGATTTCGGAAAAAACATGGCGTTATGCGGTCTATCTTAGTCCGGTCTAAGTGTGGTTTAGAATGGTACTAAAAGTTGGTATTCATAGCTTGGGCACCCTTTTTCGTCAAGAATGTGGAAACGGCACTCACAGTATTCGCTCCACCCACCGTTTACTGCTGCTCTGCGTTTCGGGGGGAGGGGATGCCGGATGGGCAACGAGAAGTACAGGTTAGTGTGCCGCGGGTGGTTAATACTAGGGGAGATGGAACTGGGAGTTTGCGCGGGGAAAGCATGAATATGATTCATAAATTATAAGAAGGCATGACGAGTAGTACACATGAATAGAGCGCGGGAAAAAATATTCTTTGGACATTTATTAAAATTCGGACTTGAGTGGTTTTAACATCAAATTTTCACCAATTTCGTTAAATCGAACATTCTTTCATTACTGTTTTGGAAACTTTTTTTTTGACATATCAGTACTTTTCTAAAATATAGAAAATCCTCCTCGACTTTACATGTAAATCATTATTTTTTAGCCGTAAATCACCAGCTGGCCTGATTCTAAATGCATATTAGTAGGAAGAGAATGATAACTCGGCCTTTTTTGTTCAACGGAGTGAGTTTTTACATCAGCTTTTCTCATCTTGTACTCCATTGAGCCCGAGTGATCCTCAAATAACCGTTTGATATACTGTCTGCCAACTGTTTGGTAATCTGACAACTGTATGATGGGAACATTATAAATTGCTCCGGAGTAAATAATAACTAATTCCTTCCGGAGGATAAAGTAATTTATACCATCCGGTACTTCTTCACGATCCATCATAGGTTTCTTACATAATGGGATAATATCCGTGGGCTTTACCCTGCTAAACTAACTTTCTCCATAAAATGGAGGAGAAAATTGCAAGAATTGCATACACTCTTAATCATGTGCGATTTCCTACGGAGTTCACGCGAACTACGCCGATGATCCCTACCAAGGTTCATACTGTACTGCAGCAAGCAATATCTCCTTGGTACTTGACATTTAAGAGGACAAAACAAGGATTAAGGAAGACAGGTACATACAGGTACATGTAGTTTTTATACGTTATAATCTTACTTTGCCATCGTTTGCATCCAACCGTGACGTGTTTGCTTAGTACTTGTGCGTGCTAAATGCAGCGCTAAAGACTTCCACACAAAAATCAAAACATTTGTTGTACACATCATAGGTGGAAAAATAGCCGTATAAGGAAGGTAGCACCATCTGAAAACTCTCATGGGACAACTTACTTAGAGGTCTTTCATAATCCTCGTTGACACGAAACCAGGTCGTGGCGGGGGGGGGGTACGACGGGGGGGGGGGGGGGGTGGGGGGGTACGAGGGTTGTCAACGAAGGTCCACGTTAGTGGTGGGGGGCGGGGGGGTTGTAGGGATGTATACGTAGAAAATTGTCGACGCGACGCGGCAGGAGTGACATTGTCTGGGCACACTCACAATCAGTGTTGCGTACGGTTGCGAGGGTGTTTGGCAGGAGGCCGGTTTCCTTAATATCATTCTTATATTTCAGATAGTCCACGACAATCAAATAATAACCCAATATAAGATCTTGATCTTTCTCAGGGAATTTTATATATAAATTGTTCTCGGGTTTCTAGCCGAGTAAGGGTAGGGGCAGAAGCCAAAACCCTTACTCGACTAGGAACCCGAGAACAATTTATATATCATTAATAACTCGTTACACGGCTTTTTCCGCGAAAAAAGAATTCTACGTGGACAACAAAGGGGGGGGGAGACAGGGGTCCGGATGAAGTTAACGAGTGTTCACGATGGGGGTATCAAAATGGGGCCTATTTTTTTCTATGTGGGTCATGGACAGTCCCTTACCACAGGTCCATGAAATGGTATATATTTTTTTAAAATTCCGTATCTCGACTATGTGAAAAACCACTGAAATAGGGAACAAATGAGGGACTGAGAGTAAAAGTTATACAAGTGAAAAACATCGTCCAGTGTCACCTGTATCTTTTTACTCCGGTAAGAAATGACAAAACGCAAAGTAGCTCAAGTTTTCGGTGGCTAGATCGCAGCACCATACTTTCGCACACTTCTATTCCTTTTCCTGTAACTACCTGACGGTACCCGACGGTACCAACTTAGAACATATGCGCTCATTTCGTTTTTCGTGTTGATGTCACTTGTATTACTTTGGCTCTCAGGCCCTCAAATATAGCTTTTCACCACCCATCAGCATTTTACGGTGCAAATCAAATCAAATACAATACGCGCGTGAGCTTTAGGGCGATGATTCGCTTACATAGGCATGCACTGCTTGCTTCGGGTTATCCGTCAGTAAAAATAAAAAGATCGAATCTTTACACCTTCGTCGAAGTCATTTTGGTGACAATGATGGATGTGAAGACGAAACTTTCGGATAATAGTTAGTTAATAATCGAAGGATCTCAAATTGTCGATGGACACCAAAAGACAAAAGCGTGCATCAGAATCATGCATGTTAGTAAAGCAACTACTCTAATCCCCCTATTAATTAAATCCGGCGAAATTGATGGCTCATTTCCTATGTATATTCAGAGGGAAGTTCAGACACGATAAGGTGATGGACTCATCGTCCAAGTATGTGACGTATTACCGGCGGATAGCCTGACCCGAGCATTATTCGAGCTGGTGACCAGAACGGAGGTACTATAACTTTCAAAATTCGGTCCATGCGGTGAGTGCGGCCTACTTCGCATTTCGCTGAATTCGAATTTCGAGTATTGCCTATGCATTCAGCGACTACTAAGGGCCAACTTGACTCATTTCCACTCAACTACGGAGACCCTCGTATGGCCTTCTCCTGCTATCGCTGCCCAGCCAACTCCCCCGACTCCAAGTGGTAGGCGACGGTAGGCGGAGATTGCAAAAGGGAAAGGCGTCAGGTGTTTTTCCTAGTTAGGTGTTTATCACTCTTACGAGTTTCGGCGGGCTTAATACACAACAGTACAACTAAGCGGGATTAATTGTATTATTGATAAATCGAGGAAATGGATCGGCGAACCGACCGCCACAAAGCGATCATAAGGCAATTTTTTAGGGTAATCCTCGAATTTGCGTTTTACCGTGGACAGCTAACTCCCCGGATCTTTCCCCAATTGAGAATGTGTGTGGTAACATTGTGAATGAGTGGCATTACTACGGAGAAAGAACCGTGTAAAACTTTCGAAGTCTACGTGCGGGATGTTTGAAATTCTTTAAGCCGAAGTCCCCGTGTAATAGAACATTTAGTTGGTTCTATGCAGTCGCGATTACGATCTGTAACTGAAAAAATGGCGATATTACAAAATATTAAAGTTGTTTCTTTTGGTGGATTTTCGCAGTTTATTTTAATTTTGGTAAGTTTCTTCTGGATATCTGCGATTAAACTACTCTTTTTTAGCAACAGTTTTGCCGTGCTCTTCTGCCGGCTTCGTCAGGCATTCTAAATTAACAGTGAAAAATAAATTAACAAATTTAATCGGTTATTATGTACAGCATGATTAATTAATACTTTAGTTTTTCAAAAGTATTTTCCACGTATAAGGAAGTTTGTAGCCATCTTCTCTCTTTAGGTTGTTAGGTCTTTTTCCTATTTCAATGGCTTCCCTGGTGATCCGTGGCTAGTAGCTAATTTCTTTACATAAAACTTACGCCCTTTTGATGTCAGTACTGTTACCTTATAAAAGTGTGTGCTCAGCCACGTCAGAGTGATACCAATCTTTCTTCCGAAGAGCCCGTTCGTGTTCCTTCAGTCTGCGTCCTATGGCTCTCATTGTCTGGTCAACATATGATTTTCCGCAACTACAGAAAATATCGTATATGCCTTCGAACATGGTGGGAGATAATGGATCTTTAGCTCCTCTAAGATGATCATTTGCTTTTGAGGTGGTGTTAAATCCTTTAATGATGTTATGCTTCTTCATGATTTTACCTATGCGATCTGTTGTTCCCGCGATGTAAGGTAGCATAACATATCCCAAAGGCTTAGATGTCTCTTTCTCCTTAGACTTCTGATTTCTTACACTTTCAATTAATTTATAGCTATAACCATTATCCTTCAGTGTCTCCCTTAAATGTTTTATTTCTTCAGAGATGGAATTAGCATCCGAAACTCTGCGAGTGCGATGAAATAGGGTCTTGATAACTGATGCCTTTTGCTGTGGGTGGTGGTGTGAACGTGCATTGAAGTATCGTTTAGTATGGGTCTTTTTCCGATACACACTATGCCCAAATTTTCCACCTTTTTTTCTCTCAACCAGAACATCTATGAATGATAGGCGATCATCTTTTTCAATTTCCATCGTAAATTGAATCGATGGATTCTGACTGTTGAGATTTATTAAGAACTTCTCGAATATCTCCTTACCAAAAGGCCATATTATGAACGTATCGTCAACGTATCTTAACCAAACTTTTAATCCTAACCTTATCAAATCTTGACTCATTCCCATTAATGTTCCCTGCAAAATGAACGCCATGCTAACTTAAAGTTTAAACCACAACTTCTATTTCATTAAAATCTATTCTAAAGAACGAGAAAAATCCTAATGTTGCTTATTTGAAAATCGTATCTGTTATATATTAGCAGTTTTTCATTGCAGACATTTTTAAATGGAGTGCATGTCTTCTCTGAGAGCGAGAAATCAATTAAGTTATATCTCCACTGAAGGAAAACTCATTCTTAAATGACCGCATTCATTTCTGATAAATTACAATCCACTTTGTGTAGTTACAAGGTATAAAATTTTCCAATGGCCGTAATAAATTGGCACCACTCGTCAAAAATACGCCACAATTGCTGTCTTGGTTTGCGGGAAAAAATGTGGGGAGAATCCACGCCAGTGACCAACCAGCCCCCCATTTTTTCCCGCAAACCAACACAGCAATTGTAGCGTATTTTTGACGAGTGGTGCCAATTTATTACGGCCATTGGAAAATTTTATACCTTGTAACTTTAAGAGGCCGTAGAGCTCACATTCCCCACTTTGTGTAGCTTTATTCGCCATAGTTTTGCATTAATTTTATCCTACTTAGGGTTATATCCTTTTTTATTTAATATGAGTCTATTAATATTGTGAAGTATAATTTTCAGTAATGATATGTGATGGATGAGATAGGTATGGCTTCGTTTTGACTATTTAGAAATCAACTTCGAGCGGCGTTACACCAAAGGCAGGTTTCAATTTTAATTTTTCTCGATTATTCTGGAATTCGTCTTACATTGTTTTTATTGGCCTGTTAAATGCACTAATACTGTGTTTAGGAAGTTAATACAACAAAAAGATTCATTACTGCAAGTTTACCCATCACTCAGCTCTCCGTTCCTGAACGTACCTCTGATTTCTAGAAGCTATGTTCACCATGGTGGCAATATATTCTGGAGATGTGGTCAAACTCCACTGACCTCTCTGACTATGGAATCTATCAGTCACGAAATGGGGGATGCTAGCTAATGAAATGTTTGTGAAATCCAAGGTATCAAACGCACGAAGTCATTTTAATTAGGTAGCTATTTTTATGCTACTTGGACGAGATTGGACAGCGCACAACCTACACTTTCGCGCGCACTGACGCCAAAAGAGCTGCTGAGGAGATATTAGGGACTCTAAACTGTTAAAAACTGTCAATTATTTAGCATAAATAGTTTGGTTTAATAAATCATTATTACTACCAATAATCAATTAATAAATTCAGTTTCAATACAGTCTCGTAAAAGCAATGCCATACTGTGAAATACATTGCGTGCCTCATTGTAATAATTCTTAAAAGCTCTATGCCAAATGTAGTGTACTTGACTTCAGTCCCAAAAAAGTAGTGATTTTTTCGTGGCACAAATAATAGGTTTAGAGTTAACGTTTTTAGGCTTGAATTGTTTCCTTTCATTATGCCCATATTATTTTCAAAAAAAAAATTAAGTAGTGACCGATCACTAGTCATTATAATGAGGAAAATTCGGAGTGAATGGTGAATAAATTCAACTCGCGATTGCAAGAGAATTGATCGGACTCCCATCACTTATTCATCCTAGGTGATAACTTATCGTTAATTTTTCCCTTTTAGGTGTTTATGAAATTATTAACGGTCTGCGTATCCAAGCAATATATTTTGCTACAGTTCACTAATGGAAAATCGTTGTATCAGTTTAATGTGTGCGATGGGGGCTTTCCAAAACCTCCTCTCAATGGTGTCGTTTTAATTTACTGTGCAATATCCTTTTAATTTTACTTTGCAATTTTGGAGATAGAGTGGCACAGTTATCATCACCACGTGTAACAACTACACGTGGTGATGATAATGATTCAGTTTCACTAATGTAGATCTTTACCGAAATATCCCCTTTCCCGTCGTTGAGTCATATCCCATCTATAGCACCTTAGGCAACACCACGTTTTATTTGTGCTAAGTCTCTCTTACCTTTCCTTTCGACTTTCCGTTTATTTTTCTCTCCATTCTACTTGAAAACAGCGAAATATCTATTCAAACACAATTCTTTAAATCCTCTCTAACACCAGGTTCCATATATTAATTTATCATTTACTGAATGACGTAGTTATACTTCCAGGAAAGGTTACCTGTTTCCCCCGCTCAGAATTTTCTTCATTTTCCTTCATTTTTGGCTATTACTACTTCATAATCTTCATTGCCTGCGCTTTATATGATCAATTCACATCCCACATATGACGCACCTTTTATCCTGCGAAATAGACATTGAGTCCCGTGGCTGACTGGGTAAATAATTCTTGGCCATCTGCAAATCGACCAATATTAATTAACAGTTACCTGCTACTTTCCTTCATAATTATATCTCTTTCCATACATCTATTACATCTCTTTCCATACATCTATTACCAAATTGTCAGCGAACAATTGAAAATCAATGGTACATCTACATCTACATCTACATATTACCCTGCGAGCCACCTCTAGGGTGTTTGGCAGGGGGTGACAAGTCACCAAAATGCAGCATGCAAGCGGACCGCCACATGCACACCGCACGGTCATGAATATTAAGGATACTAACCAATTCCATCAAAAACTAAAAACCATCATACAGCATGTAAGAGAATCCCCACATGCACGCCACACATGTACGATGACACTTAATATTCTACATACTAATTAAGAGGGCAATCTGCCTATGAAGCTAGAACATGCAAAACATGCTGTTAGAATCACCATAAAACTCCGCAAACATGCTTTAAGAAATACATAAGTTAGTAAGCTACACTACCAGTCAACTAATCTATTTCTAAGTCCTTACACAGCCGTTATAGTCTCTTATCGCTCGCGGAAAAAACGACATTTTGAATCTATCTGTTCTACAGTCTATCTCTCTTATTTTATTTTATTTTTATTGGTAATGAGAAGTGGCCCGGCCTGAAACCTCTTACGACATATACCCATTCCGATTCGTCATTCATTACCCGTATACCGCTTCATCCCGGAGAGGTTTTATAATTAATCGCCTAAACTTCCATTGTACTCCCTATTTCTGCAGTAGTATTTATCATTCGCGTCCAATGCACTCTTTCAAAAGTCTTCCAGCAGTCTAAGAAGCAAATAGGGGCATAGTGGCTATTATCTATAAATAAATGTTAGAATACTGATCACCAGAAATGCGTTTCGCGTCCCGCTCTCTTTCCTTAACCCATACTGATCTTCACCGAGGAAGTCTTCCGCCCTTTCCCCGATTTCATTTTAACAGATATCTGAGCTATTTCTATTACGTGCGAAATAAAAACTCTGATCTCTTAACATTATATTTCATTTCTCATTGTCGAGAAAGGTTTCCGAGCTGATTTTGCAACAGTGGATTTTGGAAACGTATTGACTAATATTTTATAAATTACTAGTTTTCCCGCATGAAAACGAGGCTACTATTGTCCCCTCAGCGCATGACTAATGATTTTTGCCACGACGACCCATGTCGTGAGGAGAGTACGGGAAATTATCGCCTTCTTCCTCCCACAAGAAATACCGACAAGTCCCAGCCGAAAACACTTCATGGGTTCTTCGGCTGGCGAATTCTTATGGGAGTGGGGGTTGGGATTTTTTGGCTGTTCGTTGTCGGAGGGAGAAGGTCACGCGAGGTCTCTTAGCGAGTACAAAATAAACTCAAGTTGTGATAGTCGTAGCAGTAAAATTGGCCCCCAAAAGTCATAGAACGCGTATGCAATACGTGAATCTCGATTTCAGCAGAACATAGAGATGTTCGCGCTCACCGTGTGGAGCGACTTTTGAAAGTGATGGTACATTAGATAGCCGAGTATTCATTTGAAACGTTCTATTCACCTCTCTTGTCCACGCGGTAGTTTCCTCTGCATTCTTTCCCTTTCCTCAATTTTCCTTCTAAGCTTATATCACACTTTGGCAAGATCCTGTGATTCACGCGGTGTCCACCCCTGATCTGGTAAAGTTGTGGACTTTTCATAGATTTTGCGATTTAAGAGCATATGGAGAATATGTAACCACAAGAATGAAGAACAAAGAACATTTTAACAAAAACAAATCCGGAAATTGTTCCTCAATATTGCCCTGAATTTGAGTTCTATACGGTCCCAACGGGATGTGAGTATAGCGCGGAAATTAAGCGGACGCTTTCTCATCGCGGGGAAAAAACTGAGGACGTTTGTATCGGCCAATGAAGTAAAATGACCCATTCAAATACAACTCAATACGGAGTACAACTTACCCTGCAATACTTCTTCCCAAAGTATTTGTCTCCAAGGGGTGTCCGGGCCATTTGGTTAAAAAGTGAATAAAAGAATTTGAAGAAACTGTTAATCGTTTTAAGATTTTTTATGTGACTTGCTCTTAGTTGGGGAATCTATTAAGTGATAGGTACACAACAACTTTATTTGGACCAAGTGCTGAGCCCGTACGTAAAAAACAATAAGTTCCTTTCATACATTGACACTTGGGGTTGTAAAACCAATCTTTCTCTTTTTGATGAACGATTTGTGGATGATTTCAGTCAATCAACATGCACAAAAAAGTGATACCACCAAAGTGCACTCCCATTTTTTAGCCGCGTGACGTTTTATTTTATAGGTAAGTCAAAATATTAATTTATTCTATTCAAAATTATTCATACCTTATCCAGGAGAAACGCGATTTAACCAATCGAAATGATATGATTAAAATCCATTCCCTAAATCCTTAACAGCTTTTGGCCCCAGGGTTAAGCGAATGTTATTGTATGTGTGGTTTTCTTCTGGACTCGCAACAGAAAGACAGGTTTTCCTGAATGCGAATCAAGTAATATTACGTGATGATATGCTGAAAACTAAATAAAACAATGAGGAACAAGGCTTCGCCCAGTGCTAGTGGTGCAAAAACATATTTTGTCTCAAATGTTGTAAAAAAGATTAGCATTGAATTGAACTTTTCGTTACTTCATGTTACGTTGAAAGGTATGTGTAACAAGCGAAGAGACATTCTTTGGAGTGGATAAATAGTTCACCTAGGAGAATACATATATGAAATATTAACTAGTCTCAAGAAAAATATGACATATTTTACTACTGCTTTTTTGTCTTTATTATCTGCGTTTTCATCTATTCATTTGTTTTTGAGCATTCGGAGCTTATTCGTGAAGTCATCGAAAAGCTGACTCCATGATTGATAGGTGCATTGGACATACGATGCTATTCACGTTTAATAATGGAAAATTTTATTCATGGAGATGCTCTGTTAAGTATCGTAGGTTATACTACATCCGCCGAATAATCCTTCCATATGATCAAAGCAGTATTTAGTGGCAGCTCTCTACATGATTACTAAAGAACATCAACTATATACTTCACTTTTTCAAACGAGAGAGAAGGGAAGAGGTGGATACCGCGTGGATCGCAGAAACTTGCCAGAGTCGATAGAAGGAGCGAAGCCTAGAAGGAAAGGGGAGGAGAGAGGAAGAATGCGAAGGAAAGATTAGGGAGAACGATTGAGTTAAATAGAACGTTTCAAATGCTTACTAGGTTATCTAAAATGCCACCGTTCTGGTCGCCAACGTGAATAACGCCCGGGACATGCAAGCCGCCGGTAATACGTCACATACTTGGACGATGAGTCCAACACCTTACTGCGTTTGATCTTCCCTCGTTGAGGCCGTGACCCAAGAGCAATGTACTGTGAGAAAGGAAGCAAATTCTCCCTCGTATAGATGGTGGCGGCGCTCCGTTTATTGGGAAACCCATAGGGAAAATTTCGAGCGACCGTGCTCATCCGTCACTATGGAAAACATAGCGAAGTAAGTATCTCGTATCCCACCACTTAATGACACGTTCCTATCGAGAAAAAGGAAACTAATAATGAATGTTAAAAATTTTAAGTGATTTATCTGCAGCACTGGTAAAAAGGGAAGTAATCGTGTTTTGAAAAATGGTTGTTTTGCCTTACCCGGTTGTAATGAACCTAAGTGTTATTCGAAACGTACATGGAATATTAAATTTATAACAATGCGCTTTTTCATCCTGAAAATCCTAATAATAGCTCACAAATCCACAAAACCAAATTTCTAAGGTTTTACTTATAATACAAGCTTAGATTTTGCAAAATACTCACGAATATACCTATTATTATTTGCGAATTTGTTTTTAAATTGAGGAGTACTTTTCCGGGCTCTAGTTATGAGCTGTGGGAATCAATGAGCAATATATCACCATTTTCCAGAACAGTGCGTTTAATATCAATGACAAATTATAGAATAGCTGATTTATGGTCATTGATTCCGCAATCACTAACTATATTACATATCATGATCTACATCTACATAATACCCTGCTAGCCACTACATGAGGATGTGGCAAGGGGTGAGTTATAACCAACATGCACTGCAAAACACATATTTAAAAAAAACTTTAATGACCCTACAACGATTCCGGCATTAGAAAAAAACCTGCTAATCCCAACGCCGTTTGTAAAAGAGTGATGAAATATTTGTTGCTTTTGTTCAAATATTAATTAGTAGTGGATGAACATCAATTTTTAAAGCTCTTTCTGATACTATATTTTGCTGGCGAGCTTTTAGAGGAAAGAATAGTAACTTGTGTAATGATGCTCGCAACGTTCATTAACGAATAAAATACTACAAGAAGTAAGTCCGCACGCCACTGTACATCCTTAATACGAGTTGACACTCCTCTTCCACTTAGGCCTACATAACACTGCATACACATTCATCACACTGTAGTTTGTACACACCAGATTTCATATACCTGTCAACCTTATCCTTCTCGGTGTATAACTTTTTGCCCAAGGTAAGAGGGGAATAATATTATGCCCTCGAATGTTTTGGCAATACGTTTCCCAAATTATAGGTGAGCTAGCCCACAAATGGGAGGGACCTTCATTGATCTCCGGAAAAACAAATAGAGTATCTATTTAATGGCCATTGTTTATGTTTTGCCCTTACAATTTTGCCTACTTGTCGTATCATGAAACAATTTATTATTGCGATGGAATATTTAGTTTGGTGCTCGGTATTATCTCTCCGATGACGGGAAGGTGAATGAGACACTGTCATTGCATGGAATGCGGTGTGTTAGTGGGAGAAATTACGAGAGTAGTCATGGGGAGTAATGTGATCCTTGGCGGTAGGTTTTCGATAGATTGAGAATAGGTGACTCTCTGGTGTAATTGAGATATGTAGTAATATTGAGGAGACTGCCATCACTGTCCTTTTCCATCGTGAATGACAAACTATTGTGCAGATTATTTAAATCTATGAGGAACTGATCCAACTGTATTTCTATTCCTGTCCAAAGGCAGATTATATCGTTCACATATCGGTACCAATAATGGACACATTAAAGGAGTTTGTCTTCCAACGTATATAGTTTTGCTTCTAAATCCTTAAGAAATATTTCCGTTAGAAGTGGCGAGAGTGGGGAACCTATTGCTACACCCTCGTCTTGTTTACATCAAATGCCATTGAATTTGAATTAATTTTGAGCAGTTGTTGTTTTTGTGAGAATAGGATCATCGCTGATACAGTGGAGCTTGAATAATTCTAATTTGAAGGGACCAGGGGTGTCATTCTGTAACTCCAAACCGATCGGTACGGTAGGCTTTTCGTCGGGTGCGACGTCACACCGACGAGAGAGAGCAGCCTTGCGATTCTGTACGCACCCGATCGGTGCGCCGGTGAGCTCCAGTCGGTGCGAATCGCTGGATCGCACCGACACCTAAAAGCTGTTGGTGCGGTGGAGAATCAGTCGGTTTGCTTGAGAAACACCGAAGCAAATCCATAATTTATTTGGATTTTTAGCCTGAAATGGGATATATGATACTTGTAATAATGATTAAACATATATTCATCGGATGTAATAGCGACGTAATTTGTTCTTAAGAGAGCAAATGCAAAAGTCGATGAATTTAAGGTCATAATTAAGGTGATGATCTATATGAGAAACTTCTACACAACTAGAATTCCGTAGTATTGCATTGTATTCTCTTGGCTGTTAAACATATATGTTTTACTATTTGGCACTAACAATTGTACGTAAATAGCACCATATTTAGGCTATTCAGCATACTGTACCGGAATATTTTTCATAATAATTGCCCAAAATTGTCCGCGGTGAATGCCTATTATTGCGGTTTGGCTATTCTTAAATGGATGATTCCCGTTGAAAGTTTTCATATTATAATCATATATCATGTATGCAGTCACTTACTTAACTAGATTATACATACTAAAATAGCTTCTGATTTCAGGAATTAGGTGATTTCGCACATTTGTATCGTATTCTGGTAGCGTTACCTATGTTATCCCCCGATTTTGGGCAGGGTAACGAAAGTTCGTATTTATACTGATGTTTGTTTGCTTCCGGCCTCTATTTTCGTAGTCGAGGAGATATAATTTATGAATCTTTTGCATTGAACTTTAAATCATCACTCTATCATAATAAATTTCGGATTATTCATCAAATAATGTTGAAACAATGTGTTGGACAACACTACTTGCAAACAGGTACACGTACAATAACCAATAGTACTAATAGCAAATTTAATTATTTCTACACTCAACTAAAATTTCTTTCACCATATGTATTTATTTGTCACTCATTAAATTCATTTTACATTCAACTTTGCTCCACGAAATTACACAATAAATGTTTCATGGCACGAGCGCGCAGCAATTTCACTGTCCTAAAACCACGAATATAGAATAATATACCTACAAGAATATTTCAATACCATACCTACAATATATAATACATACACGGATTTTCTATTTTCGATATCACGTCACTGTTCAATTTATTTCAACGAACAATTCTATCCATCTTTGGAAGATTAAATACTATATAGGTACTACACGTAATGCCTTTTCTGCAACTAGAAATTCCAAATGCAAAACGCTGTTAAATGTCGGATCTCAATCACACGAGTTAATACATATACTCAATCAATATACAGGTTAAATTGAAATTTTGAAAGTTATTTCTGGATTCAAACGATCACAGCTGATTCATTCTCACTTAGCACACTTCATTTAATCCCGTAGCACTCAACATCATTTATTGACACTTCATATTCTCACGGACGCAACTAGATATGTGCTTTAAGTATAATGCACTTATTTTCATTGTCAAATACACATTGTAACGCTCAAAATTCACATAAATTAATATACGATCATTCTCCTTTCGACATCGTTGATTCCTGTTGTTGTTTTCAACCCCGAGAGCACTAGGCGGCTTCCGATAGTCATTTGTTTCTTCTATCGTCTTCCATTGGTGGGAATACAGCATGTGATCCTCAGCTTCGGAAACACTCGGAAAATTGGAAGGAGGGGGGAACATTGAGTGGGAAGAGTTACCCAATCGACTGGAATGGCACCGACTTGCATACAGAATCGCTGAAATAGGCGCAGTCGGTGGCGGAGTCCAAGTCGGTACGGAATCCTAACCGGTCGGTTGGTTAGGAAGCCCAACCGATCGGTACGGAACCGACGAATTACAGAATGACACCCCAGATCAAAAATTCGAATTATAGAAGTTTATTAAATATGGTTGAAAAAAATACGCACGTCATGTGACAGAACAAGTAGATATTTTTTTATTAGTAAATAACTGGTTTCGTTTAATTGCCTTATTGAAAATAAAAAAATGTAAATGATAAAAATTATGCAACAACACCAATTTAGTGGTTCAGTATTGTAAAGTACAAGTTATTTTCGACAAAATCTCTATTTAAAATGTCTCAAAATAGTCGGACTTAAGTACTTATTTCTTTGATTGAAGTCTCTTTGTAATAACGTGTGAATCAAGTTGATTTAATGACTGGAAAATGGAATCACTTACATCATTATGGCTTTTAAAAAATCGCCAGAATTATTGGATGTGATTTGATGAATTTGCTGCTCTCGGGATAGCTCTTTCTTGTGCCACAGGAGAATCATCGTCTTTACAAGATGAATCGTCGTCAGTTTGGTTGGTGCTGTTGAATCTGTCAGTGATTATGTCCCCGGCAGTTAGCTCAGCACACATTGCCAAATTTTCATTTACGTTGATGAAGTATTCATAGGATATGGTGGGATTAGGAACAACGTCCTCCTAGCCATCAATGGCAGGTGCTGCGATTATCTCAGCTTCGTTGGTATTTTTTCCCTCAGATTATTTTTTGACTAAACCAGCTTTTTTAAATCAGTTCTTATGGTTTCTTCTTTCACTTGATCCCATGCTTGTTTGCACATTCGCGAAGCTTGAAGAATGTCAAGTTTCAATGTTTAGACCGCTAAAATCTCCAGAAAGAATGTTCTACACCAATAAACACCTGTAGAAATGTTTAGTAGAAATTTTTGATATTTTTTATTATCCCCTGGTCCATAGGCTGTACAAATGATGTCTTTCCTTTACACTGTCCTTACACTGACAGTTTCCTTTACACTGTCCATCGGCGGAATGCTTTGTAGGCTGTGCCGTTGTCAATAAAGAGAATAATCTACCGGTGTTGTTTGCCAAACATTTTATCGATTTTCAAGAGCTATTTTTCGAACAGGCCACTTTTCGTCCATGAAGCTCTCGAGCTGGATACATACTTTCTTAGCCTTGATTTGACCTTCTTAAAACAACGGTGGTAGCCGATTTTCCAACATCAACAAGTGCAGCTTTTCCGATCCATCCATATTCGCTTCAACCAGCAGTGTCTCTTTCTTTGCTAAGCTAGCCCCCATTACGTTTTTCATCTTTAAATGCGAGGGTTTTGTCTGGGGTGCACTTATAAAAAAGCATCGTCTCTTCAACATTGAAAATATTTTTGGGCTCCCTATCCTGGATAATTTCTTCCAAGTCTTTTTTCAACTGTTCGGCCTTAAGTTTATCCACGGAAAAACTCACATCACAAACAAGATTTAAAAGAAATCTTGATCCGCTGTTTGAAACCATCCAGCCACCCTGTCCTGGCTTTGAAAACCTTTTTCCCTAATTCAGAGGCAAACATTTCAGCTTTCTCCTTTCTAAAAGATCCACTCACTGGAATTTCCTTGTCCCGCACTTGTTTGAACCTCTTAAAAACACCATTGTCCACTTCTTGGATGGTCAGGTGCTCTTTATTGTTTTCGGTCTTTACCACTCTCACTTCCACTGCTCAAATGTTTTCATTATTTTTTAAATAAGTTGATAAATGTGTAAGGGGGAATTCCAAAATCCTTAGCAATTTATGATCTCTTCTTCAATCCCTTTTCCACTTCCTCAATCACCGCTACCTGTTCAGCCAAGGTTTATGTCTTAGGCTTGGACAACGAGATTATCGCTATCACAAATGTGCAGCAAAAGCAATGCAGTCTCACGCAAGGAAATCACTGTGTAACACTTGACAGCTCGCAAGGTCTCACTGAACTGTTGCGCTTGACTCTCTTGTCACGGCAGCAGATGGATGAGCGAGGGCACACCAACTGCGAACAAAATATGCTTGCAGTTAGTCAGGAGGGGTGAATCCAAGGGACGCGGGAGGTAAGGACAAGGACCTTTAAATTTGTTATGCCGGGTTAATGGACCGCGTTTTGGTACGCACATCTCAGCACGCGTGTTTTCCAATGACGCATTAGCCACGCCATATCAACGCAATGTTGAAGCGTTCACAGAGGCGCGAATTTTGGAAGGCGCGATTGATTACGTTTTCAAGTGTGTTTACCCGCGCGTCGGTAGTTTGGAGGGGAAAATAGGCCAGTGCTGCACTGTAGTCGTTCATGATTCTATGCGTGATATGATTATATATGATATAAATCTCTACCCCGTGGTATCGACCATCCTCGTCTTGATACTCGCGCTCGCGTTCCAACTCGCAGTGAGTGCATAAATAGACGTATTTGAGTGATGGAATAGGATAGAATGGGTGATGTTTGAGACGCGCATCATGAAAAATGGCGCCTTGATTTGTCAACGCGAGTGCAACCCGAGCGCGCGTCGGTGAATAAACCTCTGTATATAAAACAATGAATTTACAAAACGCGTGTGTTCAGTTGAGACACGCGTCACGAAACGCGGAGCATAAACCCGACCAAAGATTGCATTCTAACATTGCCTGGCAAGTATTTGGAAGATTGTGTTGTGAAAGTAGTTATCTTCGTCCTAAAAACTCAGAATTAACTAAAACACATTTCGAATTAACAACGATATTTTAAAATTGTTTTGATACAAAGTGGTACGGGCCAAGCAAAATGCTCTAATTAAAAACGATTTCGAATGACATAAGTTCGAATTATCCAAGTTCCAATGTATTTACATTAGTTTTTGAGTTTTAGAATAGGTTTCCAAGTAAATGTAATATTTCTACCAACTACCTAAATTACTCACACCCAAATAATTAATATGCTTAGCATTGCTTTCTTGATTTGAACATACCTTGTTTAGATTTTAGTAGGTACTTATGAGGCCTTTGCTATAGACGTACTACGTAATGGTTTTTAATCATTCACTATCAACACTTATGCCTTCGGAATAAAGTTTGGACCAAGATATCTGACTTAGAGTGAATTACATTGACATTTATTTTTATTACATTTGATCAGAGTTTCCTTTGTGCTTTGCAGTGCCTAGTGTCACAGTTGGTTTTAAATTTTTTCAAAGACTCCGCATAACTTAATACATTATCCTTGAATGTTAATACCCTCTTAAAATTTTCCAAAATCTGTGACACAATAATATGGAATAATTCTGAGGCATAATTAACACCCAAATGAAAACGTTTATATTTCCGGCGACCAAAGGGTCTGTGAACAACCTGGAGCTACATCCTTCAATGGGAGCATCCAGAACCCATAATTTGCATCAATGTTTGGAACATACTTGGCACCCCTAAGTTTAAAAGATATTTCCTTGAAAGTTAGAAAGTGCATATGTGATCTTTTTATCGGTTGATTTAAAGGTCTTGGATGTAAACAGTTACTAATGTAACCGTTTTTCTCAGAACTATCATTGGCTGACTAACCCTGTGTGTTGGTGCATTCACAGGTTCAATGACTCCTAAATCCTGCATACTATTCAATTAGGCCCTTCATCCGACGTTTTTCATGCAATAAAATTGGGATTTTCCTAGGTGGAGTTTGATTAATGGGTCTATTTTTATGTGAATGATGATAGGAATGAGACCCAGTCTCTCATCAAAAAGTTCTAAATATTCACTTACAACCCCAAGTACATTGGCCCCTGGAGTTATTTTTGTTTTATCTTTCTCACCTTGGTAATTCCAATTCTCCATAACAACATTAGCCATAAAGCCTAATTATATGCAACTCTCTAAACCAATTATAGTGGTTCAACCACTATGTGGCCCGCGAACGAGCAAGAAGGATTAATGCAGTTAACTGACACATCGGGACGCTGCGATGTAGTGATATAATTCGCCATATCTCCTCTCACGGTACTCCTCTACTTTTCACACTTATTTTTACCTTGGAAAAAAATTCTACTGCTTATTTTCACGCACGAGGAAGAGGGACCTACTCTTTCCCATCTGAGCTGATCACTCTTTTCTATTTCAATCAGGTAGGTTTTCTTTACACGTAAGAGCATTCCGTGAGAACGTAATGCAACCAGAAAACGTCGGGTGGCGTGGTGGTTATAGCTACTCCGAGTCCCCGACGCCGAATCCCGAGAATGACGAATAGTTTTCAGTGTAGTCCCGATCAGGCTTTGCGTGCTGTGCGAAGAGAACTTAAAGATTGGGAAGGCCGTGGTCCCCTTGTTGCCTTTTGTTCAGAGCAGTTCATTCCCGACGCCAGGTTTATCTCCATCCTTCCTTCTTTCCCAGAATATTTCCCTTGCCAACCTAGGTTTCTTCCTTGGCGCAAATGACCTGAGATGTTGGGTGCCTGCCAAAATAGCGAACCAGTAAACCGTAATTAAAGAACTTGACAGTTGGTGATCTAAACGGTGAAAGCTCGCAAATTTTCGCTCAAGTCAGTTAAAATAAACCGTCTTAATTGATGGCATATCTTAGCTACTGGAAAGGAACGGAAATGCAGAATTGCCCAGATATGTTGTTTTAAATAAAAAAATTTGATAGATGGAGAAGTCGAAATTTCCGGCAGTTACACTTAAATAACTCATTTTAACATCCATGACTACGGTTGTTAGTAAATATCTCTAAAATAATATTATTAGGTATATTCGGTTTTCTCCTTTCAATTCCCAAAAAAAACATCAGTCTTACTTACATCAGTTTATTTAAAAACATGACACCAGTGTATAAGAGAGAGATTACATCGGGGCATGCAAGAAAGTTTATTTTTTCCGTAGTCACAACAGTTTTCGTCTTTAACCGAATGTAATTTCAAGTTTCATTTGCGAAAAGAATTAATTTGATGATAGAATTTTGTCGGATTAATCAGAGAGGACACACGTTTTTCCTGAGCGAATATAGTAATAATATAAATTTCATTCAGAGCCTACTGAGGAAATCTCTTAATGATTCCGCCTCATGCCCTTTTCATTCTCCCATTCATTTTCTATGAAGCAAGAATCGTCCTGTTGGCTTTCAGCATTCTCGGGATTTTGACACTGCTTTTTACAGTCCGACTCGAATTTGCCATTCCATACAGTTCGGTTTACAGGATATGTTAGAACTTGCCGTGGGGGCGTAATGTCACACTTACACTGCCTCGTCGCGAGCTGCTGTAAGTGCCATCGGCGGCATATCGAAGCTCTTGCAATTGTTTCAGTCACGAAATCAATTGAGCGTCATTAGGGTGACCAAATCTCCCGTATTTCGCGGGATGTCTCGTATTTGACCCTATTTTTTCACCATCTCCAGGTTCCCGTATTGACTGTCTGTTTGGGTGAATTTCTCACGTATTTTTCGTCAAGTAAAATTATTCAGTTTCAATCATCTAAATTTTGCGCACACGGTCGAAATTCGTCCGAAAATACTTTGCTTTTTAACATCTATACTGAGGAAATGGTAAGAGAGGCAGGGGATGAGCTAGATGTGGGAATGAAAGGAGGCCAGCGGATAAAGTCGGTTAGATTCGCGGACGACCAGGCCTAGGACAGTCGGTCATCGAAAGGATTGCAAACTTAAGTAGATGCATAGGAAAAGCAGTGCGAGAAATATGGGATGAAGATAAATAATAAGAAAACAAAAGTAATGTAATTCTCTAGGACAAAGAAAGCGAGGCTGGTGATAAGAGTAGGAAGTCTAAAACTGGAACAAGTAGAATAATTGAATTACATGGGTAGTACGCTATAATAGACAGGACATAGTAGCAAAGACATTAGGAGGAGAATAGCGCTAGCGAAGGAAGCGTTCAATAATAGAAGTGAGCTGATGACGGGGACCTTAAGTAAGGATGTTAAAAAGAGGCTGGTGAAGAGCTTGATATGGAGTGTGGCGTTGTAGAGGCATACGTACATATTTTATGCCAAGCGGGGAAAATACATTTGAGGGCCTTAGATTCAAAGTAATAAAAGTAACATCAACACGAAAAACAATATAAGTACATATTATTTAAGTTTGTATCGTCATGAAGCTACAGGACAAAGAATAAAAGTGTTTAAAAGTATGGTACTGCGATCTAGCCGCCGAACACTTAAGCTACTTTGCTTTTTGTCATTTCTTACTGGAGTAAAGTGATACAGGTGACATTGGAAAATGTTTCACTTGTATTGCTTTGACACTCTGGCCCTCATTTATACTATTATAATAGTTGCTATGAAACATTGTGTCTCACCGAGTCGAAGGTTCGAAAAAGGATATTTAAAAATAACTTCTCGCCTAAATTTCGAATGCACCCCCGAAATTCGTCAAAGCTTTCAAGAAATAGCAGGCAAAAAATGTAAGTTATTATCCTTGTATCATTTCCAATGCTTATAACGTGCATGGTGAGGTCTACCACACAAGCAGATATACTCAAATGAAATATGGTCCTAGACATTTTTTATAACTTGAAAAATTACTAAAATGTACACTTAATGACCCGATTACTGCTCCAGCCACCTTGAAGTCAATTATGTTGGTAGAGTTGACTAACATGTGCTGTCTTCTCCCTCTTCCCTCGGCTCCTTCGCGGACCCCTTCCTCGCGAAACTTCGCCTCAATGATGCTAGGCTTCGCGCCTGCGGCTGCCAGCAAGTTTCGCTTCCAGTATACTTTGCTCCGAAGAATTGCGAAATATGTTATTTGATTTCTTCTCTCGTCTTTCTTTCCCAGTACGTGTCCCCATCCTTCCCTTATTGCCCACTCCCTCCGACCACCCTCATCTGACCCTCAAGTTGATCGTCCATCTACCGAAGTCGACCCCATTTCCGTATGTATCTTAACTGGTCTGCTAATGCACTCCTTCGAAATCGCTCAAGCTGGGTTCACTTGGACGGAAAACGACGCGGGAGCGTGGAAGAGGGGTAAACGCGGAAAAATAACGAGCGGATAATCGGGATGGGTTATTATCGTACCCTCGGAGATATTCAGGCACGAACACCCGAATTTCGATCGTCATCTGTTTTCAAATAGTTGGCATAAAGTCGTGTGTTCTTACGGAGATCATTGAAAACAATTCCGATAAAAGGTTATTACGGCAGATAAGACTTGGTTAGTACCGTAATTTTTTATTAGAATGAGATAATGCGTCATAACCGATAGCTGCAGAAATTCATAACTCGTTGCAATGCTATTTTATCACAATATAAGTACACGAAATTTTAGGATATAGAAAGTGAACAGATTATTGGACATTTGTTGGATTATATGTCCCTCAAACTAAGAGTACTTAGTGTACCATGAGAACAGAAGTTGGTTACGTAACGAAGGGGAGCGTTAGGACTATTTGAAGTATATGACGCCTTCATCCTCCATTGAGAATTTGCAGCGCATAACTCTCAGCATCAAGTGTAAGTCATCAGTATCCGTTTGTGCTTTTAATATCTGCATAACATTGAATCACATTGTCTCCTCATCTACCCAATTTGGTTTCCGGTCGTGTTTGTCGATCAAGAATGTGAGGGAAATATATTTGCCGCAATCCCAGTAGTATTAAAATTCGCGTCGACTATTTTTCTTTCCGTTTTCGAATTATTATTGTCTTAAAAGCCCTGCTAAAGTAAGACTGCTTTTCCAAGTGCGTAAAAATGTTTTTAAAACTAAAGTGGCACTTGTAATACGGCATATGGCTAGAAATAGTTGACTAACTTTGTTGAACCTTGCCATAAGAAATATCAGAGCAAGCGCATTTCTTACTATTTTCGTAGGCCTACTAAATAAAAAGTGTGGGGAGGGCGGTAGTGCTACGGCCTGTGTTTCTCGGAGGCTACAGTTCACATGAACAATGAACCGCGGAAATTGGAAAGTAAACATGGTGGGTGGGCTCATTCTGATCGAGGAGCGTTTACTCTTATTTTCTGAAGAACAACACCTGATTTTGAAGCAATGGCGTTAAAAAAATATAATAGTTATTCAAGAAAATATATCATTATTATGTGCCGTAACAGGTATTTTGTACACATAAAGAATGGAATCACAATTAATTGCTTAATACAAGAAAATTTATGAATTGGCCTGAAATCTTAATTCGACGAATAATTTCAAAGATATTTTGCTGATTATTAATAGTTGAAGAAAAGGAATAATACGCCAATTATAACGAGTCAATGCATATGCCCGTATAAATTTTCTTATGAAAATCATGTAATTTCCATTGGGATAATTGCATCTTTTTAAATACTCGGTTACTTTTTACGTTTTGAATCGAATATTATGAATATATAGATATGAGTAAGGCTTGTATTATATTACGCCATCATTCATTGGAACAAACTGTGGGTAATTGATTTACGTTAGAGTAAATATACTCGACGGGGTTATAGAGTTAAACGAGTTGCAGTAGCAATAAATAATTTAGTTCATATTTTTTTTTAAGTTTCTCCGCACCATCGCTTTCCGCTCACCTGTGTTTGGCTACACTTGTTCATCCTTCCGCATTCGGCGTCTTTTTCCGTCCATGTGAACCCAGTTTCACTATGCTGAGTGCAGCGAGTCAGCTCCATTTGACTACTCTGTGGGGATGACCACTGAGATCCTTCGTGAAACACCTTTGCGAAATGGTAGTCGAGAGGCCAACCCTACATCACAATTCCCGCACAAGGCCCTCGAATCTCGTCGTGCTCGGCTAATGCAGAATGCAGACCTTGAGTCAAGGTGCGGACCTTCAATGAACATGCTAATGACCCGTGATTTTTAAGGTTCTCTCCAATTCGTGTGATAATTACCTAGAAAAATTTATACAAAATTATACTATAGGTACTATAGCCAAGTTTTATAATGTCTGGGTAACTTTAACCGGATCTGAACATGACGTAGCCTTCACGTTACTTTAGTGTTCTATATTAATTAGGATTTTATGTATTTCACCTGTTGGTTAGTGGAAATGAGCCTCATCGATTGGAGATTTTATTAGAATCTGTTTTCTGTTGGGCCTATATGGAAATATTACTCGTATTTATGTACATAATGTCTTCTTTTTAAATGCTTTTATTCTGCTCACAATGGCTCAACCGTGTCCTTAAAGCTTTCAACCTTATTTTAACTCATTTCAGGACGTCATACAACGATGAAATTTTACATAACTACATACATTAATATGTGTATATTATAGACAATATTTAAAAATAAATTTGTTTTTTTTTAATAACGTATTTAAGCAATTGTTAAAGGTTTACTAGTGAGGGGCATTATGCTTGTGGACGGGATCAAGTAAAGGTGTAGTTTTGGTAGCATGGTGGTGATTATTCATACGATTTTTCTGAGGGGTGGTGCATTTTCCTTCGTAGAAGGTGTGGAAGAAATTGTAGGAAGGTCAGTAGATAATAATAATGACATTTGTTAATGTTCTGTGGCAAGCCACGGAAGAACAAATATATAAGCTTACAATAAATGAAAAGAAAACACAGTCGGCACAAAAAAGACAAAACTAATGTTTAAATTCCATAAAATATAAGGATACACAATTACGCTGTAATCATTAGGATAAAGACATTTTACAATGTATTACAATGATATTTATAAAAGAAACAATTTACATTAGGCATCTTTTAACAAGTACATAGTTATAATAGCTCATTCTGAACAATGGCAAACTATTATTTTTGATCGAATAATTTGGCATATTAGTCCACAACTTAATGGCACAAACTACAAATGAATGTTCATACACCTTACTTATGAAGAAGTGAGTGTGATTTACCTGATTCTGACTCCTAATTTTTGTTGTACACTCAGTAGTTGGTCTTCTAAGAAACACATCCGATAAACAGGTTGGTCGCTTATTTAGGTACATAGGTACCAAATAAAATCACACCCAGTAAATACGTTCTCCTGAGAGCGACTGTGAGCCAACCAAGTTAAAAAGGTGAGGGCTAACATGATCATATTTTCTTAAATCTATATATATAAAAATGGATGTTTGTATGTTTGTTTGTTTGTTTGTCTGTCCGAGATTAATAGACTTGGACACCGTTTCACCGATCATCATGAAAGTTGGCACATATATGTATTTTTTCAAGGAGAAGGTTTTTAATATTTCTATCTAAAATCTAAAAAATCTTTTTATGGTAATTTTAAAAAATCTATTTAAAATTACCTCAGGGACCCAAAAGGTCCTAAAAAGGGCCCTTTGGTGGTTTAAGCTACGAATTGGGTTTTGTGCAGTGGTTTCATTTTTAGCTTTTTAAAACTACTTCTGCTCAAGATAGAGGGTTGGGATTTTTTTATCAAATGGCTAAAAGAATAAAGTTTATAGTTCTTTATATCAATTATCTTTTCCTATCGTATTTGTCTGGAAACCACGTTTTAAGCAGCAAACACGAACATTTTCTTCTGAAATCAACAATAGCATATTTCCTTGACAACCAGATTTTGGTCTTTAAAGCATTGGAAATTCATTTTGCTCAGTTAACCTGATAAGCAATTCAAAGCATTGGGTTTTGTGCAATGGTTAAAGTTTTTTGCTTTTAAAAAACACTTTCACTCAAGATAGAGAGCTAAAAATTATTTTATCGGATACCCGAAAGAATGAAATTTTTCATTTTCTTCAGTTGATTCTCCTCTTATATGATAATTTACAAGGGAAGTGTTATACCGAGATTCACAGGGGTAATTCAGCTATACATATATAAAAATGTTATGGTGTCTGTATGTCCGTCTGTCTGTCTGTTGCTCCATCACTCAAAAACTACTGGACCGATTGAGCAGAAAATTGTTATGTCGATAGAAAATTTAGGTATCTGGATGTAACATAGGCTATATTGAAAAGCCCTCGGGGCCCCCAAAAGGCCCCCCCTGGTGGTCCATGCTAAGCTTTGCGTTCGGTGCAGTGGTTTCATTTTTTGCTTTTTAAAAGTACTTTCACTCAAGATAGAGACCCGGGATTATTTTATCGGATGGCTGAATAAATAAAGTTTTTATCTATTGATTTCTTTAGGCTTCATATTTGTCTGACTTTTATATTTTCGCAGAAAAATCTCATATTTTTCTCTAAAATCAGCAATTGCAAATTTAATTGACAACCAGAGATTTGATTTCAAAGGATATTCATGCCTCTAGAATTTAAATATCATGTTCTCCTGCAGGCCCATAATAGCACGTAGAAAAGAAATCTGTATAAGACGGGCCCAGAGTCCCAAGGGCCCCATGATAGATTGCTTCGGGGGGTAATCGATAATTGAATGCACATTCACAAAAAGTTTACTCTTCAAAGTCTATTCTCAAGGCAGCTCTTATAGGGGCACTGCATGTATATGAGAGAACACTTACGTAGTAAACGATACACATAAAGGAATTAAGAGGCTACGTAAGCAATTAAACGTGCAAAAATATTTATGTACATCGAATAGTAATGGTAATAATGCCTCTCTGGCTACAATAAACACAGCTTTGTTTATTATCGTTTAATACTCAGATGTATTACACGTAGTGGAACCGCTTGCCTCTCATTACGATTGTGAACTGTTTTTTAAACCAATTCCCACATCATAAACGTCACAAAATATTTATATATGTTTAAAAGTGTTATAGTGCAATTAACTTACATTCACTCAATCATCGAGTTGCCTATTAAAGAGTCTCACTCGCCGCTGTGTTTCCCCTCCTTGGACTTAAAAATATATCCATCAACATGCTTAATTAAAATAAAGAGTAACCTTTCGAATACATTGTCTAAAGCTAGAGGAATGTGCCATTTGCGAGAAAATGAGCCATTGCAAAAAGAAACGACAAAGGTTAGACTTGGATGCTCCAATACATGTCCACCAGCGATTGCATAAGTATCTCCCCGTTGTTTTTCTCGGGTTACACTAAGAACCGCACAAATTTCATCTCAACCGTACCTACGAAACTTAACTCTGTTTTACGATAGCGGAAAATATAATGACGTTACTACATGCTTCTTACCCAAAAGAACAGCGGAAATTCTGCACAATGAACGACATCCGTGCATGAAAATCGGCAAGTGCACTAAGAATCACACTAGATTTTTTATTTAGCAATCGTAACCAATGATAATGGCTACTCTTCACACAAAAGGCGCAGTCCGGGTGACGGTGGATTGATAGGTCAAATTAACATGGCTGTCGCTAAAACACTCCTTTTGACGTTGTCAACCGATGGATTGTACCCTACTATCCAATCCTGATTAAGATACTAAACGCACATATCAAAGTTGAATAGCGCTACTCAATTAGGCCATTGAATGCATGTATATGTATGTATACAAGGGAAGCGATGACGCCGTCAATCACTCAGAAGGCAGCTCAAGAGAACCGGAGGGACGAGGGTGCTATTTAAGTAGTAATGACTCTGCGTGGCCCATTTCTGGGTTTTCCGTCATGAAAGAGGACCAACAGTAACTCATTTCTCCGTGCACCTGGAAAATGATCAGCGTGGCTACTACAATGAACAAAATGAACAAGATATGTTACAAACTCCATAAATGACCACGCTGACACAATTCTTCAGAATTTGTGGTTTTCTTATAAAATAGTTCAATGTTTTTCACACGCGCTGAATTTCAACGGGTACCTTTCGCTTTCCACTACGTTTCGATTTTATTATAAACCATCATCTATGTTTTATCAGCATACAAATATTCGATTTTAGATTTTTATCTTTTTGATATAAATTTAAAAGCGATTTCATTATATTTTTCTACGCGAAATCATTTCCCTTTTGTATAAACAGCACTACTACATAATTTTCAAGTTTTTTTTCTCCCGTTGAGAATCAACGGGGACTTTCGCTAGATAAAAATAAATATAAAAAAATGGATATTTGTATATTTTTTTGTTTGTCCGAGATTAATAGACTTCGACACCGTTTCACCGATCACCATGAAAGTTGGCACATATATATATTTTTTCAAGGAGAAGGTTTTTATGCTATCAAAAAATCCCTCAGGTCCTCAAAAGGTCCCAAAAGGAGGGGCCCTTTGGTGGTTTAAGCTACGATTTGGGATTTGTGCAGAGGTTTCAATTTTAGCTTTTTAAAACTACTTCCGCTCAAGATAGAGGATTGGGATTTTTTTATCAAATGACTAAACAAATGAAGTTTATAATTATTTCAATCAATTATCTTTTCCTATTCGTATTTGTCTGAAACCACTTTTTAAGCATCAAAAACGCACATTTTTCTCAGAAACCAACATTAGCATATTTCGTTCGCAGGTTTCCGCGGCGTTGATCAAATGATTTCAACATTTCTCGGGTTGCATCCGCGTCAGTTGTCGTTCAGCACAATAGTTTCGCCAGCTATCCTGCTGGCAAAACTGTTGTGCTGTATGACAACTGACGTGGATGCAACCCGAGAAATGTTGAAATCAATAGCATATTTCATTGACAACCAGCTGTGGTCTTTAACGCATTGGAAATTCATTTTACTCAGTTAACCTGATTAGGAATTCATTGTCTTCAATCGATTCTTCTCTTACATGATATTTTGTAAAGGAAGTGTTATCCCGAGCTTCGCTGGGGTGATTCAGCTATACATATATAAAAATGTTATGGTGTCTGATTGTCCGTCTGTTGTTCCATGACTCAAAAACTACTGGACCGAATGAGCTGAAATTTGTAATGTAGATAGAAAATATAGGTAATCTGGCTGTAACATAGGTTAATTTGAAAAGCCCTCGGGGCCCCCAAAAGCCATGCTAAGCTTTGGGTTCGGTGCTGTGGTTTAATTTTTTGCTTTTTAAAAATAATTTCACTCAAGATAAGATTGCCGGAATTTTTAAAGTTTCTTTCTATTGATTTTTGTAGGCTTCATCTTTGTCTGAAATTTATTTTTTTAGCTGAAAAATATTGGTCCTAGTCCACTGCAGGGAGCAGCGTCGTCAATAACCGTTTCCAATTACATCTACATCTACAAAATACCCTGCAAGCCATCTCAGGGGTGTGTGGAAGGGGGTTGAGTAGTCACCAGAGGCAGCCTTCAGGCTTTTAACAAACTGTCTGTACCTGACGAAGCCGTAAATAGGTGAAACACGTCGTACAATAAAATATTTACAGAAATGTATTAAGTATTTTCATTAACCATGAGTACTACCTTAAAATATGGTAACATAACGATCGATTTAGTGGCTAGAGAAAAAGACATTGATCAAAGCTCACACACAAAGGTGGTCATGCGTTCTCCTCTACGTGGTTTTAATGAAAACACGACAGCATTTTCCGTGAAAGCAATTTACTATGAGGCACTTCGTCGAATGCCTTTTTAAAATCAAGGAATATCGAGTCAAGTTAAACGTTTTTTCACCCGAGACCAAAGCATCGTGAGGAAAGATAGCCAGTGGGGTCTTGCAAGATCTTAGATCTACCCCTTCGAAATCCGTGCTGTCCGTTCATCTACAATTCTTCCATTTGTAAATTCCCCATGATTGAACCTGCAATTATGTGCACAAATACCTTACACGAGAAATAGGTGTGATGTTAGTTACTCTCCAGTTTTTCGGAACTAAGACATCTGTGAACATGTTCATTTAATAAATATCTCTAGGTATGGTGCAATTTTTAATGCCCGTATTTTGTATGCGCGCGTAGGATTATGAGCGGGACCTGGAGATTTGTAAAGGATTAATGCTCTTTCTTGTAACCTGCTCCTCGGTCACATTTTTTCTTTCCTATTACAATAATATTCAAAAACCTTCGCTATTACATAAAACATGAATAGCTTACCTCCTTGCTGAAGGGATTAATGGTTATTATTACACAAACACATAAATAAAAACACTTCGTTCAACCATTGAATTAGCATAACACTTTTTTAATGAGAAATGCAAAACCTTTGTATTAATTTCATTCAAGTATTCTACCAGCTGATTGGTAGGTCCTTGGACAGTCCCCATTTTGCATCCCAACCTCATAGACATTGTCTCGCTTTCCCTCCTAAGGATGGCCCTTTATTAGATCCCTCTTCAATTATTCATATATACTACCTCCTCTTATTTCGTCCAGAACTTCTATCATCTTCCTTCCTCTTCCTCGCTTCCCCAGTGTTCTCCCCTCTATCACTCTCTTCAACATGCCCTCTACTCTCAAAACCTCCTCCATCCATTTCTTCTGCCTCTTCGAACCTCTGCCACAAGCTTCCTCTTCTTTCCGACCATATCCAATACCTTCTCGTTCGTTTTTCTCGCTATCCAGCTAACCTTCTCCATCATTCTCCAAACTCACATCTCAAACCCCTCAAGTCTACGCACATATCCTCCCTTCGTAATGACCAAGTTTCCGACCCATATAGTGCCACGCTCCATATTAAAGATTTCACCAGCATCTTTAAGTCTCTTCTCAGACCCCCCTCATCAATTCCCTTCTCTTCGAAAATGCTTCTTTAGCTGGCGCAATTCTGCATCTGATGTCCTTACCACTAAACCTATTCTCCTCCAAAATACTACCCAGTTACGTAAACTGCTCGACCTGCACTATCTTCTGCCCTCCCACCCTTATATTCAGCCCCGCCTTCTTACTTCTAGAATATCCTATTGCTTTCGTTTTCTTGTGATTGATATTCATCCCATACTTTTCGCACTGCACCTCTTATGCATTCACCATTGACTGTAACCCCTTGGCAGACTGACTAACCAAACCTTGATCATTTGCAAATCTCACCGATGTTATCAGCTCCTCTCCTTTCTTTATTCTTACATCCTCATCCCCCCATGCCTCCCTTGCCATTTCTTCTGAATGCACGTTAAAAAGCAACGGCGATAGTGGGCACCCCTGCCGCACTCCCCGTCCTATCGTGGCCCATCCCGATTCTCCATTAGCTACCCTAACCTGCGCCGTCTGGTTCATGTACAAATTCCGAATCAGACGTCTGTCCCTCCAATCGACCCCTAATTTCTTTAACACTCCCATTAATTTCATCCATTCCACCCGATCAAACGCCTTCTCGAAATCTACGAAGCATGCAAAAACATCCTGCCCATACTCTAGATTTCTTTCTACTAGCGTCCTCATCACCGCTATAGCGTCTCACGTTCCCGTTCCTCTCCTAAACCTGAAGTGGTCGTCACCCAGGTATTCATTTGCCTTCTTCTCTAACCTTCTGTTTATAATTCTCAGAACTACTTTGGCCGCGTGAGATATAAAGCTTATTGTACTATAGTCTTATCACGTTTTTGCGTTACTCTTCTTTGGTATAGGAATTAGTAGAGTCATCGCGAAGCCTTCCAGCCACATTCCATCCTCATAAATCCTACGAATAAGCGCAAAAAGATTTCCTCTTCCGTTATTCCCCATGCCCTTTAAAAACTCTGCAGGTATGTCATCTATTCCCACCGCCTTATACCTTTTCATGTATCGTAGAGCTCTTTCGATTTCGCTATCGAGGATACTTGGCCCGATTCCATCTTTGTCGATATCGTCTTCCCTTTCTCTATCTAACCTATTGGGCCTTATTCCTTTACCTTACAGCTCTTCAACATACTCCTTCCACCTCTCCTGGATCTCATTTGGTTCTTACGATCGCATTTCGCTGAATTCGAATTTCAGGTATTGCCTATTCATTCAGCGACTACTAAGGGCCAACTTGACTCATTTCCACTCAACTACGGAGACCCTCGTATGGCCTTCTCCTGCTATCGCTGCCCAGCCAACTCCCCCAACTCCAAGTGGTAGGCGACGGTAGGCTAAGATTGCAAAAGGGAAAGGCGTTAGGTGTTTTCCCCAGTTAGGTGTTTTTCACTCTTACGAGTTTCGTCGGGCTTACACAAAAGTACATCTAAGCGGGCTTAATTGTATTATTAATTAATCGAGGAAATAGATTGGCGAACCGACACCCTCAAAGCGATCATAAGGCAATTTTTAAGGATAATTCTCGAACTTGCTTTTTACCCTGGACAGCTAACTCCCCGGATCTTTCCCCAATTGAGAGTGTGTGGGGTAACATTTGTGAATGAGTAGCATTACTACAGAGAAAGAACCGAGTAAAACTTTCGAAGTCTACATACGGGATGTTTGAAATTTTTTAAGCCGATGTCCCCGTGTAATAGAACATTTAGTTGGTGCTATGCAGTCATGATTACGATCTGTAACTGAAAATAATGGCGATATTACAAAATATTAAAGTTGTTTTTTCGTAGATTTTCGCAGTTCATTTTAATTTTGGTAAGTTTCTTTTATATTTCTGCGATTAAACTAAACTTCTTTAGCAACAGTTTCGCCGTGCTATTCTGCCGGCTTCGTCAGGTATTCTATATTAACGATGAAAAATAAATATACAAACTTAAGCGGTTATTATGTACAGCATGATTAATTAATACTTTATTTTTTCAAAATTCTTTTCCACTTATAAGGAAGTTTGTAGCCATCTTCTCTGTTTAGGTTGTTAGGTCTTTTTTCTATTTCAAAGGCTTCCTTGGTGATCCGTGGATAGTAGCTAATTTCTTTACATAAAACTTATGCCCTTTTGATGTCAATACTGTTATCTTATAAAAGTGTTTGCTCAGCCACGGCAGAGGGATACCAATCTTTCTTCCGAAGAGCCCGTTCGTGTTCCTTCAGTCTGCATCCTATGGCTCTCTTTGTCTGGTCAACATATGATTTTCCGCAACTACAGAAAATATCGTATATGCCTTCGAACATTGTGGGAGATAATGGATCTTTAGCTCCTCTAAGATGATCATAAACGTTGGAGGTGGTGTTAAATCTTGTAATGATGTTATGCTTCTTCATGATTTTACCTATGCGATCTGTCGTTCCCGCGATGTAAGGTGGCATAACATATCCCAAAGGCTAAGATGTCTCTTTCTCCTTAGACTCCTGATTTCTAACACTTTCAATTAATTTATAGCTATAACCATTATCCTTCAGTGTCTCCCTTAAATGTTTTATTTCTTCAGAGATGGAATCAGCATCCGAAACTCTGCGAGTGCGCCAAATCGGGTCTTGATAACTGATGCCTTTTGCTGTGGGTGGTGGTAGGAATGTGGATTGAGGTATCGATCAGTAAGGGTCTGTTTCCGATACCCAAATTTTCCATCTTTTTTCTCTCAACCAGAACATCTAGGAATGATAGGCGATCATCTTTTTCAATTTCCATCGTAAATTGAATCGATGGATGCTGACTGTTGAGATGTATTAAGAACTTCTCGAGTATCTCCTTACCATTAGGCCATATTATGAATGTATCGTCAACGTATCTTAACCAAACTTTTAATCCTAACCTTATCAAATCTTGACTCATTACCATTAATGTTCCCTGCAAAATGAACGCCATGCTAACTTAAAGTTTAAACCACAACTTCTATTTTATTAAAATCTATTCTAAAGAACGAGAAAAATCCTAATGTTGCTTATTTGAAAATCCAATCTGTTATATATGAGCAGTTTTTCATCGCATACATTTTTAAATGGAGTGCATGTCATTTCTGAGAGCGAGAAATCAATTAAGTTATATCTCCACTGAAGGGAAACTCATTCTTAAATGACCGCATTCATTTCTGATAAATTACAATCCACTTTGTGTAGTTACAAGGTATAAAATTTTCCAATGGCCGTAATAAATTGGCACCACTCGTCAAAAATACGCCACAATTGCTGTCTTGGTTTGCGGGAAATAATGGGGGGAGAATCCACGCCAGTGACCAACCATTGGAAAATGTTATACCTTGTAACTTTAAGAGGCCGTAAAGCTCATATTCCCCACTTTGTGTAGCTTCATTCGCCATAGTTTTGCATTAATTTTGTCCTACTTAGGGTTTTATCCTTTTTTAGTTAATATTATGAAGTATAATTTTCAGTAATGATATGTGTTGGATGAGATAGGTATGGTTTCGTTTTGAGTATTTAGAAATCAGCTTCGAGCGGCGTTACACCAAAGGCAGGTTTCAATTTTAATTTATCTCGATTAGTCTGTAATTCGTCTTACATTGTTTTTATTGGCCTGTTAAATGCACTAATACTGTGTTTAGGAAGTTAATACAACAAAAAGATTCATTCACTGCAAGTTTACCCATCACTCAGCTCTCCGTTCCTGAACGTACCTCTGATTTCTAGAAGCTATGTTCACCATGGCAATATATATTCTGGAGATGTGGTCAAACTCCACTGACCTCTCTGACTATGGAATCTATCAGCCACGCAATGGGGGATGCTAGATAATGAAATGTTTGTGAAATCCAAAGTATCAAACGCACGAAGTCATTTTAATTAGGTAGCTATTTTTATGCTACTTCGACGAGATTGGACAGCGCACAACCTACACTTTCGCGCGCACAGACGCCAAAAGAGCTGCTGAGGAGATATTAGGGACTCTAAACTGTTAAAAATTGTCAATCATTTAGCATAAATAGTTTGGTTTAATAAATCATTATTACTACCAATAATCAATAAATAAATTCAGTTTCAATACAGTCTCGTAAAAGCAATGCCATACTGTGAAATATTGCCTCATTGTAATAGTATGTACTTAAAAGCTCTATGCCAAATGTAGTGTACTTGACTTCAGTCACAAAAAAGTTGTGATTTTTTCGTGGCACAAATAATAGGTTTAGAGTTAACGTTTTTAGGCTTGAATTGTTTCCTTTCATTATGCCCATATTATTTTCAAAAAAAAATTAAGTAGTGACCGATCACTAGTCATTATAATGAGGAAAATTCGGAGTGAATTGTGAATAAATTCAACTCGCGATTGCAAGAGAATTGATCGGACTCCCATCACTTATTCATCCTAGGTGATAACTTATCGTTAATTTTTCCCTTTTAGGTGTTTATGAAATTATTAACGGTCTGCGTATCCAAGCAATATATTTTGCTACAGTTCACTAATGGAAAATCGTTGTATCAGTTTAATGTGTGCGATGGGGGCTTTCCAAAACCTCCTCTCAATGGTGTCGTTTTAATTTACTGTGCAATATCCTTTTAATTTTACTTCGAATTTTGGAGATAGAGTGGCACAGTTATCCTCACCACTTGTAACAACTACACGTGGTGATGATAATGATTCAGTTTCACTAATGTAGATCTTTGCAAAAATATCCCCTTTCCCGTCGTAGAGTCATATGCCATCTATAGCAACTTAGGCAACACCACGTTTTCTTTGTGCTAAGGATGTCTTATATTTCCTTTCGACTTTTCGTTTATTTTTCTCTCCATTCTACTTGAAAACAGCGAAATTTCTATTCAAACACAATTCTTTAAATCCTCTCTAACACCAGGTTCCATATATTAATTTATCATTTACTGAATGACGTAGTTATACTTCCGGGAAAGGTTACCTGTTTCCTCCGCTCAGAATTTTCCTCATTTTCCTTCATTTTTGCCTATTACTACTTCATAATCTTCATTGCCTGCGCTTTATATGATTAATTCACATCCCACATATGACGCACCTTTTATCCTGCGAAATAGACATTGAGTCCCGTGGCTGACTGGGTAAATAATTCTTGGCCATCTGAAAATCGACCAATATTAATTAACAGTTACCTGCTACTTTCCTTCATAATTTTATCTCTTTCCATACATCTATTACCAAATTGTCAGCGAACAATTGAAAATCAATGGTAATGAGAAGTGGCCCGGCCTGAATCCTCTTACGACATATACCCATTCCGATTCATCATTCATTACCCGTATACCGCTTCATCCCGGAGAGGTTTTATAATTAATCGCCTAAACTTCCATTGTACTCCCTATTTCGGCAGTAGTATTTATTATTCGCGTACAATGCACTCTTTCAAAATTCTTGCAGCAGTCTAAGAAGCAAATAGGGACATAGTGGCTATTATCTATAAATAAATGTTAGAATACTCATCACCAGAAATGCGTTTCGCGTCCCGCTCGCTTTCCTTAACCCATACTGGCCTTAACCGAGGAAGTCTTCCGCCCTTTCCCCGATTTCATTTTAAAAGCTATCTGAGCTATTTATATTACGTGCGAAATAAAAATTCTGATCTCTTAACATTGTTTTTTTTCTCATTGTCGGGAAAGGTTCCCGAGCTGGTTTGCAACAGTGGATTTTAGAAACGTATTTACTAATATTTTATAAATTACTAGTTATCCCGCATGCAAACGAGGCTACTATTTGTCCCCTTAGCGCATGACTAATGATTTTTGCCACGACGACCCATGTCATGAGGAGAGCACGGGAAATTATCGCCTTCTTCTTCGCACAATAAATACCGACAAGTCCCAGCCGAAAACACTTCATGGGTTCTTCGGCTGGAGAATTCTTATGGGAGTGGGGGTTAGGATTTGTTGGCAATTCGTTGTCGGAGGTAGAAGGTCACGCGAGGTCTCTCAGCGAGTACAAAATAAACTCAAGTTGTGATAGTCGTAGCAGTAAAATTGGCCCCCAGAAGTCATAGAACGCGTATGCAATACGTGAATCTCGATTTCAGCAGAACACAGAGATGTTCGCGCTCACCGTGTGGAGTGACTTTTGAAAGTGATGGTACATTAGATAGCTGAGTATGCATTTGAAACGTTCTATTCACCTCTCTTGTCCACGCGGTAGTTTGACGTAAAATGACCCATTCCAATACAGCTCAATACAGAGTACAACTTACCCTGCAATACTTCTTCCCAAAGTATTTGTCTCCAAGGGGTGTCCGGGCCAATTGGTTAAAAAGTGAATAAAAGAATTTGAAGAAACTGTTAATCGTTTTAAGAATTTTTTATGTGACTTGCTCTTATTTGGGGAATCTATTAAGTGATAGGTACATGTCAACTTTATTTGGACCAAGTTCTAGCCCGTACGTAAAAAACAATAAGTTCCTTTCATTCAACGACACTTGGGATTGTAAAACCAATCTTTCTCTTTTTGATGAACGATTTATGGATGATTTCAGCCAATCAACATGCACAAAAAAGTGACACCACCAAAGTGCACTCCAATTTTTTTTAGCCGCGTGACGTTTACTTTTATAGGTAAGTCAAAATATTAATTTATTTTATTCAAAATTATTCATACCTTATCCAGAAGAAACGTGATTTAACCAATCGAAATGATATAATTAAAACCCATTCCCTTGACAGCTTTTTGCCCCAGGGTTAAGCGAATGTTATTGTATGTGTGTTTTTCCTCTGGACTCGCAACAGAAAGACAGGTTTTCCTAAATGCGAATCAAGTAATATTACGTGATGATATGCTGAAAACTAAATACAACAATGAGGAACAAGGCTTCGCCCAGTGCTAGTGGTGCCAAAACATATTTTGTCTCAAATGTTGTTATACAGATTAGCATTGGATTGAACTTTTCGTTGCTTCATGTTATGTTGAAAGGAATGTGTTACAAGCGAAGTTACATTCTTTAGAGTGGATAAATAGTTCACCTAGGAGAATACATATATTAAATATTAACTTGTCTCAAGAAAAATATGTCATATTTTTCTACTGCTTTTTTGTCTTCATTATCTGCGTTTTCATCTATTCATTTGTTTTTGAGCCTTCGGAGCTTTTTCGTGAAGACATCGAAAAGCTGACGCAATGATTGAAAGGTTCATTGGACATACGTTAGTATTTACGTCTAATAATAGAAAATTTTATTCATGGAGATGATCTGTTAAGTATCGTAGGTTATACTACATCCGCCGAATAATCCTTCCATATGATAAAAGCAGTATTTAGTGGCAGCTCTCTACAAGATTACTAAAGAATATCAACTATATACTTCACTTTTTCAAACGAGAGAGAAAGAGTGGTGGATACCGCGTGAATCGCAGAAACTTGCCAGAGCCAATAGAAGGAGCGAAGCCCTGAAGGAAAAGTGAGGAAAGAGGAAGAATGCGTAGGAAAGATTAGGGAGAACGATTGAGTTAAATAGAACGCTTCAAATGCATACAAGGTTATCTAAAATGCCACCGTTCTGGTCGCCAACGTGAATAACGCCCGGGACATGCAAGCCGCCGGTAATACGTCACATACTTGGACGATGAGTCCATCACCTTAAAACGTTTGTTCTTCCGTCGTCGTGGCCGTGACCCAAGATCAATGTACTGTGTGAAAGGAAGCAGATTTTCCCTCGTATAGATGGTGGCAGCGCTCCGTTTATTGGGAAACTTTTCCCCCATAGGGAAAATTTCGTGCGACCGTCGCACATACGTCACTATGGAAAACATACCGAAGTAAGTATCTCGTATCCCACCACTTGATGACACGTTCCTATCGAGGAAATGAAACTAATAATGAATGTGAAAAATTTAAGTGATTTATCTGCAGCAGTGGTAAAAAGGGAAGTAATCGTGATTGGAAAATTGGTTGTTTTGCTTTACCCGGTTGTAATGAACCCGAGTGTTATTCGAAATGTACATGGAATATAAAATTAATAACAATGCGCTTTTTCATCCTGAAAATCCTAATAATAACTCAGAAATCCACAAAATCAAATTTCTAAGGTTTTACTTATAATACAAGCTTAGATTTTGCAAAATACTCACGAATATGCCTATTATTATTTGCGAATTTGTTTTTAAATTGAGGAGTACTTTTCCGGGCTCTAGTTATGAGCTGTGGGAATCAATGAGCAATATATCACAATTTTCAAGAACAGTGCGTCTAATATCAATGACAAATTATAGAATAGCTGATTTATGGTAATTGATTCCGCAATCACTAACTATATGACTTTTCATGATCTACATCTACATAATACCCTGCTAGCCACTACATGGGGATGTGGCAAGGGGTGAGTTATAACCAACATGCACTGTAAACCAAATATTTAAAAAAAAAAAACGTTAATGACCCTACAACGATTCCGGCGTTAGGAAAAAACCTGCTAAACCCTACGCCGTTTGTAAAAGAGTGATGAAATATTTGTTGCTTTTGTTCAAATATTAATTAGTAGTGGTCGAACATCAATTTATAAAGCTCTTTCTGAAACTATATTTTGTTGGCGAGCTTTTAGAGGAAAGAATAGTAGCTTGTGTAATGATGCTCGCAACGTTAATTAACGATTACTACAAGAAGTAAGTCCGCACGCCACTGTACATTCTTAATACGAGTTGACACTCCTTCCACTTAGGCCAACCTAACACTGCATCAAACTGTAGTTTGTACACACCAGATTTCATATACCTGTCAACCTTATCCTTCTCACTGTTTAAAGTTTGTCCAAGGTAAGAGGGGAATAATATGATACCCTCGAATGTTTTGGCAATATGTTTTCCAAATTATAGGTGAGATAGCCCACAAATGGGAGGGACCTCCATTGGTCTCCGGAAACACAAATAGAGTATTCATTAATGGCCATTGTTGATGTTTTGCCCTTACAATTTTGCCTACTTGTCGTATCATGAAACAATTTGTTATTACGATGGAATATTTAGTTAGGAGCTCGGTATTATCTCTCCGATGACGGGAAGGTGAATGAAGGTGATAATGTACACATTAAAGGAGTTTGTCTTCCAACGTATATAGTTTTTCTTCTAAATCATTAAGAAATATTTCAGCCAGAAGTGGCGAGAGTAGGGAACCTATTGCCTTACCCTCGTCTTGTTTACATAAAATTCCATTGAATTTGAATTAATTTTGAACAATTGTTGTTTTTGCGAGAATAAGATCATCCCTGATACAGTGGATCTTGAATAATTCGAATTGGAAGGGTCCAGATCATTAATTCGAATTATCCAAAAATATGAATTATAGAAGTTTCTTACATATGGTTAAAAAAACATACGCACGTCATGTGACAGAACAAGAAGATATTTATTTTTTTTAATTAGTAAATAACTGGTTTCGTTTAGTTGCCTTATTGAAAATAAAAAAATGTAAATGATAAAAATTATACGACAACACAAGTTTAATGGTTCAGTATTGTAAAGTACAAGTTATTTTCGACAAAATCTCTGTCTGTGTCACAAAAATGTCTCAAAAAGTCGGACATACTTGTTTCTTCGATTTAAGTCTCTTTGTAATAACGTATGACTCTAGTTAATTTAATGACTGGAAAATGGAATCACGTACATCATTATGGCTTTAAAAAATCGCCGGAATTATTGGGTGTGATTTGATGAATTTGCTGCTCTCGGGATAGCTCTTTCTTGGGCCACAGGAGAATCATCGTCTTCACCAGATGCGTCGTCGTCAGTTTGGTTGGTGCTGTTGAATCTGTCAATGATTATGTCCGCGGCAGTTAGCTCACCACACACTGCCAAATTTTCATCTACGTTGATGAAGTATTCATAGGATATGGTGGGATTAGGAACAACGTCCTCCTAGCCATCAATGGCAGGTGCTGCGGCAATCTCAGCTTCGTTGGTACTTTTTCCCTCAGATTATTTGTTGACTAAACCAGCTTTTTTAAATCAGTTCTTATGGTTTCTTCTTTCACTTGATCCCATGCTTGTTTGCACATACGCGAAGCTTGAAGAATGTCAAGTTGCAATGTTTAGACCGCTAAAATCTCCAGAAAGATTGTTCTCGACCTGTAGAAATGTTTAGTAGAAATTTTTGATATTTTTTATTATCCTCTGGTCCATAGGCTGTATAAATGATGTAATTTTGGCGGGGAAAAAAATACCTCTACATTGTCCATAGGCGGAATGGTTTGTAGGCTGTGCCGTTGTCAATAAAGAGAATAATCTGCCGGTGTTGTTTGCCTAACATTTTATCGGTTTTCAAGAGCTATTTTTCGAACAGGCCAATTTTCATCCATGAAGCTCTCGAGCTGGATACATACTTTCTTGGCCTTGGTTTGACCTTCTTAAAACAACGGGGGTTAGCCGATTTTCCAACATCAACAAGGGCAGCTTTTCCGACCCATCCATATTCGCTCCAACCAGCAGTCTCTTTCTTTGCTAAGCTAGGCCCCATTACATTTTTCATCTTTAAATGTGAGGGTTTTGTCTGGATGCACTTATAAAAAAGCACCGCCTCATCACATTAAAAATATTTTTGGGCTCCCTATCCTAGATAATTTCTTTCAAGTCTTTTTCCACTGTTCGGCCTTTGGTTGATCCACGACACCACTCTCACCACAAACAAGATTTAAAAGAAATCTTGATCCGCTGTTTGAAACTATCTAGCCACCCTGTCCTGGCTTTGAATACCTTTTTCCCCAATTCAGAGGCAAACATCACAATTGTCTACTTCTTGGATGGTCAGGTGCTCTTGATATTTTCCGGTCTTTACCACTCGGTTCCACTGTTGAAATTTTTTCATAATTTTTTAAATAAGTTGATAATGTGTAAGGGGGAATTCCAAAATCCTTAGCGATTTATGACTTCTTCTTCAATCCCTTTTGCACTTCCTAAATCACTGCTGCCTTTTCAGCCAAGGTTTAAAAGTCTTAGGCTTGGACAACGAGATTATCGCTATCAAAAAAGTGCAGCAAAAGCAATTCAGTCTTACGCTTGGAAATCACTGTGTACCACTTGACAGCTCGCAAGGTTTCACTGAACTGTTGCGCTTGACTCACTTGTCACGGCAGCAGAGGGATGAGCAAGGGCACACCAACTTTGCACAAAATATGCTTGCAGTTAGTTAGGAGGGGTGAATCCAAGGGACGGGGGAGGTAAGGACAAGGAACTTTTAATTTGTTATGCCGGGTTAATGCACCGCGTTTCAGTACGCGCATCTCAACACGCGTGTTTTCCAATGAAGCATTAGTCACGCGATATCAACGCAATGTTGAAGCGTTCACAGACGCGCGAATTTTGGAACCATCCTCGTCTTGATACTTGCGTTCGCGTTCCAACTCGCGTGAGTGCATAAATAGACGTATTTGAGTGATGGAATAGGACAGAATGCGTGATTTTTGAGACGCGCATCCTGAAAAATGGCGCCTTGATTATGACAACGCGAGTGCAACCCGAACGCGCGTCAGTGAATAAACCTCTACTTATAAAATAATGCATTTACAAAACGCGCGTGTTCAGTTGAGACACGCGTCACGAAACGCGGAGCATAAACCCGACCAATGATTGCATTCTAACGTAGCCTGGCCGGTATTTGGAAAGATAGTGTTGTAAAAGTAGTTTATCTTAGTCATAAAAACTTTGAATTAACCAAAACATAATTCGAATTAACCACGATATTTTAATATTGTTTTGATACAAAATGCTACGGGCCAAGCAAAATGCTCGAATTAAAAACGATTTCGAATGATATAAGTTCGAATTATCCAAGTTCCACTGTATTTACATTAGTTTCTTGAGTTTTCTAACAGGTTTCCAACTAAATCTAATGTTTCTGAAGTCGGTACGGGCGGAAATAAATTTTTAATATAAAAATGTCTCTATATTCGCCCATCTATCAAAGACCAACTACCTAAATTACTCACGCCCAAATAATTAATATGCATAGCATTTCTTTCTTGATTTGAACATACCTTGTTTAGACTTTAGTAGGTACTCATGTGGCATTTGCTATATACCTATTATTTTGAATCAATACTGCACCAATCCAATACTGACTAGCATCCATAGACTACGTTAAGGGCTCATTAGGATGAGATTAAGCTTATATAGGAGCTTTAATTAATTTATTTTTCAATTGTTCAAATGCTCAGTCAATGCCCTATTTCACTCCAATAATGAATTACCTTTTAGTAACTTCCTCAGTGGTTTTGTGACTTCTGAAAAGATAATTTGGAAACATCATTAAACATTCGTTATAGTCTCGTACTGGTTTTATTCTTAGGAGGTTCCATAGTACATGTAATGGTTTTTATTTTTTCACTATCAACACTTATGCCTTCGGAACAAACTTTTGGACCAAGATATCTCACTTATAGTGAATTACATTGACATTTATTTTTATTACATTTGATCAGAGTTTCCTTTGTGCTTTGCAGTACCTTGTGTCACAGTTTGTTTTAAAATTTTTCAAAGACTCCGCATAAAACATTATCCTGGAATGTTAATACCCTCTTAACATTTTCCAAAATCTGTGACACAATAATATGGAATAATTCTGAGGCATAATTAACACCCAAATGAAAACGTTTATATTTCCAGCGACCAAAGGGTCTGTGAAAAACCTGGAGCATTCAGACATTCCTTCAATGGGAGCATCCAGAATCCATAATTTGCATCAATTTTGCTCGCGTTCAATTGGGTTTCGTGTTCGCAGCAAGGGCGGAGACGGGAGTGGAGGGTTGGAGGTGACAAGGTTGGAGGGCGGCTCAAGCCGTATCTCACGATGCTCGTGAGTCACTCCATGCGAGTCATAACTGCAAAGGCCGTCTACAGTCGCTGTGCGATGACCACTTTCTGAAATTAGCGCTCAATTGTACTATTTACATATTTTCCCAACGCAAAGTTATGAAGCTGTATACTGTTGGCTTCGTAACTTAAATATTTTTAAATTGTAGAAAACAATTTTTGATAGTTCATGTGGAAATTTTCTATGGAAACTAAGTTAAAGATTTGGTGATAACCATATTTCAGATATCTGTTCAGTTACTTTTTTCCAAATATTACCGATTTTTAATCCCCCGTCGCGACGGTGGGTCAGAGTGCTGGTTTAGCGCGCCAAAAGTCGGAATTCGATTGTTGAGCCATTGTGAGGCAGTGTTTGTTGAGAAATGAGCTGATTAAATTTCCATAAGTACTTTTTACGTTATAATAATAACATTGCAATGTTTCATCATCACCAGTCCCCAATCCGAAGATTGTTTTGCTGGGGAACTCTGATCCACTCTCCTCTCAGCTTACCCTTTCATTCCCATTCAAGTTTTCACCGTGAATTTCCTCACAACTTTCCTGATAAATTCCACCCTATATCTTCCTTGGTCATTCCCACTCATCGTTTTTCCTTCCATTTTTTCAGGGGCTATTTGGTCGCAAACGTTTTTCAACAAGTTTGTCTATCTTCAGAGTTTTTATCTTCTCTCTCCAACTCTTCGTTGAACTCCTTCATTGGTGATTCAGCCTGGCTGTATTATCTTTATCCTTTTTCTGACGCATTTTTATTCACACAAATTAACTACTTTGAAAAAATAGATTCGTATATTTGATTCGTGATCCAAGTAAATTTTTTTAATTTTCAATCATTGATTGGACGTTCCTAAAAGGAAGTAATTTCTTTCAGTTCTCTTAATAGCTTCAACTTTTCCCTGGGAGAGACGGTCTTTCAGCTCGATACATAGTTTTTTCATCCTCTCTAACCAGGCCTCCCTTGCTTGATGACCGATCATATTTCTAATAATTTTAAATAGCTGCTGCTTTTGTATTCGAGTTTTTTTACCATATTCCATCATCTATTAAATTCAGAATTTCTATGTTTTTGTTTAAATATGTTTAACCAGTTTAAAATTCAGTATCACTTTAATCCCAATCGAATTCTTGCTCTGATAGGTAAATATTTGGTTGCTTGAGCAAGTTCACCACAGATCTATTAATCACACCTGATTTCTTTACCGGAAGCTTACGTAAGGATGTAATTACAGGGTCGGAGGATATTAGGCACATATGCAGCAAATCCTCATTACAATCTCTTCGAGATATTTTCCTGGCGTTAAATGTCCTAATATATTTGCAGTCTTTGTGCCGTGCTTCCTGCGCATCTTCAGATAGCATACCTATAGGGAGGGGTGAAGCTTTAATTATGTCAGCACCGTGAATAAGAATCTTGTGCACTGTAGGGGGCATGGTGTACCAAGGGTAAATTTTTATGCACTTTTCAGCTGTTTCCAATGTATATTCCCTAAAATGGTCAACGTTTATCTCGAAATTGCTGGCCAGAGCGTTAAGTATTACTGAGAAACGTTCGATTATACTTTGATCGAGGCCTGTAATTAATGAGACAAGGCTCGGATTTCTAAAAAATGAGCGGGCAGTGTTGCCATCATTCGAAGAACCGTAACCCTGCTTTGGCTTATCCACAATCAGCCAGAGTTTCTCTTTAAGTTCCACCCGAATCCTTGTTTTTCTTACATTTACTCTCTCTTTTTCCGTTATATTCCTAAATTGTCATTTTTCTACTCCTAATTTGTAGGAAACATGAAGAAGGTATTCAGAACTTCGAATTCACCCATGCAAAATGGAGAGTCCGTATTTATAATTCTCTTTCTTTGCCACCAATTGTAGAACCAAACCCAAGTCGTTCATCTGCGATGGTTTAGCACCGCACACATAGCACTTCTGAGTCGACTAATTATCCGTTATTGCGTTGCAAAGTTTTCCATCTACCATTGTCATGTGTAAATCATGCGCTACGGATACACAGTGCCCAGAGCACCTGCTTGCAGAAGGAATCAAGTTGGAAATTTCTCTCCTCACACGACTTGTTTCCTCTTGTATACACATCGTTGTCTCTTTTGTAAATGCTAGCCTTATAGGGCGACAGTATCTTGGTGACGATGTTCTCGGATTTTGCCAAATGATCATTTTATGACCATATTCATTTGAAGTGAACATCTGCAAAGGAACTAAAGAGGTAACGTATAGACTTCTGTCATCAAATTGTGGATTAAGAGCTTTCTCTTTGTACATAGTATAGCCACTGCTTCCGTCAGAACCCCATTTAGAAATAAGAATTAAATTATTTAAATTGTCAGGTTGCAAGGTATGAAGGACAGGTTCGACAACTTTTAGCAGGCGATCCACAGTCAAATCGACAAGTGACTGCAAGGTGATTTCCGCGGTTGATTCAGAGATAGTTACAGATGCAGTAGGTGGGTAGCATCTCCTCTTGGCTAGTTTTATAAGCCGAATAAGGGGGGTACAAACCGACCGCGTTATGTGACGGTGCACTTTCTCTGATAAGCAAATACTGCTGCTTTGTCAGCTTCGCCTGCGCGGTCAAATTCAGAGCTTCTTCGGGTGATAATGGTCGTATTGTTTTTGATCCAGATTTTTCATCGTCCAGCACTTTCCTCACTTTACTGGGTCTGGTTGGACTGCCAATAAAAACGTCTCTCATTAACTGTGCCCCACAGCGGTCTCCGTCTGCATGAAAGCTCGAATCCGCGGAAAATACCAGCTCTTGACTATCAGCAATCGACCGAATCGATGCAGTCCGTCTTAATTTCGAACTCTTGCTTATTTCATGGAAATCTCTGTTTGGACTACCTAGGCCTGAAAATAGATGATTTTTACTTTGTATTCCACGCTGACTCAATATTTCAATCAACGTGACAAGACTTACAAAAGATGGATGATCCAGTTCCTAATTCATCGTCGAAAAATATCACCTTATTATTCAGCCATATGGAATTTCTTGGCAGAAAAAGATTTTTCCTTTTATAGGATGCCTTCCACTTTTGATTTATTTTTGAATTGAAAGAGTAAAGTCGATTCATTATTCGTATTTTTTCATCCTCTTTAATTTCTTCTCGTGACCTAAAATACACGTAGAGTTATAAAGGAATTGTAATTACTGTAAGTCAAAAGATGTGTGGGTGCTATACATGAGAGAATTTAAAACCGTTGAGAAAATTTTGGTTTTAAACATGGTAAATGAATCAAGATTAATTCCAAAAAAATATTTGACTGGAGATTATAGAACTGGACCAAAAAGAGAAATAATTATTTTCTACAAAAGCAAGCTTACCTAGTGATATTTTCATATAAATGCTCAACCTTTTCCTTATTAGTTTTGTGCCAAACGTCTCGCAGCATGAGATAAATCTCCAAGCCTTTCATTTTGCTTCTTCGATGTGCAACCGTTTGCTAGAAATTTCCACTACTTAAAAATAGAGAAGTATGCACCTTCTAGAAAAAAATTTACGTGAACCGAAGGCACCAATTCAAATTTCTGTAATGGCTTTCCGAGGGAAAATAAACGATAGGAGTTTGCGCTTCAGTTAATAATAATAATGTTATATCCAAATGTTAATTAGTTGGGTTGACAATCGACATAAACAACGGTTGCTACAACTACAATATTATTAGTAAAAACGCTGATATCGCTGATTTTCGCTTTGTACCACGGTCAACATCGTAGCGCCACCCTCTGTGAAATCGCGAACTAATTTCAGTGCAGACATTTATTAATCTTAATGAAATGGAAGTTCGCGGCTAGTCGCGGCTAATTTTTTTGGCACAAATTAGGAAGCAATATTATACCAATTACAAGCAAACAGAAAGCTGTGTCACGTGGTCGTTTTTTTGTAGCTCATCTTTATTGGCGTATTTAGATTACGGCGGGGTGTGTGTAAATATTAGGTCATAGCTCTCCAAATATATTGTCTTTTAGGCAGAAATGTGCTAAAATGCAAGAATATAAGTCCTGATAAACAGTGAGAACAATTTCAAATGATTAAAATGATTTTCGGATGAGAAGTGGAAAAAAATTACAGGAGGTGCAACTTCATTCGAAAATCTGCTATGGAAATACGCCAAAACATAAGTGTCATAATTGTTTTAAATCAGTATTTTGGTCTAAAAATCGTATTTCATGTTATAGCGGGGACCCTTACCTTTGCATTAACTCCAAATTTGCATGATTTTACGCAAATTTGAAAATCGACTTTTGACGCGCTAAACCGGCACTCTGACCCACTGTGCGTCGTCAGCAATTAAGACGGTGGAAAATGATGTCCGTTTCATATTTTACTCGCGCTCAATTGGTCTCAAGGCCCGCGGGCGGAGATGGGAGTGGGTGGAGGTGGCGAGGTGTCGGGGCGGCTCAAGCCATATCACACGATACTTGTTCCAGCCTAAATTCTCGCTTGTATGGCAGCTGTCCAGTATTGTGTGTGTTAAAGAACCAGCAAGTTTGCTAACACGGATTATCGCTGTCATACTCGCTGAGCTACTTCATATTTGATGTGGTAATGGTTTGCTACTCACTGCCAATGGAACCTAGTAGCTGTTGAAAATTCACGTTGGCCGTTATAGTTGCTGTGCGATCTTCACCTTCTGAAATTAGCGCCTGCTAGAACTCTTTGCATATGTGATTTTCTGGCAGTGAAATCGACAGTGGATGAAAATGTCCCGATAGTTGTTTTGGTCGTCTGCCGTTCTTTACCTTTGTGTTGCTTGCTTTCGCTGTGTTTTAATTAACAGTGCCACCTGTGTCATTACATTCGACGTGATTCGCAGAAATTCCACCATTTATGTCGCAAATGACCTGTTGTCGGTTGCCTCTCCAAAATAACAATCCCTCTTTCCTATATGAAGATTTGGTATGCCACCGACCGGGAATTAATTACCAGGGCCATTCTTGGGCGCGTTCCGAAATTCACTGGCAGTACTGCCTGTGCTGCCGTGAAACGGAACGCGAAACTGTACAGCGGCTGCTGCAGTAGCATGAATTTCGGAACGGTCGGCAGTGGCTTGAAATTCAATATGGCCGAATTGCGTGGTAATTTATTATAAGCGATCTTTCAATGCGTTAATTCTTAATGCTAATCCTTATGACATTAATAAAGGGCATTTTAATTGTATTCTAATTTTCATTGCCTTTCTACTTAATGCTACTTTATACTGATTGGTTACTTTCTGTGACGAGAATAAAATGAATTCGCGTCAGCTACCCGAGCATGGAGAAAAAACCCTGTGTTATTATAAACAAATCTCCGTTGTAATTAACACTATCGAATTCATAGTGAGCAGTTTAAATCTTGGGCTTATAAGCAAGTCTTAGAATATATTTTTCAAGCCCTGGATTTTCTTCATGGCCAGTCGTACGAAGCGTTTCATAGAGTGATATCGATAATTAGGAAAATATACGGGTTGTTGAGGATTGCATCGCAGAATATTTTCCCTAACAATTAAATTTATGCAACAAATTATGTTTCCCGACAATTATTATACATACCAGTGTTATGCTAAGTTACCACTCTATAAGTAAGAGGCTGTATATAATTACGTGTACCACGATTATTCATGACACTAAATTAATTTTTGGTACCTAATTTCACAAGTCGCTGGCATTCGCAAATATAATTGCTTCTCTACTTGTATCACTTCTGATGTTGTTCACTCCCTCATCATTTTATTAACGCTTTTATCCTATTGAAATATTCACCGGTACTACTTGATAAATAAATGCGTTTATAAACTATTATACGCTAATCAGATGTTGTTAGCTATTTAAGTGCATCGAGACTTTTCTCTCTCGCCGATATAAACATTAAAATGTTCGAAGCAGTGTCTCTAAACTCTTCTGATATTATTTAAACGTTGTAGATTTGATTTTTCCGCCATTTGTTAGATGGCCGTCTGCTGCTACTGCCGCTGCTGCTGCTCTTGGGCCGCAGTAGCGGCAGTAGAGTTCACAGTGAGAAACGTCATCAATTGACTGACGTCATTGGTTACTGTGCGGTACTGCCAGTAGATTTCGGAACGGTTTGGCAGCACAGCCAGTACTGCCAGTGAATTTCGGAACGCGCCCCTTGTTGTGTAGTACAGTGCGGTCAGATCAAGTGTGGCTTGTCATGTCCTCACTTTTTACCCCACTTAACCATTACCAGAGATGATTGCGATGGAATTTTTCGCCACTTTGGTCACGGAGAGACGTTTCTTCATCGAGCCCACCTTCATAGCCCTGGACTGTACTATCACTTTCAAAAGTCGGTCCACGCGGTGAGCGCGGCCAACTTCGCATTTCGCTGAATTCGAACTTTGGGTATTGCCTATGCATTCAGCGACTACTAAGGGCCAACTTGATTCATCTCCACTCAACTATGGAGACCCTCGTATGACCTTCTCCCGCTATCGCTGACTAGCCAACTCACCCGACTCCAAGTGGTAGGCAACGGTAGGCGGAGAATGCAAAAGGGAAAGGCGTTAGGTGTTTTTCACTCTTACGAGTAGCGGGCTTAATTGTATTCTTAATAAATCGAGGAAATAGATCGGCGAACTGACCACCACAAAGCAATTTTTTTAGGATAATTCTCGACTTTGCGTTTTACCCTGGACAGCTAACTTCCCGGACCTTTCTCCTATTGAGAATGCGTAGGGTAACATTGTGAATGAGTGGCATTACGACGGAGAAAGAACCGAGTAAAACTTTATAAGTCTACAAACGGGATGTTTGGAATTCTTTAAGCCAAGGTCCCCGTGTAATATAACATTTGGTTGGGTCTATGCAGTCAGGATTACGATCTGCAACTGAAAATTATGGCGATATTACGAAATATTAAAGTTGTTCTCTGATGAATGAACATTTTGTTTTAGATTTCTGTTACCATAGGTAATATACTGAAAATGACTATCCCAAATTATCTAGTGCACTTTTCTTCCTAACGTTATCAAATCATGGCTCATTCCCATTAATTTTAGCTGCAATATGAACGCCAACTTTAAGTTTAAACCACAACTTCTATTTCGTACGAATCTATTCTAAATAACGAGGAAATTTTTCATGTTCTTATTTGAAAATCTTATCTTTTATATATGAGCAGTTTTTCATCGTAGGCATTTTTAAATGGAGTGCATGTCTTCTCTGAGAGCGAGAAATCAATTAAGTTATATCTCCACTGAAAGAAAACTCATTCAAAAATGAACGCATTCATTTCTGATAAATTACAATCCACTTTTTTTAGCTTCATTTGCCATAGTTTTGCATAAATTTTATCCTAATTAGGGTTTTATCCTTTTTAGGTAATATCGTAAAGTATAATTTTCAGTAATGATATGTGTTGGATGAAATAGGTATGACTTCGCTTTGCGTATTTAGGAATCAGCTTCGAGCGGCGTTACACCGAAGGCATGTTTCAATGTTAATTTTGCTCTATAGTCTGTAATTCGTCATACATTGTTTTTATTGGTCTGTTAAATGCGCTGCGACTGTGTTTAGGAAGTTAATACAAAACAAAAAGATTCATTCACTGCAAGTATATCCATCACTCAGCTCTCCGTTCTTGAACGAAGCTCTAATTTCTAGAAGCTATGTTCCCTATAGTGGCAATGTATTCTGGAGATGTCGTAAAACTCCACTGACCTCTCTGACTATGGAATCTATCAGCCACGCAATGGGGGATGCTAGCTAGAGAAATTTTGGTGGAATCCAAGGTATCAAACGCACGACGTAATTTTAATTAGGTAGCTATTTTTATGCTCCTTTGGACGAGATTGTTTCACTGCACAGCGCAAAACCTACACTTTCACGCGCACTGACGAAAAATGAGCTGCTGAGGAGATATCAGGGACTCTAAACTGTTTAAATCTGTCAATCCTTTAGCATAAATAGATTGGTTTGATAAATCAATGTATCTAATCGCAAGGCAATCACTTAATAAATTCAATTAGAATACATTCTCGTAAAAGCAATGCCATACTGTGAAAAACATTGTGTGCCTCATTGTGAGAGTACTTAAAAGCTCTATGCCAAATTCAGTGCACTTGACTTCGGTCACAAAAAAGTTGTGATATTTTCGTGGCACAAATAATTGGCTTCGAGTTAACGTTTCCAGGCTTAGATTGTTTCCTTTCATTATGCCCAGATTATTTTCAAAAATTAACTAAGTAATGACCGATCACTATTCATTACCTTGAGGGAAATTCGGAGTGATTATTGAATAAATCTCAACTCCCAATTGCAAGAGAATGATCGGACTCCCATCAGTAGTAACTCATCCCAGGTGAATACTCGGCGTTAATTTTTCCCTTATTGGTGTTTATGAAATTCTCAACGGTCTGTGTATCCATGCAATATATTTGGCTACAGTTCAAAAATGTAAAATCGTTGCATCAGTAATTGATCTGTGTGCTGGAGGCTTTCCAAAACCTCCAAATTGTCGTTCCGATACACTAATTAAGGATATAAGTTTGGAGGCTATATCAGTTGTTTTATTCTTGAACTTTACTCAAAGGTGTAGTTTTAATTTACTGTGCAATATAGTTTTAATTTTACTTTGCAATTATGGAGATATAGTTGCACATTTATCATCACCACGTGTGCTTCACAGATCTTTGCCGTAATATCCCGTTTCCCATTGTTGAGTCATATCCCTTCTATAGCACCGTAGGCAACACCACGTTTTATTTGTGCTGTCTCTTGTATATCTCCTATCGACTTTTCGTTTATTTTTCTCTCCATCCTACTTGAAAATAGCGAAATTCCTATTCAAACACAATTCTTTAAATCCTCTGTAACACCAATCTCCATACATTAATTTATCCTTTACTATACGTATTTATACTTCCCGGAAAGGTAACCCGTTTCCCCAGCTCAGTATTTTCCTCATTTTCCTTCATTTTGGACTATTACTACTTTATGAACTTCATTACCTGCGCGTTATATGATTAATTCACATTCCACATATCACGCACCTTTTCACCTGCGAAATAGACATAGAGTCCCGTGGCTGACTGACTAAATAAATCTTGGCCATCTGCAAATCCACCAAAATTAAGTTACTTGCTATTTTCATTCGCAATTTTATCTCTTTCCATAAATTTATCACCAAATTGTCTGCGAACAATCGAAAATCAATGGTAATAAGAAATGGCCCAGCCTGAATCCTTTTCCAACATATACCCATTCCGATTCGTCATTCATTACCCGTATACCGCTTCATCCCCGTTATGTTTTATAATGATTCGCCTAAACTTCCAGTGTACTCCCTATTTCTGCAGTAATATTTATTATTCGCGTCCAATACACTCTGTCAAAAGTCTTCCAGCAGTCTAAGAAGCAAATAGGGGCATAGTGGCTATTATCAATAAACAAATGTTAGAATACTTATCACCAGAAATGCGTTTCGCGTCCCGCTCTCTTTCCTTAACCCATACTGCCGATCTTCACAGAGGAAGTCTTCCGCCCTTTCCCCGATTTCATTGTAACACCTTTCTGAGATGTTTCTATTACGTGCGAAATAAAAATTCTGATCTCTTAACATTATATTTTTTTTCTCATTGTCGGGAAAGGTTGCTGAGCTGATTTTGCAACAGTGGATTTTGGAAACGTATTTACTAATATCTTATAAATTACTAGTTTTCCTGCATGCAAACGAGGCTACTATTTGTCCCCTTAGCGCATGACTAATGATTCTTGCCACGACGACCCATGTCGTAAGGAGAGTACGGTAAATTATCGCCCTCTTCCTCCCACAAGAAATACCGATAAGTCCCAGCCGAAAACACTTCACGGGTTCTTCGGCTGGCGAATTCTTATGGGAGTGGGGGTTGGGATTATTTTGGCTATTCGTTGTCGGAGGGAGAAGGGCACGCGAGGTCTCTTAGCGAGTAAAAAACAAACTCAAGTTGTGCCTTTCGTAGCAGTAAAATTGGCCCCCAGAAGTCATGGAACGCCTATGCAATACGTGAAGCTCGATTTCAACAGAACACGGAGATGGTCGCGCTCACCGTGTGGTCCGACTTTTGAAAGTGGCAGTACATTTCCTGCGAAGCGGAGCTCCTTCCATTTTAGACTTACTAAGGGAAATGCCGATTACGATTACAAGGCGATTGGGTAGCCAAACTACCCTGCCTCCTGCCAGTGAATTCAGTTCAGTTTTTGCGTTCTAATGTGAACGAAGTCGAAAGCAAGGCCGGAAATCAGACCCACTTGATTAAGAAAGACTTTGTCGAAGTGTACCCGGTATGCCTCGTAGTAACCAGAGACGGCTCAGAATAGCTAACGTGTACCGAGCTTCCAGTGCAGACCTGTATAAACCGTGAGTGTATTTTCTCGCGATATTTTATGGGGTTACTGTGCATCCTATTTTGCCTATAGGGCTAGGAACTTTCTCGTCCGCCTTCAACGAAAATATAAACCTAACCCTATGCTCTAAAAATGCCTCTCCTAATTCGTACACCAACAGCTTTTTTCTAAGGTACGTGTGAAACCATACTTACATTACTCATTCAGAGCCTCGCTATGAATGTGAGTATAAGAGAGAAAAGTAAAAGTTTTTGAATGTTTAATGGGGTTAGCGCGGTTAAATTTGTCAGAGCATACATTTATTGTTTTAGAAATATAGTACAGTAGAAGATCCTGAAGAGACTTCAGCGAGCGCAAAAAGATATGAAGTTTCTAATTTTTATCGGTTTTGCTTAGAACTTTCAAAAATTCTCCCTGGGTTGGTGTGAATCTTCAAACTCACAGGTTCTTGAAAATAAATCATCAGAAACTCGAATAATATTTGGCCATGAAATTCTGAGGAGAACTTCATTGGTTAACCGCATTGCAATCAAAACGCCTCTGTTTACATACGAAAATATTTCATTGCTAATCAGCCTAAGAATGCCACAGCACAAAAGAAGCTGGGAATCAATAGTAATATTTTGAATGATTTCCTTCTTTCTACTTCACAACGAAATTTGTGTGCATCCCTGAAGACCGACTCTTCGTTAGCTAACGAATGTGGTGGGAATATACATTTGCGTTATTTTTTTGCTTTTCATCGGCAAACAGCAGTTTTATTTTACTTAGCTAAAATACTCTTAGCCAGCCGAATGAGTCTTCGCTTTGTATTACTGCCTATTTTTCCCAGGAAGGCCGAGTAGTTTGTCGAAAGGGTGATGGGGTTTTCTTATTCATAGAGGATTCGAACTTACATTGGCGAACTTCATACGAGAATCGGGTGCGAGAAGCACTAGTTAAACCTTAACAAACTTTTCATTATTTTCTAAGACGCCTACGTCATGACCAGAGGTTTCTGGGCACGCTGAAGTGACACACGTCGTGTTCCGTTTTAAGACACTCCTAATGGTCGCGGAAATTTTTCGGTTCAAGGTAGTCATAACGACCGCGTCGTGTGGATACAGTAGGTGCTGGGCATGACAATGCTCTTCGCGCATGACTAATCACCGAGATTAGGACTCCAGAATTGGTGAAGAGGTAATGTGAAGTGCGCTTTCATAATTTAGTGATGAAATTAACGTATAACGAATAGGCAGGGAAGGTAATTTTAATTATTTTTTGTCCTTTACACGTGGAATCGCAACTCCTTAGTTACGGTGGTATGGAAACGCAAACATTTTGTGAGAAGCAATCTGCAGGTACCATGAAAACGCCAAAAGGCAATGACCAATGACATCAATACTAACGAAGAAAAACTGGTTTAAGTTGTACTTAAGATTTGTATGTTTTTTAAAGGTAGTTGATGTGTATAAATCAATACGGATTCAACGTGATGAAAAGGAAGGTGTATTCAAAATCTCACATAAATCGTTTCCGCGATTACAGCATAATATTTTTTTTCAGAGAAAGAAATCATATCGGAAAACGCGAAAGACATCTAATATGGGTAAAAAAGATTAGTTCTTTTATCCATTACAATAACATACCAACATTTCCATGTCACACAATTCACACGTACCCAAGTTCTCTCTATGTTTAGAAAACTGATCAAATGGCAAACCAACAGTATAGATGTATGCATTCTGGTTTTCTGAGGATATATACACAACATAAATGATATTTGTCGTGACAAGGTAACTGATAAATTTTGTACTTTATGTCAATATGTTTGATAGTTCTCGAAGATCATAACAGGAAATTGCTCTTCAATGCGCATTTCAAGAATCAACTGCTCGAGCTAGAGAAACTCGGCAGCTGCTGAGGACAGAGATATAAACTCGGCTTCGGTAGAGGACAAAGCTATACTTATTTGCTTTCTGGATGCCACGATCGCTGTATCGCAAAAAACTTTAAATATATAGCAAGAAACTAATGGTTTGTCGCGATGGTTAGCGAAGTCTGCATCTGCATACCCTATGATTGAATTTGAGTTTTCCGTAAATCTCAATCCCCAGCCTTTACTCCCGTACTCCCTTCAGTCCTTCCCACTGAACTCTAGTAGCTTTGTACTGAAATTGGCTGTAGAAATTTTCGGCCCATAAATATCTAGCCTTGAAGCCTGATATGCATACATTGAACCTCCTATTGTTTCCCTTTGTGGTTTCTTGCTAATATCAGATTGGTTGGACTCAACATCAGTCTAGCTTTACCCTCAAAGGTATTTTTTAGGTTTGGAGGTATCACGTTTAAATATACACAATTTTTCATGATAGCCTTTCTGACTTATAAACATTGAATCTTAGAACATTGAAGCTTAGAACTTTCAAAAATTCTCCCTGGGTTGGTGTGAATCTTCAAACTCACACGTTCTTGAAAATAAATCATCAGAAACTCGAATAATATTTGGCCATGAAATTCTGAGGAGAACTTCATTGGTTAACCGCATTGCAATCAAAACGCCTCTGTTTACATACGAAAATATTTCATTGCTAATCAGCCTAAGAATGCCACACCACAAAAGAATCTGGGAATCAATAGTAGTATTTTGAATGATTTCCTTCTTTCTACTTCACAACGAAATTTGTGTGCATCCCTGAAGACCGACTCTTCGTTATCTAACGAATGTGGTGGGAATATACATTTGCGTTATTTTTTTGCTTTTCATCGGCAAACAGCAGTTTTATTGATTTGCACTCTATTTTTATTCCCATAAAGTTCTTCAATTCACCCAAATCCCTCATTTTGAATTCATTCGTCATTGTTTCTTTTACATCAGTCAGTACTTGAAAATAATTACTGGAAATTACAAATGCATCAACATATAGCAACATGTACACTGTAGCATTACACTCAACTTTCACGTACAGACTGTATTGCATTGTCAGACTGTCAGACTTGGCATTGAACAAAACCAGGTCTTTTTACAAAACCAATAATTTAGCATTCCACTCTTTGGGTGCTTGCTTTAAACCAAATAATGCCTTTTTCAATTTGCACACTAAGAGTCCTTACCTTACCTTAAATCCTTGTGGGAGACACAAAGTTATCTTCCTTTAGCACATAATGCGTAATTATATTCTTAACATCAAGTTGGTGCATTAGATACTGCTTATAGTTAGATACAGACAAGAGGATCCTCAGAGTTGACAACTTAGCTACTGGGTCATATGTCTCTGAATTATCTAACTCCTTCCTTTGTGAACATCCCCTAACAGCTCGTCTTGCTCTTAAGTTTTCCCTCACTATCTTCCTTTATAGTGAATACCCACTTACTCTTGATTACTCTCTTTCCCTCAGGTAATTTTACCAGTTCCCACATGTGATTTTCCAGTAATGACTGAATTTCATCATCCGCTGCTCTAACCCATACCCTTTTATCCCGTCTCTCTTCTAGCTCATCAAAAGATTGAGGGACACCATGATAGTAATACATAGCATTCATTACATAATGTGTCTCCTCTATGACATGGTGATCCTGGCATCAATTTCCATCCTATGAAGTATTTACTAACAAAGCATATTTTATTATAAGCCTCTTCCTAACTCAAAAGCTCCTCCTAAATCTTGGTTTGCCTCATCTTTACCCACTCTGAGTATCTCCCACATCAGAATGTCATCACCTTGCTTTTCCTCTTCCCCTGAACTTTCCTGAATCTCTGTGTATCTTCTACCTAAAGTGGTGCATCCTCCTACACATCAAAGCCCTAGAATTCACCTGAGAATTAGCTCCTGCATTTCATCAAATGCAACATCACAAGCGGAGTCTTTTAATTTTTCGTCTGATATGCTCCACAATCTATAGTCATTTGGACAATACACAAGTAAAATACACTTATTTCCTCTTGCATCAAATTAATTGCCATCCACTTAAGATTTGTTCTTCCGTGCAAATGCCACACATTCAAATACTCTCAAATTACTTAACATCTGGGTGGAAACCATACCACAACCCTGCTAGCACCTTGCCAATGCCCAATGCTCTAGTCGAGTTCCTGTTAATTAAATAAACTGCAGTCATTGCAGTCTCCACCCTACAGGATTTCCTTAGACTGGACGCTTACAGCATGCAACTGGCTTGTTCTAGGATGGTTCTATTCATCCTCTCTGCGACTCCGCTCAGTTGAGGTGTGTGAGGGAATCCTAATTCAAAGTGAACCCCTATCTCCTGTAAAAAAGTCTTAAGATTCTCATTAAACTACTTTGTTCCATCACATATAAGCTGACATATCATAGTAGAGAATCTACTATTTGCCATAGCCTCATAAAATTTTAAGTAATCTATCACTTACTTCACTTTTCCTTTTTTAACAAAACGCAACAGTAAAATGAGAGAAGTCATCAATCAAAGTCAGCGCCATTGTAAGCAGTAGGTGACATAGGTCCATAGACATCACTGTAAACTCTCTCAAGGGGTCTCCGAGCCCTTTCACTCCTCTGATTGCGTGGAAGACACGTCTGTTTCCCTTGCACACAAACATCAACATCGTACCCAATGTGACCCATCCTCCAGTGCCACAATTGACCATAATTTAGTCCAGTACATGCTTCTACATCGTTGAAGTCTTTTAACTCTAACTTGTGTATGTTTCCATCTATCTACCCCATAGCTACAACAATTTGATTTGCCCCTTTTTCAGTTAAAATTTTGAATAGAAGTTAACTTAGAAATAGATATCAGGTTACACTTAAAATTTTCATCAAGCAATACATTTTAAAGTTCTGTTTTTCTTGATTTCCCATCAACATTGTTCTAAGCATGAACATCACCAACTTCTTTTGCGACTAAATACGTACTTATTGTAGCTACACCTATCTTAACAGATTCTCCTAATTTTCTCTTATTTACGATCGGAGTATCTGCCGTAACCAGGTGGCCTGAAGCACCTGTCTAGAATACCTACATTATTTGCCTTATCATTCCTGTTCCAAAAGTAAAAAATAAATATATATAGGCTGGCAGTACATCATCCTCGGTGGCCTTTTTCGTTTTACAGTGCTCATTACCTGACCTGCTACTTTCTCCGACATGTCCACCTTTTTACATCCTCCCCACCCGGTCTCCAAAACTCAGTCACCTTATGGTCACGAAGCTTGCAACTGTGGCAAAAAAGGTGGGACATGCTGAAGCTCTTCTGGCATCTATCTTGGTACTCAGGAACGCCTGACCACTCTGCCCCTTGACACCTTGAACTGGCAAACGCTGTGTAACCTGTGGCAGGTATTTTGCGGTCGAATTCTCCCTGCTTTCCTCCTCTTCACCTCCTCACCAACTCGAATACGACAGAAATCCATGGTTAATCTCTTCGATGTCAAGGTCTCCAGCCTTGATACTACAGCATAATACTCCTCAGCCATGGTCGTTGAGGATTGTAAGACGTTCCCCTCATCGTCTATCATTTCTCCAACTCTCTTCAAATACACAATATGGGCATCATACTTCACACAATAATCATCAAATGTTTCTGACGATGGCCGAAACTTAAGGTTGCTTAATTTTTTTTTTCAACATCATTGCAGCCACGGTAGTCTTTTTTTCAAACTTGGTTTCTAACAAAGTCCAAAGTTCCTTTTCAATGTCTTTACTTTGCACCAGTGATAACTGAGAATTTCTCAAGCTCTGAACAATATACCCTCTTTACACCTTTTGTATAGTTTCTTTAATTCTGCTGCAGCGGTTTTCTTACTTGCTCCCAATTTGATTTGGCACCATCTCCTGCCTGGACTCTTTGTATTCCGTTCCGTCGAAAAGTGCAATTTTACGTATTTCGTCTTCCATGCTACCGGAGACGTACTTAAACACTAAATATCACTCATTAACTTTCACTTATCAAGTTTTACTCAGATTTTCTTCTCATTGCCGTGCTAGGACCATAAACTGTTGTCCTTTAAGATCATTCAAAAACTCACAAACATCGTTTCCGCGATTACAGTGTTACAGCTTTTTTAGTGAAAAAAAAGCATATTGGAAAACAAGAGAGAAATCATATATTAATTCTTCTTTTGTCTATCACAACAAAAACACACACGACATGGAAATTGCTTGCACGTCCGCAGTATCTTTCATTTTCTGCCGATTTTTACGCCTAATGCTTGAAATTTCCAAAATAGTAACTGAAATAGAGAAATGAAATAAGAGAAAGACATACCTTCTTTACGTTATTTGCGAAATTGTCTTTCATTGCAACTTCTACCGTCGGAATCCTGTCGTAGTCGCCGCGGCAGGCGATTGCGAAAACAAAATTTTGCGATGTGTTTCTTTCTCTTTTTTGATTCTATATCATGCTCGTCTGTCTATGAATTTTGTGTATCGCTGAATGGCTGCCTCCGACCTCAATAAATCTCTATGCCGCTATTTCTCTCTAAATACGATACGCATACTGTACTTGAAAGTTTTGAATTTTTAAGTAGTTTATTTTCCAGAAGTAACCATCTTCTTCGAGCCTTCCCAACGAATGTATTTTAGCTGTACATACAATTGTAGCGGGTAAGGTGGCTGGAGCGATTTTTGTTTATGTACAGATTTGCGTGAAGCTTTGCATACGTGTCCTTATTAGTAATATCTATCGATACAAGTGAAAAAAACTGCATGCTACCGCGTTGTTTCCTGGCAATTCAATGATATTTTGACAAGTACTCTTATGGCAATATATTTTGAAACAATTCGATTACTTATGTACAGATTTTCTCCTAAATGCGAAATAATAAGTTGCATATTATCATAAAAGCTGCTGACAAAAATCAGGGTATCATGCCGAGGATTCCAAGCAAGAAAAGTGTAAGTAGATTCGATTTTCTCTAATATTTCGAATTTTGCCGCCGAAAATCCAACTCAAAACAATGCTTTAATTAAGGCGAGAATACGAAATATAACTTATGCATCATATATATCATTGCATGTATGGTGATTTCCAACGTATAAACAGGTGTGAGTGAAATGTGATCCAAGAATATTTTCTTCGACTTACTTAAAAAGTTATTAGAATGTGCCTTCATCGACTCACGATTACCGCTCCAGCCACCTTAAACGCGTTGTAGAATTACGTAAAATTTGTTACGTTTTATTGCCCACATTGTTGTGGAGTTCGGTCATCCTTAAAGTAATTAAAGGTGAATTATTAGCTAATATACCTCGAGAAACTCACAAAAAACCAACAATATATGTTATTTGTACTACAGTCGTTATTTTCAAAGCGGTGTACCCCGCAAAGCTGAAACCTGTTCTTATACTAGTTTCTACGTCCCCTACACATTCTTAACTTGACAATTATTAATACAAAAATCAATTTTTGAACTTCCATTTTGAACATTTCCATTATATCTGTACTCTTTTTGTAAATGGTGAACACCGCATTGGAGATCTTCACAATTAATTCACACTAAATTAGATACACGTATTGAATTTAAAATTGTGATTTTTTCCAAAATTATTTATTTTTGAAACTTGCCATTTATTCTTTTGAAGCTGTAAAATTTAAAAATGTTCACGTTTGTCAGTGAAATCATGTTAAAAGGGTGTAACGTTATGTTGCTTATTTGGTTTCGGAATTTGATTAGTCTAACCATAATAGGTATCATTTGAGTTACTACCAAGCATACGACGAGAAACTCACAAATTACTCTACATTATTATGTTCTTCATACTATAGCCACTGTTGTTGTTGATAATAAGAATGTATCTTTTTCAAGATGAAAAAACATGATAATTTCGGAATCGAACTTTGCCAGAGCCACACCTAGTCTCCCGCCCCTCGGATTAACCAATTCGGCTACGGAGTCACTTCCTAGTGAGGCGCAAATGTTGAATTCAAAATTGAATCTAAAGAGAAAAAACCTCTCGACGGAGACAGATAGAAAATACTACGATCGGCCCAACGAGTGCATGGACGTGAGTCTTCTCATTAGTCTGTTCCATATATCTCTCTCAATCAAAAATCTTTTCACCCCACTATATTAGGACATCCTCGTAGGTGAATCACTCCAACTGATCATTTTCGTTCTTCTGTAAAACCATATTTTCAATGCTACCAATAATCTCTGATCTGGAACCATCCAAAATTTATTTTGAATTGACTCATTTAGAACTCTCATGGAGATGAATAGGAATTGGTTTAAATACACGATACAATTACTTCGAATGTAACCCGTTTCCTATTCTTTAAAAGTGCTATTAACGAATCAACCGAAAGTCATTTTTGACAAATGACTCTTGGTTTTAGGCACACTAAGGCCTGTTTCGTAAAAACCCCGATGAAATCAATTCAATGAAGTCTTTAAATTGAAAAAAAGTTTCCTTAAGTTAGTACTGAGGGTAGAAAATTGTTTTGCTTAGGCGAAGTTAATTTTTTTTGGATATCAAATACCACGACTGTATTCAAGTTGTGGTTTCACTTAAAGAGTAGTATTATTGGATTTAGTTATGTTCTGGACTTTCTCCTACTCCTTGATAAAATCCTGTTCTTTAACGAAGCACCGAAAATGTGTCGCGCTAATAGGCTCAAGAAAGAGAAATACACACACATTGCTAAATGTTCTTATTTTGCAACTCCAACCGTAGGACTCCTATTGTAGTCGCCGATGCAGGCACTTGGTAAAAAGAAAGTTTTGCGATGTGTGTTACTTTCTCTTTATTGTCTTTCATGCTCGTCCCCATCTATGAAATTTGTGTATCGCCGAATGGCTGCTTCCGACCTCTGAACTATATATATAAAGGGAATGTTCTCAATATTGATGGTTTTTTGTGTTTCCGATTGGGTCACCTCTACATTTCTGCCGGCGTTTCGATAACGAGTCGTTCTTCATCCTCTGGGCATGTTCTCAACTTGTTCTCAAACTTTGATAAATGAGCGCCATGAGTACTGTAACATTACTCCTAAGTTCATTTTACAAGCAGGTATTCCATCATGTTTGGTACAAACGCGACAATTGCTAAAAGAATAATGCAATGCTCCGTCGGAATGAATGATAATTCTTGGATCGTAGGTAGACTCGAGACCTGCGAATTAATGTGCCTATTTTTCGTCTACTATCTTGTGACGGGAAAAATAAATCACGTTAATCACTTGTGGAGAGAAAATTGTTTTTCTAATATCGAATTTTCAATTTTTCCAAATTATCACGGTGGATATTTAATTGTAAGTAGAAATTCCTCGGAAAATAAAATGAATGCAGAGTTACCAAAACTAAATTTTAGAATAACTAACGGAAATATTGTAAAATCGCAAATGAAAACTACAAAAATTGCGCCCTTAAAAAAAAGTAAATTTTGAACTTAAAAAAAGTAAAGTTTTCCTCAATCAGATATTTTAAAATTTTCCTAATTATCACGGTGGCTATTTAGTTTTAAATAGAAATTTCTCCGTAGATAAAATGAATGCCGAGTTACCAAAACAAATTTTAAAGTAACTAACGGAATAATTGTAAAATTGCATATAATAACTGACAGATTTGCGCAAAAATCTCATCACGGAAAATAAAAGAAAGTAAAACGAGGATTGACTGCAGTAGAGATCGAACCTCCAAACGAACGAAAGTTTTACGATGTGTGATACTTCCTGTTTTTAGTGTCTATCATGCTCGTCTCTATTTATTAATTTTATGTATCGCTGAATGGCTGCTCACGAACTCTGAAAAAAAAACATTTTTATGTGTAGGTTTTTTTCCAGCTGAAAAAGGGCTTACATGCGTACACGCGCAAAAATTTATATTCAGGTTAAACTGCTGCATCAGTCGCCGGAGGGTTAACATATGGAAGGTTTTCATTGACGCCTTAGCAAGTACTGTTATGTTTCAACACAAGTCGGCACTGGTTTCTGAGGTCCTTCGTTCATAACATTTTATTTACGATTGTTTTGACATCGTATAAATAAATAAAGAGGGTATGCGTTAAAAAAACTACTTCGAATTTTTTGAGACACCCTAATATATATATATAAAGAGGTGTTATAAATATGTTTTCTCTTTGTTCACAAACATTGATGAATGAGCGCCCTCAGTTCATTTTACTTCATGTTTGGTACTGACGCGACATAATTTGCAAAATGAATAATGCAATGTTCCGTCAAAATCTTTCCAAAAATCTCTGATCATTGGTCATCTGAGGCCTGCGAATTAATTTTCGCATTTTTTGCTTTCTTGTGACAGGGAAAATCAATCACGTAAATCTTGGGTAGAGAGAAAATGGTTTTCCTTAATAATAATTTTCCAAATCATCACCGTGGCTATTTATAAGTAGAAATTGCTCCGTATACGAAATGAATGCATAGATTTCTAACGGAAAAATTGTAAAAGTAAAATTGCTACGAAAATTGCGCGCAAAATAATCATTACAAAAAAAAAAAAAGTAGTAAGAGGTGATGGTAAATGACTGCGGTGGGGATTGAACCTCCGACCTCAGGTTAGCAGCGGGGAATTAAAGCCCCGCTGCCACCGACGTCGGCAATTATAGGCAGTGAAAAACCAGGTCCAATTCATATTTTGCTCGCGTTCAATTGGGATTCGTATTCAAGGCAGGGACGGAGACGGGAGTGGAGGGGGCAAGGTTTCGGGGCGGCTTAAGCCGTATCTCACGATACTCGTGAGTCACTCCATGCGAGTCATAACTGCAAAGGCCGTCAACAGTCGATGTGCGATAACAACTTTCTGAAATTAGCGCTCAATTGTACTATTTACGTATTTTTCAACGCTAAGTTATGAAGCTGTATACTATTGCCTACGTAACTTAAATATTTTTAAATTGTAGAAAATAATTTTTGATAGTTCATGTAGAAATTTTCTATAAAAACTAAATTAAAGATTTGGTGAAAACCACATTTCAGATATCTGTTCAGTAACTTTTTTCCAATTACGATTTACACATTGCAGAAGAAGATTTTAATTTTGTTGATGTTTTATTTTTTCCAAATATTACCGATTTTTATAATTTCCTCCGTAATTCCAATATATAGTCCTATTATTTGTTGAAGCACTTAATATGATTCATGTATATGACCTGAAAACATCGAAATACACACACAATGTTCGTTTTATGCAACTTCAACCGTACGACTACTATCGTAGTCGCGCTGAAAGCGGTTGGTAAAACGCAACAAGTTTTGCGATGTGTGTTTCTTTCTGTTTTATTGCCTATCATGCTCGTCTCTATCTATGAATTTTGTGTATCGCAGAATGCCTGCCTCCGAACTCTGGAATATTAGGGTGTCCCAAGACAAAAGGGAAAATTTTTTTTCGCGAAATCAAATACGCATACTCTCTACTTTTTTCTGTTTGACCTTAATAACTCACATAGTAAATATTATTGCGATTGAATTATGATAACACGTGCCGACTCGATCCCAAACATGAGAAATAAAAATGTTTCCTGGCTTAGTATGGAAGTTTTTCTAGTACTTAATGTTTATTTAGTAATTAAAACACCAATGTGTCCAAATGGTGTTTATTTACTGTTTAACATGTAAAAACATTATTCTTTAAATTTTCTTTGCAAAGTTTGCTTTTTGCAGTCAAAATAAATCTTCCGGTGTTCTTTTACGCAACTTAGCAAAAATTGCTTTTGTTGCGTAAAAGAACCGTGATTAAACCGTGAAAATCTGGCATCAACTTGACCGCTCTTTCAGCTGTATCGTTCAATGCCCTCAGCGTTGAAACCTTCTTTCTGGCTTCTTGAAAAGAAGCATTGTTTGACCACATGGTAGGACATTCGTGGAGAAAACTGTCATCAATTTTAAGACGATCGCACAATGACTTACTTCTGACTGAAATGAAGTCCTAGATGTTTTTCTCTGAAATAAAACTAGAGAAAGTCAGTTGACGAAATTGTGATCTAAACAGAAAGCTAAAGACACAACTTCTATATTTACTAATTTAACTAACCATACAAAGGACCGCAAAGTTCTTCCTTCCATGAGATGTAACATTTGCCATGAGTTGATCAATTCTTTTCGGTCCCAATCTCAAGTCCCAAGTTTCTTGATCCAAATCATCGTCAATCAGTGATAAGACAGAAACTTCATCAGTCAAATACTATACATTCTGGCTTATCTTCTGTAAAGCTGCTTTTATCAATTTTTTCGTTAACCGACATAGACTTCAAAAAGCACAAATCTTGGTAAGGTGCTTTACTGCCAAAATACATTGGAGTCATGGCTTGATGTAGGATTTCACGATGAACAGGCAAACGTCTAACAGCGCTGCCTTATCCTTGGTCGTAATTTTGAATTGATCACTAAGTAATGATATTTTTAGGAAATAAATTGCTCTCGCCATCCATCGAGCTTGGTGGATGGCACCTTGAGGTCGAATTATAAATTTTCCCTGTGTATCTCCGCCTAAAAATATTACAGAAAGCTCTATCAAATCTTGATAGTCATTTCTTTACATTTCTTTGGTCAGTTCAGTTCGGTAACTCTCAAGGAGATTGTCAATTTCGGAAACGGTCAGGTGCAATGCGAGCTTTTCTTTATAGCACTGTACTCTATCTGGATCGACACCATTCCAGTTATTTCGGAACTTTTTGAAGAGTGGAATGTCAGGATTTGCTGTCATTTTACTTCGAACACGCGTTTGAACACCAATTCATACACGTGATGGCGGAAAGCAAAAATAAGTGTATCTCCATTAAGTTTTTGTTCAAGAAGCACACTGTCACCATTGATATGACCTGTATTTGAAGCCTTAGTTTCACAACAAAGAATTTGCACTTTATCTTCGAGATTCCAGTCTACAATCGCGTTTCAAGCACCCTGCTCCTGTCCGCTTCCTGAAGAGCTTTCCAACCTCTCCAGAGCAATAAGTTCTTCTTTACTTACATATGAAATAACTATTGGAAGTCGTTCTTCTTTTGATTTCCAAAAATCTAAAGCATGCAACAGTTTGCCATCCCAGTGAACAGTCTCAACATTTAGTACCGCGTTTTTAAAATTAGCTTTTATGGCTTCCGCTCGCTCTTTCCATTTTTCCGTACGAATCATTTGAATCGATAACTTACGTATAAGAAAATCATCAGTATTATATCCTAGTGCCTCAATTTTAGCTTCAAGAATAAACACTGAATCTTTCAAACTTAACTGACACCTATCTAGCGCTGCTACTCATTTTGGAGTAATGACATTTTTCGCAAAGTTGTTTTATTGGTTCCGGGCTGTATGTTCTCGATCAGAGTTGGAATATCTTCTTTTAAATGCATGTAATTTTAATTAGAATCAGAATATCAGTCGTTTTGTAACGGTTCATAAGATGATGTCGAAGGAGTTGGCGTGCAAAAATATGTAGCACGTCGCATTTCTTCTTCAATAGTTAGGAGGCGCGCCCTTTCCTCCTTATCAGTAAGTTACTTAAGTTTTTTGCCCACTCCAGCTACGTGACCAGGCCGACCTGGCTCTCTCTGTCGCTGTAAGAAGATTCTTTCTTCATTTATTTTCATTAATTGAAGCGTATCTGCGTGTCCAATGTCAAACAAATTATCTAAGTTGATGACAAACTCTTGTCGGCGCTGCTTAAATACGTTTGGGGCTTTTTGTGCATTTTTTTGTAACTCCCTCCAAAATTGATATAGGTTCACTTGTTTCTTCACACAATTAGGGAAAGATTTGGTAGGTACACGCGCCTTTTCCCAAAAGATAATAAATTCGCGAATAAATTTACACTTTCATTGGCAGTAAAATTAACTTCACGGATATTATAAAATAAAACTGCCAGAACTTGTCCATTAGAGTTATGAACGGTTTTTCTTTTATTTGATATAACTAATGATATCAAGCCTGACCTCGTGGAAATTATGGATATCCATGTGGAGAAAACCACCTTTGTTTTCTTGTAATGTTTCTTCACGTTAATAACAAAGGTGGTTTTCTCAACATGGACTGTCATTGGATGTTTTACGCCCCTTTAAAAATATACCCTTTTTAGAACTAAGTAATTCCACTGACATGTTCATTGTTCTCTGATTGAAAACAATACGTTTACTAACAAAATAACAAGTGATTACAAGCACATCGACGGCTTCGACGCGTTAACACATTGTCACAACGTACAAGCAAAACTTGCTTCACTAAACAATCACTACGCACAACCAACGTGACTCTGATAGCGAGTTCCAGCTCGCACTGATAGCGTATCACATGTTCAATCGAACTAAGCTATCAGTCTAATTACTATATTTGCGCACCCTGTACAATGCACAATTGTCCAATGTACATTTTTCGTTAAATTCGCATTAACCGGTGGGCGCGCCTAAGTTTTTTGGATAAAATGTCGGGTGCGCTACCCTTAAGTCTAGCTATTTGTACTTCGTGTTATTTTGTGTACATTGTAGCAGTTATTGTGTGCTTACCTTGTATTTCTTTAAAGAAAAATCTTTGATCGTAGGACATCTGAGGCCTGCGAATTAATTTTCCCATTTTGCGTGTACTTCCTTGTGACAGGGAAAATCAATCACGTAAATCATGTGTACAGAGAAAATGGTTTTCCTTAATAAATAATTTTCCAAATTATCACCGTGGCTATTTATAAGTAGAAATTGCTCCGTATACGAAATGAATGTAGAGTTATCATTGAAATAAATTTTAATATATCTAACGGAAAAATTGCAAACGTAAAATTGCTACGAAAATTGCGCGCAAAATAATCATTACAAAAATAAAAAAAAGTAGTAAGAGGTGATGGTAAATGACTGCGGTGGGGATTGAACCTCCGACCTCAGGTTAGCAGCGGGGAATTAAAGCCCCACTGCCACCGACGTCGGCAATTATAGGCAGTGAAAAACCAGGTCCGATTCATATTTTGCTCGCGTTCAATTGGGATTCGTATTCAAGGCAGGGACGGAGACGGGAGTGGGGGCAAGGTTTCGGGGCGGCTCAAGCCGTATCTCACGATACTCGTGAGTCACTCCATGCGAGTCATAACTGCAAAGGCCGTCAACAGTCGCTGTGCGATTACAACTTTCTGAAATTATCGCTCAATTGTACTATTTACGTATTTTCCCAACGCAAAGTTATAAAGCTGTATACTGTTGGCTTCGTAACTTAAATATTGTTAAATTGCAGAAAATAATTTTTGATAGTTCATGTAGAAATTTTCTATGAAAACTAAATTAAAGATTTGGTGAAAACCACATTTCAGATATCTGTTCAGTAACTTTTTTCCAATTACGATTTACGCATTGCAGAAGAAGATTTTAATTTTTTTTGAGGTTTTATTTTTTCCAAATATTGCTGATTTTTATGATTTCCTCCGAAATTCCATGATATAATCCCATTCTTTATTGAAGCACTTAATAAGATTCATGTATATAACCTGAAAACATCGAAAGACTCTTACATAGCGAAATGTTCGTTTTATGCAACTTCAACCGTGGGTCTACTATCGTAGTCGCGCTGAAGGCGGTTGGTAAAACGAAAGTTTTGCGATGTGTGTTACTTTCTGCCTCTCCTATCAAAATCGTCTATGAATTTTGTATCTATGAATCGCTGAATGGCTGCCTCCGAACTCTGGAATATATATTAGGGTGACCCAATACATAAGGGAAAATTTGAAAAAAAAAACAGAATTAGTCTCCATAGATAATTGAGCATTGCATTCGTAAATGTGACGTTATGACATTCCTATCAGTATTCCTCCAAATATTCTTGGTAAAATTGTTCCCTAAAATTTTTATTGGGAAGGAGAATATATTCTGAACCAGGGTGAATGGGGGGAATACATGGCTGTTTTTTGTTTAAGCGTAACGCGGAATTAAATAATTGTGAAATATTTTCTAATCCTTTTCATGATAGAACTATTCTCTCTTTCCACGTTCCCATTAGCTTGTGGCCACAAAGGTGTAGAGTGATTATGTATTACACCGTTGTTTCCAAGTAAAATTGTACCCCCTTTATCGGTCATTGCACATTTTGGAAGGCCATATATAGCAAATACATCCGCGACTTGTTCTATGAGAACGTTCGCTGATAAAGATTCTGTGATCACAATTTCAAAGAATCCACTATCACAAGTAAATGATTCCCAAGGATTTTATGGTTATTTTCTTTGCTATTGGTCCAGGTGTATTTGGAATAGCTACAAGTTGCAATATCGCACCCCTTTCTCAACGTATCTGTCCATTTAGCAACACCACACTTTGCTAGGCAATAATCTTTTCTTAATAAATAGCTCCTAAACGTCCTTCATGAGCTCCTTCTAAACTGAATTAATTCAAAACATCTAAGCTCTCTTGACCAACGGCATGCTCAGAAACTAGTTATTAGCTCACATAGCAAATTGTCGTTTTCTGTTGCTCTTTTGATATTGCTTTGCAAGCTTTGTTGTGAGACCCTAAAACTATATGTAATGGTATATGATCTGACACCAGGTGAAATTCCTTACCATAAACGTAAATAGTTTCATACACTTGGACAAGACTCGCAGTATCGGTGTCGTGGCTAATGCTCCACTAGCGTATTTGGCCATGCATCAATGAACAAATTTGCAACTTTGGTCAAAGGTGTAACTGATTCTCAGCAGCCAGATTAGCAACCCTCAGTCACGAAATTAAAATCAGCTATGTATGACGGACGTATCATAGCAGGAGGAGGGTGAAAAAATATAAGGAAAGATGACTTTTGAGGGGTAAGCAAAAGCGAATATTTTTTAATTATGTGAGGTTTTCCTTGTCAATTTATGAACATTCCGAGTGTTGTAAATTTTCGATGGATATTACGCGACAATTTTTATATATATTCCTCGTGTTATTAATTTTCGTCGACAACATTGAAAATTTCGCAAATATCTTTGTCCTGTGAGTTTTTTCTTGACGATTAGGAATTTCTCCGAGTATGTTTCCAATGTAGTGGATATTCGGCTACAATTTAAAAATATTCCTCGCATTATTTCATTCTGACGAGATATCCTCGTGTACCCTCGGAGTAAGCTCGTATTCACCTTCTCTCTTTTCCTAACCCCTCCCACCCTCTCCTTGCTTCCCCCCTCCTTTTATCTATGGTATAAAAGTGAAAGACTGATCGCGTCGAGTAGCAGAGTGAAACCAAATTTCTGTCTGCAAACAAACGTCTGGTAATTTCCTCCCGAACTTCTTCCCTTTGTTTCAAAACGTATCGTATTAGTCTGTCCTAACTATCTCGCAGATTTTTAATCCAAGATCTTTTCTCCCCATTTCTATTTTGAGACATCCTCATCGGTGAATCACACCAACTGTTAATTCGAATTTTGTTTTTGCACCTTCTACTGTAGGACTCATTCCTTTTTGTTTGGTACTAACGCGACATCTTTCAAAAAAATAATGCAATACTTCGTCGGAATAAATGAAAAATCTTCGATCGTATATAGTGCGCGTATTTTACAATCACCTAAACTCTCGTAGAGAGAAAGTTGCTTTCCTTATATCAGATTTAAATCATCGTGGTGGCTATTTACGTAAAAGGTGATCAGTAGATAAAATGGCAGAGTCACCGCATATAAAGGAAAATAAAAATGATAAAATAACTAACGGAAATTATCGTATTGGAAAATAGTTCAAAGTTCAAAAAATTGTAAAAACAGAAAATACAAAAAGAGTAAAACGAGGTAGTGAAAATTGCTTTGGTTGGGGATCGAACCTCGGACCTCAGGTTAGCAGCGGGGAATAAAACCCCGCTGCCACCGACGTCCGCACTTTAAGGTGGTGGAAATCGAGGTCTGGTTCATATTTCTCCCCGAGAGCCGCGAGCTTATTCCTCGCGTTTCCAATTGGACTTCGTAGTCAACGGTCGCTGGCGGAGACGAGGGTCTCGGACAAGGCGTTGGCTAGTCGGCTTAAGCCGTATCACACGATAGTTTGTCCTGTACAAATTCAAGTATTCTAGCCAGCATGACAGCTGTCCAGTATTGTGTGTGATACAATACCAGCATTTGGCTAACAAGGATAAAGGTTATCAAATCCGCTGAGCTACTTTATAATTTATGGGGCACACGTTTGCTCCTCACTGCCAATGGAACCTAGTTGCTTTCAGCAATTCACGTTGGCTTTTATAGTTGCTGTGTGATCTCCACTTTTAGAAATTAGCGCGTGCAAGAAACACGAAAAGCACAAGCGAAAACATCCTGATTATGCTCTATGTTTCTATCTATAAGTGTCCTCATCACCGCAATCGCATCTCTGGTTCCCCTCCCCTTCCTAAACCCAAATTGTTCATCGCCTAAATAGCACTTTGCTCTGCTCTCCAACCTTCTATTTAGTATTCTAAGCAACACTTTTGCTGCGTGCGAAATTAAACTGATTGTTCTATACTCCTCGCATTCTGACGCTTTCTTCTTCTTCGGGATAGGTATTAATACTGTTTTCACGAAATCCTCTGGCCATACTCCTTCCTCGTAGATCCTGCGAATAAGTTCGAAAAACGATTTTCTCCCCCTACTACCTAGATTCTTCAGTAGCTCCGAAGGTAGGTTATCGTTTCCCACGGCTTTTCTACCCTTCATCTCTCTTAGTGCCCTCTCTATTTCACTCTCAAGTAACTCTGGTCCGAGGTTATCTTTATCTATTGTTCCTTCGTCCTCTAGATCTAGGCTAAGGGGTCTATTCTCGCTGTCATATAGCTCCTCTACGTATTCTCTCCACCTTTCTTGGATATCTTCCTGTTCGATTAATATCTTCCCTGTTTTGTCCTTAACCTTTGGTATCGCTTGACCTCTCTTACCACCCGATAACATTTTCACCTTGGCGTCCAAAGCGCCCACTTCCCCCTCCTCCTGCAATTCTGATTCTGATTCTGATTCTGTGCAAGGATTTCGTGTGATGACGACCGCGGAGGTCTTGCCTCCCCCGCTGCCGAGCACGACACCCGCCCTAGTGGGCGGCGTCCCGTAGTTGCCAGGAATCAGATCTCTTTGAATGACTTTCATGTTCTGGGAAGTGATAGTTGAGAGGTATCCCACGCGACTCAACGGTATTTTTAACGTGACACCATCACGGAACTACCTTTCGTCTGGCTCCTACCCTTCGACCTATCTGGCATGGGTGGCCATACCAGGAGCAATGTGCCTTGCTTGCTCCTGCCAGTCCAGCTCTAGGGGTCATTGGAACGCACAAGCCATTCCACCACGTCATGGTCGTAGTTCAAGGAAGAGTATACGAAAACAATTACACAAAAATCAACGAACCGTATCAGCCGTTTTATCCATCATAAGCATCCCTCCCGGACATAATCTTTTATTATTAGATATAGATTAATTGGTAATCTATCGATTAAGGTAGATTTAAATGAAAGTGAGTAAAAATTCCTCTGGATTTTGATGAGTCCAATAGTACTTCTTTATTCATCTCAGCGTACGTCATACTGTATTTTTTTAGCTTACAATAATAACTAGAGTCGTAGAATTAGAAAAAAAGCGGGGAATACCATGATGGCTGACGAGCCAAGCACACGTTATAGGCTCAGGCCACCATACACACCGCCCTGTCCATCTATCACCATGGGTTGGCACAAGTTTTTGGGGAGAAGGGAGGGGAAGTTATGGTTAGAAGGGGGGAGACTTTTATCCGCCGGCCCCATTAACGGAATTTATCGGCTAGCCTCGGAAATCAATTCGTAATGCAGCGAGGGATTCGGGACCAAGTGATGCGCAGCCCACTCTTACTCTGATTAAACTCGCTCTGTATAAGAAACGACACTGCGGGTGGATATTGCGGTCTGGGAGGTCTCTCCTTCCCTCTCTCGTAAGGGATGGAAGATGGCCGTGAGAAAAACATTGTCGGGAGGGTGCCGAGACTTTTTCCCCAATAAAGTTATCGTCGATTTCTTTGCACGTTTCACTTGGCGGGCGATCAAGGAACATCCCTCAATGAACCCACCGAAATTTTTCGCCCTTGGTTCTGGTTAGGATCTCGCCAAGGAAGGGGCTGAGTGAGACTGGAGGGACCTAAAGTTATATTCTCTTCTCTCGTCCCCATTTTATATATGTATTCCCTCGCCCGTCATTCCGGATTGAAAAAATAATAGTTTTAACACTGAGCAGAACTGAGCCTGTTGTATCCACCCAATACCACTTAATGGAATACCTCTTAATACGCTACATCACTGTTATGCACTGAGTAGAAAAATGACTACGCACTTTTTAACTAAAGAGCAACACATAAAATTTTCTTCTCTTGAAATTTAATTATTACATTTTATCGTTGTAATACATAATTACAAATTGATATTTCCGAATAGTTTTTAGATCTCATAAAAAGTTGTAAAAATATCATAGTTGGACCACTACATTTTTATGTTGAATTAGAATGACGTCAAAAATATGTGAATCTTATATTTTGCATGCGGCTGCTTGTGGCGTGTTTCGATATATGACGAGTTTTTGTATGTTGCTCACGTTCCTTTCCGTTGCAACGAATATTTCACAATTGGTGGAATGTACCACAATAGAATCGAGATGTCACGTAACAAACATGTTATTGCATCATAAAACGGTAAACTCTACGTTAAATTCATCGACAGTCTTTTCTTCGCATTTTGACTGCAAGATCTCTGATCTCAGTTCTCTCCTATTTTGAACACTTCTTTCGCGAAAGGATTTCTCGCAATACCCTTACCACTATGCCCATTTTCCTGTAACGTATGCAAAACGCATATACCAATGGGCGTAATTTCAGCTTTTTTTTAACTGGGGTAGCAAGGCCTACCGGGGGTATGGAATACCCCCTAGGTAGAAGGGGGGTCCGGGGGTCCTCCTAAATTAGGCATGATTAATGAAGAACCAAGGAAGTTCAAGAAAGTGGCGTGCATGTAGAATTGTATTTTCCAATTTTTTGTAAATTATTGAGATTTTTAATTCAAAATTCTGGGTTGGCAAAATAATGGGGTGAAAAATTCTGGGGTGGAAACTGCAACCCCCTGCCACCCCCGAATTACGCCACTGCATATACGTAGCTATCATATCTGATGGGGACTCAAAGTCACGACAAGTAGTAAATTAATGGAATGAGAGCATCAAGAACAAAGGAATTACAGTAAACCCAAAGCAGAGAAAAACTACTACGCACAGGGCGAGAAGATGAAAGAGTTTATGGTATAGAAATAGAAAATGAAAGACCGTACCACTCTGCTTCCGGTAAATCTCCATCGCGTACATTGTTTTTAAGGCAATAGTTTAACCCCACATCCAGGGGTCGTCTTCAGGTCGAAGTGATTACGTTGCATTTTTGCCACTATTTATTGGAGTTGCTGTCTGCCCTTGAGCGTGTTACAGTTAGGGTGGTCTGAAAGCGTCGATAAAATGGAGATAGAACTCACAATCAGTCAGCCATTTAGGATAAATACTGTATTTAGCAGAGGATAGCGAAATTGCTCGATCACACGTTCCCCGTGCCATCTGCTGTGCCGATATCACAAGTAGAGGCATCTGTACATGAGCAGGCAACTATCTAGTCCTTCACAATTCGACGTCCCAGGCGGACGAACACAGCAATTGACGATCGGATAGGTATCCCTCTGCTCGACGTCACACATGGAACTCCATTCAACTTAACGAACTCCATCTTACAAGCGCTCTGTTACTTTACGTAGTCGGAACGGCAGAGAAGACAAGCAAGCTCCTCCGGGAATATTGCATAATCAAGCATAGTGACGACGCGACGCTCTCTGCCGCGAAGAATATAGGAGGTATCGTCCCTAAATCTTCTGACAGGTTTCCAGATCACATGTAAGAAGGAGTATTTGAAATCAAGTGCAAATGTGGGAAATCCTACATCAGTCAAACAGGGAGAGCCGTAAAATGCAGAATTAAGGATCACCAGAGGGCCACGGAAAGAAACTACTAGGCCTCTCCGCAATTGCAGAACATGCGTTGTCAGAAACAGTACGAGGGGGGACCGAAAAATAACCGGACACAATTTTTTTTAAATACAAAAATTTATTTTTTTGAGTTAAAAACGTTAACCACCTTCGAAGTACTCTCCATTAACGCTAATGCATTGGTTCAAAAGTTTTTTCCACGGCGCGAAACATCCTTGGTACTCGTTCTTTCCGATGCCTTGCGGCGCCGCTTTCGATTCTCTTTTCACTTCCGGAATGTCTGCAAAACGTTTCTCTTTCAGCTCTTTTTTCATCCGGGGGAACAAAAAGAAATCACAGGGTGTTAGATCTGGTGATTAGGGCAGCTTAGGAAGCGGTTTCATGCAGTTTTTTTGCTAAAAATCACGCCCAGAAATGGCTGTTTGAGCTGGTGCATTGTCATGGTGGAAGAACCAGTCCCCACTCCGCCACAAATCGCGCCGTTTCAATTCGTCTCATTTGCAATTCTTCAGCTAAAATGCGTTGCACTGAACTCCACGAAAGACCAGATGGTTCAGCGAGTTCATCAGTAGTACGCCTTCTATCCTGGTACACAAGCGCATGAATTTTTTCCACGTTTTCATCAGTTCTGGACGTGGAAGGCCGGCCCGGGCGTTGAATGTCTTCGATCGCCATGTTGCCGCGTTTGAATCGCGAATACCACTCATAAACTTGAGTTCTTTTCAAGGCGTGTTCCTTATAAGCTGTAGACAACATATCAACCACATCCGACGCACTTTTACCGAGCAGAAAACAAAATTTCAACGCTGCACGCTGTTCTCGAATATCAGCCATTTCCAAAATCGAAGAGGTCGATAAACTCGTCGAACGAAAACTGCAATATACATACAGGGTGTTTCATAAACAAAGTGCATTACTTCTGGAGGAGTTTCGTGATGTTATTTTTAGCCCGTAGAATATGGGGCGCAACTCATTAGTTGCCGAGCTATGGTAATGCAAACATTTTGTCACAAGCATTCTGCAGTTACAATGAAAATCCCCAAAGCGGAGGTATACCGCAATACTTGCAAAGAAAATCTGATCTTTGTTGTACTTAAATATTTTTCTGCCATAATTTAGGCATATTTCTTACATTTTCAAAGATGGCAACTAACTGTCAAAAAATTTTTTTGCAAAACGTTCTTGTTTAAGAAGCTAACTTGTACATTCTTCTTAGGATTCTTATTACATTGCATGTCTTACTCTTTGGTGAACTATCAATGTGATAAGAGAATAAGTCAATAGACCTCACATCAGAATCGTCATTATAGGAAACATTAGAATCATAGAGATTTTTTATGAATAAATAAAAGTAACCAAGAGAACCCTACAGCCTCCTCCACCAATATCGATGAAATTATTTTCTTGAATATGATCCCTGGAGTTGCTCATCTACATTTATCACGGCTTTCTTCAATGTGATTAGTGCTATTAATTTCATTAATATTACTAATCTATTACAATATTTCTTCATAATTTTCCTAGGTTCCCTTCCTACTCCCCAATTGCTATTCTCAGGGAAATAATCTCTTTTGGAACTTATTGTTTCTTAATTCATTATTTTAGAACATTTTTTTTGCTCGTTTACGGCTAACTTTTAAACTCCTTTTTGCTTATTCTGATATAAAACGTATTTACAGGCAAAACTACTCCTTTGGGACTGGTTTTAAAATGATTTGAAACTCATAATGCTTTATTCTAATTTCAAACTGAATGCTAGCTGATTTTTTCTTGTTGAATTTGGAGCAAGGTTGCTGATAAAATGCAAATGAGCGCAGAAATTGAGTTGAAAATCAGTTTCAAAGTAATACTTTAAACGTAAAGAATATTCATAGTTGGCGAAAACTTTATTTAATATGGCAGTGCATAGAAAATTGCCTCCAAAACACATTTAAAGGTCTTATTGATTTCAAATTGTTGATTATTTCTAAAACAGGGTGATAAATTATACAGGATCAAATTTCGTTTAAGTACAGCAACTTGATAAAGTATCGCGATAAACTACACTGGCGTAGCAAATTCAAGTATTCTAGCCAGCATACTAGCATTTGGCTAACAAGGATAAAGCTGAGCTACCCCATAAGTAATGGACGTCAGTCCGACGTTTCATCGGGAGAATTGTTCCTACAGTTGCGGGCCGCAGTCCCGTCATTATAATCTATACCACCTCCTGCATATTGGCGTCTTCCCATCCATTTTCCCAATACTTTGGAATAGCGACAGGGGTGGCCATGTTTACGCAACCACCGCATTAGTCTCCCTAGATTATTTAGTAATACATTCACAAATGTACCGTTATTCCTTTCAAAATTTCACTAAATACACCACCAATGGGTCTTCTAACTAATCATTCAGTGGTGTTGTTGTTTTGTGTGTCAGCAGAACGCGGCGTCGGTTTGTTTTGATTAAATTTGATCAATAATATATTCGAACAGACTTGAACAGGTAATATACATTTGTCGTTTTCAATGACTTTTGAATGCTTGTACATACAAACTAATTCTCTAAAGCTTTAGTCAATAAGTCTGCTACCATGTCTTCTGATGGCATTGTAAACAATTTTTACAATGCCCTCAGACACTATTTTGTGAGAACTTCCTATGCAACTGATCTCTGTTTTTTAGATTCCCAATTAGTTACAGAGTTACCAAATTTCACATCAAGTCCAGTATAGGATTTTCTGTCAATATCACTGGCCCAATCAGCAAATATTTGGACATTCTTTCCTCCTCCTTTAAAACACAATTTATCGTACCAGCTAGGTATCTGAGTACCCTTTTTGCTGCTATCCAATGTTTTTTTTCAAAACAGTTGTTAAATTGAAGTAATTTGCTATATATGTAATGTAACACGCCATTTTGGCCGTGTTGGCATAAGTATACGATTAAGGACGCCATTGTGTATATTTTGGGAACACGTGCTGCCGCGAGGCAACAATATCGTCTATGTTATGAAAACAACTTTAAACAATACCATTTTCTGTTTACGTAAACAAATTATAACAATGCCGTCTATGTTATGAAAACAACTTTAAACAATACCATTTTCTGTTTACGTAAACAAACTTATAATAATGAAAGGGGAATAGCCTATCAGATACGAGAGAAGGGGAGAAAACCTGGAATGTTCTAGAACATACAGGAGGGGAGATGAGATAGTATAAAAGGGATTGTCAAACAAGGAACGCGGCTTCTTCTTCTGTTTCTCTTCTTAACAAGGGAGCCACAAGAGACGTTTATCGAGTGAAAGTCATACGAGAGTTTTTGCAGTGATAATTTGCCGGGAGTAAGCAGCTTTGGACAGCAATTACCAACGCCAGTGTCCTGTGTTAAGGAAGGATCCAGGAATCCGATAAACAGATACTGGGGCATAGAGTATCGGGAATTCACTTTGTACAATATCCGGTGAAGTAGAACAAACATTATAAATTAATACGAATATATTTGAGAAGGGAACAAATATTGATTAATTGAGTAACTAAAGTGAATTTGTTTCATAATTGAAGAATAAAAGGGTTATTATAAATATATGTACTGTTCAAGTGTATCATTTAGTGCATGAATTAATCCATTAACCTTTGCCGCCAAGGACTACCAAAAGGATCTCTCTCTCAAGGTAAGAAGTGATAAAGTGAAGGGTACCTTTTGTGTGTCGGGCTGATACAAGTATATAACGTCGCGTGTTTAGGACCGCGCGAAAGAATAATTATTAGAACCCCTGTGATAAGGAAATTGATAAGGGGGGACTAGTACATTAATTGGCGCCCAGCGTGTAGAGCCTGACTACTCATTAGGTGAGACCACGAGAACCGGAGAGAAGGAGGATCATCCCGAAGGAGTGAAGAAAGAAGATGGCGGCCAACATGAAGAAATTTCCGGAGCTGAAGTCGGCAGAGCTACGGCAATTATTACGAGAGAGGGACTTGTTAGTAGGGGGAACCAAGCCAGAATTGCAGCAGCGATTATTACACACGCTAGAAAAGGAGGGAATAGATATAAGCACGTATGAATTTAGGGTCGATAGTGAGGAACCGGTGGAAACTGAGATGCAAGCGCTATTTAGGCAATTAAAAGAAGAACAAGATAGAAGAGATAGAGAGAGGGCAGAAGAAGCAAAAGAAGAACGAGAGAGAAGCAGAACGATCTTAGAGGAGATGGCTGAAGGGCAAGAGAGAAATAGAACGATCTTAGAGGAGATGGCTGAGAGGCAAGAGAGAAGACATGCAGAATTGTTGGGGCAAATTAGGGAAGAAGCAGACGAAAGAGAGAGAAAGCTTTTGGAAGAAATGGCAAAAATAGCAGGAGAACATAGACAGACGCAGGAACGTATTGCATCATTCGAATATGGCTATGATGAAAGGTTTGCCAAAACAGACGGGGCGTTAGCAGAGTTATGCGAAGATGTCGCGAAAGAAATTAACGGAGTAGGAGCGAGGCTGGAGGCGAGCGATCTCAAGGTCCGAAAGTTAGAAGCGAGTTACGTGAATTTGCATGAGAACGTGGAGGAAAGGTTCAAGAAGATGGCGGACGAGCTGGGACAACAATCCACCACAAAAGCAGCTGGGCTAGATGAAGAGGCAGTCCGACGCATCGTGCGTGAGGAAAGCAGGAGACCTAACGTCACAACGGCACCCGCGGGAATGGTACAATTAAAGGTCCCAACGTTCGACGGGAGGCATACATCAAGACCCATGAAATACCTACAGGAGCTGTGCGAATACCAAGAGATATATCGGTTACCTGACCAGATGATGCTCCAGGTCATCAGACAAGGAATGGTTGGGAGAGCAGAGGAATGGTTCTCTGTGACCCGACACCTGTATGAAGATGTGAACGCTTTCCAAGCTATTTTCACGGAGCAGTTTTGGGGAGATGAACGTCAAATGCTGATAAAACGGAGTTTCGACACGGGAAAATACAAGGAGAACGGAGGGCTCACGCGAGTAGAATATGCGACGGCCAGAATTAGCGTAGCGAGGGAGTTGACGCCGCCAATGGAGGACGGAATGATCATTCTAATTCTCAAGAAACACTTTGGCATGGAAGTAAGCGTCGGCATGATTTCAAATAATGTAAATACAATCCCGCAATTCTTGACGTTATTGGCCCGCTATGACAACATACCGCGAGAAGACGGAAACTCCGAGGCGACTGGATACCGAAGATGGGAAAACCAATACCCAAGGAACCATGGAGAACGTACGTGGAGGACACCGGAAGACACATCCCAACGCAACCAGCAGTACAGATGGGACTCGAAGAGGTCACAACCACGGGAGTGGCAAGCGTCGAGCCAGCAGAGAGACGGACGGAGAGACGATAACTTTCGCGGCGAGGGATACTCTCAACGGCCGGGCGAGAGACCAGCTGATCGACGCCGAGGACAAAACAATATGGCGGAGGCGCGCCCACCGATGAGAGAGCGCCCTGTCAATTCCATGATGGCGGAAGAAAGTAACGCCGCAGGGAAACCGGAGCAGGAAAACTATTAGCGGCAAAGCATGACGAAGGTCCCAACATGCCGAGGCCGGAAGACGAAGAGGGATTCTGGGACATACCGAAGGAGCAACGGGCAAAGATACGGAAAGTGAGAATAAAACGGACACCACCACAAGAGGAGAAGATAGAACCCCACACGGAGGAGGAAACGATATGCAATGTTTTTGAGTCACCTCGAGATTTCTTGACGGAGAAAGAAGCGGATAGGCCGGAAGTAATTAAATGCCCGGAGATTAGGGTTCAAATGGAAGGAGTGGCTGTGAATGCACTGATAGACACGGGATCGGAACTAACGTGCATTAGCGAGGAGTTTTATCGGGAGAATCAGAATGCACTGCGAAACGCTTTGGAGGTACCAGTCAAAGGAATCCGGATAGCTGGAGCCGTCGGAAGGAAGAGTGGAATTATAAGGAGGCAAATCTGTCCGAGTATAGAGATAGACGGATTCACCACAAATATGGCCTGCACGGTGGTGCCGGAGCTGATCAAACCATTCATAATCGGGACGGACACATTAGCTCAACTATCCGCGAAGATTGAGTACGATCGCAGGATTATAACCCTAAGTGAAGGAAAAAAGGAGATCGCATGTAAGTTTAGGGAAATGCGCATGGACGCACAATATGACAACATGCACATAGAAACCAGCGAGGAAGAGGCACGAGAACAAGGCTTAGAAGAACGGATCCGAGAAGCAGTCGCGGGAATAAATGAAATGTCAGAAGATTGCAAAGAAGAGTTGACGGCGGTGATCAAGCGGTATAAGGATATCTTCAGCGATACACCTGGGATGATAAGTGGTTTCGCATATAAGTTTCAAGTGAAAGACGGAGAGTTCTGCCAGAGGGGATATGGAATTCCGCTGAACTTCCGAGGCCAAGCAAGACAGAAAATCCAAGAAATGCGACAGGAAGGAATAATTGAGGGAAGCACATCCCAATATATCTCGCCATTAGTATGCGTAGTTAAAAAGGATGGATCCATTCGGCTGTGTATCGATGCCCGATCGATAAATAAACTCATAAAGCCTGATTACGCGACATCCAAAACAACTGAGGAACTTTTCCAGCAGTGTGCTGGGGCAAAGTTTATGACTTCCATCGATTTAACACAGAGCTTCTACCAGATTCAGCTGCACAAGGATTCAAGACAATATTGCGCTTTCTCATTTGAGGGCAAGATATACCAGTTCAAACGGGTTCCATTCGGATGCAGCATAAGTAGTAGCGCATTAGTAAGGGCACTTGACTATGTGCTGGACGACGAAGTGAAGGAATATTGTCTCAACTTTGTAGATGATTTACTTATTGTCTCTAGATCCTTCGCCGAGCATTTACAGAATTTAAACACTGTCTTAAAGAAGTTGTATGAATCGGGTATTACAGTGAATTTGAAAAAGTCAGAATTCTGCCGCCAAAAAATAAGATTCCTGGGCCATGAAGTATCCACAAAAGGAATCACCATTTCGGAGGAGAAGTTGGCACCAATTAAGGAGTATCCCAGGCCTCGTAACAGAAAACAGATAAAAGCGTTCTTAGGTTTGATCAATTATTATTCGAAGTTTCATCAAGCCCACGCGGGATTGACGGCGGTGTTAAATGAGCTTACGAGGAAAGATCGGGAATGGAAGTGGACGGAGAGACACCAAGAAGCATTTGAGAAGATAAAGGACGAAATGTGTAAATCTGTAATGTTACACCACCCCGACCCGAGGAAACCCTATTACATTCAGACGGACGCCAGCGGATACGCCATCGCAAGCCGTCTATATCAGAAGGATGAAGATGGAGAAGAAAGGGTGGTTTATTTTGCTAGCCGTTGCCTGAGAGGCGCCGAACTAACATATAGTACTACGTTGAAGGAGTTAATCGCGATAACGCATGCCCTGAATAAATATAGAAGTTTTATCCTTGGTGCAAAGACCTTCGTGATAACTGATCATAAATCGTTATCATTTCTTTTTCAATGTAGACTCCTGAACAACACATTGGCACGTTGGATAATGAGCATTCAAGAGTACAATATAGAGATAATTTATTGTAAGGGTAAGGATAACGTAGTTGCAGACGTCCTGAGCCGGCACCCGTATGGAGTGAATGAAGAGGAAGGATTTCCAACTGAAGAACCATTGATTGCAATAATCTTGGCGGAAAAGCCATCACATGAGTTGTGTATGGGGCTACGCGACTTATTAACACAACAAAGGCGGGATCCCAAATTAGAGAAAATAATTGCTGAATTAGAAGCGGGCAGATCCGGTAAAAGATATCAGCTGATCGAGGAAGGATTAGTTCGCCTTGAAACAAACGGAAGAAAGCTTTGTATCCCTAACACCATGTTAACTACCTTAATAGAAGAAACGCACAAGATGTACGGGCATGTGGGTGCAGCGAAATTACATCGAATATTGTCGGAACAATTCACGTACCCAAAGTTAAAGAGGGAAATCCGCAAAATGACGGCGACATGTGACGTATGCCAAAGGTTTAAGACGCCCAACAGTTACACCCATGCTGAATTGCAAACAGTGGTACCGGAAGGAAGAAACGATCTCTTATGCATCGATGTGGTAGGTCCGCTACCAAAGGGGCAGTACGGTTATCAATACATCCTATCGGCAATAGATGGGTTCTCAAAATTCATAAAATTATACCCAATCAGGCGAGCTAATACAAAGATTATAATCAAGATCATCTTTGAAAGGCACCTATCAGAGGCGGGGAAATATAAAAGGATATTGAGTGACCGGGGGACCCAGTTTACTAGCCCGGAATGGTCAAAGAGACTTGGGCAAGAAGGCATAAAATGCGTCTTATGTAGTATTCGACACCCTCAGGCCAACCAGGTGGAAAGATACCATCGCACTTTAAAAACCATGCTAAGGATATTCTGTCATAAGGCACACTCTACGTGGGTGAAGTGGCTACCGATAGTGGAATCATGCATGAACAACACACACAACGACACAACCGAGTTCACGCCAATGGAGGCTCATTTCGGGAAGAAATCGGAGCGGATATGGGATAAATGGCTTAAAGCAGCAGAAGAAAGTGACTCCGAGAAGATCGCAAATGATATAGTTAGGATACGTGAAAATATCATTAAAAAGGGCGAAAAACGGGCGGAGAGAAGAAGGAAGAAAGACAAGAGGAATAGAGCGGAATTTAAAATAGGAGATAAGGTTTTAGTACGTACCAATCCGGTATCCGATAAACAAAGGGGAATCTATCACGGCTTCCTGGCATTATACGAAGGTCCATATGAGATTTCAGAATTCCGAGGGCCAGCCACGTGTGTAGTATTTAATCCACAAAAGAACGAAATACGAGGCACTTTCCACTTCAGCAATATTAAACCATATAGGGAACAATAGCACAGCACTTGGTATCACTCACATCACACGAGCACACGAGAAGAAGACCGTAGTCCAACTGACCATAGCACGCAGTCATTAAACTGAGGAAACCAGCGCCGCAACATTATAATTTGATCCGTTCAAGCAAGGGAGAACTGTTTACCGATAATATACATTGTATCGGGGCCCGACATGCGAGGGGAGCTTACGAACGAGAGAGAGAGAGGTTGAACTTGGCGGCAGGTGGATTAGCACAATATGTATGTTTCGTGATATCTTTTCTCAATGTGTGTATATTCAGTGTCATGTTGCCATTATTTGATTCGTGTTTTCTTATGTATGAATGGGCTCGTGGACGTAGATTGAGCCGGAAGGAGGGAGAGTATATCACCTGAAGGAACTTTAAGTGCTGTGAAGTGTATATGTGTAATGTGAATTATGGCCTTTTGATAACCCAGTGTTTTTAGGGGGTTAAAAGTGAGAATGAATGTTGAGAAGAAGATGGACAGTATTATTATTTGCACGTTATATTCACGTTCAATGTATCAGTTAATAACGTCGATTTATATAATATGTTCTTGATTTTAAATTACGTGAATAAGATTTTCATTGGTTATTTGCCTATTTCAAGCAAGGAAGAAAGGGAAGAGACCATATTGTTATATGGTGTATCATATGTCTTGAGTTAAAGGAGGAGACGCTGTTTGTAATTGTGTTTATTGATATAAATGTATTCATTTGTGATTTCTGCTGTAACACAATATACTTGGGCACAGACATTATTTAGAGGGAGGCTAAAGTTTGAAGGCGTTGGGGCCGCGTTAGTTTACATTTGAAGGCTTTAAAATAATTCCTTTCTTATATTTCCAAGTCATTATTTTAATGGGGCTAATGTAACACGCCATTTTGGCCGTGTTGGCATAAGTATACGATTAAGGACGCCATTGTGTATATTTTGGGAACACGTGCTGCCGCGAGGCAACAATATCGTCTATGTTATGAAAACAACTTTAAACAATACCATTTTCTGTTTACGTAAACAAATTATAACAATGCCGTCTATGTTATGAAAACAACTTTAAACAATACCATTTTCTGTTTACGTAAACAAACTTATAATAATGAAAGGGGAATAGCCTATCAGATACGAGAGAAGGGGAGAAAACCTGGAATGTTCTAGAACATACAGGAGGGGAGATGAGATAGTATAAAAGGGATTGTCAAACAAGGAACGCGGCTTCTTCTTCTGTTTCTCTTCTTAACAAGGGAGCCACAAGAGACGTTTATCGAGTGAAAGTCATACGAGAGTTTTTGCAGTGATAATTTGCCGGGAGTAAGCAGCTTTGGACAGCAATTACCAACGCCAGTGTCCTGTGTTAAGGAAGGATCCAGGAATCCGATAAACAGATACTGGGGCATAGAGTATCGGGAATTCACTTTGTACAATATCCGGTGAAGTAGAACAAACATTATAAATTAATACGAATATATTTGAGAAGGGAACAAATATTGATTAATTGAGTAACTAAAGTGAATTTGTTTCATAATTGAAGAATAAAAGGGTTATTATAAATATATGTACTGTTCAAGTGTATCATTTAGTGCATGAATTAATCCATTAACCTTTGCCGCCAAGGACTACCAAAAGGATCTCTCTCTCAAGGTAAGAAGTGATAAAGTGAAGGGTACCTTTTGTGTGTCGGGCTGATACAAGTATATAACGTCGCGTGTTTAGGACCGCGCGAAAGAATAATTATTAGAACCCCTGTGATAAGGAAATTGATAAGGGGGGACTAGTACATTAATTGGCGCCCAGCGTGTAGAGCCTGACTACTCATTAGGTGAGACCACGAGAACCGGAGAGAAGGAGGATCATCCCGAAGGAGTGAAGAAAGAAGATGGCGGCCAACATGAAGAAATTTCCGGAGCTGAAGTCGGCAGAGCTACGGCAATTATTACGAGAGAGGGACTTGTTAGTAGGGGGAACCAAGCCAGAATTGCAGCAGCGATTATTACACACGCTAGAAAAGGAGGGAATAGATATAAGCACGTATGAATTTAGGGTCGATAGTGAGGAACCGGTGGAAACTGAGATGCAAGCGCTATTTAGGCAATTAAAAGAAGAACAAGATAGAAGAGATAGAGAGAGGGCAGAAGAAGCAAAAGAAGAACGAGAGAGAAGCAGAACGATCTTAGAGGAGATGGCTGAAGGGCAAGAGAGAAATAGAACGATCTTAGAGGAGATGGCTGAGAGGCAAGAGAGAAGACATGCAGAATTGTTGGGGCAAATTAGGGAAGAAGCAGACGAAAGAGAGAGAAAGCTTTTGGAAGAAATGGCAAAAATAGCAGGAGAACATAGACAGACGCAGGAACGTATTGCATCATTCGAATATGGCTATGATGAAAGGTTTGCCAAAACAGACGGGGCGTTAGCAGAGTTATGCGAAGATGTCGCGAAAGAAATTAACGGAGTAGGAGCGAGGCTGGAGGCGAGCGATCTCAAGGTCCGAAAGTTAGAAGCGAGTTACGTGAATTTGCATGAGAACGTGGAGGAAAGGTTCAAGAAGATGGCGGACGAGCTGGGACAACAATCCACCACAAAAGCAGCTGGGCTAGATGAAGAGGCAGTCCGACGCATCGTGCGTGAGGAAAGCAGGAGACCTAACGTCACAACGGCACCCGCGGGAATGGTACAATTAAAGGTCCCAACGTTCGACGGGAGGCATACATCAAGACCCATGAAATACCTACAGGAGCTGTGCGAATACCAAGAGATATATCGGTTACCTGACCAGATGATGCTCCAGGTCATCAGACAAGGAATGGTTGGGAGAGCAGAGGAATGGTTCTCTGTGACCCGACACCTGTATGAAGATGTGAACGCTTTCCAAGCTATTTTCACGGAGCAGTTTTGGGGAGATGAACGTCAAATGCTGATAAAACGGAGTTTCGACACGGGAAAATACAAGGAGAACGGAGGGCTCACGCGAGTAGAATATGCGACGGCCAGAATTAGCGTAGCGAGGGAGTTGACGCCGCCAATGGAGGACGGAATGATCATTCTAATTCTCAAGAAACACTTTGGCATGGAAGTAAGCGTCGGCATGATTTCAAATAATGTAAATACAATCCCGCAATTCTTGACGTTATTGGCCCGCTATGACAACATACCGCGAGAAGACGGAAACTCCGAGGCGACTGGATACCGAAGATGGGAAAACCAATACCCAAGGAACCATGGAGAACGTACGTGGAGGACACCGGAAGACACATCCCAACGCAACCAGCAGTACAGATGGGACTCGAAGAGGTCACAACCACGGGAGTGGCAAGCGTCGAGCCAGCAGAGAGACGGACGGAGAGACGATAACTTTCGCGGCGAGGGATACTCTCAACGGCCGGGCGAGAGACCAGCTGATCGACGCCGAGGACAAAACAATATGGCGGAGGCGCGCCCACCGATGAGAGAGCGCCCTGTCAATTCCATGATGGCGGAAGAAAGTAACGCCGCAGGGAAACCGGAGCAGGAAAACTATTAGCGGCAAAGCATGACGAAGGTCCCAACATGCCGAGGCCGGAAGACGAAGAGGGATTCTGGGACATACCGAAGGAGCAACGGGCAAAGATACGGAAAGTGAGAATAAAACGGACACCACCACAAGAGGAGAAGATAGAACCCCACACGGAGGAGGAAACGATATGCAATGTTTTTGAGTCACCTCGAGATTTCTTGACGGAGAAAGAAGCGGATAGGCCGGAAGTAATTAAATGCCCGGAGATTAGGGTTCAAATGGAAGGAGTGGCTGTGAATGCACTGATAGACACGGGATCGGAACTAACGTGCATTAGCGAGGAGTTTTATCGGGAGAATCAGAATGCACTGCGAAACGCTTTGGAGGTACCAGTCAAAGGAATCCGGATAGCTGGAGCCGTCGGAAGGAAGAGTGGAATTATAAGGAGGCAAATCTGTCCGAGTATAGAGATAGACGGATTCACCACAAATATGGCCTGCACGGTGGTGCCGGAGCTGATCAAACCATTCATAATCGGGACGGACACATTAGCTCAACTATCCGCGAAGATTGAGTACGATCGCAGGATTATAACCCTAAGTGAAGGAAAAAAGGAGATCGCATGTAAGTTTAGGGAAATGCGCATGGACGCACAATATGACAACATGCACATAGAAACCAGCGAGGAAGAGGCACGAGAACAAGGCTTAGAAGAACGGATCCGAGAAGCAGTCGCGGGAATAAATGAAATGTCAGAAGATTGCAAAGAAGAGTTGACGGCGGTGATCAAGCGGTATAAGGATATCTTCAGCGATACACCTGGGATGATAAGTGGTTTCGCATATAAGTTTCAAGTGAAAGACGGAGAGTTCTGCCAGAGGGGATATGGAATTCCGCTGAACTTCCGAGGCCAAGCAAGACAGAAAATCCAAGAAATGCGACAGGAAGGAATAATTGAGGGAAGCACATCCCAATATATCTCGCCATTAGTATGCGTAGTTAAAAAGGATGGATCCATTCGGCTGTGTATCGATGCCCGATCGATAAATAAACTCATAAAGCCTGATTACGCGACATCCAAAACAACTGAGGAACTTTTCCAGCAGTGTGCTGGGGCAAAGTTTATGACTTCCATCGATTTAACACAGAGCTTCTACCAGATTCAGCTGCACAAGGATTCAAGACAATATTGCGCTTTCTCATTTGAGGGCAAGATATACCAGTTCAAACGGGTTCCATTCGGATGCAGCATAAGTAGTAGCGCATTAGTAAGGGCACTTGACTATGTGCTGGACGACGAAGTGAAGGAATATTGTCTCAACTTTGTAGATGATTTACTTATTGTCTCTAGATCCTTCGCCGAGCATTTACAGAATTTAAACACTGTCTTAAAGAAGTTGTATGAATCGGGTATTACAGTGAATTTGAAAAAGTCAGAATTCTGCCGCCAAAAAATAAGATTCCTGGGCCATGAAGTATCCACAAAAGGAATCACCATTTCGGAGGAGAAGTTGGCACCAATTAAGGAGTATCCCAGGCCTCGTAACAGAAAACAGATAAAAGCGTTCTTAGGTTTGATCAATTATTATTCGAAGTTTCATCAAGCCCACGCGGGATTGACGGCGGTGTTAAATGAGCTTACGAGGAAAGATCGGGAATGGAAGTGGACGGAGAGACACCAAGAAGCATTTGAGAAGATAAAGGACGAAATGTGTAAATCTGTAATGTTACACCACCCCGACCCGAGGAAACCCTATTACATTCAGACGGACGCCAGCGGATACGCCATCGCAAGCCGTCTATATCAGAAGGATGAAGATGGAGAAGAAAGGGTGGTTTATTTTGCTAGCCGTTGCCTGAGAGGCGCCGAACTAACATATAGTACTACGTTGAAGGAGTTAATCGCGATAACGCATGCCCTGAATAAATATAGAAGTTTTATCCTTGGTGCAAAGACCTTCGTGATAACTGATCATAAATCGTTATCATTTCTTTTTCAATGTAGACTCCTGAACAACACATTGGCACGTTGGATAATGAGCATTCAAGAGTACAATATAGAGATAATTTATTGTAAGGGTAAGGATAACGTAGTTGCAGACGTCCTGAGCCGGCACCCGTATGGAGTGAATGAAGAGGAAGGATTTCCAACTGAAGAACCATTGATTGCAATAATCTTGGCGGAAAAGCCATCACATGAGTTGTGTATGGGGCTACGCGACTTATTAACACAACAAAGGCGGGATCCCAAATTAGAGAAAATAATTGCTGAATTAGAAGCGGGCAGATCCGGTAAAAGATATCAGCTGATCGAGGAAGGATTAGTTCGCCTTGAAACAAACGGAAGAAAGCTTTGTATCCCTAACACCATGTTAACTACCTTAATAGAAGAAACGCACAAGATGTACGGGCATGTGGGTGCAGCGAAATTACATCGAATATTGTCGGAACAATTCACGTACCCAAAGTTAAAGAGGGAAATCCGCAAAATGACGGCGACATGTGACGTATGCCAAAGGTTTAAGACGCCCAACAGTTACACCCATGCTGAATTGCAAACAGTGGTACCGGAAGGAAGAAACGATCTCTTATGCATCGATGTGGTAGGTCCGCTACCAAAGGGGCAGTACGGTTATCAATACATCCTATCGGCAATAGATGGGTTCTCAAAATTCATAAAATTATACCCAATCAGGCGAGCTAATACAAAGATTATAATCAAGATCATCTTTGAAAGGCACCTATCAGAGGCGGGGAAATATAAAAGGATATTGAGTGACCGGGGGACCCAGTTTACTAGCCCGGAATGGTCAAAGAGACTTGGGCAAGAAGGCATAAAATGCGTCTTATGTAGTATTCGACACCCTCAGGCCAACCAGGTGGAAAGATACCATCGCACTTTAAAAACCATGCTAAGGATATTCTGTCATAAGGCACACTCTACGTGGGTGAAGTGGCTACCGATAGTGGAATCATGCATGAACAACACACACAACGACACAACCGAGTTCACGCCAATGGAGGCTCATTTCGGGAAGAAATCGGAGCGGATATGGGATAAATGGCTTAAAGCAGCAGAAGAAAGTGACTCCGAGAAGATCGCAAATGATATAGTTAGGATACGTGAAAATATCATTAAAAAGGGCGAAAAACGGGCGGAGAGAAGAAGGAAGAAAGACAAGAGGAATAGAGCGGAATTTAAAATAGGAGATAAGGTTTTAGTACGTACCAATCCGGTATCCGATAAACAAAGGGGAATCTATCACGGCTTCCTGGCATTATACGAAGGTCCATATGAGATTTCAGAATTCCGAGGGCCAGCCACGTGTGTAGTATTTAATCCACAAAAGAACGAAATACGAGGCACTTTCCACTTCAGCAATATTAAACCATATAGGGAACAATAGCACAGCACTTGGTATCACTCACATCACACGAGCACACGAGAAGAAGACCGTAGTCCAACTGACCATAGCACGCAGTCATTAAACTGAGGAAACCAGCGCCGCAACATTATAATTTGATCCGTTCAAGCAAGGGAGAACTGTTTACCGATAATATACATTGTATCGGGGCCCGACATGCGAGGGGAGCTTACGAACGAGAGAGAGAGAGGTTGAACTTGGCGGCAGGTGGATTAGCACAATATGTATGTTTCGTGATATCTTTTCTCAATGTGTGTATATTCAGTGTCATGTTGCCATTATTTGATTCGTGTTTTCTTATGTATGAATGGGCTCGTGGACGTAGATTGAGCCGGAAGGAGGGAGAGTATATCACCTGAAGGAACTTTAAGTGCTGTGAAGTGTATATGTGTAATGTGAATTATGGCCTTTTGATAACCCAGTGTTTTTAGGGGGTTAAAAGTGAGAATGAATGTTGAGAAGAAGATGGACAGTATTATTATTTGCACGTTATATTCACGTTCAATGTATCAGTTAATAACGTCGATTTATATAATATGTTCTTGATTTTAAATTACGTGAATAAGATTTTCATTGGTTATTTGCCTATTTCAAGCAAGGAAGAAAGGGAAGAGACCATATTGTTATATGGTGTATCATATGTCTTGAGTTAAAGGAGGAGACGCTGTTTGTAATTGTGTTTATTGATATAAATGTATTCATTTGTGATTTCTGCTGTAACACAATATACTTGGGCACAGACATTATTTAGAGGGAGGCTAAAGTTTGAAGGCGTTGGGGCCGCGTTAGTTTACATTTGAAGGCTTTAAAATAATTCCTTTCTTATATTTCCAAGTCATTATTTTAATGGGGCTAATGTAACACGCCATTTTGGCCGTGTTGGCATAAGTATACGATTAAGGACGCCATTGTGTATATTTTGGGAACACGTGCTGCCGCGAGGCAACAATATCGTCTATGTTATGAAAACAACTTTAAACAATACCATTTTCTGTTTACGTAAACAAATTATAACAATGCCGTCTATGTTATGAAAACAACTTTAAACAATACCATTTTCTGTTTACGTAAACAAACTTATAATAATGAAAGGGGAATAGCCTATCAGATACGAGAGAAGGGGAGAAAACCTGGAATGTTCTAGAACATACAGGAGGGGAGATGAGATAGTATAAAAGGGATTGTCAAACAAGGAACGCGGCTTCTTCTTCTGTTTCTCTTCTTAACAAGGGAGCCACAAGAGACGTTTATCGAGTGAAAGTCATACGAGAGTTTTTGCAGTGATAATTTGCCGGGAGTAAGCAGCTTTGGACAGCAATTACCAACGCCAGTGTCCTGTGTTAAGGAAGGATCCAGGAATCCGATAAACAGATACTGGGGCATAGAGTATCGGGAATTCACTTTGTACAATATCCGGTGAAGTAGAACAAACATTATAAATTAATACGAATATATTTGAGAAGGGAACAAATATTGATTAATTGAGTAACTAAAGTGAATTTGTTTCATAATTGAAGAATAAAAGGGTTATTATAAATATATGTACTGTTCAAGTGTATCATTTAGTGCATGAATTAATCCATTAACCTTTGCCGCCAAGGACTACCAAAAGGATCTCTCTCTCAAGGTAAGAAGTGATAAAGTGAAGGGTACCTTTTGTGTGTCGGGCTGATACAAGTATATAACGTCGCGTGTTTAGGGCCGCGCGAAAGAATAATTATTAGAACCCCTGTGATAAGGAAATTGATAAGGGGGGACTAGTACAGTATGCAATATCAGGTGTAGTACATACTGCCAATACATCAAATTTCCACATAAGGATATTTAGTCTCACATTTATTTGAATTTTCTAATTTTAGGTTTAATTCGACATGAGCTGATTTAACATGTTCCCATACCTAATTTAAGTAAGAACTTTTTAATATATTCCGATTATTATGTTTAATGTTTTAATCTAAAAGCAATTTTTTCTAATGTTTTAATCTAAAAGCAATTTAATCTAAGCAATAAAGTTAGACCATATAAACTCTTCTGTAACCTAATGTAAATTCTTTGAATTAAATGGAAAGGAAGCGACAATTTTTTTTCGCCCCAAGTCCAGACTTTTTGCGGGGGAAAGGAAGCGACAATTTTTTTTCGCCCCAAGTCCAGACTTTTTGCGGGGGAAAGGAAGCGACAATTTTTTTTCGCCCCAAGTCCAGACTTTTTGCGGGGGAAAGGAAGCGACAATTTTTTTTCGCCCCAAGTCCAGACTTTTTGCGGGGGAAAGGAAGCGACAATTTTTTTTCGCCCCAAGTCCAGACTTTTTGCGGGGGAAAGGAAGCGACAATTTTTTTTCGCCCCAAGTCCAGACTTTTTGCGGGGGAAAGGAAGCGACAATTTTTTTTCGCCCCAAGTCCAGACTTTTTGCGGGGGAAAGGAAGCGACAATTTTTTTTCGCCCCAAGTCCAGACTTTTTGCGGGGGAAAGGAAGCGACAATTTTTTTTCGCCCCAAGTCCAGACTTTTTGCGGGGGAAAGGAAGCGACAATTTTTTTTCGCCCCAAGTCCAGACTTTTTGCGGGGGAAAGGAAGCGACAATTTTTTTTCGCCCCAAGTCCAGACTTTTTGCGGGGGAAAGGAAGCGACAATTTTTTTTCGCCCCAAGTCCAGACTTTTTGCGGGGGAAAGGAAGCGACAATTTTTTTTCGCCCCAAGTCCAGACTTTTTGCGGGGGAAAGGAAGCGACAATTTTTTTTCGCCCCAAGTCCAGACTTTTTGCGGGGGAAAGGAAGCGACAATTTTTTTTCGCCCCAAGTCCAGACTTTTTGCGGGGGAAAGGAAGCGACAATTTTTTTTCGCCCCAAGTCCAGACTTTTTGCGGGGGAAAGGAAGCGACAATTTTTTTTCGCCCCAAGTCCAGACTTTTTGCGGGGGAAAGGAAGCGACAATTTTTTTTCGCCCCAAGTCCAGACTTTTTGCGGGGGAAAGGAAGCGACAATTTTTTTTCGCCCCAAGTCCAGACTTTTTGCGGGGGAAAGGAAGCGACAATTTTTTTTCGCCCCAAGTCCAGACTTTTTGCGGGGGAAAGGAAGCGACAATTTTTTTTCGCCCCAAGTCCAGACTTTTTGCGGGGGAAAGGAAGCGACAATTTTTTTTCGCCCCAAGTCCAGACTTTTTGCGGGGGAAAGGAAGCGACAATTTTTTTTCGCCCCAAGTCCAGACTTTTTGCGGGGGAAAGGAAGCGACAATTTTTTTTCGCCCCAAGTCCAGACTTTTTGCGGGGGAAAGGAAGCGACAATTTTTTTTCGCCCCAAGTCCAGACTTTTTGCGGGGGAAAGGAAGCGACAATTTTTTTTCGCCCCAAGTCCAGACTTTTTGCGGGGGAAAGGAAGCGACAATTTTTTTTCGCCCCAAGTCCAGACTTTTTGCGGGGGAAAGGAAGCGACAATTTTTTTTCGCCCCAAGTCCAGACTTTTTGCGGGGGAAAGGAAGCGACAATTTTTTTTCGCCCCAAGTCCAGACTTTTTGCGGGGGAAAGGAAGCGACAATTTTTTTTCGCCCCAAGTCCAGACTTTTTGCGGGGGAAAGGAAGCGACAATTTTTTTTCGCCCCAAGTCCAGACTTTTTGCGGGGGAAAGGAAGCGACAATTTTTTTTCGCCCCAAGTCCAGACTTTTTGCGGGGGAAAGGAAGCGACAATTTTTTTTCGCCCCAAGTCCAGACTTTTTGCGGGGGAAAGGAAGCGACAATTTTTTTTCGCCCCAAGTCCAGACTTTTTGCGGGGGAAAGGAAGCGACAATTTTTTTTCGCCCCAAGTCCAGACTTTTTGCGGGGGAAAGGAAGCGACAATTTTTTTTCGCCCCAAGTCCAGACTTTTTGCGGGGGAAAGGAAGCGACAATTTTTTTTCGCCCCAAGTCCAGACTTTTTGCGGGGGAAAGGAAGCGACAATTTTTTTTCGCCCCAAGTCCAGACTTTTTGCGGGGGAAAGGAAGCGACAATTTTTTTTCGCCCCAAGTCCAGACTTTTTGCGGGGGAAAGGAAGCGACAATTTTTTTTCGCCCCAAGTCCAGACTTTTTGCGGGGGAAAGGAAGCGACAATTTTTTTTCGCCCTAAGTCCAGACTTCGTGAGGGGGAAAGAAAAGACTAATACAACTTAATTCCTATACAAGCACGACGTATACGTTACAACTATATTCTGGTTGTATGCTCTGTGGGTCAGATAGGGCATTTTAATAATGATAATTACAGTACAATAAAAATAAAATTTATTATGTACTTTATTCAAAGCCAATGACATTTTATAAATTAACAAACAATAAATATACAAAGTATAACACGTTTTTCGTTTTTTTCAGTCTCAGCACCTCCCAACCGTCACTAACTTGGTACAGCAGCCCAAATGGACGGCATCTGGAAGACCTGCATGCAAAGAAAACTATGAATACCAACATGAAACCTAGAACATTGGCCACAGCCTAATTCAATATTACATGGAAGAATGATGTATGAGAATAAATGAATATGTAAAATGATAAATCAATAAATACCTTTTCACATTGATAAAGGCATCAAAGACCAGACAAGTTTTTTGTCTGATTTTGAAGAGCTCTTCTTACCAGATAAACCCTATCCAGAAATAATAAATATCCCTGCTGATTACCTACTTGCGCAACACTGCTATCAATTCTCTTATTTGAGTATTCACGCCGCGAATTGCAACTACTACCACATCGAGACGACTGTTCCAGTTCTCATTGAATCTTTTGACAATCCTAATGAATTCAATATCGAGAACGCATATTATTTAATTAAGACGAATTTATTCGGTGTTGGGATTTCTTAAGTTCAGTACGCATACAAACTGAGTTTTTAAAGCAATTATAAAAAAAATTTAAGCCCAGTACTCATTGAAAATAATCATGAAAATAATCTAGTACGCACATTATTTTATTATAACGAGTTTCTTTCGGCCATACGAAAAATTACAAAGTCCTATTCTAATGTATTAAATATACAGTACGCATACTATTTAATTATGACGGTTTGTTCTCGGCAATTCTAAGTTGCTCTAAATCCAAATTGCACATTATTTAATTTCTACGGGTTTCACTTAGCTATTATAAAAATATCTAAGTCAAATTTAATAAACAGTACCCATATTATTTAATTATGACGGTTTGTTCTCGGCAATTCTAATTTGTTATAAATCCAATTAGCACATTATTTAATTACTACGAGTTTCACTCAGCTATTATGATAATGTCTAAGTCAAAATTGAAATACAGTACGCATATTATTTAATTATGACGGTTTGTTCTCGGCAATTCTAATTTGTTATAAATCCAATTAGCACATTATTTAATTACTACGTGTTTCACTCAGCTATTATGATAATGTCTAAGTCAAAATTGAAATACAGTACGCATATTATTTAATTAAGACGGTTTGTTTTCGGCAATTCTAAGTTGTTCTTCATCCAGTTTGCACATTACTTTATTACTACGCGTTTTACAACAGCTATTATAAAAATGTCTAAATCAAATTAATAATATAAAGTATGTATACTATTTACTTATGACGGTTTGTTCTCGGCAATTCAAAGTTGTTCTAAATCAAATTTGCACATAAATTTATTTCTACGGGTTTCACATAGCTATTATAAAAATGTCTAAGTCAAATTAAAAATACACTACGCATATTATTTAATTATGACGGTTTGTTCTCGGAAATTCTAAGTTCTAAATCCAGTTTGCACATTATTTTATTACTACCATTTTGCTTCTGAAACACTCTTTACACCTTATTCCGGGTTTCCCTAACTCTGTTTTCCAGGAAACATTAATCCTTGCACGTACTTTCTGAAATGTACCTCGAAACTCCATTCTACAAGTCAAAACCATGTAAAATGATAATGTTCTATGATGCATTATCTCTTGGATTTTAGAATTATAATAGAGAAACAGGCCCCCAACATTTCGAAGAGAAAAAAATGTCTTTTATTTCATTTATATATCCTGTCTGCCTGTGTGTGTGAGCGGGTGTGTGCGACCGGCCAAAGAAGTATAACTTCCACCGTCTGGTCCGACGCAGACCACGTTTTTATTTAATTATGACGGTTTGTTCTCTGTAACTCTAAGTTGTTCTAAATCCAGTTTCCACATTATTTAATTACTAAGGGTTTTACCCAGCTATTATAAAAATTTCTAAGTCAAGTGCGCATTTAATTTAATCATACGGAGTGTTGTTACCGCAGTCAAGCAACCATTGTCCAACATCAAGTCCAATACGCATTGTATTTAATCATTAAGGTATTTTATTGACATATATAGCGTATTAAATATACAGTACGCATACTATTTAATTATGACGGTTTGTTCTCGGTATTTCTAAGTTGTTATAAATCCAATTTGCACATTATTTAATTACTACGGGTTTTACCCAGCTATTATAAAAATTTCTAAGTCAAGTACGCATTTAATTTAATCATACGGAGTGTTGTTACCCCAGTCTAGCATCCATTGTCCAGAATCAAGTCCAATACGTATTGTATTTAATCATAAAAATATTTTCTTGAGATTTCTAGTGCATTAAATATACAGTACGCATATTATTTTTTTATGACGGTTTGTTCTCTGTAACTCTAAGTTGTTCTAAATCCAGTTTCCACATTATTTAATTACTACGGGTTTTACCCAGCTATTATAAAAATTTCTAAGTCAAGTGCGCATTTAATTTAATCATACGGAGTGTTGTTACCGCAGTCAAGCAACCATTGTCCAACATCAAGTCCAATACGCATTGTATTTAATCATTAAGGTATTTTATTGACATATATAGCGTATTAAATATACAGTACGCATACTATTTAATTATGACGGTTTGTTCTCGGTATTTCTAAGTTGTTATAAATCCAGTTTTCACATTATTTTATTACCACGGGTTTTACCCATCTATTATAAACATTTCTAAGTAATGTACGCTATTAATTTAATTATATGGATTGTTGTTACCCCATTCTAGCATCCATTGTCCAGAATCAAGTCCAATACGCATTGTATTTAATCATGTAAGTATTTTCTTGACATTTCTAGTGTATTAAATATACATTACGCATATTATTAATTTATGACGGTTTGTTCTCAGCAAATTCAATTTGTCTATATCCAGTTTGCACATTATTTAATTACTATGCGTTTTACAAAAATTATTATAAAAATGTGTTAATCACATTAATAATATAGAGAATGCATGCCATTTACTTATGACGGTTTGTTCTCGGCAATTCTAAGTTTTTCTAAATCAAATTTGCACATCAATTAATTTCTACGGTTTTCACTTAGCTATTATAAAAATGTCTAAGTCAAATTTAAAAAACAGTACGCATATTATTTAATTATGACGGAATGTTCTCTGAAATTCTAAGTTGTTCTGAATCAAATATGCACACACAATTTAATTTTTACGGGTTTCACTCAGCTATTATAAAAATGTCTAAGTCAAATTTAATATACAGTAGGCATAATATTTAATTAGGACGGTTTGTTCTCGTAAATTCTAAATTGTTCTAAACTCAATTTGCACATTATTTAATTACTACGGGTTTTACCCAGCTATTACAAACATTTCAAGGTCAAATACGCATTTAATAATTATAAGGAGTATTGTTACCCCAGTCAAGCATCCATTGTCCAGAATCATGTCCAATACGCATTGTATTTAAATCTAAAAGTATTTTCTTGTCATATCTAGTGTATTAAATATACAGTACGCATACTATTTAATTATGACGGTTTGTTCTCGGTTATTCTAAGGTGTTCTAAATCCAATTTGCACATTCTTTAATTACTACGGGATTCACTCAGCTATTATAAAAATGTCTAGGTCAAATTTAATATAGACTACGCATACTATTTAATTATGACGGTTTGTTCTCGGCAATTCTAAGTTGGGATAAATCCAATTTGCACATTATTTAATTACTACGGGTTTCACTCAGCTATTATTAAAATGTCTAAGTCAAATTTATAACACAGTACGCATATTAATTAATTATGACGGCTGGTTCTCGGCAATTCTAAGTTGGGATAAATCCAATTTGCACATTACTTAATTTCTACGGGTTTCACTCAGCTATTATAAAAATGTCCAAGTCAAATTTATAACACAGTACGCATAATATTTAATAAGGACGGTTTGTTCTCGGCAATTCTAAGTTGTTATTAATTTAATTTGCACATTATTTAATTTCTACGGGTTTTATTTACCTATTATAAAAATGTCTAATGTCCACGACTTTATGCCATTTTTTTGTAAATAGGTGACGATCGAAATTCGGGTGTTAATGCCTGCATATCTCCGAGGCTACGATATTAACCCATCCCGATTATCCGCTCGTTATTTTTCCGCGTTTACCCCTCTTCCACGCTCCCGCGTCGTTTTCCGTCTAAATGAACCCCGCTTGAGCGATTACGAAGGAGTGCATTAGCAGACCAGTAGAGATACATAAGGAAATGGGGTCGACTTCGGTAGATGGACGATCAACTTCAGGGTCAGATGAGGGTTGTCGGAGGGAGTGGGCAATAAGGAAAGGATGGGGACACGTACTGGGAATGAAAGACGAGAGAAGAAATCAAATTACATATTTCGCAATAGGTCGCAGCATAGTATACTGGAAGCGAAATTTGTGGCAGCCGCCGGCGCGAAGCGTGACCTCAAGGAGCCGAAGGTTCGCGAGGAAGGTGTCCGCGAAGGAGCGGGGGGAAGAAGCACATGTCATTCAACTGTTATTCAACAACAAAAAATGCTAATTGACAAACAACTTTTTTTTCACTGGTTTTCCAATGCATCTACTAAAGTTTGCAATCCTTTCGATGACCGACGTACCAACGCCTGGTCGTCCGCGAATCTAACCGACTTTATCCGCTGGCCTACTTTCATTCCCACATCCAGCTAATTCCATGCCTCTCTTACCATTGCCTCAGCATATATGTTAAAAAGCAAAGTATTTTCGGACGAATTTCGACCGTGAGCGCAAAATTTAGATGTTTGAAGCTGAATAATTTTACTTGACGAAAAAACGGGAGAAATTCACCCAAACATATCCTGGATATCGTGAAATATAGGGTCAAATACGGTACATCTCGGGAAATACGGGAGAGTTGGTCACCCTAATGACGCTCAATTTATTTCGTGACTGAAACAATTGATAGAGCTCCGATATGCCGCTGATGGCACTTACAGCAGTTCGCGACGAGGCAGTATAAGTGTTACATTACGCCCCCACGGAAAGTTCTCACATATCCTGTAAACCGAACTGAATGGAATGGCAAATTCGAGTCGGACTGTAAAAAGCAGTGTCAAAATCCCGAGAATGCTGAAAGCCAACAGGACGATTCTTGCTTCATAGAAAATCAATGGGAGAATGAAAAGGGCATGAGGCGGAATCATTAAGAGATTTCCTCAGTAGGCTCTGAATGAAATTTATATTATTACTATATTCGCTCAGGAAAAACGTGTGTCCTCTCTGATTAATCCGACAAAATTCTATCATCAAATTAATTCTTTTCGCAAATGAAACTTGAAATTACATTCGGTTAAAGACGAAAACTGTTGTGACTACGGAAAAAATAAACTTTCTTTCATGCCCCGATGTAATCTCTCTCTTATACACTGGTGTCATGTTTTTAAATAAACTGATGTAAGTAAGACTGATGTTTTTTTTGGGAATTGAAAGGAGAAAACCGAATATACCTAATAATATTATTTTAGAGATATTTACTAACAACCGTAGTCATGGATGTTAAAATGAGTTATTTAAGTGTAACTGCCGGAAATGTCGACTTCTCCATCTATCAATTTTTTTTATTTAAAACAACATATCTGGGCAATTCTGCATTTCCGTTCCTTTCCAGTAGCTAAGATATGCCATCAATTAAGACGGTTTATTTTGACTGACTTGAGCGAAAATTTGCGAGCTTTCACCGTTTAGATCACCTACTGTCAAGTTCTTTAATTACGGTTTACTGGTTCGCTATTTTGGCAGGCACCCAACATCTCAGGTCATTTGCGCCAAGGAAGAGACCTAGGTTGGCAAGGGAAATATTCTGGGAAAGAAGGAAGGATGGAGATAAACCTGGCGTCGGGAATGAACTGCTCTGATCAAAAGGCAACAAGGGGACCACGGCCTTCCCAATCTTTAAGTTCTCTTCGCACAGCACGCAAAGCCTGATCGGGACTACACTGAAAACTATTCGTCATTCTCGGGATTCGGCGTCCGGGCCTCGGAGTAGCTATAACCACCACGCCACCCGAAGTTTTCTGGTTACATTAAGTTCTCACGGAATGCTCTTACGTGTAAAGAAAACTGATCTGATTGGAATAGAAAAGAGTGATCAGCTCAGATGGGAAAGAGTAGGTCCTACTTCCTCATGCGTAAAAATAAGCAGTAGAATTTTTTTCCAAGATAAAAACAAGTGTGAAAAGTAGAGGAGTACCGTGAGAGGAGATATGGCGAATTATATCACTACATCGCAGCGTCCCGATGTGTCAGTACAACGCATTAATCCTTCTTGCTTGTTCGCGGACCACTTAGTGATTGAGCCACTATAATTGGTTTAGAGAGTTGCATATAATTAGGCTTACTGGCTAATGTTGTTATGGAGAATTGGATTTAACCAAGGTGAGAAAGATAAAACAAAAAATAACTCAAGGGGTCAATGTACTTAGGGTTGTAAGAGAATATTTAAACCTGTTTGATGAGGGACTGGGTCTCATTCCTATCATCATTCACATAATAATAGACCCATTAATCAAACTAGCAGTTCCTCCACCTAATAAAATCCCATTTTCATTGCATGAAAATCGTCGGATGAAGAGCCTAATTGAATAGAATGCAGGATTTAGGAGCATTGAACCTGTGAATGCACACTTTCAAGGAAATATCTTTTAAACTTAGGGGTGCCAAGTATTTTCCAACGATTAATGCAAATTATGGGTTCTGGATGCTCTCATTGAAGGAATGTCTGAATGCTCCAGGTTGTTCACAGACTCTTTCGTCGCTGGAAATATAAACGTTTTCATTTGGGTGTTAATTATGCCCCAGAATTATTCCATATTATTGTCACCAATTTTAGAAAATATTAAGAGGGTATTAACATTCAAGGATAATGTTTTAAGTTATGCGGAGTCTTTGAAAAAATTTAAAACAAACTGTGACACAAGGTACTGCAAAGCACAAAGAAACTCTGATCAAATGTAATAAAAATAAATGTCAATGTAATTCACTCTAAGTGAGATATCTTGGTCAAAAAGTTTATACCGAAGGCATAAGTGTTGATAGTGAAATAATAAAAACCATTACATAGTACTGTGGAACCTCCTAAGAATAAAACCAGTACAGAGGATATAACGAATGTCTAATGATGTTTCCAAATTATATTTTCAGAAGTCACAAAACCACTGAGGAAGTTACCAAAAGATAATTCATTATTAGAGTGAGATAGTGCATTGAATGAGCTTTTGAACAATTGAAAAATAAATTTATAAAAGCTCCTATATTAGCATAATCTCATTCTAATGAGCCCTTAACGTTGTCTATGGATGCTAGTCAGTATTGGATTAGTGCAGTATAGGGTCAAAATAATAGGTCTATTGCAAATGCCTCATGAGTACCTACTAAAATCTAAACAAGGTATGTTCAAATCAAGAAAGCATTGCTAAGCATATTAATTATTAGGGTGTGAGTAATTTAGGCAGTTGGTCTTTGATAGATGGGCGAATATAGAGACATTTTTATATTAAAAATTTATTTCCGCCCGTACCGACTTCAGAAACATTAGATTTAGTTGGAAACATGTTAGAAAACTCAAGAAACTATTGTAAATACAGTGGAACTTGGATAATTCGAACTTATATCATTCGAAATCGTTTTTAATTAGAGCATTTTGCTTGGCCCGTAGCATTTTGTTTGAAAACAATGTTAAAATATCGTGGTTAATTCGAATTATGTTTTGGTTAATTCGAAGTTTTTATGACTAAGATAAACTACTTTCACGACACAATCTTCCAAATACCGGCCAGGCTACGTTAGAATGAAATCTAAAGCCGAGTTAATGATCCGCGTTCGTGACGCGTGTCTCAACTGTACACGCGCGTTTTGTAAATTCATTGTTTTATATATAGAGGTTTATTCACTGACGCGCGTTCGGCTGGCACTCGCCTTGTCAAAATAAAGGCGCCCTTTTTCAGGATGCGCGTGTCAAACATCACCCATTCTGTCCTATTCCATCACTCAAATACGTCTATTTATGCACTCACGCGAGTTGGAACGCGAGCGCGAGTGTCAAGACGAGGATGGTCGAGACCACGGGGTAGAGATGGGGGTATGATCATGAACGACTAAAGCGCAGCACTGGCATATTTTCGCCTCCAAAATACCAACGCGCGGGTAAACACACTTGAAAACGTTATCAATCGCGCGTTCCTAAGTTCGCGCGTCTGTGAACGCTTCAACATTGCGTTGATATCGCGTGACATATGCTTCATTGGAAAACACGCGTGTTGAGATGCGCGTCCCGAAACGCGGTGCATTAACCGTGCATAGCAAATTGAAAGTTCCTTGACCTTACCTCCCCCGTCCCTTGGATTCACCCCTCCTGACTAACTGCAAAAATATTTTGTGCACAGTTGGTGTGCCGGCGCTCATCCCTCTGTTGCCGTGACAAGTGAGTCAAGCGCAATAGTTCAGTGAGACCTTGCGAGCTGTCAAGTGGTACACAGTGATTTCCTTGCGTGAGACTGCATTGCTTTTGCTGCACTTTTTTGATATCGATAATCTCGTTGTCCAAGCCTAAGACTTATAAACCTTGGCTGAAAAGGTAGCGGTGATTGAGGAAGTGGAAAAGGGATTGAAGAAGAAGTCATAAATTGCTAAGGATTTTGGAATTCCCCCTAACACATATATCAAGTTATTTAAAAAATAATGAAAACATTTGAGCAGTGGAAGTGAGAGTGGTAAAGACCGAAAAAGATCAAGAGCACCTGACCATCCAAGAAGTGGACAATGGTGTTTTTAAGAGGTTCAAACAAGTGCGGGATAAGGTAATTCCAGTGGTCCTTTTGTAAGAGAGAAAGCTGAAATTTTTGCCTATGAATTAGGAAAAAAGGATTTCTAAGCCAGGACAGGGTGGCTAGATGGTTTCAAACAGCGGATCAAGATTTCTTTCAAATCTTGTTTGTGGTGTGAGTGGTGCCGTGGATCAACTTAAGGCCGAACAGAGGAAAAAAACTTGGAAGAAATTATCCAGGATAGGGAGCCCCCAAAAATATTTTCAATGTTGATGAGACGATGCTTTTTTATAAGTGCACCCCAGACAAAACCCTCACATTTAAAGATGAAAAATGTAATGTAATGTTGATATTTCTTAGCAAAGAAAGAGACACTGGTGGTTGGAGGTTGGAATATGGACGGGTCGGAAAAGCTGCCCTTGTTGATGGTTGTGAAAATCGGCTAACCCCCGTTGTTTTAAGAAGGTCAAATCAAGGCCAAGAAAGTAATTATCCAGCTCGAGAACTTCATGGATGAAAAGTGACCTGTTCGAAAAATAGCTCTTGAAAATCGATAAAATGTTGGACAAACAACACCGGCAGATTATTTTCCTTATTGACAACGGCACAACCTACAAAGCATTCCGCCAATGGACAGTGTAAAGGTAATTTTTTCCCAGCCAAAATGACATCACTTGTACTATGGGGGAAAAAAGTTTCCCAACAAACGGAGCGTCGCCACTATCGCTCTCGGGGGAAAATCGCTTTCCTTTCTGATGGCATATTATTCTTAGGTCTCGGCCACGAGGGGGGAAATTAAGCACAGTAAGGTGATGGACTAATCGTCCGAATCGGTGATGGATTCCCGGCTGCTCGCATGACCCGAGTGGGTTTCGCGCTGGCCCCAAGAACGGAGGTTCATTAGATAACCTTGAATGCATTTGAAACGTTTCTTTGAATTCTCTCGTACGGCTAAAATAAAACCAGGTAGTGATAAAGTTAAGACCACAGGAAGCTTATCGCTAAAAGACGAATGGCAGTTGATCGGTAGGTTATGTGGAATGTGGATTTGAAAGCATTTGCTTTTGAAGACACTATTTCTCTGTGATCAATTCCAGGGATATTCAAAACATTCCATTAAGTCCAGGAGAGAGGGGAAAAATCGATGAGATAGTAGAGGTAGTCTCAACTTCGCTCAAATATCGAGGGCAATGGATTGGAGTAGAAAGACAGTATATTGCTGGCTAAAATGCTAGAGGGAGGGGATGAGATGATGACAATACGACAAAGAAGCGAAGACCAAGATGCACGTCTCGAGATGATGATGGCAGGATTCGTTAGCATCCTGCTGACAACTCTCTTACTATTGGCGGGGTGGCCGTGATAAAGAGGACATTAAACTTAAAAGCACCTATATGATTAGAAACCGCCTCCATGAAGCCGGTATGAGAAGTTCCAGTCCAGTAAGAAAGCCAGAAATTAGCGAAACTAATTAAACGGCGAGGTTAGAATTCGGTCATTCGTAACGGGATCATATTAGAATATCGTAACTTACATCAATTATTAAACATTAAAAGTGCTGATTATGGACATATTTAGCTATTGAAGCAAAGGGAAGAACCAAGAGACACTGAAAGGCCACGTCTGGGAGGTATGGGCATCTTTGGGTTGGCGCCCTACATTATTTCATAGGGTCAATGAGTCAAAGACTTCAAGGAGTCATTGATTGTGATGGGGGTGAAATTAAATACTGTTTAATAGTAAAGTATGAGTTAAACCGTTCGTCAGGACTTCTGCTATGTATCTCCATTTTGAGTGGCCGGAAAAATTGTTTCCTTTGCATTTTTTTATGAAGTTGACAGATAATAAGAGTTTATTTATTCTCTTTGCGTTTATTTAAAATGAGTTACTTTAAAATAGTGTAAAAATATTAATTTACGAATACTACGGTATTAAAAAAAGTAACTTCCATCTTGAATAAATACCAAAAATATTTTTTTTTAATATGCTGGAATATAATATGTTAACTCCAGTTACATAATCTAAAGTGGTTTCGTACTCCATCTAGAAGCTTAAATAGTTCAACATTTCAAAAAGGCAATCTATCATAAGCAAAATGTAATATCTATCTTATTTACTGTTTTTTGTCTTTTTATCTACATCTACATAATACCCCGCAAGTCGCCTCAATAGGCGTGAGGCGGGGGGTGTTAGTACACCAGCCGTTTACATATAAAAAGGATACGCTCTAATGAAATTACGCCTTGCATTTATTAAAGTCCCTTATTCTTCGGGGGAAAAACGAATTCCCATATCTATCCGTTCGGCAAAATATCTCTCTTAATTTATCGTTTCTGTCGGACCTGGAAATATAGTGGGGTTCTAATATGATGTTCTCCGTGTCGCTCTTAAAGATTCTTAACTGCTCAAGTAATCTAAGCCTAGCGCGCAGCCTCCGAGTCTCTCCGAGTCTAGTTTATTTGTGTATTTATTAATTCATTAATACATATTTGCGCATAAAAAGCTTATTTATTTGCCTATTCATTGAAAATCTACCGCCATGCTTGAAATGTGCATTGAACATACGTTTGTATTCACGATTAAAAGAAGAAACTCTTATTCAATGCGGTGTTCTTTAAATATCGCAGATTGTAAGGATAGTAGACAGCGGGTGAATCACAGGACGTTGCTATAGCGCGAGAATTGGAGCGAAGCCAAGAAGAAAAGGAGAGGAAAGGTAAAGAATGCAGAGGAAGCTATGGCGATAACGAGAGCGTTCAATGGGTTCAATGATACGTTTGAAATGCATACGTGGCTGTCTAATGCGCCTCAATTTGGAAGTCGGCGCGAATAACACTCGGGGAAGGCAAGCGACCAGTAATCCGTCCCTGGCTTCGACGATGAGTCCATCACATTCCTGTGTTCGAATTTCCCTCGTCGTTGCCTTGGAATAGTATGCCATAAGAGAGAAGGCCGATTTTTCTCCAGAGAGCTAGTGGCGACGCTCCGTTTGTTGGGAAACTTTTTTCCCCATAGTATAGCATATGGACCAGGGGATAATAAAAAATATCAAAAATTTCTACTAAACATTTCTACAGGAAATTATTGGTCGAGAACATTCTTTCTGGAGATTTTAGCGGTCTAAACATTGAAACTTAACATTCTTCAAGCATCGCGAATGTGCAAACAAGCATGGGATCAAGTGAAAGAAGAAACCATAAGAACTGATTTAAAAAAGCTGGTTTAGTCAACAAATAATCTGAGGGAAAAAATACCAACGAAGCTGAGATTGCCGCAGCACCTGCCATTGATGGCTAGGAGGACGTTGTTCCTAATCCCACCATATCCTATGAATACTTCATCAACGTAGATGAAAATTTGGCAGTGTGTGGTGAGCTAACTGCCGCGGACATAATCACTGACAGATTCAACAGCACCAACCAAACTGACGACGACGCATCTGGTGAACACGATGATTCTCCTGTGGCCCAAGAAAGCAGCATACTCATCAAATCACATCCAATAATTCCGGCGATTTTTTAAAGCCATAATGACGTAAGTGATTCCATTTTCCAGTCATTAAATTAACTTGAGTCATACGTTATTACGAAGAGACTTCAATCGAAGAAACAAGTACTTATTTCCAGACTATTTTGAGACATTTTAAATAGAGATTTTGTCGAAAATAACTTGTGCTTAGCAATACTGAACCATTAAATTTGTGTTGTCGTAAATTTTTATCATTTACATTTTTTTATTTTCAATAAGGCAATTAAACGAAACTAGTTATTTAATAATAATAAAAAAATATCTACTATTTATGTCACATGACGTGTCTATTTTTTCAACCATATGTAAGAAACCCCTTCTCTTGGACTACAACCTTGTCGTGGTTGAAGGGCTTGCGAGCTCCGATGACCCCTAGAGCTGCACTGGCGGGAGCATTGCTCCTGGTAGGGTCACCCATGCCAGATTGGTCGAAGGTTAGGAGACAGACGAATGGTAGTCCGCGCAGCGTCTGTACCTCAGTGAGGCGGCTGCAAAAGGCGTCTGACCCTAGTGGGGCGGCCTCTGAAGTGATGGTGTCACGTAAAAAACACTATTGAGTAAGGCCACGGAATACTATCTCAATTAAAACAAAAGCCTTGAAATTATAGACAGTTCTCAATTGATAATGAATCCTGGCAACTACAGGACTAGGCCAAGAGGGCCGGGTGTCGTGCCCGGCAGCGGTGGGAGCAAGGCCCCTGCGGTCGTCATCACACGAAATCCTTGCTCAGACGTAGAAGCAGCAGAGGAAAAGAAGATAAAGAAGAGGAACGAAACTATCAGAATAGGCACGTGGAATGTTAGGACTATGCTGAGGGCGGGGAAGCTAGAGAATATAAAGCAAGAAATGGAGAGGGTGGGTGTAGACATCATGGGTTTGGGTGAAATAAGATGGAAGGATGACGGGGATTACTGGAGCAGCGACCATAGAGTAATTTATAGTGGAGGGAATGAAAGTCAGCGCGGGGTTGCATTCGCAATGAATAGGAAACTCGGTAGAAAAATAGTGTATGCAGATCAGGTGAGTGATAGGATAATAGTCGTGGAACTAAAAGCAGAACCAACGAATTTAGTTATAATCCAGGTTTATATGCCTACCTCTAATCATAAAGAGGAGGAGGTAGATGGGGTGTACGATCAGCTAGATGAAATAATTGGTAGGATACCAGGTAGTAAGCACCTGGTAGTAATTGGAACGCGGTGGTGGGTGAAGGAAGAGATGGGCGGGAGGTGGGCGATTACGGGCTAGGAAGGAGGAACGACCGGGGCGAGAAAGCTGTGGAGTTTTGCCGCAGAAATAACCTAGTAATTACAAATACATGGTTCAGACATCATCCTCGACGCAGGTACACTTGGAAAAAGCCGGTATACACAGAAAGATTCCAGATAGATTATATAATGGTTCGTCACAGATACAGGAATGGTGTTAAAAACTCGCATACTTATCCAGGAGCTGATGCAGACACAGACCACAACTTATTAGTCATGAAATGTCGGGTAAAACTGAAAAAGATAAGAATGGGAAGGAGGGTACGAAAGTGGAATACGGAGGCATTAACTGGGGCAATGAAGAAGTATCGGGAGAAGGTGGATGAGAGAATGGGTGAGGCATTGGAGTTAGATCAGTGGAAGATGAATGGGGAAGTTTGAAAAATGGAATTATAGAAGCGGCGAAAGCAACGGTAGAGGTAGTGAGTGCAACTAAAATTAGAAAACCGTGGATCACGAAGGAGATGATCAGGGAGATGGAGGAGAGAAGGAAATGGAAGAGGCGAATGCAACGGTAGGCGTAGTCAGTGCAACTAAAATTAGAAAACCGAAACATGAAGGAGATGATAAGGGAGAAGAATGAGAGAAGGAAATGAAAGAGCGTAAAGTCAGAGCTAGGTAAGAGAAAATACCGAGAATTAAATAACAGGCTTAGAAGAGCAACAAAGAAAGCAAAAGACGCGTGGTGGAGAGAACAGATCGACTCGTAAGAGAAATATCTAAAAGAGGGAAGAGCAGATATATTATAGAGGAAATTAAAGGAACTGACGGGTGGTAATAAGGGAAGGGGAATTAAAACGATAACAGACAAGACGGGAAAGGTGATCGTAGAACCGAAAGAGATCCAGGAGAGGTGGAAGGAGTGAGACTTGCAAATGATCAAGCACTGGTTCGTCAGTCTGCCGAGAGGTTACAGTCAATGGTGAATGCATTAGAGGTGCAGTGCGAAAAGTATGGGATGAATATCAATCACAAGAAAACGAAAGCAATGAGATTCTCTAGGAGTAAGAAGGCGGGGCTGAATATAAGTGTGGGAGGGCAGAAGATAGAGCAGGTCGAGAAGTTTACCTATCTGGGTAGTATTTTTGAGGAGAATGGGTTTTGTGATAAGGTCAGCAGATGCAGAATTGCGCTAGCTAAAGAAGCATTTTCGAAGAGAAGGGAATTGATAAGGGGCGTCTGAGAAGAGACGCAAAATAGATGCTGGTGAAATCTTTAATATGGAGCGTGGCGCTATATTGGTGGGAAACTTGGTCATTGCGAAGGGAGGATGTGGGTAGACTTGAGGCGATTGAGATGTGGGTTTGGAGAATGATGGATAAGGTTAGCTGGATGGCGAGAAAGACGAACGAGGAGGTATTGTCGGAAAGGAGAGGAAACTTGTGGCAGAGGTTCGAAGAAGGCAGAAGAGATGGATGGAGGAGTTTTTGATAGGCGAGGGCATGTTGAAGAGAGTGAAAGAGGGGAGAACACTGGGAAAGCGTGGAAGAGGAAGGAAGAAGATAGAAATTCTGGACGAAATAAGAGGAGGTAGAAGATATGAAGAATTGAAGATGGATCTAATAATCCCATCCTTAGGAGGGAAAGCGAAACAATGTCTATGAGGTTGGGATGCAGAATGGGGACTGTCCAAAAACCTACCAATCAGCTGGTAGAATACTTGAATGAATTAATACTAAGGTTTTACATTTCTCATTAAGAAAAGGTATTATGCTCTTTCAATGGTTAAACGAAGTGTGTTTATTTATGTGTTTGTGTAATAATAACCATTAATCCCTTCATCAAGGAGGTAATCTTTTCATGTTTTATGTAATAGCAGAGGTTTTTGAATTTTATTGTAATGAGAAAGAAAAATGTGACCGAGGAGCAGGTTACAAGAAAGAGCATTAATCCTTTACAAATCTCCAGGTCCCGATCATATTCCTACGCGCGCTTACAAAATACGGGCATTAAAAATTGCACCATACCTAGAGATATTTATTAAATGAACATGTTCACAGATCACTTAGTTCCGAACAAGTGGAGAGTAACTAACATCACACCTATTTCTCGCGTAATGTATTTGTTGCATATAATTGCAGGTTCAATCGTGGGGGATTTACATATGGAAGAATTGTAGATGAACAGACAGCACGGATTTCGAAGGGGTAGATCTAAGATCTTGCAAGACCCCACTGGCTATCTTTGCTCACGATGCTTTGGCCTCGGGTGAAAATACGTTCAAGTTGACTCGATATTCCTTGATTTTAAGAAGGCATTCGACGAAGTGCCTCATAGTAAATTGCTTTCACGGAATATGCTGTCGTGTTTTCATTAAAACCACGTAGAGGAGAACGCATGGCCACCTTTTTGTGTGAGCTTTGATCAATGTCATTTCCTCTAGCCCCTAATTCGATCGTTATGTTACCATATTTTAAGGTAGTACTCATGTTTAATGAAAATACGAAGTACTTTTCGGAAAATATTTTATTGTACGACGTGTTTCACTTATTTACGGCTTCGTCAGGTACAGACAGTTTGTTAAAAGCCTGAAGCCTGCCACTGTCAAGATTTTAAGATGTTTAAACAAGGCATGTAAAATTTTCTTTCGTCCGCACTGATAAGCAAGAGATTCTTAACTTCGATTTCAGGCTTTTATTTTGTGTAAGTATTAGCTAAAAACGCCGGGAAGGGATGTTTATGGGTCTCTGCGCATAAATTCTAATGTTGGTTATTCAGTACTTTCATTTTAAAACAATCTACTGATGCTTTTACCGTCGAAAAAAATGTACTTCGTTGATGGATATATGTTAAAGGTCGTTATGATAAATTCATAATTTTATGGAACATCTCCTTACAAATATATGGTGCTACGATAGGAAAATAGCATAGCCCATTAACTAACTCGTCGCATTTCGCTCGTATTCTTGCAATTAATTCCAATTCACGCTTAGGTTTCCCGCAAAGTTACCAGACTTATTTCTCTCAAGAGAGGTCCTGAGTCCACATCTAACTGTTGAACTACGGCACATTTCATCAATGTCCTTTGACTAATACAATACCATTCGTTGATAGATTTACTCTTGAGGCGCTGTTAACCCCGTTCTTTACCCAAGAGCCTGTTCTTGTTAAAGTGGGGAAGGAGGAATATACGGTGGAAAATGATGGGAGTTTCAAAAAGCTATCTAAAGATAGATGACACGCACATTGGCGTTCCAAATAGAAACGTTTGAAAACGGTGCTATTTGCTTACTGTCGTTCGAAAAACCGACTGCCACCGCAGCGATAGCAATCCTCCATAAGTGACGAAAGTGAAACCCTTCCCAAAGATGCGAATAGAAAGAACATTTGATACATATTTAGCGGAGCAGATGTGGAGGAGGAAGCATAGGTTGATGGTGGAGCTCTTCAAGGATTTTGCGAAGGCCATGGGTACTTTGTTCTCGAGCAATCAGCACTTTTTGCCCCACGATATTTTAGTTTCGGGTGAACATATCGTTTCAATTGATGCAATTTTTCTTGACTTTAAAAAGGCATTTGATAAAGTTTCCCACAGTAAACTATTCATGAAACTAAAATACTGCGGGTTAGACGACGACGTAATTTCCTGGATTAGAGAATTCTTAATCAATCGCGTGCAAAGGGTTGTATTAGACGGCGATATCTCTATTGAGATAAAAGTCACATCAGGTGTCCCACGGGGGATTGTCGAAGGCCCACTTTTGTTCCTTTTGTACATAAACGATATCGGTTAAATAGTTGACAATAAGCTTAGATAATTTGCAGACGACGCAGTGGTGTATAAAGAAATCCGTAGCCTTAATGATAAGGTAGCGCTAACTAAGGACCTCGTGGCAATACAGGAGGGGTGCGATGCGTGGCATCTAGAATTAAACCTGAAAAAATGCCTTGTTATGAATTTTTGGTAACGACAATACGCTCCTTGCAACAGCTATTGTATAAACAACAGCATATTAGGGAAAGTAGAATCAGTTAAATACCTCGGAGTTAAACTAACTAATGATCTCTCGTGGAATAAATATATTCGAGAAATTACTGGCTAATCTTAAATTGGGATTTGTAAAAAGAGTATTGGAAAGTGCGACGATAAAGTTAGGGAAATCAGCTACTTCTCCCTCATTAGACCCCACTTGGAATATGCTGCCAGTATTTGGGATCCTTATGAGATAGGTTTGGAAATTGAGTTAGAACGCGGGCAGCGAAGATCGGCAAGATACGTTAAAGGCCGTTGTGATAATCTCGTTATTGTCACTGACCGTTTGCAGCAACTGGGATGGGAAACGCTTTCAGACCGTCGATTAAAATTTAGACTCAATCTATTATGAAAGTTCGAAACCGGTCTATTTTCTGACGACGTTATTCATATTTTACAATATCCTACATAGTACGGTAGATCAGACCATGAGAATAAAACTAGAGAACTAGACTGCAGAACGGACAGATTTAAAATGTTATTTGTCCCGCGAAAAATAAGGGGCCATAACAGATGGCAATGAGACTTTTATCTACGTTTGTCGATATGTAGTGTAGCTCTTAGTAGTAGTAGTACTCCCTAATACTAAAATCCTTATCTGTTACCTAGTACTAACAGCACGCCGCGCATGTTTTCTACATAAGTCTTGAGTCTCTGTTCATTTGCGTAGTTGCAAAATACATATATATTAACGGTACCTCTCCAATTTGAGCATATCTGTAGTGTAGTGCATGCTTGTGAGGCTTCACCTCGTGACAAGCATTAGCGATTTATGCTAATGCATAATTCATCGTAGTTACACTAACTTTAGGTTATAGTGTAATGCATGTTGGTGACAACTCAACCCCCTGCCACACACCCCTGAGGTGGTTTGCAGGGTATTTTGTAGATGTTGATGTAATTGGAAGCGGTTATTGACGACGCTGCTCCCTGCAGTGAACTAGGACCAATATTTTTCAGCTAAAAAGATAAACTTCAGTCAAATATGAAGCCTACAAAATTCAATAGAAAGAAACTTTATTTATTCAGTCATGCGATAAAAATATCCCGGCACTCTATCTCGAGTGAAAGTTTTTTTAAAAAGCAAAAAATGAAACCAATGCACCGAACCCAGAGCTTAGCATGGACCACCAAGGGCGGCCTTTTGGGGCCCCCGAGGGCTTTTCAATATAGCCTATGTTACAGCCAGATTAATCTATCTACATGACATATTTCAGCCTAATCTGCCCAGCAGTTTTTGAGTCATGGAGCAACAGACGGACATACAGACACCATAACATTTTTACATATGAATAGCTGAAATACCCCTGCGATGCTCGGGATAACTCTTCCTTTATAAATTATCATGTAAGAGGAGAATCGAATTAAGACAATGAAAAATTTCATTCTTTCGGGTATCCAATAAAATTATTTTTAGCTCTCTATCTTGAGTGAAAGCTTTTTTTAAAAGTAAAAAATTTTTTACCATTGCACAAAACCCAATGCTTTGAAATCCTAATCAGGTTAACTGAGTAAAATGAATTTCCAATGCGTTAAAGACCACAGCTGGTTGTCAATGAAATATGCTATTGTTGATTTATGAGAAAAATGTGCGTTTTTGCAGCTTAAAAAGCGGTTTTCAGAGAAATACGAATAGGAAAAGATAATTGATTGAAATAATTATAAACTTCATTCGTTTAGCCATTTGATAAAAATAATCCCAGCCCTCTATCTTGAGCGGAAGTAGTTTTAAAAAGCAAAAAATGAAACCACTGCACAAAACCCAATTCGTACCTTAAACCACCAAAGGGCACCTCTTTTTGGGACTTTTGAGGCCCTGTGGTGTTTTTTGATAGCATAAAAACCTTCTCCTGGAAAATATATATACATGTACCAACTTTCATGGTGATCGGTGACGAAGTCTATTAATCTCGGACAGACAAACAAACAAACAAACATACAAACATCCATTTATATATGTATATATATATATATATATATGCATAAATAAAACAGTGATACACTAAACAAACACAGAAGCACGCAACTTCATTCTTCTACCGCCGATGATGATGGCTTGACCATCGAAACGTCCAAGTTTTCTTTTGTGAGTGTCCTTTTTGCGTGTTTCTGTGTTTCTTTATTGTATCACTGTTTTATTTATGCATCTGCATCGTCGCCGAGAGCGATTTTCTACCAAAACATTACATATATATACAATGTCTTGGTAGTACATATATATATATATATATATATATATATATATATATATATATATATATAAATAAACTTTGCCACAAGTAGGGGGGAATTAAACATAGACACAAAAGAAGGAACACTCACACAATATTGCGTGAGTGTTCCTTCTTTTGTGTCTATTTTTAATTCCCTCCTACTTGTGGTAAAGTTTATTTAAATTATCGCGTGTGTGATTTTCCACGAAGTCGTGTGTATATATATATATATATATATATATATATATATATGCACACACACACACACATAGATTTAAGAAAATATGATCATGTTAGCCGTCACTTTCTTGAACTTGGTTGGCTCACAGCCTCTCTCAGGAGAAAGTATTTACTGAGTGTCATTTTATTTGGTACCTTTGTTCAAAATAAGCGACCAACCTGTTTATTGGATGTGTTTGTTAGAAGACCACCTACTGAGTGTACAACAAAAATTAGGAGTCAGAATCAGGTAAATTACGCCCCCTCCTTCATGAGTAAGGAAAATGAACATTCATTTGTAGTTTGTGCCATTAAGTTGTGGAATAATATGCCAAATTATTCGATCAAAAATAATAGTTTGCCTTTGTTCAGAATGAGCTATTATAACTATGTACTTGTTAAAAGATGCCTAATGTAAACTGTTTCTTTTATAAATATCATTGTAATACATTGTAAAATGTCTTTATCCAAATGATTAAAGCATAATTGTGTATGCTTATATTTTATGGAATTTAATAATTAGTTTTGTCTTTTTTCGGCCAAATGTGTTTTCTTTTCATTTATTGTAAGCTTATATATTTGTTCTTTGGTGACTTGCCACAGAACATTAAAAAATGTTATTATTATTATCTACTGACCTTCCTACAATTTCTTCCCCGCCTTCTACGTAGGAAAATGCACCTCCCGTCAGAATAATCGTACGAATAATCACCACCATGCTACCAAAACTCCACCTTTTACGTGATCCCGTTCACAAGCATACTGCCCCTCACTATCAAACCTTTGACGATTGCTTAAATACGTTATTCACAAAACAAATTCATTTTTAAATATTGTCTATAATATACACATATTAATGTATGTAGTTATGTAAAATTTCATCATTTTATGACGTCCTGAAATGAGTTAAATTAAGGTTGAAAGCTTTAAAGACACGAATGAGCCATTGTGAGCTGAATAAAAGCATTTAAAAAGAAGAGCACGTATACGAAGCCTCCAGCACACACATTAATTACTGACGCAACGATTTTACATTTTTGAACTGTAGCAAAATATATTGCATCGATACACAGACCGTTGAGAATTTCATAAACACCAATAAGGGAAAAATTAACGCCGAGTATTCACCTGGGATGAGTTACTGATGGGAGTCCGATCATTCTCTTGCCATCGGGAGTTGAGATTTATTCAATAATCACTCCGAATTTCCCTCAAGGTAATGAATAGTGATCGATCATTTCTTAATTAATTTTTGAAAATAATCTGGGCATAATGAAAGGAAACAATCCAAGCCTGGAAACGTTAACTCTAAGCCTATTATTTGTGCCACGAAAATATCACAACCTTTTTGTGACAGAAGTCAAGTGCACTGAATTTGGCATAGAGCTTTTAAGTACTCTCACAACGAGGCACACAATGTTTTTCACAGTATGGCATTGCTTTTACGAGAATGTATTCAAACTGAATTTATTAATTGATTGCCTTGCAATTGTATACATTGATTTATCAAACCAATCTATTTATGCTAAAGGATTGACAGATTTAAACAGATTAGAGTCCCTGATATCTCCTCAGCAGCTCATTTTTCGTCAGTGCGCGTGAAAGTGTAGGTTTTGCGCTGTGCAGTGAAACAATCTCGTCCAAAGGAGCATAAAAAGAGCTACCTAATTAAAATTACGTCGTGCGTTTGAAACCTTGGATTCCACCAAAATTTCTCTAGCTAGCATCCCCCATTGCGTGGCTGATAGATTCCACAGTCAGAGAGGTCAGTGGAGTTTTACGACATCTCCAGAATATATTGCCACCATAGGGAACATAGCTTCTAGAAATTAGAGGTTCGTTCAGGAACGAAGAGCTGAGTGATGGATATACTTGCAGTGAATGAATCTTTTTGTTTTTTATTAACTTCCTAAACACAGTCGCAGTACATTTAACAGACCAATAAAAACAATGTATGACGAATTACAGACTATAGAGCAAAATTAACATTCAATCATGCCTTCGGAGTAACGCCGCTCGAAGCTGATTTCTAAATACGCAAAGCGAAGTCATACCTATTTCATCCAACACACATCATTACTGAAAATTATACTTTACGATATTACCTAAAAAGTATAAAACCCTAATTAGGATAAAATTTATGCAAAACTATGGCAAATGAAGCTGCAAAAAGTGGATTGTAATTTATCAGAAATGAATGCGGTCATTTTTGAATGAGTTTATCTTCAGTGGAGATATAACTTAATTGATTTCTCGCTCTCCGAGAAGACATGCACTCAATTTAAAAATGCCTACGATGAAAAACTGCTCATATATAAAAGATAAGATTTTCAAATAAGAACATGAAAAATTTCCTCGTTATTTAGAATAGATTCGTACGAAACAGAAGTTGTGGTTTAAACTTAAAGTTGGCGTTCATTTTGCAGCGAAAATTAATGGGAATGAGCCAAGATTTGATAACGTTAGGAAGAAAAGTGCACTAGATAATTTGGGATAGTCATTTTCAGTATATATTACCTATGGTAACAGAAATCTAAAACAAAATATTCATTCATCAGAGAACAACTTTAATATTTTGTAATATCGCCATTATTTTCAGTTGCAGATCGTAATCGTGACTGCATAGATCCCACTAAATGTTCTATTACACGGGGACGTTGGCTTAAAGAATTCCAAACATCCCGTATGCAGACTTAAGTTTTACTCGGTTCTTTCTCCGTCGTAATGCCACTCATTCACAATGTTACCCTACGCATTCTCAATAGGAGAAAGGTCCGGGGAGTTAGCTGTCCAGGGTAAAATGCAAAGTCGAGAATTATCCTCAAAAAATTGCTTTGTGGTGGTCGGTTCGCCGATCTATTTCGTCGATTTATCAAGAATACAATTAAGCCCGCTACTCGTAAGAGTGAAAAACATCTAACGCCTTTCCCTTTTGCATTCTCCGTCTACCGTTGCTTACCACTTGGAGTCGGGTGAGTTGGCTAGTCAGCGATAGCGGGAGAAGGTCATACGAGGGTCTCCATAGTTGAGTGGAAATGAGTCAAGTTGGCCCTTAGTAGTCGCTGAATGCATAGGCAATACCCAAAGTTCGAATTCAGCGAAATGCGAAGTTGGCCGCGCTCACCGCGTGGACCGACTTTTGAAAGTGATAGTACAGCCCAGGGCTATGAAGGTGGGCTCGATGAAGAAACGTCTCTCCGTGACCAAAGTGGCGAAAAATTCCATCGCAATCATCTCTGGTGATGGTTAAGTGGGGTAAAAAGTGAGGACATGACAAGCCACACTTGATCTGACCGCACTGTACTACACAACAAGAATGGCCCTGGTAATTAATTCCTGTTTGACGGTCCGGTCGGTGGCATACCAAATCTTCATATAGGAAAGAGGGATTGTTATTTTGGAGAGGCAACCGACAACAGGTCATTTGCGACATAATTGGTGGAATTTCTGCGAATCACGTCGAATGTAATGACACAGGTGGCACTGTTAATTAAAACACAGCGAAAGCAAGCAACACAAAGGTAAAGAACGGCAGACGACCAAAACAACTATCGGGACATTTTCATCCACTGTCGATTTCACTGCCAGAAAATCACATATGCAAAGAGTTCTAGCAAGCGCTAATTTCAGAAAGTGAAGATCGCACAGCAACTATAACGGCCAATGTGAATTTTCAACAGCTACTAGGTTCCATTGGCAGTGAGTAGCAAACCATTACCACATCAAATATGAAGTAGCTCAGCGAGTATGACAGCGATGATCCGTGTTAGCAAACTTGCTGGTTCTTTATCACACACAATACTGGACAGCTGCCATACAAGCGAGAATTTAGGCTGGAACAAGTATCGTGTGATACGGCTTGAGCCGCCCCGACACCTCGCCACCTCCACCCACTCCCGTCTCCGCCCGCGGGCCTTGACTACGAAGTCCAATTGAGCGACAGTAAAATATGAAACGGACATCATTTTCCACCGTCTTAATTGCTAACGACGGTGGATTAAAAATCGGTAATATTTGGAAAAAAGTAACTGGACAGATATCTGAAATATAGTTATCACCAAATCTTTAACTTAGTTTCTATAGAAAATTTCCACATGAACTATCAAAAATTGTTTTCTACAATTTAAAAATATTTAAGTTACGAAGCCAACAGTATACAGCTTCATAACTTTGCGTTGAGAAAATACGTAAATAGTACAATTGAGCGCTAATTTCAAAAAGTAGTTATCGCACAGCGACTGTTGACGGCCTTTGCAGTTATGACTCGCATGAAGTGAGTCACGAGTATCGTGAGATACGGCTTGAGCCGCCCTCCAACCTTGCCACCTCCAACCCTCCACTCCCGTCTCCGCCCTTGCCTTGAATACGAAACCCAATTGAACGCGAGCAAAATTGATGCAAATTATGGGTTCTGGATGCTCTCATTGAAGGAATGTCTGAATGCTCCAGGTTGTTCACAGACCCTTTGGTCGCTGGAAATATAAACGTTTTCATTTGGGTGTTAATTATGCCCCAGAATTATTCCATATTATTGTGTCACCGATTTTGGAAAATGTAAAGAGGGTATTAACATTCCAGGATAATGTTTTATGCGGAGTCTTTGAAAAAAATTAAAACAAACTGTGAACCAAGGTACTGCAAAGCACAAAGGATAATCTGATCAAATGTAATAAAAATAAATGTCAATGTAATTCACTATAAGTGAGATAACTTGGTCAAAAATTTTGTTCCGAAGGCATAAGTGTTGATAGTGAAAAAATAAAAACCATTACATGTACTATGGAACCTCCTAAGAATAAAACCAGTACAGAGGATATAACGAACGTTTAATGATGTTTCCAAATTATCTTTTCAGAAGTCAAAAAACCACTGAGGAAGTTACTAAATGATAATTCATTATTAGAGTGAAATGGGGCATTGAATGAGCATTTGAACAATTGAAAAATAAATTAATAAAAGCTCCTATATAAGCTTAATCTCTTCCTAATGAGCCCTTAACGTTGTCTATGGATGCTAGTCAGTATTGGATTGGTGCAGTATTGGTTCAAAATATATGCATATCAATTTGGGTGTGAGTAATTTCGGTAGTTGGTCTTTGATAGATGGGCGAATATAGAGACATTTTGATATTAAAAATTTATTTCCGCCCGTACCGACTTCAGAAACATTAGATTTAGTTGGAAACCTGTTAGAAAACTCAATAAACTAATGTAAATACAGTGGAACTTGGATAATTCGAACTTATATCATTCGAAATCGTTTTTAATTCGAGCATTTTGCTTGGCCCGTAGCATTTTGTATCAAAACAATATTAAAATATCGTGGTTAATTCGAATTATGTTTTGGTTAAATCGAAGATTTTATGACTAAGATAAACTACTTTCACAACACAATCTTTCCAAGTACCGGCCAGGCTACGTTACAATGCAATCATTGGTCGGGTTTATGCTTCGCGTTTCGTGACGCGTGTCTCAACTGAACACGCGCGTTTTGTAAATGCATTGTTTTATAAGTAGAGGTCTATTCACTGACGCGCGTTCGGGTTGCACTCGCGTTGTCATAATCAAGGCGTCATTTTTTAGGATGCGCGTCTCAAAGATCACGCATTCTGTCCTATTCCACCACTCAAATACGTCTATGTATGCACTCACGCGAGTTGGAACGCGAACGCAAGTATCAAGACGAGGATGGTTCCAAAATTCGCGCGTCTGTGAACGCTTCAACATTGCGTTGATATCGAGTGACTAATGCTTCATTGGAAAAAACGCGTGTTGAGATGCGCATACTGAAACGCGGTGCATTAACCCGGCATAACAAATTGAAAGTTCCATGTCCTTACCCTCCCCGTCCCTTGGATTCACCCCTCCTAACTATCTGCAAGCATATTTTGTTCACAGTTGGTGTGCCCTCGCTCATCCCTCTGCTGCCGTGACGAGTCAAGCGCAACAGTTCAGTGAAACCTTGCGAGCTGTCAAGTGGTACACAGTGATTTCCAAGCGTGAGACTGCATATCTTTTGCAGCACTTTTTTGATAGCGATAATCTCGTTGTCCAAGCCTAAGACTTTTAAACCTTGGCTGAAAAGGCAGCAGTGATTTAGCAAGTGGAAAAGGGATTGAAGAAGAAGTCATAAATCGCTAAGGATTTTAGAATTCCCCCTAACACATTTATCAACTTATTTAAAAAATAGTGAAAAAATTTGAGCATTGGAAGTGAGAGTGGTAAAGACCGGAAAATATCAAGAGCACCTGACCATCCAAGAAGTAGACAATTGTGTTTTAAAGAGGTTCAAACAAGTGCGGGACAAGGAAATTCCAGGTAGTGGTCCATTTGTAAGAGATAAAGCTAAAATGTTTGCCTCTGAATTGGGGAAAAATGTATTCAAAGCCAGGACAGGGTGGCTAGATGGTTTCAAACAGCGGATCAAGATTTCTTTTAAATCTTGTTTGTGGTGTGAGAGTGGTGTCGTGGATGAGACGGTGCTTTTTTATAAGTGCACCCCAGACAAAACCCTCACATTTAAAGATGAAAAATGTAATGGGGCCTAGCTTAGCAAAGAAAGAGACTGCTGGTTGGAGCGAATATGGATGGGTCGGAAAAGCTGCCCTTGTTGATGTTGGAAAATCGGCTAACCCCCGTTGTTTTAAGAAGGTGAAACCAAGGCCAAGAAAGTATGTATCCAGGTCGAGAGCTTCATAGATGAAAAGTAACCTGTTCGAAAAATAGCTCTTGAAAAACGATAAAATGTTAGGCAAACAACGCCGGCAGATTATTCTCATTATTAACAACGGCACAGCCTACAAACCATTCCGCCTATGGACAATGTAGAGATATTTTTTCCCAGCCAAAATTACATCATTTGTACAGCCTATGGACCAGGGGATAATAAAAAATATCAAAAATTTCTACTAAACATTTCTACAGGAAATTATTGGTCGAGAACATTCTTTCTGGAGATTTAAGCGGTCTAAACATTGAAACTTGGCATTCTTCAAGCTTCGCGAATGTGCAAACAAGCATGGGATCAATTGAAAGAAGAAACCATAAGAACTGATTTAAAAAAGCTGGTTTAGTCAAAAAATAACCTGAGGGAAAAAGTACCAACGAAGCTGAGATTGCCGCAGGACCTGCCATTGATGACTAGGAGGACGTTGTTCCTAATCCCACCATCTATGAATACTTCATCAACGTAGATGAAAATTTGGCAGTGTGTGGTGAGCTCACTGCCGCGGACATAATCACTGACAGATTCAACAGCACCAACCAAACTGACGACGACGCATCTGGTGAACACGATGATTCTCCTGTGGCCCAAGAAAGCAGCAAACTCATCAAATCACATCCAATAATTCCGGCGATTTTTAGCCATAATGACGTAAGTGATTCCATTTTCCAATCATTAAATTAACTTGAGTCATACGTTATTACAAAGAGACTTCAATCGAAGAAACAAGTACTTATGTCCGACTATTTTGAGGCATTTTAAATAGAGATTTTGTCGAAAATAACTTGTACTTTACAATACTGAACCATTAAACTTGTGTTGTCGTATAATTTTTATCATTTACATTTTTTTATTTTCAATAAGGCAATTAAACGAAACCAGTTATTTAATAATAATAAAAAAATATATACTTTTTATGTCACATGACGTGCCTATTTTTTCAAGCATATGTAAGAAACTTCTATAATTCGAATTTTTGGATAATTCGAATTAATGATCTTGTCCCTTCAAATTCGAATTATTCAAGATCAACTGTATGAGGGATGATCTTGTTCTCGCAAAAACAACAATTGCTCAAAATTAATTCACATTCAATGGCATTTTATGTAAACAAGACGAGGGTGTAGCAATAGATTCCCCACTCTCGCCACTTCTGGCGGAAATATTTCTTAATGATTTAAAAGAAAAACTATATACGTTGGAAGACAAAATCCTTTAATGAGTCCATTATTGGTACCAATATGTGGACGATATAATCTGCCTTTGGACAGGAATAAAATGACAGTTGAATCAGTACATCATAAATATAAATAATCTGCACAATAGTTTGCCATTCACGATGGAAAAGGTATGGAGGGAAGTCTCCTCAACATTACTACATATCTCAATTACACCACAGAGTCCCCTATTCTCTATCTATCGAAAACCTACCGCCAAGGACCACATTATTCCCCAAGACTCCTCTCGAAATTTCTCCCACTAATACACCGCATTCCATGCAATGACAGTGTCTCATTCACCTTCCCGTCATCGGAGAGATAATACCGAGCTCCAAACTAAATATTCCATCGCTGTAACAAATTGTTTCATGATACGACAAGTAGGCAAAATTTTAAAGGTCAAACATAAACAATCGCCATTAAAGAGATACTCTATTTGTGTTTCCGGAGACCAATGGAGGTCCCTCCCATTTGTGTGCTATCTCACCTATAATTTGGGAAACTTATTGCCAAAACATTCGAGGTCATCATATTATTCCCCTCTTACCTTGGGCAAAATTTTATACAGTGAGAAGGATAAGGTTGACAGGTATATGAAATCTGGTATGTACAAACTACAGTGTGAGGAATGTGTATGCAGTGTTATGTTGGCCAAAGTGGAAGAGGAGTTTCAACTCGTATTAAGGATGTACAGTGGCGTGCGGACTTTGTAGTATTTTATTCGTTAATGAACGTTGCAAGCATCATTACACAAGTTACTATTCTTTCCTCTAAAAGCTCGCCAACAAAATATAGTATCAGAAAGAGCTGTAAAAATTGATGATCATCCACTACTAATTAATATTTGAACAAAAGCAACAAATATTTCATCACTCTTTTACAAACGGTGTAGGGTTTAGCAGGTTTTTTCCTAACTCCGGAATCGTCGTAGGGTCATTAACGTTTTTTTTTTAATATTTGTTTTACAGTGCATGTTGGTTATAACTCACCCCTTGCCACATCCCCATGTAGTGGCTAGCAGGGTATTATGTGGATGTAGATCATGAAATGTCATATAGTTAGTGATTTCGGAATCAATTACCATAAATTAGCTATTCTATAATTTGTCATTGATATTAAACGCACTGTTCTGGAAAATGGTGATATATTGCTCGTTGATTCCCACAGCTCACAACTAGAGCCCGGAAAAGTACTCCTCAATTTAAAAACAAATTCGCATATAATAATAGGCATATTTGTGAGTATTTTGTAAAATCTTAAGCTTGTATTATAAGTAGAGCATTAGAAATTTGAATCTGTGGATTTGTGAGCTATTATTAGGTTTTTCAGAATGAAAAAGCGCATTGTAATTCATTTTATAATACATGTATATTTCGAATAACACTCTGGTTCATTACAACCGGGTTAGGCAAAACAACCATTTTTCCAATCACGATTACTTCCCTCTTTACCACCGCTGCAGATAAATCACTTAAAATTTTTCACATTCATTATTAGTTTCATTTCCTCGATAGGAACGCGTCATCAACTGGTGGGAGACGAGATACTTACTTCCCTATGTTTTCCATAGTGACGGATGTGCGACGGTCGCTCGAAATTTATCCCGAAATCCCGGGCGTTTTTCACGTTGGCGACTAGAACGGAGGCATTTTAGATAACCTTGTATGCATTTGAAACGTTCTATTTAACTCAATCGTTCTCCTTAATCTTTCCTTCGCATTCTTCCTCTTTCCTCCGTTTTCCTTCTAGGCTTCGCTCCTTCTATCGCACTCTGGCAAGTTTCTGCGACTCACGCGGTATCCACCTCTGCTCTTTCTCTCTCGTTTGAAAAAGTGAAGTTTATTGTTGATATTCTTTAGTAATCATGTGGAGATCGGCCACTAAATACTGCTTTTATCATATGGCAGGATTATTTGGCGGATGTAGTATAACCTACGATACTAAACAGAACATCTCCATGAATGAAATTTTCCATTATTAAACGTGAATGCCTTTCAACATAACATGAAGCAACGAAAAGTTCAATTCAATGCTAATCTGTATAACAACATTTGACACAAAATATGTTTTTGCACCACTAGCACTGGGCGAAGCCTTGTTCTTCATTGTTGTATTTAGTTTTCAGCATATCATCACGTAATATTACTTGATTCGCATTTAGGAAAACCTGTCTTTCTGTTGCGAGTCCAGAGGAAAACCACACATACAATAACATTCGCTTAACCCTGGGGCCAAAAGCTGTTAAGGGAATGGATTTTAATTATATCATTTCGATTGGTTAAATCGCGTTTCTTCTGGATAAGGTATGAATAATTTTGAATAGAATAAATTGTTATTTTGACTTACCTATAAAAGTAAACGTCACACGGCTAAAAAATGGGAGTGCACTTTGGTGGTATCACTTTTTTGTGCATGTTGATTGGCTGAAATCATCCACATATCGTTCATCAAAAAGAGAAAGATTGGTTTTACAAGCCCAAGTGTCAATGAATGAAAGGAACTTAATGTTTTTTACGAACGGGCTCAGCACTTGGTCCAAAAAAAGTTGATATGTACCTATCACTTAATAGATTCCCCAACTAAGAGAAAGTCACATAAAAAATCTTAGAACGATTAACAGTTTCTTCAAATTCATTTATTCACTCTTGAACCAATTGGCCCGGACACCCTTTGGAGACAAAACCGTTGGGAAGAAATATTGCAGGGTAAGTTGTACTCTGTATTGAGCTGTATTTGAATGTGTCATTTTACTTCATTGGCCGATACAAACGTCCTTACTTTTTTACCCGGGGTGAGAAAGCGTCAGCTTAATTTCCGCCCTATACTCACATCCCGTTGGGACCGTATAGAACTCAAATTCAGGGCAATATTGTGGAACAATTTCCGGCTTTATTTTTGTTAGAATGTTCATTTTTCTCCATTCTTGTGGTCACATATTCTCCACATGCCCTTAAATCGCAAAATCTATTAAAAGTCCACAACTTTACCAGAGCAGTGGTGGACACCGGGTGAATCACAGGACCTTGCCAAAGTGTGATATAAACATAGAAGGAAATTTGAGGAAAGGGAAAGAATGCAGAGGAAACTACCGCGTGGACAAGAGAGTTAAATAGAACGTTTCAAATGAATACTCTGCCATCTAATGTACCATCACTTTCAAAAGTCGCTCCACACGGTGAGCTCGGACATCTCCGTGTTCTGCTGAAATGAGATTCACATATTGCATACGCGTTCTATGACTTTTGGGGGCCAATTTTACTGCTACGACTATCACAACTTGAGTTTATTTTGTACTCGCTGAGAGACCTCGAGTGACCTTCTCCCTCCGACAACGAATTGCTAAAAAAACCCAACTTCCACTCCCATAAGAATTCGCCAGCCGTAGAACTCGTGAAGTATTTTCGGCTGGGACTTGTCGGTATTTCTTGTGCGAGGAAGAATACGACAAATTTCCCGTACTCTCCTCATGATAATGGTCGTCGTGGGAAAAATCATTAGTCATACGCTAAGGGGACAAATAGTAGCCTCGTTTGCATGCAGGGTAACTAGTAATTTATATAATATTAGTAAATACGTTTCCAAAATCCACTGTTGCAAAATCAGCTCGGAAACCTTTCGCGACAAAGAGAAAAGAAAGATAATTTTAAGAGATCAGAATTTTTATTTCGCACGTAATAGAAATAGCTCGGATAGCTGTTAAAATGAAATCGGGGAAAGGGCGGAAGACTTCCTCTGTGAAGATCAGCAGTATGGGTTAAGGAAAGAGAGCGGGACGCGAAATGCATTTCTGGTGATGAGTATTCTAACATTTATTGATTGTTAATAGCCGCTATGTCCCTATTTGCTTCTTAGACTAATGGAAGACTTTTGACAGAGTGAATTGGACGCGAATAATAAATGTTACTGTAGAAATAGGGAGTACACTGGAAGTTTAGGCGCGTAATTATAAAACATTACGGGGATGAAGCGGTATACGGGTAATGAATGACGAATCGGAATGGGTATATGTTGGAAGAGGATTCAGGCCGGGCCATTTCTTATTACCATTGATTTTCGATTGTTCGCTGACAATTTGGTAATAGATGTATGGAAAGGGATTAAATTATGAAGGAAAGTAGCAGGTAACTGTTAATTTTGGTAGATTTGCAGATGGCCAAGATTTAATTACCCAGTCAGCCACGGGACTCAATGTCTATTTCGCAGGATAAAAGGTGCGTCATATGTGGGATGTGAATTAATCATATAAAGCGCAGGCAATGAATATTATGAAGTAGTAATAGCCAAAAATGAAGGAAAATGAGGAAAATTCTGAGCTTGGGAAAAAGGTAACCTTTCCGGGAAGTATAACTACGTCATTCAGTAAATGATAAATTAATGTATGGAACCTGGTGTTACTGAGGATTTAAAGAATTGAGTTTGAATAGAAATTTCGCTGTTTTCAAGTAGGATGGAGAGAAAAATAAACGGAAAGTCGAAAGGAAAGGTAAGAGAGACTTAGCACAAATAAAACGTGGTGTTGCCTAAGGTGCTATAGATGGGATATGACTCAACGACGGGAAAGGGGATATTACGGCAAAGATCTATATTTGTGAAACTATCATTTTCATCACCACGTGTAGTTGTTACACGTGGTGATAATAATTATTTTAACACGCCATTATTTTCAGTTACAGATCGTAATCGTGACTGCATAGACCCAACCAAATGTTCCTTTACACGGGGACATCGTCTTAAAGCATTTTAAACATTTCGTACGTAGACTTCGAAAGTTACACTCGGTTCTTTCTCCGTAGTAATACCACTCATTCACAATGTTACCCCACACATTCTCAGTTGGGAAAAGGTCCGGGGAGTTAGCTGTCCAGGGTAACACGCAAATTCGAGAACTATCCTTAAAAAAAATTGCCTTATGATCGCTTTGTGGCGGTCGGTTCGCCGATCCTTTTTACTCGATTTATCAATAATACAATAGAGCCCACTTAGTTGTATTTTTGTGTATTAAGCCCGCCGAAACTCGTGAGAGTGATAAACACCTAACTGGGAAAAACACCTAACGCCATTCCCTTTTGCAATCTCCGCCTACCGTCGCCTACCACTTGGAGTCGGGGGAGTTGGCTGGGCAGCGATAGCAGGAGAAGGCCATACGAGGGTCTCCGTAGTTGAGTGGAAATGAGTCAAGTTGGCCCTTAGTAGTCGCTGAATGCATAGGCAATACTCGAAATTCGAATTCAGCGAAATGCGAAGTTGGCAGCACTCACCGCATGGACCGACTTTTGTAAGTGATAGTACCTCCATTCTGGTCACCAGCTCGAATAATGCCCGGGCAAGGCTAGCCGCCGGTAATACGTCACATACTTGGACGATGAGTCCGTCACCTTATCGTGTCTGAACTTCCCTCTGAATATACATAGGAAATGAGCCCTCAATTTCGCGCGCTTTAATTAATAGGGGGATTAGAGTAGCTGCATTACTAACATGCATGATTCTGATGCACGCTTTTGTCTTTTGGTGTACATCGACAATTTGAGATCCTTCGATTATTAACTCTAAGCCTTCATATTTATTTAATATATGAAAGAATTTCTGAACATAATTCGTATCCGAAAGATACGTCTTCACATCCATCATTGTCACCGAAATGACTTGGACGAAGGTGTAAAGATTCAATCTTTTTTATTTTTACTGACGGATAACCCGAAGCAAGCAGTACATGCCTATGGAAGCGAATCATCGCACTAAAGCTCTCGCGCGTATTGTATTTGATTTGCACCGTAAAATGCTGATGGGTGGTGAAAAGCTATATTTGAGGGCCTGAGAGCCAAAGTAATACAAGTGACATTAACATGAAAAACGAAATGAGTGCATATGTCCTATGTTGGTACCATCGGGTACCGTCAGGTAGCTACAGCAAAAGGAATACAAGTGTACGAACGTATGCTGCGTTCTTGCCGCCGAACACTTAAACTACTTAGCTTTTTAAAGATACAGGTGACACTGGACGATGTTTTTCACTTGTATTACTTTGACTCTCAGGCCCTCATTTGTTCCCTATTTCAGTGGTTTTTCACATAGTCGAGACACGGAATTAAAAAAAAAATATATACCTTTTCATGGACCTGTGGTAAGGGGCTGTGCATAATCTATGTAGAAAAAAATAGGCCACTTTTTGATACCCCCATCGTGAACACTCGTTAACTTCATCCGGACCCCCGTCCCCCCCCTCCCCCTGTTGTCCACGTAGACTTCTTTTTTCGAGGAAAAAGCCGCGTAACGAGTTATTAATGATATATAAATTGTTCTCGGGTTTCTAGTCGAGTAAGGGTTTTGGCTGCTGCCCAAACCCTTACTCGGCTAGAAACCCTTACTCTGCCTTAATCCTTGTTTTGTCCTCTTAAATGTCAACTACCAATGAGATATTGCTTGCTGCAGTACATTATGAACCTTGGTAGGGATCATCGGCGTAGTTCGCGTGAACTCCGTAGGAAATCGCACATGAGTAAGCGTGTATGCAGTTCTTGCAATTTTCTCCTCCATTTTATGGAAAAAAGTTAGCTTAGCAGGGTAAAACCCACGGATATTATCCCATTATGAAAGAAACCTATGGTGGATCGTGAAGAAGTACCGGATGGTATAAATTACTTTTTCCTCCGGAAGGAATTACATATTATTAACTCCGGAGCAGTTTATAATGTTCCCATTATACAGTTGTGATATTACCAAACAGTTGTCAGAAAATATACCAAACTGTTATTTGAGGATCACTAGGGCTCCATAGAGTACAAGAGGAGAAAAGCTGATGTAAAAACCCACTCGGTTGAACAAAAAAGGCCGAGTTATCATTCTCTTCCTGCTAATATGCATTTAGAATCAGGCCAGCTGGTGATTTACGGCAAAAAATGGTGATGTAAATGTGAAGTCGTGAAGGATTTTCTACTTTTTTAGAAAAGTACTGACATTTCAAAAACATTTACCAACACAGTAATGAAAGAATGTTCGATTTAACGAAATTGGTGAAAATTTGATGTTACAACCACACATGTCCGAATTTTAATAAAAGTCCAAAGAATTTTTTCCCCGCGCTCTATTCATGTGTACTACTCGTCATGCCTTCTTAGAGTTTATGAATCATATTCATGCTTTCCCCGCTCAAACTCCCAGTTCCATCTCCCAGTTCTATCTCCATTAACCACCCGCGGCACATTAACCTGTACTTCTCGTTGCTCATCCGGCATCCCCTTCCCCGAACCGCAGAGCAGCAGTAAACGGCGGGTGGAGCGAATACTGTGAGTGTCGTTTCCACATTTTTGACGAAAAAGGGTGCCCAAGCTATGAATACCAACTTTTAGTACCGTTCTAAACCGCACTTAGACCGGACTAAGACCGCATAACGCCATGTTTAACTCAAAATCTATGAATACGGCCGCATGGGTCTGGGTAAAGTAAGATGGAAGGATGACGGGGACTACTGGAGCGACGACTATAGAGAAATTTATTTATAATGGAGGGGATGAAAGTCAGCGCGGGGTTTCATTCGAAATTAATAGGAAACTTGATAGAAAAGTAGTGTATGCAGAACAGGTGAGTGATATGATTATAGTCGTGGAACTGACGGCAGATCGAACGAATTTATTTAAAATCCAGGTTTATATGCCTAAATCTAATCATAAAGAGGAGGAGGTAGATGAGGTATACGATCAGCTAGAGGAAATAATTGGTAGGATACCTGGGAGTAAGCACTTAGTAGTAAATGGAGCGCGGTAGTGGGCGAAGGAAGAGATGGGCGGGAGGTGGGCGATTACGGGCTAGGAATGAGAAACGACTGGGGCGAGAAAGCTGTGTAGTTTTTCCGTAGAAATAACCTAGTAATTACAAATACATGGTTCAGACATCATCCTCGACGCAGGTACACTTAGAAAAAGCCGGGATACACAGAAAGGTTCCAGATAGATAATATAATGGTTCGTCACAGATACAGGAATAGTGTTAAAAAACTCGCATACTTATCCAGGAGCTGATGCAGACACAGACCACAACTTATTAGTCATGAAATGTCGGGTAAAACTGAAAAAGGTAAGAATGGGAAGGAGGGTACGAAAGTGGAATACGGAGGCATTAACTGGGGAAATGAAGAAGAAGTATCGAGAGAAGGTTGATGAGATAATGGGTGAGGAACATGGAGTTAGATCAGTGGAAGATGAATGGGGAAGTTTGAAAAACGGAATTGTAGAAGCGGCGAATGCAACGGTAGGCGTAGTCAGTGCAACTAAAATTAGAAAACCGAAGCATGAAGGAGATGATAAGGGAGAAGAAGGAGAGAAGGAAATGAAAGAGCGTAAAGTCAGAGCTAGGTAAGAGAAAATACCGAGAATTAAATAACAGGCTTAGAAGAGCAACAAAGAAAGCAAAAGACGCGTGGTGGAGAGAACAGATCGACTCGTAAGAGAAATATCAAAAAGAGGGAAGATCAGATATATTATAGAGGAAATTAAAGGAACTGACGGGTGGTAATAAGGGAAGGGGAATTAAAACGATAACAGACAAGACGGGAAAGGTGATCGTAGAACCGAAAGAGATCTAGGAGAGGTGGAAGGAGTGAGATTTGCAAATGATCAAGCACTGGTTAGTCAGTCTGCCGAGGGGTTACAGTCAATGGTGAATGCATTAGAGGTGCAGTGCGAAAAGTATGGGATGAATATCAATCACAAGAAAACGAAAGCAATGAGATTATCTAGGATTAAGAAGGCGGGGCTGAATATAAGTGTGGGAGGGCAGAAGATAGAGCAGGTCGAGAAGTTTACCTATCTGGGTAGTATTTTTGAGGAGAATGGGTTTTGTGATAAGGTCAGCAGATGCAGAATTGCGCTAGCTAAAGAAGTATTTTCGAAGAGAAGGGAATTGATAAGAGGGGTCTGAGAAGAGACGCAAAATAGATGCTGGTGAAATCTTTAATATGGAGCGTGGCGCTATATTGGTGGGAAACTTGGTCATTGCGAAGGGAGGATGTGGGTAGACTTGAGGCGATTGAGATGTGGGTTTGGAGAATGATGGATAAGGTTAGCTGGATAGCGAGAAAGACGAACGAGGAGGTATTGTCGGAAAGAAGAGGAAACTTGTGGCAGAGGTTCGAAGAAGGCAGAAGAGATGGATGGAGGAGTTTTTGATAGGCGAGGGCATGTTGAAGAGAGTGATAGAGGGGAGAACACTGGGAAAGCGTGGAAGAGGAAGGAAGATGATAGAAATTCTGGACGAAATAAGAGGAGGTAGAAGATATGAAGAATTGAAGAGGGATCTAATAACGAGCCATCCTTAGGAGGGAAAGCGAAACAATGTCTATGAGGTTGGGATGCAGAATGGGGACTGTCCAAGAACCTACCAATCAGCTGGTAGAATACTTGAATGAAATTAATACTAAGGTTTTACATTTCTCATTAAGAAAAGGTGTTATGCTCTTTCAATGGTTGAACAAAGTGTGTTTATTTATGTGTTTGTGTAATAATAACCATTAATCCCTTCATCAAGGAGGTAATCTTTTCATGTTTTATGTAATAGCAGAGGTTTTTGAATTTTATTGTAATGAGAAAGAGAAATGTGCCCGGGGAGCAGGTTACAAGTAAGAGCATTAATCATTTACAAATCTCCAGGTCCCGATCATAATTCTACGCGCGCTTACAAAATACGGGCATTAAAAATTGCACTATACCTAGAGATATTTATTAAATAAACATGTTCACAGATCACTTAGTTCCGAACAAGTGGAGAGTAACTTACATCACACCTATTTCTCGTGTAATGTATTTGTTGCATATAATTGCAAGTTCAATCATGGGGCATTTACATATGGAAGAATTGTAGATGAGCAGACAGCACGGATTTCGAAGGGGTAGATCGAAGATCTTGCAAGACTACACTGGCTATCTTTGCTCACGATGCTTTGGCCTCGGGTGAAAATACGTTCAAGTTGACTCGATATTCCTTGATTTTAAGAAGGCATTCGACGAAGTGCCTCATAGTAAATTGCTTTCACGGAATATGCTGTCGTGTTTTGATTAAAACCACGCAGAGGAGAACGCATGACCACCTTTTTGTGTGAGCTTTGATCAATGTAATTTTCTCTATCCCCTAATTCGATCGTTATGTTACCATATTTTAAGGTAGTACTCATGTTAAATGAAAATACTTAGTACTTTTCGGCAAATATTTTATTGTACGACGTGTTTCACCTATTTACGGCTTCGTCAGGTACAGACAGTTTGTTAAAAGCCTGAAGCCTGCCACTGTCAAGATTTTAAGATGTTTAAACAAGGCATGTAAAATTTTCTTTCGTCCGCACTGATAAGCAAGAGATTCTTAACTTCGATTTCAGGCTTTTATTTTGTGTAAGTATTAGCTAAAAACGCCGGGAAGGGATGTTTATGTGTCCCTGCGCATAAATTCTAATGTTGGTTATTCAGTACTTTCATTTGAATACAATCTACTGATGCTTTTACCGTCGAAAAAAATGTACTTCGTTGATGGATATATGTTAAAGGTTGTTATGATAAATTCATAATTTTATGGAACATCTCCTTACAAATATATGGTGCTACGATAGGAAAATAGCATAGCCCTTTAACTAACTCGTCGCATTTCCCTCGTATTCTTGCAATTAATTCCAATTCACGCTTAGGTTTCCCGCACAGTTACCAGACTTATTTCCCTCAAGAGAGGTCCTGAGTCCACATCTAACTGTTGAACTACGGCACATTTCATCAATGTCTTTTGACTAATACAATACCATTCGTTGATAGATTTACTCTTGAGGCGCTGTTAACCCCGTTCTTTACCCAAGAGCCTGTTCTTGTTAAAGTGGGGAAGGAGGAATAGTACGGTGGAAATTGATGGGAGTTTCAAAAAGCTATCTAAAGATAGATGACACGCACATTGCCGTTCCAAGTAGAAACGTTTGAAAACGGTGCTATTTGCTTACTGTCGTTCGAAAAACCGACTGCCACCGCAGCGATAGCAATCCTCCATAAGTGACGAAAGTGAAACCCTTCCCAAAGATGCGAATAGAAATAATATTTGATACATATTTAGCGGAGCAGATGTGGAGGATCAAGTATGGGTTGATGGAGGAGCTCTTCAAGGATTTTGCGAAGGCCATGGGTACTTTGTTCTCGAGCAATCAGCACTTTTTGCCCCACGATATTTTAGTTTCGGGTGAACATATCGTTTCAATTGATGCAATTTTTCTTGACTTTAAAAAGGCATTTGATAAAGTTTCCCACAGTAAACTATTCATGAAACTAAAATACTGCGGGTTAGACGACGACGTAATTTCCTGGATTAGAGAGAATTCTTAATCAATCGCGTGCAAAGGGTTGTATTAGACAGCGATATCTCTATTGAGGTAAAAGTCACATTAGGTGTTCCACGGGGGATTGCCGAAATCCCACTTCTGTTCCTTTTGTACATAAACGATATCGGTTAAATAGTTGACAATAAGCTTAGATAATTTGCAGACGACGCAGTGGTGTATAAAGAAATCCGTAGCCTTAATGATAAGGTAGCGCTAACTAAGGATCTCGTGGCAATACAGGAGGGGTGCGATGCGTGGCATCTAGAATTAAACCTGAAAAAATGCCTTGTTATGAATTTTTGGTAACGACAAAACGCTCCTTGCAACAGCTATTGTATAAACAACAGCATATTAGAGAAAGTAGAATCAGTTAAATACCTCTGAGTTAAAACTAACTAATGATCTCTCGTGGAATAAATATATTCGAGAAATTACTGGTCTAGCTAATCTTAAATTGGGATTTGTAAAAAGAGTACTTGGAAAGTGCGACGATAAAGTTAGGGAAATCAGCTACTTCTCCCTCATTAGACCCCACTTGGAATATGCTGCCAGTATTTGGGATCCTTATGAGATAGGTTTGGAAATTGAGTTAGAACATGGGCAGCGAAGAACGGCAAGATACGTTAAATGCCGTTGTGATAATCTCGTTATTGTCACTGACCATTTGCAGCAACTGTGATGGGAAACGCTTTCAGACCGTCGATTAAAATTTAGACTCAATCTATTATGAAAGTTCGTAACCGGTCTATTTTCTGACGACGTTATTCATATTTTACAATATCCTACATAGTACGGTAGATCAGACCATGAGAATAAAACTAGAGAACTAGACTGCAGAACGGACAGATTTAAAATGTCATTTGTCCCGCGAAAAATAAGGGGCCATAACAGATGCCAATGTCACTTTTATCTAGGTTTGTCGATAGGTAGTGTAGCTCTTAGTAGTAGTAGTACTACCTAATACGAAAATCCTTATCTGTTACCTAGTACTAACAGCACGCCGCGCATGTTTTCTACATAAGTATTGCGTCTCTGTTCATTTGCGTAGTTGCAAAATACATATATATTAACGGTACCTCTCCATTTTGAGCATATCTGTAGTGTAGTGCATGCTTGTGAGGCTTCACCTCGTGACAAGCATTAGCAATTTATGCTAATGCATAATTCAACGTAGTTACACGTTACACTAACTTTAGGGTATGGTGTAATGCATGTTGGTGACAACTCAACCCTCTGCCACACACCCCTGACGTGGCTTGCAGGGTATTTTGTAGATGTTGATGCAATTGGAAGCGGTTATTGACGACGCTGCTCCCTGCAGTGGACTAGGACCAATATTTTTCAGCTAAAAAGATAAACTTCAGTCAAATATGAAGCCAACAAAATTCAATAGAAAGAAACTTTATTTATTCAGCCATCCGATAAAAATATCCCGGCACTCTATCTCGAGTGAAAGTACTTTTAAAAAGCTAAAAATGAAACCAATGTACAAAATCCAATTCGTAGCTTAAACCACCAAAGGGCACCTCTTTTTGGGACTTTTGAGGCCCTGAGGTGTTTTTTGATAGCATAAAAACCTTCTCCTGGAAAATATATATACATGTACCAACTTTCATGGTGATCGGTGAGACGGTGACGAAGTCTGTTAATCTCGGACAAACAAACAAAAACACAAACACCCATTTATATATATATGCATAAATAAAACAGTGATACACTAAACAAACACAGAAGCACGCAACTTCATACTTCTACCGCCGATGATGATGGCTTGACCATCGAAACGTCCAAGTTTTCTTTTGTGAGTGTCCTTTTTGCGTGTTTCTGAGTTTGTTTAGTGTATCAATGTTTTATTTATGCATCTGCATCGTCGCCGAGAGCGATTTACTACTAAGACATTATATATATATATATATATATATATATATATATACATACAAAATGCCAAGAGGGTGGCCGATAAAAAATATACACACGGAAAAAAGAACACTTACACATAAAAACTTCCGATATTTCGGTGAAGATCAGCTCCACCTTTCTCAAGGTTTAAAGTAGGAATGAAGAAAAGGAGAGAGATTGAGGTATGGGAGGGGAAAGAGGGGGAGACGAAGGTGTAAGAGGGGAAGGAGGGGAAAGAGGGAGAGAGGAAGGTGTAAGAGGGGAAGGAGGGGAAAGACGAAGAGCGGGGAGAGGGCGTGGAGGAAGCAGGGAGAGATGAGATGAGGGGGAGGGAGAAACTAGTGTGATTTATTGAGTCCGGGGGGCGAGAAAGCCTGGTGGATTAAAATACAAGAAGATTCAAGATCTTTGAGCTGAAGGGGAGAGGAAGAAGGGGGAAGGGAAGCAAGTAGACCGACTTTAAAAGTGTTATTGAAAGTGGAGTTGTGGGAGGAGACGTGAATAGCGACAGGGAGAGAAACAGAGAGGGAGGGGCAATCGTTACAAGACGAGCGGTGCCCATTCATTCTAATATTGAGAGGAGTGGCTGATAAGCCAATATAGAAAGAAGGGCAGTATTGGCAGAGGAGGATGTAGACAATGTTAGGCGTGGTGCAGGAGGGTGAGAGGACAGAAGGGAGGGGAAAAGCGAGGAACTTGTCCGGCAAGGGCTGGGTGATGAGGATGGGGCAAGTTTTACATCGCGGGCGGTTGCAAGGGGTGGGAAGGGATTTGGTGGGTTTGAGTGATTTGGACAGGGGTTTGGTAATATTGAAAATGGCGGATAGATTGGGGGGGCGTCTGAAGCTGAGAGATGGACATTGGGGGAATATTTTAGAAGTGGTTAAGTTGTCCGACAGGATAGGGTAGAGGTTTTTAATAATACGCCTAATAGAGTCCACACCTGGGAAGTAGGTGGTACAGAGGGAGATATTGTGTTGGGAAATGCTATTAGTAGGAGGCAGTTTGGGGGAGTGTGGTTTTTTGAGGATTTTTTTATTGAGAAGTTGCTCTGGATAGCCTCTGCGAAGAAGAGATTGATGGAGGTTAGTAAGGAATTTATCAAGGGAGTCAGGGTTGTTGCAAATTCGGTGGCCACGAATAGAAAGGGAGTAGGGGAGGGAACGTTTAGTATGGGAGGGGTGGCAGCTGTTATAATGGAGGTATTGTTGTTGGTTGGTGGGCTTGATATGCACGGAAGTGCTAAATTTGCGGTCAGAGAGGGAGACGTTTACGTCCAGAAAGACGACGTTAGAGGCAGAGATGTTAGAAGTAAAGGAGAGGGGAGAGGAGGCGTTGAGGGAGGAAATAAAAGAGTTGAGAGAATGAATACCATGTGGCCATAAAAGGAAGATGTCGTCAATGTAACGAAGCCAGAGAAGAGGTTTTAGTGAGCATGAAGATAGAAAAGATTGTTCAAAAAGTCCAAGGAAAAGGTTGGCGTAGGAAGGACTGAAGCGACTACCCATAGCGCATCCTTTAATTTGAAGAAAGAATTTGTTATTGAAAGAGAAAGCGTTGTGGGTTAGGATGAAATTGGAAAGATCAAGAAGGAACTCAGAGCTGGGAATATGAGGAGTAGGGCGTTTAGTGATGAAATGGCGGATGGCAGAAAGTCCTTCAGAATGAGGAATGTTGGTATATAGGGAAGTGACATCAATAGTGGCCATTAAGATATCACAGTTAGAGGGGAGTGGAGTAGAATGGAGGCGTTCAAGAAAATGATAAGTGTCTTTGATATAGGAGGGCAGGGAGTGGACAATGGGTTGTAGGTAGTAGTCAACAAATGCGGACATGCGTTCGGTGGGTGAGTTATAAGAGGAGACAATGGGGCGGCCAGGGTTGTCAGGTTTGTGGATTTTGGGTAGAATATAGAAGTTTGGGGTGCGTGGGTGTGACGAAGAAAGAAGGGTGATATCTTGTTTAGACAGGCCTTCATCAGGGCCTTTGATTTGAAGGAAGGAGATTATTTCATCCAAAAATTCAGGATTAGGGTCATGGGACAAAGGCTGATATGAGGAAGTGTCAGAAAGTTGCCGGTTGGCTTCATCGAGGTAGTCAGAAGAGTTGAGGATGACTACTGTGGAGCCTTTGTCAGAAGGAGTGATGGCAATATCTGGATTTAGAGTAAGTTTTCTGAGGGCCGAGATTTCAGAAGGAGATAGATTGGGTTTTGGTTTAAGGGAGTTGAAAAAAGATGGCTCAGAGAGTTTTGATAGAAGGTTGGTGAAGATTTCAAGGGGGTGATTGGAAAGAAGTGGTTTTGGTTCATGTGAAGAAGGAGGTTTGAATTTGGAGAGAGCGGTGTGGGGGGGGGAGGTGGGAGACCAATCCAACCTATCCTCGTCGGAAATCAAAGCCTTAAAAGACCTTTCTCACAATCCCAACATAGTCATCACACCTTCTGACAAAGGCTCTACTGTGGTAGTACTTAACTCTTCAGACTACATCAACGAAGCCCTCAGACAACTCTCGGACCCCTCTTCCTACGCTCCCGTTTCTCACGACCCAAACCCAAAATTCCACGAGGAGATTATCTCTTTCCTTAAAGACAAAGGTCCCAAGGAAGGTCTCACTAGCAACGATATTTCTCTACTTTCTCCCGCTCATCCCCGCACTCCCCATTTCTATATCCTTCCGAAGATACACAAGCCCAACAACCCTGGCCGGCCAATAGTTTCCTCTTGCCACTCCCCTACTGAACGCATCTCCGCTTTCGTCGACCATTACCTTCAGCCTCTAGTCCATTCCCTGCCTTCCTACATCAAAGATACCTACCATTTCCTGGATCGCCTCCTCTCCACCCCCCTCCCCAATGATTCCGACATCATCATGGCCACCATTGATGTCACCTCCCTCTATACCTCCATCCCCCACGCCGAAGGCTTATCCGCCGTTAAGCGTTTTCTTGATACTCGCCCTACTCCTCATAACCCTAGCTCCGATTTCCTTATTGACCTGTCCCACTTCATCTTGACTCATAACTCCTTCTCCTTTAATGACCGCTTCTACCTTCAAACCAAAGGCTGCGCCATGGGCAGTAGATTCAGCCCTTCCTATGCCAACCTTTTCCTCGGCCGTGTCGAAGAGTCCTTCCTATCCTCACAACCCCTGAAACCCTTACTCTGGCTTCGATACATCGACGACATTTTCCTTCTCTGGCCCCATGACGTCGATTCTTTTAATTCATTTATTTCCGCTGTCAACGATTTCTCTTCTGTCTCCTTCACCTCTCATTTCTCTTCTTCCCATGTCACCTTCCTTGATGTAGATATCACTCTCTCCAACCACCATTTCAACACCTCAGTCCACATCAAACCCACCAATAAGCAGCAATATCTTCACTATAACAGCTGCCATCCCTCCCATACTAAAAGATCCCTCCCCTACTCTCTTTCTACACGAGGTTTTCGCATATGTAATAACCCCGATTCCCTTGATAAATTCCTTTCCTCTTTGCACGAATCCCTTCTCCGACGAGGATATCCTGAGATTCTTCTCAATAAACGAATTCTCAAAAAACCCTTTCCTCCTAAACCAACCCAAAATAAGGAGAATTACAACCTCTCCCTCTGTTCCACCTACTTCCCAGGCGTCCATGCCCTCAAAAAAATCATTAAAAACCTTTTCCTACTCCTCTCTGATAATCTCACCACCAAAAACACATTCCCCAAATGTCCCTCTCTCACCTTCAGGCGTCCCCCTAACCTCTCCAGCATCCTAAAAACCACCAAACCGCTGACTAAACCCTATATTAGCTCTAAAACCCCACCCAACCCCTGCCATCGCGCGAGATGCAAAACGTGCCCTATTCTTATTACCGACCCCCTCCCCGCTAAATTCCTCTCCCACCCACTTCCTTCCGTCCCCTCTCGGTCATGCACTTCCCACAACATTGTGTACATCCTCCTTTGCAACCTTTGCGATTCCTATTACATTGGTCTCACCACTAACGCCTTAAGTGTTAGATTGACCGGCCACCGAGCCAGTTGTAAGCCGTCCTCGCCCAATGCCTCCTTCCCCGTCCCGGTCCATGCTTCCTCCCACAATGTCAGTTTTGACAAATGTTTCCGAGCAGGCATATTGTCTTCCCTCCCTCCCTCTGCCTCTCCCCTTCAATTACGTACATTAGAATTGGCTTGTATCTGGCTTTATTCTGCCTATAATCCCCCCGGATTAAATCGGGCTCACTGACCCCTACCTCCTTCTCCTCTCCCCTTTCTCCTCCTTTTATCCCCTCCCGCCCCTCCCCTTTCCTCCCTCCCACATCCCTTCCTTCTCCGACCCTCTCCCGCCTCTTCCCCTCTTCTCCCCCGCCTCGCCCCGCTCTCCTCTTCTGACCCCCTCCCGCCCCCCCTCTTCTCCCCTTTCTTACCCCTTTCTCCTCCCTCTCCTCCTACCTCACTCTACCCCTTGTCCCATGCCTATCCATCATTCTGTATCCTTCCTTCTGTGAGAAAGGCAGCTTTTCGGCTGTCAAAATATCAGAACGTATAGTGTGTGAGTGTTCTTCTTTTTGTGTTTCTATATTTATTTCCGCCCCACCTGTGGCAAAGTTTATTTTTATTTAAATTATCGCGTGTGTGATTTTCCACGAACTCGTATATATATATATATAGTTATATATATATATACACACACACATAGATTTAAGAAAATATGATCATGTTAGCCGTCACTTTCTTGAACTTGGTTGGCTCACAGCCTCTCTCAGGAGAAAGTATTTACTGGGTGTGATTTTATTTGGTACCTATGTACCTAAATAAGCGAACAACCTGTTTATTGGATGTTTCTTAGAAGACCACCTACTGAGTGTACAACAAAAATTAGGAGTCAGAATCAGGTGAATCACGCTCCCTTCTTCATGAGTAAGGTGTATGAACATTCATTTGTAGTTTGTGCCATTAAGTTGTGGAATAATATGCCAAATTATTCGATCAAAAATAATAGTTTGCCTTTGTTCAGAATGAGCTATTATAACTACTTGTTAAAAGATGCCTAATGTAAATTGTTTCTTTTATAAATATCATTGTAATACATTGTAAAATGTCTTTATCCTAATGATTAAAGCATAATTGTGTATGCTTATATTTTATGGAATTTAATAATTAGTTTTGTTTTTTGTGCCTACTGTGTTTTCTTTTCATTTATTGTAAGCTTATATATTTGTTCTTTGGTAACTTGACACAGAACATTAACAAATGTTATTATTATTATCTACTGACCTTCCTACAATTTCTTCCCCGCCTTCTACTAAGGAAAATGCACCTCCCGTCAGAAAAATCGTACGAATAATCACCACCATGCTACCAAAACTCCACCTTTACTTGATCCCGTTCACAAGCATACTGCCCCTCACTAGTAAACCTTTAACAATTGCTTAAATACGTTATTCAAAAAACAAATTTATTTTTAAATATTGTCTATAATATACACATATTAATGTATGTAGTTATGTAAAATTTCATCATTTTATGACGTCCTGAAATGAGTTAAATTAAGGTTGAAAGCTTAAAAGACACGAATGAGCCATTGTGAGCTGAATAAAAGCATTTAAAAATAAGAGCACGTATACGAAGCCTCCAGCACACACATTAATTACTGATGCAACGATTTTACATTTTTGAACTGTAGCAAAATATATTGCATGGATACACAGACCGTTGAGAATTTCATAAACACCAATAAGGGAAAAATTAAGGCCGAGTATTCACCTGGGATGAGTTACTGATGGGAGTCCGATCATTCTCTTGCAATCGGGAGTTGAGATTTATTCAATAATCACTCCGAATTTCCCTCAAGGTAATGAATAGTGATCGGTCATTACTTAATTAATTTTTGAAATTAATCTGGGCATATGGGCAATCTGGGCAATGAAAGGAAACATTCCAAGCCTGTAAACGTTAACTCTAAGCCTATTATTTGTGCCACGAAAATATCACAACCTTTCTGTGACAGAAGTCAAGTGCACTGAATTTGGCATAGAGCTTTTAAGTACTCTGACAACGAGGCACACAATGTTTTTCACAGTATGACATTGCTTTTACGAGAATGTATTCAAACTGAATTTATTAATTGATTGCCTTGCAATTGTATACATTAATTTATCAAACCAATCTATTTATTGCTAAAGGATTGACAGATTTAAACAGTTTAGAGTCCCTGATATCTCCTCAGCAGCTCATTTTTCGTCAGTGCGCGTGAAAGTGTAGGTTTTGCGCTGTGCAGTGAAACAATCTCGTCCAAAGGAGCATAAAAATAGCTACCTAATTAAAATTACGTCGTGCGTTTGTTACCTTGGATTTCACAAAAATTACTCTAGCTAGCATCCCCCATTGCGTGGCTGATAGATTCCATAGTCAGACAGGTCAGTGGAGTTTTACGACATCTCCAGAATATATTGCCACCATAGGGAACATAGCTTCTAGAAATTAGAGGTTCGTTCAGGAACGGAGAGCTGAGTGATGGATATACTTGCAGTGAATGAATCTTTTTGTTTTGTATTAACTTCCTAAACACAGTCGCAGTGCATTTAACAGACCAATACAAACAATGTATGGCGAATTACAGACTATAGAGCAAAATTAACATTGAAACATGCCTTCGGTGTAACGCCGCTCGAAGCTGATTTCTAAATACGCAAAGCGAAGTCATACCTATTTCATCCAACACATATCATTACTGAAAATTATACTTTACGATATTACCTAAAAAGGATAAAACCCTAATTAGGATAAAATTTATTCAAAACTATGGCAAATGAAGCTACAAAAAGTGGATTGTAATTTATCAGAAATGAATGCGGTCATTTTTGAATGAGGTTTCCTTCAGTGGAGATATAACTTAATTGATTTCTCGCTCTCAGAGAAGACATGCACTCCATTTAAAAATGCCTGCGATGAAAAACTGCTCATGTATAAAAGATAAGATTTTCAAATAAGAACATGAAAAATTTCCTCGTTATTTAGAATAGATTCGTACGAAATAGAAGTTGTGGTTTAAACTTAAAGTTGGCGTTCATTTTGCAGCGAAAATTAATGGGAATGAGCCAAGATTTGATAAAGTTAGGAAGAAAAGTGCACTAGATAATTTGGGATAGTCATTTTCAGTATATTACCTATAGTAACAGAAATCTAAAACAAAATGTTCGTTCATCAGAGAACAACTTTAATATTTTGTAATATCGCCATTATTTTCAGTTGCAGATCGTAATCGTGACTGCATAGACACCACCAAATGTACTATTACACGGGGACGTTGGCTTAAAGAATTCCAAACATCGTTCCAAGTTTTACTCGGTTCTTTCTCCGTCGTAATGCCACTCATTCACAATGTTACCCTACGTTACCATTCACAATGTTACGCATTCTCAATAGGAGAAAGGTCCGGGGAGTTAGCTGTCCTGGGTAAAACGCAAAGTCGAGAATTATCCTCAAAAAATTGCTTTGTGGTGGTCGGTTCGCCGATCTATTTCCTCGATTTATCAAGAATACAATTAAGCCCGCTACTCGTAAGAGTGAAAAACACCTAACGCCTTTCCCTTTTGCATTCTCCGCCTACCACTTGGAGTCGGGTGAGTTGGCTAGTCAGCGATAGCGGGAGAAGTTCATACGAGGGTCTCCATAGTTGAGTGGAAATGAGTCAAGTTGGCCCTTAGTAGTCGCTGAATACATAGGCAATACCCGAAGTTCGAATTCAGCGAAATGCGAAGTTGGCCGCGCTCACCGCGTGGACCGACTTTTGAAAGTGATAGTACAGTCCAGGGCTATGAAGGTGGGCTCGATGAAGAAACGTCTCTCCGTGACCAAAGTGGCGAAAAATTCCATCGCAATCATCTCTGGTGATGGTTAAGTGGGGTAAAAAGTGAGGACATGACAAGCCACACTTGATCTGACCGCACTGTACTACACAACAAGAATGGCCTTGGTAATTAATTCCTGTTTGACGGGCCGGTCGGTGGCATACCAAATCTTCATATAGGAAAGAGGGATTGTTATTTTGGAGAGGCAACCGACAACAGGTCATTTGCGACATAAATGGTGGAATTTCTGCGAATCACGTCGAATGTAATGACACAGGTGGCACTGTTAATTAAAACACAGCGAAAGCAAGCAACACAAAGGTAAAGAACGGCAGACGACCAAAACAACTATCGGGACATTTTCATCCACAGTTGATTTCACTGCCAGAAAATCACATATGCAAAGAGTACTAGCAAGCGCCTTTTTCATAAAGTGAAGATCGCACAGCAACTATAACGGCCAACGTGAATTTTCAACAGCTACTAGGTTCCATTGGCAGTGAGTAGCAAACCATTACCACATCAAATATGAAGTAGCTCAGCGAGTATGACAGCGATAATCCGTGTTAGCAAACTTGCTGGTTCTTTATCACACACTATACTGGACAGCTGCCATGCAAGCCAGAATTTAGGCTGGAACAAGTATCGTGTGATACGGCTTGAGCCGCCCCGACACCTCGCCACCTCCACCCACTCCCGTCTCCGCCCGCGGGCCTTGACTACCAAGTCCAATTGAGCGCGAGTAAAATATGAAACGGACATCATTTTCCACCGTCTTAACTGCTGACGACGGTGGATTCAAAATCGGTTATATTTGGAAAAAAGTAAGTAAACAGATATCTGAAATATGGTTATCACCAAATCTTTAACTTAGTTTCTATAGAAAATTTCCCCATGAACTATCAAAAATTGTTTTCTACAATTTAAAAATATTTAAGTTACGAAGGCAACAGTATACAGCTTCATAACTTGGCGTTGGGAAAATACGTAAATAGTACAATTGAGCGCTAATTTCAGAAAGTGGTTATCGCACAGCGACTGTTGACGGCCTTTGCAGTTATGACTCGCATAGAGTGACTCACGAGTATCGTGAGATACGGATTGAGCCGCCCCGAAACCTTGCCCCCTCCACTCCCGTCTCCGCCCTTGCCTTGAATACGAAACCCAATTGAACGCGAGCAAAATTGATGCAAATTATGGGTTCTCATTGAAGGAATGTCTGAATGCTCCAGGTTGTTCACAGACCCTTTGGTTGCTGGAAATATAAACGTATTCATTTGGGTGTTAATTATGCCCCAGAATTATTCCATATTGTGTCACAGATTTTGGAAAATGTAAAGAGGGTATTAACATTCCAGGATAATGTTTTATGCGGAGTCTTTGAAAAAATTTAAAACAAACTGTGACCCAAGGTACTGCAAAGCACAAAGGAAAATCAGATCAAATGTAATAAAAATTAATGTCAATGTAATTCACTATAAGTGAGATATCTTGGTCAAAAATTTTGTTCCATAAGTGTTGATAGTGAAAAAATAAAAACCATTACATGTACTATGGAACCTCCTAAGAATAAAACCAGTACAGAGGATATAACGAACGTTTAATGATGTTTCCAAATTATCTTTTCAGAAGTCACAAAACCACTGAGGAAGTTACTAAAAGATAATTCATTATTAGAGTGAAATAGGGCATTGACTGAGCATTTGACCAATTGAAAAATAAATTAATAAAAGCTCCGATATAAGCTTAATCTCATCCTAATGAGCCCTTAACGTTGTCTATGGATGCTAGTCAGTATTGGATTGGTGCAGTATTGGTTCAAAATAATATGTCTATAGCAAATGCCTCATGAGTACCTACTAAAGTCTAAACAAGGTATGTTCAAATCAAGAAAGAAATGCTATGCATATTAATTATTTGGGTGGGAGTAATTTAGGTAGTTGGTCTATGATAGATGGGCGAATATAGAGACATTTTGATATTAAAAATTTATTTCCGCCCGTACCTACTTCAGAAACATTAGATTTAGTTGGAAACCTATTAGAAAACTCAAGAAACTAATGTAAATACAGTGGAACTTGGATAATTAGAGCTTATATCATTCGAAATCGTTTTTAATTAGAGCATTTTGCTTGGCCCGTAGCATTTTGTATCAAAACAATATTAAAATGTCGTGGTTAATTCGAATTATGTTTCGGTTAATTCGAAGTTTTTATGACTAAGATAAACTACTTTCACAACACAATCTTTCCAAATACCGGCCAGGCTACGTTAGAATGCAATCATTGGTCGGGTTTATGCTCCGCGTTTCGTGACGCGTGTCTCAACTGAACACGCGCGTTTTGTAAATGCATTGTTTTATAAGTAGAGGTTTATTCACTGACGCGCGTTCGGGTTGCACTCGCGTTGTCATAATCAAGGCGTCATTTTTCGGGATGCGCGTCTCAAAGATCACGCATTCTGTCCTATTCCATCACTCAAATACGTCTATTTATGCACTAACGCGAGTTGGATCGCGAACGCGAGCATCAAGTCGAGGATGGTTCCAAAATTCGCGCGTCTGAGAACGCTTCAACATCGCGTTGATATCGAGTGACTAATGCTTCATTGGAAAAAACGCGTGTTGAGATGCGCATACTGAAACGCGGTGCATTAACCCGGCATAACAAATGGAAAGTTCCTTGACCTCCCGCGTCCCTTGGATTCACCCCTCCTAACTAACTGCAAGCATATTTTGTTCACAGTTGGTGTGCCCTCGCTCATCCCTCTGCTGCCGTGACAAGTGAGTGAAGCGCAACAGTTCAGTGAGACCTTGCGAGCTGTCAAGTGGTACACAGTGATTTCCTTGCGTGAGACTGCATTGCTTTTGCTGCACTTTTTTGATAGCGATAATCTCGTTGTCCAAGCCTAAGACTTTTAAACCTTGGTTGAAAAGGCAGCAGTGATTTAGGAAGTGGAAAAGGGATTGAAGAAGAAGTCATAAATCGCTAAGGATTTTAGAATTCCCCCGTACACATTATCAACTTATTAAAAAAATTATGAAAAAATTTGAGCATTGGAAGTGAGAGTGGTAAAGACCGGAAAATATCAAGAGCACCTGACCATCCAAGAAGTAGACAATTGTGTTTTAAAGAGGTTCAAAACAAGTGCGGGACAAGGAATATCCAGGTAGTGGTCCTTTTGTAAGAGATAAAGCTAAAATGTTTGCCTCTGAATTGGGGAAAAAGGTATTCAAAGCCAGGACAGGGTGGCTAGATGGTTTCAAACAGCGGATCAAGATTTCTTTTAAATCTTGTTTGTGGAGAGAGTGGTGTCGTGGATCAACTTAAGGCCGAACAGTGGAAATAGACTTGAAAGAAATTATCTAGGATAGGGAGCCCAAAAATATGTTCAATGTGATGAGACGGTGCTTTTTTATAAGTGCATCCAGACAAAACCCTCACATTTAAAGATGAAAAATGTAATGGGGCCTAGCTTAGCAAAGAGAGAGACTGCTGGTTGGAGCGAATATCGATGGGTCGGAAAAGCTGCCCTTGTTGATGTAGGAAAATCGGCTAACCCCCGTTGTTTTAAGAAGGTCAAACCAAGGCCAAGAAAGTATGTATCCAGCTCGAGAGCTTCATGGATGAAAATTGGCCTGTTCGAAAAATAACTCTTGAAAAACGATAAAATGTTAGGCAAACAACACCGGCAGATTATTCTCTTTATTAACAACGGCACAGCCTACAAACCATTCCGCCTATGGACAATGTAGAGGTATTTTTTTCCCAGCCAAAAAGACATCATTTGTACAGCCTATGGACCAGGGGATAATAAAAAATATCAAAAATTTCTACTAAACATTTCTACAGGTATTTATTGGTCGAGAACATTCTTTCTGGAGATTTTAGCGGTCTAAACATTGAAACTTGACATTTTTCAAGCTTCGCGTATGTGCAAACAAGCATGGGATCAAGTGAAAGAAGAAACCATAAGAACTGATTTAAAAAAGCTGGTTTAGTCAACAAATAATCTGAGGGAAAAAGTACCAACGAAGCTAAGATTGCCGCAGCACCTGCCATTGATGGCTAGGAGGACGTTGTTCCTAATCCCACTATATCCTATGAATTATTCATCAACGTAGATGAAAATTTGGCAATGTGTGGTGAGCTATCTGCCGCGGACATAATCATTGACAGATTCAACAGCACCAACCAAACTGACGACGACGCATCTGGTGAAGACGTTGGTTCTCCTGTGGCCCAAGAAAGAGCTATCCCGAGAGCAGCAAATTCATCAAATCACACCCAATAATTCCGGCGATTTTTTAAAGCCATAAAGATGTAAATGATTCCTTTTTCCAGTCATTAAATTAACTTGAGTCATACGTTATTACAAAGAGACTTCAATGGAAGAAACAAGTATGTCCGACTTTTTTGAAACATTTTAAATAGAGATTATGTCGAAAATAACTTGTACTTTACAATACTGAAACATTAAACTTGTGTTGTCGTATAATTTTTATCATTTACATTTTTTTCAATGAGGCAATTAAACGAAACCAGTTATTTACTAATTAAAAAAAAATATCTACTTGTTCTGTCACATGACGTGCGTATGTTTTTTTAACCATATGTAAGAAACTTCCATAATTCGAATTTTTGGACAATTCGAATTAATGATCTATTTGAATCATTCAAGATCCACTGTATCAGGGATGATCTTATTCTCGCAAAAAAAACCATTGCTCAAAATAAATTCACTTTCAATGGCATTTTATGTAAACAAGACGAGGGTACGGCAATAGGTTCCCTACTCTCGCCACTTCTGGCGGAAATATTTCTTAATGATTTAGAAGAAAAACTATATACGTTGGAAGACAAACTCCTTTAATGTGTAAATTATTGGTACCGTGGTTCTGATGATCAGTTACCTGATCAGTTGGAATAGTTCCTCATAAATTTAAATAATCTGCACAATAGTTTGTAATTCACGATGGAAAAGGGCATGGAGGGAAGTCTCCTCAGCATTACTACATATCTCAATTACAGCACAGAGACCACCTATTCTCAATCTATCAAAACCTACCGCCAAGGATCACATTACTCCCCATTGACTCCTCTCGAAATTTCTCCCACTAACACGCCGCATTCCATGCAATGACAGTGTCTCATTCACCATCCCGTCATCGGAGAGATAATACCGAGCTTCAAACTAATTATTCCATCGTAATAACAAATTCTTTCATGATACGACAAGTAGGCAAAATTGTAAGGGCAAAACATAAACAATGGCCATTAAAGAGATACTCTATTTGTGTTTCCGGAGACCAATGGAGGTCCCTCCCATTTGTGGGCTATCTCACCTATAATTTGGGAAACTTATTGCCAAAACATTCGAGGTCATCATATTATTCCCCTCTTACCTTGGGCAAAATTTTATACAGTGAGAAGGATAAGGTTGACAGGTATATGAAATCTGGTATGTACAAACTGCAGTGTGATGAATGAGTATGCAGTGTTATGTTGGCCAAAGTGGAAGGAGTGTCAACTCTTATTAAGGATGTACAGTGGCGTGCGGACTTACTTCTTGTAGTATTTTATTCGTTAATGAACGTTGCGAGCATCATTACACAAGTTACTATTCTTTCCTCTAAAAGCTCGCTAGCAAAATATAGTTTCAGAAAGAGCTTTAAAAATTGATGTTCGACCACTACTAATTAATATTTGAACAAAAGCAACAAATATTTCATCACTCTTTTACAAACGGCGTAGGGTTTAGCAGGTTTTTTCTTAACTCCGGAATCGCCGTAGGGTCATTAACGTTTTTTTTTTAAATAATTGTTTTGCAGTGCATGTTGGTTATAACTCACCCCTTGCCACATCCCCATGTAGTGGCTAGCAGGGTATTATGTGGATGTAGATCATGAAATGTCATATAGTTAGTGATTGCGGAATCAATAACCATAAATCAGCTATTCTATAAATTGTCATTGATATTCAACCTACTGTTCTTTAAAATTGTGATATATTGCTCATTGATTCCCACAGCTCATAACTAGAGCCCGGAAAAGTACTCCTCAATTTAAAAACAAATTCGCATATAATAATAGGCATATTCGTGAGTATTTTGCAAAATACTCTTTGCTTACTTTGCTTTTATTATACGTAAAACATTAGAAATTTGGTTTTGTGGATTTGTGAGCTATTATTAGGATTTTCAGGATGAAAAAGTGCCTTGTTATTAATTTTATATTCCATGTACATTTCGAATAAGACTCGGGTTCATTACAACCGGGTAAGGCAAAACAACCATTTTTCCAATCACGATTACTTCCCTTTTTACCACTCCTGCAGATAAATCACTTAAAATTTTTCACATTCATTATTAGCTTCATTTCCTCGATAGGAACGTGTCATCAAGTGGTGGGATACGAGATACTTACTTCGCTATGTTTTCCATAGTGACGGATGTGCGACGGTCGCACGAAATTTTCCCTATGGGGGAAAAGTTTCCCAATAAACGGAGCGCTGCCACCATCTATACGAGGGAGAATCTGCTTCCTTTCACACAGTACGATGCTCTTGGGTCACGGCCACGACGAGGGAAGAACAAACGTTTTAAGGCGATGGACTCATCGTCCAAGTATGTGACGTATTACCGGCGGCTTGCATGTCCCGGGCGTTATTCACGTTGGCGACTAGAACGGTGGCATTTTAGATAACCTTGTATGCATTTGAAACGTTCTATTTAACTCAATCGTTCTCCTTAATCTTTCCTTCGCATTCTTCCTCTTTCCTCCCTTTCCCTTCTGGGCTTCGCTCCTTCTATCGACTCTGGCAAGTTTCTGCGATTCACGCGGTAACCACCTCTTCCCTTCTCTCTCGTTTGAAAAAGTGAAGTATATAGTTGATATTCTTAAGTAATCATGTAGAGAGCTGTCACTAAATACTGCTTTGATCATATGGAAGGATCATTCGGCGGATGTAGTATAACCTACGGTACTTAACAGAGCATCTCCATGAATAAAATTTTCCATTGTGAAACGTGAATACTAACGTATGTCCAATGAACCTTTCAATCATTGCGTCAGCTTTTCGATGACTTCCGCCCTATACTCACATCCCGTTGGGACCGTATAGATCTCAAATTCATGGCAATATTGTGGAACAATTTCCGGCTTTATTTTTGTTAGAATGTTCTTTGTTCTCCATTCTTGTGTTACATATTCTCCAAATGCTCTTAAATCGCAAAATCTAAGAAAAGTCCACAACTTTACCAGAGCAGGGGTGGACACCGGGTGAATCACAGGACCTTGCCAAAGTGTGATATAAGCTTAGAAGGAAATTTGAAGAAAGGGAAAGAATGCTGAGGAAACTACCGCGTGGACAAGAGAGTTAAATAGAACGTTTCAAATGCATACTCGGCTATCTAATGTACCATCACTTTCAAGAGTCACTCCACACGGTGAACCCGACCATCTCCGTGTTCTGCAGAAATCGAGATTCACGTATTGCATACGCGTCTATGACTTTTGGGGGCCAATTTTACTGCTACGACTATCACAACTTGAGTTTATTTTTTACTCGCTGAGAGACCTCGCGTGACCTTCTCCCTCCGACAACGAACAGCCAAAAAAACCAAACCCCCACAACCATAAGAATTCGCCAGCCGAAGAACCCATGAAATGTTTTCGGCTGGGACTTGTCGGTATTTCTTGTGCGAGGAAGAAGGCGATAATTTCCCGTACTCTCCTCATGACATGGGTCGTCGTGGCAAAAATCATTAGTCATGCGCTAAGGGGACAAATAGTAGCCTCGTTTGCGTGCAGGAAAACTAGTAATTTATAAAATATTAGTAAATAAGTTTCCAAAATCTACTGTTGAAAAATCAGCTCAGAAACCTTTCCCGACAGTGAGAAAAGAAAGATAATGAAAAGAGATCAGAATTTTTATTTCGCATATAATAGAAATATGCTCGGATAGCTGTTAAAATGAAATCGGGGAAAGGGCGGAAGACTTCCTCGGTGATGACCAGCAGTATGGGTTAAGGAAAGAGAGCGGGACGCGAAATGCATTTCTGGTGATGAGTATTCTAACATTTATTTATAGATAATAGCCACTATGTCCCTATTTGCTTCTTAGACTGCTGGAAGACTTTAGACCGAGTACATTGGACGAGAATAATAAATATTACTGCAGAAATACGGAGTACACTGGAAGTTTAGGTGCATAATTATAAAGCATCACGTGGATGAAGCGGTATACGGCTAATGAATGACGAATCGGAATGGGTATATGTTGGAAGAGGATTCAGGCCGGGCCATTTCTTATTACCATTGATTTTCGATTGTTCGCTGACAATTTGGTAATAAATGTATGGAAAGGGATAATATTGCGAATGAAAGTAGCAGGTAACTGTTAATTTTGGTAGATTTGCAGATGGCCAAGATTTATTTACCCAGTCAGCCACGGGACTAGATGTCTATTTCGCAGGTGAAAAGGTGCGTGATATGTGGAACGTGAATTAATCATATACAGCGCAGGTAATGAAGTTTATAAAGTAGTAATAGTCCAAAATGAAGGAAAATGAGGAAAATTCTGAGCTAGGGAAACGGGTTACCTTTCCGGGAAGTATAACTAATTCAGTAAAGGATAAATTAATGTATGGAGATTGGTGCTACAGAGGATCAAAAGAATTGTGTTTGAATAGAAATTTCGCTGTTTTCGAGTAGGATGGAGAGAAAAATAAACGAAAAGTCGAAAGGAAATATAAGAGAGATTTAGCACAAATAAAATGTGGTGTTGCCTAATGTGCTATAGATGGGATATGACTCAACGACGGGAAAGGGGATATTACGGCAAAGATCTATATTAGTGAACCTATCATTATCATCACCACGTGTAGTTGTTACACGTGGTGATGATAAATGAGCAACTCCCTCTCCTTAATTGCGAAGTAAAATTAAAAGGATATTGCACAGTAAATTAAAACGACACCTTTGAGTAAAGTTTAAGAACAAAACAACAGATATAGCCTCCAAACTTATATTCTTAATTAGTGTATCGGAACGACAATTTGGAGGTTTTGGAAAGCCTCCAGCACACACATTAATTACTGATGCAACGATTTTACATTTTTGAACTGTAGCAAAATATATTGCATGGATACACAGACCGTTGAGAATTTCATAAACACCAATAAGGGAAAAATAAACGCCGAGTATTCACCTGGGATGAGTTACTGATGGGAGTCCGATCATTCTCTTGCAATCGGGAGTTGAGATTTATTCAATAATCACTCCGAATTTCCCTCAAGGTAATGACTAGTGATCGGTCACTACTTAGATAATTATTGAAAATAATCTGGGCATAATGAAAGGAGACAATCCAAGCCTGGAAACGTTAACTCTAAACCTATTATTTGTGCCACGAAAATATCACAACTTTTTTATGACTGAAGTCAAGTACACTGCATTTGGCATTGAGCTTTTACGAGAATGTATTGAAACTGAATTTACTGATTATTGGTAGTAATAATGATTTATTAAACCAAACTATTTACGCTACAGGATTGACAGTTTTAAACAGTTTAGAGTCCCTAATATCTCCTCAGCAGTTCTTTTGGCGTCAGTGCGCGTGAAAGTGTAGGTTGTGCGCTGTCCAATCTCGTCCAAAGTAGTATAAAAATAGCTACCTAATTAAAATGACGTCGTGCGTTTGATACCTAGGATTTCACAAACATTTCATTAGCTAGCATCCCCCATTGCGTGACTGATAGATTCCATAGTCAGAGAGTTCAGTGGAGTTTGACTATATCTCCAGAATATATTGTCACCATGGTGAACATAGCTTCTAGAAATCAGAGGTACGTTCAGGAACGGAGAGCTGAGTGATGGGTAGACTTGTAGTGAATGAATATTTTTGTTGTATTAACTTCCTAAACACAGTATTAGTGCATTTAACAGGCCAATAAAAACAATGTAAGACGAATTACGGACTAATCGAGAAAAATTAAAATTGATACCTGCCTTTGGTGTAACGCCGCTCGAAGCTGATTTCTAAATACTCAAAACGATGCCATACCTATCTCATCCAACACATATCATTACTGAAAATTATACTTCACAATATTAACTAAAAAAGGATAACACCCTCATTAGGATAAAATTAATGCAAAACTATGGCGAATGAAGCTACACAAAGTGGGGAACGTGAGCTCTACGGCCTCTTAATGTTACAAGGTATAAAATTTTCCAATGGCCGTAATAAATTGGCACCACTCATCAAAAATACGCCACAATTGCTGTATTGGTTTGCGGGAAAAAATGGGGGGCTGGTTGGTCACTGGCGTGGATTCTCCCCCAATTTTTTCCCGCAAACCAACACAGCAATTGTGGCGTATTTTTGACGAGTGGTGCCAATTTATTACGGCCATTGGAGAATTTTATACCTTGTAACTACACAAAGTGGATTGTAATTTATCACAAATGAATGCGATCATTTAAGAATGAGTTTTCCTTCAGTGGAGATATAACTTAATTGATTTCTCGCTCTCAGAAATGACATGCACTCCATTTAAAAATGTACGCGATGAAAAACTGCTCAAATATAACAGATACGATTTTCAAATAAGCAACATTAAAAATTTTCTCGTTCTTTAGAATAGATTCGAATGAAATAGAAGTTGTGGTTTAAACCTCAAGTTAGCATGGCGTTCATTTTGCAGAGAAAATTAATGGGAATGAGTCAAGATTTGATAAGGATAGGATTAAAAGTTTGGTTAAGATACGTCGACGATACATTCATAATATGGCCAAATGGTAAGGAGATATTCGAGAAGTTCTTAATACATCTCAACAGTCAGCATCCATCGATTCAATTTACGATGGAAATTGAAAAAGTTGATCGCCTATCATTCCTAGATGTTCTTGTTGAGAGAAAAAAAGGTGGAAAATTTGGGTATAGTGTGTATCGGAAAAAGACTCATACTGATCGATACCTCAATACATGTTCCCACCACCACCCACAGCAAAACGCATCAGTTATCAAGACCCGATTTGGCGCACTCGCAGAGTTTCGGATGCTGATTCCATCTCTGAAGAAATAAAACATTTAAGGGAGACACTGAAGGATAATGGTTATAGCTATAAATTAATTGAAAGTGTTAGAAATCAGAAGTCTAAGGAGAAAGAGACATCTAAGCCTTTGGGATATGTTATGCTACCTTACATCGCGGGAACAACAGATCGCATAGGTAAAATCATGAAGAAGCATAACATCATTAAAGGATTTAACACCACCTCCAAAGCAAATGATCATCTTAGAGGAGCTAAAGGTCCATTATCTCCCACCATGTTCGAAGGCATATACGATATTTTCTGTAGTTGCGGAAAATCGTAAGTAGGCCAGACAAAGAGAGCCATAGGATGCAGACTAAAGGAACACGAACAGGCTCTTCGGAAGAAAGATTGGTATCACTCTGACGTGGCTGAGCACACACTTTTATAAGGTAACAGTATTGACATCAAAAGGGCGTAAGTTTTATGTAAAGAAATTAGCTACTAGCCACGGATCACCAGGGAAGCCATTGAAATAGAAAAAAGACCTAACAACTTAAACAGAGAAGATGGCTACAAACTTCCTTATACGTGGAAAAGGCTTTTGAAAAACTAAAGTATCAATTAATCATGCTGTACATAATAACCGCTTAAGTTTGTTTATCTATTTTTCATTGTTAATTTAGAATGACTGACGAAGCCGGCAGAACAGCACGGCGAAACTGTTACTAAAAAAGTTTAGTTTAATCGCAGAAATCCAGAAGAAACTTACCAAAATTAAAATGAACTGCGAAAATCTAAAAAAAAGAAACAACTTTAATATTTTGTAATATCGCCATTATTTTCGGTTACAGATCGTAATCTGACTCTGACGTAATCTAATCGTGACTGCATAGAACGTAATCTAAACGTAATCTAATCGTGACTGCATAGAACCAACTAAATGTTCTATTACACGGGGACATCGGCTTAAAAAATTTCAAACATCCCGTACGTAGACTTCGAAAGTTTTACACGTTTCTTTCTCCGTAGTAATGCCACTCATTCGCAATGTTACCACACACATTCTCAATTGGGAAAAGGTCCGGGGAGTTAGCTGTCCAGGGTAAAACGCAAATTCGAGGATTACCCTAAAAAAATTGCATTATGATCGCTTTGAGGCGGTCGGTTCGCCGATCCATTTCCTCGATTTATCAATAATACAATTAAGCCCGCTTAGTTGTACTGTTGTTTATGAAGCCCGACGAAACTCGTAAGAGTGATAAACACCTATCTAGGAAAAACACCTAACGCCATTCCCTTTTGCAATCTCCACCTACCGTCGCCTACCACTTGGAGTCGGGGGAGTTGGCTGGGCAGCGATAGCAGGACAAGGCCATACGAGGGTCTCCGTAGTTGAGTGGAAATTAGTCAAGTTGGCTCTTAGTAGTCGCTGAATGCATAGGCAATACCTGAAATTCGAATTCAGCGAAATGCGAAGTTGGCCGCACTCACCGCGTGGACCGACTTTTGAAAGTGATAGTACCTCCGTTCTTGTCACCAGCTCGAATAATGCCCGGGCAAGGCTAGCCGCCGGTAATACTTCACATACTTGGACGATGAGTCCGTCACCTTATCGTGTCTGAACTTCCCTCTGAATATACATAGGAAATGAGCCCTCAAATTCGCCCGCTTTAATTAATAGGGGGATTAGAGTAGTTGCTTTACTAACATGCATGATTCTGATGCACGCTTTTGTCTTTTGGTGTACATCGACAAATTGAGATACTTCGATTATTAACTCTAAGCCTTCATATTTATTTAATATATGAAAGAATTTCTAATAGATCATCCTTCGTATCCGGAAGTTTCGTCTTCACATCCATCATTGTCACCAAAATGACTTGGACGAAGGTGTAAAGATTCAATCTTTTTATTTTTACTGACGGATAACCCGAAGCAAGCAGTGCATGCCTATGGAAGCGAATCATCGCCCTAAAGCTCTCGCGCGTATTGTTTTTTATTTGATTTGCACCGTAAAATACTGATGGGTGGTGAAAAACTATATACATGGGCCTGAGAGCCAAAGTAATACAAGTGACATCAACACGAAAAACGAAATGAGTGCATATGTTCTTAGTTGGTACCGTCGGGTACCGTCAGGTAACTACAGGAAAAGGAATACAAGTTTACGAACGTATGGTGCTGTGATCTAGCCGCCGAAAACTTTAGCTACTTTGCTTTTTGTCATTTCTTATCGGAGTAAAAAGATACAGGTGACACTGGACGATGTTTGTCACTTGTATTACTTTGACTCTCAGGCCCTCATTTGTTCCCTATTTCAGTGGTTTTTCACATAGTCGAGACACGGAATTAAAAAAAATATACACCTTTTCATGGACCTGTGGCAAGGGACTGTCCATAACCCACGTGAAAAACAAGGCCACTTTTTGATTCCCCCATCCCCTATCGTGAACACTCGTTAACCTCATCCGGACCCCCGCCCCCCCCCCCCCTGTTGTCCACGTATACGTCTTACGTAAGTCTATAGACTTCTTTATTCGCGGAAAAAGCCGTGAAACAAGTTATTAATGATATATAAATTGTCCTCCGGTTTCTAGACGAGTAAGGATTTTGGCTGCTGCCCAAACCCTTACGCGGCTAGATACCCGAGAACAATTTATATATAAAATTCCCTGAGAAAGATCAAAATCTTATATGTATTGGGTTATTATTTGATTGTTGTGGACTATCTGTAATTTAAGGCTGATTTTAAGGAAACCTCCTACCAAACACCCTCGCAACCGTACGCAACACTGATTGTGAGTGTGCCTTGACAATATCACTCCTGCCATGTCGCGTCGACCATTGTCTACGTATACATCCCTACAACCCCCTCCCCCACCACCAACTTGGACCTTCGTTGACAACCCTCCTCCCCCTGGCCTGGTTTGGTGGATTATGGAAAACCCCTAAGTAAGTTTTCCAATGAGAATTTTCAGATGGTGCTACCTTCCTTATATGCCTATTTTTCCACCTATGATGTGACGCGATCAGCCATGCATAGAAACCAGTTCTATAGATAATTAAGACGGCGCGAAAAAACAACATCCACAGGAACAACAACGGCCAATCAGAAACGGCCTGACGCACGGCCAGAAGATATATAAACCCGGACAAATTTTGACCCAGCACTAAACGCCCTGAGGACGATGGCAGAGTTAGCCATTTAAACGTCGGCTCTGGCTGAACATCTCACCTGGTGGGAATCCCGTGAAGAATTTATTCACAAACACTTCGTAATTTTAAATTCTAAGTCTGTGGTTTAAACACGTGGCACTGGAGGTTTTTGTCAACTCAACAACTGCCCCGTATCTTAAAGCCCTAAGATTATTAAAAGACAAAAATATTCCTATATTTCTATTTATGAGGCCTTAATTTTCAACTTTTTTCTTGGATAGGAACTGCCCTCTTACCTCGTAGGGGCATTTCTGGTGGGGGGCCAAAATTATACTTCGCTAACGCTTGAAAAATGCCTAGGACCGGCCCTGACTGGAATTGATAGAGTGCTTTGAACGAGAAAAGCTTTCCGTGAAGCAGATACAAGAGAGGTTTAAAAGGGGAAAAACGCAAGTTTACGAAGCATTTAAGAAGAAGGATGAAATTAAGAAACAGTTTGAAAGAGGTAGGTACTAAAAAACGTATTGCTACTTATCCCAATCAACAATAGTTTGCAAACCAACACACCATAAAATAATTGTTGTTTGTGTCTATTATTTTAGGCCTAAGTTTACATTCAAAGAGGAAAACTCCTCTCAGTGAATATGAAGAATTAAACAAATTAGTTTGGGAATGGTTTGTGCAAGCAAGATAGAGGAATATTCCTTTGTCAGGTCCGATGGTGCCAGAAAAGGCAAAGGAGTTTACAGTCTCTTTAGGAAAATTAGATTTCAAGGCCTCGAATGATTGGCTGGAGAAATTCAGAGCAAGACACAATGTTGTTTGGAGGAGTGTTGTTGGCAAGTCGGACGACGTGGATATGGAAACTGTACAGGCCTGGAAAGGCATGGTTCAAGAAAAAATTAAAGACTATCAACCATGTGATGTATACAATGGGGATGAAACAGGACTGTTTTTTTAGGGCACTTCTATCTAAAACATTGTGCGTTAAAGGAGAAAACTGCAAGGGTTTGTATGAACTTTCGAGTTCTGTTTCCTGAAATTAGTGCATTAGTGGAGAACATTATTTTACATTTACACTTATTCTTTATTCTGTAGGAGGGAAGCACTCAAAAGAGCGATTGACCATTCTCATTTGAGGAAATATGGGAGGGGAGCTCCTAAAGACTCTTGTCATCGAAAAATCAGCTCGACTGCGATGTTTCAAACATGTTGACATTGAGAAATTACCGGTCCCATGGAGACATAAGAAAAAAAGCATGGAACACGGCTTTAATCATGGGAGAGTGGCTGAAAAGTTTCAATGCTGAAATGAAGAGGAAAAACAGGAATGTCATACTTTTCCTCGATAATGCAACCTGCCACCCTAAAATTCACCTTACGAATGTGGAGCTAGCCTGGTTCCCGGCAAACACAACTAGCATCAATCAGCCAATGGATAAGGGGGTAATTAGATAACTGAAAGCACAATATAGACAGTACATGATGCGATCGTTATAAGCTGCTGCAGATACTGCAAATACCGTGTCGGAGGTGATAAAAAAAATATCAGCGCTGGATGCCATAAATTGGATTAATTTGGCAGTGAAAGATATTAAAACATCAATGGTAAAAAATGTTTCGCTAAAGCTGGATTTCTGCCACTACTACTCCCCTAGGTAGGCAAGGAAAACAAATTCTATCCAATCATATCACCAATGAAAATGCATTTTTATGCACTTAAAGGAATGTAGATATAGACAGGACCTTTTCTATTTCAGAACCAATGGACGATCTAAGCGAATTACAGCAGGCAATAGGAAATAACATGGATGCTGAGAGATTGGTGGACTTTGATAACGATCTTATGTCAGGCAATGAAGATGGCTTGTTGACGGACAGTATGAAAGAAGACCAAGCCTGTGAATCCGACGAAGAAGTAAATATAACGGTAATATGTGAAGAAAACAAATATTCCTATAGAGAAATGTTGGTTTCTCTAAAAGAATTAGCAGTCTTACCAAAGGTAACACTGATTTATATAATATCTAGAAAATATGCAAGTCAGGTTTCACTGTGCATAAATGCTATTATACACTGCAGCCTATTTGCAGGTCAAGAAATATTTCAAGAAGCACCAAAATAATCATATATGTACAAGGCAGTGCTAAGACCTGTTGTCCTCTATGCCTCTCTTCTCTTGGACTACAACCTAGTCGTGGTTGAAGGGCTTGCGTGCTCCGATGACCCCTAGAGCTGCACTGGCGGGAGGATTGCTCCTGGTAGGGTCACCCATGCCAGATTGGTCGAAGGTTAGGAGACAGACGAATGGTAGTCCGCGCAGCGTCTGTACCTCAGTGAGGCGGCTGCAAAAGGCGTCTGACCCCAGTGGGGCGGCCTCTTAAGTGATGGTGTCACGTAAAAAACACTATTGAGTAAGGCCACGGAAGACTATCTCAATTAAAACAAAAACCTTGAAATTATGGACAGTTCTCAATTGATAATGAATCCTGGCAACTACGGGACTCGGCCAAGAGGGCCGGGTGTCGTGCCCGGCAGCGGTGGGAGCAAGGCCCCTGCGGTCGTCATCACACGAAATCCTTGCTCAGACGTAGCAGTAGCAGAGGAAAAGAAGATAAAGAAGAGGAACTAAACTATCAGAATAGGCACGTGGAATGTTAGGAATATGCTGAGGGCGGGGAAGCTAGAGAATATAAAGCAAGAAATGGAGAGGGTGGGTGTAGACATCATGGGTCTGGGTGAAATAAGATGGAAGGATGTAGGGGATTACTGGAGCGGCGACTATAGAGTAATTTATAGTGGAGGGAATGAAAGTCAGCGCGGGTTTGCATTCGTAATGAATAGGAAACTCGGTAGAAAAGTAGTGTATGCAGAACAGGTGAGTGATAGGATAATAGTCATGGAACTAAAAGCAGAACCAACGAATTTAGTTATAATCCAGGTTTATATGCCTACCTCTAATCATAAAGAGGAGGAGGTAGATGGGGTGTACGATCAGCTAGAGGAAATAATTGGTAGGATACCAGGAAGTAAGCACCTGGTAGTAATGGGGGATTGGAACGCGGTGGTGGGTGAAGGAAGAGATGGGCGGGAGGTGGGCGATTACGGGCTAGGAAGGAGAAACGACCGGGGCGAGAAACCTGTGGAGTTTTGCCGCAGAAATAACCTAGTAATTACGAATACATGGTTCAGACATCATCCTCGACGTAGGTACACTTGGAAGAAGCCGGGAGACACAGATAGGTTCCAGATAGATTATATAATGGTACGTCACAGATACAGGAATAGTGTTAAAAACTCGCATACTTATCCAGGAGCTGATACGGACAAAGACCACAACTTATTAGTCATGAAATGTCGGGTAAAACTGAAAAAGATGAGAATGGGAAGGAGGGTACGAAAGTGGAATACGGAGGCATTAACTGGGGAAATGAAGAAGAAGTATCGGGAGAAGGTGGATGAGAGAATGGGTGAGGACCATGGAGTTATATCAGTCGAAGATGAATGGGGAAGTTTGAGAAACGGAATTATAGAAGCGGCGAAAGCAACGGTAGGTGTAGTGAGTGCAACTAAAATTAGAAAACCGTGGATCACGAAGGAGATGATCAGGGAGATGGAGGAGAGAAGGAAATGGAAGAGCGTAAACTCAGAGCTAGGTAAGAGAAAATACCGAGAATTTAATAACAGGCTTAGAAGAGAAACAAAGAAAGCAAGAGAGGCATGGTGGAGAGAACAAATCGAGGCGTTAGAGAAATACCAAAAAGAGGGAAGAGCAGATGCATTATATCGGAAAGTAAAGGAACTGATGGGTGGTAACAATGGAAGGGGAATTACAACGATAACAGACAAGACGGGAAAGATGATCGTAGAACCGAGAGAGATCCAGGAGAGGTGGAAGGAGTATGTTGAAGAGCTCTATAGTAAACAAACAAGGCCCAATAGGTTAGATATAGAAAGGGAAGACGACATCGACAGCGATGGCATCGGACCAAGTATCCTAGATAGCGAAATCGAAAGAGCTCTAAGAGACATGAAAAGGAATAAAGCGGTAGGAATACATGACATACCTGCAGAGTTTTTAAAGAGCATGGGGAAGAACGGAAGAGGAAAACTTTTTGCGCTTATTCGTAGTATTTATGAGGATGGAGTGTGGCCGGAAGACTTCGCGAAGACTGTACTTATTCCTATACCGAAAAAGAGTAAGGCAAAAACTTGCGAAGACAATAAGCTTAATATCCCACGCGGCCAAAGTAGTTCTGAGGATTCTAAACAGAAGGCTAGAGAAGAAGGCAAATGAATACCTGGGTGACGACCAGTTCGGGTTTAGGAGAGGGACGGGAACGCGAGACGCTATAGCGGTGATGAGGACACTAGTAGAAAGAAACCTAGAGTATGGGCAGGATGTTTTTGCATGCTTCGTAGATTTCGAGAAGGCGTTTGATCGGGTGGAATGGACGAAATTAATGGGAGTGTTGAAGAAATTAGGAGTCGATTGGAGGGATAGGACGATAGGACGGGGAGTGCGGCAAGGGTGCCCACTATCGCCGTTGCTTTTTAACGTGTATTCAGAGGAATGGTAAGGGAGGCATGGGGGGAGGAGGAAGTAGGAATAAAGGTAGGAGGGGAGCTGATAAAATCAGTGAGATTTGCAGATGATCAAGCATTAGTTAGTCAGTCGGCCAAGGGGTTACAGTCAATGGTGAATGCATTAGAGGTGCAGTGCGAAAAGTATGGGATGAAGATCAATCACAAGAAAACGAAAGTAATGAGATTTTCTAGAAGTAAGAAGGCGGGGCTGAATATAAGGGTGGGAGGGCAGAAGATAGAGCAGGTCGAGCAGTTTACGTATCTGGGTAGTATTTTGGAGGAGAATGGGTTTAGTGGTAAGGACATCAGATGCAGAATTGCGCTCGCTAAAGAAGCATTTTCGAAGAGAAGGGAATTGATGAGGGGGGGTCTGAGAAGAGACGTAAAGAAGAGGCTGGTGAAAACTTTAATATGGAGCGTGGCGCTATATGGGTCGGAAACGTGGTCATTGCGAAGGGAGGATGTGCGTAGACTTGAGGCGTTTGAGATGTGGGTTTGGAGAAGGATGGAGAAGGTTAGCTGGATGGCGAGAAAGACGAACGAGGAGGTATTGGATATGTTCAGAGAGGAGAGGAAGCTTGTGGCAGAGGTTCGGAGAAGGCAGAAGAGATGGATGGAGGAGGTTTTGAGATGAGAGGGCATGCTGAAGAGAGTGATAGAGGGGAGAACACTGGGGAAACGTGGGAGAGGAAGGAAGAGGATAGGAATTCTGGACGAAATAAGAGGAGGTAGAAGATATGAAGAATTGAAGAGGGATCTAATAACTTAGGAGGGAAAGCGAGACAATTTCTATTAGGTTGGGATACAAAATGGGGACTGTCCAAGAACCAACCAATCAGCTGGTAGAATACTTGAATGAATGAATGCCTCTGAAACATGGACATTCAGTAACACAAGAAGAAATAATCTGAAGATGGGAAAGAAAGATTTTCAGAAGAATAAATTTTGGTGCTGTGATAGATGCAGGAATATGGAGAATAAGAACGAATTTTGAAGTCTTTGAACTATATGGAGAAACAGACATCATATCAGTTATTAAGCAAGGAAGACTTCATTGGGCTGGTCATGTACAACCCATGGAGGAAAGCATGGCAGTCAAAAAGGTTTTCAATGGTACTCCAAGAGGGAGGAGAAGCAGAGGAAGACCACAAAAGGGGTGGCTTGATAATGTAGAAACCGACTTGAGAAGACTGGGGGTCAGGAGGTGGAGGCGAGTTGCGGAAGATAGAGATGAACCGAATACTATGTGTTTAGTTTCTATGTAAATCTACGAATAGGTGTTTTAAGAATTCAACAGTTGTAAAGATTTTGAATACTGAAATACATCAAATGAAAGAGGGGAGCAGAAAGTTACCGTCAATTTAAATGAACATATGTAATATAATGAAGTATCGAAGTGGAACGATGATTATATTGTAGAAGAATCTGGTATTTTTGCATTGTATGCTCAAATTTCAGAAACCTTTCTCGATGATGTACCAGAAAAATTGGAGGAAATATCTCAGAGAGAAGTGCTGTTAATGAGGAGCTTAAAGCTCTTCAGAATAACCAAACCTGGACTTTAATGGACCTATGGAAAAAAGTCTTAGATAAAAAGTGGGTTTATCGAATCAAACATGATGAAAATGGTAATGTAAACAAATATAAAGCAAGATTGGTGGTTAAAGGTTGTAGCCAAAGGAAAGGTTTTCATTATACTAATACCTATGCTCCAGTTACCCAACTGTGAGAACTCTATTGGCTGTTATTAATCCCAAAGGTTTACTCTCAGAACAGATGGATGTTAAGAATGCATTTTTGCATGGTTATATGTTTGAAGAAATTTATATGAATCTCCCATACGGATAGTGTGAAAATTCAAAGCTTGTAAGCAAGCTAAATAAATAATTCAATGTAGGAATGGTTCGAAGTACGCACCTTGGGAATGGAATGTATGCTTTGAATATCATGTTAAACTAATGGATTTACTGCAATCAGAACATGAAAAAATGTATATCTACAAAAGTGGACTGAGTGTTTTATATCTGTTGCTGTATGTGGATGATGTGATCATTGCAGGGAACAGCATTGAAGTTCTAAGAAATATTAAACCATCTTAAATGTCAAAGTTTGAAATGTCAGCCATGGGTTCACTGAAATATGTTTTAGGTATTATGATTGAATATTCTGAAAAAGGTATGACTCTGAATCAGTCCACATATTTGTGAAATCTTCTTCAAAACTTTCAAATGGAAAATTGTGTAAGGCTTGGGCAGGTGTACTTCAAATCTTTACCCAACTTCCAATAGTCCCTGACCTCTACCCTGCTATGTAAAAAAACACTTTTTTCCCTGCTTTTTCCCTAATATGAATCAATATAATGCCACTCCAACTCGTTTTACTATATAACCTCGCCAAGTACAGTCGCTCTGATGTAAATCAATTATCCAAAGTTTCAAATGTATGATTCCACTATCCTATACAAGGCTTACTAATATCTACATCTTTATAATATGTAGTTCTATTAAAAACGTCAAATGTAAATTTACAAAAGTATCAGCAGCATATCTTGGCAATCATGCCTCGAATTAATATTTTAATTTGAGGCAATTACGATAACAAGCAGCACAATATTCGAATCTCAATTGAAGTCAACCTGGATGACAATGCAGTAAGCGCACTACGAAAAATTATTTGCCAGCTGAGGAAGTATCAGTAAAGATAGTATGGTTGAAATGTATATACTACTACTTATATATGTATAAAGTTACAGTTGTGTGCATCGCATTGTTACGTGGCTCATGTAGAACAAATTTCATTGTCTCCAACAAGAGTTAAAATCTGTACGTAAACAAAAATAGCACCAACCACCTTAACTTGAAAGGGCGGGAATTAGTCAGTGGCGAATTTCGAGACTGTTTACGATCAAAAACGTAGCTGCATCAAAATATAATGATATTCCTTGCAATCCCTGCAGAGAGGCCCATCTAAAAACTTTGGATTATAAGCATATAGAGAAATTGGAAATTCATGTGAATAGCAGATTTAGAATTTTGAAGTTGGCAATCGAAGAATTAATGAATGTTTATGATATCCAGAACCCAGGTTGTTAAACGCGGGAATAAACTTGGAGCACATGCGGATGAGAGAATGAAATGCAAAAGTGTTTTCCTTACAGCAAATATTCATCGGCTACACTCAACTGAAGTTTCCACATTCTAACACGCGTTACGCAACCCAATTGAGGACAAGCCAGAAATGCAATGCAAAACCAATAAAGGCCTGATCAACAAAACACTACTATCAATCAACATCAGACTCACCATAAGCATGCTGAAATGTTGGACAATGGACGACTGGTACATCGAAACTTCGGTAGAAATGCCGGTGGAGAATCCGAATAGAATTCACCAATATGCTGAAATGTTGATGGCTCCAATGGAACATTCCGCTGGTCGTAATGTTGCACTAATTTCAGCTTCTCCTTCTCCAACTAGGAATCCCTGAGAATTAGGATAGAGAAGTTAAAGTGAGACCTTATGGGTGATATAACATTCCATCAGAGTTAAAATAAAGTAAGCCTACCCAGTCTATTAGGCCACATACAGAATAATATCTTACCACAAGGACAGAGAAAACAATGCAAATTAATGTTTATATGTACAAGGTATCACATATAAAATATTGCTATCACGAGTGGATGCAAAAAACAAATGTATATAACCTCAAACTCATTTCAACTATATTTTTCTTCAAATATAGTTACCTTTAGTTTGTTCTCACTTATTCGACACTGCATTGTGCTTCCACACAAAATAGCCAGAAGACTGAATGATTAATTATAGATCCTATTGTTGGCGCATCGGTCGTTTCCACTCAATGGAAGCAGTGAGAGGGGAAGTCTGGCAGAGTGAAGTCTGGCCCACAATCCAATGGGATAACAGTCATTTCACTTTGCCACTTTATTGGAACCAGCCTCTTAGGCACAGGTCCCCAACCATTTTCCAAAATCCCCTCATTCACTATAGTCCATAATAGATATCATCCTCCCTCCCATTATAAATTTCCTTGACTGAAGTTCCCACATCCCAGTAGTCGACACCAGGAATTCTGATTAGAGGACAAATTTACCTCCGGAATACTTGGGAGGAATACTGAGATGAGGAATACTATAGGGTGACTAATGTGGTGGTTTCATAAATACATCCACCTCTCGTGGGGTTCAAACCAGGGCCCTTGTGATGGTAAGTCAAGATATAAATTGCTACACAGTGATTTAATTCCATAAATGAAAATGCACGTTTAACCTTTCAATAATGAGCGACTTAGTAACTACTACATTGGGCACGAACTTCATATGCCATTGAGCAAAGTAGCGACAATGTTGCGGTGAATCCCTTTAAATCAATGGAAAACCAGCGATTCCATTAAAATCTCCTCCAGCCTGCAAGATGGGATTCTTTTAAGTCTCCTCCGGGCTTGAAGGGTTATGAACCAATTTAAATATGTGGCTTTCAATACACTTTAATGAACACCAAAAAGTAAATTAAAACCAACACCACATTATAGATTTTACATAATCTTTACACTTTGTATGACATGAAACAGACTACCTAATTATATACATAATTTTTTCCAGATATAAAATTATGACCCCTTATCAAGATTTTTCCAAGAAGTATTGTAATAAAGAAAGAAGGGAATAAAATCAAAATTTGCCAATGAATAAACGAGAAACTTTTGCTTTTAATAGGAAGAATATAAACTGCTGGAGGTGTAGAAGTACCTAGTTTATTTATTTCAGAATGGCATTGAACGCTGTGTTTTATTCGAGATAAAATTCTGAATATATTTAGAGTTTAACAAAAAACACCGAATATGTGAAAAAATCTCATTTTTGGATGGTAAAAACCTACGAATGCTTCAATTTAAAATGAAAATAACAAAAAGTAAGTACCCAACAAGCTCCTGAATAACTTCAAAAAGCCTGGAAATGTTCCTTTTGTTTAGCGGCCATACTGAGTAGCCGAGATAACAAAACCGTTAATTTAACCCTGGAAAATTAATTTAACCTTCCGGAAGGATGCTCCCTCTCCTCAAGGAAATACTGGAGAACATTAGAGCTCTACGCCGGGAGCAAGGACAGCTGAAAGCGACTATTACTTCATGGCAGAGTCTCCTAGATGATCACATACAAGCACTAAGTAACACTAATAGCTACCTAGGTAACTCAAGTGATAAAAAAAGAATGATACATTTAGGCCTGGCCAAGAGGCACTGGCACGGGAAGTGAAAGGATACATATTACCCGAGAAGAAGACCTGGAATTAGTACAATAGGAATTAGGTCCCAGTTGACTGAAACCTTAAGTGTGCCCTTTAAATAATCTATAAAAATGTCATGCCAACTATCAATCGCTGTTTTGTCATATGCACGAGTTCCGTGATTACTTCACCTCCAATGAGTACGATGTTATTTATACGTCGGATTGAAAAAATTAGTGCCAGATGATATGGTCACTTCACTTAATTATACCCTGTTTCGAAATAATCCAGAAGGTAAAATTGGTGGCCGGATTTATTGAATACTTTGAACAATAATTCCTGAAACTTTACCTGACCTATAAGAACATCATAATTATTGGTGATTTTAATTAGAACATACTCCAAGAGAGTCCACACAGTGTCTGTTTAAAAAGTTTCCTTGTTTGTAATAACCTTAACTTTATATCCTTGGAAGCAACACACCAAGTGAAAAATTGTCACGAGTATCTTGGTCTCTGCGTTGCTAATGACATTCAATAAGTTTCAACCTTTAAGCTACACCCCATGTCTTTTCTATCTGCCCATGAGCTTTTAGCCTTCACCAACAAATTTAAAATTGAACCTACAACTCTCATACTGTTCAGGTTCCCAAACTTCAAGAATCACACCATTGAAAACTTCCATGACAACCTAATTTTCAAAGATTGCAGCGAAGTCATCTCTGCGACAAATATTGACACTAAACTAAGTATTTAATGGGAACCTTATTGACTGCTTTGATAATTCCATGCTCCTATACACAATAAATCCTCTACACAGTCTTTTGCCCCCATAGAAGACATAAAGGGTAAAATTTATGAGAGAAAGAAACTTCGTCGTATTTTGTTGTGTGTTAGAAATCCGATGTTCCACCAAGAGATAAAGAAATAAAGAAAAACAGCTAATCACAGATTCCAAATGGCTACCTTTTGCTGAATCACTCTCTTGTTTTTCCGATACAAACAGAATGTGGTTCCTACTTATTTTATTTTTATTCATGAGATATTAATTATTTATGTCTGCTAAAAACTATTGACAGGCATCTTTACGAGTAAGACAAATGCCTTTATTAAATGTTTGATTCCTATCTCTTTATCTCAATTAATAATGCTAAATATTTATTTTATGACAGAACAGCTGCGTGAAGTGAATTCCGTGTAGAGAACTTAACGTAGAGTTTTCATAACCTTGGCGACTCGGAGAACTTCGGCATAATTTTCTCTCTGTCATTATTGGCAACGTCTTGTTAAAACTTTGCATCTACCTCTCTTGGTCATGCAGATCGATGTCAATGATGAAATCTTGAATATTTGCATCCATTAATATGGGTAAATAATAGAAAATATAGAAGTACATCAATTGTATAACTAATGTATTTTATAAACATGTTAAAATTTTCATCTTTGTAAATTTTTTCAAATTAATTTAATTATGACTAAAAAGTAGGAAAAATGTAAATGCGTTTCTTAAAAAAATTAATATTGGCTGGCTGAACAAGTCTAGCTAATCAAAGGTGAGTGAAAAGCAAAGGTGTGGAGCAACTGCTGGCAGAATGGGTAGATAGAACTTTTAGATATTTCCCATTTCCCACTTTCAGATATACATTCTTAACTATTTTTGTTTTTTTTGTGGGCTTAATTTTCTTTTTTTTTGAGAAATAAAGTTGGCATGCCTGTGACGAGATAGTCAGTTGGAGTCTATCGTCCGGTTAGCAAGTTCTAAAAATGAAGTGTAAGTCATTCAATTTTCTCCTGCAACTTGGGCTCGCAAGTGGTTTTGGAGTATTTTCCAGACACCCACAAACTGACTGTGACATCTAAAACTTTATTACAGCCACATCCGCCGTGTTGTGCGGGAAAACAATTCAAAATCTCGAATATACAAAGAGTCTTTAAAAAAGACTCTTTGCATAATAAATGCATTTTCATAGAAACAATTTTTAATATAACTTTAATTCATAAAATAATGAACTATATTATATTTTGCCACTTATTTAACTCTATAACCACATCGAGCACATTCACTCCGAGGTAAATCAATTATCCTAAGTTTGTTCCAATGTATCACTGGTTACAAGCAATGGAAAAGATGCGAATTATAGTTTACATTTTTTGCCCGCTGTGCCTTGAAAGCATGTTATGACTTGAATTTCGGCGATGCATTCGAAATTTAGGCGAAAAGTTATGATTAAATATATTTTTTCGAACCTTTAACTGCGTGACACCTTGGTTTTTCTTAGCGACCATTGTAATAATATAAAATGTATTTATTCTCGCCTCGAAGAAAATATGTACGAATGAAATCGAATTATTATGAAACACGTTCAATCAGCCATTGAAGTAGGTAGTATCTGTATGTTTTGAAATAGCATTGAATCGCAAACAAAACAGCAAATCGGTAAAATGCATTTTTTTTACTTTTATCTATACCTACGTAGATATCCCCAATACGAACACGTACCTATGAAAAGTTTTAGGCAAATCTGTTGGTAAACAAAAATAGCACCAACCACCTTTTCTTGAAAGGGCGGGAATTAGTCAGTGGCGAATTTAGAGACTGTTTACGATCAAAAACGTAGCTGCATCAAAATATAATGATATTCCTCGCAATCCCTGCGGAGAGGCCCATCTAAAAACTTTGGATTATGAGCATATAGAGAAATTGGAAATTCATGTGAATAGCAGATTTAGAATTTTGAAGTTGGCAATCGAAGAATTAATGAATGTTTATGATATCCAGAACCCTGGTTGTTAAACGCGGGAATAAACTTGGAGCACATGCGGATGAGAGAATGAAATGCAAAAGTGTTTTTCTTACAGCAAATATTCATTGGCTACACTCAACTGAAGTTTCCACATTCTAACACGCGTTACGCGACCCAATTGAGGACAAGTCAGAAATGCAATGCAAAACTAATAAAGGCCTGATCAGCAAACCACTACCGTCAATCATCATCAGACTCACCATCAGCATGCTGAAATGTTGGACGATGGACGACTCGTACATCGAAACTTCGGCAGAAATGCAGCGTGTGACCCGGTGGAGAACCCAAATCAACTTCACCAATATGCTGAAATGTTGATGGCTCCAATGGAATATTCCGCTGGCCGTAATGTTGCACTAACTTCAGCTTTTCCTTCTCCAACTAGGAATCCCTGAGAATTAGGATCGATAAGTGAAGGTGAGACCTTATGGGTGATATGACATTTCATCAGAGTTGAAATAAAGTAATACTATCCAACCTATGAGTCTACATCCAGAGCAATATCTTCCCACGAAGATAAAGAAAACAACGGAAAAATAATGCTGATATGTACGAGCTATCCCATTTAAAATATCGCTATCACGAGTACATGCAAAAAAAAACAAATGTATATCACTTCTTAAACTAAAATTATAAAATTACCTATCGTTTGTTCTGCCACCTTCAACACTGGGCTGTACTTCCACGCAAAACATCCATACCACTGAATGCTTTGCTCGAGGTCCTATCAGTGGCGCGCCGGGCGTTTCCACTCAATAGAAGCAGTGGGTCAGTCAGAACGAAGTCTGGCCCACAGTCGAATGGGATAAACAGTCAGTTGACTTCCCCACTTAATTGAAACCAGCCTCTAAGGCACGGGTTCCCAAACTTTTCTCTACACTCCCTCCGTTCACCACATATCATTATCCTTCCCAATACACATTCCATTGAGTGATGTTCCCCCCTCGCTGTAGCCAACATCCGGAATTCCGATTTGGGGACAATTTTACCTCAGGAATATTTGGAATAATACTGACTGAGAGGAATATTGCCATCACGTCACGGTTGTGAATGCAATGCTGCATCATCTAGGGACACTAATTTGATGGTTTCGTAAATACAATAAACCTCTGGTGGGAATCAAACCCGGGCCCTCGTGATGGGAAGTCCAGATATAAATTATTAAACAATGATTTTATTCCGAAAATGAGAATGCACATTTTTCAGAACCGGTTTAAATCTGCGGCTTTCAATAAACTTTATTGAACACCAAAGAGTAAATCAAAACACATTATGACATTATAGATTTTACATACCTAATCTAAAGAAGGTCACATTTTGCAGAATAGTGATCCCTATTCTTCACTAAACCCTCCTGTATTCCCGTGAGATTTTAGAAACCCTGCTCTAAGGGGACTATGAGCGAGGAGTTGAAGGCTCATAGGCTAAACGAGCGCACACGGGGATCTTTTTAAACCGCTCGCGCTGTGATGTTTTTTTACGATGTCAGGTCCCTTTGTAGAGAATTCGACACCACCGTAGGGGAGGTGGACTAGATTAGAAATCTAATGAAGGGACTGCAGTCCGCATGCGGCCCGCAATAGTACTGACAGCACTCCCGATGAAGCCTCGCACTTGCGACGAGCTATTGGACTACAGTCACTACGTTTACCAATCGATCTCAGATCGGTCTGAGTTCAGACCGATCTGAAAGTTCAGCAGGGAGCTAACTCAGATCGCCTGGTTTACCAACACGGTCTGAAAATATCGATATTGAACTATCGATTTCAGTAGTTTGAATTATTTTGAGATTTCTTGCATATTTCAGCCGCACACTTCTCTCCTTTCCCCTCTTGCAACAAGTCACGCCGTAAATGATATCGATTTTATTTTGTTTACCATCGGTAACCAAAAGAAGAACGATGAGCGCCACGCTCCGGCCTCTTCGGATCGATCTGAGATCTCAGACCGGTTAGGGAAAGCGGGCTGACTCGGCTCGCTTCTCAGATCGATCTGGCCAGCGCGCTCCGTTTACCATACCGAGCTGAGCCAGTCAGATCGATCTGAGATCGATTGGTAAACGTAGTGATTGTGTCCTCGTTTAACGTTGTTAACTCGTTCCTGAAAAAGTAGACGTTAAGCAAAACAACGTTAAACGAAGCAGTATTTTCCATAAGAAACAATGTAAAAATTTAAAATCGGTTCCAAACTCACCAATTCTTCATTTCATAACAATAACGATTTCTTGTGTGAGAATAGTAGAAAAGTAAGGGGTATTAGATGAATGGTAAAGGAAAGTGAAAGGAATGCGCATTTATTAAATGTAAGAATAAAAGGCGTGAGATTCTTAGTTTTGGTGAAAATAAAGTTTAAAAATGACCAAATTCGCGTATTTTTTGTGATATTTTGACGCCATATTGCGAGATTTTTGGAAATCCCGGTAGAGGGTTACGGACTAATATCACGTCTGAAATATGGCCTTACCCAACCCCCCCCCCCCAACTACGTTGCGTGTCTGAGGAATGAAACAGGGGCAGGGGTGACAGGGGTGCTAAGGTGGGACAGTACGCGGCGTCGAGAAGGCCATTTCTGAACGGAAAATAGGTTATTTGGCGGATAGTTACGATTTATTTTCACTAATACCCTTTTAAACCAACCCACCCCAATGGTGATTGGTTTGCGTAAAATTACGGCGAGAGGCGAGTTGGTGATGAAAGTTCCGTATGGAGGCAGCGGAATGAAGTACCTCCAAAGATTATAAGGTAGCTCCGAGAGGTTACCCGTCCCTCCTGAGTGTAATAAAGCCGTCGAAGAGCGGGAATACTTTTAAGTTGAAGGCGGGAAAGGTCATGGGCGGTGGGTATAGAAAATGAAGACACTGCTTGACCGCTGCACCATCTGGGGGAACTAGGAGTAAAAGGTCAGTATTTCCAATATGGCGTCCAGAAGTAGATTTACATCACAGGTTTAAGTGAATAGTTTACGAAAGAAAAAGGATTTATGAAGCAAACGAAAGGTAAATGCGCATATGTAGCGTAACAATGTAAGTGAAATAGGTGGTATAAGGTGAACGGGAAGCAGGTGAAATTAATTTTCTCCCAGACTGGACGCTATGATACAAATACCACGGCGTATTTTAATTACGCGGACAGTCGAACAGATGATCTCACTAGTCAGAGATCTTCATATCTTAGATGAAACAAACTGAAAAGGCATTTTTAAAAGAATAAGCACCAGGTTTCCCTCCTATATTTCTGATATTTAGTGCTGTTAGCACCGGCTTCCCTCGGAGTAAATAGAAATTTTTGTCCTTCACTGCGGGAGCGTGCGCATGCGAATGCAGTGAAGGGCAAAGATTTCGCTCGCTGCGATCGCGAAGACGTAGGATATCAATTAAAATAGTGAGTGAACTAGGGAAACTCGGTGCTGTGTACAAATTTTTTGTTATTTCGTAACAAAGTTTTAGGAAAAGTATCACCCTCGACGATGTACTGTATCATGGAGGGTTTAGAATACACACTAATTCAACACGAAAAAGACGTTTTCGATACACCTCAAACAGCAGTAAATCTACCTTATGGCGGCATGGGATTTTAAGGTATTTTTCCCCGTAGATATCTGCCCCTGGATCTACCATTCGGACATGGTATTATTAATACCATGCGATTGAAGATGGCACACTAACGTTGGTTTGAGTTTTAAATCACCCGATGCATTTCCCCCCAATAACAGCGTAGTAAATAATAAGCAAACATATAGTTATGAAACAAAATAATGTAATAATTATTCGCTCAGGTGAACTTTTGACACACGCTATGAGGAGTTAACGTCAAACTTTTCCGACGAATGGAAATTGCGCATCAGATGCGCCAAATTCCTATTCGTTATTCATTTTTTTTGGTTGCGCAAAATTTGAACAACGTTATCGCGAAGCACTGACGACGTTGAACGATTTAGGGTTTTAATTGTTGGACAGCGTTATCGCGAAACAACGTTAAACGGGGCAACGTTAAACGAGGACACACTGTACTTCAAACTCCAAGAGGCGGGAATTCAGGTCGCAGAAGCCACATAAGAAAAGGCAGCTCCCCGAGTGACAAATGCGGCTGTTTATTTATATTTATAAATGAACAAAGACTATGATGATCTAAAACTGCAACATTGTGCATTGTGGCCTTAACATTAGGTCTCTTTGTTATCCTAGAAGCCGCCGCAGAGGCGTGTGGCAGGGGGGTGTTAGGATGCCAACCATTGAAAGGAAGGGAAAAGCAGGCGGGAAAGGACAGAGGTGAATGTTATGTTAACGATGTGTACAAAGTGTCACGCTGTTTTTATTACAACCACTAATGGCGAGTGGAAGGGAGAAATTTTTGTATCTACCTCAGTAATTGGTCAGGCTTATTCAGTTTACATTTCTACATCGATCTATATTATTAATCTGTGGTCGCCGCAGATGTATGAGGAATACCCTACAAGTGGCCACTGCACCTATCTCTCACCACCGCAGGCTCTTGCAGTGGCGGATACATATGGGGGGCGCGCGCCCCCCCCTTGCGGGGCCGCTCGCATTGCCGCCCGCGCCGCCCCCGCCAGTCAGCCCGCACGCTATTCGTTCGTCTTTCGTCAGTCGACTCTGAGTCGAGTTAATGAGTAGTTGTACTTTCGTATGTAGCACGCGCGCGCGTCTGGGTCATCGTATTTTATACGTTTCTGTCTGGCACATAGATAGCTAACCTACGAGAAAAGTCGCGGCCAATCTAGTGATCTCGATACGTTATTCTGTCTGGCATTTGTTCGAGAAAAATCGCGAATATTCTACAGTTTGTATTTGTTCACACTCCTGGAAGCGAACATTCTGGCACCGAATGTTCTCGAAACAACCGAGCTACATATATAAGGGAAGCAGAGTCGCTGCCAGGCAGTCAGTTTGAAAGCTACAATCGTCGCGATAACTTGCGCCCCATGGGCGTAGCCAGGGAATTTGGCTAGGGGGGGCATGGGTCCCCCCACTGCAAGAGGGGGTGTTTTTTCCCCGGAAATGTGTGAACGGGACCAAAAGGACCGCGCCACCGTGCTGTGGCTCGTCAGCAGGCACACGGTTTCCAGCGCTGTGTGAAGCGTGGCCGCCACAATTTCGATTTGTCAAATTTTTCTGGGGGGGCCACGAGCTTTCTGGGGGGGGCCGGGCCCCCCTAGCTACGCCCATGTTGCGCCCCCCCTTGAGTTTTTTCTGTATCCGCTTGTAGGTTCTTGTGTTTCCGCTTTCGCGGTTGAGAAAAAAAGAAAAATTAGTCTCTTCCTATAAAATATTTCAAATAATAATTTTAATCAATTTGTTCTACCAGATCAAATTTTTTCGCCAATTATTTTAGTCTATCGTGAAAATAATATTTTGTGATAATAATTTGTGGTTGCGAATGTCAACACGAGGTAGGCATATAATCAGCATTTTGGAATTATATGATGTGCCAAATAACATTTTTTTCACTTTTAAGTTTATCGGTAATTACTGTAGGTTATCGCGCCTATAAGATTATCTTAGCAACATATACGTGGAGCGAAAGGGGACGCTGGAGAAAGGAGGGGGTTGTTATCCGAGGAGACCTATCAGCTGACAGATGGAGTGATTCACGGCTATCAGGTTTCCCAAATAAGAGCTTAGCGGAGATCTCTCTCTCTCTTCTGAAACCCAATTAAAGCTTCAAATAACTATGACAGAAAAAACAAGCCCTGAAATCATCCCGTCTTCTTCTTCCGAGAATAAATGATGTATGCAAGAGGAGAAGAGAGAGAGAGTAAACTTTATATAAGTGTTACTGAGGCGAAATACAACGGTGAGTTGATGTATATCTTCCTCGCAAGAAGAAATCCCCTCCCCTTCTAAGTCTTCCCCTCCCTTTTCACTACGAAATATGACACCGCCGCAGCTGGGACTCATTGCAGTTGAGCCGGCGAACATTTTTTCCAAAAACAGAATATCAAGGTCTATAATTTACGCGTCATCTTATACAGGTATCTCACTTTACAGAGTTACTCACAAAAGGATATCTTCCCAGGAAATCTAGTCACCCCCCTCCTACTCATTCGTATCCATCAGTTTGGCTATTGCTATGGACCAAATACTGTGGGTATCCCAGAATCAAGGATCCTACTCTGCTCTAAATCACTGAAAAAGTGCTTCACAAATTCTATTTAGCATACTCCGAAAACCTTTTTATCTGCCTACACATGGATGGATAGATATAGAATAGATAAATTGTTGTTATGCCTACCGCCTGAGAAGAAACGTTTTTAGCAACCATCAATATTATAACCCCAAAAACACTATCCCAGTTTCCAATACGTAAGGGAAAGCTCAAAAAATTCCGTTATAGATGTAGAAAACCCTGGAATGGAGAACTAATCAAATTTCGAGTAACCCAACAAGAAAAAGACTCACTCATTCAAGGAAAATTTCAATGTAATCAGCAATAGATGCAGAAAACCAAGAAACGACCTTTGGACTCGGGTGTCGGCATAAATTCAAAGTAAACTGATGACTGAGTAAAAGATCTGATGCTTTCCCAGCATATGGAAATCTGTTCTGGTTCACCATTGGATCCAACTATGCTTTTCTGCCAACCTTTCGAAGTATGAGTCGTCCATTGTCTTCAGGGTCCTTTGAAACGTAGAGCAGTTACTGACCCAGTGGGGAGCATAATTAGAATTCACATAAAATCTACCACTTATGAATTATTCAGTTTTTCTAAGAGGACTCAACTACTGCTAACCTTATTTATATTGGGACTAGATTCCTATCAGCCTTTCATTAGTCTTCCCTCTAAGGAATCATAAGAATGCTTTTATTCTATAGCCGACAACAATTGTGCGAAGAAAGTGAAATTAATTATGCAGTATAGTAAACTCTCGATTATCCGTGTAGGGATTATATTGTTGGTGGATTATTCTTGCTACTCATTCCACCCTACACTTCAAAATTTCAATAAAATTCCAATTGTTAAGTTAAAAATAAATGCTTTGAAACTGTGATGCATAAAACGTAAGTTTTTAAATACCTCTGCTTTCGTAAATTTTATTTTCATTTAGATAACAAAATCAAGGAAATTATTTGCACTTCTAAACAGCGTCTTTAAACTAGTCATACTGCACGCTTAGTGGATTTAATACTTCTGAAATCCACTACAGCTATTATACTTTAGTCTTATTTATTCTGCAAAATGCAACTATTCACAATAAATACCACTTTTCCTTATTAATTCACATATATTGAAATACAAACATTTTGTATTGACCTTACTATCCTATCATTGTTTCCCCACACCAACTAGCCTGGACAATTCCAAAATTAACTCTTCTATGATGAGCAAACATTCGTATAGGTAATGAATACAAGTTTAGCATTATTCTGCCCAAAACAATCCATTTATCACACAAATAGCATAATTTTCATTTCTTTCAAATGACTAATTGGAATCCATATCAGCAACAGTCTTTCCCCCGTCGGTTGTTTTTCCTCTGGCTACATCAGCAATCAGTTCTGCTGTAGTCTTATGTTTTTGTAAAATGGTTATTATGTCTCTCACAAAAATAGAAGAAAGTTGTGTTTTCCAATGCTAAATAAAACTTGAATTTATCACGAAGAATGAAATAATAGCATATGCATAGTTTGGCGAGAGATTACAATGTTATGATGATTATGCTTTAGTAGGTACATTAGGTAGAGTCTTAGTAAGTCTTAGGGAACACAACAACAAATATTACAGCATTGATTGATTGGTTGGGAGCAAAAGTGGAGTAAGACAATTTGGTGCCACATTTTATTTAGGAGTGCTGAAATATTCCTATACCTGATTTCTGTTTTTTTGGCATGAATAATGTGAAGCTAGCTTCAGTGTTTTTTTCACTCACTCAATGCTTCATCCTGAAGGCTGGTTTTGATAAGTGAAAGTAGATCTCACCCCGTAATAGATTTTTTTCACTTTTGTTTACTAGAAAACAGAAACTCAGGGTTTAATTTGGCATTTGTTTTAATTTAAGCCTCATTTCCCAAAACTAATTTTTTTCTTACAATGGTTATTCTCTCAACGGCTCACACATGTAGTGAATACGCACATGTAAAGATGAAACTAGGAAAATGCAAGCCACGAGACATTTTGATGTCACCTAGTATTGAGAATGAGTCCCATAAGCATCCTTATAATATGTAGTCACCCCTTCTCTGAAAGAAATTACCTGGATAGCCATACCTTTGTCTAAAAATTAAGAAAAAAATTTACCGAGAAAAATGTATTTGATTATGCAAGAAAATTACTCAGATTAAACTCAACTAATAAAAAATGCCAACCCATATTCACATAAACTCTCGAGCATATACTTATTTCCTGAATGAAAAAAACGTTGCGTAACCATTAAATATTTTTGGAACACATACAGATACAGGAAAATGATCACGTAAAATTTCATACATTTATAACACCTGCCATTCTGCCATCGAAATCTATCAAAAAGGTAAAGGGAGTGTTACTAGTGAGAGTGCTTCTGTGCATATTCATTGTTTTTTGAAGTTCTTGAAACCTGAGTTGGTGAATGATCTTCGTAACTTTATTGAAAGTGCTTTGGTTACCCTGATTCCCTGATATTATAATTGATTGCCCACCTTGCCGATCTGCTAAGAGTTATCTCAAATATATATCGAAGGAGGATCGATTTTTATTGACAAACATCAAGGGGGGAGAGAGAGGGAGAGGTGAGAGGGAGAAGAAGAGAGATAGAGGCAAGTCGCAAGGTTGCGGTAACCAGCCCCTTCCGAGAGACCCTCCTGATGCCTGCTCCCTCTACCAACCCATCGTGGGCCGAGGATCAAAATGAAGAGAAAAGATGACTGACGTCAGTTGTCATAAAAAGGAAAATGAATGAATGAATTTATCAGATGACGGAGAGAGAATAAAGCTAGCCATTACAGTTCTAGTAATAATTATAAAAACACATTTAGGAATAAATGATTTGCAGTTAAAAACGTTTACTGAGATACAGTTTGTAGAGGAACAAAATATGTATATCACATGAGGTTCTCCACCGTCCATACTTTATCTCCCGGGCCATATGGGGTAAGGGGCAGATCATAAGGGACAGGGAATGGAGGAATTGCTCTGCCACTCTCCTCAGATAATGGAAATGTCGGTCCACAATTTTTTTCATCCTGAAAAGATATCCATAAAAGCCAAATATTACCAACTACACCTGACTGAGAATTGAGACTTTTAAGCTCATAAGGAAGATTTTAAAGAATATGAGGAATTTCAACAATTATTTGTAAAAAGGGATTTTCTTAGTATTAAATTAAAATGGTGGTACATCCGATATCGGTGGGTATCATTATGTTCACCGATTGATCCCAGATAGATCTGACCGACTCCACTCGGGATGGTAAACTGAATGGGCTGGCCATATGGTCTGAGAAGGGAGCTGAGTTTGTCAACTATCCCAACTGGCCTGAGATCTCAGATCGATCCGAAGCGAGAACGACTGGCACTCATCGTCCTTCTTTCGGTTACCGATGGAAAACAAAATATAATCAATATCATGTATGGCATGCTTTTTTAAAATACGGGAAGGGAGAAAAATGTGCGGCTGAAATAAGCGAGACATTTCAAAATAATTTAGACTACTGAATTTGATAGCTCAATATGGAAATCTTTAGACCGGACATTGAAATTTATAGTCTTGCTCTAGGTTTGCTTGGTTTTGTACAATTTTTCTTGGTACAACTACTAACACTTGCTCCAACTTCAAGGAGTAGGAAAAAAGTAGCAGAAGAATTTGGTGTTAGTGAATATGCCATTCGACAAGCAAGGGAACTTCTAAGGATGAAAGGTATCAGGCTACCTGATCCTAGGAGGGGAAAAAAGATAGAACAAACCACAGTTGACTTGGTTCAATCTTTCTATCAGAGTGATGAGTATTCCCACATTATGCCTGGGAAGAAAGATAAGATTAATGTCTCTAAAAATATTCACATGCAATAGAGGTTATTACTGAGTAACCTAAATAAGCTGTATGCAGCCTTTAAATTTGAATTACCATCTATAAAAATTGGTTTTGCAAAATTCTGTTTTTTACGACCTAAATGGTGTGTGTTGGCAGGCTCCTCAGGAACTCATACTGTATGTGTCAGTGCTATACATCAGAATGTATCTCTTCTTCTGCATGCATGTTGCATGGAGGAGACATATACATAGTGACTTATTTGATTACTTGGTATGCTCCAAGGATAACAGGGATTGCATATTACGACACTGTTCAGAAAGTTCATCAAGTAAAAGCCTTAGGAAACACCTTCAAAGTAAACTTGAGGAATGGGACCTAGAAGATGATGTAACATATAGTGTATGGGTGACTACCGATCAAACACAACAGGTTAAATTACCTGTGACATTATCAGAATATATAAATACTCTGGTCGATAATCTGGAAAAACTCCTCCCACATTCTTTTATAACCAAATCTCAGTTGAAATATCTGAAAGAACTAAAAAGTAACCTCCAGGAAAATAAAGCCATTGTTTTACTGGATTTCAGTGAAATTTACAGTTATGTGATACAGGATGAGGTCCAGGGTTATCAATGGACTCAAGACAGTTGTTCCCTTCATCCCTTGGTAATTTACACTTGTGGACAGCTAATAGAAGACCTTGTTGTATCAAGTCTGTGTTTTTTCAGATGACCTAGAGCACGATGTGGCTTGTTTGAAACACAAAAAATAGTTTGTCAATTTTTAAGAAAAAATTCCCTAAAGTTAAAAATGTGCAGTATTTCAGTGATGGTTGTGCTGGGCAATACAAGAACTGCAAAAACTCTCTAAACCTATGCCACCATCACTTTGTCTTTCATTTAGAAGCTTCTTGGTCATATTTTGCGATGGAATAGGTGGAACAGTGAAGCAAATTATCCACAGAGAAAGTCTCCAACGTGATTCGAGTAACACAATCACTTCCGTTGTAAATGTTTATGAATTCTGCAAGTCCAGAGTGGATAAAATATCCTTCTTCATCTTAAAAAAAGAACAATTGTCACTAATTCAGAAGCAACTAGAAACTCGTAGGTATCAGGCAAAAACAATTCCAGACACACATAGTTTTCATTGTTTCATCGTAATTGCGGCGAAGAAAATTAGTTTTAATGCCTCTTTCAGTTCAATTCATAATTTCTAAGGAAAACCAATATGTAAACAAAGTATGGCACAAATTTGCACTAATTCTTATGTGGCCTGTTTATACGATAATCACTGTTTTTTTTAATTGATCATGTCTAAGCATGTTGATGAATCTGGCCTACAAATAAAATTCATGCATCCTTATGGACCTGCAACATCATTTTACTGGCAGAAAGAGAAAGAAAATATCTGTTTTCTTCCTGTTAATAATATTATTTGTAATGAGGAAGCTCCTACCACAAAAGGCTTAGGAAGAGTGTACATATTACTTTTCAGAAAAATGCACAAAAGATGTGAACCATCGACTGTCAGATTTAGAAGGAACACTTGAAATTAACATTATTGGGAAAGAATTACAGACCTAGTAACAACTGAAAAAAGAACCTTCTCAGTGCTAGAAATATGTTAAAGACTTCACATGTTGTGCTGTGATAAAACCAAGCAAACCCATGCACAGCCAATTTAAAGTGATTATATTGTGTATGCTGATTTTTGATTTGTTATTCTTCAACTAAAAAATATTAGTGATGTGTGTATCAATATAAAATGGTGCAATTTAACTAGGAATCACAAAACTTCCACATTTTTAAGTGTCATTCAAAGCTACGAGGCGTATTAGCCGAGGCAACCAGACACGCCACCGGACGTTCCACCGGTGGAACTTGTCAGTCGTGGGGCATAGAATCAAATGAGTCCTATTATCCGTGGCAACCAGACGCGCCACCAGACTTTCCACCGAAACCAGTCGACTGAGCCCCGCAACCGCGCCTTCCACTTTGGGTTGCTCAGCAAGGTTCCGGGGCATTGGAGTATATGTAGCCTACTAGCCGAGGCGACCAGACGCGCCACCGGTGACTGAATATTGCATGCGCGCGCATCATACTGCCCTGACCACGATGCTCCAGGCAGACACACAATCTCAGTTCACAGTCCAAACTAGTGGTGAGTTGTTCGCTCTTGTGAATTGAATTTCTGTGTGTTAATATGTTTTCGCCGGGGGCGGTGGTGAATGAAGATGGTGATCGCAATTTGCAAGAAGGTGAAGGTGTCGCTTGTCCAAGTGACGAAACGCAAAGAAAGGAAAACTTACTAAAGAACAGTAATAAAGGGCAACCGAGTAAACCTAGAGATTTATCGAAAGAATTATCAAAATTGATAGACAACACAATTTTAACTACTGCTGTGTGCTGGGTAATTTTTGAACCGATACTGGTGGCGCCACCGGTGACCTGGGCGGAGTAAACCCGAGCAACCAGACACTCCACCGGTGGAACGTCCGGTGGAGTGTCCAGGTTGCCTCGGCTAATAGAGGCCTACAAGTTAAATGTTCTTCTACAATGAAGGCAAGTACAACAATCACACTTAAAATACTAGAGAAATATTTTTTTCCTTCTTAGGAGCTAAACAGGACCTGCACATTAAAAAAATCTTTGGTTCTTATTTTTATACGTACTCATAATCTTTCCCCTGGCCTATGAGCAACACTTCACGATTCAAAATTTTCAAGTATAACTCTAGACCAAATTGCAAATATAATACAACTGATTGTGATTCTATGATCATTCTAACAAAAATCGGTTCTGCATAATTGATTATACAAAGAATTAGATATAGGACTCTATCTAGGGCTATCAAATGATTCTCTCTGATTCTCCATTAACAAGGTTGGATTGGTGATTTAAGATGGTAGTACTCTGGCAGAAGTGGTGCATCGAGCGGAATAAATCATATGATTCTTTGCAAATTAAAGGTAGGATGTTATATGATTCAAAATGGCCATGCCTAAGTGGAAGTGGTACTTCGAACCGAATAATCATACAATTCTTTGGGATGCGCAGTGGTAAGTGACTACATAGCACCTTTCACAAGATCAAATAATCTCACTGAGAAACTACTGCAACAAGCTGCCAATCAACTATAGAAGTGAAATAATCATTAGTTTTCTTTGGGATGCACTACAGTGAGAGAGTTACACATTTCATAGATCAAATAATCTGAGAAATTTTGGCTACTTGCAGCCAAACGAGTTTGGATAAAAATCAGTGCATCACAACTTTGAAGAAAATAAGACTCCAACAATAAAATTTATGTACAAAATCTTATAAAACTTAAAGAGTGTGGGTAGATTTTCAGAAAAAATATGTTGTTTGGGTATAATTGGTTAAGGCCTTTTAGCCGGGAAAACTTAATAATACCTGTTGCTCACGGTAAAATTTTCCATAAACAGTTTTATAAAAATTTTTATTGAAAGTTTTATGAATCCTACGTAAAACGTACTAGCTTGCTCACGGTAAAACTGTTCATAAAACCGCAATCTCCTGCCATCTATGAGACGCTTTGCGAACACGTGAAGTGATAAATGCACTCTCTTTTGGTTGACTATTAGGTTAAAAACTATATGTATTGTTTATTTACTTACTTTCTGATCACACTCAACGGTGCTACGGCTATAATTCATTCTTCTAACATGAAGGATACTGCCTCAACGTTCCATGAACTTCCTGCCATGTTTGTTTACGTTTTCCTTGTTTGGCTTCCCATGGATACGAGATTATTGGTAAAGGTGAGCTTAAAGGTGTGCATATGCTAGAGAACCAACTGCTCGATCGCTGCGCCACGTACAGTGGATAAGAGGAAACGACATTTTTTCACAAGATGGCGGAGAGGAAAAAACACACTTCTCAGGTTTGAAAGTTTCCCATTTCTAAAGTAGTTGATGCATTGTTGTGTTGAAAGTGTTAAACAAATTTGCAAAGTTTGCATAATAAGTGAGGTGAATTTGGTTCCGATATCTCTGTTTAAAGTGGGTGAAAATCGTGAAAACAAGTGCGAGACGAAAGCTCACCTTCGCGATGAGCGGAACATCTCATTGGTTGTTGCATAAAACGGTTTTATGGAAATAGAACCTGTCCTATTCCGTAAAACGTTTTATAAAACTCGATTTTATAAAACGGTTTTATCGTTAGCAAGCTCATTTTTATAAAATTAGTCGGTTTTATAAAACGTTTTACCGAAAATTTTACCGTGAGCAACAGGCATAAGCGGGAAATTTTTATCCAGGACAAATTAGCACACACCTTATGAGTTTTATTCTGGGACTTGAAAAATCATACTTCTTAGAGAGGAAAACTTCTTACGCAGGAACTTTTTATCCCAGTTCTACTGTATTACTTTCAACAACCATTAGGGCCTCCGTAATTTTTAATTCTATATTAACCTACCTACTAAAAAGTCAATAAATTTCTTTGCATGTTGACAAATGTCAATTGTCTCTCTTGTGACCTAAATCAACATTGGAGAGTTTATAAACCTAACTTAGGACAACATGGCAGCCACCGCTGTGATAACCTCACATTTCTATAACTTTTTGTGCAGTGAGCAATTTAAATTTACTTATTTCTGGACTAGATCCTCACTAACCAAGATCCACATTCAGAACAGAAAAAGTATGGATACCAATCTATCAAGATGTAATACACTTTCATTCTATGAGTGGAAATAGCTCATTTCTACACATTACCTCTCCTGAAGTGAAAAACCGAGGCAGGAAGAGAACACCTGCTTCATAAGACATGATGTGCAGGCTGGAACCAGCTTTATTTACTGAGCCCCATGCTGCCTTGGACAAGTTGGCACTGGTGAGGAGAAACCACGCAAGTTGCGCACCCTTCATCCCTCCACCAGGTCCTGGGCTCCAACGGAGATATGATTTGATGTGAGGGACTGCTCGTGACCGATACCTCCCTTCACTCCTCCACTGACTGAAAAATGAGGGGAGTAGACACTTGGAGGTAGTCAATACACAATATGAGTACCATAAAATACTTTTTAAAGAAACAAATTTTTATTGCCAGGAAAATTGATCCACTACAAAATTTTCATCCTTAATTTATAATTGATGCTAAGAATTCATTAAAACTGCCCTAAGGATAGGAAAGTCATTGTACTTATGGAAGCACTGAAGTAAATAAGTTCAGAGAAAAGTTTTGATAGTGACATGAATGTGTCCCTACCACAATTGAAACTATTGAAAAATAAATGCTACCATATGAAGGTCCCAGTCTCTGGCTTCCCCATTGATATTAGTCACATTCTTGAAGCAAGTACTAAGCTATGTTATTAATAATTACAATAAACGTTAAAATGCTCCATAAGGAAAATATCTGACAAACACAGAGACAATCTTGAATTATCTGTGACGCCACTAATTATTAAAAAAACTTACTGAAGGTAATCTGATAGCCACTGCTGCTTAACGTGTGTTTTCATGGAATATGGAAGACATGCACCTCCAAGGAGACTGTCGTGGCTTTGGGAAACATTTTTTAAACTGGGATAAACCTAAGGAGAAAGAAAAGCTTGATTAATTTCCATTCAACTTAGCTGGATTAGAATTAACAATATTGGCTAATATTTACTATGGAAAAGATTACTCGATATAACTCTTATCACTAAATTTCCAAGATGCCACGAAGGAAATCATTTTAACTCTGCAGTAAATATCTAGAACTGACAGAAATAACAAAATATGAGAGAAAAACCTTTTAACAAAATTCCTTCTTACCAGGCACAATTTGTGACTTCAACATAAACAGAATGAGAAACTAAATCACTCCACTAGAACAGTCTTCACAATTCATCCTTTCCCTTTTCCAATTCCTTATTCACATTCCCTCCAACCTTCTTGGCTATGAACTCTCACCCCATGCCAAACACACCATTGCTGTGGCTCGAAGGGCAGCATGTAGATTTACTCCATTATCATAAACATAACCCTAAAACTAATGAAGATTTAAGTTAGCTTTTTCTTAGGCCTGTATTCATAGTCAGGTCTTAAGTCGTGACTTTAGACGATCTTGATGAAGACCACCTTATTCCTGAAGTTGGTCTTATTCGGGCCACAGTTTCAAAGTCACAAAATAAGATGGTATTGATGAAGACGGTATCTCCATTTGTGCATGCAACATTTAGATAATAATTCCTTTCGTTCCATGTCTATTCCGTTATATTACAGTTTCTTTGCATAAAACTTACTTTTTTATGAAATTATTTCATAAATAAATACATATAATAGATGATCAATTCAACCAATAGAAACAATATATTAACCGTTCAACTTCAATTGATGAGATAATCTTCAGCAGAAAATCAAATCAATCATGGGTTTAAGATGAGGTCGAGGTTGACTTGACAAAGGCGAGCACATTCACTGTCTTATTCAACACACTAAACGAGCTTCCGTCACCATGAATTGTTATGCACTTGAGCATTTGCTTGTTGACAATGAGACACGACAATGAAACCAGTTAAGCTCGAATAGGAATAAGGTGATCTTGATGAAGCTCGCCTTTTTAAAATATCCAGAGGCAGTCTTCCTTGACGATTATGAAATGAAAACTGAACCCAAGTTTGTGCTTAAGACAATCTTTGTCAAGTAAATAATTAAGACCCAGCTATGGGGCAAGGGCCTAGCCACGTTGAAACACCGGTTCCCATCAGGGGCCCGTTTCTCAAAGCTACAAGTCCACACGTTACAAGTCGAATCTTACAAGTGTGACTTACAAGTGTTACTTACAAGTGTTTCAAACGAAAATGGAGGACTTGTGGATTCTCAACAATTGTAACTAATATTTTACAAGTGAAAATGGCGGTCGTCATCCTGTCCGTATTTAGCTATTTTTTTAACCTTTAAATATATTTCGAGTGTTTCCAGCAATCTACTATTACCTAGAGTCACTGCAACGTTGCTCGGTTTATATAAATACGTGAATACATGATAAATGGTATTTTTGGTGTACAATTCACCTTAAAATATCCCAAGCGAGGACGAATCATCGGCAATACTTGAACATAATAAGGAAAAATCGGTTATTCCATCGTATGATTTGCATTGTTATCTTGTAATGAATGTAATTTATAATTCTTGAACGCCAAGATATATTGTTGTGCTGTGTTTATCTTTCAAACCACTTTCGTAAGTACGACATAATAACAATATTGTACGGCAAGTATGGGATACGTACGATTGGAATCGTTTATTCCAATGTATGAATTGCTATTTTATCTTGTAATGAAAGTAATTTATAATTCTTGAACGCCAAGATATATTGTTGTCCTGTGTTTATCTTTCAAACCACTTTCGTAAGACATAATAACAATATTACGGCAAGGATGGGATACGTACGGGACGTACATTTTCTTGCATCTTTTTTAACCAAGAGTCAGTGCTATGTTGCTCGGTGTCTATAAATGCGTGAACACAAGATAAACGGAATTTTTAGTTCACAGTTTACCTTAAAATATCTGAAGCGAGGAGGAATCGTCTGCAAAAGTTGAACATAATGAGGAAAAGTCGTTTATTCCATCGCAGGAAGGGAAAGACGAACTCGAAATGAAGGTTATTCACAATTCTAGCATGTCAAGACATCATCTTGTGCAGTGTTTATCTTTCATAGGTACGAATAAATAGCGGAATAGCGTTTTATCGTCAGACAAGCGAAGACTATTTAAGCCATTTTGAATGTTCATTATTAATACCCAAAGGGATCTCAAGCTATGAAGGAAGCCAATTGGTGTAGTGGTGCGAGATTCACGAAGCATAGAACAGTGGGTCGATCCCCGCCGGGGTAATTTTTTTTTCCTCTATCATTTTGATGGGCTAAGGAGATATTTTACCACCTATTTATGTCACTTCGTTCTAGAACTTATGCACAATTTATTTTAAATTTCACTTGTTCTTGATCCCCAAGTTACACCAAGGGTATCGGACACATGCCTACGGTGTATTAGGAAAAACCACAGCACATTAGCGTAGCATTTGCGAAATGTCACATAAAAATGTCGACTTTAATTACGTATGGAGTTTCCTATTGAACTTTCGCGACTTGATATTTCATAGCGATTTATCATTTAAGTAGGGTAAATCGGGGAGAGTCGCCGCATACGGGATAGACTGCGCACCCCCCCTAGTTTCGGTGTTTCCTGACAGATTGCGGGCAGATGCGCAATGCAGAGGCGCAATAGATGCCAGGGAATAAGTGAGGTGGTCCCGTTTTTATTTCTTTGGTTTTACATATTTTAAAGCGCAAATACTGAGGTAAGTCTGGTATTTTACCTTCAAAATTTTTCTCACCTTGCACTAAATTCTTATTAGACGTTGAACTACTGCTATATTATGATTGTTTGTGGTTTGCAGCAACAGTAAGTTCTGCTCGGGATGTTTTCAGTCTAGTTTCGCCATCTTGGCCTTGAAGGCCATACAGCCACGAGGTGCGGCGTCTCTCCCGTAGAGAACGGGAGAGACGCCGTAATGAACTTCGGTACACATGCCGCACTTCTCTCATGCGGGATATACGCCGCACGGAATGAATTATGAATTATAACACGTGTTCAGCAACGTAATATATGTTTTAGTGTGTATACTAAAACTAAATACAATTGTTTTTGTGTTGTGTAGTATTATTTAATTTTTTTGTACACGTATTTGAACAATAAGGTGAAAAATAAGTAGAAACATTTTGAACTCTACTTTTACACTAATTTAAAAATGCCGACAATTTATAAAAGAAAAGTGGGGGTAAAACCTCGTGGGCAATGGGACCCACAGAGGTTAATCGAAGCCATTTCTAGGATAGAGGCAGGAGGTATTTCATTTCAAGAAGCAGAAAGATTATACGGGGTACCAGCGAGAACTATTAAGAGGAGAATGGACACAGGAAAAACGCACGCCCCCGGTCATAGCCCAACAAGTAAGTTTTTGTAAATAACTCTTAATATGAAGTATTGAACTACTCATTTTTACTTTATAAATAAAAATAGGCCTAGCTTATCCTAGATTGTCACTCCAATGATGTAGTTATTAGTATAAAAATATGTGCATTAATAATCGTGTGGGTTTTCAGGTAGTCTCGGACCAGAAAATGAAGTAAGGCTCGTAAGACACATCCAAAAACTTGGCGATGCCGAATTTTGCCCAGATCAGCCAGGTGTAAGGAGAATGGCGTATGAATTAGCGTTGGCTTTGAATATCAGCCATAAATTCAACTACGAGAAAAAATAGCTGTTTTTTTGGCTTTCGTCTTTTCTGAGGAGACATCCTGAGCTGAGTATTCGGAAAGCAGAGGGTTTGTCAATGGCAAGGGGAAGGGGCTTGACAAGAAAAGCAGCAGAAAAGTTTTATGATCTTTTAGAGGAAGTAGTAAAAGAATATAAACTTAAGGACAAGCCACAAAATATACACAATGTACATGAGACTAAAGTGCAGCTAATAAACAAGGTTGGGAAAGTTGTGACAAAAAAGGTGTTGAAGTATTGAACAAAATAACAACTGCAGCGTGATAGCGTGATACTTGATAGCGTGTTTTTCGGCAGAAGGCAGATTTCATCCCCCTGCATTAATCATTAAAGGAAAAAACTTAAAACCAGAGTTCCAAGATGGACTCCCTCCAGGATCTAAAGTGTACATGAACCAGAAGTCAGCGTACATCAATAGTGACATATTTTACAATATAGTTGGGCGAGGCCCCTCCTTCATACCTCTACCGTGGTGCCCTTGTCCCGTCTGCAAGTGGCAGGAAGGTTAAATGTGGGATGGCACCATGGACCAAGAGGTCTGAGTACCAGGAGGGCTCCAGAAGCCCCTCACCCACCCTTACAATCAATCAATCAAAGACCCAGCTATGAATATGGACCTAACCTTCCTTACGAAATATAAGTGGTATCATTATCACTGATTTAGAATTGAATCATTTTAACCCATTTTCGGCTGGAGTTATGACAGTGCACCAATACTGTTTGTCACCAAATAATAGTTTCAAAGCTTTCCTGTCTACATAAATGTGTATTATTCTCGTAAAAACAAGTTGGAACTTCTTCAAAGGAAATATTTTGGTTGTCTTTGCTACAATTCATGCATGTGAAATGTATTCAAAGTTGCAGAATTCTAAGGGGGCACAAGAGCACGACTAAATAAATAAATGGTGGGAGTGGAGAAGAAGACTAACACATTTAGTTGCAACTATTATCCATAACAATTGATTCACAACAAAGAGGATTCAATTACATCAACAAAACACCAGTTAGTGCACATTGAGTGAAGAATTAAATTCTACATTAGGCAACTTTGGCCAAATACATAATACATTGTGGAGTGCAGACAAAAGAACTTTAAAATTATCCATTTTTTTTGGAAATATCCGCTCCCTAATTCTGGTAAAAATTTTATGCCAAAAATGCTGCTTATGTGCAAGTAAATGCCATACATCATGTTTGAATGAACACCAACTCTGTCTCCAAGTTGTTCAACAAAGAACTTACCACTTTGACACTTGGTTGTTTGAGGTTAGGGACAGTTCCTAAAGTGGCTGTGATGGTTTCCGAAAGGCTTGATCTGAACTCTCCACACACCCAGGTTGAAGGAGTGGCTCCCAAAGATCCGATGGAAGAGCACTGGATAACCAAAGGCCACGGATTTGAATCTCGCTCACCACCAACTTCGTTTCTGCAGACTCGGGAACAGTTTGTCCGCAGGAGATGTCCAGCCTTCAAGTGCCCCCAGTGTTTAAAGTCTGGTCCTTTATGTGAGCCAGGCACAGAGCTCACAAAGCACACCCTATATGCAGAAGGATTGACATCAGATTACACACATAAGTAAGGCAGGAAAGAATCAGAGGAATAAAGTCCTTTTCACATTATAACATGAAAAATAACCATATTTCACCAAAATTGCCTTATAAGGAAACATCGCCCAGGTTTATTCCAAAATAAGGTAATTGCCAGAGAATCGCAGAACAGTTGACGTGAATTAACAATGCATAAACAATAATTCTCGATGCAGAACAGTATTCGAGAATATTCCTCACTGATGTCACCTAGACATTATAGAAACTCTTTCACATTCGAGAAATTTCTAGAAGCCAACTCTAGAGTATTCCTCGAGTTGGTAGCCATGGTAATGAGTTCGCTATATAAGGTCACCGAGGTAAGGAAGTCATGATTTAACTGTCGCGGCTGAAGGGTCTGCCGGAACGGAGACTCAACATTTCATTTTCGTGGCCAAAGGCTCCACCGAAATGGGAAGTCATATTACCGACAATAAATTATGTGCACGAGTCGACCAAGGTCACGAGCGCTGGAGGAGCCCTCTGTAAGTGTCGACAGAAAGTTCCAGTGGCCAGTGTTCCCAAGACAAATAAATCCCCAGGGTGATCCCTAAGTGGAAATCCCAAATATCCCAGAGTCATTAGTATCGGAGAAGTTCTCAACTGTCGACGGAAGGTTTCAATGGCCAGTGTCGTCCAACCCAAGTGAAATCCCAGTGTGATCCCTAAAGGTGGAAATCCCAAAAGATACAACCCAAGTGAAGTATCCCTGAGTGATAGGTGAAATTTTACAACACGATACTATTCATGCAGCTAAATTACTTTCTTAGCTTTTCAGAAGACCTTGACTGGGAGAATGATATCAATGCTGCTGGTTTGGGACAAGGAGAAGGAAGATCTTCAGAAGCGGAGACAGGCGAGCGACGGCCACGATGCGCACATAAATTATTACTTGTGGAAAGGTTACCGACTGATCCATCTGTCATCTATGTATGACTATATGCTACTTTTCACTCATATTTGGCCTATTTCTCTCACAACTCAGTGCCTAATTTTGTGTACATAACTTTAGTAAGCTCACAACGTCACTTTCTACGGATGCATTTCCACAGGTATCGTTGCGGTAATTGCGATGTAGAGTTTATGGTGTGAGACCGAAATAAAATATGCCTAATTACCAATGCTGAGTAGTAAGCAGATGTATAATAAGATTTGAAAAATTTCTATTCCACATTCTCTTCCCATCGCTTGAAAATACAGTTATATTAAGTCGCTGAAATAGGCTCACAGTTAGACGGCAAGTACGGGGATGAGTTGCACCCTGTGTATTCATGCAATGAAATTCAATGTATTGACAATTTACGACAATTATTAAAGTTTAAATATTGGTTAAATAACATTTTCAATAATTTTATTCCAGCATATTTCGTACCTATAGTCTATTGTGTACCACTGACTGCACTGGCATCGATGTAGTTACACCGATCCCTCATCTGGTAATATACGTACTGGTTCACTTTGGAAGTAATTGGTTCATTGACACTTGAGTGAGTGAAAAAGGTAGTCATTGACACTTAAGTATATACAGTAATCTAACCATTAGAAAAGTTAATTCAATGCTGGCTGACCATTATGCAGTTAACACTTTGGCAGCAAAACTTCACATGTAGTTACATATTTTCTCACAGCAGAATAATTTCACAGGTACGCACAAATGTTTGAAGGTCTATTGACAAGCTCCACCCCTAAGCAAGGGTTCGTGGACCAAGTCTATCAAAGCGGTCCACAATAAATGAGTTAAGTGTATCCAAGGTCACATTCTGACCTTACCTCACAGGGGAGAAGTCAATCTTACGCAGCAGGCCAATCCACTCCTGTACAACCGGAAGATGATAAGCACTCAGATAGCGGACCAAATCAGTTCTGAATTTTGTTGGCGATTCTCCATCAGTGGAATTGGCACCAGCTGGAAGTGGCATACATCTGGGTCCGACCCAAACCCTGGGTGATGGAAAAAGGGGAAATATTACCAGAAAGCCCTGAGTAATGTTATAACTTTTTTAAAATCAACAATGGTGCAATCCTTCAACACTACAAGCACAAAGAAATACTTAATGCCTAGCAGCAGTAGTTTTTAAGTTAGTAAATGGGAAAAAATAGTTCTTCCTATTGTGCAATGTATTTTACTTTCTCTTGCACCTGTGCATGAATGGAGTAAAGTTTCATGCAGATTCTTTTGTTGAAACGTGAATTGGACAAGAAAAGCCATCACGGGATTTAAAACAGTATTTAAAATAAATAAGGGAAAAATCTTATATCCTATCTTTGTCAAAATGGGCTCTTTCACTACTTTTTGAATGCCGCTTCCGATAAGAGGTTCAAAAGTGAAAAAGGCACACAAGTTTCCTCATTTTCCAATCTGCTTCTTTGCACTCAAGTTATTGGAGATGTACCATTGATGACCACAGAAAGGGGCACACTCGAGTTCTCTACACAACAATTAACATCGCTCACTTTCCTCCCAATTCCCATGACCACTGGGAAATGCTTGCAAACACAAGTCTCCCGTGATCATGAGCCACTCTCTGACTCATATGCAGACATGGTTTAAGTATTTGCCATATTCTTACGTAAAAACTTTCTTCCACGCTGACACAAATTAAAACTTCGGTACTATCGTACAGATACCTAAATATCAAGACATTGGACTCTTCGCCCTGAGTAAGGTTATCTGAAAACTTGATTGAGAGGGAAACAACTTTTTGGTATTTTAATTTTAGAAAGAATTGACGATTGCAGAAAAAAACCAATTTTGGCCAAAATCCATTTTTATTGGGTCTATTTCATGACTTCATCATTAACCCATTCACTGCGGCATGACGTCCTATCACGTCATGGTTGTCTATACCCGCTGGCTGATGACGTCCTATCACGTCATGGGTACCGTTAAGCTTTCTGCTTTCGTAGAGGGCCCGTCCCTTCGTCTAGCGACCTTGGAGTGCTCTCCCGTCCCTCAGTACAGCTCAGGCAGTCGTACACTGAAGACCGTTTGGTTCTACGCCTATTTTGTGCATCGCTAAAAAATTTTCTTTGAACTCAAGGTAAGCGTTTTTTTCGTTTTTCATTAACTCTTGCACACACTATTTTGTGAATACTTATTTCTTTTCGTCTTCTTAACCTGTTTTTTTTCTTCATTCTTGATCTTTTAATTAATTTCTGGGTAGATAAATATCTTGTATTTTGATAAAAAAAGTTTGTTTATTTATATTATTAATGAATATTTTAGCAGCTATTTTTCGAAAAAAATAGCCTTTATTTTATCTTATGCAATAAATGGATAGATCTTTAGTTCTTTTTAAGACATTTAATAATATATTAATTAATTTGATCAGTTTAGTTTAGTATATCGTCGTTTTAAAGAGCTAATGTTGTTTTTATCACTATTTCTTTCAAAAAGGGTTTTTTTTCGGCTCTCACTGACAGTGAGAGGAATTTTTCATCAGTTCCCTTTGGTAACTTAGCATCCGTGGAGCAGTCGACCTTTGCTTATCAAAGTAAGTATCTCTTGCTATGTTATGAAATGATTTGAAGTTAATGCTCTTTTACCATTTGTGCATATTATTTATTTCAACCTTCCTTTATTCTAGTTCGTCTCCTACGCCAATACCGGTCTATCTACGGCAATCTTCCTCTATCTTCTTCGGAGAAGGAACCTCATATCAAGGTATTTTATATTTTAAAAATCATTTGTCATAGCTAACCAAATGAAAAGCATCCTATTGAATAACATTACATTTAAATTAGTTAATATTTAGGTCAGTTTTCATTTGTACTATCGAAAGAAATTTTTTACATAATTTTCCGAGCGCCAGTGGGGTCAATATTCTTCGCACCTTCTTCTTTTATACTTTTTATGACTCTTCCACCTCATATTATTCCAAAAACGCTGTTTTTTAAGTGTCAGTCAACCTCAGCATTTATCGGATTTCATTTATAGCGTAGATAATACATTTTACTTCTGAAAGTCGAGTGCGCGCGGGCTGCACCGAAGCGTTTTCTTATGAGTCATCATATGATCCCCTTTCCAAACTAATTTCTTTGTAAATGTTACCTATTCACCGTGAAATCTTTGCAACAATGTTTTTCTTTAGAGAAGGCTTTGATTCTGCACTTACGATGAAGAAAAAGAGTAAAATTTACTTAGTATGCGGTAGCGGATTGTCATTGTACCCAGCAAGTGAGTTGATATTCTTCCCTTATGCTCGAAATGTTCTCATATTTGTGCGTTTTTCACTCGACAGAATGGTTTTTCAAGGGGCTCTTCGGATGACAATTGATGAAATGAGAATTAAAGCATTAAACATCGCGTGATTATATTTTTACGCGTTTCGGCATTCTGCTTCTTTCGTAAATTAAGTGGAAGATAAAAACAAACTCATTGACAGGTGAGCCTGAGAAAATAATTACAAAATTTTCTAAATAGACCCGTCGCGAATGTCGTTCGTTTTTATTCCTTCAGAAATATATTTAAAAATTCACGATGCGTAATGGAAAGTGAATAAGTTTGTGCCTAATCAATATTTCTTGGGAGCAACATCTGGAATGCATGTACAAATGTCCGTAGAACCATTACCAAAGACAAGGAAAGAACGAGAAAAATAAAGAAGTTGGAAAAACCCTGTGGACAGCACGTTGACCCCATGTCTTTTGCTCTAACCTCTACCCTAAAATGTGCGACGTACAGGGTTTTTCCAACCCCTCCCAATTCTCTTTTTTCTTTCTTCCGCTGCAGGATTTCTGGCTACACCAAAAGTGGCCCACTCTGCTTTTCGACCCCCGCGCGCCGTGCCGTCGAAACAATAAAATTTGGTATTCCCGAAAGAGACACATTGAGCTGGGTACATGTAAACAGCGGCACATTGTTTCCTCGTTTCTTCATGTCGCCGAGGCAACGCCTCTGGAGGGGTTGGGAGATAGCGGTTAGGATTAGATATCCACGTGCGGGTGGCAGGTAGTCCTCAGGAATGGAAGGGTTCCCTGCTTGAGACCATCTTGACCGTAGGGGATCCCCCCCCCTTCTCCGAAGTGGTCACCGATGTTTGGCGTTAGCGACTCTCGCACTCCTTTATCCCGCTTTCCTTCCCCCTCTCTTTCCTCTTTGCCATCCCCTCGGGAACTTCTACCGACCCTAATTGAAGACGCGCCGCGGAACAACAGGCAGGAAAACCCCCAACGGCCACCGAGGTCATTTCACCCGTAAGGGACGACTCGAACTTACTATCTACCATCATTTATTCTTTCCATTCCAACCCCACATTCACTCTAACCTTCATAGCTAAAAACTTCCCCCTTGCCCAGCCACGCATCCCACCCTCTGATAGGTATACATATCTATACAAAGAAATTTTCCGCTTTACTATGCCCAAATATCGCAATAAGCATCGTGTCTTCATTACATAATAAATATGTGGAAATCACGAAGTAAATTTTATAATGGGTTGGCCAGGATTTAGCGATATCAGCTCGATCTAACACCTTCATATATTTTTTTATTGATACTTGGAATTTTAAGCCTCCATCTCCACCATTCTACAATTTTTTACTTTTAAATTTTATGCAGATGATTCGACGAAGAACGAAGAGAAAGGCGGAATTTGAGTCGCTTCCCTCTTCCTCTTCCCTGGAGGACCCCCAGCCTTCCACTTCGAGGCAGGATCCAATGCCTCTAACACTCCCCTCCGAAATCTCTGCCTATTCCAGGCGAGAGTACTCGGAGGAGGAGATAGGAGACCTTTTGGAGGGAAGTGAGGAGGAGTTGGAGAGCTCGGATTTCTCCGGGGACTCCGAGTACGGGGACAGCGCTGAGGACAGCGATGAGGAACAACGACCACAGTCTGATACGTCACTGTTTTCTCCTTCTACGCCCTCTTTCAATCACCCAGACCCAGACCTTCCTCCTCCTGCCCCCGAACCCATTCAGTATTCTACCAATCCTTCCTTACCACGTCATACCGCATGGTCCCGGAGTTCAGTACCCCCGCAAAATTTTCCCTTCATTGAAAACCCTGGCCTCATCACCCCGCCGTCTTCGAGGGAACCTATCGACTTCTTCCGTCTCCTCTTTCCCGATTCCCTCGTTCACGCAATAGTTGATCAGACGAATGAGTTCGCTGATCATCTTATGCAGACAAATGTGTCTCCGAAAGCAAGGATAGGGAAGTGGAAACAATTGACCTTTGAAGAGTTTTTAACATTCATAGGTTTATTGTTCCACATGGGGACTATTCCTCTAAGCAGAATATCAGATTATTGGAGTACTGATTTTCTGTTTAACCTGCCTTGCTTTCGGAAATGCATGAGTCGTGATCGATTCCTTTCCATCCTGCAAGCTCTCCACTTCTCACCTAACCCCAATCCTGATGACCCTCCACCAGATGATACCCTTTATAAAGTCCGACCACTTTTAAATTCCTTCCATACCATAATGGACTCCCTGGTTATTCCTTCCCGTAACCTTTGCATTGACGAGTCTATGCTTCTTTGGAGGGGGAGGTTGCGATTCCGTATTTATATGAAATCCAAGAAGCATAAGTACGGAATCAAGCTATATATGCTGACCGAGAGTTCCGGGCTTGTTCTGAGATTCCTTGTGTATGCTGGTGCAGGAGACTCTGAACTTGGAGGGCGTGGACATGTTGATCACGTTGTCCATAAATTAATGGATGGTCGTTTAGATAAGGGCCATTCATTGTTTATGGACAACTATTACACAAGTGTCAATTTGATCCACACACTGCTTGAGAGGAGAACGCATTGCACAGGAACTCTCAGATCAAACCGGAAGGAAAACCCGTCCGAAGTGGTAAAGGCTAAATTGAGACGGGGTGAAGTTGTGGATGCCTATACTAATGATGGGGTTTGCGTCTTCAAATGGAAGGATAAAAGAGACGTTCTGATGATCAGTTCCGAATTCAGAAGTTGCATGGTTGACATGCCTTCTCGAAGAGGAGATGGGGTTGTTTCCAAGCCAGAGGCCGTTGTCAAGTACAACGAGTTGATGGGAGGAATCGACCACTTTGATCAAATGATGGCATACTATCCTATTGAGAGGAAAACCCTGAAGTGGTATAAAAAGTTAGGCATTCATATATTTCACCTCATCTTAGTCAATAGCTTTTTCATTTTCCAAAAATATTCAGAAAAAACTCCCATCCTTGATTTCCGACTCTCCGTAATTAAGTCCCTCATTCTTCCATCCTATGCAACCGATCCCAAACCTGCAATATCTTCCAGACCATTCCATTTCCCACAAATTGTCCTCCTCGAAGGCGGCAAAAAATCCTTCCGTAGATGCAAATATTGCTATTCTCAAGGGCGTAGAAGGGAAACGGCGTATATCTGCCCTGACTGCGAAGGGTCCCCTCGACTCTGCCCGGAATGCTTCACGAACTTCCACAAAAAAAGAAATTAAAGAAGCAATTATGTAAACATTTTTTTGTAAGTTGTAAATACTAAAAGGGATGAGGTTATGTTAAATGTTTTATGCATCATTTTACTACCAATCTTTTTGTTTTGTAAAGTAATATTTCTTTGTATCATTGTTATTGTTATATTAGAGTCGGTTAATTTGTTAATCATTTGGTATTTGATAAATAAAATAATTTAGTGTATTAAATGTAAAACTGTTTTCATTTACTTTATTTGTGCTTTCTGATGTTGAAGTTTGATATATTTATATGCGATATTTTCTGCTCAGCCACAGGTAAAAGAATGCGCAATTACTTTCATACTTAGCAGATATTGATGTTACTCTCCACTTAATGAGAGGCGTACTAGTTTAAATAGAATAAAAAACAATGCAAGAATGAGATTGCTATAAATTTTGATCTGCAGGTAGTATGGAAAAAAGTTGCATGAAAATATAAGGCTAAAAGAAACACTAGCCGGTGGGAGAAATTGCGAAAGTATGCAACCCGCATTGCTTGACTATCCCCGTTGACTGATGACGTCCTATCACGTCAAAAATTAAATTTTTTTTTAAACAAAAATTAAAAATCCTATGTTTCAAAAAACATTGTAATCGGCTTTAGGAGGGTTAAATGTAACATTTTGTTCAAAAAAATGAATGCCGTCAGAATGAAAAAAAAATCGTTGTATATGGTCAGCATTGAAAGTGTTAAATAGCAATTTGGGGTCAGAGGAAACAATCCAATTTTATCCAGTCATTAAACGTTCCTGAAATTAAATTGTCGTATGAGCGACTAATGGATCAAAAGCATCTTACGTTTATGCCAAAGTCATCAAAGTCATCTATTTCCTTACTCTATAAGCTACTGAGGAGGGTACGTAAGCCATTGCAAACCCTCCACTGATTCAGAAAAATGAAATTTGTGATCATGCTAGTATTAAAAAAAAATAATTAAACAACCATGTTCTGTGGTTAGACCACCTCCCCAAGCAAACCTCAAGAATTGTCCTCAGTCCTTTACTACATACCTAATAGTTTAGTCTTTCGTTCTAGTATCATGATGCTACGAACAAAAATAAAGATTCATTTTTTTCACACCTAGAGAGATGAGAAAAAAGTCGTTTTATTATTTGGACAACAACGTTTTTGTTAACATAACAAGGTTTAAAATCTTGCACAATGGAATAGAACCCTACGTCTGCTGTGATCAAATGCAATATCATGACGTTCCTGGACAGTCGTAACGTCCTCCATGGCTGTCAGCACGGCTTCCGGAAAGGTAGATCATGTGAAACACAACTCGCGCTCTTTCTTCATGACGTTCTCAAATCTGGTGAATCGAAAAGACAAGTTGACGCATTATTTCTAGATTTTAAGAAAGCTTTCGACACGGTACCTCATAACAAACTTTTATGCAAATTACAGCCATGCGGCCTAAACGAAACAGTAGTAAACTGGATACGCGACTTTCTGAGTGATCGTAAGCAAAAGGTAGTTCTTGACGGAATTAGCTCTGATGTCGTTAAAGTGACATCAGGTGTCCCGCAAGGAAGCGTGATCGGACCCCTTTTGTTCATTATATACATAAATGATCTATGCTCTCGAATTAGCAGTAAAATACGTTTATTTGCCGACGACGCTGTCATCTATCGTGAAATTAGTGATCACTCTGACTTTGAAACCTTATCATCGGATTTAAACAACGTTCATGAGTGGAGCCAAGAGTGGGGACTCGAACTTAATCTAAGCAAATGCACGGCGGTACAATTCTTGCGGAGGTCGTCCAACTATTCCCATGTATATGCTGTGGATGGTGTTAACATAAAGGCGACAGATGAAGTGAAGTATCTAGGAGTTACGATAACTTCGGACCTATCGTGGGGAGCACATATAAGAAATATTTGTGGCAGAGCTCTGAAGAAGCTAGGATTCGTCAAGCGTATTGTGGGAAGATTTTCGGATGAAAAAGTAAAAGAGAGGTGCTATTTCGCACTCGTCCGGCCACACCTTGAATATGCAGCGAGCATATGGGATCCGGTGCAGAAAGACTTAGTCCGGGAACTTAATAAAATACAAAGGAAAGCTGCGCGATTCGTCAAAAACAGCTACGGGCGTACTGACAGCGTTACACAGATGTTAAACGAATTAGGCTGGGAACCGCTAGAGACTCGGATGCTACGCGCTAGGCTTAGATTGCTTGAACAATTGAGAATAGATATCTTTCAGAGCGACACTGAGAACATCATATTAGAACCCCACTATATTTCCAGGTCCGACAGAAACGATAAATTAAGAGAGATATTTTGCCGAACGGATAGGTATGGGAATTCGTTTTTCCCCCGAACAATAAGGGACTATAATAAATGCTAGGCGTAATTTCATTAGAGCGTTTCCTTTTTGTCTTTAAACGGCTGGTGTCCTAACACCCCCCGTCACACGCCTATTGAGGCGGCTTGCGGGGTAATATGTAGATGTAGATGAAATTTGGTGTAGACTGAATGAACACATGAGCTGTTTCTGCGGCACAAGGTAGCATTATGGTGAAGAGAAGCAAAAAAAACAACACTTCTTCCACTCCCACCACAATTGCACTAAGTAGCTAAAAGCTGAGAAACATTTCTTTAAAATCATGTAAGGGGAGAAAATGAGCTAAAAGGTGGTGTAAATTGCATAAACATCATTCCACGTGTTTTCATTCTAGAAGAGCACAAATTTGAATGAAAATAACAAAAAATATCTAGTATTAAGCCCATACCTTGAGTACTCCCCAGAAAAATAGTACACAATCGTGAAATCTAAGCAAATGGAGTAAAAGTTAAAATGATATTCTATCATACAAACAACATCCATGAACGTTTCAAGAAGTCATCATAATACTAGAAAATTTTGAAGTTTTGCTTCATTCAATTTATTTCAGGAAAAGTGTGAACACCCCTCTTCATACCAGACAAAAAAAGATGAAATTTTGTTGCATATGCCATTCATTTGAAACACCACTGCAGTGCAATTAACTTCATTTGTCCACACATTACTAAACTACCAATATGGTTTAATATGAAATAGTACCCTTGAGTCCGATTGTGCCAGTCAGATTCAATGAGATTGGCCGTAGATACAACCACCCGTACACTTCCATCTGTGTACTTGAAGATGCTCATCTTCCTGCAAAAAAGAAAGAGTGCTTGAATAAGGATGAGTTCTGATAAACTCTTCAAGCATTATCAAACCATACATATTGAAGAACACTTGCTTACGTGTGATGATGCCCAAAAGGATGAGGAGGCTTGATGTGGCAGGCCCTAATGTTATCTCCAAGGATTTTTTTGTCCTTAAGTGGAGGATCTTCGACACCATACAGGATCAGCAGAGGCTTATTCCTAACGTGAAGGAGACATTTTCATAATGCAACTCTCAAGGTAGGAATGATCACTGATTAGTATATACATTATGGTTATTAAAGCCGATACCTGAAATAAGAGGTGAAACACTAATTTGAAAAACTATATCATTATGACCAATTATGCAAATACAGGGTCTATCCACGATATATTTACCTTTACGGAATCACCTGCAAGTGCACATAAGTGCGATTATTCCACAGAGGAAAAATCATTCGCCTTGACCGGGAATTTTCATTTTTCCGGCAACCATTTCCTCTGTGGAATAATCGCACTTGAATCATTATGCTTTAAATCATTCCTTCCTTCATTCAACCATAGCAAAAAAATCTTGCAGTAAATCAAGGAGCAGCAATAATCTACAAAAAGTCATATTCAAATTTTGGTGAGCAGACATGACACAATGTTACTCCATTTTGATATTTTGTACCACCATCACACTGTATTGTCTAAAGAGCCACATTCAATGAAAGCTACGTGTGCTTGTGTGTGTTTGATGTAATACCAGAAAAAGGCATCACATCGAGCATAGACCAAATGCTGTAACTGACAGCACATACGGGGTCGTGCATAAACTGTATTACCAACTTAGGGGGGGAAAAACCAATGGCGGGGAACGAGGAGGAGGGGGGGGAGGGGGTTCACTCAAAGTAACGTAGCTGTACAATGTGCCTGTTTACGTTTCTTACTCGTTAACATCGTGTCAACAATACTACAGAGGTAACATGAGGAAGGGAGTGCTGGGTAGTTCATACACCCCCAAGCTTCTACTTTAACTCAATGTAACTGAACCATGGTCTCTACAATGTAGCAAGTCTTCATACCATCAAACTGCTTACATTTTAACTAGAACCTGATGCTTACTTGGGGCTTGGATTTTGAGAACAGTAAAAAAAAATAATAATATTTTGGAGTAGAGCTGGGAGGTATTAATTATCTGAGTTAAAACTGACTTACAGTAGTGATAGTCTAAGATGACCTTCGGAGTGTGGAGGGACTTGCCTTTGTATATAAGACCCAGGGGCTAGTTTTTAGCCATAATTTTGGAAAATGAAGTGCATCTTGTGTGCCATTGAATGAATTACCTAGTTCACCAGTGTGATGCCGAGTCATTACTGTTTCAAAAGTCAGTAATTTAATTCACTTAATTCACAAGTCAGTTAACAATAAAACATGCACTTGGGCTGCGATAGAAACTCAGATTCCCCCAAAATTCTTGCCAAGTGTACAACAACCTCTTCCACATTACTTCCAATTCACAGATGTTGAAAAATATGTTACAGTTAAAATCCCAGTCCATTCAAAACTACCAAATTCTTGCCAAACATCATAGAGCAAGCACTTCTACATTGAATTTCAGAGAAGCTTAAAAGGAACTACATGTTCTAGTTAGAATCCTAGTCCAAGAGAATAATTTTTTCAATGTGAGTTTTTAATGTTCATATACCTTGTAACACGCCATTTTGGCCGTGTTGGCATAAGTATACGATTAAGGACGCCATTGTGTATATTTTGGGAACACGTGCTACCGCGAGGCAACAATATCGTCTATGTTATGAAAATAACTTTAAACAATACCATTTTCTGTTTACGTAAACAGACTATAACAATGCCGTCTATGTTATGAAAACAACTTTAAACAATACCATTTTCTGTTTACGTAAACAAACTTATAATAATGAAAGGGGAATAGCCTATCAGATACGAGAGAAGGGGAGAAAACCTGGAATGTTCTAGAACATACAGGAGGGGAGATGAGATAGTATAAAAGGGATTGTCAAACAAGGAACGGGGCTGCTTCTTCTTCTGCTTCTTCTTAACAAGGGAGCCACAAGAGACGTTTATCGAGTGAAAGTCATACGAGAGTTTTTGCAGTGATAATTTGCCGGGAGTAAGCAGCTTTGGACAGCAATTACCAACGCCAGTGTCCTGTGTTAAGGAAGGATCCAGGAATCCGATAAACAGATACTGGGGCATAGAGTATCGGGAATTCACTTTGTACAATATCCGGTGAAGTAGAACAAACATTATAAATTAATACGAATATATTTGAGAAGGGAACATATATTGATTAATTGAGTAACTAAAGTGAATTTGTTTCATAATTGAAGAATAAAAGGGTTATTATAAATATATGTACTGTTCAAGTGTATCATTTTAGTGCATGAATTAATCCATTAACCTTTGCCGCCAAGGACTACCAAAAGGATCTCTCTCTCAAGGTAAGAAGTGATAAAGTGAAGGGTACCTTTTGTGTGTCGGGCTGATACAAAGTATATAACGTCGCGTGTTTAGGACCGCGCGAAAGAATAATTATTAGAACCCCTGTGATAAGGAAATTGATAAGGGGGGGCTAGTACATCAATGGCGCCCAGCGTGTAGGGCTTGACTACTCATTAGGTGAGACCACGAGAACCGGAGAGAAGGAGGATCATCCCGAAGGAGTGAAGAAAGAAGATGGCGGCCAACATGAAGAAATTTCCGGAGCTGAAGTCGGCAGAGCTACGGCAATTGTTACGAGAGAGGGACTTGTTAGTAGGGGGAACCAAGCCAGAATTGCAGCAGCGATTATTACACACGCTAGAAAAGGAGGGAATAGATATAAGCACGTATGAATTTAGGGTCGATAGTGAGGAACCGGTGGAAACTGAGATGCAAGCGCTATTTAGGCAATTAAAAGAAGAACAAGATAGAAGAGATAGAGAGAGGGCAGAAGAAGCAAAAGAAGAACGAGAGAGAAGCAGAACGATCTTAGAGGAGATGGCTGAAGGGCAAGAGAGAAATAGAACGATCTTAGAGGAGATGGCTGAGAGGCAAGAGAGAAGACATGCAGAATTGTTGGGGCAAATTAGGGAAGAAGCAGACCAAAGAGAGAGAAAGCTTTTGGAAGAAATGGCAAAAATAGCAGGAGAACATAGACAGACGCAGGAACGTATTGCATCATTCGAACATGGCTGTGATGAAAGGTTTGCCAAAACAGACGGGGCGTTAGCAGAGATATGCAAAGATGTCGCGAAAGAAATTAACGGAGTAGGAGCGAGGCTGGAGGCGAGCGATCTCAAGGTCCGAAAGTTAGAAGCGAGTTACGTGAATTTGCATGAGAACGTGGAGGAAAGGTTCAAGAAGATGGCGGACGAGCTGGGACAACAATCCACCACAAAAGCAGCTGGGCTAGATGAAGAGGCAGTCCGACGCATCGTGCGTGAGGAAAGCAGGAGACCTAACGTCACAACGGCACCCGCGGGAATGGTACAATTAAAGGTCCCAACGTTCGACGGGAGGCATACATCAAGACCCATGAAATACCTACAGGAGCTGTGCGAATACCAAGAGATATATCGGTTACCTGACCAGATGATGCTCCAGGTCATCAGACAAGGAATGGTTGGGAGAGCAGAGGAATGGTTCTCTGCGACCCGACACCTGTATGAAGATGTGAACGCTTTTCAAGCTATTTTCACGGAGCAGTTTTGGGGAGATGAACGTCAAATGCTGATAAAACGGAGTTTCGACACGGGAAAATACAAGGAGAACGGAGGGCTCACGCGAGTAGAATATGCGACGGCCAAAATTAGCGTAGCGAGGGAGTTGACGCCGCCAATGGAGGACGGAATGATCATTCTAATTCTCAAGAAACACTTTGGCATGGAAGTAAGCGTCGGCATGATTTCAAATAATGTAAATACAATCCCGCAATTCTTGACGTTATTGGCCCGCTATGATAACATACCGCGAGAGGACGGAAACTCCGAGGCGACTGGACACCGAAGATGGGGAGACCAATACCCAAGGACCCATGGAGACCGTACGTGGAGGACACCGGAAGACACATCCCAACACAACCAGCAGTACAGATGGGACTCGAAGAGGTCACAACCACGAGAGTGGCAAGCGTCGAGCCAGCAGAGAGACGGACGGAGAGACGATAACTTTCGCGGCGAGGGATACTCTCAACGGCCGGGCGAGAGACCAGCTGATCGACGCCGAGGACAAAACAATATGGCGGAGGCGCGCCCACCGATGAGAGAGCGCCCTGTCAATTCCATGATGGCGGAAGAAAGTAACGCCGCAGGGAAACCGGAGCAGGAAAACTATTAGCGGCAAAGCATGACGAAGGTCCCAACATGCCGAGGCCGGAAGACGAAGAGGGATTCTGGGACATACCGAAGGAGCAACGGGCAAAGATACGGAAAGTGAGAATAAAACGGACACCACCACAAGAGGAGAAGATAGAACCCCACACGGAGGAGGAAACGATATGCAATGTTTTTGAGTCACCTCGAGATTTCTTGACGGAGAAAGAAGCGGATAGGCCGGAAGTAATTAAATGCCCGGAGATTAGGGTTCAAATGGAAGGAGTGGCTGTGAATGCACTGATAGACACGGGATCGGAGCTAACGTGCATTAGCGAGGAGTTTTATCGGGAGAATCAGAATGCACTGCGAAACGCTTTGGAGGTACCAGTCAAAGGAATCCGGATAGCTGGAGCCGTCGGAAGGAAGAGTGGAATTATAAGGAGGCAGATCTGTCCGAGTATAGAGATAGACGGATTCACCACAAATATGGCCTGCACGGTGGTGCCGGAGCTGATCAAACCATTCATAATCGGGACGGACACATTAGCTCAACTATCCGCGAAGATTGAGTACGATCGCAGGATTATAACCCTAAGTGAAGGAAAAAAGGAGATCGCATGTAAGTTTAGGGAAATGCGCATGGACGCACAATATGACAACATGCACATAGAAACCAGCGAGGAAGAGGCACGAGAACAAGGCTTAGAAGAACGGATCCGAGAAGCAGTCGCGGGAATAAATGAAATGTCAGAAGATTGCAAAGAAGAGTTGACGGCGGTGATCAAGCGGTATAAGGATATCTTCAGCGATACACCTGGGATGATAAGTGGTTTCGCATATAAGTTTCAAGTGAAAGACGGAGAGTTCTGCCAGAGGGGATATGGAATTCCGCTGAACTTCCGAGGCCAAGCAAGACAGAAAATCCAAGAAATGCGACAGGAAGGAATAATTGAGGGAAGCACATCCCAATATATCTCGCCATTAGTATGCGTAGTTAAAAAGGATGGATCCATTCGGCTGTGTATCGATGCCCGATCGATAAATAAACTCATAAAGCCTGATTACGCGACATCCAAAACAACTGAGGAACTTTTCCAGCAGTGTGCTGGGGCAAAGTTTATGACTTCCATCGATTTAACACAGAGCTTCTACCAGATTCAGCTGCACAAGGATTCAAGACAATATTGCGCTTTCTCATTTGAGGGCAAGATATACCAGTTCAAACGGGTTCCATTCGGATGCAGCATAAGTAGTAGCGCATTAGTAAGGGCACTTGACTATGTGCTGGACGACGAAGTGAAGGAATATTGTCTCAACTTTGTAGATGATTTACTTATTGTCTCTAGATCCTTCGCCGAGCATTTACAGAATTTAAACACTGTCTTAAAGAAGTTGTATGAATCGGGTATTACAGTGAATTTGAAAAAGTCAGAATTCTGCCGCCAAAAAATAAGATTCCTGGGCCATGAAGTATCCACAAAAGGAATCACCATTTCGGAGGAGAAGTTGGCACCAATTAAGGAGTATCCCAGGCCTCGTAACAGAAAACAGATAAAAGCGTTCTTAGGTTTGATCAATTATTATTCGAAGTTTCATCAAGCCCACGCGGGATTGACGGCGGTGTTAAATGAGCTTACGAGGAAAGATCGGGAATGGAAGTGGACGGAGAGACACCAAGAAGCATTTGAGAAGATAAAGGACGAAATGTGTAAATCTGTAATGTTACACCACCCCGACCCGAGGAAACCCTATTACATTCAGACGGACGCCAGCGGATACGCCATCGCAAGCCGTCTATATCAGAAGGATGAAGATGGAGAAGAAAGGGTGGTTTATTTTGCTAGCCGTTGCCTGAGAGGCGCCGAACTAACATATAGTACTACGTTGAAGGAGTTAATCGCGATAACGCATGCCCTGAATAAATATAGAAGTTTTATCCTTGGTGCAAAGACCTTCGTGATAACTGATCATAAATCGTTATCATTTCTTTTTCAATGTAGACTCCTGAACAACACATTGGCACGTTGGATAATGAGCATTCAAGAGTACAATATAGAGATAATTTATTGTAAGGGTAAGGATAACGTAGTTGCAGACGTCCTGAGCCGGCACCCGTATGGAGTGAATGAAGAGGAAGGATTTCCAACTGAAGAACCATTGATTGCAATAATCTTGGCGGAAAAGCCATCACATGAGTTGTGTATGGGGCTACGCGACTTATTAACACAACAAAGGCGGGATCCCAAATTAGAGAAAATAATTGCTGAATTAGAAGCGGGCGGATCCGGTAAAAGATATCAGCTGATCGAGGAAGGATTAGTTCGCCTTGAAACAAACGGAAGAAAGCTTTGTATCCCTAACACCATGTTAACTACCTTAATAGAAGAAACGCACAAGATGTACGGGCATGTGGGTGCAGCGAAATTACATCGAATATTGTCGGAACAATTCACGTACCCAAAGTTAAAGAGGGAAATCCGCAAAATGACGGCGACATGTGACGTATGCCAAAGGTTTAAGACGCCCAACAGTTACACCCATGCTGAATTGCAAACAGTGGTACCGGAAGGAAGAAACGATCTCTTATGCATCGATGTGGTAGGTCCGCTACCAAAGGGGCAGTACGGTTATCAATACATCCTATCGGCAATAGATGGGTTCTCAAAATTCATAAAATTATACCCAATCAGGCGAGCTAATACAAAGATTATAATCAAGATCATCTTTGAAAGGCACCTATCAGAGGCGGGGAAATATAAAAGGATATTGAGTGACCGGGGGACCCAGTTTACTAGCCCGGAATGGTCAAAGAGACTTGGGCAAGAAGGCATAAAATGCGTCTTATGTAGTATTCGACACCCTCAGGCCAACCAGGTGGAAAGATACCATCGCACTTTAAAAACCATGCTAAGGATATTCTGTCATAAGGCACACTCTACGTGGGTGAAGTGGCTACCGATAGTGGAATCATGCATGAACAACACACACAACGACACAACCGAGTTCACGCCAATGGAGGCTCATTTCGGGAAGAAATCGGAGCGGATATGGGATAAATGGCTTAAAGCAGCAGAAGAAAGTGACTCCGAGAAGATCGCAAATGATATAGTTAGGATACGTGAAAATATCATTAAAAAGGGCGGAGAGAAGAAGGAAGAAAGACAAGAGGAATAGAGCGGAATTTAAAATAGGAGATAAGGTTTTAGTACGTACCAATCCGGTATCCGATAAACAAAGGGGAATCTATCACGGCTTCCTGGCATTATACGAAGGTCCATATGAGATTTCAGAATTCCGAGGGCCAGCCACGTGTGTAGTATTTAATCCACAAAAGAACGAAATACGAGGCACTTTCCACTTCAGCAATATTAAACCATATAGGGAACAATAGCACAGCACTTGGTATCACTCACATCACACGAGCACACGAGAAGAAGACCGTAGTCCAACTGACCATAGCACGCAGTCATTAAACTGAGGAAACCAGCGCCGCAACATTATAATTTGATCCGTTCAAGCAAGGGAGAACTGTTTACCGATAATATACATTGTATCAGGGCCCGACATGCGAGGGGAGCTTAAGAACGAGAGAGAGAGAGGTTGAACTTGGCGGCAGGTGGATTAGCACAATATGTATGTTTCGTGATATCTTTTCTCAATGTGTGTATATTCAGTGTCATGTTGCCATTATTTGATTCGTGTTTTCTTATGTATGAATGGGCTCGTGGACGTAGATTGAGCCGGAAGGAGGGAGAGTATATCACCTGAAGGAACTTTAAGTGCTGTGAAGTGTATATGTGTAATGTGAATTATGGCCTTTTGATAACCCAGTGTTTTTAAGGGGTTAAAAGTGAGAATGAATGTTGAGAAGAAGATGGACAGTTTTATTATTTGCACGTTATATTCACGTTCAATGTATCAGTTAATAACGTCGATTTATATAATATGTTCTTGATTTTAAATTACGGGAATAAGATTTTCATTGGTTATTTGCCTATTTCAAGCAAGGAAGAAAGGGAAGAGACCATATTGTTATATGGTGTATCATATGTCTTGAGTTAAAGGAGGAGACGCTGTTTGTAATTGTGTTTATTGATATAAATGTATTCATGTGTGATTTCTGCTGTAACACAATATACTTGGGCACAGACATTATTTAGAGGGAGGCTAAAGTTTGAAGGCGTTGGGGCCGCGTTAGTTTACATTTGAAGGCTTTAAAATAATTCCTTTCTTATATTTCCAAGTCATTATTTTAATGGGGCTAATGTAACACGCCATTTTGGCCGTGTTGGCATAAGTATACGATTAAGGACGCCATTGTGTATATTTTGGGAACACGTGCTACCGCGAGGCAACAATATCGTCTATGTTATGAAAATAACTTTAAACAATACCATTTTCTGTTTACGTAAACAGACTATAACAATGCCGTCTATGTTATGAAAACAACTTTAAACAATACCATTTTCTGTTTACGTAAACAAACTTATAATAATGAAAGGGGAATAGCCTATCAGATACGAGAGAAGGGGAGAAAACCTGGAATGTTCTAGAACATACAGGAGGGGAGATGAGATAGTATAAAAGGGATTGTCAAACAAGGAACGGGGCTGCTTCTTCTTCTGCTTCTTCTTAACAAGGGAGCCACAAGAGACGTTTATCGAGTGAAAGTCATACGAGAGTTTTTGCAGTGATAATTTGCCGGGAGTAAGCAGCTTTGGACAGCAATTACCAACGCCAGTGTCCTGTGTTAAGGAAGGATCCAGGAATCCGATAAACAGATACTGGGGCATAGAGTATCGGGAATTCACTTTGTACAATATCCGGTGAAGTAGAACAAACATTATAAATTAATACGAATATATTTGAGAAGGGAACATATATTGATTAATTGAGTAACTAAAGTGAATTTGTTTCATAATTGAAGAATAAAAGGGTTATTATAAATATATGTACTGTTCAAGTGTATCATTTTAGTGCATGAATTAATCCATTAACCTTTGCCGCCAAGGACTACCAAAAGGATCTCTCTCTCAAGGTAAGAAGTGATAAAGTGAAGGGTACCTTTTGTGTGTCGGGCTGATACAAAGTATATAACGTCGCGTGTTTAGGACCGCGCGAAAGAATAATTATTAGAACCCCTGTGATAAGGAAATTGATAAGGGGGGGCTAGTACAACCTACCTCCACAGATTAGGTGACATCAGTTTCAGTTACACTGCATTGAAATCTCATTAATTTTTAAATGCACAACTCAATAAAAATTTCAGCTTGTTTTTCCAAGAAATAATCCAGGTAGAAAATATAGATACAACTGGTCACAAAGGCAATGTAGCCAATATGGAAAACTTATATGGGCAATTCCTCAAGCGTTTGCATGAAAAATATGCATAATTAATAGAGAAATTATAAAAGTTGATAATTAATACACTGGCACTGCAGGCATTTGCGATGCAGACATGAAGGAGAATAGAGAAAGTATGGTGGATACAAAGGAAGGCAAACCAGGAAGTGTATGTTGTAGTGGGTGAGGAATGTAAACTCCTGGAGCAGATTAAGAGGAGGAAAAGAAGGTGGTTAGAAGAAATAATGAGGGACAAAGGGTACTTGAAGGCAATGATAGAGGGGAGGATGTTGCATAAGCATTTAAGGGGAAGGAAGAGAATTGAATAGATTTTTTGGATGAGATAAAGAGAGGTCATGAAAGAAGAGAAAAGAGGTATAGGTTGTAACCAAACAACCACACCAAATCCAGAAATGAAACATAATTTAAATAAATAATAAAATCATTTAAGAAATCACAAAATAACAATAGGAAACCAGGGACGCAGAAATAAAATCAATATTTATGTAAGAGGCAGGGCCGGATTTAGCCTTGATAAGGCCCTAAGCTATTTGAGATATGGGGCCCTTTAAAAGTCCAGATATTCTATGTCATTCCACAAAGAAGCACGTCTTTTCGAAGAACAAAGCTCTATACACAAAGCGCTTTGTTCTTCCAAAAGACGGGCTAAAAAAATTGGGTGAAGAGTATGGGACGTCCCAGACATGCAGCATTGGGACAAATAATGCAGCAGTATATTTAAGTATATGCATATGACAATAGCTCACTCGGACAATTTTTTGGGGGCCCCCAAGAAAGTGGGGGCCCTAAGCTATAGCTTGTGTAGCTTATACGTAAATCCTGCAGTGGTAAGAGTTAAGAACAACAGAGAAAAGTAAACAGCTAACAATAGGAAACGAGGGATGCATAGGAGATCAACAGTTAACAATAAGCAGAGAAGTAAGGGGTGGATATCGTAAAGATACGCGGAGTGGAAGGATCGTGATCAATCTGGAGGTGTGACGGCAGGAAAAAGGGCAACAGAAGGTACAAAGGTTCCCAAAGGAGGAGTGTTACCATCAATAACTGTGAGGCCACAAAAGGAGCGGGAAGGATACCCAAGAAGGTCAACGTATGGCCCAATCAACGACGGAAATACAAGGGGAAGACCATGGGGAACCCATGCCCGTAGCCACAGAGAGTGAAAGGAAGATCCAGATCACAATAAGTGTAACAGAAATAGACAGTAAAAAAAAATTTAAAACTAAGGACCCTTACGAACTGTAAATATTGATAACACCAATCACGTATGAGTGAATAAACTGCAAAATAACTAATCTTCGTAAACAAAATTGTTTGCCATTCGTAAAGTAATATTTTAGCATATAAAATTTAAATTAAAAGGTTACAAAATTGTAAATTGGGCCCAGTATAAACCATTGAGTTAATTCTTAAACATTGACGTTTTAAACAAAAGTATAAACTTTTTAATTAAAGGCGTTGTGTAGTTTCAAATGTTATATGAAGTGTTTTATTTGCATGTGTTTATGTTCGAATCACCCTTGAATCCCATTCGGCAAGGTGGTAAATGTCTGATTATTTTGCTTCCCCAATTACGGCATAACTTTATTAATTATAAAAAAAATGCGACCAGGTACGGTTATAAGGCATCCTGAGCAAAAGAAAGGCATTGTGTAGGGAAATACACAAGATGCCTGTGCCTGTAAAAAGCGTTTCTTGAGGATTTTTACTCTCTCCCATGAAAACCCACCTTAACTAGTAGATTACTCTAATAATATAAAAATACACACCTAATGCCAGCTCTTTGATAATGCTCCAGCAACCACTCCAATTCTACCATGAAGTTAATTTGCAAAGATGACTCCACTATTCCCATACTTGCATCCAATAAATCTAGAGCAGAAACAAAATAAAATTTGACAACATGCATCAATGAGAAAGAGGGAGAAAATATTTATTATCAACTTTACGTTAAATGATAGTCCTCAGTCCCACTCACCTTTAAACTTGATTGACAGCTTTTCCATCTGTGTCCGAGGCGAATCAGTGATTGCAGTCAAGAAAAAATTGTAGGGCAGAGAACTTTTCCATTTTTCTAAAAACGTTCCATTTGAATGTGAATCGGTTCTTCTTTTCTTGTCCTCAGGTTCTAAATTACCCTGGGCAATGGGAGGTATGTTTTTTCCCGAGGTTTTAGGTGGTGACTGAGTCCTACGAACTAATTCCTCCTTAGTATTTAGTTTTTTCTTCGGCATTTCCTCCGCACCAGGGTCAGACTCAGTTTTCCTTTTCTCAGGCGAAGTTCGAATTTTATGGGTTTGCTGCGAGGACACCTGCGTCTGAGGCTTGTTGGCAACTTTGGCAATGTGAACTTCTGACTTCTCAGCATTTTTGTCTGGTCCTTTAGCAGATGACTCCTTCGTTGTTGCCTTTATTGACGACAAGATTTTTAGTTGCTCAATGATAACAGAGGAATTCATCGAAGAGCTGAGGCCGCTAGGTAGAGTAATGTCATCTCCTCTTTGATTCACCAATAACTCTTCCACTATGAAATAGTAAAAATAAAAAACAATCATCACCCAATATGATCAAAAATATTAAATATTACCAGTTTTGGTGAATGACCTCACAGTGAGAATGAGAAAACTCCTTAAAATGCAAAGGATTTCTTCGATAGCAGTTTTCACCGTATAGGCATTCCTTATTCTGTGTTAAGGACCCGGAACCTCCTCGGTCACCTGAGAACGAATCAACATTAATGATTGAATATCAATGATACAACAACTATAACCTATTTCGAGAAGTAACCTCACCAGATGTACCTGACATGGTCTCAGTTACGATACGTAGACCAGATTGACCATGCTACTGCCATACAGCGTATATAAGTTTTGAAATTCGAGGTCACCGGGAAATAATTGATCCCAAAGCCATTCATAAAAACCTTTAGAAACAAAACTCTCAGTAAAACTGTAGTAAAGAGCTAAACAAATGTCACCTACTCAGCTTATACATTGTTCACAATTCAAAAATATTTTAGAACTGTGCGCTGATGGTCATTCAGATGTTTGAAAATGATCGCTCGATCGCAGTCATTTTTTCGACCGGGTAATACAATTTTCGTATTTACCACAAAATTCCTTAAGTTTTATCAGTCTTTAGGGATTGAATCGAAGACAATAGCTGTTATATTCATTATTTCATTTTTGTGTATTACCTATTATTGACGTATTCACGTTAAGTCAAATACACCGATGGATTTACGGCAATCAAGCTGAAAATGAGATTATGCTGCCTCACTCCTGGTTCTTTCGTTGACATGGGTTAGCGAATGCTAACATAATACCATAAAATATGCAACAGATATTCACATCGTACTGTAAATTGTAATAATAAATTTACTCTGTTAATCTAATGTGCTTGTGAGCGCATCTCGCTTCGAAATTTTGTGGGAAAATGTTACTGTTTTGCAGACCATGGTCCTGTACTATGGCAGAAAATCAGTAAATAACTTTTTTTAATTGAAATAAACAGCAAAAGTTTGAAAGGCATACAAGGCCAATTTTAGAATGGAATGAATAATATTTTTCAGTAGATTTTCAGCGGCTCATTTTAATTCTTCCCCCTAGCTCGACAAGTAGAAGTGCTCTATTGTCTCTAGGACCCCAAGTAGCTGAACTGGTTGGTGATATACCCCTGTAGGATGGCACATGACCTATTTTCCGTGCCCATGGCATAACATACTTTGTCCGTGTCCATACACACACCGGGTCCGTGCCCGTGCGGGTCCATACGGGTGCCCATGGCATAACATACATACTTTGGTGCAGTATGGGAATTTGTATCTTCAGAAAAACATGTTTTTAATTGTTAATGAGAGGTCGCATTTCTTCATTACTGAAAGAAAGATGATCTTACAATATGCTACAGTTATGAAGTAATATATAGTGAATACATAGTTGAAAATGCTCTCGATTTTTTTAAAATTGCTTTTTGATTTGATTGCAATTGATTTTTTTCAATGCACTCGGACCAATGCCGTATAAAACCGGTGTAAAATTTTCCATGCCAGAAAACAATCACTTTGATGACTTGGGTCTGCAGTTAGTATACTATGGACTTTCTGTAAACATGGTCTAAACCTAAAAGAAATATAAATTTTTTTATCATTTGCCTTTAAAGAAAAAACTCAATTTTTTTAGGCAAAAAGCAGCAGGGTTAACCCTGTTTAAATAATTCTGTTTACAAATTTGAAAACATCCAATGAAACATAAAACATGCCTAGATTATAAGGTAAACCTATATTATTTGAGTGTACTAAATGTATTTTTTAAATTATATTCTCATACATAAACAAATATAGTTGACCGTGGATGAATGCCGTGAGTAGGATCGGCAAAGAGACAAAGGGTCTAGATTACCTCCTCCCAGTGGTGGAGGAAAGGGACTGGCATTCTACTGACTTGGGTCCCAAGATGGATGAGAAGCGCAGTTTTAGGTACGAGAGAGCTCTACATGGAGGATTATATAAAATTCTAACAACACTCTTAACAGGAGAAACATTTCTTATCATAATGCACTGCCTTGTGAGATTAAAGTTGCCACCATGCATGGTAGGTACTCGTGCTAACTAGCAAATAATAGAGAGCATTAGTGAAGGGTGGAGTTGAACTCCTTTCCACTCACTCCCTTCCCAAATGCTCCTTTGGAATTAATTTTCGTATCTTTGTTTGCCTTCAAAAAACTTCCTTCTTGAAGGAACTGTTTACATCCTCTGATGAGTTCCATACCTTGAAAAACATATCACAACTTCCTCCTCATATTCATCAACACTTGTTCCCCCTCACACCCATGGTTTTTCTTGATGGGACCAAAGATGACCATGGCCTTCTGTTGGGGATGGGGGGGGGGGGGGTTTGTATGGAGTGGGATCAAGTACATATTGAGGTTTCCCACCATTCCCAGAACATTCATTCATTCAAGTATTCTACCAGCTGATTGGTAGGTTCTTGGACAGTCCCCATTCTGCATCCCAACCTCATAGACATTATAGAATGTCTCCCTTCCCTCCTAATGATGGCCCGTTATTAGATCCCTCTTCAATTCTTCATATCTTCTACCTCTTATTTCATCCAGAATTCCTATCCTCTTCCTTCCTCTTCCACGCTTCCCCAGTGTTCTCCCCTCTATCACTCTCTTCAACATGCCCTCTCCTCTCAAAACCTCCTCCATCCATCTCTTCTGCCTTCTCCGAACCATTGCCACAACCTTCCTCTCCTCTCCGACCATATCCAGTACCTCCTCGTTTGTCTTTCTCGCCATCCAGCTAACCTTCTCCATCCTTCTCCAAACCCACATCTCAAACGCCTCAAGTCTCCGCACATCCTCCCTTCGCAATGACCAAGTTTCCGACCCATATAGCGCAACCCTCCATATTAAAGTTTTCACCAGCCTCTTCTTTACGTCTCTTCTTAGACCCCGCCCCCCCTCATCAATTCCCTTCTCTTCGAAAATGCTTCTTTAGCTAGCGCTATTCTGCATCTGATGTCCTTACCACTAAACCCATTCTCCTCAAAAATACTACCCAGATACATAACCTGCTCGACCTGCTCTATCTTCTGCCGTCCCACCCTTATATTCAGCCCCGCCTTCTTATTTCTAGAAAATCTCATCACTTTCGTTTTTTTATGATTGATCTTCATCCCATACTTTTCGCACTGCATCTCTAATGCATTCACCATTGACTGTAACCCCTTGGCCGACTGACTAACCAATGCTTGATCATCTGCAAATCTCACTGATTTTATCAGCTCCCCTCCTACCTTTATTCCTACCTCCTCCACCCCCCATGCCTCCCTTACCATTTCTTCTGAATACATACATATTAAAAAGCAACGGCGATAGTGGGCACCCTTGCCGCACACTCCCCTTCCTATCGTGGCCCATCCCGATTCTCCATTGGCTACCCTACCCTGCGCCGTCTGGTTCATATACAAATTCCGAATCAGACGCCTGTCCCTCCAATCGACCCCTAATTTCTTCAACACTCCTATTAATTTCGTCCATTCCACCCGATCAAACGACTTCTCAAAGTCTACAAAGCATGCAAAAACATCCTGCCCATACTCTAGGTTTCTTTCTACTAGCGTCCTCATCACCGCTATAGCGTCTCGCGTTCCTGTCCCTCTCCTAAACCCGAACTGGTCGTCACCCAGGTATTCATTTGCCTTCTTCTCTAGCCTTCTGTTTATAATTCTCAGAACTACTTTGGCCGCGTGGGATATTAAGCTTATTGTCCTATAGTCTTTGCACGTTTTTGCCTTACTCTTCTTTGGTATAGGAATTAGTACAGTCTTCGCGAAGTCTACCGGCCACACTCCATCCTCAAATCCTACAAATAAGCGCAAAAAGTTTTCCTCTTCCGTTCTTCCCCATGCTCTTTAAAAACTCTGCAGGTATGTCATCTATTCCCATTGCCTTATTCCTTTTCATGTCTCGTAGAGCTCTTTCGATTTTGCTATCTAGAATACTTGGTCCAATGCCATCTCTGTCGATATCGTCTTCCCTTTCTATATCTAACCTATTGGGCCTTATTTCTTTACCATACAGCTCTTCAACATACTCCTTCCACCTCTCTTGGATCTCTTTCGGTTCTACGATTACCTTTCCCGTCTCGTCTGTTATCATTGTAATTCCACTTCCCTTATTACCACCTGTCAGCTCCTTTACTTTCCTATATAATGCATCTGCTCTTCCCTCTTTTTGGTATTTCTCTAACGCATCGATCTGTTCTCTCCACCACGCCTCTCTTGCTTTCTTTGTTTCTCTTCTAAGCCTGTTATTAAATTCTCGGTATTTTCTCTTACCTAGTTCTGAATTTACGCTCTTCCATTTCCTTCTCTCCTCCATCTCCCTGATCATCTCCTTCGTGATCCACGGTTTTCTAATTTTAGTTGCACTCACTACGCCTACCGTTGCTTTCGCCACTTCTACAATTCCATTTTTCAAACTTCCCCATTCATCTTCCACTGATCTAGCTCCGGGTTCCTCACCCATTATCTCATCAACCTTCTCTCGATACTTCTTCTTCATTGCCCCAGTTAATGCCTCCGTATTCCACTTTCGTACCCTCCTTCCCATTCTTTCCTTTTGCAGTTTTACCCGACATTTCATGACTAATAAGTTGTGGTCTGTGTCTGCATCTGCTCCTGGATAAGTATGCGAGTTTTTAACACTATTCCTGTATCTGTGGCAAACCATTATATAATCTATGTGGAACCTATCTGTGTCTCCCGGCTTCTTCCAAGTGTACCTACGTCGAGGATGATGTCTGAATCATGTATTTGTAATTACTGGGTTATTTCTACGGAAAAACTACACAGCTTTCTCGCCCCGGTTGTTTCTCCTTCCTAGCCCGTAATCGCCCACCTCCCTTCCATCTCTTCCTTCGCCCACCACCGCGTTCCAATCCCCCATTACTACCAAGTGCTTACTCCCAGGTATTCTACCAATTATTTCCTCTAGCTGATCGTATACCCCTCCTCTATCTCCTCCTCTTTATGATTAGAGGTAGGCATATAAACCTGGATTATAACTAAATTCGTTGGATATTCCTTTAGTTCCTCGACTATAATCCTATCACTCACCTGTTCTGCATACACTACTTTTCTACCTAGTTTCCTATTCATTACGAATGCAACCCCGCGCTGACTTTCATTCGCTCCACTATAGATTACTCTATAATCGTCGCTCCAGTAATCCCCATCATCCTTCCATCTTACTTCACCCAGACCCATGATGTCTACACCCACCCTCTCCATTTCTTGCTTTATATTCTATAGCTTCCCCACCCTCAGCATAGTCCTAACATTCCATGTGCCTATTCTGATAGTTTCATTCATCTTCTTTATCTTCTTTTCCTCTGCTGCTGCTACTTCTGAGCAAGGATTTCATGTGCTGACGACCGCAGGGGCCTTGCTCCCACCGCTGCCGGGCACAACACCCGGCCCTCTGGGCCGAGTCCCGTAGTTGCCAGGATTCATTATCATTTGAGAACTGTTCATAATTTCAAGGTTTTTGTTTTAATTGAGATAGTATTCTGTGGCCTATCCCAATAGTGTTTTTTACGTGACACCATCACTTCAGAGGCCGCCCTACTGGGGTCAGATGCCTTTTGAAGCCGCCTCACTGAGGTACAGACGCTGCGAGGACTACCATTCGTCTCTCTCCTAACCTTCGACCAATCTGGCATGGGTGACCCTACCAGGAGCAATGCTCCCGCCAGTGCAGCTCTAGGGGTCATCGGAGCACGCAAGCCCTTCCGCCACAACAAGGTTGTAGATCAAGAGAAGGGTCCCATAACATAACCACGGGAAAAATAGAAGGGAAGATTCCATGAGGAAGACCAAGGAATAAGTACATGGGCAAAAAGGGATATCGGATGAAAGAAATACTAGAATGTAACAGAGTTAGAAATGAATAGGGTAGAATGGAGATAGGCAGCTAACCAATCTTGCGATTGAAACGATGGTGAAGATCATTCCTTTCCTTTTCCCTTGCTATGGGAGAGACCAAAAAAGAGGGCTTCAGTTCAGCACATTTTTCCTCCACAATTGTAAAGAGACTAGCCTATGACGGGTTAGGGATAATAAACTACAAATGGTTCTGCAGAAAATAATTGGCCCTTTTCCATCTCAAATCATGCAGGAGGTGTGGGGTGACCATCAAGGATTTTTTTCAAAAAAATATATTTTATAGACCAATAAGAGACATTAAAAAATTTGCCATTTTTATTTTTAATAATTGATTTTTAATGAACTTACAGTCATTTAAAAAAACACCTAAAATGGCCATTTTAACAAGCTAGGGGAAAACTGTGAATTTTCAAACGTCTCTAATTTGGCCAATAATGAAGCTAGGATGTCAAAGATTTTTTGGTTTTGCAGTGCTTTCTTTGTATTTGTACTATATGCTTTGAAAAAAGTTGGATGTTGAATCGGAAACGGAGTATAAATTTCACAATTGTTTAAAAATCAGAAAATTATTCCAACTTTAACAATTTTTTTACAGCTATTAAATGTGCTAAAAGAGTAAAAATTAGTTTGACATGTATTATTTAGGCATATTTGTGACAACATATTTTTTAATAGCTCCGATAATGTGGCATTTTCATGAAATACCTATGCCTTCAAAGTATGAAAAACTGCCATTTTTGCATAAACAAAAGAGGGTGTATTTCAAAAAAGCAATCTTTAAAAATTATGAAAATTGGCTAAAATATACCAGTAATGGTAAGCAATAAGCCCATGCAAAAAGAGTGGGCAATATATTTATTGATAATTATGTATTTATGAATTTTATAAGTTTGCGTGCATTACACCCATCAGCCAAGTAGGCACATTCTGCCTGGTTCCCATGATATTTCTAATTATATTGCAGAAGAGGAGTCTGAAACTCTGAATTAGTCCTAATAGAGTTAAGATATTCATGACTTTATTTTAGAAATTAATTATTAGCTATTATGGTTTACTTATTTGCCATTCATTATATCTTACATTGAAGTTCTGAGGCAATTCATTTAAAATGAATTGTCTCAATTAAATAATTAAATAATTAAATTGATAACTTAGTTTGATCGCTTGTTATACATACCATAATGAAATAACTACTCAAATTTAAAAACTAATTTTGGGCATATATTTCTTAAGTTGCCTTCACTTCGTTCTTGTCAAATTTGTGCAAATTTCCTAGGATCCTTGAGTACAACCTTGGACTTCAGTCACGTTTTCGAGTGCTGTTCTGCGCATGTGCGTTGTGGTGCACATCGATGCAAAGTGCCTTATGGGTAGGTGCGCTCGGGAAAACTCAAGATTATAAACGATCTCACTCAGGGTATCACTGTTCAACTGAATCTGATTACTTAATTGAATCTACCATTCCAAACGAATCCGTTTACTTTTTCAAATCCAACTACCCAAACGAATCCAATTACTTTTTCGAATACAACTACCCAAACGAAACCGAATACTTGTTCTAATCCAACTACCCAAACGATTATACTAATTTGAATCCACATACCCAAATGAATAGTTACTGGAGTGAGTCCTCACATGGATCAGAACGTTTGATCAACAATCTTCCTAAATCCAGTAGAGTACCCAGGTAACGAAATGTAGTGAGAAGTGAATAGATTTAAAAATGAGTATGTAATCGTCACTTCGGATCTGGATGAGTAACGAATAGTTACTATATGCCTATCACCAGTGTGAACAAAATGCCAGCCATGAACATGGCCGGGCAACGGCCTACCACGATGGAAACACCGGTTCCCGATCAGTTACCGAAGTTAAGCATCGTTGGGCTCGGCTCGAGTTTGCAGGGGTGATCCTCCGATTCGTCCGAGTGCTGTTACCCCTGTCTGCACGTGGCAGACAGTAAGTGCGTAATGACCTTAGCCGTTGAAGCACGTTAACCCTTCAACGACGAGCGATGTAGTCACTACATCGGTTACAAACTTCACATGCCGTCGAGCGACGTAGTGACTACGTTGCGGCGATTCCATTTAAATCAGTGGAAAACCAGTGGTTCCATTTAAATCTACTCCAACCTACGAGATGGGATTCATTTAATACTCCTCTGGGCTTGAAGGGTTAAACCAAAATACTACTACTATGAACATGGCCGCTATGAACGTCTTGTGGTAGTTTTTTCAGAGGCACCAAAGGCTGATAGAACAGGCAGCTGGCAGCATAAGGAAAGGGTCAATAGAGAGTGAGATTACTGAAATCATAGAATAAAGTAGACAGGGTATTAGAATAAATAGTTAATTTTTTTATTCTTAAATCTCATAAACCAGCCAACTTCTCCAGCAAATAAACAACTTATTCAACAATTGATGCCATGGATGGGAGAGGAAAAATCCATGTGGCAGTGAAGGTATAACATTTATTAGGATAATGAGGGTTGTCAATCGTTGATACCCATGCACTGACACTTGGCTGTCTGTTATTGTTCCTCTTCCTCAACATGAAGGCACCATTCTCATACCCCGCTTGGAGCACTCATACACACTCACAGAACCTCTCCCAACACTTTTAACGAACATGTGCCATTTTCACGCAAAGAGTTTGCTTAGAAAAACATTCACAGAACGACACACACGACTGAAGTTTTCATGACACAAAAACATGCTTCATTGAGTGATACCTTAGGAATTTCATGATGGCCAGGCTCATAAAAAAATGTCTTCAGTGTTTCCTCTTCAATGGTCTACAAGCTTGTTTGCAATGAACAATGTATATGCAGTATTCTCTATTTCATTTTAAAACTTCTAGAGTTTTCTGATGTGAAAACTAGCTGAAACAGTAAATACTCTTTGAGGTAAAGGGAGCCTAATGTGCTGGGTAGTTGTAAACACTGGCTCTGGGACGGATATCTGAAACTATTGTGGCAGTAGCTGTCTATCTTTGAAAACAAAGGCTGACATCTCTTTCAATACTCATCATCTTATTATTTACAACATTCAGCTTCCTTTATCATTGTGTTTTCTGGTCCCTCTCTGCCTTTGTCATCCAAAGGTTTATAATTTTGTTAGGTATGCACTTCATCAAGTACTAATGGGTACTTGACCATCAAGTACCCAGATAAAAGCTCTGCAGAGCTTTTATCTGGTACCTATAGGTCTAATATGAGAGCATTTACAAGTTTGGCATTGGTCATTTCCCTAACATAGTAAGCCATTACTTGAATTACTTCCAAACTTTCTTAAACCTTCACCAAATTTATTTTCCAACAACCTATCACCATATTCAATACAGCCACACATCCATGAAGACCATCCCTCGGCCAGAATAACAAAGTCTTGGTTACAAAAAATCATGACATGACAATCAATCACATGATGACACAAAACTTTATTATTCATTTGTATGTAGTTGTGTGCATAAAATGAATGCATTGAAATACTTTGGTTTAAATATATCTTTACTATTGCATGTCTTCAATCACTGAGCTCTATGTCACCAGAAAGTTGATTCTAAACATTGGTCTGGGAAAAAAATGATGCATATTATCATTGGGTGAAAATCATTCGTATAACTATGATGTTTTGAACTGAAGAGGGAAACTGAATAATTATCGAGAGTGGTTTTAATGAGAGCAAATAGAAGTACAGTATTTTCTGGCTTATAAAATGCACCTATCATCCGGAAGGAACCTAAATACAACGGGATTAACCTTTGGTGATCCAGTGCCAGTGAAAAAAATTGAAAATTAGTGATTTAAATTTACCCAGTTTTACTTGAAATTTATTAGTTGAAATAACATTTTCACCTTTTCACTGCTAAGCTTTGTCCCAGAGAGCACTCACCATAGTGGGCAACACTGCTGGACATTTAAATACCCCCAGCACGCATAATTTTATTGGTATTTAAACTCATTTGGGGTAAAACACAGCCACGCGTGCGTAGCATTGATGGCACTGCTCCACCCAAACGCATATATGCTTGTGTAGTGCTGGCGGCACTTCTCCAACCAAACACATAAATGCGTGCGTAGCATTGAAATGGTTAATAATTATCAGTGGTTACCATTTAATTTTTCCTTTAGTATTTATAAAGTTGCACTGAAAAATTCTCAAAAGATTTCCTTTAATTCAATAAAAGTATTCTTCAAGTTACCTAACTTTAAGTTTTCTCGATCAAGTGTTCCATTAACTGTTCAAATGTACTATAGGTGTGGTCTTTATTTAACTTTAAAGGAAATCCCAAAGTTTGAAAAAGTTTTCGTTTAGTAGGTAGGTACCTCGAAAATTTTCGTACGGGGATTATTTCTAATTGCACCTCCAATAATGTTCAACAATGTCCACTTCTCAGACAACTTGAAAAGGTTGATTCAGATTATAACTTAAACTCTCTTGCCCGCGCTGGAAGGTGAGAAAATTTTACTCAATAATGTACCTACTTTCTTCCTGAATACAGTGGAAATAAAAAATCAGGCTCTTTGAGAATAGTGGCGAAACTTGGGAAAAAATAATTGCAATGGGTAAAGGCAATCTTACTTAATATTTTGGGTCTGTTCATTTATGTTCATGCACAGTTGGGTGCCATCATACATTTTCCTCATAAATAAAACCAACATTTAGAAACAACAATCTTCCTATGGCTTTCATAGCTCCAAGTCATTCATGTAGGAGGAGCCTGTGTGAATTACAAATCCTTAATGGGAGTGTGTAAAATGCATGTGATGTAATAATAGTACATATTTCGATTTCTTAATACATGCTTGTAATAAGGCCTCAGGTATGTGTGTTTCGGTAACATGTATGCAAGTTTTAACATGATATTTACAATTCATTATTAATCCTAAATCGCTCCTTAGGAAGTTATATACAATCTGGTGGAAAGTTACTCTAATATCTAAATTACACTTAGAACTGTTTGTAGTGTTGATGTGAGAAAGAATTCTTCATATATTCTACAGATAGACTAAGAGTGGAATAAAAGTTTAGAACACAGGTTTTCCCATATGTTTGTCTTTCTATCTGATGTCTTATGCCGAATTATTAAATGCATTGGGTGCATGGAAACAATTGCAACAATTAATTGCATGGAAAAAATTGCTGAATTAAACTTCATTACCAATTGTGTATTTGCAGTGCACTGAGACACTTTTATTTCAAGTACCTATTTATTTTGTCAATGGCCATCAGAAGAAATAAGGTGATCTCAGCAATCCATTAATGATTGATTTTTAAATTCCTTTTCCATGGAACCACAAGCAATTGTGCCTAAAAAAACCTATAAAAGACTGCAGGAAACCTAATTTCAGTTCAGCTGACAAAAACTATTTGTTATAATGATCCAGAGATAAAAAACAAACATGTAAATGATGCAAAAACAATACAATAAGGAATAAAAATATAAATTTTCCTTTATATATGAGTGCATGTTTAGTTTACTGCCCGTCAGCAGCTTTATTGTTATTCAATAACTGCTGTGGGAGAATCAGAGGTGATCTGGGTTAATGTAAGAGCCAGAGGTTCCAGTGGGAGAATTTTCTCAAAAAGGAAAAAATACTGAAGGTATAATTATTTTTGGTGACTCAATTTCAGTGAATACATTAAAAAATCCAAAGTTAAAGAAAGAAAAGTAAGCCTCGTATCCTTGGTGTCCATAACAGTGACTGCTGTCAGATTCAACTTCTACTTCTTAATCTAATATAGACAGGTCCCTATAAGTCCCCAATCTTTTGTTGAAAATAATGGTCTCAATTATGTCAATCATCTCAGGCTCAACTTTGTGGAAGTTCATTTTATAAATGAAAAAGAAAACTTTGTCTTATTCCACCAATTTATTTTCCGGTACTACTAGTTTCGACGCAGCATCTTCAGGTACAAAGAGTAAAGACAAAAACATGATCCATATATGTATACCATCCAGGGTAGGTGTTGGGGAGGGGAGGGGGAGGAAGAAGTGAGGTGGGAGGGGTGTGGAAAATCTCAAGGATACAATGTAGTGTTGTGAGCAGATGGTGGGGATTGGGGAGGGAGGGGGGTGGGCGAATGACTGTTAGCAGGTTGAAGTTTGAGTTTTGAAGGGTTATTGGGGAGAGTTTTGAAGGTTTATTGGGGATTAAGGTAGTGTAGAGGTGTCTGTGGGAGTGGGGGAGGATTACAGGCAACTGTTTTTTCCGTGAGGGTCAGAGAGGCTTCTAGGAGGGGCAAAAGGTTTTCAAAAAGGATGTCATTAAGTAGATGACGTTTCTTCATCTACAGAAGATGACGCCACTGCATCGAAACTAGTAGTACCGGAAAATAAATTGGGGAATAAGACTAAGTTTTCCTTTTCATTTATATAATGGTCTCACCTAAAACATACTTATGCAAAATGTACAACAAATTCATAAATTGTATAACAATGAATAAATACTTGAGAAAAGTTATTTAAAGGACTAAATGATTGATAGACTGCAGAGTACCATTGTGAGATCCACGAAGCAAAATTATTTGTAATTATTGTTTGCAAAATCCACCATGTTCTCAGGCCTTCGAAGTATCAGGCATATAATGAAGCCAGTTGAACCCCTCTGAGTGGAGCCTGTGGATAGGATTTGAGTCTGCATCAATGGCTCGGAGAAAATTAAGAAAGATGGAAATTAAACAGGGTGATTTAAATTTGAATTGAGACGGATAGTTAATGCAAGATATGCATCGTTCCCATTTTGAGAGCAACCAATGATTCCAGAATCATTGATGTATGTACTCTGGATGAAATTTCCATTTATGTGAACAAAGCACAATCATAGATTAAGTTCAAAATTCTAATAATATATATGACTCTTCAAGTGTAGGTAATTTTTTTCCTAAAAAGAAGGCCATTATTTTGAAGAAAAAATTTCCAAATTGGAGTCTAATGATTGTGATGTATAAAAACTGTTGATTATAAGATTGTAGAAGAAAATTTTATCCTAGACACTGGTGGCACTTGCCTCAACTGGTTTTTGGGAAGTGCCATTCATTTTATTTAGCTTGATTGTTTGAAAACTTGGGGGAGAATAAAAAGTTTATGGGTTTTTACGATGATGACATAGATATAGAAGATACTTGAATTATTTTTTATGGTGAGATCTAAGAAGCCAATGTTGCATCACTTGCACAAATGATGAAGTGCCATTTTGCATGAACAGGATGTATGTAGGTATGTAGGTACAAAATGTCTAATGCATATGTCTAATGAATTGGGTACAAAATGAAAATATGTGATGAAAAAATGTGGGCATATTTTTTTCTAAATGAGGCTGATTGTATTACTCATTCTCATTCCTCTTTTACTGAAGCCTTGCATTGCCTTGACTAACATTCTTGCAAAACTCTTCAGCCAATAACTCTGCAATGAAAATTAAGAAAATACACCATGGTGGTGCTTTTTATATGACCCCTCAAGTAACATTAATTAGCTTTTACAACCAACATCCACCTGAATGATAATGCCTTCAGTCATTTGTAGTCGTAGCTTTTAATCTTTTGTGCTATGTTTCCAAAGTTTAGCAACTGGCATTGTAGTTATTTTAATGGAATATAACTAGCTAAATACACGCATGTTGGCAATCATCAGAGATCATATACCCAAAGCTGGCAAGAAGAAGAAAAATTGAGTGCATTAGCTCACCAAATAATTTTTGATGATAATTTATGCTCAGATATGTAATCCATGGGTTAAAGAATTTAAGCAAGAAGTTACTTAGAGGCAAAGTTATCCCAGATAGCATGTAGGCTTACAGTAAGCTTTGGATTTGCCTAGAATCCGTTTATTTATGCCTGGTAAAGCTAGTTTAAAGCCTGCAGCACAGCATGCGTAAAAAGCCTACCAATCATTAGCTATTGCTTTTGTTACCCATAAAATTTAATTTCTTATTTTGTTTGTTACTTTGCAATAATATGATTTATGCCAGCTAATCATCAATTATTCCTCAAGCTTGCCACATGGCAAGTAGTTCTCTTGATACGAGCATTCCAGAAGGTCATAGGCTTGTTATAGCAAGCTGATGAAAATCTTGTCAGATACGATTGTCACGTGACCTGATTACTTTATTCCTTTTTGCTGAGAGCTTGCTCTGACAAGCTTTTTCACTTAGGCTTGCAAGAACTTTTCTGCAAGCATAACGCAAGCTTACTTTGCTATCTGGGATGAATGTCTGGCTCACTGAATCTGATCTGGTTCACGTGGAGATGTTATTCATGGCCCAATAATTTCATCTTAACATCCCTGGAATATGAAATCCATGATGAAATGCCAAAAAAACTGGCCACTTAAAAGGTTTGACGTTTTCATTGTGATAAGAGTATGCACATGATGAAATATAAAAAGCCTTTGAAGCAGCCACTTGTTTCTCTTGTGGAAGGCACATCTTTGCCTTCTGAGAGCAAAAGAGGTACAGATCAAAGAAAATTCTGTGTGGAATCTTTGTGCAAAAATTTTTCAACAAGGTGTATTGAAAAACTTTTCCTTTTCCCTGGCATAAGAAAAGATTTTATCATCTCATTTGAACAATGAGTCCTTACAGTAATTATTATTATAATAATATTATATAGGGATGCACAGCATCACCTTCTCTGGAACCCTCCTGTCCTGTATCTCATAAATAACACAACACAACTTTGTCCACAGTCACTGATTGGTTACTCCCACATTGCCGTTAAGCATTCTTGTGGTATTAATTATGATTTCTGGGTCCACTCTTCCAATCAATTCTCAAGAAACAATGCTAGTATAAGTTTTTTGGTCAGTGACACCTGCCAAAGGTAAGGAAACCTACAAAGTACGGAGACGAGGGGAGGAGAATGAGCAAGGCAGTCTCTGGTAGTATTGTGGTCCCTGCAAAACATGGGGTTGAACTGGGTATGAGTCAGCATGATAAGGGAGATTAATGGGATTCCATTGAGGGGAGATACTTTCTTCCTAGGGTGGCAGCAAGGCATTGGTGCTCATCAGTGACTCCCTGCAGAACTGACTCCACGACATCTTTTCACATTGCAAAAAAAGACAGGAATCAATGATTAACACAGAATGCAGTGACATTAAGGTTCAAATACCGTAACATAGCTACTCACAACTGAAAATATTTACTAAATATCTGCAGCATGCCTTCAATGACTTAGATAACTTTAATAGTCAAAAGATGAAGATAGAGAAATATCTTGGGGAATATTTACAAAAAATCTGCAGCATGTCTTCAATGTCTTAGATCCTTAAACTGTCAAAAAATGAAGATGGAGAAATATCTCATCAATTAAGTAAAACTGAAATACAGTAAACCCTCACTAATCCAGAATATATGGGGAAGGGGGGGGTGGGTTGCGTATTCCAGATTATGCGAAGCCTGGGCTATCTGTGGATGATTTCTCAAAAGGAACATATGTATATGGAATATATATTTTTGCAAACTCTCAGTCACTGACAACTTTTAGTTACTTTCCAAGAAGAGGCCCTTCTGAGTAAAAATGGTGGCTTGAATATAACAATCATAAATGAAGAAATTATATTATGCAATATAACCAAATAGTAAAGACAAATGAAATTTTTAGGTATCTTGCAACAAAAGAATGGTAACGCGTTCACAGTTATTTGGAATGCAAATTCTATTTTCCGTTATCGATAGCATAAAACTAAATTTGTTGGAATTCCATAAGATTTCAAACATATTATGTAACAGCCAGTCAATTATTATTGTCAATAGCATATCAACGCAGAAGCCGTGTCTGACGCACAATCGACAATTTGATTCCATTCACGGAATTCACCAACTGTCGAAACTTTTTCCTTTTGGATTAATACTCTAAAGTCTTTTCTCGGTAATGAAATAAATATTAGGCTATAACTTGACTCATTTTTTCACACCGTATGGTGAAAACGTCTTGATGACAGTAGGTTTTTTGATCGATTTTGTAAAAAGTGTTACAGAGGGCAATAAATTTATTTTGAAATAGATATGGTTGAGAAAGCAAACGAACTACTCACCGTTAAATTTATAATATGATCTTTGCGTCAGAATTTCCTCATTACCACGCTTATTTTAACTTGCCCTGTTTGTTTTTTGTTTGTCTGAATGGAATCTTGTAATCGAAATCCAACCCACTTTCCAATGCTCAATGGAGCTGAAATTTGGCACACTTACTTAACCTCGATGACAATAAATGTATCAGTCATTAAATTCACTAATTATCAAGTAAATCTACTAAAATTAAATGGTTTACATTTTATATATATTTATCCTATAATGACGCAACCCCCATCACATTGCCTACTCGCAGTCAGCGCTGTTGCAATTCAATGCAACCATTATTTTAGCATGAGAGTTCGAAGAATTGCTAATGATTTAAATTTCAAAGAACCATTGCACAATTAATATAAATAATAAAAAAGTAGAAAATAAGCATATATTGAACACAAACATTGAAATTGAATATTTAGAGGATTCACTGACTGTTCTAATCTGATACTCATATTGTGTTATAATTATGTGTTTATTTATTTTTTCTTCGGAATTACTTTTCGTGCATATGCACTATGTATTGTCTATTATGTAGCCTATGCATGTATTTGCCAATGGTGAACAAAATAAATAAATAAATTAAAAAAAACATATTTTGATGATAATATATGAATTAATAATCAGATATATCAATTAGTAAATCAGTTAATCAGTTAGTAGCAATTAATTAATAAATTCTATGTGTGGAGAATTGTTCACAGATAAGTACACTTGAATATATGCATGGTTTTTTAAAAACTATTTTTTTACATATGTATTATGTATGTATTTTATTTAATTAATTCTCTCTGGAGCGTGAACTCGAACGTTTTTAACCATATCCCATGGAAAAAACTAGTATTTAATAGGAAAATATCTTGAATGTAGCGTCGGACGGTGTGCACAAATAAGAAACACCTAGTTTCAGTTTTCTTTATTCCAAACTTCTTTTTATACCTGCAGAGCCACTTCCAGACCACTCTCCTACTCCCATAACAACCCATCTCCTCTCCCCAAAACAAAACCTTCGTAACCAAACATTTTAATAATTAAACATTTGTAAACTAAAATAAATTAAAACATTTAAACAAAAACTACACCAAATTAAACAAATTAAAAACAAATACTGCGGTACGGTTCAAACGCTACATGAAGGATACCGATTACAGTAAGTGGCTGATACTTTTGTATCATTGAAAAGGAAAGATATTTCAAGAAAGTAGGAAGCTAAATGAGCGCAGTGATAGTTATCGAGTTGCAGGAATTTATTATAGCGTTTTAACAGCTATTTCTCAAAATTATACTAGCGGGTGAAATTGGAGGGACTCAAAGAAAATGAACGAAGAGATGAAAAATACAAAAAGAAAATGGTTTTTCTTTTGGTCAGCCATGAATTGCAAGAAGGTGGTTGTGCTTGGTGATTGTGGAAGAAAAGTAGTTTCTTCATGAATGCATGCAGTTTCTCGAAAGACCCTGTGAGGTAAGTTATTTCATAAATTTTTACTAGTCATGCATTTAAACAGTAGATTCGAAAATTAGACTACTTCGTCCTTTTATGCTTTGGTGAACTGAAATGGTGAAATAGTTTTGATAGCAAGATGTATTAATGATACAGGTGCAAAGAATGGGTGATTCACTTAATGGTTGAGGCCTTTAAATTGTAGAAATCCATTCTAAAGAAGGAAATTAAAATACTTTGCTTTTCTACAAATTTACTTTAATCGTCGACTAGTTTCGATACACTGTATCATCTTCAAAGACTAGTGGTACAAAAAACATAGGTGCTTAGTTATATACTGAATGGGTTGGGAGGGGGTGGGGAAGGGTATGGAAGCGGTTGGTAGGAACCTGTCAAAATTAGTGAATAGGCGGGGTGGGGAAGCGAGGGAGAGGAAAGTAGGGGGGGGGGGTTTAGGAGTAGAGCGTGGGTTGACGTCATAGGGAAGGGGAACTTCGGTTGTCTGGGTATTTTTTGGGGTGTAATTGTGGGATGTCTAGGAGGGGGGAGTGGAAATCCCACAATTACACCCCAAAAAATCCCCAGACAACCAAAGTTCCCCTTCCCTATGACGTCAACCCACGCTCCACTCCTAAACCCCCCCCCCCCCCCTACTTTCCTCTCCCTCGCTTCCCCACCCCACCTATTCACTAATTTTGACAGGTTCCTACCAACCGCTTCCATACCCTTCCCCACCCCCTCCCAACCCATTCAGTATATAACAAAGCACCTATGTTTTTTGTACCACTAGTCTTTGAAGATGATACAGTGTATCGAAACTAGTCGACGATTAAAGTAAATTTGTAGAAAAGCAAAGTATTTTAATTTCCTTATTTTAATGGGTGATTCGTTGTCAATGGTTGGTGTACCCCTACTCTGGGCTTTTACCGTAGCAAAAACACAATTAGGAAAATTAATTTCTCTTTCTCATTCAATTTTAGATATTAGTAAACCATATCAACCAGGATACTTGTTGGTTCAAAAAATTTTTTTGGACAATACGGTATTGATTGACGCCTACTAATGACCCCTTGATAATCTAACCCGCAGTACATGCTGGAGACCTTTCTAGATTACTGGGAGGTCTGGATTAAGCGGTTCTGGATTAGCGAGGGTGTACAGTAGACTTGGGCACTGACAACATTCAAACTTCATACTTTTATTTTCAGAGCTAACAAAATAATAGAAAAACCAGCTACGTTTACGTGTGGTTGTGCCTAGAGATGGGAAAATTACCATAATTTTCATCTAAGGTGAATTACCACCATAATTTTCGAATATTACGGTAATTTTCCAGTATTTTTTAGTTTTAAACATTTAACAGCAACAAACAGCAACATGGTTAAATAAGAAAGCCAATAGCAATAGGAAGGGAATAACAATGTTTAAACCATTCCTAATACAACATTAATCTATTCATTTCATTCAAGTATTCTACCAGCTGATTGGTAGGTTCTTGGACAGTCCCCATTTTGTATCCCAACCTAATAGAAATTGTCTCGCTTTCCCTCCTAAGTTATTAGATCCCTCTTCAATTCTTCATATCTTCTACCTCCTCTTATTTCGTCCAGAATTCCTATCCTTTTCCTTCCTCTCCCACGCTTCCCCAGTGTTCTCCCCTCTATCACTCTCTTCAGCATGCCCTCTCCTCTCAAAACCTCCTCCATCCATCTCTTCTGCCTTCTCCGAACCTCTGCCACAAGCTTCCTCTCATCTCCGACCATATCCAATACCTCCTCGTTCGTCTTTCTCGCCATCCAGCTAACCTTCTCCATCCTTCTCCAAACCCACATCTCAAACGCCTCTAGTCTACGCACATCCTCCCTTCGCAATGACCACGTTTCCGACCCATATAGCGCCACGCTCCATATTAAAGTTTTCACCAGCCTCTTCTTTACGTCTCTTCTCAGACCCCCCCTCATCAATTCCCTTCTCTTCGAAAATGCATCTTTAGCGAGCGCAATTCTGCATCTGATGTCCTTACCACTAAACCCATTCGCCTCCAAAATACTACCCAGATACGTAAACTGCTCGACCTGCTCTATCTTCTGCCCTCCCACCCTTATATTCAGCCCCGCTTTCTTACTTCTACAAAATCTCATTACTTTCGTTTTCTTGTTATTGATCTTCATCCCATACTTTTCGCACTGCACCTCTAATGCATTCACCATTGACTGTAACCCCTTGGCTGACTGACTAACTAATGCTTGATCATCTGCAAATCTCACTGATTTTATCAGCTCCCCTCCTACCTTTATTCCTACCTCCTCCTCCCCCCATGCCTCCCTTACCATTTCCTCTGAATACACGTTAAAAAGCAACGGCGATAGTGGGCACCCTTGCCGCACTCCCCGTCCTATCGTGGCCCATCCCGATTCACCATTGGCTACCCTAACCTGCGCCGTCTGGTTCATATACAAATTCCGAATCAGACGCCTGTCCCTCCAATCGACCCCTAATTTCTTCAACACTCCCATTAATTCTGTCCATTCCACCCGATCAAACGCCTTCTCGAAATCTACGAAGCATGCAAAAACATCCTGCCCATACTCTAGGTTTCTTTCTACTAGCGTCCTCATCACCGCTATAGCGTCTCGCGTTCCCGTCCCTCTCCTAAACCCGAACTGGTCGTCACCCAGGTATTCATTTGCCTTCTTCTCTAGCCTTCTGTTTAGAATCCTCAGAACTACTTTGGCCGCGTGGGATATTAAGCTTATTGTCCTATAGTCTTCGCAAGTTTTTGCCTTACTCTTTTTCGGTATAGGAATTAGTACAGTCTTCACGAAGTATTTTTAATAAGTATTAATCTATTAGACATTTTTAAAATTGTAAAAAGAGCTACGGCAGCAACACACAATCTGGCTTTCTTTTGTCAAAGTATGAGAAATTTTCAAGAAGAATATTCTAATGCATTATTCTATAATGTTATAGTTTAAGTAAAATATTCCAAAAATGAGCTGTGCATGCATCAATTTATTCTTAAACACGTAGGAAATATGAACTTGACTTAAAAGAACATGTTGGGAATCTATCTGTATGAAAAATTATCTCAAACAGAGGTGAATTACCTGGAAAAATGATGCTAATTTTCAAGGGGTGCGGTAAATTACGAAAAATACCGTGGCAATTTACGAAAATTACCGAGGTATTTTCAGAGTGGCCCATCTCTAGTTGTGCCTTGATTTTCCCTTGTGCAGGGTGAACTCTCTGGATTGAGGAAAGATTTTAAGGGTGGCAGTTGCATCAGTAGTATTTTTTTAGGGGTATTTATGGGTTATGATCTGAGGATTAAAAAAAATAAGTACCTAGTATGCAATTTTTGTTATTCCTTTTCTCTAGTTGTATAGATTGTAACCAAACTACCATAAACAAAATCCAGATCCAAAATCCAAAATCGAAATCAAATAAATAGTAGAAAAATCATAATAAAGTACAATATAACAATAGATAACCAAGGACGCCTAAATAAATCAATATTTACATCGGAGGAGTTCAGGACGACGAAAATACATAAATAAGTAACAATCAGTAACGGGGGACGCTTAGAAGGGGAACAGATAGCAATAAGCAGAGATAAGTGGGGGAGCTAAGATCGGAAAGGCACGCAAAGGGAAGAAGTACATAAGTCTGGGGATAAAGGCAGCAGGAAGTGCAGAAACTTTATAGAAGGGCCAGGAAGGAATCGGGCAGAAGACCCAAAAGATAAACCAAAACGGCCCATAAATCTAATGATACGGAAGGAGAGAGAACGCAAGCCCCTACCTGTAGCCGTAGGAATGAGGAGCAGAATTCCTGACGAACGATAAGTGTTGCCTTTAAGGACAGTAAAGGAAAGAAAGAATGAAATAAATATAATAACCTCCATGACTAAAATTGTTCTATCTGAAAAGTAACTTAAATGTAACGAGATTGGAGCAGAAAGATTAATATTGTAAATTGGGCCCAATATATCACTTACAAAGCTCTGAATATTGTTGTTGCCTATACAAAGGTCTTACATTTATCATTAAAAAAGGTGTTATGCTATTTCAATGGTCGAACAAAGTGTTTTTATTTATGTGGTTGTGTAATAATAACCATTAATCCCTTCAGCAAGGAGGTACGCTTTTCGTGTTTTGTGTAATAGCGAAGCTTTTTGAATTTTATTGTAACAAGAAAGAAAAATGTGACAGGGAGTAGGTTACAAGCTGGTATCTTTTAGCTATTGTTTTTTTATGGATATTTTAGTTGGGTATTTTGATTTTGGCAGTACTTTTGGATTATTTAGTCATTTGGGTAGGTGCGAGATGGTTTGAGGATATCTTGTTGTAGGCATTTTTATGCCCCACACATATATTTTAGTTGTGTTCTGGAGGCTCAGGGTATCTTGAGGATTTTTGTTCCTTGTTCAGGGTAGGAGAAAATATGTATTAAGGAATGGGTGTGATAATAGGTCACATGGGCAGGGCCATCTTAGGACATGCCGGGGCCCCTGGGCACAGAAAAAATTGGGGCCCTGTAGGAAAGTAAAAATAGGGAATGACAAGAAAAAATATTAATCTGTTATGATTTTACATTTATTATGCTTATGGCACAGTTAATTATAGTTTCACCAAATATCAAATAAAACATTTATTATTCCTAAAATGTTCACTATTCACTCTCTGGAAAAAATTGAAAATCTTACGGTTATTTTAGTAGGTATTTACTGTAAAACCGAAAAAAATTGAGCTACTTTGTTTTGTCTAAGCAAATATATCGGCATTTCAGGGCCCCCGTGAGGTTGGGGGCCCTGGGCTCGGGCCCCGTGAGTCCTTATGGTAAAGACGGTATTGCACGTGGGTTGAGGTGAATAATGGTTGGATGTATTTTTATATTTTTGGTTCAATGGGTAAATTTTCTGATGAGGATAGGATATTTTGAGAAGGGTTTAGGTTTGATGATATGCATTTCTTTCTGTCAGAGATGATTGAACAGGGGACTGAGGTGGTAAGTGAGTGATTTATAAAAGTTTTTGGCTTTGTAAAGGATGTACTCAATTACATATTAAACTCCAAGTTCTCCATGGAGGCTGGCATTTGTGTGTGGCATTGGTGGTATTCCTAATGATTTGTTTTTAGAGGATCTGTAGTTGTTTAATTTGGGAGAAGGAAAGTGATGTTGCCCGTACTTCAGAGCCATACATCGTTGCTGGCCTGATGATAGCTGTGAATGTTAGTTGAAAAAAATTAAATATATATGGAGCAACAAGGATAATGGGTTTGAGGATAAATGTGTCACAGAATATAGAAGTTTTTATATGGGGAGTGACAAGAATGATTGCATAATGGGGTTAAATGTTGAAGTAATGGCATAAGTAGACGATTTTGTGCACCTTGTCTGAATGTGTGTGCAAGATGGAAGGATAGATGAAGATACTATAAGGCATGCGAAATCCAGTAGGAAAGCCAAAGGTAGTATGTGGAGAATATCTAGGAATGAGTGTTTGTCTAGGGCAGCGGTTCCCAAACTTTTTCTTTCCGCGACCCATTTTAGCTCATACATTTTAGCCGCGACCCCCTAAAAATAACAAACAATGTGTACATTCAAATGATATTGTTTTTAAAGTAATTACAATCCTCACTTGCATAGTTCACCATATTATTTGTATACATCTCGCGACCCCTTAACGAACGGTCCGCGACCCCCCTGGGGGTCGCGACCCCAGTTTGGGAACCGCAGGTCTAGGGAATCAAAAATCACATTGTACAAAAGTGTTCTCCTCCCGACGATATTATGAGGCAAGCGAAACCTGGCTATGTTAGGATAAGCATAAGAATAGGCTAAATGCAGTGCGAATGGTGTACCAAATAAGTGTTTGCGGGTCAAGTATGGGTGAGTGATGAATGAATGTGGGTTGGATGCTCCCATGATGAAACAAATGTTCTTCGTTGGTTTGGCCATGTTGAGAGAATAAATGAGAGTCAACTAACAAAACAGACGTGTCATAGTTGAGAGAATGGTGTGCCACGATGGGGTAAACCATGAAAGTGATGGGTGATGTGGTGGAAGAGACTCCAAAGAGGAGGAATATAAAGTGTCTTAAGAATATGAGAGCATTTATTAAGCAATACATGAATGTAAGAGAAGCAAAAGTGGTTTGCAAGTAGAGATGGGCCACTCTCAAAATTATCATGGTAATTTCCATAATTTACCACACCCCTTGAAAATTACCATAATTTTTGGTAATTTTCTAGATAATTCACCTATGTTTGAGATAACTTTCAAGTCCATACACATTTCCTACATGTTTAATTATAAAATGAGGAATGTACAACTCATTTTTGGAATATATTACTTAAATTATAGAATGGTAGAGTAATGTATGAAAATATTAAAATATTCCTCTTGAAAATTTATCTCACTATGACAAAAGAAAGCCAGGTTGTGTGTTGCCGCCGATTTTCTTTATACAATTTTTAAAAAATTTCTGATAGATTAACTTTGTATTCAGTATGGTTTAAACATCGTTATTACCTTCCTGTTACAATTGGCTTTATTATTAAACCACAAGTTTGCTGTTAAATGCTTAAAACTAATAAATATTGGAAAGTTACAGTAATTTTCGAAAAATTCAATAATTTATCGTGGTAATTTACCTCAGATAAAAATTATGGTAATTTCTCCATCTCTATTTTCAAGGATAGGGCATTTTGAATGAAATTATTAAAAGGGGGCCAGTGTTCTAAGGCTAATAGCAATAGCCAATCACGTAGCCAGGATTTTGGTTTTGGGGGCTTAATCTGAAGCGTGGGGGTCGTCCCTTGGTACGATTTTATTCATTATTGCAGTTTATTTACGGCTACTTTTTTATACAAAAGTGCTTTGTTCTTACCTTTTTCCGCTCTCGAAGCCTTGCATTTTTCATCCAATATAGTACATGGTAAAACTATACTAACAATTGGATTTGAAATTTCAGTAGGGCAGAAGCCCCTCAAGCCCCCCCCCCCCCCTTGGCTACGTGCCTGGCAATAGCTAAACTCTTTGACTTCACCTACCCCGATAGGGTGTGATGGGTATGTATGTATGATATAAGGAGACAAGACTACATACCTGCCTTCGTATGGGGTCGCCGCTGTCCGTCGCGAGACTAAACTAACTCGAATTCTTCCCGCCCGCAATTCTTCAATAATTAAGTTATATATGTGTATCACGGGAAAAGAAAAGCGGACGAGGAAAGATGATCCCACGAAGTGACGACGACATCACCGCTTAGAGAGGATAGAAGAGAAGACACCATCGGCTCTCGTCCCCTTTTGGTGGTGTCCGGGGAGCGAGGGAGCACCAATCCTATGGGGGTCACAGCCACCCGGCCGACATCCTATAACCCCCAACCGGCTGGACGCCGGGGATGTTCGGCTGAACGACCGTTCCGTTGCGGGACTTGGGAAGCGACGGCGCCGGGAAATCCCCCGTCCCTGACTGCCCATCCTCGCTGCCGCCGCCGCCGGCAGGGGAGGGCGCGGCCGCCCCCGTGGGCGAAGGGGAGGCCTGCTGCGGAGGCTGCTGAGCCGGGGGTGGGTGCAGGGTGTCCGGCTCCTCCGACCTCCTGGCGTGAGTTCCGCTGAGGCGCCTCCGGGCCTGGGTAGCCGGGACGACGCCCTCCGGTAGCTCCGCCGTCCTCGTCGGCACGCTCGAAGCCCTCTGGAGGTTGACCCCGCCGGGTCCTTCGCCCCGCCCTACTGCCGCCTCCGCTGAGCTCTGCCTCTCGCCCCGGAACCGGAATCGGACCGGGTGGGCGAGGGAGGAGAAGGAGAAGGTCTTTCCCCCGCCACTGCCTCCCCCGTCCTTGCCGCCCCGTTTCCGGAAGTAGTGGTGCTTGAGCCGGAGAGTGGCTACCTGTAACATTTGAAGTGCTTGCAACGATTTTTGTTTATGTGCAGATTTCCGTCAAACTTTGCGTACGTGTTTTAAATAGTAATTTCTATAGATAAAAGTGAAAAAAATTTCGTCATATCGTTTTTATTTTGGCAATCCGATGATATTTTAACACGGAGCCTTATATGGCATATGACATATTTTGTAATAATTCGATTGCATATATACAGATTTTCTACTAAATGCGAAATTTATAGTCACTATTATAAAAATTCTTGTTAACAAATATCAAGGCGTCAAGTTGAGTGCAAATTTGAAAAAAAACAGATTTTAATATAGCTTCGTCTGAATTTCGATTACGGTGCCGAAAACTCTTAGTCATAACATGCTTTAATTATGATAACATATTAAAAATATAATTCTTGTATCATTTCCCTTAATGTCTGTATGGAGAGTTCCTACGCATAAACAGAGGCCCTTGTATGAAATGTGGTTCAAAACATTTTTTCGACTTAAATAATTATCTATTAAAATGTGAACTCAATGACGATTACTGCTCCAGCCACCGTTTAGGTACTACATACCTTTCCCCGGGATTGTCCGGCCGGTTCCTCCGATTCCGAGGATGACGATCGTCCGTCTTCGCCGCCCACCCTTCCGCATTCGTCCTCTTCCTCCTCCGTCGGAAGCGTCCTCGGCGTCTGTATCCTCCGCGGTGGGCTCCCGCAGACGGAGTCCTCCGAGCGGCTTCGCCCAACTAGCCTCCTCACCCTACCGCTACCCTTTGCCGCCTCGATGATGGTCCCCCAGCGTCTCTTCGACCGCCTGGAGCCCCTGCAAGCAGGAGATGTCTTATGACTTGTTCGAAAACTACGTTTGAATTACATACTATACCTCGTTGCCAAGGAGGTTGAAATCATGGAGTTAGTTATGAACAATGAGGTAGACCTCAATGGTCATTGGGGCATCAGAGGTAACGCCCCCTATTCTCGGCCGCAAGCAAAGGTGGAGCCGATTCCACCATATTGTGTCCGTGATTGTCCATTAGCGTTATAGGCCGAAAAATATTTATATAGTTCACGTTTGCTGTACATAAAATGTAGAATTAAGGAGAAATGGGCAAGAGCAATGAAAAGCATAGCGTCTGTTCTTGGGAGTCTATGCTATATGTAGCGTCATCCAGATTAAAAAGAATGAAATACCGGACTTTATCAGGAAATAGAACTTACATTACCATCTCAGTATTATTTATGTAAAAAGCGCAGGCGATCGTCAATGAAAAAAAACATTTTTCCAAATCATTGCACGAATTGCCGTTTGCACTACTTTGTACAATTTATTTAAAAAGAAACTAAGTCTGTACGTGCCTTAAATATTCCACTTAAAAGCTGGAAACACAAGAACTCGCTGTTAGAATATGCGTTCAGTCTCACGATCTAACACAGCAATCTCGGTATTCTTCTTGGTACTCTCAATTTGGCGGAAATGGCTTCATCTATAGAGGCCCTATATTAGGATTTCCTAATATAGGGCCTCTATTCGTCTAAAGGTCGTCACGCCACCTCTGTTGAACTATATTCTCTTCGATCTCTACGGTTGAAATACACTAGAGAGGTTGCTGCTAGGAGCGTGGGCAGGAATAATTCATGGGAAAGTCACGCCTACATTGACCAAAATATTGAAACAGCAAGGAGTTTAAAAATGTAATGGTAGTTTTCCATGCGATCTAGTGCGGATAATCACTTCGCAACAGAACTTCGCTGAAAAGTTGACGTGGGCTTAACAGCAAAAGAGCGTCGATAATCGTATCCCGATAGTTATTTTTGTGTTGATTTTCCGGAGGGGCGTCAAACATAGATATTGTGAAATTTTAATTACTCCGATGTAAAAATATTACGTTTTAAATAGGTACTTATTTAAAAGAATTGAATAACAATACACTAAACATTCAGCCGTGACTGTTGTGCATTCACAGAATGCTATCTACCGATAGGTCACTAAACATTTCGTCGGAGCACATCGATTCATTCATCTTCCTTCCTGTGCGTTGAAGTGCGCTGACGTGTTCCGATCTGCGCTACATTCAACACCTTGAATGTAAAGTTTCCTATGTCATCAGATATAAAAACAGAAATTAAATAGAGCATACATTTGGCCTTGGCCGTTTTACCCTTACAGGATGCTCTCTACCGACAGGTTACTAAACGTTTCGTCAGTGCACATCGTTCCATTCGACATCGTTCATGTGCGCTAAAGTGCATGTTTTCCAATCTGCACTAGAATACCAATCTAGTGACCAATCTTTCGTAAAAATGTCTCGGATCCCCTCGCCTCTAACGTAAGACAACGTAAAAAAAGCTCAACCCCCCCCCCCCCCTCTCCCACAAAATGCCTTACGTAATATACACTTGACGCTTTAGTAATGATTTCAGAACTAAATGGCACTCATCTCCGTTAGTTAAAAAGAGTAAAATTATGGCCTTATCCATTTTGTTTCCCTTTTTTTTCACTATAGTGCTTCATATTTCCGGTTTCCCCGCCGCGACGCCAGCGCCTACCGCTGTAAGTTAGCAGGGAACTTGGTGTTACAGCTTTTCGGAGGAGAATTTCCACAGCGATTTTGGCCTCTAACAGGCGAAAGTACTCCGGCACGTACGCCTGTAGTGGAAACAGAGCATCTAGGGGGATCATATTTTGCAAAAATTGAACGCAGTCCTGCCTTCTGCTTTCATCCTCTTCTAGAGCAGCTGCCAGCGCCGCCGCAGACGCCGCCGTCGGTGGACTTGGGTACTGCGAGTCGTGGGTAGAGTCCGCCAGGGCATTGTTGGAGGCCCCAGGAGGTGGTGCGATGTTGAAGCCTTTCATCAGCCTTCGCTCCTTCTGCCTGTTTTTCTTCCCGCCGGCACCTTTAAGCAGAAGGAAAAAAATACCATGCACAGATATCCAGATCAGTTAACATTATGATTTTGTTAGCTATCTGCATTTGTTTTGAATCGGGGATATAGTGGGTAGGTACTCGTTTTTCAATACCATTTATGTCGTATATCTTGAAATTACATTATGCTCTCGATAATACACCAATTTGTCATAAAAATTAATAATACTCAATCTTTAAGAAACTATAAGCTCTTAATATAGGAAGATTGTGATAAGGTTGATCATTGAAATCTCAGATAAGATCAAATTAGTAATGGGACCTTGTGAAAAATATGACGATTTTCATTAGAGACTCATAAAATAATTGTATTAATATTAATAGGTGAGGAATCTCCCGAGTTTTACGATAAGATTCAAAGATAGAGATAATTTTTGAAGTTTTTGAACGATAAAATTCATCGGCAAAAACTTGTTGCAGCATTACAATAAGATTCACTAGCAAAATATTTTAGGGACTTTAGGATAAGAATCACTGTAAGAAACTTTTTTGTACGTTTCTAAGTTTTACTAAAAGAATTACTGCTCAAATTTTGTTGTTATTCCGCAATGACTCTCTCTATGAATGAGCCATTGCATAAATACAGTTAAGATTGCTATCAATTATTGTGTTAATGATTTTTATCGTATTGTTTCAAAACATATGTTTACAGTGTACCATATTATCGACTGTATTTATTGATTTCTTGAACACTGTTTTGTTTACGCCGAGAGTTTCACTAAATTTTACCCATATACCATTAAAGATATTTCAGTATTCTATCAAATCAAATATACTTGGAAGCAATAATCACATAAAATTAGTAATTGGTGAGTATCACTAGGTTTTCTCATTTTCCGCGATGAAAAGCTGAGAATTCGAACAAACATTATTGAATAACGCGAGTGTGAGGGGCATTGCAGTTAGATAAGAGGTATTAGCATGTTATGATGATCACATATATTATTGTGGAGCATTGTAATTACTTTAAATGAATAATATCACAACCATGTCACATAGCGCACTACTTAGTGCAGAAAAATAGGTCGTAGGCCTTTGTTCCATTTTTAAGGTAGTTTGAGCGAGATATGGTGCGCGAGCGCTTAAATTAGAATTTGATGAATTTTACCTCATTTTAAAGAAAAAGTTCAATCATATCAAAATAAAAACCCATTGCCGAACTACTTTTCGAGCAATTTGCCCAAAAGTATAAGCTGTTTTGCTTGGGATAGATTACGGCTGCGCGCTCGACAGGGAAAAGCGCATATTGAAAAAGTTGGGAATTTCTAAAACCTAAATTGCGTTAAAAAACTAACGGGTTTTCATAATTATTAGTTATTTATCAAAATTATCACTCACTCACCACAGTAATTATTACAGAATCACAAAAATCCCTCTGTTGTGAAGGCATTTTCACCGTCGGGCGTGAAAAAATGAGTCTAGTTATAGAGACGTATACAAATATATTTATATAAAACCTGAGAGAATATTTGCCATGTATTTCTATATTTTTGCGTAATAAATATTACATTTACTTCATACTTATTACTGACGCTGATATTAAAAAATAAAATTCGAATATGGTCTCCATTATGACTTGGGAAATATCTCGCTCAAACTACCTTAACTTTTCGTTAAACAGACATATTTTTATATGTAACCCTGATGATAGAATTAGTACGTACTGGCCAGGAGGAGTTGAGTTTCAAATTTAGCCAGACTAGCCCTCAAGGAATATTAAAAGGTGTATTTAGTTTTGGTGACGTGTATGTAGGCTAAAAAAAACTCACCTTGTCCACCATGTCCAGCAGCCGTGGAGGTGTTCATTCCGGAATTCTTCAGAATCTCGATGAGTTCGCAGCGGAAAGCTGAAATGTCCTGCTTGATTTCGTTGACGTCGTCTTCCGTGACGCCTTGGCTCTCAGCTTTTCGCTGCTCAACCGTGACGTAGCGCCGGACCAAGTTGCGCATTATGCTCTGCGCTCGCGTTTCGTTTTTGTTAATTTTTTGAAGTCGTCGTTGCGAAGGAAACGTGATGAGAGAGAAAGAAGGACAGGAAGGAGAGAGATAGAGAAAGAGAGAGGAAGACAGTTTAATTTGTGGTTATGTACGTATTACCAAGAGTAATGAAAATATTATTTATCTCGTCAGGATCTTATAGGTCTTGGATTTTTATTAAATAAAGAATGTTATTTACTCCATAGTCGAAGTATCAAAAAATTTATTTTGCCCCCCTCAGAGCTCTATACATTCGCATTAAGTTTTTACAAAAATGTAGCTATTCACAATACACAGTCCACAACATACAATAGTTTAAAAAGGTAGATAAAACAGTTCACAAAAATAACTGTTTAGCCATTTACCTATTTACATGAGGTAATGAAAAACTACTGTTTTAGTATCGTATTGGAAAAAATGAGCGTAGCATCATTTATGAATTAATTTAAAATTTACTTTTAGAAACCACTGATTTTTGCAATTAATAAATGACAACCAGATACTTAACTACATAATGAAAACTAAATGAAAACCAAATTATCTAATAGCTGCATAATGTACTTGTTACATATACTGCAAGGCAAATGGCTTTAACAATAATTTTTTGTGATCTGTGGCATCTATCTCTTTTTACTTTTGTAAGTAGTTGTAAAATGTAAATTGCCTACTCATTAAAAAATTTGTGAATTTATAGAGCCATAATGGAAGGAGAATAAATTTTGCTAAATCGTCAGCTATGTAATAAAATACATCCTTTATTTGATAAAAAACCAAGATCTATCATCTCCTATCAAAATAAATATTATTAAAACGAGAGGTTGACAATAACTTAACATCTGGACAATAATGAAAATGAAAACAGGCAATTGTTCTGAGCGAAAGAACGGTATCAACTTCAAACAAAGCGTACACACGCTATTTACCGCAAACAATATGGCCGGTAATAATACGACGCCAATTACGAAAAGTTAAAAAAAGATCACCCATTAAGAAAGAAATTAATGCATACAATCTGGAAAAGGGCGTGCAGTTTCCAGTGCGTTAAAAAAAAGATCTTTTTAACTAAGGTTTTTGGTTTAAGTTAAAATTTGGATTGTCACAAAAATAATAATCAACTGATCACGTATTTTTGCTCATGGGAAAAAGGTTACGATGCATCAAAAGTAGTTTTACCAAACCATAATTTATACTCGAACCGAGAGTTGATGTAATCGAAGCTTAACTACTGCAATCAGTTTTTAGGGTGAGAGCAATTTGGAAAGTAACGTTTCCAGTCATGCGCGATTCATTTAATTTAACGTAATTTCGTGAAAATAATGGAAAATGTCTTCTGAATGGAATTAACAATGCGCCATCAAGATAAGATAAATCATTCAGGATGGAATCATTAATGTATTTTAGATCTTTGCTTGGAAACTAAAAAAAATTACAAGCGCGTTGCTAATGAATAATCTTTTATGCTTTCTACTACACTAGAAATAATTACAAGATCAACTGTAACACGACATGGAATGCAGGCTCAAACATGCATAAATGAACATTAAAAAGAAAGATTAAAATTACTACTTTGCCGTAGTATGGTGTTGCATTTGCGAAAGCTCAATTGCTATAAAGCGTCAGCACAATTAGGAATAAGGTCAATTCATATAAAATTATTACCCAAAGCATCCACAATTAAGACTAAATACACTGAGAGTTACACTACTGAGTTACTAAGAAATAGAGTTCACACACTTATGCTTCCAGCGCTGGCTAGGTATTTTTTTATAATAAATAAAACATATATTTCCCTAGGACGTTGCCATCACTGCGTCGAAAAGTCCTCTGACCAATCTTATTCTGTAATTAACATGACTTGAGCACCACTGTTTCTCATGATGTACATACATATTTTGCGGGAAGCATTATCAAGAAGATAAATATTATGACATTAAATTATTATTAAGCTGAATAATATAACTCGGTAAAACCTGCTGTGCATCTGCAAAAAAAGATCAAAGGTGTATTTTGAAAAAAAAAATCGTTACGAACCTTCACTGCCTTTAAAAAAAAGCTAAGATCGCATCCATTAAAGCAGTATAACGTTAAAAAGTGCTATATGAGGAACGAAACCATAATCTCCGTAGTAAACAAACCTTGCTGAGACAGCCAACGAAGGGTGGCTGTCCTAACCTAACCCTAACAGAGCAGTGTTTAGGGCAAATATGTATTGATATATGTTGGACCATAAGTGTTTGATATTCTACCCACTGTCTTCAAAAACTCATTAAGCCAGACTGCATTCTTAAAAAGTGTGAAATATTGGTATGTTTACTTATATAAACCATTCATTTGTGTATTCTAACGGCTGATCGGTATATTTTTGGACAGTACTTATCCTATAGACTCAATTTCTGGGATATCTTTTCACTTGCCCTCAATAGATGGCTCGCAATCGGGTCTCTCTTTAATTCCACATGTGTGTGTTGTCCAAAATTCCTATGCCCTTCCTTTCTCTTCCATGATTCCCCAGATTTCTCCATTCTATCACCCTATTCAACTTGCCCTCGCTTCTCAACATGTCCTCCATCAGCCTTTTCTGCCTTTTACGAATGCCCACCACCAACTCCCTTTCCTCTCCCATCGCATCCAATACCTCCTCGTTTGTTTTTCTTGCCTCCAAGCTACTCTCTTCAATCTTTTCCAAACCCATAACTCAAATACCTTCAGTCTACGTATATCCACTTTCCACAATGACCAAGTTTCCGACATTTGTATGGACATGGAAGGTGTACATATATTTTGCTAAAATGTACATCTAATTACATTGTTTGTACCTATGCTTCGTTTGCTATGTCCGAATGCATTGGTAAACCTATTTGGTGCAAAACTCTCAACTGGTCTTTCCGTGGAGGTTACCTCAAGGTCCCTTTCAGGTGCATTTTTCTTCTCTTCTTTTCGTGCATTATTTGGGAGTAGTAACATAACTTTATAATTATTAAATAGATTCGAACGAACTACGAAGATTTTCATTGAATACGTATTAACACTTAGTTAGGCGCGTGGGGTCTGTAAATGCCCAAATGGATTAAAAAAATCGCTATCATTTATCGGTATATCCGAAGCGCAGATAAGAGAAACGCAGATACGCGGTAGAAAAACTTATTTTACTAAAATAACTATGATTAATATACATTAGGTTTATAGCTAATTTTAGTTGAAATACATATTTTAGATTGGTTTATTAAAACTTTGCCTTTACCAATACATCCTGACAATAAACGATAAATTGGAGAGCAATGGAGTCGCCGACTTTTCAAATCGAAGAAACAGTCATTAAAAATTGGTTGGGGATTAAGTTTCGTGCGCGGGCAATGTAATTATTCAAGTCTAATACGACGCTCAAAATGTTATCCCAATTATGAAAATATTTCGTAAATTAACATCGGTAGACAGGAATCCGAAGATTTAAGTTTTTGGCGTCATCCTCAATTAAACTTAAAACTTCCTAAATTGGCGTAATGATGAACATATTGATTTTTTTCAAGCCTTACCCACCGCTCACGAAAAATGAAACGAAAAACTCAATCTCAAGTTACTTTTTATATATTTCCATCGGCTAACGGAAACATTAAAATTATGACATTATTTTTGGTGTCTGCTTCAACTCAATGTTTTTACAAGATGGCGCCCATGCTTACTCACCTGATACCGGAAGTCCCTCTCGCTGGCTTGTTTCACCTTCCGCTGGAAGAGAGCAGAGATCGGAGTGCGTTTAATAGCGCTAAGGAGGGGCTCTACCATCATCAAAGGCCAAATCCCTCCACATTACCAACCCCCAACAATTTAACAACATTTCTGAAAAAAAATTTCGGACAAAGAATGATTCTTATTATCCACCATGCGACTAAATAACTGACGTCATACATCTTGGGAATCAAGAGCTCTCCATAATTTGACTTTCGTTAGCACAAATATTTTCTGTATGCTTGGCTTTGGAACTTCTTCCATAAGCCGGGTGGCGACGCCTTCCCCTGTGTTACGCTTGGCTTGTTACCTGTCGTGCGTCTCACCAATAAACCCAAAGGTAAGTTTGGCAACAGAGCTAGCCTATGGAGTGGAAGTTTGGCAACAGCATTCCCCATAAGGCCCATACTGTCAACTAAACGTGGAACGCGCTATTGAGTTAACAACTTCTGTAGAATGCCTTCCTGGAATCAACAACGAGTCCGAGTCCGTTCAAAGAGTAAGAAATTCCTAAGGAATAGAATATCAGTATCATTAAAACAATTGTCAAATATATAATCTCAATGAATGAGCAGCATGTTTTCTATATTTCATCACAATTGGGCCAGTTCTAAACGAAGAGCTATCTCATGTGTAATCAAAATGATGATATAAAAATCCTTCTCCTTTATGTGCCAATCGTTGGAATCACGAAATGGTAAGATACATGATGTTCTCTGTGATGTTAAAATTGTATGAAGCATATCAAACGATATAAGTATATGGGAAGGATATTATACTTAAATATTAATATGACGTTAAAGCGGGAAGAAAATATCTCTTTCCAAGAGAGTTTTAAAGAATTAATGTACTATTCAGGTGTCTCCGGGGAATGTTGGCAGCTCTGATTTCATCATAAGGAAACCCAGCGTCTTTTCAAGCTTGAACCCGTGTAATCATACTCTACGTCAGGAGAAACACGATCCAACCAGGAGTCCCAATACTCGTCACGTAAGTTGGAAATTTCAGACTGTAGACTGCGTGTGATTTGCGCAGGGCAATCGTACGTAATGATAAACGCTTGGATCAACATCTTAATAGAAGTGGATAATTTTCGAAAATACAAATGGACATTTGCCAAAATTAAAAAGGATATTGCGCAGCCTCTGAAATATACAGGCCTGAACACCCGAATATCGATCGTCATTTATTTGTAAATAGGCCTAAAATTTTCAATGTCTTTCCGAGTTGAGGTGAAAAAAATCAAGTAGAAAATTATGGCATGTAAAACTTGGTTAGTACCGTAAATGTTCTTTAAATAAGATGAATCGTCACCGATGGCAGCATAAACTCTTTAACCACTGGAATGCGCTGTTATATATAGTATTGTTATTTTGATATAATAGACATACTTATATTCCGTTTAAGGATATAAAATATAAGTATGTCTATTGTAGGTGAAAAGATTTTCTTTGGCGACTTATCTGGATCACATGCCTCTCAAATGAAGAGCACCTTGCGTATCACGGAAGCGGCAGTGGGTTGAGTTGAGGAGGGAATCGCATAAATAGGAATACATAAGTATATATTATTGACCAATAGGTAGCAATTGACTCGTACTGTTTTCAAACAAGAACTTCTACTTCCTCACTCATAGACCACATGAAAATGAGAAGCCAGCGTAAGTTTGTATCGTTTTTTATCATCTCCTTTGTTACTTTGTGTCAAATTGTTTTTTATTACATAAAATTTGGTGTCCAGACTCGTTTATAGATCAAGAAAGTGGTGAACGTGTAGTTACAACATTTATCAAATGATTTCCTAATATTTGCCTAAAATCCCTTGCTAAAATAGAGCTAACGCTTTCCCAAATGCGTATGCGTATATTTATATATTAATAATAAACGTAAAGTCGCCATTAAAATGCGGCATATGGTAAGAAATAACAGTCTAACTTCTTGGAACCTCGGCATAAAAAGGTCACAGCCAGCGCATTTCCCGTGCTTTTTGTAGGACTACCACCATCCTTGCTAAAATCTTGTTGACTTCAGTTTAAACCTTAACCTCTTCAGGGATACTGCCACATATGTGGCCATTTACAGTATGTTAAGTCTCTGGTATAAAATGAGGTCCTGTAACGGGAAGAATACACGTTTGTGTCCATTATGTTCCTATGAAAAATTTCAAAAAACTCACTTTTAATAGGATTGTAAAGTTTATAACATAATGTAAAAAAACATTGTTCAAATTAATAATAATGAAAAAAATTGTCCCTGAAGAGGTTAATAAACTGATCATTGGATTTTCGCGTTATGTACCCCATCATTTCAGAATCAGATGCTATCAATTTTTCGAAGTTAGTTGATAAATGTTAGTGATAGTAAGTAAAAGTTAGTGAATAAAAGGGTAGTGTTGCGACCTGTACATCTCGAAGGCCACGGGATTTCCCAAAAGAGAGCTATCGAGGTGGCGATGGGGAGGCATTTGAGGCGGACTGCGGGACTCGGGTAGAAAAACGGCACTGCCAGTCCGCCAAGGAAAGCGTAAGGCATCCACATCTGTTGTAACGATTACAAAACATCTGTGAAACTTCCACACTCACGAATTGACTCATTTCAAAGGCCAAGAGTCATTGCATTGTACCTTAATAACTCCGAGACTGTTCATTGGATTTTCACGTTATGTACCTCATCATTTCAAAATGAGATTCTATCAATTTTCTGAAATTAGTAGATAATTGTTAGTGTTAGTTAGTAAAAGTCAGTAATTAAAAGGGCAAGAGATAAGCGGGTTCTCTGCGCAAGGCGCCACCCCTTCCCTGGCCTGCGAGCGTTTGATCATCGCCTGGGTATGGAAGGGCTGCGGGAATAGGTAGGAAAGAAGGATAGGTGGGAAGGGGTAGGGAAAGGGGAAGCTTTCGACCCCAGAGCCATGAATAGGCTAAGGGGCAAAAACGAAACGCGAAACAACATTTCTTCTAGGGTGTTTGCTACATCGAGTCCTGTAAATGAGGAAACGACGGAGTCGCAACCGGTCGTCCAGGGCCCGGTCCACCTGGTAAATAAAAGGGCAGTGTTGCGGCTCGCTCCGCCTGATTTCTTCCGCCGGTTTAACTAACATGGGGCAGACTAAATATTATTTGGTTTTCCCATCAATCCCCATTGCCGAATGCCGAATTGCCGAATCTGTTAAAAATTTTGTTTTGAGCCAAGTTTGCAAACTTTTCTTTCCGATATGGTTAGTCTCGACTAAAAAAAACAAACGTTTGCCCTATTGCTCCATTGAGTATGCGCCGAATAGTGGAATCAGGATTATCTTACCGCCTTGCATGCTGCCGTGGTGATGAAAACCCCAGAGGCCTGAAAACCTTTTTTGCTGGCTTAGTATCCACGCCCCTTTATGGGTGTTGGATACCTCATCAGAAAATGCCGCTGAGGCATGATCTTCATCTGAACACATAAGAGGGCTTATGGTGCGAGAGTATCAATTTATTTTCCCGAAAGAATGTGGACAACTAATTGCGCTCGATGAAGACTTTATCAATTTATGAAACTTTCCTAACGCTCTATATGGCCTAAGTGGGTAATATGGTTATACTGTAAAAAATGACATTCAATTACTCATGCTGACTATTGAAGGCTAGCCAATGGAAGAGATGAAATTTACAAACGAAGAATGACGTCTTTACTCATCATAACTGCGTAAAATTTCCATTTACAATGGAACTCATCCGAATTCCAGAGTATAAGTATTTAAAAGGTGTATATGAATAATTTTGATTTAACTTAGATGTTTTGACGAAATATTAAAAGTGTATGGTAAAATAAAATGCATTTTAATCGAACCTCACTCCGACACATTCACTGCCAGTTCCTGAAATAACCAATTTTTTCCATCGAAGGAGAGCACCACATTCTCTATATAATACTATTGGACCGAAAACATTTTGTTCCCATTAGCACTTTAATTCACCCCTATGCATTTTGATTAATTGCCTCAGTAATTGGATCCTGGAGTCAACGAAATAACACTATCGCGGATGGAGTAAAACATCGCATTCGCAAATTGAAAGGGGACACCAGGGAAGTCGAGTCCTAACTTTAATGCTCCCGTGCTATGTGTGACCAGTGCGACTAATCATTGAATAGTTTTGAATCATTGCGGTCGCACAGATGTTGTGGTACACGGGTACAAATATATACTCCTAGGTGGATGAAATTTATGAAAAAAATCCTTTGACTAGACCATGATTCGTACCCGAATCTCCCAGTCGGCGGTCAGGCGTGGTAGCCAGTTACACTACCAAACCATCTGAATTCAGGGCGAGTTTCATCAGTGTTTTAGACGATCAATATGTTATCGTCTCCACGCTCTGCGCTACAATGTTTATACGTTGTATTGTACCCTGTTATTATGAGCAAGATGTTCTCATCTCCATGACCACGACTGGAGATGAGAACATATTGCTCATTATTAACTGCCGCTGGAATTCGGAGTATCTGGCTATCACACCTGACCGGCAATTGGGAAATCCGGGCTTCAATTCCGGTCAAGTAAAATGATTTTATTCGTGGCGAACTTCACCCTCTTTGGTGTATAGTGAATAGTTCACCATGGAGCGGTGCCTAGAAGAAAATTCGGAAGATTCAGAATAGGGATGTGTGAGATAGAAAAACCCATGGAAAATGGGCGATAATTTTTCTGAGAAGAAAGTGACAGAAGTAGAAGAGTTGCAATCACAGACGTTTCCATACTTCCACACCTTCCTTACATACTTTCAGACGATGCTGTCAAAAATTATTGTCTAAACAAAAATTGGACAGGTATCAGATGGCTATGCGCTATTCATTCAACAGGATAAATAATTTCGTGCATTCGATTATAGCCTCCCTAACTCTACAATAAAAGGTTTAAGGTTTAATTTTCCATTTTAAGCAAAGATTTACACTAAGCAAACATATTTTTTGCTATTTCAATTACAAACATTAACTTCAATGCACTAAAAGGTTAGGTATTGGCTTCTGAATAGGGCGAGGAATTTAGATCATGGATCCATCAGGGCTTCATTCGAGGAATTCGAGAGATAAAAATGCCAAGAATATGCTTGTGGCTCCTAGCACTTCTTCGGAAGCTTGATGAGTATGTGCAAAACGAAATAGGAGAGAGTGAGGAAGCAGTTTGGTTCTGTTTATATAGGGTGGTTGAAGGTGCTGTAGGTCTGCGATAGGTCCGAGCTTTGGCGGAAAATTCTTTTCCAAGTGTTATAAAGTTTATGAATCAAATTAAAATTTCAATACGGAAGATGAATATAAACTCCATTTATTTTATTCGAGTATTCTACCAGCTGATTGGTAGGTTCTTGGACAGTCCCCATCCTGAATCCCAATTTCATAGACATTGTCTCGCTTTCCCTCCTAAGGATTTCCCACCATTACATCCCTCTTGAATTCCTCATACCTTCTACCTCTTCTCATTTCGCCCACAATTGCTATCCTCTTCCTTACTCTTCCACGCTTACCCAGTGTTCTCCCCTCTATCACTCTCTTCAACATGCCCTCTCCTCTCAAAACTTCCTCCATCCATCTCTTCTGCCTTCTCCGAACCTCCATCACCAGTTTCCTCTCCTCTCCAACCATATCCATACCTCCTCGCTCGTCTTCATCGCCACCCAGCTTACCCTATCCATCCTTCACCAAACCCACATCTCAAACGCCTCAAGTCTAGGTACATCGTCCTTTCACAATGCTCAAGTTTCCGACTCATACAGCGCCACGCTCCATATTAGAGTTTTCACCAGCTTAGTTTTGGCGTTTTTTCTCAGACTCCCCCCTCATCAATTCCCATGTCTTTGAAATTGCTTCATTAGCCAGGAAAATTCTGTATATTATGTCCCTACCACTTAACCCATTATCCTCCAAAGAACTACTCAGATACGCTCAACCTCCTCTATCTTGTGGCCTCCTCTAAACTCCATATCACTTGGAAAAGAATATTCCACCAAAATTCTGACCAATCACAGATCAACAGCACCTTCAACAACCCTATATAAAGAGGACCAAAACTCAACACTGGTGGAACTGCTGTCACTCTTAAGCAACGCACGCGACGGATTTCAGCCTGCACAACTGGTAATATTGCTGGCTAGTGCTTATATCTTTACGCCTCAGTAGAATGTTTTTAAAAAATATGGTATGCAAGGCGTTGGAATAAAGATAACATCTTTAACTGCTAAAAAATTATTCTTTTTGCCATAAATTTATCCGGACCCAATTCGCAAGAATTTGAAATGGCACACAGATAAGTAATTTTTAAGACCAATTGTTTCAACAATATTTTCAGCAATTCAAAATAACGCAAAGTCAATTTACATTCCGTAAATTTGGAAGCAAGATCATGAAGGGTGAACTCGCAATTTAAAATTCTTTACATACTTAAGAAAAGCATGTATCTGTCACAACGGAAAAAAGTATGAAGACAGAATTATTACACTCATAGCTACATAAATACCGGTTTGAGCCCTTCTTTGGTGACAATAAAAAGCTAAAATCAAACAATGTTTAAAAAAATACTATAAACGAGCAATTTTGATGTTTTGAATTATTCATATGCAGCCGTCTGTATGAATCTTTTCAATTTCCCTCAGGGAGTCCTATACCTATTTGATCTACGATGGGTATAATATTTCCCATATTTTTTCTAGCGATTTTCAGACGCGTTTCTTTTTTAAGGTAACTTGGTAACTCAAAGGTAATTCTAATCAAACGGAAAAAAATATTGACTACTAAGTTATTTTTTCACAAAACAGTTAAAAACTAGCTAAACGTTTGGGTAAATGTTCGAAAATACCGCTAGTGGATACAGGTTTTTGCTAATTGACAGGATGCTGTAATTAAAAATGGAACTTCAGTATCATATAGGGTATTTAAGTTTCGGAAATTCTATGTGGAACTTGAACTTGGCCAGAGAACATCGATTTCGTCGTGAAAAGATTAGGTTTAGGTTTTTTCACCGTTGAAAAATTGATGACTAGACGTGATATGATATAGGCAAGAAGAGGATAATCCTCACTCATCCTCAGTTTGGCTTTTTAGGTATGAATTTATGACGTCTCCATAATAAACACGTTTGACGAGCATCTTTTTTTGTGCATCTGACCATGCTAAGTTCCTCCATGTAGGTACTTAAAGGATTAACATCTCACACACAAAATTCGCGTGCATCACATAATTTCCTAAGTTTGTGTTGAACCTCTGTTACTAAGTAATTACAATCTAAGGTTTGGGTGATTCTAAACCTCTTACAGTGATGGGTAACCTATAGGATATCGTGCAGAACATAACTCTTTGACGGCTAACACAGGAGGTGATGGAAAACGTGTCGTAGAAAAAAATAAGATAAACAAGGACAGAAGACACAGTTTCAGGCAATATACGAATAATGTCATGTGAGAGGGAGATTGAAAATCAACTTACCGATTTTAGTGATATACATGTAATGTTATGGACTGTGAATGCCATGACGCCTAAGCCCTTGCGTAACTTTTAGAGGTGCACCCCCACAGCAAATGGTGATGAACAGAAAACGACACATTTGGCATTAAAATTTTAGGAAATTTCACAAAATAACTATTTGGCGAATTAATTACGATTGAAACACAAAGGAAGAGGTACAGAAAATACAGAAAAATGGCAAGTACTCTTTTAACCCATTGAAATTAAATTAGATACAAGGAATGCCCAAGTGAACATCCATCATTTAAAACGTAATTTACAAAAAATTTCAATCACCAGTCTTGCATAAGAAGTACCAGATTATTTTCAATTCGTGGCAGAAAAAACATATCCAGCAGAAAACTGGAAACTATAACTTCTTTAATACAGAGATCGTTGAAATATTGTGACCACCCAAAAGAATTTGTTTCATAAAATGCTATCTAATGAAATCTGAAAATTAAACCTGTCTCACCAACATGGTACTTAAGCATGGTCATGCTTGTATGCAGATGAATTTTCCCCGCCTACAAAAGATTTTCTTTAAATTTTTAAAGGTTGAAAGAAAATTGTGCACGACAACGAAGGGCACGGACTTAGGAAAGATCACAGGTCATAATTTCACTCGTCGGCCATGCGTCAGTCGCGAAATAAAATCTGAAAATAAATAAGTTTATGTTTCCTTTATTGCAAAAAAAATCAACAATTCATCCGGCCCAGTGTTTGGTTTTCAATCTCCCAATCATCTATGTGTAGAAACAATTAACGGAATGTGCACAATACAAGGTGCTCCGAGCTTTCAAAGGGAGAAAGAAATTTGGTGATTCGCTGCCCAAACCTCTTTTTTTTGTGAGTGTATTCGTAAGTCGTGAAAAAAGTTACGAAGAAAAATACACATGAGAGCAAAGTCACAATCAATTATTTGGGATAAAAAATTTGAATCATGCGTGCATCACGGCAAGAAAAATTGTGTGAATGAAATTTTACCCAAATGTGGTTAAAAAAAACAATTCAATCCATACAACACACTCTTTCGTATTCAATCACTCAAGTGTAGCACAGAGAGAGAGAGAGAAATAAAAGCATGGAGATTGACGGTGTGTGCACGGTCAATGATGCTAACACGAGAGAGGAAGAAACCACAATAAAACACGATGCTATCACGTCTGAGTTTTTGTAATATTAAGTGATGAAATTGATCTGTAAAATTATGCTTCATGGAGCCTGCTTATTACAATCACACGGCTGCCAGTATGAACGTGAATGGCAGTTCTTTGCTACGTGCCAACAAGAAAACCAAAATACTTAACTATATGCATTTGTATTAAATCCACCGATAATGGAAATGAAATGGAAAATAAGTTAATTGTGTCGGGTACTCTGCGATAAAAGGTAATAAATGAAACAATTGATGTAATGTCGGTTGGCTATGAGGAAAGAAATGAAACAATTTGCGTTATGTATTTGGACTATGGGTATTTTGCATATTTTTCCAGCCTTTTAAGGAAATTTAAAAAAGTTAGTGAAAAGAAGACTCTTTGAATGCACAAGACGAAGTTTCCGTAGGAGGTCAAGGTTCCACACGAAATCGGTCAATAAGTATCCTTATGAAACTTTTCTCGTGGAAAATAATAATTTACTTATTTTTAATTATTCTTACGGCTTCCATTACCAACCTACAGAAGGTAATGAGTTGAGGTTATAGAAGAAATAGGGGAATACATTACCATTCTGTGTGCTTTAGTGAAAAATCTTTGCTGTTCGAAAAATATGGCCTACCGGAGCAAGTTGTCCCACAACATAATTAGAAACGCTCCATTTCTATCAGAATATTTTTAAGGGTTAACAAACGAAATTGAAATAAGTCGTTAAAAAAAGAAAATTATTCAAGTATAATTTCTCATACCTGAGGGTTCACTGCATGAAGGATGACCCCAAATTGACAGAATACATATTTATAACTGCATCACGTCTATACTGTTACATGACACCGCTTTTTGCCATTAATTCCCTTATTTAAGCAATTTAATAATGAATGGAATTTGTAGAGAACATTATTAGCATGGAAAAGAATCAAAAAACTTGTCTGAAATACTTTAAGTAACTAATTTATAATACTTCAATAATTAGTATGATGATATTGACTTATTTAGTCCTCTTATACAGAATACTGTGCATGGATTTTATTCGTTGAACACTTCAATTATAGTCATTACATTAATTTTAAACTTTAGATACTAGTACTTCGTTCTTTGTTTAAGGTCGTATATGTGAACTATTTCCTTATACGTAGCCGTAAAGAAAGTAAATATGAATACGAACAAGGTGGCTGTAAGAAAAAAGTCCATGGCCAGCAAGGGACCTAGTTATACACAGTTATAATAAATAATTATTTGAGCATTCGTTTTACTCTGATCTTAAACATGAAGAATTGTTCTACATTGTACCGTATTTATTACTAAGGTATTTATTGTAATAGTTCACATTTTTGCTTAGATTATCAAATGCAAACTATCTATTTTCACTCCTAATGCGTTCAAATTTTCAAAAGCTGAACTAAAATAATTCAGGACTGAAAATATTTAAAAAATCATTAAAAATTAAACTAGAATTGTTCCTCCATTAAATGCTTCAAAAGTCATTTAATTCGTATTACTTGCTACTAATAGAATGCCGAATCCTATGTTTGATAAGAACGCCGATATATTTTGTTTCACAAATTGAACTAGAAATCACATGGTTTTGAATTTTGGAGTGAGTGAAAATGGGGAAAATAATATAATATAATAATAATAAAAAAACGGGGAAAAAATTCTCACATAAATACCATTTCCACGAAAAACTGTCCGAAATATTTGAACTTTTCAAATGTCTCTGGATAAAAAGTACTTGGCTGTGTCAAAAAACGTCATAGAGAACCCGGTGGAAACCGGTACTGCTGGATATTTTCATGAGAAGTCAGCTGATTTACCCTAATTTGACATGAAATTATCGTTTTTGTTAATTAAGTTTTCTTTCCTTTGAGGAATACATGTGCTTGCAGCAGAGAAGCGATGAATTTCGATGACGCCAAATCCATTAGATGCCGTTTTGGATCACGTGACTTTTTAAAAAAAGTTCATGATCCTTATATAATTGAATTCGTTCAAAGATTTGCTGTCATGTATACTACTCCAATCTGATGTATTAATGTTCTGCATGTTCCAAATTACGGAATTGTGGTCCACGATAGGGATGAGCACAAATGGTCGAATCACACCACAAATTTTACCACAAATTCTTTACCACAAATGGTAAAGAAACATCGACAGTAAAATGGTCGATATTATTACCATCGATAGTTTGTCACCGATGCTTTCACACTATCGATGGTTTGATTCGATGGTTTCCTCCTATACTACACTCTCACATTTTGTTCAGCCTTGGCCTAAAATGTTCACGTTTTATACAGGTATTATATTGATAAATTATTACAGTGTAAACGCGCATCGGGTAATGCTCTTAATCTTCATTAGTTGCAAAATCGAAAGCATATTTTCATTAATATTGTCAAATTTATTTTACCACCAAAACATCCAAATAAACCCTGTAGTAAATAGCGTAGTTAATAGTGCTCATAGATAGGATAAAAATGCAAATTTCTTTTGACATAAATTTCTTTGCAGGCGGTCATAACACGTTGGCACTCGTACGAACGATTAAAACACAAAATTGCGGCTTTATACACGGAAGTACTCCTATGACAGTAGTCTTAAAAGTCGTCTAACAAGTGGAACTTTGATGTGTAATCACGGACTTCCATGGGAGTAGGAGTCAATAGCAGTAGTATACTAGTACCTGTATACTATCGACCAAGGCTAGCACTTGTACAGAAAATAGACTCCCTTCTACTTTTGCCTGTAGGTAGAATTTCGATTCTGCAATAAAATTGGATCGTATACGATGAAATCCCGGTCACATGACTCTGGGCGTTGATTAACAATGAATGGGATTATTTCTATTAATATAAACATTTATGCTTACCTAGATAGTTCTGTTGTTATGGATTGCCAGAGAGAAAGACCCGTGATTGCCCCTTTCTTGAATAATCAGAAATTACGTATTTTAGATGCATATACTTAAAAATCTGGAGGACTTTCTCTGACTTTCAATATTACCTACCTTTAACCGCCCAATTAATTTAGCGAATGAATGAATGTAGTTTACATAAATTTGTAAATTACAGGAATACCTGTGGAACTCGTACAGTGCGATGTAAACACGCACTGATTCCGAAATTAGGCGAATATCGAAAGTGTCATAGTTATAGTTTATTTCCGTCATTAATATCTATGGGAAAACCTTAGTTTAAAAAAAAGCGCGTTTACACTGCATGAATTTATCAATATAATACCTGTATAAATAAAATAAAATAATGTATTAGCGGAACAATTCAATGCAAGTAGCAATACACATTGGGGAATTTCCATACTCCCTTATTCCATAGAAGACAACTACTCTGAGTAAAGCCGCCTAAAGTATGTCACCGCGCGTTCAAATATCTGAGCGATGTTCCCTCTACATCGATTGTTTATTTGCTGCAGATGGCCTTTTGAAGTGTACCATATACGGTGTATTTTCGATGCCCATCCTTAGTGCATAATTACGAACGGACGATGGAAATGAAAATAAATACATCTTTGATATCACTCCATCAACAGGGAGCTCAAGTAACATGACAGCAAAGAGGGGAAACTCTAACAAAAAATACTACTTAACACGACCAAGTTCGAATATGGATCTTAAGTATGTTTGCCAGTTTACACCTCCAAGGCATCTCAGTTCAAGACGAGGATATCCGAGGATGTTTATGGGGTGTAGGGTGCATTCGTGATATTTTTTGTCTGTGAATTGTGCGTGATTCCCAGTGAAGATGGATTAAAACACAAATAAATAACGTGAACGAACTATGTCTCGTTTCCAATACCATCGTACACACCAACGAAACCAACTGGCATGCATTCCCACTACTTTTTACCAGGCTTATTTCAACTTGCCCTGTTTGTTGCTTGTCGGGATGGAATCTTGTAATCGAAATATAACCCACTTCCCAATATTTAATCGAGCTAACATTTGGCATACTTACTTAATCTCGATGGCAATACATGAATCAGACATTAAATTCACAAATTACCGCGTTAATCTACTAAAATTAAATGTTTTACATTTTATATTTCTTTATCCTAACACGACGCAACCAGAATCACATTATCTACTCGCAGTCAGCGCAGTTGCAATTCATTGCAACCATCATTTTAGCATTAATAGTGATAAGAAATGCTAATAATTTAAATTTAAAAGAACCGTTGCACAATTTAAACAAAGACTCAAAAGTACAAACGATTACAAGATTCGTTTGAGACTAAAAAGGTTTTTTTACTTTTTAGTGCACTTGAATGTAAGCGTGGTTTTTTTTTTAAAGTATTTTTTATACATAAGATATACCATCGTAACTTTATGCTGCCCTCTCCATGAAATGCCACAAATAGTGGAAAATTACGTGGTTTATTTCAAAGGGGGGGTAATAAAAATTTCACCAGCGGCTCTTGTGGTATGGAATACGAAACCCCCAGGAAAAGGGGGGTTCGTGGGCCTCGTCCCGGAAATTCGTAACAAACTATGTGCAAAATGGCGCGTTATAAGTGCTTTCGAAGCAAAGGTTTGCCTTTTAAGTAGAGCAAGTTTTTACGAAATGCATATTTCCCTTTTAGATTACCACCAAGTTTCGACTAATTCGAAAATTACTTTGATTTACATTCACAATTAGAATGTGGTTTTAAAAACTGTTTTAGTTTGTCATAAAATGTAAACGGATTTTAAAGTAAAATAACCAAAACTTCAACAACAAAAATGGAACGAAATAATTTAGGCTGATAATTTGAATTTTATGGCAAAGAAATACGCTGGGTTTTGGGGGGGGGGGCAACTGCCCCTACTGCTCCCCTTGGGGCCGCCAATGACCTACATAAGTTGTGAACACGGGGAATTTACTCCGGTCAGCACGTTGGTAGTGGAAACGGGGCATTTTTAAGAATGAGGTAAAACAAAATGAGCGCTTTGTGACCCGCCAAGGATCGCATCTCACCCGAATCGTCCTCATGTGCTCCTTCTTGGCCGACCGGGAATGGCCGCACAGGCGACGGTGCAGCCACCTGGCGAAGTGCCACGCGCTCTTGGGGGTTGGTATTACGTTGAATGGCGGCGGGACAGTGCCGCCCTCCTCGAAGTAGCTGATCCACAGCTTGCTCCGGGCGAACTTCCACTCGGTGTCGGCGCGTTCCTGCGTTGGGAGGAGGTTGGAGGAGGAATTGGATTTGGCGGACGGGGGAAGAGAGAGAGAGAGAGGGGGGTAGAAGAGAAATTATGTGAAGCACATGCCTTTAGGTACTCTTTAAGTTTCATTCACAACAACTTAACTTGGCGTAACTTTACTTATTCTCTCTCCAAAGGCGAACCAAGACGCGAAATTTCTAACCAATCACAGCTCACCACTGCCAAATTCGATCTTACAATCGATTGATTAGGCCTATCGATAGCGTGAGTTTAGAGAGTTATGGTAAGCTCCAAGGAGGTTAGAAAAGAAATGGAGGCGACATACCACTTGATTCTTGAAGCCAATTCCGCCATTGCAGTCAGCACAGTTTAGACCTTCCTCTGGCTTACGTGTCCTTCGGTCGCGTTCGATTTTCGTCAAATCTAAGTTAAAAACCACAGACCAGGCGATGTTTTGTGACTGGTTTTCTAACACCTACTCGGCTAAAATCCTTTCCAAGAACCCCTATTCTTACTTCACTTTCGCCCATGAGTATTCACGATCATGCCTCCTCCATTTCATTTTAACCTCCTTGGTAAGCTCCCCCGAAACAGCTCAGTTGAGGTGAAGTATCAATTGTAAATAATGAGTTGAACTATAGAAGTATTAAAATGGAAGGTTTGTTGAACATGTGAGGGTTATTTTGCACTGACTCGATCAACTTATCCGCATCCATTTTCGCTTACACGTATCCACATGCGACTCCACATCAAAACCACGTTTTCAATATGACTGCTCGAGGAAATATCGGGTGTAGCAATCGATTGAAGCCCGACTATCGACAGTAGAGTATGCCATGAAATTGGCTGGAATTAAGAGAAAGTTGAGCTGGGCTGAACTCCAGGCTAAGCCAAATCGAGTTACGCCGCTTTAAGTCGTTGTAAACTAGTAGGCGCTTTTTTCAAGGTCTCATCTCTGGCTTTGTGCCGAGTCAAGACAAGCTACGCCGAGTTAAGTTGTGAACGAGGCTTTAGACTCGGTTCCGTAACATCTAGTTAAATATTTCATCAGTATAAAAACGTAAGTCAATGCGTTATCCCATCGATAACTGTCACTTCAAGTAACCGACTGTCTGATGTAGTACGTAAAACACGATATTTATTTAGAATGCGTTCTACGGGCGAAATCAAGATGTCGCATGTAGTTTGCAGGAAGTTTTTTCTCTTAAGGTAGTTTGAGCGAGATTTTTCCCTAGTCATAACAGATACTATATTATAATTTCATTTTTAAGTTTAAGCAACGGTAAGAGGTATGAAGTACATTTTGTAACATTAATGACGCGAAAATACTGTTTCATGTGACTGAAATTCTCAGTAACTAACTAGATATGCATAAAAATGTCTTTAACTTGGGGGCCATTCAAGTATTACGTAAGACGTTTTGTTTTTTTACGTTGTCTTACGTAGGGGGTGAGGGGGTCTGAGACAGTCTTACGTAAGATATATCACTTCCGACTGCGTATTTTTATCACCTTTTAAAATTATTTTAGTAGGAAGGTATTTAGGATCACCGCCGTGGCGATATATCAGAATGAGTGCAAAACTATAGGAAAATGTAAAACCGATTCGTTGCGTTCATTAGTATGGAGATGTTGCATTTTAAAAGATCAGACGTTTTGCGAGTTGTGGGGACATCGAATCGCGAAATATCAAAAACAGTTGTCGATATCCGTGATGAGGTCAGTTTTTGCGAATTTTTACAGAGATTCCCCCATAGTTTACTATCTATGTCCATGGTTTCAAAAATTTCTGATAACTTACGTAAGATTGGGAGGGGAGGGTTCGTGAAATATTACATGACTGACAACCGAAGGTTCTATTGCGATTCTGTAAAACTTACTGTGGTGAGTAATTGATTTATTTATTTTTATACGTAGTACAGAAAGCATACAAACAATCTTTGCATTATAAATTCCTGATTTTTCATACAAAGTGTCGGTGGAGTGCAAAATCGTACCATTTCTGACGGAAAAAGGCTGGAATATTTTGGCAAATATATCAAAAAGTGTTGTGGTAAGTTGTTGATATTTTATTGTAATTGGAAATCTTGCATATTTTTCTTTGGAATTAGATCAAATTAATTGAATATTATATGAAAGAGATTTCTCGCTCAAACTACCTTAAACAGAACTATTTGTATTTTCACGATTTTGATACAAACACGCGATTTTATTGTTACACTGATGATGGAAATATGTGACTGCGTTGTTGCAATGTTTATAGAAACACACAAAAATTACCGCGTTACTTTGCGATAGTATGAATGACTGTCAGTTTCTCACATTCAAAAAGAAAAATGTTTGGGTTATCAGGAAATATTCAGAATTCTGCGAAGCTGTAGCAATAAAGTTAGAGGTTAAAACACGCATTTCAATCAGCATTCATGTTAATGTAGCTACTTCAAGAACAGCCATCCAAACTACTCTATCGTAATGCCAAAATAGAGTTTTATTTTTCATTTTTATAAACGACCAAGAATTTGACGAATGATATCACCCTTCCGTCGCTTGAGGGCTTCATCGTTCGTCCCTCGGTCGAGAGCTATACTTTTCATATCCCACCCCTTTCTCTAGTTTGAAAACGATTATGTAGGGTTAGTAGTTTTCTTTAGAGACAAGCAATTACAACAACGCTTCAAATTGGGTACATGCAGCCAATAGCAGTTACATACCAGTCTTCTTATTTCATGGCCAACCGCCGAAAAAAATGGAGCATATGGCTCGTTCGCCTTACCAGAGAATGGATGGGAAATTTGTATAACCTTTGGAATTTCGAGTATCCAAATGTGCCACGGAAAATTCTAGAAGATTCGTAAATCCAAGTGAATACTTTGTCCTACGTTTAAATTCATTCGCTTGTTAAGGTAATTAATCTACCGCTTAATGGTAGGTTTTATTGAAAGTCAGATTGAAAGTTAGTCCTTCAGATATTTATACGTTCACGACCCTATCTACCTCTACCTCTACCTCCAGTATTTCTTTCTTCATATCAGCCAACGTCCTACCCTTCTTCATCCCGTCCATAGAACCTATTCTCTTTCTTCCCCTTCCCCGCTTGCCCAAGATCCACCCCTATGTCTCGGCCTTGAGAAACCCATCGCCCCTCAATACGTCTTCCAGCCACCTACCCTACCTCCCCCTGATCTCAACCAGAAGTTTCCTCTCCTCACAAAAATATCAAGCACTTTCTCATTTGTCTTCCTTATCAAAATTATAGGAATCCCCAACATGCAACAATTCGGTCAACCCCGCTAGGAAAGACATAAAATCAATAATAACTGAACTTAGCAATTAAATTTTGCTTTTAAAGAGTATGGTATTCTCTCCAGTATTGCTAATGTATATAAATGTTTGCCAGGCCCAGTTGAAAATTATTATCTTCAATAATAATTCTTGCTGTTTCTTTGAACTGAATGCGAATGATTATGCATACACATACAATCTATTCCTCAAGATACAAAACTGATCAAAAAGAAAATCAAAATTTTATTCAATATATACCAAAGACGGTGACATTCACCATGAAAAAATCATTTGACTTGAGCGGGATTCGAACCGGGATATACCAATTCCCGGTCAGGTGTGTTAGCCAATCACACCACCAAGCCACCTTCACTCATCACCTTGAATTAATACGGCTTGGAGGTGTAACTGGTCAACACACCTGACCGGCAATTGTGAGATTCGGGTTCGAATCCCTATTAATCAAATGATTTTTTTCATGGCGAATTTCACCGTCTTTGGTGTATAACTTCGCACCCGTGCGCGTGACTGCGTACCACATCATTTGTGCAATCGCAATGACTGGAATATTTATTCAATATCTTGGATTGACATTATGGTATAACTCAACCGTTATCGAGATATCGTTGCCGTGTGATATGCCAGTGACCGAATCACTCACTCACAGTCAGTCCTCATTCTGCAAAAGAGAGAGGCCAATTCATTTTCGCAAGGCGAAATAGTGACTAAATTATGCTCATCGTCAGAGTAATTGCTGCCGGCTTCCATCATCAAGACTGTTGATGACCTTGATATTCGCATAAATAATCTCGGCATACTCTGGTTGACGTCCACCTGTGTTGATTAAACAGACAACAGCTTCGCCAGCTTGGATCGTGGATGGCGAGAAGGACTGGATAGGAGACAGGTTTCATATTTTTGTCACCCTTGAATAGGCCTGGGCTGGCTAACGTTGCGCTATGGTTTGCCGCTTCTGCTCTCTATCTTGAAGCTGCTTTCTGATGTCGCGGGCCGCATATTATTCATTTCCATGCGCCGTGTAGGGGATACACAACCGTTAAAATTCATGGTCGTTATTACCATTCTTATTGATTCCCTCACTATCCTCGGAAAATATCCTCCTCTCCGTTGCTATTATTTTTTCGTCTTCGGATTTTATAGCGTGTCCTGGTTCACTCCACGCGTGCTCTGAGATGACGCGTACCTGTAGCACGATCGCGGTTCTCCATAACACTCGCATTGTTGTTATTTTTCAACTGCTATCATGAGAGCGAAAAGGCAATCACCATTCTTCAAATTTTGTCAAATGTTTTGAATAACTAGTATTAATTTAATGTATTGCGTAGTTACGACTGTACATATGAGCATTGCCCTTCTAGAGCGGTTTGCGTTTTGGATAGCGATAATGAAAAGGCGACGGAAGGAACCGTGGTCCCATCCCTGACCAACGAACGAGCATCATTCCTAATTAAAGAAAAAAGAAACTTCGGTTAAAGGTAATTTTCTGGGACCATGTCCCAGGTATACGCCTGTTAGGTGTGGTGCACCTCGCGAAGGGTCGAAATCCCAGACCCTTTCTCGAGCACTCGCCCCAAACGCTGGCATCTCTTCCCGACCCACGCGGTGGGGGTACCGCAATAAAAACTGACACTACCCAGTATAATTTAAACTTTAACAACTACGCCATATTGTAACAAATGCTATTTTTCATCGTACTACTGACAATCGTGCAAGTACGCTCGTCTTTTAATCGTCGTTCTACGATGAAAAATAACCGGTTTATAGATTTTCGTAAAAATGTTAAAGATTATGGTAGAAAAATGGCAACGTCGCCTAACGGTGCACCGTGCACCACACCCAACTGGCGTATACCTGGGACATGGTCCCAGAAAAATACCTTTAACCGAAACTTCAAATCGTATTTATCCAAACTGTTTTATTGACACTACCGACCCAGGTTTCAACGGATAACTGTCATTTTCAAGGTTACCTTGAAACTTGAAGGTTGAACTTCACCTTGAAAATGACAGTTATCCGTTGAAACCTGGGTCGGTAGTGTCAATAAAACAGTGTGGGTAATTGCGATTTGAAATTTCTTCTTTCTTTAATTATGAAAGAGTTCCAGAAAGTCAAGCCTGAAAATATTCGCTTAGTGAGCATCATTCCCTTAAATAACTACTATTAAATTCGATTATTTCAGGCTTGACTTCGTGGAAGTGAAAGATATCAATTTTTTAACAAAAAAAACTTCGTACTTTTCCACACTTAATTTAAAACTGCGACCGGTTTCACCTTGATACGGCATCTCCTGGCACATAGTGAAGCTTCAAGCATTCTATATGCATGAAGAGAAATTTGTTTAAAAAAATAGTGGGAGTTAGCTTGAGATGGGGGAGGGGAGCAGGGCGGTTAGGGTATGGCAGAGTCCGTCCGTTGTCCATTCATTAAATCCATCCGAGGTTTCCACTGGGGTCTTTTTCTTTCCAGCTCCTCCATTCACACTCTTTTTTGAACCTTTGTTTCGGCAGATCTTAGTCTACTTTCCTTGCCCTTAAGCGACAGATATTTGGGCTGTGGCTTTTAACCACTCTTCCCGTGCACCACCCTTTAAAAAATGAAAAGAAACAGCGTATCTTGGTGAGCGTCCATTCCTCCAACTGTCGTCCCCCCAATTCACCTTCCTTTCCTCTCCCAGTTTTCCACCACCACCTCCATACAGTCGGTACGTATGGGGTTGGTGTACTTCCAATGAATCCTATGTGCATAAAAATGCTCTTTCTGCCAGTTTTGTCCTCACTCTGCCATTTCATAACCGCCCTGCTCCCCTCCCTCATGTCAAACCAACCGCCACAATTATTTTGAACAAATTTCTCTTTGCATATATAGAATGCTTGAAGCTTCAGAATGTGCCAGAAGATGCCTTATCATCGTAAAACCGGTCGCAGTTTTAAATAAAGTGTGAAAAAATACAATATTTCCATTTCAATAATGCTTTGTACTTTTCTACAGTTATTATTTTTTAAATTCACAACGCGTTTCACCAATTTTTGGCATCGTCAGGTGTAGTCACCTGATGATGCCAAAAATTGATGAAACGCGTTGAGAATTTAAAAAAAAAATAAAAACTGTAGAAAAGTACAAAACATTATTGAAATAGATATAAAAAATTCTACAAAGCAGAGCCTGAAACTGTGGATTTTATAATTACAATATCATTAATTAAAAAATGGATACCATTTGATTTTTAATTGTTAACTATTTAAGGTGGTTGGAGCGATCACTTGATAAATAATGAAGTTGAATCAGTAGACGTCAGCCCTCACTCACAGTCAATCCCACAGGAATTTCAAGCAACGCATTCCATTTTGCACTCACGCAAACCCCATGGCCGGTGACTACATAACATCAGCGAGTGAAACCGAGCGTTTGACACGTAGATTGGACTGGCATGCACCCTACCAGTGTCGGACGGATCAACCGAGGAGCATCTCTACTCTTAATCTACCGTGCCGACAAGAGATGTCGCCCTAACCCCACTCACGGAGATCAGTTGATAGGAGTGATTCATCATGGCGATGAGTAGGTTGAGCAAGACCACGATGTTGATGACGGAGTAGGTGCCGAACATGAGCATGCCCCAGAAGCGCGTGAAGCTCTTGATCCCGGCGAGCTCGAAGTTGTCCAAGTCCACGAGGCCGAATACCGCCCAGAAGAGCGTTTGCGTGGTCTCGAACAAGCTGCGGGATAAAAGAATATTCATTTAAAAAGAACGAATCAGCAATACTGACACGATACAATTAGAAATAAGTTTTTTAGCATATATGTTTTGTATTTTTGGCATTATTATTTGAAATTTAGCATTTTGTAGCATTAATTATCAGAAAATTAGCAAATAGATAGCAAAGTGTGGAAAATTGGATTTATGGGATTGAAATGGTCACAAAAAGAGGATTCCGGTCAAAATTTTGATACCTACGCTGCTATGAATGTACCAAAATCATTTGCAAGTTTTGCATGTAGTTTGTAAATGGATGTGTAGATAAAAAGTGATATCTGACGAGTAAACGAAAAACATATATCCAAGCTGCGAGGCCTAGATCATTCTTCATTTGAACAACATGAATGTTGCAGTTACTACTATAGACAAAAGACGTTCATAATTATATTTTTATTCTTAGTTTTGTTTGCAATATTGAAAATACAAATTTTTTCAATACAAATTAGTGCCTATTTCGCTAAATAGCAATTATTCGCTCTAAAAAAACTTATTTAGCATTAATTCGCGAAATAGAAAACCACTTTAAATGCTTCCAAATACCGCAAAACATAAAGAAGAATTATAACATGTTTTTAAGAGAATGTAATTTTTTTCGCATTTTTCGTTTATGCAAAAATAACATATCTCTAGATATAAAACATCCAAACGCAAAGCAATAAATGAAAATAATCACTTTGTCCGGTCGCACAAACATTTAGCTACGGTATCAATAGTTATTAGTTCCAACTCAACTGAGATCTCTTACACCAAATTAGCGTTGCATAAGATATTCCTATCATAAATTTATCCACGGAATAGTTATTTTCTCGAATGTTCGGCCTACTTTACTAACACTTGATAAAACCTAAGTATGTTTGGGAGTGGCTAATTTGACGCCTGCTGAAACGCCGCGCCGGCGAAACTGTCGTCTAGATGCATCGACGCGGAGGAAATCCCGGAAAATTAGCCATATTTCACAACTCCGTGGAAGCCTTCATCAATATAAGTACGTTTATTTTATGCATATAAATTAATCATGCCTATCATTAATAGCCATCATGAGTAAATAAACTCATCATATTTTGCTTAATAGCTCATTTATGAATCATTTAAGCTCCCATGTGGTTCCTTGGTAGTCCGTTGTCTTGGTTACTTATGGATGACATAAGCTTTAATTTTCATTCCATTAACCTGCTGCTGATGCTCACATGATCATTTTTTCCGTCCCTCGGCAGGGATCACTTTAGGGACGCTTTCCGCGAACACTCAAATCATAGGGAGAGTGATCACTCAAGATATCATCTTCTGATTCAGACGCTCACTTGCGTCCTCCCTGAGAACATCATTTTCTCACACGAGATTTTCAGTGCAAATCTAGTTTACGATGCACTCTGATTGGCTAAATGACGGAGTCAGGGACGGCACGAGGGAAGGAAAAAGGGACCGCTGAAATGATGAAAAAAGTGACAGGGATCTGCCGCTATCCCTGAAAGTGATCGCGAAAACCATTTTGAGACATCATTTGAGCTATCACTTGAACTATCATTGGAGCTATTCCTGAAAATGGACGGAAAAAATGATCGTTTGAATCAGGCTTTAGACGGAGCAAGTATTGTCACCATTTATGAGACAAATACATTTATAAAATATTTCCGCAACCTAGATTAAACGAATACTTTTAAGTATAGTTGTCATAAATATTTTGTATGGATACGTGTCGTTTCTGCAAACCGCCATCTGTCCTTATATACCATTACGGTCCGGAGGTATTCATTTCGGTAAATACGTAAAGGTGGTAGTCTAGGACGCTCGGGAAAAGAAACTTGACACACTAATGGCCGGATGCAGAGACGATATATCATTATCATCGGTCGTTTAACCCTATGATTGGTTGCATGCAGTCCTCCGTACTTCCCTATCTAATGATAGTTCCCTTACTCCCTTATAATTCTTATGTACTTTTCTCTTTATTTGGTCTATTTCTTTATCCCTTGGCCTTTCTCTTGGGATTTTCCCTCTATTGTTCCTTCAATTATATTCTTTACAAACCCAATGTGCCTCAAGGATTGCCTAATCCATTTAGTTCTTAATTTCTGTGTGGTGTTCCATATGGAACATTCCTCTTAATATCATTTGTAACCTTCTTCATTTATTATTTTAAAATAATAATAAGATTAAAATAAAATAAGACGATATAACTATGTACCTATGGAAATGTAATCTATAAGTCAAAAGCATTCGTTCTATATGCGCTGCAGGAACATTCGAAAAATTTGTTTGTTTCATAAATGGCAACATAGCTTATTAGGCCTTATTGAACGGAGTGGCTTCCATGAGTGACCAAGGTGGCGAATGCAAAATGAACCGCTTGGAGGCTTAGTTACCTGATAAAAGACTTATCAAGTATGTGACGAATGACGAGTTTGCTAAGTGCAGGATAATGTGCACGAGTAATGTTATACATAAGATACATAAATATTATTCTGCGGTAGGAAAGTATAGACCAAACAATAAAAAGAACAACTATTTGAGGGAAAAGTTACGAAAGTCATATTTCATCCAAGCCATAGTAGCATAAGTAATGAGGTCTAGAATTTTATGAACCTTATAACTATCTATCCCATAGCAAACTGTTTGTGCAATGGGCCATGTGTGGCGAAAACGTGCTTGTATACTTTTGATTCCATACAACAATTAACTGGACAATAAGAAAACATAAAAGAGCAAAACAAAATATGTAAGAATGAAGAGAATGAAACGGCATCATCCAGAGACGGTAGCATCCATATACAGATGCACCTATTGAGGTATTTAAATCTTGCATCTTGCTACATCTGGAATTAAGAATTTCAATTGTTTCAACGATTTATACACTCACTTGGCAAACCGACGCCAGACGACGCACGCGTCCGGGTCGTTGGGCGCCTTCTGGTCGAATGACGTCGTTGCATTCGGACACCTCTGCTTCTCCATGTCGGCGTAGTACCAGAGCAGCTGGTTGAGACCTGAAGATTCGGAATGCAAAAGATTGATGATTGAAATTAAATTCTCATAAAGTTGATCTCATAACAATTATGCCGAAATTGGTTAATTAATTTTTCCCAAGTTTTAACATGGCGTCGTCCATCAATGAATTCTACGTATCTGTCACCTACAACAAATATCTATATTTTGATAATTAGTCTTAAATTCTGTATTATTTTCTCAAACCTAGGACTATTAGCTTCCAACCATCATACTCAAATATATCTCTTCGAGTGACGATGCACTTTTTTATAAAAACATCACAAGGAAACGAAGAACTTTATGACAAGATATGTTAACAAATTAATTAATGTAAGTGATTAGAGTATTAAAACCATGAAGTGGCAGTTCACAAACGTGACATGCGACAGATAAGAGACCATATTCAAATTGTATTTCAAAAGTTAAGCATGAATAAAATGATGTAATTGCGTAAGGTCCCTGTCTTTGCGGCTTATCATTTCAGTAATTATTTAACAAAGTATTTTCAGGATTTAAATAGGCTAATTTATTTTCAAGCTGTCTGGCAAAAACTCCCTCACAACCGAAGGTTTTTGCGATTTAAAAAAGTAATTACGGCAAATAATTACTACATATATATTAATTTAAAAAGGTGTTAAAATAAATGAAGGCAACATTCTTAAATATAACAAATATAACTTTTTTCCTTGGTTCAACTTTGTTTAAAAAATTCAAAACTTTCGGGGGGGTTCGAACCCCATAACCACGGCCACGTCACTGAGTTACATCTATTCTCCTCTTTAATCTACGGCTTTATACCTCCCGCCAAGTTTTACTTACCGCATGAAAATGCGAAGAGAACGAGGACGTATAAGAAGAAGAATTTCATGATGTCCATCACCATTCTGCTGAGGGATACTTGGAGAGGCCCCAAATAAGGATTCACGGAAAATATATACACCAATTTGAGGGAACTGTGGAGAAATGAGAATTTTTAAAATGAATTAATTGATCATCCTTAAAATGGGACAGTAAAAAAACGACATATTCAAAGATGACTAAAAATCCCTGGCTTCATTTTCACTATTTTCCATATTATTTGTCTAAATTCATTCATATAAAGCCGGAGAATTTGGAGTGAGGCTGCATTCACAAATTAACAACTAAAATTATGAGTGAACGGTAAATGACATCAGTTCACAAAGTAAACGCCGGAAAACAAGTGAAGAAAATAATTTAGATATGTTAACCAGTTTCAATGGCTTAGCCATAGAAGGATTTGGTTTTCAAACCCTCTTCCGAAAAATATTTTCTGTTACTGAATCAATAAAATTCACATTTTTTACGATGGTTTTGTCCAAGTCAACCAGTTTCATTAAGGATATTAAAATATTGTGCCTATTGAGTCAGCGAAAGTCACTTTTTACTAAGTTAAGCCAAAATAATAGTATCTATTTCATAATTTCGATTTTTTAAGATATTCTCTTTAGCACTTCACTATTATAATGATAATAGTTATTTCGTAAATATTCTGTAAATGAGGAAATTCATAGCGTAGCATTCCGGTTGTATAATGTAAATATTAGTACAGTATTTTAATATATTTGAATTAAAACTGCAGGTTTATCCCCGGCATAGTGATTTTGTCGTCGTTAGCATTTTTAAAACTGGCATTTGAGTTTATAATTCAATGTTCAGTAATCTCAGTGTAGTAAATACTTTCGACAACAGAGATACTCCTTGAGGCATTTTGAGTAATATTTTCCTTTGGTGATATTCTGGGTGCCATATTCGAATTTTATTTTAAGTTATTAATCAGTCATAAGAAGCACAAAGTTAATATAAATGACAGAAAAACTTTTCCTCAGTCAACTGAAGCTAAGTAGTTAGCTAAATATACACATTTGAGTCTTAAATAATAGAATTGTTTATTTCACGCCGTAATTTGCAATCACCATCACAAGCGAACTTTTTTTTAGCGCTTTATAATGAGAAATTACGGGGAATAAAAAACTCATTTGAAAAATACAACTTAGAAAGTTATTACGCACACCGTAATACGTGTGACATAATATGTGAGTCAGAACTTCATCATTTGTTGTAAAAATGCCTCTTTTTGTAGAAATGATGAAAATCCCAGCAGTAGGTACCATATCCAATAAATAAAGGCTTATTGTTTTGGAAAAAAATCTTGAAAAGTAGTACATTAAGATGTGATATAGGTAAGATACGATAGAGTAAGATACCGATAAATTGAGGGCCTGAGAGTCAAAGTGATACAAGTGACAAACATCGTCCAGTGTCACCTGCATCACTTTACTCCGGTAAGAAATGACAAAAAGCAAAGTAGCTTAAGTGTTCGGCGGCTAGATCGCAGCACAATACGTTCGACCACTTGTATTCCTTTTCCTGTAGCTACCTGACGGTAATCGACGGCACCAAATTAGAACATATGCACTTATATCGTTTTTCGTGTTGATGTTACTTGTATTACTTTGACTCTCAGGCCCTCAATTGTAGATATTTAAGTATAATTTGAATTATGTGATATTTTGATGTGGATGCTAAAAAACATCTTTTGGTTCAAATTTAATTGTTTCAGGCTTGACTTCGTGGAAGTGGTAGATTTCCATTTTTCAAAGTTTTTTAAATTAAAAATGGATCTAATGGTTCGTTCTCGGTGTCATGTAAGGTTTTGCCGCGACCAATATTAGTGCACTTTCGAGGGCCTCGTGTGCAAAAACTATAAGGATTATAGAACATCTAAAACTATGACTGGATATCCCGTTTTGTCGACTACCGGAAATGGTTTGTCGCGAGCGCAGAGGGGGTTGCGAGGTGACGTCACGGCGCTGCGCGTGGGAGTCTAAATTTGGGCTTGTGTGGGCACGGCGCGCGCTCAGTTCAGTTGTATCTCCGGAAGGAGTTGGTCGATTTTAGTGATCGAGGGTTTTACGGAGAGCTGAGAACGAGAGTTAGACATTAATAAAACAATAAGTATAAAATTAACATTTGAAAGCAGAAAATATTAGTTACCATCGACCAATTGTTAATAGGTTAGCCATTTGTACAAATGATTTCGATGAATAAATGTAAGAAAGCGTAATTTTCTTTCTTTCATTTCAACTTTCTTTCCGACAAACAAAACAAAAGAATCTACCAATAACGAGAGTAACGTATGTAATTTCGCATTCAATAAATAAAGATCCGACGGGAGAATCAAAATTACTCCCTGTATTTTTTAATTGAAAACTTATTATGTCGCGTTCAGCACTTTTGTAGATGGGTAAAAGACATTGGACTCGCGTCACTGTCACCGTCACCGCTACTACATATATGTATAATTATGTATATTCTGTATATACACAGTATACTCGCTATTTTAAATAGTGAGTTTGGTTTAACGATGTCTAATGATCGCAATCTTAGCACAACGAAATATAAAACTACTATTGATGCAGTATTTACAAGACATTTAAGCAAATTCGAATCAAAATTATTCGTTTCTTACTTTAGTTACCATAAGCCTATTGTATCAGTTTTAGATATTGCCGATGATGATGGCGGTGATGATGAAAGAGTTGTTGAAATAATGGATGAAAGTTGATTATTCTGAAGTGTACAATTTTTATGTAAAATAATTGTGTACAATAGCGCAATAAATGAATATTTAATTTATTATATACATGAAACTACTTTCTACTGATTAATAAAACACTTTATTAGAAATTATTCCCTACATTCAAAAATGCTCACGTTATTTCAAGTTTTCACTTCTGTCGGCACTCCCGGAGTGCCTCTTTCTTTTTTTCTTTATGATGAGGCCAAATTCGTTTAATTTTATGAGTAGTGAAACGTCGCTCAAATTACCTTCATATAAATCAAAGGTAGAGAATAGATTACTCCTCTGCGGACAAACCCATCAAAACTTACCTGAATATGTTCGCGGCGGAGAAGAGTCCTTCGGAGATCAGCATGGGATCCCAGGTGTCCCATTCTTCTCTCGGGAGGTCGTTCGCCCTCCCCCCGAAGGCCATCTCCTTCTGAACCTACGTAGAGCGGAGGAACGATGGAAATACGTGATCAGCAGTCGATCAGCACAGAAAAATCTCCCAAGATTTCAACCACGTATCATGACCAGGGTTTCCAACTTTCTGAGGTTTGAGTTCCAGGAGGGAAAGCCTGTAACTTTTGTCAACCTTTAGCAGACGCCAATTGCCTCCCATGTGGCCTAAATCGACATTAGCGAGTATATAAAACTCACATTCAACGACAAATTTAAAGAAAACTTGTATTCGTACTTGTTATGTGGAAATAACTGTAATATGTTACGTGTACAATAAATTATCTGGCGGACAAATGAGGAATGATCCAGTTCACACACTGCTCACACGCCGGCGTCAACCATGAAATGTGAAAGTGTAGATTAGCTGAACTTTTAAGTTTACGGTCGACGCTTTCACGCAAACGTAAACTAATCCACAGGAACCCTTGTATTCAACTCGAGGTCAAAGTTGAAGTTCACGTTCCAATTTTAGACTGACCTAAAGAGGGATGACCACATATTTTTTTAATGACTGTTGAAAGAAGGCGACACAATAGTGATAAACTTACCTGATAATACGCTACTATTCTTAGGGCTACAGTGGCGACGTATAACGAGTTGGTCACGAAATCAATCACGTTCCACATGTCGTTCGCGTACTCCTCGAGGCCGACGTCCCAAAGCTGCTTCACCTCGCTCCAAATCAAACCTGGAGAGAGGAAGAGAACAAGTCATGGAAAATACTTGTTGTTGATAAAACTGAACGATGATAGTATACAGTCAGGGGGTCCTCAAACTTTTTTTTACCATTGACTACTTCAAGGGCTTCTTAACATTCTATCGACTTTACTTTTAGCACTCTATCAACCTTTACTATTACGTAATTGTAATAGCACAAAAATGTATTCGTTTGTATTTTAAAATGAAACAAAAGACGTATACTGGCCAACTGACCTTAAGTAAAAATAATGATAAACATATATTTATTATGAGTAATGGTAGCGGGCGTGACTTCGTGGAAATCTTTCATAGTAGGAGCGTCTGAAGAAATTACAACTTGGCTGTTTCCACATGAGGTTTTATTGTTACCGACCATGGTTTCGTTACAGAGTAACATTATTTTGATTACCTTGATAATGTTACTCTGTAACGAAATCATGGTCGGTAACAATAAAACTTCATGTGGAAACAGCCAAGTTGTAATTTCTTCTGACGCTCCTAATATATTTATTACTCAAATCATCCTGCCGAGGGCTGGTGCGGGGAAATATGAGAAAAATTGCATTTTTATCAATTAATTGACATCTCCGGTCTTCCAGGTATTTGGTTGCCAACGTTTCGATGACTGTTGTAGCCCTGAAGACGATGGCGGAGGCGGTCATCGAAACGTCGGCAATCAAATACCTGACCTGCTGGATGACCCGAGATGACTTAACTAAAAACATACGACGGGAAGGAACCAAATCCTACATCGATCGTATCAATTACTTGATAAGTATGCAATTTTTCTCATACTACCCCGCACCATCCTTTTCGCGGCCGTGAATTTAGTCCAACGGCAGAGGTCCCTTCATGTGAATTCCATCTCTGAATTAGCAGAAAATCGAATAGGGCTAGTACACCTTTAAAGAAGCCTTTCTTGGAGGAGGAGTCCTTGAGTGCTCATTTTAATAATTTTTAAGTAAGTCGAAAAAACATTCTGGGATCACATTTCACTTAAATGCATCTGTTTATGCGTTGGAACTCAACGTACAGCCAGTAGTGTAAACGATACAAGATCTATATTTAAAATATTTTCCTTAATTAAAGTATGTTGTGACAAGAGTTTTCGGCGCGGCATTAGAAATTATATTGAAATATGTTTTTCAAATTATAGACTCGACGTGACGCCTAGATATTTGTAAGCAATAATTAAAATAATTATAAATGTATTTTTTCAAGATTAGAAAAAAATCTGTGCATAAGTTATCGACTTATTTAGAAATACATGTCACGTGCTGTAAAGCTAGATGTTAAAATAGCATTGAATTTCAAAAAAAAACCAAATCAATGTGATGCAATTTTTTTCACTTCTTCCGATAGATATCACCAATGAGAACACGCATGAAAATTTTCACACAAATCCGTACATTTACAAAAATCGCCCCAACCACCTTAAGGTGGATTGCCCTAAGCTTAATGGTACTGTGATTGATCTCTTACTTACCGCTGACCCAGGCCAAGATGAGCCACTCGACGACGGATGGCGCTGCTCCCCGCTTGGTGCTAACGTCAGAAGGGTCGAAGATGGCGGTCCCCGGCGAGCTCGTGCCGAACCAGTCCCCCACCACGGCCTCTATCCGCTGAGACGCGAGGATCAGGAGGACTGCAAAGTACGCAACGGGTAAAACACGGGATTGGATGAAGTAACTTCGGAAGTTTCTACGTCAACATCGTTCATAGGTCGTTCAATCCTAAGATTGGTTGCATGCAGCCCTCCATACTTCCCTATCTAATGCTAGTTCCATTGCTCCCTGGTAGTTCTCCATACGTACTTTCCTCTTTATTTGGTCTATGGAGGCCTTTCTCTCGAGACTCTACCCTCCATTTTGCCTTCAATTATATTCTTCACAAACCCTTTGTGCCTCAGGGATTGTCCAATTTATCTGGTTCTTTTATAAATAGCGTTCCATATGGTCCTTTCCTCTTCTACTCTTCTGCAAACTTCTTAATTTCTTATTTTATCCGTCCATTTGATATTCAGCATCCTCCTCCAACACCAGGTTTCAAATGCTCATAACCTTTTCTGGTCTGCTTTTCCATAGCATTCGTGTAGAGCGTTACACTCTATGGATCGGAAATATGTACCATTGGAAATGCAGACTAGAAAATATTAGAAGCATTCGAAACCTGGTGCTGGAGGAGATCGCTACATAAACACAGTCTTTAAAATATTGCGACATACTACATTAGTGTTTCCCAAACTTTTTAGAGCCACATTTTTTAATGAGATAATATTCATTTTAAATCCAACACAAAGCACATTAAACCCAAGACATGTGTGTGTATTTTAGTTATATAGGTAAGGATAAGTTAGGGGTTATCTAAAAATAAAAGGAAACACACTTTCAATTACGAAAATTATCTAAAAATAAAAGGGAACACACTTTCAACTACGAAAATTACATAAAATAAACAAAAATAACAAATTTTTATGAGAAATAAAATAAAAATGTTTACAGTATACTTGTTCACTTAAATTAAATTTTATCATATCGTGGGTCTATGAATATTTTCAGTTTTTGTAAATAGTCTCCAGTATGTTTTATTTGAATTTGTTTAACAAATTGAGTGACTATTGATCAGCGGTTTTCAAGGTCTTGAAGTCATTTAAGAACATTTTTAGAACTAAATTTTACATCAAATTCTTATCAAACAATTTTTTAATGTGGTGGATGACTTGATGAGATGATACCAGTTTCCCAACGTCCAGTTTAACGTCGCTCAGCTGGAGTCTTAGATCGCCACGTTCACAAACGCGAAGTCAATTTATTTGCTTTGGAATAAGTTGAACAACTGCACTTAAACCAGGTTCCGCATGATATGAAGTTAGGATTGCATTTAAGACCTTTTTAAACACCGTCTATAGTGCAGAATAGCGACCAGAAACTTCCTTCTGTATCCAAAACCCAAGATATATGTTATCAAACCTTGGATTCAGTTCAACAGCTGGTAATTAATTTAATAATTCCTCTATTACCCCTACTTCCTCAATATACATGAATCTTCCGAAGATATAATCTTGGAGATAATCCCATCTTGGTATCTTTGTTGGCGTTTGATTGTTTACTTCATTTAGTTCACAAAAATTCCTCCATTCTGGCTACAGAGGTAGTTTATTCTTTCCAATACGTTAAAAAAATTAGTACGTGAGCTTATATTGATGAAATGAATTGTCTTTAAAGGTAAATGAATACCAGTTTCATTAATGACAGAGAGCCGTCGATCAATGTGCTCAAGTGACGTTACCATTACCCATACCATTTCTCCGCTAAAAGTTAGGACATTAAAATAATTTTACCAAGTTTAAAATTAGACAAAAATTTCTTTTTTTGGTCTTTTGCGTATTTTGTATCTATTAAAATAAAATGTTATTAAAAAATACTTTTTTGAAGGAAATAATATTTGCAATATCAGTTACCCTCTTGGAAATCTGAAGCAATTTGCGTAAATATCAGCTATAATAGAAAGACACACATTTTAATCAAAACTCGAACCAAGTTTTTATTTGTTAGCATTGATGGATGGCACAGCTTTTTGGCGTACCTATTCATGGCAACTGCAGAATGCTTCTGTCAAAATGTTTGCGTTGCTATAGCTCCGTAACTAAGAAGTTGCGACCCCATGTTGATTGACAAAAATGCTTAAAAATACCTCCCCTACCTCCTCCAGATGTTACGCTGATTCCTCGTGTAACACCCTGTATGAAAATTGATTTATCACCCAATCTGGATTTCCCATCAAAAGAATAATCGTTTTATCAGAATTGCACATGTGGACATCGCCCCACTCGCCAGTTGACCGTAAAAGTCTACTTCCCCATGCTTAAAGTGACCGCCTAAAGGCGCTTTAATTCAGGGACTGAATGCGAGATCAACAAAACCAATTTTGGGTTTGCTTACACGCCCCGAATCAACGGGGGAACTCACACAGGAAGGTGAAGTATGAGGCGGAGTGGCAAATGAACTTGATGAACGGCTTCCTCATCGTCTGGCCGACCCGCGAGTGTGGCGCCAGCACGTACATGACGGAGAAGAAGGGAAAGAGCATTCCGATGCGCACGATCTCCAGGGCCTGCAGTGCCATGTTCTTTCGTCGGAACCCCGGCAGGCCCTCGTACCAGATGGAGGCGAGGAGCTGTTGGACGTTTGGGTGCGCCACGAACTGCAACAGTAATTGGCGACAGAAAGAAAAAAACAAAACAAACAAACATAAGACATGAGACGGAGAAAGGATGAAAGATATTGGATGTTTGATAACTTGGATTTACAACAATACAACAATTTTTAACAATGCCAATGAGTTGGATTTTCAACAATAATTCCTAACAATGTTAAATACTCACCGTCATAACTAATTTTGAGGTTACTGAAACTTGCTACGGTTTTACCTTTAGGGAGGTACCTACAAGTGAACAAATGTTCGAAATCCGAAAGACGAAAAATAATTCGCCTTGACCGGGACTCGAACCCAGACACCTAGATATCATGCCAAGTGCTTAGGCCTGTTTAGCTACTGAGGCGTCCTCCTCCCCAGTGAAATTTTTTATCCTATGAAATCATTTGTGGCAAATTCTCGGTAGATGACAACATCGTCTTCAAACAATCTAGTTTTGCTACATACTTTAGAGTGAATGCCGTTTATATGAAGGGGAAATAAAAGGGGCCCGATCACACTTCCTTGGGGGACACCGGATGCCACCCTTACCATGCTTGAATTAATGCCATCGATTACTACTTTTTGTTTGCAATCAGCTGGAAACTCACTTATCCAATTCACTATTTTTTCGTTTAGCCCATGTGATTTTAATTTGAATATTAGTTATTTGTGGGGAACCTTGCCTTAAGATTTTTTGTAATGCAGGAATAAGTCGTCAACTTGCTACTTCCCTTCACCTGATTTTAGAATATCATGGAGTGCCAAAACCGCCCAAACCCACGCTAAAACGTCTGAAATGCTTGAATGCCTCCCCAAGAGTGTGTACTCGCCTTTTTCTGTCGCAGCTTGATGGCCAGCTTGAGTCGGTTGAGGTGCATCCTTTCGCCGTGCTCGAAGGCGGGACCCGTTGGGTCGTGATTGAGCAACACCTCCAGCTCGTAGGAACTCCGCGTGTGGTCCAGCAGCGCCGTGGCGAAATCCTGGCACTGCTTCCGAAGCTCCTGTCGGTAGAAGTGGCGAGAGAGACCATGAATGCCCATAAGGTTCCTTTTTCGGAAAGATCTCATAGCACCCCAACAAAATACAAACTGCCTGAGCAAATTACTCGTCTATGAGTCCATCCTTTAGTCTTTTAGAAAATAAACTTCTAGGATAAGTCTGTGTGGTCCTCTTAAGTCCAAATTTCTTTTAGCTTACCCATTGAAGCTAAAATTACTGACAATAAAAAAATAACAAAAGGAAAAAAATATTGATAAAAAAGAATTTTGAAAAGGAAAAAAATATACATATGAAATATAAATGCATATATAAAATATAAATGTAATACATATGAAATATAAATGCATATTTATATGAAAAAATTAATAAAATCATATTAAATGAGGACAATAAGCTTTTAAAATTGATATTGCTTCATATTGTGAAACCTAGTTGAGAGCAATGGCTAAAAATATCAAAATAATATAAAAAAGATTTCGAGAGAAAATAAAAATGATCAAATGGTAAAAAGAACAAAAAAGCATATTTACCGATGGTATATTTTGTTATTCATATGTAAAAGTTGTAAAAGTTACCTAACTTTGTTTCTCTTTCTCAAAAAAAATAGTTACAAGACCACACACATCCGTCATTGCTTGCTGTCTTGTTATTGAACCGGTTCAGGTGGGCTTTGCCTATCTTCGTAGGTCAACGTAGTGACGTAGGTCAACGTAGTGAAGTAGGCCCGGAAAGCCAAAGGTCCGTGGTTCGTTTCCCAGTTCAGGCCGATTTTTTCTCGTGGCAATTTCTACGTCTACCGTTTCTATGCCAAGTATTTCTACGTGGCATACTTTTTTTCATAATATAGTTAGTATTGTTAGTTGAATTCCACACTTTTGCCAAATTTCAAGGCTCTATATTGTTGTGAAGTGGGTGAAAATGAGATCGTAAGATATCACTCACATCCACAGACATTTCGGTGAAGTTTCGGCGTTTAATTAAAAAAAAAGAGTGAAACCTCTCGCAGTTTATCGAAAATCCAAACGGAAAACGCGATTTTTTTTCAACTCCCTGACCTGGTATTCGCACTTGAACTCATGTTCCAGGAAGGAGAGCCTCCTCAGCTCCCACGACAGCTCGAAGGCGGTGAGGATAGGGTCCTTGGAGGAGAGGGCGATGAGCGAAGGGGAGGCCAATGCACGGTACGCGTTGATCCGGGACCTCGAGTGACGTAGAGAGTCCTCCTGCCGTGACGTCACGCACTCGTCGCATCCACACCTATCGAGTGATAGAGGAAAGAGGTTTAGATAAATAATCCAGGTTGAACAGCTACATCCACATACCCACGTTCAAGTAACACCATAAAAATACCTATTGTTTTTAGCATAAGACTGCATTATATATGCATTTCTGGTACCTTTCTAAAACTGCATCTTTTCTAATACATTATTAATGTATTTCATGAAATATGTTTCACTTACAGTATATTTGCATCAATTCTAAATACATTTCAAAATATGCATATATACTAGTGGTGGCATTAAAAGAACACAATAGTTTCATTGCAACTGTTTCGCAACCGAAACATTTCCAACACGAAACAGTTCCGCGAAACACCCTGTTGCGGACAACAACTAGAAGTACACCAAGCAACAGGTAATCGATTGATTCTATTACAACATGGATGGTAGTTCTGTATTCTATGTAATAGGAAATTTTTCACTTAAATAAAGAAACAATTTCAACTGGATTCATAAAAGATAGGTACTTCACAGTTCTAATTCTATCTGCAACGATGGGCGGACATGTGTTGGCTGAATAAACCAGCAACCGTCTGCAACAGATTCAAATCCAACAAATAGTAGCATAAAACCGCACGTGCAGTGCAACTGTAACAGAATAGCAGATGAAACAGCTTCAGTTATCAGTAGCCGCTTCACAGCACAGAGCAACGACGCGGCACGATCACGAAGCTAACCTGTTGTTTGCAACAGTTATTTCAAACAGTTGTCTGAACGAAACAGTTTCGGCTGCAGCCGCCGAAATGCAATGAACAAAAAGGTCAATTTGGAGAATGAACTGAGAATGAACAGCAACGTTGCTGATCTCAAAATAGAATACGTCGTTCATTATTTATAGTTAAATAATATAAGTAAGGATGATAATTTTATCTGAATGTAAAAAGTAAGTTTTAGTGTAACTATATCCCTGGTAAAAATAATTTAGGCACACGTACATTTACCTACAACACAGGACTCCACAAGTGCAACCAAGATTAATCTCTCTGCGAGTCTTCTGAGGGAGTTATCACATGTTTACAAGGATACGGCCTCTCAGCATGGGCCCATAAGAAAGCATTTCAACAGGCAAAAAGGAAATATATTACAATCTCAAATTTGTATGCAACACCCATTCAAATCTTGTTTATGCACACAAGCTTCACATTGTGATAACCCCATTAATAATATCAATTCATATCTAAATACTTTCTGGGCTTGTACGCATTCGGAAAAGTTATAAACGAGCAACATGAGGTATTTTGTTCGCGGAGAACGACAGGAACGTAACAAAAAATATAGACACCATAACCCCCTCTCTCTTTTCCATTAGGGTAACACCCTTGAGCGTAATGAGATGCAGAGGGGTGGATCGTAAACCTCATCTCCTCTGTCATATCTTGCTCCGAAAAACTCAACCATCAATCAATTTATAATTCCACACTCTTGCCCTTCACTTAAGTCGAAGTCCCACTGTAAAAATTTGCTCAAAAATGTTTAGTCAACTTGGAAGGCTTATAAAAACATATTCGTACACCGAAGGGATGAAAGTTTCTATTTAAAAAAATCGTTTGACTTGACCGGGATTCAAACCCGGATTCCCCAATTTCCGATCATTTCCGTTTGCCAGATAAACCACCAAACTATCATCGTTCAAAGTTATAACCCGCTGAAACTCGCATTTAACTAAGATGAGCCGTGAGTGGTGTTAAACTGGCTATCTCACCTGACCGACAATTGAGTGATCCGCGTTCGAATCCCGGTCAAGTCAAATAGTTTTCTACGGGGAGAATTTCACTTCTTTGGCATCAATTTTCGCAGCCGTGCGCGTGACTGCGTACCATATCATTTGCGTATTTTCAGTGATTTTGAATCTATCAGGTTATTTTAAATACCTATCTCGTTTCATCATATATTTGAGGGAATCACGCACAGTCGACTAATCTGCCACCAATTTTCGATGCAATGCGCATTCGCTCGCTACCGCGTCGAATAGAAGACTAAAAGTTTAAAATTGGATCGGAAAGCAAGTAGTTGACCATGGAATTACTAATTGTGACAATCCTCTTAGCAATGAGAGCTATCATGCAATTCCATAAGAAAAAAGAGGCCAAAGAAAAGCAGTTTATGGACCAGCAAATGCTAATAATATTTTAGGACATCATAAAAACACTTATGACGGTCTAGAGCTTCAACTTACGCAACCATCTGGAACATGCTTCACACTTTTGCCTTTAAAAAAAAATAATCATTGAACAGTTAATGTCAATTGATAAAGAATGTGCAAAATATGCTCCAATCGACTGAGAAACGAATTGTTTATAAGTTAGAGCGGAGACATTTTATCACCTTCTCATTGAACGTTTTGAAAACATCATCTCTATGATTGGCTCACTGGTCAAAAAATTATAAGGATCTGTGTCCCGTTTGATCACGTTATGTTTGCTCAAAAAAGTTTGAGAACATTGTGATTTACTTTACTAATCCCGTTTCCCAAGGGTCTCTTTTCAAATTTAGGGGTTTTACCGCTTTTTTGTCATGCTTTTTAACTGGTATTCCCACTTAGGCTTCGGGAAAGAGTAATTCCACAATATTTGACCGTAAATATTGAAGATAATGCAGGAAAAATCATTGATGTTTACGCAAATTCCACCGGGAGCTTGGCTTATTTTGATAAAGTGTACTACATCCGAAAGGGGAGGGGAAGGATGTGTACCTATTCTCTCCCGAGCCATATAGGCAACGGGTTTCATTTCTTCCGATGGCGAAAACGCACCACTCGGGAGGGTAAACATTCGAAAATGGAGTGGCAAAACAACTGAAAGCGGTTACGCGCCATCAAACAATCCCGATTGACACTTTTGATGAGACGTGGCACGGTTTCGCTTCTGTGGACTTGCGGCCTGCGGTCAGCGGGATCGGAATTTACGAGACCGTAATCCGGATGAAGATATCATGTCGCCACAAGGTTCCGAAATCCCTCGGGAGAGGCGATAGTATTCATGAGGGCATCGCACTGCGGTTAACGAATGCTGAACGTCATTCCTCCGCGGAAGATTTGTCCCTAATTGGAAAACAAACTGATTGTCGATTGAAACGAACTAACACAACCCAGATGGATATTTGATTCCGACTGGAATTTCTGATTGTATGACGCTTATGAATAGAATTTTATTTGATGGCGTTAATGGAGTGGAACGCCACGAGATATGAATCAAACCACTCAATGCACTTGAGGAAATATTAGCATTTTGGTAGAAATTTTCAAATTCAATATTAGCAGCTAAGAATCATAAAAAACGAATGTAGAGTCCCAAATTTATCTGCGACTTTAGAAGCTTTCCATTGAAGGTACTGAAGTTAGCGCAAATAGGAACACATAAATGAACTTCAGCGCAGACGAACGACGACAAATGGAACGATGCGCACCGGCGAAATGTTTTGTAACCTGCCGGTAGGTAGCATTCTGTTTTCGAGCTGCAGTCGCGTCCGAATATTTTGTGTAAAGCTGTCGATATCGTTCAAAATAAGTGTTTAAAAACGTGAGATTTTTATCACAGAGAAATTAAAAACCTCAAAATATGCTCGTATAACCCCTTTACTGAAAATCAACAAACTCGACAACAATCATGGACGCCACTATCGACGTTCTTTTGTTGTTTAGCGTATTTCAACTCTGTTTTGAAGTGCGATTCCTAGTGCGCAGGGTCTGTAACGAATGGAAGATAAGTGGCTGTTTCGCTGCAGAGTGATTAGATGACTCTAAAGTGAATGAAAATCTCCCATTATTCCAGTGATTTTTTCGATCCCGCATGACAAAAAGACGAGTATTTAACGTTAGGAGTATGTTTACATTGACCACATGGGAAATGAGCTAGACAGGCATGGATATTTTCACTTTCAATGAATATTATCCACGCAATTCAAAGAATAAAGTAACTGTAGATACAATGAAGCATTTGTATCATATCTATAAATGTACCTTCCATGGTTAATTGCTGTATCGTACATGTTACAGTATCAGACTTAATTTTGTGGGAACTCAACAGATGACAGCAATAATACAGAAACACTTTGTAAAATTTCCACAAGTTTATTTAACCGACCTAGGTTTCAGCAAGACCTAGGTTTCAGCATTGCCATTATCAAGAACTGGCAATGTCTTGCTGACACCTAAGTCGGTTGAATAAACTTGTTGAGGAAATTTACAAATTTATTATGTGATAATTCTGTCCGTCAAAAATTTCCAAAAATTATCGCCTGATACTCTAAAATCTGTTCGAGATGCTAGTATTGCAACTAAGGCGAAATTGTTCCGGAAACTGTCCATCAAGTTTCGGATTGCGAGCTTGAACATTTACTTCAACACATGAAATAAATTCTCGCATTGTGCATTCCACATTTTCTCCACTCTCATTCCACACTTTATTATTGTTACCGACCATGGTTTCGACATATAATCTAATTTTTAAAGTAACAATAATAAAGTTCGGAATGTACATAGCAAGAATTTATTTCATGCTGTATCAAAGATTAACTTGCACTGACAATGGGTATAACTGTTCCGTCATAGAGTTACTGAATTAAAATATTTGGGAATGATCTTGGACAATAACTTGCGTTGGGATAAACATATTAGCTATGTAAACAAATGCCTATCAAAATTTTATTATATTCGTAATAAATGTCCTCTACAATTTAATTAACATTTTTAGATGATCTTGTTCATTCCAAGCCATCTTATGATGTTATTTGGTACTTACATGAATACCTTAAAGCATGCACTGACAAAACAGAAAAACTAATCATGGTCATTGCGTCAAAAGACTATTATGCTCCCTCTTATCCATTATTAGACGTATTAGAATGTTATCACTCACAATCAGACTTTGGTATGTTTTTATGGTTCTGCGAATAATTTATACCAGAAGTGGAAATATGCCAGGTGTCGAAGGCAAATGTCAATTTGCCTTACGAAATAAATTGGATTATAAAATGCCCAAACCAAGAATAACCTTGTATAAAATTTCATTTCTGAATATAGGACTAAAAATATTCACTTTATTGCCTAAAATAATTATCAAATGACACGTTCGTCAAAACCTTGGCCGTTATGGAAGAATATACCCGTTAGAATTCCCGAATATACTTTCTTAATTGCATACGCCAGGAAAGTTTCACATTTTATTTTGGCCAAGGAATAGCTTCTATCTTACAAAAATGTTGAAAGTTTTTTTTCTTCTGATTTTGTGTTTATTAAATATAAAAGTGTATTTTGTGTTTATTAAATATAAAAGTGTATTTTGTGTTTATTAAATATAAAATTATATTTTTGTACGGAAAACTAAAGTGTAAATGGTATACATACATTAAGTATTAATGGTGACTCAAATTATGTCATAAACCTTGGAGCCCCCCTTCCACAGATTAAGGCTTTCGCAGATAATATCAAAATAATGTGTGTTTAATGCACTAGAGGTGGAAGCAAATACCTTATTATACTATTATTTTTTGTAAAAAGCTCTGTAGGACTTGTAAAAGTGTATCCAAAATTTATATTATTGTAAGCGCAATGTGTTGAATTGTAACACCCTGAAACGATGAATGCCAAAATCGATATGATGCCATAAAGAAACAAGGAATCTTTTCATTTGTCTGTTGTCTTTCTTTTATTCATCTACTGCATCACTCGAGGGATACAGTAAATAAATAAACAAATAATTAATAATAAAATAAAGGAATTGTTATAGGTAATTTTTAAAACAAATTAAATCAGCCAGGAACAAAAAAACATAGCAACAACAGCACATCGAAGACAACTAGCCGATGAACGAGAGAAGAGAACGCCGACAACTAAGACGTCGAAGATGAACGCAATAAAGCATTAGGACGACCGAATACGTAATTGCTTTCAACAGTAAATATCGAACAAATTTGCCGAGAGTCAGACCAATCGTACATCACTTCTGAAATATATATTGAATACCAGCAAATGGAATGTCTCCATTAAAAAACTACATTTTGGCAAATATTTAGACGTGAATATTTTGGACATGCAAATATGGCAATTTTCTGATAATGTGCCATTCATGCGTGTAATAAACGTGAAACTTTTTTTTAATTTCAAAAAATGGTGACACTTCTTTACACGAAGTTTTGACAGGTTTTAAGAAGATATTAGATTTTTTTAAAGTCATAAAATATTTTAATCATCTGATGTAATGAACTTGAACCACCTCGTAGACGTTTACTCTAACTGAGATAGTTTGAACGAGATATCACCAAAGATGAAATGCACAAATAAATCTGACCTCATTATAAAGAAAAATATTCTCAAATAAGCCAGCCAGCTATTTGTTAAACCTGAATGATGACAACTCTAAAACTGGTTTTTCCTCAGGGGTGCTCCACTACTAGAATAATTTCTATACATTTGTATAAATGCTTTTGTATGAAGATTAGTGGAATTAATATAATGTATATAATAGCAAAATATAAGCAAGATTTCGTACAGCTTCTAGAGGTTTTATTTGGATTTTCTATCAGCTGATTGGTAGGTTTTAGGACAACCGTTATCCTACATCCCAATTTTTGAAACATTTTCCCTCCTAAGGAAGTCCCGCCATTAGATCTCTGAAATTCCTCATATTTTCTACCTCTTCTCATTTCGTCCAGAATTCCTATCCTCTTCCTTCCTCTTCCACGCCTCCCCAGTGTTCTCTCCTCTATTGCCCTCTTCAAGATCCTCTCTCCTCTCAAAACTTCCTCCAACCATCCTTTCTGCCTCCTACGAACCTCCGCCAACATCTTCCTCTCCTCTCCAGCCATATGCATACTTCCTCGTTCGTCTTCCATGCCACCCATCCCACCCTCTCTATTCTTCTCTAAACCCACATCTCAAACGCCTCAAGTCTACGATACATCCTTCCTTCGCAATGACTAAGTTTTCGATCCATACAGCGCCACGCTCCATACTGAAGTAACATAATGGAAATACAATATCTGATGTCCATACCACTAAAGCCATTGATTCATTTGCCTAAAAATAGAAATCGTTTTCCAATGTAAGTGGAACGGTAGTGTGCTTCAAGCAAGACGCTTGTGAAAAAAATGAGGAAGTTCTGGCGCACCGATCAGGTCAGAAATGTAACAGCGTGTAGCTTGCATGCATTCTCAATTCTTTTTGAAAATAATGTTTAGTTTACTTACCGTAGTTATTTAAAAACGATCGCAAAAAACTGTTGGTATCCGGACAAAAACTCCACAGTCATTGAAGTAAAAACAAATTAATTCATTCCTAAGACTAGTTTCCACGCTAAATTATTATTCCTTGGTTGAGTATTTTTGTCTTTTTATTCCTTTGTAACGCGTTTGTGTTTATTAGATTTCAGATTTTTTAGTTTTTAGTATATGAATTATTAATAACATTTCGTGCGATGGCTTCAAGAACACTTGGAATTATAACCAAAGGACGGAATACTTATGGCCAACTTTACGGATTGTTATGACGTTGGATCTGATAGAGTGATAGATAGACTCGTATTGCGGATACTAGGATTGCCGAAGGAGTGCAGAAGGATGAATGAATCTTCAGTACGCTTGACAACTCTGAGCTCAGGGCAAATGTCAAACCGCCGGATCAGCAAACTCGCATAGTAACGGACCTAACCCGGAAGAAGGGAGAGCTTTGCGGATAATGTCTTCAATTAAGCGTGCAGCAAGTAATCATCCTAAACGTACGCCTCCTGCAGCATTACGAATAGCATAGAATCTTGAGCTTGCTGTGAAATCAATCAATTAAAATCTAATCTAATAAGAAGCTAATCAATTAGAATCTAATCTAATTAGAAGCTGATCAATTAGAATCTAATTTAATTACCAGCTAATCAATTAGAATCATGGACTTATATAAAGAAACTTTATTTATCATGGACTTTTATAATAGCACTTTTTCGATCAGAGTATTTTTGATTGGACTCTTCGTTCAATAATTTCTGTATGAAGGCGTTTTCAGCCAGCAGCATGAAAGAAATTACCTACGTTAAGTTTACAAACAGAACACAAAAAAAGAACTCTAATACGAATAATTATTCCGAATTTTCGGCTAGTGAATTCTGGCCATCCTCAAGGGAGAGAAAATGACATCTGCCTGACTAGCCGAAAATTTGGAAGAATTAATTGCGTGAATTTCCTTTTTCTGCGTTCAGTTTTCACCACCGCCAATATCTAGTAGCTTCATAGTTTTTCATTTAACCAATAACTGTGATTATTGAGAAAACTAGTACATGAACTATCGGTCATTTGATGCGAGCGTTTACGACGAGGACAAATATTAACTCCGGTTTGCATGCTGAGAAAATATTTTACCACCGAGCAGGCTTGGGATGTTTGGTGACATCAGTGGACGTGTGCGGTCGTTTCATACCCCGAAAAGAATTGTTTACATTTTCCTCAACTTTATTTGTTGTACGTTGTTCTAATCGATAGTATTGGTTGTATAAGCAACATGAGATAATAGGATCATCTATTTCTTTTATTCATAGATAATTCCACTAAATTTTCTGTGATTCCTTCTCGGTGCCATTCTTACGTGTTGCGGATAAATAATTCGCGTCTTTTATTGGTTGCAAATGTTAAAAACGATAAAAACTATGTTATATTAAGCTTTAATTTCTGCAAAGCTTATTTAGAAAATAAATTTTATTTAAAAATATTATTTTTATCTTTATTTCATGGATTTTTTCCCCTCCATCATTCGCCAATTTATCTCTGATTTTGAGGGTACGTACGTAAAGAAAGAGTTCTAAACTCATTTAAATATGCAATATATTTTTTTTAAGTTAACAATAAGTGTAATGTGACATATTAACATATTTGACAGTCATTTGGATAATATTTGATAATATTGACAGTTATTTGGATAGAAAAAATGTTTTCTGCCACTCAAGTATAATGCTCTCTCTAATCTCAGATTTGAAAATGTTGCATGAGGTGCTAAATAGCGTTTTTTTTAAACAATTGGAGTTTTAAAAGATCCCACTCGTCTACTTAGGGCTGAGAGATTATAAAAACCCGGGCGAGTTTGAGGAAATTTAAAACAAAAGAAACGAGCCTTTTTCCCAAATTATATATCACCAGATCAAGAACCTTATAAGAGGACGTTTATCTCCTACGTCGATCGTGTTATCAACGGCCGCGAAAGAAATCAAGTTCCAACTAGAGGGGCTGCAATCGCGTGGTAGGCCAAGCATTTCTAGTCTTAAAATGATTGTGTTAAATGGCTGTTGCGGGGCGAGTTTGAGTGGAAGGAGGGAAGAAACTGTGTTGGAGAGCTGTGTATATGCTAGAGAAGCAACTGCTCGATCGCTGCGCTACGTACAGTGGATAAGAGAAAACGGCATTTTTTCACAAGGTGGCGGAGAGGAAAAATCGCACTTCTCAGGTTTTAAAGTTTCCCATTCCTAGAGTAAATGATGCATTATTGTGTTGAAAGTATTTTACAAATGCGCAAGGTTTGCATAATAAGTGAAGGGAATTTGGTTCGGATATCTCTGTTAAAAGTGGGTGAAATTTACGAAAACGCTGGCGGGACGAAAGCTCACATTTACCGAGGCCTACCTCGCAACACCAGCGCCTTAACTGGCGACCCGTAATTTGAGCAAATGACGATCGGAAGCGCACCAAGATTTCCGTCCTCATTGTAAGGTTCTTGCACCAGATAGTCATTGCTTCTCAAAGCTCTCTATCCAGTCTCAAATCAGTGAAACCGTTTCCTATCTCAACCTACCAGAATTTTAAATCTCCTTAAACCCCCCAAAAAAACTCCAATGATGCGGGTGATTAAAACTGCCCGTCTTCCATGGTTCATCTTTAGCATATCTCTTATAACGAAAACTTTTTGCGACATGCATCCAATTATCTCCCCACAAAATGTTTTCCCTTCCATAAATATTTTATTTCTCTTATACACTCTTGGAAAAACCTTCCACGGCCAATGCTTCTAAGGCGCTTAGCCGCCATTTGTTGGAGCTTATTCCCTAATGAATTGCTCCGGAGATACCATGAAAGAATTATCGCTTCAAATTTATTACGGTCGGTTGGCGTAAAAACGTAAGGGGGAGAGATTATGACACATTAAATCTTCATAAACTAGGATTAAAGCAGATTAATATCTACTTGAGCGAATGATTGAAACTACTGAATCCAAATAGGGGATGAAAGTTCCTGAAAGAAATGAGATGGTAGGCGAAATCGTAATTGGTAGCACGTTCAGATGATTGGCATCGAAGCACGCTTCACTAACATAAGTGCATATATTAATACAACTGGCGACTACATTGGGTTAATCTGTCAATATGTAGTCTATAACAAATCTAATGGTGGCAAATAAATCATATAATTATCAGAGTAATATACCAATTAAGAAAGGTTTAAATCCTCTAGATTGTTAAGGCGCAGAGCCTTATCTATCAACACAATTTCTTTCTTCATCTCAGCTTACGTCCTAACCTTCATAATCCCGTAATTGAAACTTATTCTATTCCCCTTCCCAACTTACCCGATACCCTCCCCTCTATCACGATCTCAAGCAAACTTTCGCCCCTAATTATCTCTACCAGGCAAATTTTCATCCGAAAACCAGTTTTTATTTTTCAAGAAAATAATCTGTAACTTCAAGTATAATTTCATGAATAAAGCGATATAAAATAAAGGACAGTTTCGAGTTGGTAAATAACAGTATGGTGACGGTATATATCCTCAATCGAAATTAGCTCCTGTGATATTAAAGAGAGAAAATACATAATCTCAAAAACTATCGTGCGCCATAGTGGAAAATGGCTGCTGCAAGTGAATGAGTAGGGATACAATTTTAGCGGTCACATTCAACTATCAATGTGTGTAGGTGTTTTTAAAAATTTGTTTTCTGTTTTAGTGGACGCGTTCTTCTATAAGTTGCCAGATTACAATTTAAATGATTTTCGAGTCATACTACGCTGGAACCACCTAAAACTATTTTGTTCTTTTTGTTTTTTTTTCAAAATATTATTGTGGAATTTCAGATAGTTTTTAAAAACTTTATTTTTAAATGTCTAAGCTTCGGGATCATTTGACTTCGCTCTCCTTACATTTATAGCAAATGTTTGACAGTATTTTGGGCTTCTTACGGCATTTGCCACTTTAATCGATAATTTTACACAAAACACATGGTATTAAATTATGTTATGATACACATTAGATAAAGATTTTTGAAGGACGATAATAGTCAAAGCAGATAACCACACTGATGTTTTTCGTTGCACTTACACTGACGGTGCCGTCCTTAGAGTTGGCATCTGGGCACATGTCCTTTTCAGGAACACCGTTCTTCTACATTTATGCGTTACCACACTCATATCCCTCGAAAGCCGTTATTGAATCGAAATATCAAAAGGTCCGTTCCCCTAAGGAATAAATGTGTATAAGGCTCTAACCCAAAGGAATAGAAATATATCCTAGTCAGAACCATTTAAAATTAAACAAAATACTCTCTTAAATTATACATTTTCTGTGGATGAGTTCATTAAATACAGTAAGGAATTAATTATAACTGTGAGTAATATAAAAAATCATGCTATCTGCGAAACCAAGCTTTTAATATGCAATATGCGTATGCAATTGTTTTGTGATGTGAGCGCATTTTTGATGAAACCTTCACCAATGTATGCAATGCATGTAAATGCTCTGATATGTGAATCTATGTACTATGAAAAAGACTAAAAGTGAAATGATTAAATTCTCATCATACTGAATAGTTAATCAATACAGTGCTAATGTATTTCGCGCAGTGGTTAACACGAAAAATAGTCAAATCGTTTTATTAAAAACATTAGGTAATAAATTGTCATCTAAGTACGTAATAACATTGATTACTTGAATTTAGTATGATAATAGTTATTCTTTCATATATCAAGTCTAAAATTCTTCAAATCAGAGCCGATTCAATGTGCGCACATCCCACATTTTTACGATACTGAAATTATATTGAATTCCTAAGGGTAAGATTTTAGAACTCGGGATTCTTTTTATCGACAAATAATCATTAATGTTATTATTTTGTTGAATGATTACGTTCCACAGAACCTACTTACCTCACATCGTGCGGCATTGGAAGTGTGGCACCCCTGTCGAGGAGAATTTTGATGATCTCATAGTTGTCCCGATGCGCGGCTAGGATGAGTGGCGTGATATCAGGAGTGAAGGTGGCGGTGTCTGGCGGTAGCGCTTCCCAACTCTGGAATAAATCATTTGGAAACAATAAATTGAAACATTTCAGAAAAATAAATTAGAGTGCTTGGAGTGATTTGATGGCATTTCTTAATTTTATGGGGAAATGTAAAAGCTTCAGTCATTTATTGAATTGTCCTGCAACATCTGCACTGAAAGATATGCATTCCAACCATAATATATTGAAAGATAACAAAAATAAAAAGATACTTCAAGTCTGTTCCAACTTGAAATTACATAAATATCATATAAATAATTACCTGGTTACATATAGAAGAACGTGCCAAACAGTGCCCACTAACAAGAAATAAAAATTCCTAGATAAAATATTACCTACACGTATTGACAGTTGAATGTGACCATTTAAATATTTTATCCCTCCTCATTCACTTTCAGCAGCCATTTTCCAGTATGGCACTCGTCATTTTTTTACGTTTGAATATTTACTCTTTCCTTAATATCACAATAACTAATTTCGATGGAGGATAGGTAATGCAAGCATACTATTCTGCACCAACTGGAAAGTGTCGTTATTTATTTTACATCGCTTATTCTTGAAATTATATTTGAAGTCACAAATTATTTCCTTGAAAAAAAGGCTCGTTTCCGACAAGAAAAAGATGCAGGAAGGAAAAATTATTAAACTTGAGAGATTTCCTATTAATAGTATTGTAGCAGAAGAATAAACTTAAAACTCTTTGGACCAATATTTCATTTACACTTTGTTTCTGAAAACAAACGACAATATCCAAGCTATTTATATAGGGAATTTAAATCGAAATTACGTGGTATTAAATACAGAAATGCGTGGTGAATGGAGGAAACAGTATTTTTCTATCTAACATATATGGAATAAAAACACGACTAATAGCGTCCAATGGCGTTTCCCATTCTTGTTGTTGACTATCCTTTTTTTTAAATTTTCCAAATTCAACCCATCATTCATTACTCCCCCCTTCCCTCCCCAACCAGTACTCACGTGCGGCTCTCCGTCCTTGTGCAGCGTTTCCTCGTGGTCCAGCAGCACTTCCACGGCTTCTACGAACTCCTCCGAGATGGCGTGCAGGAGGGCGTCCTTGGTGTCCACTTTGTGCTCGATCAGCAGCTCCACCATCTCGAGGTTCTCGTTGTCGATGGCCATCAAGAGGGCGCTCCTCCCGAGAGGATCCACGCAATTCGTGTTCAGCGCCTCCGTCTCCGCCCGCTGGAGGATCCTGGCAAAGCGTGCGGCGAGGAAAGGGGAGGAGACGTTAAGGTGGTACCACCGTATTGGAGACATAAACGTCACGTAATTCTTATTCATATTATGTGATTTCTCGACCTCTATTATTGCATGATGTAAGTATCAGGAGTTCAAGTCAAATAAAAATGCAAACACTTCCGCCAACGTTTCGGATATATTATATATCCATCCTCAGAGCTATAATGAATTATGTTAAAATATGCAATTTTTTTTCTACAATACTTTTTTGAAAACAGTGTGGTACATAGTAAACATTCATTAAAAAGAAAAATATATAGACATATTCAATATTACATTACCCTTTCAGTTTGTTGATATTTTTATTAGATTTGTAATGTCATTGCTTGTTTGATTACTTTGTTGTTTTGTGTTTCATTTATTGAATTATCGTAAATATTACTTAGATTGAAGATGTATGTCCTTTTATTACAACTTTTTTGTTTTTGGAAATATAGAACATTTCTTTGAATAGCCATTTTGATAAATTTTGTAATTGACAATAGTCACACATTTTATTTCGAAGAAGCTAAAATTATAGATTCAGTTTTACTAATGAATTAAAAAGTGCAAGTTTATTAAATTAATTATATAAATATCAGTTTCATTAGCGCGTGACACCGCTCATTTAGAGTGCCATACTGCTTGAGGGTACAGGAGGATTGACAATGCTGGAGGATAGCTCAGCAGGAGGAGGTAGAGGGCCGGTTTTGTGTCAATCCCAGGCGCTCATCGGCCAGTCCTCAGGGATACCAAATCCCCGACGAGGGCATGAGGATGTGGGTGGACGCAAAGGCATTGCCACTGTCGGCCCCGTATTCCCTGGGACTATTGGCTCTCCGTGGGGATCCCGAATCCCGTTTGAAACAATCGATTAGGGGAGGCTTATCCCCTCCGACCGGCCGCTACGCATTCACTATCACTGGTAAGAACCTAGTTAATTGATAAAACAATTAATCTTGACCAATTTAGACAGTCGCGCACTCTGAGGCCACCGGAATCGTATATGTCCGGACAAGCAAGTTATTAGAGGATCGGGTTAGTGTGGTGTCTAGAGTACTTGATTCCGATCTGGTGGGGGTTATTTTGTAATCTCACATAAGGAGGTTCGGTGGTTTCACTCAACTAAGGAGAATTCAATGAAACTTCCTGAAAGCATTAATGACATTGTTTTTAACCTACTTGTAAATTTTCAGAATTATTTTCGCCAGGTTTCTTAAGATATTTGATCGAGTATTGGGAATGCAATTACACGAGTTCTTAAGCCTTTTCTCCTGCATCCTGCAAGTTATGCATTCACGCTCAAGTGTTTTATTCTTGGTGCCAGTTTCACATCGTCCGCAACGCGTGCGAGGGATTTTTTCAAGTGCTCGGAATAAAAATCTGTAAAAAAATTTTATACAGATGAGATAAATTATTACACATTGAATAATTATTGAAAAATGGTTTTCTGTAGAATAAAGCCTTGCGTTCCCAGAGGAATCGGTGTAATTTCATGTCCAATTCTCGTTAAAATATCTTAAGAAATCTGCGGCAAACAATTCTGGAAAAGTTCACGTAGCTTAAAGACAACAAAAGTAATTTTTCCAGGGTTTAATCGAATTCTCTTAAGTTAAGCGAAACCACCGAACCTCCTTTAGCGAGAATACGTCATATAATACGGAAAATTACGTCATTTTTCAAAGTTCCACTCCGTCACCCAGGCGGCGTGACCATCTTCGGCTCTCAAGTGGTGATCCGCAGGTCATTTATTTTACTCACCCGTTCTTTCGACTCTTGAACCGTATCTTTCGACTCTCGATCCGTTTAATTTGCCTCCGAATTTCATTAGTTCCATCTCAACTGTCGTAAGGAACGTGAAATTAAGGCACATTGGGACCTTGGGCGATCGTGAGCCGATCATTAAGAGGTTGAAACGGATTTCCTGCCTTCCCGCAAAGAGTCATTGAAAAGGTAAGATTACAAAATAACCCCTCGGAGAAAAAGAGATTTCTTTCATCGGACTTTTTCCCCTTCTTCCAACCATTTTTTATCCCATCCGTATAACCTTTATCTTTCTTTCCTTTTCAAGCTAACCCAACATCCTCCCCATGATCACGGTCTTGTCTTATGTATCCCTTCGCTCCTCACCACCTGTTCCAATCATCTATTCTGCCTCCTCCAAAATATCTTCCAGAAGTTACCTCGCCTCATTCACCATATCACACACTTCCTCTTTCGTCTTTATTCCAGCCCATTGCACTTTCTCAATTCTCTACAACCACATCTCAAATGACTGCAACATATTCTCGGCCTCTTTTCTCAGAATTCACGTTTCTGCGCCATAAACTTTTCACTTCATGTTAGACTCTTCAACAATCATTTATTTACGTCTCCATGGTCCCCGTTATCAGCTCCTTCCTATTCCTCAACGCCTCCTTTTCCAAAACATTTCTCCTTATTCTGTACCCATTTTCCTCAAACGTACTTCCTAAGTAAATACATTGCTTGAAGATATCATCACTTTTGTTTTATTATGATTAATATTCATTTCGTAATTTCCACACCGATGTTCTATTGAATCTACCAAGGCCTGTAATCCCTTGGATGATCGACTGACCAACGCAACGCCTTGTAGTCGGCGGATCAAAGGACTTTATCAGTTGGCCGCCTACTTTTATTTCCACACATAGCTATCCCCATGCTTTTCTTACCAATTCCTCGGCACAAAAGCATAAAGCACTATTACGAAACTACAAATTGTACTCTAGTGCTGCTTGGCAATCATAATATGCCACTGAATGCCATCTTCTGATGCTAAAATATTAGAACTGCCGCTGTTCACGGTAATTTGAAGGGTGTTTTTGCGAAACAACGGGTAATTGGTATAATATGAATGTTTCTATTTGGAATTAACGGTTCCATTTGTGCAAAAGATAGCAATAGTAAATTATTTCACGCTTTTTTAGATGTATGAAGAAAGAAATCCCACTTCAATGGGGCAATTTTTGGAAAGCAAAGATGGCAAATTTTCGATCACGCGAATGGAATATCTCCTGCATGAACCTAGAAAATTGTCTAGCCTCCTTGATCTACTAGGTGACACCTCCAGTGTATTTCAACCAGAGTCCTCTACATGGCCATCGGACTAACTAAAGAAGTCATGTTTCTTGAGACTTCGCAGTTGACGTGGTGGCCATGTAGGGGATTCTGATTTCAACCTCCTTAGTTCCCAATACCCTTTTTCTGCGTTATGGATTAGTGGCGGGGGGATGTTACGTGAACTGACGCACCGTGGCCGGAAATAATTCCGCGGGAGGGAGAAAAAAAAATAAAAGAGAGGAAAAACAACGCGCGCACTAACATGTGATGGGGGTGGTTTCTTGAGGTCTCAGGGGAAATCACGAAGCGGTGTACGACCCAAGGGGGTCTCCCATAATGATCTCCAGGTAGGAAGTCGAACTCCCTAAGGGGTGGTGGTCCCGGGCTGGCATCCTTGGTTTGGACACCACCCTCATATCCTCCTGCCATCAGACGAACCCTACCTTCCCTCCTCCCGCCGACGCGACGAGTCGAAAAACTCCTAACGGCCGATTCAATCCAGGGTTGGGGATGATTTTTCTGCTGCATGTGACCATACTTTTAGTTCATGCGTGAGTTGATTAAAGGAGCCAAGTTCAGTGCGCTAGAAATTTTTTTTGGTTTAATTTTTTGAAGCCGTTCGACGGGTGGCTTAGTGAGGACTCAGAGGCACATTGTCACTTTATTTACGAATGGCGGCTTGTAGGGATTTCCGATTGTTGGAATAGAAAAAGCTGATTGCTCGACTAAGAATGGGTAAAAGATCTTGCTTTACACCTGAGGGGTTGTTTTTGAAACGCTCGAGATTATTTCGATCACGTAACTAAGGAGTCACGTGGTTCAATCACGAACGGTACGAGATTTTGGTGTATTTAAACCATTCGCAAAAATCTCACGCAGTCTTTCCGATCGGGTTTTTCCATCGGGATATCCTTGATGGAGTCGAACATCTCGATTTAGAGTCGCAATAATCTGCATACCAGACGCGTAAGTTATCCATCCGAATGTTTCAAACATAGCAAATATATAGAAACAACCGTTCGTTGTTGTGCCACGTCTCCTTAGTTACGTGATCGAAAGTATCTCGAGTGGTTCAAACACAACCCCCCTGGATGCTACACAGGGTATTCCGCAACCGTGAGAAAGAACAATATGTTAGGTGTGAAGAACAGAAGCTTGTTTAAGGCTAATGTAAGTACTCTCTTGTATTCTTCACGCTACCATACCTATAGCAAGGCATGGTCGATACTGATGATTACCTATGTACTTATCCATTGCAGATCTCTTATTATTTTGACAGATTTTGATTTTTCTTCTCTATATGACGTAAATTTCTTTGACGTGATCATTGAAAGTATGCATTATCGAATTTATGTACTTGTAAATTACGCTCATCACCAATACTGACTGACGCTAATGATTTTGTTTTGTAGTCGTGATCGTTCTAACAATATAATTTGACGAATAAAACCATTAGTTTATTCCTAACTAGCCGTAATTTCCCTAAGCTCGGAATTAAAAAAAAGCGAAAACACGTGTGATTCATAGGGATCATGTGATTCAAGTGACACATTCATGACAGTGGCAGCTTCAAAAAAGGTATCACGCCAAAGTTGGGAGTCTACTGCCTTGGACACCAACTACAGCACAAATCTTTCCTCTTAAAAAAAATATTACTTTATATTTAAGGCGTTCATTTGTTTAAAAGGTTCTTAGGTAAATTTTTACAATCATGGTGGTGAAAGGGAAGCACTAAGACCTTCGTAGTAATCATAATGTATCCATACCTAGACCGAGAGAATAATTTTGTCGACGAATTTTGTCGATTCATTTCTAGGGCCAAAAAAAATATTGTTTGCTACCCAAATCAATTGTTAAAGCAAAATTTTGAAGGTATATATTGTGAAAAATTAATGAAATGGTCATTCGCTAATGAGGATGTATAAAATGTATTTTTTAAAAAGCGTGAAACTGGATATACGATACCAGTTTCTATTTTCTTCGGCTTCATAAAAATATTAATGAATATCCAAACTAAATTAATATGAATATAAACAAATAGTTGCATAGATAATTGTAAGAATTTGCAAATTTTGAAACTTGAAAGTATAAAATACTATACCAGCATCAAAAATAAAATTCATGTAATTAAGTCACAAAACAAACTCATAGTCAAAGATGATGTAGGTACTCTTGTATTGATGAGCATGTTGGTAACCTCAAGAGGATATTCCCGACGGATATTGTACCATTGTACTTCTGATTGTATGATTTTGTGGAACAAATACTTTATAATAACAAAAAGTTTTTCAAGTCATTATAAAGTAGACCAATATCTTGCGACCGATCGTCTCTGGGATTGTAATTTTTTGTAATACAATTTTAGAGCAATACATTCAAAGGAAATCCTGAAAGTTCGAGATGAAAGTGCAAACAATGAAAATCTCAGGAAATGTATGCATGTAAAGTGTAATTGTCATCTCTATTTGAATGTTTTCAAGCTTACACTAGAAATAAAATTTAACAACCACAAGACCAGGGTTAAAGAATATAATCTAAATATTCTATCATCAGCTCCAAATAAAAGAGGACTTTATAATTCAGCCTTCATTATTTTTAATAAGCTCCCTAAATCCACAAAACTCAAACATTTTTCATAAAAAAGAACTAAAAATACCATTGTACAAGTGTTCTTACAGAGTTAATACTTTAAAGAATGATAAACTGTAATACTTATGTGACAGCATTATGAAAACTGTGAATTCACCATATTTTGTATTCAATTATCTCTTTTACATGTACGTGTAACTCATTGTAATTCTCTCTTGGTGCATTTGAATTCATGCCATGTACCTATTACGCTTTAACGAAAGATCAAAATTAAGAAAATAAAATAAAATTTATTGCTTTTTTTAAAGTTATTCAAAAATAAGAACCCCGAATTTTTTCAGCGGTGCGTATACGCAACATTGTTTATCTCTGTTATGATGCAGGGCATTAACTTTTTCTTTTTTTATATCCATAAATTATTCAAAATACAAGAGAAATCACAAAAACTGAGTAAAAAGTGTTAATAGGTTAAAGAAGTTTAAACCCATCAGAACTAGGTAAAAGCAGCTAATAAAACATCAAATTAATAAATGGTGCTGTTAACGAGGAATTTATAAAATATTTTTCACCCATGTAAAATCCTGGCTTACTTCTAAAGATACAGGTAGTTAAAATAATAAACAAAGCGCTTCAGATTGAATAAAGAGACCAATAAAATGTTCGCCTATGCTTCAGTTAAAAATGGAGGTTAATAATAGCCATTTTTTCAAAAGAATTCATCGTAAAGTCAAATAGTTGACTCTCCATCGAACACATTTTAAGCCAATTAACGCCAGGAGTGGAGAGACTCAATCATATTGCAACTGTCTTTTCAAAAAGAGACACTAATTCGTAAACATCGACAAGTTTCGCTTTTTTTGCACGGCTAATTTCAACAGCACACGATTGTCGTTTACATTCGCTCCTGGATGCTTGTTTATTTTTCGCTGGGCTCAATCGTGGGCTATGCTTGATAGAAGAAAGAAGTGATGGTAAACAGCTGATCAATCAATTTCCTGCGATTGATTTGGTTGAGGTCAAATCACTGTCGGACGCATTGGGGTCGGCTTAAGTTTTTATTAGGTCAACTTATTCTAGTTTTCTCTGTCACGTCTGGCGTCGGGTGTATTTATAGAAGCAAGGATGAATAATTAAATGGGGAAAAATTCTGTCATGTCACTCAAAAGTGCTGTAAGTGAAAAAAAAATATCCCGAAAAGTCATTCGAATAGTGCCCCGGGCTGATAGTTCGGATCATGTATGTAGCAATGGAGGACCTGATCGAGAGAGGGAGCTATGCCAGCATTTTGTTAAAATTGAGTTATTAACACTTTTGCGCTAGTAATATGCCTATTTGTGCATTGAATCCAGATGTACCAAGATTGATTGCACTTCTTTCTTGTACACTTTAATGTACAAGAAAGAAGTGTATGTTAACGATCTGGATTTTGAATTCTAAACATAAAAACAAAAGTCAAAATATCTCAATTTCTCCTACGCCGACGGTGACGGCTTGACCGTAGAAACGTCCAAGTATTCTTTTGTAAGTGTCCATTTTGAGTGTTTCTATGTTTGTTTATATATATAACTAAGATTTGTCTTTAGTTGTACCAGAAAGAAAACCGGGAGTGACATCAGCAACAAATTTGATATAAGAAGGTAAAACTAAAGCGAACTGCATATTGATATTTTAAGAAATTACTGCTAATGTTATTATTTTCTGACGGGTTACATTTTTCATTTAAAAGTAACTCTGGATGTTTCTCAATGGCTCTGCAGAAAATAAATGGCGCTAATAGGGCGAATGGAAGATTAAACAAAAAAATAGAAGTGTAGAATACGTTGAAAAACTATAACCTGTAACATAAACATTAATTTTTTCCGGCTTTGATTACAGCGCAGACTCAAATGCATTTGTTTTGAATTTTCTTCGTGTTTATTCGTGCAAGTTTGACGTGATTTTTAATGCTTACACCAATAGAAAATATTTTCCATCGTCCAGTCAGATTCTTAACGCCGTCCTGACGAGAAAGCAGTAGCAATTTTAGAGACAATGCTTCATAACCAATATAACAGTTGATCACCATGTTTCTTTATCTTGGTGAGGCAATTCACATGACTGTGAAATGCCTTGCTTTTATGCACCCTCCTCCGCAGGTGTAACATACACCTTCTTGCCTGTATTTCATCGTTGGATGCCAGAATAACATAGAAAGTAATTAAGTTTTTCCCTCGTTACTGATTTTTAAATAAAAGAAACCCATTAAACTCATTTGTAAATTCAAGGCAAATATCTGCACAAAAACATAACGCTTCATAGCAGTAACGCTCAATATAGCAAAATGAGTTTCATTGAATGCAGTGAAGCTAAAGTGGTTTCAGTGAATTATTTAACGGTAGTAACGCGAATTTGATAAAATGGTTTCAAACGAGTGCTGAGTCAATCCGTGTAGTTTTTTTTACTGTGACTGAATTATTTTTGGCATAATAATGGAATAGAATGATGAGATCTGAAAGAAGAGCCCTGTAATTCCTATGATGTTTGAAATTATGAAAAAAAGAAGAACTCGTTGAGATTTACTGCGAGTAAGCCCTACTTACCCGCTCAATAACTGGTACAATGCATACCGCCATTAGTTAGTTGCTTGACACTGCTTCGAGATGACTGCAGATCACTGAGAACATGACCCAATGTTTTTCATTCTTTAAATGCACTCATCACGACGTTACTTCAATTTAAAATCATCTTCTTCGTCGTTTTGGTAAATATAACGCCATGAATGCAGCCATCATCATTCATCCCAGACACTTCTATGTTCACAAGTAGTTATAATCATCAACGCTGTCAGATACGTCCAAACACATCACGTGATGCACACCCGTAGAACTCGTAGAACAAGGCTATCTTTCGGCTATCGTTGAAGCCATTGGACCGCAAATAACCGCGAAGCATGTTTGTTTCGAAGCTCAAGTACTCAAATTTCACATTCAGTGCATCATGCAGATAACAAAAGATCCACTGATGAATGTCCCCTTGGCATATGAGGTACCAGCAATGCACCCAGTATGTTTTGATTGTTTGATTCATTGGAGTAGGACAGGAGAGGAAATACATCTATCTACATTTACAAAATACCCAGCAAGCTACCTCAGGGGTGTGTGGCACGGGGTGACTATTCACCAACATGCATTACACGTGATCTTCGACCGTGATCTGACCAGCGACAGCACTTGGAGAGGCAAAAAGAAGAGAATGGGACATGCACTCAGAGGAACAGCGAAACAAGGATTGGTACTCGAACTAGATAAGGGAAAGAAGAGTTACTCAAAAGGTTTCTATCAGGTGGTTTTTGATCGTTGGATATCGAGTGGTAACAAGCCCATTGTTGTCAAATTTCGCACTTCACCGACTTCGGCTTAAGGAATTTGTTTTTGGTTACGGAATAAATGTGGCAACATCACTCGTTACGTTTGATCACCAGGGTGTGCATAGTGGAACTGAAAGATCGCCGAGCAATGAATGATGTGAAGCCCAGTGTTGCCACATTTCACCCTACACCAACTTCGCCTCAAGGAACTTGTTTCGATTACGGTATGAATATGCCAACATCGGACCAATCGTTTGCATAGTTCCATAATAACTATTCAAGAAGAGATTGGGTGTATAATGGGACGATCAGCTCTTGAGTACACTGCACAACGTTCGGTCTATCGCGTTGGGGATAGGGTTGTTGAGGTGGCTAAAGAACTGACTTCCCATTCTGAAGGCACGGATTTGAAACCCGGCGGTGGACCGGGCCCGGAGGCGGCGGAAAATTTTCAGTGAAATCCCAATCTCTAATTGGAACGCTTCGTGTAGAGTACTTCAAGTGTAAAGCAACGCTTTCATGCAGCGGCAGCATCGGATGAAAACAGAAGACGGAGGAAAACCGTGACGCGTGCAGCCTCCATAATTATTACTGTTCCTTGTGGAGATATTATCCATGTCTTGTGGAGTCTCTGAAGAAACTGGATGTTCACGAGTAGTATTATTGATGAACTGCACCGCCTAAGTTCAACTCTTGTCAACAACCTGAAGATGATCCACAATTCCTCGGGAAAGAATCACGTGACCAACAAATGAATGGCTAAAAGCGTCCGTCCTCACTCCCTGCCGCAGCTCAGTTGACGCAGGCTGCGTCCAAAGTTGAAAGATGGGCAACTCCGACAGCAACGTACCCCGCGTTGAAGATCTCGCTTCTGATTGCCTACGAAAGGTCCGGTAACGCAAAAAACAGCTGCGTGAAAACGTAGCTTTATAATCTCCACCCATCAACCAGTGGACTCCTTAGGCACCTTTCGTTATGAGCAGGGTAATGCCACCGTCGCCGGGTTCCTCTCCACCTTTATTCAATCTCCCAAATAGTCCTTCTCTTACAAAACCTACCCACCTGTATATGACTTCAATTTCCGGTCACTTTTCTCCTCCACCCCCCAAAAAAACAACAAAACGAACGCATTTAAAATCTAAAGATCTTTTTAAGTCGTCAGACGCAGCAGCGGAAGGCACACCAAACCACTAGTCACCGAGTCGGCCAATGCACTAGAAGCCGTGCGGCGCAGATACGAGATTTACGCTACTCATCATCGCCCAGCCCACCCCCTCTTCCAGGCTCGACGAATCGCTCCTCCTTATCGCTCTTTTTATAGCCTTCAAAGGGGGTAGGGCGTGGGGAGGTGGCACTTCGTTTTCCTCAAGACCTGGTTAACGTTCCAGTTTTTTTTACCCTTTGCTCCGAATATATACGAATAAATTTTCCTTTGTCTCAAGAAATTTCTTGGATTTGCATGATTCATATTTTTTCCCTCAAGGAAAACCGGGATCTCATCCCAAAAATAACTACTAACAGCCACATTTATGGATTTCTAAGTTCAACCGATTTTTAGGGGAGTTCAACCGATTTTTTTTTTTTTACCAAACAAGGGGAGTATCCAGTCGCCGAGTCCAGGAAATACGACGACTTTCGACTGGCAGGTAGTCTTAGGATAAAGATTTACGAGTCACTCTTCTTTTTGGGGTTATAAACCCAATACTTAAAACAAGAAACGAGGTTATATATCTGTAGAGTCTTTATGAAACACAAAATTATGTTAATAGACTCGAGAAATATGTTTATCGTTTGACATTGCAACGGTTATATGTTTAAGTCCCAGCAATGGGTGATACATTTATCATTTGCCGTTGCGTTGTTATAAGTTTTAATATTTATATAAGTACAATTTTTTTATGATTTTACACTCTCAAAATCTGACTATTTGCGCGAAAACCTTTATCCCCTCATTCTGGCTTATTCCAAAACAATCATATTATAGTTACCACAATAGTCTCGATGTATTTTATTTATTATCTCATACAACCAAAAACGGCACAATGGCTAATTACATTGGTCGATGTCACAAAATAAATAAACATAGAACAACATTAAAGAAAACCTTAAGAATGAAATAAAAAATTAACAAAAAAAAACAAAATGAACTCTAATTTTGGGGCTCCATACCCAAGTGCCGTTTGATGAATTCAAATGCAAAATCTTCTGTTAATGCAAATTATCTTCGGCAAGGAATTCAAATTTAAACGCCACAAATGAAATTTACAAGCAGAATAGGTCATAGAGACCCTTTGCTCATCCTCCGCGCATCTAATGATTTCCCATAAGTTTTACTACCCACAACTATTTTTACCGCCAGGCTGCTAATGTAGGTATTTTTCAAGATAGAGGGAAAAGATTTGGAAAGAAAAGACGTATTTTCATAAAAAAGCATTTTCTGTGGGTTTGATTGCAATAAAAATTTACAGCATCTATTTGTTGCGTATACTATAGTTACGGCTCCAATTTCCTGTGATAAGAATCAGAAACACTAGGGTGGCAGTCATCATAATAACATTTACAGCATAGGCATATGTATTTCATGCCGAGGGTAATATTCCTTGTAAGGAGATGGCGCCAGATTTTAATATAAGCTATTGAAGGATAAAGAGTTATTGGAGAGAGATATATGGAGAAAAAGAGGTAAGTATATACAGCTGTCATAGATCTGAAAAAGGCATTCGACAGAGTAAGATGGGACAAATTAATGGCTATACTGAAAAAACGAGCGATCGAGTGGAAAGAAAGAAGATTAATTGAATGCCTCTATTTAGTCCAAACTGCAAGAGTGAGGATAGCAGGTGAGATGACTGTAGAAATTGACTTGGGAAGAGGAGTAAGACATGGATGCAGCATGTCCCTAATATTTTTCAACATGTATTTGGAAGAAATTATTCAAGGGGGTGACCATGACGGAAGAAGAGGACTGTGTTTGGGAGGGAAAAGAGTAGAGTGCATAAGATTTGCAGATGACATGGCAGTATTAGTGGAAACAAAAGAAGAAATAATTGGAATGTTAGAGGGTCTGAACACCAAATGTATAGAATATGGAATGAAGATGAACAAGAAGACCAAGTGAATGGTCATCGAAGGGAAAAGGGAGGAAATTAAAGAAGGATTCCAAAGTAAAAGGAAGCTACTCTGTGGGCCTTTGAACGAAGAATTGAGGAAGAAACTAGTAAATTGCAAAAAACGGAGTGTAGCACTATATGGGGCGGAAACTTGGGTTGTTAAGAAGGATGATGAAAAAAGACTGGAAGCCCTGGAGATGTGGATATGGAGAAAGATGGAAAAAGTGAGTTGGAAGGATAAAGTGAGAAACGAGGAGGTACTGAGGAGAGTGGGCGAGGAAAATACTCTGATGGAAACGATTAGAAGAAGAAAGAGGAAATGGATAGGACATTCCCTGAGAAAAAATTGTCTGCTGACGACGGGTGTATAAGGAATGGGGGGAATAAAGCGGGGAAAGGGAAGGAAAAGGAAGCAAATGCTAGACAACATCAAAATAGGTGGAAGGTACGGCGACACAAAGGCCTGACTGAGAGAAGAGTGGAGTGGAGGAGGAGCCAATGAGAAAACCTGCCATCTGGAGCAGATAAACATGAATGAATGGTTTAAAGGATCATTTTAGAATAGGCCAGTGTGAAGGAAAGAGGCCTCTGCGGTGCTAGAAATTACAGGTAGTTAAAAGGGTGAAAACATTAAATTTTTAAGAATAATTAGAAACAAACAAATATAAAATATATAGTCTGAGTAGGTGAAATAAAAAAACGGCAAATGAAAACATACTATCCACTCCTGGGACTTCAACCTATAGCTATCGCACTGTCAGACGATTACAAAACCCACGAACCAATAATTTATGGCTCTAGCAATATCATTCTGTGTGATTTATAATGCCAGTACATATATTTATTTTTGTTAGAGTAGCCTACCGGTTAAGGTAGGTTAAAAGGGAAGATAGTAAAAATCCTCCGGGTTTCTACGGGCGAAGTCCCCTATCTTTCAACACAATATCCTTCTTCATCTCAGCATACGTCCTACCTCTCTTCTTCCCGCCTATTAGGCCTATTCTATTTCTTCCCCTTCCCCGCATACCCAGCATGCTCCCCTCTATCACAGCCTTCAGCATCCCTTTCCCTCTCATTACTTCTTCCAATCATCTGCTCTACCTCCCTCTAATCTCCTCCAGAAGTTTCCTCTCCTCACCTGCCGTGCCAAGCACTTCCTCGTTTGTCACTCTTCCCGTCCACCGCACTTTCTCTCTGAACACCACGATCTTTATGTCCACGCCCACGTAAGAAAATCGCCTCAAATATGCTATCATCTTGAATTCCATAATCCATATATATATATATATATATATATATATATATATATATATATACATCTTGACGGGTGTGCATTTAGCGGGCTAAAATTCTAAGTCTAGGCTTAAAAACAAGGGATAAATCGCTGTTAGACTTTCACTTCCAAACGCTGCTGTAGCGAATAAATCAAACTGTCGCAGATCATATAGCATTCAGAAAAATCAAAGCAGATTCGTGGTAAGATGGCACCAAAAAGTTGTGTGATTATCAAATTATCGACATGATAGAAGGGGCAGAGTTAGTGGTGGTGTCTGTGTGCATTTACATGATATTTTATAGTACAAGATACTAAAAAAATCAGACTGTACTCCTTCAGGCTCGAATACATTTTCTTAGATATTGTGGGCAGTGAAGGGAAAGCCTTATTCTGTGTAATTTATAGGCCACCAAAAAACGGTTTATATGTCAGAATGCTTTGCACCAACGCTTCACAGTTTTCTTGCTACCTACAAAAGTGTGATTTTGTGCGGAGATATTAACATTGACATTCTGAAGAAATTTGCTGAAAGTGCCTACCTCAAGGATCTTATATTCTGTTGTAGCCTGTCTTTTATCCCTTATAAACCTACCCACAATCTCACAGACAGCAGCACCCTCTTGGACCTCTTCATTGTCGACGACTTTACGAAGACTGAAGAATACGGACAGCTTCCTGTACCTTTCTTGTCAGAACACAACTTAATATACATCAAATACAGTGTGTCCTCGTTTAACGTTGTTAATTCGTTCCTGGAAAAGTAGACGTTAAGCGAAACAACGTTAAACGATGCAGTATTTTCCATAAGAAGCAATGTAAAAAATTAAAATCGGTTCCAAACTCACCAATTCTTCATTTCATAACAATAACGATTTCTTGTGTGAGAATAGTAGAAAAGTAAGGGGTATTCGATGAATGGGAAAGGAAAGTGAAAGGAATCCGCATTTATTAAATGTAAGAAAAAAAGGCGAGAGATTCTTAGTTTTGGAGAAAATAAAGTTTGAAAATGACCAAATTCGCGTATTTTTTGTGATATTTTGGCGCCATATTGCGACATTTTTGGAAGTCCCGGTAGAGGGATACGGACTAATTTCACGTCTGAAATATGGCCTTACCCAACCCCCCCAACAACGTTGCGTGTATGTGGAGTGAAACAGGGGTGCTAAGGTGGGACAGTACGCGGCGTCGAGAAGGCCATTTCTGAACGGAAAAATAGGTTATTTGGCGGATAGTTACGATTTATTTTTACGAATACCCTTTTAAACTAACCCACCCCAATGGTGATTGGTTTGCGTAAAATTACGGCGAGAGGCGAGTTGGTGACGAAAGTTCCGTATGGAGGCAGTGGAATGAAGTACCTCCAAAGATTATAGGGTAGCTCCGAGAGGTTACCCGTCCCTCCTGAGTGTGATACAGCCGTCGAAAAGCGGGACTAGTTTTAAGTTGAAGGCGGGAAAAGTCATGGACGGTGGGTATAGAAAATGAAGACACTGCTCGACCGCTGCGCCATCTGGGGGAACTATTAGGAAAAGGTAAGTATTTCCAATATGGCGTCCAGAAGTAGATTCACATCACAGGTTTAAGTGAATAGTTTACGAAAGAAAAAGGATTTATGAAACAAACGAAAGGTAAATACTCATATGTAGCGTAGCAATATAAGTGAAATAGGTGGTATAAGGTGATCGGGAAGCAGGTGAAATTAATTTTCTCCCAGACTGGCCGCTATGATACAAATACCACGGCGTATTTTAATTACGCGGGCAGTCGAACAGATGATTTCACTAGTCAGAGATCTTCATATCTTAGATGAAACAAACTGAAAAGGCATTTTTAAAACAATAAGCACCAAGTTTCCCTCCTATATTTCTGATATTTAGTGCTGTTAGCACCGGCTTCCCTATGAGTAAATAGAAATTTTTGTTTTTCACTGCGGGAGCGTGCGCATGCGAATGCAATGAAGGGCAAAAATTTCGCTCGCTGCGATCGCGAAGACGTAGGATATCAATTAAAATAGTGAGTGAACTAGGGAAACTCGGTGCTGTGTACAACTTTTTTGTTATTTCGTAACAATGTAAAGGAACAGTATCACCCTCGACGATTTACTGCATCATGGAGGGTTTAGAAAACTTCCTCTTACACTCTAATTCAACACGAAAAACACGTTTTCGATTCACCTCAAACAGCAGCAAATCAACTTTTTCTTCCACCAGTTCTACCTTATGGCGGCATGGGATTTTCAGGTATTTTTTCCCGTAGATATCTGCCCCTGGATCTACCATTCGGACATGGTATTATTAATACCATGCGATTCAAGATGGTACACTAACGTTGGTTTGAGTTTTAAATCACCCGATGTATTGCCCCCCAATAACAGCGTAGTAAATAATAAGCAAACATGCAGTTATGAAACAAAATAACGCAATAATTATTCGCTCAGGTGAACTTTTGACACACGCTATGAGGAGTTAACGTCAAACTTTTCCGCCGAATGGAATTTACGCATCAGATGCGCCAAAATCCTATTCGTTATTCATTTTTTTTTGGTTGCGCAAAATTTGAACAACGTTATCGCGAAGCACTGACGACGTTGAACGATTAAGGGTTTTAATTGTTGGACAACGTTATCGCGAAACAACGTTAAACGGGACAACGTTAAACGAGGTCACACTGTATCGCTTCCAACATAAAGGTTATAGTCCTAAGAATATGTGCTTTCGCAATTTTAAGACAACGATCTGGTCAAATTTGAATCTGACTGATTAAATATTAATCTGGATAATTTATTTGGTTCTAATGTAGTGGATGAGAAAGTAGGAATCTTTAATTCCTTGGTCATGAACTTGCTGAATACTCACGGCCCATGTCAAACTATAGTGCCTAAACATCAACCGTCTCCATGGCTAACTCCGGAATTAAGAAAATTAATGTCACGTAAAGACCGCTTTCGACGCAATTATCGACGCACTCTTCTGATCCACCTGTATGAGGAATATAAAGAGATTCGAAATCAAGTGCAGCAGCTACTCCGAACTGCAAAACAGGAGTAATACAATGAATGCTTTTCGGAAAAATGGGACGTAAAATCCACCTGGCAGGAGTTTGGGCGTCTCGGTATCGGAAAATCTAGGAGACCCTTATCCAACACATTCTCCCCGAATGACCCCAACACTTACTTTCTCACACCTGCTCTCAAGGAAGATAAGCAGAATGAAAATCTGATAGCTCTTATTTAACTGAAAATTGCCCAATGCTCACTGATCCTTCACTATTCTCCTCGTTTGATAGTGAAAGGCTGTACTTACCGCATTATACCCAAGAAACACTTTTGCGCTTGGTAAAACCTTTGAAATCGAACTCCACAGGTGTTGATGGTATAAATGCTAAAATTATTCAACACATTCTTCCAACAGCAATACCCCAAATCCTAGATACTTGTAATTGTTCGATAAATTACTCCACATTTCCAACTCTTTGGAAATCTGCTATCATCCGTCCTATCAATAAAATTCCAGCGCCCAAAGATATGTCTGATTTTAGACCTATTGCTGTGTTGTGTGCTCTCTCTAAACCTCTTGAGTGCATAGTGTATAACTCTACAGTAGACCATCTATCTCGGCTAAACTTTTTTGACAAATATCAGTCGGGCTTCCGTAAAAACTACAGCACTCAGCCTGCACTAATTTATATAACAGAAGATATTTGTCGATCAATAGACGAAAGAAAAATCACAATTCTGGTTCATTTGATCTTAGTAAAGCCTTCGATTCTGTGGATCATGATATTCTACTAAGACGCATGAGTCAACTCAAGTTTTCTCCCTCTGTGCTGTTTTGGTTTCCCTCTTACCTGTCCAATCGGCAACAGCCCGTCAAATACGAGAATGGCAAAGAATCAGATTTTCTACCAGTTTTCCGGGAAGTCCCACAAGGGTCAATTCTCGGACCCTTATTGTTAACCATATATATCTTAGACCTCACCAGCTCCATATCTCACTGCAAACACCATTTTTACGCGGATAACTTACAGATTTACCTTGAAAGCTACCCATATGAACTTGACCATGCCGTTGAATTGATCAATAAAGGTATTCAATCCATTTGTGACTGGTAAGCCATTAATCGGCTTAAGCTAAATCCAAACAAGACTAAGTCGATAATATTTGGCAGTCCTTCCAATCTTCACTTTATCTCCATGAGTGACCTTCCTAAAATAAGAGTACAGAATCTCCTTATAAATTATTCGAATATTTTGAAAAGTCCTGGAGATCACTTAAATAATACCTTGAGCTGGCGGGAGAATTTTAAAGTTATATCTAACAATGTGATAAGACACTGTACCAATTGAAGCACTTCAGGCATTTGATCCCTATTTTTCACTTCCTCAGAAGTTGGTTCAAACTCTTGCATTCCCTCAATTTGATTATTGTTCAATTTTTTCTCAGATTTTAGCACAGAACTCTGCACTAAGTTACAGCGACTTCAAAACTTCCGTTTGCGTTTTATTTTTAACATCCGTTACAATGAACATGTTACGCCTCATTATAAAAAAAATAAAATGGCTGAAATTGGATAAACGCCGTATGCTTCAAAAGGCTTTATGTTTGTTTAATGCACTGAAATCCAAAAAAAATGTGTGGATGACTTCTCAGTTATTCACGCAGTGGTTGCGAGCATTCGATGCAAGGATTGGGGGGAAAAATCGTAAAGTAGTGCTATTTGTTGATAATTGTCCGGCCCATCCAAATATTGAACTTGGGCATGTGGAACTAGTATTTTTACCACCAAATTGTGCATGCGCTTTGCAACCTTTAGATCAAGGTGTCATTAAACTCTTCAAGCACAATTTCAGGAGTTTATTAGTGAATTACATCGTGACTCGTCTTCCAAAGAACGACATACAGAGACTGAAGTGGAATGTGCTTGATGCAATGCGGGCGGTTGCAATCAGCTGGGAAAAGATTTCTCCGGTGCACATATCGGCTTGCTTCAGGCATGCAAGATTCATTGTCGAGGGAAACACCCGGGATGACGAGCATTTAGATGAAGCCCTGAGTAACCCTGACCCTGAAGGTTGGCAGAACATTACCGTGCATTTTGGTCCCTGCGAGTTTCGCGACTATGCCACTGCCGATGACAGCTTGCCTGTGCGGGAGGAGTTGACGGAAGACAAATTGATTGACTCAATCAGAAACAAAGTTGACGACGTAATTAGTTCCTCTTATTTGTAAGAAAACTTAATATATAATATATATTCCGGGAAGAGATCAACTCGAATCACTGAGATATTCTACGTTCCTAAATACCAGTCCTTAATATTTGAGCACTCCTTCCTCATTTCCTCCTGCAAGCTATGGAATTGTTTACCTAAAGATGCTAGAACCTCTTCTACAATTTTGATGTTCAAGAGAAATATGACTGGTCAGTTATGTAACTTAGCATAATCTTCTCATATATCTAATCAATACGATCAATTCCTGAAATGTGATTTCATATCTGTGCATTGCAATGTTGAATGAGATCCGTCATGCTCTTTCGTATTATCATACTGTTTGATGTTGTGTCTATTACTTTATATTCCATTATTCTTAATTCAAAATGTGTAAGTAATACGATCGATAATCTATGTTGCCTGTTTAAATTTCTCAATCCTTAACGTGTGATCTTAAATCTATGCACTGTTACCCTAATTTTCACATGTTATGTTTTCTCTTATTCATTGATTATTGTTGGTTAACGTGGTGCTCCTGAATGAAATTTGTTTGCATTGCTGTCACCATTGGCCCCATTTGTTGTGGCATGTAATAATTTTTTAATGTTCCAGAGCCCATAAAATCCCAGAACAATAAAGACTTTTCATTTTCAATTTCAAACATAACTTCTAATTGATAATATATCACAAAAAATACGATTCTTAAATTCGATTTGAAATTAATAGAACGCGATTTCTTCCTACATTCGTCATATACCACAGCATGGGCTGAAGTCAACCTATGGTCAGCGTCAATAAAATTACGAAAGTAAGGATTAGAACTAATTGAAAGTTTAATATTGATAGTTCATTATCATATCCAGATTTGGTTGAGTTACAATTAATTATTTATAGTATTAGTATTGAAAGACAAGGGTGTGTCGATTTAACTATTTGATACGGATCAGAGATTTGTAAAATTTGGTCTGAAAATGAGGTATAGATATTATGATTTAAAAAAACATGCATCTCAATGAAAACTAATATTACTAGATGTGACTTTTCCGTTAAGGTAGGCATTGAAGGAATAAGGAGTATTCAAACAAAACCTACCAGTCTAATTACAGCTGATATTAGAAGTATCACTTTTGCGGCCGCAGACACCTTTCTCTTCTTTCTTCGGGTTAGAATTCTAAAGGGTCTCTCGTAAAACGTAACTCTATAGATTTGGCAGGCCTGGGTCTTCGAATAGCGCCAGCATATCTATTGATACTGATATTAATAGCAGCACTTTTTTACTTGTTGGCGGCTACGAACTTGTATTTATTTATCCTACACTCGACGTTTTCCTCCTCACAAATAGATGAGTATCTTAAAAATAAAAAAAATCAGTGCATTGGCAGAAGTATTGGGCAACTTTCTATACCGATAATGGCAAAAAAATACACAAGGTCTAAAATTACTCGCCACCAGACCCTTAAGAACGTTTCATCGGTAAGCCAGTTATTTTGGACAGGCACGCGGGAGCCGAGGTTGAAAAACGCTACGTACACTTTTCGTCATAGAAATAAATATTTGTCTCAATGGAAAGATTCTCGTAATGGAACTAGGGAATTAAGTGGGAGGAAACATTATTTGCTATGAGAGGTGATGTGGACATTTCTGGACAAGGGAAAATAAGAAAAGAGAAAGGATTATGAGGAAAAAAACGCTCATTTCTAACATCCCCAATTGCCTCTATTTCTATTTTACGCTTATTGCTCTCGAAAAAAGGTTCTTGGCGCTTCGCTGTGAACGATTTCGGGATATGGACTACGGACGATTTAAGGACACGGCCTTACGGAACTTAGAAAATCCTGCACTCCCCTGACTACTTAAATGAGAGGATCGTTGTTAACTTCAGAAATTCAGAAAGATTTGTTGGAACACAACAATTCTTCCAAATACCAAAATGTCACACTAATTAATTCGTTACCAAATTAACTCAATTTTCTTATGAAGGCTTGGAGTTATACTCTTGACTATACTGTGGAATCAAAAACTATTCAAAGTCCAAAATGTTATGAAGTCATGCCATTTGAAAATTTTATGTAATTATCACAGATAAAAATAATGTAAAAGTTTTTGTATACTTTTATAAATAATCACAATGTTCTTGTTGTCATCGTAATCTTTCTTTTGTATCTTTTTATACAAAATTGCTTTTTTCTCGTTTCTCTTGTTGTTATCTATCAATTAGACCCTGTATTTTAGTGGGAATGTCCGATATCGCTGTTAGTATGTAATTGAAATATTGTACTTTTATTAATATCGTACTGCTACAAGCTGTTCCGAAGGACTAAGAACTCCTAGAACAATCAAAATTATTATTATTGCTACATTTTCTTTCTTTTTCTCAACTTTGTAGGTCGGTTTAATGAAGCTTTTGAGGAAAAAATTCAGTTATTTCACTAGTTTAAGAAATTTCGGACTATATGGAATGCTTGAAATAATACCCCTCTCTGACAAACTGCAATTACGCTGTTGCTCAGCTCATAACTTAGGATATATTGGCCAAAGATTTTAATAGTATTCTGTCTACATTACCAGCGTAAAATTATACACCTTAATCAGTTGCCAGATATCTTCATTTCCACTACCAGGTATACGTACCTACTTATTTTCTCCGCCTCTGTTTTGGCTATGTTATGAGAGAAGGGGTACAGAAATATCTTTTACCATGGCCATTTTATTATATTTATCAAAAAAGCACTATGACTGGTTTTTTTATAGCCGACTGTTCTGTCAGTTATCATGTTTCTGTCCCAACAGAGCACTGCTTTGTCATTTTCCAACTCTGCCGGGGGTTGATACTAATAATCTACGATAATAATCACCGATATGTATATGTATGTCAGTAACTCTCACATAAGAAATACACGAGAAGCTGAATCTTTATTTGGCTGCAGACTTTTTTATATTTGCAAAATTTAATTAGAAATAGTGGTTTTCTGTTGTTAGGAAAGTTATCTACCAGAAGAAAGAAAATAAAAATTCTTATTCCTTCAATCGAATTTTGTATTTCGGACGAAATTCCGAAATATTTGCTGAAACGTAACGATTTTTCGCAATATTTTAGCGTTTTTGAGTCATCGTCCCCACATTTTTTGTCTAAGTTATGGATACTGAAGGATAACAGACTCCTAACTTCGGCATGATACCTTTTTTGAAGCTGCCAACCGCAGCGCCACTGTCGTACTGGATACATGGAATCAGAGGTTGGGGTACAGTTTTTCTAAAAAGGTTTTTATAAAAACAGTTTTTCTAATTTTTTTTTTTCTAAAATTAATCATGTTCTAAATTCTATTTTTCTAAAAATCCATTCTTCGAAAGATTATGTATTTCTATAAATACATAAATATATACTCTTCTATATAGCAACGAACAAATAACAATGAAATAGGTTAAATTCGGCAATAACAACAACGTCGACACTTTTGAGACTAACTATAATTTCAAAATTTCAAGTATTCAGTGTTCAAATTTTAGTATTGAAACATGGTTGTGGAATATATAAAAGCACGCAAAAGAGATTATTTACATATTGACGGATACGTTTATTATTACGTAAGAGAAAGCGGAAACAGAACTTATTGGAAATGCCGAAATCGGCAAAATTGTCAGGTACGAGCTATTACATCTACTGCGAGAGAAAATGTGATTGTTTATCAAGGCCCAGAAGACACTGAATACCATAAGGCATTAGAACATTTATCTCATGCACCTAATCATGAAGAAGTTAGTTCGTTGAAAATTCTATGCAACCTTAAACGATCTGCAAAAGAGCATCCTGAAGCTCCACCTGCGCAAGTAATAAGAACTGAATTGCACGGTGTTGATTCAGGTAAATTAATAAATTGAAATTACAACGACATTTTGAGACATTGATAGAAGATTTACCCGAGGAGGTGCCACCTACGAGCATAGCCGATTGTTTAGAAATAAATTACATTCGAGGCCGTCCTGCTCATGGAAGAAGAAGAGTTGCAGCTACAGTTATAGGTTATAGTTATAGGCCGGTTTATACATTTATACAGTTATAGGCCGGAGCTATGGTCTCAATATCAAGCAGTATTGGATCGTACTGCAAGAACCAACAACATATCAGAAGGTTGGCATAACCGTTTGCAGATAATTATGGGAAAAAGCACCCAAGTTTATACTCTTTTCTAGTTGAGTTGCAAAAAGAGCAAAGCGATACAACCACGATGTTGGAGCAGCTTGATTTGGGTCAACGGGTCAAACCACCAACGAATCAAAAAAGGAAACAAGCAGAAGATAGAATTTTTAATGTAGTCTCTCGATATGACGAATTTGTTGAAAACAATGATATTTCGACCTATCTTCGTAATCTATCTCATTATATAAGAATGTAAAATTTATTAGAATAAAATTGTTTTAGAAATATATTATCTTATAAAAACTGTCATTAGAAAAAATTTTTTTTAGAAAAATAAAATTTTAGAAAACTTATCATTAGAAAAACTTTTTTAGAAAAAGTGACCCCCTACCGAATCAGATTATCCCTATCAACCCAATGTAAACAAACGCGTTATTTACTTTTATTATTTCGTACTGTGGGAAATTACGGCTAGTTAGGAAGCAACTAATGGTTCTTTCCGTCAAATAATAATGTTAACCACATACGATATATTAATTGAATAACAGAAAACCCCTTCATTAACCTATAATGGATAATTCGAGAGTACCAAAAATCTACGGCAGCCGTGCGACTGCGATGATGTCGTAATCAGAACTATATTTCAAATTTTCCATCATAGGGGTTCAACAGATGAAAGGAAATCCTTTGAAAATGATGGGCGTTGATAAATATGTTTATATAGAGAACGGCTACAAAACAAAACCATTAGCGTCGGTAAGGATAATGAACGTAATTCACGAGTACTTGAACTCGGCAATAAATACCTTCAATGATCACATCAAAGAAATTTAAATCACTTTGAGAAAAAAATAACAAATTCTGTCAAAATAATAAAATTTCTGCGATGGATACATAAGTAATCTTCCTCATCGACCATACCATGGTATGCGATAACGTGCAGAATAAAAAAGAGTGCTTACATTAGCCTTAAACAAGCTTTTATTCTCCACACCTAAACGTTTGTTCTTTTTAAAGGTTGTGGAATACCATGTGGAGCATCTAGGAGCAAAGCAAGATATTTTACCCATTTTCAGTGGAGCAATCAATCTTCTTCTGTACCAATACCAACAATCGGAATTCCCAGACAAGCGTCCATTCGGAAACAAAGTGACAATGTGCATGCCTCCGACGCCTCACTAAGCCACCTATCAAGGGCCTGACGGAATTGCGATATCTCGTATGGATTACTACTAGCGCCATTTGTTTCAGGCGCAAATGGAAAAATACGTATGCGTGAAACAGATAAAGATTGTATGCTTTTGCCATAAATCTTTTATTTTTTGTGAAAAAATGCAGTAATTATTCGTTTTGTTGTAAGACATTTATCAGCTTCCATTTAAAATACACCTGGGACCATACGTGACATCGCCATCGCAACCGTAAGTAAACAAAGATGGCCGAGAAAGTACACTGCGAAAACGCAAAGAGAAAGACTGGATGGCATTATTGCGCAGCAATCTGGTTCCAGAATTTTTCAGGATGCAGAATTGATTATACGATTACCTTTTTAAGTTTCGTCTGAGAAATAAATAGGTAATTTCCCACTTAAATCTGCAAGATATTCAATTAAAGCGTATACCTGTCGTGCTGTTGCGCTTATAGTTAGCGCCTGACCGCTAGAGTGCTCTGGGTGAAATGTATAACCATTGGAGTAATGTGAGTGTCAGACCCTTGCCACCTATCGTACGGCATCAAAAAATGAAACAAAAAAACAATGAAAGCGCACTGAACTTGGTGGGGCTGGTTTAAGTCGAGATTCCGTGTATATCCATAAACTCAATGATTCTTTACACTAAATAAGATATGAATGGTTTATTACAATCAATTTAAATGATAATATTCTTCCCGTTGATATTTAATGGGCACCTTCACTAGTATTATATATAATTAGGAAATTTTTAGGCTTGCATCGCGTGTCTGCTGCATGTATTCCAAATGGGGGAGCCGATGGGCCGCGCGAGAGAAAATTGTAAATTTTTAAATATTTATAAAAAACGCATTTACGAATTGCCGCTAAATTTTATTTTTGGAATAGTTAGCTGGGTATGTTTAGATTATGGAAAAAAGGTTTCGGCCGATTCTGAGACGGAGTATTTGAGAAAAGTTTACTAACAATTTTTTAAACATTAGTAATTAAAAACAATAGGGTACTGATGAAAATAAAGTTATTGATGTATTTGCATTTAATAAAGATTTAACTTTAATAAAAGCTATTAATCATTGCTGTATGACAATTACAAGCGGAGATATAAGTGATAATATGATTTAAGGTTCGGAGTTTTGCCAAAAATGCGAAAAAATATAAATATGCATAATTCGATCAAAAAAACTTTTTTCACAAAACGGTTTCAGGGTATTCAGTTTGAGTTGATATTTTACCCATAAACCAATTTTTATCAAAATCTGAGTTCCTAAGGGACAAACGTTTGTTGAATTGAGGTGGAATGACCCATATATTATAGCATTTTTATTAGTTTGTAACAATAACGGAAACAAGATGACCGCTCACCTTCTCGTGGATGCCACGTCTCCCCTCTCGACAGCCAATAGGAACTTCTTTTCCTCCAGCGTCAGTTGCGCCATCTCCTGATGGGGCCGCACAACGTTTTCCTCCTCCATCATCCCGTGGATACTGTGCCTCTGTTTGGAGACGGAGAAGAGAAAGAAAAAGGATAGAAAACGGCGTGAAACGAGAGGAATAGACGAGAAGGATGAGGAAAATACGAGAGAGGGGAAAGAGAAAGTTAAGAGGCTGTGAACTGAAACGAAACGAAACTGAAGTCATTGAAAAAGCAAGCGGAAGATTCACAGTGGGGGAAAATGTGGACTGGGAGTGTCCATTTCCCGTGAACCGAGCACTGAGGAAAATAAATACGGGGCGCGAAAGGGTTGTAGCTGTATGACTGCGTTAAAAAACGTCCGCCATTTTTCGTGCAAAACGGTGTTAGGCGTCATTTCGAGGAAACGTTTTGTTTGAGCTTTAATTTTCAACATTTGAGTTTTCGTTTTGAAATCGACTCAATAGGCTAATTTCATGGAATTTGGTATACGTATTTTGAGAATAAAGAAAACCTAGTTGGTTAACTTTTACATTGGCAGTCTGTGCTGAAACCTGGGTCGGTGAACAAAAACAAGTGTGGAAATATAAAAAGCAAATTGAAGCTATCATGTTTAAAGGTCATAATTACCCCATTAAAACATTGAACACTTAGAAAGTAACTTAGGCAGCCTTGAAGGAACCTGTGTGAGGTGGCTGCCATCAAATGGTCATTTATTATGCTTTATAGCTCATATACATACTTAAAGCCTAGAAGATGTAAAATGGATGTACAAAATAATTTAAAGTACCAGTACGTGCATTAAGTAACAAAATATAAATTTATATGTCACACAGTTATAATAAGATACTCTCTAGACTTCCTTTAGTAAAAAGCCAAGGCTGTAAATTTATTATATTAAAATGAATATTCACGATATTACACTCAGTTCGCATAAAATGCCTTCAATTATTTGCAGCACAATAAAAAAAACGCAAATAAGTTCTTACCATATATTTCTCCAAATATCTTGAATTAATCAGTTTTTTACTTTCGCTATCCTCATTGATCTTTGCTGTTGTGTTACCGATGTGTTGATCCCCAGTTTAATTTTTTCCCTTATCATAGATACATTTTATTTTTTCTTGATTTAAGTCAAATATTAACCGTAGCTATCACAAGATTTTCGCATGTTTATCACACCCCCGATATTGAGTGGGTTTCTTCCTGCCGTAGGTTTATTTCGACAAGGGTGCAACCCTGATAATCCTTACGTTTTTCCGAAAGGGCCAATTGAGACACGTAGTGCCGTATGTCGAGGTTAACATAAGATTCGAACGTCACGCTTCAGGGAATACAGGACGCACGTTACACCGCCAGACAGCTAGTGTTCGCCCTCTAAATTCCATTTTCACTTACATTCTGGCTAAAAGTTTTACACAGAACTCTAAAATGGAGAAGTTATAACGTTAAAAGGAGACTAAAAACAAAGTTATTAGTCTTCTTGTAACGCTTCATCCAGTTAAATTCTCATTAGTTTCACTGCACTGAAAGTATCCTACCTCAAAGTTGCAAGTTTGGCACCCCTGTGGCACGAGTTACAATGGCTTCATTACCTCCGAATTTCGTACACTTTATTTTTGCATCAAAAGGAAAAATAAACTAAACTTCAAGCCGTACTAAATTCCTGGAAATTTGGACCCAATATTTTGTCCATTTAAAATAAAAACTAATACCCCGGGTCAATGAAGAGGTCCCCAAGCTCTTCAATAATACGTCCAACGCAGTAAAAAGACTCGAGAATTGCTCCGCAACGCAGTATTTGAGCCTGTATCAGGTAATGATAGAATCAAAACAAACTTTGTAAATTTTACAATCAATTTTATTCACTACGACCGGTTTCGACGCATAGGCGACATCTTCAGGTAAATTTCATATCAAGCACAGAGTATATATACATGAACTGGGGAGGTATGGGGGGGGAAGGGAAGGAAGGTATTGACAGGAGGGGAGGGGAAGGAAAGACAGTGGGAGAGGGTTTTGGTAGGAGGAAAGGTGGAGTATGTTTTGGAGGATGGCGGGGGGGCGGTTAAGGGAAGGGTTAGGGGGGGGGGGGAAGAAGAAGGAGCTGCATGGATGGACTTTGGGTAAGCAGTGTGCCTCACTGCAGGTGGGGGCGGGGGAAGGGAGGTGGGAAGGGTTGGGAATATGGAGAGGTAGCAATTAAGGACGTGTTTTGAAGGTATGACTAAGATGGGAGGGGTTGCTTTAAGGGTCTAGGTAAGGAAAGTGTGACATCTAAGAGGGGTGAATAATTTTCAAAAATGTTCTCGTTTAGGAGGTGCTCTTCTTTCAGGAGTTTTCTTATTTCCATCTGCTCCAGTGAGTCCATCCTGCGTCCTTTTCTTTCCAGATGAAGAATCTCGGGCACAAAGTCACTTTTGTGGTCACATTCCCACAGGTGTTTAGCGAAATGTGATCTTTCGATCTGTCCATTCCGCCAATGTCTCTTATGTTCCTCCGTTCTCACTCTGAATGATCTCCCTGTCTGCCCCACATACACTGCCTTGCATTCACTGCACCTCAGTCTGTAAATTCCACTTTTTTCTTTAATGTCTATATTGTCTTTTGTTTTATTTAATAATGTCCTTAAGTTGACTCGGTTGTAGTATGCAATATTGAATATTTCCTTGGGAAAGAGGTTAGCAACACTTTGGGTTAAATTCCCGTGATACAAAAGTTTACACCAACGTTTCTTTTCTTTTTTGCAAAAAGACCCGTATAACATTTTTTGAGCTCTGATGGAGCGTTTTTTCTCAAGCATTTTTCGAATCATAGCTTCATTATATCCATTTTTCACTGCTATGGTTTTCACTGTGTTGAGTTCCTTGTCAAAGTTACACGGAGAGAGCGGAATATTTAGCAATCTGTTTAACATAAAATGGAATGCGGACATCTTTTGAGAGGGGTGGTGGCGAGAGTCGGAAGGGATGACATGATCGGTGGTGGTTTCTTTACGATGGATGGAAAACTCGTAACCTTTGCTCGTGGTTGAAATCGTGATGTCTAGGAAGTTTAAACTGTTCTCTCTCTCTTTTTCACATGTGAACTGAATGTTTTGGCACTGGGAGTTCAATTTACTCAAAAATATGTCCAGCTGTCTATCTGTACCTGTCCACACGGCGAACACGTCGTCCACATATCTGTACCAACAACTTATGGAATTGGTGTTCACTGAACTGCCATTGAATAGCTTTTCCTCAAAATCGTCCATATACAGATCTGCCAGGAGTGGAGATAGAGGTGAACCCATGGCTAAACCGTCTTTTTGTTGAAAAAATTGGTCGTTAAATTTAAAATAATTCTGGTCAACACACACTTTTAGAAGTTTTACGAACTCGCTGAGGAAAGGAGGTTCAACCCCGGTATTTTTTAGTAATTTCTCAGCAACGTCAACAGCTTCGGAAACGGGAATGTTGGTGAAAAGATTTTTCACGTCGAAGGAAACTAAGGTGTGCTTAGACGACGGAGGCTTTCTCTGGCTAAGTTCACGGCACAATTCTGTCGAATTCTTCACACCATATTTTGGACTGAAACCAGTTAAATTCCTGAAGAGAGTATTGAGGTGGGAGGCTAGTTTTCTTGTAGGGGAAGATACACTGGAGACTACGGGTCTGATAGGCACATCTGTTTTGTGGATTTTTGGGAGACCGAAGAATCTTGGGGCTTGCGGGTTCATAACTGACACTGTATACGTTTCACTGGGTTTGATAACACTTGGGGCGGAAGTAAGGGCCTTTTTCAGTATGTTTTGAAACTTGGCGGTTGGGTCACTGGGAAGTTTCACTATTGAATTTTTTTCTATGAATTCTAAGCACTTTTTCAGATAATCAGCTTTCCCCATCACTACCACAGCGTTGCCTTTGAAAGATCACATTTCGCTAAACACCTGTGGGAATGTGACCACAAAAGTGACTTTGTGCCCGAGATTCTTCATCTGGAAAGAAAAGCACGCAGGATGGACTCACTGGAGCAGATGGAAATAAGAAAACTCCTGAAAGAAGAGCACCTCCTAAACGAGAACATTTTTGAAAATTATTCACCCCTCTTAGATGTCACACTTTCCTTACCTAGACCCTTAAAGCAACCCCTCCCATCTTAGTCATACCTTCAAAACACGTCCTTAATTGCTACCTCTCCATATTCCCAACCCTTCCCACCTCCCTTCCCCCGCCCCCACCTGCAGTGAGGCACACTGCTTACCCAAAGTCCATCCATGCAGCTCCTTCTTCTTCCCCCCCCCCCTAACCCTTCCCTTAACCGCCCCCCCCGCCATCCTCCAAAACATACTCCACCTTTCCTCCTACCAAAACCCTCTCCCACTGTCTTTCCTTCCCCTCCCCTCCTGTCAATACCTTCCTTCCCTTCCCTTCCCCCCCCCCATACCTCCCCAGTTCATGTATATATACTCTGTGCTTGATATGAAATTTACCTGAAGATGTCGCCTATGCGTCGAAACCGGTCGTAGTGAATAAAATTGATTGTAAAATTTACAAAGTTTGTTTTGATTCTATCAAAATGGAATTTTACAAAGTAATGCCTGAGAGTATCGAGTTCATGTATCAGGTAAGTTCATTTCGTAATTTCCCATAAAATATTAGACCTGTACATTTAAGAGGAAACGCTGAATCATGGGTTCCGTTTCTTACAGAGAATAAATAATAGAATACAGGGAACCATATGGAGCGATAGCACAGGGGATTACTTCAGCTATTAAAATGTGAAATCAGCCATATTGAATGCATCATTTGTACAAAAAAATTGGTGCTAGTAGCGGAAATATAACTTTATCCTGAAGATTTACCTAGAAAAATGCCGAGTCAAAATAATCTCAAAAAAGTATTCTATACTCAATCCAAAAAGGAAGACAAATGAGGAAGGGCTTTGTATGATGGATGAGGAATTGAAACTTCTGGATGGGATTGGGGGGGGGGGGCAAGGAAGGTTCCTGGAGAGGACAATGAGGGGCGAAAGGTTGTTCAAGGCCTTGATAGAGGGGAGGATGTTGGTCAAGCGGGGAAGGGGAAGGAAAGGAACAGGTTTTATGGACGAGATGAAGAGAGGTAGGACGTACGCTGTAATGATTAAGAAATACTAGACGTACATACAGAGGAAATTGAGTTTTTACTTTAAAAAATTAATTAAAAATGCTATTGAATGATGTTAACTTGTACATAGTTATCTTTCCTAATCTTTCCTAATAGCCATATGAGTTGTATGAATATGAACTTATATGTATGTAATTATGTTTGTGTATATGAATATATACATATCCATATGCATACATGTATATTTAAATTTGAGTGCATATATGTATATTATTTTTTATTACAGGCAGTCCCCGAGCTACGTATGCCTCGACTCACGTAAATCCGTACTTACGTAAGTGGCAACCTTACCCAAAAAAATACTATAATTACGAAAGATACGGATTTGGAAGGATGGTTGCCTACTTTCAAGGAGCGCATGTGCGGGAATGTTAGCAAGAGCTGGCCAATCTGAGAGGGCTGAGACCGGTAGATTGGCCTGGTAAGAAGTCGTAAAGTAGCAGTAAGATACCGTGCTTTTTTTTAATTATTAAACGAAATTCGTAATGAAATGATTTAAAAAAACATTAATGAGAAACTCAAAATCACTCTCAACTTGAAGCATGACAATTACACACAACATAGGCTTACTACTGTCGGCGCAGGAAGTATGTGATCCTGAGTTTGAGACAATATTTCTAAAACGGCTTAGCCGATTTTTATGAAATTGACATCAACATTTAACTTCTTTCATTCCAGGTTAAGCGATTACAAGAAAATCTTTTGAAAATTATAATAAGAGTTCGTTTCTTGGGATAAAAGGAAAAAAAATAACCTATTTTTTAGTCCGCGAGAAGCTATGTCCAACTTTCGGGGATTACAACGCTAATACCGTTGATTCGATGGCAGTCAAACTTAAACATCTTATTTCTCAATCTTCTGTTAGTGCTACTGCGTGAGTAAACGGAAGGGAAAGTAAGCTCCGAGAGTACCCCTCCGCCGCTCAATGCAGTCTGAGGGCAGACTAAAACGTGATATAAATAAAACCGCTGTAATGTCAACCTTTCCTTTAATGTATTTATATTTACGTGAATCGTAATGTACAATTTGCGACAAAGCCAATGGTTTTACGCAAATCTCTCTACATGCCGTGAGAACGGAGATAAAGTTGTTCCGCAAAAATAAAGTCAACATAAAAAAAAATAAAGTTAGAGATTTTAAATTTTACAAAAGCACTAACAGAAGATTTAGAAATTACATGTTTTTGTTTGAATGCCATCGAATTAACGGTATTTGCGTAGTAATCCCCAAAAGTTGGACATAGCTTCTCGCGGGCCAAAAAATGGGTTCTGTTTTTCCTTTTATCCAAAGAAACGAACTCTTTTTTAGTTTTTAAAAGTTTTCTTGTAATCACTTAACGTGGCATGAAAGAAGCTACATGTTTATGTCAATTTCATAAAAATCGGCTAAGCCGTTTTATAAATATTAAGTCTCAAACTCAGGGTCTTATACTTTCTGCACCTAAACTAGATACCAAATAGATACATGAAGGGAACTTCATATACAAAAGAATCACTAGCAAGCGAAAGTTTAATACCAACCTATGAATTTCACAATATAGGTAACCGACAATAAAGAGTTCTTGAATTTTGCAGCGAACTGCATAAAGTTTGGCCAAAAATTATTCCCCGTATTTCTCCGAATCGACCGTAATTTTGAGAGCACGGACTCAGTTACGGAGTATTTTTCGACTAACTTATTTTTTTACTTACGTAAATTTCGACTTACGCTGCTAGTGTCGGAACGCATCTATTACGTGACTCGGGGACTGCCTGTAGTCATGTGAGATTAATTCCTTGCATGTGCTGACTGAAGGAGTTCCCCAGAATACGAACGCACAAAATTACTTAAAAATGTATTCACTGTATTACTTATGTAATAATGTAAATGATAAGCAAGAATTAGCGCCTGCTCTACCATTGTAAAATTATTCATTATGGTAACCCCGAAACAGGTTTTCCTCTGGGGTAACTATATTCCATCACGTCGTTAAAATTGTCCAAGTTAAGACTGTAAATGTTACATCAATGGAATAAAATATATTACTATTATTATTACATAGAGCCCTGCACATGTAAAAATATGACTTTTATGAAAACCTGCGTTTAACCGGTCGATTACTTTAATGAACGAATTTTACAAGTTTAAAGGTGTTTTGCGGCGTTAGTTGAAGTGAGATATATTGATGAGGAAAAAGAGCTAGGGTAAGAGGGTGAGGGGAGAAAGGATTTGAAGGATTGGGCCTGTGTTGCGGTCGGATGTGGAAGTGTTGGTGGCATATGCGGTTGTAAGCCCAGATGCGGAGCGGCTTCCAGGCAATTCCAGCGGAGGAGAAAAAGGCGGTGGAAGCAGTTGGATCCAGGGTGAAAGGGGCGTGAAACGAAGGGTATGATGTCAAGAGAATGACATAGGAAGAGCATCTACCGTCGTGAATCTTGGACGAGGAAATATATTTTATGATATAAAATAGTTTTAGAACACCTTTCGTGTTCGTTCACTTACCCTCAGTTATTCATTATCCTTCGAGTTTTATAAGTTTTAAGTAAACAATACGGTTAAATTAAATTGAATAAGTACGCAAAGTTGTGTAAGTTAGGAAATATCTGCGTAAACGTAAGAACACGAATAATGTTTACGCGTCTCCTAACCATGAGGGGCCGGTAATTATTTTCACAACTATTGGTTAGCTAATGATAACAGCAAGTCACTAATGTTTAAGCTTCATAAATATTCGTAATAGAAGGACATATAGTTTTTAGAGAAAATTTCGATATTTACTAAATGTACCGGCTTATGAAGAAAAAACCAATCTCACCCTTCAAAGTTTAAAGTTTGGCAACTCAGTGGCACGTGTTGAGATTGATTCAGTCGCTGGAAATTTCGTGTACGTTATTTTTGCATCAATAGGAAAAAAGTCAGCATCAAGACCTTAAATTTCCGACGCTTTGAAATTTTGGCCCACCCTAGTTTGGACAAGTCCTTATCATTCATTCAGAGAAAAAAATGGCATCTTTCCACTGATATTTATCATTCTAGTTATAAGGTACAACTAGTTCTAACGTATAGGCGTCATCTTGAGATACTAAGTTTGGTACATAAACTATGTACCTGAAGATATCCGCGTATGCGTTGAAACTCTAAATATACCCAATTAATTTCTCCAATTTTGATCCATTCATTCGTTCTAATAAATTATACCAAAAAAAATGCAGAATCACTCAATGATAAGAACTTCGAAGGTTTCAGTCTAACTATGTGGACATTCATTTTTCATTTATTCATACAGAGAAAACATGTTGTATCCTTCCACTGATATTTGATTATTATAGCTACAAGGTACAACTAATTTCAACGCATATGCATCGTATTCAGTTACATAGTTTACTATACAATGCTAACGATGCATATATATGGCTGACGACTTCGTAAAAGTGCCCAGGCGAGTGCCAAAGCGAAGACAAAAATGGAGCAAAGTGATGCAGCAAAACTATTATGGGATTGATGTAATTTTAAAGGAAAAGAAGGAAAGTTTATGTATAAACACGCCACATTTCTCGTCAATATACATCTACTTAATACCCTGCGAGCTGCCACATGGGTGTGTGGCAGGAGGTGTTAGGACACCAGCCGTGTAAAGGTGTAAAGGAGAATTCTATAGGTGGGTGAAAAGGTGAAGTGTATTTCGGCAGTGTTTTCAGTAGATCTCAGTTTTTATTATGGCCACTCATTGTGCGTGGGAAGAATGAATGTTTGCATCTATTTGTTCGCCAATTTATCTCACTTATTTTATCTTTTCTGTCGGACCTAGAGATGTAGTGCGGCGTCAAAATGATATTCTCTGTATCACACTGAAGCACACCAGTTCTGAGCAATCTGCAAGCAATCTAAGCCTAGAACGTAGCCTCCGAGTCTCTAGCGGTTCCCAACCTAATCCCTCTAAAAGCAGTGAAACACTCTTTATTCGCTCGTAGCAGTTTTTAACGAACCGCCCATCTTCCTTTGTATTTTATTTATTTTTCGAATTAAATCTTTCTGTCCAGGGTCCTAAATGGCCACGACGTATTCTAGGTGTGGCTTTTTGAAGTTAAGGTAATTCCCAAATATTTTACTTCGTCTGATGACTTAATGTCTACTCCACCCACAGTGTAGACATGGCGCTGGTGTGTTGACTTCCGCAAGAAGTGAACTGCAGTGCATTTACTAAGATTTAGTTCAAACCGCCACTCCTGGCATCACGAGCTAACATTGTTTAGGTCCGATGATAGAACTTCTAAGTCCGCATCTTAGCCGATTTCGCGGTAGATTACCACATCATCCGCAAAGAACCTAAGGTTACTGCTAACTAGAGAACTTAGGTCACATCAAAATCTACCAAAATCCCAAAAAACTTACAAAACTGAAAAACATTCTGATAAAATCCAGGAAAAACCGGATGGGTAGGGTTTAGGAAGGCCCATCGTGACTGTTACAGAGTAAGGCATACTGAATTACCTACACTTTTTCGTTTGTACTGATTTTATGAAATACAGTTATCACTAACGAATATCTTTAGGCATTAAAAAAGTTAAGATACGAAATTTAGAGAATAGTGAACGCAATATTTTAAAAATTAATACTATTCCCAGCAATAGGACCCGACTACAATGCCGTTTCTATTTAATTTACGCATTTTGACTCCAGTTTCTGAAGTTATACGCAAGTAACTCAGAAAATAGTATGAACTGGTGACTTAACTATGCCATCATTCAGTTTTATATGAGAAGTATCTTCTTTTGAACAATATTTTGCAAAAATTACATTTATATAAGATGGAGAAATACTATTTTCCCTCACGTTTAACCAATTCCTGCATTTCACACAACGTCATTTTCAAGTTCAATTAGCAAATAAATAGCTATGAAAGATATCATTTTGTTGTCCGTGTAAAACAAATGACGCGTTTTGAGGAGTCAATATAAATAACATGACACTCAAGTAATTTTACGGTGGAACAACTTGAAAGGGTAGAATAACTCCCGCTTGGAAAATACGCAACATGAAATGTTGAGGAAGTGTTCTAACTCCTCACTTCTTGAAATCGAGAAAATTCAAACATTGAGGAGTTCATTCAAAATTCAAACATCAGCCTTCACCACCTTCATACATTTTACATTACTCTGATTATTTTATATTTTTTACGTTAAAGAACGGCTGTAAAGGCATTGCGGATGGTTTAAGTCTGGAGGAATGGCGTAACCCAGACCAAATAAGCAATCTAACACCATCCATCCTCAGGCAGCCTGGGTAGTCTCGATTATTAAAGCACATCACGCGTTTAAGTATATGGCTTTGGTGTATAAATAAGGAAGCCCTAAAACCCTATACATAACCTGAATCCTTGAAACCGCTTGGTAAAACGAAAACATGAGATGCAGTAGGATTTCGTAAACACTATATTTTTAGACCCGCGATCCAGTCCATTAATCAACGTCCACTGATGCAAGGCGTCTCCTTGATGATATTCAGACAAATGATACGGGTAGTCGAATATCCTCGGGTGTAACAATGTAATACTCGTTTTAGGGATATTCTAGGGCTTCAGAACGAGAATCGTAGCGTCGTAGTTTACCGATCCGCCAGTAACAAAATTTTCAATTTTAGTTTAATATTTAAGTTGTCTCCAATCTTCCGAGGTTTACGTGGAAAAGTGTTATTAAGAATTACATTAAAATATATTTATTATTTGCTGGAGCTCATTATTTTGGAGCAGCTGCGTGGGTCAATGCTAATTTGACAAATGTGCCAAATGAACATTGACACACGCAGCTGATCCAGCCAGCATACTGGCAAGCCATTCCGGAAGCCTATATTTCTATTATACCTTCTTATGGTGGACAGGAGTAATTTCAACTCTAAATTGTGGTGCAATTTTAACCACAGTTCCTTTCAATGGATTGGTAATAAGATTACTAATGACAGAAATGGTTAGCACATAGCTTTAATGTTGCTATTCATTGAAGTTAGTTACGAGTGTTGGTCAATTTACGATGCACTAAAGAAGGTCATTTAGGATGGAAATACATGCAGAAAGTTTGTTATGTCCAATTTTCGTAGTTTTTGTCCTGTTTTTACATTCGTCAATAAGTCGCAGACTGGCCGCCAATACGACCAGCAGGCCACCTAAGTTGACCACGCCTAGTGCAGGCACTGTATTCATGTATTGTATACATTTGTGAGCGAATGCGTCGGGATTACGAGTACGATATAAATTTGGAGTAAATGAATCATGAATAAGGAACCCACGAAGATTTTTCAAAAAGTAATAGCGAATTCAAAGTAGCAAACGAAGTGGAAACAGTTGAAAATTTCCAACTCTCGAGAAAGCAAGATACAATGCTGAAAGAGGGTGTATTAAATACTTGCCGTTTGACGTAATGGCATACAGGACTAGAAAAGATAGGTGAAATATAATGGTGACGGAGCTTTACCCGTATGCACCGTATAGAATTATAGGAAGCAGCTAAAAGAAGTTCATGTTCAAATGGCGTAAATCCTTGATTAGTTCATGGAAAGATGTTGAAAAGTTACATGGAGCTATTTGCATTAGCAAAAGAATGCTAACGCAAATTTAAACCGTAAAATTATTCAATTTCCTGTTACTTTTTGAAGTACCCTCGCAGTGCAGTAAAATTGAATGGTAGGATTGCCAGAGATGTAGTGAAAAATAACAGGGACTTAAAAAAAATAATTATCGACAGTTCTCAGAATGCTCAAGAAGGGAGACGGATATGTTAGCTTCGAAACGTTAAAAGAATGAGTGAACTCTGGATCACCAAATATGTCTGTGAAATCGTCTGAGGTTGGGGTCAACTAAAAATAAATAGAAGCGAAGGTACGGATGCAAGAATAATACGATTATTATTATTACTAGGGTAATCCACTGGTAATACACTGGTCTCTATCAAGTATATGTTATGGTAATAATGAAAGTGTTTTGATACTCATAATTGAAGTTAGGTATGCGAATTGTTATTTTTTCAAAATTTTAATTTCAAATAAAAATTTTTATACATTAAAATAAGATTAAAAACATTCCAGAGTATTTTCTCATCACGTGCACACGTGCCACTGAATAAACGGTACTTTCTCATCCACGTTAATTAAGGGAAAGGAATGTATGCACATAAACTTTAGAAACACATCACCACCATTCCGACGTTTAAAGGAGCACGGATTGACCAGTTAAATTTTGACGCACCTGCTTTCATGTATGCTAAATCCAGTTCTGAGTAGGTACAGCATACATTTTGAATAAATGGTCACAGAAAATCGTCAACGACTAACGAGGCAAGGGGGACTGAACTGAAGAGCCTCAACTTTCCAAGGGCAGCCATCCCTCTTGATGTTGGGGGTGCTACGGTAAATCCAGAAACACGTAATTATTCGTTCAAAAACATTCCCAGGCAAAATAAAATTTCCCTTAAAACGCAGAAAACTACGGGCTGTTTGTAAAACTGAACAAAAGAGCAGGGGTGGTGTATTATAGATAAGAGCAGGGATTTGAGTTGATGCTGAATTTATACGTTAGTTGGGTTAATCCATTTTATTTCACTTTGAAAACTGTGAACACGAAATTAGGATTCAAGATGAGACCACCGTATTCGTCATCACGGGGAGCTATGAGCTATTCACATTAAGGGAAACTACGAGCGATTCTATTAGAAAGAGTACCAAGTCTTTTATTCGCTAATGAATATCGTTACGTTCCACCTGGTATAGCCTCAAACAGCTATATTTTCCCCTTTACCCACTTTGTTAATAACAAATATGTTATGTATAAGGGCTTTCTCTATCCACTGTGTTCTTATTTTGTGATCGATGGTTCACTTTGTCAGCACGTTTTACGGATCCTGCGTAAAAACATCAATGTTTCTCAATGTTTTCCCATGCTGGTCCGAATTACTTGCTTCAAATACGTGGTCTGCAAGGGATTTACACATTAGACATTTTCCTTAGTGAAACACGTTGTAACCGAGCAACCATAACAAATCCGGAAATAAAGTGCAAATTAAATAAATAATAGAAGATAGTGGAAGATTTTACTCGCTATGAAGCAGAACCACGAGCGATGGAAGAGGGAAGAAAAATAATAATGTCCAGATTAGCATATTTAAAGAAGTCATCATGCCAGAAGATGTACCTATCAACATCGGGTAACACAAGCCTATAAGTAAGGAAACATTTAAAACACACAATCTTGGATGGCAATGACGCCCGAGGAATAAAAGCACCAGATCAATTAAAATTAAAAGCCATGGAAATGTGGTGTTTTCGTAGAATGATAAGGATAAAATGGACGAGGAAACTCACTAATAAAGAAGTCGTATAGGGAGTGTTGGAGAGGAAAGATGTACACGGAAAACTTTGAGAAGTAGAAGAGACATACTTATAGGAAGCACCCTGAGATGACAGTCACCTGGAAATAATTATGAAAGGCACAAGTGATGCAAAAGGACGAGATGTATGAAGAAAATTACAAGAGACTAAAAGACGATGAATTATAAGAATAGAGATGAATTTCAACGGGAAGAAGAAAAAATGGAATTGTTGAATAGGATTAAAGGATTCCTTCTTAAATTGACGTGAAAATGCATCTACTACGTATCAGTCATTAAACTTTCATGGAAAGATCGGTATAAAAAATACCCCAACTAAATTCTCATTATAATTGCCTATGCTACATTGACTACGTCACGTGAGTTCCCATTCCAAGTCGATTTTGCGGTTTCCAAGTAAAAAGAAATTATTATTTCGTTGAAATTGTGCAAATATTTCCGATTTTGGGCGAAAAACTCATATTAAAAAAAAAAAAATACGAGGCATATATGGGAGAAACATAATCTAAGTGATTTCATTCATCAAATGCCAAAAACTTCTAGCTTTTACCGAGAAAGAAAATAATTTTTAAAAAGCAGAAAAGGAAACCTTAGCACCGAATCCAATGGTTTTCTTGCATAAGTAAAAGTTAGATAAAAAAGCGCCCACACAGGGGACCTTGAGGGACTTTTATCTTTCTAACGTAGTCCATTCATCATTTTTGGTCCTAAAGACCACGTGTACCGTATTTTGTTGGATTCATTCGAGGGGTTTGGAAGCACATAAAGTTAAAACAGATAGAATTTCAGTTTTATAGGTATAGATTTAAAAATGAAGATTTACTAAGGAACTGGGCGTTTAGTTTTAGGAGAACATCGAGGAGAGAGCAGCAGAGAGTCAACCTCCGCATTGGTGATAGCTGATAATGAAGAAACAGCTGCCATCAATCTAAAGATAGGCTTGTTTCATCTCTCCGCTTCTTTCTCCTGTTAGTTAAAACCCGTTTCACGTGATACTTGATACATCACATGTTTGAGGTTACTCGTTTGTATGTTAGCATTCCAGTATCGAGTGATATATAGGATTAGCATGCAGGCTAACAAGCATAATCAATATCATACTGGCTGTGCTACATGATTTCATAATTGATGCGGTACTAGTTTGCTACTAGCTCCCAGTAGGACCTAGTAGCCTTCAACCAAATCATTTTTGCTTTTAAGGCTTTACAGGCGATCTTTACTTTCTCAAATGAGCGTCATAACATACTATATTTTGACTTTCAGTAACTTTCAGGCTACGAAACCAGCAATTAATAAAAATGTCCCAATTGGTGTTTTGGTCGCCTCCTGTCATTGATTGGTTAATTTAATATTTTACTAGACATGCGTTAAGGTATAAATGAAAATTCTTCCTCCCAGCCAGTACGAGTTCAATGATCGTATGAAACCTTCTAGTACGGAACCAATCATACTGGATTTCGTCCTCAATATCTAGTACCAGCTAGTAAACTAGGTTTTGTGCCGGATCATATGTATCATGTGAAACGGGCTTAACCGCTTCTTCCCTCAATAATTCTTCACTTTAACGTCTCTCGTATTTTGTATTTAGCATTCCAGCCACATATTCCTCGATAACTCTAACTCAATACTTATTTATCTTTTACAGTTATGTTTTCAATAGGCCATCGCGTCGCTGGGTTTGTCCAATAAGGTTGCTTCATTTACTTTGCAGAGCTTTCGCAATTCAACTTTTCTCTCCAGCGCTTCGTAGGACTTTTCATTGGTGTCTCTCTCCGTTCATTTGTTTTCCATCATCCTTCGATAGCACTCCATTTACATAGCTCACAACCTTCTATGTTCTGATAATGGATATGATTATGATGAATTTTAATGCTTCTCAGGGTTCCCTCAAAGTTTTCTTTTCCGTATGTTGCTCTTCGAGCCATTTTTTCTCAGGATCTCACGTTTACCTCCCTGATCCTCACTCCTTCTTTTTTTAGGTATAGGTATGGTTCCGAATTACTATCTGCACGTGATTTATATAAAAATTAATTGAAAGATTACTCGCAAATGTAATACTTATCACGTAAGTTTCAGGATGACTTAGATGAAACAATTTTAATCCTCCACTATTTCTCAATTTTAACTCATAGAAGTGACAAAATAAGTTAAATACACGGGCGATCCGAGTGATGCAAAATTTGCTTCTTTCCGCGCAAATTACTTCTGGTAACTACAGCAATGGTAGAGTTAATAATTTGTTGAACCATTGAAATGAATTGTAACCAGTTAATAATTTGATGAACATAGAAGCTTTAAATTCTAATTTAGTGTCTTATTTCTCAATTACGCGTAATTTTTAATTCCTGAAAACATTTAGTAAGCCATAAAAAATAGCAGGACTTTCTCAGAAGACGCACTTCATCTCTATATACTAAAAAACAAAATAAGAGGGAAACTGCCGAACTAAAAGGTGCGAAAATTCATTCGGTCCATGATCAATTCTTCTTCTTCCTTCATGGATTAGGCTAAATGACTGCTCCGGCTTCATTTTCATCATATAGTCTTTAATATTCCGATTTTTCGCTATTCTTACGGCTTATACTCCCATAGCTTTCTTTGGAATTCTTTCTCTTGGCATTTTCATTATATTTCCTTTCCATTTCGATTTGTGTTCTTCATTTGTTTGTGAAACGCATTGCGTACCTGCCTCTTCTGCCATTTGTGAATTCCTCAGTCTATTTGCTTTGGTACAGCCATTGAACTATTCCTTCTTCCATGCTTCTATGCACCATTGATGACTGTAACAAAAGAGGAGGAGGTACTAAGACACTCCGTTAACATACAGTTTTGGCCTTTTTCTCTACCAATTCCTTTTCTCTATTCTCTCCCCTTTTCGTTGATGGCGTCCCAACTTCCTTCCCGCCATACGCCCCGGCGAGGACTCGCAGGGTGATATGTAGAAGAGGATCTGAAGGATATTTCCATATCATACGTTCAAATTGGAACGCGCTCCGGGGTCGCATCAATGTCGGGAGGCAATTCCGCCTTTCTCTCGATCGGGCTAGTGCTCGTATTCCCATCCTTTGCCCATGGGGAGGAAAGAAGGGGATTGGATAGAGGAGTGAAACGTGAGGTCAAACGTTGCAAAGGGAAGCAATTTCTTTGGGGCAAGGAACACTCGTTGCCGAAAAATATTCACCCCCGCGGGCAGCTTGGTTCCTGTCTAAAAGGGAGATATGGTGTTGACAGTGAACATAAAGTAGTAACTAGCCATAAAGTAGTAACTAGTCTTATGGTGGGATAAAAATTTATCAGTGAGAAATAAAAAAATAATAGATCAAACGCTAGTTGAATCCGTCCTTATTCATGGTTGCTCAGCCTTAGTGAATTGAAGTAGCACCTAAATTTTAGTACAAATTGATTCCATTTGAGTATTTATCATAGCCAAAATGATGTTTGAATTATTACTGGTGATACAAAGTAATTAAAAGCTAAACAGAAATTTCTCAGAATGCATTGTGAGGGATTTTAAATTTTTATCCAGTGCTGGACTAGAGTCACCCTATGTAATGTATGTATGACGTAACAAATATAAGTAAATGGGAAGAATAACCAAAGAAGACCAAGGATGGAAGACATAAAAATTGTAAAGACTATGAGACGACAGCTAAAGATGATGTACAGTAACCTATTTATAACGCTTGACGTATTTTACGAAAACGTTCATGGATCAAAAAACATAATAGATGCTAAAAAAAGGTGGCCGACGAAAACGCTATAACGGAAACATAAGAGTTCACTTCCATGCAACTTTCGGTAAAACTTCCTTTGATTGACTCTTCTGTGATTCGAGCGGAAGAAAATATTTAAGTAAAACTTTTCTCTCCTCCTCCAGATCCAAATCATTCCGCCATTTGAACCGAATATTCATGAACGAACCAAATTATTAAAAACCTTTCTCTTCCGCCCAAACTCGTTCCCTTAATTACTTCAAAAGCAAACTGCGTTCGGGAAAAGTGTAAAGTGAGGCCTCCCGGAGACCGATTTTTTTGGGGTCATCAGAGAAAAATTTTGAGCATTTGATGAGCTCTTCTGGAAAATTTGGACTCCAAATGAGAAACCTTGGGTGGGCGCAATAATGAAAAATATTGAAGGTAGGTGAGAAATTTCCTTTAATAGTGGTCTTGTGCAGAATTTTTTAAAAATTAAACGGACTTAATATTTTACGGATATATGAGAAGACCTTTTCTGTTTCTTACTTGCTAGGAATAGCTTCTTACTACATTGGTCAAAGTGGAATCAAGAAAAGGAGATAACACCTGAATTAAAGTTTTGACTATCTTAGCTCTTAACGATGGCGCCAACATTTTCGATCAGAATAAATACATCAGCAGCTATTTAGAGCAAATGTATTACGGAGATTTCATTTACATTGCATCTTAATCAACTACATGCAACGATCACACAGCTTCCTCTTTTTATCGAGTTTTACATTTACTTTGCCATCAATAACTCTAAGGATTTCTTCTTCACTCTTTAAGGATTGTTCTCGTTCTTTTTTCCAAAATGCATAATTTTTTTACCCTTTTTATTCTTTTTATCTTCATACAAATCTATCTCCTCTGCCATCTTCCTTCGGACATGTATTTTATATATATTTTTCGTGGATATGACCCATTGTTCTAGATCTTATGTACGCACTTCTTTTGTTGTAACTTGCATTTTTTCTCTTGGAAAATAAGTATCTTATTTGCTTTCCTTTATTTCCATCTTTTTAAGCAGTCTTAAAGGAATCCGTTCCCCTTTTTTTTCACCGTGATCCAGATCATATCAAACTGTTCCTATATCTCCTGGTTTGATCCATTGTATCATTTGGTGTGGAATTTATACTCATTTTCTGTTTATCTTTTTGATCCCAATATCTTGTTAAGAAACTTTATTTTCTTTTACATTGCTGAGAGTCCCTTTCGGGCTGTAGTCCCTACCGTGTATGAGGAATTCGGCTTCACTAACCGGACTCAAGTTGAATGTTATGGATAATATTAAAAGGGTGGGCGGAAAGGAAGACAAACAAGTAAGTTCTTGGTTTGGTGGGTGAGAAAAGGAAACTTCTGGAGAAGATAGGGAGGAGGTAGAGTGGGTGGTTGAATGAGGTTATGAGGGGTGAATGGATGCTGAAGGCCGCGATACAGAGGAGGATGTTGGGTATGCGAGGAAAAGAGAAGAGAGAGGATAGATAGAGAGAATAGGCTTTATGGAGAAGACGAAGAGAAGTAGGATGTTTGCTGAGATGAAAAAAAAATAAGAAGCAATAAGATAAGGGATTGAGCATGTAAAAGATCTACAGGATATTTTACTCTATTCCATTTAAAAAAACAACCTTTACCGGCAGATTCTCCTAATAATAATTAGAAAAGGTAGTACGGTCTAACTTTAGGAATTTGGTCATTTTGAATGGAAAAAATTTGGTAATACCACGCGAATAACAAAAAAACAACTATGGAAATTCAAAGTGATTTATTTTCAAGATTCACTCCAGTAATCAGTGGTTATGATTGAAGAGTGTTATCACCACCATCATTCTACCAGTATGAAAAAGTCTTTGAAGTGTCGTATCCAAACTCCTTTCCCTTCTAAAAACGTTTATTTACCACTGTATTTCTCTCAACAGCTCAGCAGATTTCCAATCTCTATTCTCTCCTCTCGTAACACACAAGCCTTTCCTCCTCGCTCTTCTGGCGTTCTGCCCCCAATGGCTAACTCCAACATCCCCTCACCTCTAATTACGAGCTCAATCCATCTGGTATACTCCCCTCTTAATCTCATCCAGCCACTTCCATTTTCCCCCTCCCTAACATGCCGGTGACTGAGCGGGGACCGGTCTTTGCATCATTTGCATCCCTTTGCCCGCCACCCTCCTTTTATGGGGTTAAACAATTTCGGCACATGATATTTCGCTTCAGTCCAGCATACTTAATAAACTCTTTTCAAAACATCGTATTGAACAGAAAAATTAAATTCGCGTAGTAAACAAAACAAGAAGGAAAGGTGCACGTAGAAAACTTCTACGAGCAAACAGAAAGTGTCACACAGCTGATGGAAGAACAAGGTTAACATTGTTTAGCAATGAATTTTAATTTTCTATCACTGGCAACAAATATTTTCATTGCGATAATTAGTTTCATCATCCAACTCCAATACGTCTCCTCCTCTAAAATTCTCTTTTTCTTCTGTCAGCACATCACTAGGTAACTTAAAACTCCATAACAATTGACTGAAAAATATGTTATGGGATACATTTTCCTAAAAAGTGACAAAATGAGCTAATAAATAAATTAATTGAAGTGATTTGAGTAATCAATCCATAAACTTCACATGTTTGACATGCGACAAAGATTGGGTGCCGTTAGAGACTCGGAGGCTACACACTTGGCTTGAATTACTTGAAAAACTTAGATCAGGCAAACGCGACATGGAGGATATTATATTGACCCCGCGCTATATCTATAGAGCTGACAGAATTGACGAAATAAGCGAGGTACACCGCCGAGCTGACAGGTACAAAAATTCGCTATTTACACGCAAAATTAGTAATAATCACAGAAACTTCGTAACACTAACATAATACACATACAGTTCACCTCTGTCATCTCCCCCCTCTTTTTCCCTAGTCCCTCCCCTTTACATAACTAGCGTCCTAAGACCTCCTGCCACACGCGTCTTCGGCAGCTCGCAGGATAGTATGCAGATGAATACCCTTATTGAATTGAATTTCTCCTTTTCCCCTCAATCCCAGGATTATATCGACCAAAACAGCCGTTAGAGACCCGGAAGCTACACGCTATGTTCCGATAACTTGGAGCGTCATATCGATTGCGTACTCCATCCACCCACCGCCTCCGCACTTCCCGGCCCATTAGACCAACCTATTATTTTTCACTCAAAAATGCGTGATAAAATCGGCCTGCATCTTATGGGTTAAGGGTTAAGTAGGCTGGAGTCGTGGGGAATGAGATAATCGTGAGTCTTTTAGTGCACATTTTAATAATTTTTCAAGTAAGGGGTCTTTCAAGTATTACGTAAGGCGATTTTGGCCGCCTTTTTAACGCCTCCCCTTCCCCATGTAAGATGTTAGATCCCCATCTTACGTGAGTTTTCATATATTTTTAGAACCATGCTCATATATAACGATATATTTATGGGCAATTCCCTGTCCAAGTGTGCAAAAATTCAACTCACCCCCTCCGGTGATTTTATTTTTTTTAAATAATTAAATATAAATTTAGGAATGTGATTTTTTAGCCGGATATCTATATCGGTTTTCGAGATTTCGCGATTCACAGAAAATGCAATCGCAAAGAAATGGTCATACGTTTTTCTATAGTTTAACGTCAATTCAAGCGTACCGCCAACCCAAATTTCCAAAAAAAGTTTTTTGGTCCGACAAATGAAAACTTTGATCGATGTCAGATGTGACTATAACTTTACGTAAGATTGCCTCGGACCTCCTCACTCCCTTCGTAAGACAACCCAAGGGAAGCTCAATCCCCTCTCCCCTAAAAATGTCTTATGTAATACTTGAATGATTACTAAGTCGAAAAAGAAATTCTAGCACCAAATTTCATTTAAGGTGGCTGGTCGGGTAATCGTTAGTCATTGAGAAATTTAGTTACTTAAATTTTAATGCTGGTTTAAAATTTAAATAATAGGTCGTAGTTATACTATATTCAGTAGGAATGACTTATGTCTTACGTACATTCTGAAATATTGTCCTTTAAATTTACACATTGCCATAAAAATTTGCTTAGATGCAGACTTGATTCATTTCTTAAGTCATTTTTGCGAAATTAATTTTCCGAAAACAGTTACACCCGTGGCCATAGAATTCAAAATAAGTATTTTAATGAAGATGTATTGTCACTCGAATGCGAACTAGTATTAAAATATGATTCTATACATTATTTTAACTTTCGTTTTTAATCCGGCAACAGCGTCCATTTTGCAAAACGCTGCAACACGTGTCTCTGCTTAGCATGTCCTAGAGGGCCTCTAGCATGTCCCGTACTTTCGTGTGCCACGTTGCCAACTTTACACCACATAGCCGCGCGCGACATTTGAAATTCACGCATGCATATTTTTAAATCGTATTTACGAAAAATTTCAGTCGATAGTATTTTATGATTTTTTCAGAATAGATTTTAATTTATTAGAGCTACATTATATCAGTTTTTGGTTGAAATCTGTTCAGTAGGAATGGATAAAGAGCGTAATTTATCCTATTGGAGTGGAGAGCGCCATAAGGCTCCATGTTAAATGAATCTAAAATATCGCAAAAAGTATGTCGATGATCCCCCGTTTTTTCTTCGATATTCCATAGAATATCCAAAAAGGAACATATTTGGAAATTTTTAAGAAAATCTGTTCACTTTGGTTTTTTAGACCAGCCACCTTAAGTGCATTTGTTTACACGGTAAAATACAAATGGTAATAGTAATGGAAATGATACAAATTTGTATTTTCTCCGTTTACAAAACGTGTTATGGGATGGATTTTCAGCCCGGTATTCCAAATCAAGACGAAAATTCTATTTTATTACGTTTTTCTAATCTTTGACTCAGCGAGACACTTTGATATTCGCTAGCAACCTTTATAATACCATGAAATATATCATGTTGCGCTTGAAAGAAAACCTGTACAATGTAATCCAATCATCACGAAATATATCTCATGCACCATAACAATACGTGTTGAAACCGCATTGAATTACCAAAAAATAAAATCGGTATGATACAATTTTTCTCACTTTTTTATACATTTATATCACTAATTAGAACACGAATACGAAGTTTCACTCATATCTGTGCATAAAAAATCGCTCCAACCACTTAAAGCTATTTTGTCGTGCAATCTATTTTGTTTTACTGTCGGAGGTGCCCATTTTTTTTAATCCCACTGCAGACTGCGTCGCGGCAGCGAGTTAAAAAATAACCAACCACCATTCACTTGTTTATGGGAACCTAAAACGAAATACTTAAATACAGCTGCTATTTTTGGAAGTTGACAACCCATTTTATTTCCATAATTTTCTAACATAAACGGTTGTTGATAATATTTTTTTCCTTTTAAAATGTAACTCGAAAAATCACAGTGGTAGGGAGATACAATAGATAGATAGTAGGGAGAATAGGGAAATAGAAATAATAACAGGGAATAGAATTATGGCTGAGCATCGATTACCGATTCTGAGAAACATCGGAAGAGTCGAATGGCGAAAATTTACCCCTCCGATAGCATTTAGTTACTTTAACATTATCTTTTATCACGCATAACATTATCTTCGGTTTTATTTGACATTTTCCCCAAGAATTAAGCATAATATGTTTTCCAATATGTTCAAGTTTTCTACAGAAATTATTATTATTATACTCCGTTCACAAATTGAAAACGCGGATAAGTTGATTATTAATCTTCGTTAGTTGCAAAATGGAAAGTAATTTTGTTACTTGCATTGCCGTATTTATTTTGGGCAAGGGCTTAGCCACGTTGACCGGTTTCCGTCAGATCACCGAAGTTAAGTAACGTTGGGCCCGTATGGAGGTTGGATGGGTGGCCCTCCTCCATGCCTCTACCGGGGTGGATGAAGGGGTGACAATCCCTCCACACCTATACCGGGAGGCCGGAGGGAGATATACCCAGACCGGGAAGGTAGGAGGGAGGACTCCCTCCATACCTGTACCGGGAAGGTTGGGGGTGGCCCCTCCTTCATGCCTCTACCGTGGTGCTCTTGTCCCCTGTCTGCAATTGGCAGGCAGGTTAAACGTGGGATGGCACAATGGACCAAGAGGTCTGAGTGCCAGGAGGGCTCAAGAAGGCTCTCGCACACCCTTACAATCTACCGATACAATCTACCTATTTATTTTCGAACCACAATTTCAAAACGTCCCCGATAATTAGTGCAGGAATTCTAAAAGTGTTGATTGAAAGGATAAAACGGTATCGCGTGGGTAGAATCACGAACATTTCTTTTAATTTAATTTTGTTCACATAACGTTGGTAACTTGTGGAAACTACAAAAGTACATGAAGATATATTTGATTTTTAAAACTCGTTGTTTTCTCCATATCGATGGTTAACACGTTAAACGCTGGCAGATGACAATCGTCGCCCGATTTAAAATTATTTAAAGGCCATTAAAAAGTTTCAGTCAGTGACGAAATTTAAAAATATTGTCTCCGCGTTGAAAGTATTGACCTTCGACGGTCTTTTCATGTCAAATATAAATGTTGTATATTCGATAATCATCCCTAAATTATATCACTCCTTTTCATGCCTGTCAAAGATTAATTTATCTTTCTTTCCGTCCAATGTCTCCATCCTCATTCCCTCTCACATCTCAAATGTCTCCAACTTATTCTCCCGACACCTCCGCATGGTAAATTTTCACTAGCATGTAGCTCTCTGCACCATTTCCTTTTTAAAACCCACTCTGTATTTTTACCTTGCCTTTTGTTCATGAAGTCTATCTTTTTAAAGAACACAGCATTTTTCAAATGCAACATTTCTTCTCTTTTTATTCCTTGATCATTCAATCTTAAGATTGATTGCGGCAGCCCTCCGTTCCTTCCCTATCTAATTCTGGTTCCCTTACTCTCAGGTAGTTCTTCTGATGTGCTTTCCTCTTCATTTAGTTTATGTATTTATCCCATAACTCTTGGGACGTTTTCCTAAATTTTTCCTTCAATATTTCGACTGGCTGTTTTCTGGAAATTCTCATAACCTTCGTCTTACTATGAAGTCAATAATTCATGTATTATTTTTTTTAGAATAAGCAGAGAGATAGTCATAAGGGGAAACTTAGAATTACCCACTGTAAGACTTTCTCAACCCAGAGACTTTGGTGTACAACTCGGAAAATCAGAATAGGCAGTCTTAATTTTTCGTAGTTACGACGATTTTAGAGACACGTAGCTACAGTTTGATTATGATGATAATTAAATCAATTTAACTTTGAATATAATAAAATTTCATGCCGTTGCTATAGATAATAATCATACATGCATAATGTTGAAATCTTTTGGGATTGAAGAATACGAGTGTGTTCACAGAAATATGTTTCGAAGGGTCTTTTACTGACAGGGGAAAATGATGCGGACAATTTTTAATTCTATAAATTGAACTTCATTGATATTTTCAAGTTAAAGTGTTACCGTTCTGAGTCCCATAGGTCACAAAGAAATGGAATATTTCGACCAAGATTTCATTAAAAACGCGTAAAAATAGGATTTATTCATTAAAATAAATATTTTCCGAGAGAATTCCCCATAAAAAGGAATGCCTATTTAAGTTATCAGATTGTAATAATATAACGGCCACAAAATTGTAATAGCGAAGCTCCGATTTTTGCTTTCCTGCTGGAATGAAAAAGTTCAATGTATTTTGGTTGTTTATTTGTAGGTCAATCACCTGCTGCGATAGGTACACCGGTTCCCGAACAGTCATTGAAGTTAAGCATCGCTGGGTTCGGCTAGATTTTGTATTGGTGATCTTCCTAATCGTCCCTGTTGCCCGTGTGTGTAAGTTGAAGGTAGTAAGTGCGAAATGACCTTAGCCGTCGAAGCACGTAAAACCAAAGTACTGCTGAAGTAAGTGAAATATTTTAAACTTGTTGGTCCGCATATAACACTTGCCTGGAGAAACATCCATCCACCCGGAGTCTCCAGGTCAACAAGACCTAGTTGGTAACTATAGGAGAACTAGCTACTTTTTTACAGCGAAAAATATTTGGATATCCCTGTCTCAAGTCCAACTATCGAATGGGTGGCTGAGAAAACCTCAGGGAAAAGGTCTAGGCGTGGGATTCAGTGGAGGAGGCATGGAATTCAAATGCGGGAATGTGGATGAGGAATAAAAAATTATCACAGCGGGGCAAAAAAGTCAAGAGGCCTGAAGGTGAAAGGGTTGAAAAAGGAAAAATGGCCAACTCTTCAGAAAATATCTATGAGAATAGTTACAATTAAAAACAAAACGCCAGGAGTGCCGGAGAAATATCTTACAATTAGGCCGTGAGTGCGTTTAAACATTGATCCAGGAATATCTTCAATAATTCATACGGTCTCTTAGGCACAGATGCAGATTCGTGTCCGAATTAATGGTAATGCGAAGGAACTTGAAATTCAAGAGGATTCGATCGGTTAGAAGGGAGAGAAGATGGAATATATTAGAGCGGTTATTGGAAGAAAGGGAAATTAAGGACGAATTTAGTTTATACTACTCTTAAATGAGGATGAAAGGTATGGTAATGAGGGTGGAAAAGTGCAAAGATCTTAGAAAGAGAGATTATGTTTATCGCAGAGGAAACAACGACGGAGATAGTGTAAGGATATATTTCATTACAGCATATGGCCTATATAAATTTTGATATTTAAGCATCCTAAATATTTTTGGATTTTGTTAAAGCACACTTGCCGGACTAGTGTTTAAGGCTAACTTTGCAACATAAAGATTCAAGAAATATTCGCAAGAAAAGATTATTTTGATAGATTTTGTCATGAATGATGTTTTTATAGCAATTTTATGAGAAAATACTACGGTGTTTAATGGAATGACGCGGATTTCGTTCAAGAGTTATTTTTTACTTAAACAAAGTACCAAGTATTTCTGAAATTGAGAGGTCCACCAAATATTTACTGTATTTTGTGTACAAGTATACACGGATTTTCCCGAAAACCCGAAATAAATTCGTGAATTTCTCTTTTTCTAGGGTGATGTTAAAGAGTATGACGCAAAAAATAACAATTTTGTTAACACAGATTAAATATTAATTGCTGAGCCCAATTAAGAGGCATAGACACGTAGTGTGTGCAGGAACTATACAACTACAATTCTTCAGAAAGTGCTCAGTGACTCAGATGAAATAAAAATGAGATATTTTTCAAATTTAAACTTTTATCAAACAACACCAAACTTAACCCGAAAAAATTGAGAATTTTTTGTGTTCCAAGGTTCATAATTTTTCTCTACGAGATCGAAAACCTATAAAACTTATATGAGACTTTCATATTTATTAAGTACTAACTTTTCCAGGCAATTCGAAGTGAATTCAAAGGTAGCATTTTCCAGAGCTCTTCTTCCGACCCGGATATTAAAATTTACATTGATAAGCCAATTTATTTGTTGAGGATGCTGTCACATAGGAGTGAAACTTGGAATGCTATATATCAGTAGAACAAACATTGAAGGCAAATTTAATGTGGTGTTGTAGACGAATTTTAAAGACAAAATGATCGAGGAGAATCAATGAAAAAGTCTTTGGAAGAACTGAGAAGAAAAAATGCTCAATCCCATAGCAGCGGAAATAAACTAGATTCCATTATTCTCAGAGTAGAAAAAAATGTACTCTTGACTCTCACTCACAGAAAAAAAAACTCTATTCGTACACGAAATCTCTAGATGTGACATTTTCTGCGACCTGGTTACCAATATTTGAGTAAAAAGTTAGTAAGTTCAACGCAACTATGGTAAAACAATAAAATTAACTCATTTTTTAAATTTAGATGACATTTCGAAAGATAATGGGGACAAATGGTGAAGTAGTTGAACAAGTGGGCGTTTTGTTGTACTTGGGCCGGATATTTGCGAAAGATGGGAGGAAAGATGAGTTAAAGAGGCGTGTAAATGCTAGAAGGAAGGGGCCAAGGGCGTAATGTAGAGAGTATCAATTAATAAGTTTTTTTAAGGAAGCGAAGATCGTTGTGTACAACAATGTCTTCCTCCCTAATGTTTTGTTCGACAGTGAAACTTGGGGATGCCAGGATTAATATACGAGTAGGATAAATGCAAGCTCTCTGAGAAGTGCTTGCGGTCAAAGTAGGAGGTGGTTGGCAAAGAATGAGTGGGAGTTGGAAAATTGTAGAATTGATACTCCGGTATCATGTGTGTCGATCGAGATTTTTTGTTTTGGCCATGTCAAGAGAATGGGAGAGAGATGAATAACAATACAGATACATGACAATAGAGTGAATGGTATGTGAAGAAAAGATAGATCACGAAAGTCATGGGTGAATTTTGTTGAAGAGTCTCTATAATAGTCTTGGGAGTCTCAAGAATATGAAAGTGCGTATGAAGCAATGCATGAGTGTATGAAAAGCGAAAAACGTATGCAAGGATAGGAAATTATGGAGAAGATTACTAAGAGAGAGCCAATTTTCTAGGTGTAACAGCAGTATCAAAGTTCTTTGACTTTGCCTATCCAGAAAGTTCAACTCTGTGATAGGTATGAATGCAGGTAAACAAAATTCTGGCCCGTTTTTCCTGTATCTCATTAACTTTAAACGCGGGATGACGTAGATTTTTCGTTAATTAGATGTAAAATAAGAGTTCCTGTTTTGAGCATTACTATGGACTTTCAGTTCCATAACGTGAGCGTTACCTGAGGGAGAACGTATTAACTTCGGTTTTCATGCGAAGAAAATATTTAACCAGAGGTTATAAAGCCGGAAATTAATGTGAAGTAATAGAGAGAATAGAATTAGCAGCATAAAAGGGTAAATAAAAATGGAAAACATTGAACACATTCAAAGTCAAAATAACCTCCTATAAAAGAACTATAATGGAAGGAACAACGAATGAGAAGAATAACCGAAGGAAACCAAGGATGGAATACACGAAGAAAACTATCAAGGGTGCCAAATTGACGAGCCATGAAGGAATACGGCGTTTCGTACATAAGAAGAATCGATTTTAGAGCTTCAGCAAACTAATCAACGAATTGATTTTTACCGGTGCCGATGATGAGGAGGGACAACTGATGCCGACCATCATCTGGTACCATGGACAGGCATAAAAGCTTCACTTAAAAAAACCTCTCTGAAGCAATGGCAGGAGTTGTGGAGGATGACGGATAATAGTAGGAGACTAATAATAGGTGTTAAGCCTAAAACAGTATCTTGGGTGTCATATTTAAGAAAAAGAAACGAGGAAGAAATTATTTCAAGACGCAGAATAGGGCACAATACGCACTACTGCTACGCACTACTCACTTATATCTACTCACTGACGGAAAAGTGGCACCACACTGCGACTTCTATCATTATATCAATGCAATTCCCTTTTTAGCGTGAAAAACATCTTTATTAAATGCGATTACGTAGCCCAAGGCTTTATTAAATGTAATGAATTGAGCTGAGCCGAAGCTTCAGTTGATCGCATTTTGAATGCCTGAAGGTATGTACTGAGTAGCTATTAACAATATATATATATAAGCACATTTTTTATGAATGACTAACATGTTGTATTTTTAGCCGTGATGAAGCTAATATAAAAAAGCAAAACGTGGCAGTGACAACGAATGAGAAGAAGCAATGATGGCAGAAAATAGCAAATATACCAGTATGATAATGACACTGGTATAATTTATTAATTTTTAATTGCACATTCGTATTTTTGTCATTCTTGCGGTCGCAAAGATATAACTCAAATTTCAGTCTAATAGTTTGTTTCGATGTTAGAGGAGGATTAAAACTTTGTCCTTAGCTCGTACAAAGTCCGGGATGTAAGCAAGTGTTTACTGTGAAATGCATTAATGGAAAGTAATCGGTTACAAGTTACGCTCCGAAAACAGGTAAAGATGATATTTGGCTTAATTTTACTTGTTCTATTTAATTTAGTTCAAGTTGTCATTTTACTTGTAATTTACTCCGAAAGTAATCCTTACATTTTTGTAATTGTACCTCTAAGAATAGTTTATATTCGGTCTGTAATTATGTGAAACACACCACTATTTAATTGATACTGCATTAGCATTTGTTCACAATCGTCTAATTTGACTACTTTTTATGACCATCATGTATGACTTCAGTATGTACTTTTTATGACTTCAGTATGTACACTTTAAAACTTGGTCTCCACCAGAAACATCTTTCGCGCGATTTTATTCCACAATGCTGTGCTTTGCGGCATAATGTCGCGCAATGTTCTGCAATTATTAAAAGTCTGACACTCATTAAATTCCATGTTGTAGTTCACCTTGAGCTTGCGATTAGATGTAAAGCGATTGTAATCAACTCATTATTGTAATTGATTACTTTTTGAAAGTAATGTTTACTTGTAATTGATTACTTTTCTGCCGAAGTAATTGTAATCTGCCCCAGTTAAAAGTATTGGGAAATTTAACCATAAGTAGAAACATTTTGAAAACACTCGTGGCTAATATATATCTATCCGAATCGCAAATTAATGTAATTACAAGTTTACTGAGTGAAAATCAGTTAAATTTGGGCCACATATTTGGTTAGCACCAAAAACGAAATACATTTTTGAAACAAAATAAAAGCACAGCTGCGGTAAAACAAATTTGAACGCTTATGAATGAATGTATAACTGAACGCTCTATCAAATGCATTTTATTACAACAAATTTGATTGGCTCAACTTGAAGATACAGTTTCTAAAACAAGATGGACTAAGCGTTTTTTGCTGAAGGAAGGTGATAACAGCAACAAACTCGGACGCGTCATCGTCTTCTTAAATAAAACCGAAGTGATAAATCGTCTTCAGACTAAATTCCATAATACTTATGCAATCATTATAATGACAACGGAAAGGCAATAGTATTGCAATAGACTTAGATTGGTTTTAATGATCTAGTTAATCTCGACGTACCCTTAAAAAAATAAGTACCACTAATTGTAAACTCTATTAGTAGAGCTACCTGATGCTGTAAGGCAAAATTCATATGCCATGAAAAGTGAATGCGTAACACACAAGAAGGTATAGAGTGTTTATACCCTCACGGAAAGGTAAAAAGGGTCTTTAGATCATGCGCCCAGGTCCCAAATTTACGGTTGAAGGCTATATATCTTCCCCACTCTGGTGGTTGTAGTGCGTAAACTATGGTTGTCCTGGTCCACCAAAGGTATCTTATCGGAAGCCCAAGGGCACGTGGGTCCCTAAAAGATATATAATAAAAAATACGGGGAGGTAAAGGGGAAAAACGGCACAAAATGCGTCATATGAGAAATGGAATTTTCGATTAATAAAATATCGGTAAGTTAACGTGAAGAAACATTTGAGAAAACCGTTGGGTAATGCAGCAATTTCGAAGGAAGCGGGAAACTGGTAAAAAATAACACTAAGTAGAGATGTCATCAAGTGATTGGAAAAGCCCTTGATAATGGGGGTAGCTTTGACTGAGCATAGAGCCTTGTATTCAACAAAATATGTTAAGAAACCCATTTATCTACCGAAACTCCACGATTTCACCAGATAGTATCTCCCGTACAAGACCTAGAAGTAATCTAGCCGGTACTTGATACTGAAAACGGAATCCTGTACGTTTTGATCAGACCTGGGAGGTTTCAAACGACCACTGAACTTGTTCTTGCGAAGAAGTTTTATTTTCACTGACATCGTAGAGCATGTCCAATATAGTTTGAAGTTAAGTTTTCTATGGCAGCAGGTGACAAAGGTAACTGACGAAATATATTTACGTATTCTTATTTCACTGCCAGAAAATTACTAATAGCCGCATGGAAGTAAAGAAGGAGCTGATTTAAATTTTATCTAGTGAATATCGCACAGCGATTATAAAAGTTAACGAGACTTTTTCGACAGCTACCAGATCCTACTGTGAGCGAGCAGAAAGTTAGCACCACATCAATTGTGAAATAAAGTAGCTCAGTGAGTATGAAAGCTATAATGCTTGCTATCCAGGATACTGGCTCAGTATCACATGATACTGGAGAGCTAATGCACTAGCGAGCATCTCCGAGCTTGCGCTGGATCAAGTACCACGTTAAACGGGCTTAACGGAATCAAACATAAAATACGTAACTTGCATTATAGAACAAGTTTTGGAAACCAAGAGAAAGTACGCTAAAAGTACGACTGAAAGAAATACTTTGAATGCGTTTAGTGCTAACCAAGATAGGGTAAAACAGATGACTTAGCGAAATTCACAGAGAAAAAAATCATTAAACAGAACTGTGAATCGACCCCAGCTCTCTCGACTTCGAACCTAGCGTTATAAGAAAGTGTCAGGGACATACGTATACTCATAAAATTCAATCAATGAGTCTTCATTACAAAGAAAAATATACCGACGAAATGGCCGATCATAAATATATGCCAACGAAAATATTGTCCTGGCTAAGACCTAAAGGTAGTGCCAGTTAAAATGGATTATGATTTGGGAGAAGGATATTTTATGAAAATAAATTAATGAAAAAAATAGTCATACCTACCACGTGACATAGAAAAACTAGTTAAAACGCGAATTAACGTCGGCAACGAAAAACACGAACAAGTGAATGCCTTCACTTAAGGAGGAAGAAGTGAAGCAGGAATAAGGAATAGAATTTACCAGACAAAAGGTGCTAAGCACAAATATGAAAATTTTAGCCTCTAAAAATAACTCCGTTGAGCGTGATAAAGATTCTTTATAGTACCCGTATGGAGGGTGGCCTTTCATGGATCTGACGATTGGAATCTTGGGAAAGAAGAAGAAAAGAAACTGAACTCAAGTGAGATGTAGTGCCAGAGAGGTAAGCTTAAAACCATATGGACCGATAGAATTCCTAATGAGGAAGTGATAAGAAGAATGAACGGGAAAAGAAGCTTGTGGAAATCTAATGTAAGTGGAACATCTTGTAGGACATTGAGACCTCAGGGATTTCTATGTATAATAAGTGGGGGACATGTGAATGGGATATGACCCAGGAAAACACCACGAATGCAATTGGTAAAGTTGAACATGAAATATGTGGGAGGCAGGAGTTATACAGAGTTGAAAAGAGAGGCGGAAAAACGTACTGCAAATTTGGAGAAAAAAACTATCAACCAAGCTGCAGCCTACCAATCTTCAGATTGATGAACAAAGAAAGAGATAACGAAAAATATCCCATCCTTCTAATGATACCAATATATCACCTACTTAATGCACTACTTTTCGAGATATTTGCCAATAGTACAGACGCAGATTTCCAAGGGATAAGCTACGTCTGAGCGTACCTGAGAGATACGTTACCAAAAAATGAGTTAGTTTGGAAGGCTAACAATTTTTGATGACTTTAGACGCTTTGTATGCATATAAAAATGTGAAATCATAAATGGAATGAACAAATAAATGGCATGGATGAAGAAAGAATAGTAGTAGAAGAATAGATATAGAAGTAGCACGTGATTAGTTACTGTTGGAAAATGCTGTTAAGGGAGACAAAAAAAAGATGAGGGGATGACCTTACCGACGAACAAGATTGAAAGACGGAGCGGCGAAGAAAGAACAGGCAATGTGCCCTTACCATATAGAAGAAGAACAAGAAGAGAACACCAATAGTGGATAATTAATAATGCCGAATACAGAACTTAGAAACATTGGGAAGCATTGTGCGGATGGCACCATAGAAAACCGATAGATCGGCAAGAAGAACAAATTTTCAGGCGGGTGAAGTTTAAGATGATAAAAGTAGGTAACACAGGATGCTTGAAATCGGTAGTTTGAGACTCTTAACACATGAATTTTATGATTCCGAACACAAGCATCCTATAGGACGCACCGTCGTCGTAATTCAATATCCCATTTGGTCTCTCAATAAATTAGCACTTCTTATTTTCCGCAGTCTTTTATGTTCGAATATGGATGAGAGAGTTGCTGAAATTATCAGGGACGTAACTTTAATACAGATGTAACGGTATTTTGTACAAGGATATAACTGGTTTAGGGTGAAAAAAAGATGACCTTGCCGTCGAAAAAGAATGAAAGCCGAAGCGGCGAAGATAGAACAGGCAATGTCAAACATGGCCGAGAATTAAAGACCGAAGAAAATATAAATTTTGGTGATATAATAAATACTGACTCAAACAATTAGTACTTTGTATTTTCCACTCTTTCGATTGTGACCTTCCGACAGTGACTGCCGTTATTTAGGATACTACTAAAGCGAAAGGAATAATTATCGAGATGTAACAGTTAATACCAACCATGCTCCAGAATAAAAAAGAGTAGACAATACCAAGTATTTAATTAACTTGCGGAACATGATAAAGTTTCAGGCTCTACTTCGAGGTAGTGAATCAAATTACATAATGTATCGTTTCCTAAATCCCAACTCTGACTTTATTCTGACTGACAATTTTTTCGACAAAAAACGTCGTTATCAACGTGATATCCTTGATTATGACATTGCATATCATTACTTTGTTATGATGCACTTTGTGAAATAATGTATGTACGTTGTGGAACTGGAGAATATCACCGTGATAATGATATAGTAATTAAAAATCATGGTTGGTCAGAATAAGAGGTGTGGAATTTACAGGACACATAATTTAATTTGTCGAGTGGCGGTTATGCGTTCCAAAAAAGTTAAGCCGGAGACCTTCCCTTTAAGCCCATTAAAGGTAGTCACCTGGAACGAAATTGGTAGGTTGGATCGTTTGCGAGACATGAGTAGTAGTATGGGCGTAGCGAATCTTGGTGGCTCTCGCTTGTGAAGAGCATGACGCTAAAGAGTGGAGAGCATGCAAGAGACGTGGGATAATGCGTCCGAGTTTACCTCAAGAGGGGCCCCTGAGGGAGTCCTTCTGTAACTTTGCCCATTCCTCAACGCTTGAGTCACCCTCAGTAACCTCTAATTATTCGCTGGTGAGTGCCTTCAAGTTCTGCTATACCTACCTAGATATTAAGATGCTAGAAGGGGGAAGTACGGGAGAGTTTGGGAGGGTTTGAAGGGGGACGGGTTCCTTAAAAAATTCAGCCTTTTTTTTTTTTTTTAGTAGATTCGACATTCAAAAAAACTCATTTACTTCCACGAGGACGACCTCCGGTCCAAGGTCTCCGCACGTCGGGCAGGTCCTTCCACCGGGACACCTCCGTCCCTCCTTGGATCCACCTCCCCACAGCCATTTCCCCACACGCCTCAGCACACTCCCAAAGGCCAGCATAACCCTTTATTCTTCTTATCCTTCCTCGTCACCCCGGAGAACGGCTCTCTCCTCCTCTTCCTCCCTCAGTCCCACGTGCCGCGGAGTACTTCGGGGACGGCTGGCACGCGACGCAATCCTCTCCAGTATCCTCCCACTCCACCAGGGACGCACATCACGCGAGAACACGTGAAATAAAACTCACGCACATGCCGCGGATGAACACATAAGAGCAGGCACTCACACAGACACTCGCACACACATAAACAAAAACAACACGCGCGTGCGCAAATTAAAAAAAAAACAAAAATTGAAACGCAGCACGCGAGGGCGATGCTCGATACTCGAGCTCGAGCAGAGCTGGAGCGCATGAACTTAAAACACACACACACAAGCACTCCTTCACAGCTTGTCTTCTCCTTTTTCTTCTTCTCTTTCCTTCTCTCACGTTAAATCTCTCCACGTGAAAATCACAACGAGGGAAAGGAAGAGCTCGGCACACTTCTTGAATATTTCTTGAGGAATCTCCCCCTAAAAACCCATCATCGGGCCATCTGAAAGCGACGGTTTTTATGTATTATTTTTTTTTGAAGAAGTGAGCACCGCCGAAAATGGGAGTCACCGAGCAGAGAGGCGTATCCATGCGGAGCGGGATCTTCTGGGATGGCACTCAAAGACACCTCTCTTCCTCCTCCTCCGCATCCTCTTTTTGTCTTTTCAGTCACTCCTCCGAGGAGTCTCTCCTTCGCACTCCCACTCCCGTTTTTACCCCTCTCGTACGGCACTACCAACCTTACGGACAACACCCTCTTCTCAGGGAGCACCACCCGGGAAGGTGGACGTCACAGAGCCGCGAGGCGAACGGCGAAGTCATCACTTTTAGACGTTTCGATCCTATCTTTCGGATCATTTCTAGGCACGATCAAAGGACTCGCCGTCGAGAAGAGCTTCTATTTTGCTGGCCGTTATTTTGTTCCAAACCGGTCAGTGTGCCAGGTCAAACTGTGCCAGTGCCCGTCAAATAACAACGTTTATCAAAGGAGAGAAAAACGCATCAATAAACAAAAGGTTTCGCATGAGACAGCTAAAAAAAGTTAAGATCAAAAGTAGTATTCCCCTCACAAAAGAATTGGAAAGATGAAAGAACTGGAAGTATTGAAATTAATGCAGGGTTACGCACGCACTAAACATTTTCAGTTGCCTACTCAAACACCTAGAAGAGATTAAATTGGGTTAGAATCGGTAGAAGTAATGAACAGGGGTAATCGGTAAGTAAGGGGTTACGTCGAAGGATGCGGATGCAAACAGTTACAAAAACTCTGATTTACGATCGTCTGGTTGACTAAGTAGATCAATTTGAAAATCAACTTGAATCTAATTTTCGGGTTGAACACTGGCGGTGGCAAATTCCACGATTGAACTGGTCACGAAAAGAGCGTCTCACTGCTTCCAGTCTTACAATCAACTCTTCTATTCTCCCCTGCCCACAAATTCTCGCGAAGGTGTCACATTTCGCAAAGAAATTGGAGAAGATCTGACACGACGTGAATTCACGTCATGATTTCCCCACTCGCGATACGACCCCTGCGACTTTAAAAGGTCGATATTAAGTGATTTCACATCAAGAGCAAAGAAACATTTCACTGATTTCAGCCTTTGAGACGACTCTTCATTCCCTGTCACTAGTTCAAGCAACGTTTCGCGAATTGTAAAAAAAATTGGAGACAATCCGACGAGACGTGATTTCACGTCACGTTTTTCCACTTACGACGGGGCCCCGCGGCACCAGAAGATCCGAAACAACGTATTTTCACGTCAACACTTCCTTCCTGTTTACGGTTCGCCTACGAAGTTAACCCCCGACAATTGAAAATGTGCGTGAACGAAGTAGAGGTATTTGAAGAGCCGCGTTGGATTGATGCTACACGGGTCGAATTCTTCACGGTGGCAAATATGGTTTTACAGCCGTCTCTCCACTGCCAACAATCTACGGGCACGTGCCACGGCTTTCAAAACGCGCCTAAAGAAGATCCGAAAAGAGCCGTGATTGCACGTCAGGAATTCCCCACTTGCGACCATAAAAATGATCCGACATGACGTAAATTCACGTCAAGAACACTTCCTTTTCCTATACTCGCGCGACCCGCCCACGGTGACCCGTCAAAAAACCCCCAGAAGAGCAGTTTCGATAGTGGCGCCGACCGTCAACGCCCTCCCGCGCGACTTATGCGAATCCCCCGTCCGCCTCCGCCCTCCCTCCCTCCCGCCTGCTCGCTGCTAAAAACTCGACTAACCCGACTCTCGCATTTCTCCCTTCACTTTTTTCTTCTCTCCTCTCTCCCCCGCGCTCCCTCACCATCTCTTCCTCTCTCTCCCCCCCCGCGACCATTCGCGCCTTTTTCCCTTGGCGCTCTCCCTCCCTATTTCTCCCTCTCTTGCAGCCGCGCCGAAGCCAACACCAGGTCCTCATACTCCCCCTCCCCTATCTTGTGCAACCCCCTCTACCTCACCCATCCCCCGGCCCATTTGGTCCTTCCCCTCTCATCTCTTCTCCACTCATCCCTCTTGACGCCTCCTCTCTCTCATGCCCGACTTCCCCGGCTCTCCTCTTTATATTCCGTACCTCCTCCACCTCCCATTCCGAAAAGTGACGACGCCCTAAACACATAAACAAAGGGAGGATGGAGAAGGGGGTGGTACATCGATGTTCTCTGTGCTGGAGAGGAACGATTCTTCGCACCTGCTCTCATTCCGTCTCTCTCTCTACCCTTTCCCTCTCCTCTCTCTTGCATGCCCTTTCTCTCTCTCATTTGCAATCTCTGTACGCTTCTGCTTATTTGATTAAGTCTAACATTCGGAGTCCCACAAGGATGCTTGAAAGGCCCTATATTATTCAACATTTTGATCACCATGTTAATCATCAGTTTGGGCATTGGTTGATGATGAACGTCTTTCAGTGCCTATGTGACTAAGTTTAACATTTGGAGTTCCTCAAGGAAGCGTTTTCGGGCCCAAAATTTTCATCATTTTCACCACCATAATTATCAGCCATGAGTACGGAAATTGGTTGATGTATTAATTTCAGTACTTTGTTGCGTTGGTAACGACAGTTTTGTATCATTTGCAGGAAAAACCTTCTGGTTGAAGTGACTAAGTGTAACTAATGGGTTAATTAGACATGGTGCAACCAGATCTTAGTCATTCATAATTCCTTAGTTTCAACAGTCCTTATGATTTGCTTGATGTCTCCCCTATCTCTTGAGCGTCCTGAACACCTCTGTTTATGTGATTAGGTTCCCACAATGAGGAATGCTAGGCCCCATTTTATTCCTCATTTTGATAACCGTCATTGGCAGCCCTCAGTCAAGGAATTGGTTGAAGATGTACAGCTTTAAGTAGTTTTCCACTTTTCTAGGTAACCCATTTATTTATTTTTCCTTTCATTAATGTTAAGAGGAGGCTTGGTACCAGCCTGTCACTGATATGTGTTTCTTCAATTTCTCAGAAACTGATTGTGAGATTCTTACTCACCAGAGCTTTGTATGCCTTCTCCATTGATGCTTCTCTCCATCATTTTAATGATTTTAATTCTTTTTCGCTTGACTCACTTTCTTTTTCTCGCTATTACTCTCTCCATAGCGTCCTCTATACCCCCATTATGGTTAAGGGTATAATTTTTATTACCACAATGAGATGTGTAAGGCCCTCTTTTATTTATTATTTTTATAATCAACATTTACAATCATCAATCTGAGAATTAGTTTACTGCTACCTTCAACTCCATTCTTTTTTCAGCTTCTCGCTAACTTCATAATGCCTCATTTTCATCTGCATCATTAAAAGTCATCAATTCGAATCTTGGGTTGCTGCATCTATCCTCTCCATTTCCTTTCCAGAAAAACTTATTATTCCTTGATAAATTCTATTTTTAGCATCTCTCATTATGTGTTTCATTCAAATCTTCCGTTTCCTCCTTACTTTTCATAATACATCGTTCCTTCAGTCATTGATTTCGGGAGGCCATTATGTCTCATAACGAGGGAAATATGTTTCTATTCGACTATACAGTTTTCATCAAACGATTTTCCTCAAATTCTTCGCAAGATTTCTCCATAGGCAATTCTTTCCGTCCTTTTGATTTTCATCATTCTTTGGTCAAACCACAATCGCAGTTTTCTCGTACTTATCTACGCTGTTTTTTACCAATTTCAAAATTACCAGTACCATATCATTTGTCTCTAATTTTAAGCAAAAAATGCACAAACTCATTATAGAACAATAACAAGTAGTTTCAACATAACCGGGCGCCTAGCGTCCAACAAAGAAATCCAATCGGCTCCCTATTATTTCTTATTCATATTGACTGTGTCAATTTTAAAATGCTCTGCAGCGTTAGGCTCTTTGCAGACAATGCAGTCGTCTACTGCAGAAATTGCAAAAAAATCCTGTCTCGAAGCTCACTCATTGATTATGATTAAAATTGGCTCTAAAGTTGAGGATAAAGGTTAAAACGATAAAAAAGATGACCAACTTAGTTCAGTGGAGAACCCAGTAAATATATTGCTGAACGGGTGAAATAAATTTCATAGGGATTAATGTTGATGTGGTTCTAGCGAAGTTCCATACAGAATACCCCAAGAGTGTTTGCCACCATGCACTGAAAGGCTTAGCTAATGAATTTAGCATAATAAAACATATAGGGTGGTACATTGTTTTAAATACGCTCACGATGAAAGAAATGAGTTAGAGGTACTAATATGAGAGCTGCAAAAGACTCTAGAGTTACGCTGGAGACTGCTGCTAGAATACTTCTGATCGTTCGATCTTCAAGTTGGCGCAGGGGAAGGATTAAATTCTAGCCCCCTCACACTTTATTTCAAAACGCCGGTTGCACAAACATTTAGATAGTTGTCAGATACATAGAGTTCTTGGCCTCTTATACCAAATAGGCATTGACCTCTTACACCAAGTACGAATCCATCCCTAATGCTTTCATAAGACAAAAGCGACAATGCAGGAATGATAAACTGTCCAAACAAAGAGGTTCGCAGATTCCTTTTTTGCATGCACCATTCAAGATCACTAATGGTCGTTTGCACGAACATTTAGCGACTAGTTTGATGATAATAAGGCCCAGAAAATTATTGACCTGATTGATAAATTCCAGGACTATTTGCGGGAACGCATCAGCGTAGTCCGTAACTAATCCATCAATATCAGTCATTGCTTCGAATTTTTCGTCTACTCTCCGACGGGTTAAAAGTTATGTACGTTTATTTTACGTATAAAATTAACTAAACACATTATATATGATCAGCATGAATACGTAAATACGTCATCCGTCGCACAATAAACCTATTATGAAGTAATTAGGCCTACAGGCGGTTCGTTTCCCGTCCGCCATCTTCATTATTAATGGAACCATGAAAATACATATGGATCCTAAACTTGCACCCAGTGGGTGTTGCCAAACATTCCGCATGCACCGAAAAATCAGGACCAAGCAGATTGTAGCACCGCCAGTCTAGAGAAGGTGGTTCTAATAAGGAAAGGCCGTGATTCAAATGGAGATACTGGAAATAAAGGTACCGGAATTGGCCTCCCAATTAAACCGGCCATTTTTGACAACAGAAGCGGAACCATGGCGATTGCAGCGCGACCTATCTTTTGTGGATAGCTAGGCAACACTGCTGCCCGTACAGTGGTGCCGAAGATATCCATATGTATTTTCATGAAAGGAACTAATAGGAATTTCTATTCCAATCAGGCCAAATATGTTATGGGACCATTTATGGAGCTAGTAAATTTATCGAACGTATCTGAAACTCATATTGCACGAAACATTTGACATAAATATTTCTTTACTCATTTAGAAGCGTAAGTGTGTTTCGTTTCTTCAGTCAACCATAAGCAAAGAAAGAGCAGAAATTATGAACCCATTTCGCTCATGATGGTAGCTACCCAACATCCCGCGCCACAGACGTGATTCGAGGGGTATTACGTAAGGTGTAATAAAACCGTTCTCGCGATCATTCTCTCTCAGTGTTCCTTCCATCAGATCTGGACAAGTACTTTACGTCAGCTGCTTGTCTCGCTCAAACTGGAACGCCTAATTTATCGGAGTGGCCAAATTTTTATCGAGCAGGGAAAGTTTTCCTAAGGGATTTGGCTATTTCTTTCATGGACCCAGGATCCAATATGTTGCGAGCTCTTCGGACCCAACTTCCGGAAAAATCGATTCCAGAACAGATGAGAATAAAGGGGAAAGGCGCCCGATTCGTGAAAAACTGCCACGAAAGAAGTCGACACCCAATTACTGGGAAGTATGAGATGGGATCCGTGGCAGATGCGAGGAATTCGTGCAGTTGTAGTTTTATTGGAAATATGAAATAGAAATAAATAACTATATTTAGTGTATACATAGAATATAAACTTATAAATAAAAAATAATGTTTATAATACTTGAAGTATTCATTTATTTTTTTATTTGTAATACTTGAAATATTGAACTATTTACTTATAAGTACCCGTGATGATGACATTCTAGATCACACAACGGCCCCACTCAAGTTTAAATCTAATTATTTGGTTGTCTGTTAGCAGAATTTCAATATTTTACATTGACTTGTAATAAAAAAATCGTTTTCTGCAAGCTATTAAGAATATGCCAGGCTCTCTCATTTCAAAATCTCAGGTTAGTAGGACGGAAAGTAATAGAAAACCAAGCGCTTAAACATGGGTGTTTACATTTTACGCACCGAAGACTGACTCTTCAAATACTATTTATTAAAAGTATATCAATACGAACAAATATTTTGCTATGTATAATTATAAACAAAATCGTAAAAACAAGCTTTCGGGTGCAGTTTTCTGCATTCAATTCGGTTTCCTCATTTAGAAGATATAGCATCTCAAACTCGAGTACATATCTTGACATTTTTTTTACAGACAGTAGACATAACAATCAATATGTATCGACATGTATACCTTTATATCTACTGCCGTTTATTATATCAACCGTTGCGTATCGAAAGTTGTAGATATAACGATCGACGTGCATGTCGTTAATTCTACTATCGTACGAAATATCGATCGTAACGTGTTGACATTTTAATTACGTTTTGTAGTAGAACTAGAAACTCAGGTGGTGCTAGTTGACGATGATACGCCTTATGATTCTGTACATCCAAGAAAAACACAGGCCGTGGAAAATTTGAGCTATGTGGTAACAAAGTTATTTGTAATTTCCTTATGAAAGACTTACACAAAGTTACACCAGTAACAACTGAGTTTATGGGAAAGAATTCAACCGAGTGACTGTTATTATCATAGATTAAAAAAGGTAGTAGATGGAACCATACACTACAATAGCACAGGGGTACCTATATTGAAGCCATTAAAATGCGTAATCAGCCATATTGAATGGATCATTAATGCAATGGGTATGCCGAAAACATTTAAAAATGTCGGAACTGTCGCGGTACAGTCAAAATTTGTTTAGAAAAATGGAAATCATTTCAAAAAAGCGCTTAACTGTTCTTAAAAAATGGAATAATTGCGCATGATAGTCCTGTTTTATGGATAATTTTTTTGTAAAAAAAAACGAGCCTCACTTTCGCGCGTCAAGACGCCATATGCTCTCAACTCTAAACTTTGGTTCCTATACATAAAACAATAATCCAGCTCCCACAATCCAGCAGATGTCATATCAACCGTTACCAAATGACAAAGGCAATCGAAGTTTGTGTAAGGTTGGATGAGAATTTAATTTCCTTTAATCGCAGTCACTGTGGTGTGCGGACGTGTATTGTTTCCGTTCTTGTTGACTCGACTAAGCGAAGTATAATGTCTCAGAATGATTCTTGCAGTAAAGCTGTCAAACGCACTAAATCTATATCTTGTGGTGCTTGTAACAAAAGCTTTCATACCGTGTGCCAATCCCTATCTGACGAATTTCTGAGGGATATTGAAGAACATAATCAGCGCTGGACGTGTAACAGTTGCAATGGGGAATCGCTGCACAGCTATCCTAGCTGTGGATCGAGTGTGAATTCCACAGAGCAGGCGGAGCCAGCTACTTCACCTTGCGAGCCAGGGAGGTGTACCACAAATAATACCACATTAATAAATGTTCTGTTATGACCTATTCAAGGAGAAAGAATGTGCTAATGTTCAATTATTCAATGGACTAGGAGATCATTGAGAGGAAAAGTGAAATAAAAGATATGGGAATTATTTTTGACTGTAAAATGATCTTTGTAAATCATTTATTATATATTACCATGCCTGTTTGTAAGCTGCAAGATTTTCTATACCGTTTGTCAAAGTATTTCAGGAATGAATGTGTGCTAAAATTATTGTATTTCATGTTGGGTAAACATTAAAATCAATAAATAACTAAATTTATTAAGATGGCCCGAGTACGAATCCCGGCAGCTGCAGAGATTTTTCAGTGCAATCCCGAAACCCTATAGGAGAGCTATGTCGAGAGCATAATATTAAACGGTGAATTCTGAATTTCGAATGAGACTTTAAATTGCGTACCCCTTGTCGTCAGTCGTGGCCGATTCACAAGATTCATGATCAAGTACAACACCTAAGTATACTAGCCGGAACTAGATACTGAGGACGGAAACCAGTATGATTAGTGCCACCCTAGAAGGTTTTCACGATCATTGAACTTGTACTGGCAGGGAAGCGGTACTTTCATTCATATCTTAACGCATGTCCACTAAAATATAAAATTAACCAATCAATGATAGCAGGCGACCGAAACAGCAGTCGGGACATTTTTATTTAATGTTGATTTCGCAGCCTGAAAATTACTGATATCCAATTGGAGGTATGGCTGGCACTGATTCCATCAAGTGAAGATCGCACGGCGTCTGTAAAAGCTGACGTGATTGGTCGATGATTACTAGGTCCTACTGGGAGTTATTAGCAAACTCGCGCTGCATCAATTATACAAGTAGCTCATCCAGTATGATAGCGATTATGCTTGTTAGCCAGCATTCTGTATTACTCGATACTGGAAAGCTAGTGAGAAATCATGCTAGTGAGTATCATCTAACTGGTACTTGATCAAGTGTCGTGTGAAACGGGTTTTAGTCGATGTCGATGTGGAGTTTCTTTCCTCCCTTGTTCCAAACTCCGGATAGCCCTTCCCTCATTCACTCAATAGCGCAAATGACCTTAGGCGTCGGGCGCCTCTTCAAACACCGACCAACCAAATTAAGGAAACGGACAGTAAAATTAATTGTACCAGGACTTTGGTCTTCCCTCAGTCTCATCACGACCACAGCGTTAAAAAAAACGAAATACCAACTAGCTAAAACTTATCCCTCTCCCACATCCTACTCCTTCGCTTCATCACTTTCGAGTCATCGTTTTCCTCTCTTCTTTCATGCCAGGCAGTTCCTAGCCACTCTGTATAATGAAGTCGTGACATTTATTGTTAATATCCCTATGCAGACTTGCAGCTGAAGCGCTGAATGAATACCCATTTTAAAATAGTATAAAGTAATGTATTTTCCCCTTGAAGTCGTAAGAAATATGAAAGCATTCTGAAAATATGTTTAAAAATCCAAAACAAAATAGCTGAACTCTTCACAAGCTGAATATTCTTGTGAAAAATATCGAGTTTTATATTTTGACGTATTTTTCTTAGTTTGACGGATTCTTCTCGTCCGTTGGAAACACCAAATGTTCAAACTGGTAGCGATAGTTATGCACTCTTTTGATTTTATAATGTGTATTAGACTGTACCATGTACTCTCTCCAAAAGATTCCTTATGCACAGACATAATTTACAATTGACCCACCTACCTTTTAATGCTTGAAGGAGAGGATATTACAGTTTCCGCATTTTTGTTTCAGAGAGGCTCATGAATGTTCTACAGATAAATTAGATTCCATTTGGATTGAGGGACTAAAAATAATATCATAATGTTAAATATAGCGCTTCTTATTTTAAAAAAATAAAGGAAATAAGAGTTTTTGCAATTTTTTTCGATTTCCGCCCTCTGTGTTACGTTCGTAGCGCCTCTACATAGGTCAGCAAGTATAAATAAAAAACCTCTGTGTTCTGCTGAGAAAATGAACAACATGCCAACTCATAATCCATTAAAATAAAAGAAATATATACTCCTTATGAAAACAGTTAATTAAGATACTTCTATCTTGGATCATTCAGCTACTGGTGATTACTTTTCCTCTTCCACATGGAGTTAGTTTTGTTATTTGGGTGAGGCGAACGACAGCTGAGGTCATTTTCGCCATCAAGGACTAGGTTGGCTGGTGGAGGAAAATATTACAGGGAGAACTGTGGGAAAGGTTGGAGATAAACCCAGTGCGTGTGTTGGCCTGCTTTTAACGAACAGCGCCAAGGGGATTACGGTTTAACGTCCCATCCGACGGACGGAGTAATACACTTTAAATGCTCTCCACCAAGGTTTTGAATAGCGGATACATATCGCGTTCGTACCGGTAGTGCTCCTGCATATAGGGTACCGGGTTTCGGGCAATACACTCCCTACAATTGGGTGGCAATGAGGGTAGATAGGAGGAGGAGGCGTTGGCGGCGTAACGACAGATGAGAACTGGGCAGAAATTCCCTCTTATTTTTTCAGAACGATGGTTTTTTTGCTGCTGCGTTCAACGGCCTATTCAGTAATAAGAAATTCAGAAAAAATCTTCATCTAGAATAACTCGGGCATATCCGACCGATACGTTCCGGTCCAATATATTGGTCTGAGAACCGATATATCAGACGATACGCCCCAAATCAATACATTAAACCGCAACGCAAAGTGGTACTCAAGCGGTACCGGAATAGCGGTAAGCCTGGTATACCGGTACCACTTTATATTATACTACCAGAAGGCACCCGCTGAAATTCAACGTGGGGAAGAAAATATAGATCATAATGTATAGGATAAAATTAACAACCTTTAAATTTTCTGTTCAACGCGTATAAGATAAATAAATAATAATAAAATATAATAAATAAAAAGTACTGATTTCCCAAACTAAACTGGGCAGAATTGTCGTATAATGGATAGCGTACTGTTTTGGACCGTCAGCCATCTTAGTACTTCAGTTTTTTAGAGACATCGTGGTCTCGTATCGTTGAGTTTAATGAAGGAAGAACTCATGTAACTTTCTTATTCCGCATTTGAAAGTTATTAACACTTGAAATAAATGTACCAGCATGCTCCTCGGTGAGGTAAGTCATACCTTGGAGGGTTTGATACAATTGCATTGGAATTAATGAGAATAATTAACTTGATCCTCAGAGGATGCACTCGAAAGATTTTACTTTAACCCAGACTTATGAATCACGAGCATCATAAAACCGATACTCCAGGATACTCTGCCACACGATACACAACCCGGGAACGGAATTCCCTCGAAAAATACCCACCCCCATCAGGACCACAAAATGGGCCCAAGGGGCGAGAGGCGATAACTCAATCCACAACACCAACGCGAGCGATACTCTTCCACCGTCACTTGTCTCTTGTAATACACCGCGGAATGAGTGGTGCTAGTAACTTCCACGATTATGCGTCTCATATCACACAATTTACGTACGTAGCAACAATAGCGTCTTTGATGTGAATGCGAATGAACATCTTACGGTTGGTTCTCGGTGTCTAAGGTTTTAAGGTTTTGCCGCGACCAATATTTGTGTACTTTCGAGGGCCTCGAGTGCAAAAACTACAAGGATTACAGAAAACCTAAAAATATGACTGGATAGCCCGTTTTGTCGACTACTGGAAATGGTTTGTCGCGAGCGGAGCGGGGGTTGCGAGGTGACGTCACGGCGCTGCGCGTGGGAGTCTAAATTTGGGCTCGTGTGGGCACGGCCCGCGTTCAGTTCAGTTGTATCTCCGGAACGAGTGGGTCGATTTTAGTGATCGAGGTGTCTACGGAGAGCTGAGAACGTGAGTTAGACGTTTATAACACAAGAAATATAAAATTTACATTGTAAAGCAGAGAATATTAGTTACTAACGACCAATTGTTCATAGCTTAGCCATTTGTACTGTAAAGATTTAGATGAATAAATGTTATGTATAGCGTAACTTTCTTTCTTTCATTTCAAATTTCTTTCTGACAAACAAAACAAAAGAATCTCCCAATAACGAGAATAACGTATGTAATTTCGCATTCAATAAATAAAGATCCAACGGGAGTATCAAGAATCCTCCCTGTAGTTTTTTTCTTGGGCGAAATAAAGACTATTCAGTTCATTCTCGTATTCAGTTCATTCCAAATCACGTCAACACTCATGACTCGGCCTGAGAAAACCCACCCAGGCGAGGCCCGAGCCCGTGAACAAAGGATCAGCCGGTGAGGACTCAACCTCTCCGACAAGAAGTTGGCGGTGGGGCTTGGGGTCTGTAACCTTCAGTGGTCTAATGCATAAAAATCCTCACATTCCACATGGCCAATTTTATTTTGCCAGACTCTTTCAATAGGACTGGGTCGGCAAAAGGCGAAGGGCATTCACGGATGGCTTATTCCTTTCTTTCGAAGATCGTAAATCATTTCTCGAACAACCCAATGTTCTGATGCAGCTTGGCGATAATGAAGATAAGCAAACGAATAGTCATTCAAATGATTTTTTTTCCTTTCAAGGGTTAAACCATTAGCATTATCTCCGGTCACTCACAAACACTTGTACATTTTTTCGCGATCAAAAGGAATGCTCACGGAATGCATCGTGACACCGGTAACAATAAAATCTTCTGAAAACAAAAGCAATATAATTTATCTTCACAATTCGAATGTCACCAGTAACTAAATTCGTATCAGAAGTATTTATGACTATTTAAAACATTAAACAATTACTCATAGGTTAAATGTTTTGGGGATTGATACACTGTACTTCTGAGCTGATGTCCCTGTAATTAACCAAATGGTTATCTTCCCAACAGAAAGCACTGCTTCCGTACCTATTCCCTTTTATAAATTACTAGCAGGTATTATCTTACACAAAAGAGTAGTCAACCTGAAATTCAATGATAAGAGGACATTCAGCAAATAATTCTAGTAAAACCTACGTAACTTATTTTCTCACGTAATAAAACGAGTCAAATCAGAGAGTTTTAATACCTCGCGCTGATTAATATTTTAAAAGGAAACAAAGGGATTGACTCTCGTCCGACACTTTTCATAGTGCCTCCTCTAGCAAATGTCAAAAAGAACGGTAATTTTATGCCCTCCCATTGGATATACTGGCGAATTTGGAGGTGAATGGACTAAATTCTTCGGAATCAGTTTTTCTATAATTAGGAGGTGACATACCATATAACAAATCTTTTGACATGCGATATGGCATTTCACTGTGCTTCTTAAACGTAACTATTACGTCTTTTGCATTGGCGCATAAGATACAAGCACCAGTTCCTGAATTTTAACGTCACAGCAAAACAAGCCCTCAGAAAGGATTATTTAAATCAGGCATAGTTCAGCAATTAAACTAGAGAATTGGTGTAAGGACAACCAAATAACCGATAAATTTTATCAGAAATCGGTTATTACCCTCCGTTCCTTTGCGAAATTCATATTACTCATTCGAATTAGAGCAATGGCTTCTACAAGTCACGTGAAACTTTTAACCAAAATAATTTATCAGAGCAAATGCTGGTCAAAAATATGTAGTCAAATTATTCCCACGGTTGATCGCAAGGTTGCAAGCGTCTTACCTGCCCCAAAAAGTAAGATGAATCGGTGAAACAGTTGGCATTTGATAAAGTTTCCCACAGTAAGCTACTCTTGAAATTAAAATCCTTCGGGTTAGATTTCCTTGATTAAAGAATTCTTAAGCAATCGCGTGCAAAGGGTTGTATTAGATGGCGCTATCTCAAATGAAGTAAAAGTCAAATCGGGTGTTCCACAGGGAAGTGTCATAGGCCCACTTCTGTTCCTTTTGTACATAATCGACATCGGTGAAACAGTTGACTGTAAGCTTAGATTATTTGCAGACGACGCAGTGGTGTATAGAGAAATTCGTAGCCTTAATGATAAGCAAGGGCTAACTAAGGACCTTGAGGTAACACAGGAGTGGTGCGATGCGTGGCAGCTAGAATTAAACCTGAAAAAATGCGTTGTTATGAATTTTTGGAAACGAAAAAACGCTCCTTGTAACAGCTATTGCATAAACAATAGCAAATTACAGACTGGAGAATCGGTTAAATGCCTCGGAGTTAAATTGACTTATGATCTCTCGCGGAGTAAACATATTCGAGAAATTACCGGTCAAGCTAATCGTAAATTGGGATTTGTTAAAAGAGTACTTGGCAAGTGCGACAATAAAGTTAGGGAAATCAGCTACTTCTCTATCATTAGACGCCACGTGGAATATGCTGCCAGTATTTGGGATCCTTCTGAGATAGGCTGGGAAACTGAGTTAGAACTCGTGCAGCGAAGATCGGCAAGATACGTTAAATGCCGTTATGATTATCTCGTTAGTGTTACTGACCTTTTGCAGCGACTGGGATGGGAAACACTTTCAGACCGTCGATTAAAATTTAGACTCAATCTATTATGCAAGTTCCAAAACGGTCTATTTTCTGACGACATTGATAATATTTTACGAAATCCGACATGCTACGGAAGATCAGATCATGAGAATAAAATTAGAGAACTAGACTACAGAACGGACAGATTTAAATGTCATTTTCCCCACGTACTATAAGGGACCATAACAGCGGCCAATGAGACTTTTATCTAGGTTTGTCGATAGGTAGTGTAGCTCTTAGTAGTAGTAGTACTCCCTAATACTTGAATCCTTATCTGTTATCTAGTACTAGCAGCACGCCGTGCAGATTTTCTGCATAAGTCTTGAGTCTCTATTAATTTGTGTAGTTGCAAAATACATATATATATATATATATATATTAACGGTCCCTCTCCATTGTGATAATATCTGTAGTGTAGTGCATGCTTGTGAGGCTTCGCCTCGTGACAAGCATTAGCGATTTATGCTAATGCATAATTAGTCGTAGTTACACTAACTTTAGGGTATAGTGTAATGCATGCTGGTGAATACTCACCCACTGCCACACACCCCTGAGGTGGCTTGCAGGGTATTTGTAGATGTAGATGTTGAACTCTTACCACAGTGTCGCCGCTCGACAACGAAATGCTAAAACCAACTCTTAAGTGCGACAATCATCTCGTCCAAGGTGCTGTCGTCAGGGCAGTGGGCTGCCGCTAGTAGATGGACGGATGCAGCTAGAGGACCAGGATGCACCGCACGGTATCTCATCTCGGCGTGTCTCTCAGCCGTGTTTTACAATCACTTCCTCTGTCACCGAATCTTCGTCAGCAACGTTGTTCGAGTCCCACTTCAGATGTCAGAGAGTTCGCGGTGTCGTAGAATTGAGTTTAATGAACGTAGAACTCAGCCATTCCAGGGAAATGTGTAGTTAACAGAGGATAGCGACATTGTCCGATCACACGTTACCCTCGCCACTGCAGGACAACGTCTACTGTGGCGATATCGCAAGCTGGTCTTATATATATATGAACAGGCGTCAAGTAGTCCCTCACAATCAGACGTCCCAGGTGGACGACCATAGCAACTGACGATCGGGTAGGTGTCCCTCCGCTCAACGTCCCACATGGGACTCCATTCAACTCCGAGCTCCATAAGAGAAGTTAGCCACAAGTGGTGCAGGTAGCACGCATTCGAAATGGATTCTATTCTGCCAACACTTTTTACAAATAGTTTAGGTGAAAGATTTATTTTCAAATAGTCCAAATTGAAGTCGGATTTAAAAACGGAAATATGGATATTCTATTCAACATCAGGAAGTCAGTTAAATATATACCTACTAATCTTTTTTGGGTTCTGGGAGAGGGATCCCCCCAATCTTTTACAAAATTTTGAGACGACAATATTCGCAAAAACGTCCTATAGCACTCTTTATTATATACGCTATAATTATACAAAGTTTCAGCTCAAACGGTTCAGCAGTTTTCGAGGAGAAGAGTATCAAACATACCCACATACATACATCACTCTATTTTTACATATTAGTGTGGATTAGCTTGCTCTCCACAATAGCTCGTATAAAATATGTCCGCCACCTCCGGGGCTTGAACTCAGGCCCTCGGGATGGGACGCCAACACTGTGCCACCTCACCATCCCGATCCCGCCTTCTCAACGCACACTCGTATCCCTGGCGAATTGCGGAGAAATGATGTGGATGTTCCTCTGCGATGAAGATACGACACTATAAATGTATGCAAACGTAAAGAACTTGTACACAGAAACCTTCGGAATGCGATGAATAGTATAAAAGAACTATAATACACCAGGAGTACCAATGGATTGTGGTTTTCTGCATGCTCTTTTTTGCTTGCCGCCGCGCGGTGCCACGGTGCTTCGAGCTGTGAAAAGGTCTATCTACCCATGTCGTGACATTCCATCATATTGGTTCGTTCTCGACGTACTGAAGCATTCATTGTTGCTCTTCAGTGAGGAAGCAAAAATATACTAAAACCAGCTGATAACCATAGTAAAAAATGTCGGGCAAAATTCCCAGTCATGTAAATATTATCAGTACCTATACATTTTATTAATATAAGTACCAGAAAATTGTAGTATGAGCGAAATGTTAGACCTTTGTCTTCTTCGGTATCAAAATCATTACACTTCTTTGAAAGTCCTCCGGTATTGTTTCGTTTTCTTAGTTATCTTCGATTATTTCGTACGGGTTGTCCTTAGCTTTACTCCAAAGCGCCTTGATGATTTCTCCGTTGATGTTGTCCGCACCAGACGCGAATGAATATTCTCTGAGATATGTGATGAATATTTGGTTATCTTGGTTATTATGTTGCTATAAACAACATATTGATACATTTAATACAGAAATGGTATATGAATTAATTTAGTGAATGCTAATGAAATGAAATCCGAGGAGACATTGGCTTTGATTTTCCTTCAAATATACAGACGGGAGACTTTTAATAGAGGAATATTTAAATATAGTTTATTTTTATTTTTTTGCTATTTAGTTTTATGACTTCCGAACTTCTGGTAGAGCGTTGGATACGGATATAATATGTAAAACTAAATTCCACCACACCACGCCTGATACTTATCTTTTTTGTACAATATTTTATGGCTATGCGTCAGTCTATACATCCGTCTAATGCTGCAATACAATAACTGATTATACACCAATTTCACAGTAAGGGACATACGTTTTGACAAATTGTAACTAGTTCTTCATAATAACTGTAAACTTCACATAAATCAGCGGACATTTCATTACATTGCACATTACAGTGAGTAAAGGAAAACGGGCTTCGCAGAAATGGTATTTTGGAGAGAATTTATTTACCGAAAGAGGCATTTAACAATAGAGGAGAAATTATGACCTTGACCTCACGTAAGAATGTGAAGAAAATGCAGCTGAAGGAGACTGATATAGAGGATAGCATTATGCGGCGAAGAAACGTTACGACTCAAGAAAGGCGGTAAGAACGGGCTGGGAAGTGGTTTTGGAGGAGGATGAAAATTAGGAAGAGTTGGATATTGCAGGATATGAGAGGAGGCTGATGGAAGAAATTCTAGGGAGACAGCAAAAGTGTTTAGAAGACGCATTGTGAGGTAACCACGTGCTGAAGAGGGTTATAAGGGGGAGAGTGTTGGGAAAGCGTGGGAGACGGAAAATAATGGGAACTTAAGATGTTTTGAAGTGACGCAATGGATAAAATGAGTTGAAATAGATGTCATTTTTTAAAATAATTTATATTATTGAGAAGCAAACTTTAGAAATGACCCCTCAAGGTCAAGGATGCTTTACGCGGGTCTGTCCAATTACCTACCTTTCAATTGGAATAAAAGTGTCCTAAGGGTCGCGAGTTCGAATCCCGCCTGGGTAGGATTTTCTACTCCCAGGGCATGACTGTGTGTGCTCGTCTGTTAAAAAGAGTTAATTGTAAGAGAGGACTATAGAGTCCTAATTTGGCTCCATAAAAATACACCATTATTTTGATTATAAGGGCGAATTCCGCAGAGAAAAAATCATTCACCTTGACCGGGACTCGAGCCTGTTGTTTAGGACTGCCGGACGCATATAATAACAGAAGAAGTCGAAAGCATGCGCATGGTGCCACTGTCCGCGAGGTAAAAGCCAAACATGGAACACAGTGAGGAGTTCGCTCTTTTTGACGAATTTTGAGGATACCGGGACTAGCCATGGTATTAAATTTACGGGGTCACCCGCAAGTGCACGTAAGTGCGAAATTCCACAGAGGAAACAATCATTTGCCTTGGCCGGGACTCGAACAACTTGTTCCTTTAAGCCTTCAAAAATCCACAGAGGAGATGGACGCCATTTTCTTGATGGCGTCCATTCCTCTGGTTCTTGTTTCGAGTTCCAGCCAAGGTGACTGATTTTTCTTCTGTGGAAATTTGCACTTATGCGCACTTGCGGGTGATTCCGTGTCTAGTCCCGGTATCATAAAGATTCATTGGTCGATAACCTGCGATTGAAATTTCTTCACCATTTGCGTCGACCTTAAGTTATGTCCTATCACCCTTCATCCCATCCACAAAGCCTATTCTCTCTGTTCTTTTCAACATCCCCTTGTCCTTCAATATCTGTTCTAATTACTTAATCTACTTCATCATAATCTGTGACCCATTAAAATTTATTACTGTAAAAATACAAAATAAAATAAGTGTTAAACATACTAAAGTTGTCTTTTTGAAAAAGTATGATTTCTGATTTTTTTCTTCATGACAATGTATATTTTTAGAGTATTTCTCTTCACATTAGTGTTCTTAAGTTGACGGAAAGGCAACGTCATCTTTAATGTATAGAGGTTTACGTTAACCAGACATAATAAAAATGGGCTTTAATATTCTATTAATTCAGAAAATAGGTTAGTAGACTTGGAAATGAAAAAGACAAATACCAATTATAATTTTTCATTGACAAAGTGTTCCCATCATTTTCTGTGTCCTGTGTGCTCAATGTGAACTATTTCGTCTCGTAGTTGGGGGTCTTCTCCGATGTAAGGGCCCAAGTTGCTGTCTAGTTTGTCTAGGCAGAAGACCGCGTCTGTGTAGAGCAGTATTAGTGACAGAACAGTCATAAAAGATGGTGCCTTTCGAGCATTACCATGAAAGTACTCGATTAAAAAAAAGGAATATAAATTGTTTGGATCCTTTCCTCTGCTCTAAACAATGACAAGTTCTCCATCTACTCTCAAGGCTAAGGTCCCAAAATAATTTCCACAAGTCTGTGAAATTCTGCAGATAAATTTTCAACTTGTATATTAAATAAAGAGATACGAGAAACTACGGTGTTTGTCAACGGCATAATTTCAATTTAAAAAATATTTTGCGGACGGTAAGAAAATATCCGTGCCATGTTTTATTCACCCTTTGATTTAAAAATGTTATCATTGCAGCGAAAAATCTAGAGGGAAGACTAAAATTTTCACCAGGGGTTCAAAAGAATCCATCTGAAAGTGAATTTATACGGGAAAAATGTTGTGTTCATTTAATAATATTCGAATGTTATTTTAAGAAAGAATTCCTGAGTAATTATGTCGGTTTTTTCTCGCCTTCACTAAACCTTTAGGTGGATTCACCCTTTTGGAGACTACTTCAGAGCTGTGAACTGAAATTATTATTAATAATAATAATTTCAGAGCTCTGAACTGAAATTATTATTAATAATAATAATGAACCTTTATTCTGAGCTACAATTAGCTCGTAAATACAAGACAGCACACACAACCATGCCCTGGGAGGTTAAAAAATCCTCTCCCAGTGGGACTCGAACCCACGAACCCCGAAAGGGTTAGCAGGCGAGGACCACCGAGGCCGGCGATTTATATTTATAATTATTTTATAAATAACAGGTAGGCATTAATGTCGTATGTGTGGAAAAGTGTGGAAATTACTAAGTGATTCTTCATTCCATTCACGTCCTGCAGGTTGTTTGCAGTGCACAATGTTATATAATAATTAAAAAAAAGAAGAAGAATACTTTAAATTAACTATTACATTTGACTAAAAAAATATTTTGAACTAGGATAGGCTGTTTTCACTAGTAGGTAAAATGTAGTGCAAGTGGGGTACCTGAGAAATGTTTTCGGCAAAAGTAGGATGGATAGGTTTGAGTGGATCATGAAAGATTGTGGGCTGAATGCCCCAGAAATAGACATATAAGAAAGGAATGTCATGTCGATGCATGAATGTAATGTTAGTCATGTTGATGAGATTCGAATAATTAAACAGGAAATAGGTACACGGTAGTAGAGTGAATGGTGCGAGAGAAAGGGGTACACCGAGAAAATTATGGGTGAATGAGGTGGAAGAGACTATAAAGAGAAGGAACATTTGGAGTTTTGAGAATAGGAAAGCGTGAATAAAGCAATGAATGAGTGTTTGATAAGTGAAAGTGGCCACATATGGATAGGGCATTATGGAGGAAAGTATAAAAAGGGAGACAATTTAGTAGGGCTAACGGAAATAACTACTAAAAACAACTTACAAACTACAAAACTTAAAAATACAAATCGCACTTAATATCATTGCAACTTCAGCATCAGAAATCGTGATCTGAGAGGCCACTTGAAGCGGAACTGAACTCAACAGCACATAAGGCAGGAATGAAGGAGAAAATATTTCCGGCACATAATCACTTATACCCCAGGGGGGACTCGAACCACCATTCTTCAGATAAGGCAGCATGAACCACGACGCAGACTCATTGTCTGTGGGGTCGCAACGGCAACAGTGTGCGACCCCACACTGTTGCCGTTGCGACTGACTGCGACTGACACTGACACACTGCGACTGACGAGAAAGTTACGCCGGGCAGGCTGTCGCCTCTTGACGGCAGGCAGTAGCTCCAGTGAAAAATTGACCCTAATCTTTAATCGATATAAAATAAACTACTCTCTGTACTATCAAAAGCACAGCAAGATCACACTGACAACACCGAGACCAAGACGACGCGACGGTGCGACGTGCGCGTTTCTCGGATCTTTCGTTGCTGATAAAAAGTTACGTCACATAACTAACAACAACTCATGTTAAAATAAAGTCTAAGAATTAAACATTCAGAATCGAAATTATAAAAGTACGGCCTAGCCGTGGTTATAATATGACGTTGATATTTTTATTGGTTTTGGTTTTAGAAGCCCATCAATTCAGTGATTGCGCGGAGAGTGCCGAAAAACGGGTACTTTTTCTCTTCTCACTTCAAGAACATACCTTTAAAAATCGAATAAAACTATTCTTTATACATGCACAACGCAGATTAAAATAAGCCTCATTTTGATGTAAACTACATTGTAATCGGACGAGTCGTTATGAAACTACGTTACTTCAAACTCGGGTATATATACTTTTGAAACGGACAGTCTTTGACTTTGCTTACCCCTAAAGGGAATGACGTGATGGGTATGTTTGAGTGTTTGCATATTTTCAACAGATATTGTACAACGAAATAAAAAGATTTTATAAATTCAAAGTATTAAGTAAAACTCATTATATTGTTTGAAAAATATGAAGGCGTTCATTGACTCGATCTCTTCTTCTTATTCCCACTTTCTTCCTTGGCTTGCACGTCTCCTTCAGTAGGCACAGATGTTATTTCATCTCAACATTTTCCCTCCATCTGATCTGCACACACCTCTTATTCCACTTGGAATCTTATCTCTGACTACTTCAACTATTCTCCCTTCCCCTATTCTATCTACGTGACAATTCCATATCAGCTTCCGCTCGTTAACCCATTTCGTTGATTGAAAAGAAGGGAAATACAAGGAAAGGTAGGGCAATATGGAAGAAATTGTTAACACAATGTCAGTTTTATAGGAAATGCATAGCGAATGAGGCTCTTATGACTGCGCCTACCCCAAAACCGGAATGCGCTATGGATATGTATTCAAATTGTCAAGTCCTAAGATTGGTTCACCGCAGCCCCCCTATCTAATACTAGTTACCTAGTCCTCTAGTAGCTCTTCTCATGTACTTTTCACTTAGTTAGGCCTATGTATTCATCCCTTGGCCTTCTTCTTGGGACTTTTACCTCTACTTTTCCCTATATTATATACCTCACAAACCAATTGTGCCTCCGAGTGTGCCAAATCCATCTGGTTCTTCTTTTCTGTTGAGTGTTCCCCTTTCCTCTTATACTCTTCAGTGTATTTTTTCATTTTTTATTTCATCCGTCCATTTGATAATCAGAATCTCCTCCAGCATCATGTTACGAAAGCTCCAAATTTCTCTGGTTTGCCTCTGCAATGGTCCATGCTTCTAATCCATAGAGTGCCACAGGAATGTTTTCACATACTGTTTCCTTGTTTTAAGTCCTATCTTCTTTAAACACAGTAGTTGCTATTTCATCATGAACGGTTCCTAAGCTTGGGCTACTCTGCGCTTGATGTCCGTAATGCCACATCCTTAAAGTACTTGGTTCATTGTGTTCATAGATCTTTGAAGATCATCACGATTTTTTGGTATGGCTACGATGTCATCTGCGAGCATGATTATTTCTTCTCCGTTCACCATAGTTTCTTTCGATCCCATTTTAAGTGCCTCTCTTATTAACTTGCATCTCTTGGTTGAAAATCAGAAATAAGCTATGAGATCTCGTGTAAAATTTCAGATTTTTTAAAAAGCTATTGATCTTTCTTTTCTGGTCGGCTTTTCCAATGTTCCATGTCCGATCCATAGACTGCCAATAGAGTGAGTATGCATGTAAACAGTCAAAAAGTAACGTTTAAAGGAGAAAATATGGTCTCGCATATACCCTCGAGATGCTCCAATGCTACAAAAAACACCGATTCTATTCCGCGGCCGGGAAACATAAACGGTAATATGCCTCCTCACTGCTCCTCAAGCAATCTCACTGCTCCCATCCATTCAAATAGTCATTCCTACTAAAACGTACATAAAAGGAAGCGTAGAAAATGTCGACACCCTTCGCTCTCGTGAGACGTTAGTCTCATTCTAAAAAGCTCTCTTTTCGGATGACGCATTTGCCTCGTAGCATTAAAAAAAGCGATAAAATAAGAAAACTTGATGCCTACCCACAAGAGAGAGAATATTTTAATGTTAGCACACACTATGCCCGGTGAATTCACGATACTCAAAAATTGTTTCCCCTTCACCTGGGTAAACAGGGAAAGTTATTTATTTTCATCTGTTAACCCCACGGTCGATGGGCGCGGTTTCATTTTTGTGGGCTTCGGACTCATTAAAAACAATTCAAAGGAATGAGGAAATATCTCGCTTATCTCAGACGATGTCGTCCCCTTATTTTATCACGCATAAAACGTCTCATTAAAAGGGCACTAGGCCGAAACCATGGCATTTAAAATATACCTGCACCAGAAGATGGTTCCCGTAGAATTTGAACAGGAAGAAGAATAAATGAAATTCATAGAGTTGGATTAAAAGAAACCTCTCAAATAGACAAGCAAAATAAATATACTGGGTAGTAGTTATCAAACACAAACGGAGAGGTTTGAGTGATAAATATCCGAACTAATGTCTCATTTTAAAAATTCTGTTATATCGATTTTTTAACCTAATACGTAAGTGCACAGAGAATAATTTCCCATTCCAAGATGGATTTCCACCAAATAGGGTGCGATTCGCCATTTAAAAAATCATTTGACTAGACCAAGCCATCTTAATTCCAGGCGAATTTCAGCGGGGGTTTATGAGAGCTACAATCAATCAGTGAAATCCTGACTTAAAATTTACAGTATATAATATGTAAAAATCGACGCCCTGTCATCAATCTCCTTGAAAAAGATGGCGGAATTTGACATTGAAACGTCGCGTCGCGTCGGCACTTGCAAATCCTAACCCGGTTGGAGACCCATGAAGAGTTCACGCATGCTAATCGCCGGGAAAACACCAGATCCTTCATAAATGCTCTAGTTTTAGAATGGTTCAGGGTCAAGAGGTTGATTGTGGCCCAGCCGGAAATGGCAGGTATATCACGATCGATTTTTTCTATGGCATCAAGTCGAGTCTGGATGGCTCACACTGCATAAGTTAGGTGTACTCCTTTTATCAGACCGATATTAAAGACAAAGCCACGTTACATATAATGGATTAAGAGCGTATTGAGAGGTTAGGGCATACATAAGGGGATATTTGTAGGGGAGACAAAGGTAAAATATATCTACGAAATTCCGTGCAAGCCACCACCTGGGTGTGTGATACGGGATGATTCCACACCAGGCATTAAGTGGTCGTCCCAGTTAAGTTCAAATCAGAACCTCGCACGTTAACCCGGCCGAAAGCAGTTAGGGGAGAAATGCAAGGCCAAAACAGAAAACAAAGAGAGAGCAACGCCGACAACCTTGCTAGCATACAGTGCGTAGGTTTACATTAATGGTTGGTATAGTTCACTTAAGGGAATAGAAGATTGAACTTAAGTTCACATAATGGAACTATTAACTGTCGTGTTGGTTGCATAACACTAATGGTTAACGTTTTGCATGTGCAATATAAATTACGTAACTACCTGGTACACTGTTTTCTCAAGCTCCTCTCTCATGTTTTCAGTTATCTAATTCTAGGGCGATGAAAATAACTACCTGATATGCTTCATCATATTTTACTTCAAGTGAGATAATGATACTTATAAGATATTGTCAATTTTATTAATTTATTCAACCAATTTCATCAATTACATGATTTCTCGAGATTTTTGAGCTGTATTTATTACATTTCTTATATTTTTCACGGCTGGGTAACCTAAAGTAAATGCAGAAGAGGAAGATAAAGGCTTGGGCGACTCAAGGGAAGCCATACAGTATGAGTTTAATTAATAGCTTAAGGGAAACTTCATGCAAGGTAAATAGATGATTTGATCACGGAATCTTAGAGATAACTCTGCACTGGAGGAAATTAAGGCAGGATCAATCCTAAAACTAGTTAATCAACTGGCAGAACAACAAATGAATGAATGTTACTAAGTTATAAAGTTAATTTGGGAGAGATAACGCTACGAATAAAATTGAATAAATTAAGCCTCATTACAAATAAAAATATCACCTCTTCCTGTCTGTATAAAATAACAGCCATTTACCGCATTATTTTTCGAGACATTTGAAAAAATAGAAGCCGTTCTTCATGTGTTGAATGCTTGTAGGGTTGGACGCTTCAGAAAGGTCCTCCCAACATCCTCCCCTTCATCACAGCCGTAAGCAACCCTTCACCCCTCGTTACCTCCTCCAAATACTTACTCTGCCTCTTTCAAATATCATCTAGTAGTTTCCTTTCCTACCCCACAGCATCAAGCACTTCCTCGTTTGCCTTCCTTACTGTGTACCGCTCCCTATCCAGCCCCCTCCACACCCACTTCTCAAACGCATGACGCCTATTCTCGTCCACCTTTCTCAGAGTCCACGTTTCTGCCCCATAATATGCTACCCTCCAAATTTAAATCTACGCCAGCCTCTTCTTTACAATCTTACCCAAGGTCCCCGTTATCAGCTACGTTCTACTACTGAACGTTTATTTCTCTGGCGTTACTCTGCTTCTAATATCTTTACAACTATGTCCATTTTTTCTAGTGTGTTAACCAAGTCATAAAATTGCTCTGTTTGATCCAGTTTGTACCCTCCTACTTATATGACCAGCCTCATTCTCTTTGCCATAGAATTGAATTATCATCACGAAATTTAAAATTACGAATGAGCAAAATGTCCGCGAGGACTGGAGAATATAGAAATCCATGGCAGATTGAACGAAGCCTCCGCGTGGAGTTCGTGTATCCGTCGGAGAACTTTTTAACAGCCGCTCGTTCTCGAGTAAGCCTAGCTCTTCGGACTCCTGAGCCCTTGCCCTTCTCCTAGCACTGCGAAATAAGGTGCCAAAGCATCCTTCAAAAGTGAGCACTCTCCGACGCTCTTTGAACGTTTTTCTCACCAGGGAGGGTGGGTGGTATAGGAGGGAAATAAGAAGGCGCATGGAAGTGAAGAGGACGTTTGAGAGGAACGAGAAGGAAAAATGAAAAGGAAGCGTTGTGTGGGGCGCTTGCTTGCTCGAGGGATCCCGAAAAGCTCCTTTCTTAAGTGGACACCGTCTTCTCCTTTTTCTTCTCCTTCTTCTTCTCCCGAGGCAGGCGCGCAGGGCCCTTATAGACGCTTTTAGAGAACCGCGCACGCGCGCTTCGGCGACTTCAATTTTTTTTAAATCCTCCACGACGCCGAAAGCGCTACCGCGGAATGTTAGTGTTATGTCATAACGGAAACTTCCGCGTGGCGCTGCTCAAGCTTGCTCTCTTAATGCTTTATGCGCCACTTTTTCTCGGAACGTTCCTCCCTTTTTTCGCCAATTCTTTTCCGGTTGGGAAAGAGCCTCGGGACTCGTCGTAGAGGTGGACGGAGAGGTCGTGACATCACAAACATGGAACGGACGTCCGCCATATTGGATACACCAAATATCTTCTATTAAAAAACATTTTTTTGGGATTTGGATTCATATCTTCTTTTGGTTGCCGTGGTGAATTCAATGTGAGACTCAAAAGAAAGTCAACCATTTTTTAAGAAGTGAAACCAACCCTACTGCAAGGAGATCTTACCTCAACGTCCGTTGATGCATTAATAATCTTATTATTAGATAAAATCATAAAAATAATCAGGTACTGTGAATTTGATAGATAACGAATTAATTATATAGCCACCGAAAAATGTATGAATGTATACAAACCCATGGACCTTTAACTTAAAATCCATTTTCTATTAACAGAAAATAGGTGATGCCTTATTGTAATAGTTCATTAATTTGGGCAGAAATTAACTAAGCGAGTTTAGTTCAAAATGAAGTAAGGTTCTCATTGTAAAAGATTCAAAAGGTCATTCAGTAAATAAAAAATATTATGCTCAAAATTATGCAAGAGAGACACAGTACTATCCCACGTTTATTGATCCATGAATTACGACGACAATAGCGTCATTCTCAAGGCACGTGAATTGCTTAGTTGTCATACTTAATGTGTGCACGTTGAGAATGACGCAACACACGTCGAAATAGATTTACCAGTTAAATAACTCTGGTGTGGAATATTCAAAGTGCCTCTTGTTTTCCCTCTTGGTGACTAAAATAATAATCAGAAACCTCATCTTTTGAAAAACGCCAACTTTCCCTGGGCGATGAAGAAGAGCATATGATTCATACTTCTTTTTTTAAATTTAGTTGAAATATAATGCAATGGTGTAGCACACATACCGCCACTCCTGACATCCCTTAGCACCTTAAAGCCCTTCGCTTTGAATTCCGTTCTCCTTCATTTCACATGGGTTGTGAGCCAATGTAGAAAGTTCGCGGGAATACATCCAGCAAGCGTGCGGAATCGATTTCGCAAAATGTATCTAATCTGTTCCAGCGGATGCCAACCCAAGGGTATGCGAACCATTTTGAGTTTTCGTGCTTGGTGGTTTAGGAGGGATGTAATCGAAAAAAGTTGAATGATGGTGGAAGGGCGGCAAACATATTTCTACGCTACGAGGGGTGTAACTAATTGGGGTAATGTCTAAGAAAATGAGCTATTAAGAGTTTTGGAAGTCAATTAGGTAATTAAACACTGCATTAGAGTTGTGACTATCGCTGATAATTAATGAGAGCAGAAGGAGCCACGTGATACGTTTTACTTTGGAAATAATTGGGGCTTGGTTCAAGCTAATCGTGAATTGGGATTTGTTGAAAAAGTATTTAGCAAGTGCGTCGATAAAGTCTGGGAAATCAGAGGGGTTAATACTGTAATCTCACTTAAGTTAGAATACGTCATAGAATGTGGGAAATGACGTCATTTTTCGTAGTTCAACTCCGCCACCCAGGGGGCGTGACCAACTTCGGCTCTCATGTGGTGAACTGCCGGTCTATTTATTTGATTCATCTGCTCTTTCGACTCTTGATCCGTTTCATTTGGCTCCGCATCTCATTAGTTCCATTTAACCTGTCGTTAGGAACGTCCGATGGAGCCACCATCGGACCTTGGCCGATCGTGTGCCGAGCATTAAGAGAGCGAAACGGATCTCCCGCCTTCCCGCAAATAGTCATTAAAAAGGTGAGATTACAAAATAACCCCCCAGGGGGGTTATACTTTAGTCTCACTTTAGTGAGAATACGTCATAAAATACGGATAAAGACGCCTTTTTTGGTTCCACTTCGTGGAAGTGACGTGCGGCGTGACCATCTTCGGGTCTTAAGTGGTGATCTGCAGGTCTTTTCTTTAACTCACCCGCTGTTTCGACTCTTGATCCGTATCTTTCAACTCATGATCCGTATCTTTCAACTCTTAATCCGTATCGCCTGTCTTTCATTAGTTCTATTTCACCTGTCGTAAGGAACGTGAAATAGAGCCACCATCGGACCTTGGCCTATCGTGAGCCGATCATTAAGAGAGCGAAACGGGTCTTCCACCTTCCCGCAAAGAGTCATTAAAAAGGTGAGATTACAAAATAACCCCCCAGCTACCTCTCAATCGCTAGACCCACTTGGAAAACACTACCAGTATTTGGAATCCCAATGAGGTAGGCTTAAAACCGAATTAAAACGCGCGTAGCAAAGATCGATGGAATGCAAAAAAGGCCGTTATGATAACACCAATAGTCTTGCAAGCCTTCTGCAACAATGGGAATGGGAATCGTCTTCAGACCGTCGATTTAAATAATTTATACTTAATCTTTGATTTGCTGACGACGCGACGTGAATAACATCTTACGAACTCCGACATATACTACGGTAAATCAGGTCATGAGAATAAAATAAGATAAATAGAATGCAGAACGGACAAGTTTAGACAAGGCAAGTTCCCCACGAACGATAAGAGACCATAACAGATGACAATGAGACTTTTAACTACGTTTGCCGATAGGTGGAGTAGCTAATTAGTTTATTTGTTTCCCAATACTTGTATCATAATCCACTAAGTAGTGAACACAGTATTTCTTGCATATTTTCTGCATAACTGTGCATTTATGCAATACCAATAACATTAATAAAAACTGTCTCCCTAACATTGGCAGCAAACCTAAAGTGTGACGTAAGTTTGTGAAATTTTTCCTTCTGACAAGTATTAGCAGATTTTTGATAATGCATGCATCAAAGTAACGAATAATAAAGGAAGAAAAATGCCAGCTATAACAAAAGAACAGCTGCACCAAAAAATCTTTATGTCTGTTGACACAGAAATAAAATGCATTTGTTATGCCTTTAAGATCTAGACGTTGAAAAGAAAATTGAGGGTAGTGCCATACCAAATCGATAATTAACAGTGATACTCAAATTCCTGTTGACCAACCTGAGATAAAAGCCGCTCAAAGAGAAAAAGTCGGTGTGATGACTAAAATTACCTTATGAATATCTAATATATCCTGACTTCCAAGGAGAGTATCCTATAGTCGGGTGTAGGTTTTTGAAGAAAGCCAACAGAAATTCAGTCATTCACGAATGGTTCTATGGTTTATAACAACAGTAAAAGGTTATATGAAAGCTTGAGGTAAAAGCTGCTCAAAGGAGCATGCTTTTATCTGCTGATAACAAAATATTCGGATAAATGTCATCAAAAACATCAGTTCTCTACACTACAGCTTTACAAGAGAGTCTAAGGTACGCGTATTTAGGTCAGAGAGTAGCTCCAAACGAATCGTAGATCAAAATTGCACTCTGGAAGTGACATCGAGACGCCGTTTTATCACAAGGCTAAACTCATCTGGCATGTTTCCGTAACAGAGGCGCGAAAATCCGATCAACACGCTTTTAATTGGCTGAGAGAGCCATTAACTAATTAATATCACATGACACACTAATATCCATCCCCCGGTTAAACACAATGCCTTCCGTATGCTACTGTGAGTTGTATGTCTCGTGGACTGTACGAGACAAGTGGTTCATGACCAATGAAAACTAGTTTTACGGTCATTCGTGGAATAAATAAATATTCTTAGGGGCCCGGATCAAATACACCACAAGTGTGCGAACGTTGTGACGGAAACAAAACACTTGCAGTTTTACTCTAATAATGGAAATTTTGTAAACTAATTAGTGGAAATATGTAGGTCGTGAAAGAGGGATAGGATATGGGGTAAACGGGGTAAAAGAAAGAAAGAGAATAGGCTTTATGGACGGGATGAAGAGAGGTAGGACGTATGCCGGAGATGAAAATGGACATTGTGTAAGGAGATTGGGGCCATCACCTGTAAAAGGTTACAGGATTTTTAATCACATCCATTTGAGCTTACCTTAACTGGTAAATAACCTCAATCAATTAAATCAATTATAAGGAATGAAAATTGAAGAGAAAGAAAGCAAAACTAAGATCTTATCGAGATTAACAAGATGGCAGACGAAGTAACTTTGTGGAATTGTGGCATAGGTAGCTAAAAAGAATGAATCACTTGGCAATCTTACACTCTGTTATTAATACAGATGACCGGTTCCAATGTTAAAACATTAACATCAGAGTTAATATATAAGAAATTCAAGACCAGAATGGCTGAACATTGTTTTATAAACCGTGACTTTCTGTTTATTTGCCACGTTAAAGAATGAATCAGTTAGTCAGTCTTCCACACTGTTATTAATCAAAAGTGACCTCTGAACCTCTGACCTCGGAACTGAACTCTGATAATGTTTGAAAATCATCAGAGTCCAAATATAGTATTAAAACAGTATGCGAGTGATGTGATTCTTTATTCAAAATAGTTTGAGCGAGATATCACGTAACTTAAAAATCAATGATCATCATAATATTACACCATTATACTTTTTGAGATATTTGTCAAGAAAATAGCAGCCATTTTCCATGGGCAAGGGTATATATGCACTCCAGAGAGAGTTTATCTTAAAAATGAGTAATTTCTCACACATGTATCTCGTCAGATATTTAACAGCATGTGATTTTTAATGTTTTATACTTCGGCGTTATGTTCTTGAACTTGATCTCACTATTTATTATTGTATTTTTAATACTTTAAATTACTTGTTGCTTTCTTAATTGTTGCAATGTTTTTTGGCTGGTTGGTTGTGAGGAGTTAGTTGACGGAGGAGAGGAGAGGGGATTGTTGGGAAGGCTGGGAATGAGAGGGGATGTGCTGCGTACTCCCGTAAGAAATCTGATTTGTATTGTATAGGAAATAAAGAAATCGCTACATAGTGGATTGCAGGCCTCATTGAAATTTGGTCCTACGTTGAAATACGCTTTCATAACTAATATAAAAAATAAATGAATCACTCATCGCGCAGTAATGTTTACAGAATGACAAATATATTTCCGATTATGAAGTCGTTTTCAGCCTACAGCTTGAATAAAATGAGTCAAATTGAGATGTTATAAATATGTATAAATTTAGTTGAGAACTTTGTTTTAAATTACTGAGAATATCGGTAATGTCAAACAAAGTTCTTTCGTCATTAATGTTACAACATCTGTTCCATGCTGCTTACAGTTACTTAAATTTAATCATAAAATTTCAACATGGTCGCTATTATGGCTAGAGAAAATTCTCGCTCACACTCCCTTAATAGCTAATCGTAAGCAAGAATAAAATAGGTTTAATGTTTTGCGAACCGTGTTTGCTTGCGATGGATACTTTCACTACAAGGGCAATGCAGATTCATGTAATTTTTTCTTTGTGCCGTAGCGTTGAAGGTCTCTCGTGCATGTGACGCGGGGCAATGGAGCTTAAAAAACCGGCTAAAGGGGACAGCGCGCTCTATGCCGTAGAGGACACTTTGTGAGCCCTTACGGCGGCCATTACGGATTTATGGCCTCATTCACGATCACATTCTAATTAACGGGACGGGAAACGCTTGCAAGGTCCAATGAAAACGAGTGGAAAAGCTTTGAACTTGCGTAAATGAATGCAAAACGTAGGGGAAAAAATCCTAATCCGTGCAAAAATACGACCGCATTACAGGTTATCTAAAAACGATAACCAGAAACGCATCAGCGAGAAAACCTTATCTTGATACTTTTAAAACGGTTACAATATATTTCAAACTTTTACCGAAAGATTTAGTTTTGGCAAACATTTCTCATGATACCAGTACTATTTTGTTAGCCTCAAATACCTACCTTGGTGTTCTATTTTCAATGTTATTATCCAATTATTTTAATCAACATATATGTTCGTATTGTCAACGTAGAATGCCTAACAAAGCATTCAGAACATTCATAATAACTTTTTTATTTCTGTGATAACACTTGTTTTTTTAGTTTTCTGTGTTCAGTGTTTCAATGGATTTCTTAATTTAGATAGTAGTCTACTTGTTACGTTCAGAGTTCATGTAAATGTTTTAGAGGGCATTTGTGTCGCTTGCATGATAATATTTACCATGAAAAAATGTAAAACTGATTAAATTCTTTGTATTCTATTTAAATTTTGCTCTATAATTATTGTAATCAACGTGTATATTTCATATTGTTAATGTAAAATACCAAACAAGGTATTTTGAACACCAGTTTATCGCCAAGGTAACAAAAATGTATTTTTTTATTTTTCCCTATAGGGCATATACCCAGGGTAGTAATAAAATGTTCTATCTTATTCTGCGCCTATATCAGCACGGCTGAATAAACTTTGTCTATTGAATAATTCAGAGATTTCCACTGATACAAGGTTCATCGGTGTAACAATGATATTCACCTTACTTGGTTACCTTCAGCTCCATACATAAATACTAATGAAGTATGAGTATCAATACTATGACCGAATCTTGCCGAAATTTTCCGTCACCCTACGTCAACGGCATACAATCAGAGGACAGCTTATTCTCAATATTTCAATTTTATATTCATTCATTTCTTTATGATGTCACCGAAGAATGGTGAAGATTAAATGGACAGCGAGAATCACTAACGAAGAAGTCCTAAGAAGAACTGGAGGTAAATGAAGCATAATGTAAACTCTGCGTAGGAGAGAAAAACTCATTGGAAACATTTTGAGACAAAACAGCTAAATGAAAACAATATTGGAAGGAGAACAATTAAGGGGAAAATTATAGAGGAATACCAAGAATGAAATACATCAACCGAATCATGTAGGACATCTAAGTGAAGAATTGTGTAGGCATGAAGTGACTGCCAGAGAGGAGAGTGGAATGGGGAGCTGCTGCAATCTTCGGTTTGATGATTACATGATGATGACGATGATTTTACATTTACAGATTGTTTACCATAATTTTTTAATTGACAATGAAACATAATCAACCTTCTCGAAGCAATAGCTGTCAGTATTTTTTCGGATACTTAGCATTTTTTATTTACATTTCGATTATGAGTATAAAAAAACAGCTACTTTACCAAACCATTTAGAACTCCACCTGCCAAAACCGTCAAAAATTGACGCTAACACTCCCGCTAATCGTAATACACTTCTCCTTGACGGGAAGACGACGATAAACTGAGCGAAACTGTCCGCTTCCGTCACGTCAAGGAACGTCGATCGTAATCCCACCCTAATGCAGTCCTACTTGGCGTGTAGTTAACGTAAAACGTCGCCGCCAATGTCCCAAACTGCCAAGCCGGTAAAAACACGATCGTAAACTCGACGTTAACATTCGTAGATAAATGGGCTTTCTGTTCCTTTATCCCCCCGTTCACGCGTGTCCCTTAGCGAGCAACAAAAACCACATTGAAAACTAAAACACGTTTCAATTGAGCCACAAAGCGCGAAATAAAGTCGCCATTTCGAGTGCTCACAACGATGGCAAAGCCAACATTTAAACCCTGAGTCGTTTCCGGTAAGTGTCTAGAATCATGAAACGGGCATCCTTGCCGTTTTGTTTTCATCGAGTGAACGGACAAGTTAGCAGCTCCAGGTAGTTGGTAGCTAGAGAAGAGGTAGAGATATGTCGACATGCGGCACCATAGAAAACCGCGACGGTACTTTTTGTAACACCCCCAGGAAATAGGTAAATCTAATAATATATCCGGAAATCGGAAAAATACCACGCATCTTTATTATTTTCACAAAAGCTGTGCTTTGAATGTGTGCTAGGGAAGGAAGTAAACGCAATGCACTGCACTACAATGATGTAGGTAAGTGGGCGTTTGCGACGTAGCGTTGACTCTCATGACTTTAATATATTTTTAAACCTGCTTGATTGAAGCTACGGGATAGCGAAACGAAATATATCATTTAAATTAAAACGATGTAATTTCTCTACCGAGTAAGTTAAAATTTGAAGATTAAAATTCTAAACATAAGAAGAATGTCGAAGGGCTTTTAGCTTCGGCAATGTATTTAAAATACGATTTTAGTGGAAACGAATAGGTATTTTTGAGAGGCACCGAAAACTTATTCAAATCGACGCGAAAGGCTTTTGTCAAAACGATCTTCTTCCTTAGCCGATATCTTTGATAGTCAGTGGTATGTTCACGAAACATGTCCACTACAAAACGATATTACTTGGAATCAACTTGTTCTTAAATTAGTTTCAGTAATTTATCTAAAACGTAAAAAAACTAAGATATAGATTTGGTCCATACATTTGTCCATTGCTCTACTTTAAATGGTCTTCTCTTCCGCTTTGACATCAACCAAGCTCCTAGGAATTAGTAATGTATCAGATTTTTCCCACGGCATCAGATTCTCATCTCAAAAAATCATATTTTATTACCCTCTCATATATAATTTCTCATTTTATTCGTTCACTTGGTCTTCAACATCTAAATCCAACAGCTCCTTTTGCAAGCTTTCATAAGTCTCCGCTTTCCTCTCAAGCAGTCCCACGTATCTGATCCGTAAAGTTCCACACTCCAAACCAATGCTTTCAACATGCACCTTGAACTAATTTGTACCTTAATTTGCCGTTGTGATAGCGTATTACAGCAGAAAAAGTTCCAGATTGGTACAATGTGACTACGTTGTATTATTGAGGCATATCCTAATTACGTTTAACCGATACTGGAACGTGCGTATTAGGCTGCACAGTTTAAGAGGCTTAAATTCTTCTGCTCAAGGTGACGATTTTGTCAGTCTTAGCCGCGTAATTTTATTTTTAAAATTAAACAAATTACATAAAAATAACCTTTTTCTAAGACGATATTCAATACGTACCTAACCATCAATCTCTGTTTTTTTCAAGAGGCGCAAGTTGAATGAATTTCAAACTTTACTGGAGTAAATGGAGAACATTATTAATTGTACTTCATTGAGACATTTTTTTACAAAATTAAATTGGAAATAATGGTAGTAAAAACTCGAAAGATGTGGAATAGATGAAGAATCCTTAAATACATTCTTTTATTTTCTTAATACTTAGATTTTATACGTATTCCAACATTTTGGTCAATAGAATCCGGATATATAAGAAAAATTAAATTCCACCCTATCACGCCTGATAATCCTCTTTTTGTCCATATCCCACGTAGCATGGAATATAGACGTGTTGAATGGTGAATTAATTGAACTCGCATTTGAGAAGCAGTGAATTTCAAAGAAATAAGGGCGCAGTGAAAAAAAACGAATTTCTCTTACGGATCTGTCACTCCGATTTGGAAGTCCATAATTATTTTCGAATAAACAATAGAATACGCACCTGGAAAAACATTTGTCAAGAGATAATTTGGTTTATCATTTGAAAAAAGCTAGTTTTTTACATAACTACTTTAGTTCGAAATAAAATAATTCCATTGGCATGTCTATCTGGCTATTTGTCAGTATATACCTGTCTAATATATTTACAATATACATATATATTTATTTATACGTGTATATATATATATATATATATATATAACAAAGATCAGGCCGTCATGATGCGTCGGCGTACCACATGGCACGGACACTACTACTGGCACTTAGATATCGTAACGAACCATTGAAATCGAATTAAGTCCGTGGTCAAATATTTCCTGCGAGACTTGGGAGATGAAGCGAGGCGAGCGTGGCGTGTTAGGCTCGACGAATTGACAGGGTTTGGCAGGTTTTAGGGGGCGGAGTAAATTGGAAAAGGTTTCTCCGTAGTCGAAAATACCCTAGGGTGACGTTATGCCATCGGAATGGGAATGAATTCCGAATGAGAGACTGAAAAATATGTATTTACATGCGTAAGTAAATACAACTTTTCGTGGGTACTTCTTATTTCTCTTACTCTTGGAGCAAAAAGGAGAAGGGACGGCTTCAGTCGCGGCACCCCTCATATAACCTCTCCGCTCCCCCTTGTGGCGCGGGAGTCGTGTAAATACGAAATTTATATTCGTGTCCCGGACAAGTTGTGCCTACTTTTTCAGAGGCGCGGCGAAAAGCAAAAAGCAAACGCGCCCCTGGCAATGGGAACAAAATGGTTTCACACACCTCCTCGCTCCTAGAGTACAGTTTTTGCCACATCAGAGGGTCGGAAGCGTAGCTGTGACCGTTGTGAGTTATTAATGATTCCGTGATTCACTTCATTCGTGCTACGCATTGAGCTAACCTATTCCTTGCATTTTGTAGAATTGGCTGCCATTGATCATCACATTTGACAACTCAGCAGTATTGTGGCTTTAAAAAAACGTGAGATTTTTAACCGTTAACTACTGCGGTTAAGGGCACGGCCTATGTGTTTGTAAGTGTATGTTTTTTTAAAGAAGTTTTTTTTGTAAAAGTTTATTTATTTAAAAATTAAAAAAATAGTTGTTAGTTATGCTTGAAATTATGTCCAACGCGGAGTAGAGAAAAATTACGCAGTACATGGTTTTCACGGTGAAATGTAACAAAAAATACTGCATTGTGATAATAATATGGAGAATTATAACTAAACAAATGTTTTATTTTTACAAAACCATGACTTGGTGGAAAGAGGATGCGAACAGGCCGCAGGCTTTCGAGAGGAGGTCGTGGAGGATAACGGAGATATAGCGATTATCGGAAAGGAAGACGTACGAAGAAGTTTTGAGATCGAGTTGATGTGGTGGCTATAATACTGACTTTCCATTCTGAGGGTTCGAGTTCAAATCCCGAGGGTAGCGGAGATTTATTCGTTGTTTCCCTTCTTGGATGTGGTGCTGAGTGCACTTTCAGCACAGTAACTACGCCCGTTAGATGACACGTTAAACCGTGAATTCCTTGGCGCCTTGCACTAAGGGCCGGTTTTATAATGTCTGGTTAACGCTAACCAGAAGATGATAAACCCTTTAACTTTACCTGCAGGTGGCTGAAAGTACTGGTTACCTATCAGTCTGGTCTTAAACAGAAGCTAACCATAACTTACCGCCACCACTAGGTAAAGTGGTTCGCTAACCTAAAGTAAAGTGGTAACGCTAACCAGAAGATAATACAGCATTTAGGCTGTATTATCTTCTGGTTAGCGTTAACAAGACATTATAAAACCGGCCCTAAGAGTAGGCTAATGCCAGCGCTGAGTTTCTCTCTTACCTTTCTACATTCTCACCGGATTATCTGTTTTACCTTGCTTCCAAAAGACTTGTCAGTGTCAAAAGACGGATCAAAGTTGCAAAATGTAGAACTACTGTATGTCAATTATTTATCAACAACAAGTTCTGCCATAAGAGTGCCGGACGATATTCCGGACCTCATTATAAACACCGTATACAATTAAAATGTGTACACCGTGTACATCCGTTTACATTTAAAATGTTTTCATACCTGTATTAGAAATACAACAATAATTTACATTGATAACATACACTGAAAAGTCTGCAGTGGCATTTATTCTGCTGTTTTTGTTATAATGTTTTGTTTTAAATAGTTTATAATTTTGTAAGGTTCATATTTTGAGATGGTTCAATCGTTTGTAATGTTTATCATACCACCGAGTCTCGCTATTTGCTCTATGTTCCATAGGACACACTGTCCTCGAACAATACATTTATATTCACTTATTTATATTAATTTATTGCCCACTGATCTTCACCTACCTACCTGTCCTCAGTGGCGCAAAATACGTTCAGCTGTCGGTTGCCTCTACAAATAACCAACCATATAATCTACAAAGAAGTGTTCAACATGGTGGGTGAGGAGGGGATACTTCTGTATGAGATTAGGGGAAGGCAAAGTACGTAGTTGGAACTGGTAATGACGGACCATGGGTTGTTTAGGTCCATGATAGAGGTGAGGATGTTGGGTAAGCGAAAAAGAGGAATAGGGAGAATAGGCTTTGTGGATGGGATGAGAAGAGCTATGACGTATTCCAAGCTGAAGAATGAAATTGTGTTCGGAGATGGATTAAATATTGAATATAGAATAGGGTTTGGCTTGATTTTGATGGCAGAGTATGCAATAATTTCATTTATAAATATACAACTTGTTGTTATGGAATTGGAACTGATAAGATTAATTCCGTTATGGAAATTATTGAAAATTTCGCGATCCATGTTCGTAATGGATTGTTCTTTTGGGATTACTTAGGTCAGGTTTTTTTAAAACCAACGTTTCTTCTTCTATGCCGGAGACCTCCTCCTCAGGGATAATTAATTATTGCCTTTATTGTGCATCAAAATATATGTTCTCATGGAGGTTAGAAAGGGATAGGTTGAGAATATGTACAGTACCTTTTGGACGTGATTATTTTCCCTTGAAAGTACTGGTAGAAAGTAGGTACTGTTGCCCTTTGTCTCGATTGAAGTTGTTGCGTTTTTTTATTTCCAAGGCCTCTCTAAAGATTCTCGCCTTGAAGTGTTCATCTCTTGCAAGGATTTTTAGGATTTTTGGTATTTTATGATGTGATAGAATTTTGTCATTATGTATGTCACGCTCGCTATTGCGCCCGCTTTGAACACATTCCCTTGACGAGGAGTAAAACCATTGAGATGGATGGAGAGGGCAAGACGTATCAAACTGTAATTTAGCATCAGAAATGTTCACCATATTGCTTCCCCCAGTTCGTTCCTTGCCTGCCTTTGAATAGCACGGATGAGTGGACGTATTAGCGGATATAAAGCAAGCATATCTACCTTCTGTTGAAAATTTAAGGCAAGTAACTTCTTATTGTAAAATCTCATATCTCTCGCTCAGACCTTTGGAATTCGCTGCCGCTGCCCATGAAAAATTCTGCCTCTCTGTCAATTTTAAAGAGAAACTATTTAACTATTATTAAAGTGAGCAATTAAAATGTCTGTAACCTCACTTCGTAAGCATGCTTGCCTTTAAGCCATTATGTCGCCTGCAACAGTTTTACTTCAACTTACTTTTCCTGTTTTTGTCCTCTAATTATGTATCTCATTTCAAAGTCTTCAACTGTTTTATTGAAATAACTTTTTTCGGGATCATAAAAATTTCCTCGTTCACGAGATGTTAACAAGTTAAGGTATTGGAGGTGTTTTACTCTTTTTTGTCTAAAACCTGCCTTAACCGGTAGATTCACACTTATAAAATATAAATATGAGAAATATCCTCGAAACAAGTTTCGTCAATATTTTGTTTGTATTTCATGATCCCTTCCATAATGATAAAAGACTAATTTCTATTTTCACCCGATAATCAACCTTAATTCTAATAACATATATTGCTCATTCTTGCTTTAGAAAATACACCTGTATACCCCAGTCGTAAACCCACGAAATCCACGACTTTTCTCTGTATCACATTGCTACAAGAATTAGGGCAAGCACACCACTATGGATCGAGTCATGAGAATTGCCAACCGATGATATCCTTCTATAGATCTCTTCAGTCGCTTAAAAAGTAGTTTGAAAACATACATGAACCAGATAGTGAGGTGATCCTGTACAATTAAACAAGTGTTAATTATATTTTAGCCATGAAACTGCTCAAAATATAGTTTATTATGTATATATGTATGTGGACAACGTATTGTATCTGATGGCTAGTTATATATTTCATGAGATTTTCAACTTATAATTATTATACTTTGTTTTGGATTTTGAAACATACATAGTTACTTAATTGTAAAATTTACCTGTATGGCATTATGCACGGCGAAAATTGTGTTCGAGGATGATGTAATGTAAATATTAACTTGGAATGGCAATTGGGTAGTGACTGTAATACATTCATCATATATAATTTATTTTTGACTGCTGTTTCGACGATATAGCGGCATTTTCAAGACAACCGTCTCGTCTGGAAAATTACGCTATATAGTGTCGAAACCAAGCTGGACAATAAATAACCGTGTGGAAATACAAAGTATTCTCTTTTCAAAATGCAGAAATTCCACGAATGGATGCCTGCAACTTATTGATTAGACCCTCCCATAAAAGACAGTAGTGTTGCATTGGAAATACTTTCAATTCGCCATTCGCTTACGCGGGACACGCCCACTGATTCTTGGAATTGAACAGTTAATGCGATTTTTCAGTGCTGGCCGAACGCCCAGTTACTCGTATCGGGATCTCCGCCCACAAACATGACAAAGATTCCCTCGGGAATTCCCAGAAGGACGTCACGCGTGGGTTCGGGGTACTATACTATGGAAAGGGTTGCCTTGTTCTCTCTCCACGTCCACTCCCCTGATTGCCGTCACTTTCACCGCGGGGAGTAGTCAGGCATCACGCAGCCTCAGAACACGCGTAATCCAAATCGCATTAGAGCCGGAGTGAAGGGAGAGTGAGGTGCAGAGGCCAGAGGGTAGAAGAACCAGCTCACCTACCACCACTGGGACCACACATTACACGCGAAAGCGCTCCTGGTTATAGGACGAGGAGTGGTTAACGGCATTCTATGTTCGCAGTGAATTACGAAATTTTACGCCCTTGCTTTCGGTTAAACTGATTGTATTTTTAAAAAACGCGCGGAAAGCCGACTTTTCTATATATATATATATATATATATATATAAGTTTGCCACAGGTGGGGCGGAATTAAATATCATTCATTCATTCATTACAGTAATCTACCGGTTAAAGGTAGGTTGTGATGAAAGTCAGAGAATATCCGACGAACTCTTACACGTGCCGTGCCCTTTCTACCTCTAGTATTTCTTTCTTCATCTCAGCATAAGTCCTACCTTTCTTCATCCCGTCCATAAAACCGGTTCTCTTCCTTCCCCTTCCCCGCTTACCCAACATCCTACCCTCTATCACGGCCCTCAGCAAACCATCGTCCTTCATTACCCCTTCCAGCCACCTACCCTGTCTTCCCCTAATCTCATCTATAAGTTTCCTCTCCTCGCCCACCATGTCAAGCACTTCCTCATTTGTCTTCCTTTCCGTCCAACGCACCTTCTCCATCCTCCTCCACACCCACATCTCGAAAGCCTTCAGCCTATTTTCGTCTTCCTTTCTCAAGGTCCACGTTTCCGCCCCATACAACGCCACACTCCATATTAAGCTCTTCACTAGCCTCTTTTTTACATCCTTACTTAAGGTCCCCGTCATCAGCTCCCTTCTATTATTGAACGCTTCCTTCGCTAGCGCTATTCTCCTCCTAATGTCTTTGCTACTATGTCCTGTTTCTTCCAGCGTACTTCCCAAGTAATTAAATTGTTCTACTTGCTCCAGTTTGTGACTTCCTACTCTTATCACCAGCTTAGCTTTCTTTGTCCTACAGAATCTCATTACTTTTGTTTTCCTATTATTTATCTTCATCCCGTATTTCTCACACTGTTTATCCAGAGCATCTACTAAAGTTTGCAATCCTTTCGATGACCGACTCACCAACGCCTGGTCGTCTGCGAATCTAACCGACTTTATCCACTGGCCTCCTACTTTCATTCCCACCTCTAGCTCATCCCATGCCTCTCTTACCATTTCCTCAGCATAGATGTTAAAAAGTAAAGGCGACAACGGGCACCCTTGCCGTACCCCGCGACCTATAACTGCCCACCCTGATTCACCCTCAGCTACCCTTACCTGAGCCCTCTGCCCCATATATAAGTTTCGGATGAGTCTCCTGTCACGCCAATCTATTCCTATTTTCCCCAGTATCTGCATTAGTTTCTCCCAGTTTACTCTGTCAAACGCCTTTTCGAAATCTACAAAGCAAGCGAAAACATCCTGATTATGCTCTATGTTTCTATCTATAAGTGTCCTCATTACTGCAATCGCGTCTCTGGTTGCCCTCCCCTTCCTGAACCCAAATTGGTCATCGCCTAAATAGCACTTTGCTCTGCCCTCCAACCTTCTGTTTAGTACTCTAAGCAACACTTTTGCCGCGTGCGAAATTAAACTGATTGTTCTATACTCCTCGCATTCTGAAGCTTTCTTCTTCTTCGGGATAGGTATTAATACTGTTTTCACGAAATCCTCTGGCCATACTCCTTCCTCGTAGATCCTGCGAATAAGTTCGAAAAACGATTTTCTCCCCTTACTACCTAGATTCTTCAGGAGCTCCGAAGGTAGGTTATCGGCTCCCACGGCTTTTCTACCCTTCATCTCTCTTAGTGCCCTCTCTACTTCACTCTCAAGTAACTCTGGTCCGAGGTTATCCTTATCTATTGTTCCTTCGTCCTCTAGATCTAGGCTAAGGGGTCTATTCTCGCTGTCATATAGCTCCTCTACGTATTCTCTCCATCTTTCTTGAATATCTTCCTGTTCGATTAATATCTTCCCTGTGTTGTCCTTAACCTTTGGTATCGCTTGACCTCTCTTACCACCCGATAACGTTTTCACCTTGGCGTACAAAGCGCCCACTTCCCCCTCCTCCTGCATCTTTTCCATTTCCTCACATTGTCCCTTCCACCAGTTTTCTTTTGCCCGATTGGTCACTCGCCTGAGTTTATTATTCAATTCCTTGTACTTCCTCTTGCCTACGTCGGTGTTCACGTTTTTCCATATCCTTCTCTCCTCCATTTTCTTTATCATTTCTTCTGTAACCCACTGCTTCTTAACCCTCTTCTTTTCCACCGTTCCTATTGTTTTCTCTGCCGCTGCTGCGATGCCTGTTTTTATAACTTCCCATCTTTTCTCTATGGTTCCCATCCGCTTCTCTTCACCTATGTTCTTTTCTACTAGCTCTTGGTATTCCCTCCTTTTCAACCCTTTCAATGCTTCAAGGTTCCACCTCTTTATCTTCCTACCTTTACAAAGCCTTTTCAATCTAACTTCACACTTCATCATCACCAAGTTATGATCCGAGTCCGCATCCGCCCCTGGATAGCTACGAGAGTTTTTTACACTGTTTCTAAATCTCTGCCTTACCATTATATAATCAATTTGGTATCTCCCAGTATCACCCGGCATTTTCCATGTGTACCTACGCCTGGGGTGATGTTTAAACCAAGTGTTTGTCACTACTAATTTATTTCTTCTACAAAATTCAACTGCCTTTTCACCGCGATCATTTCTTCTTCCTAGCCCAAACCCTCCTACTTCTAATCCGTCCCTCCCTTCCCCCACCACTGCATTCCAGTCACCCATCACTATCAGGTTTTTCTTTCCCGGAACTTCTCTAATTATTTCTTCTACTTGCTCGTACACCTCTTCCACCTCTTCCTCCCTATAGTTGCTCGTAGGCATGTATACCTGGACCAGAAAGAAATTCGTCGGACGTGATTTTATTTCTACCACTAGTATCCTGTCGCTCACCTGTTCAATGTTTACCACCCTCAGTCCCAACTTTGTGTTTAGTACCATGCCTCCCGTTGACTCTCATCTCCCCCACTATAGATTACCCTGTAGTTATCACTCCAATAGTCCCCGCTATCCTTCCATCTCACCTCGCACAATCCCAAAACATCTATTTTTCCTTTTTCCATTTCCTGCTTAATATTTTCGAGCTTCCCGGCCCTCATCATGGTCCTTACGTTCCAAGTGCCTATTTTTATCACTGTTTTCCTCCTCCTCTTCCTCTTTTTCTTCTTCTTCTCCCTCCTATGCCTTGTATCCGCCGATGCTGATGCTGCTGTGCAAGTATTTCGTATGTTGACGACCGCGGAGGCCTTGCCTCCCCCGCTGCCGGGCACGACACCCGCCCTAGTGGGCGGCGTCCCGTAGTTGCCAGGAATCAATTCTCTTTGAATGACTTTCATGTTCTGGGAGGAGATAGTTGAGAGGTATCCCACGCGACTCAACGGTATTTTTAACGTGACACCATCACGGAACTACCTTTCGTCTGGCTCCTACCCTTCGACCTATCTGGCATGGGTGGCCCTACCAGGAGCAATGTACTTGCTCCTGCCAGTCCAGCTCTAGGGGTCATTGGAACTCACAAGCCCTTCCACCACGTCAAGGTCGTAGTTCAAGGAAAGGGGAATTAAATATAGAAACACAAAAAAGAACACTCACACTATACGTTCTGATATTTCGACAGCCGAAAAGCTGCCTTTCTCACAGAAGGAAGGATACAGAATCTGTATCCTTCTGTATCCTTCCTTCTGTGAGAAAGGCAGCTTTTCGGCTGTCGAAATATCAGAACGTAAAGTGTGAGTGTTCTTTTTTGTGTTTCTATATTTAATTCCGCCCCACCTGTGGCAAAGTTTATTTAAATTATCGCGTGTGTGATTTTCCACGAACTCGTATATATATATATATGGCTAGTTATATATTTCATGAGATTTTTAACTTATAATTATTATACTTTGTTTTGGATTTTGAAACATACATAGTTACTTAATTGAAAAATTTACCTGTATGACATTATGCACAACGAAAACTGTGTTCGAGGATGATGTAATGTAAATATCAACTTGGAATGGCAATTGGGTAATGACTGTAATACATTCATCATATATAATTTATTTTTGACTGCTGTTTCGACGATATAGCGTCCTTTTCAAGACAACCGTCTCGTCTGGAAAATTACGCTACATTGTGTCGAAACCAAGCTCAACAATAAATAACCGTGTGGAAATACAAAGTATTCTCTTTTCAAAATGCAGAAATTCCACAAATTGGTGCCTGAAACTTATTGATCAGACCCTCCCAAAAGACAGTAGTGTTGCATTGGAAATACTTTCAATTCGCCATTCGCTTACACGGGACACGCCCACTGATTCTTGGAATTGAACAGTTGATGCGATTTTGCAGTGCTGGCCGAACGCCCAGTTACTACTCTCTCCCTAGAGAAAGATGGACGCTACTGTCCTTCGAAATATCGGAAGTTTTAATTTGTGAGCGTTCTTTTCTCCGTTTGTATATTTTTATCGGCCACCCTCTTGGCATATTGTATATATATATATATATATATATATATATATATATATATATATATATATATATGAAAAGGAAATAAATTTAAAAGTACATACTAGCAACAAGGCGTTGAGGTTGGGGAAGGTTTGATAGATAAGTCAGTGGACTCTCACTGACAGATGATCCATAACGACACCGGTGTTCACTGCCGAAAATGTTCAGAAAATTCTTACCTATTTCGATACTTAGAAGACCTTGAAAAAGCTTTCGTGAGTAGGAGAAAACCCCCCTCTTTGGTGAGAGAAACAGCTCGTCAAAATGATCGAATCCTCTCCGAGACCGTGCCTCAACCGGAGGATAATATATCCATTGACGACTCAATTATTTTCGCGACTACCTTTCATCCAGGTATTGATGCAGCACTGAAAAGCCTTCTAAAGTCAGCGCACTTCATTCTCTTCTCTTCCATTCAACTTCCTCCCTTATAAGAAGACCTCCCGTGCTCTCCTTTCGTCGCCCTCCAAATCTCCAAAATAGTCTCTGGATCCGTCAAACTTCACCTGCAAGTAGTTTTATCAATCTTCCACCAATTGGTTCTCCCCCTTGCAACAAGCCCCGTTGCCTGACCTTCCCAATCAACACCTCTTCCCGTTTTTTCACTACCCCGGTGACGAATGTCACATATCAAATACTTACTCGGGGAACCTGTTCCTACACGCAGAGAAGTAGGTGGTTTCATGAACTCACAAGGTGGTAACCACTACCAAGTCAGAAGGTTAAATTTCGTTTAACCTAGAAGATAGTAACGATTACCATCTCACTTGGTTACCTTGCGTGGGTTGCCGTCACCTCGTCGTGCTAGTAACCAGAACGAAAAGGCGGTTTATGCCTTAACCAGACCCATAGTTATGATAGACATTTCTCATTGTCTGATTTTGTTAGTAAAATGGTCTCGTTACCAAGCTCTAGTGGAAGAATCTGTGTTGAAATCATCTTGAAATGGGTGCCTTGAATCTCTCCTGGAGATATGTTGAAAATTGAAACATGAATCCAACACAGCCTCTCGTTAAGACTCTCTTGAGATTCTCTGTTGAGACTCCCTTGCCCTCTCAAAATAAAAAAATTAAAAAATATATTTAAAAATCTATGAATGTAATAATAACATTGTGGCATACATTTACATAATACATTATCCTATCCTACCTAACGAAATAGTCTCTAACTAGCATGGTCATCTTCCCTACGACTGAACGCGCACATTCTCGCACCCATTGTTAATAAACCAACGTCGAGAAAGTTTTGTACCTATATGTGGCAACTTCCGAGGATTAATGTAACTTCGAGAACTAATTTTTAAATGGGAATTCCGAGTTAGTCTGAGGCAATACCATTACATCACGATTACAGGTATTTGGCATCAATTAATTTAAACCTATATTGCCACATAGTATGAATAAAAATGCAATATTACTGAGAATAAACAAGATATTATCCAATTCCCGCTCCATGCGCATGCGCGTCATGACTCCTACCACGTTGCTCCCCTTACCACTCCAGCGGGTTCCTCGAGCTTCCAGACTTGGCTGCGTGTGGCGGAAACTGGCTGCCTGTCGCACCAACTTTGAAAAGATGGTTCCTGTTACCAGCCGCATAGCCATTGTAACCGTGGGCGAGTCGACTAGTCGTGCTGGTACTGATTACCAAGCTCGGATAGTTACAGTGACCAACTGCAATTGTTTCATCAACTTACAACCACGTTACCACCAATTTTACAGGTTACCGAAGACAACCATTTTTCTGCGTGATAGACTAATGTAATATATCTCACAACCTGCAAGTACTGTAAGGCCTTTTACGTTGGACTCACCAGCACACCTTTAAATATGCGAGTAAATAACCACAGGAGCAGCGTGATGCAACAGTTGCAGTTGCCTGTAGCCGAGCACGCTAGCTCGCATAACCTCCCCTTCAACAACTGCTTTCAAATAAAAATAATTCGTGCCCTCCCACCTGACACACCAACAATAGAGCTCCGATACCGGGAGCTATCTTATATCTCAATTTTAAAATCAACCTGCCTCCCGTACTTAACTTCCACTAGCGTCCTCCCCTCTCCACCCCCTCGCACTTCCTTCCAAGCAATCCCTTTTCCCAACTACTAACCCCGTACCAAGACAAACCCTTTACCCTCAACTCCAGTGTGACATTCCTTAGTAGTGATCTCCTCCAGCTGAAGAAGGGTCCTCAGCCCGAAGTCTACCCTAAGCAGTGGACACCGGTGTCGTCATGGATCATCTGCCAGTGAATGTCCACTGATTTACCTATCTATCCTTCCTCAAACTCAACGCCTAGTGGCTAGCATATACCTGTATATCCACTGGTGTACCTTTGTTGAATTGCCAAAATTCAGGATTTTTCCCCTTTTTTCAGAAGTATGGCAACCCTAGATAACGTTCATTTGTGCATTTCACTGTTAATTATTACTTAACGACTTTGACTCTTAGCCATCGCTGTATTGATTAGATAAGGATTCGAACAGGCGACTGCTATCATATGCCTCCATGCAGAGAAGTGAAGAACGCACGCGCCGACATTCTCAAGAAAGCGATTGTAATGAGGTGAACTGCATTGATTTTATCAGGTTTTTAAAGATGATGATATCGTGTTGGAGGCGTTATTGATTTGATTCTTACTTAACATCGCCATGGTATATCTTTACTTTAACTTTGTATTTTTGGGTAAAAGCCGTGAAATTCGTGAACTGGTACGTACTTAACGTCTCCTTAACAACTTGGTTAATAAAGTTTGATGCCTCTCAGCCAAACTTACATCTTCCTCAAAATTTGCACTTTAGGAGAGAGATGAAATCAAGTGCTTCATGATGAGATATAACACAGGCAACGAATTACGGTACGTCAAATTAATTAGGATACATGTGCGCACGCGACAAATGGACAATGTGATTTACTATGTAGTTTGAGCGAGATTTTTTCCTAGTCATAATAGAGACCATATTTAAATTTTATTATTAAATTTAAGCAACTATAAGAGAAGCATAAAGTAACGAATGTAACATTAATATCGCATAAATTTTGTTTTAAATTTACTGAGATTCTCAGTTTTTAACCATAGATACCTATACTATTAGCTGTTCATTTGACTCATTTTCTACATGCCGTGAGCTAAAAACGCCATCAAAATCCCAGTTTTTTTGCGTTTCTGTAAATATTATTGCGGTGAGCAATTGATTTATTCAGTAAAATAGTTGAGTAAAATACACTTTAAAAAAAACTTTAAAAAATGTGTTTTTTAAATGTACTGAAAAGTAGATAATAATTTTTAATCTGCAACAACAGGCAGAACGTGATTATTTGTGACTAAAAATAAAACCATGGGGGCACCACCGACATTAGGGATAAAAAAGACTTACCATTACTATCTAGGTAACGTGGTAAAAATTCTGTAATAATCCAAGTTGTGCAGGACCAGGTATTACCGACAAGCTTGTCTCAACCTTAAAAGTAATTTGTAAAACAGTCTTTAGTATCAAAAATTGTGATCAAGACTAGGAATTTCCGGCAGAGATTCCGGTGAACAGTAATTTGTTGAAAAGTCTTTTGTATCACCAGTTGGAATCTAGACATGGGGATTTCCGGTAAAACGTTTTTTGCATCACAAAGGTTGGTTGCGTCTGGGTATTCTTGTTAATAAAACCACGTTTTATTTAGTTTTAAATAATTTTTTATCAACTTTTCATTCAATCACTGTCGTTATTTTATGCTTAAATTTGAAAAAATAAATTGTAACGGAACATTAAAATAACGGAACGATTTTGTTGGTACTTAATTAATGTTAAAATTTTGTGTTGATTTGTTTTAATTGAGAAAATATTGTAGAGTCATCCAAAATACACGTGGGAATAGTTTCAAGAAAATCAACTCGGTGGAAGTGAGTGAAAACTTGTTCACAAGATTTTACCCAAACAAACAGAAATGATTTTTTGTGTTAAATTAATGATAAATTTTTATGTTGATTTATTTAAATCGAGAAAATATTGTATAATCATCCGAAATACACGTGGAAAAAGTTTGAAGAAGATCTAATACGTGAAAGTGGGTAAAAATTCATTTACAAAATTTGTCCCAAACAAACAGAAATGTTTTTGTGTTAACTTAATGCTAAAATTTGGTTTAATTTTGTTAATCGAGAAAATATTGTATTGCCATCCGAAATACATGTGGGTAAAGTTACAAGAAAATCTACTACGTTGAAGTGGAAGAAAAATTAATTTCAAGATTTGACCCAGTCAAACAAAGATGTCAAGCTTAATAAACCATTAATAATACCAACTACATAGGACGAAAATTTTTGACGAGATATATGCGTTAAAAATTCCTCATTAAAAAAAAATAAAGTCTCTCTGGAGTGCATACCGGTACTATTTTCCATGGAAAATATCTTGAATCTTTGGTTAATATCTAAATAAGTATATTGGTAAGACGTGATCATTGGAAAGATGATATCTTTTTATTTGTATTGATGTCATATTCATCGAATTATATGGGAAGTGATGACTCGCTCAAACTACCATAAAAGTCGTCAAGTATTATCATTACCGTCAATGAATTAAGATGGTCGCTTTATTGGGGGAATCCTTCGTACAAATTACTAAACCGCTTGTACGTTAAATTAATCTATGACATAAATATCAGGAGTTTAGGTCAAATAAAAATGAAAAACTTCCACCAACGCTTCGAATATATGTATTAGTATGTATGCTTATATATTCATCCTCAGGGATATAATGAACGATTTTACATAATGCAATTTTTTTGTCCACAATCTTTTTTGAAAACAGTATGGTTAAAAATATATAATAAACAGTCATAATAAAAAAATACACATAGACATCTTCAAGATTACATTAATTTTTAAGTTTTTTGATATTTTATTTACATTTACATTGTATCCGAAACGTTAGCGGATATTTTGCATTTTTATTTGACCAAAATTCCGAATACTAATATTATATTATAATAAATGAGGTCGAGTCGGTTATGCTTCAGCGGTTATGCTTTTCTTTGCGATGTTGAGACAAAAAACAATGGAATCCATGGATAACAGTAATTGATAAAATTAGGAAGCGCCAAAGGAATAAAAGGTCTTTTTTCATCGACGTCTGTGCTCCGCGAGAAATTTTATTTATCTATCTCTTGTTTTTTTCCCTCGACTACGGCATCGACTGACCGTGGATGAGGGGAGATGGACCTTGGGACCACATTAATAGCCAGGGAACACTTATGGCACACTCGTCCGTTTCCTCGTTGTGGGACTGGGAGAGGGGTGAAGAGAGGGGGCTTTAAATGCTGTATTTTTGCAGGTGCATACGTGACGCTGCTTTAGTGTGGTCCAGAGTCTATCCATGTGTGTGTGTGTGTGTTGTTTGTGTGTGTAGAACGCCGACAATGCGAGAAACTTGTTAGCGCCGTGCGCAGTGTTGCGAAAGACTCTCGCGTCTCCGGAGCGCCGTAAATACGACCTCTTCCAACGGCGACCACAAATCCCTTTTTGCTTCCCCCTACCCCCCCCCCCCCCCGTCTCACCCCCGCCCCCACACGTGGATACAGTTGGCCGGTACCAGCTTTGCTCTTTGGAGGATTGCGGAGCACCTCATTCTATTCCTCTGCGGAGGTGACCCTGGAATTTCCTTAATTAAAGAAAATTGGCAATTTTCCACAATATAAACTTTAATGCGACCGGTTTCGATGCACTGTATCATCATCAGGTGATGGTGCAGTGCATGACCTGATGACCTTAAATGATCATCACCTGATGATGATGCAGTGCATCGAAACCGATCGTATTCAAGTTTTTATCGAGGAAAATTGCCAATTTTCTTTAACTATGATATTTCACCATATCACGCCTGAAAAGACACTTTTTAATGACCCTGGTCCCTTAAGATATTGTCAAACGGGCGACAACAGCGCGATTTTGCGTATAGAAAACTTATTCGTCTACCTTTTGTTAAAGGACCTCCCGGAGAGGCGCTGCTGTAGCCTTACGCAAAGTAAATTTTTAGTTCTACGTTTATTAGATGAACTTAATAATTTTATATTTTAATACACCTCAATAACACATTTCAATGAAAATAAATTCATAAGGAACTTGAACTGTAGCCTCGTAGTCAGGTTGGTGCATGGTGGCGGCCATATTGACTTCCGCCAAAATTTGAGTATGAGAGTGTGGCGCGAGTTGATCTATATGCGAACTTAAGTTTATTTCTAGGCGTCTAGTTGCTTCATAATAATTTGCAATATATAAAGCTTTCCGTTGAAAACCACGGTTTTCCTTCATTACTTTTCCAGTGGCGTGAGAAAAATTTGAAATAGGCGGTGATCTCCTCTTTTAAACCTCGCGGATTTAGTGGTCCTCGCCACCGTCTCGATGGACGCGACGCTGATGGTTAGCAACGTAAACGCGTGGTCCTTACGGCTATGTCGCCCGGTTGGTATTGCTCTCTAGTTATGTTTGATACACATTCATATGCTATTTTTGAAGTAGTGCACTTCTTATGGATGAAAGTAATCTCGCGAAAGCCTAGCATCACGCGACACCCGACTCCCGGACGGATAGTCGTTGCGTGGTTACGTAGTACATACAAGCGCTTTGATTTAATTCACAATGCCATCACTAGAGGAAAGTAGTGTAACATTTTACGTCTATGTGGATTTCGTTTAACTATCATATATGTATGGTTATAATTGATATATTCTAAAAAATATTAATTTTATTTTTATATCTATTTATGTTGTGTGGCTATGCATGAGCAAGCGCTTCGAATTTATTTACAAAACTATCACCAGAAGGACATAATGTAATTCCATATGAATATTTGAAACCTCTGTATATTTCATGCAATTATCATTAATGCATAACATGCGTAGTCAAATTTTTATTTGATATTTATTTTAATGCCTTTATGTTAATTTAAATATAATACTATGTGCTTCCCACAGGCTGTCATATCCATACTAATTGTTCCTCTTCTGTCGGCCGTCTTGTGATTGCCACACATTTTTAAATCTTGAACTGTCGTAAGAAGCATGAGTTAATAATGAGGAACATTGGCCGAGCGATGAAGTACTGTCGGGAGGATAATGCCTAGCAACCGCGAGTTAGTTCTTTTAATACTTTTAGTACTTAAAAGTAGGTCCTAGACGATCAAGATGCTTGATCAAACGGTTCAGTCAATCGATTGACGCGCGGTTCAATCAACCCTACAATTGTTTGATCCAAACTCATTCTCAGTTGAGTTTCCGACTCGGAAACTGAAGTGTCTCTCGTGAAATTCTTAAATTTCAATTGCCGCACTTTTTTATTTTGTTTATGTTTAAAGTAGCCTTTGCTTTTTACTGTCCACAGATTAGGGCAATCCCCGTACAACTTATTCAGCAGGCTGACCAACTCACGCTCCAAACATTCAGAAGTTACACAACACTGCTTTTTTTGTGCGAATATTCAAAACTTTGAGATTCAGTTTCTGCGTTTTGAGGTAACGATGTGTCCTCCATGGTTGCCTGCGAGTGACTGACACAATGCTTGATCAAAATTGACCTAGACGGTCCAGCACCCTCGTCAACTGTTTGAGCCATTCAATCTCCGTCAATGCTTGGCTCAAGCGTCACACGGGTACCAAGATGGTCAACCATGCTTGATTCAATCGATTGAGTCAAGCTTTTGATCAAAATGATTGACCGTCTAGGGCCTCCTTTACAAAATTCATATTTAAAGTAAAATGCTACGTGTATTTATGATATTCATTCTTATGTTGGACACATATATGAAACTCAATGCTTCTTCGTCGTAGAATTTATTTTCTCTAGAACCTTCTGCTTTCTACGCCTGCTATTCATCCATCCACGTTGTGGTATTAGTTGGTTCTTTTTTCGATACGTAACCGCATTTAAGAGACAAGGGTTTGTCTTCCTTGCTTTTTCAATTTAAAAAAATATCCCTAAGGAGCCCGCACATTGTCAGTCTACCTTTTTACAGTCACATTCTGAGATCAATTTTGGAACAAATTACGCAAAGAAAATTATTTTGACTCGCACGTTATACATATGTATACATGCATATGTATGTATACATGTATATGATGTTTTCAACAGAGTATCTACGTAGATTCGTGAAATTTTGACCAAAATGGATTCCGGATCCAACAAAAAATGCATCAAAACTTTTTCTGCAATTTTGATTCATAGTTTAAATTTATTCAGGATTTAAGAGTCAGCCATTTACATTTCGCTGTTTCTCTTACTCCCAAAACGGAGAAGGCATTGCTTTTCGCCAAATTCATATTGGTAGGATGATTTATTTGCCGACAATGACGGCTACATAATCACTCCTACCATTTTGGCGGCAAGATATTCTAACCCCTAAAAAATGATTGAGACAACATACAAAATACACACTGGTACATTTACACCTCAATCTATGCGTCCGAAGTAAAATATGGCTGTTCCCCCACATGCATCTCGCAACCCGTTTGCACAATAGTCGTAGGTACGTAACAACCCTACATGCATTTACACGGCATTGGCATTGCAGCCGTAACTCTGTGCTACCCTCTTCAGGAATTACCGCCAACAAGTGAAAGGCAATCAGATAATTTCAAACGAAATTAAAATTCCAGCATTCACGATACATTTTTCAATGCTAGGAATGATAAAAATTATGCGAATTTCTCAATAGATAGTTTATTAACGACCCGGGTTTCAACACATTATGTCATCTTCTGGTGGCATAATGTGTTGAAAACCGGGTCTTGAATAAACTATCTATTGTGAAATTCGCATAATTTTTATCATTCCTAGCATGGAAAAATTTCACGTAATACACCCTGAAACCCCAAGTTTTATTAACATTTTTCAATGTTGAGAATGGTTTCAAGAGCAAATGAAATTCTTCTCTGTTTATCAAACACAGTTACATCACGCCATTAACCATTTTATGTTCCTTTTCTGAGGATCGCGCTTCATATATATCCGGTACCTCCCCCGAAACGCCAGCGCCATCAGATGTAAGATCGGCAGCGTTTGGAACTACGTGTTATAGCTGAACGGCCGAGTGTTTTCATGGGGTTTTGTGCCTATAGTTGTAAGTACTACGTCGGTACATACGGCTCTAGTGTAAACGGGGCACAAATTTTCCATTACGCTAATTTACCGGCAGGGACATTCCATGGTGACCAACGTAACATTTTAGCAAATTGTATGCCTTATTTTAATTACATTCATACAAAATCCTGTGCATTTATGCAGTTTTTCTTACCACAATGCATTTGACACTTGCTTTAGTAAATAAGGAATGTGAAGATTAGCAATATTTAGGGCCAAATTTAAAAAAATATCATTAATTAAACACTGTGACCAATGTAACAAAAATTATACCATAACATTAGTTACTAGAGTTTAATTGCATATTACTCTGAAAGTTTATCACTTTAAAACAAACTTTTTTAATATATTTGGACTGTATGGTTTTCTAAGCAAATATGCATAGTCACACAAAAAAATGTCTTGCCATTCTTATTCAAATAATTTCAACAAAAAAATTTGGGTTGTGACCAACGTAACCGTGACCAACGTAACTTATGATTTTCCATTGAGAAAGTAACAGGTTTGTGTCAATTACTAGTGCTGCATTTTGAATTTCTTGTATGCTTAGGTGATAACTTTTCTTCAGATTCAGAATCAGCAGGAAATTCTCTTAAAAATGACATATTTTGGTTTCTTTAAAATTTAAAAAATAAGTGTGAGGTTGATATTACCATGGAATGTCCCGGCAGCGTACCAGAGGAGGGATTTATGAAAATATTCAATAAATTTAATTTCCAGATTGTCCATTTATAACTCTTCAAATCTACATTGAAACATAATTAACGTTCGTGAGACGTTATTTGTGAGTATTGTTAGCGAATTATTCATATCTTCAATTTGAAGTATAGAAATAAACCGTCACATGGCAACCGTTAACAACGCCATTTGCAAAAATGGAGAAGAACTGGCGCTGATACTGCCGTCAATTTTAATACACTCCGCCTGGACGGGAAAACGACGGAAAACTGAACGCCACCTTCCGTTTCCTTCACGTCAGAAAACGTCGATCGTAATCCCGCCTTTACTGCGTCAACCTATGCAACGGGAGTTACCTCGGACCATACTGAACGCACGTTAGCGACGTTCAGGAGTCCCCGGCCAGAGAACGCTGGACATTTGACCCAGCACCCGCCGCTAAAAGCACCACAGAGGTGGCCGAATACTCGGAGGAATTTACTTACGAAAGGCAATGTCCCAAACGCAGAAAAATCCGAAATTTCAAGCGACATGACAGAAAAAGGTAGTATTTCTCATGATTTTTCATTTGGACTGGCTCAGGCATGTGGGAGGAAAAAATCTCCCCAAAATGTTTAGAATCCCATTGCTTCCCCTAACCACGACAACTTTCTTCCTCGGAGGCCATTTTCAACATGTCGTTATAAAATATTTTTTTGAAATAGCCGCGCGGACGAAAAAGCAGTGAATTCCCCCCTCACAAACTTTCCGCATCCCCCCCCCCTTTGGGTGTAACAAATGGCCAGCTGTTGGCAAATGAAGAAGGGGAAGACTTCCCCGGAACATATCCGGAACTATAAATCACTCAAATGCATAAATATGACTTCTAAAAAAAGCGGTTGGGAGAAGCATTGCATTGTTCCTTAACGCACATTTTCCCCCAAAATGCGACCACAAACGTTCCACAATCACCGTTTTGTATACCACGACCATTGTAAAAAATCGATATGTATTTGTTTTTAATTGGCGAATTTTTCTTTCATAAATCACAAAAAAACACGTAGCTTAATCCTTTATGCTAGAGATTAAGCCAGTGTCACGCTCTCAAAACGTTTGCCAAAAAAATGACCAAAAGAGTATTGAAGACAGTGTGAAATATCGATCATAAAAGTTATTCATATGATGCGATTTTTCGGCCCCTTTTATTAAATTATATAAATATCAGGAGTTTAGGTCAAATAAAAATGCAAAAATTCCGCCTTTGACGGAATTGTGCGTTAAATCTTGCTTTGCAGTATCCAATTTAACTTTCTCAAGCACATCTAATAGCTTTTCCATTTTCCTACCACAGAATCGTGGATTTGGAGCCATATAGCTCTACAAAAATAATTAATTCCTCACTACTTTCCTCAGTTAATTAATTAAAGTCCCAGGGAATGATTTATTTGTCTAAATAGAGAACTTCATCTCCAATTGAATTACCCAAATAATATGTTTAGACATAAATCAGTTTTTGACAAGAATTATAATCAAATAAGAGACCTGCTCAACCCAATCTGAATTTGTACGTAGAATTCAAATCCTAAAAATAACTGAGGAGGTTCAACAGAGTGGAAACATGATGAAATGTTGTCACATCTGCCCATCACGAACGAATGATCTTTGAAGGGCTCCATTTATTCCACACTTTTTTAATCTTCCTCACATGTCCAAATACTATTTTACTCACATGTTCAAAATATGGTTTCTCACATATCCAAAATAATAGCAAAAGTCACATTTTTAAAAAAAGAAGCGAAGTAATTGAAAGCAAATTCAGAGAAAGAGTAAGGGCGGCAATATGAAAACGGAACATGCCAAGGAAAAAGAATATCTTCTTAAGGTGGCTGGAGCGGTAATCGTTAGTCGTTGAAGGCACATTCTAATAACTTTTCAATAAGTCGAAAAAATTATTCTTGGACCACATTTCACTCAAGTACACCTGTTTATACGTTGAAAATCACCATACATGCAGTAATGTATATGATGCAAGAGTTATATTTCAAAATGTCGCCTTAATTAAAGAAATGTTTTTACTTGGATTTTCGGCGCGAAATTCGAAATTTACGAGAAAATCATATCTAAATACGCTATTCTGCTCGGCATGATACCTTGAGATTTGTTAGCAGCAATTATAATAATATGAAACTTATTATTTCGCATTTAGGAGAAAATATTTACATAAGTAATAGAATTGTTTCAAAATATATGCCGTGTGCCATAATAGTACTTGTTAAAATATCATTTGAATTGCCAGGAAGCCAAAACGGTAGCATGTAGTTTTTTTAAACTTTTATCGATAGATATTAATTATAAGGACACTTATGCAAAGTTTCACGCAAATTTGTACAAAAACAAAAATCGCTCCAGCCACCTTTAATTTTTGTAGTAACTCTACTCTACAGCAGAGTACAGTAATCAAGTCGACTGGAGCTGTGTTTGGGAGTCATTGACTGCACATTGTAATAACTTTTCAAGCAATTCGAAATAAAATTCTAGACCACATTTCATTTCGGTAGGTACATCAGTTTATGCGGTGGAAGTAACCACACATGCAGTAATGGAAATTATACTAGAATGATATTTTTCCTTAATTAAAGCATGTAATGACTTGAACTTTCGGCTAGGTAGGTATTCCAAATTTAGACTAAAATAAATTTAAATACGTCATTTCGAATCTTTGACTGGGCATGGCACCTTGACATTTGTTATCAACCCTCATAATAATATGAAACGTATTATTTTGCACAAATGAAAAAACGTAGTGAACTCCACAGTTAATTTTATTAAGACGACCTAGGTTTCGACACGTTGTGTCATCTTCAGGTAACATGTACACTTCAAGCTCACTTATATACACAAAATATTGGAGGGGAGGGGGAATGAGTAAGGGGAAGGTGGGTTTTGAGGGCTTGTGCTTGGAAGGTTAGTCATTGGGTGTGTTGGAAATTTGCTGAGGCGGGGGGGGTTAAGGTGTTGGGTTAGTCATTAGGCGTAGGTATGGGACATTCACTGCGGGTGGGGAGGCTAGTCATACACTTTTTTGTCATCAATGTTTTTCAGTTCAAATTACATTGCACTTGGGTTTGTTCCACTATTTTAGGCGTAGGGTGTTCAAGGGGATGGAGAATAGTGGAGAGTGGGAGGGGAGAACTTGCTCGTTCGCCAAAGGGACGTTGTTTTTAAAATGGTGGATGATTTCTAGGGATTCAAGGGCGTCCAATCTTCTTCCATTATTTTCTATGTGCAGGATGTCTGGGATGAAGCTGCTATGGTGGTTGTTGTCACTGAGGTGGTTCGCGAACATGGATTCTCTTTTCTTCTTTTCATGGCACTTTTTGTTCTTCTGTTCTAATGTGGTGTAAATTTCCATTTTTAGGACACATCTCCTATGAAGTCGCCTCAAAATTCCCTTAACATAAATACAAAACAGCTTTCTATTCCCCATCAACTATAAAAAAAGCTATTATTTAATGCCAAAGACAAAATTCCGAAACACAAAAGAAGTGCAGTATATTGTTTAAAGTGCGACGATTGCCCGACATTATACATCGGTAAGACAGAAAGGAGTGTTGATATTAGAAAAGAAGAACACAAAAAGAGCCATGAAAAGAAGAAAAGAGAATCCATGTTAAAGTTAAATGATCACTTCCAGCAAAAGATGCCGCCTATCGATATTTGCACTCAAGGAATAGAAAACTTGCTAAAATCTTTAAGTCCAAATAAATCCCCAGGTCCTGAAGAAATTCCTGCCCGCGTGTATAGAGAATTAGCTTGTGAAATAGCACCCTACTTGCAGAATATATTTAGTAAATCCATCAACGAACACAAAGTACCCATGGACTGGAAAATTGCAAATATCACTCCCATATTCAAAAGCGGTGATAAGGAACAGCCATCGAACTACAGACCGATATCCCTCACATCTATCTCTTGCAAAGTCCTTGAACATATAATTGTTAGTTCAGTTATGAGACACCTCGATATAGAAAACTTGTTAACAAAAACACAACACGGATTCAGAAAGGGAAGATCTTGCGAAACGCAATTAGCACTTTTTGCTCACGATATTTTAGTCTCGGGTGAACATAACGCTCCAGTTGATGCAATTTTTCTTGACTTTAAAAAGGCATTTGATAAAGTTTCCCACAGTAAGCTACTCATGAAATTAAAATCCTACGGTTTAGACGACAACGTGATTTCCTGGATTAGAGAATTCTTAAGTAATCGCGTGCAAAGGGTTGTATTAGATGGCGCTATCTCTAATGAAGTAAAAGTCACATCGGGTGTCCCACAGGGAAGTGTCATAGGCCCGCTTCTGTTCCTTTTGTACATAAACGACATCGGTGACAAGTTGACAGTAAGCTTAGATTATTTGCTGACGACGCAGTGGTGTATAGAGAAATTCGTAGCTTTAATGACAAGGAAGCGCTAACTAAGGACCTCGAGGCAATACAAGAGTGGTGCGATGCGTGGCAGCTAGAATTAAACCTGAAAAAATGCGTTGTTGTGAATTTTTGGAAACGGAAAAACGCTCCTTGTAACAGTTATTGCATAAACGACATAAAATTAGACACTGTAGAATCGGTTAAGTACCTCGGAGTTAAACTGACTAATGATCTATCGTAGAGTAAACATATTCGAGAAATTACCGGTCAAGCTAATCGTAAATTGGGATTTGTTAAAAGAGTACTTGGCAAGTGCGACGATAAAGTTAGGGAAATCAGCTACTTCTCCCTCGTTAGACCCCACTTAGAATATGCCGCCAGTATTTGGGATCCTTATGAGATAAGCTTGGAAACTGAGTTAGAACGCGTGCAGCGAAGATCAGCAAGATATGTTAAAGGCCGTTATGATAATCTCGTTAGTGTTACTGACCTTTTGCAGCAACTGGGATGGGAAAAGCTTTCAGACCGTCGATTAAAATTTAGACTCAATCTATTATGTAAGTTCCAAACCGGTCTATTCTCTGACGACGTTGATAATATTTTACGAAATCAGACATACTACGGTAGATCAGATCATGAGAGTAAAATTAGGGAATTAGACTGCAGAACGGATAGATTTAAGATGTCATTTTTCCCACGAACGATAAGGGACCATAATAGCTGCCATGAGACTTTTATCTAGGTTTGTCGTTAGGTAGTGAAGCTCTTAGTAGTAGTAGTAGTACTCCTAATACTGAATCCTTATCTGTTACCTAGTACATACTAACAGCACGCCTAGCATGTTTTCTACATGGGTCTTGAGTCCCTGTCCATCTGTGTAGTTGTAGAATTCATGTATATTGACGGTCACTCTCCATTTTGATGACATCTGTAGTGTAGTGTTGCATGCTTGTGAGGCTTCGCCTCGTGACAAGCATTAGCGATTTATGCTAATGCATTATTAGTCGTAGTTACACTAACTTTAGGGTATTTTGTAGATGTAGATGTAGAAAATATATCTCATGTAGCACAACGCACGTGTTAAAATAGCCTTGAATTGTCAACATAAAATGAAAATGTTTTTTTTTTTTATGAATATTACAATTGAGATCATGTATGCTAAGTTTAACGTACATCTGCACATAGACAAATATCGCTCCAGTCACCTTAAGGACGTTCAATACCATTCAAAAAATCCAGACCAACCGTCACTGGGGTTAGTTCCGAGAGCCGCTGCTTCAGTTTCAGTGGGTTGGGTAACTTTACTGGGAGGAGTGGGGCATCTTTGAGGGTTCTATGGGGCGTGGCTTATTTAGTCAGTCACCAATGAGTGACCGCCAGTCCACCTGGTGCTTATCTCTTATTACGCCACACGTCATCACTCGACCCTTTGGACGAAGGCCGAGGAAATCTTTGTTTACGAGTGATTCATTCTGTCTTCCTCTTGTTATCTATCCGCGATCTTTGATACTCACCTCACACAGACGTAACATGTCTATAAGTGGGATTTATTTTAGTCCACTTCCGCTAACAAGTAAAATATCCGGGGCTATTTATTTTCAGTACAGAAGTAAAATGCTTCTCGTAACTGCGGCCTAAATCCTTTATTCCAAGATTTTTGCAATACGAGTGTAACTTCATCTAAAGTTTGCCCGGAAATGAAATGGAATAGAGAAAAAAATAAACCGCAACGTCATTGCAAGTTTGAACTGGAGCAAAAATTTGTATGGTCTACGTTAAATTATATTTATTCGATAGATGAAAAGTCCAAAGAGAGAATTCTGAAAAAATAAAATTGAGCATCAGTAATTCAACGAAATAAAACTGACTGACCTATGGCTCGTCACCCTAGGGTGACTTATTTTAGAATATGCCAAAAACTAGCATATGCTCTGTGTCATTTTTATCCTGGAACCGACCAGGATCTTTTATTATTCAAAAGAATATTGTTCGGTCTAGAATCTGTAAAATGGAATGTTGAAGTGAAAACTTCTTATGTCGCGTTGACCACTTTTGTAGATGGGTAAAAGACATTGGACTCGCGTCACCGTCACTGCTACTACATATATGTATAATTATGTATATTCTGTATATACACAGTATACTCACTATATACACAGTACTTGTGGATGGGTGAAAACCATTGGACTCGCGTCACCGTCACCGTCAAATAAACTATATTATAATTTTATTCATATTACATTCTATATATCTAATATACGGTTTAGTTCATTCAATTTGGGTTGCTACAAATATTGTGCCGGAAAATATAATAGTCCATACCCGTGTAGGAGTGTGTACTCGATACAAGAATAGTGAAGGTTAGTACAATATAACTCAATTTCTTTTAATACGTTCAATTTGAGTAGCTTATTCATATAAACATAAACTTTGCAGACGATAAAAATCTACCATTGATTGAATTTTTAAATAGTGAGTTTGGTTTAACGATGTCTAATTATCGCAATCTTGGCACAACGAAATATAAAACTACTATTGATGCAGTATTTACAAGACATTTAAGCAAATTCGAATCAAAATTATTCGTTTCTTACTTTAGTTACCATAAGCCTATTGTATCAGTTTTAGATATAGCCGATGATGATGATGGTGATGATGAAAGAGTTGTTTAAATAATGGATGAAAGTTGATTATTCTGAAGTGTACAATTTTTATGTAAAATAATTGTGTACAATAGCGCAATAAATGAATATTTAATTTATTATATACATGAAACTACTTTCTACTGATTAATAAAACACTTCATTAGAAATTATTCCCTACATTAAAAAATGCTCACGTTATTTCAAGTTTTCACTTCTGTCGGCACTCCCGGAGTGCCTGTCTTTTTTTTATAAAAGGCTGCAAATGCCATAGCTGTGTTTTCACTGTTTTCTATCGTTTCATAGAATTCCTTACTTTTATTTGTTATTATTTTTTCTAGTGTGTCAATTTTATCTTTTTCGTATACTGTGTCATTTGCGCTCTTCTCTTGGACTACAACCTTGTCGTGGTGGAAGGGCTTGCGTGCTCCGATGACCCCTAGAGCTGCACTGGCGGGAGCATTGCTCCTGGTAGGGTCACCCATGCCAGATTGGTCGAAGGTTAGGAGACAGACGAATGGTAGTCCGCGCAGCGTCTGTACCTCAGTGAGGCGGCTGCAAAAGGCGTCTGACCCCAGTGGGGCGGCCTCTGAAGTGATGGTGTCACGTAAAAAACACTATTGGGATAGGCCACGGAATACTATCTCAATTAAAACAAAAACCTTGAAACTATGGACAGTTTTCAATTGATAATGAATCCTGGCAACTACGGGACTCGGCCCAGAGGGCCAGATGTCGTGCCCGGCAGCGGTGGGAGCAAGGCCCCTGCGGTCGTCATCACACGAAATCCTTACTCAGACGTAGCAGCAGCAGAGGAAAAAAAGATAAAGAAGAGGAACGAAATCATCAGAATAAGCACGTGGAATGTTAGGACAATGCTGAGGGCGGGGAAGCTAGAGAATATAAAGCAAGAAATGGAGAGGGTGGGTGTAGACATCATGGGTCTGGGTGAAGTAAGATGGAAGGATGACGGGGATTACTGGAGCGACGATTATAGAGTGATTTATAGTGGAGGGAATGAAAGTCAGCGCGGGGTTGCATTCGTAATGAATAGGAAACTAGGTAGAAAAGTAGTGTATGCAGAACAGGTGAGTGATAGGATAATAGTGGTGGAACTAAATGCAGAACCAACGAATTTAGTTATAATCCAGGTTTATATGCCTACCTCTAATCGTAAAGAGGAGGAGGTAGATGGGGTGTACGATCAGCTAGAGGAAATAATTGGTAAGATACCAGGAAGTAAGCACCTGGTAGTAATGGGGGATTGGAACGCGGTGGTGGGTGGGTGGTGGGTGGGCGGGTGAAAAAATTATCTCGCGATATAAGTTCACTCCCGTAAAACGGCTATTAGGATGGACAACATCGGGTAAGACATAGTAAAAACTTTTTTCGGGCTCTTTATTACGCCGGCAATAACTGCCTTTTCCTCGCACGTAGGATGTCTTTCTGCCTCTTGGTCGTTTTGCGGCTGCTTGACTTTCTTCTTCAATAGGGTCTCCGTTACTATCACTATCTCTGTCTGCATCAGCGGCATCTTCCTCACTATCAGTCTCCGATTGCTCCTGAACGGAATCCACATCACTGCCTGAAAAATCGCCTCCCATCACTTCCTGCTCAGCCTCCTCCTCCAACGCTAATAATGGCTGACGAATATCTTCATCACACCCGATGTTGAATCAAGACGAAAAAAGTTCTAATGTTGCGCCCATTTACTAGTGAAGTAAGCAGGCAAACTATATGCCTCGAGCTAGAACAAACAATAAGTGCCTTATCCTCTTTTTTTACAGCTGTTCACGTAGACGGGCTGTGAGTCGCAAACCTCTATTTCTGGGAAATTCCCGTTTCCGCTCCTTTTCGGAATTTAGAGGATCCTCGTTTCCTTGGAAATTCCCGGGACTCTAGTTGTAAATTCCGTATTACACTCCGAGGCGTCAGTTTATTGCCCATCTTACTCAGGCTCAAGCTCCATAAGGGTTTCGGTTTGCACAATGAGCATTGAATCCCCTCTGCAATTATCAAAATCTATAATCTCCATTGGATTTCGAACGTGTAAGTGTAAGACATAAATGAGATTGTGAAAAACCAGTATGAGAACTACGATACTGATACTCTACACCATCTGCACGTGAAATGTTTCTGTATAAATTTCACAACTAAATTTCTAGATTGAAGACAAAACAATGCCTCAAAAACTACCATTTGCTACACCCTGGGATCCAATTAACCCCAGATCATTTTTATTATATTCTTATATTGTGCCTAGCATGTCAATGACTGCGTCACACACAGAGGTATTTTCTTAAAATGTGAAAAGGAATTTACATTGAGGTGAGCTCCTAATAGTTGCCGCAAATAAAAAAAATACTGGGGTCCTCTGGACCCCAGCCTGGTCCATGGCCAGAGTGAGCAGATGAGATATTTTACTTCAAGGAACAAATAAATGATAAATTATAACCACCGGAAACTATGAACTATAAGGGGTATTGTCAGTTTCATGATATGTAATGTGGGTCACGCTAAGTTCTAATTACATGCAGTGCATTGAAAGTGAGAATGTTGATATTTATAATCACATATTGAACATTCAATTACTCAGAAGTGGAATGTAACACATACTTCTCAAGCTGTATGAAGGAAATAAAATATTTTTAAGTACCTACATGTATGCATGTCTTTTTGGAGTAATGTGGGTCACATACTGAAATTAATTTGTATACTTTTTGTGAAAAACAACTGATATTTTGCTAACATGTTAACAACACATTTGATGTGCAGTTCACAAATATACTTAAAAATTAGGGGGTATATGTAGCTACAATTGAAAATATTTAAACAAAGGTACAATAACTGGACAATATGTTATGTGGGTCACAGTGGAATAACCCATATAGGTTATTTTTTAAAATGATTTGGGTGCACTAATCGATGACGAACAGAAAGATGCAACTAAGTAGGTGATAGGTAAACATCTAGCCTCCTAGGACACTGTGAAAGTGAGTGCTGAGTAGGTGACGACTAAAACGCATTGGAGAGTCGCAGCAGCGAGTCAAATTTAAAGCTATGCCTAAGTCGCGGACCCTAAGTCCAGTACAATTCTCTTGCAAAACAATTGCGAGGGGTTCTTCGCTCTTCCTGTTGAATTCGCTCGCAGCATAGACGAGACGAATGCACCTGAGACTAAACGAAGACTTAAGAGACGGAGGGGAACGAAGGAGTGAAAGTGGCATGGGAGTGGCCCACGATCGAGTTGGTCGTTGGCCTTGGAATGGCTCGAGAGAGATAAGGAGCCAGGAGGTGGAGGGTGACGTCAGCGGGAGTGGGGGGGACTATGAGCAGCGCCACGGAGAGAAAAAATTTCCACGCCTAAAATAGTGAAAACATGGTTCGGTAAATAATAAATTGCAACGTTAGTATGCACCTAAGGTTCTTGAATTTGATGTCATAGTAGAAGAGAAGGATGAATCCCTGCGGCGAATTGAAGACATGTTACAATTAAGATTTCAATGTCTAAGGAAAAAAGGCGGAAATCAGGCTATTTTTATGATTTTCAGTGCCTGGTGCTCTTTAATGAATAATGATAATGAAAATATTGTTTATTCGCCGCACTTATTGATTTTTAATCAAACGATCAGTGAAAACCGATTAGCTCTACGACTTATACTAAACTCGTTATCTTCGACCTCGCAAGGTTCTGCAGAGCCTTTTCTGCGGAGGGATATAACGTCCTTAATGAGAATTTTTATTCGCGTGAACAGTCTACAAAAAATATCATTGCATTTCCCACAATTCCCTTGGGAATACAGAAATAATGCCTTAGCTACTCTTGCGCTCTCCGGCTGCGCAATGTTCAAAAGTATTCATAAACCTTGTGTACCGGCGTAAGGCCGTCCGAAAACGCCTTGGGTAAGTTTAATTCGCCAGTAGGAAGATACGCGCGACCATACGGGTGTATTAACTCGCCGTTTCCGAGTGTTAAGTGTCGTTCCAAAGGCACTGCCGTCTGAAAGTTCGTCTGGAAAGGAGAAAAATTTGACCCAGTTACCACTGAGTTTTCTCGTCGCATAAGTTGGGATAATTATTTTTGGACTTTACGGACGCAATGGAGGAGCAAGAAATTACTCAGAAAAGCTGTTAATTTTATCGGTGGGCGGAATTTACTAACAACATTGAGACGAAATACAATGGAGGATAATAACTATTTATTTAAAGTTATTCACATACAGTACACCCTCAAATAGCGTTGTCTTAAAGACGCGGTAATACTTGTCTACCCCATTTTACAAAACGCGATCGAAACGATTATAGAAGTCACGGTCGGAACAAATTTGTCAGTCACGCGCCATAATCACTCGCTACATTATTTCTAGGATTTGGAGTAATGTTTAAATCGGTAAACCTGTCGAATTGAAACCACATTGTGGGTTAAGAACTTCGTAATCCATTACATTTACCATGCAATCATCAATTCAACGCGAAAAGTTAATGAAACGGTTTGTGCACTATTACTGTTGACGTCTTTTTCATTGTATGCGTTCGACGTTACATTGTAGCAGTTTTATACGAGTATTAGATTCCCTTTTTCCTCAGGGTATTGCGGGAGGTACACAACATCCTCCCTCTAACACAGCCTTAAGCAACTCTTCGTCCCTCATTACCTTCTCCAAGCATCTTCTTCATCTCTTCCTTATCTCATCCAGAAGTTTATTTTCTTCACCACCTTCCTCTAGCACTTCCTCGTTTGTCTTTATTTCCGTCCACCGCACCTCCTCCATCCTCCTCCACACTCACATCTCGAACGCCTGCAGCCCACAATAATCTTAATTTCTCAGAGTGCACGTTTCTGCCCTATATAACGCTACACTCCATATCAAGCTCTTCACCAGCTTCTTCTTCACATAATTTTCCGGTCATCAGCTCCCTTATATTATTAAACGCTTCCTTCGCTAACGCTATTCTCATTCTTATATCTTTGCTACTATGCTCATTTTTTCTTGCGAACTATTCAAGTAATTAAAATGCTCAAATTTCTCCAGTTTTTGCTCTCCTACTTTCATGACCTTTACCCGCTTTACTTGTCCAATAAAATTGTAATAATTTTGTATTATTTCGATTTATCTTCATACAGTACTTTCACGCTCTGTGTTTCTTTACTCGAAAAAAAAGGTTCGTGGAAACTTAATGACCAATGTGAAAAGATGTACACCCTACCCTCACCTGCTATCCCAGTACTAACAGCACGTCCTGCATGTTTTCAGTGTAACTCTAGTACCTCAGTCCATTTATATAATTGTAGATATAGACCATGTTGCAAAATACATAAATACTGAAGGTCCCTCTAACGTTCGTAAAATACCTATTGTGTAGTGCCTGCTTATGAGGCTTCGCCTCGTGACTAGCATTAGCGATTTATACTAATTCATCAATAGTCGCAGTAACACTAATTTAATAGTGTATAGCGTAATGCATGTTGGTGACTACTTACCCTCTGCCACACACCCTTGAGGTGGCTTGAAGAGTAATTTCTAGATGTAGATCTGCCTTTCTCAGAGTCCACGCTTCTTCCTCCCAAAATGCCACATTCCATATAAAGCTCTTCACCAGCCTTTTCTTTATATCCTTACGCAAGGTCCCCTAAGCCAACTCCTTGCTATTACTGAACGTTTATTTTGCAAGTTCTATTCTACTTCTGATGTCTTTATTACTAAATCCTCTTGTAAAATGGCAGCGCTACATTTAGTCTATAATTAGACTAGATACGAGTACAAATTTTTATGCATGTTCAAATAAACTTAAGAGTTCAAAAACTATTTTGAACAGTTTCAAACTTTCAGCGTCATTCTAAAGATTCAAAAATATGCGAGCCACGGGCATACTTGGCCCATGTAATAATTACGGTGGACAAAGTTCACTTCAATTCGTTCATCGTCTCGGGGGAAATGCGGCGTTTAAAGTTTTAATGGATTTCACGGCGTCTAACCTCCAACCATTCAACTTCTAATGCCTCATTAAAGGCAAGTGGAAGTTCATAAGATAAAACCTTGTGGAAAGGGGAAGAGTATCCATTCGGGAATCCCGAGAACGTCAGCGGGAACTTAGTGCTTGGGTTACTTGTAAGATGGAAAGGGGAAATTTCACAGCGCCACGAAATCAGCAGACGTTTTTGAATAGAAAACTTGTATGGGGTTAACATATTATAAAACATACACATCGTTCGCACATAGGATAAAATAATGACGGACGGATTGTTTATAAGTTCAACAAAAGCCTGTTGAGGAGTTTAAATGGAATCCATTAAAATAGTACCGCTTTGCAGTGAAGTCTGTTTTCGTTCCTGGTGGAGAAGTCGAACAAACTTTACTACCAGAATACACCAAGAAAGCACAAGCTATTTTTTCCACAATTGATTAATATCGGCAACCGGTTTCACCTTCGATAGGGCATCTTCTTGCAGATTCTTAAACTTCAGCCAGTCTGTATGCAAATATAGGAATTTTTTCACAAGTAGGGTTGATTTAAGGGGAGGGGATGGAGAGTAAAGGGGGTTAGGGAATGGTAGGGATAATTACTATCACATTCAGTGCGGGATTAACTGGAAGAGAAGAAGCGTTTTTTAAAGAAACAGCAGCGTAACGGCGGGTGAATGTTTGGAGGTTGAGGCAAGATTAAAAGTGCACCGACTCAAACCTTACGTATGACTCTTGCAAAAGTTTCTGGCGCATACCTGCGCGGCAAGAAGGCTGGAGGCAAACATTTCTATGGCAAGTGGTTAAAATCATCCTTTGCCATGACTATACTAGGGGCCATATCTTGAGGTCCAATTGTGAAACGAGTTGAAGTGGGAGGGAAAGTCGTGGGAGTCATCCCATATCTTCAAGCCCTTGGGTTTGCAGCAATCATTAAAGATTTCTGACTGACTTTCCATTGTAAAAAAAAACCTTGCTCCATCGTTTCGTAGGATATTGAATGACCCGATGCCCATGTCCCAAATCATCCACAGCGCAGCGCCATAAACGTTTGCGAGATCCATAGAGGATGCAGGAAGGAAGGAATGAGAAGAACCAGATTGGAAGGTGAGACAAGTAGATCAAAGATAAAATATTTTTTAAAGGGAGAGCAGGAAAGGAAACCCCGTTTGTAACCTCGGGTGGGTATCAGTAACTTCCGCGAAGTCACGCCTAAAACCGTAACATGCATTAATTTAGAATGTAGGGTTATAAGGAGCAGAAACGTGTTCACATAAGGATGGGAATAGACTGGTATGGTATGTGGGTGTGGAGAATGGTAAAAGTGCGGTGGACGGAAAGGAAGACGAACGAGGAAGTGCTCGAAATGGTGGATAAGGGGAGGAATTCTCTGGAGAAGATCAGGAGGAGGCAGAATAGATGGTAGGAACGGATTATTGGGGAAGGAATGCTAAAGGTCGTGGTAGAGGGGAGGATGTAAGGTAAGCAGGGAAGTGGAAGAAAGAGAATAGGCTTAGAGGATATAATGCAGAGAGGTAGGACGCATGACGAGCTGAAGAAAAAAATCGTGTACGGAATCTGGGCTCTGCGGCTGTGAAAGTCTATGAGATTTTTACTACCTTACACACCAAACTACATCACACGATAATCACTTCAGATAACAATTCAAAATTAAAATGCCAGTGACAGTAAATTTACTCCAAGTTTCAGTAAGATTTTGTGGTTTCCTTAGTCCATTCCGTAACTCAAGGCCTTTTCAATCCGAGGCTTTTAGTTAGCTTCAGCTTACTCGTAGACTGGCGCCAAGGAGTCCACAATTTAGCGTCTCATCCTATGGGACTGAATACTACGCATGAATTTTGCTCCACATTACACCCAATAAGGGATCTGGGTTCCAATGAAGGTAATCTCCTCCGTCTTTTTTTTTGGCAGTACAAGTCTTCCTCTAACACAGCAAATGTCATCACCATGCATCTTACCAGTTAACTGCCTCAATAAGTGAAATGTTAATCTTACCATGCTCATACGCTATTTCCTCGACGCTATAAATATCCTTCTTTCATCGACCGGAGAGCTTCTCATTCCACCTAATATTAACATCCGCAGGAGTGACAAGTAATTATCAATCGGAGATTTAAAGATGAAAACATGTGTGGCTTCATGAATTCCAAAACATCTTTATTTCACGACACAAATTTTTGACAACTTCATGCTATATTCAGGATAAAATAAAATTTTGGAAACGAGGGTTAGTTAACGAAGAATTTAAGTTGAATTCACGAAGCAATATCTTTGTGTGTTTAAGTAATCCTATGAGGAGGAATCCGATGAGGCGAAATCAACACCATGTAACGACAGAGCCTTGATAATGGCAGGAAAGTCTTGTCGAAACATCGGCGATCATGGAGAGCCTAACCCGGTGGGAAACCCGAGAAGAACTCATCATATAACGACACTTAACAAAGAGTTAGACTAAAAGAGAAACAAGCAATATCAAATATATTTATCATTATTTGCGGTGGAACCTCCGTTAACACACCACGTAGGCTCATATGACCGGATAACTTGCAAATTAAGAAAGATTTATCGAAAAATTAGCACATTTTTTAATCTTAATTTTGGTGTGAAATAGCTAAGGATTGTCACCAGTTAAAGCAGTGTTTTTTTGTGATAGATAAAACGATAATATTGGATTAGGTAATTGTTTTGACTCACGCAGTCACGGTGCAACCTCCTTTAAACACAACACGGGTATTCGTGAAACCGAGGAAAGCTCCGACTTCAGCATTTCCCGTACGTTTATTTTTTTTCCGTTGATGCTGTCGCACGCGGTTGCCCGGACGACAAGGGCTCTCGGAACGAAACTCGATAACGAGGGTAGTGAGCGGCGTATGGCGACCTATGAAATTACGAGAAAAGCGGACGGATGTTGTCCGTTGAGAGGGTGGGGGCCCCATTAAAAATTCGCTGACCTCAAGGGCGCGCGGAGAGTGAATTGAATGAGCCAACCTTGTTGGTTTGAGAGACGGAAGGACGGACGTTTCATATTTCGCCGAGTGTTAAACTTTTTTTTTTAATCCACACGATAAGGATGGAGGGTGACGAGTACCGAGAAATTGACTCCATTGCTGATGGAGAGCTATCGTCTAACTCTCGTAAACGTTCCTGCCACTGCCTTGTGTACGTCTTTTGGACATGGACTACGTAACTTTGAAAATCGTGCGAAACAGTGGAAGGTTTGTTTAGTGTAGAGGGTGAAACAGAAAACCTTTCTAATTGCTGTCATAACAATCGTTTCGAAAGGTGGGATGACTCACCAATACCTGCCGTCCCGTTTCGATTCGTCTCGCAATGAGACCTGAAGATCGGGGTCCTCGTAATGTCATGGCGATGAATTACTTTAACCGCTTGCATTGCACAAGAGTGCCTCGTGCTTTTTTGTGAATTACTTAGGTTCCCCTGCCTCACTCTCTCTCTCGTTGCCTCCCTCTCTTCCCCCCGTCTTTTCTCTTCGCCCCCACCACTTCTACCTCACCTTTTTACCGCGCAGGTCTGTGGTAGAAACTTTTGGGAGATATATAATTTTACCCGCATTATGAGCCTCTTCATCCTTCATTAATTTGCATTTTTAGGACAAACGCATTTAAAGTTGCCCATTTACTTGCCAGTATAGGAATTCCAACTTCACCGACCCAGCTCCTTAAATTTCTAGCAACTTTTGACATTCGACGCTTTTGAATCCCATCCTAACAGAAATTTTATCGCTTTACCACAATACTATCAATAAGTCAGTTACATTGACCCCCAAGGAAGTATTCAAAATATGTCTAATTATGATTGACATTCACTACTTTTCTTTTTTTATATAAGTATGGGTAGGTATTTACACATATTATAAATATAAAATATTTTTTAAATTGTGCTCCGGCAAACACCGAATTTTAATCCGGCTGCTTCTTCAAAACGTTCACTATTTTCAAAAGGCTTTTTTTTTTAACTATTCTCGTTAATTGAAAGATGTGAATCGGTTAAGGGTGGCAGAAAGAGTACTAGCTTCAAATGTCGGGGGCCCCGGTTCAAATTCCGGTTCTATATTCTTGTCTGTATTCCTACTTGGACTGTATGCCTACAGCACTTGTAGCGTAGTACGTCGTCCGTCCTACGGGATATTACAGTGCGAACCATTTGGCACCTTTGACTAAGTATGGGTTACTGCCGACACAGAGTTTCCCTTCATTACCAAAATAATAATTTCCTTTTCTTTTTAAAAAATTATGGCCCCGAGAGATTCCGCTAAATACAGGTATAAATGTAGTATATATCACGGATACTCAATATGTCGGAAGCAGCTTCACCTTCGCTTACGGTCGAGTACAGGCAGCGCCTCCTCTGATACAATTAATAACTCTATGATTGAATCCGATTCCTCTATTTTCATTCGAGGGTATTTTGGGGTTCAGATTCGAGGAAAAAAAAGGGATTAGTCCTACTAGATATGAGACTTTATCAAGTATGACCACGGCCCCTTGTGTGCGCTCAATTTGCCCAAGGACCAGTCCGGGAGGACGAACCGAGACTAACGTTAATGGTGGACTCCCTTGACTCCGCGTGACTGATGCCGCTTTTAAGGACTGGAAAAAACCAAGGGTGCGTATGAGTCGACATGTGAGTGGGGAAGGGGGGGAGGGGAGGTCACCCCGTCAACGTGTGCAAATTAGAACGATTGGCATCGTGGTCATCAACGTCACCATCACTGGTGTGGCAAAAAAAAACTCACCGTCACCCAAGAGGAACTTTTAGCGGGGGAGAAAATATCTCGGGAAATACGCATGTTCAACGGATAATCACGTTTTAAAAGCTTTGGCACAGAGTATACGTACGGAGAGGCCAAAATTGCTTGCTTTTTATGCTACCGTATGAGTTGGTTTTTGTATGCATCTATCACACACTTTGCCAGTTCCATGGGCGCACAATATGAAATCATTACCGTACGATGATTGAGAGCTTTGCGCCTAATGCGTTTGCGAGCGGCAGTGTTTTATGACGGATTGTATATTTTCGGATGTGGCACAAAAGGAAAAATGTGTAAAAAGCTCATTCAGACCAAAAGAAAAGCAATGGTATTTGGGATGGAAAAGGATGTATTTTTGATTTTCAGGAGTATGCTAGAAAATGCTCGTATAAAATACCGAAGATTTTTATGGTCTAAATAAATGGCATTAATATGTTTTTTGTTAAATTGTTCTTGTTTAAAATAACATTGATTTAATTTTGGTGTGTCTTGCTCACGTGAGAGAAATATAAACGAACTATTGCAAAACTATGTCCTCACTTCATACCTTTTTCCTTATAAACCTGGCAGATGACCGGACCTTTTGACAACAAGTCTCTCCAGTTATGTCGATAACGCTACTAAAGAATGTTGCAATGTCATAATCCCCACTTTGTTATTTTCTCTCCCTGAATTTGAGTAAAGGCGTGTTTATTTAGAAAATTTTAATATTTATTTCGGTCGAAAATGGAAATTTGGGGAATTTGCCAGATATACGTGATGCTATACAAAAAAAATGACACTAAAACCAACTAAATCGGTTCAGCCATTTTCTCGATCATAAACATCCCCTCTCACGGACGTAGTCCTTTATTAGTGTAGATACTGATGCTCTAAGTGGATTTAAAAGTCTCCGAGTTCTTCTAAAATTATGTCCATAGTGGAAAAACAATTCAAGAATTGCTAAGCTACGCAATATTTGAGCCTTTACCATGTAAAATTACGTAATTTCTCACAAAAAAGAGGAGAAAAAGGTACCTTTAAGGAGAAACTAAAATTGAGTCAGTTTTTTGCATAGATAGAAGAGAATAGAAAGATTTATATGACGCAATATCTAATGGGAATGTAAAAGGCATAAAATGCGAACTCGGCCATATTGAATGGATTAGTTATGCATTTAATACGCCACAGAACATAGTTATTATTAGCGGAGTAAACGCAGTGCCTTTATGATATATCTATAAAAATTCAAAATGAAGTTAATTTATAAAAAAACATGAAAAAACACTGCATTACTCACAACATTAGAGGAAAACTTTCGAGCGATAAATTTCACACAAAAATGGGCTTCACTTGCGTCAAAACGCCAACTACTCTCTTTTTTTACCTATGGTAGTATGCTTATCAAAATACGTACACCGTTAAAAGCGTATTGCAGGGAGAGAATGTATTTGGTTGTTGGAGATGTTTTGAATAGATATCATGAAAAATTGACACTTACGCTCACAGCCCTCAACTTTCATTAATTTAGTGACCCACACCAAGGTTCAGGAAGGCACTCACCTGCAAGGAAAAATAGAAAAACATAAGCTCAAATATGCACGAATATCTGTTCACTAAAGTTTGCTTAAAAAATTGAATTCATATAAAAACGTAAGTTCACTGGAGCATGCTTTCTTAACTGAGCCATTATCAACTAATTTACGTTTAGGTTAATTTTGTATGCTTGCGATTCCATTCTATTTATTTACATTCTCATAGGAAACGACACAATAACGACAAACGACACGGAGAAAGCTAGCATGTTGACCATTTTTTGCGGATTGTTTTTCCTATAAAGACAGACTCAAGTTGTCATACATTCTCCTATTTGATCCATCGTTTTTTTGCCAAGTTTATGCATTTATATTCTACAAAAATCTCCTTCAATGGCTGAAATGGAAATTGTGTAATTTCTAATGGAAGCCGTTCCAGAAACCGCTCCAACCCGGTTTAGAAGAAGGTAGGAATATGAGACAGAGTAGAAATATGAGACACTTGAGGCTCTATTCCTATGAGGATCTGATATCTGAAGGAACCCTTAAAAACAAGGCGTCTTAAACGTTTGCATCGACACCCAACAACCACGGATGTTTTGTTAGTGCTTTGCAGTTTGGTGAACATGTGTTCTCAAAGCTGCAGTGAAAAGGGTTCGTTTCTCTAAATGGAATGGCTTTTCCGTCGTTTTATTTTTCGATTGTTAAAGAGACCAAAAAATAAACTATTCTAAATAAACTATTCTGTAATAATTTTACTTGAAATTTCAGAAATAGAAGTGAGCTTTTGAATTACGTTTATTTTTGAGTGTGGTATAATGACAAAAAAGTAACATGTCATTTTGGTTGTAATATGTGACGCTTATCTGATAGTAATATTAGAGTCACGTATTGCTACCTCTTTAAGACTGCCGTGCGCTGAGGTGTTATTTATTCACGATTGCAGATGCTACGGACCAATTTTAAAAAGAAAAATTAGATCTAAGGAAGAATTTCAATGAGGAGAATGTGGTTGGGTACCTTTAAAGCGGTTTGATACAATGAATGGGGATATCTGAAAGATACTAAGAAATTTAGCGTTCCAACAAAATGTGATATAAGGCAGGGTATTTTCCAGAGATGCCACATTCGTGGTATAAAAATAATCTGGTCTCAAACACGACGATGAAACATGCAGCGGAGAACTAATGCACTGAGGGGAGAACGAAATTATAAATATGGAGAAAAAAACAAAATTAAATATTTAAAAACGGACGGTACAACCAAGTTCAAGGTGTGACTTGAAAGCTCCGATAATCAGACTGTGATATCGATGCTCATGAACCTGGACTGCATTAACCACGATCAAAAATATTTTGTGAGTAAATATTTCACTAAGATTGTAGCGAAGATCTGTATATACAGTACCTCTTATGTCCATTGTGGGCACATAATGAATGTTATGGTTTAGGGGGCGACGTATATATTAGTGGAGAAGGTATAACAATACAAATTGTGCTGTTAATGAGAATTATCTAGCCAAAAAAACATTTTTACCAGCACTCATGCAGTTTGAAAAGAGGGAAAAACCGGTGAAGCCTGAAGATGCTGCTCAACAGCAAAACCTGTGTCGTGAAATGAAATATTTTGTGTGAAATAGCAGTGTTTTTCCCCCTCTCTTTTCAATATGGAAATATTCCACCAAGTCAAGCCTGAGACAGTCTCGTTTCTCATGCAGTTTCTTAACTTATTTCATCTAAAAAAATTACCGTCTCACATTACCACCCGCGATTAGTAAAGCTTTATTGAATGGATATTTAGAAGAAAAAATAAATAAATGTTCCACATAATCTTTATTTATGGGACAAATTTCACAAAAAAGTACTGTCTCACATTACCACCCGCGATTAGTAAAGCTATATTGAATGGATATTTAGAAGAAAAAATAAATAAATGTTCCAAGTAATCTTTATTTATGGGACAAATTTCACAAAAAAGTACAGTCTCACATTACCACCCGATATAAGTTTAGCTACATTGGATGGATATTTAGAAGAAAAAATATATAAATGTTCCACAAAATCGCAATTTATGGGGAAAATTTCACATTTGATTCTTTGCATTTTTCGGCATTAATTTATTGTATCTATCCTGAGATTCTATAGGACCCCCTCCATTATCCTCCAAATTTGATCGTCTGTATGCTCAATCATGACCACCCAGATGTGAAACTCTCTGCCCTCATTAAATGGACCTGATAGCTTTAATTCCGCGGCCAAGGGCGATGCCCAAGGAGCGTTGAGGGAGCTGGAGATTAGATCGACCGCCGTCGAGTTACCGCCGATCCGGGCGGAGACAGCGATGAAGAGGGGACATTTTGAGGGGAATAAGGGGAGAGAAAGGTGGAGAGTGAATAAATTCCAACTCCTTCTCCCTCTACGTCCTTTCCGCTCATTCACGGAGCTCTACCAATCAATATTGGTATGTTCAAGGGTCGATCCAACAAACTCCTAACCCTTGGATTCATTGGTCCATTCTAACCATACTCTGTCACGAATCACTACAAATGTCCTATTATTATTCCCTTTTTACACTCCTATCCAGGGTGGTTTATGAAATAGAATAAATTCCTTATCAATTAGTCGTACGCTGGAGGCAAACGTGTATAGCAGTTAGGACAGTAAAAAGAGAATTGCGTTAGAGGAAGAAGTGTTCACGAACAGGAGAGGACAGATGACAGGGACATAATTAAAATATAAAAATGGAGCGGTGTCTTTCTGTGATTATGTTTGCTTCTCTTCTCATCGAAAACTACAAAACCGATTGAGCTGAAATTTTGCATTTTTCTAGCGTGCATACTATAGCACTCCTAAAGTTTCAAAATTTTTAACCAATTTTCCCCTTAAAGCAAAAAAAAACATTAGTATACATTTAACAGATTTCCTAATTTCGGATAGAATATTAATGTATCCATTTTTGAAATCCGGCTTCAATATTATTTTTTGAAACTAAAATTTTCATCAAAAGTAGTAGTAAAAAGTGTTGGCAGAATAATACCCGTTTAGAATGCGTGCTACCTGCGTCACTAGCGGCTAACACAAGTACAAAGATGGCGCTCGGCATTAAACAGCATGACATACAATATACGACAAAAATGCTGCCCAGTTTAGCGTGCAGTTTGGGAAATCACTATTTTTGTAAACAAAGCTGTTATGAACATTCTCTAAAAAATAACTGAAAATATCAAATAAAATAATTCCTTAGGAAATTTCATAATGATTTGCTGACTTGGAAATTTATAAACAGTAAACATTTCAGATAGTAATGCTATACACTGTATCCTTTATTCAATCTTAAATTAGACTTTGTGGAAGTCTGCGATTACTGTGTTTTTAATAGGCTCAGACTTCCGACAAATACACAGGAATTTCAGTGAGAATTCTATTGGGGTGATTTTTCACCCCTATCTCTCTATAAGTGGCTACTGGCTGCTACATTGAAATTGAATTGAAAACAGTCTTTATTTTTCTGGGACTTTAAGTCCCCTGGAACATTGAAACATTATAACATGCCATAACAAATGGGGCAATGTTTACAGCAATACATACAAATTTCATTAAGGAGCACCACATATAAACCTATAATAATCAATGAATAAGAGAATACATAACGTGAAAATTAGGGTAACAGTGCACAGATTTAAGATCACACATTAAGGATTGAGAAATTAAAACAGGCAACATAGATTATCAATCCCATTACTTACACATTTTGCATTAAGAAACATTGTATCATTGTATCCACTGGCTGCTACATTAATCAAGTTACATTGATTCTCATAACTATCATCATTATTTAGCATTATTTATGGAATACATTATTTCACAACGCCAAATAGTTGTTATTTTGTACCATTTTGCCTTTCTCTGCTTCTGGAACGTCTATAAAACATGCCATTAAATACTGCTGAAATTTGACCTCAAATTTCATATTATGTAGTAACTTATATTTACCCGAGAAAATGTAAAATGCTCAACTTTAGCCAGGTTCCTTTACGCATTCATGGGTACTATCAATTCGCAGCCCACCGTGCGAAGCCGGGTGATTCTGCTAGTAGCACATAAATGTAAAGAAAGGGTTAGCTAAGAGTTAAAATATATGGTGTGGAGTAGTATGATGCAGAAATATGAACTCTGAGAAAAGAGGATAAGAACATGCTGCAAGTGCTTGAGATGTGCAGGAGAACTGAGAAAGTATGGTGGAAGGAAGGGAAGTGCCTGGTATGGTGGTTGAGGAGGGGAACATTTTGGAGAAGGCAGAGTAGGTTGTTGAAAGAGATTAATGAGAGGCGAAGAGTTCATGAAGGCATGATAGAGAGGAGGATGTTGGGTAGGCGAGGAAGTGGAAGAAAGAGTTTTCTTAGGCTTCTTGAACGGGATAAAGAGAGGGAGGGCGTTTGCTGAGATGAAAAAAAGCATTTGCACTAGTATATAAGATGTTTTCACCTGTAAATATTTCGAGGATTTTAACTATCTTCCATTGAAGCCTAACTTAACATTCTTTATTAACTTAATTAATAATTAATTTTTGGACTCAAGTACATTTAATATTTTTCGTAAATATTAAACTGCCGGTCAACAAAATTCTATCGAGGATAGAGAATTACTTTCTTCAGCATAGCGGTGGAGTTATCTTTATTGTCAGTGTAAGTAACTAACCTATATTTTAAAATGGATTGAAAATATTTCAGCTGAAATTATCCAGGTTAGCCATACAGGGTAAAATAACCTCATTTCTCTAAATGGAAACGAAAACTCGTTGCTTAGGTCAGCCTCGCATATTTCTCAATCAGCTAACTGCATATGAACGTCTTCCAATATCAGTCTAATCGGAGACGTATTTCAAAATTCTTCTACGCCCGAAATATTCCATGATGCTACGATTTCTATATACTGTGTCAGTGAACCGAAGAAGAGAAAATTACAAAAAAAACAAGCTAGGTAGAATTCACTAAAATTGATTGGTACGCCGACGATATTTGCTGAAGAAATGTGGACGGAGGTGCCAAACTAAGGAAACTCAATAAAAAGATAACTTCATCCTTCGTCTTTTCTTTTATTTTTGATGCTTGTGAACGATGATCTACGACCACGTATATTTATCTTTCTTCTCCATGAGCTGCTCTGTTCCTGAGGTGTGTTCGATACATTTTTTTATCTAAGAACAAAAAGCAACAAACGCCAATACGATGAATTCGGAGAGTGAATTAGAGCATATAATCTCGTTATTCCCTCGCGTACTCTCAATATATCTCTCACCCCGCACCAATTCATATCTCACGCCCAATTTTGACTCCCATTTCATCACGGCTGGTGTCGTCACAACAAAAATACTACACTTATCTCTTCTCTTTAGCATGGACGCATGTACGACAGTGTTCAACATACTGTCCCCCATCGTTCTATTGCCTGCAAAACCTTCTCTTTGTAAATGTATCTCCCGGAAAACGCATTCATCTAAAGGAAATGCGAGCTCAACAGACAAATTCTAATGAACGTTGCATGTTGTATTGTGAGTACCCCCTCCGTGAGAGATATTCGACAAACTCTGCCTCTTCGTGATACTGTCCATGCAAATCTCTAAGGTAATTCATACACTCAACTACGGGTAATCCAAATTTTTGTTCGGTAATTTGTGTACAATACATTAAATTAATAGTTAATATATACATACATAGTTAATTATGCTCGGCTTCGTCTTAAATATGAGCGGTTTTTGCAGCAAAATAAAACGATTGCAGCAATTTTCACGTTAAAAACTTGAAAGAAATACGTAATTGCTACATGAGCTTCCCACCAGTTAATACGAAGCTCTCGAATTCTTCTAGGTAAATATTTGAAATATTTAACTGGAAGAAGAATGCGATGTCCACAAAATTAATAATCGATTTTTCTTAGGGGTTGAATGCCTGCTATTTTCTTTATTTATTGTTTCATTATAAATTAAGTCCCGTAGGCGCCGATGGGAGCCTAAATAACAAATATGTAATCGAAAATATTGTAATTTCTTCTATTTTGTTGTCGGGTGCACGGCAGTACTTCTGATATCAGCTGAGAAGCAATATTTCGACGTTCCAATTTCCATGCAGATGGAGTTAGAAGGGCAATGGTTTGAGCATTGAAAACATAGAACGGAGCACCTTTTTAATATAAAAGTGTTTCAATTTTAACCGGCTATCACATGAAAAAGTTACTATACTCGCGAAAGGCAGCATAAAAGATGTCCATAATTCTTTTCTTACCAGGGCTACCCTGTTACAACTCATAGCATGGAACGGAGGTTCATATAAAACATAACTAAATTAGGTTGATAATTGCACTGCAGGGTCAACCTGACCCACAACCCGACCCACGTTTGAAAAATGTTTACGGGAATTTTTCGGCCTACAAAGTCTGACTGGTAGTGTTTGAGGAACGGGTTGCGGATGGTCGGAGCTGATACATTAACGCGGTAAAGAGCTTCTCAATGGAGAATCGGAGACGGTCATGAACCTCCCATGCAATGTAGGGAACATACCCTTTATTAGTCAATAAAGGGTATGTTCCCTAGAGACAGACAAAGACCAATATCCGTAACAAAACGAACACCAAGATCATGGGGCCATCCTCCGGAATATGACGAAAGACTTTGATCAATAAGAAAATGTCTTAGATTGAAGATACCTACTCATAGATTTTATCAATTCTTGCCTCCGGATACATAAAGACTTAATTAACTAAAGCGGAGGTCTTTGGTGAAACTTGAACAAGCTCAAGTCCTTGGTTAACCCTAATGCGTTATAACTATGGGAAATGACGATCAATATCAAATATGATTGTTATTGAAATGCGTTTATGCGAAGTTGCAACTTCCAAGGCGTATTTGAATTTTCGACAGCTTTTTTTTCAATTAAAGCTAACTATGAAACGTCCTAATCTTATTGAAGGTTAAAGACCTTCTTCAAGAAATAAAGTTGATCCAAAATCACTATATGGACGAATTATGCACTGTTAATTAACTTACTGCATGTAGGGAGTAATTTAATTGAATGTGTACACTCAAATATCACTAAATCTATGTGAATAAAAGTGAACAGGCTACGACAAATGTACCTGGTAATAAATAGAATATTATTATTAGCGGAAATCTACCGATTACTCTAGGTCTGGATGGATATATAAGCACTACATCCTGATCTACTTCCTATGGACAGCACATAGTTCTTTAAACGTTCAACTTTTTCCACTCAACATATTTCTTACCTCTCTTTATCCCGTCCATAAAGCCTATTTTATTACTTCGAATACCTCCCCTCACCCAACATCCTCACCTCTATCGGGGACTTCAGCAACCCTCAGCCTCTCAATCACTTGTTTCAACCTCCCTTTCTGCCACCTCTTAATCTCCTACAGCAGTTTCTTCTCCTCAACCACTATTCCAAGCACTTTAGTCTTCCCTTCCGTTCACCAAGCTCTCCATTCTTCTCCACGCCCACATCTCAAATGCCTTCAGCCAATTCCATTCCTCTTTACTTTTCTATGCCACATTTCATATTAGATTCTTCGCCAATATTTTCTCTACATCATACACTAGATCGCTGTCATCAGCTCTCTCTTATTAGCAAACGCCTCTTTCCCTGATGTAATTCTCCTTCTAATATGCTCATTTTCCTTCATAGATGCTACTCGAGTAACTAAATATTTAACCTTTTCCAATGTTTGCCTTCCAACTGTCATCATTAGCTCCATCTACTTCGCTCTGAAATTTCTAATCACTTTGGTATTCTTACGATTACCCTCATTCCGTATTTCGACGCCAAAATGCATTTAACAACGGCTGATTCACTTGGATGACTGGATAATCAATAGTTATTCATCAGCAAATCTAACCGACGTACACAGCTGTGAGGAGAACATAAGCGGTAAAAATATTGTTGATATCGGCTCACATTTACGGTGTTTCCAAATGGGGAGGCGCTTATGCATGAAGTGGTTCTGCCGTCATGATCGACGGAGTCCTGTTGCTATCTTTCATATTTCTACATGGGTGCACTTTTGGAGCGTTGGCTATGAAATATGGGCCATTAATTCTTTTTTGAGGAAACCAGCTTAGACCAATATTGATTGCGAATAATAGAAATCTAAATTTATGCCGAAGCAGATAGTCGCTTCGTGTCATTCTTCGCCTGGTCAGGGTCGGGAAAAAGAGCATATCATAATTATCAGTATGTGGCTACAATAGCTCTTAAATCCCTCGAGACACCCTTGCTGTTCCATCATCAAATGCTCATTGATAACAAAAGCCTGCAAAATTCGGATTGTGACATGTTTTTTTACTTTCTGAAATCAGAAAATGGCCTTCATTTTTTTCCATCACGTCAGGATTTTTCGCAAATCGAAATTAAAAATTTTTATAAAAATCGAAAAATTGCGAAAAGGTAAAGCCAGCTTTCACCTGGGACGGCAGGGAGCGATCGCCGCCGGTCCTCATTAAGACAACGAATTTCATTTGAGCTATTCACTTTGTATAAATCTTTGTTATGTTTCATCAAATACTTATTTAATAGCAAAGAAAGCCAGTGAATTCTTATTAATTTATTCTTGCACGTAACAGCCTGAAAATAAATTTTCCACCGACAAAATCGCGTTTGATCACGAAGGTGGGAAAAAACTCGATTTACACACAATAGTCGAAAGTCGAAAATAGTCGAAACAGTACTGAAAATTGCACGGTGCATGAGTGGCGGGGATAGCTGCCTATACACATGTTACATCATGTTAGGTCTTATCACAATCTATCAAATATGTTACTCACACATTCGGCCAACTGTCGTTTCCACGCATTCACTGAGCAATGGAGAGCCAACTCTCCCATCATCAACTTCGACCCAAAATATTTTGCAGATTCCCTAGAGGATATTCACTGGGAAAAAGGAGACGGGTTTCAAGGGCCCTAAGTTCCTCTAAAAAATTAAAATATAATAAAATGAATAAATGAAAAATGCAATAAAATAGAAAATTAAGCTCATTTATACCACTTCCCATTAGAAATTAAGGGGTCAATGATCCACCCTCTGCCCTCCTCTTCAGACACCTCAACTGTTTAGCTATAATAATGCCGAAAAATGAATAAATTACTGGAAGGAAAAACGTTTAAAGTACATTTTGAAGACTCATAATTGTGCAATTTTTCGATTTTTTTTACAAATTTTTTAATTCGATTTGCAAAAAATGCTGACGTGATGGAAAAAATTAAGATCATTTCTTGATTCAGCGCTAAGAAATACATAGGAGTCCATTATCACAAACTAAAAAAAACAACCATCGCAGGCTTGTGTAATCAAATGTAGACTAATGGCAGCGATTAATAGTAATAATATATTAAAATAGGCTCAATAAGTTACCGGTGAAAACACTAAGGAATGGCTGCTTGCAGTGATGCTACTTCCTATGGTTACTATCTAATTCCAAGTCTACTATTATTCTACTACTAACAAGCTTGTAAGCTTGTAAGCTTAATCTACTGGCCTCTCCGAAATACAGCAATTACCCTAAAAATGATTTGTCTCTCAACTGACTGGAAGCTAGAGTTAAACCGGATGTGTTGGCATATAGCCGTGACTGTAGCCATAGCTACCTCATATTTTTCTGCCGATCTAAAGTCACTGCTTATTATTGCACAATGAAGCAGTTCTACACAGTAACAACAGGCACAATGTAGTTAATCATTGCAGTGTTTAATGAGTAACCAATTTTTTTCCTTAACGACGTTGAATAGTTTTCAAAGAACGTCCGGAACACATACTCCAGATCAGCAGTTCCAACATCTTTTGATTTGCGTACCTCTTAGAATGAGTTTACACTGGCAAGTTACTTCCTAAAGATTCTTCTGCAAGATATTTTGGGGAGTTATACTCTAATTGAATTATTATTATTACTAACTAATTATATTATTATTATATAGGAAAAGGTTTTCAGAAGTAAGTGCAAAGACAGATTGGTTGCCGTTTACATATGCAACAATACGCTTCTGCGAGCGACTTACCGAAATTTAAAAAAGTTCTTTAAGCGGATTGGGAGAACCGTTTATACCAGCAGATAACGTCAAAAGTCACTTGCTGCAAGTAGCTTGGGCTGTAAAACCCACCTCCAGTCAACAACTTGCTACAACTGCACCCCATGCATTAGAAAAATTTTCGTTACATGTTATCTTACGTCATTTCAAACTTACATTTCCCAATACTGAACTTTTTTCGCGTATCCCTAATCTTCCAAACATTCAGCCCTCAGGACATGAGTACCATGGATTAAAAACCACTGCTTAAGATAGTAGCGTAGAAATAGGAAGACTACTTTGTGAAGATGATGTAATCAAAATGTTTTCAGGTTTCCTTCAAAGGTTTTTGTGGATTTCTCGATTTTTTCGCTCTGATTTGTCTTCATCCCACAATTTATATACTCCTTGAATTCCATATAATCTCATATCTCTGCTACATGTTTTAGTATACATATTTCGACCCTTCGAATACATCCTGAAACCCTTTTAAGAAATGAGGTTCTCGTTTCCTTAACGCAGCAATCCAGTCGATGTTTAAAAAATCCATTCGGGATTCTCTGGGAATAACTTTTCCGTAGGAGAGCTAAGTCATCGCAAAGAGTAAAGAAACATCTCAGCAGGACGTGGGGTGAGAGCACACCAGAGAATAATACGCCATCAATTGGATCACGGACGATTCCAGTAGCCATTGCCATAACTTTTAAACATGACAACCCAGCCGTGCGTAAGTCGATACGAAGTGGAAACATGGAAATGACGAACGCAAACTTCACGGGGCTCAGAAAAGGATTTCCAAGAGCCTACGATATTTTCCAACGGAGGAGAGCCGTTTTAAATTCATTACATTCCACCTGAATGAACGAGTGAGGATAAGAAACCGTTCACGCTCATTCACATTTAACATTTAATGGATTTTATTTGATTTGGGTTAGTATTTACGAGTGTATTTTAAACCAGGAAGAATTTTCTTATATAGTTTATGGTTATGTCGGTTTTGGCTGTATATACAGTATACTTATTTGTGAATGGAGAAAATTACCAGCGGTAATGATGTGGCAAAAGATGCATCAATGGAGAGATGGCACTGGTAAGAGAAAAAACAGAGAAGGTACTGAAAGAGCATTTTTTCACAAAAAATGTTAAATCAATGGGACATTACTAATTATTCGTTTTATGGCTAAGAAAACTGTTCCCCGAAGGAGAAGTGCAGATATATTGGAGCACTTGAATACACGGCTGTGGGAAAGTAAGTAGTGAGTAGAATATCCAAAGTAAATACGGCATTCTACCAGTGGAGCTTATTAACCACTGAAATCACGAGCTAGAACGTAAAGATGGTTTATTATAATTATGGTACCTAACCGGTTAAGTTTAAATGAATGAGAGTATACTCTTTTCCTTTTTTCCTAAATTAATTTTATTAGAGTCTTCTTCTTCTTCTATCGAATAACCCATTTGAGGGTGCGATAAATCACTTCTGGATATGCCTTTTTTGATTCAATTTTCTTTCTGTCCATATCAGAGTCTTCTATAGACTTTTACTACCCCAAGCCCAATATCCTCCAACATTATTTCTTTCTTCATCACACCATACATCCTACCTCTCTTAATTCGGTCCATTGAGCCCATCTTCCCTTTCCCCAACTTACCCAACATCTTTCTCTCTATATCACAGCCTTAAGCATGCACACCTTAGGGGTGAAGGCCCCTGGTTACCTCTTTCAACCACCTACTTCAACCCCTCCTAATCTCATCCTGAAGTTTCATCTTATTTAAGAAATAAAAAATGATCCGAATCATCAATAGTTTAGACGTTCTATCTATTCATGCGGTTATTGTGTGTATAAAGTACTTTAACGTCTAAAATATGAATAAGAGATCAACAAAAGCATTACTTTCAGGCTTTCCTCATTTTTTTAACTTATTAATGCAAATGTTTCATGAATTTCCTCAGTTGGTCAGAGCTCACGTTCAGTTGAATATATGAGCATGTATAAATGTAAATAAAATGTAAATAGCAATGTGTAAACAATAGTTTATTTGGCACAAATGTAGTCATACGCTACATTTATCTGGTAGGATTAATATTGAATAATGATGCGGCGGGGTAGAGAACGCCATGTCTTTCTCTGAGAAGATAGCTATAAAAACTTTGTGCCCCAAGGAATATGGTCAGTTTATGCCAAGGAAATATTTTCTCACTGTAGCCGTAGAGAGATTCTCGTTGTCCCAAAAACCTCCGCTTCTGTATCTTGCGCTCCAGGGAACATTCGGTGAGAAATGTAGTAGGTACTGTAGGTATAAGAATACCAGAGCCGTTTCCCCAGAGAACAGAGAAAAAAAATCTCTTGGCCCAAATGAAAAAAATACTAAAGCGCCATTAACAGCCTGGGAAAATTGAAAAACGTGCACTAAAATATTTTAATAGGCAATGAATGATAAATTAGAAATCAGAAAAACGTTTTTTGAATAGCACGAAACTAAGTACGTTTAGTTTCTTTGTTTAGGACGGACTTAAAACAAAATAAATAGGAAAAATAACGGAAAACATACCGAGGCACTGAATTAAGGAGTAAAATTAAATGGAAAAAGATTAATTCAGAGGAGAGAAGAAAAAATGATTAAAAATCATAATAAGCACATAAGTTTTTAAAATGGATCGGTAGGTGTGTGATATTTACATGCGACGATATTAGCATTGTATACTGTTATTTTCTGGAGTGACAGTAAAAATCGGTGCCTAAAACATTTTTCTTGCCGTTGATGTTATCGTTTCGCACTCCACTGTAATCATTAAATGTAATAAATCGCAGAATTCATATCAGCATTCCGTTGTCAAAAGAAATATATATACTTTCTAGCGTCATTGAACTGAGGCTGAAGGTACTTCCGTCTACAGAAAGGATATAGACGGTGGAATATGATAATGATCTTCCTTATTTATACGCCAAATTTTCGCTTCAGAAAAAATAATGCACCAGAGGGTCCTAGGGTCTAAGGAATAAAAGCAAAACTGTTTTTGTTGGACTTAAAAACGTTAGAGTGAAAACGCCGCGGCGTTGAACGAAAAATAATTTTTCCTTGTTTCCAACACCGGTAGTTTAACCACCCAAATTTGCGTGTGCTCGAATGATAATTTATTCGTGAAAATGAATATTTAAAATAATTATTTTTCTGAGTGCTGAAAAGATATTCGAGCCGTTATTCAGCCGGTTAAGTTTGCTCAGAGCTCGAGAATTAAACAGTAATGATAATTTATTGGTGAAAATAAATATTCGAAATAATTACTAATTTTCATAGTGTTAAGAAATATTCGAGCCATTATTCAACCGGCGAAGTTTGCTCAGAGCTCGGGAGCTCAACAGTATCAACTAGAGTCTGCCAGATGCTATTAATGTTTTTACTGCACCGGGAGGTTTCAAGCGGGAGCAATAAACGCCGTGCCCTTATGACCCATTTAAGCGTCCCAGTCACACGGACAGTGAACTCACATAACGTGGGAAACTAAAGACTTAGGACCTCGAAAGCATTACTCAACAAATCCTTCAAGGGTAAAATCATCTCTCAAGGAAAAGAATGCCGTCTGAACTAAATAAATCGTTGTGATTTTTACGGTGCATATTTACTATTAACAAGATAAAAAAAATTAAGTGCTTTATTGCGAGTGTAGGAATCTCTGAAGGGTAATATTGCAAGCTCGCAAAAAATGTCCGTGGAGCTAAAAGTATAAAAGCGTATCAGGCTTAAATTTGTGGAAATACTTGATGTCCATTTCAAATAAAACAGTATTGGTAAACCATCCGACAACCTTATGACCATGCCTCCTGACTTTTACCACCAACGGCTATTCTGTGTTCTACCCACCCCTATTTTTTTCCTCCTGTGTTCCCCCTCTGTGACTTATTACCCCCACCCCACCCCTCGCCAACATCCCGGGGTATATATGGTGGAGTTTCAGAGAAAGCTGTGCCTTGATAATGGCATTACGTGCCGAAACCTTGGTCGGTGGTGTTTTAACTGTGTTTTTAAAAAATATATTGTGTGGAAATTTACCAATACTGTTTTATTTGAAATGGAGCTAAAAATACAAAATGGTAAATATCACCTATTCAAGTTCTCCGTATTTTCATTCATTCAAGTATTCTTCCAGCTGATTGGTAGGTTCATGGACAGTCGCCATTTTGTATCCCAACCTAATAGAAATTGTCTCGCTTTCCCTCCTAAGTTATTAGATCCCTCTTCAATTCTTCATATCTTCTACCTCCTCTTATTTCGTCCAGAATTCCTATCCTCTTCCTTCCTCTCCCACGTTTCCCCAGTGTTCTCCCCTCAATCACTCTCTTCAGCATGCCCTCTCCTCTCAAAACCTCCTCCATCCATCTCTTTTGCCTTCTCCGAACCTCTGCCACAAGCTTCCTCTCCTCTCCGACCATATCCAATACCTCCTCGTTCGTCTTTCTCGCCATCCAGCTAACCTTCTCCATCCTTCTCCAAACCCACATCTCAAACGCCTCAAGTCTACGCACATCCTCCCTTCGCAATGACCACGTTTCCGACCCATATAGCGCCACGCTCCATATTAAAGTTTTCACCAGCCTCTTCTTTACGTCTCTTCTCAGACCCCCCCTCATCAATTCCCTTCTCTTCGAAAATGCTTCTTTAGCGAGCGCAATTCTGCATCTGATGTCCTTACCACTAAACCCATTCGCCTCCAAAATACTACCCAGATACGTAAACTGCTCGACCTGCTCTATCTTCTGCCCTCCCACCCTTATATTCAGCCCCGCCTTCTTACTTCTACAAAATCTCATTACTTTCGTTTTCTTGTGATTGATCTTCATCCCATACTTTTCGCACTGCACCTCTAATGCATTCACCATTGACTGTAACCCCTTGGCCGACTGACTAACTAATGCTTGATCATCTGCAAATCTCACTGATTTTATCAGCTCCCCTCCTACCTTTATTCCTACTTCCTCCTCCCCCCATGCCTCCCTTACCATTTCCTCTGAATACACGTTAAAAAGCAACGGCGATAGTGGGCACCCTTGCCGCACTCCCCGTCCTATCGTGGCCCATCCCGATTCTCCATTGGCTACCCTAACCTGCGCCGTCTGGTTCATATACAAATTCCGAATCAGACGCCTGTACCTCCAATCGACTCCTAATTTCTTCAACACTCCCATTAATTTCGTCCATTCCACCCGATCAAACGCCTTCTCGAAATCTACGAAGCATGCAAAAACATCCTGCCCATACTCTAGGTTTCTTTCTACTAGCGTCCTCATCACCGCTATAGCGTCTCGCGTTCCCGTCCCTCTCCTAAACCCGAACTGGTCGTCAGCCAGGTATTCATTTGCCTTCTTCTCTAGCCTTCTGTTTAGAATCCTCAGAACTACTTTGGCCGCGTGGGATATTAAGCTTATTGTCCTATAGTCTTCGCAAGTTTTTGCCTTACTCTTTTTCGGTATAGGAATTAGTACAGTCTTCGCGAAGACTTCCGGCCACACTCCGTCCTCATAAATCCTACGAATAAGCGCAAAAAGTTTTCCTCTTCCGTTCTTCCTTATGCTCTTTAAAAACTCTGCAGGTATGTCATCTATTCCTACCGCCTTATTCCTTTTCATGTCTCTTAGAGCTCTTTCGAGTTCGCTATCTAGGATACTTGGTCCGATGCCATCGCTGTCGATGTCGTCTTCCCTTTCTATATCTAACCTATTGGGCCTTGTTTCTTTACTATAGAGCTCTTCAACATACTCCTTCCACCTCTCCTGGATCTCTCTCGGTTCTACGATCATCTTTCCCGTCTTGTCTGTTATCGTTGTAATTCCCCTTCCCTTGTTACCACCCGTCAGTTCCTTTACTTTCCGATATAATGCATCTGATCTTCCCTCTTTTTGGTATTTCTCTAACGCGTCGATTTGTTCTCTCCACCACGCCTCTCTTGCTTTCTTTGTTTCTCTTCTAAGTCTGTTATTAAATTCTCGGTATTTTCTCTTACCTAGCTCTGAGTTTACGCTCTTCCATTTCCTTCTCTCCTCCATCTCCCTGATCATCTCCTTCGTGATCCACGGTTTTCTAATTTTAGTTGAACTCACTACGCCTACCGTTCCTTTCGCCGCTTCTATAATTCCGTTTCTCAAACTTCCCCATTCATCTTCCATTGATCTAACTCCATGGTCCTCACCCATTCTCTCATCCACCTTCTCCCGATACTTCTTCTTCATTTCCCCAGTTAATGCCTCCGTATTCCACTTTCGTACCCTCCTTCCCATTCTCATCTTTTTCAGTTTTACCCGACATTTCATAACTAATAAGTTGTGGTCTGTGTCTGCATCAGCTCCTGGATAAGTATGCGAGTTTTTAACACTATTCCTGTATCTGTGACGTACCATTATATAATCTATCTGGAACCTATCTGTGTCTCCCGGCTTCTTCCAAGTGTACCTACGTCGAGGATGATGTCTGAACCATGTATATGTAATTACTAGGTTATTTCTGCGGCAAAACTCCACAGCTTTCTCGCCCCGGTCGTTTCTCCTTCCTAGCCCGTAATCGCCCACCTCCCGCCCATCTCTTCCTTCACCCACCACCGCGTTCCAGTCCCCCATTACTACTAGGTGCTTACTTCCTGGTATCCTACCAATTATTTCCTCTAGCTGATCGTACACCCCATCTACCTCCTCCTCTTTATGATTAGAGGTAGGCATATAAACCTGGATTATAACTAAATTCGTTGGTTCTGCTTTTAGTTCCACGACTATTATCCTATCACTCACCTGTTCTGCATACACTACTTTTCTACCGAGTTTCCTATTCATTAAGAATGCAACCCCGCGCTGACTTTCATTCCCTCCACTATAATTTACTCTATAGTCGCCGCTCCAGTAATCCCCGTCATCCTTCCATCTTACTTCACCCAGACGACCCAGACCCATGATGTCTACACCCACCCTCGCCATTTCTTGCTTTATATTCTCTAGCTTCCCCGCCCTCAGCATAGTCCTAACATTCCACGTGCCTATTCTGATAGTTTCGTTCCTCTTCTTTATCTTCTTTTCCTCTGCTGCTGCTACGTCTGAGCAAGGATTTCGTGTGATGACGACAGCAGGGGCCTTGCTCCCACCGCTGCCGGGCACGACACCCGGCCCTCTTGGCCGAGTCCCGTAGTTGCCAGGATTCATTATCAATTGAGAACTGTCCATAATTTCAAGGTTTTTGTTTTAATTGAGATAGTCTTCCGTGGCCTTACTCAATAGTGTTTTTTACGTGACACCATCACTTCAGAGGCCGCCCCACTGGGGTCAGACGCCTTTTGCAGCCGCCTCACTGAGGTACAGACGCTGCGCGGACTACCATTCGTCTGTCTCCTAACCTTCGACCAATCTGGCATGGGTAACCCTACCAGGAGCAATGCTCCCGCCAGTGCAGCTCTAGGGGTCATCGGAGCACGCAAGCCCTTCAACCACGACAAGGTTGTAGTCCAAGAGAAGAGAAGTTCTCCGTAAACGAAGATTAAAAAAAGTTATCTTTCATAGCACAAAATAAAGCTTACTTCACACTGCGATCTTCTTATCGGAAGTTTCGAAGCCGTAAAATGCTCTAGGATAAACATTTCTTCTCCATTTAGCTCATTTAATCCCTTATCAGTCTTCCGGAGTGGAACACTTCTTATGGATGAGGGGTGATCTCGCGAAAGCCTAGCGTCACGCGACAACCGACTCCCGAACGGATAGAGAAGACGCAGAGAGCGTTTGAGCAGACGAGAGAGCCTGCTTGTGTGTGTTTGTACGCGCTATGCCTCAGTGTGCATACGGGTAGGTACATGATACGGTTGAAGAGTTAAAAGCAATTTTCCACGAATAAAAGTTTTAAAAAGACTTTATTACGACTTAGGTTTCGATGTCTTACACATCATCTTCAGGTCCTGGAGATGATGTGTAAAACATCGGAACCTAGTTCGTAATAAAGTCTTTTGAAAACAGTTATTTGTGGAAAAATGCTTTTAAGTCTTCAACTGTATCATGTTGTATCCATTGTAATAATATCTGTAGTGTAGTAGTGCATGCTTGTGAGGCTTCGCCTCGTGACAAGCATTAGCGATTTATGCTAATGCATAATTAGTCGTAGTTACACTAACTTTAGGGTATAGTGTAATGCATGTTGGTGAATACTCACCCCCTGCCACACACCCCTGTGGTGGCTTGCAGGGTATTTTGTAGATGTAGATGTTGAAATTCCACTCCATATCGCCTGAATCTTCGGAATTCATTCGTGTAGATACATACCTATGTCTATAGCCAAGTGAGGCGTGGTCCTACAGAACTATGCAATCATCCGACTGATGAGTGGTTGCGTGGTTACGCATATACAAGTGCTTCTAATTGGCTTACAATACTATCACCAGAGGGATATATGTAACCGTTTGCTCTTTGCTGTATGATGTTTACACAAATGTGAACAAATAAGGCGATTGTATTCACATAGCTGCATCGATAGTTTTCAATAGAGTATTTTTTACGAGCACTTAACCGTTAGAATGGCTATAATAGAAATATTAATTTAACTACTCATGTTTATTTGTATATAATACTGTGTACTCCCCACTTCCAGTCACATCCATACTCAGTGTGCCAGTTCTGTCGGCCGGTCCGCAACGGCTACACCTTTTTTATAATGTCGAACTTTTAAACAGTGGCAAAATGCAAAATGTAACCCCGACATTTTCTTCTTCGCTGACAAACGATTTTACATTCTCAGCATAAACATGTAATGGGTGTCAACTTGTTCCATTCTAAATTTTCATTATTCAAGTACTTGCGTATCTGCGGAGATTGAGTTTGCGTGATGGCTATACTACTGGCTTCCCATCACTAGTGTTAGGGTTTGAGTTCCGGCAGAGGTGGAGAATTTCCGTGCCATTTCCAATGGAAAATGGCTGGCAATTTTCGGTCAATATCTCGATAGGTAGTATGTTAAGTGGCTGATATTTTGCTAACATTTGAAAGATGAGATAATTTTCTTAATAATGAGGGCAAACTCATCGAATTTTCATGTGAAATGATGACTCGATCAAACCATCTTAAACAACTAAGAAAGCGTCTTTTTTATAGCACTGCTATTCTTCTTACGCACAAGTTGTGTTTTCAAATTCCCTACAAAATGATTTCCACTTACGTGTAGTTTAACATGTCATCTTCTCTCTGCATGCCCTATTCTCCATTGCTTTTATGTTTCTATCAGAGTACATTTTTCGCTACAGACTTCGCGTCCTATAACAAATGAAACGCTGTTGGCATTCTCAGCCTTAACACTCCGCAGTAAATTCATCCATTCCGGCGCGTGCAATGGTCGAAAGGGAAGCGCTAGCATGGTTTGCATTATTCCGCAAAAGCGGTGAACGTGCGTCACAACGTTGCGACAAAAAACTCGAGGGCAAATGTTCACCGAGAGCATTAATCCTTTAACACCTCCCTCCCACACACTTTACCACGGACGTGTCGATTGAAAAGGTGGGACATCTCGGATAGAAAGTTCAATACGATCGCACGAGTATATGTGTGGGTTTACGATGAACGTTTTCTGACGTAGCGTAAGCGAACGGTGGCGTTATGTTTTTCGTTGTATTCCCATCAACAATGAGTGTATTACGACTGACGGGAGGATCAACGCCAATAGAGTATTTGCACACTTTTGGGAAGTGACATCTAAAAATCTATCGATACTTCAGACACTAAATTTTCATTCTGACGCTCGAGAGGCTTTTAGTTAATTTTTTATTAGCTAATAAAATTTAATAAATTATTATTGCGCCGAAACACTGGTCCGCCATGTTTTGTAAGCTCTGACGTCATCTCCCATTGTCGACCATTTGTTGATTTGGAGATTGCGTGACTGTGTAGTCTTAGCGTGCGGACGAAACTTTAGCTATTAATTAGCAAATATCGAAATAACTTCGAAAAGGCAAATACTATTTCACTCTCAACGCACAGCTAGGGTATTTCGCTTCTGCTAATATGGGAGATGACGTCACACTACGAAGAACCAATGGTTGGGCGTTTACACCTAGGCAATTTTGATGCTAAAACAATGCATATTAAAAGCTATTTATTAAATTAATTAGTTGGAATTATACCTTGGTATTTCGTACGTGGCATTCCGAAACCAAACACTACTCGCTATAATAAATTTCAACAAAATACCTCACTTACGCAAATACTCTCGTTTAAGCAAACGGAGTCGTAAACGGTTGCCAAGTGATTGATTGTTTCCATATTTAAAGACATAAAGAATCCGCTAACAATACTGACAAATAATGCTTCAAGAAGGTTGTTTGTGTTTCATTGTAAAGTTAAACAGTAATGTGGACAATCTGAAAATGAAATTTAGTAAATATCGAAAAAATATATCTCCTGTGATTGACTGACGGTAACTTGGCGTGACGGAAAATTTAGATTTTAACAAGTTTCGCTCTCGACACCGTCTACGTCCGGCCATCGTAATAGGATCCACTACATTACAATCACTAAGGCTCGTATTGTCAGTCGCTCCTTCTATTGGCTCCTTCACCTAGGTGACCTCGACTTAAAGGACGTCAGTCAGTTCGAGAGACCGTCCTTCTCTGTAGGTCTCCTTCACCTTCTCTTAGAAGGAGCTTTTGTTTACGTTCACGGACTGATCCGTTCACTCGCACGGACAAAAGCGAAGCGTAACGAAGAAAAATAAGAAACGAAAAACTAATCGCAGAGTCATATGACGTCAGTTCACCATGGATTGCATGACGAACATCAGAAAGATTAGCTGGTTAGTTTAATGATTAAATATAGGGATATAATTGAAAATAAAAGGGCAGATTAAAGGCATGTAGTCGTAAGGATTGTCGAAAATATATTCAATGAAATCATCGAGGTGGTCGTCGTGTTCTACCTCGTCCGCCATGTTGAAGGAAGCCTTCTTGTCACAGAAGCATAGCCCAGGGTCTCCTTCTATGGGAGGACCACCTTCGCCTCCTATAGGAGCCGAAGGTGGCCTTCTCTCGTCTCTCAATATGAAATCCCTCCTTCGGGAGGGTTAGAAGGCGAAGGTCGCCTAAAAGGAGCGACTGACAATATGAGCCTCAGTTCCGCGAACGCCACCGTCCGTCTCCGTCGCGTCAGGAAACGTCGATCGTAATCCCAATCTTAAACCTGTTCGGATCTCTACCTTCAGGTCATTGGAACACAATGGTGAACAAATAAAATAATTCCTTTACTTAGTAACGTTTCGGGGTTCGCCACTCGCGTCCGTCCTATATACCTAAATCCGGTCGGCCGACGATGGAGGAGGAGGGTAGTGTTGTCGGCGGTGCCGAGGAGTTCGGCCGTGAGTGAGAGTAGTTAGTGAGTTAGTAGTGACAGTCGGAGTGCTAGCAAATAGAGTGAGAAGGTCCCTAGTCCCTAAGCATCACCTTTCCGTGTTCTTTCCCTTTTCTTTCCCGTCCCCCTTTTCCAATTCCCTCACTCCCTAATCCTATCCCATCTCCCGGTTTCCCATGATGACACTGTGCCCGGCAGGTGAGCACCCGGTAACAGTCTGAGGAAATCAAAAAGATGTTTAAGTGTGTAGATACGGAAGACATACTTCGTTAACATGCATTATAATAACATTAACGTCGATTGATTAAGTCATTAATTGTTATTTCATGGATATCTACCGTTAATGCGTGGGTTTTTGTTGGGTAATTACTACTCTCCTTTACTCCTAATTGGGTAGCAATTCTTCCTTATTCGGTTTCTCTCTTCCATTCAGCTTGCTTCCATCAGCCATTTAATAATGGATCGCTCAAATGAGGAACAAATGAAAAGTCTTAGAAAAAGTTTTTTTACATCTTTCATGAAGACAGAATGAGGTTTGCTCATGGCCAATTCAGAATTTAATTGAATTAAATTGAACAAAATTTATTGTCCTGGTGCAGCAGCTCCGTTAGAACAAAATACAATAAAAGTGTAATTTAACTCTCATGAGGATTAAAATTTTGAAATTACATGCAGCTATGAATAATAATACAAACAAATATATGAAAGAAACAAACAATAAATAAAAAATGAATTTTCAATTAAACAAAACAATCATGATTATGACACTCATAACAATAAATAACAATTTACTCTTAAAATAATGAACCAAAGTATTTACGTGTTATTTTATGAGATTTTGTTCCTCCATTAATAAATTCTACAAATTTTATTTGAACAGATGAGGGGTGGAGGATTATTTTTTAGATTTACAAGTACGGAATTCCAGAAGGAAGTAGCCGATGCCAAAAATGAATTGTGGTATGAAGTCGATCTATGAGCAGGATAGTATAAATAATTGGGATCACCTCTGGTACAAACATCAGGATTATTTGGTTTCGTTACAAACATATCTGTGAGGTAAGAAGGATTCAGAGGGAAGGATGTTGGACGATCGGGGAAGGGGAAGAAAGAGAATAGGTTTTATGGACGGGATGAAGGGTGGGACGTACGCGGAAATGAAAAAAAGAAATACCAGAGGTTGATAGGAAGGGCCCTGAACGCGTAAAATTTGGAGGATTTTCAATGAATTTCAATAAAACCAAACGCTAAATGCGTGAAGAAAAAGACTGTCATCTATCATCATGATAATGCGTTCATCAAGGGTTAGCGCAAGATTTTATTTTGCTCACACCAAATTACAACTATAATATGACGTCTTTATAGTTAGCATCAACACTATCGTTCATCTACTTCAGTGAAGGTTTTGTTCGTTGTTTCAGCTGATGGTTTATTCACGGATTCTAGCTCACTTGCGTTCCAATTCATTACATAATTAAAGAGTAAAGAGCCTTAGAATGGAGAAAAATACACGAAGAAGTGTTAGATATGGAAGTTTAGGAAAATAAATATGCAGACTTATATCTTCTGCATAGTTATTTTCCTGGCAAAAATACTGAGTTAATTTTACTGCATTCTTGAAATTTAATTTACTGTTCATGCCATCAATTTTCAGGGGAATTTTCTGGAAAGCCTTTTTCTAGCAAATGAGCCCAAATACCTCTCAGATATGTTTGTAACAAAACCAAATAATCTTGCTGTATGTGCCAAAACTGATGCCAATTATTTTTATTATCCTGGGCATAGATCGACTGCATACCGTATTCCATTTTTGGTTTCGGCTACTTCCTTGTGGAACTCCTTACATGTAAAACTAAAAAATTCCTCCTGTCTTACCATATCTGCTCAAATCCAATTTCGATAATTTATTGACGGATGAACAAAATCTCATGAAATAACATGTGAATGCTTCTATTTATTTGTCACATAATTTTGAGAGGCAATTGCTATTCATTGTTATGAGTGTCATAATCATAATTGCTTTGTTTGATTGACAATTTATTTTTCTCTTTCTTGTTTGTTTCTTCCATATATTTGTTTGTTTTATTATTCATAGCTGTATGTAACTTCACTCACTGCATTTTGTTCTCACGGAGCTGCTGCTCCAGGGCAATAAATTTGCTTCAATTCAATTCAATGGCCAGTAAAAGTGTCTACTACCATGGCATACAACCACAGCTCTCCAAAAATGTGTTAAAAGTCAAATTATATTGTTTTTTAAGCAAAAGTAATTTTAAGGCTCTTAATGGGAAAAATAACTATAAAAATTCTTATGGATCATGATCACTTTATGAATAATGGTTTAAAAAATTCTGTAGTTCTGTATTAGTTCTGTAAACGTTGATGAAACGTAGGCATATACGCTGTTATTATTTTAATTGACCAAAACTCCAGAAATTTTGTTCATCAATAATTTTAAGGCTAATGATGGGAGATATTCGATGGTGTTAGCTGAAGGACACACTAAGAGGTTCGAACTTGAACTGAATGAGTAGTTGAAAAACATGACAGTGGGGAGAATGTTTGGTTAGGAAAGGGGAGCAAGGATAAATATAAGAATTTTGGACAACATTGTGGCGTATCTACCTTTTATTTTTGCATCAGAAAGCTCGTGTTAGAAAAGAAACACTGATGATTAAAAGCGGTAATACTTAATTTGTTAATTATAAAATTCTTTATATGTTCGTATTATGCTTTCTACACGCTTTTCAATGAACCCACTCGAAGCTCCTGGCACGATTTCACTTCGAACTACGCATACTTTTGCTGCCGGCGGCAAATGATTTGAGGAGACTAGAAGCCAAGGGGTACAAGTGACATCTTTAGCTTTTTCGAGCTAATTGCAGAAAAGTTCCTAAAGTACCTATATTAAATTGTTGTGGCCAAGAGGTAAAGTGAATGGCTGATGGGTGTTGAGATCTAGTAGGGTAAATTTCATCCACTTCAAGAAACACATTGAACGACCAGAAGTTGAACTTTAAACATGAATAACTCAACACTAACTTTTTGTCACTTGTACCTCTTGGCTCTAGGCTTCTCATTTAATACTCATACTTGGTGGACATCTTATATTTGAATGATGACGTCATCAATTCTTTAAGGTGAGTACTTTAATTCGTAGAAGGTGACTAATGCCTCATTCACGCATGCCGTGCAATATATATCCTTCGCTTGTATCCGACCGCACCAGTGGAATCCGCTGGCACTCCCTGTCTGCACCGAAATAACCCATCCAATCACACCCGCTCCTCACCCTGACTTCCCGAGGCCTCTTCAATCAATCCCCTTCGATCGCTCAACGATCCACGTGCGAGTAGGTGCCCTCCCAATCCACACGTTAAGTGAGGAAAGCCTACGCTCGAAGCTGTCTCGCAATCTAAGACTCCTCTCGTCAGCTTCGATTCTCACTAGAGATACTGCACATAATGACTAGACATCCGGAGAGAGCTGCTGTCACGGACTGGTTTGTGCTTAAAATGTGCACGTCAGTTACCTTCAGTTTAGATTTGCTGCACATATATATTCATATAATTGCTCAAAAGGATGCATTCTATGTGCTGCAACTTTTAAATATATTTTGCTACCGTTAACAGTATAATATGCAGTTGTAATTGAATTTGCGCCATTTCGCTTACAATTAGTACCTATTCCGCAATGTTTTAGAATGGTTTATTTGAGTGAAAACAGAATATTTTCATTTTTAAAACGCACTCTTTATTTCATTTTTTCAAATTTTGAGTTAAACCAATAAGCCTAACTGAAAAAGTTTTGATATCTCTAAGAGTGAATTTTGGTGCACGCTACCCTAGCAACCGGCTAAGTATTGCTCATCTCCCAAGCTCTTACCTATCTTAAAAGGCAAACAGACAAATGAGGAAGTGCTTGACATGGTGGGTGAGGAGAGAAAACTTATGGATGAGATTAGGGGAAGGCAGGGTAGGTGGCTGGAAGCGGTAATGAGAGGCGATGGTTTGCTGAAGGCCGTGATAGAGGGAAGAATGTTGGGCAAGCGGGGAAGGGGAAGAAGGAGAGTAGGTTTTATGGACGGGATGAAGAAAGGTAGGACTTATGCTGAGATGAAGAAAGAAATACTAGAGGTAGAAAGGGCACGGCACGTGCAAGAGTCCGTTGGATATTCTCTGACTTTCATAATAACTTACCTCTAACCGGTAGATTACTCTAATGAATGAATGAAAAGACAAACCGATCACCATCGAACCAAAGAAAGCTACTCTATAACTTATTGGCTGGTATTGCATTTAAATTTAAAGTTTGACCCCAGTGGGGCGGCCTCTCATGTGATGGTGCCACGTAAAGAAACACTATTGAGGTTGGCCATGGAATACCATCTCAACTACAAAGTATCCTTTCACCTGAGCCCAAATTAGTTCAATTGCGTTGAAATGGCAATGTAATGGGGGGATCCTAAGCACCTTATGCCCACTTTCTTTCGCTATCTCGTCTATTTCATACACGGGGAAGCGAGGTTGGTAAAACTTACATAAGTTTAATAATTCCATTTTGTTCATTCCTTGCACTACCTCAGTAGCACTTTGCTTCTGTAACCACTCTATTATGTCTTTTTTCAGCCACTTGCATGTGGAAGATTTATTAATCCTTATACTGTGATAAGGGGCGTTGTCCATCGCAATACAACTTTGCGGTTTAATTGTAGGCAACAGTTGGTTGACGAACCAATTTTTGAAGGTCTCACTTTTCATTTCACTATGGTTATCCACAGAGTTTTTACTTACCTTGAATAAATGTGTGGCGTTTGGCACAAAACCTTCAGATGTCCCCGCGTGAAGAAGTATTAATCTGGAGCCCTTGCCCACAGGAGCTGGCATCGATCCTTTCGCGGTTTCATCCGTCCAAATCACACTCTTCGAATGCCCTGCATTCACCCATGTCTCATCCAGCCAAACTATGGCGTTTAAATCCACTTTGCTTATCTCTCTCAAGAACTTCCCCCTCCAAGCCACAATATCTCCTTTCTCCATTAAAATTTTCCTGTTGCCAGAAAACATTTCCCATTTAAATCCAATTTTCCTCAAGACTATTCGAAGGCTTGTCCGTCCACCCTCAAAAAGATCTGCCTCTTTCATCGACACCAACAGTTTTCCAACAGTTGGATATTCCCTCCTCTCGTAATAACTGTGGATATGCCTGAGAATTGCTTCCTCGTCGAAATTGTCAATGGCAGTTTTCTGACTTCTCCTGCGCCTTTTCTTACCGGGTGTCCTTAAAACAGCAGCTTGTTTATTCTCGCCATTGTAGTCACCATATTTTTCTTTCAGGATTCTCCCAACTGATTTAGAGCTGATTCCGCAAGCTTCAGCAGTTCTTTCCATCACCCTCGTCAATGGAATTAGGGGACTGCCGCGGAGCTTTTCCTTCTCGAAGTATTCGTAGATACGATCAATTCACGAGTTTGTGAATGCAATGTCACGCAGTGACCACGTTTGTTCCCACTCATCCTAATAGACGAAGTGAACAGAGAAAAATACTTCGATAAACGAAGAAGAAGCACCACCAGAACAGCACAAAACACTCTCGGAATCCTTGTATAAGCACTTCAGTAAATACTCCCGTTGGAAGCGTCCTGAAGTTTTACTGAAAACGTAGGAAAAGGCACCAGAAAGTTTCAAAACACCACTGCAGCTAAACGAACGCGCGCAAGAGAACTCCAAGACATAATGAACGAAAAGGGTTGTTTTGGTGATTCACATGCATATGACAACGTGCCTTGACCAGGCGAGGGTGTGGGGTGCGTTTGGGGGACAGCGATTGGCTGCGAACCAGGGTCTTCCGCCCCTCCCAACTTTCTCTTTCTCGCTGTCATCGGACAACTCTCGCCGGCTCAATTGTAGTCAACCGTGAAATCATGGACAGGAAATTTCGTTATTACAAAGGGATGATGTACTTAGACTGAAGGCGTTTGAGGTGTTGTTTGGAGAAGGATAGAGAGGGTGAGCTGGGTGGTAAAGTAGATGAACGAGGAGTTATGGTTATGAGTGGATATGGTTGGAGATGTGAGGAAGCTGGTGACGGAGAAGTTATGGATGGAAGATGTTTTGAGAGTTGAGGAGGAGGGAACGCAGGGGAGGTGAGGGGAGAACGCTGGGGAAGCGTAAAAGAAAAATTTTGTGCTTCTGATAATTCATTACAACCTTCTCTTTCGTTAAAATGCCTTTATTGAAATAAAACCATCATATTATCAGGTAAGTACTTTTTTATGTCATCAAACTGAATATTTGGGGATGAGTACCAGAGTGAAAACAATCCGCGTATTAAAATAACTCAATTTTAGCAGGGCTTAATTACTTGCGTTCATAATGGTGACAAAGTTAAAGAGAAAACTGTTAAAAATAATTATGTTAAACAATAATTTCTATGAATTGTATGGAGTATGTAAATATTTTGAAAAGTTGAGTAATTCAAATTTCCATATTCCAGCTCGGCAGATAATTCATACGAAATAGGATGGAACCCACACCAATTGACTGACAATTCAAATATTTGAGTGTTCATTCAAATGTAATAATAGAACTTCATGGACACTCAAAACTTTACATGATAGATTTTCGTGATTGGCCTCATTACATATTACAGGATATATTAACACGTGGTCTCCAGTGGTGACATATCAGAATATCCACCCATGCGCGTTGCGATGTCACATGAGTGGCGCGTCTTAATCAACATGTTGATCATTCCACGCTTTCATCACCTGTCAATGTGGTCAGGATTGACCCCACTGAAGACGGTGAATGTTAGTAGTTGTATGAGTGTGTTCACAAATGGCGATCTTATGAGCAGCGATTTCTATGTAATATACTTCAATGAAATGACCCAATAGCACACTACGCTACCAGTAAATGTGTCAAAGTAATGAAAAACCAAGGCATATTAAAATGCGGATGCAATTTTCACGTTTAAAGTCGCAATTGCACTCTAAAAGGCGTTAAAACGGTGAATTTTACGCTTTCAAAGTTTAGCCATCTATTGACCGATCCCGGAACGAACACTCCGCCCCCCCCCCTTTCCCTTCTTTCCTCTCGCTAACCCTCCCCTTCCTCCGACCCTCTACCTCGTCTCGGCGAAGAATTCCTCTGGCGCCGCTCGTAGGTTAGCAGGACGGCTAGCGCGAATACACCTCATTCTTTCCAACCAGAGACATCAATACACTTGAGAACTATGATACACACTGAAACCATTATCATCATTGTTCTACCGGCTGATTGGTAGGTTTTTAAACAGTCCTTAACCCTAAATTCCCAATTTCTGGTATATCTTCTCGCTTTCCGTCATATCCGTGTCCCACAATTAGATCCCTCTTTAAGTTTCTCATATAGTTCCTCGTTCCACTTCTTATTTCGTCCAGAGTTCCTATCTTCTTCTTTTCTCTCCCACGCTTACCCAGTGTTCTCCCCTCAATCACCCTCTTCAACATGCCCTCTCCTTTCAAAATGAATCACCTCTCTACCTTCCACCACCTCTCTATCCTTCTTTAAACCAATATCTCAAACGCATCACATCCACCTACATCCTCCATTCGCAATGACCAAGTTTCCGACCCATACAGCGCTATGATTCATATTCGAGTTTTTACCAGTCTTTTCTTTACGCCTCAGCTCAGACCCTCCCCCCTCATCAGTGATTATATTATATTTGAAAACCCCCCCATTATATTTTAAAATGCTTTTTAAGCCAGGGCAATTATAAATATTATGTCCCTACCACTAAAACCATTACTATCCTCCAAAATAATACCCAGATACTGCTCAACCTACTCTATTTTGTCTCATGGATAACAGTAAATAAAATGGAAGTAAACATGAATAAATTCAAACAAATAACATTCACGAGAAGAAAAAATAAAGAAAATAGGTCATATATTCTGCTGCTGCTGTCATAATATTGCCAATTGTAACGATTGTAAATGGCTGGGTGTTAATTTTACGTCAAAACCTGATTGGGGAATACACATCGATTAGGTTGTAAGAAAGGCTTTTAAATCTCTGCATTGGGTGATGAGAAATATTATGGAGAGTAATAAAAAAAACAAAGAAATAGCCTACTGGACTATGGTTCGTCCGGTATTAGAATATGCAACTGTAGTGTGGCATCCTCATACAAAAACAGATATTTTCAAGTTGGAGAAAGTACAAAGGAAGGCAGCCAGGTCAGGCAGGCACAAAAGGTGTCACAGTGTTACAGCCATGCTGGGGTATCATTGTTGGAAACCTTTGAAATTAAGGAGAGTCATAAACAGGCTATGCCGGATATACAAAGCAATTACAAAAGAATGGGCTTGGGAGGAAATAAATCAAGGGCTAGACTCACCCTGCTGCATAGGAAGAAATTACCACAAATACAAAATTAAATGTAGAAAGCAGAAAACGGATATCTTGAAGCAATATTTCTTAAATAGAGGTATAAAGGAGTGTAATGAGTTACTTGAAGTAATTTTTGAGATCTTTCCTGCTAACTTTAAAATTTAAAAAAATAAGTGGTCCTCGATTCAATAATGGCTTATTTGGAAGTGTTTTGAAATTTTGCATTCATATTTTCTTATGTGTATGTTAATGATACCACAAGGCGATTGCCTATTTGTAAAGTTTTGTAATAATTAAATTAATATTTAGCCCCGCCTTCTTACTTCTAAAAGGCTCATAACTTTCGTCTTCAAACTGTAGATGATATTTATTCATCTAAAGGTTAGGGTGGCATAGGGTGGTATTTTACAGGCATAACAAATCTATGACGCTTGGGAAATTTTAAGGATATTCATGAACAAGAGCCTTAATTCAGGGAATATCTTGGTAAGTGCCCATACATCTTAGAAGCTCCTTGGTGATCCAATTTTCGCTATTCTCTGGAGATTTTGCCGTATACATACTAATTAAAGTTTCGGAGCCTCCAGAAAATTGATGCGGTCGCCGATTGACGGATAATAATTTTGTGATGAATGGCAGTAGAGTCAGTTAACACTAGAAGGCCTGAAGGGTTCATTTTGACCCTTTTCTAAATATCATTTAAAAATTTTCATACTTCTTTCGCTGTTTCACGACCCGGACTTCTTTGACTTCTCATAATTCATCTTGAACTAGTCTCCCTCAAAATGTTGGTCTTCTAGCTTAATATTTGTGGAAGTTACATGGAATTTTACCATCGCTGTCTGAAGGGGTCATTTTGACCCCAGCCGTCTAATTTCTTTAGTGAGTCAACAAATCGATGGCTTTTGTTTAGAGCACGAATATTTTGGTTGCCTCATAGTGCGGAGGTGAGTAAGGGGAGTTGGGGGGGAGCGAGGAGGAGCAGCACATGGTCGTGGTGTGGCAACTAGTGGAACTCAGCCTCCCTTGGACGTCGGAAACCAGTAGGGCGACGCACCTCATGGTGCAGCTGCTCGATGTCGAGGAAGAAGTGCTGCACGTGTATTGGTGATTTGCAGATTTGGTGACATCATTCGTTCACCGGATGGCACAGAGTGGACTGTTTGTAAAACTGAGAAAGAATGTGTTGGGCTTAGGCCCGTTTCACATGGACACGGACGGTCCGCGCCGCGGTCGATCCGCGAGCGTACGGGCAACAGTGACAGGTTGGTGCATACACATGAACGCGGACGGCTTGCGCGGACGAAGCAGGTTGTAGTTCGCTGTGAGAGCTCAGTGAAAGACTCGGCGTCCTACGTGGACACGCGGTTATATGTCGTCCGCGCCAATGTGAAAGGACGAGACGCTCCGCGCGCGTAGCGCGGATCGGACGCGTCCATTTGAAACGGGCCTTAAAGCGGAGCACAACATAGTTCGCGAGACGCCGCGCCTGGGCCTTCCCCCTTTGCAGAACGCAAGGCTGATCTGGACTGTTTGTGCTTTGTGTGGCACTTATTTGCCACCAAGACCATGTGCAGCCACATCAAGGTTTGCACTGAAGTGCGTGCTCGCGACGAGCACCAAAATGAATCATGTTCTCTGTCCATTTACGAGTTGGAAGCATTCATTGCGATTATGTACACCCGGGGATCATACGATGCTCGTCACCTGGACCTCCACATGCTGTGGTAAAGCTTTCTTTGGAAAGACCATGAGTAGATACCTATTCAAGGAAATCATGAAGTTCAAATGATATGGCCTCAGAAGAGAAAGGCGGCAAAGACTTACTTCAGACTAAGACTTAGACGTGGGCGCCGAATACGTTTTCGTCGGCGGCGGCGGCCGATCCTCTTCCAACCCGGCGGCGTATTCGGCGTAATCGGCGTGGACCGAATAACCTAATACATACTACTTTCCACGGACAAATTTCTATTTCTTCATAACATTTTAATGCATGCGTAAGGGCGTCATGAAGAGACAGAATTCAATAATAGAGGCAATTGACAGAATGGCAAAATGCTTGCGTAATGGCGTGATTATAACGTATGAGAGATTCATCAATTGAGATGAGAGAGACCATCAATTTATTCAGTGATCAGCACAAGGAACAAAAAGAGTGTCTGAACGATTAGTACCGTTCCCAGCGTTTTTCAGGCAAAATCTATTCACTGTAATATCGCTGATTTAAAATAGCGCTCCATTTAAACGGAATCCATCCCCAATGCTGTAAAATAGAATACAATTCTCAAAAAAGAAGTAGATTTAGGCAAGGTATTATCAGGAAATATTTCATCTCCAGAAAACATTCGTCCAACTTGATAAAGTTTGTTTGAGAACTTGATAAAGAATCATAAAGAATGATTCTGGTTTTGAAAGAAATAAACTTGAGGTTATAGATTTTTACAATGGAATCCGAGAATTACAAGCATTATAATTACCATGAACAAAAATTATTCTGTCCAGATTACGAGGATGCAGTGCTGACCGTTTGGCCGTTAGGTTGAGACCGACTACAGAATACTATCACCGACGGGGTAATGGTTGCCGGAACGCAAAGAACTTTCTTCCCCAGGGTTGCCAACAATGGGAAAAGAATTTTTCTGTCATGCCAGCATTTCAAGAGATCCCCATCCGTGACAATTCAGGTAGAAAACTGTTGGCAAAGAAAGAATGGCATTCAGCCTCTATTACTGAACGATTAATTGTTGTTTCTCTGGCAGAATGTTTACTGGAAAGGACCAATAATGGGTCAGCTGACAAAGAAGATGCTAAATCTGGCCTCGTTGAAAGCCGCGGAACATATAATTCATTGACATGCTCAAGAGTATACGTAGATAGAAATGATACCCTCGAAATATTACCTTGAGTTTCTAGGTGGGAATCTATGCTTGTGACGTTTTGGCAGCGTGGGTCCAAAAACCCTGCAACTACTGATATGTCATAGAATAATAACTGTCCAAAAACTTACCCATCAGCTGGTAAGATAACCAATGGAACTGATGCAAATCACATAAAATCACCAATTGGTGTTTCCATGTCATAACACCCACGAATTATGGGTAGATGACAAATTTTGAAAAGAAATCTATTTTTGGCACAAATATATGTACAGGTGTTGACCGCTGAATGTGACCTTATTGAAATTTTATCCCTTTTCTTTTTCTCACGGCTGCGATTTAACAACATGACGGAAGAAACAACGGAGAATATGATGTACACAAATGGCCGATTTTGCGCGCGAAGCTATTTTTGCTTGCTTATGTAAAAAATAAGTGAGTGAAAAAGACCAAAAACATTTACAGCATATTATTATTTCACATTATTTTGAGTAAAAAATCTCTCCAACATGAAAATCTCCTTTTTCTTAGTTTTATTTTAAGAGTCGAAAAGCAGTTATTTTGAAAAAAAATATTTAAATTAAATTAAAGAGTTAAATATCAGTAATAGAGGTGTGTAAAAGAAAAGGAGAATTTTTTCCATTTTGTGTAAAATGCTATGATTTCAGTAGCTATCCCGTGTTTAAATTAGTAACTGACGTATTTTGGGTAGAGTTAACATGAAAGTTCTCAACAAGGAGCCTACATAATGATTCCTCTTTGAGTTTCAGCTGTGAAATTGCATTCTGGTTGATGGCAGTAAAGCTCAAAGTGTTCCTGAATTGTTGACAATAGTAGCACATGCAGTACATGTCTGATTTAGGCAATACATCAGTTCTATTTCCCACTATTGTCATGTTTTTCCCCGTGAAATGCGGATCGCTCTGCAGTTAGCGCCGTGAGTGGCGACTTTTGTAAACTCAATAAAATGCGCGGTGGGAGACAGCGCGTCTAGCAGCCGACTCAATAATCCGGTAGTGTATTATTCGTGGTTCTCAATAATTAACGTGCGCCATGTTGGAAAAATGGCTGCCACGAGAAAACGAGGAGGGATAAAATTATTTAAGAGGTAACATTCAAGTGCCAATACATTTAGATGTGTGTGAGCAGTAAATGTATTTATTCAAAAATGCTCATGCAATCGCTTCAATTTTCACTCATGGATTCATGCGGAACGAACCCAGATGTCAGCCGTCAACATCACTACATAATCCCTTCCGGTGAAATTGCGTGGTGTGGACCCTGTTTTCGAAGTGTCTTCGGAAAGCACACAAGTCACCCCTTTTTCTTTGGCCTGCGTATCGTATCCCAGTAACCACGTTCCACAAATCTTTCCCATCCTCGAGCTGACTCTCTCATGCATCCCATCACTTCCCGATGCTGGTAGGGAGGTGCCAGCCGTTTTCGTAAGGGAAGTGCTCTCGCAACCCTTTCATCCACCGGAAAGGAAAACAAGAAAGAGGAAAGTGTGCCATCCCCCTTCATAAGCAATCGCTTGAGAAGGAAATACAAGGGAGGATGGAGAAGAGGAATAACATCTCCTGGAGGTGGTAACGACAGCACCCGCCTTGGCAACAGCCGTGTCGCATATCCCTCCTTCATTTTCGTCCTCCCCACTCATGCGATTACAAACGTTCGATCCAGGGGGATAGAGTGGTTGCTACGCACAAAATTCCTGAGACATCCTTGAATCCAGAGACCCAGATCGTGTTCATCATAATAGGTGTTAGGGTAACTGAAGGTAATAACGCCACCTGTTCAATTAATTTACTGAGTTTTTTTTTAATGTTTACCTTATCTCCCAGTTTTTTTGTTGTATGTATCTTATTATATCATACATACAATTCTTATGTGATAATAGGGGCGTTTACTCGGAACCGAGATTACTATTTAGTATCACGAATTCGTTAGATTGACACAAAAAACGAATTTTAGCTAAAAACTCAATCTTCTAACCGTAGCCATTCACTCATAAATTGAAAATTAAAATACGCAAAAGGTGAGGCACATCGAATGAGCTGCGCTGAGAACTTCTACGTCATCCACCTCCCCTCATTTGCTGTTTTGGGGAGTGGAGGGGGGGTGTAGTTGGGGAGGGCAGGTCTGCCTACACAGCTTCTGGCGCAGCAGATTTTGATTGGGCGAAGAAGCTACGCAGTCTCAGTTGTTATTGGACGAAGGGATGACGTAAGAAGTCTCAGCACGCTCATTCCAGCGAAAGGGTAAAGAACATCAGTTTTTCGTCGCTTATAACTCTAGAACTAGGTGACGGATCGGAAAACGGAAAAATATGGGTCTTTTAATTGTACAAACTTTATCAGATTCGGAAATTAAAAAAATGGTAAACACCCCCATTCCGACTTTACTCGTATTTGATTAAATAGAATGAAAAAAACAGGAATGGTACACAGTGGCGTTATTACCTTCACTGAAGGTAACAACGCCATTTCAAGTTATTTTAAATCATATTGATGTTATTGCAACTCAAGAGTATTTTATGTTTATATAACAGTACAGTAAATATACAAATTAAATTATCATGCCATCTAAAAGTATAAATCCTAATTTAGTATCCAAAAGTACTTTTTTATCATGATCACTCAGTTCCACACAACCGTCTTCGCCTCACAAACCTCTATACATTTACAAAGTAACCAGTAAGCCAACGCAGGGCATCTGGCAGGGGGTGTTAGGACACCAGTATTAACCAAAATTTGAAGGAATATAAACAAGGAATTGGAAGGTGGAAATGACGGAAATGAACTCTATGGTAACGGAGTGTCTTGCTGATTCGCTCCGTTTTCGTTACACAGTGGTAACCAAACTCTGTGGCGTAGATACGAATGTTTTTAGGGGGAATCGATTGATATTTTATGAATTGATACTGTCCATTTCACAGGGGCATAATAAAATTTGTATCAAACTGTTGTGAGATATGGATCTCAAATTACGGCGAATGCTTTGATGTTACTGGGATTCAAGTACTTCAATTGCTCATATACAGACTGTTCCATTGATCGCGTGTAATATTTGGCTTCTAATTTTAGACACCTCCGTTAGTGACACAGTGATGAAATTTGGCAATAGGATAAAAAAAGGTTGTTTGTTGAGTGTAAGCAAAATTTAATAATTTTGATCTTTTGACCCCAGAATAGAGGTCTAATCCAAAATACACATCTTGCCTTGCTGGGTTCCAATGTAAAAATATTCTAGTTTAAAAAATATCAGAATTTGTTTTTCGAAAATTTTAATCCGGGGATTTTTGAGCAGGAGGAACACGATGAAACCATTTTGGTTTTAGAAAATTCAATCGTGACCCCAAAAAGGTCACAGGGGTGACAAAAAGCGAATTGGGGCAGCAAACGTGTGTATATAGAACGTTTAATTCCTAAAAAAATAGTCGAAAAACAATATTCTTCACGGTCACTCCTGATATGAAGGTAAAAAAAGCTGGCCAAAGGTGGGGGGATCTATCCCCCTCCCCAGGAAAGACACACCTGCCTCAACTTACGAACCCCTCAGCATGGAAATTTTTCGAGACACGCACACTTTTTTTCATATTCCTTTATGCCTCAATACATGAACTTATACGTCCGATTACGAAGTGAATTTCTCAGGAAATCTTAGCTTAGCATGTAGCCTCCGAATCTCAAACGGCTCCTAGCCTAGTCCTTCCATCAGCCGTGCTACAATATCTGTTCCCTCACGTGTGGCGTGTGGTATATTTGAGATGTAGCCTTAGCAGAGCCACGTAGCATTACTCTTTTACTTTTTCATCCGAGGGCCTATTCAATAGATAAATTATAGCCTCTGTAATGCAGCGCCGCAAATGCTTCGCATGCGTATTCCTCACGCAAGGTATGAGATTATGTGTTTCCCAAGTGTTCATCTGATACATATATATTTACTTCCCCTATTTATAGAGGTGGCGTTGTTGTGATTTCTTAGGCGAGAATTGCATAGCAGAGCATTAACACTAGAATGCCGGACACATTGGACCCCCCGAGAATGCCGGTAGGGTGTCATTTTGACACCCATCTGTTTATGTGTTATTAGCGGTGTTTTTGTGTGGATTATTTTATGTTTTATGATTGATAGTGTTTATGTTACATATTCAGTGTATTTTTGTTGTTTTGTCGTTTTTCTATTAACAAAATTAATTTTTTTAAGTGGCTCGATTTTAGCTAAGTACCTATTACCTGCAGGAATTTTCTTTCGACCGCACTATTTTTCGTGCTAAAACGTTGGTAAAAGTCATCAAATAATTTTTACTTTAATTTATTGTTTCCGTAAAATCATTTATAATTTATATGTAAACTACAATTTTGTGTAAAGTAACAGACAAATAAATCAAATTTATATAATTCAAACAAATAAAAGACCTTTACCATAAAGGGTTACAAAAACATCGTCTAAACTGCTTCACATTTATGACACTTTCGCTCTGTTTTCGCCGTACACGAGAGCCAGGTACTGATTTTTTACACAGTTTACAAAATCCAATAGTTCTGTTTTATTGCTTTTTATCTTTACTTGACATTTCCTAGTCAGTTCTGTCTCTCGCACTCCATCAAACTCGTCAGAAGGTTGACAAACATTTCTTGATGCAAAGTAAGGACTTGCTAGCTATCCTTTCGAGATATCTTATATAGAGTTAATTCATTATACAATATCCAGGCATTTATAACAACGAAATCGAAACTATTATGGATAGAATGAACTGGCCATCGCCTGATTCCTGTTCTAACAGAATGTTTACGCCTCACCTGATCTCTGATATCCACTCCATAGAACTTATAACATTTAACAGTTTCTGGCGTTTTCTTATAGTTGCAATCTCAACGTCAATCCAATCTCAACGTCAGGGTGAAGAGAGCACACGTTCTCGGTTTGCCCTGATAAACGGTAAGTGATATGTCACCCTTTTTGTAGAATTAAGTTGAGTACAACTCTTCCCGAAAAGCCTTTATTACTGCATGGATTTTTCTCTTTACCATATATACGGTTCCCACCAGTCTCGTGCCTTTTATATCCAGCTCTTTGGCAAGCACTAGTGATGTGAAATAATTGTCAGTGTTGTGAAATTTCGACCCTTGCTCCAGTAAGGCTGCATAAGTGCAACATGATCTGCAATGCGATCGCTAGCTTGACGAAAGTCGTCCTTGCCAAGGTAGGGAAATCCGTTTATCAAATCTGTCCTTGTCTACTGCAAGCCAGTATTTTTGCCCATATATACCAGGCTTCGATGCCATGTATTGCGTAAAGGGAAATTGCTTGGAAATAGCTGTTCGTCAATAGCATTGAACGGTTCAGGCTTATAGCATGCAATACAGTTATCAATACATTTCTTCCATACGCCCGAAAACAGCGCAAATTTGTCCGTTTGCAATCGTGCAGAGCGACATGCCTTTTCGTCAAAGCGAAGATAGCGTAAAATTTCACATAAGCGGTCCCATGCCATAGTTTTTTTCAAAAACGTTATTACCCAATCATCTGAACACATACCGTGCACGTTGACTCACAAACCCCACGATAGAGCCCACGACCACAAATAGGTTTTTCTGTCCGTCAACCTATGCAGATCCATGTTCGTCTACAACCACAATGAAGAACAGATTGCTGATATATATATAATAGCGGTAAGAATAACTCGGAACATGTGTATATGCGAATCGTAAAATGAACGAGTACATGTATATGTCTTCTGTAACCAAATTGCAATGCAAAAATATAATTGGAAGTTAGCGTACTCGCTGTTTCTATCGCTTTCGGATAATGTTGTGTCCTCCGGTGCAACGAAATCGTCGTCCGACTCATTATCTTGATCAGACCCTTTCTCGGACACGTCTTCAGAAATATCATTTAGTACTGCCGTAATTTGCTACGTCCTAAGACCTCTAACGTAGCGCCATTACCAAGTCAAAAACGCAAACTATCTCAATGCAACCGCCTCGACGCAAGGCGAAGTCATGACCGGTCGCGACAAGCTAGCGAGCCAGCCGGCGAGCCAGACAGTTGGCAGTTGTCATCTGCATTGTCACGCCAGCACATTGTTGACAGCAACAGTGCTGCTTTATGGCAAATAAGTACATCCCTGTGTCGCCGCGGGCAAATGGGCTGGTTTGAAGACAAGTCATTTGCAAAAAAAGTAGTAAAAAATTAGACACCTCACGCGCGACTATATTTTCGAAAAATAAATTAATAAGTATTTTTATCGAAAATGTGTAGAATTAAACAACTTTAAACGTGATGTACTGTTCCAAAATATCCGTTTGACCCGTAGTTATCAAATTGAATCCAAAAAAGCACCTAAAACTAAAGAAGAAATGCCAAAATTTACAGGGTGTCCAAATGACACCCTCCGGCATTTAAGGTAAATTTGAATTTTTAAGATGAAAAATAGGTGGGGGGCTATCTCTCACACAGTGGTACTGTTAAGCCCTTAAAATGAATAAAAGTCACGAAACATAATTTCTTCAACACAGTTTCATGGGCAGCTCTGCAAACAAATGTTTACCTTTACCTCCTTTTATTCTTATGTGTAGGGTGTCAAAATGACACCCTCCGGCATTCTAGTGTTAACTGATATTAATTTCGAGCCTTCACCCACGATTCCACGAAATGATCTTGTACAGATAAGATATAATTGACCCATAGCCCCCCTTTATTAGATATTATTGGTAGAAGATCACATATAATTTTGCTTCTAAATGTAGGGTTATTATAATAATTTTTTTAATGTTCTCAACTTTCGCCAATTACGAACAATGTAATATATTATTGAATGAACATACACAATACCCTGGATTGTGAAAATCACTCAATCGGGATTCTAAACTGCGACTAATGGGTTGGCAGTCAAGGACGTTATCCCTCCACCACCGAGGCCAGAAATTACATGAGTTATGCACGGAAGTTACACGCATAAACAACATTTAAATAAGGAATAACAGGGGACCAATCACACTCCCTTGTGGGACGCCGGGTGTCAAAATTTTGTTCGACATTGTCGAGGCTCGAATATGCCGACGTCTTTCCTATGAGTGCACTTGAAATAGTCGCCTGAGCTAGCAACATTACATACGGCCTACGAGTGCACGAACCAAAGCGCCGCAACGCGATCGCGTCTAGGTGGAAGACCACTCATCTCAAAGCCCCCTTACTTTGATGGAGAGCGTGAAAATGGCACCATTGTGGGAGGAGGGATTGCGTCTCTCAATCTTTCCCTTGCTCCCTGAAGGGGAAATATTCCCGTGGGACGATTGATAAGCTAAGTGGAGAGAGGGATATTCTTCGGATGGCCCGATATTCCACTCAGAGCGAAGCAAAAATATAATATCCTTGATGTGCACTGCTCTGAGTGAGGGAGGGAAAAAAATGAGTGAAGGGTACGTACTTGGATTGACGAGTTCGGCTGAGACTGATTACGTCAATCCTTTTGAAAGCATCCCTCTCCGACGTTTTAGGCCATCAAGATATCGGAATTAAAACATCGAATCGCGATACTGGTCGATTATTAAAACTGCAGCCATGTATCGCCATTGTGACGTCAATGGAACTCCAGGAAAAGAAAGCGCTGACGATTTCGTTGAGACATTGCGGCAATCCGTTAGAAACTTTCCTTCTCCTTTGTTTTAGAACTACGATATATTGTAATTATGATATCCAATCGCGATATGGGTTGTGTTTTGAAATAGAAGCTATGTACAGCCATCAAAACTTCAATAGACCTCACACATGAAAGTTCATTAGTAATGCGTTTTAGACATCTTTATATAAAAAATTGCATAGAAACCTGCACATTATGCAATATAATTAAATAAATTTTCAATGTGAGAAGGTAGGTTCGATGGAGTTCCTGAATGGAAGCTACTATCGTTATATGAGTGAAAAAGGCTAAATATTAATATGTACAAAGTTATACATATTTCAATAAATTAATCATAATATACAATGCAGTGAAAAAATGACACATACCAACAAATGAAACAAAGCTTATGTGATGAATTATTATTAGAGGTGATCTATCTGAGGTAAAGGTGGGTTTAGAAGTAACTTGTGGTACGTATACTAATATTTTGCAGCTCAAGGTTCTTCCATCTATGCACAATTTCATTCTTTATCCCGGCATACGCCCTACCTAATTTCATCCCGTCCATAAAGCCCATTCTTTTTCTTCCCCTTCCCCGCTTACCCAACATCCTTCCATCTATCAAGGCCATGAGCATCCCTATACCACTCAGTACTTGCTGTAAACCATCTACCCTGCCTCCTCCTAGTTACCTCAAGCATTTTACTCTCCTCATTCTTTATCCCGAGCACTTCCTCGTTCGTATTCCTTTCCATCTATCGTCTATCTCCATTCTCCTCCACACTCACATCTCAAGGATCTGAATCCTATTTTCATTCTCTATCATATGATTCCATACTTATGCACCATGAATTGCTACACTCCGTATTAGACTCTTGGCCGGTTACTTATTTACTTTCTTACGCAAGGTCCCCGTATTTAATTCTCTCCTATTGGTGAACGATGACCAGTAAAACAGAAAAAGTTGGAACTAGATGCTACAATAGGGAAAGTTGGAAGAAAGTTGATAACTGATTTCAAGAGAGAAAGGTCGTGGAGGTAATATAACCTGGTAGATGCCTACTTAAAGATTGGATTTATTGGATAGAACAACAAGCTGAAAGACGAAAGGGAAAGGAGACAGTTAAAAAGAGGAGATATTAAGAATCAATGTGAGAAAGGTATTTTTAACAAAGGTGTTCAAAGGCTTTATCATATGCATAATGAGTTATAGGAAACAGTATTCTCTAATAAATGCCAGTTGTTTGCTCGAGAAGATATTGAGAAAACATTTGATAAGCTACTGTAATAGGTGATTGGTCTTCTTGTGATTATTTCTCCTCTACATTTTGGGATCATACTCTGTTGACCAATTGTATACGCACGCAACATTTTTCTCGCAAACGACTGTACTCTGAATGATAATTATTACTGTTAGGATAATCTAACAGCGAGTAAAAATCCTTTAGATTTATATAGGCGCCGTCCACTTCTCTTTGAACAATTTATTACTTCATTCCAGTATATATCTTAGCTATCTTTATCCCGTCTACGAAGCCTATTCTATTTCTTCCCTCTCCCCACTCACCCAAAATCCTCCCCCCTCGTCTCTCATAACCTGTCTCAGCTACCTTATCTGCCTCCTCCTTTCCACCTGGAAATTTTAAACTTGGAGCCCGTGAACATATACCTAAGGCCACTCCATTTAATTGGCTTGCAAACAATGGATTAGGATAGTAACATATTTTATAACACCACTCCTAATTGGTATGAATTTCATCATTCCAATGATCAATGAATGACGGATGAATAATGATTTTGGTTGCCTTTACATTGGAATACATTCCGGCATTATACGTGAATCCCATTCACACTGGTCGTTTAGCGTGTTCAGCGTGGATAAATGGAATTTAAGGTGTTCAATGTCCTGTTATATGACCGGAGCCTGGAATTCCAGCCGCATTAGAACTGCAAAAATTATTTTCGTCACTCAATATGGAAACTAATCAGGCGCGAAAGACCAAATGAAAATAAATATACATTATCTTAATGAATTTGGTTTGCTGATCAAGAATCTGATCGTCATTAATATTCAAATCGCGTTATTTCTGATATTTATTTTAATGAAGTTAGCAGTATGGATTTTTATAATTATTTTTTACGCTATGATTTTGCCGCCAATATCTTTGAAATCTTTCGAAAAATTACTGTAGATCTATACTTGAAAATAATTTCAATAATTTATAATGAATTTTGCATAAACTTGATTAGAAAAATATCTATTCTCACCGAAGCCACCAACATGAGAATGCTTCAAACATAAAAACAAGTTTGTATCTCGTAATCACGATCGACAGAAACGTATAATAACACTATCACTGAGATCGCAATGTAAAATCAGAGCGTAAAGTATTAAAAAATTGATATTCTCAAATTCAGCTAGGTTTATTTAAAAAATAACTCAGTTTGCAGGGGAACGAAGACCAGGAGATCGATTCTCTAAATTCCGCGACAGTTATCGCACGTGAAATACCTAACTGTCGTATGACTTCGTACAAGTATCGCATGCTACACCATCAATCAATACTTTCAAATCAATAATGATTGCATGCGGGCAATATTCTCTGACTCGATAATGATGAATTGATAAAAACATGCGATAAAATAAGTATTTTTTTCCCACGAATATTATCACTATACTTGAAAATAGACCACCTGGTTCGTAATCTGAATATCGAATTCATTAAGATGTAGTTGCCTCTTCTTTCATTTGGCTCTTAAAACCGAAATAGTGTCAATTATCAGAAATTCACTTCTATTGTCGTGTGTGATCCAAACGAACGCCTCCACTAGTTTTCATTTTCTTTCCATTTCTCCTCCAGGTTATGGGCCAGCGAAGTCTTTCGGAGAGATTTTTAACGTGATTCCAATTACAATACCCCCATTTAAATGACTGGTCACTCAAATTGGCTGGGTCAATGTGCAAGGGAGACGAACATGGCACCCTCGTGACGCGAAAACCCGTTTAGGTTCTGTGAATGTATTCTATTTTATTGTCTTTCATCAGCTTCATGGCAAAGATTTATCAGATAGTTCCTCTGGCTCGTAATGTTTTCATTGAATAATGTACCGTGCGGCATGAGAATTGCATCGATTTCTCGCGTGCAGTTTTCTGCGCGTTCGACTCTTATTTTCGTGGGAGTTTCTACGCAACCACCAATCAGAAATAAGGACGGAGACCCAGCGCCCCTTGTGGGAAATAACTGAAATGAGAGCAATGGCATTTACATTTAGTAAACAAGTGATAACAATCACCATTTTCATTCATTTCACAAATATTCGCGTAGCCCCCGTTTTCACTAATGTGGAGCCCCAATACATCCCACCATAATTACTAGCCGAAGTCAAACGTACTCTCGTGAAACACGTTCAGATTTAGTTTTTCATCAGCCCCACGCTCCATGGAAAAAGTTAATCAGAAAGTTTCTCTAGCACACAAGGCCCTTATCGAATAACCTGGCGCCACTTGTGGGGAGGAATTGAACTGAGAAGAATAGCATATAAAGTAGCAAAATTTTAGCACCAAAATTTGAATCCATTGTACGAAAGAATTAGCTGAAATATCACCGGGCTGAATGCGCACGGCTAAATAAAAGATATAACTCTGCTGTATGAAAGGATGGCTTCTGATGGGATGGAGAATTCAGGTGAGGAATTCCGATTCCTCCGGACACATAAACGTCGGCTGATTATACTAATTGAGAAGCTTTTACCAGTATGGCTTTACGAGACCCGTAGAAAGTGTGGGAAAAGCCACGTCGCGGGAGAATTTCGGGTCTCCATTTCCTCCCTAAAATACCGCTACAACTCCCGCCGATGGCATCCTCTCCGCTTGGGCGAAGTTCTCTCGGATCTCATATCGACGTTCATTAAAATCCTCACCCGAGACTTTCGTAATGGGGAGGGAGGGAGATTGAAAAATTCATATTACTTAGTGTTACTCACGAGGTTTGACTTCATTCGACTCCATATCTGTTGAAAGGGCATCCATCTATAACGGATATTATGGAACTCTCTGAGAAAATTTTGAATTTGGAAAGAGAAGTTTAAGCAATGAAAGCTGCTTGGTGGAGAAAACTCTTTGCGGTAAATATGCCCCGCTATTTCTTATCCTCTTCAGACCCCATGTGCAATACATAACACGGGAAATTTCCTTATTTTCAAGAATTAAAGGTGGCTGCAGAAATTTTCATTTATGCACAGATTTGCGTGAAACTTTGCATACATGTTCTCATTCGTGATATCAATAGATAAAAGTGAAAAAATTGCGTAATACCGACTTGGTTCTTTAGTAATTCAATACCATTTTGACACGTAGCCTTATGGCACATGACATATATTTCGTAACATTTCGATTAAATTTGTACGGTTTATATTCTAAACTCGAAATGATGCACTTATTACTACTATAATTATTGCTAACAAATATCAAGGTATCATTTTGAGTCCAGTGTCCGAAAAAACATTTACCTTAATTTCGAATACAGCGCCGAAAACTCTTGTCATAACGTGCTTTAATTAACAAAAGTATATAAAATATAATTCTTCTATCATTTCCATTACTGTCTGTACGGTGAGTTTCAACACATAAGCAGATAAACTTAGGTGGAATACAGTCCAAGACTTTTTTTTTGACTGAAAAGATTAATAAAATGTGCACTCAATGACCCACGATTACCGTTCCAACCACCTTAAGAAACCCAACTTGCTGGCAAAGGTTTTACATTATTCCTCAATTTTTGTTTACAGCGGTTTATGTCAGGAAGATATTTCAATGTTCTTGGTTAAGTCTTGGAGAAGTGCTGACGTATTCCTTAAGATCATGCCTGGAGAATGTTGGATCCGGAGAGGGTAATTTGTCTGTAGACTGCACGCGCTGACAATGTACTTGTATTTGTTATGGTAGTTGATTTGAATTATTTGGAGTCAAACTTGAGAATTTGGTTGTGCAAAATGTTGCGTCTTATCTGTGTAGTTGTGGTATTCAACTATGTACAAAGTTTGAAAATAATCCAACTTCTAGTTTTTGAAAAAACTGAGAGTTGCATAAAAATGATGCAGTTTTAGACTTCTTTTTTTATTTAATGTAAAATATTGTGACTTATAAGTAAACTTTTATGTATACAAAGTATTTGAACAATACCGTCTCGGTTATTTGAGTCCCAATTAACAGAGTTTTCTTATAATCCGAGGTACAGATTCTTCGTAATGGATGTACACCATCCGGTTCAGCTCATGCAAACGAACGTCAGAACTTGGCAAACGCTTCGATCTCCAAATAAAGGGCGATTCACAGAAATATTTCACCCCGACTACGTCAAAAAATGAAATACGGCCTAGCATACAAATATTTTATTTTTCTCGCAAAATATTCTTGCTTATTGGCCTTCCGTATCATCGGAGTCGTTGATTACTCGAAGAGGCCTCTGTTTACATTACCTCGGACAATCGAGTCTTCACTGTATGTAATTCACTGTAAATTGACGAAATAGGGTGACGCATGCCGTATCCGGAAGAAGTGAGCGATTGTTTTGGCTTGCAACGAAATGATTTCCAAAGACGTTCCCAAAATTTCTTTCCTCTCAGCGTGTATGGTTTCTTCAAAAATTCACCTAAAAGAAAAATTATGATCTAATCAAAGATCGCCATTCAAATGTATACTATTAAAAGCCAATTTCCGGGGTGGAAGAGGCTATGCTATTGATTTAGAAAACAGCAAAACGGATTTAGTCGGCTTTGGTGTTACATTTTTCGTTTAGCATCACATGTATCTAAAAAGAAGTCCCCGAATTTCTACTTTTCACCCAAATTAATTTTAAATTGAAAAAATATACGCCCTAGCTCAAACTCTCATGTTAAATTTGCATATTAACCACGTAGCTACCGTAAACAAAAATACCACTGAGCGCAGCTCTTTACATTTTGTAAGCATTAGTAAATGCCTCCAGATGTTAGGCTAGAAAGAAATGTAATAACCTACAGGAAACATATATAAATAAAATATTTACTGATAAGATTTAAAACTTCCGATATTTCGGTGGAAAGTAGCTTCCACCTTTCTCTAGGTAGAGAGTAAGAATGAGGAAAGGGATAGAGATTGAGGTATGGGAGGCCCTCCTCTTACTCTCTACCTAGAGAAAGATGGAAGCTACTTTCCATCGAAATATCGGAAGTTTTAATTTGTGTTCTTTTTTCCGTTTCTATATTTTTATCGGCCACCCTCTTGGCATATTGTATATTTATCACCCGAGTGATTCTCCTAGAAGTTTTATATATAAATATATATAAATATAAATATATATATATATATATATATATACGCGATAATGTGATTTTCCACGAACTCGTATATATATATATATATATATATTACTAGAGAAGCTGCCCGTAGAAAAACAACGGAAAGAATATTGTTATTTACATTGATTGTAATAAACCATTCATATCTTAATTAATGCACAGAATCATTGAGATAATGGATGTACACTGAATCTCGACTTAAACAATAACTATGGTCGTTATGGGGACGATGGTCTAAAAACGCTAAAATATTGCGAACAGTCGTTACGTTTTAGCAAACATTTCGGAATTTCAACCGGAATACAAAACTAGATTTAAGGAATAAAAATATTTATTTTATTTTATTTCTATTTTTACCTTTCCCAATAACAGAAAACCACTATTTATAATTTAGTTTTGCAAATAAAAAAAGGTCTGCAGCTTAATGAAGATTCAGCTTCATGTGTATTTCTTGTGTGAAAGTTACTGACATATATACTTGACTGTTGACTGTAGTTAAATATCGTAGAAAAGTACTAAGCTGTCTTAATCATGATTACTGACATATATATACACACATCGGGGATTATTATAGTGGATGATAGCACATATCGCGGCATGGAAGACTGTTGCTATGGGACGTATAAAGTCTTGCGTGTGAGAATGGTTGCTCGCCACACCCAGAAATAAAACGGTCGTTCCATCACCCTCATACAATTCCTCAGAGCGCAACCACTGCCATAATCCTCCCCGTTCACACTAACCAATCTCCCGACTGCACTCCCGATTCCTCGAGGAGACATAAATCGATCTTTTTATAGAACACTCGCCTTCGTTTTTAAAGGAATCATTCACTTAAGCTGATAAAATTTCCAGCGGAGAATTCTTTCCTTTCGGCGTCATCAACCCGAATGTTCTCCCTGCTTTTAGCTGCGCAGCTTGGTTGGTTAAAGTGAGTGAAACAGCCTATTTTTTGGAAATCATAAAGGTACTAGCACGGTGAACGAGCAAAAAACGGAGACGGTAATAAAAGTAGTTCCCTTCGCCATATAGCCGAGACCTACGTTTACCGTATAGAAATCGAGCTTAATTATTTTTCTAAGACACTACGAAAACGGAATTATTTAGTACTTAAAAGATGACATCTCTTACACGACGTTAAAGAAGAGACTGAAGGTAATGTTTCAGAGGAAGAATCCCAAGCCCATAATTGAGGTTTTTGAGAGCTTTAAAGGCTTTCATTTCAATGTAATCATATTTCGGGCTTTAAGCCTTATCTCTTTCACCCTTTATACCATATGAATTTACGCGTTAGTAGAAAGACATCATACTAACTTATATTACAGAAGTAAATTAAATCATTTGTTCACAAATCTTTATCTTCACTAAGTCGTCACCATCAATAACAGCTCCTAAGTAAACTTTTTGAAAAGGTGCCTTTTAAAATATAATCCGCCAAAAAATGAACTATATAAGAATAAATACGGTAATTAGGCCAAATTATTTCGTCTTCTTTGAATGATTATTTTTACGCCAAAAACTGAAATCAACGGAAGCAGGCTTCTACAATTCAAAAACGCTTGCCTTAAATAACAACATGTATGTACCTTTATAAAATGTGTTCCATAATTATCTAAAACCATACTCTGCCCACCCGTTAGAATATTCTTGGCCAATATTAATGGAATAAAATGTTGTGTGCAAAAATCGACATCTACCCTAATCCTACCTATCGCCCTGATCGAATCACTCTGATTCACAATTACCAGTGCTCCGTCCGGGGTTATGCAACCCGGAACTAGTCATTGCCCTCTCGAGAATATTTTCGAACTTTGGTAAATGTCATGTGTTCAATTGGGCGTAATGATTTTCAAGTTTTTTTTATTTTAGTAAATATTTTCATTTTTATGCGATATGTATGTGGTAACAGACAAAAATATTTCCGTTTGCAACTCTTCTTTCTTAAAATCCATGTTTATTGGTTACATCTGTTTATGAATAATTTGTTCTTTTGTAAGACCAACAATTTTGTGAAAATGAACAAGTAACCAAAATTAAAATTTTTGGAAAACTAATTGTTAGTGACACAAGAATTACGATTCCATTCGACGATATAACTCAATTATTTAAGTTTTTTGCATTCATTTACCTTTTTATGAAACAAAATCTGTCCAAACTCTAGAAAAATATCGACTAATTATATCAAACAATACATTTTAAGTTTGGCCTACCACCGTTGCGATATGGTCACACTAGTCCATGGTTTTGATGGGTTAATCCATAGAATTACGCCAAACACAAGAACTAATGTGCATTTGGTGGTTTACCTATGGCGGTGACGATTGGGATGGAGGGGTGAGTGGTACATCTTCGTGTTGTGCCGGTGAGGAAAAAGGAGATAACTGTCCTTGTCGTGATGGAAGACAAAGGAGGGGGGTGGGTCGATAGCTCAAGATGATGACGTGACGTGATGGTTCGAGAATGAGGTTGAGGGGGCGCTATGAGGGCCCCATTCCCGATTATTACGTCACCATCGAAAGAGGGGGGTTGGTGAAGCTCGGGACCAGACGAAGAGTGACAGAGTAACTTGCAATGGGGATGCTAAAAAGACACTGGACATGCATGAAAACGTTGAGCTAAGTTTTGGATGGCTCAGAAACATGGGATTTAAGGCAATTCGAGAAGAGAGAAATTGACTAGTAAATTTAGTTTTTAAAGCGTGTGTTTACGAGATTTAAACTCTCCCTGTTGGTAGTAACCTAAATGACCAAAATTGCAAGCATAGGAATACAATTTCCTATGCTTTCATAGACAATTATACCAATTTTTAATTTAGGCAAAAGGGTGGTTTAAGAAAAAGCAATCTCTAGTCGTCGAAGTAACCTCAGAACGAGCTCAGAGTAAGGCAATGTACCGATTCATTTATTACAGTAACCTACCGGTTAAAGGTAGGTTAAGATGAAAGTCAGATAAAATCCAGCAGATTTTTACACGTGCAGGGCCCTATCTCTCTCTGGTATTTCTTTCTTCATCCCAGCGTAAGTTCTACCCTTCTTCATCCCGTCCACGAAATCTATTCTCTTTTTCCTCTTCCCCTCAATATGGGTCGCATTTGCCTTCTTTGCTGTGTTTTTTCATAATCATTCACTAAAATTATATTATCCCAACGTTATATACCTATATGAATAAAAACATTTAACAAGAATATGATCTATGCATGTAGCCGAAGTCTTTGTTTGTTTGCCTTGAGAATTTACGTCCTCATGGGCAAGAAATCTATGAAATGAATATCCACTAATGGAAGATAATTCGAGAAGCTCTTTGCAGTAAATTGCATACAAATACATCTCTGAAAGATTTTCATTGGGCAAGATATGAACTATTTAAATAGATTTCTTTATTGACCCATCAATCAAGGAAACAATTCCATTATTATTACCTCGACATACTACTTTTCGAGTTGCTGAAAGGGGAAGTAGCAGGAGGTATCGAGATACGATCCATAAACTTGGGAGGAAATATGAAACATAAAATGCATGCAGCATAACGACTTTACTCAAATAATAATATGAGAAAACCATTCCGGCGTAACATTTTGGAAGTTTCTAATATTCATACTGAAAAAATCACATGGTAAAAAATCCACACTTTAATAAAAAAACCGTCCCAGGTTTCGGCAACTCAGTGCCATTTTCAACCAAGTGATTTTTTGAAATAATAAGCTTGGGAACTGCTGTTTATGCATCTACAAAAAAATCAAAACGTGTCGCAGAGGTATCAAAGCTGTGACTAACCTTACAGATTACCAAACAATTAACCAGAAGAATATAGCACTAAAATAATAGTCTCTCCAACAAAATACTAATAGACTAGTTTTTTTTCCTATACTTCATTTCCAACTTCGGTGCATAGGGAGAGATGCATATACATCCAAGTATGCCAAAACAAATTTTAGCATACTTAGTTTTTTTACCCCTTTTTTACCCCTTTTTTACCCCTTTTCACCCCTTTTTTAAACTTGATTTCTTCATTATTTCCTCTATTTTTTTCATGGAACAACACGCCATGCCACACAATCTTGCAGCGCTTTTCAGATGATATGCAGCTATGGATTTAGAAAGACGGTCTAGCGAAAAAGAGAACGTCAGGCAAAACTTGATTCCGGCAGATCTGTGATTCCTGAAGATTGGATAGGGTTTAGGGCTTTGGGAAGAGAATTCCCCGAACTGAGTGGTCCTGGAGGTCCTGGATTTGAAAAATAGGGACTTGGGAATAACTTTAAAAAAAGGTAAAGTCGAAAGGGAAGTCGAAATGTTAAGGTTTGAGAATTAAATATTTCCTTGAGAAATGAAGCAAACAACTTCTCCTGCCCTTGTCGATGGGGATATTTGCAGGGGATATAAAATAAAGGAGAAACGGAAGAACTGTTTGAGTTGTAAAGGGTTGGTGGAAGACGGCATAAATATTAATTTATGTCCGGAAAAGTTTTGAACCGGGGTCCTTTTTATGATAAATATCCGTCGGAAAGAACAAGCGAGACCCTCCTCAAGTATTGTTATCAAGAGTTTGCAAAGGTATGGGCGGGACCACCGCCTAATGAAGAAAGTTTGTTTATGGTTAAGTTATGAATAATTTCGAAGGTTGCGTCTGGTTAAGCTTGCCCCCCCTACGCACTTATATGTTATTCGCACTCAAGGGAGATTCCAAGTTCCGATATAACATTCGATAATGACCGAAAGGTATTCTTCATGCTAATTCCATATAGGGTGGCACTTCGAGTGGCCTCGCAGCATTATTTCCACATTAAATACGGGAATTAAGGACGGGACGGACGCACACAGGCTATTTAAATTAACGTTCATTGTAGCAAGGAAAATTAAATATTGATATATTTAGGTAGAGAGAACTCGAAAGTGTTCATTGTTAGTATCCATTATAATCAATACATTTTGTGTATGCATTCAAGCGGATAAATTTTATGCACACAAATACTTTTCAAGTTTCCTGTTATACGGTATTTGACTAAGGGATAAACACATGGCTCTTTACACAAGTTGTTGATAATTAATAATAATTCATCTAATTTAAATCTATTGGTGCTGGATAAATATTTAAATCCGTACCTAGCCAAATATATCGCCCGTGTACCCAGGTTATGTGGATAAATTCCAATAGCCATTATAAATTTCCCTTTCTCCGTGCGGTTAAAACATCACGTTATGTAAAAGGGATTAAATTTCAACGGCGAAATCACGAAAACTGCTCATTATTCCGCTCTTCAGATATCTTGTAATTGGATGCTCCCGTTTCACAACCACAACAGTTTTGCCCCTATTTAGACGAAAGTTACATGACATTCTTAACTAGTATAATAAATTACATATATTTTATCTTAAGAGCACTCTTAAGTTTATAATTTACTTCCCACCTCATTAATTAAGACCGAACGCTAAATCATCATCACCAAAACCAATTCTTGTCAACGTAACTTCCAGAGTATCCGTGTCTCCTGAACGCCTCGAATAATTGAGATGGACGATACCAATTTAAATAGGATTTACAAAGACATTCAGCAAAACCTGGATAGTTACTCTTATTCTGTAATCGCGTAGGAATAGAGATTATTCTACAACTAATTTTGATGATTTTTCTTCGTTAGATACATCTTGATGCGTGAATGACTTAAATTCACTTCATCCATCAACGAATCGCAAATAGTAACCGCTCACGTATGTACCTATGAGTTTATAGGGAAAAAAGTGAGTGAGTCGTACAGTTTCAACCAATAAATTTTATTGTATTATTAATTTTATCAATCTCCCGATTTCTATTTTAGCGTCAAGTGCTACATATACTAAATTTTCCTAAAAAAATGCTTTTCCAAGTATTCCGAATCAGATGTGTTATCTCCCGTCAAAAAGAGTGTTCATGAACAGTGAACATTTTTTATTACACCATCTAAGAACAATTAGACTTTCATTATGCCTCATACAAACCATTAAAAAAAAGCCAACTTGTATAAAACTCAATTTTAGTACATATGAGACAGGCTCACGTTGTATTTTTAATGTAGAGGAGACCGGAGCACCTTTATGAATGAGGCACGTTTACGCACCGACCTCACACCAAATTGGAGAGGTTATATAGCATCACTAGTCGCATTTATGTACTGTTAATTTATTTGCTAAACACATATGACAGCACGAAGATTTTCTACATTGTCGGATATAACATTTATAAATAATAAATAAATATCTTAGCTAGGTAAAACGACTAAGACACTAAAATGCCACAACAAATATAATGTCTTACAAGGAGTTGAGGGAGATAGTAGAAAAATGATCAAGAGTAGGATGTTGAGCTGAAAGGACCGGAAATCTGTAGAACAATGAGCATTTTGATTTAGGAGAAGATTTAGGAACATGTACAGGGTTGATGTTACGGAAAGAATGAAGTGATAAACGAAGAGAAATGCACGTACTACATAGGAGATCATTAATTCGGAAAGCCCCATTTAAAATGCTACTAAGAAAGTTTAGGTCACATGTTGGCGGTGGTGTAAGTCCTGAATTCCAAGGGTGGAATGAATTGGTCAGAATAAAATAATATAGAGCACATAACGTCAAAGTAGAGGTTATGACAACAATTTCGGCACAATCTGAAGAAGTGTCTTCGCTTCATGAATTTTATTGTTTTGTTTAATCTACGCAAGTAAATTTTATGGCAGTACTTTTATCAACCGTCGGAAAACTTAAAGCTTAGCACTAATAGCAGAGAATGGAATACTTTTACAAGCATTTATTTTTTTAATCGAAAAACTTATACACTGAAAGCTTTCCAAACGCCATTGTTGAGTCAACATAAAAAAATAGTGACATGGCACTTTCACACGCTTTGTTTGAAAAATGCTTACATGCTGTGCAAATTCCACTCTTAGTTTTGACCATAATTTCAATAACTTTAGATAATTTTCAGAAATTCTAAACATTTTTCATGTTTTTTAGGCTCTATGCTGTGCATTATGTTGATTTTCAGACATTTCATAACTACTGAAAAAGTTTTATTCCTAGAATGCGATGCTGTCTAATTTATTTTGTACTACAGTAAATGACATAATGAGTTCCACGATACTCGTTTGGTCAAACTTGCTTTGGAAACATTATTTTTATCGATCTTCATTTAATCGTTCCGAATGAATTTTACTGGTTCTCTAATTTCACATGGACACACGGATTACAAACCCGACGTTGGCCAATTTCTATTTATTTCACAGTTTGAGATAAAATTTGACAGTTTTAAAATGTTTAGATTTATGATCAAGGGTGTAGTAATTTTTAGTTATGGGATAGAAAAAATACAAACTTAACGAACCTTAATCTTTAGAAATATGTACCAGTCTTTTTTTATTAATTTTTGCCGTGGTAATCAGGGATTTCAACTGCTGAGATTTTTAAGGAATTGTTTTGACGATATCCAATCATTTTTACACATCAATCACGTTGTGAATGTATAAACGTTACGTCGCTGTAGGGTCGTCCGCAACATACTTCATCATCCCCGCCTTCCTGGCGTATCTTCCCATAACAACGAAGCCTAAATCCATCACTTGCTCGTTCTACTTCGTTGCCAGACATCGTTCGGACTAGCACACCAGCCCCGTGACAAGGACACAAGACATCACATCCGGTGCTATGCATGGGAAAATGCAGATTTCAGTTTGAGCCACATTCCCTGAAGAAACTGGGTCACAGCGATCGAGGTAAGCTTATGATTAAACTCCTAACTATCAGTCAGTTTATCGTCAACTTATTGAATACATACACAGCCCTCAAGCCATTCCCTTTCGGAGTAGGCAAAGTCAAAGAACATAGTAATTTATATGAGGTCTAGAAACTAGCTGCCTTTTAATAATTTCCCGCCAATTTCCCACCATATCCTTGCATGCCTATTTCGCTTTTTTTTACACCCATGGATTACTTCCTACACGCTCTTCTATTCTTCGAACTCCTAATATTCCTGGAGTCTCTTCCATGATTTTCTTGGTCTCCCCCCTCCTCTCACACTATTTACTTAGTAACTCTTGAAACATAATTGAGTTTTTGTTTTGATTTTGTTTTAATTTGATATAATTTTTGTTTAAATGTTTTAATATAATTTAGTGTGGAAATGTTTGATTGATTGTTATAATGTTTTGGTTGTTAGGGGGTTGTTGACAAAAGAGGAGGGTTGAAGCAAGGCCTGGAAGTGGGTGAAGCTAAAGTGAAGCCGTCATCGCCGCCATCTTACCTCAGCAATTTGTGTAGATCATTTGCACTGACGGCTACGGTCAAGAATTCATGAAAAGCATTTTTAAAGTAGTTCAGTAAAACAAAGTTCCGTGTATACAATTCTACGTCGCTAGGCTTTCCAACCATATAATTTTTATTTTAATACTGGAATGGCTTGGGGGTATTTTTACATGGAATTTTATTCCAGCTGTAACCAAAGTTGTAGAAAAGGAAGTATGAATACGACAAGAAAACTTTTCAAAGTAGCTATTTATTTCACCACGAAACCAACACAATTTCCGACACCATCGTAAATTCGATTTCATTTTCATTCAAGTATTCTACCAGCTGATTGGTAGGTTCTTGGACAGTCCCCATTTTGTATCCCAACCTAATAGAAATTGTCTCGCTTTCCCTCCTAAGTTATTAGATCCCTCTTCAATTCTTCATATCTTCTACCTCCTCTTATTTCGTCCAGAATTCCTATCCTCTTCCTTCCTCTCCCACGTTTCCCCAGTGTTCTCCCCTCTATCACTCTCTTCAGCATGCCCTCTCCTCTCAAAACCTCCTCCATCCATCTCTTCTGCCTTCTCCGAACCTCTGCCACAAGCTTCCTCTCCTCTCCGACCATATCCAATACCTCCTCGTTCGTCTTTCTCGCCATCCAGCTAACCTTCTCCATCCTTCTCCAAACCTACATCTCAAACGCCTCAAGTCTACGCACATCCTCCCTTCGCAATGACCACGTTTCCGACCCATATAGCGCCACGCTCCATATTAAAGTTTTCACCAGCCTCTTCTTTACGTCTCTTCTCAGACCCCCCCTCATCAATTCCCTTCTCTTCGAAAATGCTTCTTTAGGGAGCGCAATTCTGCATCTCATGTCCTTACCACTAAACCCATTCACCTCCAAAATACTACCCAGATACGTAAACTGCTCGACCTGCTCTATCTTCTGCCCTCGATAACAACATGTATACTGTCATCCTTAAGACTTTACAATGAGTGGCAACTAAAGATTTTTGAAAATAGCCAATCTGTTGTATTTTGATCTGTGTTGACTTACGGATCTGTGTATTTGACTTACGGTTATTAATTTCTCTGGTTTCATGGTGGACTCTAATGTCAAGGTATTTTTGTGACGCGGCTTTAATAAGGTTTGCTACATGTGTGTCACAAGGATGTAAGTCATTGCGTGTGATTTTAGGCAGCGAAAAATGCTCAGCTCGGAAACTTTTCGGGCTACTAATAGCGCGATTTGTCGCTTCAGAGATTCGTTCAGATTTTCAGATTCGTTCGTATATCTGTGGGTTGAAGGGGGAACGAAAAATAACTGAAAGCTGAAAGAGCTGCTCTGTACCAGATAGAAGCATTTCCTAATAAAAAACGGGAATTTAGTGTTGTTGATTCGTTGACAGAGTCCGACGCTACTGACGTGGACGCGAACCCAAATTTTCTAATGATCCGTCCCCGAAAGGATGCTGATCTCCAGATCCGTTCAACGAACATTCAACCCTTGAATCGCGAGTCTCCTCACCATTCCCGGGCTCCTACCGTAACAAATATTCCATCGCTGCCACCAGAAAATTTGGGTTCGCGTCCACGTCTATAGCGTCGGAATGTATCTACTTATCAACAACACTTATTTTCCATTTTTTACTAGGAAATGCTTCTATCTGGTACAGAGCTACTCTTCCAGCTTTCAGGTTTTTTTTCATTCCCCCTTCAACCCTCTTTTGTCAACAACCCCCTAGCAACCAAAACATTTTAACAATCAATCAAAAATTGACACACTAAAAAAATTATAACATTTAAACAAAAATTAAACTCTATTAAAACAAAATCAAAATAAATTAAGTTTCCAACGTTACAACTCCCGCATCATAAATCTGCTTTGTTATTCCACTGTCAGCCATTCTCCCAACGTGACCAAACCAACGAAGCAAACTTCTTTCACATATATACTTTCACTGGAGCATCCAACCCACATTCTTTCATCACCGACTCATTCCTAATCCTATCCATCCTACTTTTGCCGCAAACACTTCTCAAGTACCCCACTCTCACTAAAGCATACTCTTATGCTTATCCTGACATACCCAGGTTTCGCTGCCATGCAATAAAAAGGAGAGCACTTCTGTACCCTGAAATGTTCACTTCCGTTGACATTTACCATTTCAATTGTCATGTACTAAATTGGAAAAAATAGAGAAATTGCTGGGCGTGGTGGATGAGGTTACTGGAGGGGTTGATCAAAAGGCATAGTACTTAATCAACGAAGCAATTATTTAAAGGGAAGTGAATGCTTTTCGAGTAAACAAGTGGAAATTCACCAAAACGCAAAAAGATTTCGCAAAGGAGCTATAGAGGTGGTAAAACGGGGGCTGTTTGGGTGGACTTACTTGGGTGGACTTACGGGGCGTGGAAATTCAAACTTAGTTTAGGAAACCATTTGGGCGTATGTACCACTTATTTGAGACGCCAGAACGATACAAATTGTGCTGCCTACACTGCAGCACAGTTTTTATCATTCTGGCGTCTCCAATTAACAAATAGTTTAAGTTTCAATTTTCACGTTTCTGACTAGATAATTTACGCGCACCAATACTGCGCATGTAAGGATGAATAGCTAAAGCCCGTTTCATACTTGATCAACCAAAAAGTCAGTACTTAATATTGAGGACGGAACCCTGCCGGAGTCGGAGACGTCATGGAGGGTTTCACACGATCATTGAACTTCTGCAAACTGGAAGTGGAGGGAAATATTATCGAACAAGTCATGACGCATAAATATTTAGGCAATGACGTGTCCACCCATGGAGATCTGGACGAAAACAAGTCAATAAATTAAGAAAGAAGGTAGCTGGCGGCCTGAACGACACTGTCTGGAGAAACAAACATATTAGAAAATATATAAAAACCAGAATTTATAAAGCTGCCATCAGACCTATCATCGTATACACAGCCGAAGCAAGACCAGAAATCTCTAAAACAAGACGGCTAATGGAGACAACAGAGATGAGAGTACTACGTAGACTCACAGGAAAGACCTCAAAAGACCATGAAAGAAACGGTGATATAAGAAGAGCGTGTCGGATCGAAAATATTGTTGACTGGGTGAGCAAAAGAAAAAATGAATGGAACGACCATGTACACATGATAGATATCAATAGAATCTTAATGATTGCTTGAGACAACCTAGGCATTAGCGAATAAGAACAGGTCACTGGCCTAATAAAGAAGTACAAAGAATAAGATTGGGTTAAACTCGAATATGTGGGGCCGAGATCAGGTAGTCGCAAGATGTGTGGGGCCCAAGCTCGCGAGGGTCCTAATCTGCAACCCTTTCCCGAGCTCGAAGACCCAACGCCGGGCTCTCTCCTCGACCTACGCTGCGGGAGGCCCCCTCACCAAAACCAACCGTGCTCACTACAATTTAAACTTTAACAACTACGTCATATAACAAAAAATTAATATTTTCATCGTACTCCCGATAATTGTACGAGTAAGTACATCTTTTAATCGTCGTTCTACGATGAAAATTAATAATTTTGCGAACATTGCTAAAAACGTGGTCGTAAACAGCGTGAAATATGGCAACAACGCAGCGATTCCCCTCAAATTTTCCCTTTCTTTTAAGTTGAGTAAGCTTGCAGAGGTTTTTAACGGGTTGAAACACCAAGCGATAAACTATTGCAGAGTCATGGAGAAGTTCCGAGCTTCTTCAGGCCTTACTCGGCTGAAGATGTTCATATTCTTCCGCATCAAGTACGAATGAATGATATTGGCTGGATGTCGTTAACTAGATTTTCGTATGTGGATGTATATGCACCCACAACTTCGTAAAATTAGTGATATAAACTGCCTTATAAATACAACTGGGCTATTTTTTTCGCATAAGACATGCACCTAGTCCTTCATCACATGCATCAAAATATTTTTAATGCTACTGCTGAACTTATGTTTTCCTTTAACTCTCCGTATGCCAGTGTCAAGCCGAAATCCGAAGCCGAAACCATTAGGTGCTCGCTGGTTTTTCTGGAGAGCCCGGCGTTGGGTCTTCGAGCTCGGGAAAGGGTTGCGGATTAGGACCCTCGCGAGCTTGGACCCCACCCATCTTGCGACTACCTGATCCACCGCACATATTCGAGTTTAACCTAAGATTGAACTTAATTTGGCGAGGATGTGGTATTTTCATTCACATACATCTACATACTGCCCTGCGAGCTGACGCAGAGGCGTGTGTCAGGGGGAGTCAGGACACCAGCCTTGGAATGGGAGGGAATAGGGAAAAGAATGGGGGGAGGGAAGAAAGATATGAACTGTATTTTAACGGTGTCTCATGTAAGTATCTCGATATTTTTGTTGTGTATAGTGGAGTATGTGTATTATAATTTTAAATTCAACAATATCTCGTAGTAGGCGAAAAAAATACTCTAGAAAATTTTAATATTTGTCAATTTCGTGGCCAGAAAACTACCTATAGCCACAGGTGGTATAGATGGCGCAAGGCCCAGATCCTAGCTAAATCGATTGAGTTTTGCCCTAGGTCACTAACCCTTGACGGAGCAAAGACATCTATCCCATGAAACATGGAAGCATGTTGCTAAAAACAATTGATAATTTCCTTTCGCCATAAAATTACGGACTATTTTCTTTCGCCTACCATTTTAACACATATCCATCCTTTTACTATTGTTTTTATCATCAAATTACCCCCTCCTTTCAATTACCCTTCCCATGAATAATGATCATAAACATCTACTTATCTAGCTCATTCAGCAATACATGAGTCGTCTTTTTATCAACCAAACTTACTAACTTTATCCCTCTTTCAACTTTTCAAAATATTCTAGTAAATCTACATCTACATACTACCCCGCAAGCCGCCTCAATAGGCGTGTGGTGGGGGGTGTTAGGACACCAGACGTTTACATATAAAAAGGAAACTCTCTAATTAAATTACGCCTAGCATTTATTATAGTCCCTTATTGTTCGGGGGAAAAACGAATTCCCATACCTATCTGTTAGGCAAATTATTTCTCTCAATTTATCGTTTCTGTCGGACCTGGAAATATAGTGGGGTTCTAATATGATGTTCTCCGTGTCGCTCTGAAAGATATCTATTCTCAATTGCACAAGTAATCTAAGCCTAGCGCGCAGCCTCCGAGTCTCTAGCGGCTCCCAGCCTAATTCGTTTAACATCTGCGTAACGCTGTCTGTACGCCCGTAGCAGTTTTTGACGAATCGCGCAACTTTCCTTTGTATTTTATTAAGTTCCCGAATTAAGTCTTTCTGCACCGGATCCCATATGCTTGCTGCATATTCAAGGTGTGGCCGGACGAGTGCAAAATAGCACCTCTCTTTTACTTTTTCTTCTGAGAATCTTCCCACAATACGCTTGACGAATCCTAGCTTCTTCAGAGCTCTGCCACAAATATTTCTTATATGTGTTCCCCACGATAGGTTTGAGGTAATCGTAACTCCCAGATACTTAACTTAATCTGTCGCCTTTATCTTAACGCCATCCACAGCATATACACGGGGATAGTTGGACGACCTCCGCTAGAAATGTACCGCCGTACATTTGCTCAGATTAAGTTCGAGTCCCCACTGTTGGCTCCACACATGAACGTTGTTTAAATCCGATGATAGAATTTCAAACTCAGAGTGATCATTAATTTCGCGGTAGATGACAGCGTCGTCAGCAAATAAACGTATTTTACTGCTAATTCGAGAGCATAGATCATTTATGTATATAATGAACAAAAGAGGGCCGATAACGCTTCCTTGTGGGACAACTGATGTCACTTTAACTACATCAGAGCTAATTCCGTCAAGAACTACTTTTTGCTTACGATCACTCAGAAAGTCGCCCTCTTTCCACCATATCCAGGTTTCAAAACCACAAAACGCAAGGTCCTTCACCTACGTTCACTGAAATATTTACAAAACTGCAGCTGTAAAAAAATGGTTGGAAGCATTGAAAATGTGGAGTTATATTAGAATGATAAATGTAAATAAGAGTGAATGACCAATAAAGAAGGCAACGCAGAATTGTAGAGAAAACAAATTTAACAAAAACGGATAATGAATGCTCTCCATCAACTTGAATTAATCATTCTCTTGTATTTTCAAGATCTTGGTCATATAAAAATTAACTGTTTTGTCTCCATTTGCAGGCATATTAATGGCCACATACGTAACGTTCAAATAAAATTAATGAGTACAAAAAATTATACAACATCATATAATGCATACAAAAATTATCTTAAGAGGGGATTGGATTATTTAAAACATAAATATAATACGCGGGTATTAATAATTAAATATCACGATTAAAAGAAAATGCATGATTAGCCAATAAATCATGCGATGACAGACGGCTCCTTAAATGTGGCTGCGCAGGTCTGGCTGTTCTTAATTCCAATATCCAAAGTCACTTTTTTCACGATTGATCAGATTCGTATTCCATCTAAATTCCGTGAGAGTAGGAAATATGAAGGCCTATAGACAGGAATGAGAAAGGGCATATGAAATGAGTTGTTGAAAGATCTAGGAATATCTTTGTGATAGAACGATGATTAGGTACCTAGGTGCTGCAAGAGTCGACCTAGTTAACTACAAAAAAATTGTGGAACAGCAATGAGTTAAAGGGATAAACAAATTAATAAATGTATTAATAATGCTTGGTAAATTCTTCTCTGGTTTAACATCGGGATAACATCTATAAGATGGCCGAAGTTTCAACAAGAGAATTAAGCTCTTGTCTTGAATTAATTATTGCAACATTTTGCAACATTTTAATAGTATTTTTAAAATTTAGCTGAAATAGAACCGACATAAGTACCGCTCTCCTCGTTTTTCTCCTTTTGGCAGGAAATAGATCGCGTTTTCCTAAATATATGTTGATTGATTTTGCCGTATTTAAAAACCGATTATATGATCTATCACCTTGTATTCGAAGTATAAAAATAACAACGTGATCAAGGGAGCGTTCATAAATTGCAGCATCTCTCCTTTAAGTGTTTAAAAAGTGGTTACACAATACTTTCCGCGACGTAATAGCATGACGGATAACATTATTTTGTAAAATACACGACTGAGTTGGTTGTAAGTTGCACAAAATATATTTTATTTAAATCAGCAGAAAATTTTCAGAGGATCGACTTATGCTCGGGCAAACTCGCTTTGCTGCGTATCCGCTGGGTGGGGGGAGGTGGGGCAGGCCTAAAAACATTTTGGGAGGAAGACTGTCAAAGAATGGTACACAACGGGGGCAGTGACTTTACTTAGAAGAAAACCCGCAAAATCGAGGTGCTAGGGAGTGACAGCGGTTTCGCAGCTAGGCATTGGAAGGAGCGACGGGGGCAGGCAAGGACTCGGAGCATGTGGCTTTGCTCACCAACTTTCGTTATTTATAGCCCCTTGTTTACGGGAATGATTTCCTGCCTCTCAGTCGCGCGGGGATGAGGGGAGAGCTCTTCTCCGCTCGCTTTAAGTATCGACTCACCGTTTTAAACCAGTGTCTCCGCAGTGCAGCGCCGCGGAATTTTGCGAGCCCTACAGCAGGAAGTTACAAAGGCCAAGCATTCCGGGGAAACTTGGAAATATTAGAGAATTCAGCTCTCCATTGAATGCAACGGAAAACTTTGGGCGCATGGTTGTGACTCGAAAGAAAAAGTCAGATTTTCGATGTACAGAGTTAAAATAATAGGAGCGCCTGTATAAAAAAATGCATAAGTAAAGAGGAGCAAAAGAGTTGTGCAAAGATAGGGCGTCCTACCCCAAAAGGGAATCGCGTGATGGTATGTATATATATTCCGCTTGATATGTCCGGCATTATTTTATTTTGTTATCTGCATTGAAGTAGTATCTCGTAGCATTCATAAATTAATAGTAGGTACATATTAGTAATTTCACCGCTAGATATGTCTTTAGCATTGTACTGCATGTTTACATGTTCATTTACGTAGCACTCTCCCAGTTTCTAGTTTGACTGCGCACTCTTCTCCTGGCTGCTTTTTGGTCTGCGCCTTGCGGCCAGGGGAACGTGCAAGGTCTCCATTTGTGCTGGACCGAGTGCTGCATACCTGGTATGGAATCACCCCGTGCAACACACCCTAGTGGTGGCTTGCACGGTACTTCGTAGATGTAGATGAAGTAAGCCTATTGCATCCTTTTGGTCCTTTTTTCCTCTTACATTATTTTTGGGAATGAATTTTGACACTAACATGGTTGCAGTGTTTGAAAAATCAATTATTAAGCATAAACTGGTGTTTGCACCTATGTATCTCATTAATAAAAATATGAACTTGTCAGCCGGTAGCAACTTTAAGGTCTGACAATGGGACATATGCCCGAGGCCACATACTAGTTGGTAATTTGCACCTGACTTCGTTATATTCGATCTTGAACCCTACATTTTACAAAAATATAAGCTTAAAATTGCATCTATTTACTGCAACGTTTTTCTGAATCGCTGTTTTGTTAAAAATGAGTAATTGGAAAATTTGAAAAGTGTGCACATTATTAAACGTCATCACTCCTCAGATAACAGGATACATATAGCACACTAAAGCTGCAAGTGCAACTTCAGATCATTCACATCAATTTCCGTAAAAAATGTGGAGGAATTTGAGAAGGTGCGAGGTCCCGATTAGTGCTGGGACGAGTACTGCATGTCTGGTGTGGAATCACCTCGTGCCACACACTCTAGTGGTGGCTTGCACGGTACTTCGTAGGTGTAGATGTAGATATATGTATAGACTCAATTTTCCAAGTCCAAATTTACCGCGGTTCCGTAAAATCTAACGTAGGTACGTTTAGTAACATCACCGAATTATTAAGCCAGTTTTATGTGCATCGTACTTTAATTTTTAGCCACTTTACCAGAATATATTTATAACATTTATTTCATTGGAGACAACACTTAGTTGGAAGATGAAGGGTGCCTTCCATTCGCTCTAGAGCGCTAATCACTTCGTAACAGAACAGCGAACTTGCCTACCGTTCGTAACACACCATGCGAACCAAGAAGCGCACGGGACCAAAGTTGACGTGCGCGAAACAAAAAAAACACCGGTGATAGTATCCGTAATTGTTGTCAAGTTTATAATATACACACATAGCGCGCAGCTGCCATGATAGGCGGGTCATTATAAAAACAGGCTTCAATTTCGCACAAGGCCACCTATTTATTCATTGAAGCTTTCTTGAGTCATGATGATATTTATAACGGGTTCGGGTGTATGCCGCGTGTTGTTCGTTTTTAGCCCGACGTTTCGTGGCCCCTGATGGTCACTTATTCCAGGGGAAATAAATGCTCGCTGCCGGCACTGTTCTTTTATAAGTATGGTTATCTGTAAGTGATTCAAGTGGGGGAGGTGGATGGAGGGGCTGCAATAGAAGTGAGGGAAGGTGGAGGATTTCTACGGATGACTGGGTTCCACTTGTAGCTGATCGGGGAGACAGGACAGGACATTGTCATACCCTTCAAGGCATTCCTTTTCGGGGTAGGCAAAGTCAAAGAACCTTGTTACTGCTGTTAGGCATAGGAAACTGGCTATTTAAAAAAACCATTTCCTCCGTAATGCTCTATCCTTCCTTACGTCTTTCGCTTCCCTTACACTTAAATTGCATCATACATGCTCTCCAAATGTTGACTCATAAAAGTACACCTCTTTAAGCATCTATTCCACCAAATTCATGCATGAACTTCTTGGTCTACATGCATCAAATATTGTCATGTCAAGGAATTGAAGATATATAAAAGTTGCTATGTTATACTGGCATTCGGTATGTAGGTGTAGAGATGAATGGAGAAGGTGCGGTGGACGGAAAGGAAGACACACGAGAAAGTAGTGAGCATGGTTGCTTAAGAAAGGAAACTTCTGCTTGGAAATAGAAGGAGGCAAAGTAGGTGGTTGAAAGAAATAATGAGGGGCGAAGGGTTGCTTAAGGATGTGATAGAGGGGAGGATGCTGGTAATCGGAGAAGGGGAAGAAATAAAATAGGTTTTAAGGACGGGATGAAGAAGGGTAGGACGAACTCTGAGATGAAGTAAGTAATATAATTGGTAGATAGGACCCTGTACACGAAAAATCTGGACAATTTTAACTCACTTCCATTAAACCTACCTTAGCACGTAGTGTTATTTATTAAAGACCAATCACTTTTCCAAGGTTCATTTGGTGGTATTCCATCATTAGAGGAAGAAGAAGACAACTTTTAATAATACCACTGAATTTTATTAAAACTCGGCCCGGGTTTCGACGTGGATTCACATCATCATCAGGCAAAAGGTAAGATAAGCGCAAGGCTTATATACATGACATAGCCAGGTGAAGGGGGTGGGGGGAGAAACGCGGGAGGAGGGTAGGGGTGAACGGGAGAGATCGCCTAACAATAAGAGGACAAAGGGGTCTTGCTCTTAGTCCATCTCTCGCGTTCACCCCTACCCTCTTCCCGTGTTCCTTCCCCCCCCTCACCTTGGATTGTCATGTATATAAGGCTTGCGCTTCTCTTACCTTTTGCCTGATGATGATGTGAATCTACGTCAAAACCCGGACCAAGTTTTAATAAAATTCAGTGGTATTAGTAAAAGTTGTCTTCTTCTTCCTCTAATTATTTTTTAAAATTAAAAAAAATATTAAAGATAAATATGATCATTCAGATAAAAGGTCTCACGAGTAGCACTCTTAAGATGTCAACGCAAATAGGCAGAAAATTTACGTGGTCTGGACGGATCTCCCTTTAAAAGGAAACGGGGCTGTACCTACCACTCCGGTTGAGGAAACCGCCCAGTGATATACGAGTGGGATCAGGTGAAGCGGCAGGGAAGTTCGGAGCTCGGGGAATGGAGAGGCCATAGCAGGAGGAGGAGGAATAGGAGGGCGAAGAAGAACTACGTCGGGGGAGAAAGTAAAGTCTCTCAATCAGAAGTAGTTACCCGCAACCTCTCACGCATCCCTCTCTCATCGAGCAGCTGGCCCGAGTCCACGGGAAGCGTATGAGGAGTTTGTTGTTTTTCTCTCCTTGTTGGAGGACGATTCGATAGGTTTGGGAAACTATCGACTGAGGGCGGAAGGGTTGGGGGAAAAAAAAAACTTTCCCGACCCGGTTTGAGAAGAACGAAATGGGGAGCACGTGAAGTATGACGAGGTACGCGAGGCTTCGGACTGCATCGAGTCAAAAATTAATGGTTCTACGCCTTTGGAAGAGTTTTCCGAATCTCTTCAAGAAGCATCTTCCTGCTTCCAAGCAACGCCATGCAACCAAATTTTTGAAAGCTAACAACAATCAGGTTCTATTGCTTTCCATGAGGACAACTAAGGCACTGTTCCATTGAGGTGGTTGCAGAGATTTTTGTTTATGTACTGATTTGCATAAGACTTTACATACGTGTTCTTATCAGTAATATCTATAGATAAGTGTGGAATAAATTGCAATAAGCCGATTCATTTAGGCAGTTTAAGGCTATTTTAACACGTAGTTTTGTGGCACATGAGATATATTTTATAATAATCCGATAATATATGCACAAATTTCCTCCTAAACGTAAAATAATACGAATCAAATTAATAAATTGTGGCGTTACTTGGTGGAAATTGAAGATAGAATTCACTGTCACAAAAACGGTACAAAATTCCACTAATTATTTTATTGCTGTCGACCGGTTTCGACGACTAAAGCGTCATTTACAATACCAAACTGAAGGTAAAATTGATATTGCTAGCCTTATATAATAAAGAAGGGGGGGTTGGGAACATGGAGAAATGAGGGGGGGTTCAGAATTGACGGTTGGTTGTAAGGAGGACGGATCGGGGGTAAGACTAAGTTACGTGGGGGTGGGGGAAAGGTCGGTGGTGGTAAAATGCAAGGAAGGAGTGGGTTTGTAACACAGTAATCACATTTATCAACGGTAGAACCACAAGATATAAACGGTCAACAAAGAGGACGTCAGCAATAAAATAATTAGTGGAATTTTGTACTGTGTTTTTGTGACAATGCATTGTAAAACAACACATTTATCATAATTAAAATGTTCGCTAACAAATATCACGGTGCCTTGCTGAGTCCAATATTCTAAAATAACATAATTTTCGACTAAATTTCTATGCTTTAATTTTAGAATAAAATTTAAAATATAACTCCTATATCATTTTCAGTAATGCATGTACAGTGAAATCCACCGCATTAAACAGATTTACTTAAATAAAAATGTGGTTCTAGAATATTTTTTCGACTTGCTTGAAAAAATTATTGAAATATGGAATCAATGACCCACGACCCCTCCCCCCCAAGTTTATTGAAACCAGCCGTGTAGCAATAGTTATGAAAGAAGGCTATTTTTTCACTTAAGTATTTTTATGTTAGCAGTTTTCGAGCTTGTATTCCTGCATCAATCCGACTCGTTTGATTGAAGAAGTTCATAACGATGCTCTTTTAAAAGCATGAAATATTTCCAAAAATAAAATTACGCGAAAACGGCCAAGAGTTAACAATATTCTTGTCCTCACATCCACTTTGTAAATGAATAAGAAGAGCATGCAGGACCAAAATCGGAATAAAAGTAAGAATGTGGTTTCATTGATCAAGTATATTGTTTCGTAAGTGCTAAATGCTGAAATCCAGGACATAAACTTTTCTACAAATATTGATATTTATACTCCGATTGTTGATAAACAACAATCTATTATATCTACAACAATGAAATTATATTTGTTTTAAGGCTATGACCTGGTTGACGTCGTGACGTCAAATTACTTTCCTAACAATATTTTCCTGTATACTTAGCATTGGCTTCGAAATTTATTTGGATAATAATACCTTGGGAACCAATCGCTCGTGCCGTCATACTTTACCAGTACATATACTTCCAAACGCCTCGATGGATTGCGAAAAAGTTCGGCACACATGTTGTTTTATGACCTAGAAGGATTAATAGGCTGTATTTGAAAGAACCGTGTGTCCCAGGGTCCTATATGCAGGCCCCCTTTTTTTAAAACCCACTTTTACTTCCATAAGAAAAGAATTTGATTCTGTGAATTGAAAAGGTTGCTTTTTCCTCTTAAAATAACTTGTACTCTGTTTATATTCATGCATTCGATTTTCGTATACGATTTGTTTTTGCCAAAAGTTTGATTTTTGGCTAAAACATCAATTTTTGCAATATTTTAGGTATAGTAGTTATTTACTTGGCCACCGCAACATAGGCTTAATATGGGAAATTATGTCCCAGGTAATTATGGCTCAGTTGACATTGTCATTGCAACAGAATTGATCAAAACATTTAGTTTGGGATTTTTTTTACCCCAACCTCTCCGTTTGTGATCGATGACTGCTACAGAGTACATACATTTTGAATGTCCCATAGGGAGAATTCTTTCAATCCAATGCCAACATTTTATTTTTTATTTTTCTCGTCAAAATTCAGTGGGCACAATGCTCTAATAAACTTATAAATAATGTTAGTTTAATCATTTATAATGATTTAGCATTCAGAAGACTGGTAGAGGGGTATTATAGAAAAGTACTCCAACTTGTTCTCGGAGAAAAATTCAGCCCCTATGTTAAGCAGGCATATTATAATAAATGCCCCTGATAGGGTGACCAAAGTGGCGACTTATCGCACATATATATCGTATGGAAAACATTATCGATAGGGGTAAAACTGAGGGGGTGGTGCTAAAACCGAGGGGGAGGAAAGACCGTGACCAGTAGAGGCACTGTCGTTGAGTGTTTTAATAGCACAGTTGCAATTTAAAATATATTAATAGTAATTATTTGTAATTAAATAAAATTCAACATTTTGCACTATTTTAACGCCAATGCTTAATACTTTTAACTTCAATATGTATAATTCATGCGGGAGTTCAAGCTATTGTAGTCTCGGCACCAGCTATTTTAGTCTTGGCACCAGTGGTAGTTGCGAAGTTGAGCGAATGGCTGACTTGCGATTTTGATGTGTTTTACGCACGAAGATGAAATACTATATTAATATCTTCTACAACCGGGCTAATAGATTGTTAGATATGGTGTAACCTTTGCATAGTAAGTGATATGCGGTGATTTGGTGTAACAGTGTGAATGAATGTCGTTTAGACAGATATCTATTTTCTCGTTTTTCAAATAGGCTGTCAGGTATGTTGCATTTAAGTTTTCGAAGAATCACGGTGCCATGGAACTAAATTTGTTAACTACAAAAAAATACTGCTATACGCCTGGATTTTCATGGTTTTTCGCTACTGATAGATACGAGTGTTCGGAAGTATTTTGAATTCTGGTAATATTGCAGAAACACAGGGCAGAGAGGTGGGCAATATTCTGTCCCCGTACAGATTTCCTTCATTGATGATTACAGAAGTTCATAAATCAATATATTTCTTTCTTGCTTTTACGCGAGAAAGTCTTCAACTTCTCTCATTAGACCAACTGCCGTACCGATCATTATCGAAGTTTAGAATAGTCGTGATGTTTACATGATGTGCATTAGGTGCCATGAAATGTGATGTGGTTGCCTAGCCATCAAACTCCCCACTGTGCATTACTGTGACTTATGATTTGGTGCCCTCTCCAGACCATGTGTGGTGCATGTATGTACCCTGGACTGTGATGTGGTTGCATCACCATCCATCACCACCCTTGTGCATTACAGTGACTTTTGTTTTGGTGCCCTCCCCAGATCAAGTGTAGTGCGTTGGATGGCCTGAATTGTAATCATATTGTCATGTCATATTCAGTTAATTTCACCATCACTTGGACTTTTTGGATGGATGGATATTGGATAATAATGAGTGAATGTAATTTTTCCAAATAACATAGGTAATTCCAACCTAATATGTTTTTTGAATGACTATGTTCAACTTTTAAGAATGGGCTACTGTTGACTTCAGGTAATTTGATTCTATTTTGAATCAATACATTTATAGTGAATATGGTAAGCGGTGTTTTATTGTGCCTTGTTTTCTTGTAATAACCTAACCTCAACTTTTCCTGTGTCATTACTGTTTCCCAAGGTTATTTATTGTGTAATCGGGAAAATCAACAAGTTAATACAAATGAATAATATTTTTTTCATTTATTTGCAGTTCTCATTAAAATTACATTTTTCATAGCTTAATTTCAAATATTGGTTTATAATCCATTGAAGACGGATAATCCTGAACTAGCGATTCAAACCCCGCGCTAGTATCACGATTTAAACATCACGGCAAACGAATGACCCCGTATCGATTCCGGGGTCGTGGCGCTTATGTACAGAAACCTATACGCATTGGGCTTATGCCTCTGCCGCCTCTTTGGGGCCACCCATGCCAGATAGGTAGAAGAGTGGGAGTCAGACAAAATTCAGTTCACGTGATGGTGTCACATTAAAAAAACCTGCCCAACATCCTCAATAACAAACCTTTGAAAATATATTTCAATGTGGTCGAGAACAGATTTGAATCTGGTTAATGTTATTCCTGATTCAGTTCTTCCCGTGAGTCCTCATTAATAGTTCCTGATCGAAGAACCACGGGCGAAGTACATTCTCAGCAGGTTCTATGTCATTTGAAGCCATAAAGAGTGACACGGGTTAGATTGCACAAGAGGGGTTAGACATATTCCAGAAGGCATGGAAGTTGGGAAATTAGAGAAAAATACTCCTTTCAGACAGGCCATTTCCGTCTACTTTCATGCCCCCAACCCATGTAAATACTTCAGCCAATAGTATACGGTTTGCGCTTTTCTTCCTCCAAGACCAAAATAACCATTTATTATTTCATTAAAAGTTGTGTATAGCGTGATTTCGTGAAAATCTCTTTCCGCATTTCAACGGTGAACAAAGGTAAGGATGCCCTGTTAAAAATTTTATAAGAATGAGATTTGTTTGCTTACCTTGACATTGCTATTCAATACTGGAATAGATTGAAGTAAAACTCGTCAATTTTAATTTATCGGTAAACTTTAACGACATAATTCAACCCTATTAACCTGTTTCGTCCCCTTCACTCTACACATATATTTATTTATTTACGAAACTGTATGGAGTCTAATAATAAATTCGGCATCCCATTATATTTCCAACGGCTTTTTCCTGCAGAAGCTGGTTAAATTTATGGCACGCAGCCTTTATTTTCTTGTTTGTTTTGGGCCCACTATTTTCGAAATCATTAAAGGCCATTCAACTTCTCTGTCTAAAGGGGATGACCAGATATTTTCATTTTTAGAAGTTAAAATATTTTATGCTAGACTCTAAGAATAGTACCTAACGCTGGATTAGGGAGGTCTTAGCTTATGAAAAGGAACCAACTGTTCTTCTAAAACTGAATTTTTTGCGCTTCCTCCAACAGTGATGTACATGGAAAGATTTCTTTCCTTGTGTTCCCTCTTTGAAGAAATAAAATACATGACATCTTACGTGCATTAAAGAGAAAAAAGTTAAAATAAAAAAAAGAATCCAAAGGATAGCCTACTTCATTTCAATATTGAATGACATATATGCAATTCAGCCAACACATACTAATTAAAAGTAGAAATTGCATACGATGATAGTAAAGAAAAAATATTAAAGCATCATATAGCAACTTTACACACTCAGGCAGCATGTGCTGAAGTAACTGTACATAACAATGAACAATTCTGTATTCGGTTTTAGAAAAATTCATTATTTGGATGAGAGCCTAATCTGCTAATTGTAAGTGAAAGAACACACTCAAAGAAATTGACAAGATTGCAGTTCAATGGAAAAACTGTTAAAAATGTATGAAAGGCTCATTTGTTGATGCTACAGATCAAACAAGGTTTTCTATATACCATTTTACCATTGCATTTACAACAGCTGCAAAAAAAAAACAGTTTTAACGCTTTTTTCCCAATGTTGCGAAAACGTGTCATTATTTTTAAAAATTTATAAAATATGTTTATTATTTTAAATTCCGATCAAATAAATTGATAAATAAGACATGAATATGTTAAGACTTCTTTTAATATTTTTCCTGCTTAATTTTCCCTTCACAGGATATTTTAATGGCATAGTATATTTGTAGTGGTTTTTCAATTTTTCCCTAGAAATGTTTTGGTAATAATTACGCGCTAAAATTATTCCAATGTTTTAAATGTTTCATCGAGCAATGGAAAGGATAGGAATTTTTTTTATATTACCAAAAATATAATATTTGAAATTTAATTTTAAGAAAGCGTAACTTTGGACGTAAGAGTTGACGAATGGATTCCTACTTTGCGCCCCATCCTTATAAGCAACGAATGCTATTCGCGGATCACCTTCAATACGATAAAAAATATTCTAAAACGGCAAAAATATCTTTGTAGAAGAGCATTAAACTCTTTTTGAAGCGGCAATAAACAACGCAAAGGTTTCTAATGAAATAGGTTGACGAAAAAAACAATGCACTCTTGCGAGGCGGACCCTTTCTTCCGCCGAGGCGCGGAAAGAATTTTATCGGCCTCGGGATATGGGAGCGAGGGGAGATTTTTACATTGGAGAAAAAATTCTTGAGAAGAGGACCCTTGGATTTTTATCGTCTGGCATCTTAGAGTGAACGAGGTCGTGAAAGAATGAGGAAATCTTTGCCGCCTTGGGGAATGGGTTCTCCCACTGCTGTCATCCCCCTCTGTGAAGAGTCGACGGAGTGAATCTGCATGTGGATTGGCAAGCCGATAGATCATACCCCACGTGAACGATGGATCACCGCCTTGAGTAGAACGATGCACGGAAAATGGGTCAGCGCTCTCGCTCAGACGATAGATTCAATGAGAGCGTGACAGAGTGGGTATCATCTCGAGAGCGCTGCAAGTCTTCAACACTTTTACGATCAAAGAAGAAATAAGATCAGGTTTGATTTGGTGGAATTCCATTTTATAACGAAAGATAAAACTTTAACAATCCACAATTTTTGGCCAAAACATGTATGCACAATCCAGATTTCAATGCTTTTGCATGATCATCAAGGTGCATGATTGACCTATCAAGCACCATTTCCGTCAATAAGCACCTGATGCAAAATGATGCAAAAACATTGAAATCCGGATTTTGCATACCTTTTTTGACCAAAAATTGTGGATTGTTAAAGTTTTATTTTTCATTTTAATTTTACGATTTCACCAAATATCACGATAATTCGCAATATAAGGAGAACAAATGCAATTTTAATGCGTGTAACGAACGTAGCGAAGAGTCTCAGGTTTAAGTAGGGGGAAATGTTAATGTCCCTGACTGGTAGAGCCAACACGATATAGTGAATTTACACACTTTTAAAAGGGCTGCAGTGGTAATCTTGGGTCTTTTAGTTTTTATTAATTATAACATTTTAATATTTTTTCAGTAAGTTGACAGAAAATTCTTGGACCACATTTTTCTATAGAGCACCTGTTCGTGCGGCGGAAGTCAACATGCATGCGATAGTGAAAATGATGTAAGAAATATATATTTTAAATAATTTCCTTAATGAAAGCATGTTTACGACTCGAGTTTTCGGAGCGGTATTCAAAATTTAGGCGAAATGATATTGAAATATGTTTTTTTTTCGAGTATTGGATACGGCATGATACCTTGATATTTATTGGCAACAATCAAAATAATATGACATGTATTATTTCGCGTTTAAAAGAAAATCTGTACTAATGTAATCGAGTTATATCATAACCTTGAGTAACACCACGACGTTCTTAGCTTCAGGAACGATCCTTGGCTATAGGAAACAAGATTAAAATACAATATATGCAAATTATTCAACCATTATTATTTTATGAACACTTTTTCTGGTCATGTGAGCCCACTGGTTTTTTCCAATTAGCCAAGGTCTATTGAACTAGCGCATTTTGACTTAGGATCCCGCAGTTATACGCTTAATATGTAGCTCCAAAAGTAAGATGGATTGGTGTCTATATTTCATTACCTTTCAATTAGCCCATAATCGGTCGCGTTGGGGCATATTGACCCGAAAACTTTTTCATTGAAGTTATTGAATGGAAATTGTTATCATATCACATTGTTTTCGCGTCTAGTCTCCAATTTTGTTGCACTCAAACGATTAAAAAGGTTTTACTCCAAAAGAATTAGCGATTATTCCGTAAGAGAGATTTGACCCGACGCCACTGTGAATGTTTCACGTCTTTCGTGATTTGGACCCGAGATGAATACCAGTGTTGAACCTTAGATCAAGTCCTTTGCTCAACATAGCCTCAAAACATCTGTTTGAACATGATGAGATATAAAGTAAGCATTTGTGAATATGGTAATTTATAGTTGTTTCGCCTATAAATTTCCATAAGTGTCCAAGGTAAAGAGAATGGCAACAGACTCATTGCATCAATGTTTGTCAGTCGTGGGATCCACAGGTACAAAAAAATAAAACTATTGCAGCAGATCATCCATCAGGAAAGATCATAATTTTACATCCCTTCACTTGCCTCAATATTTATTTCGACTTTTCACCACAACTCATACAATTCGTTGACTGGAGACAAAACATACCGCGATAGTTTCCTTTGATTCCTCGACCAGAATATAGAAATCCAATTAAATTATCTGCTTTGTTGAATTCAAGTGTCGGACGTGGAACTTACAGGTCGAAAATTACAGTTTTCGATAAATTCCTGGGTAAATATTTGCTATTTTCTCTCTAAAAACACGCCACCATAAAGAAAACGAACAAAAATATTTCGCGCAGAGAGGTAATATTCACCATACACTAGATTCCCAATCGTTATGGAAACCTAGACACAATATTTTTGAGAGAAAATGTGAGTGATTTCGGAATTCGATGGGATACAGTCTAGCTTGGATGAATAAATTCATGCACCATTCTCGGGCGGGACACCAAAGAGATTGACCATATTTACTACAGAAAAAAACTAAATACAACCAAGTGTAATTATAATGTAGCTAATGGAATAATAAAAACCTTGAGCTTTTGCGCAGTGCTTCGTCAGTGACAAAGTTAGATATAGAGCCTTCATTGAAGACAGATTTTATATGGAGTTACAGCTGAGCCATTTTCCAAGGACGATATTTTAGACATTTTTACGGGATAATTTTGATATAAAATATTATATTTAGTCATATTATAGCGTTTTATTATTAATTATTATCTACGTAAAATTTTCATAGTAATAGTCTTTGAAAACTATTTTGACGATCTCTGACTTGACACGACCGTAAGTGTATGCATTTGAGTGCGAACGATTAAGGGTATATGGCAGCCTTTGCTTCTTATAAACAGTTTTGCGAAGAAGGTGTTTGTATTGGGTAAAATATTATTTTTATCCATGTTGAGTTATTCGCCCATTCCCTCTTTTAACAAAATGTCATTTCAAATTATACTTTAGAAAGAAGTAGCGAAGAAATGTATGGTTTTGTCGTTCATATCAATTAGAAGGCACGTTTTTCTGAGTAACAAGAATGTGAATTAAATAGCATTTATGCAATTTTGTGGTAGAATCATCTTAATTTGCTGCAAGAATTACTCATGTGTTTTATCTAACAAATATGATGAATAACGATTTAATTGCGGAAACCAATTTCTGCCGTTAGGTGCATCATTGAAGGAATATCATGTGTGTAAAACTTTTGTACCGGTTGGATCAGGTCAACGCCAAAAGTTCATCAGTGACCATAGAATTACCAGAAATTACTATGTCCTATAAAACGTTATAAACGTTAAGTATCGTAATAAATACATCTGCATCTACGAATTAGAGGAGGTTGATGGAAAAATCGTAAACTAAGCTTTCCGGCAGTTGAATAGGAAAGCCTGATTATGAATAAACTTCCGCGAGACAATTGTACTTTGTATCAATACTTTGACGTTTATATCTAATATAGTTTGACGTGTTTCCAAGGCTAAGGTCCAATTCCAAAAATCGAAGGGAACTCTCATTCGAATTTGTTGAACAGAATTCATGACGATGCATTACCTATAAAATCAGAAATAGCCGCCGATGAAAACAGTATTTCGTGACATAAGTTTTAGTCCAATAAAACTTATCAATTTAGAAGTAGATCGATTCCTCGGAACCATTTTTTCAGCATTTTAATACTTGGATACGAGCCAATATAGCACTAATATTCCAGTTTTCACGAAATAGAATGACGAAAACGATGGAACAGGGGCAAATATATAATCAAAATCGATTAACAAGCATAGCATGCTTAATGAAGCATGCTTAAATTCGCTGGTCCCAAGCATCGCTGGTAAGTATACCCTACACATACCAGCACTCCTGATTTTCACCGGGGAAAATCACCCATCTTTTCAAGGCTCCTCTTACTATCATTACGAACACGGGAAGTCGGGACTCTGGGCCCCAATAATAGAAATCATTTGCGCAGGAGCGGTCATCGAGAGACGCTTATCCATCGGTCGCAAAGCCATCTGATTATCTGGACGCTACCGTATCTTTCATCTGAGCGCTCAGACCATTTTTGTGGACTCTGCAGATAACAGAATGCAAGAATAGCTTCGCGAATATCAGTTGGCTGACTTGCGAAAAAAAACGGGAATAACATCCTGAGTACTCTCTTTTCCGTTTTTGGATTCGCAATTTGAGTCACTGCGATTCAAAAGCTTCGGATATTGCAGACTTCAAAGATCTCCATTCGGAGCAAGGAAGGTTCGCACAGGGAGAATGCATTTTGTAGGAGTATCGAGTATAGTGATGTCTCTCGATGGCTACCTACACGTTTCTTCGATAAAAAAAATAAAATGACGGAAATAAATAGTGAATATGGCTACTTCGAATATTGCCTAATTTGGGCGGTGAATTCATTTGCACATTCCACACTTTTAGTTCCACAAGCATTCAAGCAATTTTTTAATTATTCACTTATAAATGTGCATCTATTTTTGCGTTTTATTCATGATAATTATTTATTTGTTAATATTCATAACTAGAATAACCAAAAGTCTGATTATTGCTTACCTCTGACAGCAAAATGCACTACCATTTAAATATAAATATTTACATTTGTTATCGCATTACTAGTAAAGCGACGATTACGCGCATGAGTTGACTCCTATACGAGTCCACTTGGACGTGCACCTTAACTACTCCTCCATACGAGTTCACCATCGATAGTGGCGGAGTTCGATACTTGGACGGAGTAGCTACCGCCATAGGTGTGGAGGCGATTATCGACCAACTGTGCCGTCGGACGAGTGGAAATCGCGGGTTTAAAATAAAGGCCGCCTCAAATACGACGGGTATGAAAAATATTTGTCTGCTCAAGTTGATGCTAGTAAAGTTAATAACCATTCATTGAGGTAAAAATGATATGTTTGCCTTCCCTAGTACATGTTAGTGCAAGTTTAAAACCTGAAATTGAGGTATACATGAAACTTTTTTCTTCTCCATTTGGCGTTTGGAAATGGATTACTATTGACTTTCATTATCAAGGCTATGGAGATAATAACAGTTATTGTCAAACTGAGGTAATCGGAGCTTTCACTATACTCTAATGCGCTGTTCAATTCGCTTCTTCACATCGGATTGGGAGCAGTGTTGATGTGCAATAAAACAAATGACGATCTTCGATTATTTCCTCCGCGATTGATATTCATGTGCTGATTTTCAGTAAATTAAACTTGGTTACTTTAAGTGGTTAATAACTCTGGAATAACAAGTTTACGTGTCTAAATACGTATTTTCAGCAAATGAGATAGATTCACTGAAAACAATCAGCCGTGAAAAGTGTGAACCTAAAGAAAAACGGCTTATTCCGAACGTTTTGCCAGCGCACATCGTTCAATTCATCATCGTTCGCGTGAACGAAAGCTCGTTGATGTGTTACGATGCGCGCTAACTTCATCGCCTTGAACGGAAGCCTCCCAACGACAGTAACTTTCAAAACAATGGTCGCACATCAATGAGTGTTTAAAATACACAGTGCGAAATCATTAATTTGGTTAAAATGTTCTAAATTCATCTTTTTGGAATGCAAACATTGATAGTTAAATTGGGTACGGGATATTGGTAGTGAAATTTTACCAGAGTTTTTATTCCTAACAGTATTTCCTCCAATTTATGTTTACATTTTCTGTACGCTTTTCATTCTTCCTCTTTGTTTTCTTTCGTTCCAATGTCCTCACCATACTGCGAGAATATGTACATTATTTAAAAAAACAGAAATGGCCTGAGGGTTCTCTCTATGAAAGACCATGGTGATGCGTTAGAATCATCGGCTCGGTTATACCTACCTATACTTGGCTTTGTTCTCGGAAATCGGATTTCTGGTCCACTGCCCGCTCCGTCCGTTTGAGTCGACGACGGTAGGAAGGACAGATATTGGGAAGCTGGAGGGACGGGATAAGACCATTCCAGTCGGTCCCGAGGGGAGAAAACGACTCGGATTCCTATTATTTCACACCCCCGAAGAGGATCACGGAAGGGGTATGGAGGCGGATTACGTTTCCTCGGACATCGCATTCCTCTGGCCTTCTTGTGTCATCACCTCATGCGATGAGAAAAACGTAACACAGAGCCTGCGAGAAACAAGACGACGGCTGAGTGTGGCTAGGATTCGGGTATCGCGTTTGAGACATATGCATCGAAACTAGGGTTGACAAATTGGTCATCTTGTCCCTGAGACTCCGATTGAAGCATTGATTCTCCGGAATCAGGGTTTCAGATTAATGTCTCCGGGTCAGTGTCAGGTTCAAACAAACAAGCTTCCCATGACTGGCTGACGCAGTTATTCCATCGGTTAGTAACATTATTTCAGAAAAATTTTACGTCAATAAATAAATCCAATTTTTATGAGTTTTTACTGAACAAAAAATTATATCCTTTCGAACATATTTCAATAAACACACTCGTCTTCTTTGAATTCAATTAAAGATAAACTTAATGGATACTTATATAATATTTATCCACAGCAAATGATTGGTATTTTATGATGATACGTTATTTAAAAGATCATATTAACAAATCTGTTACTACGTATGTATACCTATAACAGTTGAAACTTCATAACAATAGAAAAAGGCTGTACTTTCAGATTCTCCAGCTTGCAGACCAAAATATTTGAATTGAAAAGATTTTTCAGTTGGTAACCATAAACTTGTACCGCCATCGTAAAATGATCAAACTGTATCGCTGAGACCCATGACAGGGTGGGATAAAAAAAAAAAACAATTTTCCGAGGTGAATTTAATAGTAATTTCTTTACCCCTTTCTTATTTTATGCATGTTTTTATAAAAAATATTCAGAGTTCCTGCTAAATAGTATCAATTTGTGGATAAACGCGCATAAACGCGGATAGGGTAGTATGGAGGAAACAGTTTGAAAACGAAACAAAAAAAATTATGCGATCACTGGGGTGATTTGAAAAAAAAAATTCCTGTTGTTAATTTGTTAAAAAGTGCCCTACCCTGCCTACGATTGATAGGTCTTTGAAAATTATCCGCAAATCAGGCGAAGTCCGGAATACATTTCCGATTGAGCTTGTGATTTTTTTTAATGAAAATAACTGGCCAGGTTGCAGACGCATTGCTAATCATATGTATCGATATTTGGGAGAGTTAAGTTGCTGCAACAAAATCCATGCCGCCTCGGGAAGTTTCAAGTTCAGAGCAATTTAAACACTTAGACAACCCGCACGACACGCTTAAATTGTGCGGGATAGTAGAGCTGGACGGTAATTCTATATATTGGTTTTCATTCTGATATTTTTCTGTGTTCGATACTGACTATCTATATTCCAATGTATGAATTTAAAAAGTTGATATCCACTAATTCAATATGCCGGTATCGAGTAATGGAGACCATATTCAAATTTTATTTTTTGATTTCAGCATCTATAAGAAGTATGAAATAAATATTGTAACATTAATGACGGAAAGATATAGTTATATATGGCCAACATTCACAGTAATTAAATAAATTAAGCTACATAAGATGTTTTAATAGATCAATCATATGAAACTCCCACCCTCAATAGGTAGAGTATAATTTTCAGTTGTGCTTAATAACACAACATCATTACTAACACTTCACACCGGTCGATTTGTCCGGCATTATTTTATTTTGATCTCTGCATGCTTGCTGTTCATTTACGTATCACTCTCCCAGTTTCCGGTTGTACTTCGCACTGTTCTTTTGACTGCTTTTGGCCTGAGCCTAGCGGTCGGGGGAGCGTGTGACGTTCTGATTTGTGCTGGGACGAGTGCTGCATGCCTGGTGTGGAATCACCCCGTACCACACACCCTAGTGGTGGCTTGCACGGCACTTCGTAGATGTAGATGTAGATGTAAACAGAACATTGAATGCATGAAACAGGCCATCATATTTTTTTTGGAATAGACCCTAACTTTAGATTTTTCTTCAAAGTGACGAAAATAATAAAGTATTCTTGCAAAATGACAAGATAATTTCGTTGAGTCACACATACACAGATGCAACGTGAAATATCAAACATGTTATGGAAACAAACCACAAACCATCTTCACCAGGATTGGAAGTCGGATCTCAAAATCATCGATCATGTGTTCAATAAGAATATGATCCATATCACGTTTCAAAACGGCCTCGTACTGAGAAAACATTGTGCATTGCATTCACGCTAAAATGAATAAACCATGCATAAAATCTCATAGTACATTCATGCTAGGTTTTTCCATCGCAAATTTACTGGTCATGACGGGTGGGAATCATTTTAAACATAATCATAATAATTTTTGTCTTAGGCCTTCCCTGCCAATGAAAAATATTCTTACAAAGTTAATGTACAAACAAATATTACACAGTTATATAAAAACAAGAAAATTAGAAAAAAACAATAAAGATAGGAAATGAAGAATCATCGTCAGTATTCATCGCATTACCATCGTCGCAGGTCGGAACCAATGCTGCTTGGCCCTTGGATTTTACCCTGTCGATAATTCTCTCCATAAAAATTCACCTCTGACCTTTCTACAATTGAAATTGCATTCATTTGACCACTGTATGTTTTCTTGGAATTGATAACGGAGTTGAAATTCCGTTGCGTCCCTCAATAGTATTTCTACAATGGCACCAAAACTTGGCATCTCTGAGGTCAAACGCTTTTTTGCAGCTACTTCATTCAGGCATATAAAGTAAATTAAGATAGGGCCACTCGCAGAATCTAGTAATAAATTATCAGTAAAATAAATCAATGAATAGCAATCAAATCCTACAGCACGTTTTACGTACGCGATATTACGTATTACATAATATCGCGTACCAAATGATACCGCAATCCACGTTTGCATCGAGCATTCTGCTTTCTGCATACATGTGCGAACATATTCAAGAAAAACTTTGTGAGTAATAAGAGAAAATCAACTATGCATTTTGTCTCAGATATTAGGCATATATGTCCAAAAGAATCAATCAAAAAAGAAATGAATGAAAAAAAATTTCCGCGATAGACCAAGGATATAAATATTTGATGATGTCCTGGATTTTCATTCGAAAAAGCTTTGAACAAATTATGAGAGAAGTTTTTCTGTGTCTTAATGGCTTATTTGTATGAATTTTCATGCATGCATGTTTGCCAAGAATGAATTTTAATGGCAAGGATTAGGTTGAATAAACGGATACACTATTAGAGTAAGAATGAAAAAATTGGTTGAAAATTAGTTGCTTTAATTTAAAAAAATAATATGATATAGCTATCTGGGAAGTGGAGAACCTTGCGTGAACCTATTGAAAAAATATTTGTCCCCCAAATTCAGACTCCAATACATGTGAATATGAAAAATATTTCCTGGAACTTTATACCCTGTAGAAATCCAACATATGCCACTAAATCCACTACATGCCACTAAAAAAAGTCGTTTGAGAGATAAAGAGAATAAACTTTGCAAATTATAAATGAAGGTGTTAAAACAAGGACGTTTTTGGAACAATACCCTGAGGAGAGAATCATGTGGAGAGCTACAGCAAGCCAATTTCCGGATTGACCGGAATGTTGCTGTTGCTAATGACAGACTTCATATCACATACTGAGTTCTCATAGCATGGCAAAGTATCGCGTTTTAAGAAAGTTCATCACATGAATATCGCACGTTGCAAACAACATACATGATACACACCATTCTCGAACATCCCTTCATATTTCCTGACGCCCATCACATCCCCCGGATCGTTCCGAATTCCGACCCGGGACCCACTCCTCCACGGTCTAGATTGCGGCCGCGATATCGTCGGAACGCTATCTCCGTTGGAACACGTTGGGATCGGGGAGCCCTGCGCGCCACAAGATAAAATGGCAAGGGGGGAATGAGATATGATGGAGGAGTCGGTCGGGGGGATGTGACGGATGCAATTTGGGGAGACGTCATCGAACTAAGCCGGAGTGGAAACGAAGGTTGGAGACAATATGTGAAGGGGAACAGAGTAGGAAGATGATGGCGAAGCCAATCCATGGAAATCTTTCCGACACATATGCTTGGAATATACCTGGAATCTAACCCGTTTCGTCCACACCTTCAGTGATGTAAGGTTGGTGGTTTTCGGCGTGACTTTATGGAACTTACTATTCATTATGAATTTAAAAAGTAACTTAACAGTATCAGTAATATTAACCACTAGATGTGTCTATAGCATTTTTCTGCATGTTTGTATGTTTTTTTACGTATCACTCTCCCAGTTTCCGGTTGGACTGCGCACTGTTCTCCTGACTGCTTTTGGCCTGCGCCTAGAGCCAGGAGGAGCGTGCGAGGTTCGGATTTGTTCTGGGACGAGTGCTGCATGCCTGATGTGGAATCACCCCGTGCCACACACCCTAGTGGTGGCTTGCACGGTACATCGTAGATGTAGATGTAAAAAAACCGGAAAAAAGGAACTAAAAGTATGTTTTATACACAGACATTCAAATTCAAACTTCGCCAAGCACCTTTTGGATAACGGTCATAAGTAAAGTAACTTTTCCCTGGAAATTTTACACGTAGAAAGTAAAAGCCCCCGGCAAGACGCTCTCGAGCAAGTTGAGATTTTGAAATGTGTACAAGCTGATTGCGAAATTGTCCACGACTTATTGTATGCTTCCCGCTCCCCCCTCCTCAACCTCTCTCACTTCCATTAACCCCCTACCTTCATACCCTCTCTATTCTCCAAAACCTTCCAACCCTTCAACCGATACACCCTACCCCACCCGCAGCCACCGCAGCTGCTCTACTAACCCCCCCGCCCCCGCCTCCTTCTCCCACATTCCAGACCCATGACCCCCCCAACCCTAGACAACCAACTGTTCTCCTACAATCCCTCCCATCCTTCCCCCCCTAACCCCACCTGTACAGCCCATTTCCCCTCCCCCCCTCCACTCTCGACTATGTATACAAGCGTTCTACAATTAGTATTTTTTTACCGGATGATTACGTTGACCGTCGAAACCATGGTCGTGAAAATTAAAATTTCATGTGTAAAAAACAAAGTTTAACCTTTTTATTCAAAATATTCAGTGTATTTTACAACTACAAAAATGGACAGAGACACAAGACTTATGTAGAAAATATGCACGGCGTGCTGTTAGTACTAGGTAACAGATAAGGATTCAAGTATTAGGGAGTACTACTACTACTAAGAGCTACATTACCTAGGGACAAACCTAGATAAAAGTCTCATTGGCAGCTGTTATGGTCACTTATCGTTCGTGGGAAAAATGACATTTTAAATCTGTCCGTTCTGCAGTCTAGTTCCCTAATTTTACTCTCATGATCTGATCTACCGTAGTATGTCGGATTTCGTAAAATATTATCAACGTCGTCAGAGAATAGACCGGTTTGGAACTTACATAATTACATAATAGATTGAGTCTAAATTTTAATCGACGGTCCGAAAGCGTTTCCCATCCCAGTTGCTATAAAAGGTCAGTAACACTAACGAGATTATCAAAACGGCCTTTAACGTATCTTGCCGATCTTCGCTGCACGCGTTCTAACTCATCTCATAAGGATCCCAAATACTGGCAGCATATTCCAAGTGGGGTCTAACGAGGGAGAAGTAGCTGATTTCCCTAACTTTATCGTCGCACTTGCCAAGTACTCTTTTAAAAAATCCCAATTTACGATTAGCCTGACCGGTAATTTCTCGAATATGTTTACTGATGCGGAAGCGAATTCATTGTGCGAAGTGATTCAGCGAAATTTTGATTTAATTACAAAAAGGCACTAAAAGGAGAAAGTTTTTTAAAGGAGTATTGAATTTATTAATTTTTCACTTTGAAAAACTTAAAATGATGTGTTTTTTATTTTTAAAAACATTAAAAAAACTCAGTTTTGTATTCTTTCAGAATTTTTCATACCTAAAAAATCTTTAAATATTGGTTGGCACACCTCAGTCGTAATTTCGCTTTTAATTGCCTGAACATACATATTTGATCCAAATTTTCAAAATATATCACACCCCCCCGTGATGGTGTCACGTTAAAAATACCGTTGAGTCGCGTGGGATACCTCTCAACTATCTCCTCCCAGAACATGAAACTCATTCAAAGAGAATTGATTCCTGGCAACTACGGGACGCCGCCCACTAGGGCGGGTGTCGTGCCCGGCAGCGGGGGAGGCAAGGCCTCCGCGGTCGTCAACATACGAAATCCTTGCACAGCAGCATCATCATCGGCGGATACAAGGGATAGGATGGAGAAGAAGAAGAAAAAGAGGAAGAGGAGGAGGAAAATAGTGGTAAAAATAGGAACTTGGAACGTAAGGACCATGATGAGGGCCGGGAAGCTTGAAAATATTAAGCAGGAATAGGAAAAAGGAAAAATAGATGTTTTGGGATTGTGCGAGGTGAGATGGAAGGATAGCGGGGACTATTGGAGTGATAGCTACAGGGTAATCTATAGTGTGGGAGATGAGAGTCAACGGGGGGTAGGCATGGTACTAAACACAAAGTTGGGACTGGGGGTGGTAAACATTGAACAGGTGAGCGACAGGATACTAGTGGTAGAAATAAAAGCACGCCTGATGAATTTCGTACTGGTCCAGGTATACATGCCTACGAGCCACCATAGGGAGGTGTACGAGCAAGTAGAAGAAATAATTAGAGAAGTGCCGGGAAAGAAAAACCTGATAGTGATGGGTGACTGGAATGCAGTGGTGGGGGAAGGAAGGGACGGATTAGAAGTAGGAGGGTTTGGGATAGGAAGAAGAAATGATCGCGGTGAAAAGGCAGTTGAATTTTGTAGAAGAAATAAATAAGTAGTGACAAACATAATGGTTTAAAAATCACCCCAGGCGTAGGTACACATGGAAAATGCCGGGTGATACTGGGAGATACCAAATTGATTATATAATGGTAAGGCAGAGATTTAGAAACAGTGTAAAAAACTCTCGTAGCTATCCAGGGGCGGATGCGGACTCGGATCATAACTTGGTGATGATGAAGTGTGAAGTTAGATTCAAAAGGCTTTGTAAAGGTAGGAAGATAAAGAGGTGGAACCTTGAAGCATTGAAAGGGTTGAAAAGGAGGGAATACCAAGAGCTAGTAGAAAAGAACATAGGTGAAGAGAAGCGGATGGGAACCATAGAGAAAAGATGGGAAGTTATAAAAACAGGCATCGCAGCAGCGGCAGAGAAAACAATAGGAACGGTGGAAATGAAGAGGGTTAAGAAGCAGTGGGTTACAGAAGAAATGATAAAGAAAATGGAAGAGAGAAGGATATGGAAAAACGTGAACACCGACGTAGGCAAGAGGAAGTACAAGGAATTGAATAATAAACTCAGGCGAGTGACCAATCGGGCAAAAGAAAACTGGTGGAAGGGACAATGTGAGGAAATGGAAAAGATGCAGGAGGAGGGGGAAGTGGGCGCTTTGTACGCCAAGGTAAAAACGTTATCGGGTGGTAAGAGAGGTCAAGCGATACCAAAGGTTAAGGACAAAACAGGGAAGATATTTATCGAACAGGAAGATATTCAAGAAAGATGGAGAGAATACGTAGAGGAGCTATATGACAGCGAGAATAGACCCCTTAGCCTAGATCTAGAGGACGAAGGAACAATAGATAAGGATAACCTCGGACCAGAGTTACTTGAGAGTGAAATAGAGAGGGCAGTAAGAGAGATGAAGGGTAGAAAAGCCGTGGGAGCCGATAACCTACCTTCGGAGCTCCTGAAAAATCTAGGTAGTAAGGGGAGAAAATCGTTTTTCGAACTTATTCGCAGGATCTACGAGGAAGGAGTATGGCCAGAGGATTTCGTGAAAACAGTATTAATACCTATCCCGAAGAAGAAGAAAGCTTCAGAATGCGAGGAGTATAGAACAATCAGTTTAATTTCGCACGCGGCAAAAGTGTTGCTTAGAGTACTAAACAGAAGGTTGGAGGGCAGAGCAAAGTGCTATTTAGGCGATGACCAATTTGGGTTCAGGAAGGGGAGGGCAACCAGAGACGCGATTGCGGTAATGAGGACACTTATAGATAGAAACATAGAGCATAATCAGGATGTTTTCGCTTGCTTTGTAGATTTCGAAAAGGCGTTTGACAGAGTAAACTGGGAGAAACTAATGCAGATACTGGGGAAAATAGGAATAGATTGGCGTGACAGGAGACTCATCCGAAACTTATATATGGGGCAGAGGGGTCAGGTAAGGGTAGCTGAGGGTGAATCAGGGTGGGCAGTTATAGGTCGCGGGGTACTGGAGCAAGTAGAACAATTTAATTACTTGGGTAGTACGCTGGAAGAAACAGGACATAGTAGCAAAGACATTAGGAGGAGAATAGCGCTAGCGAAGGAAGCGTTCAATAATAGAAGGGAGCTGATGACGGGGACCTTAAGTAAGGATGTAAAAAAGAGGCTAGTGAAGAGCTTAATATGGAGTGTGGCGTTGTATGGGGCGGAAACGTGGACCTTGAGAAAGGAAGACGAAAATAGGCTGAAGGCTTTCGAGATGTGGGTGTGGAGGAGGATGGAGAATGTGCGTTGAACGGAAAGGAAGACAAATGAGGAAGTGCTTGACATGGTGGGCGAGGAGAGGAAACTTATAGATGAGATTAGGGGAAGACAGGGTAGGTGGCTGGAAGGGGTAATGAAGGACGATGGTTTGCTGAAGGCCGTGATAGAGGGTAGGATGTTGGGTAAGCGGGGAAGGGGAAGGAAGAGAATCGGTTTTATGAACGGGATGAAGAAAGGTAGGACTTATGCTGAGATGAAGAAAGAAATACTAGAGGTAGAAAGGGCACGGCACGTGTAAGAGTTCGTCGGATATTCTCTGACTTTCATCACAACCTACCTTTAACCGGTAGATTACTGTAATGAATGAATCACACCCCCCTTGCTTGCACTCAACATTGACCCCCTCGAAACGATACCCAGGCATAATATAACAATATATATTATATAGCGTAATATAACTTATCATATGAAACTCCCCCCCCTCAATAGGTAGAGTAGAATCTTCTCTTGTGCTTAATAACACAACTATCATCACACAGCAATCATTAGTAACACCTCACACCGGTCGATTTGTCCGGCATTATTTTATTTTGTTCTTTGCATGAGGTAGCATCTCGTAGCATTCATAAATTAACAGTTTTAGTAATATTAACCACTAGATGTGTGTATAGCATTGTTCTGCATGTTTGCATGTTTATTTACGTATTACTCTCCCAGTTTCCGGTTGGACTGCGCACTGTTCTCCTGACTGCTTTGACCTGCGCCTAGCGCCAGGGGGAGCGTGCAAGGTTCTGACTTGTGCTTGGACGAGTGCTGCATGCCTGGTGTGGAAAAACCCGGGCCACACACCCTATTGGTGGCTAGCACGGTACTTCGTAGATGTAGATATCAGACCATTTGTCGGAAGGCGTTAACATATATCACTAAAGGCAACTTTATACGATAGAAACAACCATGAGCAAACGATAAAGGAAAAGGATTATTGAATGGATAAATTTAAAATGACGTTTTTTCCGCGGGCGATGAGGGACCATAATAATTTCAATATATTTTTTCAAAGAAATATCCCCTTACGCTACATATATTAGAATCGGTCATTTGTTACCAATTTTTAGATACAAATAAAATATTTCGGGTCAAACCATAGGATTAATTAGAAATGGCTTAACGTGAAAACTGAGAACAATGTCTTAACTCACACCAACCTTTGCTTTTATTTTGTATCTCCGCCAATAACGATGATGATAGCCAAAAGTCACATTTGAAATATCTGCAGCTACACTGAGCATAAGTGTATCTTAATAACCTTCTTATCACCTGATACATTGTTACCTGACTAATTCGGAAGGAATATATGATAAGAGATAATTAATTAAAAGCATAGCGCATGGCTTAATTGAATTCATTACAGGCAACTAGTACAATGATCTTGGGAACGCAGAACGTATCTCTGAGATAATTCCCTCACCAACCCATTCCACCGAGTTTAATTGAGATTTGAATATCTCCGCTGCATCATTACTCTTGGGTCAACAATCCCTGAGAGTTATTTGCTGGAGTTCCTCGCTCCACCGCACCCTCCCTCACTAATCTCATAAATTCGGCAGAGCCCAACAAAGCAGAGGGTTGTATAAACACCCTTGCTTTGGTACAACCTTTGCCTGAGGCGTTAGAAATTATGGGGGAGCAGTGGAAGACGGTAGGTTGAATATAAAGACGTTTTAGATGAAATATAAATAAAGCACATGAGATTAAAAACTAATATCATGACGAAAGAAATGAAGTGTTTTACGTGTATTAGTTAGCCAGCGATTGAACCAAGTATTAGTTCAAGTTCAAAGTGGCATTCATTATGCTGAGCATGTTGAAATAATTTGGGACTAATTGGTATCTGCAACTAGTTTTAGAATGTACGAATTGGAGAAAGTAATTATGATGCCCGGACTACAATGATTTACATTCTTGAATTAGAAAGAATTTTTGGAATTATTTGAACACTGGCATTACACAAGTACATAATTTTAAATTACTTCGAAACAAGTGCATCTCATCGATACTTATTTGCATTTAAATACCTACTGTACAAAAGCTACTGTTTCTAAAACTGCATACAGCAAATAAAAGGTAAAATGATACCAAAAATGTAGGACCTAAGTCTTTCCCGGCGAATGCTTAGGATGAATGGGGAAGTCTACTAAAATTGGACGATTACGCGATAAAAACGTACCCTCTTCACTGAAAATTACAATGCAAGCAGATTTTCTGTAACTTACAAACTATTCGTAAAATTCAAAATTGAAAATTGTGTTGTAGCCTTGCGTTCAAAAAGACTCGTCGCCATGTTTGATGAGCGTGACGTCAGAGTGCAGTAAATACGGTTCCGTGGTGCTATTTCCAAGAGAAATTTATTCAGTCATGCCATACAAGTGGTGCATTGCTCCTTTGTGCAAATTTTCAACCATATCTACCCCAAGAAGATTATAATATTCCCTGAATGCGCCTTTACAAAGCCAGAGTCAGCCATTACGTTATTATTACGCTCGAATCATGCACACTCGGTCACAAAAATGCTCATGTGAACATTTAGCAGTTGTCCACAAGACCTTACAAGCTGTGAAATACTAGGGATGGGCACAAATAACCGGTTACATCATTAACTGATTTTTTACCTTAAGTTAATCGGTTAAAAACCGGTTATTTTCAGCGCAGGTTAACCTGAGTACTCGGTTATTTTATTGCCGAAAAATAACCTGAGTAAAATAACCAGAAACCTGCACTCTCTCGGGGAACCTTGGGACATCTACATAGTTCCGTCCTAGCCACCACTAGGGTGTGTGGCACGGGGTGATTCCACACCAGGCATGCAGCACTCGTCCCAGTACAAATCGGGACCTCGCACGTTCCCCGGGCCGCTAGGCGCAGACCAAAAAGCAGTCACGAGAAAGGTGCGCAGTCAACTAGAAACTGGGAGAGATCTACGTAAATGAACATGCAAACATGCAGTACACTGCTAAAGAGACATCTAGTGGTTAATACTACTAATACAATTAATTTATGAATGCTACGAAATACTACTTCATGCAAAGAACAAAATAATGCTGGACATATCAAGCAGCGGTACTAAATAAGTGATGCTGCTATCAACTGCTGGCCAAGGCCATGGTTCTATCCATGGCCTTGCTGCAGGCAGCTGTTCAGGTTTTTCTGCGCAGGTTAATCTGAGTCGACCGAGCACTCGGTTATTTTTTGGTGGCTGAAAAATAACCAGAGCGAAATAACTGGAAGGCTTCCCTCTGTTGGGGAATTTTGGCACTACTTGCTCCAGCTAACAGAACAGCTGTCCGGATATAAGGGAACGCATCAAGTTTCAATAATAATTAGTACATAACAAAGAGAGAGAAAGAGTATTTCGAGAAATTAAGAAAAGATTATAACTTAAACAAAATACTTCACGGAAATATTCCCACAAACATGTCGAATTTTAGCTTCTAAACTTTAAAAATCACCACTGATATACATTTAATTTAGCAGTAGTTGCCCAAAATAAGAAAAAACTGCTTTTTTTTAGAAACGGCAATATCAATTCCCGCGTGGCTGCAATAATAATCACATTATATGGAGTAAGTCACCACCGATGCACTCACGAGAGAATATTTATGTATCAAATCCGTAACATTTTAAAAACCTATTATACCTTCAGGTTATAAAAGCTGAAAAAAAGTTTTTCCTTCAGGTTTTAATACTGGAGTACTCTACTCGCTGAAAATAACCGGTTAACCTAACACCAGTTTTTTCCCATAACCACCCATTCCTACAAAACACGGAATCGCTGTATTGCCATGGGGTGGGGGTAAACCCCGTAAACCCACTTGCTCGCATACTGACGCCACACCAATCAAAAGGCGTTTCTTCAGCGCGAAAGACATTTGAAATTTTCACGAACTTTGACGTTCCATAACTACAAGAATATTGAGAATGATCAAGTGCTGCTTTACAAATGTCAATGGCTTTACTTTATTGATCGTTACATGCGAAAGAAATGCTCTTTTAATTTTAGGAGAGCACCCCAATGGGGTTCTCGGGTTTCCAGCCGAGTAATGGTGTTAAACTGCACCGACGTTTCAATGGCGTAATCTGCCATCGTCTTCAGGGTGAATGATTCACATTTATCACCATTAACCGGCTGGAAACCCGAGAACAATTCATCCTGCTACTAACAGTGTTCGCACTACACCTAATATGTACTATAGGTCCACAATAGCATTAATTTCAGTACTTTATTTCGGTAAATAAGGTACTGAAGTGGACAGGAATGATACCCCATCATGGGACTATCAATTGAAAAATAATGAAGCGTTAACTTTGGAAAAGCGACATACATAAAGCCTCTTAGGCAAAGAGGCTACGAGAGTAAAACCAGCAAAGAGTAGATTTTGTTGGCTGATGCAACTGCCACAGGAAATCGTTGGCGATTTTCTCTCTTAAAACTTGCAGCAACGCTCAGTGTAAAAGAAGTGAGCCTATTTCATCCTTTTGATCTCTTGTTCCTCAAACATTATTTTTGTGAAACATGAATTTTGACACTAACATGGTTGCAGTGTTTGAAAAATCAATTATTAAGCATAAAATGGCATCTGCACCTATGTATCTCATTAATAAAAATATGAACTTGTCAGCCGGTAGCGCCTTCAAGGTCGGACAACCGGACATATTCCCATACACTAGTTGATAATCCGCACCTGACTTCGTTACATTCGAAAATTGAACCCTATATTTTACAAAAATATAAGCCTAAAATTGCAACTATTTACTGCAACGTTTTTCTGAATCGCTGTTTTGTTAAAAAATGAGAAATTGGAAAATGTTTCAAGTTTGCACATTATTAAACGTCATCACTCCACAGATAACAGGCTACATATAGCACACCTAATGCCATAATGCAACTTCAGAACATTCACATCATTTGCCGTAAAAAAATGTGTGCAAAGTTTCTTTTCATCGGTTGCAAGGTTTGGGATAAAATATTTTCAAAGTTTTTTAAATAATTTTGTGTGGCTGAAGATGACAGTAGAAAAATACTTCTGATTACAATACTATACATTGATAGTCATGCGCTTAAATGATTTTAAAAAAATATGACATCATCATCATAATGTTTTATCAAGTTGCCATATAAAGCCATTGCATTGAGTGACAGGTATACCTATATTAGACGTTGTTATCAATCTTCTTAAGAGATCTTTTTCGAAACTATATTAGAAATATCTGTCGTACGGACTTTGAAGAAGTGTCATTTGAAATATTTTATCATCAAATTTAAATTTGATTCGAAAATGCGAGAACTTTTTCAAACATTCCAAAATATCCACAAATTTAGCGCATTTTTGAAAAGCGTCTCGTTAGCAACCCGAGCCATTGTTAAAGAAAGTATATGGGGGAATGGAGCCAAAATAAATCAATGTAGAGTTCAATTTTATCGCCTGCAGACTTCATTTATTTCGCAAAATAAATAAGGAAGGTTGTTTTATAAAGAACTACCAATAAGGTGTTCAAAGATATTATAAAAATGAAAGATTCTGATGGTTGTAACAGTATTATTAAAAATTGTTTGGGAAGAAGTTCCCTATATACCCATATGGAACTGTTTATTACTATAAACATACTGTTTTTCCCTTAGCATAAAAAGCGGCTCAGCGAGTGAAAAAAAGAACAGTCAGAAGGTATAAACATTTTGTAAAACATTAATATCTTATGACAAAGTTGCTGGCCTCATTTCTTAAATTACTGTCTCAGGATTATTTTTATTCAAACATTTTCGTCTAAAAAATCAAGCATTCAAAACCTTGTGCACTTATTAATTTTTCATTCACTAGGACCAATATCAATATTTACACCTAGGGCGTCTGAATTGAAGGGGAGACATGTTGACATTAATAAAACTGGCTAGCTTCCTCTTGGCTGTCTTGACCGGTTATTTCAAAAGGCGATAAACAGAGGCATTTTTTGCCGTCATGGACATAGAGCTAAGTAGACTAGAAAAAGGAAGGATTGGCAATTGGAAGAAGAGAAAAACGAAGAGTGAAGGGATACCGGGTCTTCTTTGTTCTGCTACGATGAAATTAGCGACATCAAAGTTTTGTCAATGACGAAACGATGTATAAAGACGTGTTTAACACCATAGTTTCATGAAGTAATCAGTCAGATGGCCTTTCTGTGAATTAAATATGTTAAGGTGTTTGGAGCGATTTTTGTTGAGATCCAGATTTGCATGAAATTTTGCAATACATGTTCATATTAGTGATATGTTCTTATTGTACATCATATTGCATGTTCTTATTAGTGATACGAGTAAAATTGAAAACATTTATTTTACCAATATAGTTTTTTAATTAATCATGAGATTCTCTAGGGCACAGAAATCAAGGCTGGTCATAAAAGTAGACGGACACAAACTGGAGCAAGTGGAACAATTTTACTACTTGGGTAGTACGCTTGAAGAAACAGGGCATAGTAGCAACGCTTACTTACTTCTGGACTTACGCCGAGATGAAGAAAGAAATACTAGGGGTAGATAGGTTACTGCAGGTGTAATAGTCTATTGGATATTCTCTGGCTTTCATAATAACCTACCTATAACCGGTAGATTACTCAGATGAATGGTATTTTAACAGGTAGGTTTTAACATTGCCAAATGATTCGATTACATACGTGTAGATTTTCTACTAAACGTGGAATAATACTCATTTATTTAATATTTTTACGGTTGCAAACAAATATATAGGTATCTAGTCAAGTCAAAGGTAAAAAAACATATTTAAATATCATGTTTGCCTCAATTTCAAATACCAGGCCGAAAAGCAAAGTCATAACGTGCCTTGATTGGTGCAAAAAATGTAAAATATAATTCTTGTATCATCTCCATTACTACGGCGTGGTGAGTTCCAACGCATAAAAAACCGATGCACTTCAAATGCAATCTGGCTCTAGAATATTTTTTCAACTTACTTGAAAATATTATCTAAATGTGCTCTTAATGACCCTCGAATGCCGCACCAGCTACCTTAGGGTGGTTCCACCATAAAAGGACTTGAATGTAATTTTATTTATATTCTGGGTGCATACAGAAAATTATGTCCTCATGCAATAAAATAGATGCATGTTACCGCATTAGTTAATGAGTTATTAACTTACTACAGCGATAATTGAAGTCAAAATACGGTAATTCATTAGAAATGGCGCATCTATTTCAATATAAAATTGTTCATTAAAAATAAATTCGTTTAATAATCTCCATATTTTGCACTTAAATTTTGTTTTTAATTGCTGACGCGCGTCATCAAAAAAGCAGGATTTTTAAACAAATTAAACAATAAGTTGGAGTTGAGTTTGACTTACACAGTCACGGTGGAACCACCTTAAAGACGGACGAGTGTTTCGGATGCCAGCCACTTTGTCGCGCGGAGACAGAGAGCACAATTCGTATGCTTCGCTCTATCGACGCTGGAGGCGTTGCTCGCTGTGCCACACACTCTCCCAAACCCGCCTCCTGCAGCGGAATGACCCTTCCCCTCCCTCCTCCCGTCGCGTCAAATCAAAACGGAAGCATTTATTTCTCCTTTCATCTCAATCGCTGGTTCCGCACGACCCTTCCTTTATCTCCATCTTCGATCTTTTAGGAGAGCATCCTACTCTCGTTTTCAATGTGTGGCGAGCAAACCGTTTCCCCGTTGTTTTAAGTCTATAAAACCCGGAATTAAACTGAACTCTCGCAAGGCCAGTCGTTTCGAATCCAAATAAAAGAAATATATGTTTTCTAATAAAAAAGCAATCCTATCCTAATGCCAGCAGCTTTTGGCCAGCTGTGTTTATTCCCTATGATATCGGACCCTTTTACCTGCCAATGAAGGCTAGTACTATAAATCTCAAGATGATGCTTAACTTCAATACTAACTCAGTAGAAAGTTGACAGCATAAATACTTATTCGGTAATAAAAGATAGCTGATTACAGGGAACTTGAAAAAGGATATAAAGAAGAGGTTGGTGAAGATTTTGATACGGAGCGTAGCGTTGCACGGGGAAGAAACTTGGGATTCTTGAGAGAGGAGGACGATAATAGGCTGCAGGTGTCCGAGATGTGGGTGTGGAGGAGGATATATAAGGTGCACTGAACGGAAAGTAAGAAGAACGAGGAAGTGCTTGACAAGGTTGGTGACGAGAGGGAACTTCTGCATGAGATTAAGAAGAGGCTAAGTAAGTGGTTTGGAAGAGGTAATGAGGGGCGAATAGTTGCTAAAGTGAGTGAAAGAGAGGAGGATATAGTGGAATCGGAGTAAGGGAATAGGTTTATGGACGGGATGAAGATGGGCAGGACGTACGCTGAGATGAAGAAAGAATTGGTCGAAAGGGCCTCAATTTGTAAAAATCTAGGGGATTTTTACTGGCTTTCACTTCATTCTCCCTTAACCGGTAGATTACCCAATAGTTTATATCTTTAAAATTTATAATAAAAATAAAGTAATCTGTACTTTTAAACAGTTTTAAAGTAGAAGATTTTTTCCACAGTAAAATTGACGAAAAGTAAGAAGTAATTTAATTATATTACCAACACTAACTCCTTAACCTCGGCCTCATTTCCCCTACGATCGCGGGTTTCTTAAGACGGGATTTTACTGGGATTCACATGGGGTTATCCCAGCATCATCTTTCCATTTTCACTCCCCCTTTTGCTCCTTCCAATCAATCCCCGATGTCTTCTTCCTTCAGCCAGAGATAATGAAGAAGCTTCAGAGACCATCAATCAACCTCTGTGAGCTTGATCCCTGGGCCCTCATTTTTTAATGGCGGGTGCCGTCTACTCGCGTCACCTCCCCAACCCCCCCCCCCTACCCTACAGGCCAAGAAGGGGAAGAAAAAAGAAACAAAAGAAGATCGAAACTACTCAATAGAGGGCGTCGAGTGGGAGTTTGTTTGTGTGTGAGGGGAGGGGGGAGTGTGTGAAAGGAGGCGAAGGGGAAATTGCCAAAGCCTCTTAAGGCGAAATACGATTGCTCTAAAAACAGCTTTACGTCCTGTTGCATGAAGAATTGAAATATTATTATAAAATTTTCAATATATGGCTTGGAATACTGCTAAAATTGTCCGCTTGGCTTTAATTTTATAATAATCTTATATAAGACTTATAAATTGTTAATATTGGCTGAATATGTAGTTTTTTACAAAAAATAAAACCTGGCGGACTTTTTGCATTGTATTGATATGAAATTTCAATTTAAAAAATAATGCTACGCCGACTACTAAATAAGTTATTAGAACAATTAGAATTGAATAAAACTGCCCCGTCAGAGGGGAAGGAGGGGAAGGGCTACACTCCCCTTCCTCGTGCAAAGAGCATAGGGACAGTATTAGAGTGATCAACTCACAGTGAACGACAGAAGGGCGTGAAAGACCGAAAAATTGTTTTTTTTTCGCTGGGAAGACAACGCGCATGGCCACGCCTTGCTGGGCCAGATCTCGACCTCTTGGGATTTCTGACAGTATCGTATGGTGAGAGCACGTTTCATGGATGGAAAACTAATCTTTTTGGTTCTTAATTAATATGTATATATATATATATATATATATACGTAAGGTTATTACATAGTATTGATTCAAGTTAGCTCTAACTTTAATATTAATAAGCGACGTTTCGTAGTTTAGGAAATTCTAACAGTGCTTCAGCTGAATTGTTGTATTAATGAAATCTTCGAACTATATAGATACCAATGGAAACTCCGACAGTGAAAGTTCAGCGTTGAAGTAAGAAGGGGACGCTATTCTGTCGGCCAAACGAAAAAGGAAATCAGTTGATAAACTAAGGAAGTGGCTGTTGAAGTAAGTATTTGGCTATATTGAAGTATATTGCGCCTTCGCTCAAAGAAGTCACGGACATCGGTACACGGCTCTTTCAGTAGTTGTTTGTGTGATTGGGCATCGCACGAAAAAATTACTCCACTTAGACATAAGAAATAAATACTGCTCCATGTGCGGAAGACATTAGGGAAATCGACCAAAAATGAGAACTGCTACAAAAACTGGGATTCCTCCTCTGGTGCTGTGGAAGCTGATATGGTGGTCCAAGAATTTCGATCCAGCAAGCAACTCCATGATTTAGAGTTCCATTATCTTGTTGAAGACGACAACTCCAGCGTAATGAAGAAAGCAAGAGAACTAGTGACATACGTCCGGCCACACCTTGAATATGCAGCGACCATATGGGATCCGGTGCAGAAAGACTTAATTCGGGAACTTAATACAATACAAAGGAAAGCTGTGCGATTCGTCAAAAACTGCTACGGGCGTACAGACAGCGTTACACAGATGTTAAACGAATTAGGCTGGGAGTCGCTAGAGACTCGTAGGATGCGTGCTAGGCTTAGATTGCTTGAACAATTGAGAATAGATATCTTTCAGAGCGATACGGAGAACATCATATTAGAACCCCACTATTTTTCCAGATCCGACAGAAATGATAAATTAAGAGAGATATTTTGCCGAACGGATATGTATGGGAATTCGTTTTTTCCCCGAACAATAAGGGACTTCAATAAATGCTAGGCGTATTTTCATTAGAGCGTTTCCTTTTTATATGTAAACGGCTGGTGTCCTAACACCCCCCGCCACACGCCTATTGAGGCGGCTTGCGGGGTAGTATGTAGATGTAGATATGGTAGGCATATTTAAAAATTTAATGCGCTAATCATGCAGTGAAGTGCTACACCAAGGCGTTGTTTAAAATTGCGGAGGTGAGGCCTGATTTAAAAGATATTCTAACGAAAGTAAAAATGCTGCGATTAAAAAAGCAACTCGCGGAGCTATTACGCACAATGCCCTTGCATGAAATAGCGTATGTTGCGTTGAGTCTTTAGTGTACGATTTGAAAAACGGACCTAAGCAAGTTTTTGGGTGTCACGCATCACGCCGAGATTACTTTTGTCAAGCTGCTGACAGGCAGGCGAAGACTTTCAATGTAGAAGAAAATGCGTGCCTTGAAAACCTTGAATGGACAATGAAGCCACTTTTCCGCAAATCTGGACAGCTGATTACCAATGACAACAGTAATCATGTGGAAAACGTAATGCCTGTTGTGGCCAAATTTTCTGGCGGAAAACAAGTGAATATGTGCAAAAGGGGATCATATCAGCATAGGGCTATCGGTGCTGGTCTCGATTTCCAGCTAGGGCCTATGTGGAGGTATTCAGCTTGGAAAGCTCTCACAGGCCAATGTTCCCACAAGGCTGTCAAATTCACTTTCCAGAGAAGGATTAAGTGTTTGCAAGCAGTAAGGAGATGTCTAGCCAAGCAAGTCGTAGAGAAACAAAACATGTGGTAAAGAAGAATGATCGGACTGAATACGGCGAAATGTGCCAATAATTGTACATGGACCGTGAAGAATTCGAGAAAGAAGTGGACGCACTAATGAAAAAAATTAAAGTTTCTCCAGCGTCAGGAGACAGACTAAAAAAAGACACGCAAGGTCAATCGGAGAAGGAAAGATGGTGGGAAGAGAGAAAGAATAGCCTTACGTCATCCAACTTTGGAGTTCTCTGCAAAAGGTGTAGAACAAGTAAATGGGCCCCGATTGTAAAACGTACACTGTACGAGAGTAAGTTTAGTAATGAAGCGACACAATATGGGCAGATGCATGAAAAGGAAGCGATAAGGCAGTACGAGAAAATCTCAGGACATCAGGTATCTCCATCAGGGGTATTCATTGACCTGAAGCAGTGCTTCTTCACCTCTTCTCCGCATGGCATAACCGATGACGGGGGCATTATTGAAGTGAAATGTTCCAAGTCTGCTGAAAATTTTACGTTGGAAGAGGCAGCAAAAAAGATTAAGTACTTTTGTCTTGACCAAAATCTTCAATAAAAAATGTCATAATTATTATTAACAGGTTCAAGGCCAACTGCATGTCACAGGTGCACCATTCTGCGACTTTGTGGTATGGACTAAGAAAGATTGCAGCATTACCAGAATTTTAATGGACGACGAATTTTGGTCAGAGGAAATGGAACCTAAATTAGTATTTTTCTACAACGAAGTTCTTCTGCCTGAAATAATCAATCGTAAACTGCGTAGATCAATGGATTTACGAGAGCCGGAGTTTCCTTCAAAATAGTTTATTTTAACCCATGTTGGGTGTGAAAATGGAAAGAAAAATGAACTTCTTTCAACTCGACTGAATGTCTAGTAAATAAATATTAATGGAAAATCATTATCAACAGTTATCAAGATTGATTACAAAGACTATTATCCGCTCAAGATAATAGACCATTTGGACATTTAAACCTACGAACAACCAATTAATAAAAGATAACACCTTATATTTTCCACACATCTTCAAATGCTACCCCAACCGGTATCGATCCTTTCACGTCATTTTCAAGAGGAGTTCATTATCTTCTCTTGAGAATGACGTGAAAGCGTCGAAACCGGTTGAGGTTATATTAAAAGTAGTGTGGAAAATACAAAGTGTTATCTTTTATTAATATGAATTTCCACCAAATAAACTTGTCAACGATTGATCTACTACGACCAACCTATGTACATCTAAGAAGATACGCCTGAGCGTATACCCTATTGGTCATAGGTATAAATTTCCAAATAATCTATTATCTTGGACGAATAATAGTTTGTGGTAGCCCTACACTCTATTCCCGTTTCAGTAAACGGCTTTCTCCATCCAGAGCCATTCTTGCCAAATAATTTCTGGAATATATTCCATTCTTGGGCCACCCCGAGTTCCTTCCTTTCTTTCCACTTTTCGACCAATACCACTTTATATTTAAAATAATTTGGACGAAAGCCCTGCGAAGGGTGGTTGGCGTTGCATTAATGTACTTTAAGTAAGATTAGTGTTTTCGGTGTAATACTTTCGTTGAGTTTTTATATTTATAATCTCAGACGATACAATACCGCCTGTCTCCCAAAAATGATCGCATTCTTAGCCAATTTTATTGCAGGTTGATTGCTCAGAATGCCTGCTGTCCTTCCATTTCATATAATTTAATGTTTGAAAAGGTTTTCCATAAAGTTCAACCCAGAATTTTCTTTAGTATTTCAATGCTGGGATTGTGCTCCCCTAAATACTACAAAAATATACACTGGCATTATATCCTCGCATTGAGCGTTTTACCCTCCAACGTTAACCCTTGTTCTAGGGGAAATTCACGTCTCTTTAAGTCATGAGAGATCATGTCGAGTCAACATTGCGTACATATCATGTATCTTCACTGCTTTATTTGACATTGATCTGATTCCGCTGTCAGGTTGGCCACCATCTGACTGGAAGGCAATGTGTAGGGTAAAGAGAGATGTTACAAAATGAAACATGATAATACCTCGCAGAATTTCACTGCCAGTCAAAGGGGCCCCATGTCAGTGGATTGGGCTTAAAATTCAGCTTGAATCCACATCCGTGACAGATTGAGAATGCCCCAGTCTCTTTCTACCCTTTGTGAAAGGCACAAACCTATATGAATGTTTCCGGCGAGAACATTTTTGTAGCTGGACTTTTTCATTCCCTATACCTTATCCTCGAGTCGATAAGAAAGTTTCCATCGTTAGCTCTATCATAGTTGTACCGCAGAACGAGGAGAAATGAACCTATTGAATTGCCAAAAGCATAAATTAATTTTTAAAAAGAATCGTTTCGAGCCTTCCTATCCTCTATTCAAAAAGCAAAGATTTCTCACAATGAGGCAGTTGTAGGTTTAGAAAGTGCTTAAACTTTTATATTCGAGGATTGGGAACACAGCCTCCATAGCGAACAAGCCTTACTTACAATTAGTTAATCTACGAGGGGAATTGTTGCTTTTGCCCAAGCACAGTATAACGCTTCTGAGACAAAGTTTATCGAATGTGGAGCTTAACGGTTTTTTCATATTCTTTCCTTTAGCTATAAACAGACATTAAACCTCACTTCCTTCTTAAAAAGCGTCAAAAATTGGCTATTTACTTCTATGGCTATAGAAGACACATATTATTAAAATGTATCCATTCAAATTGCTGCTAATTTTTGTTTTTAATGTCCCATTGCATTGGAAACTCTATTGAATACTCAACTTTACTACAGATCAAATCTTCTAGGTTAATTAGAGCTCCCTTTTCAGTTACATTTTCTCTTTCTTTCGCGTATTATTGGGGAGTAGTACAACTTTCTTATTATTACATTAATAAGCGACAATCGGACTCTCTATTATAGTATATTCGAAAAAAATACAAAGTTAAGTAATAATATGCAGCATTTTTCGGCAATGTTTTCGAAGCAAACAGCTTTTTTAATATAAGTGAGTTTAGTTTAGCTTAGCCTAATATTTTGCCCCGCAGTGCATCCATGGATGCTTCTTGGTCCTCGAACAGAGGTCAGGGGATCGTGCGGGACTCGACCTTAGAATAGGACGAATAATGCGTTCCTGATGCGCGATCACCAGGTGCCACACACCTTACAGGTGACTAGCACGGTATTCCGCAGTTGTAGGAGTAAAAAAATACAGGGTATGAGACGAGCAGCGGATTGCCTACCTTGACCTTCTTATCGAGCCCAGGCGGCTTCTCGACAGGCAGGGTCGGTAGGTATGAGCGGGGATATCCTTGCGCCTCGACGTCCTCGGCCGGGGTGGGGGTACTCAGGAGGCCTTTGCCCCCACCGGGGCCGCCCCTGCCGCCCCCTCCGCCCATCATCTTGGCCGTTTCCTCCTCGTCGTCCTCCATGGTGATGGGGCGCTGCCTCCTCAGGGCGCCGACGAGAGAGGACGCCCGGATCCTTGGGCCCTCCTCCGAGGGGCGAGCGGGGCCGCCGCCCCTAACGCCGCCCGCCCCACCGCCGCCCCCCTCCTCATCCTCGCCCCCTTCCTCCTCCTCGTCGGCGCTATCTGCAAAGAACAAGACGGGGGAGAACATTAATATACGGGTAACGTATGTATTTTATTTATTATACAGGGTGATTACAAAAGAATGCGTCGGTTTTAAAATATCTGTATTTTTAAAATGGTACAAGCTACAGAGCTGCGCCACCTCTTCAAATGACCAGTACATTCTTTAGTTATTTTGAAAAAAAAACATCACAAATGTTCAATATGTCCGCCTTGAGTAACCCGAACAATGTCAAGTCGATATTCAAATTCCGCCCACATTCTGTGAAGCAATTCAGCAGTTACTGTCTACACAGCCAAAGTTATGCGTGCTTTCAATTTATCGCTGTTAGTAGGCAATGGTGGCACAAAGACTTGACCTTTGACATATCCTCACAAAAAAAATCACATGGTGTGAGATCAAGTGACCTCTGAGGCCACAGATGAAGGGCGAGGTCTTTCCTTGCAGATCGACCAATCCATCTTTGTGGGTAGGTCTCATTAAGATGAGCACGAACTAAGAGGTACTAATGGGAGGGGGGGAGAAACACACACTTGCTGAAATACAAAATCATTGAATTCTGCTTCCAGTTGAGGAAAAAGCCAATCTTAATCAATTCCTGCCAACACCGAGGAATTGAAAGCCCGCATAACTTTGGCTGTGAAGACAGTAAATGCTGACACTCTTCACAGAGTGTGGGAGGAATTTGAATATCGACTTGACATTGTTCGGGTTACTCAAGGAAGACATATTGACCATTTGTAATGTTTTTTTTCTTTTAAAAACTAGAGAATATACCGGTCATTTTAAGAGGTTGCGCAGCTCTGTAGCTCGTGCCGTTGAAAAAACATAGATCTTTGAAACCGACACATTCTTTTGTAATCACCCTATATTATTACATGAATATAGGTGTCACGTACGTATCCACAAGAGTTACGAAATCTATGGGAGCTATCCATTTTCTCTAGTGTGCTGCTCACTTCGCAACACAACGGCGCACTTGCTTTCCATTCGTTTCAGACCTTACGCACAAGGCAGCGCGCTTAAAAAACAAATCACGAGTGGAGTTGGTGTGTGCTAAACTACAAAAGAACGACGATAATCACACCCAAAGTATCATTTTTTGTTTATTTTCCGTAAAGGCGTCACATATGGATATTGTAAAGTTTTTTATTACTCTTTGGTAAAATGCTTACATTTTTCAATACCTACTTATTTTGAACGAATTCCATTACAATACATAAAACATTCGGCCGTGAGTATTGGGCATCCACACAATACTACCAGCCGGCAGGTTGCCAAATGTTTCGCCAGCGCTCATCGTTCCGTTCAACATCGTTTGTGGGCACTAAAGTGCACTGATGCGCTTCAATCTGCGCCAAGTGCAACATCTTGAATGGAGATCTCCCTATACGTCCAAGACTTCGTTCATTATGCGTTGCAAAAAAATTCGATAAATGCATTACTTTCGTGATTGGGCTCGTAAATTATGGCGGATTCTATAAACTTTTTGAATGCGATTAATAATTCCGAGTTCAATATACATGGTCCTCAATAATGAGTTTTGGACCTCATTATTTAATTCTGGTTCCAGGAACTCATGACTTAAAGCCCATAGAGTTATATCTTTGAATGTTAGGTCAACACTCCTACCGCTGATTATAAGTAATGTAGTTGTTCTCGTGTTTCCAACCGAGTCACACAGGCGGATGCTACCAACGTTTCGACGGCTAACTCTGCTATCGTCATCAGCCCTGGTGGCGATGGCAGAATAAGCCGTCGAAACGTTGGCAGCCGTCTTAGTGACCCGGTTGGAAGCCCGAGGTAACTTCATCAACGTAGTTCACCGGGAAAAAACAAAACCTTCAAAGTTATTCATGTTTGTTTTATACATAAATTAACTCGTAAGTTTATGAAGAAACAAAAGAGATTGGAATTGTGGTTGAATGGGACAAGGACCACAGTAGTGGTTTTTCACAAAGAGAATGGGGAGAATAATTTTGTAGTGAGGGTGAATGGCAAAGTAATTTAACAAGTGGGTGACTCAGGCGCTTACTCCGAATGGTTGCGAATGATGGAAGGGTAGATGGGGAGACAAAGACGCTAGCGAATGCTGGAAGGCAAGTCATTGGTAGCATATGGAGCATAACAGGGAATGAGAGTTCTAAATTTGAGGATACCGGGACTAGCCACGGTAGTTACCTTTACGGAGTCACCCGCAAGTGCAGATAAGTGCGTTATTCCACAGAGGAAAAATCATTCGCCTTGACCGGAATTCGAACCCGGATCCCTCGATTTCGCGCCGAGTGCTTTAACCAGTTAAGCTACCGAGGCGTCCTTCTCTCCTGTGGATTATTTGGTGGCTTTATAGGAGCATGGTGGTCATAACTGCTAGACATATGATGCTATTGAGATGATGCTGATGAGCAGTCCAAATCGTGCGCTAAGCGCCACAGTCCGCGAGGATAAAGCCATATATAGAACACATTGAGGTGTTCGATCTTTGACTAAATTTGAGGATTAACTGACTGGAAATAACCGGGAAATAACTGACGGGAAATCGAGGGATCTGGGTTCGAATCCTGGCAAAGGCTTTTCCTACGGCAAATTTCAGAATATACAATGAAAATAAAAAATAATTTTGTAAAAAATTAACTTAAATGGATAAATATCATTGTGTACTTAATTTTGGAGCAGTTTTTGAGCGCATAATTGCTACTAGCAGTAAAAAAACCAACTCCTTTTTCTCACTCTTTCAACAATCAAGATTTATTCATTTAAGATTCGTGAATGTCAAATTTCTAATCCTCTTCCCGCAATCATTAGAAATAAATAAAAAGGGCTAAATACCTGCAAGAGACAATACTTAACTTGAATTCAGTGATTATACACCAGTAGAGAATTCAAGATCATTCTGTACATATTTTTTCATTAATTTTAATTTTCCATTCAGAAATCGAAACAGGCAGTGAAAATCATCGAAATCATCAAATCAGTGAAAAGCATCGTATGAAAATTTTGAACATGCTGAATTGAGTCCGGTTTCCAGTTGTGAAATAAGTTTCGTGTTAAACGACCTTTGGGCATTATATTTCAGTCATGACGTCCATACAAGATATCCTGTTTCTTCATTAGTCTACCTCGTGCTTCGAGGGCTAGGGTCACTTCGCACTTACTGTCTGCCACTATAAGACTAGAAAATAGCACTTGGACGAATAGGAGGATAACCACTTCTAATTTGAGCCGAGTCCGACGATGCATTAATTCTATGATGAAGTGAAAACAGTTGCTACCATCGTGGCAGGCTGTAACCCAAGATATCCTTTCTATGAATGTTAATGTACACTTGTATTATAGAATATTATAGAATATTTTCAGGTGTAACTTTCTGGTACCCCATTATCAAATGAAAGGAGCTTTGCACACAATGCAATTTTTTATTCACTTGCCGATCACGGTTGCGACTTATGCAAGCCCATGATCATGACATCAGAAGTCGAAACCATGGGTCGGCTAAAGACAAAAAATTGTTCTGTAAACTGTACGAAAGTTTCAACATAAATAATATTTTACCTAACAGATTTCTACTTACGTCAATGACATTTAAGCAGCACGAGGAAAATGCTACAGATTTCAAAACCGTTTAAAAATTGCTTAAGACTGAATGACGAGTAGTCTTAAGCAAACAACAGGGAATGGCTGGCAACAAACAGGTGGCTAGAGTTGGCAACAATGCGACGAAGAGAGGCAAAAGCGGGGATATTTATCTGTGGCGTAACTCGATGGCAGTCGCTTGAGGGACATCAATGACGTCAATGAGAGGAAGGTTTGCGTAGAAGGTGTCAGCAAACGAGCAGAAGGAACTGGGCAGCACATGGTTGGCAACGCTGCCAACATGACGAGTTTTTAACTTGAGAGGGAAGTTAAGGTGCCTGCAGAGCCTTTTAGGACCATACTTACGAGTAAAAAACAAAGCTGCACTTCTAGTGTTCGCTTAGTTCTTACACTTACAGCGTTCACGTATACACTTATAGTATTCGCAACCCACCGGAGAAGCCTATCTAAACAATTGAATTAAGAGCCATAAAGATCTAGAAAGTTGATATGAACAACAATAATGAGCATTTTCAAGTTAGCAACGAAGGTGAGTGATCTTGGAAGCCCTTGTAATGAGACGCGGAAAGTACAACACCCACGTTTAGAAATACATTTTAGGCAATGGACTATTCCACAGAAAAGGCTCATCCGTGCAACTGCAACCATGTTTAGCTACCACTATACCTGCCCTCTACATTGGCAGTGCGCGAATATTTCTGCGCAGGTTCTTTTATGAGCGAATGCCACATAGCTCCGATCGTGGCGTTTGAATTTACGACGCTACCAGTTCGTTCCTAGCGCGGTTAAATGGCTCGAGTTAATGCCGCTCGTCTCACGAATTAACTTATCGTTCGACCCCTTCAATTTTCTCCTTCCTTCCCTCAAATAATTTTAGTCTGAACTCGTCTCAGGAGCAGAAGGGAATCGCGGTTCACCAGCTTCTTCTTGCGGAGGGCTTTTCTTAAGCCTCGACCCCACAACCCCAACCATAGCCGTCACGGTGAATGACGTCAATTGGCTGGTAGTCGAGCGGAACAAAAGGCCCGAGAAGTCGATTCCCAGAATGCAAGACCCTATAATCGAAAACGATCCCATTAAGAGCTCAGTGTTTTTCTTTTTACCCTTCCTAAAAAGGTTTTAGTTTAAGGGATTCGAATATGGCCTCCTCCTATGCCGGTTCAAGTGGATGTTTCTTTGTCATCTCGCAATGGATTCCCGGATGCTCCATTAGCAATCGTGAGGTATGCAAATTTTATCGCGTTAATTAAGACTAAGTATTGTAACGCATCAGAAATTTTCACATACCCAGGTTCCTGGCTACTTTGCCAACATATTATCAAAGGTATACTTTATTGAACACCCCGTAAAAGACCCGAGCCAAGATACGAAAATTCGTCACCCGCCTCACTTTTAGAGTAGGTAGAGTAAAAGAATTTTAAAATGGAAGGGGTTATTTTCAAATACTGCAGCAAATAAATTGTACAACTTCGGAGAAACATAGTCGTAACACAACAATCCGTGAGGACTCATGTTGAAACAAGTGTCTAATTTTAATAAACCACTTGCATACATGCATACCCATGGCGCGGTTCCCTTTTGGAGTAGGCTCAGGAAAAACGGCTTAATTTTCGGTTTACGCCTACAAAGCTGGAACTATCTTCAAATTATATCTTTCATACTGATGCCCGCTTATTATTGCATCGGATGGAATTGTCTCAAAATTATTTTTTATTTCTTTTTAAGTTTCAACTATCAACTTATTCGCAAAATTATGTTCGCAATACATAATTTTCGCAATAAATTATTCATTCATTCATTCATTCAATACGTTCCAATTTTATTTGCATGCAGGTTGATTTTTTCTGATTTATATGTAATATCTGTCTGCATAAATTAGATATTTCTGAGTGATTTTCTCGTCAAATAAAATTTTAGTGTGATAATCTGTGAAAAAATATTTAGCATTTTTTATTTAATAATATTGTAAGTTTATCAATTATATTTCATAAAACTAATTAAGTAGGAATTATGAAATGATTTTAGCGGGAAATAATATAAATTAATTTCCAAATTAATTTTGATGAACTTGTTTTACCCTTGTACACCCTTTTTGAACTTTGATGTTCACACCCTTTTTGAATGTTTACAAATTTTTATAACTTTTTTGTAATTCCTGGATTTTGTTCAATAAATCATAAAAGTTTTATATTACTATTCAATTTGTTCTCTACGATACGTATTTAAGAAATGATTTTTTATAGTGGGTGAAGGGTACACGGACACCAACTAGTCTGTACACAACTGGCAAGCCCCTTGGCTTGTACCAAATTAATCATAAAACAAGAAGAAAATTAACTGTAGAGTATTTGATAAAGGTCCAGATAAAATTCATGAACCCAAGGCCAATGCATATTCTCTCATGCTCGACAACGACCTCATCATTCATCGTCCTCATATTGATCACGGATTTCTCGATATCCTCCACATTATAGTGGTAACAAAATTGCCGGCAGTTGCCTGAGCGAACCGTGACGTTAAGAAGGGTTAAGAAGCTAGTTTATACAAATAGCACTTTGAAGTTGGCAACGAAGGTCAGCGACCTTTGGAACCATGGCAGTCAAACGTGGAGACTACCATACTCCCCCATGCGGAACTGGTTGGTGGGCATTGTACCATTCCATGAAAGAGAGCCTTCATGTTTCACTACCACTGTACCAACTTATCCATCCACCTACTATGCTTTTTTCTGCCTTCTTCCTCCACCTACAAACCCACTAATGAATCTTATCTCCTATCCAAACTATGCACTCTCATACTATTTATCCAGAGATGACAGTCTCGGGCTTAACTGTAATAAAATACTTCATGGTAGGAATGAAAGATGAAAGGAAAGACACTGCAGTTTCCAAAGTGCGTTTTATTGTCCACGAACATGGTTTCACTACAAAAACATCGCCTAATGATGCTGCTTGGCAACGGAGGGAGCAGGGACCATGTTCCATGTTGAGCATAAGCAGGGGGGGAATGAAAATATAAGGGGTTGACATTTTTTTTTAAATTAGTAGCGTATTTGTGCGCTTGGGCAATTAAGGGTGAAAATGTGACTGTGGTGTAGCAGCCGATATTTAAAGAGTTCTACTGTGCAAACCCCTGAAAGCATGCAAAACCCACAGTTTTTGTTTAAAAACTACGAACACATTTACTTAAAAAGTTGTTGAAACTGAAAAATAATGAATTGACAAAACCCGCCGAAACGAAATCCACGTTACGTCACTGTCTACGATCATGGTTTCGTTGTAGCAAAGATCATCAAATTGATTTGTCCTTGTAACGAACTATGATCGTGGGCAATAAAACACTGTGGAAATTAAAAGTTTTACCTTTAATTCCCACAGAGAAAAATACCCATATCGCTGAGCACGAGACTGCGGAAATCGCTGTTTCTGTTCCGCTTTTCAATCCCCTTCTCCTGAGCCGGCTGTGATGAGTATCACACGAAATCAATGTTCACTCTTCGTGATTGCAAGGGGGGAGGCTGGAGACGGGGGGATTGCACTTCCTCGCTATTCCCCAAGAGTAGTCTGCATGAACTCGCGATGTTCTGCGGAAATCAGCGCTAATTCTAGTCGGGATGGGATTTTCGCACGGATCATTACTGTCGGGGAGGTCTTCCGGGCACATGCCACGACTAACATGGGGACTACGGCAAGGCCGCCTTCCCTCACCAGGCGCGGACCAATTCAAGGGGGGGCGCGATACTGGCGCCCCCCCCCCCCCGAACTGGGTTGTTTCGGCTCCCTTAATCGAGTCCACGGGGTCGAAGGTTTGCGGCTTTCCGAGAGTTGAGTCGAGTACCTGGTGCAGGAGAACGAACGTTACGGCGAAGAGCAGTCGTTCACGGAAAACGTGAGAGAATTACAAAATGGCTCGGCATTACGTGCGGTCCCCTGCGAATGAACCACCTACTTGCACTTCTAGCTATACCTTTATGTTTTGTTTCGGTGGCGGAGAAGTGAATTTCACGTTTGATAACCCTGGAGTTCTGGGTTCGAGTCCCACAAGGGAGGGTTTTCAACAACCACTGCGTGGGTGTATGTCTAAAATTTTATGGATTCATAGAGTAGGTAAGAGAATAAACGGAATTATACTGTACGAAAACAAATGAGAACATTTTTTCATTAGATTATCTACTGATTAAGGAATGAACGAAAGTTTAAACAGAAATGAGTAAAAATCCTATAGATGTTTACAAGTGTGGGGCCCTATCTATTAATAACATTTATTTCTTCATCTCAGCTTACGTCCTAAAAACGTCCTTACGTCATCCTGTCCATAAAATCTATTCTCTTTCTACCACTTCCCTGCTTTCTCAACATCCTCCCTTCTACTACAGCCTTAAACTTAAAAATCTTATCATCTCCTCCAACCACCTACCTTGACACTTTCGAATCTCATCCAGGAGTTTCCGTTCCTCACCCCCTGCATGTAAAACTTACTCGTTTGTCTTCCTTTCCGTCCTCCGCACCTACTCCACACCCACATCTCAAACGCCTGCAGCTTATTCTTGCCCTCCTTTCTCAGCGTCCACCTTTCTGCCCCCAAAAAGCTACACTTCATATCAAGATCTTCAACAGCCTCTTCTTTATATCACTAAGCAAGGTCTCCGTTCTAAGCTCTCTCTTATTTAGCAATGCTTCTTTCGCTAGCGCTATTCTCCTTTTACTGTCTTTGCTACTATGCCACTTTCCTGCTGGCGTACTACCCAAATTCAATTGCTAATAATTGAATTTTAATTGCTCATTTTGCTTCAGCCTGTGCCCTCTAACTTTTATGACAAGCCTCCATTCCTTTGTCCCATAGAATCTCTTTTCCTTTGATATTCTTAAAGTTCATCTTCATTCCGTTATTTACTCCACTAAAATGCCCAATCGTCCATATTTTATGGATCACTTGTGGAGGTAATGTGCTAATAACATATATATTAGCACCGGAATATTTACGACACTGTAATCTATGTTTGTCTGTATGTATGTCTGTACCTAGAAAAATCCACAAGAGGTATAATAAAGCAGAAAAGGCACTACAATACCTATTGCATGCCGCCACATATCTCCGGCCTACAAGAATTATTCTAGACCGGAAGGTTCACGTATTTATTTTTTTCACGCCGATTCACTGAAATTGGCCTAAATAATATGCTAGTTCTAAGTTATGCCTACGCGGAAATGGCTTTAAAATTTAGTAACATCGAACTTTAAAATGAATTAGTCAGTCATATCCTTGGTCGGAAAGTTCAATAAAAAACTCATTTCACAAAAAGATTTCTCAAATATTGCCTCGAGAATTACTCATATGAACGCTTTTCCACATGAAGATTTATATTTACATTTTTCACAGATGAGCTTCAAGATTCAGTTTAGCGAGATTTCATTTCATGATTTTCCACTATTCAAAAAAATTCCTCAGCTTTATTTCCTCCTTGCATTCAAGCAATCTGCGATGAGATAACGCTGGCCCAAAAAAACAATTTCTCTGGACTCGCAAAATAATATTTTTCGGGTATACTTGCCCAGTACGAAGATAATTCCAAGTGAATGTCACTGAGGATTAATTACGAAAAAATTGCATCCTCGCGTTCTGTAATGCAATTTGCCTCAGGAAAGGATTATCGTGTTTCCGAATCGCTTGACGTAAACATATTTCATAAATGGACCACGTTCTAGCTAGCAGCTGGGGAAAATGCATTTTTAAAAGATTAAAAGATAAAGTTTCAGATTGTGCAATAAGTAAAAATCCATATTTAGATGTTTTTTAACTTTACTTCTCATATGCATCAATGAAAAAGGTTCAATTGAAATAAGTGAATGGAACCAAATAAAATAAGAGATTAGAAAAATGATCAGCCTTAAATGGTTACGAATACACCCAGATACTAAAAATAATTCAATGCAGACCCGAAAATAAGCTACAACTATTCGCTACATTTTAAGCTACATTTTTTTCAAACAGTGCTACGTTCGTCGTCTCTGGTACCGACCTGTATTCCCATCGTTGTATGGAACTGTGATTCCCAAGTTTCCATGCTTTTCACTGTGCGTGATCTTTCGACAATCACTGAAACATTTTAGCGTTGAGTACTGTAGCGTATACGCTGATTTGAACAACACTTCCTCACCATTGAAATCAGTACGTACTGAAATCAGTGTCAAAAACTGAACCAAATTCGGAAATAAAATCTAAATCGATGAATCGGAGCCTGTGTGCACCTACACGATGCTAATTTCAGTTCCCAGTGGCGCTGTCCGGGGATTTTCTGAAATGCGCAACCTAAATAAACTGTGGCATAATGTTTTGGTATATGTTCTATATTGTTTACATAACATATTAAACATGCTCCCGGGAAACCAGTTCCTCAATTTTTAAAGGCACAGTTGTTTTACAGTTACACTTTACAGTACACTTATTATTAATATCTTTATTTCAGTAAATTGTTAAAGTTTATGCCTTATCCTTGTGCTAACAGGCGAAATATTTAAACATCTCCGTCAAGATTTTTTTTCTTGGTGAACTTTGTAGTTCATTAATAATGTGTTCTATTTTTAGAGGAGTTAAGGAAAAATGAGCAGGTATGCAATTTAAAAAAATGCATATAACAGTATACCGTACTTAAGAAAAGAAAAATTTGTCGACACATGAACTAAAATTTTTAAGTAATAGTTACTTTGTAATTTCGACTTCATTCATTCAAGTTAATTGAATTTATTTTTCTATGTTGGAAAATAGATTCTGTCAAGAATTGAGAAAAACGTCGACAATCATGGCCGAAAATAACTTTAAAATTGGGCTTGCAACCGTTAACATATGGGTTAAACTATGATCTCAATCGATTTGTACAGGGAAGACTTGAATAACTTGATGACATGTTATGACGTAGATTGCGAGAGTCGAAGTTGGGACCGGATAAACTTTGAAGTTGACCGTTGACGTTTACGTCTAGCACTATTCCGCAATCGTAAAGACCTCCCTTAAATTATCAATGCACTGAACTTGTTGTTTACACAGAAGTTCGCGACGGCAATATTAAACCGGAGCTTTTATCCGCAAACCCAGCTTAAACGGAAAATAAGGTCACTGACCCGACCTAGTTCTTACCCAGGAACATTCACCCTACATGACGTCAAGATTTTTTCCCTTCCAAACCCTAAATCCCCAGCCAAAATGGCGCCAGGGATATTGAGGAAAACAGCTGGATTAGGTGTCACTCCAGTATGTATTCGTGGATGGATTTAGGGCGGGGGTTGAGCGGAGGGGCCAGAATATCCTCGGCGGAGAACGCTGCTCTCCCCGGTCTGTACTGGGAGCGGGAAAGAAATCCAGGCGGAATGGAGCAAGGGATTAAGAATCGTTTCAAGGGTACACCATCGGATTTCGAGGAAGATGTGCCTGGAAGTGTGAGAGAGGGAGATGCGAGGGGTTTTGGAGATCGCTACACCGCAGGAAAATCCTTCACACGGAGACCTTTGCGGCGTTTCGATACATCGAATGGGGTGCCCAGTGCCAAATATGCAAACAATCATGGAGAAGGTTGCTCAGTGTGGAGGGTCTTTTTCCAACTCATGGCGAGTGGACGTCACTGAGCGAGTAGCCATTGAAAGGCGTTTCCCCTTCCACCTCAGTTTCTGGCCCCTCAGCAGCCGAACAGCGCTGTCAGTTCTTGCGAATAAATTCTCGTTGGACGGTGAGGAGTCGCGTTAACCACTGATTTTGAGCCTTATCCAACGGTCGAGCTCGCACACAGTAAATTTGGCAACACAGACGATAAGAGACCGAGGTGAACCTCACGGCAGTCGGAGAGAGACTGAGTTCCCCCTGTCTCCAGCCAATCACAAAAGAGTGGCATTCCATGCCACTCTTTTGTGATTGGCTGTAGAAGTTAAAGGTATAGCTCTAGCTTAAGTTCCTGGCGCTACGCAGCGGGCGATTTTGGGATATGGGCTATGAAACTTTCAAAATTCGGCGAAACGGGGGAGGAAGGTTGTTTAATGTGGAGGGTCAGTAAACCTTAGTGATTGCTGCCAACACAAGCGCTTTGAGAAGTGGGAAGACTCACCACTACCTACCGTCCCATTTTGACTAGAGTAAAGTCATGGCGATGGGTAATTATAAGCACTTGCATTACGTGTGTGTGCCTCGTGTCTTTTTCGCGAAATTCGCGTGTAGTTTGGTTCCCTTGCCTCCCTCTCTTCCCCTCCGTCCTTTCCCTTCAACCCTTCGGTTCTACCGCCCTGTCATGCCACGCAGGTTTGCACCAGGAACTTTTACGGTAGCTATTTATGTACCAGCGCATTTAAGGTAAGCCGCAATGAGTTGGGACTAAGGGTAAAAAATTGACGGGGCATGGCAACATCGAGTCACGAAGTATTGTGACGCGAAGAATAAATGTACTGTTACATCTACGCATACAATCAAGCCGCCGCTAAGGCACGTGACCGGGGGTGATAGTACGCCAGCCACGAAAAAGAAAGGAATAGGGAAACGGGATAGGAATATGGGAGGAACATTCATGGATTTCAGGTTAACGATGTGCCTTAGTTCCTCGCTATATTTTTGTTAAAGCCACTAATGATGCGTGTAAAAAAGGAATTTTCATACCCAAAGTCTTGAAGGTGTATCTATAATATTTTGCTCCTTTAAAATACCAAAACAATAAAAAATAAATGAAATAAGACGATTTAACAAACTCATTTTTAAGTTGAAAATTATTGTAACAATTTTCATTACTGGTATATTTCAACATCAAGTAAGCTAACTCTTTAATTTTGTAATGCTTATGCTTTTAGAGAATCACAGAGTACGTCAAAATCGGCCATTTCTTAAAAAATCTATTGTAATCATGCATTAAGATGGGAAAGTACTGAAATAGAGAAAATGAATAGCTTAAAAATATTCATTCTGGTAGTTCGTGACGCTGTATGGGAGGAGAATCCGGACAGTTATCTACATACGTAGACTTTGAGGCATATGAGATTTTGATTTTTTTTAGAATAATGGAGAGGGTGACCAGGGTAGCAAGGAAAAGGAACGAGGAACGAGGTTACCCGAGATTTGACATATATGAATTAAAAGGACATACATTATTCATTACAATAAAGTTTTGTACTTTTCTACACTTTTTATTTTTTAAACACACTGTTTATACGTATTTCACCAATTTTATGGCATCGTCAGGAGTAGATGACGAAGCCATACAATCGGTGAAACGCGTATAAAAAGTGTATTAAAAAAATAAAAAGTGTAGAAAAATACAAAGCTTTATTGTAATGAATATTAAAAGTTTCTACAAAGTAGAGCCTGAAGCTGTGGATTTTAGGAAATGAAGTAGTTAGCAGGGATCATTGTAGAATGTAGGACAGCAGGTAATCAATCCTGGGACTGAAAGACTTATGATGATAAACAACGTAAAACGTAATTGTAACATTAAAAAATTGAAACTAATGCTACAGCTGTGTGAGAAACGTTCAATTTCATCACCTTCTTCGTCATACATGTTTTACTGAATGCTCCATTGTTTGAAAATTTCTTGTTCTCCCTAAACTATTTCAGAAATATATTTTCAGAAGAACAATTTTATGTTTCATTAATTTTAATCACCATTAGATTTTTTATTTGAAATATAGAACTATGTCTTTATGAAAATGATCGCCTCTCATAAACCTCAGGTTTCCCTATGCCTGTGATATAAGAATTGTGACAGTATGGTGACCTTCACCCATCCCTAAATCCTATTTACCTCCTCCCTCTCTTTCCTCTCCGTTCGCCTACGTGAGCCAACAAACCTTCCGTTTGTCTTCCTTACCCCCTTTCCCTAAACTTCCTACCCCACCCCCAATTTTTTTATGCATAAGGTCAAGATATTAATGAATATGAACCCTGATGACGGCATTAAGTGCTGAAACCTTGGTAGGTGGTCAACCAAAGTGTGGTCATTTTTCCGATGTTTCTCTGCCTCCAAAATACATTCCGTATTTATGTCCCTCAAAACTTGACATATTTCGTACTGACAATTACTACATGACCCTATGTTTCAATTTGCGATAACACTATTTACAGTAAAATATCCACGCTCACTCTAGTTAGAGCTATTTAACAACATTCGATATTTGTATTAGCTTTGCTGTGGAGCAGAATACAAGGACTGCCAGAGTAACATCACGCCATGGCATTGCGGCGTAGTATGCACTAACAGAACCTCTTGTATTTTTCCTGTATAAGTCTTGTATTTATTTGCATTTATGTAGTTGATAATTACAATAATATAATTAGTTTCTCTACTATTGGTAGCATACCTATATTGTAGGGCTTGTTTGTTATATATACCTACCTCCTGATACGAATTGGCAGGATTTTGTAAATGCATTAACAGTCGTAGTTTCATTAACCTTATTAGATGTACTGCATGTTGGTGATACCTTCCCCCCTGGCACACACTCTTGAGGTGGTTTTCAGAGTATTAAAGTAGATCTAGACTACTCTTCAAATGACCCTTACCAAATCCGTGCGTAAATTAACTAACCTATTACAGCTCTTTGTTTACGACCCAATAAATGGACACCGTCCTAGATAGAAGATTTGTGATACTCGGTACAGTATCCAATTCACTACTTCCCCATAAAAAGGATTTCAGTGCGCTGGATACAACATCCCAGTGGCATGGATACCTCGTTAAGGCGATCATCCCTCCCAGATATGGACCCTTACCTTTAAAATCACTACTACGAGGATTAACTCTTAGTGTCAATATATCCCCCCGATGCACAGTGGGCGGAATGCCCAATCTAGGCGGAAAAAAATATTATTTTCTAATTTTGTGCGCAATATACACCATTTCATCATTCATGTCAAATTATAAGTAAAATACATTAACTAACACTAAAATGTGAAGTATAAAGTCGCTAAAAACTCCATTATAGCTAATTATTCATATTTTACGGAGGTAACGGACAAGGCCAAAACTCATTGTTTGGCGATAGCAACGTTCTCTGCTGGAAAATGGAACTTCCTTTTGCTTACCCAGGCATTGTGCATATCTCCAAAAATATGTCTTCCAAAATCCGAAAAGTGAAGGGTCTTTTGTTTGCGGGAGGGAGGCGTTTTATGGCGGTACTTGCGACCGCGTGCGTGAGACTAACAAAGTTACTTACCGCGCTTACCGCTAACACCAGCCACCACGAATTCTAGCCGTTCAAAGTTAGTTCGTTGATTTTGACTGAGGTGGAGAAGAAATAACAGAATTCAGATTTGAAAATATTTTAATTTATGCCAGCAGGTCTTGAAATCATCCGCCAGAGAAAAAACCAAAAAGGTAAAAAAATAGAGGTTACAGCATAATATTTAAAAAATTCAAATAAAATAAGATGGGTATAAAAATATACTATCAATTCGTCCAAGCGCTAAAAAATATCAAAATACCCATTTGAAATACATTTAAAAGATTGCAAAAAGTTCAATTAAAATTAAATCATGAATGAAAATTTTGTCATGCTCTCAGTTTGCTCTGCAGCAGAATGATAACCATAACAACTTTATGACCAAGTTATGACTATTCATTGTCAGACATTTCGCTTTCACTGCAATCATCTTCCTCACTTTCTCCAGAGCTAAACACAGCTGGTTCTTTCAACAGTTGCAAAACTTCAGCAGGTATTCCGTTTTTCTTCTTTTTCGTTTTTTGACGTATGGATGAAATCACAGGATCCGAAGATAATAGCAACATCCTCAATATTTGCGGAGCGAGAAATCTTCCTAGCATGCCTGCTCCTGAATCTTTTAAAATCCTTGTTTCTTGCCTCCCTTGCCTCTTCTGACAATTGTCCAATGAGAAGAATGGCTGATTCTATTATTGAAGCGCCATGAATGAGTACTTTGTGGACAATTGCAGGCATGAAGTACCAGGGGTACAAACTTACGTAAAGTTTTGCAGTATCAAAAACATACGTATTGAATCTATCCGAATCAATAGCAAATCCAGTAGATATGGTTTTTAAAATTACTCCAAACCGTTGCACTACATTTAGATTAATACCAGTAATTTCAGACGAAATTTGAGGGTTTTGGAAGAAACGTCTCGCCGTATTCCCGTCATTTGTCGTTCCACTGCCTCCAGGATTTGGGTTATCTACAAGGAGACCCATTTCTAGATGAAAACGTTCTTTTATTCGATTTTTATTCCTTTCGAAAGAGGCCTTCTCATCTGCCGTCCTCACTTGCCACTTATTTACTTCAAGTCTATATGAAATATGTAATAAGCACTCAAAAAATCGAATCCATGCGTGAAGTATCGAAAGTCCGAAGCGATAAGTGGCTGGGTCCGATTTTTTGGTCCTATAAGACTCAATTTGGTTCATTTGGGTGGGCTTCGCCCCACACACGTAGCACGTTTGGGACGAACTTCCAGTCACCGCACTGCATACTTTTCCATCCACCATCGTCATCACTAGATGTGATATCACTGAATGTTCTGCTCCATTGATGGTAATAATCGTTGGCCTAAGTAATATTATTTCACTTTCCACGCGGTCAATTTCATTATTTATCATTGTTTTGGTTTCTTTTTGGAAGATTTTTTCAATTGGCCGGCAGAATTTTGTGGACGACGCGTCGCGACGGCTGTGGATTTTGCCATAGTACCGTTTTGTTCGCCCCTCCTCGCTGCGTTTGGTACAGTTGTAGGGGCACAAGGGAGATGACAAACACGGATGAATCACTATGAGCACTCCCAGAAGTTTCATAACGCTGTTTGTATTCACTCTGACCACTGCTACCATCACACCCCCATTTAAATATCATATGCAGTTTTTCTCTCTCAATAGTGCATTGCAAGAGAACATCCTTGTGAACTAGCGCAATACGTTTGATTGTGTGGTCCACAAGAGCTTGCACTTTCAATTCAGCATACCTTTCCGTCACTTTTATGTCTTCTTTAGGGGGATAGCATTCCAATTTCAACACTTTTAGCACATCATAAGATGGATAAATGTTGCTTAATCTGTCCTTAGCTCCTATCCTGATCCTCATGTACTGCGATTTTGTCAGCCCGATCTCGATAAGAAGCGCTAACGCTTCCTCACCAGTGTATGGTATTGGAGGTAATGGGGGTGATTTGTAGGCTCTTTTCACTTTGGTAGCCCGACGGGGAGTAGTTTGGGTAACTTCTTTTAGCACAGCTGCAGCGTCCCGTTTCCCAGAAGAATGAACGGTATGCTGGGCCGCGAACACGATTTCTTCTTCTGTATGCGATTTTATCAAAGGCTGCACTTTGGCCCATTTAGCTCTATCAGTACATTGGTCGAACACTTTTTTGGGTCTTCCCTTTGAAGTTGATGGCACTGAATCTACGCTAAAGCTAATGTTAGAACATTTTTCTGTCACTTTTGTGGGCAGGAGCAATGGGTTTTGAAGCCACGTACAGTATTTAGTCAGAAAATAATCATATCTTCTTCCACTTTTTTTCAAACGTCTGGAATAATTGTGAAAAAATTTCGTAATAGATACACTGATACACTTCTTAGCATCGTTGTCAGTCTCATTTAACTCGAATTTCTTGATCAAGTAACCCGTTAATGAGTCTTTCGTCTCGCTGTTGTCGTGAAGAAGGCTACATAGCTCTCCGTGCGTCACGACAGCCCTCTGCATGACGCCTGAAAAAGCACGATAACTTTAGTTCCGCACGTTTCCGCACCAAATCCTTTAAAAGCATTATTCTGCAATACATTCTGAAGACATTCTCACTTAAATGAGCTAGACACCGCTAGAACATTTTTTTTTAAGTCAAACCAAACATGAGATATCTAAAAAACATCACGTGTTTTTGCAATGGTTATTTCAAAAAGCCATAAAAAATTGAAAATGGGCATAATAATAATATTTATCGTGAGAAATGTTAGAAAATACCTTGAAAATTATAATTCAAGTCCCTGAAATATGCCTTGTGCACTGGTCGCCTAACTGCATGCTCTTCACTTCACTGCAAAAATGCAACTGAGCCCGGTCTGAAATTCGTCTCCGCAGAAAGGGTGTCTTTGAATGGCCCTAACGGTGCTATTATGCCGAGGGTAGTGACCTCAAGGGCGAAAAAGGGTGCTCCCACTATCCAAGGATAAGACCGACGCCAAAAATTGTCCCAACTGTAAAGTCGGTTTTTTGACTTTTTTCCGCCTAGATCCTGGATTCCGCCCACTGTGCGATGGTCCGGTAGATAGAAGGCTCTATTCCTGTGGCCTCCTGATACCTTTCAGCATCAGGAAGTTGCAGCTTTTCTTCTAAAAATACCAATATTATCGAACACAGTCTCAATTAATGGAGGTAGTCGATTCTAAAGGCCTTTTTACACGATGCTTACTTTAGTGCTGAAAATCGAACTGAACTCAATATGCTTACAACTTAACCGATTAAAGGGTGCCATCGTATCCGATGAAAGAATCGTAGTTGATTATCAGTACTGAAAACAAACATAAGTATGATACTTATTCCGCACCATAACGTTACGCATTACGCTGTGACGATATTGAATACCTTAGTTTTGGAAAAGTAGCTATTGTAAACAGCTACAAGCTACAGAAATGTTCGCACCTGCTACTTTGACAGCCACTTCTAAAAAATGTAGCGCAATTCTGCTACAGCTACATAAAAAAGGTCCCACTAAATTGAAACAACTTGTAAATTACTACCCAACCTTGATATTGAGAAGAGGAAATGATATTCTACACTATGGTGAAACGGGAGAATTGAGCAAAAACGGTTAGGATCCACTGCCTTTAGCGAAAGATAGGTTATTGCTTTAATATTAAGCGCGGTGTTATACGATTCCGCACCCTAACTTTAAGAAAATCGGATGAGAATATATTGGAGGCCCTTTCTTTGAAGTTGATTTGGTTTGGGATGCGAAAAAAAAGGACCAAGGGAAAAACGACCGAAATAAGGGCTAGGTATAGCAGGGGAACAAAGGAATTTGGAGGAAATCCGAGGAATGCAGAGAAAAGTGAATGGAGCGTGAATCCAAAGGAGAAAGGGATATTGAAGTAAGAGAAAGTAGAGTGGACTAACGGTGAACGGAGAGCAGAAAAAGATGCGCAAAGGTGGCGTGAAGGGAGACTGAAAGAATACCAAACGAAAGACAAAAAAATCCGGGTTCATTGATCAGAAAACCTCCCTATTTTAGGTCAGACACCACTGACTAGTGAAGCATACCTGTGAGCGTCTGGCTCACCAAAGATGGATAAACAAGCAAGACAACTAAGTCCGTTGAGATGGGTTTGCAGTGGCAAGTTTATTGCGCAAGTTACTTGCAGCAAACAACTATGGACAAAGCTTCCAGACGACTCTGGTAGTCCACTTGCAGAACTTTTAAAAGTTGCAACTAGTCACTTGCAGAAGTGTATTGTTGGCAGTTTAAACGGCAACAAATCTGTCTCTGCACTAGCTCGTTAAAAATGTTTTCATCAGAGTAAAATCCTCCGCAAGTTCTTGCAGAAGAAACTTGAGGAAGTAACTTGCCCGTGTAAACTAACCCCTAGACTTAAGACGAAGTAATACATGTGGTGGAGGTGAAAAGGAAGTATGTGCCGCATGGTTGGGGGAGGTAGGAAAAGTGGATGTTAAAAATATAGTGGTAGCGAAACATGGTGGCTGTTTCACTGAATTCCCATTTACGTGGAGGAATCCATTGTCTGCCTGTGAATTAGCTTGGCACGGGAGAGTTAGGTAGGGTCCGCATTGAGATAAGAGGGTTCTCAAGGTCACAAACCTTCATTGCTTCAAAATGCTCAATCTGGTATTCACATACACTCAAATTCTCCTTATGTGTCTCAATCAAATTGTTTAGACGGGCATCCGGAACTGACGCGGACAATAGGTATCAGCCTATTTTGATCCACATGTGTTTGGGTCGTAAACATTATCGTAAAACGCGCCGTTGAAAGTTTCCCGCTCTCTCAATTATAACGCAGTTATGTTGGCAGCGATGTCTACAACGCACTGCCCTCTCCCCTCCTACTTAGTCAGACCTTTCCATACGAGCCTTACTCTCCTTGAGGTCACGAGGAGGACTACCACCATGTTTCGCAATAACTATAACGAGAGGTTAAGGCATGTTCCTCCAGTTCCTTATCTTCACTTAAGTCACACAATCAGCTTCTTAAACAAAAATACCTTGACACAAGTATTCAAATATAAATTTAAGTTCCCAGCCTTTGGACTTTTCTGCCGATTGATTGTATGCTGTCTTTAACCAGCAAAAATACCAGCATCCCAGTCTCAACGATTTATCACTCATTTCGATACTTTCAAAAGGAAATAGGTACTTAGTCTTCAATTGGTAAACTGTATTTTTCAGTTAATGAATGAAAGCTTATTGCATATTAGAGAGCCGTCAATCACTAAGCTCATGTGAAGAGAACACGAAAGACGCCACAAATCAGTTAAATTTAAGATAGGAGAACAATACTACCAAGAGTACAGAAGAATAAAATAAAACATTTGGCTCAGGACTGAAGTGGTGAAACTTATGCTCGGTGAAAGAAGAACTCATTTCAGTTTTCTACTGAAAGAACTACAATGAGCTATTCTCTCGTCAATAACTAGACGTAACTGGACATAGTAAAGGCAAACTTTGTGGGGAAAAATGATCACCAGTTCAAGATAAAGTTACGATCACAAAAGACGAATGAAAAACAGTTCTCCTTCTTGAGTAGGACCATACGGGACTGGAACGACCGACCAGCATAACTATTTGAGCCCTTCCCAAAAAATTGAATTATTTTTAAAAATAGGCTAAAGAAGTCAATCAAGTCAAATTAATCGATTGTGGCGATACTTGGTGGAAATTATTGATAGAGTTCATGATAAGAAAAACACAGTACAAATTTTACTATTTTTTTATTGCTGTCGACCAGTTTTGACTTCTAAAGCGTCTTTATCAAGACAAACAGCCAACAATACAAACGGTCTGTTTGTCTTGATAATGACGCTTTAGACGTCGAAACCGGTCGACAGCAATAAAAAAATAGTGGAATCTGTGCTGTGTTTTTTTTCTCATCATGAATTCAAGTCTATCATGGTTTATACTTTTTTACTCGGCTATTTTTATTGTTACCACCAGGCTAAGGGCCTACTTGTAACTGTTTAATTATAATAATAATAACTAAAATTTCTAAATTATTTGCCGTTTGAAATTGTTTCACACGTTTGAAAAAGTTGTTCTGAAAAATAAATTTCTTAAGAAGAAAATATTTCCAATTTCAGTAACAATCTTGAAACTTTGAAGTAATGAGCATTAAAGGCAAATAGGAAAAGAATGATACATATCTTAAGGATAACTCAGAAAAGATTTTCTTCATCGCCATTGGCTGATGGGCCCATCGCCATTCCCATCGCCATTGGCTGATGGGTTGGCTAGTGGCGTATTCATAGCAACTTCAAGGTGCCATTGATAAAATGCTTGCGTTGCCCTAGCTCGGTACTCGGTAGCTCGGGAGTTTAAACCACATGTTCATAGAACAAAGAAGGCTGAGAATCAGCTTCCCGCTCAACTACAGACGTTACGCAGATTCCTTATGAAACACCACGTGTATAGCATATGTTATGATCGAGTCAATTGCTTGTTGATTGCCTGGTATTGATTGGAGTTCTAAGCTTTAAACTGGGTCAAGTCCATCAACGTGAGTTTTAGAGGAGATTGCGTTCAATGTTCCGCACACTCATCCCGTCAATCAGTTGCAATCAGTGCCCTCGAAAACCCTTCCCTGCCATTTAGAAGCAAGAATTAAAAATTTGGACTGCTATAGGTGCTCTCTTACACTAAATAAACACGACTCTAGCCGAACTACCCAATTGATAGTTGAGAAATGGAAAAAAATGTCCTTGGCCAACTTTAACTCTCAGCCCTCCAATTATAACTTAAGGATTATGAGTATGACCAAAATACCTTTAGAAGTGAAACTACGATTTCCATATTTTCACTACGGGGATATAAAGAAGACGCTGGTGAAGAGTTTGATACGGAGCGTAGCGTTGTATGGGGAAGAAACGTGGTCTCTGAGGAAGGAGGACAAGAATAGGCCGCTGGATCGAGATAAGGATGTGGAAAAGAGCAGGTGCAGTGGACCAAAATGAAGACAAATGAGGAACTGCTTGGTATGGTTGGTGAGAAGATGACATTCCTGGATGAGATTAGGAAGAGGCAAAGTAGGTGGTTGGAAGAGATTATGGGGGGTGAATGGTATCTTAAAGCTGTGATAAAAGGCAACGGCCTGCCACGATGGAAACACCGGTTCCCGATCAGTCACCGATGTTAAGCATCGTTGGGCTCGGCTCGAGTTTGGAGGGGTGATCCTCCGATTCGTCCGAGTGCTGATGTCCCTGTCTGCACGTGGCAGACAGTATGTGCGAAATGACCTTAGCCGTCAAAGCACGTTAAGCAAAAACACTACTACTACTAGCTGTGATTAAGGGGAGGATGTTGGGTAAGCGGGGAAGGGGAATAAAGATAATAGGTTTTATGAACGGGATGAAGAAGTTCAGGACGTACCTATAATTAGATGAAGGAAGAAGTATTATTGGTCGATATGGGCCTGCACACATAAAAATCCTGAATATTTTTACTAACATCCGTTTAAATCTTTCTCAACCGGTAGATACCTATTAACAATAACTGATATATTTAGCGACAATGTCAATTTTAACGCTAATAATTCCACCACATCGCAATATATAACTTTAAGCTCGTTTGTGCATGAAGCAGTGGTGGGAAAATTGGGACCTTCCTCTGGGATTGCATTTGAAACGGACTCTCACTCCCTTGCGTAACGCTAATCACGAAACATGAGACCTTTGACACTCGCAGGTATTCCAGTGCACTATTGCCCGGGATAATTCCTGTGTTAACGAAAATTTATTTGGCTGGTCTAATTTTCGAACTGGGATGACCCAATTTGCACATTGTTGAGGGAATTTTTATTTTCAAAAACAGAGGTGAAAACTTTAGTTGATAACTATTTAATGCATTGCGCCACAAAGCCGTCAAAAGCGGTAAATTCAAATGTACCTGAATAGAGGATTCGTTTTGGTTAGTTGTAATGTTCGTAGAATTAGTTTTAGTGAATGATCCTCTAGCAATATTCCTAATTGGCATTAAAATAGAAAATATTGTTCCTACTGGTCCTCAGGGGAATGACGACGTTTAGCACCGGGAGTAAGTTAACGATTCAGAAGTAGAAAAACGCTTTCCTATACTTTAGAGTGATGGCTTGCAGCTTGGAATCATGATTGATGATAAAGCTGCAGTTTTGTACATATTTTTATGTCAGTAAGTTATTTACTCAGTTCATTTGTACTATTCCGTTCAGCACAAGTTTACCACTAAAAATAGATGTACTGCTCAAGTGTAGTGCTGTATAATTTTGCTGTTCTGCAAATATTTTCGTTAAATAATCTAATTATATGATGCAAAAGGAGCATAAAAGAATGTTTTATTATATTAAACTTATTTTAGACCACAAATTACTTACAAGAGTCTTTTTTACATTAAACCCTTATCTTTTACTCGCATTAATATTTCAATAGTTGACATCATGCTTATCACGCCATTTCCTTTCGAGGTAGGCAAAGCCAAGGAACGTGGTTATTGCTTTTAGATAGTGCTGAAATAAAGTGTTGTCGGAGCGAAACGGCTTCAGCCGCAACTGTTTCGGCCAGACAACTGTTTCAAATAACTGTTGCAAACAACAGGTTAGTTTCGTGGTCGTGCCGCTGCTGCGCAGTTGACCTCTGTGCTGTGCAGCGGCAACTGATAGCTGAAGCTGGCTGTTTCGTCTTCTATTCTGTTCCAGTAGCACTGCAGCGGCTGCGTTTCGGTTGTAAGTTACAATTTGTTCGATTTGAATCTGTTGCAGGCGGTTGTTGGTTAATTCAGCGAACACATGTCCACCCATCGTTGCGGATAGAATAGGAACTGTGGAGTACCTATCTTTCATCCATGAATCCAAATGAAATTGCTACTTTATTTAAGTGAAATATTTCTAATTACATAGAATACAGAACTACCAGCCATGTTCTAGCAGCGCCGATCGATCGCCTGTTGTTTGGTGTGCCTCTAGATGGTGTCCGCAACAGGGTGTTTCGCGGAACATTTTTTTTTAAACTGTTTCGGTTACGAAACAGTTTTGTAATAAAACTGTTGTGTTCTTTCAGTGCCAGCACTACCTTTAGGACTAGAAAATTGGCTCCCTTTTAATAATTTGCTCCATAATTCTCTATTCTTGTACATCTCATACACGTCTCTAACAATAATGAGTTGCTTAATGCTTGCTCTTCTGTTCTTAAGACTCCTAGCATTCCTCCTATTTTTAGTCTCTTCCACTACATTCACCCCTGACTTTCTCGGCCTTCCCCTTACTACTCACACCATTCATTCTACTATCATATATCGACTTCATAATTCAACTCTCACCCATTCTTTTAACATGGCCAAACAAACGAAACCCAATTCCTGTCATATATGTCCGTTAATAGAGGGTCCAACCCACATTTTTTCATGACCAACTCATTCATAACCCAATCCATTCATTTTTTGTCGCAAACATTTCTCAGGTCTTATTTAATTTAGCCTAGATGAGAAACTTGGTAATTATTTATTCAATAACGAATGGATAATATTAATGCGCGAGAAGTGAGCTTGAAGCTTCATAATAATAAGGTAGCTAACATTATAACTTATTTATGGAGGATTAAAATGATACTTACTCTTAGAATGAGGACATGATTGCGTTTTGCCCTGAAGCGGAATAATACCATAGCGTACCCTAGAGCTTACCTACTTCACGATTTCGCAAAGGATAGATTATATGTAATAACCTATTTCCTAGCAAGCAGCCTTGAGCGTTAGGGACAGTGGTTGACCAGTTATGAGCCCGAAATAAGTGCAGCGTAAAGGTTTCCGCATGTATCCCGCAAATATTCCTGGCGCAGACCTGCGCGGTAAGCTGGGGAGGTAGAAGTGTCTGTGTGTGGTGAAGGGAAAGGACGGAAAGGACGGATTACAGAAACACTCCTGCTTATTTAGACTTTGGAATTACAGAAAAAAGCCTGAATTTGGATTCATTAAAGCGGTAAAAACGGCTTATATGCAATGAGGAAGTTGAGTTTTTACTTAAAAAGGTTGCATAAAAATACTATTAAATGATGTTAACTTGTACAAAGGCATACGAATTGTAAGAGTATGAACTTATGTGTATGTAATTATGCTTGTGTATGTGAATATATATACATATTCATGTGTATATTTAAATTTGTGTGAATATATGTATGCTGAATTTCTTTTATTCGGGTTTCTCCCGCGTTGATTCATGTTATGGACAACAGTTTCACTTGCATTACAGCTAGCTGATAAAAGAAATTCATCAAATCACCGCGGAAGCCTCCGTACCATATATTTTTTAATCCTTCCGTACCGTTATTTTGAATAGTCATGTGAGATTAATTTCTCTGCATATGCTGACTGAAGGGGTTCCCTAGAATATGAACGCACAAAATTATTTAAAAATTTAATCACTGAATCACATATATAATAATGTAACTGATAAGCAAGAATTATCACCAGCTCTACCACTGAAAAAACCATTCATGATGGAAACCCCAAAACAGGTTTTCTCCAGGGGTACTTATATTCCACCACTGTGCTTAAATTTCGCATGTTAATACTGTAAATGTTGTATGAATGGGACAAAAGATATAATTATATTATATTTTGTGCGTAAGAATGTAAGATAACCGAATATATATATCAGATGTTCAGGCTTAACTTGGTGGAACCACATTGCGATAATTTAGAAATTATTTCACTTTGTAATATTCCACAAAAAGTTTAATTTCTTCCAACCAGGGGTTTCGAATATTACACAGTCATTATCAAGCGTAATAGTTGAAACCCTGAGTTGGAAGAAATTAAACGTTTTGTTGAATATTATAGAGTGAAACCATTTCTAAATAATCGTAAGATAACCGAGTTAACGTGAATATGTTAAATCGAAATTGGAAGCTATGACATGGTGGAAGGACTCCATAATAGCAATGACGAAACTTTGTGACTTCCATTGTTTATTTGAAAAAGAACGACGTTTCGGCTGTCAAGGTATCTTCAGGTACATCCTGAAGATGGCTTGACAGCCGAAACCGGTCGCTCTTTTTCAAATAAACAATGGAAGTCACAAAGTTTCGTCATTGCTATTGTGCGAATAAGTTCAAATATCGCGGACCTTTTGCCTTTTTCTGCCATGGCGTCGTCCGGGTCAAATGGTTTCGAATACGGTGGATGATTTGTCCCTCTGTGTTTACTCTAGCTCGTTGGAGAAAGCCTTCCATCCCTACCTTCACCTTCAACTGGCAGTGGGAATAATGATGGCGTCTGCGCCAAAGTTCCCGAACGAGACATCCCTCTCTCAGCCACGCATATACGCCGAGTGAAATGTTAAAGGGCGACTTGGATCGTCTCAGCGGAGATGAATTGTAATGGGATGGTTAATTGATGATAAAAAGATGGTGAGGAGGAACTCAGTGAAGGGGGCGAAGGAGTTAAGGGAAACGGGGGTCGACGGAGCGGGAAGATGGGGCGTGGGACGATGAGGTAACATAAAGACGAGATGGGAGACGGAACTCTGAGATCGTCCCCTGGAGAGATGTACCCCCGGCACAAGATACGAAAGGGAGAGACAGGGGGGGGGGTCTCCTAAGCCGAAGTTATTGCCACTTCGCAGCGACTTAATGGATTAGAATTTAAATAAGAATGAATGGGACCGAGGCACCCGGAATGACTTCATGGTGGTTCAACTGTAATATGGATAGTATGTCATTGAATTTATATTCTAAGCACAAGGTACCTTACTTATAGAAAAGTCTGCCCTCTATTTGTAATGAATAATCACAAAGTTATATCTACAAACGCTGTTTTACTCTCATTTTGAACTTGATATTACACGGTATTGAACCTCAGAAAGGGAAAATAGCGCTTTTTTATTCAACATAAATACAATTTTTGAAGACAATTTGACATCCGTTTAACGGAGGTCTAATTAGATGCAGACAGATGTATATGATTGTACATCAAGGACTCTCGAATCGTATTATCCTGTAGAAAATAGCATATTAACCCTCCGTCACTTCGCACGACCTACATATTAGTGGATAGAGTTAAAAAAGTAAACATACGAAATCAAATGTGTGTAAAGAACAGATATCTACATCTTCTTTATAATAGCATACAATACGGAACAGCCAAGACAGTAGTACACATATCACTTAGTACAAAATATTATTAATAAGTCTATTAATTACATATTAGACGATTTATCTGAGTGAAACATATTCATCGATAGAAATAAAATAACAGATAAGAGAGAAGAAATATTTTGTCACGATATTTAAGTTAAAAAGTAATGGAATAAGTTACTATTACCAACAAAAATGTGATACATCAATACTCGCGTGGGGAAGAGTTGTACGCTAACAAGAACCACTAGATTATTTTTAACCTCGCTGGCTCAAAATTTTCATGCTTAACAGAACACCTCACAAGTTCCTCACTGACAAACACAATATTTTTCAAATAAACTAGAAGTAATTTTTAAAATCAAGTGGGTTACAAATGTACACATCCCGAGTGACGGAGGATCAAAGTGAAAATGGGAGAAACATGGGGAAAATATTGTTTTTCTAACAAATATAAATACATTTTACACGAAAAAAGTTAAAAAGAAGCGAAAGCTCCTGGGAAATTGAATAAAAACAAAATATTAGATACCCTACCGTCTTACTTTTTTACTTTTGGACAGTTATAACAATAGTTTAAGTCAAAATGTGGAAATTCAAATAAATATCGCAGTATTCGCATCCTATAGCTGAAAAATCGTTAGCAAAAAAACACATTGTTCAAATAATCTGCTTTTCTTTTCCTGAAGTTTTTTTTAAATAGATGATGCATGTCATCAGTGAAAGTAATTTTTTTTAACAAGAAGGAAAATAGAAATTTAGCATTTGATGATACTCATAGAGTCGCGATAGAATCTCCATACACGCATGAAGCCATCGATAATCCTCAACGGATAGTTGAATGTGCGTCGAATGATTTCGAAACGCAAAATATTCGGTATAAGGATCAAAAGGTTTGCTGGAGATGATTAACAAAATTAAGGAATGCTCTGCCAAGGAACCAAAACTACGTGCACTAATAGTGATCACAGAAAGGGATATTCAAAATTTACATAGGCTTTGAAGGCGTGATTACCGTATGCACGAAATCAAGTGAGTTCATTCATCAATGCTCAATTCATCAAAAAGTCATCTTGTAACCTCAACAACTTGGGCGAATGGTTTAAAGCATGGCCAGGTAACATCTTCTGTCCTAATTCCATCCATTCATGCATGCACCATCGGTTAACTTGGCCTGAAGAGATTTGATGGTAGTGTAAAATATTATGGTGCTCATTGAGATTTGAAAGAAAGTATATGCATGCACACATACGTATGCATGTGTACATACCCAACACGCCATTCCTTTTTGCGGGGTAGGCGAGGTAAAAAAACTGAGTTATTACTGTTAGGCTAAGGGTGACTGGGTTTATTTCAATAATTTCCTTCAAAATGCCCCATCATTGCATACTTGTTTCTCTTCTCTTACACTCATACAGCCTCAGAGCATGTGGTAGGGGGTGTGATAGTCTCCAGCTGCGAAAAGGTTGAGGAAGAAATCCAGAAAAGGTAAAGCGTTGCGATCATTTTTCTCTTTTCCAGTAGCATTTGTGGGCATTAACTTTAAGCCAAAATGCTACATTATAGCTATCATTAGGGTAATCTTCCGGTTATATTTGGTTAAAATGAGACGTAACGGATATTCCTCTTGATTTTTTAACAAGCGAATGACTCTATCTCCTTCTGCGATTTCTTCCTTCATCTCAGTATACACCCTACCTGTATTCGTCCCAGTCATAAAGACTTGTCTGTCTTCCTCTTTACTCGCTTACCCATCATCCTCCCCTATATCATGGCCCTCAGCATATTTTCGTGTCTCATTGAATTAATCATAATAGACAAGCAAAAATAAGAGAGTGATAACACGAATTCGTGGATTGTCGTTGACTAAACTCATTGGAATTAAGATTCAATTGCTGTGCATCCGAAGACTGTATCTGGAAACTCTTTGGATAGGAACTCGTGAATGTTGAATCATTTTATCACTGAGTAAATACGCAGATGATGATTTGAAATGTATGTAAAGTTTAACAAGAAGCGAGAAATAATTTTTTTCGAGTTTTAATAGGGGGCAAATGCTTTCGATTCTCCACGTTCTCGAAATTGACTAGCGAGCGGTGAAAGCAGGCAACTGTCGTTATCCCATAAAAAAGAAACAGTCCAGAATCTTCACAAGCATGATTTATTGTTCATTCAAACAAAACGAAGCGGTACTGATCACGCAATTTCCTCCATCGAAGGCCCCAGTTATTGAAATATTTACTCGGCACTTCATTTCGTCCCCGTTTGTCTTTCGCGGTCTAAACCTCATTCGGAAAGCGATCACTTTGTTTTCCATTTACTTGGACGATTCCCTCATCGACCATGCGAGGACAAATCGTAATTTCGAAAGGTACACACGAAATACTAAACCGTTACTAAACCACCTCGCATTAATCGCTTTGCCCCTTGAAGATCACATCCTACCTCTCGGTTTTATTGACAAGCATCAGTTTCTATCGTTTTGGAATTGGAAAATATGCCTGGATAGATGTCTCGGCGGCGCCAGATATTAAATGTCAAATATTTCATGTACTTAATAAATTATGCAGTATTGGTTTAACCCACATGGGATGGACAAATCAGTCATATTTATGGTTTGGATAGGCAGACAACAAAACATTATATGAAAAAAAATGAAAACAAGTCTTGAGACTTGAACCTGAAAACATTGCACAACTAATCGACTACTTAAAATCTACACCACTTTCTACGAACTCAAATCTATGGTTTAAAATGGTAGTTAACATTTTTGTAACAAATAAAAATTAAACCTTATTTTTTGTAAAAACTAGTTGATTAAAAAACCAATAGGAGGGTTGAGAGAAATCACTATTGCAGGACTGACAATTTTAGTCGAAACCGTCTACACGCGGCTATTGTGTACTTCTTTTGTTAAGGCAGGGAGATCAATGCAGAGACGAAAAACCTAGAATATTAATGTCTGATTTGGTGCATACATCTGTTAATCCTGATCAAAAGAAAACAAAGCAACCATGAAAGAAATTTTAAACTTTATTTCAAGGCTTTCTCTCTTTCCAAGTGATTTGCTGATCTGGTAAAACAATTACGTTACCTGGATAGCATTTTTGAGGAATATAAGCTTGTGCTAGAGCATGAATAGGAGAATTACGCAAGCAAAAGAGGAATTCACTACAAAGAGAGGATTTATTACAGAGACGGAGTGTAATGACATAAAAAAAGACTGTGGAGATGTCTAATGTGAAGCGTGACTAAAGGGATGCTGAAGGCCCTGGTAGGGAGGAGGATAAGGAGGTTAGCAAGCAGGGAAGAGTATGAAAGAGAATAGGCAATTGTTTTCTCAAAAAAAATATATTTTAACTGTAACCACATAGAACGATTTCATCAGGATGGAGTTTCAAATACGACAAAATTTAACGAATAATGGCTCAGGAAAGCAGCAAATTTTCAGCAATGTTCCATCCACAGTTAGGGAAGCGTCAAAACTCTAACATAAATAGGAGTTGATCAATTTTTGAAGGCTCTTTCAGAACAACGAACGGGTTTCAAATAAATTGCACATCAAATAATATTTCTTTTCCATTCTGATGATGGGTAGAAAGGAGGACAAGCAGGACACTTTTAGGGACGGAAAGGAAATATTACAAGTCGTTGAATAGAATCAGGAGGTAGAGTAGTTGGTTCTAGCACGTTAGAGAAGGTAATGGGACGTTTACGCGGTAATTAAAGAGGTAATGATGTCATAAACGTGTAACAGGGAGGCAAATAATAGAATTTTTCACTGCCTGGAATGAAGGCACGAAAGAAATGATGCCCATCTGAAGAAAGACATGATGCGAAGAATAGTTGTTCGAGAGAGTACCGGAGCATGTCTAAGTGCTCTTCTTTCAAATTACGGCCGCATTTGATCACTGGAATAATACTCATATAATTCCAAGTCAAAAGATCTCTTTCATAATCGTGGAAGCGAAAATAATATCAGAATGGAAAAGAGAATTCAGTGGGGAGCGGAGAATACCGGTCGTCATTACTAACGGCAGAGTTCCTCAAAGCGTGCGGGCGGATGCCAGGCTTCGCGCACGCCCTGGTAATTTAAAATAACAACTTGTGGTGTCGTTGATGTATTTATCTACCTTAGTTAATTAATCAGAGTTGCAAATATTTTTAGAGCTTAATTTGTAGTTTTAACCTTTTGTTTGCCATTAGAATAGCTTGATTTTTTCAAATTGGGAATTTAATTTCTCTTTTTGGAAGTTGGAATTATATCGAGCATGAGGTGTTAAAAAATAATTCTGCTTGAATTGCTATAAGCTTGTTATTTGATTCAAAGCCTTCAAAATCCATAGGGTTTGCATTATTTATGCTCGTATTTATGTCATAGCCACCAGCTTTTCTGCAAATGTCACCATGAGCTGGGTGGTAATTGATGATTTTTCTGTGATTAAAGTATTCTCTTTCCTTGAACACTATTATTTTAAGGGTTATAATTAACTTTCGTTAGATCTATAAAAAAAGGAACATTATTAGTTAGTTGCAGTTAGATTGCTAGAGTTAATAGTCGACTACGTTCATAGAACATGGTCAATCGTCTTCATACTTTGGGTACGAAACCAATATGAACAATAAAATTTGGCATTCTACCTATTGTAATAAGAATGATTTTCATTGTCAGTCTAAATACTATCTAATTAGTTTCCGGGACGCGGACGCGGCTAAATATTCAAAATAAATAGTATTTATGTGTCCACCAGTGCATATTTCATTTATCATTTTAAAAGTGCAATTAATATTACTATAAGCTCTATTTTAGCTTCCCACAAAATCGATCAAGATAATATAAAATATAAATTCGACGAATACATATAAAATCAAGGATCAAGAACTACGACTAAATGAGACGCTTGACTAAGGGGAGCATCAAATGGAGATCAGATCAGAAATCAGATCAGCAGAAAATTTTTTTTCCGATTAATGATAGCGAAAGTCAATAAAGTTCAAATATCGCACTGATATCATATTTTATTACAATGACCAATGACATCTAAAATGTCTAATAATTTGTTGATATCATCAGGTTTTTCTCCTCAGAAGATAACTTCGCCTGTAAAAATCTATAGGATTTTTATCTCTTTCATTTAAAACTACCTCAACCGATAAATTACCCAAACTCAAATAAAAGAGACAGCAATGGAACAGATAACATGGCTTAGTTGCGAAAAAGTTAGAATATTGTATGCCGCTCCTGGCAATTAATGGGGAATAGAGCATACCTACCAACCTTGTTTTTAAAAATGCAATGGAGAGAAGAGAATGTTACTCTTTCACTCCTTCTTAGGATAGAGCTATTAGAAGGCAAATACCGGTAGTTTGCATCGTCAGTGCAAACCACATCCTTTAACGAGAATCCCGTGTGTTACGCTTCCCGAAGTTCCCGATCAAATAGCCCCAATCTCCCCAAACAATATTCCCGTTCCGCCACTTCCGACCTTAATTTCATACAATATCAGACCATTAAGTCTTCTAATACGCGCGTATATGCTGTATATGGGGGTCTTGGAGAGTTGGGCCTGGCTAATTTATCCAGACCATTAGTATTCCAATTGCATACCATGGAACCACTGAGTTCCACAAGGTTTTCCGAGTAATTTCTACTAACAAAAATGAATTGCCTACTAATATTTGCACGCCGCACTAGCATAGTATCTCAATATAGGAACATTCATAGGTTTTTAACGATTTTCGAAAGTTTGTCAAATTTTATATTTTTAAGGTTTCTCATAATGCAGTTACAGAAGAATTTACACTTGCACAAAGTCGTCGTTAGAGTTCATAAATATCCAACACTGTATTTATACTTTCCACTTATTCCTATGTTATCACTGTACTATAAGATATGTAAAGTAAAATAGGCCTTCTGGAAATTGCACTAATAGAGCATCAAATGATATTTATTCCTGGTGATAATGGTTTATTTTTGCCTGTATCTAAGGGGTAATTTTTTCCCTGTGACTTTTGTTAATTGATCATGGGTCAAGAAGCTGGGCACTACACGCGTTCCAACTTTTGTTGAAATCTGTGTTAGTGAGGCGCCACTATATTATACTATTTGTTGATTTAAAATGGAATGACCCTATCATTAAAAATGAGCAGGCAAATAACTAATTAAATCTTGTGCCTAATATCTCATTATCAGTAATGCCTGAACTTCGCAGATCTCCGTCTTCCTTCTCACTCACACATCACAACAAAAGAAACCCTAGCCCTCCCCTCGAAAATAATCCTTTTCGCAGGTCAAAATTTTCCCTCCGGGGGTGGTTCAACCCGCCCAGCTACGGGCAGGAAGGGCCGCTTGGAGAGGTTAATGCTCTCTGAGGGGGGCGTGGTTCTTCCATGTTGCCACTTAGTCATAAAATTCGGACTTAGAAATTTTCAGCGGTACGATTTTTTTGAACAGAACTGTACATTATTATAGGAATATATTGTGAGCAGAATAACTAAAGCAAAGAAGACATTTTACCAGGAAATGAAACAACTTGCCAGAGCTCAAGCTTGGAGATAAGGTAGCATAAAAACATACAAGAGGAGCATGCTCCTATATGGCAGTGAAACTTAGATATGTATATATGTATAAGCTGCGGAACAGATAAGATTGGAAGCACTGGTAATGCGGCGATAATGAATAATAATGAAAGATCAAATGGACACAAAGCATCACCGATGAATAAGTCCACCGAAGAGTTTGAGAGAGAAGCAGCATTATGAAATCTCCGAGAAGAACAAGACACAAACATGAGTAACGCTTGGAGCGACACATCAACCTCTTGATAACAACAATGGAAAGAGAAATGAATGGAAAGAATTACCGAGGCAAATCAAGGATGAAATAAATCAGGCATTTGATGTAGGACTTGTGAATATGATGGATTATGGTGGAGTGAAAGGATTAGCTGATAAAAGAATAAGGTGGAGAGCTGCACCAAACTAATGTTCGGATTAATCAGTCCTGATGATAATGGTAAATGATTAAGTAAAATCCGGTACACAAAAGATCACAAGGAAGGAAATAATGGAAGGCAAATGGCCAGTTAGAAGAATTGAGGAGGAGAATAGGACGTTTTGAATGAGATGAGGACGTACAGTGGTGGCTAAATATGGTTTCAGTTGCCAGCGGGATGCTCCACGTTATGTATGGGGTAGGCTCGTGTGGAAGGGGTCGGCAAAGAAGCGTGTGGGTGAGGGCAGCTCATTTTATTTAACGCTACCAACATTATGGCATTTAACTGGAGATGGTTGGAAAGAGTCAGCAGCGCGTTTCATGACAATTCTTACTATATAAACGAAAATGCGTCAAAATATGCTGATACTTTTTTATATCTACCCGATTAAAACACCAAAACAATTGGATTCAGAGAAAAAGAGAGTTAGAAAGTTATTGTTAATGAATAAATGAGCACAATTTTGAAGTTAGCCAGGAAGGCTAGCGACCTTGGGAGCCCTGGTATGGTAAAACTTGGTGGCACTTACTAGTACAGAAAATGACGTAAGGGAGAGGACAGCATACAAGAGAGGAGGGATAAAGGTACTTAGTTTCTCACTGGAGGTCCCCAACTGAGCCCTGTGGTACCTCTGCCTGCTTTTCAACGCTTAATTAGTCCTCAGCGACCTTAAACTCTACACTGGCGAGTGCCACCAAGTTTCACTATACTTATAGTCTAATTTGTACACCACCTTACTCACCCGTACAGAGCTAGTTTGTAGGCAACGGATACATCCAATAATAATCCACTTGCCACCATGCCACTAAAAATGGCTCCATGTTTCATGATCACAATACGCAGACCAAAAGATGAAAATACATAAGCATATCTGCGGTTGTTGGTATGTGTACAAAGATTAACTTGGAAGCCACTAGCGACTCGGGGGCAATAACTAGTCTTTGATTTAAGATTTAATGCTTTCCTGGCGGGAATTCCACAGGCCGAAACTAGCATAACATTTCAACGTTTCAACGGACGACTCGTCCATCTTCCTCAGGGTTTAATACCTTGAAATTCAAATACGGCTGACTTATAAACTGGGCACAACAATCAGGTGACTCATGATTGGTCGGATGGTGAAATTTGCGTCCTTTCCGTTGGCCTATTTATTTATTTCTCAAATATTAGCTACATTGCGACAGTGCCGAGACAAGGATTTGGCGCATTTGGACATAAAATCCACTCATGAATTTCGGGTCTGTTGGAAAGAGAGTCGTATAGCGGAGAGAGAGCTGCGGTCCATGATATCTCGTCACGACCCACCTCGGCTCCCAGCATCCTCCCACCCTTCCTGCAGAACATCCGTCCCTTCACTCAATTAAGCGCACAGCTGAAGGGGACTCCTGCAGAAGAGCCCGGGGAGGCAGGCCGGGACGAGATGGTGTTTAAGCTTTTAAAAGGGGAAGGCATTTGGGAACGGCTGCTGGCTGTTTACTCATTCCTCCCCCGTTCGCTCTCGAGAGAAGAGGAGGAAAACGAGTGATATACTTTAAGGATATCATTTTTAAGGTTTCCTCATATACCCACTATTAAAAGTAATAGACTTGCACACCTAAGAGTTCACTGACCCACGACATTCTTGTTCATCAATTGTAAAAAAAATCTAATACTTGAAAATGCCCGCAGAAAACAGCTCTTATTCATTTTATATTTTTTTGCCTTTTTCTGGTGATTAAAATCCTGAAAAAAGACAGGGAAAGAGGTAAATGTGGAGTGTAGCATTGTATAATGCAGAAACTGAGTATGAGCTAAGAGGACGGTAGTAGACTGACTACAAGCGTTGAGATGTGGGTGCGGATGAGAATTGAGACAGAGTGGAGGCAAGGAAGGTAAGACGAAAGGAAGAAGGAAAGGAAGTGCTCCTTATGATGGGTAAGGAGAGAAAACGTCTAAATGAGATTAGGCATAGGAAGATTAGGTGTTTGGAAGAGGAAATGAGGGGCGAAGGGATGTTTAATGCCGTGATAGAGGGGAGGATGCTGGGTAGACAGGGAATGTGAAGAGAGAGAATAGGTAATATGGCCGGGAATGAAAAAGAGTAGTACGTATACTGATATGAAGGAAGATACTATGTACGGAATTCGGGGCCTTCGCCTGAGATAACCAACAGCATTTTTACTTTATTCCACCCAAACCTGCCATAAACGGTAGATTTCCCAAATTAATCAATAAATTAATTTGAAGTATTCATCCTGTTTTTGCGTCTGTGCCTACTTCTCGTAGTGTCATAACTAAAAGCAATTCCTCAATGCTTTATTTTCCTGCTCATCGTACCGCCAAATTCAGTGATTCATTTGTTGTAACATCAACCAAAATATGAAACAAATTTGTTATGTTAAAAACTGTAAATGTTAAAAAACTAAATCAATTGAAAATTTTAAAAGTAAAATTTATCATTGTTTTCTAAATTGCACCATTGTTTTAATCTATATACATATACTGTTTAATTATTCTTATTGTGTCATATATGAACATGTATGTATGTACGCGAATGTTTGTATTTTTTTCTCTAAAGGACTTGTACCCAGAGCGATCAATAAATGTTTTACTTACTAGGTACGTTTTCCTTGCGACGGGTTTTTTTTCGTCGCATGGGACGGAATACGCTTCCCAATCCCATCGAACTCAACGTCACGTATCACGTCGCGCGAAAATATTTTCCTAGATTTGAAAAGGACGACGCGTGTGGCGTGTCGAGAGTGGTGGAGGTTGTGCAGACGAATATGTTGGGATAAAAATTAAAGCAACCACCTCTACACGCGGCGTGCAGCGTAATCTGGAGGACGCCATCTTATCACGCCAATGGAGAACGTCAGCGTATAGCGTGTTGCTCTTCTTAGGAAAACAGTGTGATACATTTACATTGTTTAAAGAGGTTCCGCCGCGACTGTGTGAGTCAAAACAAATACTAAATTCCACATTTTTTATATTTTGACCAAAAAATCCTGCTTTTGTTGACGTAATGCGTTACCTATAGAAAACCAAAAGTAAAGTAGAAAAAATGCAGATTATTCCACGAATGTATTTTAAATTAGCACTTTTTTCCAGCCATTGCAGCCGACTGCAGCGCCATTTCCTACGAATTACCGCATTTTGACTTCAACTACGGCAGTAATTCCCTAATAACTAAAATAATAAGGTGGTAAGATGCCTATATTTTATTTTTATTCAATTTCTCTGGATTATTTCCTTCATATAAATAGTTTTCCGCGAAAATGACATTTATATTTTCTGGAAAAATACTATTTTCCTCGTGTTTCTCTCATTCCCCCATTGAACACGATGTAATTTAAAGTTCAATTATAGAATAAAATAGCGTGGAAAGGTATTATTTTGTTGTTCATATCGGATAGCGGACGTTTCCTACAAGTAGACAGAATATGAATAAAATGACATTTAAGTCATTTTACGGTGGAACCACCTTAAGTGGGTAGTGGCGTTCGGTCGGCGTATTCCGTCCCACGCGACGGAAAAATCCCGTCGATAGGAAAACGTACCTTAACTTACTTACTTCCTTTTAAGGTAGTTTATATGGAGTTAAGAATCTTGCAGCATTAAACACTGCAAACAAACTTTAATTTTATTGTTCATTAGGCATTTTTTTCTTCTACTCGGCATGGGTCCTACCTCTCTTCATCACATCCTATTCTTTCTTCCTCTTCCCAGCTAAACCTGCATCGTCCCCCTTCTATCTCGACTTTAAGTTTCCCCTGGCTACTCATTAGCTGTTCCAACCACCTACTCTGCCTCCTCCCAATTTCTTCCAGATGTTTCCTCTCCTAGCACTTTCTCTTTCATTTTAATTTTACTTCCAGCGCACTCTTTCAAGTGTCCTTCTCGCCAAAATCTCAAAAGCCTCCAATTCACTATATATACTCATCCTCGAAATCTGTGTCCACAGCGTACATTGCATCTGTAAGTGAATGCTAAAATTTTAAACAGTCCCTCACTAACATCCTTAAAAATGGTTTCTTTCTTCAGTTCTCTCATAATTAGGGACCCGTCTTTCGCTTACTTAATTCTCCTCCTTAAGACCCTACTACTAGTACACCTATTTCCCTCCTAATTACTAGTTATGTGATGTGACTATAGTACAGTAATTACACATTCTGGCATTCACCATATGATATGGGACCACAGCTACCACGGTTCCAGTGAGAAGATATCTTCCTCTGGATGGAGAGATTCAGCATGGAGTAAAATAACGCGGCAAAAAATCAAAACTAAGCGACGAAAGAGTAAACTCTAGTTAAGCCTTCTTAAAATGTCCACCAATTCAAGTAATGGACTGCCAGCCTTTCGATAGCAGACTCTTACATCGTCTTAAGTGATGTGCTAATTCAATTTCGAAAATATGTTTCCAATCACCTCTCTTTCTACACCAAGACGGTGAATTCGCCATGAAAAAAATCATTTGACTTGACCGGGATTCGACCCCGGATCTCCCAATTTCCAGTCAGGTGTGTTAGCCTGTTACATCACCAAGGCCATCTTAATTCAAGGCGAATTTCAGCGGGGGTTTATACGAGCAAGATGTTCTCGTCCCCAGTCTACATTGTAGCACAGGAGACGTTGTCGTGCATGAAATGCCACAGTCGATGAGAACAAACCCAACATTGTCGCTTTAGAAAGAGTAACTTGACAGTTTTCCAATCATTGCGGTTGCACAAGTCATGTGTCACGCAGTCATGCGCACGGGTACGAGGTTATCCACCAAGACGGTGTAATTCGCCATGAAAAAAATCATTTGACTTGACCGGGATTCGAACCCGGAACCGCAATGATTGGAAAATTGTCAAGTTAGTCGTTACAAAAAGCGATAATGTTGGATTTGTTTTCAGCGACTGTGGCACATCATGCACGACAACGTCTCCTGTGCTACAATGTAGACTGGGAACGAGAGCATCGAGGTCGTGTAAGCCCCCGCTGAAATTCCCCTTGAATTAAGATGGCTTGGTGGTGTAACTAACCAACACACCTGGCCGGCAACTGGGAGATCCGGGGTCGAATCCCGGTCAAGTAAAATGATTTTTTCATCGCGAATTTCACCGTCTTGGTGTATACCTTTGCACCCGTTCGCGTGGCTGCGTACCTAATCGCTTGTGCAACCACAATGATTGGAAACCCTTGTCGTTGAAACTAAGAAGTCTACTTGTCAGAGTGGATGACATCGAAGGGCTAAAATATTCGGGCGCACGTCGTAATCCTTGCAAGTGCGGAGTTGGAAAAACAGAAACTTGGATCAAGGAGCACAGGAAGTGAAGAGTGTGAAACATGTCATAAGCCAGATATGAATACCTGAACTTAGTAAAAATGTTACGCGAAAAAATACAGGACCCATTGTTTGATGCCGTCACTTGGCAGTATCATGTCTATGTGTTAGTGTACACAATTTACAAAGACACAGACGGGATTTACACAAATGCTCAAGAGACAATAAATATCACGAGAATATTAGGCATTAGCTTCAAGAAAAGTAACCTTTGGGTGGCAAAAGACCATATGCAATGATACTTCAAAGTTATATGTGAGGAAACTTAATTTCTCAAAATCGATGAAAGACGAAGCGCAGCCGAGATTAGATTGAAGGCAAGCTCGTAAGTGATAAATAGTTAATGTAAATGCTGATTTGGTTTTCAAGTTTTGCTGCGTTGAAAGAATTTTTGGCTCAACGTTTCTCTCGGGTTACATGGCGGTCCTTCAGGAACGGAGACTCCTGCTATAACGCAAGAGTAACTTTGAGCCATATTTACTCCCAACGCAGCAAAACTCAAATGTCACATCGAATTCGTACAGATGTTTGAGTATATGTGCCTTCTAGCGACGAGAATGGGAGCTAAAACATAATATATTGAAAAAAGACTACTTTTGTCTAATATTATGGATAACATATATGTGCATTGGACTAGATATTTAATTACTAGCGTAATAATTTTTCCGGCTAATTTTTCAGGGCTCGAAAGCCCGGAAAATAACGAAGCAGAAAAAGATTCGTGTTCATATTTGTTAGTTTTCGGGAAATTTCTATCTTATCCTCTTCGTTGGGGACTAATTTTTCCTTATCTTTCAGCTGGTGGGGAGCAAATCCTCCGATTTTCATGAAATAAAAAGCTATATACATGTTTTATTATGCCCCCTAGAACTTAACGCAAAGGTTTTTTTCATGAATTTGTTAAAAATTTTTTTTATCAATTCTATAATATACTTTTCATTGGCTAGAACAAGGTAAAGTTGTAGATGTTGCCTGCAAACGCCGGTACAGGCATAATTGAAACACTTTGCTGCTATTTAAATCTTTTAAATGTATATTTATTAACAAAAGTTGTTGGAATATATTTAAAAATTATGCAACTGAAAAATTACGATATTTATATCATTTTTATAACACTGAAAATATTACGTTCTTGCATTCAATGATATATTGTCTGCATGATATAATTTATAATAATAATTGAGCATTTATCAAATATTTGTTATTCATTGAAGCTTATCCGTAGAAAAGTTTCATGCAGGGCCTTGAAATAAGTTTTACAATTTTACAATGTTCCATTTACAATGTTTACATCTATAGCAAAAAATTACATTTTTTTGGCAACCAATCGATCATTTTCCAATTTAGATAATACAATTTGTGTCATTGTTCCTAGGAGGTTATTTGAATGTGTGAATAAACAATTTATGGGCAATTTTTAAACTAAAATTGTCAATTTTTATAATCATTCAGTTGCATAGCTTCAGGAGATAGCATACAGTTCCATAGCTTCAGAGACACGTCGTATAGATTTGATGCCTCAAAAAAATACTCAGATGGGCATAATTCAAATTATAAATTTGCATTTGGTGTGTTTTTGTATAATAGTTCCGCGACGGGCCCTGACATTTATTTCGCTATGGTTTCATTTACAATTTTACAATATTTTTACAACTACATATAAGTATCAATATAAATTTTTATAGCATCCAATCAATTATTTTTCCATTCAGGCAATACGGGTTATGTATATTTTCATGTGAGATTATTTGAATTCTTGGACAAATAATTTATCCATAGTTTTTTAAAATAAAAATAGCCAACTCAGTAGCTTAGCTTCGTGTCGTGCACTTGAAAACATGGCGCTGCACATAGAGGGGTATCACACACACTTTACACAAGAAAATTGTTTCCTTCCTCTGTCCTTTAGCAAGGCACACAACACATCGTTTTACATCGTGTTTTCTCTTCCCTGTAGGTGGATTATGATCAGAAAAATGTCGCCCTACGAGTATCCCTTGGACTACAGCCCTTCTTTCTCTAACTTATCTTCTGTATCCCCTGTGGATTTTCTGTATCTTAGAAATAGATTCTCAATAAGATTCATGCGGAAATCAAGTTGTAAGAGACCACCACCTTGTTTTTTGTCTATAATAAAAGAATTGAACACCATTACGTCTAACATGTGCCTAAATATCTTTTGATAATACTTTTTCAATATTTTTCGCGCGGCACTGTTAGTCACGATGCATTGATCGGACAAATCCACTCTCATCGCATCGTTGAAATCAGCGCATGCCAGAGGGCTTATTTTCGTTCCTTCTCCACTGCTCGGAACACTCAACATCGTGTCATCATGTATGCTGCTCAATACACACACATCCCTTTTGTCCCGCCATTTCATTGCCATGAGTTTACCATGATAGGCAGCAACAACCTCCCATTTTTCAACTTTATTCGCATACATTTTGCGGGACATTTTTCCTATTCTATCTGACAGTTCCAATTGCATCGGTCTCCAATATGACTAATAAGTCAAATAACTCGCGGCTACTAAAGCAATTGTTTATTGCAATAGTATATCCTTGCTTCAGCAAATCCTTGGCAAGAGAAAGGACCAATCTCGAAGGCGTAGTGAAACCTGACACGACTGTTTCAACTAGCTCTTTGCCCCACTGTGTAAATCAGCATGTTCCACACGTACCCAGTTTTTGAGTCTCGTAATTTAAACGATTCCATACCAAACCTTGAACGTTTTTTTTGCACGAAAACCTTCCATCCGAGGTGGCCTTTCCATAGCAAAATGCTTTCATCAACAGATAGCAGCCTTTAAGTAATTTTACTCTTCCTAAATTATTTTACAAGATGATCCATGGCAGGTTTTATCATATATGGAAACTTGACCTTCTGAGAGATAATCATCGTTGCAGGCAAAGTGCAAAAACTTGAGCAGGAAAAAAATCGCTTCTCAGTGATCATCTCATAAAATATAGGAGTTGCCAGAAATTTATTTCTTGAAAAATAATGCCTTAATTTTGGTTTCTGTAATATTCCCTACTGTTCTTGGGTCAATTCACACCCCCTGGGAAACAAAGCGGGTATGGGCCGAGGGATCAAGACAGTGGGAGCCCAGATAATGACGAAGGGAAGTGGCGGAGGTAGGGTGGTGAGGTAATAGCTTTCTCCCTCAAATCTTAGTGCTCAGTACATTGAACTTGGATTACGTGGGTAATGTTTTGGGTTCTTGTAAATGGAAGTTTACGGTTGTGAATGTTTTTCATCTGACACTACTCGAAATTCAGGAATTTTAAATTCAATTGTTCGGTAGTTTATTCTACGTGATTTACCATCACCGAATATCCAAACATAACGTTATAATAAACACACTGTAGTAAGAATATTGTAAATTACGTATTACGATTGCTTACTTGCTTGTAAGCTGAGCTAAATCACGTCGCCATTTAGTCCGAGCGTGCCGAAAAATAACCAGACGATTCAATGTTTTATGTGGGAATACGATGTGTGTAAAAATTCAATGAATAAGCTGAAAACTACGATGTGGTAAAGATAAAATTCTTCAGATGAATAACTTAGCAGTGATTGGTGTAAATCATATCATCAATACATTAGATTTGAAATAATATGCCATTGATCATGAAAAAAGGTGAGTGAACAAATATGTTTTGGAATTTCGCAATAAGTATCAGGACAAAACTTAGGTACTTATACATAAAAATATACTAATTATAATGAAATTACATTAAATTTAATTTAAATAATAGGCAGGTAATCAATTAAAATGATATTATTAGCTGGATGAGAATGTCAAACGCGAATTCCGCGAACAAGTGTTCCCAACAGGCGAAAATTTCAATCGGAAAATGAGACCTAGAAATACTATGCGCTACAATTAATTTCCGATAGATAAATCCATTATGTAAATGAAAAGTGAGAAACTGTGTGGCTAGAATCACATAACACACAGTAGAAACAGAAAGAATCGCAACGGACGACTTTAGTCGGCATCCCCACCAAGAAGCACATAGTTAAGCAGCGCGCGACTATAGTCGCTTACCCCACCTAGGGAGCGACTTCCATTTGCGACTATAGTCGCTTACCCCACTTAAGGGGTTATTCACGCATAAAACATCCCGAATAGGTTTCCTTTAATGCAAATGTTTCGTTTGTTTCTTTGGAAAATTTATTTTTTAAATGGTCTACGAGCGGCCTGACTTGACTACGACGCTCCATATTTGTTGCTGGCACCCAGTATGGATTGGGATATGTTATTGTTTTCCCGTACTCATCTTAAACTTCCAACGTATTCGTCTGCTATCGCGCATCAGCTAGCTTTCATCGAATTGTTTAACTTTTCTGTTTTTTTTGTTGACATACGTTGTTAGCTTAAATTTTAAGAGACTAACTTTGCTGTTTCATCTTACTTATTTGTTTGTATATGTACTGTCCCTTTCCGAAGCAACAGCTGATAAACAAACGAAAGATAAAAAAGAATGCAACGCCGCTGGGTTTCTCCGTATATCCATTGAGGTAGATAGGGAGGGTTCTTCTGTGGAGGCCAATGCTTGAAGCTATAATGTGGGTGTAGCCGGTCCGCCATCTTTGTTCCCCCCGAATCACCTTAGCGCTTACGGGCTGACGCTCTAACTTTGCAATATTACGATGTTTTCCATCGATGACACTTGTAATCAGTAAACTACTACTCCTTGAAAGAGCATTATTCAATTATTTTTTTAGTTATTTAAGTTAATAATAAGTAGTATTCCCAGGAAAAAACCATATTTAAATAGAGTAAAAACAATAACTCCATGTTAATAATATATGTTTCAAGAGTTACACACCTCAAATTATAAACTGGAGGTAGATATTCTTGATTTATAACCGCTAATGCGTCCACCGATCTGTGATATCCAAAGGCAAGCAAGGAAAGAACAGGGGGAAGCAAACTGGTGAATAAATATTTCGTTCATCACGTTATATTTTGATGACGTCATGGCCTCTCCGTCGATCTAAATGGTCGTATCATATTGGTTGTAACATTCATGGCTGCATGATGTTTCATTCATAAGAGTTAAACTTTTGGATATATATATTTACAAATGTATCTGAATTTTAAGAGGTTTCAATAGTATTTATCAAGTTGTACGTTGGAAACGTATGGTTTTAAAAGAGTATAAATATATATGAGCTTGTTTTGTTCATTTCCCATATGACCAGTGTAAAAATATAGAACTCTAAATCCTGTATTTCGGTCAAGTGGGAGTTAAAAACGTACTACGATGGTGAATAATAATAATTCAGAGCTATACGTTCGTTTTTGACGAATTATGTCTGCTTAGCCAAATTTAGTAACGTAAGCCAAAAATATAACTACAAAAAATAATACTACATTATTGTTTTCAATAGTGCTTCTAATTTTCCCCAGTTTTTCATGAGCTTTACAATGTTTCGATTACAAAATTACAGAATATTGTAGTGGTTACGTTCGGTTGTCACGTTATGTTCTCTCTCGCGTTACATGGTGGTTTTTCAGGAACCTCCATTAAACGCGAGTCCTGCTATAATGCAAGAGTAACGGTGAGCCAAATATACTCCGAACGCAGCATTATTCGAAAGAGGCACATCAGCATCTACCGGCAGCTGCGAATGCTTACACTCGAAATAGATACTGTCTAAAAGCATACAAAACATGTTGACGCAAAATATTATAAACAAAAGGGTCCTTTTTTAATGACTTAGTTATTTTTCCGTTTCCCCTTTCCGTTGTTCAATATTTTCCAAATTTTGCATACATGTTTAATCTCGAAGACTGTACATGAAAAAAACATTATATTCACTTATTACCAATTTAATCTACAAATTACTGGTCTTTTATTAACTTGCTTCGTGAGTTTAATCACATATCTATTACCCAATGTTTGAACCTCTTCGCGTTGTTAAATCTTTCCCAAATTTTACATACATGTTTAATCTCGATGACTATACATGAATCAATTATTATATTTTCTAATTACCGAGTTAATTTACCTAAATTAAATGGTTTCAATTTTACTTTTATTTTTCTAACATTACGCAACCCGCATTACATTGTCTACTCGCAGTCAGCACTGTTGCAATTCATTGCGACCATCATTTTAGCAATTATATTGAGAAGAAATGCTAATAATTTAAATTTCAAGGAACCGTTGCACAATTAACATGAAGACGAATTTTCAACTTGCTTCGTGACTTTAATCGCATATCTATTGACCAATTTTTGAACACCTTCCTAAGGCTCCGTTAGAAAATTGACTTAATTTGTTAAATTAATTAAAAAGTGAAGCCTAAATAGTAGAAAATAAAAAAAATATATAAAAACACTTTAAAAACTGGTCTTATTTCAATATGCACTAAAAAGTAAGAAATAAAAATGCAATAAAAATTAGAAAATAAATTTCAGAATGAAATAAATTTACAAAGTTAAGAGACCTTCTATTCCAAATTTATAAATATATTAAAGTTGAAAATGAATATTTGTTTACTTTATCTGGGAAATTCGTCAATGATTTTGAGGTAAGACATATAATCGTACGTCTAATTGATCATTTAATTGACTATCATGATTATAAGAACAGGGTGCAAAGTAATTTACTAAGTTGAATTTGAGCACCGTGGACTTATAATCATTATGATCAACTAGATCATCAATTAGAAGTACGATTATACGTTCTTGCCTCAAAATCATCGACATATTTCACAGATAAATTAAAAAAATATTCATTTTCACTTTCAACTTTGATATATTTATAAATTTGAAATAGAAGGCCTCTTTGTAAATTTTAATCTAAAATTTATTTTCTACTTGTAGTGAATTTTGATTTTTTTCTTTTTAGTGCATTTTGAAATAAGACAAGTTTAAAGAAAGTGTTTTTAAATATATTTTTATTATTTATATGTGCTGTCCCTTTCGGAAGCAACAGCTGACAAATAAACGAAAGACAATAGGGAATGCAACGCTGCTGGGTTTCTCCGTATATCCATTGAGGTAGATTGGGAGGGCGCTTCTATGGTAGCCAATGTTTGAAGCTGTAACGTGAGTGCGGCCGGTCCGCCACCTTTGTTCCCCCCGATTCACCTTAGCGCTTACGGGCTGACGCTCTAACTTTGTAATTTTACGATGATTTCCATTGATGACTCACTTGTAATCAGTATGCAATTCTTCTTGAAAGAACATTATTTACATGTTTTTAGTTATTTAAATTAATAATATTCCGTATTCCCAGGAAAAAACCATATTTTAATAGAGTAAAATCAATACTTCGAAGTTCATAACATATGTTTCAAGAGTTACACCCTTCAAGTTTTAAACTGAGGGTAGATATTCTTGATTTTTATCCGCTAATGCGTCCACTAATCCGTGATTTCCAAAGGCAAGCAAGGAAAGAACAGGAGGAAGCAAAATGGTGGATATTCTGATCGCCACGTTCAGGGATACTACATACTCCTTAGATAGACTCCTTGGCCACGTTATATTTCGATGACGTCATGGCCTCTCCGTCGACCTAAATGGTCGTATCATATTGGTTGTAGCATTTATGTTTGCATAATGTTTTCACATCATAATAATTTATATTGTGGTTAGATTTTTACAAATCTTTCAGAACTTTTTAAAGAGGTTTCAATAGTTTTTATCAAGTTGTTCGTTGAAAACGTATGGTTGTTAAGAGTAAATATATATGAGCCTGTTTTGCCCATTTCCCATATGGCCAGTGTAAAAATACTTGAACTCGAATGCCTGTTTTATGGTCGAGTGGGTTTTAAAAACCTACTGCGATTGCGTCTAAAAAAAGTAGGAGCTCTACATTCGTTTTCTACGACTTATGTCTGCTGTGCCAAATTTAATAATGTTATCCAAAACTACAACCACAGAAAATAATACTACATTGTATTTTTAAATAGTGCTACTAATGTCCCCAATTTTTCATTTTCTGCACATTGTTTCGATTAAAAAGCTACAGAAAATATTAGTGCACAACACAATTACTGTGTAGGTACTCCTTTGCTATTTTGTTTAGATGAGTGGTCGGCGAATAGGTGTAAATTAGGTGCAGTTGGGTGATGTGGACTCAAAAAAGAAAAATGATATTATATGAAAATTGCGTTCCTTGTTACGACAGTATATTTCCCTCCTACAACACTACATTTGGCCAATGCTATAGACATGTTTAGCAGACGTCACGCCATGTTGAACTCCAAACAATCCGAACAACAACAAATGAAGGGGTTAACTTCGGCGTTGATAAATATATATTATTAGGCAGTAGGAAATAAAGTTTCCTGACCCCTGGTCTAGACTGTCGCTCCCTCCCTCTAACTCATCCGTATGTGACCCATGCCAATGACACTCGCACGAAAAAATGGCCCCATTAATGAAGCCGTGGCGAAAGCGTGAACTAGTGGCAGCACCTATGCTTCAGCCCAAGCAGAAAGCTGCTGCAAGTGAAAATAATACTGAAAATGATGATACAGTTTTGCTCATGACAATAAACATTTAAGCCGATCCCAGGAAACATTATATCCATTCGCTATGCCCTAGTAAAATGCTCCATTGCTACCGTAACTCAAAGTATCAAATAATAATTTACAGCCAGTTATGGCGAATGTTGATGAGGAGTTAGGAGGTATACAGAATAGTAGAATTTGGACAGAGACAGGAGATATTGAGGAGGTTATGACTTAATGGAATGATGAATTAATGGAAAGAGATAATAAAGTGGTGATCTACCGGTAATGGTAGGAATGGGTTGTAGTACGAATAGGTACACATACTAATCCTTTACAGCTAAAAGCCCTTGTCTCCTAGTTTCATTCTTCCTATCGGCATATACCCTACCTCTCTTCACCCCAGCCATAAACCCTATTGTTTTTCTTCCAAATATTATTATTTATTAAATTATATGCGAATAATTTTGTGCAAAGCCATTATGTTGGTGTAAGCTACCATTTTTAGACCTAATGACGTACAGGATCATGAAAGTCATGCCTGTGAAGAACTTGATTTTCCATTATCTTTGGGGACTAAACACCGAAATATTTTCCTTGATAATGACATTTTATGTCGAAAACATGGATGGCATAAATAAATAAGTGTGTAATGTACAAAGTGGAATTTCTTTTCAAGAATAAAGTTCCTGGAAAGACTGGTCAGAGCAAACCTAGTGAGACGGTATGTTAGATAGAAGTAGCCATCTCCCAGTTTCTAGTTTGACTACGCACTGTTCTTCTGACTGATTTTTGGTCTGCGCCTAGCGGCCAGGGGAACGTGCGAGGTCCCGATTTGTGCTGGGATGAGAGCTGCATGTCTGGTGTGGAATCACCCCGTTCCACACACCCTAGTGGTGGCTAGCACGGTACTTCGTAGATGTAGATCGTAGATGTAAGCAAATCTCACAATCGAAAGCTATTGGTAGGTAAAGAAGGGGTGATGAGTAGATGGAAACCACCCCTTCTCGCTACTTCCAATTATTAAATACAGAATTGTCCCAGGAAAACCACGACTCGCCCGTATAAAGCACTCATCCACAAAGTACTGTCATTCAGCAGAAAAACATGGTCAATGGCCGCCACATCTGCGCAGCTGCTCAAGAGATTGAGAGGAAAACACAACGTAGAATCTATGGGCCACTTCACAACGAAGGAAACTGGAGAATTGGTTAAACCGTAAAATATAAAAATTATGCAAACTTAGTATTTCTACCCACTGTAACCTTATAAGACCCAGCTGGGCAAGGAATGCCCATTCCATATCAGAGTATGAATAGCAAAGGTCTTCCCCGGAGAGCCCAGGGGGAAAGCTAAAGGCTAGGTGATAACACTGCTTCAACAAAGATGCATGTAAACTACTTGGGGTGAGGAACTGAAGAAGACGGATGTATTAAAGTAAGTAAGAGTAAGAAAAATATTTATTGTTCAGGACAAAAATCCAAAAGAACAAAGATAATAATAAAACACTTTGCAGGCACAATCTTTTAAAAGTACAAAAGGACAAACTTTTCATCATTTCAAACTTTTCAAATACAAAAGGAAAAACTTTTATCATTCTATAAATGTAAATTAACCAAAAAAAAACTCATGTATTAATAACTAACAATAGAAAAATGATACAATGAATAAGGAACCATAATAACATGAACACAAATTTGAAGAAAAAAAATAATAATAAGAGTAACTTATGTTATACCCGGGAAAGTAAATAATCATGGTATTTCATTTTAAATGTTTTAACAGATTTACAATTTTTAATGTCAGTTGGCATCTTATTCCATATGTGACAAGCTGTTACAAGAAATGATTTATTATATGCTGTGGTGCGATGCCCTGGAAAATACAATTGATTAGGATCAGACCTAGTGGACATTGTGGAGACAGAGGGACAACTAAGGAACAAATCATGCAGATACTTGGGTGATTTGTTTTTAAATAGGACAAACAAAAAGGATCCCAGAAGGTATTCTCTACGGGATTTGACGTTGAGCCATCTTAGTTGTTTATAATAGGGGGTGATGTGGACGTCCCTGCGAAGGTCAAAAATGAACCTAAGGCAGGAGTTTAAGGCCCGGTGAAGTTTGAGGTTATTTTCTTCGTTGAGGTCGTTATAAACAAGACAGCAATAATCTATTACAGAGAAAATAAGCGACGATATAAGTGTTTTTCTAGTATTAAAAGGAAGTAAGTTTCTGTGAACTTTTAACTGGTAAAGTATAGAATGAATTTTGTTAGAAATATTATTTACATGACAATCCCATGATAAGTTAGCAGTCAACGTCATCCCTAGGTTATGTACATTACTGGAGTATGGAATAGGCATACCATTAACCACGATACTGGTAGTCGTAATGTGGCTAATGTTACGTAGCATCCTGGAACTACCGATAATAATAGCCTTAGTTTTACTTGAGTTTAGGATGAAGTCGTGACGCGTGGCCCACTCGGTTATTCTATAAATGTCTTCATTAATTTTTGATACTGCCTCGTCAATTTCATATGGCCAACAGCTGCGATAAATTTGGAGGTCGTCGGCATAGAGCATGTAACTGGTGTTCTTAAGACATTTAGGAAGGTCGAGTATGTACAGAGAGAATAATAGGGGGCCAAGGACAGACCCTTGGGGTACACCAGTGGTGACTGCTGCCCAAGTTGAGAGATTACCTTGACTATCTCTCACTGCTTGATAACGGCCAACTAAGTAAGAGTAGAACCAATTTAGCACGGAGCACGAGAAGTTAAGTTTTTTCAGTTTCTCAAGTAGTATAGTGTGGTTTACTCGATCGAAAGCCTTACTAAAATCAAATAATACCAGCACTATTAAGGCAGACAATTGAGAAGGCTTTTCACATTAAAACTGATCCAACAGATGTTGAAATCGATCTGTGAAATAAAGAAACATTTGTACCATGTTATTTCTTTGCATCATGCTTCACGTTGCGGAACTCCACAATGTTTACCACCCCCAATTTGCACCAGGATAATTTATGACAAATCAACTGTTAAAAATGTTAAATATGGAAGCAGAAAGCTGTAATAAATAAATGTGTACATAATTAATTGGGCATGTGGGCCTGGTACGCTCATTAAACTATACTGAAATTTCTTTTCAGACGTGTTTTGCTACAAAATAACTTCACTGTAACTTAGTTAAGTTTTTAAATAAGGAAGGGAATGACAAAGACCAAAGACCAAATTCCTTCTAATAGGAATTTTTGGGGCAGAGAAGTTCGAATTCGGCGAACCGTATCCCTCATTGCATCCAGGAGCGACACAGCTTCTCGACATCTTGCTTCCCAAAAGGAAAGTTCAGAAAATGAACGCACCCTCCTGAAGAATAACTTCCTTAGAAGTTAACAATGTAAAGGAGAGTTCTTCAAACAAGAACAAATCACCTCGAAGGCTGAACTTCACTTATCACGACTATAACCAACTCGATCGTTCACGTGTATCACAAGGATAATAAGGAAGTGGTGGAAGAATCTCGGGTGGATCTACTAGTGGTGCCAGTAGTTTGCAAAAATCCGCAGCTTCAATAAGGAGGACAAATCACAACACGGCGAGAATAGGGAACTGCAGGGGCATGATTTGACCATCCTTCCACCACTCACATATATCTTCCGTCTCCGACCGATTAATGACTTTTTATCCTCCTCGTTCCACCAATGGGATTGCTGATGTCCGAGGGCACATCCAGTCGGCCGCCCGCTGGGAGAGTGATTAGTTTCCCCTTTCCTCCCTGTCCGAGGACGCAGATACGAGTCCATCTATGAATGAGTGTTTGAAGTTAACCCTCCATTTCTAAGGATTCCCTGGAGATGGCGTTGTCGACGCCGGCACTAGAGAGAGTTGGGGTGGTACAGATACGGGCACAAATTGGGTATGTAAATTTGGACAGATAATCTGATAAGAGTGTTTTACCGATTAAAGTAAGTTAAGGTAAGTAGAAACTCTACATATTTTTACAGGCGCGGGATGATTTCTGCTCACAAGATTTCTTCCTTCGTCGCAGCATACGTCCTGTCTAAACTCCATTCCTCCATCCATAAATTGTATTATCTTCCTTCCTCTTCCTAACTTTCCCAACATCCTCCTCTATATCACCATCTCTCCCCTTCAGCATCCCTTCAACCCCCATTACCTGTTCCACACCTCGGCTCTGCCTCCTACAGATCTCCTCCAGAAGATTCCTCCTTGTCTCCCGCACTTTCCCCACTTTCATCCACATTCACATCTCCATCACCTGCATCCTCTCATTACCTATTCTAACCAACAACTCGGGGAAGTCGGTTGAGCAAAAATTAATGATCCAAAAATCAATCATCCTATTATGTATTCAAATGACATTTATTTGCATAAAATTGTCAAGGATTATCACAACCTCAATCGACAGCAAATCTCATGGCAATTATCTGATTATCAGCTTCAATATTGGCATTTAGGTGTTTTTATACTTATTTGATTTTCTTGGGACTTATGCGAAGTGCAACTTCTTAGGTGGGCATTGTGGCATAGGATAAGCATGTGGTGTTTGAAAGAGTTGTTGGTGGACTTCTTGTAAAGAGAAAAATAGAAAATGTGCCTGATGGTCCTAACAACAACCCTAAAATACCTGTGATAATATTCCAGTGTGGCCAGATATAAACGTGTCCAATACATCCTTTTCGACGTCAGAAAATTCTTTTGAACCAATACTCAAAGTATACCAAAAAAACGGACACAAACGAATGAATGATTTTGCGTTGTAAGTATATTAAGCACTGTTGCACTGGAAAAATCCGGGGTTTCAAGTCATAATTTTTCAGGGGACTATATTCAACCTATTTTCTTTCTCGTTATCTGAGTGCCTTTGTGAAGTGGGTGTGGAGGAAATTGGAGAGACTCTGGTAGAGTGAGAGAAAGACGATAGAGGAGGTGAGTGATGTAGGCATTGTATATGAGGAGTGGAAACTTCAGGAGAAAATAGGAGGCTGATTAGGCGGTTGGAAGAGGTGATGCGATGCAAAGGGATGCTGAAGATCGCGATGGAGGCGAGGATGTTGAATAAACGGGGAAGGGGAAGAATAAAGATTGGCTTCAAGGACTGGATGAAGAGAGATTGGACGTATGCTGAGAAGAAGAAAGAAATCGCGTAAGGAGTATGGGGGCTTCGCCTGTAAACGTCTACAGGTTTTTTGCTCCCTTCCAACCTTACCTTTATACCATACCTTAGCCGTTTGTTTACCCTAATGGTAATTACTTATCTTACGACTAATTTTAAGTTTTCTTCGCGGTAGCAGTGCATTTCAATACATTTGCAAAGAAAAGCTGGATATAGCAATTAAGAAATGCGAGCATAAATACACTGAGCTCTTGTGAAAAGGATAAATTATCATTATACTCTTCCCATACCAGATTATGCCCGTATTATCAACATATTTCATCACTGACGCAGTGAAAATCAGTAAAGTTCTTGTTCGCTACGGTATATACACCTTTATGAATTCGTGCTTCGCGCGTCCTGTAACGCAACGATGGCTTACCAGCTCCACAAAATCGATTGAAGGTTAGATTTAACTACAATTTAAAGGGCATCAGTTAAATGAAATATGCCGAGACATGAAACATGATACATTTCTTGCAGATAGGGATACGGGAAAAGTTTGGTAATTTACCATTATCGATAATTTTCTTTCGATCCTGAGTACTTTTGTACTCGATACTTTGATAATTTACTCAAATGAGTACTCATACTGTGGCGTCGGAGCCTTTTATATCGAATACTTTGGTATTGCTGTCGAATGTTTTCTCGGTCACCTAGTTGTTGATCTGCGGAATAGGTATTTTTGGTGTGTTAGGGAAGTAAAACGACATGGTGCATCCAAAGAGTGAGGTGTGAACGTTTTTCACCAAGCTTGCCAAGGAATCTGCTCCCAGTAAGATTTGTTTCTAGGCATTGAAAACGAGTGGGAACATTCTAACCTTAAGAAGTAAATGAACAAACAATCAGAAAATACGTTTAGTCTATTATAACTTATTTAATGTAGATAGTAGAACCATAGAGGTAGAATAAATAGAGAGAGAACGCTCAGGCTGCGCAGTAGAGAGAAAGTGGAGTCAGTATTGACCTCGTAACTTATCCGATGGCGCGGTACACTTAAACTCTCATTTAAAACTCCTATGGATGTCAATCCTAATTTACGTAGATGGAAAGTGTGTATCTGGCATTGAATTAACTAATATCTCAAGTAAAAAAGGAGAACTTTTATATTGGAAAAAAAAACCATAAATAAAGTTATTAAGCGAGAGAAAAACGTCCAGAGTGTTTTCAGAATACAATAACTTTAGTTCAAAATAAAGCTCTTTCCATCACTACTGCCATAGGAGAGCTCATTAGTTTATTTATATTATATGAGGGTTTCTGTAGCTCATGCTAAGAAAGAAAGTGTGTACAAAGAATGAAATATTTGATCATTAAAACAAATAGCTTCTACAGCTTATAAATCGAAGGAAACGGCTGAATATTGTGAGACCCTAGCTTTCAAGAAGGTAAGACATAAAATAATTTATTTATACACTTCAAAAATAGTACTTCCAATTGTCTCGTTAGGGATAAATATCAAATTAATGATTTGAGAAAGGTGATTTCAGGGTAAAATGAAAAGTTTTAAACCATTGCTGCATGTCGTTATTGCTTTCGTGTCGTTCCTTATCACGAAGTTTTTAAAGATCTAATTCAAATAAAGAGTTATACGTTTCTTGTTGTCTCGTGTTCATCCTAATTTATATTACTACTCAATTGAGCATATTGCATTGTCACTACTTTGGAGCTATACTTTTTGTTTTAATCTAGCTTTTATATATTTTAATAAGGCTTCTAATTAAAAAAATCTCATACTATTGTTTTCTTATTGTATGTATACGACACCAGAATAAAAAACAATCCCTTACAGACTTACAGAGCAAAGAAACGTATAACTATCAATAGCTTGGAGAGAAAATTATCTAATCAATACAAAAAGGGTTTGTCACTATCAATGAATAAACTATTTAGAGTCATTTTTTGCTCTTCATAAAAAACATTCTATGGAAACTATTTTCAAGGCAATAATGTAGATTTGATTCGAGAGTAACGTATTATTATTAATCGATACTTACTGATATCGAGGTATTTGTGTCAATACTTATGTGGCGTAGATTAATTTCTTTGGATACTCATTGTGAGTACATTATCGATACTTTTGTTACGATACCACATCCCTACTTGCAGATTTACCTCACAAAATAATGTAATGTCCCATTTTTCTTTTTGAATGAGTGATTTAAAAGGATATAGTCAGAAGAAAACAATGCTAAGTGATGTAAATAACAATGGAGAGATCCATATTTTTATGAAACAGTTTTGTTTTTCCAAACCTGCATTTTTACTTGTTAATAGACACTTGAGAGTTACTGGACTACTCATGAATTCATTAATGTCAAACTTCAATGCCATACCTCACGATAAAATTTAGCCGCATAAAATATGTCTGTGTTTTCCTCGAATATTTTATTACCTTACCTTATTATTGGTCCTACCCACTAATAGCCAAAATACTGTGGCTCCTCAGCACCAGAGTCATCTACATAGCGGCAACTCAAACTAAAAAGTTGAGTCGTCGCATACACTTCCACTATGGGGATACAGGCATCCGCCATTTTCTAGCAAAAATCTCCGAATGCTTTCAAGGTTAATTATGGCGGAGCCGTGCTGTCTACGAGAATTAAGTGGAATGGAATTAATAGCGGAGATAGAGTGAATCATTTACCCCACTGGGAAGGAGTAATACAGAATTTTACCTTAGATATCACAAGCGTTATCAACACTAGTGAGTTCATCTATATGTATGAAAGTGAATGTCCGCATTTATACGTTCCAGTATCTCTTAAGAACGGCTGAAATGATTGCCTTGAAAATTTAGACCTATGTAAAGTATAACCCTGGGACGAACATAGTTGACATAAGAAGGGCCGATGACGTTGCTTGTCATATTAAAAACTAAAAAATATACGTTTCATGGTAATACAGCGTTACTAATTAATACAAATTTTGCGAGTACGAATCACCAAGTAAAATCGGAGTTAAACTTAAAAACTTTGAAAAAGAATATGACCTAGGAATACCCTTTGGGTCAATGGCCTCAAAGTTAAGCAGTAAGTAAAGCTGCGTTGGAAAAGCAAATTCAAGCTTACGTAAAAACACTACTATGGTTACTTACTACTCATTTAATAAAGAAAGTCTTCCTTTTTTAAATAATGCTAATGTATAATACCTAATACATGAAATTATTATCTCGCAGGGCGATGAAATCGAATTGGGTTGCCACTTGTGTTTCCGATGCACCTGAAGCCGATCCGCTCTTCTTTCAATTTTCTTCGAGAAAAAGAACATAGAGGAACCTTTGCTAGAGCCATTACAGCAATTTGCGCACTGCACCCTCCCATTGTAATTTCCAGGAATAAAAATTCGTTATCTTTTTTCAAAACATCAGTGCAAGGCTATGCTGATGTTGGCCGTCGATTGCCTAAAAATGGCGGGATGCGAAGACTCGACTGAGCAGTTCATTAGTCGACAATGTACAGGACTCTGCTCTGCATGAAAATTAAGCGCTATCTGGAAAGACACTATTTGGTGGGAAATTAATTGAACCACGCAGAGGTAACATGAAGCAGGCGAGAGAATTCCCTAAGATTGCGCGTCGTCTTACGGTGATGAAGATAAATTGGTCCGAACGCTCGTTTAAGATTCTGCGTGATAAATACCCTGGGTATATTGGACGTTGTTCCTGGCGGTTGTGTCGTGAGGGGGCGTGTGTATGCTTTCGAAGCTGTCGTTCGCCCGTGGGACAAAATCCACGTCTAAAACCTTGGATGCGGAAGAAGCCACGTCTAATAGATTGCCCATGAATAGAAATGGATTTTTAGCAATTATATATTCGTGAATTAGCATTATGACTTCTATGTTTAGTATTTGATAACTTCTGGATGAAAGTTTTCGAATCGTTGCGATTGCACAAATGATATGGCACGCAGCCACGCGCACGGGTGCGGAGATATACATAAAAAACGGTGAAATTCGCCGTTAAAAAATCATTTGACTTGACCGGGATTCAAACCCGGAGCTCCCAATTGCCAGTCAGGTGTGTTAGTCAGTTACACCACCAATCCACCTTAATTCAAGGCAAATTTCAGAGGGAGTTTATACGAACAAGTTGTTTTCAAACGAATAAGCTGTTTTTATACGAATAAGTCAAATGAATTTTTCATGGCGAATTTCACTGTCTTAGACCTATAGATGAGATAAGGAAGAGGCAAGGTAGGTGCTTGGAGGAAGTAATGAGGGGGAATGGCTTGCTTAAGGCTGCGATGGAAGGGAGGATGGATAGGTGGGGTGGAGAAGAATGAGAATAGGTTTTATTAACAGGATGAAAAAGAGTAGGAAATATGCTGGGGTGAAGAAAGAAATATTATTGGGAGAAAGGGCCCTGCACTTGTAACAGAATGGAAGCTGCTCACTCTAATTTAAACCGACCATAACCGATAGATTACCTAATGATAATAATCATTTGAAAATTATGTAGGCAACGTTGTGAAGCACATTGACGGAAAAATGAAACTTATGGTATGAATAATTTTAAGCAAATAAAAGTTTCAAAATCTATTACTAGCACGCTGCTTTATCACTATACTCTACCCATTGCACAATATGTTGGCCATATTAAAAGACTTCATCGTCCTCGCATCAAAGACCAGTGAAATCTCTCGATCCTGTGGGCCACAGTACATACCATTGCGATTTCCTCCGCATGGCCGGCTTACCAGATCCAACAAAAAATGCACTGTAGACACCTAGTTAATGATGAATTAAGATTTGCAAGTATCAAGAAAATCTGTCTCGCCTGTAAAAATCTAAATGGAGCGGTGTGACCGATGAAGTAACTGATGTGAGAGCATTAAATTCAAATACCACCAGCCATTTCAAGGAGCAACGGCGTTATCAGCAGGTGAAAATCAATTTTCTGTAAAATAATAGCCATTACTTAGCTAAAATCGAAAATATCGCATTAATTTGATCAAATTCTTACTTTCGGTAAACACTGTCAAAAGACATCACCAACTCTAGCCGTGAGGAACCCATAATCCCAATTTATGGCTTGTCTAAATCCTGAAGAACGCACGCAGGATGCTTTGATTTAGCATACGTATACATTTATGGAAAAAGAGGCATCTGACCGGAAAACAACATCAATCCCCCTCGTTAATTTTTTTGGTTTATACACTAATATAAGAGGGTAAAAACCTGCGGGTATCATTTCGTTAAATTTGGGAAGGTGAAATACACCGAACATGCATAAAATCCCGTAATGGTTCATTTAAAGGAATATGAAACAAATAGAACATCTCCATTTTTCTCTTGAGAACAATTTAAAAATAGTAGCTGCACTATTCAAATTGTGCAAATAGTAATATTTTACAACCCCGAAGTAAATGTTTTGCTTTGTTTTACATCTGCAGCCATAAAATATGAAATTAAAGGTAAAATCTATACATTTGGTAGGTGAAATGTCAATCTTCGTTTGTTGTCAGCAATATTTCTTGGTATTTTAATTATTATACGATCCCCGTAGCGTTAATGTGTAGCCCTAGATGGCAAATCTAGCACATGGCTTCCTTTAAAAAAACATAGAACTTGAGTTTAATTTACGCTCATATCCAATCAACATGAAAATTATTTCATAAAACTCCAGGAGAATACCATGTCATTACTTTGATCACATAAATTACAATACTTATTTGGATGGCTTGATTACATTATTAACAACATACCCCAAACAACCACAGGGAAATCACAGCTAGTTGAGTTTTCTCGAAAAATATATTTTCCCCTAAAAAAATACATTCACCGCATGGAAAGTTTGACGGGAGATTACCCTTATCAGCCAATTGAAGAGCCCTGGCGGAAATTGAGTTTCCTCAGCGCCTCCAAAAATTTCATCGCCACCAATAGCTTGTCTCCCTGCCTCCACCTGGCAACTTTGATAATGCTGCATTCATAGGGTGAAAATACCGTCATTAGAAAATATGACTTTTTCGACTGGTTATGATTGAGGCAATAAAATCTCTTAATGAGAAGCCATTGAGTTGGGCATGTGATAAAATCGCAAAGTCTGTTTCGCGACACTTTGGTCTTTATAGAAATGAGCACCAAATACTTGGAACTTAAATAAATATAGATACCTCATAGCCTTGTTTATTCGACACTAATTTCAGGGTGCAATCCGGGAATTGGCTGACCTACGCAGCCTAAATAAACTACGCTACATTGTTTTGGCATATCCTAAACTATTAAACGAGCAAATCTTGTATATCCTATACTATTAAACGAGCACATCTTGTATATCCTATACTATTAAACGAGCACATCTTGTACATCATATACTATTAAACGAGCAAATCTTGTATTTATATATATATATATATATATATATATATATATATATATATATATATATGTGTGTGTGTGTGTGTGTATATATGTAAATTTTATTTCGAGAACGGCTCCAACGATTTTGGTGAAAGTTACGTATGTACTAATATAGGGTACGAAAAAGCGATTTACCTAGGTCTTGACTCTGGGAAAACTCTTTTTTACAATATATTGGGCAAAATAATTGAATTTTTAACATGTAAAAAGGCTTGGCTACTCCATTTTTGTTAAACAGAGGTTTCTTTGTTTGCGTTGTTTAATTGCTTACACTCATGATACAAACTTCAAATGTTACATTTAGATAAATGAAAGAACAAATGTTTTAATTCTTGCATTCAATTTCCGTATGCCCATCGCATTTTCCTGGAATTTTAGTTTTTAGATCGAAAATCTCAAATCTTTGCACTACTTCAACAATTGAATATTTTGTTTACTTAGAAACCGCCGCATAGGCATGAAGTGGAATTTCATGCCTGAGACATTTACGCCTCTTTAAAAAAATCTCTTTTACAGGTGTACTTTGAAATTTATATATATATATATATATATATATATATATATATATATATATATATATATATATATATATATATATATATATATATATATTGCTACCCAACCTTTCCATGTGTGGCTAATGGCTGCTACAGAGTAAATGGTATTGATCACGTAATTTTGAAAGTGTTTACATGAGTCCTCCAGGGGCTGTAGATTATTAATAAACCAAGTCAATATTCTGTATCCTTACTTTACATTGTGTAAAAGATAAGGCAACGACAAAATAACCAAAGAATAGAAGAATCAGACTCGCAAAATAATTAGCGGCTTCAAGACATGTATGAACTAGAGGCTCAGAGGCGTACAGAAGATTTGGATGATGATCATCATCAACGATTGAAAGAATAACGCCGGAGAACTTCAAGACGACAACAAGCATTACGGCTAAACCGAATAAGTACCTACAAGGCAGCTACTACGGCTGATATTTCTTACCATAGTTTGCAACCTTCTAGTGCTGCTTGTATTCACTATGGAGAATTGCATTTTCCCGAAGAATGTGTGTAAAATCGTATTCATTGAGATTCGTTTGAGGACTGCTGCTTGCATGGTTGGATAAATCTACCACATCCAGAATTTCCGAACGAGTTAGCGCGATAGTTTCTTCGACGTCATCCATTTCTGATAACTTTTATGATAGGATTCGAAACTTGAATTTGTGTTTTGCAATGGCTTCATTCACCGGAGATGACGATCAAACAGTCAACGGTTGAGGAGTTTACAGTTATATTGCTAGCGATCAAGTTTATCACAAACTTAATGTAGCAGCTCACCCTGATCAAAATTATGACGGAAAATTTGAATGGCCTCGATATGGACAGATATACAATTGGATAATCAGGATGCTCTTAGTTCACGCATAAACAATGCCATTAATCATGGTATCAGCGAGAATCCTATTAGTCTCTTGGAACATATTTTGAGATCTGTAAATCCGCTTTTGGATTCATGATAATGCGGGAAGTAGAAGAAGAAGCTAATAGAAGCGCTACTGCAGAATGTGTAGAGCCGCCTTATGTTAAGCAGCTTTTTGCATTACCTGATGCCGTTGATAACAGAAGGCTTAACATCCCCCTTCAGAATGAAGTTTGAGCCATTATTACCCTCAACGCTGACCAAAGCTTTCCAGATAAAGAGTTAATTATTCGTAAACTTGGGAAATATTTAGTTACCATGAACAATATTGTCAGTCGTGTTGGGTCCATTGGGTCCATCCATCCACTATTTCAACCAAATTTTCCAATTTTGGAAACCCTGTATTAATATTCCTTTAAGAACACCTTATACCAGCAATCAAAACTTAACTCGATTCGAAAAAGCTCAGTAACAATTAGGACTTAGAACTCAACTTGCCAATTATTTTTCTTCAGACATCAACCTAAGAAATCCTGATCTCCGCCTGTTTAAGTTCAATGCTTTGCATTTCGGTGGTCGGCTTTTTCAGCAATATCTGGTTGATACTTATATAAGAGTGAAACATGACCGTATCCACTGGATTAAAGCAAATTAAAAAAAAAATACTTGCAGAAAACTGTACCAGAGCGATTCAATTTTTGAGTGAATTGGCTGAGAAAAAGAATTCTGTTGTTGGTGAAAGGATTATTTTGCCTTCTTCGTTTCCTGGATCTACATATTTTTACACTGAACATTTTGAAGAAGCTATGGTCTTCGTCCGTCAACTTGATCCATCAGACTCCTTTATCACAATGACGTGCAATCCTGAATGGCCCGAATTTGCGGAAGCAGCTCGTACAACTTTTGAAGATGGACCAACCTTGGAACAATTTGTCCAAGAGCGTCCTGACTCAATAACTTTGACACACGAGAAACGTTGCATGGAAAGAAATATTGAATAATTTTGATTCTATTATAATAACAATAATCTGTCAAGGAACATTGGAAATAATGAAAACAATGTAAATATTGAATTTATTGATGATTTCAGAATTTCGTTAGAAGAACATTTTTGTGTTAGTGGTGTTTTTGAGTTTGCTTTATACTACCTAATTGCATCATCACTACTATATTTAAAAAAAAATATCCATCTTGCTTTAATAAATTTCTTTATTAAAACCTTTAATCGTACGATGTGAATGCCCAATATAATTAAAATAGACAATAAGTAGCGTAATAAGAGCATACAAGTTCTTAGTACACCAAATAAACATCGAGCAACGCTCGGTAACAAGGTTCTGGTTATTGTTCAAAAATACATTCTAAACAAGATATACGACAAGGCGATGAAATTTGCCATGAAAAAATCATTTGATTTGACCAAGATTCGAACCCCGATCCCCCAATAACCGGTCAGGTGTGTAGGACAACCAAGCCCGTTACACCACCAATCAAATTGAATTTCCACCACGTTTCCTATGCTACAATGTGGACTTGAGATGAGATCACGCAGTTCGCATAAAATAAACCCCCGCCGAAATTCGCGTAGCATTAATATGGCTTGGTAGTGTGACTGACTAACGCACCAGACCGTAAATTAAGAGATCCGTGATCAAATCCAAATTCGGTCAAATTAAGTGACTTTTTCAAGGCGAATTTCATCCCCTTGGCGTATATCTATGCAACCGTGCGCGTGACTGCGTACCACATTGTTTGTAAATGTTTGCAGTGATTAGAAAATTCTAAACAAGCTTCAGTAAACCACTTCACGGCCAATTATCTACCGCTACTTTAAAAAATGACACACTATTGACAAAAGATGGATTAAAAAACAAAAAAGAACCAACTTTTTGGCTACCATATTTTTACTATATTCTTGGTCGGAATAATAGATATGTTTGATGATTGAAAATACCAGCTAATTACACATTCTGTCCTCAAGTACTCAATGGTTGATAATGTTCTTGAACCGAATCTGTTCTTCATAAATTTTTCCTGTTGTAAAAATTTTTGAAAGTGAGTAAACTCTATAGTATCTAAACATTATTGATCCTTAAGGAGCATTCTTCCTTGCGCAGCACTTCACAAATGTCAATAGCGACTCAAGCCAGTGGAAGAAAGACCTGTCAATATAACTTGTATTCAACTAAACATCAACATTTCAGCACAAGTATTTCAACATTGGTAAGAAGAATAAGATATTCATCATGGTAATATAGCTGTAAAATTTGATGCAGCTTTAGTTTCCATACGTTAAATAATCAGCATTATGTACGGAATACGCTTTAAGACAATACGATCTTGGAAATTCTCCACGCTTAAAATAAAAAAGGATACTACGCACAGATAACTTGAAATCATTTCTGCCTTTTTGTTGTTACGAAAATAAAATGGAGCTACATTCTTAATATAACGCAAAATGAAGGCCATCTGCCCTTTTCATCCGGAAAGATTACCGAGACAAATGACCCCGGAGGTTCTACCGCAAACAAAGACTGAGGAATGCCGCATTTAAGAGGACAGGAATAAGCCTCATGGAAAACAAAGGAAAGAAGACCTGTGGTTTGTTTATTCATGGCTTTTGAGGAAAGAAAAAAATCGAACTGAGTTGGTGGAAGGCCATGTGAAAGATGGGATGGAGATAAGGAAACGTGCGAAAATTAATGGAGCGGAGATTATAATGTGTTATCGTCAATCCACTTTCTCAAGGATTATCGCTTAACCATTCTTTGACCAAAACCAGTGCCTCGCATGATATAGCTAGTAATTAATTGCACTCATGCTGATTAATATTAGCATATCGTCCCACAAATGGAGCCGAGGAATCATCTTACCCCAGAGTTTGGCTATAGATCATACACGCATACATACCAACCTCGCCGTACCCTTTTGGGGTAGGCAGAGCAAAAAAGATTTCATTTTCGGTGATAGGCCAACTAAACTGGTTCTGATTTAATGGTTTTCTCCATGCTGCACTACTATTGCATACCTCCTTTCCTTCAGTTACACGTTGCTTCATACACGCCCTCCGAGTCTAAATACTTCTACTAACTATCCTCTCAAGAGTTTCTTCCACTACATTCACACATGACATTCTCGGTCAGCCCCTTCCTCTCATACCATTCACTTATCTATCCCTTATCATTTCCGTTTTGAATTGCCATTCACACTCATAGTTGTAAAACAAAAGAAGCATACACCTTTCATGCATGTCGCTGTATTTATATGACTCATTATTTAGCTATAATCGCCTAATGTCAAAATTTGGCTAAAAGTAATCCTCTCAAAAGAGTTTGGCTGAATAACATATTCACGTTTTCAGCTGCACTTTGTAAAAGGACGTACAACAACTTACTGTTCATCTACATCTACAAAATACCCTGCAAGCCACCTCAGGGGTGTGTGGCAGGGGGTGAGTAATCACCAACATACAGTACACTATACCCTAAAGTTAGTGTAACTACGACTAATACTGTTGGAGGTCTGTAGAACTGTCTGTTGGAGGTCTGTACTGGATCCAGACATATATGTTTTCAATTAGCACAGAGAATCGGTATCGTATGAAGCTAAAAATTGCTGGTATATTATAACGCTTTACTCACGGTCAAGAACACTACATAAGGACATTGCTCTTGATGCGCTTTCGACCGTCTTTTGCTAAAATTTATTGTCGTAATTTAATAGGATTTCGGAACTTGCCGATAGGTAGCACTGATACGAGGCTCGAGACATGTTTACGGTTAGTTTTGCACTACTGGGAATAGAGATTGGTGAGTGCTTGTGCAGTTAAATGAGGATAATTGGCTTTAAATGGGTTTGCGGAGTTGTTTTGTGCCGGGGTGCTCTACAGGACACACGAATACAAATAGAAGGAACAAGATTCTCGGCATAAAGAACAAAAGCTTGTTTTAGTATATGCATTCCTTCATTTGTTGCAGAGATAGACTGCATTCCGTGTTTATACTTCCTTGTGCCTCCAACATTGCGTATATTAAAGTGTGCCTCCCGTTCTTTGGAATTCACAGTGTATGCATTCCTTCATTTGCTGCAGAGAGAGACTGCATTCAGTGTTTATATTTCCGTGTGCCTCCAACATTGCGTACATGAAAGCGTGTCTCCATTGCTTTGGCATTCCCCGTCTATGCAGTCCTTCCTTTGCTGCAGAGAGAGACTGCATTCAGTATTTATATTTCCTTGTTCCTCCAACATTGCGTACATGAAAGTGTGCCTAATTATCTGCCTGTTGCCTATCTTAACTGCTACTGTTATCGTGGCTACATTCATGTTGTTCAACTTGAGTGCTACTGAGGTCTTCGTCTTCATTACCTAAATTATTAGGTACTCAAAGGTTTCACACAGCCTTTGAATAAGAATGATATTCAAGATACATGTTTCCTTATTACAATGAAACTTCAAAGGTACATTTTTCATTTTGAAGTGATAAATAGCTATGACAGGGACCCCTGTTCATTATTTTTAACTAATATAGCAACTTTGTATCGTATTATGTAATACAGAAAATTAAAATGAACGTCCCCAGTTTCAGGGACTTTGTTGAGCTAAAATTGTGCATTTTCATTTGACCTGCATCTTTTACAATACATTTCTTATTTGATTTGATATTTGATCATACATTGTCAAATATATACTTATATACAATCAATTCATATTTGATTGTTTGTTTATAACGGGTTCCAATTTTTTTAGACATAGATTAAGTTTCCAAGGATTCTTAATGAAAGCAATCAAGTGACTGATACAGTTTTTTTCAAGACCTAAAGGAGTATTTTGCTCGCTTCCCCATAAAAGAAATAGATGGATTAGGCTAATGGAGGCAAGGGATTCACAATGATTAATTGGCTTTATCAATGGTTAATTTATCAAAAACAGCATTCGGTACAAATAACCTTGTTTTGATATCTGGCCGGCCGGAAGTATAATCTTGAGAAGGTACTCTTGGTACAACTGGATATTATGATGCCGTAACACAAAAATGAGCTTCATTACTCTTCTGGGTGTATACTTGTTCTTTCAAGATACATTTTAATTTTCTATTACGCCCTTCAAATGGGAAGTGGTTTGGAATCATTGTGATTGTAATTGCATCAATAACATCAGCTAATTTCGCTAGCGGCGTAATCGAAATACGTAAATTGACAAGTGAACTAGCTTTCAAATTATTTGCATTAATTATTACTCTAATGCACTGTTTGTGAATGTCTTACATCATAAATTAGAAATTTTCGGGCGAAATAAGGAATAAGAACCCACCGATCACATCACCTAATCCCGTAGGCCCTTGGTGTAAATGATTTCTGTTTCGCGATGTTCTGGAGAGTTTTCTATTCGATGGCTCTTTACCTTAAGTACATAAAACTACTATCAAATGCCTTAAAGTATTACTTGCAGTGTAACTCCTTATACTTCCGTGCAGGAGAAGAAATTGGAAACTCAAAAACACGTATAGTTAGACATGTATCCGTCTGCTACATGCCTTACCGCCGATTGCAGCGCAGCATGTGGTCAAAAGTGGAACTACAATTCTTTCGCGGCCATTGGCAACACGATCGAGATAGAAGATAGCCGTCCTTGTACAGTGTTCTTGCTCATGGTATTACTAATACAGTATTAGTAATTCCGTGGCTTTACTTTCGTTTCCTTGTAGCCCACATTACACATACACCGTCAGCGATAGGTCAGCATTAACGTCAGGGTTATGAAAGTTCGCAGAATGTGAAGCACAGACATGGCAATTTTCCACCAGTGCTTCATTATGCTGAAATTCCACCATATCACGCCTGATACCTACTTCTATTTTTGATAGTGCGGAGGGTTATGAAAGTCCCGTAAACATTCCAAAATCGTTCACTATGCCGCGCCAGTAACTTTTAGAGAGCTATGGATATAAGTCGCGTCCGCGCAAGAGGTACATGTAAACAAGAAAACTCTAGGCATTGAATGAGAGAAATAATGACTTTCTCCGTGCCATCTGACACAAAGAGCATATCCCATAAAGTGCCCACCAAGTGGTAGCCTAGTAGATATCAGTTTTCCACTGAAAAAATATCACCACTGCCGGCGGGATTCGAACCTAAACCCCGTGGATATGGATCCTAGTCCTCTTTTCACCGCACCCACTCAATCATCATGCTTCGTAGAACCTTTGGGCGCAAACCAAATCCCACGCTTCATAAAACGCCCACAGGGCCTCCGAGCACCTAAGCACCCTTCGCACGTGGATTTTTGAAGTCGGCCGTACCCCCGACCGCCATCGCCGCCATCAACATCCCATCCCTCGCGGTAAATGCGTTCCGGTGATTAAACTCTGGGCGCCGTTCTCTCACCGGAGCATTCCGTCCCCCGGAGCGATCGCGGGCTTGGCTTTGATTCGGTTTGACTTGTCTCACTCGCACCTGCTACCTTCCACTTGTTCGACATATCTCAACTGAAGTACCTACTGGGTTGTTGTGGTGGCTACACACCTTCACAAACGGAACACGGAGGTTTTTATGTCAGTGTATAGAAAGTATTGAGTTGCACACAGTTGAGTGCACAGTTAATACACTATAGGTATTGCTGGGCTAGAGGGTAGGTCGGTTGGTGGGATAAATTTGATAGAGCATAGCACCGATTTTAGCCTCCGGGATCAGCAATATAGCGTCAATTAAGAATATCATTAAACTAATATACCCGTTAAGGTAGGTTTTATTGGAAGTGTCAGAGCCCTACCTACCAACACCATTTCATTCTTGATCTCAGTATACGTCTTACCTTATTTAATTCCGTCCGTAAACTTATTCTTATTCTTCCCCTTCCAGCTGTCCCAGTATACTCCCCTTGGTCACAGACTTACGCAACCCTTCGCTCCTCACTAACTCCTCCAACCACCTACTTAGCCTCACACAAATCTCATCCAGAAGTTAATGAAAAATGAAAGAAATTGGAAGCAAAAACTTATAAATGTTACCGAATAAGCGAGAACAAATCCAGAATGCGCCGTCAAAATAACGATTTCGATTCAGAGGAATAGAAAAAAATTTTAAAAGCACTTCTAAAGAAAATTCAAAAGCATACAGGCAAAGGAAATACAGGAGTCGTCAGTATAATCCCCAAAGTCACATTACGCTAAAAGTTATATCAATTTAGTACCTAGTGATTGCCGTAGTGTTAAAAATAGTCTTCCAATGCTAAGCAGATATATCAAAACCCAGATAAGGTAATGGGAAAAGATAGCTAGCTTTCAGAGGATACAAGCGAACGTGAATTGTTTCCACCAGGGAATAAACTCTACAGACGTGATTGACCTGACGGCGATTCTCATGAAAAAACTGTTTTTTTTGGAAAAAATCTCTAAAAATTGCATAAAGTGGCTGATGTTGAGGTATCTTATGAAGGTTTTTTCTTAACCTCCTATGACCCAGTATCCCCTACGGGGGACATAAAACAGCCCATTTCATTTATCTTATCCCACGATGTTTCATCTGTAACTTGCAACACAATGTAGTACATTTTGTAAGATAAATGTAGACGCACCTTCCCAGAGCACTCTTTGGTGGAAGAAGTCAGTGTTTCCTGTGCTGTGGTCGTAGTCAACATGGCTGATCTCAAGAGGAGTAGTACTGATCGCACTGATATCAGTATTTTGTAGTCATTCCAGGTTTTATGTAATTTCCTATATTTTTCTATATATAATTTATAAGTATCTAGACTGTAATTTAATCATTTCATATGACCGCTCTTCATTCTAAGAGTGATGCTGTACGCCACTAAATATCGATGTCCCCTGTGGGGGACGTCGCGTCGGGTCTAAGTATTGTAAAAAACACTATTTTACCCATGAACATTTCTTTATCACAGATATATTTAGACTATGCCATTTTATGTCAGATCTATACGCCAAAAGAATTATTATTTAAAAGCAATTTTATTGAGTACTAGCTGAAGGTACCCGTTGAACTTCAACGGATGTGAAAAAACATTGAACTTATTTTCTAAGAAAACCACAAAACCTGAAGAATACTGTCAGCGTGATCATTTGAGGTGTTCGTATCCTATCTTGTTTGTTGTGATTCGTTCGTTTTCCCTTTCGTGCACGGAGAGTTGAGTGATTGTTTGTCCTCTTTAATGCACGGGAAACCCAATAATGGGCCACGAAGACTGATTATTACTTAATAAATAGCACCTAGGTTGATAGATGGTGACCTCGTCCCTCAAGTTCTCTTGAGCCGTCTTCTGGTTGAATAACAGCTTGAGCACTTCCCTTATGTACATAAATATATTTGCATTCAATGACTTAATTGAGTTCCGCCATTCACCGTTGATATGTGCGTAGAGTATCTTAATCAGGATTGGATAATAGGGTATAATCCAGCTGTTGACAACGTCAAAAGGAGCATTTTAATTAACAGCGATGTTTATTTGTCCTATGAATCCTTCAATACTCGGACTATGCCTTCGGCATAAAGGGAGGCTATATTCATTGTTTCCTAAATCATAATCATTGGTTACAAAATTAAAAATCTATGGTGATCAGTCTTAGTGCACTTGCCAATTTTCATGCACCGATGACGTCCATTGCGCAGAATATACGTTATTCTCATGGGTAAGAAGCATGCAGTGACGCAATTATAATTTTGCCATCTTAAAACAGATTGAAGTTTCGAAACAGATGGCTCAATATTTGAACCAGATTTTTAGCTGGTTACCCGACAGTGGGTTTGGTTAGAATGAAATTTGTGCGGTTCTTAGCGTATTCCGAGAAACACCACGGGGAGATTATCATGAGATTGCTGGTAGGCATGTCTTTGAGCATCAAAGGCTAACCTATGTCGTTTTTCATGTAAGGACCTATTTTCTCGCAAAGAAGACATTCCTCATGCTTTAGAAGATTTTTTCAAAAGGTTACCCTTTATTCTGTTAGGCATGTTTATGGATATATTTTTAAGTCCAAGGAGGGGAAACACAGAGGCAAGTGAGAGACTCGAATAGGTAACTCGATGATTGAGTCAATGTAAGTAAACTGCGTTTTAACACATTTAAGTACAAATAAATAACTCGTAAAGTTTATGTGGGAATTGGTCTAAAAAACAGTTCGCAATCGTAATGAGAGGCAGAAAGTTCCACTACGTGTAATCCATCTGAGTATTGAAATATAATAAACGACGCCGTATTTGTTGCAGCAACGGAGGCATTATTAACATTATTATTCGCTGCACTTAATATTCCTCCACGTTTAATTCCTTTGTGTGTATCGTTTTATACATAAGTGTTCTCTCGTATGCAGTTCCCTTATGAGAGCTACTTTGAGAATAGACATAGAAGAGTATACCTGTAAATATGCATTGAATTTATCGATTACCCCCCGAAGCAATCTATCATGGGGGCCTTGGGACTCTGGGCCCTTCTTATACAAATTTTCTTTCTACGTGCTATCATGGGCCGGCAGGAAAACTTAAATGCCATATGCGTGAATATCCTTTGGAATTCAAATCTCTGGTTGTCAAGGAAATATTCTATTGTTGATTTCAGAGAAAAATGTGAGATATTTCAGCAATAAACATAATTTTCAGAGATATACGAAGCGTAAAAGAAAATCGATTGAAAGAATTAGAAACTTCATTTATTCAACCATCTGATTAAAAAAATTTCAGCCCTCTATCTTGAGTGAAAGTAATTTTTAAAAGCAAAAAATAAAACCACTGCACCAAACCCAATGCTTAGCATGGACCACAAGGGACCCCCAGAAGGGGCCTTTAGGGGCCCTGACAGATTTTTAATGTAGCCTATGTTTCATCCCGTTACATTTTCTAACTACATACAAAATTTCAGCTCAATCGGTTTTGTAGTGTTTGCGTGATTGAGCAACAAACAGACAGACAGACACCATTCTATTTTTATATATTAGTATGATTAAAATATTGAAATTTTTGGAATTTTTTCAGATTCAACAGTTTGCTGAATACGTCAATGCAAAATTAGCTGGACATTGTTCAGACTGTTATCTCACAAATGATGAAGAAAGCGACCCTACACTTGAAGCTCATATGGAAGAGTCTGAAGAAGAGGTGGATGATTCTGACGCCAGTGATAAAGTACATGAGCGTTGTACACAAAAAGAAAAATTTGTACATCATCCAAGGAACCAGTTTTGGAAGAAAACAATCGATTTCAATCCATTTCCTCCAGAAGCAGAATTTCAAGGTTTGACATTAAACACTTCACATTAAACACCGAAGCTCCTTCCTGGGGAATATTTTCGAAAATATATACCTAGCGACGTGTTTGAAGTTATTTTCAAACTTGACACACCGAAAATATCCCGGTGAAACCGGTAAAAAACGCTCAATTGCACTGTGGACGAAATACGAGCTGTGGCCATATTCAATGAAATCTGTCCATATTCATAAAATTTTGTATATGGTTTATATGTAATTTTATATTTTCTCTCGCATCTTAAAGCTCGCACATCTCTGCCTGGCCTCAAAACCCACTCCCTTGCCCATAAACCTCTTCGTTTCCTCCCTTTCCCTCAATTCACTCTCCACCTGAGCTGAACGCTAAATTCCTTCCCTTCTTATTCATTCGCTTAATCGCCTGTCTCTTCCACAAGTCCCTACATGTCTCTCAATCACCCCCCTCTAACACGTTCATCTCCCTTAATTCTCTTTCCCCTTACCCTCGATTCTTAAAATACTCTTCCGCCTCATTTACTCTTCTCACTCCTCCTTGCCTCCTAGAGTGAACTTTGCTTCAAACCAACTTGTAACCTACATGTATGTTTAAATTACAGATTAATCCAAATCGTCGACAAAAGCAAAGGGATTTTGACTTAGAGTATATAGTTCAATATAGCGCCACCTCTTGTATACCTTAATAACTCGAAGGATTTTTACTCCTGTGCATGCATTTTGGATATCCTGGTGACCATATACAGGGACAGTTAAAATCCCGTAAACACATGAATGCTGTTCGAGAGTCAAAGCCCGATTATTCTGAATGTGGATTTACCGTTGTTATTGCGGTGACGTCATAGTAGACCGTATGGTTATGCTTATCTCTTTTCAACAGATACCATCGCACCATACAACAATTTTCCAGAAATAATTCATAGTAAAATCGTGTCAGTTTTGGAATAAATTACCAGACAATATAAAAATCACCACCTCAATCAATGTATTCAAAAACCTATTATTTAACTATGTAAAAGAAATTGAAAATGAAAACATATAATAGGAATCAGACACAAGTAATCATAACGTATGATGCATTGTATTTGCAAATTAAATATTGAAAATTGAAATTGATGTAATAACAAAAAATTTTAAAAATATTCCTAATCACTTGTATATTTGTCTGGATGTTATGTTATGATTTGATATGTTTAGGTTTACAGGTTTTTTTTATTTTTACATATATTATGTTTAGGTTTAAGATATGATTGTTTTAAAATGTATGGTATGTAATATGTTAAGATGGTAAGATTTTTGTTTTATGTTATGATGTAAACTACTGCCCCTTAGGAGCATTTGCTCCTAGGTCAATAAATATTTTTTCTATTCTATTCTATTCTATTCTATTCTATCTCGGAGTAGCAATATCTCATCCATTGGCCTGGGAGTATAGAAAATACTCAATTGTTCCTGAAATCTACAGTTTTGTTTTCTGGAATTACAGCGTTTGGTGATGTCCTAAATGATAAGGCATATTTTTACCAGTAACACCACCAAGCTATCTTAATTCAAGGCGAATTTCTGCGGGAGTTTATACGAGCAAGTTGTTCTCGTCCTCAGTCAACATTGTAGCACAGGAGACATTGTCGTGCATGATAAGCCATACTCACGGAGAATAATTCACGGAGCAGTTCTACATTGTAGACTGGGGAAGAGAACAACTTGTTCTTATAAAACCTCGCTGAAATTCGACTTTAATTAAGATCGCTTGATGGCGTAATTAGCTAAGACACCTGACCGGAAATTGGGAGACCTGGTTTCGAATCCCGCTTGAGTCAAATGGTTTTTCATGGTGAATTTGTATATTGATTTACCTTTTTTGTCTATTGCGCTTAATGTTTCCGGCATCGCTCCAAAACGACCCCGCCAACCTTTAAAGGTTGGCAGCGATAGGAATTACGTGCTACAGCCATACGGACGTGCATTCCCATCCGCAATTTTGGTCCCTCAGGCGTAGGTATAGCTCCAACAGAAGTTTCTGGCGAACCCTTGCGCGCCGAGGAGGGGAGGTAGGACTGGGCGTGGTGAGGGTAAGAGAGGGAGGTAACAAGAGATAGCGAGGCAGGAGAATGGAACTACTTCACAAAAATGCATGAGCCACACACATACAATGCAAGGGGTTAAATCGCCCATTGGTATTACTTTACCACGGACCCTCTCTTGAGGCCTCATGTTAGGACTGGTCAAATTGTGACGGGAGTTAGTGTTAAGCTATTCTACTTCTTGAAGCTCTTGCGTCGGCAGAAAATGGAAAGGTTTTCTATCCCACCACTCTAAGAAAAAACCTTCCTCCATTATTTCACATCATTTTGAAAGTTTCGTAGCTCATATCCCAAAATCATTCACTGACTATCGCCATGAACATTTGCGAGAGCTATTACCCAGACCTCAGTAGTAGAAATGGGGAAACTGGGCCTTGTATTCCTGATTGTATGCCACATCTTTTTCTCCTCTTCAATTCTTTCCTTTGCCCCCTCATTTCCGATCTTATCCCTCCATTTCATTTTCAGTCGATCACAGTACATTTTTATATTTCCAGTTTGGCACTCCTTTTAACCGCCAATGTCAGTCAACCCCTTTACGGCTGTAACAGAGGATTTCCGAAGTCAGTACTAATAACGGGAAAGGTCTACATGACCCTAGGCGACCCAATTCATCCGGGTGAATTGCTTTGACCTCTCGAACGACCATCGACTTCCATCCACTCGCCTTCTTCATCTCCTCAGGCCCTATCTAATCTCCCCGAAGAGGAGCGAGTCCCTGATCCTATTTTCCGTCGCATGGATCAAGATGGTTCCGGCGGAGCGTGGTGGGTCCAAACGGGGGGAAAAGGACACTTCTATCCCTGTCCCTCCTCCGAAAAAAGGGTTCTTTCTTATTCCTCAGGCGTCCGTCCTTACATCCACACTACCTTAACCACTCACTCATCCCCATGACCCTCACCAACGTCTTCCGATCTCAGTAAGTGAAGCCCGTTGGATGCGCAATTCACCATTGTGCACCCAAAAACTTCCGCAGATGAGCCTATGATTCTTGTACTCTAGTATAAGGCTGACAATTATCGTTGCATTCCATAATTTAAAGGAGTAAAACGAGGGTCATTTCACGCCAAATCAACTAATTTCAGAAAAGGTTAGTGCCTTCTTGACACTGATTTTCTTCAATTTTTTTCTTTACATAGGAATGCATGAGCTTTGCTCAAATAAATATTTAAAAGATTTTTTTCTACCAGAAATGGCCTCTTTACAATATTTCAAAATGCACATCTTCCATTTTGAAAGTGATTGCTATACAGCAATATATCTTTCTTATTTCAGGACCAATTTTGTTGATTGAGGTTTCAATTTAAAGGTTATAATACTTTTCTGTTTGAAAATTTATAAAAAAATATGAATTTCACGACATAAACTTGTTCAAATTGCATCAAATTGCAAATTTTCTTTAGCTTTTTTGGTTTCTGAAGCAAGCAAAGAAGAAGCAGTTTCTGAAGCAACCTTAAAAAGAACGTATTTGCCTTCCTAATGTTTTGCTAACACAAGATTATTATAACCTTACTCTAGATAAACATTTGTTAGAGTTTTTTTTTACTTTTAGAAAACATTATTTAAAATAATTTAAAAAAACTCTAGGTTCTGCTTATGGGCATAGGATGGGTATGTATATATGCATACATGCATTAATACCCAGCACGCTCCTCTTCCGGAGTTGGAACAATCAAAAGAGCTTGGATCTCGGCGTTAGGCCAAAATAAAATGATTCCACTTAAATAATTTCCACCATAATATTCTACCCTTGAAAACCTTTTTTCCCCCTCCCCACAATATTTATGCATTGCCTATACAATTTTATTTTCTTAAGGCTCTCAATACTCCTCTTAGAAGTCTCTTCCACCACATTTAGCCATAACTTTCCCAGTCTACCGCTTTCTCTCACACTTTTCGCTCATCTACAACAAATTTGTTTACTTATCACACTTTCGTCTATTCTTTTGAAATCGCTATACTAGTTATGTAAGCTCTTTCGCACATAAACGCTATATCCATATCTGGCAGACCCAGGTTTAACTGCCACAGAATAGAGTGGGAAGGGATACACTTTTGCACACTGCAATTTATACTATTCGCAGAAAACAAAAATGCCAGCCAAAACCTCAACTACATATCTAAAATGTACCATTACTTAACAATATGTAGGTGAATAATTCAGACAATCATTTCGGTTAAAGAATTAAATAGTTAAGTATGTTAAAATAGCTTTGTATTAAGTACTTACTATTTACTACTTAATATTATTATATACTTACTATTTATGATTTATTATTTACATTAATTTTTTATTAAGCATTGGCATAAAGAAAAGAATAATATCCATAGAGTGCTTACTGCCATAGTGATAAAATATTTTTACTGATCTCAGTAAGTTAAGCCCGTTCAATGCACAATTCACTATCGTGTATCAAACAAGTTCGCTGCCGAGCCTAAGATTCAAGTACAGCTACATGTAAGTAAAGTCACTACTACACGTATAAATGAATATGCTCGATCTTCGATTCAGAGGAGTATATAATCTTATTGCAATTTCATTTCAATTTTCAACAATCCTTTACCTAAGTTAACATGTAAGTTATTTAGGATGACGAATTTAAAAAATGATGTAATTTATACTTACACAATTGTATACCACGGGAAAATTATTTATTATAAATTATAGAAAAAGAATTTTAGAGAAAATTTATACAAAAATATTTTTCATACTCCACGTGGTGTACGTACCTTGAGGCTACGAGGGTAATTTTTTTGTTCTAAATTTCTCCTAAACCTTCAAATAGTAACCATCTTTGCTTTTATTTTCGGAAATGGCCCATTTTTTGCATCCGGCGATATCGTTCTATATCGCTAGCTTTGAAGTCCGCAGTGACTACCTCTCCCGTTCAGAGGAAGTGGGCAGAAGGTGTTAGGGGTGAGAGAGCCAGTGGAATGAGGTCGTGAAGAGAAGAGGTTTTCGAGATGGAACGTCCCGAAGACTTTCTCCAAGGGGACCATTGACAGCAGACACGCACACACACACCCACATAAAAGCAAACAAGTCCACACGCCTAGTTAAAGAGGCTCGCGCTGCGACAGTGTGAGTCAAAATGTATGCTCACCTTCACCTTTTCGTTTGAATCTATAGAAAACATACTGCTTTCACCGATGACATGCCTCAGTTATCAGAAAAGAAAATTGGAGTACAAAATATGTCAATTCGTCGATGGTAATGGGAGCTTTCCATTCGCATTAGTGCGCTTATCACTTCGCAAAACACAACGGAGAACTTGCTTTCCATTCGTTTAACACCCTGCGCACTAGGTAGCGCACTTAAAAACAGATCGGGAGAAGCTTTGATTGAATCTTTTTGACCTCAGTTCATGCAGTAATTGTATACTTCCACTATCCCATTTCCTCTTTAACAGCGTAATTTGCTCAAGAAGTACTAGAGATCTAACCCCTTGCGTCCTCCGCATCCCAAGGGAGCGGAGGCCCTAGGATCTAGAAATGGAAAGAATTTACAATGGCATTATGTACTTCCCTACAACGGAGATCGAGCATATCCCAAAATATAGAAAAAACTGTCACTATTTGAAGGTTTCGAGAAAAATAGCGCCAAGAAACATATCCGTAGCCTCGAGATACTTGTAAAATTACGTTTTTATAAATTAATTAATCGTATTTTCTAAATTTAATAAACACTAATAACTTATATATGCACTTAGGTTTAGGCTTATTGAGAATTGGAAAGAAATTGTAAAGCGATTAGGAAATTGTCTAATGATGTAATGAAAACGAGAAATGACGTCAACACTATTTCAAATTAACCCATTCATTCAATAACTTATGTAACAATAAATATCCTAGTTTTTCAGTTTTTTTGGATTTTTTGCATTCGCTGCAATTCACCACTACCTAAAAGAGATAATAGTTAGGGATAAAATGTTAAAAATTTCCATTTAAATTTATTTTTAATTTGACCTTATATTACAAACCATGCCTTCTAAAATGCATATATATGCTTGGTACACGTTCAACACAAGTCCAGATAGTAACCACTGATGAAAGCTCGGAGAGATTTCCGTATGGCTAAATTCGCGGTCTCCTTTTCACTCTGAATCTGCATCGAGAGGAATAGATTTCACGTCCAAACGGGGACAATGTTCCACGCTTGGTGCTCTGCGTCTGACAGCTATACCATCCCTTCCTGTTTTCCCCTTACGCCCCCTATTCCCGACTCCCAGCAACCCTCGACCGAGGAAACGGGAACGAGAGTAAGGCCCAATCTACCCCCAAACGAAATGTCACGACAACCCTTCACGATGTAACCTTGAATTGTTGGTTTTTGTCCGTGCAATAAAAAAGTGTGAAAAAACGAATCTGACGTATCAGCGAATAATACAAATTTGTTCAAAGGCAGGAATAGTAACTAGACTTAAATAAAAATAATTTTAAAACGCATTGCTTGAAGCTATAATGAAAAGGATTAGAAATTGAAAACAGATGCTAGTTGCGAATAAGACACACTTGTAACGATTACAACATTGTGATGGAGAGCCAAAATACAGTTGAGCATCCCTCTATCTGAAATCAGTTACAATAAAGAATAAAACAATTACAATAGCTGCCGTTAAAAATATTTACAGCAAAACATTAATTGACAAAATTAACACATTGAAAAAGTTTCATCCACGCTTCAAAAAAGTTCCATCCCGAAAACAAAACTTACTAATTAACCCAGTCAATGTTAAGGAAAAGAAATATCGCTAGTGTATTGTATATTACGGTGCGATGGAATGAAGTTACAAAAAAGGCAACATTTTTCTAGAATACAAATTAAGGATACCATTTTATTACAATGGCAACCCTAGAACGTTCTTGAAAAAAGCAAAGATATTATGGATGAGTTCAAAACTTGTGTCATATAAAAATTGGAATACATCGATTGCATTGGCATTTGGCCCAATTTACATCGGTCAAACTGGAAGGTCCATCCAGACGACGGAGGATGAGAATAAACCATGTTTCCTCAACTGCAACATAAAGCAATCTCACTTCGTAAAACACCTGTGGGAAGAGAACTATTGAAGCGATTTCATCCCTGGAATTTTACACCGGATGGAGGAGGGGAGGAAGATAGATGTATGGGAAGAAGTGGAGAATAGGAGGAACCTGAATGATAGACATCTAGTGAGCAAAGTCCTATTTGAAAACACTCCCCTCTCCTCAAAGTCTCCCTCTCAGTCAGAAAACAACGGGCAAAACCTCCAAACCTGGAAAGCGCCTTCTTCACCCTCACCCAAATAACCAATGGACCAACCAACTATATAACCAACAAAAATAACCAACACCAAACTAATTATCCAGCCCCCAAAAGTCCACCACAAACCTACCACGAACTTCCTCCGCCATTAACTACTACCATTATTCCCCTACACGTCAATAAACTAGCAACACTAAACTAGAACAAAAATAAATTAACATCAAACGTAGTTCCTGAAGATGACGTAAAAGCCTTAAAACTAGTTGTACCTTGCACCTACAGCAATACATATAAGACAAAATTTAATTCGTTTTTCTCCCCCACTTCTAAAATGAATTTTCACATTGTTAAGCATAAAATTGATTTTTGCTAAGAATTGATTTTTCTAAATGAAAGAAATAAGACCCTTTGAATTTTTCCACTAATAAAAGAGTTAACACGACTAGTTTCTATGTAACTACATCATATTCACTTGACTATTTTTGGGTTTTGTTTCTTTAATTACGGCACGGTTCCACCAAATCACACCCGAATCCGTATATTATATGATTTTTTCATGTTAAATTTTAGGCAATTGGTGCACATCTTTTCACCTATGCGCATTAATGCGTACCAAATCATTCTTTTCTCCGCAATTAATACTAATCGTTACTTTTCTTTTAACATAATTACCCAATGAAAAACCTATCCTACCCTGCCAAATAGTACCTACTCATCACACTGATGGGTACTTATGGGGGTGTCAGTTACGTGTGTCATTTTCTTCAGCCCACATGAACCATTTTCCAACCTACGGAACACCAATGGTAATTCACCAATGGTCAGTCCCATGGCCTTTCTAGCGGGCCTCTCTCACTCTCTCCTTTATGGCTAATATAAGGTAGGGTTAAGCGAAAGGGCAACATATGGTTTCAATTTCACACGAACAAAAGCCGTTTTATCCCTTCCATCTCCTCCTGCTCTCATCTGCCGAATTCTCCACCCAACAGTCCAACGTGGCCCTTCACAGCGAAATCCACCGGCCAACCTCGACCAATCAATAACGCCCAGAGCTCGCACACAGACAGTGAGAAAAGGGGAAATGAGGAGAGTGAGAGAGAAATGGCGGTATTCTCTCTCTCTCTCTCTATCCTTTAACCCTTCTCTCTCTCTCTCGCTATCCCCTCGCGATGAGAGGCTTGCCTCGTCGGTCCACATCGTCCTGATGACCGTTTTTTTATCGCCTCTACGGCGCCACCAATGGGGGTGAAAAAGTAATGAAACCATCTCACCACGAATCTGCGGTCGGGATGAAAAGACGATTCCAGAGAGTTCAGTGCATTCGAAGGAACGATATCGCGTCGGTCTCATTCATCGGTTCTTTGCCATCGAACTGGCTTTCTAGTTTCTTGGCCTGTTTTGCATTTTAAGTCCCCAATTATTATTACCATTTTCCGATTTATCATCTTTTTTACAGCATTGCTGTTGGAACAATTCCCCTCCCAATTAGCTTTTTTGGGCCGGACTCAGTCGTAGCGGAGAGTGTATTCACCACTTTTCCTCAGGGTTTTGTTTTTTCCTTCGAAATTTTGTAAAGCTTAAAGTTTGTACAGCGTATAGTTTAGTTAAGAAATTTTCGCATGTCATGGCAGTTCTTTAAGAATACTCCCTTTTGCGCAATCCAAAAATGCTGTGCGGTAAAATATGTACTTTGATTTTTTCCTCGAAGTGAGTGGAGACTACACCTGCTGATATTACCATTGGATGAATTTTTACCTAATTGAGTTTCCTGATATATTGCATCTGCCACGCTATTTCCTCACATTTTAGTTTTTTTCCCTTTAAACCATATGATTATTATTATTATTATTATTAATAGGGCCAACGATGGGTTAGGATAGGTCCAAATGAAAGTGAGTGAAATGCTCCAGATTTTTAAGGACGCAAACCTATATCAAGAAAGTATCTTGCTTGGTTTATGGGATTCCGCCCTTGTTGAGCTGTCCATTGTGGATTACATTTTCTCCAGCCATCCTGCTGGCGTCTTCAAGTCAGAAGTATCGATGCCCATTTAATGATCCATTTTTATAGGGGGTTGTCAAGTCCGACAAAGCTTCCGATTGGTAGATCATTTTGATGGGTGATTGGATAACTCCCGGGGTTTTTTTCTCTATTTTCTCGAACACTTGGAATAGAACATGGAGAAAAAACCCCGAAACTTATCCAATTACCCGCCAAAGTTATTCACCAATCGGGAGCTATGACGGACTAGACAACCCCTTATAAAAATGGACCAGAAAATGAAAATCGACACATCTGACCAGTAGACACCAGCTGGAGAAACTGTAGTCAACAATGGAGAACTCAACGCGGATGCAATGCCGAAAACCAAGCAACATAATTCGAGACGCCGCGGAACTTGATATCCAACCATATCAAGGAACACAATATCTTCATCCACCTCAGAATATGTCTTAGCTTTCTTCATCCCATCCATAAAACCTATTTTCTTCCATCCCCTTCCCCCTACCAAAAATCTATTTTCCATCTGTGTCTATCAGCAGCCCTTCGCCCCTCAATACCTCTTCCAACCACCTATCCTGTCTTCTCCTAATCTCTTCCAGCAGTTTCCTCTCATCACCCACCATACGAAGTAGTACCTAGTTTGTATTCCTTACCGTTAACTGCTCCTTCTCCATTCTCCTCCTAACCCACATTTTAAACGTCTGCTGCATTTTCTCGCCTTCTTTTCTCCAAGTCCACGTTTCAGCATCATATAAATCTACATTCCATAATAAACTCTCCGCCAGCCTTTTATTTACGTCATTACTCAAGGTCTCCATCTTCAGCTCTCTTTCTTATTGGTAAATGCGTCCTTTTCTAGCCCTATTTTTTATACTGAGGTCTTTGCCACAATATCCATTTTCTTCCAACTAACATCCTACATAAATTAGCGTGACAAGAAAGCTACATACAAATCGGGTTACAGTTATGGCTAGAGTACATCAGAATCATCACCACTGGAGCGTGAGGCTGGAGGTATTAAGACGTCAAGTAATAAAGTAGCCAGGGAATTAAAGAAAGGGAAAACTTGAGGAAGGGAATAACGGGTGTTATCCATCACTGAACTATTTTCTTCCATTCGGAAACTGTATTAATTTCCTGAAGGCCTCGAACCTTCAATTGGTATGTTAAAGGCAAATCTTCTGAGGATGGGGAAAATAGGGTCACCGGGGAGCTTACAAGACGGATGGGTAACTTCCAAGACTTAAATTAAAGACAGGAATTTAAGTAACTGTTCAAGAATATCCTTAAAACTTCCTGAGAGTCGTAGTTCTCTCGTCACCAAATCTGTAAAAGTCCTATACTATCCCCTTTGCTTAATTAACTTAGGAGCTCATAATTTGTAGTGTATCTTGATGTGAAAAGGGTCTCTATTTGCCGAGTGAGACAAAATATTGCTTGTATCAAAAAATAAGGGTCAAGGTTCAATTCTTCGAAGATGCAAAGATTTTTCAGCTGACTCCCGATCTTTACGTGGATGCTATGAGGAGAGCACTTCGATCACAATATTTCGCTGGTCGGATTAGACGTTAAGGGGTTTCTATACTTTGGCTAATAATAAAGTCGTTTCAGACGTTTATTTATTTTGGTGGCAGCTTTACCGTGATAGATAAAGCCTTGCAGTATTTTTTCCTCTGCAGATGAATAGTCATTTGTTGTTATGAATAATATTCTCATTGAGATGAGTGAGTCTTTTCCCTAGTCCTGTCATTTCCCTAAAATGAATAAATAAATTACTGAAATTCCCATTAATTAGCTAAATAGGTATGCATCAATAAGGTTTAAACTTGACTCATTTTTAACGATTCTCATATCAGACTACAGAGATCATTTGTAAAAGAGGAATTATAAATAATTTAACCATGATTTCGTCATAACAAACCACGAATTGGGGAAAAGTGAATGCTAAGTAAAAGTTTTAATCATTATCAACTATAAATACTTTAAACCTTGGAGCTTATCATAATACATTATCTATTCTAGATTTGGTAGTTTTTGCCTACAGCCTAGAGATACTACATCAAAAATTCCAAACAAAAAGAATATTCTCGTATTTCTATTAGACCTGAGTCGGACCGAAGATGAACAAAATACCCATTTCTGGGGTTGAACTCAAAACATCGGCTGTTGTTTTATAAAAATGCGTTACATGTCAACATTATGCTCGCAATGAACAAGGGGATAAATAAACAATAGAAAAGGAAGTATTGAACTTATTTAGAGGTTTTTGATGCTTCATTGCATTTATTAAGCCAGAGATCCTTCATGAAGTCAGATTCCAAGGATCGAAGAATGAAGCATATAAATTTAAATAATATGCAAAATAATTAAATGGCAAAAATATGACGCAAATGCGAAGTTAAAAATTTATTTGGAAGTGTTTCAGAACTAGATATGTAAAATAAAATTCTGTTTCTCACAAATAGTCATTGGGTAGAAAAATTCCTTCTTTTTCAACTGAAAAACACCTATAAAAATAAATTGTCATTTCCTTATACTATTATTTTTTTTAAATTTACACGTACAAGGAGCAGAGTCTGATTCAGAATGACTTATCCTGACCCGATACATTAATTTCATTCTTTGTTCTCTTACTAAACCATGCCTTGCAAAATTGAAGTAATACATTTGGATTTTGAGTAGGTAAGTTCCTCTATAGAGTTTAGCCTTCTCTTACTGTTAACGCACCTGTTGGAAAAATAATTAAGGACGCATTACGAGTAATCAAGTTCCCCCCTCACCCAATATATAAAGTGATGACGCCCAGAAAATTCTGGTTGGTTACACATTCGAGTTTCAAAGATTTATCGATAAGGATTAGGCTAATCCAAATGAAAAAAAATCTCAATTATGTATTTGCCACTGGAAGCAAATAAACTACTCGGTTATCGGAAAATTAACGATTAAGTTTGCCACATTTTTATCCAAATATTCGTTCCCCTTGCTTATTTTCACCAAAACGTGCGTATATATTACAATCAAAATGGTGAGTAAACACGGCCCAAGATATGGATATTACGGTAAGGACTCCACAGCAATATATTTTGATCACCAAATGCACCGATGGATTTCATACGCAGGGAGATAAAACTGGGTCAGCGGTTAAAATTCTCATTCAATGGCTCGTAATTTCCATTTGGATAATACAGGTCGTTGCGCTCGCTGGATCTTTTAGCGGTGGGAATACATTATTACTACACGCTTATTCCATTTCCGTAATGAATGAACGGCGTACATTAGTTAAAAGCCTTCGTAGCACTATTAAATATTTATGGCCGATTTCTCTACGAATCTTGTTTTTTTTTTTAAGACTGAAGCACGATGCTGAAAGCTAGTGCATGTCATGTCATGCAACAAATGGGCAGCAAAATATTATAGAAGAAAAAATAATTTTTTCTCTAGGAAGGAGCCGGGGGATTGGATTTCAGATAACAACTAGAGAATTAATAAGCTAATCACTTACACATCAATGACATCATCAATGACTAAGAGGAAAAAAGTGTTATTCTGAAAGTTTTGCGGTGACCCTGCTGTGAAGACAATCAAGGCAGGGGCTGAGCAAGCTGACACACAAGCTGAGCAAATTAGTTTTTCAAATGTTGCTGAAAATACGTCGCAAGTCCATCATTCGCTCACTCACTTCTCCGGCTACGGCAAGCGTCATCCTATCCCGAATATAATCAAACATTGACGACTGTAACCATGGAACTAATCTTGAAAAGGGAAAACTAATCTTAAAAACACAAAAACAGTGAATTTGATCCACATTACAAAAGGTTATGGACCAGTTAGGCCAAATCGAACGCTAGCTAGTTTGAGCCATTTTCAAGATAAATTTTACCAATATATACTAGTTTAGGAGAGGGTTTACACAGGCAAGTGACTTCCGCAAGTCTCTCCTGCAAGAGCCGGCGGGGAATTTTTATCTGACGAAAATGTTTTGCATGGTAATGCAGAGAAATCGGTTGCTGTTTACATTGGTAACAACAATACCCTTCTGCAAGCGACTTACCTAAACCTTCAAATGTACTGCCAGTGGACTTGCTGAGCCGTTTACACCTGCAATTTACGTCAAAAATTGATCGACACAAGTAACTTGCGAAGTAAATTTGCCGGTACCTTTACCCACCTTAAGAGTATAAGATATTTACATCTATACTTATAAAAGCCAATACCCGTGCGTAGAGGGAAGGGTGATGCTAATGTTGAAGAAAATGGCTGAATCGTTTTAGTTGGTTTTAACTTCACTGTTTTCGTATAGCATCACAAGTATCTGGAAAAATCCCCGAATTCCCATTTTCGACTCATAAGAATAGGAAATTGATAAATATAAACACGTCTTAACTCAAACTCATAACCCCATGCTTTATTTGCGTAGAGACAGAGTACATACCGTCAACAACATTGCACGTTAGGACAGACGTTAAATTATATTTTGTAAAAAAAATATAAAAGGCCTCTACATATTAGACTATGATGCTGGAATATCCTCCAAAAAATTTAGAAATAAAATGTTTACTAAAAAGATTTGCATGACTGGGTATTTTGACCATCATGTTTGACTGGTTATCGGCTTATTGCTACTTAATAAAATAATTCCATAAAATAGAACTTGAGACTGTGTAACTTACCAATCCCTTGGATAATATGGCCAGGGGTAAAATCCCCAGATGCTAGTTATCAAAACGATGCATAGGTAGCAAACACTGTTTCAGAAGGAAAATTTCGAATTCCGGAATAGCCGTGCCGGGCCGGCGGGTAAAATAGCATTGGCCCACGCCGGCAATCGAAGATCCAAAGGAGAATGAGTTAATGGAAATATAGGGTTGGGAAAGGTGGAGAGTTCTGGGTGGATTGGAAAATCCTGAAAGGGGAGGAGGAATTCAGAAAAAGGGGACGAATGGGTAAGAAAAGGGTTTTCTGGAGAAGAGAGAGGTGTGGGGGAGATCTGATGAGGGTCTGCGGGAGTGGTTAGGGCTGCCAACACAAAGAAGGTTGATGCCAGGAGTTGTCGCTTCCCACAGTATAATATTTCGGGAGATCATACAGTAGATTATTTGCAAAATGTATATAGAAATCTAACTTCCGTCTACTGCGCAATTCTTCGGTGAATTGGAATCGATTATAAAGCCTTAAAAAATGATTTCATATCTATTGGTGATATTAACATTAATACATTAGTTGTAAATAATGAATCAGATCGCTTTTGCAATTTATTGAGTTCTTATAGTAACTAGAGTATGCAAACTTCAGCTACATACCTAGATCATGTTTCCGCACGGTTCTATGATATTTAACCGTGAAACAATATTTTTATTATCATTATCTAAGTCGATACGTTTACCTATCGAGTCTACGTATTATACGAGGCACAAATTTATTTACTCCGCTCACCTCATAATTTAGGCAGTTATGTGTGCACTTTTATTTAATTTTTGGTCGCTTTATCAGAACTTATAACGCATATTCTAATTTCCCTTCCCTTGGACTACTACCTTAACGCAGTGATTTGCGCATTCCGATGACCCCTAGAGCTGTATTTGCAGACGCTATAAGTATTGCTCCTGGCATGCCAGATAGGTCGAAGGATAGTTGCTAGACGAAAGGCAGTTTACGTGAAGGTGTCAAGTTAAAAATAGCGTTGGGAAGCGGTGAGAGGCAAGCCTTGTCGACTATCAATGATCCTGAAATTTTGCGATCACGCCTGTTTGTTTGCGAAACATAATGATAAATGCTGTAACGATTCGTTATATTTATACATGCACAAATTAAATATTGGAATCGGGCTGCTATTTTTAAACGAAAATAATAAATACAATTTTTTCATAGTGTACATAGCTGTATAAAATAGTTAATATAAATATGTCCTCAATATGTGAGCTGTTCTATGAAAATTTGCAAAGATAGACCTGATCAAAAATCACTCTCCAGAGAAGATCGACAGATTTAGGCTTTATATGGTGGAAGGAATCTACATTTAATCTCACAAAAATTTTATTTTCCACAGGATTGTAATACTACAACGCGTTTCAACTCAGTATGCCATCTTCAGGCACCGTCTTGTACCTGAAGACGACTCTTTGAATTGAAACACGTTGTTTTAAAATCCTACGGAAAAGTGTAAATTGTGTGAGATTTAACAGTCTCCAGACATTTTTTATTTAAAGTTTAAACGAGGAAACATTCCCTAGTCCGAGAGTAGGGACATATTTAGAAATTCATGTCCGATTCCCGGAGACCAACGAAGAATCTGGGATTGTTGGCACCCCTGGAAAAGGGTCTCTCAAAATGCAGAAGGGAAGCTAGAAGGAGGAATTGTATCGGCAAGGCTTCGGTTTTCTCAGTCCCTAGATAGATAATGAGTTTTTTCAACGTAATTCCACTGAGAAGTGCGGAAATATTCCTGAAGGGTTGAGTAGCGGATCGAGGTTGGTCTTGGTGGGTTACAGTGAGGGGGAGTGAGGGGAGTACCCAGAACTCTCCGGAACATCTCTCAGAAAACCACTTCCATTACCTCCAGTCCCGTTCCTCGGTTCCCACCTTGGGATATTCCATTGTGAGATTAATTTCTGAAATGGCGTCGAAATATGTGGACTTGTTGATAGAAAGTAGGTGGTATAAATTTGATTTGGACAAATCTAATATCTTAAATTATGAAACCCATAGAAAAAGGTGAAAAATGAGAGAAATGATCCATGTATCCATGAACCTCAATACGCGGAATTAAAAACATGTTGATAAGGTCATCAAAGCATAGAGCGGCTTGATAATCAAACAGTTCTGGTCTAAAAATACTCATTACTGATCCAGCCAAATTTCATGTGATACTCTTTTGTTATGATGTGAACGTGAAAATGTATTATAGTTTTTCTATGTACATGTAGAGATCTCTATAACACCATCTTGAGTGTAACTGTCAAGAAGATTATATGCCTATAGTATTAATGGAAACTGCTTACGAAATGTATTTGGAAACAAGGGAAAGGTTAACATATATCAATAAATGTTTAGTTTAAAAAAATAATTTCCATGGCAACACTGGCAGTAGAATTATCATATATATTATTAAAGAAAGGTCTTTTTCTGTCATTCCGTTTATGCTCCATTAATACTGCACCTACAGTGATAAATGAGGTATCATTTTAAACGTTGAATCACCGACTTCTGACGAAAAATACAATCTGAATCTCAAATGACACTATTTACCCTTTAATTTGACTTAAAAGTTTCGATAAACTCCTTTGCCTGTATTGTATTCATATGTTTTGTATATTTTTGCAAGAAAACAAGTATTTAGAAAGTACTTTATGATACACCGTCTTCTCTATTTAAAACCCAATTACACCGTTTCCTTAAAATACTTATTCCCTGATAGCGTGAAAGTGCGAAATTTTCGCACGGCTTACCTTGTACATTTTTATTTGATAGGTATTGTTGGTTGATGCTGTGGTTTGATGACCTTCTGTATCGTGATTGTAGCCCTGAAGACTGAAGTCCGAAACTTCGGCAATGTATAGGTATTTTGAATGTTAGACCTATCCTCAATAAATTATAGTTATTGAAAGTAGAACGGTCATAGAAAAACTTGGTGACACTCGACAGTGGAAATTCTGAGTTCAGTAAGAGCGAGTCAAGCGTTTACGAGCAGGCAGAGGTACCGAAGTATTCCTATAAATGGATCTTCTAAGGGCCTTTTGGCCCATTTATCCCACCACTCTCCCATCCCTCTCCCTAGCATCATTCTCTTCATAATTGAGTGACACCAAGTTTTGCTACGCCTATTTAATCTTTCTGGAGTGATTCCTGGGATTGGATCATGGTTCCGTTTTCCGCTTTGTCGTTATCGTTAATGCAAACCGCTACTACTGGCAACATTTAAAAAATGGCGATGACGTTTTTGCTCTAATATGCTCAATTGAGAAATAATGATAACGCGAGTGCACGCGTTACGGAGTGTTGTAATTGCACCCCTCATCTTTATCGCTTTATCGTAATTTTGCTCCATCTATAATCACGATAGTTACAATAAAAGTTCTTCAAACTCCACCTGTTCTTTTAAATCACTGTTCTCGCTTTTGAGGAGCAAGACGCGGGAACTGTGACAGTGATCATGGATTCATCAGATGGATATAAATAGCGACAAAGCACAGGATAGATCCATGTGATTCGTGTCTCTGGTCATCCTACAATGCAGTGTAACGTTCATGCAATTTTTCACCATCTTGAAATTTCACTGAAGTTGGTTTGGGTGCTCCTGTACTCAGACTGCAAAGGTGATGATGAACTGTCAATTCTAACACTTAAATCACTCGATTATTTAAAAATACATGCACAAGAGTGGGTTAAAACCTGGTACCCGTCAAGAAAAACCAGGCGCATGCTGACCTGAAGAATAAAAATAATATTTCGCATCACGTAGCATATTGAAACATCAAATATCGCATTGCATGTAGAACTTGACCGGGATTCGAACGTGTATCTCCAAATTGCAGGTTAGGTGTGTTAGTTACCCAGTTACGCCACCAAGCCACCACATCATATCATTGCAACCGTGCGCGTGGAATATCATTTTTACATTTCACTGTTCTTTGTAAATCATATAGTAATGCACAGAGCTACACTGCATTGTCGGTTTTGTCTTTATCGTATCTCGATGTATTTCCTATTATGCTTATCTCTGTATAAATAACAATAAAACTGGTTTGGCAGACGGAAGGATCAAGTGGAGAACTACAGTAATACAATCTCAAGAATTATATCTGATGATAATGTCTGTAACACCATAAAAACGCAAAAAATCGCAAATTATCGATATAGCAACAAATCGAGTACTGCATCTGCATCATCCAGGGGGAGTTTTAATGAAAATACAATACATCGCATTATATTAAAATACATCGCTTTCTGTATGATATCGACTTTCAAGCTTTGCCCTTATCATATTATGATAGCTTTTTTATTGCATCGCAGTATTAATGTACTTGCCGCAGAGGTGCGAGACACCATACATCCATGCACATAAATCTGCTAATCCCAAACTTAATCTTCTTCTAGCCCGTACATACCATCTAGATGCATGAATTGCGAAATGAGTAAGGTAGACGGGAAACATTTGTAATTCAAATCGAAACCCACGCTAGAAACGTTAATATTCCGTCCCGTATCCATTTTCCTCCGGGTTTTGTTAGAGTCTTTACGAAATGGCCAAGACTCTGACCTCGGGGTCGATCGGCAAACGCATTTCTTAAATATATTCAGAGAGCACCGGCGCGGCGATGAAAACATTTTGATGCAATTTGGAGTTGATGCTAATGGGGTTTACCTAGCTAGGGTATTCTCCACTCATCCTAAAAATATCTTCATTCTTACCGAGTTTAAAAGGTCATATGCTGATTTATTTCATGAAAAATTTATTCAAAACATGAAGGAAAACCCCAGTCAGCAGCGGTAAAAAAGTGAAATCAATCACATAGGATGTTTTACTTTCTCCAGCGATGAGAGTTAAATAATTACTCTATCACTATCAGTACGTCTTTTATTTTTAGCCGAGTGTGACGAAAATCAATCTCTATCTTTCTTCACATCGATATCTAAACAACAGTAACGAAAAGTACCGATCTCGAATGCAACTCATTGACAAACGTCTGATTGGCGTTTTTACATAGTCCTCTACGCTTCCCGAAAATATTTGAACTTTTAAGCAGACAAAAAACACAACCCAGAAATAAGAATTATAATAAAATGGTAATAATTAATAATTACAAAATATTTGTTACAATAAAAAAGATTTGGGCAGTGTTATGGGAAATAAATACCAAACTAATCGTTCATAACCTGGAAATACGATGTTTCGTTTCGGTGACCTATATATACTACATTTTGTGATATTCTATGGAGATACGGGTATAAGCACTTGAAAAACTCTATAATTTATAACTTGTACTTTTCTCTGGTTGAGATTCATATTCCTCTTTTTCCTTGGGAGCAACAGCCCTCTAAGGGTTTAGGCCTTTCTCAACAGTTAACACCCATCTTCTTCTAAGTACTACTAGCTCCTTTCAGCGGGAAATATTCATTCTTTGAAAAATTCTTTGTGACCTCGTCCCTTCCTATTGTGTTGGCCCACAAATTCTATGGTATTTTTAGCATTGTATTTTTCTTTAAAAATATTCTTTTTTGTTCTTCTGTATTATGTTCCAGCATGTCTCGCAACCAGATGTCACAACTGGTCTTACTGCTGATTTTTAGAAAATATGTTTGGAATGATTGAGTAGAATATTGGAATTTAGTAGTAAATTCAACAGGTTCAGGCGAGATATCGTGGAAGTTCTTCATAATATAAGAGAAACAATTGCACTTTTTCATAAAAAGATTTAATGCGTACAACGTATTTCGGCTCACAGAGCCATCATCAGGTACAAGCATCAGGTGCTTGTACCTGATGATGGCTCTGTGAGCCGAAACACGTTGTACGCATTAAATCTTTTTATGAAAAAGTGCAATTGTTTCTCTTATATTAGGAATTTAGTAGTTTCTTAAAGGCATATGTAGCCATCTGTAACCTACAGAAAATCTCTCTGTTGTGTTAACTGGAACTGGCTCCGATTAGGGCCTTGAAAATAGCTACCTTCAGGTGACATAAAGGTCTAAAGGTCGCGGGTATTTATGTCGACTCCAGGGGGCCTATTCTGAAAATTGTTTCTCCGGAGCTAAGCGCTAGGATTTTCTCCCTGAGTTTTCTTTAGATCCTATTCTGAAAATTGGTGGAGCTCACTCAAACTATGAATCGGGGTGGAGAAAAGTCAGCAGACGAAGTGGTTCCTGCTAGCGAATGATCCGCCAATTACAACCTCTGTTTTATTTTTGTGGCGTTTTTCCGGATTGAATGTACTTCCGGAGAAGAGCAGACAGCCTTCGTGAATACCAAAAGTTAATAATATTGATGCATTATTGATTGAACGACTTAAATATATAAACAAAGTACCTTTTTAGCAATATGCCAACTATTTGACAAGCTATAGAAGCTCAATTGCGTCTATCCAGACATATACCCTGCCGAGTTTAACGTGTTTGCAGTTGGGTAGCTGGGAATACGTCCGCTTAATGCATGCAATTGCATGATTTTACTTATAGGTTGTCATCGAGAACTAGAAAAAAGCAATAATTAAACACCTTGATAGGGACATTATTACCTGCATCAGTTGATTTTTTACTTAAGAGGACAGAATATTACAGTTATCTATAGTAACGAGTAATCTTCAACAGCTGTTTCTACAGAATGTGAACGGCGAATTGAAAATAATAAGATTTCCAATTATGTTTTCCTTTATTCTAAAATTCTTGATGGTTAACTTAAGTACACGTAAGGTAAAATGATAGCTGTAAACCTGTAGCAGTCGTTAATCAGTAGGTCAGCAATCGATCATGAATACGATCGTCAGTGCGATGTAGGGCATGATGATAAATGCAATACATCGGCCATTCACTGATGATATATTTGTTATTGTTATATTTATATTAAATTCCATTTATTCCAAGTTAATTTCAAATGCAAGGTTCTACTGAACTACACCCAAAGACAAATACTTTTAAGTTACTTAAGGTTCTACGTTAGGCCGCTTGTACCCGACGAATCTGTATTACATACGCTCACTTTTTCTTAGGAAACGTACTAGCTGCTTAGTAATTTATTTACATCATTTAATTACAGGTTATGCGCATATGAGCAATCATTCGGCAAGTGCATGCGTATAATCACTTCAACATATACCTACATGCATATATACATATAGATTTTGTCATCGTTTGGACTTCCATAAACGTACCTTTATACATTCTATCGTGTATTTTCCTTCTCTCCACCCAGCATTGTCAATTATAAGATTAATACCTCGAACTACAGTTGAAAGAATGTTATTAATAGGTTAGCGCAATAATCGCACTCGACCACACATTAAGAACTTGCTTAACAATAATAAAATAGTTGATCATTAGATGATAAAAATTGAATTTACGATCATACATTTGCGGGATAACAACATCTAAGTAAAAATATACGTGAAAACATCGCAACATATGTTTTATGACACAGGAAGTGCTCCTGTGATCCATGCCTACAATTTCATTAATTTAAAACCGATTCTGAACAGTCAGCATAACAAGGAAATTCGATGGAATAACCTAGGAATCATGAAACGCAAGTTTTTATCGATGAATGTCCACGAATTGATCTCCGAAAGACAAGTAACGCAGCAAGATTGACATCGAAATTATTTTACCATTATGTTAACAGGGATGCGATTTATTGGTTAAAATAAATCCTTTGGGTATCTTGATCATTCCGCCGTGATAGACAATGGCATCGACTCACGAAAAGCTACCAGTAAAGAGAAAATAATATCATCGGTTTCAAATCAACATGCACACTTCACGAAAAATCGACAAAACACTGCGGGAATGCGCATGGATTCCACTGGAGAAAACTTCTGACGCGGCCTTGGCCTCCCATCCTTCGCGAGGCTCCTGTTGGAGGCTATTTTAGCGCCGGAAAGTGCTCCGTGACGATTAAAGAATACGGATTAGAAAAAAGGAGCCAAATAGTCTCCTGGCTCTTACGGCTAGCTCTTTCTCCGAAATTCAGAATACCATCGGGAGAAAAGAGCTAAATTAGTCACTTTTTAGCTGTTAGCTCCGGAGAAACGATTTTCAGAATGGCCCCTCAGCATTGCATTAATGTTTTTCTGAGGATTGAGACCTTCTGTGAGACAGAACGGTATAATATTAGCATAACGGTATAAGCTAAAGCATCGTAAATGTAAATCCATAAAAGACAACTGGCGTTGCATTAAGTACCTTATGTGTGGAGGTCTCTCAAATGTACTCCCTTATAATTTCTCTTATTATAACTTCTGCTCGAACTGAATTTCGTGCCAGTTCTCGTAATTTTAGTTTATTGGCTAATTTTTAGCCTAAATTATCCCCGGAACTTAACGACAACGGTGACGCAAACACCACCTGTCCTTAATGGCTCATTTGACCTCATTTGCCGGTCACCTGCGCAAAATAACCAATCTAACCTAACCGAGAGTCGGCGGAGCTGCACCTTGGGCGGTGGAGATGAACGGGGAAAAATCCATTCTGCGTTTGAAAATTGGTTGTGATTCGGGAAAAAAATGAAAACAGGGAACCAAAACGCCTTTTGAATGAGGAAAGAACCCCTTCAGCGTGCATAGGAGCAAGAAGAAACTGAGGATGGGAGAGACACTCCAACTCCCAGGTGTCGCACTAGCGTCGCGAAGCAGTGTGGCTCGGAGAGAACGGACCCGGATAGTGGGAGATTCTATCTCAAGGCGGCGGCTCCTCTTGGGTGACGGATGGCCTTAATTTGTGCCCGGTGGCGTTTTTGGTCCAAGAGGCCGCGGAGAAGAAGAATCGAGAGGAAATGCCGCCTTAAAATTTCAGCGCAGCCGACGTTTGGGCCACGGAGATTCGTTTTTTGCACTGCAATCGACGAATTTCCTAGACACCAAGGATTGGGGGGGGTTTGAAATTCAGCGTAAATCGTTTTGTAATTTCCTTCGTCTTTAGCCGCCTTTCTCATATTTTCATTTCATGCTAAATCGACCATGCTCACAACTACACCTGCCGTGATTTCCATGAAATTTGGCAAAGGAAAAGAACTTGAAAAAATAATATGACAGACATATCCTACTATGGGGGCTTTCCATTCAAGGCGTAGAAGTTAGCGCACATCGTAACACAGCGCACTATAGCGCACACGAACGACGTTGACTGGAACTTTGTGCGCTGGCGACATGCTTTGCAACCTGCCGATAGGCATCATTTTGTTGGTGAAAAACAATCACCGCCGGGTGTTTAAAGTTATTGAATTCCATCAAAATATGTACTTAAAAACGTAAGATTTTTATCACCAAGAAATTAATAACCTCACAATATGCATGTTTGACGCCTTTACTGAAAATCAACAAACTTAACAACAATCGCGGATGCCATAATCGACGTCCTTTTGTTGCTTAGCACACATTAACTGCCCTCCCGGTCTGTTTTGAAGTGCGCTACTTAGTGTGCAGGGTCTGTAACGAATGGAATGCAAGTGCGCTGTTGTGTTGCGAAGTGGTTAGCGTACAAGAGCGAATTGAAATCACCAAAAATCTAATAATATAAAGTTCAACGTTTTCATGCAATGCTATTCTGCTGCACTCAGATTTCTTCGCAGGCCAGAAGTTGAACAAATTTTAAACAATGCCACCACTCCGCAGGCTACGTTTTGCGCGCCTTAAGTCTCACGTGTGACTCCGGATCACTCACATCCACTTCCATAAATAATGCAAATACCTACAGTTATTTTTTATCGCTTGCAGGCTTTGATTTTTTTTCAAAATTGAATAAGGTATAAGAGTCGCACGAGAGAAGTGTCACAATAAAGTTAATCGAATAAACTCTTTTATTTTTATCATCGAACGATTTAAATCCATGGCAGCTATTTACACATATTATATTATATGGTAACAAGTTAATCAATTTGTACATAAAAATTCTTATAACGACTCGATCTGGAACGTTTTTCAGAAAGGGCTCATCCGTGACAATATTATATATGTGACTCAATAGACTTGGTAAAGTTCAACCTTTAAAAGGCATTTTTCGGATTTTTTTGTTTGCTTCTCCAAATATTTAGTCACACTCACGACTCATAAAGCCCTAGTCCTCACTGATTAGGGCACCAGAACATTTATAAGGGACTACAATAACAATGACGGGTAGTCCGCTCACATTCTTTTGCAACCCAAATTAAACTCCAAATTGCAAAAGGGAAATAGTAGGGGGTAGGTACATTTCCCCAGTCCATTGCACGGCAATCTGACTCCCTCGAATTTATATTGAAGGGGGGAGAGACGTGTCAGGCTAAGGATTTGCCCCGCGGCGTTCAGATACGGGCTGAATTTTAGGGATTTATGGGGGCAATATTCCTCGGAGGGTTTACTGTCATCAAACGTTTATGGCTCTTCAGAGTGCCCATATTTTCACAGAGCCATAGTTCTTAGGCCATTTCAAGAGAGAGAATACGGGATATGGATACCAAAATACGGAAAGTGAAGGGTAAAGGACAGATGACTCAATTCTCACGATGAAAACTACAAGGAGGAATACGAAATGCTATGAAGAAGGGTAAAAAAATTCCGGGGATCTGTAAACTCCGGGAAGTAGTGAGAAATTTTCAAATGGCAACTTTTTTCGTCATGCGTTGGAAGCAAAAACTTTATTTAAAATTAATATCAACCGAAAACGTTGCTAATTTCGACTTCCATCACGGGGGTTCATTCTTTAAACCCAGTACTAAACACTCCATAGTCAGTTTAGAGTCTTCGAGGATGTGTTAAACAATTTGATTGGAAGATTTTCACGCCATAAATTTGTCGCTGTGCATTTCTCCATGCAGTGGACAGTGGACCTAATCGGAGACATTCCGAGACATTTCGGTGTCAGCCGGGACCAATTTGTCTACTGAACGGGATACCGAGACAGACCCTTCCGATCAATACTGTAAGCCTATTTATGTTGGCTTCAAATTCCGGCTTCTTAGCGAAAAATGTTTCCTCTGCTTGATACGAGCAACAAAATTTTATCTTTCCATTCTATTTTTTTGCAAGTTAAAATATGCAATTGCTAAAGGTGCTAAATGCGACAATGCGTTGGAAAAAAGTGTCTATAAAAATATAGTCCTGGAATAATGTGGAATTTTGTAACTTAATTTTTGTTTTAGTGATTAAGAAACAAGCATAATTAAGTAACTGTTTTTACTTACACATTCGTAATGGTATCTCTTTGAGAGGGAAGCCAGGCTTGGCGGTTTTAGTGTTACATGAATATTGTCAGGCTTTAAGGTGGCTCTTCACATGGACGTTACTTCTGCATATAGCAGTAGATTATTTGCTTGCAATCAGTACTCCGATATTTATGTTCGGAATTCTACGGTAGTAGGGGGATAGGTATAATATTCGGTACATTTTCGACAAAAATTCTAAAATGTATTGAAGATACTGGCTTCCATTTTTTCTGCTAGTATAATTACGATTCTACGATAAAACCACGTCAAGTCGGGTAAAACTCATAAGTGCATGCAAGGTCTAAAAATGCAAATGACAAGTTAATTCGCCAGAGGAGGACTTATTTTCTCGTAAACAAATAATGATTTAACTGGATCTAATTTCACGTTAGAGGTTTTAAAATTAAGAATTGCGGCGGATCTTGTATTAAATAACAAGCAATAATTACACTTTAATAAATATTATGCTTAAAAAATACACATATAAAGTTGATGTAATTCATGAAAAAGTATTTGTTCCACTAATGACTCTTAAAATCGGAGAGTACGATTCACAAACACATAGATGGTTGAAATTATGCGGTTTTGAAAGTCGTCAGATTCATTTTTTACTTTCATCATTTATTTTTTTTAAGAAAACCTAAAGTAATGCGTTAGCACAATGATTTCTTGTGAGTAACAATACTCATATATACATCGCTAAACTCGCCACTTCCATTGAACTCAGCTTTTATGTGTAAAGGCTATAACTATGCCTATACCGTGCGGAATCTCACCGTAGTTTTACGTTTCAAATTGTGAGAAACAATGAAAGCGACGCATTGAAAGACCATTATAAATACGATATCTTAAACTATTAGTTTCACCGTTAAAGGATTGTATGTACACACTTTGAAATAAATTTATAAATTTACCTTAATTATGAGTTTATTTGCCACATTCGGTGTTTTAGTAACTATCTCGAGAACTATCGTTTGCTTACTATTGAATTATAGACACATTTATGCGACCATAGATTTTTTACTGTGCTGGGTAATACCTACGAGCAAGTATGCTACTTTGTATCTATAAACTGTTCTTGATTTCCCCATTAAGTTACATCTAAAAATGCTGCATGCATCTTATAATATCCTTTACGTTTTTACTCAAAAAAATATTTATCAATGTAATGTTTCGGAGAGTTTTTAAGTGCAGTAAACTTATGTTCCATCAGATCTTACTTTGCCATTTCAAATCACAACATTTCTATGATACTACTAGCATGATATGTTCTATAATGACTTGAGGCATAGACATAGCCTAATAAGATTGCTTCTGTAAGTCAGTGCACATTTTAAAATTTAATTAACATTTGCTATTGTTTTTCAAAAATATATCTTATTTTCATCTTCACTCCTTTTTTCCTATTACCCACCTCCAATTTTCCAGTCTCCATTTAGTTTCTGAAGAAGTGACAATTTTAGCTGTCATTGTTTACCTATGTCTATTGATGTGATTTGCTGTGAAATATTGAGTGGCTATCCATTATGAAGTTTCTTAAACAAAGTTTACAATTTAATCAACATTTTATTCGTAAATATATGATAAATTTGAAGTGAATAAATTTCTCAAAACGACACAAAATAAGATTTTTCAAATGGTTATTTTCATAAATTATTTCGTTTCATGGAATTTTACAATTCGTTCTCTATTAAGAAGTTTCTATAAATAACAGTGAAGATAAAATGGGTGTGGGATATTTTATGAGAACGTATCATGCTAAAGAGGATGATGTAGGCTAAACGTTATTAGTAAGGTTAAGAGAAAAATTCTCCAAGAAATAGAACAGGAAATTTGGACCATATAAGATGCCTCTGAAAATATTAGGAGACCTTTGAAAGGCTGAATGAAAGAAATAATTATAGTCTTTCCTGGAACCCTGCAATGAGAATAATGGTGTAAATTGACGTGCAGCCAGCCCGTTAGCATGGCAATCACTTCGTAGAAATTTAAAGACTGAATGAAATTGATAAAGTTTCAGTTTAAATTAATGTTTTTTTTTCATTAGGGGTACCCGTAAGATTCCTCTATCAATGCAAAATCCATCCGAGGAAGTTTTTTATGGGGCGCTTCTACTTGTTTGGTAATTTGCAACTCATACAATATGTCATGCAAAAAAAATAATATCACTTTTTAAAATTTGATTAAAAATTGCTATTATTATCTAAATTATTACGCATTTCTGTATATAGCAATTGGTATAAAATTTATAAAAATACTAAATACTTTTATTCGCTAATTCTTATAAAATTCCTGGCTTTGGATAAGACTGTTATTACATTAAACAATTTTTATGTCGTCCCTGATGCCTAGCCAGACCGAAATATGTTGAATTCCGTCAGGAGATACTTTCAATGACATAGCCTTTAAAAGAATATAAATTTCACGTTTAAAATATTTTTCTTGATTATAACTTTTATTCACACCTAATCATTTGGAACTCATTATTTTGTTGAAGCAATTTTGTGTGATTTTGGGTGAGGGGAGAACAACTTGGAAACGAATTCATCGCGTGTGTTGAAAAGGGTGAATGGAGGAAAAAAAAAGAAGGCTACCAATCACTTCGTTATCACTCGTCCCCTCTCATTGTCCCATCACTACTTCTCTTCTCGGTCGTGTAAGAGGGCTGCGAGCAACCATCCTACGCGCCCAACTTGCCAAATTCCGCCGAATGCTCGCCGCATGCCACCCGGTTTCCCCTCCCGGTGTGATCGACAATTGACGAAATGAAACTAGAGGAGGTCGCTTGAGGACATCGCCAACTAGAGGCCCTATATTAGGAGAGGTTGGCCAAGTCAGCGACAGGCGCCATTGTAAGCTCATCGGGGCGCGCCTAATACCGCTTACGGGCGTACGATGTAATGCCGACAATATTATAGATTTTTCCCTGTTTCAGCCGAATAAAATGACTTATAAAATACTTGTAGAAAAATAAGAAGATTTTAACACAAAATAAAATGACAATTGCCGTAAAAATCGGCCGTAATTGATAATTTTATCCGAAAGTAGTGAATTTTACGCGAAGTATACGCCGCAGGCAGGAGTACATCTCTGCACCGCAACTTCGACTTAAGAAGATGTCAGCACCATGGATGTAATAGGTCAATCCGTTTTATTGATTCCTGAACATCGGCAAGGAGGCAGGACATTTCGTGGATAAATTAAAATTAGCTAATCAACCAAAAATGGCCCCAAACGGGTGGATACGTCTTCGCAGGATTGAATGCACGTAATCAGCTGATAAGGAATAAGTTATCAAGTTCATACGATAAGAGGCTACGGAGTTAATGTAGATATACATATATGTGTGCATATCCCGGAGTAAATATTAATATATTATTGATAATATCACTCTGCGAAAAAATGTGGAAAATAGTAAAACTTCGGGGCGTGACTTTACGCGTAAAACCACGTCCCGAAATAAATGTTTCATAATTGTATAATCTCAATTGAATCTGGACGAATTTGTCACCAAAATTCGACACATTGTGATTATCGAATACTTTCATGAAAGTCGGAGGACATTGGGCGTTTGAAATGTGTTAAATGAGTTAAGAACTCAACTAAATATTCATCAATAAGAGTTAGGCAGAAGACTGGCTGATAACCGGAAAACATATAGGAATTCTAAGATTTTATGATATTCTATGAATCGATTAGTAATTTTCATATGGAATTCCTTTTTACAGATAGTGAATATTTTACAGAATATTTGCGTGTGAACTTAGCTAAACTTCCTCAATTAAAAAATCTACAATACTTTTCTTTCGACTTATATAATATATTATTTCTGTTTATTGGAAAATTCAGCAATTTTCTCCTTTGGACATTTCTGCAAGTTAGTAACGTCTTGATTAAAACGTGAACAAACGTGAGGGAATCGGAAAAAGTCATCTTTATTCTCATTGCATAGTAATTTTGCATTTATATTCATAATATGTGGAAATATAGGTTTCAACTAATAATGACAAATTACTGTTATCGTGGCGTAATGATTTTTCCTCAGACTATCACAGAACTGCCATTTAAAGATTAGTTCCTGAAGTTACAATAACCCTCGGAAGTGGCGAGATATATAAGACTTTCTTGACGTAGGCTTTTTGATTTTGGGTGCGAGAATATGAGCGTTTAATCGTGTGGTAGCTGATCATGCGAAATAGATACACTGTCGTTAGGTAGATTAATTTAATATACTACAGCATGCCATCGCATAGTAGTACATTCATAGTATTTAAATGTAAAATTTAATTTTTTATTTTAGGAAGGCAGGGAAGAGTCAGTGGAGAGGTTAAGGGAGTTTCAGGGGAGTGGGCTAGGAAGCTCCAGAATTTTACCTGAGATATGTTAAAACAATTTCAAAATAATAATTAAAAGCTTCTTAAAGAGTCAAACATATTTGAAACTGAAGTTAAAATCATATTTTAATAATGAAAAAATAACATTTTAAAAGCCTAAAAATAGAGAGCTAATATGTTTTCAAAATAATTTTAAAACGATTTTAAAATATTCTTTTAAAATATATTTTAAATATTTTTTTCATAATATATTGCTACTTGGGGGTTCATATAATGCATTAGCTCATTGTTTTAGTGAAAATAAGCTTAAGATCCTACTTATATCACTACCCTATTACGATGGGTTCAATGAAATGCTGATTCAGAACGTAGCTAATTGGTAACATTATATTATAGCTCAAGCCGGAGAAAATTCAGGGAAAAAACTATCAACTGAGGAAGAAAAGACGTTTTCGTGGAATATGCCTATCACTAAATTTGTCGTAAATGAGAATAACGAAAGGAAAAATACATTTAGAAATCCTAAATGAAATAAGAATTTTTTTGGGGGAAATTGACAAAGTATTCCAAGGAAGGGGCTACAAAAAGGTGACAGAAGATATTTAAGATTCTAAAATGAGGAATCTAAAGAAAATCGTCGAGCGTCTCACAGAGATAAAATTCTTCCTTTCTCTTCCTGCTTCAAATGCTAATGAGCTAAACGCGTTAAACATTAAATCATCGTCACCGGCGGCAAAAATTGCCAACGCCTCTATTCCCGCAATTTTTAAAGTTGTCTGTTATTTAATCACGTGACTGGTATAGCAACGATAGCAACCGCTCAGCAGATCGCACTACTCATCGCTCACCGGTATGTTCCCGGTGAGTAACCAGTCACTCACCGCAGTCACTCACCGCAAGTACAAGCTGTACGAGGCCATTGATAAATTCTGGGTTCTAAAAATTTTAATAATTAAAAAATCACACAATTACAAATCGTCGTTACTTAGCAATGGGAACAAAAAACGAGGGACTTCTCACAGCGCGGACACTTACTTTCACTTTTCATGCATATTCCTAGGAAAATAATTTATTCAGTGTTCGAGAAACGTTAAAAAATTGTCACTAACATCATTATAAGTAACAATGAAACACTTCATTCTCATTTAAAACCAAGGATAGTAAAACAACGGGATTAGTACCACCGGCTGTGAATTACATATGTGGCCTGACCACGTCATTTCATTTTCACTTTTACCGTATATTAGATAGATAATACTATATTCTGGGTTTCAGCGTAATCGACATTCAAAAATAATGAGATAACTTAAGAGTTTTACAACACAAAATACCAAATTAAGAGAGAGAAACGGGTCGTGTCACATGCATGTCATTTCATATAGCTTGAAAATATGAAAAACTTAAGAGACACTCATTTCAATTACTTCAATCGATTCATCAGTCTTTTAGCCCTTGATGTCATCAAAAAAAATAGGCGAATTTAGCGTAAAAATGTCTCTGAATAACGAATTATGAATCTCCTCCCGTACAGTTTAATGCTATTCTATGGCAGAATGACTAACAATGGCGTCCAGTGCCTTCCAATCAGAGGGATTCATGGGTAAAAAGAGCTCAGCCAATAGAAAATGGTCCGAAACTTGGCCGACCTCTCCTAGTAGAGGGCCTCTATCGCTAATAGGATCACGGAATCGTTTTGCTTTCACTTCACCGGCTCAAATTGGAAATTGACCCTCGACGTACGGCTTGTTCGGGCAAGGGCCTAGCCACGTTGAAACACCGGTTCCCATCAGAACACCGAAGTAAAGCAACGTTGGGCCCGGACGGTGGTTGGATGGGTGCCCCTCCTCCATACCTCGACCAGGCATGGATGGAGAGATGATACTCCCTCCATACCTATACCGGGAGGCCGGAGGGAGACCCAGACCGGGCCGGTTGGAGGGAGGACATCCTCTCTACCTGGTACTGGGGCGAGGCAGGGGGAGGCCTCTACCGACGTGCTCTTGTCCCCTGTCTGCAAGTGGCAGACAGGCATGGGGTTGGCACAATGGACCAAGAAAGGTCTAAGTGCCCGGGCTCCTGACGAAGGCCCCCCCAACAACAATCCAACGGCTTGTTCGCTAGTTCTCCGTTGGCCGTCGTCGAACCACTTTCTCCTTCATTCGACGGAAAAGGTGTGGCCAGGTAGAAATGGCTTTGGTTATACCACACCACTAGTGAGGTCGACTTCAGGTATTTCCGGCCACGAACGATGCCTTGAGGAAAAGTCGGACCCGTCATAATTCGATATGTTTTTGGAAATTATATGCATCTATTCTACACCGATTTAAATCCGTCTCATGTCATGATTCGAATTGTGGAATTGACAAAGAACTAGAAGAAGAATGTAAGGCGTATGGAGAAAGATGAAAATATAGCATAAAAATGAATGTGCAGGTTACAAACACTTGTATGATTCAAGCCTACTGCTCATTTTGTCCACATGATGATGGCACAATCCAAATTTCACAAATATCGTAATCAAGACGATTGATTGTGAGAAAGGGTCGAGAGAGTTGAGATGATCGCATAACCTTAAGGATGTTGCTAAGGATGTCTTATTGTTAGATGGGTGGTTCCACCGTTAAATGACTTAACCCTAATACGAGCAAGGTGAGTCTCTCGGACTCATCGCATCACATTTCTTTCATTTTATTTTACAATTGAAATGGTAGCTTAGCGTGAATTTTAAACTTATTCTATTACTATATCATCTATAAATTGTATACATTCAAATTAATTTCAGTATTAAAATAACTTTGGAATAAATTATTTAATTAAATTGCAGCAAATCCGGGCTAGGTGAGTCCGTGAGGCTCATGATGTTTCTTGCTTTTCCTTTGTGTATATCTTTCCTCAACAGCTATATTGGGTTCCAAATTTCAAGGTTTATATTTTTAAAGAAAAATATGCCAAAACACTCCGTATTTATGACATTAATTACATTTATTTTGCATGTTAATAATAGTATAAAATGACATAAAAACAAACTTATATGATGTCTGATTTACGTCGTGTTTGGACTCATTCTTCTATAAATTTGGCGTCGATTACTAATTTTGTTATTCCATTGAGATAAAACATATATTTGAAAAGTTTATATTTGGTAATTCTTAACCCAATAGGTGACACATGCTTCGTAGCCTGGCGACAATACTGGGGAACAATTATGGGATTAGCGAGGCAGGTAGCCTGGCAGTGTCTGTGGGTGAACGGGGCGGGATAGGGCGGCAATCCGCCAGGGGGGTTATTTTGTAATCTCACTTTAGTGAGAATACGTCATAAAATCTCACTTTTTCGTAGTTCAACTCCGCCACCCAGGCGGCGTGACCATCTTCGGATCTCAAACGGTGAACTGCCGGTCATGTGCTGGTCTTTTAGACGATTCATCCGCTCTGATCCGCATCTTTCGACTCTTGATCCGTTTCATCTGCCTCCGCCTGCTATTAGTTCCATCTCACCTGTCATAAATAACGTGACATGGAGCCACCATCGTTTCCACTTGAAGCTTCAGTTGGAAAATAAACAACGGCGCGAAAGATACAAACGATTTTAAATCGTATTGTTGTAATTTGCTAAACGTGAAGAACTTCAGCATTTTCAACTCTAATATATTGAAGGCACTTGAAAGTATGCTTTGTTTTAAATGCTTATGTAATTATTAGCTTGAATTATCTGTGTATATATTTCGTATCAAAATTTCCCAAACAATGTTGCTGATGCCTTTGTTTTCGTGTGCCTATCCGCCAGTGTATGGAGAATGTAATTCAGTTATTTATACCATAATTTCATAATTTTAACAAATATTGCCTTAAAATCTACGTTTTTGGTAGATATTTCCCGTGCTTGTGAATCGAACACTAATTAGATGCACTTAATTGTTTTTAAATATTGAGTGATCGCTTACATGTCGCTTGTAGTTTTGACTGTATTTAGATTTTCGTGGTATGTACAAGATATCTTCGAAAGATGTACGTGTAAGATATCTTCCGTAAGATGTTGAGCAATCTGGGTATTCGCTAGTCTCGGCATCTTTCATTTTGATATAAGGTAATTGAAGCTTCGACAATTGGGTATTTTCCACGTATTTCAAACTATCGATATTCTAATTCAGTTACTTGAACTTATTTCATTGGCTAAAAATTTTATTATCAAATTGTATGAATTGCGGTTTTAAAAGCTAAAGAAAGTAGAAGTTAAACGAATGCTCCCGAGCACACTCCGGAAACAACCGAATGGCCTGTGACGTCATTTTCGCTGTTTACATTTAGACCCAGGCGTTTCCTTATGCTTACGGTGGAAACAAATGCGGCGAAATTAGTTTCTGACGTGTTCGAGTTTCTAGATACGCCTTTAAATGGCATCCAAGTAAGGGATATAATTGGTGTTTTGTGCCACAATGTACAAATACATCGGTTGAAACACCGAACAAGAAATTTATTCACGCAATCACGACATTGAATGATTGAAATTTCTTCCTTGGGTTCCTCAATGTCCACCCGTAAAAATGTATGATTTACTCCGCACTTTGTGTTCTGGACATATTCTTGCAATGACTGTGCACAGTGGTCCATCTCTCTTTACTTGGACGTATCCTATAGCATTATCACCATAACTCTCACGAGAAGCTTTATAATATAACAACACTTAAATTAAACTTTGAATAGACATTTAGGAGATTAGAATCTATTTTTAGGCATTTCTACAGCAGATAAGCCACTTCTAGAAACCTCCTCTACAAACAATCACTAATTAGCAAATTAAAAATTAACGTTTTAGGTGTGTCGAGTATTGGCAGCACAAACATTTGGCAAGTACTGTGTTATGTTGATATGTTACTAAGATACTGTTTGTTTTCTGTTGCATGGACTCATATGGACTTCGATAAAGAAATAAGTATCATAATGATTATGAGTGTATTGGAAAAACAGTTAATAAAGTTCATACACCAAATACATAATCATATGTATCAAAAATGATATAAAACAGTAATGACGATTTTAAAAGCAAACTTTAGGCTTACATTTTTTGGACGAATTTCTGCAGCATTAAATCGCTCGTCCTTCTTCATTAAAACGCCTACCATAAACATATTCACTTTGGGTAAATTATCTTATGCGGTTTTAATAAAACCATTGCACGCCATAGTTTTTGTTTTCAATGAAAACTCTTTAAATATACGGTAGATCTTCTACAGTTACTCACCTTCTCCCTCACATCCGTCTATCGCTCAGCGAAAATGACGTCAAGCCAATCAGATTTCGTTTCGCAGCGGCGTAAAAAAATTTGAAATTTCGACTATTTTAATCTTAAATATCTCAATTAATATTGAATCAATTTTAAAACTACTTTCACTCCGCAAGCTTGTTCGAGTTTAAGTAACGTATGAAGATCCGTAAACTTAAATTTAAAATTTTGGAAAATACCCAATTCACGAACCGTTCGTGAGCCGATCATTAAGAGAGGGAAACGGATCTCCCGCCTTTCCACTAAGAGTCACTTAAAAGGTGAGATTACAAAATAACCCCCCAGGTCTCACGGTAGCTTGGACAAATAATAATCCTTTCCTATTCCCTATTACATTTCCTACAGATATAAATACAACAGCCCACGAAAATTGTCTCTATAAATCCAGTATTTTACTTACCATAATGAATTACTTTGTTTCTTTCACCCGTCATTTCTTCGCTCTCCCCAAACATCTATTGTGGATATGAAACAGCAGAACCGTAAAAATCGTCTAGCCATTTGGCTTTCATGCTCTCGGTATGTTGTTGACACCGCATGACGCACTAAATTTCAATAGGAGCAATCGCAATGTAAATTGCGACAATTATTTTACATACTCGTATTTAAACTTGGCACAAACACTGCTATCAACTAGACTAACGTTAGTAGGAACAGTTAGAAAGAACAAAATATTTATCCCCTTTGCTTTTCTTCCAAATAAATCTATTCCGGAAGGTTCGCCACTTTTAGGTTTTAGAGAGAATGCCACATTAGTTTCGTTTGTTCCGAAAAAAAAGAGTGTAACACTATTATCCACAATGTACCATTCTGTTGAAATTAGTGAGAGTGGTAAACCAGAAATAATTACTCCAAACTAAGGGATGAGTTGACTCCTTAGATCAACTCGTTCACGAGTATACGCGCATGAGAAAAACCAATCGCTGGCCATTCGCATCTTATGAATGGGTTAGACATATGCAGAGCTGCGGCATACGTAGTGTGGTGCTCACAAAATTCAAACTAGAATGAAACATTAATTGTAAGCTAAATAAGAGGCGAATATTCATCCTTAGCCTTGAAGAAGGTCTTATAAAAGCGAAAATTCAATGTCGATCATTGATAGGTCTTCAGCGACCGACACAAGCAGCAATTGCCGTTTTTCATGGCGAGGTAGAACCAAATTTAGCCATTGAAGTGCCATGGAAAAAAAGGAGATGTTTTATGTGCCCAGCAGCTAGAAATGGTATGCATAAACAGTCTTGTCATAAATGCCGTAGGCATGTTTGTGGTGAACACAGCAGAAAAGTATTGTTTGCATCATATGAAAAAAATTATGTAAAATGTAAAAGTTTTGTTTCACCATATGTAGCGTATTTGGTGTACTGTATTACTTGAGTATACAATAAATACCAAGGTTGTGTGAAAACTAAAAATTATCATTGTGAAATCCCGAAAACCAAAACAATAAGTTAAAAGAGTCTACTAGACTCACCTTGCCCGGTTAAGTCACAAAAGCAGCTTTCCCGTATTAGGGTTAAATGTAATTTTATTAATATTAAAAGTTATGCGGGCTTTCAATTCCTCGGTGTTAGCAGGAATTGATTAAGATTGGCTTTTTCCTTAAGGTGGTTCCACCGTTAAATGACTTAAATGTCATTTTATTAATATTCTGCCTACTTGTAGAAAACGTTATCCTCTATCTGATATGAACAACAAAATAATACCTTTCCACGCTATATTACTCTCTAATTGAACCTGAAATTATATGGTGTTCAATGGGAGTATGAGAGAAACACGGGGAAAAATAGTATTTTTCCATAAAATATAAATGCCATTTTTGCGGAAAACTATTTATAAGAAGGAAATAATCCAGAGAATTTGAATAAAAATGTAATATAGGCATCATAACATCTTATTTTTTTAGTTATCAGGGAATTACTGCCGTAATTGAAGTCAAAATGCGGTAATTCGTAGTCGGCTCCTATGGCTAGAAAAAAGTGCTCATTTAAAATACATTCGTGGAATAATCTGCAAATTTTGTTCCTTACTTCCGGGTTTCTATAGGTAACGCATTTAATCAGTGAAAGCACGATTTTTTGGACAAAATATAAAAAATGTGAAATTTAATATTTGTATTGACTCACACAGTCGCGGCGGAACCTCCTTAAGATACAGGATACGGAAAGTCACTACAGAATATGATGACAAGCTTGTATATCATTAGATTAGGTATCAAAACCCATATGAAAGAATCATGCAGTTGTTTTTTTATATATTTTACTTGCAAGGCTCGAAGAAATTGTTACTAAAACAATTTTCAAGAAAACATCATGAGGTCAAGTTACCAAAACCCATACGAAAGAATCATGCAGTGGTTTCTTTTTCTCATGCAGTGGTTTCTTTTTCTCATGCAGTGGTTTCTGTTGTAGTTTTCAAGGCTCGAGGAAATTGTTATAATATTAAAAGATAAAAAGCACAAGGCCTAGCAGCAACTATTAAAACTGTTACTATTATAAGTTTTAATAGTTTGTGCTAGGCTGTGCGTGAATTTTATCTTTTTAATATTATAAAAATTTCTTAGAGCTTTTCAAGTTACAACATATTAAAAGAATAGCCACTGAAAGATTCTTCCATATGGGGTTTGACAACTTAACCTAATGATAGCAGAGAGCAGGCAAGCAACATTAACTTTCCCCCAGACATCTTACTCTTAAATTATTTAAAATTTATTAATCCTTATAGATATTGTAATTATTTTTTGGATAATTGAATGGTTGTTCTTACCATGATTTACCGCTTTGCGACATCATATCTAGACTTTCCCTCAATGTATGTAGCTACTTGGACCCACTTTAAATCACTAATTGAATAAATTATCAATCTGATTTACTGTCCGGATATCGCTAGCAAGATCAGGTTTCTAACGAATAAAACTATTACTAATATCAGTGGCACTTACTGCATAAGTAGATACGTAGATTTATGTAGTCATTAGTTGGGCTACCATTCAGAGAATTCAGTGAAGTTTATTTGGGTTCTCCACCGAGTCGCACTCTGCATTTCTGCAAGTTTCGAAATTAACTAGTAACGATTAGTAAGTAGATTATACGAGTAGTGAGGTTAATAGCAGCAATTTGCGCCAGTAAGGAAAGGTGAGAGGAATGGAAAAGGTAGGAATTAATGGGGAACGAAGATATGTTGGAGTGAAATTCGGCCTAGGCATTATCCACATGCCATTCACTCAGATGAGAGGAGCCAAGGAGCCAAATATCATGTCCCATCCGACGGGCGGAATATTGTTCTTGGAAAGTTCTTCATACGACGCGACGTGGAAAAAAAACACACCAACACTATATCTCTAGATTAAGATGATTAAATATAAAGGTGTGAGAAGGAGTCAAGCATCTGGGAATCACAATGACTTCAGAAACCTGAAATGGATTCTTGATGACTTAACACCGCTATTGGGCGGCATTGAAATCCTCTCCGTGTAACTCAAGGCAATTAAGAGGATTTGTGAACCCATGACGATGAGCAGGGTACCACACTCGGTTTTATTCGGATCTATCCAAAACGAGTAATAATACATTTCTTTGACAAGAAGTGGAATGTTATTTGAATGGTGTGTAGAGATAGATTTCCGCCGTCAAATACAGCTGCATTAAAGAGACTGCACTAAAGAGCTCAGCAAGCGAACAGTAGGAAGGTTCTCCAATATAAAAGTTGAAAGAGGAGATTACTTTGCAGTAATTAAGCCACAATTCCATCCCTCTACCAGAATTCTGGATACTGCACAGAAAGATTTCATAAGATTAATAAACCAGATAAGAAAGAAAGCCGCACGTTTCGTTGAAAACTAATACAAGACAACATAACAGGGAAGATACATTGATGAATGGACTATGGGGAGATTAAGAGGCGGTTTGGTAGAGATTACTTGAAAATTAGCCGCACGAGAGTTTCAACACGACACGAAGAATATTACTTTAATCCCGCACTGCATATGTATCTTTGCGGGCCACGGTGGCGGCGGGGTAAAAAGTCCTCGCCTGCTTACCCGAAGGTCGCGGGTTCGAATCTCGCCTGGAGAGGGTTTTTCACCTCCCTGGGCATGGTTTTGTGTGCTTAATTACATTGAAGAGCAAATTGTTGCTCAGAATTAAGGGTCATTATTATTATAAACTTAAAGAAAGAGACAAAATAAATGAAATACTACGCCAAATTGATAGATACATAAGCTCCATTACCCAAAGTGCCATTAAGAGCTACAACAAAACCAGAACGAGACATGTAGACATTCCGTTAACATGCAATTTCGCTTTCGTCATATCCCTCTTCCGAATTCCTTTCTCAAATTCCTCCATTTCGAACACCTCTTGCCATGCTCCTCCGCTGCGGCTGGTAGAGCAGTGTGCAAATTTAAACGGAAGCCAAGTTGGGACGAATTTAGACTAAAAGGTCTTGTACGATGTAAATTGGGTATACTTCATTTCTTTGTCTTCTTCGAAACACTGGGATTTGGTAATAAACAAAACGCTAACGGAAATGGAAACACCAATTCCGGAAAAAGGTGACATTAAGGAGATTGAAAAACCTTTGACAGCAATTTTTTCCTTCCACCGCCAAGTTAGAGATGAGTGAAAAGCCGTTTCTTATCTTTTTCTCATCGGTATCCGTCATGTTTTTGTGGAACTTAAGGCCAAGGAGGAGTTGGAAGAGAGTCCCCTTACCTCCTACGTAATTATTAGCGATATTTCATCCACAAGGCGATGAAAATCCTCCTTCAATTGAATAAAATAATCTTCTGTCCTCATAAATCCTTGATGTTGCACAATCTTTGCCATTAACTTATGAAATAAAATTGACCAAAAAGAAGGATTAGGCAACTGCTTTGCAAAGTTCTCAAAACCCGCCTTGGGAGAAAAGGAAGAATCTAAATGCACGCATTCAATTATTTGTGGAAACTCGGGGAATTTCTCAGAATAAAGTTTGGATGTAAACTTTCTTCACCATTCCAAAATTATAGCAAAAATATTTTTTTAACAATATAATGTATTTCCTGTCATATAATTGACAGTTACTTTTGATTTTGCGTTTTCTGTTGTTGCATGACTTTACGTTCTTGCTTTCGGTAACACTGACTGTGTTTTACTCAAGCGCGAGATTTTGTCGACCATTCTCCTGGCTCTCTCAGGCAATAGATATTGTCTTAATGTGCTAGGCCATGTATATACGTGAAAATGTATGTATGTCCATGTATCGTATTCAGATATATTTGGCAGTTGCAACAATGGAGACCGCTAACTGTCCCCATTTGATATTTTTATTACCCTTTTCCATACGTATGGAAGTTGGTATCCATTGTCCCTGCTGAGATTTTGCGGTCTTTCATATATCTCAATTGCTTCACGGCTTAGTCGTGTTAAATATTCCATTTCTTTTGACGGATGTTTAGTCTCATTCAAACTTAGAGGGTTACCTCTACACATCACAAAAGAGACAATAGGTACCAATGGGCAGAAGGGTCGGCGAAAGCTCGCGCTTGATTTAAATACCGAAAGCAAGTACGTAAAATCGAAAATTACGCAGGAAATGTGAATTTCGGCTTTTATTATTCTCTATCATTGCTTCTTTAATTTTACTGTCATTATATAAGTCCGAAACACTCAGACATTCATAATAAGAAGTGTTTTTGGAGAGTACGCGATAGTCTAACTTTGTTACCCAGAAGATTTTGCGAGATTATTTTAAACAGACTAGTGCTGAAGGTTAGCTTCACCACTCCGTCAGAGAAGCATGGGAGAACTGTTTATTTAACGAATTGTATCCACCCTTAAAACTGTAATAGAGTTTTTTTTGCAAAAATGTTAAAAAATAATATAACATAAGAAAAATGGCCAAAAAGGTCAAAACATTATGGCTTCTATTTACAGAAAAATCTGTAAATCACTATTTGCTAGTTCAATACTTTCCCTCACATTAGGAATGGAGAGTGAGAAAACATGATGATGGCACGTCTCATTCCAGAAGTAGTTCCAGAACCCCATAATTGAAGAAATATTTCCACTGGTATTTTTACTTATCAACCGGAAAACTGCTAATTAAAATTATTTGGACCTCAAAATAATGGCGTGTGACATCAATAGTTGCTTCATTTGTTTTCGAGTTTCAATCTGTCTGAACGGCGGAAGAAGATTTACCATCATTTTCACTTCAAACTTTTCTTTCACTCGCAATGAATAAAATTCATTCTCTGAAGGCTTTTATGCATTTATATTGGTCAAATATTGTAGCTTTGATTTACAAAATGCTGTTTTAGCAATAGACTCGTCATGGGCAGTGAAACTTAGCCAAGATGATTATTTGTCAGTGATTTTGGTCTTAAATTCTTCATAATAATTCAAACAGTATATTATACAAAATTGGAACACCAAAAAAAGTATAGGGAAATATATAATAGTTATGGACACATGATACAAAAAGTGAAAACTTTTGCGGTATTTTTTAAAATAAAAAAGTCGATCAATTAACCTCTTAATTATCGCATCTCAAACAGGGGGCGAAGAGACTCATTAAGTTAATCTCCTCGTTTTCCCGTCCAGAACTGAAAATCTCCGGGTGAAAACGAAATCCCTTTCATTAGCCGCATTTATCGACAGAATCGGTTCTGCGGGAACTAAAAAAAAATGATGAATTGTCGTGAGTGAAAGAACTGAGGTGTGTGTGTGTATACATGTATATATGTGTGTGTATATATATATATATATATATAAATATAAAAGGAAAGGAAATTGAGTAGTGAATCTCCTCCAGCTGAAGAAGGGTCCTTAGCCCGAAAGCTACCCCTAAGCAGTGGACACCGGTGTCGTCATTGATCATCTGCCAGTGAGTGTCCACTGATTTACTTTCCTATCCTTCCCCAACCTCAACGCCTTGTTGCTAGCATATATATATATATATATATATATAAAAGCTACCCTAAGCAGTGGACACCGGTGTCGTAATGGAACATCTGCCAGTGAGTGTCCACTGATTTACCTTTCTATCCTTCCCCAACCTCAACGCCTTTTTGCTAACACATACATACATATATATATGTATGTACATATGTGTGTATATATAAACATATACACACATATACATACATATATACATATACAGAGAAACAAGCCATTGTGAAGAAAGGATAAGGAGGCGAAAGGATTCAAATGAAAGAGTTGAAAGGGAAGTTGAGGCTGAAAGGAGAGCGAAAGAGATCGAAAATGGCGAGACTGTTGAAGGAAATGAAACGAAGACGGTGTGTTATTCTTAGGGGTCCAAGCCTTCCATATACCTCCCCCGGCCCTTTTGTCCCATGCGCACCGTCAAAAACCAAATAAATCCGAGCGAAAACCCATTATTCGCGGAACAAGAGAGCGTGGGAAGAGAGGGGAAGTATGGTATTGGGGGTGGGGTTGGGATCCCCTGTTTGGGGGGAGGGCGCTGAGTGGAATAGGTTGGAAGAAAACCGGAACTAAAGGAAGGCGAATGGAATAAGAGAGGCAGAAATGAGAGAGAATAGGATTGAGGGAAGTATAAATGGAGAAAGGAGAGGGGGAATGCCTACTTTTATACCAGTCTCTAAAGATGACGGAAAAGAAAGCCCTAACCACTTGCCCTTTACCTTTTCATTCAAAGCAACTTGCCTTACTCGGGGGACTGCACTTTATATAAAACGAATCGCACATTAGAATTATACATGTTCCACAAAATACTTTCCATAGCATGTGATCATTCATTTATTTAATTAATTAATCTACCAGTTAAAGGTAGGTGCTACTGTAAGTCAGAGAAAATCCTTCAGGTTTTACACATACAACGCCATATCTACCTCTAGTGCTTCTTACTTTATCTCAGCGTGCTTCCAACACATCATTATCCATTCCATAAAACCTAAAAAATTTCAAACATTCGTATTCAATCCAATGATTTGCTCGCGAGGCCATATATTACCATGCTCCAAAGAATTTTTCTTTATTTAGAACCAAAGATCTTTAACCTACTTCCACAGCATGTAAAAATGAAAAAAGTTATGTTTTTTTTAGACAAGTCAAAATATTGCTCTTTAAATTGGATGATATTAAAATAATTTTCAATAGTTCTCATGAAATTGCTTCGTTAACCAGAAACAACTCTGTAAATATTGATATTGTGTAGTGTAGTACTGATGTCAACTTGGTACATATATTTTTTTTTTGTTACTTTTCTATTTTTGCACGGAAACTTATAGCTACCCGCACACAGGTATTTCTTTATATATAAAATATATATATATATATATATATATATATTGTCTTCCTCTCATCAATTATATATATATATATATCTTTGGGGTAACCTGAAGCTTCTATCTATTGTTTAAAATATGTTGTAAAATACTGTACAAAAAAGGAATCAATAAATATTCTCTTCCTTCCCCTTTCCCGCTTGTCCAACATCCTTCCCTCTATCAAGGCCTTCAGCAAACCATCGCTCCTCATTACCCCTTCCAGCCACCTACCCTGCCTCCCCTCATCTCATCCAGAAGTTTCCTTTCCTCATCCACCACGCCAAGGATTTCCACGTTTGTCTTTTTTTGCATCCACCGCACCTTCTTGATTCTCCTCCACACCCACATCTCGAACGCCTGCAGCCGATTCTCATCCACCTTCCTCAAGAGTCTACGTTTCTTCCCAATTTCTGCCCAATTTTTCTGCCGCACGCAACGTGGTACTCCTTCAATAATTATAATACAGGGTGATTACAAAATAATGCATCGGTTTCAAAGATCTGTACTTTTCAAACGGTACGAGCTTCGTGACCTCTTAAATTGACCGGTTAAAATGACCTCTAGTTCTTTCGGTTACCACTACGAAGCGCTAGTTTCCAAGATAAGAGCTTTTATCACTCAGTTATTGTTTTCACAAGATTCACGATGGCAACAGCTCAACCAAAGTCGTTTTGTGTGATGCGGTACTACGCGAAAAATGAGTCTGTTACTATGGTGCAACGTGCATTTCGGCGTGAATCTGACATTGATCCACCGCACAAATTGTACATCTTACGCTTGTACCAACAGTTCTCTGAAACTGGTTGTTTGTGTGAGCGGAGGTCACCCGGCCGTCCGCGCATATCTCAGGAGAATTTGGCAGGAAAATATACAATCAAGGAGTACATATAGAACATTTGTGATGTTTTTCTTTCCAACAAAATTAGATAATGTACCGGTCATTTTAAGAGGTCGCGCAGCTCTGCAGCTTGTACCATTTGAAAAATACAGATCTTTGAAACCGACGCATTCTTTTGTAATCATCCTGTATATCACAATTGTTACAATTACTAGACCTGAACTGGTGGGAGCAATAATAATTCTCCTGGTAGACAATCCATGCCAGATAGGTCTAAGAGTAGGAGCCAGGCGAAAGGTATTTCAAGTGACGGTGTCATGTTAAAAATACTTTTGCAAAGGGAAATGAGAACCAAGTCCACTACCCCAACTATCTATATCCGATAAAAATGAAGTTCAATCGCAAAGAATCAAAGAAGAAAAAGTGCTCGGTATGGTGGGTGAGGAGAGAAAACTTTTTGAGGGGCAAAGGGTTGATTAAGGCCGTGACAGAGGGAAGAACGTTGGGTTAAACGGCGAAAGGAAAGGAACAGAAAAGGTTTTATGGACGAGATGAAGAGAGGTAGGACGTGTGCTGAGATGTAAAAAGAAATTTTTCAGGCAGATCTAAATATCTTGAGGATTTTAGCTCTACTTTATTCAAAACTACCTTAGCCGGTAGATGACTAAAATTATAATACCTGCTAAGGCACCTAAATGTACCTCTTTTAGGCTTTAAAAACTGTAGACCCCAAATGGTTGGTTGGTTATACGGAGAGGCCATCGACCCCTTGAGAACATGAATTGTTTAGCAAGAAAATGAGTCAAGAAACGAGCAATTTACAAGTAAATTCAACTACAGCTTCATTAAAATTGTAAAAACAAACGAATTTTGATTGATATGCATGCATTTCAGCCATTTAGGTGACCATCGTCAGGGAGGGGGGGTTAAATTTGGCAACACAGCATTTTGTAGTCAAAAGTAATTTGAACTTATAAAGATGACTAATATTTTGATTAATGTAAAATTCTTTCGTAAAGTTGATTAGTACGTTACGCTACATTGTAGGATGACCAAAGGCGTGATTATGGATGCTTTCTGCGCGTTGTCACCATTATCATGGTACTACTAATACAAGGTAGGACTTTTCCGTGACTAAAATAAGTCGGTTCTGCGCATGACGTCATCCGGATGACACGAGTAGGAGACGATTCAAGAATTAGAACAGGAATAATGGATGATGTAATAATGGAATGGAGTAACAGTACCCGCGACTTGCTCTACAAATGCAAAGAGAGTGGTTTTAAAGAACAGGCGTATTCTGAAGAATATTCATCGAATTTTATGGCAGTAACAAAATTACGATCACGTGAGCGACACGCTATTAAAATCTGTAATCACGCCTTTAGTTTCAAAACTTAGCGTCTTCATCAGGAGAGTCGTGAAAAAATCTTATTTTTGGAATATCCAATTGTTCCATTCCATTAAAAATCAGCAAGTTCTCTATCGTACACAAAAATCTGATCACCTCATATTTTCAAACACAATTTTATACTTCAATATTGCATATGTCATAAATCTCTTAATCCCAATAGGAATAAAAAAAGCAGAAAAATTAGAACCTTCCAGGAGGAAGAAAATGAAGTTTTGTGCAAACAAAGGAAGAAAATTACAGACAGTATGCAAATACAGACAGTATGAATTACAGACGGTATGCAAATTACAGACAGCATATACATAATGCTGAAGCTCTGTTGGAACCTATTTGATATGATGGACTGAAGACTGGTGATGAAGACTTTCGAATACATCACCAAACTAAAGCCTACTAAAAAATGGGCTGGACAAATAAGAAGGGACATAAAAGAATTCGGAATATATCGAAATGAGATCCTGGACAAAGAATTGCCTCGAATTAAGGTGAATTAATTCATGTGGCTTCAGGGTAAGAAGAGTAGAAAGGTCAACAGCACATAGTCAAAAGGACGAAGGAAGAGCATCAGCATCAGTGAAGAAACTTTGGAACGAGAAGAATTGAGTGGCCACCAAACCAAACGTTTCCCGGGGTCCAAAATGGGCCAAATTTGGCAAAGCATGTAGAATTGTTACACAAATTCTTTCCCAAACCAAGAGGTTTTCCAATTAAAAAAGAGATTGCAGTATCGGGGTTATTAGAGTTGTAGTTATTCTGCAAACGGTTGCTTGACATCACCATCGATACTCGGTTGGCATGGGATGGGATATGGGATATTACCAATGCTTAAAGACATAAGAAAGAATTAATAAGTAGTAAATTAGAGTAAAGAATTTACTTCTTATCTTTAGCCTATTTAAAAAGCCTTTCTTTATATTTGTTAAGACATATTTTCTCATCCTCCTCATATATCAGCTAAGTCTGCGTCCAACTTCCTCTAGCTTCTGAACTGTCGACTAATTTCTCACTCTACCCTACTAGGACAACATTCTTCACTTCTTCGCACCTTCCAACATATCCATACATCTCAATACTCCTTTGATCCAACTGTTTATCATCGCTCCGATTCCCTATTAAATATTTATATCTCACGCTTCAATAATATTTTTTTCTCCTGCAAATACTTTTGTGCGGAGAGAATGCTTGTGAGACACTTCTGGCTCATTGAATGTACCTATATATTTTACGCGCCCAAATCCATTCAATGAAAGCATTCACTTCTCCACTTAACCACCAGTGTTTATGAGGTCCGCATTTTTGTTAATTAAAAGTTATGCGATTCTCTACGACAAAGAAAGTGAGCCTGGACATAAATGCAGGAGGGCAAAAACTGGAGAAAGTAGAGCATTTTAATTACATGGATAGTACGCTAGAAGAAAATGGGCAAAGCTGCAAAGACAATGAGGAGAATAGCTCTAACGATGGAGGCGCTTAGTAATGGAAGAGATTTGATGAAGGGGAACTTGGATAAGAACAGAAAGAAGAGCTTGAAATTAAGTGTATCGTTGTATAGGGCGGAACCAAAGACTCTGAGGAGGACGAGAATAGGCTGCTGGCGCTAGAGGAGTGGGGTGGAGGAGGCTGGAAAACGTGCGGTGGATGGAAAGGAAGCCAAACGAGGATGAGCTTGGGGTGGCGGGAGAGGAAAGGAAACTTCTAGATTAGATCAGGGGGAGGCAGGGTAGGTGGCTGGAAGAGAGGTAATGTAGATGGGTTGCTTAAGGCCATAATAGAGGGTAGAAAGTTGGGCAACCGGGGAAGGGTAAGAAAGAGAATAGGTTTTATGCACGGGATGAAGAAGGGAAGGACGTACGCCTATATGAAAAATGAAATAATAGAGGTAGATATGCTATCCAACGCAAATAATGTGCCGCAGTAGTTCCACAGTTGTGCGCCGTCAAGAATAAAAGTGATCAAGAACAAACAAATGTTTTGCACCCAGGAGTCAGTCTTTTTAATTTACTCCCGAACAAAACGTAGCAATACGATCTGCCACATTCCAATTCTACTATGTAGATACATTCTTGAATGTTTTCTGCCAAGAAATACTTGCCAATCTGTTTATGATTTTGATATCTGCTAGTCAACTCCATTTACCACCGGAAATGTAATATGCAATTGCAGTTTAAAATAAATTTAAAATGACGCAGGAATTTTTAAGTGGGGAGAGATGTTAACAATTATGATAAGTCAATACATAAAAGCACATAGTCTTGTCTACCCAGTTACATTCCATTGTCTTCGTAACCAGAAAGTCATTATCACATGTAGAGATTATTACTAAATTACAGACATGACTTTCAGTTTCAATTCCATACAAAATGGATCCACACTAAATTCATAGACTCAAAGTATATATATTGAATGGAAACGTTTCTCCAACCAAATCCAGCAATGACTTCCTCGCTCTGCTCTATCCTCTTGAGTCATTCACGTATTCATCTTACCACATATATGTCCTCATCCCATCCTCTCAATATGGCAAAAAGGCATTCTAATTCCGGCAAGCTTCACTTAAAGAACTCGACGCTTCCTAAGTGGAACCCTGATAAAAGGAGAGAATAGAACCTTAGTGGGGTGAGTAATTTAATGCTATAAATCAACGCTTTTCATTTCCCCAAGCCCGAGCGTGTGAGGGGATGAGAGATCTCCTGGTCCGTCTCCAATCTCCCACGGCTTTTTCCTTTCCTTCTTCCTCGCCTGGCCGACTCACCCTCGGATATCCCTTCCCCCCAATCTGGAATGACCTTTTGAAAGCGAATTCCCCGTCGCCCACTCTCCTTTTCCTTTTGGAATATGATAAAAAAACTAGCTACTCCATCCCCTTACCTCAAACTTACCCTTTCAAGGTCTCAATTATCTCCACATTATCCCTTTTTTCTTTTCTCCCGAAAATCTCCCCGCATATCTCACTATCCCCCAATATAATCCTCCGACTCCATTCCCCCGCACCCAATACTCACACGGAGAATCACACTCTCTCAAAACCATTTCTTCCATGGAAAAGAAAAAAAAAACTTATCCCACACCTCCCGAATTGAAATTTTTTTTCTGAGCCGTCCAAACCCTCTTGAGAGAAAAAATAACATCTCTGAGCTCAGCCACCCCTATTTTCCCCTTTGCTCCTCTCAAGAAACCCCTGTATCCCCTCATTAACTTACTCCTTTTTCCATTTCTTAGCCTCTTCATCCCCGCATTATCCTCCCTCTTCTTCTCCGCTCCGAACATTCCAGGGACGCTATCCTTTTCACCCTTCCCCCTCCTCTCCGCCGTCAAAAAACATTCCTTTTATCACTCCCACCAATTACTCGCCCCTGCTCTTCAGCCACCCAGCATTCCCCCCTTCCCTGCTATTTACTCTTTTTCTTATAATTTCCCGGCGCCAAGTTTCCTCCGTTGTCGTCGCCACTCTGGACGGCCGGCGTCTGAAAGCTAAGGCTACTCGCATCATTAAGAGACTTTCCAAGGGGGTGGTTTAAAAATGAGTTCTGGCATCAGGATTAGCCTGCTCTTCGAACGAAAGGGGGACGGATATCTTAATGCTCCGACCCACGGGCTCGGGAAAGCACTTCGTAGGGCTACACTAGCTGATGAATATCGATGGAGGCTTCCGTGGAGTGGTCTGAATGTATCAACTGGACTTCCGGGTCGTCTTCCCCGTTGCATCATCTTATTGACGGTAGTTTCCTCGTTCAGATCTGAGGTATTGTTTTCAGGAATTTAACCGTTTTATATTGGAACTTTGGTATTTTTAAATACGTCCTGACTGTTGGCGAAAGAGACGCTTGCAGACGTTTAAGAGTGTGCACCTCGCACGTCCTTGCACAACATCGACTACGGAAATGCTAAACTTACTGCCAAGGAAGAGAAACACCTTTCCGTACTCATATGAGTAGCCTTTGAATTATAGAGAGAAACCGAACTTCAACAGAAATGCTACGCTAAAAGAAACAGCTACGCTCTCTATAACTATTGAAAGCGCCTATTCCTCCAACAATCAGGACGCACTTAACTAGGGTTAACATATTCTGATATCCCAAATCTGAGACACCTTATTTTTGATGAGAATTAAATTGCTAAACAATTGGGACATTGTTTATAAAAGTTAAGTGAATGGTGTACAGTTACTTTATTCCCTGACTGTAACTGAAAATACAATTATTTCTTGCAGCCTGCAACGGCTTTGTATTGTACCAAACTCTGGAGTACCTAGTTCGAAACTCGTTACTCAAGTAACGCCTGAACCCTTCTTGGCTCCCACCAAGTAATTCCTATTGGCCCACCGAGAAATTTTTCGAGGGTGCGTGATAAAACTTCAATTATATGAATTTGTTTTTGATTTACTCACTTCTCCCCATACATTTTTCACTCCGCATTGCGGTGTGAATTGGACAGTGGACATAAAAGGAAGCATTGCAGGATATTTCAGTGCCAGTGGGGATATATTTGTCACACGGGCGGGACACCGGGAAAAACCCTTCCAACCGGAACTGCGCCGGGAAATTCCGGAACGTATGGTAAGCCTATAATCAACCATACCGTAGTCCTGTACAAGACGGGCAAAACACTTAAAAACATACTTCAGACCGGAAGATGCCAGCTGCAATGGCGGTGAAACATTTATCAGTATGATGATGAGACGGCAAGATGACCCGTTACAGTCCAGATGCTTCATAATCATGGTTATGCCCTTAAGGTTGGTTGTTCATTTGTGGAGGAGACCAACAACTCAGATAACTGGCGCCATGAAATATAGGTGGTTAGATTGATAGAGGTAGGGTCATTCAGGGTATGGGTGAAGGGTGGAGGAAAACCCGGCGTCAGCATCACCCTGCTCTTAACGAACAGTGCTAAGGGGACCAAAATTTGACGTTACGTCCGACGGAGTACTTCCCTTGAAATGCCCTCCACAAAATACCGAAGTACGACTGAATGGTTGAAGCACTCTATTGAATGGTTAAAGCACAATATAAATCACTTGGTAATTTTCAACACTTTTTACACGAAAAAAGTGTCTAAAATTCCAATGTGATTTATTCTGCAACCATCTCACCATTCCTCAGTCTCTTCGCCTACCAAAGTATGAATCAAGATTTCACTGAAAAGTATCTGCCACGGCCGAGGTTCGAACCCAGGCCCTTGCTAAGGCAAGGAATTACTCTATCTACCACCAACTCCAATTATTTTTAATTTAATTTTATATATCTTGTTACTTGTTACTTTATCTTAATGAGAGACCCGGTTTAAGGATTTCTACAGCAAAATCAAACCACTACCCTGTCTTTTTTGACACCCTTAAAAAAATTCCTGATATCACTTCTCGGACAATGTAAAAATTGTCTAAATGCTACCTACACCGTTAAACCCTCCAAGTATACAGAGCCGTCATCAAATTTTCACATTTGCTCAACATAGTGCTCAAAAAGCTATGTCTTTCCACCTGGTGCCCTATTGAGTGAGGCTTCGAAATTTTCGTCCCTCGACAATGACGGAATGTTGTCGTTACAACCTCGAAATATTCAATTCAATAAGACCATTTAAAAGTCGAGATTTGTCGACACTGTGGCACCTCGTTCATTACTTCGTCGATTTCTAATCCTTACTTTATAAATCACTTAATCATGGTTATGCATGCCTTCATGCATATATATTATCAACTTGCTCTTTCTTGTATTGGAAAATAGGGGAGGCCGGAGACCATAAAATTCAAATCTCAGCTCTGCAATGCCTAGAGTATGCTCTTCATTACTATGGAGACATTATAAATCTTATATTGCGATGATATTAAAGAGTACTTAATTTGATATATAATCATAACTTTTTAATATTTATAATAATTTAAATAGTTTTGAAAATGTTTTTAATATCTTTAGTGCTTTAATAGCAAATATTCGACATTTAAATTTCTAATGAAGATTGAAATTGCAATTTTCCGCTGGATAAAGATTTATTCCGACCTAGCTTTCGATGTACAATTGTACATACTACATCATCAACAGGTCTGTTGACCAGTGCACCTGATGATGATGTAATACAAGGAAATCTATGTCGCAATAAATCTTTATCCAGTGGAAAATTGCAATTTCAATCTTCATTACGTTGAAATTCAACCATATCACGCCTGATACTTCTCTTATTTACATATCGGCGAATATGCATTTGAAAAAACATGAAGTGTAAATTAAACATGAGTTTATAATTTTTGTGTGCTACAGTATGCTTTGGTTCGCTTTGGGAAAAATGAATTCTGAAGAAATTATCCTAATGAGCATTGGTATGAGATCTTTCTGAGTGGGGGTTTGTTGGTTTTTCCACCGTTTACTGGGGGACAGACGAGCGATCAGCTCGATCTCAGAGCCGTTTCGTTTTCCTGATATGATCTATTTGAGCCGGTTCATGCAAGTGATCCTTTTTTTCCCATGTTTAAAAAAACTCTTGGATCTTTCGTCCTTAACGTCTTTGCCAACCCCTCTCCTCTGACCACGACACCTCTACGACCGTTGGATGCATCTCAAGGACCTCGGGCGAAATATGGATCGTCGACTTCCTTTGGCTAAGGCAGATGGGGAGAGAGATCTCTGCTGGTGCCATCGTAATGCGGTGAACGAAGATAGTAGGACAATATGGTTCGCTTGAGGGCTGAATATGACTACTTTTTCCGCACGTTCTAAAGGAGGAGGTACTTGTTTTATTCTTATATCTAAGCGTCCAGGCGAGTCTCTTCCTTCCCACCAACCTGCACTTGCAGTATAGGCAGAGAGAATAGTGTTGACAACGAAGCCTGAAGCGAACCAGAAACCTTGTCTCGAACATATCTGTGATCACCAGGGGCTACAATTCACTCAGAGATATATGCTGCGGAACGAATAAAACTAGCCGTGTCCTATAAATTCGATGGTAACTGTAAGAAGGTAACTTTATGCAGTCACGTTCTCAGGAACCCACTGGCACATTTGCCACTAAAGCGGGCTTTACAATTGCAAGTCAGGTCTCTTTCGATAGCTACGAAGTCATTAAAAAATTGGCTGGGCTATTTGTGTGCCTAACCAAATTGTTACATATTTAAGGTAACGCAAATGAAGACAAATGATTAAGAAATTCTTAAAGCCAGACACGTAATTTTAAAAATATTTCTAGTCTTTCGCAAAACACTGTATCGGGCCAGAATTTACAGTGAAAAAAATAATCATCACCTAAAATGAGCTTTGAAACAATCAATCTTACTGAAGCTCCTAAAATGGTTCTTATAAATGTTCCTAAAAAAATTAATACTACACTTATATGATCTCAGTATATACACCACTCTTGAGTATTCGAGGTCAATAGTGGTCGTTGTCATACTTCAAATCACGGAGGAGAGGGTACAAAGGCTAAAATTATACCCATCAACTAATATTTCGCAATCTTGAGATCAAAACGTAAATCGGACCCAGGAAATAAAATATATAGTCTTATAGACATATTTAAGTCAAAATATTGCCGTTATATGTGTATTTTGACATATTTTAATGAGCGAAAGAAAATTGATCTGAGAGGAAATGTTTCGTTTCTCCCATTTTATCTCTTCGAAAAACGAAATTCTGTCTATGCTAAAAATATGGAGACTTTCTCAGATTTTCCGATATTTTATGAACTGACTCGGTGATCAGGAACGTCCTCCTCAAATTTCAGACCTTCAGCTGGATTAAAAATGCTCAAGAATTTTTAAAATAAAGATCGACATGACATCGTCTGAAATTTTTCCGTGTCGTGTCTCCTGTCGTTCGTAAGTTAGTTTGACTACAAATCAAGTGAACGTGTTTTCAGCGGGTCCTATAACAGGCGTAAAATGCATTAAAAATGCTCAACAATTTGTAAAATAAAGATCGAAATGACATCGTCTGAAATTTTTCCGTGTCGTTCGTAAGTTAGTTTAACTACAAATCAAGTGAACGTGTTTTCAGCGGGTCCTATAACAGGCGTAACATGCATAACGATAGTAAAGAAGTTAAACTTCAACAAAGTGTAATAGGGGGCCATTTAAGTATTTGCTAGGTAAGACGTTTTGGGGAGGGAGGGGGGTTGGGCTATTCTATTCTATTCTTACGTAGGGGGTGAGGGGATCTGAGACAGTCTTACTTAAGATATAAGTCACTTCTGTTATTCATATTTTTATCACTTTTTACAATTACTTTCGTAGGAAAAATCTCACTTTTTAGGATCACCTTTTTAGGCTCCTAATGTATGGTAAACTATAGAAAAACGTACAACCAATTCGTTGCGTTCATTAATACGGAGATGTCACATTTTCAACGATCACATATTTTGTGAGTTGTACGTAAAGCGAATCGCGAAATATCAACAACCGTTATTTACATCCGAGATCTACATCTGTCATCTAGAAAAACGCAGCGTAGAGAAGACCATATTTCAGAGACGAGTAAAGCTTGTTGGACATCTGTTGAGACTCAAAGGGCTCCTGAAATTAATAATAGAATGAAAAATTAAAGGAAAGAGAAACTGAGGGAGGCCACGTCTGCAGTACCTTGGGCAGATAATAAAGGACATAGGATGCGGGAATTAGGTCGAAATGAAGAGGAAGGCAGACGTACGAAAAGAATGGCGAGTTGTTGCAAATATCAAAAGATTGAACACTGAAGAAGAAGACATCCGTGATGAGGTCAGTTATTGGGAATTTTGACATAGGATCCCCCATAGTTTACAATCTATGGTTTTTAAAATTTCTGACAACTTACGTAAGATTGGAAGGGGAGGGTTCATGAAATCTTACGTTGTCTTACATTGCAGGGGGGGTTAAAAAGAGGTGAAAATCGCCTTACGTAATCCTTGAATAGCCCCTAGTGCGAGCAGGGATTTATTCAAACACGGACCTCCCCCTTCCCAACCCTCCTCGCACTCTCCGTCCGGCGACGCCATTTTCACACCTGCCTCCAACTTTCCGGGATTCTCCACCATTCTTCATTCCACACCACCGAAAGATGAACAGCGCGCATGGTGGTGTCAGCTGCGCACATTCCGCCAACGCTTCTCTCCATCTTTTTCTCACTCTTCGTCCTTACCTCCCGCCCTTCCCCTTGTCTCCAAAACCTTCCTACCAATTTAACCTCCAACCTCTTTTTAACTCATGTTTTACCTCCCTCCCGCCACTCTAATTCCCCTCTCATCCAGCTCGCGCTCCATCATTCACAGCTCTCATCTTTCACACTTGCTTGTCAGCCAACGCTCCAACTCTTAATTAGCTCTCGTTTGCTCTAAATCTCCTCAACCTACTTCCCATGGCCTAGTGATAGGGAATTAAGCGTTTTCTTCAAAGTGGAGGTCTTTAGAACTTCAATTTTTTATTTTAGTCTTTTCTATAATTTGCTTAATACCAAATGCCTACGTCTACAACTACAAACTAGTTTGCATGACACCGCGGAGACGGGGGGTTTAGGGGGTTTTAGGGTATCGCAGGGAGTTTTAGGACACCAGCCATGAAAATCGCAGGGAATAGGGGCAATGAAAACGTACAACAAAGACGGTGAAATTTGCCTTGAAAAATCATTTGACTTGACCCGGATTCGAATCCCAGTCAAGGCAAATAATTTTTTCATGGCAAACTTCCCTGTCGTTGGTGAATATCTTCGCACCCGAGCGCGTGACTGCGTAACGTATCATTTGTGCAATCGCAAAGATTGAAAAATTGAAATGAATACGCATTGGGAGAGGACGGATGTGGATCGTATGCTATTAAAGTGCCTTCGTATCTCCCTCATTGTTGATATTATCAGTTCGGTATAGTATGTCTCATATTTTGTCCCTTCTTTTAGTTCTTAGGATATAATGTGGGGTTAAAATTATATCCTCCATGCCACCCTTAAATTAACTTAAACTTAAGTCTTTTAATTGCAAAAATTGTAGTTTTCCACTAATAAAATATTTCAAATAAGTATTAAATATTTTATGAGTGTAATACTGAAACTCATTCGTTTCTGTGATTATGGAAAGGTTCCACAACATCAAACCAGAGTGTATATGTATGAAGTTATTTAAGCTTATTATACTAAGGTTCCACAACACCAAACCTGAATCTGTATATGAAGTTATTTAAGCCTATTTATTCATGTATCCTCCGAGTGTCTAGCTGCCTTCAAACGTAGTCCTTCTATCAGTTCCGTTACGCTCTTATGTTTGCTTATAGCAGTTCCCTCTAATGAACCGCGCACGTTTTATTTGTATTTTCTATGCAAGACACGGATGAGTATGGCCGACGAAGAACCCCGGTTTTCTGCAGATCTCCACTCCACCATCCTCTCAGTTAACAGATTTATTCCAGAGAAATTATAACCGCTTCATCGTTTTTCATAACCCATCTGATGTACTACATACTTGGCCTTCCTCGGAAATAATTACCAATTATATCTCCTTAAATTATTTTTTTTAACTGGCAAATGTGCAGTAAAATGTGCGCAATATGTTTTTCTTTTCTTCTTCTCATCTTCATCGTACCTCTTTTTTCCCCAAATCTTCCCTGGACTTTTTCATTGGTGAATATTTTCATATATTTCATCTTCATTCCATTATACCAATTCTCCATTACTTCCAATCTCCTTTGCACTGCATTTGCTATAATCCAAGATTCACTATCAACTACGGGAATGCTCCAAATATATGCTTAAATGAGTTACTTCCTTACTTCAAAACTTGTGTTACTATCTGTCAAATGTTCTTCTGTTAAAATGTTTCCTTTACTTGGGCTATTCTGCATGAAAAATCTTTCTTGCTTCATCCATCGCTGTAGATCCTATTTCCAAAATAGAAAAATTCTTCCATGTTTGCAAGTTTTGTTGTCTAAGATGAACGGTGACTCTGTATTCTCTTTTTCTTCCACAAACCGTAATTTTTATTTTCTTTGCATTATTCTTATAGTAATTTTATTCATAGTTTTAACCACACCGTTCACTATTCTCGTTGGAACTTTTTTCTTCTCTGCCAGAGTTTCCAACGTTATTTGTGCTCCCTTTGGTGAGAATAGATTTTGACTCATATCACAAGGCGTCCTCATCTCTCCCATTGATACTACTCTCAAACCGTTTCCTAATATTCCCTCTTCCATCCCTCGGACCTGATTAAACCCTGGTGTGGTTTTCATCAGATATAAAAAAGGCGAACGATATTAAGAGAACAAATGTCATCCCTCCAGTGCGGTGATCCTTATCGCTCGACAAGACTGTGTCGCTACGGTCGGGTAACTCTACTTCCCTTACGAGTCCCGAGGATGTGTCGGCATTTTTATCAATTACACTTCCCTTTCCACGCTCCGAATACCTTCTCCCTCCCTCAGTGCCTCATATCTTCATATCTCACCCTCCATTCCGACGCAAAATGGTAAAAATAGAAGGTTTTGCAGGCGGAAGTGAAGTAGGTGGCTTACATTTTTTATTCAGGCGGAGTGAGGAGGGTAATCTAATAAGTGGATTAACGGGAGACTCTCCAATATATTTTCATTATTAGGTCTCTATCTCCACGCTAAGACTTTTTTTTACAATTGTGAATCACCGGGTATGGCAACTGCACAGACAGCGCCTTAAAGGCAAAATTGTAAATATACCTAGTAAGTACGTACCTACTTTTGGGTCTCGATTTACCGAGGTTCCATATTATCCTAGGTACAAATATTTATGTGGCGGCTATACCAAACTGGTTTAGCCTGTGACAACTAAATTCAGAATTTGGAAATGAGACGATTCTCAAATAAAAGTCGATACACGGGAATATTTATTCTCAATCATGTAAAAAAAATGAGTGTGGAAAAGCATAGCATCTACTTCTTGTCGCAATTCATTCCCCCAATTAAGCCTTTTCTATTGTCTGTAGTAGACTCAGTTCAGATAACTTTGGAAAATCGAGACTGTAATGAAGATTTCCTAACCAATTTATCAAGTCTTCATCATTTATTAATCAATTTATGGAGCGTCACATTTATTAAAGATGATCTATCGGTTAAGGTAGGTTTTTATATGGAAGACAGTAAATATCTCCAAGACCTTGACATGCTCAGCCCCCGATCTCCTAGCACAACTTATTTCTTCACCTAAGCATACGGCCTACCTCTCTTTATCCCACCCATTAAGCCTATTCTCTTTCTTCCCCTCCCCCGTTAACTCAGCATTCTCCACTCTATCACAGTCTTCAGCATCCCCTCACCCCTCAGTACCCATTCTAATCACGTATTCGGCCTCCCTTTGCTAGTAAGACTGCTGAGATGAAATTACCACGGAAAACCACTTCTTTTTACCTCTTACAGCCACCTACCCTGCCTCCCCCTATCTCATATAGAAGTTTCCTTTCCTGACCAATCATGTTAAACACTTCCTTTCCGTACACCGCACCTTCTCCATCCTCCTCCACACCCACATCTTGAACGCCTGCAGCCTATTCTCCTCCTCTTTTCTTTGAGTCCACGTTTCTGCCCCATACAACGCTACACTCCACATCAAGCTCTTCACTAGCCTCTTCTTTATATCCTTACCCACTACAAGAAATATAATGTGAAATTAATACCTAGATTTATCACGTAGGAAATCCACTTGATGATTCTCTTTACGTTGATTAATACATGCTCTGAAATGGAGACTTTAACTCAGTCCCTATTCTCAAGTTCCGCATCATTTCCTGAATAAGTCGTCGGTGAGATGGATAAGTCTATTTATATGCAGACGTATGCAAGCCGGAACTGAAACGATGGAACTGATGGAGAAATGACGACCAGTTGGCATTTTCATTGCGCTGCAATTGAAATTTTGATTAGGTATTTACTGTATAGAAATGAATTCCTTCGAATGACGCCAACCAAATCCGTGGAGTGGAAATAAACCCAAAAGAACTCTACTTGATTAAGCGTGTGAGTCAATTTTCCTGGAGGTACGCGATCGATTTCTACGACCTGGATTATAGGATGAAAACCAATGACATATTAAATGGGAATCCACTCAACGATTTTGCTTGAGCTTCTCGGCTATTGACCCAGAAACGGATGCACTCCGGCGGGTTATTTCAAGTTTTTACGCAAACAGGCGATCCTTAAATGGCTAAGTGATTCAATCCCATGCTATTATATGTATGTTTGAATCATGCTTCACCATAAGAGGGTATTTAAAATACCCATTATAATGTCCGATTTTCATGTGACAAAATTACCACGTATAGGTGCTCTATTTTAAATTTCCGAGGGAAAAGTAGCTAGTTTACGCGCATTAATATGTGCATTATAAATTTAAATTACTAGCAAATTTCTAAACATGTTTAAGAATTTCGGGAGACATTCTCGAGTCTCCCTCAAAGTAGCTAGCTAAGACGTTTCGACGGCTTATACTGCAATCGGCTACCAGTGTCTTCTGATAAGGTATTGAATAAAAAGGACCTTCGAAGGTAGTAGCGGAAATAATTAAAAATAAGTAAATTCTGCTCTGTAATACAACAGATGCTGCTGATTGCTGAAGGTTAAATAATTATTATCAACTCTTTGTAAAGGCATTTGCTTCATTTTAATATGTATTCCGATCGCACCGATCCTTTACATGGTAGGAATAATAAATAAATCTAATCTAATCATAAAGTTGACCATGAAAGCTGGATCTCTTTAAATATTTCTTCCACACTGTCATACTTCATTTATTTCACATTTCACATCGGAGGATCACCCATCCAAACTCGAGCCGAGCCCAACGATGCCTAACTTCGGTGACTGATCGGGAACCGGTGTTTCCATCGTGGCAGGCCGTTGTCCGACAGGGTTAGGAATAACTGGGTAACAATAGAATGTGGAATGGATGACCCCGTATTGGACACATAATGAAATGAGGGTGCTCCGTTTGATTGGCCATATTGAGATAATGGATGAGAATTGAATAACGAAGTAGATTTATGATAGAGGATGGAACGGTGTGAGAGGAAGTGGTAGACTAGAAAACTCATGGGTGAATGCGATGGAAGATATTCTATGTAGAGAAGGTATATTAGCAGTCTTAAGAACTAGGGAGCGGTAATGATGCACGGCATGAATGTAATAGAGGTGAAAGAGGTGTATAAATACTTGCATACCTCTTTCTGCAAGCATTACGGAGGAAATGATTAAAATCGAAGCCAGTTTTCTAGGTCTAACGCCAAGGATTAAGCTATTTCGACTATGCCTACCCCAAAAAGGGTACAATGTGATTGGTGTGTATGATTTGTAGCAAATTATGAATTTCAGCACTAATTACTTCGCATATTAGTATCCATTTATACTTTGCTATATCGCGCATCATTTCCGATGCACTGTAATTAAGGCGCCTGATAAAGCGAAGAGGAGCGAGTTGCTTGAGATTACAGCGGAAGGAAAAAGAAGAGAAACCTGGCGTTAGCATTAGCTTCCTTCATTAGACAAAACTAGGTCATGCACTTGAGCCATTAATCTCGCACCAACGAGGAAAACGCTTGCATATAATGTTTCTCGCGGTTCTACCGAGGACCAAGGGTTAATTCCCAGAGTAAAAATTCACAGAGCGTAAAAAAAGAAATGTTTAAGACTGCTGAGACTGACTACTGTTGGCCATACGCATATCCTGCGAGAACAAAATTAATAAGGCCTACGATACCATGTACTACATTGATTCCGAAACCATTTCACCGTTTCTTAGAATGGCCCAAGATTTTTGGCCCGAGAGTAAGCCATGGATGAAACGATAAGGTTTACCTACTGACTGAAGAATTAATGTCTTTCAAAGAAAATATGTGGTAACTATCTTGAAGAAAGAGAAAAAGAACCCCTGGATAATATTTCCACACTTTTAATTACCACCAACTGAGGTTTTGGCACGTTATGCCATCATTTTATATTAAAAAATGAAAATTGAGTTTCTATGGTTTATACTGTTCAATTGTTTTGTTGTTTGGTAATACAATTCCGTGTTCCTAGGCGATCATAACGAGCATGAGCTGCATATTCATAACCTGATATAATATATTTTATTTACAATGTAATTGTTACGCATGTCCCGTCGACAGGCCATATGGCCTGACAGAATATAAATGTAATAGGAGTTTTTAAAAATAAAAAAATTAGGGTATGCATCATCATGTATCACGTATGTATTATGGCATAGCTTGACGAAACCTTGGTCGGCGGTAATTAACCGTATGGAAATTTTAACCAGTGTTTCTGATTTTCTTTCTTTCAGATGGATATATTGTTTCCGCAAGGTCAGCGCCAATGCTCTTGCATATGTATGTGGTACTCCACTACTCATATGAAGTAAATTAAATTTTCATATTCCAGAATACATTTTTATATCCCTTGCCGACGAAGTTTTTACTTATCATGGCAGATAGCCCTGCAAATGTAAAAATGTACTGGAATTGGTAGATCACACAGTAATAATAAAAATAATTATAGAATATTTAGCACTTAATTAATTAAATAAAATTTAAATAGCAACAAGTGCATTCCGTCCTGCGTGACACAGGCGAAATCACTTTCAAATCGCATGCAGAAGGCCGTCATCCCGTGGTAACTCCGTCTACTTCGTACGCATGACCCTAACGCAGCGTAGCCATATATCAGACTTGGCTTCGAAAAATCCCCAACTCCTCCCGAGTCTCCGACCAATATGACGGCAATGAAACCTGATGGTTGCCGGGGAATCAGAGGGAAATGTCGCAAAAGTAACAAAATAATGAAAATTTTATTTCCAGATTTTCCCTCTTGCTTTTTAACAAGAAAATGCGGTAAAGACTGCGACATGGGCAAAATTCATCACAGAGAGATGGGCTAAGGAGAAAAGAAACGATATTAGGGTGACTATTTTTAAGCCCCCACTGTGCGTGGAGCGTCTCAGTCTACTCTTGAACGTTTTCTTCAGCCGAATGAATTGCATTCAAATGCCTTCTATCTCCTGTGTTAGCTCTTCTACCATATTGGCATTTAGGTGAAATTCATAAGGGGAATTTACGCTGAATTTACTTTCCGAGAAATCGCCACAATGTTCTTTGTCAGCTGATTTTACATTGACCAAAGTTGAAATGGAAATAATAAATCTGTAATTTCACATAAATTTCACAAAATATGGTAAATACATCAAAATAGGCAATTGTTGCCTCAGAGATACGGGATAGAGGGAAAAGGGTCGATACTAGGACGGCTATCATAATGCTCCCATGTCATGTCTCAGTAAACTCGTAAACGTCGTCGCCAGTCACTTAAGCTACTTTGCAATGTCTCCAAATCAGTTTTCCTTACCCTTCTACCATTTCTGCATTCCAATGAATGGCAAATGAGAAATCAACTCAGTAAATATTCCAAGAAATCGCCACAGTATTCTTTACTGGTCGATTTTACCTGAACCAATTAAGAAATGAGAAAAAAAAATAATTTTCACCCAAATTTGCTGAAAACACGACCTGGGTTTTGATGTTGTGCGTCATTATCAGGTTCAATACACGCATGTGAAATTGCAAGGTTATTTTACTAATTTCAGCGTGAATATTAAAATCCATTAACGTACACCTGAGACAACAGACTTGAACAAAGTGGCTGAAGATAGTTTGCTTTCATAAAAAATGTTACGGAAATATAAAGTTTTCCAAAACAAATACAAAATATCTGCAAAAAATCAATGCCTGATGACCAAGATGATGTTAATAGTTTACCTGACACTATTTCCATTATTTTTTTTTCGTATGCTAGGTTGTAATTGCCACAAGACTGATATATATGTATATGGTTTTTTAAATAAAATTTTGGTACAACCGCAAAAATATTTACATTCAACTTCAACGTCGATCCTACCTGGTGAAAGGAAAGGAATAGGTTTTTTTACCCAAAGCTATTTTCACGATGCTGTCGAAAGTGAAAAAAATCGCCAGGAAATGTTAACTTTAACTTTTTCGGGGTAATTCAAAGAAAATTAAGTTTAACAACTTCTAAAGCAAACCTGGAGGGCTTTCAAAGTTCCTCGCTCACCACAGGGCACTAGCAGCTAATATCGAATAGTTTACTGAGGTCTCTCCTCCTCTGACTACACGATCCGGATAAAGAGGGCCCACTAGGATTATTTACAATCTCCAAAAACGTAATCCATAGATTACAATGTAGACACGCGAAAACACCTCCGCAAGTAATAGATAAATAAAAATTGAATCAGTTTACAACTAGATGTTATGAATTTTGATAAAACAGTGCCAATATAATCACAAGAGTTTACAAAAAGCCTTTGACGGCCGTAAAACAGTAAATATTTAAATATTTTTTTTAAAATGGCCATTTAACAGGTCATATGTGGCTTGAGGAAGAAAGTGGTCTTTAAGAACGCACAAAGAGAATTCATATAATACTTGCCTACTCATTGACTCTACTTAGAATTAGTACTTTGATGCTGACAAAAATTTCCAGATAAAGAGAAAATGTTTATTTGATAACAACCGTATTCTGTACATGCTATAACTGTTACAAATATTTATTAATTTAATAATTTATAAAATGCTCTCCCTACAACATGTCATGTCATAATTATGAGACAAGAGTCAAGGGACGCGAGGTCGACTGGGATAAGTCAATCCATATTAAACGACGCTTAATGCCAGAAAACTTAAAACAATTCAATTATGTAGCCACTATTTGCTACCTAATATATTCCACAGAACGTTAAAGCAGTGGATATCACTTGAAACTAATACCATGATTTGTGCCGAATCGTTTAACTGCTAAGAACATAATCTTCGCTGCGATATCAACGGTATCATTTCGTTGAAATGTAGAATATCTCAAATACTGGTAATGATTTGAACCTGGGTCGAGAAATTAAGAAGGAAACCTAATGTAATGACAACTTGCGTCCCAATACGTATTGGGATGAATCAATCTTAAAGATTTAATAATAATAAAATATAACAGCCGATTAATACGTGAAAACTCATGTTAAAGCCTCAATTAAGGTAAATATTCTTTAACTTTTTCAAATTAAATCGAACGTTTGTTTCTACTCAAAACGAATAACTGACAATGATGAGAAATGAAATTTGGCAGCATGTAATTCAACTAACATTTCACCTTAAGAAAGTCTCACCTTAAACTGACATTTTGTATGCAAAACTGGACCTGACCATGTCGTATGCAATAGCGAAAACCAATGGTGAGGAACATTTCACGCTGTACACACACACAAAGCCACAGGCAGTGACCTATAGACCTGTGCGATTATCGAAAAAATCGATCAATTATAAGAATAATTGAAAATTTGGTACATTAATTGACATCGAAATGGGTGTCAATATAGTGTCATTGCTCAATTAATTGGCACCAACCAATTAATTGACAGGACACAATTGGATCATACTTTTCAAAGACTTTCCTTTGCCAATGAGAAGAATGAAAGAATTAATTAGAAAAAAACAGCAAAATAGTTAGCTTTTATTCATTAATTAAAGGAACAGATCGTTATTTGAAGACAGGAATATGAGGTCCTCAGCGTGTTCATCCGACAGACACTGGCATGTGTCGATGACAATGTTCCCGCCGAGACTGAACCTCTCGGACTCAGGGCTAGTTGCCGGGATAGCTAGCTAACTTCTGAAGGGAGGGAGGGGTAGATGATGGCCATCACCACCGTCAATAATCGTCAATTAATCGATCACCGGACAATAATTGTGAATTGAATAACAATTGAACAATAATTGAACAATAATGGACACTTGAAAAAAATTGACAATCGAGTCGATTACCGTAATCGACGTCGATGTGCTGAAATAATCGAACAATTGTAAAAATAATTGAATCGACGATTCAATTAATCGAATAATCGCACAGGCCTAGTGACCTAGTCGTGGAAACAGTTTATCATGGGTAACTGCATTGCGTTTGAATTGGACGATCAGACTGTATTGGCGATAATAAGCGATAATAGAGATACATTCAATATTTATTTACTTCGAGTAACCAAATACATCATCAACGATGTTACTATCGTTATTTTCAACGGGGAAAGAGTCGGTGATTATGTATCATTGTAAAATTACTCTAAACAATTTATGTTTACCACACCTGAAAAACACAACAAAATAATGATGAATCTCATGAGTTAATATTCAGCACTTCCATTTCAAAATTCTTCGCCTTCGTATAATTTTATTTCTCTTCCGACAAAAAGTTGTTAAATTTAAAATAAAGATGAGGCCCTGGAAGAAGAATAATTTCCTCGCTTGTCAATCTGAGAAAGTGGTATGGAGCAACATCGGTGGTAATATTCCGAACTGTATCAAGTGAATCAGACATCACCATGATGATAGCCAATGTCCGGACCGGATAGGACGGAAGCAGAAGAATAACGAAGAAAAAATGAAGCCTCAAATTTGCACAACTTTGCAGCCATATCGCCATAGAAGTTGAACGTGTTCTAACCCTTATCAGAGCGAGGTAATTGCAAGCGATTCTATGGCACACCTGCCGTTGGCATATGATGTGGTTGTTAAAACGGAGGAAGTTACCACGAGCCACTTCCCGTGAGAGGTATGGCGCCAGAAACGTCGCCGTGTGTACTAGGCATTAAGCATTCAGATGCGCTCGGCTTGAAGGACGGTGGAAGGGATCAGTCAGTCAGGCAGGTAGGTTTATCGGTCAGCATCCCATTACGTACGAACGTGATGGGACTGCAAATTGGAATCGGACGAGAGAGAGATACGTGACGTTACCGTAAATCTGACCGCACTTGGAGCGCCCGCCGGGGGAGTCCACTCAGCAGAAGCGACACCAGCGTGACCTTCACCCTCCAGGGAAGATGTCTCACTCAGAGGCTGTAGGACGCGCGCAAGGAGGCATGAAAACTTACCTGGAAAGAAAAGAAGCCATTCATTAGTACGCGGGAACGAGGGCGGAGAAAAGTGAAGGTGAGTGAATATAAGGTTAAGGACTAAAAAAGACGACGGACTGTGTCCCTAGAGGATGATTCCCCTTTCATCAGCCGAGGGTATAAAGGGGGGCGGATGAAAGAGGATTTCCAGGGAAAAACACGTTAAAAGGGTACCAAGAGAGAGGGTTGAAGGAGTGTTAACGGGGAGAATGTTACCCTCAAATGTGTCTCGGAAGGCAAATTAAGTCAAGCTAAAGGAGAAGTGAAAGAAGAGACACGTTCTCAGGAACATGTTAGTCAAATAAAAACAACCTACTTCAAAATAATAACTTCTAGTCTCCACAATATCACTTATTGTGGAGACTAGAAGTTATTAGTACTGTGTCGCTGTGTTTAATTACGCTACCTTCTACATGTTCTAAAAATCCGTCTGGCGAATACAGTCTCCCTTAAAACTATAATCATCCGTTTCCACCTTGTATGTCTAAATGTTCTACTAGCAAATAAATATGGAAGTATGTTTATTTGATTTTAATTCAGAATCGGAAAAACAAATTAAACGATTATTTTGAAATTTGGTGCAAAGTTTGAAGGACTGGATAGGTCATTAGATTAGATTAGATTGTTTGTTGTTGGGGGGGCCTTCGTCAGGAGCCCGGGCACTTAGACCTTTCTTGGTCCATTATGCCAACCCCATGCCTGTCTGCCACTTGCAGACAGGGGACAAGAGCACCTCGGTAGAGGTATGGAGGATTGCCCTGCCTCACCCCAGTACCAGGTATAGAGGATGTCCTCCCTCCAACCTGTCCGGTCTGGGTCTCCCTACGGCCTCCCGGTATAGGTCTGGAGTGTCTGGAGGGAGTATCACCCCTCCATCCATGCCTGGTTGAGGTATGGAGGAGTGTCACCCATCCAACCACCTTCCGGGCCCAACGTTGCTTAACTTCGGTGTTCTGATGGGAACCGGTGCTGGATAGGTCATAGGCTTTGATAAAGCCCATGGGCTTTCAAGGCTCCAATATGGTCCCACAGGTAATTGTAGAAAGTCATTAATTACACTGATGGACTGGAAAGGTCAAAGGCTATATAAGAAAATCTTCCGGGCCCTAAGAGCTCCAAAGCGAATCCTCAGGCAATTGTAAAAATTTATTAAACTAGGAACTTTTCCAATGTTAAACATATAGATATGAATCAAACCTTTGATGCCATATTATGGTCCAGGAGTTTGTAAAGGTGGATTCCTAATGGACCCTGGAGCCCCAAATCGATGCTTTATTTGTTACCTAATAACGGATGGACTGATAAACCGTTCATCTTGGAATTTATAACCTGGATATACGATAGCACCGGGAAAGACCAGGCGATGAACGAAAGAAATCAGGTTATACATATAGGCCGCATGTGAAAGATACCACAAACTCCTTAGTAGTCATGTCATATCTCATCATCAACTTATCAATTCGTACCCTTCCGTAATTTACTGTTTATATTTACACTGAATATACAATTAAAAATATTCTGATTATAAAGGCTCTGATTTTACGTGTTGTAACCACTTTATTCAACTATACGTCATTACTATTAAAATGTAAAATGTTCAGCTATAAACAAGTTCCTTTCCGTATAAATAGGATTGAATAACGCTTTACCTTTTTTTGTGAAGCCGGGAACTCGGCGAGTTATTAATACGATCGTTCCTACATGTGCTCAAGCGTGCTATATCCTTAATGCGTTTTTAAACAGTCAAACGCAGAACTGTGAAAACACCAAATTCTTGCAAAGTGATAGAATTTCAAGTTGCGGATTACCAAATTCTGGGATGCACTGGCTTACAGCATTCTATTATTATTATTATAGATGATACAGCAACAAGTTGACCCTATGATCAGGTGGTAACTTGAAAATACATGCATGCATCCAAACTATTGCATGAAACATATTCATAAAATACAATACAAATAGATGTCATGGGTTAGAGTCTTATTGCGAAGCACCTGGCATTATTAGGGAATGGATTGAAAACCTTTGTATCTAAGCCATTCCATACATCCACCCCTCTGTTCAAAAGGAGAATTTCCCCAGTTAGCTATTCTAACCTATTTCGTGAAATTACCTTATAAACAATCATTCATTTAGGCTAGGATGATTATCCAGTGGTGGGATCACGGTCCCTTCTTTCCTGTTGTCGTTATCATTATCCAAAAAGAAAATATCGCTCTACAAGGGCAATTCTCGCAGTTACTCTCCTAAGAACTCACTCCACCAATTGAAACTAGTTCTTTAAAACACCTGACACAATTCGAAGAATTACGATTACGTTTCCGCTCTCATGAACGCAATAGAAAAATAGCGAAAATGCGAGCGCACGCGTTATGGAGAACCTTGATCGCACCCCAGGAGAATAATGTTCCTTCACCCCTAAGATTTTCACTCATTAGTGCGTCTAATAGTGGGTGACTTCCACTCAAATATGATTCCTCGGTAAAACTGCCCCATTTCCATCCCTTATACTAAAACCATTTGTTCATTTTTCTTTTACCTTTCGTCATCGTTCACCACTTAAAAACTTAACACCCCATCGTTCAATTAAGTGTTCCTCATTTTTTTAAACACACATTGAATCACAATTATCCAGTGGAGTATAAGAACTCATCAACCAATGAGCTGCATGTGATACCTTTTTAATTAAAATTCCTTGAATAATTTATTGCATGAAATATAAACATAAACTATTCATTAATTCGTTCATTTACGAGTTATTAATAAGTCACTCAAAAATTGACGGAAACGAAATGGCCATTTTTTCATCAATATATTCGGTTTTATTCGGTGACTGGATGATTCTCACAGAGCTTAAGGGCAGCGAGAAATACATTTTTTAATGTATCTGAACTTACGCTTTCCCTTCGTACATATTTCATAATGTACCTAACGGTTGATGCCAGTTTCATAGCAAATTACCTAATGATTCTGCTGTGACTCAAAAATACGTAACCATAGACATGATGCTTCGGAGTGAAATGGAAAAGGAATGCCTTAGTCACAGTAATCAGTCCGTCGTGACTGATAACGTACATAAACTTTTCTAAATATTTACACAACTAAACATATTCACACCTCACCTGACAAATTAAGCCTCGAGAATACGCTTCAGTTATTGCCATGGATTTGAATGAAGACTAAAAGGAATGCATTTAGCAACAATAAAGCGGTAAATATTTTAATTAATAAACAAATAATACAATAATCAATCATTGGATAATTTAACCCCAGAAACGTTATGATTTTTTACATTACCTACCATGGAAAATGTCAGCATTCTCAATTTATCACCTCAAGGGAGATTCCTCTAAAGCCAAACTGAAGTCATGACTATGTTTTAATGTCATTATTTAGGACATTTGATTTGAGAACTAATGAAAATATCTTTATTTTCACAATTGAAAGTCTTTTCAATGGTGATGCAAACCTCTACGAGAGGAAATTATGTGCACTTTCATCTCAATGATGAAGCTTTAACTTCAGAGGAAAATGGTTGCATTAATTAAATTTAGGAAAAACTAGCTAACATTTTAATGAAGGCGTGAAATCTATTGATTATTCCGATTTCCACTTCGGAAAACTCAAAAGGGCATCTGGGATTTCGGGCACTTAGTTTCGGCTCGTCAACTGTCCTGTTTTTTTAGGCGTACTTCCCATACGGTCGGTTCATTAGCTCCGGATATTTCCCATAGGAATAAACTGCATGATGGGGAGAATACTTACGCATAGGTGACTTTTTTGTCTGCAAAACGTAACATCATACATAACGGATTACAGTAGAATCTTTTGTTTTGGTGATTGTATAAGACCTAACGTCCCGTATGATATGATGCTGATTATTCAATAAAACCGGTTGTTAGTATTAAACATTCTGTGAAACTTACAATGCTTTTCTTACGTAGCTTTACCATGATATTTGACGAAGTGGAGGCTGAAGGTGTTTAATGTTAAATATTTTCTCGGTATCACGACAATTCATTCAATATTTCCGTCTCCAGCGTATAAGCTAAAATACTGATGAATTCAATATGGTCAATTACGCATTTTACTGGTTTCAATAATCTACCATGCTTCCGTATGTTTCAAACTATCCCCGTGTTATGCCTACGAGCAAAGCAAATCCAAGTACAAGCCTGAAATGGTTGTACATGCGACAAGTTAGGGGCTCAATCACTTCCAACGTTTCGAAGAACGACTCATTATCCTTGATTAGGGCTTCTAAATTCTTCGGAACTTTGGTCGCCCCCAAACCTGGTGGCTTATCCGAAACACCTTCCTTCACCAGCTATACCGGGAAAGATCTGGTGATTCATCATATCCAACAAGACAACTGCACCGTGCCTCTCCGTACTAGCGAAACGTCCAGGAACAGACTTAGATTAATGAGTGATCCGTCCTCAGTACTACGGCTCGTTGAGTGAAGTGATGTCCCCGGAAGGAGACAGTTAGGATTATTCTCCCTACGACGAAGATGGAGCGACTGTGATGCACCCAAGGATGATGAATGAAGGGGATAAGTGGTTTCAATGATCCTCTCACAGTTTTAGAAGCGTTTTAACTTCAACTGGAGTCAACCGCTCGGGAGAAAGGCGAAATTGAGCAATTCGCAATTAAATAACCAGTCACCTAGACTGTAATTTGAACCCAGATTCCCGAAATTCATCCTTTTCAAGTCATACATTTAATTCAAGTCCCCAAGACAAATAACGCCTTATTTACTCTTTTACCACGGGCCAGAATGCAAGACGCGTACAAAGAAAAAGAAACTCACACGTCAGTTTGAAGAGAACACTTAGTAAATTTTTGTCGGAAAAACCACCTTCTTTTGAAAATGAGAGTAATCATTACCTTCTTGTTCAAAAGAAGGCGGTTGTGCCGCCGAAAATTCAGAAGTGACATATGAGTTTCTTTTTGGGCACGTGGCCGGGGGTGTTGGATAGTCAGCCATGAAAAAAGGCAGAGAAATGGAAAAATGTATTGGAAGAGTGAAAGGACGTGAGCGAAATGTATGTTTACGTAGTGTCTTAGCGTCTCGCACTTCTATTGAAGAAGCCAATAATGGTGCTTCGGAAGCAGATATTTTTGTACCTATTAGTTTGGCAGTGTTTCTCTCTAATTTTGCCGCTCTCATAAGTCATTGGTGTATAGTGCAGTGTGTTATGATCATCCTCAATGGCACAAATGACCTCAATTGGACGCTTCCTCAGGTACCAACTAGACTTTCAACTTTAACCAACCAACCAATCATCGTTCATGTTATCGAAGTGATTTCGTGCCTCACTTTGTTTCTTTTACAGTCGTTAATAGTGCGTGGACAGAAGAAATTACGGTGCCTTATCATTCCGGAAATGTATTCCACCAATTTTGCAAGCTCTATACATAAAGTGCGTCGTTAAAATAATAGCCTTCTTTTTACCCAGAAACTTCTATAATATGAAATTTTTATGTATTAACATAGAATTATTCTGGTAATCTGAAGGTCGATGCAGGTAAAAATGGGCAAGAGTAAACATTCTGTAGACCTTTTTTTCGGTTGCAACACCCCTATCTACCTATACATTTTATTTTTTCACCTCAGAATGCGTCCTTCATTCTTCATAACTTCCATGAAATCCATTCTCTTCCTTTTCCTTCCCTGATTACCCAACATCCTCCCCTTTATCAAGGCATTTAGCATCCCATGGCCCCTCGTTGCATCTTCCAAGCACCTACTCAGCTTCCTTCAGAAGTTTTCGTTTTCCATCACCCATACCAAGCGCATTTTAACGATTTCTTCGTTTGCAATTCCATGCAATTTTAACACGTAGACTTATGGCGCATGAGGTACATTTCGTTGAAATTCGGTTAAATGTGCACAGATTTTATTTTAAACGCGATATTGTAAATTTCATATATTCACAATGGCTGATCACAAATATCAATTAGTCCCGAGGAATCAAAGTTTCGCAAAAACATGTATAATAGGTAAATATAACTGTTTCAGGCTGGATTAGTGGAAGTTATTCATAATGAATAAAAACACTTGGTAATCTCCCACAGATTTATTTCTTTTGCACGTTGCGTTTCACCACACTGTGGCATAATCATGTGTGCGTGATTGGAGGATACATTCTCCAATTTTGCTAAACATCTGCTGGAAGACGGCCACAAGAGTGATTTCACCCCCAAGTTGCTTCACAGGGCAGATAAAGGGTGGAAAATGGAAACTTTGGAGATAATGGAAATTGTGAGGCATCAGAAGTGCAATGATACCATACTGTGCAATGATTTCCTATTTCACAACCCTTCTCCTTTATTGACCACAAAATATTTCCCAGACTAAAGCACCCCCCCCCCAATCCCTCCCGCCCTTAACCGTTTTCTTTCCAACCGACTCCTGCCATATATCCCATAATCTTTCACACTCTACTTCCTTCCCCCTCCTCCAGTGTGGTGTGGGCAGTGCACTGTCCATTTAAAACCCTCTGATCCACCTCCTTTCCCTCACCATCCAGAGCTCTCAAGGAAAGAAGGCCTCCGTCATCACCCAGTCCCAACCCCTGCGTCCGTTACTCCTATGTCTTTCCGCCCTCTGTCCACTCAAACCCTTAGTTCCCCTACCCCCAGCCGCTTCACTCTCCTTCCCACCTCCACTTACCCCCCATCTCCGCTCCTCCCTTAGCCTTCCCCCTCCTACCCCCACTCTCTAACGCCTTGGTGGAAACCTATATATGCATGACCTAAATCGAAGAATCCTGCACATGATTATGCCCCAGTGTGGTGAAACGCGTCGTGCCAAAGAAATAAATCTGTGGAAGATTACCAAGTGTTTTTATTCATTATGAATGTATAATAGGTATTTTGAACAAAAAAAAATCCTCGGAGTGCGGGGTGGTCAGGGAAAGGAACTGGGCCCCCTACCCTGCATATGTGAAATTCACACGTATTTGGCTTAGTCCGAGGTGAGCTCTACCCTCAACTATCCAAACCAACCTTCGGGTTGAATTACTGAGTGAATAGGTAAACCTCAATTTGTAAATTGGAATTGGAAATTCGCAAAAAAGTCAGTTTGTCATGTCATAACGTGCGTAATGAAAGCATTAATGTCAAATATAATTATTTTATCACTTTAACTACTACGTGTACGGTGAGTTTCACCGCATTAGCATATGCTCTTAAATGAAATGCGATGATAGTATTTTTTCAACTTATTTGAAAATTATTAAATTTTTCACTTGACTCATTGACCATGGGTACCGCTCCAGCCGTCTCAGCACATGCCTTTTTGTTCGAAATACCTGTTTCTATAAAATTTTGGGAAAATAACGTGAGGGGTAAATACGCGCACATACGCTAGGTCAAAAGGCGTCCTCTTCAACAGTTCAGTGAGGCTTTATTGGAACTAAATGTTCCCACGCATTACCAAGCATACGACGTAATTCAATGTGCCCATGATTATCTAGCATTTCCTAGCATAAAAAAGTTCTCGCGTTCGTTTACTGTGCACCACAGTCCACGAGGTTGAAGTTTTGTTCAGAAAATTCGGTGCTGTATCTTGGATGTTTTTAAAGCAACATTAAAACCACGGATGTCACATGAATGAGCAAATTTTGGAATTAAGTTACAATCTCCATCCCCCTAAAGGGCATTAATGAAGTGAATCTAAGAGGAA